>OX439346.1:22761836-25523672 GCA_949319445.1 Mythimna lalbum
TATCTGTGAGATGTGGATATTAATTATAAAAATGTGAGTACTGAAGTCTTATATTAATCTTAAATGAAATTCCTTTTCACATCTTTGAAAAGACACATCTGCGCAATCATTCAAGTACTATGAATTTTAAAATCGTACATCACAAAAGTTATGATACTGTCCTAATCCTAAAATTATTCACTAGTCTAAGTTTAAAAATATACATAACACGGTAAATGTACTCCCAGGTAGAAAGACCCAGAAATTATTGATTTAAAAAAAAAACTTTTTTGTAAACAAACCGTACTTCTTGGTACGATCCTTAAAATTGTTCTTTTAGGAAACAAGTACGGTGCTTCAGATTATCCTTCTTGGAAACAAAAACTAGAAGAAAATGAAATTGAAACAATAAACACCGAGTAATTTGTTGACTAGTGTTTGTTTTATGATCGTAATTAATGTTTTTTTTTTTTGACACTTTCTCTTGTTTACTTGAATAAAAAATTACGCAAGGGAAATAAAATTTATTCATGTTTAAATCGATACTAATGCAAGAAGCAAATGAAGAGAAAAAATTACGGATTTATTTTCACATTAGTGACTGCTTTCCTCAAGTCGTTCAAAAGGGAACCCCGGGCCTTGGGACGCAAAGCAAAGAAGAAATATGTATAAGAGTGGAAAAAGCCGCCCTAGAGCGGGAAAAGACATTGGATGATTCTCTGATCTCTAAAAAAAAAACAATTAAAGAGATTGTTTTATTCGTATTTTTCACCATTCATCTTACAAGCTTCTGCACTCGGTTTTGCCCACGTGAAAAGAATTTACACAAAATAAAATGATTCCAACAGAATTTAGATATTACGATATCAAAAAATATCCTATATCCTAATCCAGTCCATGGTCTACCCATATTCCAAATTTCATCTAAATCCATTCAGTCGTTGAGCCGCAAACACGCCAACTATAAAAACCTTCTTACTAAGATATTAGTATGAATACAAATTGATCTCAAGACTCTTGTATTTCACGGAAATCATAAATTAACTGTCAAATTTTCACCACAGATAATAAATAAATAAATTAAAAAAAAAAAACACTTTTATTCTCAGGCTCCTACACCACAAATAGATAATAATGTAGGCCTAAATAAGCACAGATTAAAAAGAAAATACTAACACAAAAAGTTTGCCGCCAAAATTGAAGCTCAATTTTTATCGACACCCCTAAAGCTCATTTCGTTCATGGCAAACAGGGGCTGGGCTGACATTCCCTGGCTGTTTGCGTCCATGCCTTTACGTCGAACAAATTATTTTTATGTTTGTTTGCCACTAAGCTAATACGGCTCCTATTTGATTGGATTTTCCTCAACGAGATTTGAATAAGGAATAAGGGAACTCACTATGGGGTTAAAACAAAAATAGAATATGGGTTTGTTGGTTAAATCAACCCTTTTTTTCTCGAAACTTTTTGTTTTGTAATTTGGAAGTTGACTCAACTTTTTTTTATTATTCGGATCTAAGAGAAACTTTTTCTGAAATCGCAAATTGTTTTGTTTTTTATTTAATCCGTTCAAAATTAAATAAGTTTACGAAGCTTTAGCAAATCTGATGGAGGGGGAAACTATCAATAATTATCATATTAATAAATAATATCTAATAATATCTAATAATATCTAATATTCCACAACTTTCACACAACGCCATCTAGTCCCAAACTAAGCAGAGCTTGTGTTTATCACACAAACATTATTTTGTCCTGGTTGGAAATCGAACCCTCCGGCATAGCAGTCAGGGCCAATAACAACTAGACCAACCACAGAACGAATGAAAGAGGTTAGAATGGCCTTGTGGGCGGGGCAGGCGTATCACAAAGTAG
Organism: Mythimna lalbum; assembly: GCA_949319445.1. Taxonomy (NCBI): domain Eukaryota; kingdom Metazoa; phylum Arthropoda; class Insecta; order Lepidoptera; family Noctuidae; genus Mythimna; species Mythimna lalbum. The sequence continues at coordinate 22,763,691 of OX439346.1, forward strand.
GACAATGCTCATAGTTCATCTACGAATAGCAAACTTGTGATCTACTCGTAAGTATTCGTGGTCTGTTAATTGCGTAATGCGCGTTCGTATTAGTTTATTGCCTGTAGTGGAGTTAAAGGGTGGGAGATAAGCGGCACTCGTTGTAGTACAAATCGGAAAGTATTTCCTTTGTAACCTCTTTCATCGTTTCTGTAAGAACAACAGTCCTGTCATGTTCTTCATAAAAGCTGTGGAATATAATAAAGAATATAGCAAAAATAAACACAGGGATACACTCCAAGTGGTCAATCGCATTTATGTAGTTGAGTATGTAGTATATCTTTTATCTGCAGTTAAATAGTAATTACAGCTTATGTCGGGCCACTTATCTGATGAAATGTTTTGCCATTTCAAGCATTTCCAACGCGAGCTTGCATCAAGTCGTAGTGTTGTGTACATTTCTCAAATAAAATGGAAAAAAATTACGGTGGTGGAAGGGTATCCATAGCTATATACTACTGGCACACACATATATAAAATACTAGCTTTCCGCCCGCGGCTTCGCCCGCGTGGACTACAGTTTATATCGCGCGGGCAGAGATCCGTGCTCAGCAGTGGAATTATAGGTAGCCTATGTGTTATTCCAGTGTCTCTTCTACCTACCTACCAAATTTGATCTAAATCCGTTCAGTAGTTTTTGCGTGAAAGCGTAACAGACAGACAGACAGAGTTACTTTCGCATTTATAATATTAGGGGTACCATGTCACTCAGGAATAAAGCAGCTTTCTATCGGTGAAAAAATGTTACCAATCGAATCATTACTTCCAGAGATTACCTCCTACAAACAAAAAATAAAAAAACAAACTTTACTTCTTTATAATATTTTCTAATTTGAGTTTTAAGTTTTTCACACACTCTCATTCCACCCTAGAAAGGGAAAAGTTATTTGATGTTCTTTTTTAAATTGATATAAACTAGTGTTTGACTGCGATCCCACCTGATGGTAAGCAGTAATGTTATCGTTGATGATGAAGCGCACTAGTTTATTAAGAGCCTATTCACTCTAGCCTTGAAGACACCTAAATTATAATCAGACGAGAAGACCGCAAAAGGCAATTCACGATAAGGCAATACGCTTAGTCCGGAACGTAGAGATTTCAAAAACGTAAGGGATCCACCCTTACACTCACTGTACGTCGGTTTGTCTGATGATAGAAAAGAAATGATGGAATCAAATCATGCAATTCCCGCGCACTCTCCAAAATGCGTCCTGTAAAATACCGAAAGGCTGGCCACCCTGCCCCTTTTTTTTTTTGTCGACTGGGAAAATCATCTTTGACGAAACCCGCTCTTGGGTGGAGCGGGAGACAGTGTCAGACTCTTACTGACTAAAAACCCCGCGCCGTTCCTTCTAGCCCTCATACCGGGGCACGAGCTCCCTTTCGGACAACCCTGTCCCCAGTAGGCTTCGACCCAGCTGGGCCCCTCCTGCTGCTGACAACTCCTTGAGGCGCGCGGGAACAGTGCGCGCCGTCGACGTCTTGGACTCGGTCCATTACCGGACGATCGGACAGCGAGCTACCCATGGCTCGCCGTCCGCGAGCCCGCGCCACCCTGCCCCTCAAGTAATGGCAAAGTTGTACATTGCTCAGTTTTTCACTACCCCTACAAGTCTATAAACTACCATCCGTAACGACGTACTCTGGGCGCCGCCCCTACGAGCCGTTCTGTTTACCGTTCGTAAGCCAAAGGTTAATGGCGCTCGTCAAATACTTAATAACCGCTCGTTATTAGTGGAAAATGTTACCGAATAAGGTTCACTTTTGGTGTTAATTTCTACTGAAACGTATGACGTCAAGAAGTGGCCGAAGTTTAATTGGAGACGGTTAAAATAACTAGTTATGACTCAAACATTACTTAACTACCAATATTTAATAGAACGTAAATGTGTACATATCGACTCTTTTGAGGAAAAACATCGTTTTTCTGCCATAATGAATTCGCTTATAATGTTCTTCTTGAAAATATCTATGTGTGTATGTTACCAGCCAAACCCTCGATAGCAAGGGCCAAGCTGGGTCAAAGACTACTGGGGCCAGGGTTATCCGAAAGGGAGCTCGATCCCCGGTATGAAGGCTAGAAGGAACGGGGTGGTTTTTAGTCAGTAAGAGTCTGATACTATCTCCCGCTCCACCCAAGAGCTGAGGTTGTCATTGGATGATTTTTGCCCACCATAAAAAAGCCAAACCCTCGATATTAGTTCAAGAGCTAGTGAAGCAAGCTTGGAATTTTAGGACACCCCGACACGGACAAGTTAGGTAAGAAAGCTCAGGCAGGACGAACCGGAGCTTCCACCTTAGCCTTCTTTTTAACAACCCAGAAATAGGAGAATCTTATTACAATAAAAGAACTAGGTAAAGAATTGCCTAGTTCTTCTTCACTAATATTACAAAGAGGGAAAATGTGTATGTTTGTAATGAATAAACTCAAAAACTGTGCCGATTCCAAAAATTCTTTCACCATTGGAAAGCTACATTGACCCTTAGTAACGTCCTTACTAATATTATAAAAGCGAAAATAAGATTTTTAATATAGAAAAGGGGAAGAAAAGGGGAGAGAAATTAAAGTATATTAATAAACGCGGGCGAAGCCGCGGGTAAAAGCTAGTATGCTGTATTTATTGCCCGTGGAAAGCGGGACGGGCCGCTAGTTTTGTATAAATTAAGAAGACTACCACTATTGTCAATTACTTTATACAAAAATTTTACCACATTTTTGTAAAAAAATCCTTATGTGCTCGTCTTTAATTGAAAACCACTCCCAAACTAAATCACCCACTTCAACAAACTGTGCTCTCTGCCCACCCCTCAACAACTAAGCTTAAACGTATCCATAATCCAGGGTAGCTGAAGTCCAAACGAGCCCTGGCAGCCTGCCAGACCGACAGGCCTTTACCAGGCACCAATCGTGTATATACGCATAAGTAAATAATATGATACATGAGTGTATTGCTCCCGACTCCCCAGTTATATGAAAATTAATGTAGGTTTCACTTTTATATAATTTGTTTTTATATTCTGGTTGTCTGTTGGAAGGATTTTGTACCTACGTACGTAGTATATTGTGTTTACTTCTACTAGCATATTGCCCGAGAAAATTTTCGTTAAACCTTTCCTGAAATCTTATTTTGAGGTTAGTTTTGAAAAATCAATACATATCTACATATTATAAAACAAAGTCCCCCGCTGCGTCTGTCTGTCTGTTCGTGATGAACTCAAAAAATATTTACTGCACTGATTTTCAAGCGGTTTTCACCACTCGATGGCGTGATTCTCAAGGAAGGTTTTAGTGTATAATTTGTTAAGTTTTTGTATTTATTTCTAGAAAAGAAGTCGTGCGAAGCCGGGGCGGGTAGCTAGTGTATATTAATAGTCTTCGATCAGATTTCAATTAGATTTTGTGCCAAGTTTCAAGTAGATATTCTTAATACAACTTTTAAAACCCCCTAAATTGTTACATTGGGGGTAAATATAGTTCTGAAAACCAATAATTGTAACCTTCATTATTTACTTTCGTTATGCGAGTATTTGTGCAAATTTTCAAATATATTGGTACATTCTTTTGAACAATCAACCCGCTGCCCTGAGGTCGTACCATGAGCTCTTAACGCAATCCATTTTACGACCTAAACTTAACTTTTAAATAAATGGAGCTATATAGAGTGTACCGCTCCATAATTCTTACTCTTTTCTCTTTAATATATCATGGTAGAACAAAAAAACTTAGACAAAACATTTCTGATATTCAAAAATGAAAACAAGTCAAGAATATAAAATACAAAACGATGTTTGAAAACACTGTAACCTGAAGCCTCATTAAACAAAACAGTATCCAGTTTTCAGTTGTTAGTTTTAAAAATAATGCCTTCAAAACAACTGCTGAAAATATTCCCCGTGATGTTGGTACACGTCCTCCTTATTGTGCGTATGTTACCGGGCCATTAGGCAAATTTATTTCAGAGGAAAATAGACCGAAATGCGCTGGCGACAGTCGTAGTACATTACCTATTTTACGTAATATCTTATGAGATGGTATAAGGGCTATATTACTCTATTATGTAAAAATCTTATGTCACAGAGTTTGTTTTCGAACTGCTTCAAAATGGCTTGACCGATTTTTGTGAATAGTTGGTACTAGCTTTTGCCCGCGGCTTCGCTCGCGTACATAAAATATAATCTGTCACTCAGGAATGAAACGGCTTTCTATTGGTGAAAAATTTTAACAATCGGACCAGTACCCCTAGCCAAGTTGCTAATCTGCAATAGTTAACGCTAGTAGAAAGCTTCAAATGTACGGGAATGACGTCATCTTAACGCTCAGTCAGGTGATTAGAACAAAAGAATTCGACGCAAACTTGCGTAGTAACTTGGTAGGTGCAACTTAAACCCTCGCGCAACGGGGAGTATTATTATTACGTAATTGCACGTTTTTACGTCAATCACCAAAAAAATATAAAAAAAACTTTTTCTAGGAAAAACATGGGTACTTATAGAAAAATTTTCGGCCAAGTAAAATTCGTACAAACGTGTGTACAGAACGATAATTAAGCAAGAAATATTTTTCAAGATCATTCAAGTTGTACAGATGTACTTACGAGTATGTACAACCGGCGCTCGAGGTGACCCCTCGTACAAAGGCACACTTAATGCCTTAGACGTTTTCTACTAGCCGACCATAGGGTGGTGCAGAAACATAACATAGTAGGTGCAACTTAATGGTAAAGAAATTGAAAATAAACACCACAGTAAATAATGTGATACAAGGATCTCATAACAAAGAAAATACATGTTACAGTAACCCATAAAACATGCTTCAATTGCTTTTAGAGTCCCATATTCTCAAATTCTGCTCACGAACGAAAAAAACTGAGCAAGTGCGAGTCGGACTCGCGCACGCAAGGTTCCGTACCGTCCATAGAAAAAAACCCTTAAATATTTATTTTATTTTTAGTATTAAAATTTGTTGAACAACAGAAGTACATAATTTGTGAAATTTTCAACTATCTAGCTGTCGCGGTTCTTGAGATACAGTCTGGGGACATACAGCGAAGTCTTAGTAATAGGGGTTGTTTTTGGTGGGTAAAAATCATCCTAATAACATCCCCCGCCCTAGGGCGGAGCGGGACATAGTGTCAGACTCTTACTGACTAAAAAACCCACACCGTTCCTTCTTGCCTTTCGGAGCTAACCCTGGCCCCAGTAGGTTTCGATCCAGCTGGGCCCCTGCCGTTGCTGAAAACTCCTTGAGGCGCGTGGGAACAGTGCGCGCCGTCGACGACTTGGGCTCGGTCCGGACAGTTACCGGACGGTCGGACAAGTCCGCAAGCCCGCACCTACGGTTGTCGGATTAGTAATAGGGTCCCGTTTTTAACCTTTGGTTTCGGAACCCTAAAAAAACAATAGAGTAATTTGTATAAATTGCCAATTCATTAATGGTAGTGTGTTCGTTCCTCGCGTGAGGAGCAACGATTTGTACGTTTTTCCTTTTCCAACCTTCAGCTCAGACAAAGGGCACTTTCAGTAACATAAAGAAGGAATTGAAGTAGTTATTTACGTGTGGTCGGCTCCCTGTGGACTAACCTACAGGCTATAAGTCGTCGGCTAAGGCCTCGAAGGGAAAAGGTCTGATAAACATTGACGTAGGTGAAATTGGCTCTACAGTAGTAGTGAGTGAAAACAAAGTTAGTATTCGTTTTTTAAATTAACTCCCTGTAGGGTTCGCTGCTAGGGTTGCCGGAATGTTCGTTAGTTATCGTGACCCTGGAACGTGAAGAGTAATTGTAGGAACATAGGTAGGTTTTGGTCCAGTAAACGTTAGAAATACCCTTTAATTCATGAATCCCCAAGCGACCACCGGTGGCCGCGCATCTATTGTCTTACTATTGTGTTTTTAATTGACGGTATCTGAAGGGTTAAGCTTCACCCAAAGTAAAAAGACCAACTGTAATACTATAATTGTTTTTATCTTCTGTACGTTTATTTGCCACCTAACTCCTGAATGACTTGATCGATTTGGATGATGAGTGTATATTTGAGTGAGTCTCTGAAAAATTACTTTTACAAGTTACCGAAAATTAATAAAAAATAAAAACATTCAAATATCGTCCGTTTAACGATTTCTCATGTCTTCAGTTTTTGATTTTGTAAGTTAATGCGTTTATTATATGTTTTATTTTTTTGTGCATGTACAAAAGTATGTTTTTTCTGAGACACTTAGTAGATAGGATAAAGTTCAGTTCTCTACTAGATAGTTTTATTTTTTTGGTGGCTAAAAATCATCCAGATGACATCCCCCGCCCTTGGGCGGACCGGGCTTCAGTTTCAGATTTTTACTGATTAAAAAACCCACCACGTTCCTGTGTTGCCTTTCATACTGGGGCCAAGCCTTCCTTTCAGAAATAGACCCTTGGCCCCATTTTACCACATGGTTAAACTTACTACGTTTAAAAAAAGTATACGGTCGGTGTAATACAAATGTAATGAAATAACACTTTATTTAAAATATCCTTCGACATGATTAATAGTTGTTTAATGCTGTACATAGGCAACTCAACAAAGTCTAGATCGCGTGACTACATATTTTCCGTTTTCTCTTTTATTTTTAAAGTTTTCGATTTCTAACTTATCGTCGTTTCATAATTGACTAACTCCTGTATTATTAGGTTATAGGCATATCAACGTCAGTAGGCATATGCAAAGCTAACGTTTAATTGGATCAATTAACCTAGATAAGATTAGCTAGTCTTGTGTTGATTGGAACTAATTGGATGTTCTACTAATTATTAGTAGCTGTAGGGCTTGTATAATTGGCAGTAGTAATATGTAAATCAACAGTAACTGACGTATCATCGGTTGTTTAAAACAGAATATAAAAACCATCGCGATTTGCAGGAAACCGTTTATTTTAACCACGCTTTTTAAACCCTGAAACAACAAACGTTAAAACAGCTTACTCCCTCCCCACTGTCCATTCTATAAAACCATATATTTTACAGTAATATCTCAAAAAAAGATGTCGTTCGTATCCCAAACGGTTGCCGGGCTGAGTCAGACCCGGGTACGCGAGGACCCGCCACCTCGGCAGCACTGCTCACACCAGCACGCCCATCGCCAAATGCAGCTCAGCAGAAAGAACAGCCTCCCAGAATGGGACCCGCCAGAACAAAGAACCAGAAAGAACAGTCTGCCAGCAGATATCTTGGACCGAATGACGGAATCCACCATCAGCACGATATCAGAAGAGTGACAGCTATCCCCGTAAGTTTGGTGTCCCCGTCACTCAATAGTACGCATGGATGCACTCCAATGTATTGCACAGGATGGGAGGAAAGGCTTTGGAACAGCCCCTTGCATGCTTAGAGGCTTATGTGATTAGGGGAAGACCCTGCACGAACCCTATAGATATATGTTGTGCGTAAATGTTGTAAGCGAAGATATACGAACCAAGAATGTAAAGAAGAAATGAGTGTAGATGAGCAAGAGAGAAAAGACAATGTAACTGTATTGCTACTTGATGAAGGAACGATCGTGTTTGACAATAATTTACAAACAGATGTGGATTTCCTTTCGGATCTTGATTGCTTCTTATTAAAAATAAACGATGATAAGGAAAAGGCAATGACACAACAAACAGTATAATATATGTGAGTGGACGTAATCTGCCTCCAGGATAAAAAAATTCAACGATATCATGTCTAGACTTAATATATGCATTCATATGAAATTCGATAGTAGAGTTGATAAGGAATGTTATTAAGCCCCTAAGATAAGAAATAAATATTGACTAAGAACTGTAAATACATTTCGACTATAAATTTGTTAAAAGAGAAATGGAAATATCACAATCATTCATTTTCCACAATCTATAAATACATTTCTGAATTCATACGCTATCATTATTTCAGATCAAACTTTGAATTTCCGATATTCGTGCACAAAATCATAAAAATATTCAACAGGAAAAATCCGCTGCAAAATTTCGCTAGCCTGGATCTCCAATTAATATTCGTAATCAATTTTCAGTTACCTGCCAGTCTGCCAGGTAACCGGGTGGTGTTCAAATCTCAAGTTGAAATTGGTTCAATTAATGACTGGCGTAATTGAGGTCCGATCAATTTTATTCAGGAAATTTAACATTTTTGTATCAATTTTTTGTATCGTGTTGCCAGTCTACTACAAAAGTTATCAACATTGTGATACTGTTGAGTAAAGTAATGCTTTGTTTGTACTTTGTTAATCCAACAAAACTTTTTCAGAGGCCGTTACTTTTCTGTTTCATATTGATGGTGATGAAGATGGATCAAAGAAGTTAGAAATTTTAGGAATATTTTTCGTGCAATTGTTTCATACCTTTGACGTACAGATGTTACATCTTTCACTAACATACTTAATTGACTTAATATACTAAGTCCATTGCCCTAATTCGCTACCGGTTCGTTACCAACATGAGAGCATTTAGACCTTATTAGACATAATGATGTGAACTGACCGGTGGTTGACGATGAAGTATCACATACGTATAAGGAAGCAAGTCAGTGATTAGAAGGAAACAAAACTAAGTTACTTTATGGAGTCGTTTCGTAAACAACATTTAATAATACGTGGTTAGTAGGTACATTATGGATTCGTTATGTGATAGGAAATATTGCCATTTGTGTAATTTATATCGTATATAAACTTCGTGGTTTCTGATTTCAAGAGTTTTATAAAGATCTATCACAGTTTTAAAATCATTTTTCATATGTGCTATATCCTCATAATTCAAACTATCAACGTGCCTTGTTAAACCATATTATCTTCGTAAAACTAACAACAGACGGTTCTGAGCTCACTAACGTTTTAACTAAAGAAACCCTCAAAGCCAGACTATGTAGAAACAATTTATCAGATGAACCTGCAAGGTCGAGCGCACTTTCCCCTTACGTGCATGCTAATAGAGCACGCGAAGCTATTTCTGTTAGAGTGCATGCCACTGCACAGCTGTTTATAAGCACAGATTAAATTGCGATACCTATAAAAACAACATTCGTGTTCGAGTTGATTACACTAGAAATAGTTGTGAAGAATGTGAAATAATTATACAGGATCGTTACAAAGTTAATATTAATAAAAGTTATGAACTGATTGAAGAAAACAATGAAAGGAAAGAAAAGAACAATTGAGATACTAATGAACTTGAAAGAAGCGATCTGAATTCCAAAGTTGGTAACAAGGATAAAGTGGACGATACTGAAATTTAATTATTAAGGAAAATAATGAAAAAGGACAGCAAATACGATGACTGAAAATCAAATAAAGCCTTCCCACTCCTGAAACTATGCGTAACAGGCAAGCCATATCGATGACTCCTTATGTAATACACATTATGTATGTAGGCCATGACTCGCGAGCCTCCCTGACACGCTGCATTAAAGGCAGCTTACTGATGACTCATGTATATTAACCTCACTCCCCGGCTTTTAATATTTTATTAATAAACACTGTATTCGTTGAACCAGCGAATGTTTTTCGTATTTGTAAACCCCGCTTTAAATGCTGTATCCGATATTCCCTATCTTTGTCGACTCTGTATTCATCCATTTTTTATTTTGTCTTATTGTATTAAGCTACTTGTGTAATTTCATTGTCACCGTATTATTCCTAAAAGATGTTGTTATTTCCTCGTGCGTATTTATTATTAGTAACCCTTTACTTATGTACATTGCTATTTTTATCGGAAGGTCTAATTTTATCCAATTGATATAAACTCTCATCATGACCAGATCCAGTATGTTCTTTTAGAATAAATTTCCATTATGGATCCTTTTGTCCATGTGGATCCGGTGCGGACTCACCATTATTGTATGTAACGACATCACCCCATTGCGTACATTTACATATTATTCCCATCTCACAGGCGATCTATTGAACTTTAACGATTGAAATAAAGCTGATGTAGAAAATTCACCTTCTGTACTCAGTTTTAGAGTTCAAATTTTAGGAAACTATGGCCAAGATACATTGCACGATAATACTGCACGGTCATTTGTTAAATCTTTCTCCATTGTTACAGGCGGAGCGAGTTTTTAGGATGTGTCTCGTTCCCACTAAAAGATGCAATTAACTGCGACATATCCGGAACGTACTTCCTGCAACAAGGCTCTGGGCGCGGCCAGAACGCGGCGCAAGTGCACACAAATGACAGATTCGTTAGAGAGGACCGCGTGACTGAAGGGGATCCACGTAAAATGGCTACTGATAACATTGAAACTAGCACTAATGATGGCACTAAAGAAAACCACAATGATAAGGGTAAGTTTGTTTGTCTTTTCAAAATATGTACCTGTAAGAAATGAAAATCATACTGGTACTTCTGATACTAATATTTTCTTAACATCTCTTATTTTATATAAGTGACATTATTTCTTATTTTATAAATTGTGGAGCATCTTGTCACATAACAGGCTTCGTACTGATCATAAAGTCTATTTAAAACTGACTATTGTACTAAGAACCCACCCATCCTTTTTATCAATGATAAACAATCTGTTGTTTTCTTACAATATCATCATCTCCCTAGAATTTGTCCCACTTGGGGTTGGCTTCCAGTCTAACCAGATGTGGCTGAATACCCATGTTTTACATGGAGCGACTGCCAATCAAACCTCTACGACCCAGTTATTGGGCAATATGATACTACCTTTGGATGAACTAAAAACGTTCTAGCGTCTTATTAAAGATCTACGGAAGAAAATCGGGACCAACGGTTTTACGTGCTTCGAGAGACACGGAGTATTAATAATGTCATAGATAAACTTAGAAACGTATGGATGAATTGAAAAAAAAATCTTACAATATCCAATATAAAAAATAAGCTAACTAACCAATTGCCTAGTCGTTCATAAAATATATTTTCACTATCATCCTCATCTCCAGGGGTGTCAACAAATGGACCAGCATCTACCACCGCGAACGCGGCGCAGGCGGTGGCTGCAGCCCTTCAGAGAGAGGCTGATGAGCACCTGTTCCTCCGTTACTTGGAGCTGGACCCGCCTGAAGACCCCAACGCACCCCGTAAACCGCCCAGGAACGGAAGGACACCGTTTACTACCACAAGAAAGTGAGTACGATCTTTAGACTTTTATGACTAGATATTATCTGTACTGTTCAACTCAAGTCAGTTGTAATTTTTTGATGTAGTCATCAAAAAATTACAACTGACTTGAGTTGAAACTTTGGTATAGTGACAATTTATCGAAATAAAACTTACTTTATTAAAACAATTCTTTAATTAATAACTCCTAATTAATTAGAATTTGAATTAATTAGTACTCAAACATATTAGGTTTTGGTAATTATTAGGTTTTCAAAGCATGTCAAATATTAAATGTACATATTATATTATTTTTTATTATTATTTCTAACTACATTGTACAAATCCTATCTTAGTTACCGTTTCACAATTTGAAACTAATTTCATCCTAATCAACCGTCCATCGTTCAGCGGTTTGAGTGTGAAGAAGTAACAAACATCTTTTTCTTTATATCATTATCTGTGTGAGTGTGGCAGACATAAAATTATACAATATCCACAAGAAAACCAAAGTTACTGACGTAGCCCGAAGAATCTCCAAATTTAAGGGCCAGTGGGCCATATTGGTCACAATGGTCACAGAACAGATGGTTGAAGGGGCCGAAACGTTCTACAGTGTTGACCACATACTGAAAGATACTGTACCTGGTGAGGATTGCGGGAATCCGATGGATGTGAAACGCATAAAACCTGTCATTGTGGCACCACATGGGGAAGCGTATTCCAGCAGTAGATGGCTTTTAGCTAATGTTGATGATGATGACTACAATATCCATCATAAACAAAATCAACTAACTAAATGATCCTTATTTTCCAGACTCATCCGCGCCACGACCGGTGGTTTCGGCTTCACAGTGGTGTGGACCAGACCGCCTAGGGTCGAGAGGGTTGCAGCCGGTGGGTCAGCTGAACGCGCGGGGATCCGGGCAGGAGACTACCTCGTGTTTGTAGGCAACAAGAATGTGGTGACGTCCAATGAGGAGGAAGTCCGGAGTCTTGTCAAGTGAGTAGATCAGACATTTGTAGGATTCGAATCATCATGATCTTGACTTTACATAGTAAAAACAGTTCAAAATATATAAAAAAGAATATAATAAATAATTATACCCATTCCTCCCTGTGAGAGGACGGGAGCAGTAGTCCGCCAAATAGCCCAGTATGATTTGTTCGATGAAATATATAGGATTGTAAATTGTTTAATCTAGGATATGCTAATGTTATTATGATTTTCCCTCGATTTTTAATAGCAGTGTTTTTAAATTTAATTCTGTTTTGTTCCTCACAAATGCATATATAACCAAACATATTTAGGTTTATACTTTAACTTACTTCTTTAAAGTTTGGAAACTTCAGTACGTTAATAAACTCGTCTTCCTCCTTTCCAGATCATCAGGTCAAATGCTGACCATAGAAACATTCAGAAGAGTGCCACCAAACGGTGTTGGGATCCGACCGAGGCTGACCCAAGTAACCATACCTACTGCAGAGTCCACGCCACCTCCACCTCCCAGGTCACCTAGAGCTGCAGCCTTGGCATCTCCAGCCACTGCAGCAAGGCCACCTACTGCGTGTTCTTCGACCAGCCAGTCTTTAGACCGGCGCAAGCTCCATCTGCCCCAAGTGACGTTCTCCAAAGAGGTCGGTAACGGTATTATCGTTTGACAGCTCATAGATATCGTTTTGGAAACTAGTCATCTTTCTGGTCAGTCCGTTTGAAGTAAACTTGACGCTCATTCTATTAGTTAGTTCTTTGGATACAAATTATTATCTAAAATAATAAAATTGGCAGACAAAACACAACCTTTTTTGTTAGCTTCAAAAGGCGCCTGGATTTTTGGAGAAAAGGCCAAGACATCTGGAATTTTTACCTCATTAAACCACCCCGGTGAACACACGGAAAGATCTCGGAGTACCCGCGACCTCAGAGTTCCGCCTGCCATTGCGTTACATTTGTGATAACCCCGACGTCTCCTGCTTCAAGCGGAATCGCCCCTCAATACTGCACTTGACCAATAAAGAAAGATTTTTTTAAATCTATCCCTAAAAGTAGTTTAATAATGGTTGGTTTGTTTAAAAGTTCGTCATTTTTGATAGATAACCCCTTCGGGTGCACATCTTGTTACAAAATTAATGTCCCGAAATAGAGTTAAGTTACCCAAAGTCAATTTGACAGATTTGTATCTGACATCAATCACACAACAAGTTTCAAATTTCACTTACAATAACTTCAAGTTACCAAAACTGGGCTCCGAAGTTATTTAGAGTTACGTTTCGTCACATTTCTGCAACAAGTTTACATCTTATGGGCTGGCCATTAGAAACATTATTCGAATTTATTATTTTGGTATTGAGAGGCAAAAATTTAACGAATTTGGTGCTAGTTTTTATTTTCCTAGACCTTGTAATTTCTTGAGTTGTGGAGTAAAATTGGAAATCTGTAGGTTGTACAGTAGTGTGTATGGTATTTGTTATTCTTTTTTTTTGTAAATACTTCATGATACATTCCATTATTTTAGTTTTCTATCGCTAGATTTTTTAAATTTAATTAAGAAACAACGTGTACTGCAGGTTTTTGATTGATAATGTTTATCACCTTTTAGGAATTACTGATGAAATTATTTATTTAGATGCTAACGTAAATATGTTTATGTCAAAATTTTATTATAATTAATATATTGCTTAAAAATCTGCAGTTTACACGGTCTTAGCTCGTAGATTGTCATTTATTTCAAGATTAGCTTGTAAGTGAAAATCATTGAATGGGGAATCGTTACGTTTAAGCTTACCTACCTGTTTTTGTTAATATTTATTTTGTTAATGTTTTTCTTTTCTTTATTTATTTCATTTGTCTTAGTACATGCGTGTTGTAACTTCATAGTATCGTAGGCGTGTTTTTGTATAATTTTCTTTTTTTAACTTTATGATTTTGTATTCTACTTTTAATTTATTTTATTCGTGTATTGGATGCAGAAATTTGGTTCCTGTTGTTTTTATTTCGTTTTTAATTTATGTTCTATAATTTTAAGTGCAAATAAATTTATTGCTTTTAATTTCTTTTTGTTTGTTTATTTTTGTTTTCGTATTCATATTTCCACATATATCCATCAACCATCGTCCGTGTCGCATTTACAATAATTCTTAGCCTGTTCTCATAACTAGGCAAATATTTTTGATGGGTACATAGTTTGATTGATCAATGCAGAGGCCAAAAAAAAGATGGATTGTGAGGAGTGATATACGTGATAGGGGATGACAGAATATAAGAAAAAATGCGATGTGCCTTCCCAAAATAACACGGGATAAGGGCGGGGAGATGATGATGACACAGTTTGATTAAATCACACAGTCATTAAATAGATTGCTATATTCACCACTAACCATTAGTTAGCAAATATTCAAAGAAATCCTGAAAAAAAAAAATATTTCATACTTATATTTTTGAGTCGAACAAAATTATTTGAATTCTGTCTCTTAAAACTTCACAGAGACCTTATAAACAGCGAAAGCAAGTGTCCCAAACGTGGAAAAGTTATAGAAGACTAAAACTAAAGACAAACTGAGAACAACAAAAGACAAAATGAAAACATATGCTACGCATTATGATATCTAGACTCTTGAAAACAAGTAACTTTTTCTAAGTTACCTGTTCTACCATACTTGGCATACGTAACGAAATTAGAACATCTGTCTATCCAAATCGCTAAACTATTCACACCAAATCTCTGACGTTGCATCGCTTGCGTGGCGTATATGGGCTCTGTTTGTGATTACCTTTATAGTGCCACACATAACTCACAATCGAAGATACAAAAAAAAAAACTACACAAGCTAAGTGATTATAATTAAGAAGAAAAACCATTAATTCATTAAACCCCAAGCGAACACCCGCTCATTCGCTTTCTCATTGTCTTGTTATTATTTTTCTAATTACGATATTGGAAGGGTTAAACTCCATTTCAGTGGAACCTGGATAACTTTGATGTAAAGGGGTCTAAGATGTTTTGTCACTTATGGAGGTTTTTCATGTACCAAATTTTCCTAATAGCCAGTTTAAGATTGACGCACTCTCACTAACAGAGAGGTGCCGCGAAGAAAATTGAATGTTTGCAAACAAGTGGCGTAACTGTCCTGACCGATATTCACAATAATAAATAAATAATTACGAGTAGTTAGCGCACTTAGAAACAATCCAAATATAGAGATAAACACAGAATAAATTAGCTTTTTTTTTCAACCATCTCGCGTCACTTGCATGCTCGTCTTGCATACTCTTAAGTTAAAAAAACCTTCGACCACCACCAGACGCCAGGGCTGTCAACTGACGGCAGAAAGCGTGCCCTACTAGCCGTGGTCGCTAGAGAACAGCACTACGGCACGTGCCTACAGTTCGGCCTCGTCAGATTTGTGTCACCCCTGAACGAGAGAGCTGACCTCATCGCCCCCAGTGATCACCAGCTGTTGTTCCAAAATATTGAAGAGGTAAGTTGTCTGAATAAATGTTATAGTACAGCACAGTACAGTACTTATGGTACAATACAACAACAGTCCGAAAGCAACAGTCTGGCAGTTACCCGGAGAAACACTTAATCGGTCTGGTCGGAGGATCATTCCTTTTCAACAAAGATATACGCCACTCTTTATATAAAGGTTTCTCAGGTACGTCACTCATTATTATTAGGATGGATGACTTTGAATTGACTACTGGGTAATAATGGACAGATAGGCAGTAACTCTATGTAAAATACTGATTTCAAGTACATGTTACGCTATCCGATCAGTCAACACTTGTTCATTCAGTCGCATGAAACTCTCACGAGACTGAAAACTAATTTCAACAGTGTTTGAAAAGAACAGCAGATTGATTTTCTGCCTTTGTCTGGCAAAATAGAACAGTAATATGTTATGCTCAGACCGAATTATTAAAATTAATAAATAATAAATTCCTACACCCAAAGTTCTGACCTTCACTAAAACCTTTATAAGGTCACACCAATGAGTCAGCACTTTCTATTCTGTCTCACTGAATTATTCAAAGCATAATTAGGTTAATTCGAGTAACTGAAGTCAATATTGAAATTATTAATATCTACAATAGGTACTAAGAATGGAATGGAATAGAATCAAATTATTATTTTGATGGCAATGGGTGGCTAAATTATTATTAAGAGGTAATATAAAAAAATTAGATAGTATAAAACTTCACCTCTAATTTTAAATTGACTAAACGTAAATCATACAGAAAGAAAAAGTAGGTAATAAAGAAATATGGAATGCGGACTCGGCTGTCATTGTGTCAATTGTCGTTACTGCCAATGGCATGATAGTAGCTTCGAGGCAGGGGCCGATCTAGCTATTTAGCCGCTCCAGGAAAAGATAATTTTCGCCACCCTTTACATAAAAAAACTATATAATTAATGAGTCAGAAGTCTTAAATATTTCCACTATCCAACCTAAAGTAGGTTAGAAGGTGGCACATAAAATGCTCAATCTGCCAACTTGAGAGTGAATGACTAATGGCTAGGTTGGAAGATAGAAATAAGTAATTTTTGCCGCTCCCTCATTTTTTGCCGCTCTGGGCGAATGCCCGACTTACCTTCCCTAGATCGGGCCCTACTTCGAGGACCACTTGTCTAATATGTCGCCAACCGGTAATGAGGGCACGCCACTAGCAGACTACTACTTTTTAACAAATATACTTTTTTGTAATAACTACTCAAGAATTTGTTAGAAATGTAATAAATAAGTAAGTATAGAAGAATAAATAAACAAAATATGACTCATAACTCAACAATAGACTAAAAATTAAACATCTGCAAAGAGAGCAAAGACCTGCATCATACATGTGGTATATTGGTTGTGAGGGTAGTCTCACTATAATGTGACCTAACGTCAACGTGTGTATACGGGGCAGTAAACATCTGGCGGTTGACCGGAGTAGTTGTGTAGTGCGAATATAATTATGTGTGTCAAACTGTTGGTGAGCCGTAAATCCTTCCTAAGCGCAAGACAATAAAATACATATCCAAATCGTAATGATAAAGAAAACGATATGACTGCAGTAACAAAAAATCCACTTCCAGATCTTCAGACTATCGGAAGACATTCTGGACCAAGTGGTGCAGGACGACAGCGAGATCCAGACGTCGACGGTTGTGGCCATCTATCTGCAGAAGACCCCTGTGTTCCTTAGCCTTTATAAGAAGTATTGCCTTGGACTTAAGAGAGCCGACTGTGTTTTGGTAAGCCAGTAGATATGTATGGTTATGAGAAACTTGCCTCGATTGAAACTTTATGAATAAGTAACGTATGATAAAATGGAAAAAGAATTTGAAAATCATGCTAATGTAAAAAATATGATAACGTTACAAACACGATAAAGAATAGTCTCTTGTGGAACACAATTCTTATAATTTAATTCATGAATCCCCAAGCGACCACCGGTGGCCGCGCATCTATTGTCTTACTATTGTGTCTCTAATTGACGGTATCTGAAGGGTTAATAAAATAAAAACCGTCAGATACGACTAACTGAAATATAACTCCAGCTAAAAAGTAATGAACGAATAAAGCAATATCCTAATTAATCAAAAAACTATGTTATTAGTATAGCTAACCTGTATTGTCTCACTGCTAGGCCAAGGTCTACTTTCCAACGGCCACGATTCCTCGCTTTCTCTTTCCAATTCCCTAGAAGGACATCCAGATCGTCCTGCCATCTCCTTCCAGAAATTTGAGCAGTGGTAGTAAGCCCCAACTTACAAATCGATCGTGATTCAAACCTAACCTGGCGCAATACTTTGTGTAATTTATTTCATCACCACTGCTCTCAAAATGGTGAAGGAAACGGATTACGGCCCTTTTCCTCTCCCAGAGAGGAGGCCTGAGTCCCAGCAGTGAGAAGATTAAAAGATTGATGCTTATGCTTATGTCTAAAATTTTACCATATATAAAAATGGATCGTCCGCTCCACGGAGTAAGTAGTCCGCTCCAATAAAACATGTCTTCCATCACCAGGTAAAAAAGTCAAAAGACCCCAGCGGGGCGTTCTCCCGGTTCTGCACAAGTCCGCCTATCCCCCGGAGAAGACCTGACATCACGTCACTGATCCACAAGCCCCTGGAGCAGTTCCGAGAACTGCTGCGACTGATGAGGGCGGCTGCGGCAGCTAACGGAGCTGGACCTTATGACCAGCTGGAGAAGAAGCAGCTGCAAGTTATTGTGGAGCAGTTACAGGTAAGCTAAATAAATTGAAATTGTTTTTTAAATTTATTTGCATGTATTTAGCAATATTTATAATACAGTAGCGACATCTATAACGCCACATAAAGACTAAAATTTAAAATTCTGCATCACATTATTAAGGGGTTGCAACTCGACATACATTTTCACTGTTTTTCATATAACCGCTATTACGCGGGTATGACGTTATTACACATTTTTCATTAGATATTTTGGAAACACACATAGTATCTTTTGGATATTATCTAGGCTTCTAATGAAATCAATTTCTAAAGTGTAACACTAATCCAGTAAAAACCTCTGAAAATCTACTATTTTGCATGAACTTTGACAAAAATGTTAACTTTTAAAATTTTGGAGTGAATTATGAATAATATACTCAAAAATTTAAAAAGCCTTTTAGAAACTTGATAAAATTTGAGTTTCTAAAAGACGGCAATTTGTTTCAAAAACTTATAGGGTTAAAAAAAAACACGTATTTCCTGAAACAAGTTTTGTAAAATATATAAATCTCGAAATTACCGAATGCTAACAGAGTTTTCAGGCGTTATCTCTCTTTTTTCGCGTTGCCTTTTCGTCCAACATCGTATTGGATTGCATTAGATAGATGTAACAAGCATTTAAACCATGCTAGATGTTGACGATAGGCGAGTGGAAAAGTAGCCTCTTAAAGTTGGCACATACAACGCCCAAATCAAAGTAATTAAATATTTCATTTTCAGAGCGGTTACCAAGATGTAACAGCCGGTTCAGGCCTAATGGGTCTCGCTGGTGATGGCAAGCCACTGCTGTCGGTCGCCGACTTGGAGAGTCGACTCGTGTTCACTAGGTGTAAGGTAAATATCCCAGGAAATTTCATTATCCCTTTAACTGTCCCCGCATACGGGCCACAAAAAAAAAGCTGCTTCAAGCTTCTTTTTGAGGCAGCCTTTATTGTGGCTCGTGTACGGCGGTGTCGCTACAAAAAAACGCTTTAAACGGCTTCAAGCTTCTCCAGCCACAAGTTGTCGCGTGCTTCAACTGTTTTTGCGGCGGCTTTTAGCTTTTTTTTGTGGCCGCTTCTAGCGTTTTTTGTGGCAGCGTTTTTTTGAGGCCCGTGTGTCACTAAAGTAGTAGGTAGGAAGCTACGTCGGATTAATCTGACAAATATTTTCGTGTCCATTTCGCCAGGATCGTATATTTACGACCATATATTTTATCTCATCGGCTTTTTCTGTCACTTGCACGTGACACTGGCAATTGAAGAGTTGAATAAGATGGAGTATTTTTATTATAATTATTTAATTATTTAACATATTGAAAAAACAACAAAGTTAAGAAAATAAATAAAATCACACACACATTAGGAACTGCATATCTCAATTAGTTTTATTTCGAAAAGACACAGAAAATATGTGTAGCGACATCTATAGCGTCACATAAGAACAAATCCTGCATCACGCAATCAAAAGTCTCCGCGCGATTAAAACAGCCCGAAATCATCTATCGGGCAGTAGCCCACCAGACCATAACACCTGTCTGGTCGAAGGATCCCATTTTTAATACGGAGGTATATGGGACTTTACTCTCTGTTCCGCATACCTCCAAATGTGTAAACACACAAAGATTAACTAAACCAAACGGGTCTGCTGACATCTTCCAAAACAATGTTCCTAACCACCATCTTCCTTCCAGCCCTTCGTGCTAAGCACGGCAGGACGTCAATGGATCTTCGGCGGCGAGCTCTCGAGGGTGGAAGGGCGCGCCATCAGGCCCTACTGGGCGCTGCTGTTTAGCGACCTGTTACTCTTCGCCACGGTGTCCAGGGACCGGGTGCTGTTCGTGACTGAGGAGCCCGTGGCGCTGGCCACTATCTCTGAGGCACAGTTCAATGTTAGGAAAAAAGGTGAGAATTAATGGTATAATAACTTAGCTAATCTTATAGTTACTTTTTTTTAAGTTCTAAAAGGATAAAAAAGGGGTTGCTAGGCAAGCCCAAAAGTAGCTAAATAAACTTTTAGGTGGCGATATAAGTGCTTTGAAGAATAGATTAACACTTACGTGACCAAATAAACTCTGAGGTGGGCAAATAAACCTTTAACTGGCCAAATAAACTTTTAGGTGACTAAATAATCCCTTCGGTGGCTGGTACACTCTTAGATACCTAAAAAAATCCTAGACGGCTGAATAAACTCTTAAGTAGGTCGCTAAATAAACTCGGCGGAGGCCCTATAAAGTCTTTGCAGGCAAAATATAATCTTATGTGACAAAGAAGCCTTCAAATAACTACAGACACAGGAGGCTTTTATTCAGTGAAAGTCTGAAACGCCCTCTCGTTCTACCCTAAAGCGAGAATAGTCATTTGATGATAACCTCAGAAAAAGGCGTAGGAAGCCTTCAATTGACCTTGATTACTAAGTAGGACAAATTTCCTTATATTGATCCTTTGAAACACGTCATGCGCATCAATACCTATGTAAATAATATGTACTTTATTTGAGTTATAAAGTAATTTGGAGTTTAGTGAAAATCATTGTAGTTAAGCCAATTATTCTTCTTCTTCTAGCGACAGAATTCCGACTGATACTGGGCCGCGCGGGAGGCGAGTCCCCACTAGTGTCGTGTTCGCCGCGCACGCCAGCCCGGACGAGAACCATCGTGCTGCGAGCTCCCTCCATTGACCTCAAGGCAGTTTGGCAGAGCTTGCTGCAGAGACAAATGTGAGTGTGTTTTCTATGGTATACAGGCTGTAAGGGACAGCCCTCCACAAACTTTAAGGGCAAAGCTCAGTAACAAAAACCTACCACAAGATGTTTTACAGAAAACGAAAAAAATAATCGGCCTCTCCATATAAACTGGCCAATCAAGTTTTTGTACGGTGAGGCTGATATTTTTTTTCGATTTGTTCAATTTTGTTACTGAGCAAGCCCTTAAAGTTTGCGGAGGGCTGTCCCTGACCCCTGTATATTTACAGTAAATTTGATAATGATGTTATTGTATCTGTTGTCAATTCTACAAGCCCAGTAGATAAGTGGAACGTAACCTTACCGATCTCTGCCGGATTCGAATGTCGAATAACAAATAAAATATTCCTAAAACATAATTTTCTTATTATTAATGTAATTTACATGCTTCCAGTTACCGCGCTCACACGATGTCCGGCACGCCGCTCGGCTCTCCGCTGGACTCTCCAGACCCTCAGCTGACATTCTCCCTCGCCACGCTGGACTCGCAACAACGCCAGGTATCAGCGTCCAGCATCCAACGGCATTCCAGCCTGGCCCTCTTACCGGCCAGCTCTTACCGATCCCACCTCAATATGCTCGTCGAAGAACGACCAGAAAAGGAAGTTAGAGTTAGTTTTGACGTCAGAACCAGCTCAGATACTCCCACCCCTCAGCCTGTCAGAGGCCCTCTAAGCACAGTTTGGAGAACAGCCCCTACCCCTGAAACGCCGTCTGCTAATCTCTCTCCGGCAGACTCACAAACGTTCTCCTCACATTTTGTCTCGTCGTCAAGCATTGAAAAGAACGATGAGCCTCACACGTCACCCAGTGCTCAACTAACGCCAGACGGTGGCGAAGATTATTCAGAAAGTTCACCCTGCAGATGGGAATCCTTCGAAGCTGATTTAGCTCTAGCAGATTTGGATGTAGACCCCTCGTTTAAGCATGACGTTGAGGAGCTCATCTTTCTGCCTGACGATCCCCTTCTGCAGAGTATGGCTCTGCCGGAGCGACCGACTCCACCGGCATATCTGGAACTTTGATCTGCGGAGTCCGATCCGGATTTAGCAGACTCTTGCTATCCCCGGAATCGTAGCAATTGGAGATAAGGTATCTGAAGAGAACCTTCAACGGTGTGTTCTAGTAGTCATGTTTAGCTGGTGTTTAGGAGAGGAAGAAGAAAGCTTTCGCCACGTAGACTGGCGAGTTTGTTGGATTGTTATAAAAATCGCTTATAGTCGAGATTAAGGTTGTGGTAACAAAATTTTGAGAGACATATTTTCAAACATTAGCAGTATTAAAGAAATCTCGGTATTTTGATTATATTAGAGAAATAATTTGTAAGTCTGATGCCCCACTTATGATATGCGACCGGGTATTAATGAAAATTTACTTATCACAGAACTGAATTCACGATTGGGTATTTTACAAATCGCTTTAGTGTAATCGAAAATGTGTATGCCAATATTTACCAAATAGAAAATCAGTGTCAAATGTAACTATAGGATACCAATAGTGAAGATTCGTGTACAATACATTACACTTTTTTGGATACCAGTTTGCTTAAGTCTTCCGTCCTTTTCTTAAGAAATTCAAAAAGCTTCCTTATTTTTGGTACTTGATGGAACGGCACACTCTACTTCTTGACTCCTCCAACTGTAATGGAACAACTAGTTGTTAAATGTTGATGTTGTAAATGTACAGACACTGAACATTGTAAATCTGTACATAGAGATATTTGTACAGGTCATGTGGATATTTGGCGATCTGCTTCGCGAAATCAATCATGTAGTTGCCATCTTTGCACACTTAGAGCATTTTAATTTGAACAATGCTTCTTATGTTGAAATGTCATCGCCATTAGATATAAATATATTTACAAAGAAAAATGGTAGTCAATGTTAAATGTGACTGATTTATTTGATGCTTTTTTATTTATTAGTGTAATAAATAAACACATAGAATATTTTACTCATGTAACAGCAGAAGTTATTGTAAATGACGATTTAGAGGATCGTATATTTGTGTCGCTAGCATCGCAAAATGTTCACATAACCTAATCGTTTCCCGGGAAAATTTTTGTATGTGTATAAATGTTTTTTTTTTTTACAAATCTACGTAGTTAGAATCCGATAATTTTCGATGTCTTTGGCTGTGTGTAAATTTTTAATATAGTCTAATGATAGTATGAGGAAAAAATTATAATTTTGAGAAAGCATTTTACTTATAGTTCCGGTTTCTTCATGACATATTAATGGATTAAATAATATAAAATTTGGATGTTTATGTTTAGATCGGAGCAGAATATTTCTTATTATCCGTAAATAAAGTGATTTTATCAATGGCGAAATATACATCTTTTTATTTGAAATTGGTTAAGGACCCAGAATTTTGCGACGCTAACGAATATATAAGATTAAATTTTCTACCATTTTTCTCTGTATCTTATAGTCTTAAGTAGTTGTCTAACAGACAAACTAACGTATTTCCCAAGAATTAAAAATTATATGATGCCAAGGAATAAATAATTCAGTACAAGTAGGAAATACAAAATTATGAAGTTAAGAAGAATTTGGCATACAATTTGTGGACCTGATTTTTTTTTTTTTTTGAGATTGGCTTCAAGAAATCTAAAACTTAATTTTACGTTTTATGACAAAGATTATGAATCTCACGTAGCAAAGTCAACTAATGAAAATGCAAATATGAGGCATATTAAGCTGTCTTATATAAATGACAATAATAAATAGAAACCAAAAGTATATTAAGAATACACACAATTTATTTAAGTAAGTAGATATAGGCTCTATAAAATAGGTATCAAACTACCTGAACTTTTACCACGATCTAAAGAATAAAAGTGTGTTATTTTATACTACATCTAATGGTATATTCCTAATGGTAAGTTTGAAGATTATTATACTACCTGTCACCAAATATCCACATTACTTAAATTCGATTTATAATAATAATTAATCGTCAACCATACCAAATCAAAATATCATCAAAAAAATCTTGGAATTGTTTTGAGATAGAGAACTCAAATACACTAGAATGCTTTCGAATATTCTAGACGCGACGCAGTTCAGTGGAAACACAGACAGGGGGAGGTGGGAGTGCCACAGAAGGAGCAAGAAGTACTCGCAGCAAAGGATCAACTCTCCATCTTCAAAGATGGATGACGCAACTGCCTGAAGCTGAGGAGCTTGATCCACCCGAACCCGATATGGAAGTAAGTGAAGATGGAGATATAAGTAATGATAAGTACATCTTATAAAACGGTTTGAAGAAAGATAAAAAAACTAACGATTTTATTTCAACTAAAAAGTGAGATGGCTGGAGATTACGTGTCTGAACTTTGATTTTATAAATTAGATTATTTATTATTTTATAACCGCGTTGAGGTAGGCAATGTCATGTGTTTCAGTTGTGAAAATAGGTGACGGTAATCACTTTTTATCAGAGGGGTCGTGAACTCGATTTTCATTAAGAGTATGAATTTAAATTCAAAATCATTTATTTCAAATAGACTAAATGTAGGCAATTTTGAATAGTCAAATGTTAGTCGGTTAGTCCAAGAAAAGCGTAGATCTCTATGGAGAAGAACGTGCAAGAAACTCCATGGACACTCTTTTAAATCATATTATGTGTTACATATAATGTTTGGTTACATTATTTCTTGTTTCTTATATTATGTGAGCACAATATAGTAAGAAAGTGGTAAATGAAGATGTATATGGAGTAAGAAAGTTGTATTAAATTTTTTCTAGATGTGGAGCGTGGAAGAACTAAGAAAAAGATCGAAAGAACTTAACCTCCTAGAGGTAGCTGATCTTGTTTCAAGTCATGAAGCCAAAGGAACATCTCCCGGTGATAAGAAGGAAAATGATCGAAGTCCATCAAAAAGCAGCAATTCAGGAAGTCAAGTATGTATCGCTGAAGTCAGTTTCAAATATTTTGTTGTACTTTACTAAAACAACATGTTACATTTCAGATAACGGTAAGGACAAGCCCGGTGGTAGTTGACACAATACCCGTCTGCAGGCAGTGCCACAAAAAGTGTTTGTCCAAACCAAATAGCCCTCTTGTGTCCCAAAAAGAACCACCAGTGATACCCGCCAAACCAAAACCTGAAGCATCGCCCCAAACTTCCAACTCTAACAAAAGTTCAACAAGTCCGTGTAGTGCGCACTGTGGCAATCGTAAGCCAAGAAACTTCTCACACTTAGAACGTAAAAATGCTATCAAATTACGTCCAGAAGATGGACCCAGAGCAGCAAAAAAAGTAATAGATTCAATAGAACAAAGCCAGAGAATGCTCAAATCAACGTCTTACGAACTAAAAACGGATTCGCCAATTTTAAGCAGAAGTGTTCACTCAGTTCATACGAAGAGCCAGTTAGAATTAAGAAAAGACAACTCAATACTATCGCCAAGCCCGTCATCTAGTAGTCGAAACAGTCCACTTTCAACTAGCCACACAACCTGTAGTTCTATGGTTTTTAATTCTAGTTCTAACGATTTAAGGATGTCCAATTCGAACATCGCTAATCAGGTCCAATGCGTCATTGCTCAAGAGAAATACTTGAATGAGATTAAATGTGCTGAAAGCATAACTTTAACAAGAACTAAAACAGTCACGTCTAATTATCCGTCACCGGCAACTGCAAGAAAGGAACAAATAACTAGACAGAAGGCAGAAAACGTACTGAACAAAGTCTTAGGCATGAATATTGTAACTAAAAGGGAAAACGTTGGTTCTTGTTTGAAGACGTCATCGGTATTCCTAGAAGATGATTCAATACATGATGATGAACATGACTTTAAAATAGAAAGAGGTCTAAGACGCTCCCCAAGAATGGGCATTTCAGCAGTCAGTAAAATGAACGGCGATATAAATAAGAAGACTGAGAGAATGGAAGATGTCAATGCAAACAATACAATCGATGCAGGTTCCGATGAAGATTTAGAGTTAGGACCCTTAATGTTGATGGGTCTTTCGGCTATTAACCCTGCAGCGCATTTGATGAGAGTAGAACCTTTCAAGAGAGGTTCAGCGACGAGTTTGAACAACCCTTGTTCTAGACCAGGTAGTCTTGGCTCAGTCAAGTCAGAGTCTCCTGTTCCTAACATAGCTGTTGTTCCACCAACGCCCGACTTTAATTCCACTAATAAGACTGTGAGTTCATTTTTGAGGAGTTGTTTCATTACCTATAGATTCTGATGATTATGTCCCAATTCTTATATTACAGGATGACCTTGTAGATGAGTCCCCAGATTCCCCCGATGTTCCAGATGACTTGCCTTATGTGACGCTCAAAAGGTGTGTTAATAAAAATTATAAAGTAGTTATTAAATTAGTTGGTATTGTTGTAAAGACTACTAATGTTGTTTAAGATATGGCACAATGTCAAGCCTGGAGAGATTACCGTCCGATGAGACTGACGATGGCAACGTAAGACTGACAGCACAAGAGCCAGAGACCTCGAAAGCTTATAATAATCCAGGTAAATACACCAATAATTCCAAATGAATAAAATTTTGTTTCAAAGTGAGTATGTTTGTTACTAATTCACGTTCAAATGACTGAACGGATTAGAATGAAAATTGATAAACAGGTAGATCATGTCTTGGAATAAGACATAGGATAGGATACTTTTTATCCCAGAAAATCATTGTCCTTTGGAATATTTTCTACTTACATTTGGGCGAAGCCGTGGGTTAAAGCAAGTTTACTATGATGTAAATGAAACTAAATAATCCTACCAGTACAAGCGTTTTTCCAAGAAGTGGCGATAGCCAAAGATAACATCTGTCTACAAAGTAATTGAAAGTTAATAGATTCAAATGTGTTTTGTTTAGTGAGCGGTGCCGCTGGTGGTATCATGGGCTATGCGGCAAGAGCTGGCTCCTTTGTCGTGGAAAAAATGAATATCTTCAGTTATACTGAGAGTGTACCCAGTACAGCCATAGCGCACAAACAACCCTCGTTCTTAGAAAGGTATACTTTTTTTTCGATGACGTAAAAGTTTTATCATCGCAGCTATTTAAGGGGGAAGCTACAGGACTGAGAGCAGGAGTTGTCGCTAGATGGCGCTAATCTCAACCTTTTCAATTTAATTTGCTTTTTAAGTATAGCGATGAGCTTAGCTCATCAATGAGTTTTCTCCTAGTAAAACTTTGAGTTATAGTGAGAGAAAATATTTCATGTTATTTTTTACATTAAACAATTTAATAGTTGACACATGAACTTTAACTGGACTTAGGTGGATATTGAGGCAATAATTTGACTAAGTTATACTTACTTAGTAACAAATATAATTTCTTAAATTTAATAAAAAAAAAACAACACAGCGCCATCTAGCGACTATATGGCCTTTATCGGGCCCATAGCTTTCGTTTTAGGGCGGATTGATTTGAATAACTACGTATCAACTATTTGGTCTCTAAAGTTGAGTCTGGTTATCGGTTTTGTTAACTGACACAACTCGATTGGGAAGAAATTATATATCCTCAGACATAAATAAATGATTGTTTTTTTATTATAATTATATTTTTTTTTGTATACTAATATTTTTCCTAACATAGGTGGAAATCAACTCGATGCAGAAAAATAAAGGAACGATGAGTATGTGTGGGTGAAAACTGTAGTCCATTGATATTTTGATTAAGACTGTAATGAAGGTTCCTATTTTAGAGCTAAAGTATAACTTATAAAAATAGATTTAGTCTAAACAGTAATTGTACTTTTGTGCCTATTTTGTGAGATTTGTTATTTTAGACACATTAGATTTTTTGCTAGAAATGAGTTTTAAATATAGCATTTGGGAGCTAGCATTGAGTACAACATAATTAATAGAGTTTTCATAAAGACAAAATTAAACTGATTTAGATTTTTCAAAACAAATATTAGGAAGATACAATATTAGATTTTTATAAACTAGAAAAATGAACTATTTTAATATACCCATTAGTATATAATTTGTAGAATTATATAACGTAATCGTAGTAATTTTGTTTGGATTTTATACTTTTTATATTCATAATTATAATATTATATCTACTACTGTGTACTGTAACATTAAGGATAACGTATTTAAAAAATAATAGAGATATAGTTTTGCTCCAAATGAAAAACATATTTTTGTAAATATTTTTTACACATAATAGACAGTTAAAAAAATAGGTTTTCATTCTTTACTAACTTCCTTTATTCTACACTATCTCAACAGTTCTGATTTTGCCAGATGTCTTGGAGTCAGTGACTGGAAGTCAACAATTGGCACTGAAGAAGGTACTGGTGAAACTGGAGAAGGAAGTGGGGCTAGTGGAGAAGAAGCTTGGGGCACCCCTTCATCTGGAGACCTGTCCGATAACCTGCCTGATTCTGAACATGGAACTCTATCGGTAAAGATTTCAATAAAATTTGAAGAGTACAAGCTCAAGGTAAAATTTACGGGGTCAAGCGTGGCTAATTTTATAATGCTCAATTATGCGAAAGCGATGCGCTTCTATGATAACACGCTTGCGCTCCTTCTTAAATGGCATCCTGAAAGTGTTTTCAGGCCGATGGGACTCACACTATAGCTTAAAGACATGAACAATAAGGTGAATTGTAAGGCAATAATTTTGCTAAGTTCTATAAAATGGAATGTTCGATTTTAGCAAAAATACTAATCTAACAATTTTGAGTTCAACTAGCGAGAATATTCTCACAAAAATTAATTTAATATATTCAATTGTTATAAGGTCAGGTTCTTAAATTATGCACGGAACACACATAATACATATACAACAACTGCTGTTGTTTATAATAATAGTTGAAAAATCAAATACATACGCATAATTTTTACTAGGTTTGTTATGCCTTTTGAATGGAAAATCCTTCACTATTTCAGTCCCCTACGAAGTCATCATCATCTTACGCTGGTGATGACGATACGGAGCTGATGATGGACGAACTCCTCATGGCTCCTACTATCACAGGACCAACAACGCTTAGGCCACTTCTTCCAAGGTGAATTTTTACTATCATCAATTTTAAAGCATGCTAATTTATAAATTAATTATTACTAATTACCACATTTTTACTAAATCAAGTAATGCTTCACTAATTAGTAAACATTCATTGCTTAAACACATATTTGGAGCAGCCACTTTCTCAGGATTCTTATTTTGTCTTACTTTCAAGTGCTTTTCTAGATTTTACACCTTAATTGACACTCCAACACCCTGGTACTAAGTAGTTATTTTGGCAACCAAAGTTTCAAGTATGAATCACAAACCAATCGGCAAAATCATATAAATCACCATAACTAATGATAATCTTGAATGTAGGGATGTTTTTAGAAGAAGACTAGAACCTCTCATGGAAGAAGAGTGCTCTGACAGTGGCAGTGAAGATAACAAGCCCACCCCCACCAATTCTGACGACCAGGTGAATATTAACACTAATTACAATAGATCATTAGTTGCACCAAAGTTCCAAAGTCCTAAGTATTTGAAATTGTAATCCTTCACAATAAATTTTGAATAAAAAAAACACAATATTAATATTAAACGCACTTTAATACCCTGTAACAATATCCTCAAATTTTGCAGAGTTGAAGTTTGGTGCAAACACCTTTCCTTGTAACAAAACAATGTTATTATTATGTAATAATAATTAATTAATACATACTTACTGTTATATGTAATTTATGACCCACCATAATATTTGTTTACTTCGAATGTATTATATATATACCATACCTAATTAGTCTGTCAAAATTGATGTTACTTAAAATGCATCAACATTATATTGTTAAGTATATAATATAGCCACATAGTCCCTTGTCCTAAGTCAAATTTGGCAGATAGCGATTATAGTTGTGTAGGAGTATCGTTGTAACCCATAGCATGCCAATAACCATACAAAATGTTATTGGACACAGCATGCTTGTTGCATGTAATATATATCAGTAAAACCTACATATCGTAAATGTTTAATTTTGACATTTCTAGATTCATTATGAATTGAATCCCTTAAAGTCGCGGTAAGATCGAAACGATATCAAAATTTTCAAAAGTCAAAGCTTTGCAAATATTTCTAAATTTTTCGTCCTGGAATTGGATCCAGGTTATTGGCAAATGGAAGTAAAGTCCCGTAGCTAGGTTATATCTCACATTGTGACTGGTCCGCTGGTGCGGCGCTTGGCGCAGGACAGCGAGCGTGGCCTCGATGCTGACGACTGTTGCGACGTGCCGCACCCGCCGCCCTCTGCTTCAGAACAAGGTGAGTTCGCAAGTCTATATGGATGACGTTTTAGTTTTTGGTAAGTGTGTAGAGGATCATGTGTGCGAATGTTTTGTGGACGATGGTAGAAGCTGACTGTGTGATGTTAGGTGGATTCATTGTTTAATTCGTAGCTTGCGATTTTTCTGCTATGTTTCTTCTAATCAAAGCAATCTTCGCTAGTGTATCTTATTAGGCATTGATTAATTTATTCATAAAATTTTCTTGGCCATCTAGTAAATTAATTGTACATAAACTGTGACTGCTTAGAGGAGATGAATGCATTCGTTTAGAATGAAAAGCATTGGTAAAAAAATCAACTTCAACATTTGCACACAACACAACGTCAAGCACCCATAAACATTACTAACAGAGAAAATACATTTTGACAGAGAAATGGACAGCTTGACATATGATGAAAGGTGAGAGATGACAACAGTCTCGTTGTAAATCAACACAAAAATATGAACAATGCCGACGTTTTAATAATAAAGTCAGCACGGTGCATGAGTATTATTATGGATATCATTATTTGTACACATTTTACCAGAAATAATTACTGTTTTAATTTTAAGCTTGGCTTTTGTAATCCAACACTTGAGCTTAAAATTGAATGTTAGTTTCTGGTAATCAGGTAACGTTGTTAATGTACCCCTGAATTAGCACGGTATCAATATGTAGCTATAGCAATCCACTTATAATATATTCATATTTATAATATTTAAACACGATCTCTATTTATTCAATACATCTTACCTATACGAGCGACATACAAAAGACACTTAACTGTTATCGACTTCTCACAATGGTGTGTTGGTTTCTTGAGGGTTCAAGGATGATAATATTGCAGAAGCAGAGGAAGGGTGTGCGCACGTCGACCAGGATGCTGGAGGGGGGGGAGATGGTGGCGCCGGGTGCGAGCTGAGCCCCGACCGGACACCCACCAACGAGGGGCCCTCGACGCTCTTACTATCTGGTTTGTCTATGTCATTACTCTTTAACATAAACATCTTCATCCTTATTATTCATATGAAGGAAAGTAATAGACAATAAAAACAGGAACACTATCGAAACCAGTTTTAGTAGAAACACTTTAATAACCCTTAAACTATTTTATAGACATAGTTTTTAGAACGAATAAAGAACCCCTTTTTTTAATACCCCAAGTATTAAAAAAAGGTGTTCTTTAATAATTACTATTATAAGCTAAATTGAGTTTTATTTCTTGGGTCCACCAAGAAATAACATTTTGGATGCAAATCAATTTCTTCTTCTTCACCCTCTTAAAAGTTTAGAGATGAATTTTCAACAACCCCTTTTTATTGTTCGCCTAAATTACAAAAAGAAGCATTATATAGAAGCCATAGTCTCAGTAGTTCCAGCTGTGTGTTGCAGTCAGTTTCTCCTTTTATTTATTTTATTGGTTGTTTTTGTGACAGTTTCAAAAGAGTTTGCGGAGGTGCGTGCCACTGTTGGAGCTGGTCGTCGGGGCTCAGCCAGCTCGGACAGCACGCCCTCCACACTCGAACGCACCACTATACACAACCCTACGACACTCAGCCCACCCGCACAAGGTAACAACATGACATTATAGTAACTATAAGAGCCTCGCCAAGGCGGGGGTCAGAAGTGAGCTGTTGCCGCCCCGTAAAGAATCGAAAAAATTTTGCCTTTTTGTATTTACAGAATTTTCACGACAAAGAGATCGCCAATTTTTCAAAAAAAAACCGTAGATTAAGGTGTTATCACACCAATCGATCGATTGTCAATCGATATCATCGATCAAAATCGGTCGACGTTGATCGATGGTGTGGTAACTGTAATTGATCGACGGATACCGATCGACTATCCAATCGATCGATTGCCGGTTGATGAACTCGATCGACGATGACAGATTAATCCCGGCAAGACGCCGTCAGTTTCTTTAGAAATGTGAGTTACTCTTGTGAATCGTACTGACGATTCTGCTCGTACTCGTACTACTTATTACGGAGACGCAAACCCAGAAGACGCTACATGCGATCGACGTCGACTAATCCATTCTAGCCTCGATCAATCGTCGACCGACAATCGATCAATTGGTTTGCTAGAAACTATCGAACGACGTCGACTAATTCATTCTACCATCGGTCGTGGCATCGATCGCGATTGATTGACTGATTAATTAAAACTTAAGGGTGTTACAACACCCTTAAGTTTTAATCAATCAGTCATTTGTTAAAAGTATATTTTAGGTACATCTTACTGTGTGAATAATTATATGTATTTGCATACGGTCTACATAATAACTAATACAAAACGCAGTTCAGTTTAATAGGCCTCTCACAAGGTGGACGGGTAACCTGATAAGACTGATTGGATAATTTGGTGGAGGCTTATGTCTTGCAATGGACGTCGTTCAGCTAAAATCTTGATAAAGAGATACTGACAACGATATCGGTAGCCGTTTCAGCCTCGGAGCCAGCACCAGCACCGGAGGCTACCTCACCACCGGAGGAACCGAGACCACCGACGCCGGAGCGACTCAGTCCTCGAGCGGAGATGAGATTGGCACTGGACCAGGGGAAGGATATGCTGGCCGATCAGGAGGTGCCCTGGGTATGTATTTTAATTCTTTAATTTTTACAAATCGTAACCAATTTCAGTTGAATTTTAGGAAATTGAATGTAATTCAGGTTTTATTTATTTATAAAATCGTTAAATATAGTTATAGATATAAACTTAAATTAATTAAAACTAACTTAAAAATAAAAATAAAACCCTAAAAGAACTAAAAACAAAAAATGGCAATTTAAAGTAAGGCGTCGAAAAATTCCTCCGCATCGCTGTCGACTGGTTTTATTTATTAAAACTATTTATTTGTAATTAATTACTAAAACAGAAAAATATTAATATCTAAATACCACAGTGTAGAAGTGCTGTCTGAAAACTGATCCAGTAAAGACTTCTAAAAATTCTTGCAGAACTTTGACTCTTCATAATTTAATCAAAAATTAAAAAAAAAAAACGTCTAAATAGTTTGAGAATAGAAAAACCTTGCTTTTATCAAGATTCTAAATGACGACAATTTTTTCAAAAACGTTTAAGGGTTTTAAAAAAACACGTATTTCCTGGAACGAGTTTTGTAAAATATTCAAGTAAATCACGGAATTACCATTCGGTAATTCCGTAACAGAGTTTTCAGGCGTTAGGTATCTTTCTATTTTCCCGTTCCCTTTTTGTCAAATATCAAATAATTAAAATATAAATTTGTCAAATATCGCGTTGATTAGATGAAGTAACAAGCTTTTAAACCATGCTCGATGTTAACGATAGGCGAGTGGAAAAGCAGCCTCTTAAGTGCTATTGCATTTGACTGGCATTTTGGTCAATTGGTCAGTGGTCCTGTCCTGACTGCTATGCCGGAGGTGGTTCGATTTCCACGCAGTACAAATGTTTGTGTGATGAGCATGATCATTTATTCTGGATATAATGTAATGTATGTATTTAGAACAATAAAAGTGTGTTTATTTTAGTTTGGGACTAGATGGCGTTGTGTGAAAGTTGTGGAACATTATTATTATATGTGCAGGCTGGCGCGTCCGACCCCTGGTCGTTTCGCGCGGCGTGCCAGCGCTCTCTCCTGCGGCGCGTGGCGAGCGCCGACGCAGTGACGCTGTGCCGCGCGCACCCGCGCCGAACCGCCCCGCATACTACTTCGCGCAATTCTGTATATGCCTGGAAGGGTACGTTGAAAATCTTATACTTACACAAGTAACAATAAAATTTGTAGAAGGATACACGCTCCGAATAATATGGATAAGATAATGAAGGAAGGCTCTATCAGACAGAGGTGGAACGAGTGTAGGACATATTGCTGAATGTCCAGATTTTCTCACAATGTTTCTTTTATCGAATAGTCGAAGTGCCTTAAACCAAGGCAATAGAAATAATAATGCAATGATGTCCATAACGCGTCATGGTCTTCCAATCCTCATCCAATATTACTAGGGCTCGCGTTTGACCACCATCTCACCGGATGGTAAGCGAAGATGTGGTCGACGATGGAGCACGCTTGCCTAGAAGTGACCTATTCAGTCTTGACTTAAAGACTGACCCTAAGTTGTAGCTATCAGGAAATCGACTCCGGCAGGGAAATCCACGGGGATGTCTACCATGTATCGGTTTATATTTCGACCATCTTGAGTTTATCCGGTGCATCACGTCTCTTACGTAGAAGCTAATTACATATTGTATTTCAGTTCCAGAAAGCGAGAAACCTATGGAGATGGAACAACTGGCACGAGCGGAAGTTCAGACGATGCGTTCGCGGACGCGCTCTCTATGCCAGAACGGGAAGATGTTAGTATGATACTCTACTTGTTGCATTTTCTTTACTAGCTGTTTGTAGGTATACACTGATTGATTTTGATGAAGGAATGCAGATGTTCAGTTATTATTGATACGTAAAGTCTTTTGAAATGATCAAATGATTAACCCCCGATTTCAGATTAAAGCCTTTTTTAACTTCTGTAACTTTATTGTGGATCATAGGTTTGTGCATAACACAGGTCTTAAAATTAAATAGATCAGCTACGCCCTTGGAGCATACAATAGATATGATAAGGTACATTATTTTTACAAATTGTTAATATTTCACATAAAAAGACAAAAACTAATTGAAACGAAAGGTAGGGAACATCAGAGGGCTACTAAACACATCATGACTGAGGAGGAGACTATCTTGGAAGTTGCATATTTCTCAAATCTTATTTAAGCCGGAAAACCTATTAAAATTTAGCATCTGAGTACAATCTTAACTCGAAAATACTAAATTCAGAAATGATATTGAATGAAGGATGCCACAAGGCTCTATTGTAGTTCTCTCTATGTTGCTAACGGCGTCAATTGGTATATTTCCAGAATGGGTTTCCTCCGTCGTCGCGCATCGTCCGATAGCCCCCGCCGCGAGCCTTTCATCGTAGCGAGCGCGACGGCGCGCCCGTTCTCTCCCCGCCGCACATCCGTGAGCAACAACGGCTATTACAAGATATGCTTTGTCAATGGCTATGTGTGAGCACAGCGCACGCACGAGCTTATCTGTGCCAATCAGCTGGATTTAAACATTCGCGGGAAGTTTTTTCATTGGTTCCTCCATTCTTGCCTTCAGCATTCGTGGTCGTCTGTGCCTCTATCTTTCTAACTTTTGTTGGATGGTTGATATTTGCGATTTTGAAACAGTCGATACTATTTATATTATTATAAAACAGGAATCTCGCGTGAGGGTGTCGATTAATATTAATGTAATGAAGAAACTTCCTATGTAGTATGTACACGTTTGTAAAATAAGATGTGAAAACTTTAAATAATTAAATATTGCTGCGGGGTTTAGTAAAAATAAGTAAATATGTTCAGAAGTGTCAATGGGACAATTAAAAAACCTGCCTTAATTTTAGAAGCAAAATTTATGTTTAAACAATTTCGTCCTAGATAAATTAGAACAAGTAAATAAAATCGTGTAAGTTAGTTTGTATGGGAAACATAATTCGAACTGTTCAAAACGATTCAATAATGCTATAATCGTGTTTTATAAAATTTTAATGGACATTTTAATATTTGGAAATTATAGGATTGGTGAATGTAACTGAAAGGTTAAAAGAACTATTAATATACGAAACAGTAGTGAGTGATAATGTTAGTAAATTTTCAATAAAATTGGCCAATAAAATTGCCTTTCTTTTCAAAAATCTTTAAATTTCGAAAATGATATTGTTAAATTAGTACTAAAACCTTTTTTAGTGAAAATATTCCATGTTTTTAACCTTTACCTATGTCTTAAGATTAATTACCGTTTGGTATATTGTTATGATTGTGATTGTCTTGGCACTAAGCTCATGTCAATTTGTTCTTTGCTTAACACTTAGAATTAAAGTTTAAATCCAGCTTTCAGATATGCTAAATTTGTTTTTGTTGTCTGTTGAACTGATCTGTCCATTTTAATTGGAACGAGTGTTCTCGAAAATATATTTTTAATAAAATATCATTAAGCTTTTCATTCTTCATCCTGCAGCTTAGCTGATCCTTCCTTTATTTTACACAATCCTTCATTTTGTTTAGCGCTGGTAAAGCCGTCCACTTCTTCGTTTTTGCTAATATTTTTTGCATATTTATTAGTCTTACAATGTCTTTAATATTTCGATTTGTAAAAAGACATTTCACGCGGATTATATCCTCTAGTTTCCACTTTGCAATCTAAATTAGCAAGCTGAAGTAGAATATACAGGGTTATTTAAGAAATTACTTACAAGGCTGTCTAGATTTCATAAAACAAAACCTAATAACCCTGTATTTTTAAGCAAATGTAAAAAAGTAAAGCGCATAGTATATACAAAAATAGCAGTCCGTAAAATAATACAATATTCTTGCAGGAAAAACATTTCGAGAAAAGATTCTGGAAACAAGTGACTAGAAGACGTCAATCTCTCGGATCTATCAGTCAAATATAGACTTGATAAACAAAATAAAAACGATGATATAAAGTGTTCACGTGTAGAACTTCACAATATAGTAGTAGATAATTCAGCATTAGAGACTGTAATACTAGAGGGTCGTAATTTGGACCAGAAATAAGATAAAAACTACGGAGTGCTTACGAAAGTGTTAAGATTAGAAAATGAAGAAGTCAATGGATTGCCAAACGATAACAGATATATGCCAAATACTGACGAAAGGGACCTGTCAATACTTCATATCTTAGAATCATTGTGTTTATAGTACATAACACTGAAATAGGCCTAATTGTTGAATGTAAATAAAAGAGCTGTTTATTTCTCATAGTTGTACAAATAGAATTATTTGTAACTGAGCTTGTTAGAGGATGTAAAATATGTGATAGGTTACGAACTGTTTTAACTGTCTTGTAAATTGTTACATCTGAAACAAATATGTAAATTGATTTTTTCTTAACTATTGTAATATACATATATTTTCTCGTCTTTGTATTCATCGTCAATTTGTCCTTTGAGATGTGTAACGCTTGATTTGTTATGTCGCACAATTTTAGATGAATCTTGTGTGTGATCTACGGACTTGTACACATTAGCTATGCGAACAACAATTCAGTATTTTTGGCAAAGACCTTTGTAATAATATTTCTTTAGACTAGGATAGATAATATTGTTTTTTTATAAGAATCCATTTCATCGAGAATAAAGACATTGTTTGGTTTGATAGGTAGCCATACCATTACATTTTCATCAGACTGTCTAAATAGTGAAACACTTGGTAAATAATATTTGTTGAATCTCTGTCAATGTCTTTTATGATAAACATTTCTCAAGTAACGTTTTGT
Organism: Mythimna lalbum; assembly: GCA_949319445.1. Classification (NCBI taxonomy): domain Eukaryota; kingdom Metazoa; phylum Arthropoda; class Insecta; order Lepidoptera; family Noctuidae; genus Mythimna; species Mythimna lalbum. Next base: position 22,801,349 of record OX439346.1, read on the forward strand.
TATACATTTTTAAGTCATTTTCGCACGTATGTGCCACATTTTGTAGATATGAAACATTATAATATTAATATGAAATATAAATTATTAGGGAATTTGTGCAAAAACATTGCTTGATTAAGTTCCTAAATGACGAATTATGTAGAAAATTTTAAAAAATAACGTTATTATGTATTTAAATATTGAAATTTTGTAGATAACAATGTCATGATCGTCGAATTTATTAATTTTAAATTCCTTGTACCAAATGTTTAGTATTTCAAATATTTTCATTTGTCTTATTTTCTTTTAATCGATGGATCAAAATAAAATTATTAATTGAATTTTTTGACAATGTTATTTTGTTGTGATATTTGTGAACGATCAAACCGGTGTGGCACCTGTGAGGCACGCATTTTGTCGATTTTTTACACTTACGCTAGCTGCTGAATAAAGACTTCTTTGTTCTTTATTTTAATATCAGAAGTCAATTTCATTAAATACTCTAAAACTCATAAATACCATATACGCGATTAATGAAAATATTCGTAACTAGAAAAAAAAGCAACTACAAAAATTATTTTAATTTGAAAGGTGACTGCAGGAATAATAGACAATTTTATCCTAGAGAGAAATTAAATTAAGATACTTAAATAAACGGTCCCGATGTGGATTTACCTTCAGATTTTGAGGAAATAGACACTTATAAGAGAAACCCATGATTAAAACAACAACATAAAAATGTTAAGGTACGTATATTTAATATTAAAATACATCAATTCACAATGTAAATACAAAATTTACATGTAAACAAATTCAATTGTTACAAAAAATATTAGATATTTTTAATGTCTTAGCACCACATGGTTTTCTTCAGGTTTTTGTTTTTTAACTTGAAACTTAAATTTATTTTGTCTTTTGACAAGTTGTGATTCGTTTTTTTTTTTTAAATACAAAGTAAATTGCATTTCAGTGACTTTTCTCAAAAAACACATTTTTTATCTGTTGACTCGGTTCCAAACTTTCATCAAATGAATATTACATATAAAATGTTCAGATAATAAATGTTACAACCGCTAATTGAGCACAATTTGCACTATCCCATTGCCCTTTAGACCCCACACTCACATAGCAATCAAGGCAAGAAATACTTCTTAAATAAAAAGTAATAGGCTAACAAAACTCATTTGCTATATAGATGATATGACGATGTCATCAATATTGCATTTTATTTGATAGTTCTGATAGTCAAGAAAAAGTGCTAAAAAGTATTGTGATGAAGGATTTGTTACTGAATTCAGAAGAAAAGCCCGTCTTGCCTCAATTGCTAGGTATAACTCTTCATTGACTTACATTTACCTATATACACCTAAGATTAGTGTTGGCAGAAACAATAAGTAAAAAAGCGAAAAAAACCTTCAATAACCTTTACCGAGATTACTAAAGTCAAAGCTATTTCAAACATTTTCAAATGTACATAAAAACTATAGACGTTTAAAGAAATATTAATATATTCACTGATGGTTAGGAAGCGTTATTAATTCATTTTGGCACAATGTTAGTTACATTATATTTTTTATAAATTTTATTTTAATAAAACTTATGACAAACTAATTGAAATTAAAAAAAAAACTTGTTATTTATTATAAAATAATGGTTTAATTTGTATACAATGTACCTATGTACGGACATACCTCTTTCTAGGACTATTAAGTACGAATAGAACTAATTTGAAACAAAATACAAAAGTATAATGTCAAAATATGTAAAAGATAAACATAAAAAATAAAATTCCACGTGAAAAATATACACTTGCAATGTATTATCCTATACTTGATATCGGAAATATACATTTGTATACTTAATCAATGTATCTCAAAAATAATGCCAAGCAATAAAATCGTATTTAAAATAAATTCAATTACAAATATTATGTCACTCAAACAGGTATTAGTCACGAATGGACGGAGTTTCATTACACTAACTAAAACATCAAGGAATTTAACGAAAATTCAATAAAAAAGGCAGTGAACATTATCACTTGAGTAACTTTGAGCATGACACAAAACCTAAAATATTTTGTTATTGCTACACTACAATTCCTATAGGATGGTGCGGGTGACAGCTGTCAGATTCATACAATGTAGCTACCTATCCTTTCCTCTCATCTTAAAGATATATTCATCCTGCTGTCATACTATCCATGCTATATAAAAAGACATTAATTACAATCAATTCCTGAGATTTCATTCAAATTACAAAATTGCGTTCAACGCCATCTATTACTACCTTCAAGAATTACAACGTTCTGTATCACGATGTCAGTTTTCTATTCGCGCCACTCTCGGGACGCTTGGAAGGTTCGCACTTCAGATGATGTGAAGGTTGTTAATCCTTGGGGACCTGAAAGAAATAATTAAATGTTTATTTACGTATTGCCGAGTCCCTGGTAGAGTAAAAAAAAAATGTAAATTGTTCCTTAGGCTTGTCTATTATCAACGGAGGCACAACCAAACTGCAGGCTATTACTTAAGCTTCTGCAATGCGTTAGCATTCAGCATTTTCAGCCTTATAAGGCTTAAGGTTTTCCAAGGCCATAATCCAACACACGGGAACAGTGCGTGTTGGTAAATATTTTATAATAGGCCTCCCCCAAATGTCACCATAACGACCGGTAATATGCGTCTCGCATCCATCGGATTCCCGCGTTTTTCACCAGATCATCAGTCCACCTTGTGAGAACCCTACTATCGCTGCGTCTGCTGTCGTCGATACGTTGTCGCTACTTCAAAAGCTCTTATTCATCTATAACGCCCTTATTCCATGAAAGCCAAGGGCCCTTACCTCTAATCCTGCGTCCAGGCGTGGGGGTGACGTCACCTTCAGGAGCTGTCCACTGTTCCACCACCTCCGTGGCCGAGCGCGCCAGCGACGGCTGGCTCACCGAACGGTGCAGTGAGTGGCGGGACCAGGACCTAGAGACAGAATACCGTCACTTTATAATTGTTCTTAACAACCAGCTGGTCGGAATGGAGAGCTAGTTCCCTGGTGAAGGAAAACGGACCCTGAGTCACGACCCATAAATAGTTTCCGTAAATCAGTCATCAGACCAGATGTGTACTCACTGGTTCTGATGGAAGGGATGTTCGGAGTCGCTGTCGTCGTCGTAGTACCGGCCGAGCTGCGTGCCTCCCGACACCTCCGAGTGCGTGTCTGCTTGCTCACGCGCGTAGTCCACCATCATCTCTGACATTGATCTGAAACACGAGAACATGAGATAAGTTAGCCAGGAAAATTTCTGAAGGGGAAACCGTGGTTCTAGAACGCAAGGGCAAGTGCAGGACATAGGTGGGTTTAAGTCAGAAAAAGTCTAACACACCCTCTTGTTCCACCATAGAGCGAGAGAAGTGATTGGATGATTTCCCACCTCAAAAAAGGTTAGGTTAGAATAGAATAGATTTCTATTCTATTCTAACCTTTTACCGTAATTTTACCGTACTGTCTATACAGTACGGTAAAATGGGATCACTAGAAACAAAACTTTAAAGGGTATTTTTTGACGATATTTGCATATTTTTTGCAGCATTAAACTGTATCAATTTATTAATGAATTAATATTTTAAAAAGTCGATGCTTTGTCAAAAGCCGATAATGAGGTATCAAAGTGAAAAACAAAACCATAGTTTTGTTTCAATTCACCAGTGTTTCTATACAGCCCGTTTTACGGTAGGAACAAATTACATATTTTTGTAAAGTTTGATGATGTATATACTAATTTAATTATGGAATGCAAAACACTGTTACAAGAATACAAGTACGCTTAGAACTACCGTCTAATAGCTTCACTAGTAATTCCTAGTGTGGGGCAGTTTCCTTTTTTAATACACACCTCATATCAACATGGTCACTGCGGTAGGAGGACCGGCGGGAGCGCTGCGGGTCCCTCAGGGAGGTCGCGTCGCTATCGTACTCGTACAGCGTGGGCAGCGAACTGCGGCGTGAACGGGAGTCCCACTCGGTCTTCTTGCGGTAGCGGTTCTGAGGAAAACAATTCAAAGATGAGGATCGATGTACTATCAAAGACTTCCGACTGACCACCACTAAGTTCAGTTTTGAAACGAAAACTTCAAAGGGTTTAGTTTGGTGTCGGGCCGCAGGATACAAGGGATTTAAAAAAAAAATGATCAGTCAGAAATGACCGCGATGGTACCTTAACTTTATTCGCAATAACATTAGACATTTCAAGAAACCTTTTTTCACTATCCGTTCAACCGATTTTGACTTTTATTGCGTTTGTGGGATGATATATGGCGACTGCAGTAAATAGTTGGTATTGTAACAATTGTTTGCTTTTAATGCCATTCTGGTCGTTTGTCATGGTAAGCCATGACATGGTGTTCCAAGTGAGAACCGAAAAAGGATAATCGAAAGAGCAATAAGGAAGGATAGAGCTATACACCTGATATAGCTCCATCCCTTTAACAGTTCAGAGGTCGTCAACTGGATCACGTTAGGAGCTCGTGGTAGGAGCCTCTTATCTCCTTAGTTGTTACCTTGGGTTTATCCGGAGGTGGCGCCAGTATGCGTATGATGACCTCCCACTTGGGCGGAGCGTAGAGCGGCGCGAACCGGTGGTCGTGCGCGACGCGGCTGAACTCCTCGCGCGTGCTCGAGCGCGCCAGCTCACGTCGCAGCGTGCTCTCGTGCGTGATCAGCTCGCGCCAGCGGAGACGCTCCTCGCGCGTCAGGCGGTACGAACGCTCAGTTTCGGCCAGGACCTGACGGTGATCGTAATGGTAAGTTAAGAGATAAATAAAGCAGAAGGTGAAAAGCTAGATCTTATGGAAATAAACTGAGAGAAAACGGTTGCCATTCATAGATATTTTACAGACGCCAGAAAACCTAATCCCAGGAACCCAAGTATCGTGTTATCGTCTCTTCCCATCCACTTTACCAGTCACAATGTGCCTTTCGAAGTTACCACTGTCTTTCCTTGCAATGTGACCGAAGTATTGTGAACACTCTAATGACAACCGCGAGGAGATTTTGATTCCTCGCAATATGGATGCGTTGATCAGAAATGCTGTCCAAGGAATACGGAGCATTCTTCTCCGGCACCAAATGTCAAATCTGATAGGCAAGTACAAAATCTTACCTCATCCTGAGCTTCGGTCTTCAGCACTCTGGTCAGAACACTCCAGTTGACGGGCACAGGTGGTGCCGGTACTGGCTCCGGCACATCCTCGTCGTCTTCGTCCCTGAACAGAGGGTTGCGCGCGGGAGGCAGCTCCGGCAGTAGCGGCAGGTCTGATGATGGGGACTGGTACACCTGGCCGGTCTGTTTGATGAGTTCCGGAGAGAATAGGTCAGGGCCGCCTTTACCTAGAGATATAGGAAGAAAAAGATTATGATATGAAAAACAAATTAGAAGTCGTAAATCCCGGTAATAACGACATGGTTGGCGCAGTGGTCGCGAGTAATTTGACTTTTAAGTCAAATTGGCTTAGTGATCATACCATTGATGTACTAACCCATATCACACGTAAAAAGGTGTCAAACCATGCGCAGAATCCGAAATAATCAAGAAATAACCACGACTACTTTGTGCGCCTGGCTGGGCTTGAACCTATAACTCGTAAGTTGGAGCCATTACCACTCGGCCATTACTGCTCTCTGTTAGAGGGTTAAAAGTACTGAAACTCTTACCAATATACTTCTGCGGCGGCAACGATAGCGGGACCCTCTCCATCTTCGGCGTCAACGTCATTCCTGATGCGGAGCTGATATCGGAGAAGTTCTCCCACTGCGCCTCGGGCACGGTGTGGTTGCGTATGGTGACGTCGAAGTGCGGCGGAGGGGGAGGCACCTGCTTGTACTCCGTCACCAGCCGCTTGTGGCGCTCGATGTCCTCGATCGTCTTCTTCTCCGTTATGGTACGCAGGAACACGTCGTCGACTACGTGAGAGGTGATCTCTGGTTTCCTGGAAAAATAAAAACGTGAATACAATGAAGTGTTTGTAGATATCGTAAAAGCCTAAACTCAGCTACACGAATACTGACAAATGCTTGCACTAGTCAGTCAGGTCCACTCAAATCTTTGTGATTCTTTTTTCAAAAAACCATTTCAGACTCCAGTCTGCATGGTTCTCATATGATTTGACCATTACATGTTTACTGTGGACTCTAAAGAGGCTTTTGACCCCTGAGTTTGTTTCGGTATTTTTTCTCAGGATAGTCAGCCAGAAAACACTGGCTTCATCTAGTTTAAATTGACGAAAAAAATTATGAGTAAAAATGTTTTTAAAAACCTGTTTGCAAAATAAATATTTCATCATTCATTCAAAAGGCAAGAACCTATTAGGTGCATATAGGTGTTCGCAAGCTGTGCCGTTTTGTCGTTGCCGTTTTGTCGACAGAGTTTAGTGGTTTTGTATGTAAGCTTCACGCAGGCGTGCACCAAGCGTATAATGATGAATACGCGCCTATGAAGCTACGCGTCGATGATCAGTAGGCTCTACTGATAAATTCCATAGCATAACAGCTAAAAAAGGTTGTCATAAGACTAATCAATGATTGTGTTTTAACTTACCTGGCTGGCATGATAGGTGTCTCTGATATGGGCTCAAGGCTCTCCATCAGCATCTCCTGTTCTTCCGTCTCCAGACGCTCTCTCATCACTGGTGGTGGCGGAGGAGGTTTCTGTACAAAGTAATTGTTTAGGATTTCTTCCTTTATGTCATTTCAAAGCAGTAAATGTCCCAACAAGCAAAAAGACCATGGATCTGTTTGAGAGAAAACTTAAACTACGTCAACAAGATTGAGCTTTGAATACTCAAACTACTTGCTTATTGCTGTTCAGGTTTCTTCAGAATCTGTAACTACCATTAATTCATGAATCCCCAAGCGACACCCGGTGGCCGCGCATCTATTGTCTTACTATTGTGTCTCTAATTGACGGTATCTGAAGGGTTAAGTCTTACCACCATCTCACGTTTCAAGTTCGCGATATATTTCAAGTGGCATTTTATGGGCATTTTTCTAATACTATACCAATATTAAAATAACACTGATCGCCATATTTTTTCCTTAGGGAGTCGATTTTGGAAAATCCGTAATTCTATTTTTTTTTTCATCATAAAAGGCAAGGCTATGCAAAATTTTAGCTTTTTAGGTCCAAGGGCTTGGGCTGAGCACTGATAAGTCAGTGAGTCAGGACTTTACCTTCTAATAAATGTCACCGGATAATTCCTCTATATATTATGAAAAAATCGTTATGTATACTATAAATTACATTCAAATTCATTACTTTCCACCAAAGCCATGTCTTATTACTAGGTGACATATATACCTACATAATTTTTTATTCTTCTTTATTTCCTGCGATCGGTCATCCTGACATTTAGCTACATGTTATTAATGTAATGTAATGTAGCGCGCGTATGTACCTATCCAGTGACATATCCAAAAGGGGTGCTTGGGGTGCTTTTTTATTTAATCTTTGGAAGATGGTTTCAATAAATCCCTATATCAAGGTGTTGGGACGATGAGACAGTCTCTTTTTGTATTATTTTTAAGTGACGTATAAATAAATTAGTATACCTTGAGATGGAACATTCTCGCATGCGATCTGTCGGTGACTTCGGTGACGGAGTGCGTGTCCGTCATCTCTGTGTTGAGGGAGACGATGGAGCGTGGACGTCTCGACCACTCCTGGTTAGTCACACGGGTGATGGTGATAGATTAATATATTAATCAATAAAGTGAACTTAAGGTGATAATGACGTTGCCAAGTTCTCGCTAGATGGCGCTAAACTCAATTTTTTTATTTATTTTTGGTGACACGCTTGGCGCGTTGGTTGACCGATTGAGGCTGCGCTGCATGTCCTGGTTTCAATTCTCGCACGGAATAAATCTTTGTATAGGCTACAGAAAGGTGTTCCAAGTCCACCCACGATACAGGTAATTTTTATAACAAAAATGAAAAAATAAAATGTATGGGGGCATTGTTAAATCAAAGAAATGGCATTTGCCAAAATTTGACCAATTTCACTTTATTGAAATTAGTCAAATTATTGCATCAACATCCCCAAGATTCTGACTGTCCATGTAGTATAGTTGTAGTGCTTAAGTATAGCGCTATTTTTAAAGGAAATAAATTAAAAATGTTGAGTTTAGTATCTATCGGGGAAATGGCCTGCAGCTACCTTAAGTTGGTTTGTGTATGTGAGTGAGTTCGTGTGTGTGATTAAAAATGAGTTTAACTTTTCGTATTCAGGTGATACTGGTGAGTTACTAAATAGAATGAATATGTATTCTGAAAACTTTTGTTTTACTGTGATTTTTGTTCGTGCAACGTTTATGTTTATGATATGTTATGTGGATTTAATTTTCAAGTGAGATAATGTGAAAAAAAAACACAAAATTGTCTCAATAACATTAACCTATTAACTGTTTCATTCGCACAATACTGTGACCAATTTTAAATGATTCAAAAAAGAATAGTAATTGCAAATAGATACAAATAAGCAATAACATGTCAATTTAATAAAAAAAATGCTTCATGGTACCGTGGCAAGGCATTAGAAAATATACCACTATTTTTATTTGATCTCAAGTGATTTGAGATATTATCTTTTTAATTATGTCGCGTACCCCATAAAATATATACAACATGTAACGTTAAATGCGCAAAACCTGAAATTAGTTTGATCAGAATAAGGAGCAGAATCACTTAAATCACTTTTTAATATAGGTTATATTTTTCAAAAAAATCTTCATTAAAAACTTCGACCTGTCTATTTATGAATAGGTCAAGCCATCACGTACGCAAACTAGTGTTGCCCAAATGCAAGAACAAGACGAGACTTAGCCAGTCTTGGTCTTGGTCTTGCGCCAATACACCTGGTCTTGGTCTTGGTCTTGGTCTTGCGCTCCCAGTCTTGGTCTTGGTCTTGGTCTTGCAGCAAGAGTCTTGCAAGTCTTGCAATTACCTATTAGTCTATTACTATTTATTAAAGTTTACTTTAAATCTTAGAAAAACGTATTAGAATTGGAACATTGTGAGCTTGAATTAACATAGCCATAGTAAAGATCAAGCAGATTAATAAATAACTGAAGATTTGATAAGAAATTCGAAAAATCAACTGACCTATATGTCGTTTTCCATGGAAGTAACTGTTTCTTAATAAACATTTATGATTTATAAGCTTACATTTGCTAAAACATGCAAAAAAACAAATTAATTACAATAACTTGACTGTATTTTAAAGAACAATACTTATCTGTCTAGAAAGAGATTGAACCCTGAACTTATAAGAAATTTAATAAAAGAGTTTTACGATTTATCATTTATTTGAATAAAAAATAAAATACAACACAAATCAACAGCTTTATAACCATGTACTTCCGAAAAGCGGCAAATTTCTTTGAGAAGTAAGTACAAAACCTTTGATGCCGCATTATCAAAGTGCCGATGGTTAAAACATAACTATGCATGCACTCAGTTTGATTTTAATAGATATTTTTTTATTCGCTATGTTTATGGTATTAGTCGTAATGCGCATAGGTCCAGTTTTTCATATTCTTTGATACAGTTTTTTGTGTCTCATAGAATTCCTAAGCGTACCTACCTATACACCGAACTGTTACACCTAACTACTCAGTGAAATAGCGCTAAGTCCTAGCTGCAAGACGCAAGAGTCTTGCAGGCTATGTCTTGTTCTTGCTCAAGTCTTGCACGGTCAGTCTTGGTCTTGGTCTTGCTAAAAATACGCGGTCTTGTTCTTGGTCTTGGTCTTGCAAAAACGCAAGAACAAGACCAAGACTGCAAGACCAAGACTGAATTTGGGCAACACTAACGCAAACCCGCTGAAATAGATAACCAAACACAAATAGTTATAATACAATCAAATTTTCTCATATACGGGATGATAAAAGTTCTTATTACACTGCAGATATGAATTTTAAACAAACTAAAACTGCTCATAAAACCTTTAATTTTTTTTTATGTTTTTTTCTCACATTTAGATCAATCGAATTAAAAATCATTTGGGGTGTCTAAGGTTTTGCGCATTTAACGTTACACGTTGTATATAGCTCTATTAAGGATACCTGCCCTGGTGGTCATTTGTCAACTGTATATATTTTGATTGTACCAACAAGTATGTCATAGCGAGGTATAGACTCAAGACATCTGACTCTATTTTCTCAAAATCATAAATGTTGGTGATGATTTACATGTCATTGCTTTGTTGCGTCTACAATCTACTTATTTATTTGTTTAAACTTCATGCAACTTCATATTAGTCATTCTCTACCAGTCAACCTAAGGTGGTGACGAAATAATGTAGGTGCAAAAAGAAAAATGTAAAGAAAATGTGTATATCTATTGCTCTCGACAATCCATCAACCCTTGTCCTTCCATACCTGTTTTTCCCTGGACACCTGTGAGTAGACTGCGGGAGGACGCGGTGGTCTCTCAGGTGGCGGCAGCTGCGAGGCGCGCGCGGGGAGGGGAAGTGCCACAGGAGATACGGTGCGGACTGATTCTTGGCGTTCGTGCTCTTCGGAGATCATAGTTTGTCTGTTGAGGGAAATAAAATGGGGTTTAAAAATTTATAATGAAAATAGTATAATTTTGCTGCTAGTTTATCTTTTTCTATTATATCAGAAAGTAGTCTCAGAAACAAAGTGTAACTAGTTCAATGTAATGTTAAGCACAGCGAAAGTTAGCTCTTTGCAATTAGCTTTTAACCTTAGTTACTGAACTATTGTTAAAAAACGAAACACAAACAATTAACTTTCTAAATGGCGCCCAACTGGGTCTTACAGTAACTGTACCGCAAGACCCAGTTGGGCGCCAATTAGAATACCATAATTATGTAGGAACCTAATTATTTCGGATAAAGTAAACAATTCTCGCTTAATATTGCATGCAAAAACTGTAAATAGTTGACTTTATACGACCAAAATACAAATGGCGCCCAACAGGGTCTCTAGTAAGAAACTTGTATTACGGGTGCATTGTCTTACCTGATACTTCCTCCGTCAGTCTCAGTAAGAGTGATGGTGGAGGGTGGAGACGGCGGCACGACGGGGCGCTGCACGCGCACGCGCACGTCGAAGGCTGGCGCCGCGCCTGATACCAGGCGGGCGTTGCTTGTTATTGCTTCACGAGTAGAGCCGTAGCCTAGTAGTACAGAATGTTGGGTTAACAATATTATCAGCTTACATTTTAAGCTTAAATAGGTACACGACCGTTTAAATGTAGTCAGCAAGTTTTAGGTATAAGTAATATGACTGTAACTATTTATGTATAATGGTTTGTAAAATGAAACACTGAAATATTCAGAAAGGAAAATAATTTTAATGGGTAACTTGAAAATAGTATAGCTTTCATTCTAATCAGATCACTGATTGCGGATTTATTTGCTGATTGCATATAAACAATGTAACATACATTTTTATGAAAAGCACTGCAGTCCCAACTGGGCGCCAATAGTTACTAATGGTGCCCAATTGGGACTGAAGTGTACTGTTATTTAGATTGATACCATATACAACAGAGTCTATGTAATAACATCTCAATTTACCTTCACTATGATAAGACTCGTCCATCATAAAGGCGGCATTGCTATGCGCCTGTTCAGCTTCACTTGGCGTTTCCGAAGGGTAGTCGGAAGGAATCGTGTCGGAAGCCACGCTGGCCACCTCGGCAGCAGCAGGGTAGACTGGATGAGCACGAGGAATTTTGACTTCTGTTGGAAAAAATTTAGAATTCAAATTTTTTGTCTAATGTCAAGTTATTCAAAACTTTTCAAAAAAAAATTTTTCGGCTTGTCACACAATCAATCTAACATTTTATACGTGCATTATATCACGGTAATAATATAGGTTTTTTATTGTTGATAGGTTCACGCTTTACCGCCTATAGTAAAATAAATGATAAATGGTATTTATTTGCAACATGGTTTTATAAAAAAACCATGTTACGGCCATGTTGCCAAAACAGCAAGTTTCCCGAATATAGCATACTACTTTTTTATAACACGTTAATCAAAAGGTGCCATCTTCTTTTCTTGATTATTTACCCAACCATATCTCACCTTGTATACTCTCCCTGCTAACAATAGAAGCAGAGGAGTCATCGATGAACCTCCTCGGTGCAGGCAGGGCACGTCTCCTTAGGCAGAGGTAGGAGACTCCCAAGCCCAGGAGTAGCAGCGTGAGGAACAGGATTGCACAGATTATCATGAGGATGTGAGTGCCGGCGAGTGGAGCCTTGGCTGGGAGGGGACCGGTTTCAGGGCTGTAAAATGAAAAAAATAATTAAGCCATAGTTCAGTACAACAAAACAATAAAAATCAATACTCAAAAGCACAGTTACTTATGACATTAGATCAGAATAAATTAAAACTGAAAATACGTACATAAACAAAATACATTAAAATAAAAGAAACAAAGTTGGGGACATTGATCCTTTGTGGAATTGATTTACGATCAAGATAATAAAGGTACCTATCATGTAAACCTTCGGTTTCCAAAGTCATAAGGACCACAGTTAGGATGGACAGCCTAAAATATTAACAAATAGCACTAGTGATGTGCTAATATTTCGTGACTTTCGATTTTAGAAGGAGAATAAAGTTATTTTAAAGTTAAACTCCGTATAATACACAGAGTTCAACTTTAAGCCGAATCAGTCAGATGTTATCTGACCAATTCGGCTCCGTGAATATAAAGTAAAGAAGTCAAAAGCATAAAGCCCCTTTGAAAAAGATACGATCGATTGTTAATTTAATGGTTTTTAAAGATAAAATATGTTAAAAAGAAATTTATAACTTGATACTTAAATCCGAGAGCCAGCTGTTCTAAAACAAGTTTCGGTGTCTTCTGATCAAAGACTATGATATAAAAGACGTCCAATGTCAACTTGAGACGATCGAACGAACTATTCATTCGATAGTCTCGACATAGGTCTAGGTTTACTAGGTGAAAGATTTCATTACGGATATTCTCAGGGGGACGGCGCGAACGCAGTCCCCACTACCAAAAATTACGCATCCGAGTTATCCACATTAGGGATAATCGCAGGGGTCAACCTAACCGCAGTGCAATGGGAAGGTCTCGCCCTGGGGGAACCGCCATCTTGATCACGGTATCCCCTATGCCAGGTAAGTATGATTTCACTACGGCAACGCGCGAGGGTCGTTCAACGGCGGAGAATCTTAACACCGCGATTCAGAAACGTGACGTCACGGCACAGTGACATCTGTTGGCGAGTTTGCCGAAACTATATGCGAAGTGTTGGTCGTTCGTTCGTGCCTTTTCTATGTTCAATGCTCTTCTAAATTCAACATCGGAGTATGACTTGTTTGCCGGGAGATGGATACATGTGTCTCTGAGCGATGACTATTATTTAATTCACTTGATTGAATTCTTTGTCAGTAAGTACCTATATTTTTATTACCAAACTGTCAAAAATTTTTTTGTTAAGTTGCATGTTATTTCATTGTGAATATGTTTTTATTTACTTATTAATTTTTTTGTTGGGTGATGATTTAAAATCATACTGTACAAAGCTTTGAATTTGTTGATTTCATGTTTTTTTTTTTCATGTGTATTAATTTGTATCTTGGAAAGGGATTTTTGCTTACTACTACTGTTTTATTGCTACGAAATCATGAATGTCTATGTATGTCTATGCTTATGCATCAGGGTTGCGCAAATCATTTTTTTTTTATTACTTAAAAAATGAAGAAATCTAACATTATTATATTTTGGTAATACTTACGTGAATATAAGGGGGTTGAAGACCGGTTTGGGCACAATGGGCGGCGGGTACCGGCACACGATGGTGATGACTTCATCTCCATCCATCTCCAGACCAGGGTGGAATCGCACCACTATGTTGTTCGTGAAGACACGAAGAGGATCCTGATGGAAAGAAAAGTAAGGAATTTTATTAAAAAAAGGACGTATATTTATATAAATAAGTATACACTTTTTCTAAAAGTTCTGTTTATATCAAAATAGATTCGTGGTGAAATCCGCATGATAGGGTGTTTACCCTATATCTTACCTGCTTGGTGCCGCATCCTTTGAGCGGCAGCTCCAGCTTGTAGGACAGCGCGCCCTTCCCCACCACCTGGCAGGCCGAGTGTCTGTCGAAGTCCGCGTAGGCTATGCCATAGAATTTCTCGTTGAATTTCAACTCGATCTGAAATACAAAATAAAAATTAAATAAATAAACTGAGGAATCAATAGGTTCCTACTAGTAATATAAAGAGGTATTTATAAATTTGTATATAGGGGATTAATCTCTGAAACTACACTATTCCTGAATAAAACTTTAAAAAATCGGCCAAGTTCGAGTCGGATTCGTGCACGATAGATTCCGTTCCATTCATTATCTATTCAATATTCCACATCAAATATAAACAAAACATCACGTTTTTTAATGGGAGCTCCCCTTTAAATAATAAATATTTTAATTTAATTATTTATTTTTAATTTGAATATACCTATATAACTGAATATTCTCTGTATATTTAAAGCGTCTACCTGTTGCCGTTATTGATATCGAGCAAATAATTACGTTTGTTCTATAGGAGCCCCACTTAAATATCTTTTTATTTTTAGTATTTATTATCATAGCGGCAACAGTAAATACATCATCTGTGAAAATTCCAACTGTCTAACTATAAAAGTTAATGAGATACAGCCTGGTGACCGACAGATGGACAGTAGGACTTAGCAATAGGGTCCCGTTTTTATCTTTTATGTACGGAACCCTAAAGAAACCGATGCCAAGATAACCACCCACTATCAAGAATTCGATTTAAGTTTAAGAAATTTAACATATCTTCCTCACTAATCTCAACAAGACGGTAACCATTACGACTCGTGCACCGGACGACAGCGCCCAAGAAACGGTTACCGACACTTAGACGGACCGTTAGTACTTGTTCTATTGACAAACGTATTAGACGCTTACCTATATTGGTGTCACTCTCAATGCAAGCTAACTGAATGCAGTTAGCTAAAAGCAAAAATAACAAACAAACGTCTAATGAGACGTTTCATTAGTCTTTGGTTAACCTTTGATGTTATTTCACTCGGGAATTAAAACTTCTGACTTAAAAGCAACGTTTTAGAGCCCTAAGCTAGTAAATAAGATTCAAGGTAGCTTTACGACGATGCAGTGACAAGAACTCCTAAGTGACATTTTTGGCATTTTATTTTTTTTACGTAGATAGACTTTAAATAATCGTTTGCGTGAGCTGGCAAAAGCAGCTAACTTTATATCTTATTTTTTAACGATTTAACTATAACTGACAATAACTATTAAGCAACTATGCATCCAATTTGCTGACAAGATCACCTAATGAACTAACACAATAACAAAATTATGTTCTGGTAGATAGAGGTTCTTGTCACTTCATCGTCGTTTACTTGTATTAGGTTACGATGGGGCTGGCGTGGTCTTACTGTGACCAAAAATCTCTAAATTTATAAAAGAATTTTAAAATAATCTTAGAACCCGAGCCCTAAGATAATAGTAGTGCTAAGTTATTTCATCATCATCATCATCAGCCTTTTAATGTTCCCACTGCTGGGACTCAGGCCTCCTCTCTAGGAGAGGGAATGGGCCATAATCCACCACGCAGGCCCAGTGCGGGTTGGTGAATGTCACATGTCGTCGAATTTTTGGTTCTAAGACATGCCGGTTTCCTCACGATGTTTTCCTTCACCGTTTTGAGAGCAGTGGTGATGAAATAAATTACACAAAGTAATGCGCCTGGCTGGGTTCGAACCCGCGACCTACAACTCGTAAGTCGGGGCCATTACCACTTGGCCACCACTGCTCTGCTAAGTTATTTATTGTTTTAAATTTCGAAGCATGGTTATGCTGAGGGTATGTGCCTTTTTGGTCTCGCACAGATTTTGTTTTTTTTTTTTTAAGATTTTTAACTTAGTAAAAAGTTGTCTGTGAGACAACACTAATATAATCTTTCAATTTTATTCAAAACTAGTTCCTGCGATTAGCGCGTTCAAACAAATGACCAAACTCTTCATCTTTTAATATTCGTAGATAGTTAAATAGATTAGAATCAACTCCCAACAAATACAGACCTGCATAGAGCCAGCGGCACAGTTGAGTGCAGCCTTCGTCCTGTTCAAGAATATCACTGGGCTCAAGTCATCCAGCTTTGTGACCTGAAACAAACATAAATATTTTATTACATAAATAATAAATAAATTTATTTACCAAAATAATTTGCACACATTGAACATTTGGCTTCATCTAGTTTAAATTGACGAAAAATCTGTTGAGTAAAAGTGTTTTTTTTTTTCTTTTTTTACTTATTTGCAATAATATTATTTATCATAAATACGCCAATCGTTGCAGGACATGTCTGCCGCATGTCCAATGAGCTGTGGGCGCGTCAAACGCAGGATTGGTGCCCGGGCACAGCAACGTGGGGCCAAGGCCGACCACGAAGAAGATGGCGGGACGACCTGGATGGCTTCCTTAAGAATTGGAATGAGAAAGCGGGGAATCGTGATTGTCGGAAGGAGTGGAGGGAGGCCTTTGCCCAGCAGTGGGACAATATGGGCTAACTATTCATACTAATCCATACTAATATTATAAATGGGAAAGTATGTGTGTCCGTTTGTCCGTCTTTCACGGAAAAACGGAGTGACGAATTGACGTAATTTTTTAAGTGGAGATAGTTGAAGAGATGGAGAGTGACATAGGCTACTTTTTGTCTCTTTCTAACCCCCTACTTCTTAGAGGAACCGTGGCACACCGAATTTAAATTTAGCGAAACCGCGGGCAAAAGCTAGTAAAATATATAAAATCATAAAAACGCTCGTTTTAGTCGCAGGCAATAGCCATAATGTGTCCACAACCAAAACTGGCCACAATCAATAACAAAAAGAAATCTTCAATCGGTCTCTAATAAAGAGTAGCATTTCACATAAATTACATGTACACAAAAGCTCTCTGTAGAAACGCAAGTAGGATAGGACGTAAGACAATCTAAACGGCTTTGTCCCCGATAGAAACGGCCCCATCCCTTCACATAAGAGTCAAGAAACGCGATTATAAATGGTGCTATCTAAAACAATTGACAATAGTGGGATATAAAACACAGTTTAATATCGATATTGCCTTGTTTTCCTATCTGGCAACAGTATCATAACCTAGTGACCTTCGTAAATAAATCGTTTAAACTGGGACTAGACCGAAGTAAAACGTACAATGTCCTTTTCAAGTAATATAATGGAAATGTTGTAAATTGTTCATTTACCTTTACGTCAAACTATATTATTGTAATATATATTTTATAATTGTTTGTTTTCCCAAAGAAAAAAAGGAATTGGAAACAGGCGTAATTTAGCATGCACCTGCATACTATGCGTTCAAAATGAGAATAGGATCGATTGCCATGTTGTGACGTCACGTCGAACTGTCAAATCGAAGAAATTTTGGCAAAATTGAAGAACTCTGAGATGAGTAAAATTGAAGAACTGGATTCAGATTAAACTTGTTTCGCTCACAGTTCGTAAATAAATTAAATTTTTCGTAAAATAATTAAAGTTTAAAATTTTTTTTCGTCGATTTGACAGTAAATCGTGACGTCACAATATGGAAATCGATCCTATTCTCATTTGGAACGCATTGTACTTACGAGTAACTTCTCATTTATTCGGTATCAACTCTTGATACCTGCTCAAAATTTATGGGGAAGCCATAAATTTTCTATAATAAAGGAAATCACTCTAATTTATGGAGGTAAAAGTTTGTGTGAATGTGTGTGTGTATATTTGGTACATCACGGCGCCTCTGCTATTGGTCAATAAAATCTTTTTGCGACGATGTCGTTTAAAACAACATAGGTACGACCTATGTTGTTTTAAACGACGTCGTCGAGAAAAGTTTTTGACTATAATGATCTAAGTACGTAGAAGAAATCTCTTCCCTCATCTGTTATATGATTATGATAAATATTATATGCTAGATAATATAATATATGCCACAACTATCACACAACGCCGTCTAGTCCCAAGCTAAGCAGAGCTTGTGTTATGGGTACTAGTCAACTGATAAACATACTTATATATTTCTAAATACATACATATTATAGATAAATTACACCCAGACACAGAACAAATGATTATGCTCATCACATAAACATTTGTCCTGGGTGGGAATCGAACCCACCACCATAGCAGTTAGGGTCACTAACCACTAGACCAACAGGCCAGTCATAGATAATGCGTTCATTAAGACGTTGCGCATAGGTTGCATAGCTAAATCTGGTGCCAATGATGTTAAACAATAAATTTTGTTGTTACATTTTTGACATCAATTACCCCTCATTTGTTATTTGGGAAAGTCGAGCATCAGCTGAAAGAATGTGCTCTAAGGAACTAAAAAACTATAGGTTGCCTTATTTTTTTTTGGTGCAAATAGGAGGGTTGCCTAGTATAAAGAGAGGTAAGTAAATAGCCATAATTTACCCTCATCTGTTTTTAGTGTTTTTTAGTCTAATAGAAGTGTAGCGACATCTATGACGATAAGAACTACGAAGAAAACACGAAAATCCTGCATCGCGCAATTAAAGTTCTCCGCGCGATTTGAATATATTCAACAGCCTGACATCAACTATCGGGCAGTAGCCCACCAGACTATAACACCTCTGGTCAAAGGATCCTCCCTTTCGAACGGAAGTTTGCGTGACTTTACTCTCTGTTCCGCCTACCTCCAAAGAAGCTATTAGTAGATAACGATAGAACTTAATTTGGAAGAATTTTTATAAAGTCGAAAGTATCAAATGTTTGCGATCTTAGACAAATTTTATGGTTTAACATCATTGGCACCATAAAATTTGACACTATAATTGTATTACGCAACTGGCCTGCAGATAGGGTTATCTAATCAATGTTAGCACTAACAATCTTTAAAGCCAGTCCATCCTATCCACAACCCAAAGACAATAAATCATAGTTAATCAAGAATCTCTCACAAAATGCTAGGGTTCAGTATAGCAGCCTCGAGTCAGAAGATCGCAGCAACAATTCTATATTTAGTTAGTTGCATGCCAAACGTTGCTATAAATCTTTACTGCTAATTATTCCCTTCGGGCAGTTACTATCGATGTTTGTTTTCATTGTAAAGCAACGTACGATACGTGAAATACTGTTTGAAAAAGTAACGCGTACTGTCCATGGAAGCGTAGCTTCATAGACGTGTATTCGTCATTACGCCTGTTAAAAACCTGAGTATAAAACCCAGTATAAACTTATACAGGGTTAATTTTAAATCACTGACAACTTCTCAGAACTATGCATCATAAACAACTGTTCTACTTTTATTTTATGACTTTTAAAAATTTATCATATTTTAGTTCATCAGTTATTCATACAAAACTAAAATATTTAAATTGAACGTTCTAAATATTACGAAGTCTATGCGAAGCAGGCGATAGTACAATAGCGAAAGGGAGTAGGGATTGGGTGAGGTGCTTAATGCATAGCAAAATACAAAGTTGAAATGTCTTAGAGAGAATAAACAATTTCAGAAGAAAATATTAGAAAAACGCCGATTCCTACCGATTTCTAACATTCCAGCATAGGTTCACATACTCTTTGAGTTCAATTCCAAAAACCGTGCCGCAAAACAATGGAAAACCACGCAGCATTCAGGCTATCACAACAACAGACAAGCGTATCTATCTACAAGCTATACGTATCTGTCCCGGCCCAATAACAATATCTCGTCCCTCGGTCGGCTGTTAAGCTATGTTGACACTGGAGCTATGGGCTACAATGGCTGGCCGTCGGCTATCGACTTGTAATCAGTCTATAACAATATTTCGTCTTGTACGCTATTTGACTGTGCACTAAAAACTTCATTAAATTATTTTCTCCATTCATTTTTTTTTTTTTTTTTATTGGCCTGTAGGTCTAGTGGTTAGTGGCCCTGCTATGCCGGAGGTCGTGGGTTCGATTTCCACCCAGGACAAATATATGTATACAGAAATATATAAGTATGTTTATCAGTTGACTAATACCCATAACACGAGCTCTGCTTAGCTTGGGACTAGACGGCGTTGTGTGATAGTCACTGTCTGTCGCACTGTTCCCGCGCGCCTCAAAGAGTTGTCAGCAACAGCAGGGGCTCAGCTGGGTTAAAGCCTACTGGGGCCAGGGTTATCCGAAAGCGAGCTCGATCCCCAGTATAAAGGCTAGAAAGAACGGGGTGGGTTTTTAGTCAGTAAGAGTCTGCAACTATCTCCCGCTCCGCCCAAGAGCGCCAGTCATAGGTTGATTTTTGCCCACCATAAAAAAATTACCACGATGGATACGTCATTTAAAAAATAATCGAGTTTCGTCTACATTACGCAGAAACCTTTTCTATACCCGATTACAACCGAAAAATTACAAACGAACCACAAAAAGTACAGCAAAAAATCATAACAATACGAAAAAGTCGCCCACATAAAATTGATATTGATTAAAAAATCTATTTCCGCCACGTACAATTTGATTTGATCGAAGCTTATAATAAAATAAAAATTCTTTCGAACGCAGATAATAACTGACACAGTTTATTTAAAGGTCAATTCATACACGATTGTAGTGTGAAATCGAAAGTGGGATTCTTTTTTTTAATCTTATCGCTACTGAAAGAATTTCTTGTTCAATTTTGTCAAACCTGACAAAATATTTTATGTCAAATCTGTTATATTTAGGGTTGGGTACCCAAAAGTTAAAACGCAACCCTATTACAAGGACTCCGCTATTAGTTTGTCGGTCTGTCCATTTGTCACCAGGCTGTATCTCATAAATCATGATAGCTAAACAGTTGAAATTTTCACAGATGATGTATTTCTGTTGCGGCTATAACCACAAATACTAAAAAACAGAATGCCATAAAACAAACGCGATTTTGTTTTTTTTTTGCTACGGGTGGAACGGAACCTTTCGTAAGCGATTCCGATTCGCACTTGGCCAGATTTTTTATTATTGTTGTAGCTACTAAAATAAATTTCTTTTTATTGTTCAATATTGTAAGACCCGACAAAATATTTTTTGTCAAATCTATGTAATTTTTTTTAGATTGACAAGTCAGATAGTACCTAGTTGTGTAATTGATAGCTTTCAGAATCAATATTCCAGTGATTCTCATTTTTACAAGCTTTTAATTAATTTGCAATTTTTGTATGTATGTTAAGGCTGCTCGCCCACGTCCGATAATTGGTGACCGGTTTTTTGTTGGAGAAATTTAGAACACACTGATAGCAATAGTACAATGCACACGTCCTACAAAAAGTCGGTCAGAAATACAGAATAATGTTAAAAATATACAAAATCGGCCCGATTATCTGTCCTACAAAATGTCTGACGTGGGCGGGCAGCGTTAGGAGTAAGATTTGAATGTTGCAAATGAATTTCAAAACAGTCTCCAATCGCTAGAGCTGAAAAAGTTCATTTTGGAAAACAATGCAAGCTTAGCTAAGTAACGTCAATCTAAATCCAATATGGCGGACTTGATCTTGCCATGTTGCCTTCTCACTAGGAATAAGATTGTCTTCTTTTGCATAGAAATATTATATTTGTTGTTGTGATAAGACGAGCTTGTAGCGACTTCTATGATGCCACATAAGAACTACGAAGAAAATACGAAATCCTGCGTCGCACAATCAAAGTTTTGCCCGCGTTTTGAATATAAATACGATATCCCGAAATCAACCATCGGGCAGTAGCCCACCAGACTATAACACCTGTCTGATCGGAGGATCCTCCCTTTTCAAAGGAGGTATGTGGGACTTTACTCTCTGTTCCGCAAACCTCCAAAAGCTTTTATCGAGCTTCACCTGAGGAAATTCATTCTATGTCTATCATTATCTACCGTTTTTTGTTCATATTCAACTCCAACACTTCTTGCGTCATATTCTTCAATGGTGAGGCACGTGACCCTGCTTTATCACTTTCATTCGTTATTTATTTATTTAATCATCATGCAACACAAAGTACATAGGCGGACTTAATGCCTTAGGTATTCTCTACCAGTCAACCTAGGGAGGTGAAGAGACAATATGGTAGGCGCACAAAAGTTTTGAAAATAAGAGTAAAAATATAATTAAATAATTTGATATAATATATCATTATCATCATCATATCAGCCGAAAGACGTCCACTGCTGGACGTAGGCCTCCCCCAAGCGTAGCCACAACGATCGCTCCTGTGCGTCATGCATCCATCGGATTCCCGCGACCCTGACCAGGTCGTCGGTCCACCTTGTTGGAGGCCTTCGTCGCCATTCCAGAACCTTTCGTCCCCATCGACCATCTGTTCTGCGTGCAATGTGCCCTGCCCATTGCCACTTAAGTTTGGCGACTGTTCGAGCTACGTCGTATTTGTATAAAAAAAGGAAAGAAATTTTTGAGACGATTCTGCTATTGGTGTAGAAAATGATTCCGCAACTTCCGCTTAATAATATTCCTCCATCTGTTTCTGTCTCCGGCGCATGGCAATATGAAAAGTATTGATACACCGTAGAGTCAAGAGCGGTTACATCATCAGCTTTATAGCCTTTTATTCTTTCTCAGTAAACTGTAGATTGGTAGTTATTGCATTTTTCTTAACTCAACTCACAGCAGATGTTATCTGAACTTTGCCAGTTCTCGGCGACCTTGACTCAGTTACCATATTCTGCATGGCCTGCCCTTCTTTTGTCCTGGAGATGTACGAGAAATCTGCGATCTACGCCTTTATTATTTTGAAAAGAATTTAGTATGCTCGGTAACTGAAGTTTTAGTAATCTTACTATTTTTATATAGACGAAGATTTGTATATACGTGTGTGTATTTTTGTTTCTCCTTCATGCTGATCGGATTTGGAAAGCTTCAAAGCTGCTATTATGATAGAGAAATCCGACATAGTCTTTGACGTCATAGGTTATGACACCCGTACGGCCGCCATAGAACACAACACAACAGCTTTTTGATGAGAGAGAAAGATAAATGACTTATTTAAAAATTATTATATCTTGTTTGCTTTTCTACTAATTTTGATATTGTTTCCACCATAGAAATATCTATGGTTTCCACTGTCAACATTTTATTTATGTATACGTCTTTCGGCTGATATGATGATGATACGTATTTATGGATTAACAGTTAACCTGTTAATCCATAAATATAATCCATAATAACAAATATTTTTTGCCTACTCGATATCAGTATTATACGCGCGAACTGTAATGACATTGTATTTTTCAACGTCGCAAAGTCCATAATGACCTTTTTGTAAACGTTTGATTTGACATGGGTAGTGGTTTGGTAGTGTGGTGTCATTTTTCTCCGAAATCCCTGAACCAATCAGAGTAAATTTTCCGTTTTGAGTTTTGTTCTCTTAAAAGCTTTGGATATAACGAAGTTGGGTGTAGGTACCTCATTTGTTCTTTGTGATTTTTGTTTCTTATTAACAACCGACGACCTTCTTAATTCATGAATCCTCAAGCGACCACCGGTGGCCGCGCATCTATTGTCTTACTATTGTGTCTCTAATTGACGGTATCTGAAGGGTTAACCAAATCCCAGTTGTCAATATTCTTATATTCTAATATTAAAACTCCTTTCTTTAATCATAATAATCCTAGTCCTTTACTGCGGATTTAGGGTAGAAGCTAATTTAGGAGTCTTCAAGGCTAGATTGAATAAGCTCTTAATAAACTATTGCGCCTCACCATCAACGATTGCATCACTGCTTACCATCAGGTGGGATCGCAGGCAAGCACTGGTTTATATCATATAAAAAAACGTGAATACGTGTTATTTTATAACCGATTACCCTTCGACACTACAATCTACAGAACACTCACTGAAATTGCATCATGTATTGAGGAAGAGAAGTGCCGCTAGACACACAAACACCCATTGAATCCTACACTATTACGTAAAGCCTATAGTAAACAAACCGACTCGCAACATTGTATCGTAACACCATTCCTGCTACACTTCGTGCGCGTGCGATGATGTTAAGGCCCTTGTTCCCATTTAAACTCGTTAAAAAATAAAACGCCCTCTTTAGCATTTGAGAAAAACCCTAGAATATAACTTGGAACGAAACTGAAAGAAACAATAAAATAATAATTAGGGGGCGGTGTAGAGCTACACTACACAGATAAGCCGCTAGGTAATTAGAATACAAATATCAAAACGAGCCTTTTATTGTTTGAAAACTTTAGTGCAATAGAGCAGTCACTTTCTGAAGCCTATATGTAGCCGAATATGTGAATGAATAAACGGAATAATACTAACAAAAAGCTACAACAACAAACAAACAAAAACAGTAGCTATTTCTGTCATAACTTCAGAGCATTTATTCCAACATCAAACAATCCCGAAAAAAATGGCCACGATCCGCAAAACTCGGCGAATAATTCTTATCCCCAATCGATTGGCCTAAAACCTTCTTTCATCATCATCATTGTCTCTTTCATCATAATTTTATATATAAGCTGTGTTACTTTTTGGTGTACAATAAAGTTTATCTATTATATTCATCTTTTCTGTGAGTACGAGTATGTTCAAGGGACTATACGCCTTAACCGTAGGAGATGAGTAATAACGTATAACAGGCTGGCTGTAACAGCGGTACTCTGCGGTTAGTCCCAGTTTGTGCAGTGGCCAACAATAACCATCACGTCAGCACATTTGTGGCCATTGTTGGTGACCGCTATGTCATTATGGAAAAGTGAATTTGTGACAAGATTTGGTAGAATCAAGGTTTCGATTATAGTGCTTTGCAGGAATTTTATCTACTTTCGGAAGTTTCATCTAGTTCCAATGATATGTCCTCGTCAACTGTCAACGAAGCCTAAACTATTGATATTGGTGTCGACGAAACACCCAAATAAATATATTGATACCGAAAATTACCAATAATATTACCGGTACCAAATATCGAAATTACCAACATAAATGAACAAAATGTTACTGTCTAAAAAGATAGACGGCAACCAAATCTTAAAAAAAGTATTTTTATTATTCACTTGAACCTAAACAAACCCTTATATAAAAAAGTTAGTAAATAATATTAAATATTAAAATATCGGTATACTGGACCGGTAATATAATACCGGTAATCGATATAGTCGCCTCAATTCGATATATTATATTGCTATTGATTTATAGTTTGTCGATGATGTAAGAAGGTTACCTCCATGGCCATCGCCTCATAAACCCATAGCAGCATCTTCCACCAGCTTTTTAAAGAGTAGTGAAAGGAGAAATGGCCATTAAGTAATTTATACTGACCTTCCCATCCAGCACAGTTTGCTCCGGGAGGCCTTCTCCCTGGTATTCGATATTGTTCGCTTGAGAGCCGTAGTTCGACTGCGCCTGCGCCGCGGCCAGCGCGCACGCCATCACACACCATAACAGCGCCATCTCTTGACTGGAAAAGAAAGAAAAGAAAATATTGAGTTAGTATCGAAAGTTGAATTAAGCTAAAACTAAACTGCGCACACATGTGCCACACACACCGATCTGGGCACGTCGGTCTCCATACATTTTATATGGAAACTAGACTTGTAGAGCTACACTTGATCCACGCCACGCGACGTTACGCGACGTCTCCATAGAAAGGACGATGTATCAAAACGTACACCCAACTCTTACATCGATCAACAGATTTGAAATGTATTTCAATCGAAAGATCTTAACAATTCCAGATTTTTTTACTATTACTATATTAAGGTATACGCCATAATAAAAAAACTATTCAACTAGACGCTTCGAATGACAAGCTGTTTGAAATCTGTTGGTATCTTTTGGATAGGAGGGACGGGTCTCATACAAAGATCATCCTTTCATCCACTTATGGGGGCGGAAATGGAAAAATCCTCTCTTAGTACTCGACTACGTCATAAAAGGAAGCTTTGTACTAAATATCCTAGCCCTAGTCCCGGTAGCATCGGTTGTGTGTTGATATGTCAGTCAGTCAGTTTCTCTTTATACATATATAAGTAGATGAAGAGTGGTGGATTTTCTAGAGCATGACCGGAGGCCTTTAAGATGTGTGCATGCATAGCTCGTCATTGGATAAACGAGATAACAATAAAAATATTTTTAAAGTAAAAGAGTTAAAAATGTAACTTAAATCTATTGTATTTATGAACTTTTTTTTGTATTTGGGTGCCCCAATTCGAAAAATCCCTAAGTCCTAGTTAGGGATTTTTAGCACTACTATTACAGGTTGATTTGCCGTTTTTTCTCTATCGATACGTCCAACAATTTTTTTGTTATGATATCCCAACAGAGAGGGGATATCAGAGAGGGGATATCATAACAAAAAAATTGTTGGACGTATCGACAGAGAAAAAATGGCAAATCTACCTGTAATAGTAGTGCAAAAAATCCCTAACTAGGAGGGATTTTTCGAATTGGGGCACCCATTTGTTAACTATTTCACTGTATTTAACCTAAAAGTTAATTTTCGCAAACCTCTAATAGGTGAAATGTATAGAGCACTACCTTTTTATTTACCAAATTTGTACCTTATCTGGAATCGTTTCATGTGAAAAGGAGGGACGAAACGCATGTTGCTAAAAAAGTTATGAGTTTACATGTGGATGGATGGAGGGGGAGAGGGAGGCCAAAGAAAAGACGGATGGATTGTGTGAGAAGTGATATAAAAGAAAAGGGAGTTAGTGATAGCATGACGAGTGACAGGACAGAATGGAAGAAAAAAACGTGTTGCGCGGACCCCAAATAAAACGGGACAAGGGCAGGAAGATGATGATGATTTGTACCTTATCTCAGGCGATTAAATAATTAAATTATTATTTTGATTATTCATCAAAATTACATATAAATTGCATTTTTAAATATTTCAATACAAAATGAATAAAACATTTATTTATGTAAAAAATAGTATTCCACCGGTATCGGGAACAGGGTCCAAGCTGCCGGCGGTCAGGGCTCCAGAGAAAGGAACCTCCTAACAATACGAGCCGTGTCCAGAAGAACCGCTTTCTGAATCAAGCCTTTCATCCGCGGACGGCGAGCCATGGGTAGTTCTCTGTCCGATCGTCCGGTAATGGACAGAGCCCAAGACGTCGACGGCGCGCACTGTCCCCGGGCGCTTCAAGGAGTTGTCAGCAGCAGGAGGGGCCCAGCTGGGTCAAAGCCTACTGTGGCCAGGGTTATCCGAAAGGGAGCTCGTGCCCCGGTATGAAGGCTAGTAGGAACGGGGTGGGTTTTTAGTCAGTCAGAGTCTGACACTATCTCCCGCTCCACCCAAGAGCGGGTTTTGTCAAAGATGATTTCCCCGTCGACAAAAAAAAAAAAGTGTCAAAGTTCATACAAAATAGGAGATTTTCAAAGGTTTTTACTGGATTAGTTTTACACAAATTAAGAAATTGGTTTCTATAGAAACCTAGGTAATAGTATCCACAAGATACTGTGTTTCCAAAATATCTAATGAAAAATTTGTAATAACGTCATAATCAGTTATGAGCGGTTGTATGAAAAACAGTGAAAATGTGAGTCATGATGATGAGTCACCTTAAGGCTAAGTTACGCTAGAAAGTCCATACATTTTCCATACATCGATAACTATTATGTTCGACCGTAGAAAGTAGTATACCATCTCACGTTGCTCGCTACATTTCACTCAAGAAGTTTTTCTACTAAGTTTTCTATATACTGCACATCGCACTGTTTTCACTTCGAGAAACTCGCCGGTAATTTTCTTCTTTTCTTGCTTGCTTATATGTAATTAGATTAGGTTTTTGCCCCATTTTCTATCATATTATAACATAGAATAGAGAGTAGTCTCGTGCATCAAGTAATCGCAATGAAAATCTGCTAGCTTATGGTATTACCATACCGTATTGTTATGTCCCATACATGTTGTATTCCGAACGAACTGAAGTTTGTTTTGATCCCGAACGCAAGGGAGGGAATAGCATAATTAACTCCCGAGCAGTGCAAGGATAATGGTTTTACGTTCCAAATTCAAATCGCTTCCAAACTACACTAGACTAGACCCCTAGGGATAGAATGACTTGCTTTAAGTGAGAGATGTATGACATAAAGGACAATATTGTCTGGCCTGTTGGTCTAGTGGTCAGTGGCCCTGACTGCTAAGCCGGAGGTCGTGGGTTCGATTCCCACCCAGGACAAATGTTTATGTGATGAGCATGATCATTTGTTCTGTGTCTGGGTGTAATTTATCTATAATATGTATGTATTTAGAAATATATAGGTATGTTTATCAGTTGTCTAGTACCCATAACACAAGCACTACTTAGCTTGGGACTAGACGGCGTTGTGCGATAGTTGTGGAATATTATATTATATATATATAAATATATATATCAAGCAGTGTAAAAATCCCTAAAATTCCCACCTGATTTGTTCATGAAGCAATGTCACGCTCTTTCTAAGTAACCGTATCCACACATCAAAGCCACCGCATCATATCTATAGCCGATACAAAACTCATACACCATCCTCCACAATAAGTCACCCACAATAAAAAACGATCGTGTTGGCATTAAGTCGCCATTAACATATTTTGTGTCTGTCAGTCCGGACAAGGATATATTCCGGCTGCGCGGGCGCATAACCTTTCACCGAACAAGACGACAAGGTTGCAGCATACAGTCAGCGTCAAAAATAGCTAAGCTATTCAGACAAAGTGACATTCTTTTGCACTGTAACGTGGTCGCTTACAGTGAGCTTCATCAGAAGGCTTACAGTCACCCAAGGGCAATAGTAAGAGCTATCAGGAATAAAGATAGCTCGAAGAATCGCCAAGCTTAAGTTGCAGTGGGCACTATTTGCCACTGTCGTGTGTTTGGTCGACTGGGTTCTACAATCCCCATAGATGACAGAAGAGCACACAAGATGGAGTTTTGGAGTTAAACGGAACAAAGAGTAAACTCTCGCAAACCTTCGTTAAAAAAGGAATCTGCCGGGCAGATCCTCCGACCGGGTGTTATGTCTGGTGGGCAACTGCTCGGCAGATGATTTGGAGCAGTTCTAAATTCAAATCGCGCGGAGAACTTCAATTACGCGATGCAGGATTAGTTCTTATGTGATGCCATAGATGTCGCTACATTGTATTTTGTTGTGGATGGGCAACCCTGGCGGTATAAATGCGAGCGTGTTTGTCGGTAATATCGGCTGTTGATTGTACCTATAATAATCGTAGTCTGTGGTCGTAGGAACACTTTTCGTACCTTTTGTCGCGGTTGATTGGTATTGGTTTTTGTGTGTTGGCGTGGTTATGTCAATGTTTGCTTATATGATATAATGTTTCGGTTTTTGCTAGACGCCGATTACATCCTCACGATTTCAGGAAATTGATAAAGTGTGATTTTTTATCACCCGTAGTTTGACGGTTTAATGGAAATTATAAAAGACTAGTTTATGCTCACAGCTTCGCTCGCATGAAATCCCTTTTCATCCCCTGTTTTCAATTTTTTTATTCTAAGATATGCCTGTTTCCTCATGCTTTTTATTTCACCTTTTTGAGAGCAGTGGTCATGAAATAAATTACACAAAGTAATGGAAAGAAAAGAAGACCACCTACAAGGTGGACCGATGTCCTGGTCAGGGTCGCGGGAATCCGATGAATGCGTGACGCACAGGGCCGGTCGCGACGCTTGGGGGAGACCTATGTCCAACAGTGGACATCTATCGGCTGAAATGATGATGATGATGCGCCTAGCTGGATTTGAACTTTGAACCCACAAAGTAAAACTTATAACTCGGGCCACCATTGGACCACCAAGTTACCATTGGACCACCATAACTAATTGAAAGAAACATGAAACTGTATAAACACGAATTTGAATCATTTGTTGGTAAGTTACTTAAAATCCAAAGACGCGAATTACAGATACAGCTTTCGATTTGATTACACAAAAAAGAAACTCAAAAAAGCCGACTACCAATTTCAACACAAGATGAAATCATCCATATACATTTAACTCTCAAAAACTGGCGTGTTACGAAGAGACTAATATTTTCTGAGCAAACTTAATGTACAGGAGAATTGTATTGACGCCCCCTGGCTCCAAATATAGGGTTTTGAATCCAATTCTGTCATTATCGAGTGCCTTTTTTGTGGTAACGGTGAGGCCATAGTGATGAGCGATGTGAAGAAGCGATTTTAAAGCCAGTTTTGCTAGCCATCAACTAATGTAATTATTCCGTCTTGTCTATTTGATAAAGTTGTCACTAAATACAAAAAAATCTCTGTCACGTCAGAAGCTAATGCACGGTTCGAATAAATTGGAGTTTTTCTCACTAGGTCAAAAAACCACCAAGAAACTCCATGGTTACTCTTTTAGAAAAAAATTTTGATTTTACAATATTTCTTTATGAATAGGTTTTTTTTTACGTGGGATATCATCAAATTACTTCTCCCGCTCTGGGTGGAGTGAGAGATAGAGTGAGTGAGAGTGATACTCCCTATCAAAATTGTATTGCCTTAAACCCATACGTATTCTTTCAGTTAGGTACATTTTGCGAGGGATACGGTATCTCTTTCGAACAATTGCAGCTTTTTTATTTTTTTTTTAATTATTGATAGGCTTGCGTTTGACCACTATCTCACCTGATGGTAAGCGATGATGTGGTCGACGATGGAGCACGCTTGCCTAGAAGCAACCTATTCACTCTCGACTTAAAGACCCCCAAATTGTAGCTATCAGGAAACACAGACTCCGGCAGGGAATTCCACTCCTTGGCTGTACGCACAGCTGTGGCAAATTCTAACCCTATATCTTATTTATCTAGAAAGGAATTGGACGGGTTTAAATAACTCATAATACCTCTTCTTTCATACAAATGACAGTAAAAAGTAACTCGTAACATTAACATTTAACTTTATAAGTGTAGATTTCAAGCCGTGATTTAGGACGACAAGATTTTTATCTTAATTAAAACAGTTACAAAATGTAGCTGCTGAGGAAAATACCTCTTTGTACAAACGGAAGCCATTTGTTTTGTACTAAATGAGTTAAAATCGTATAGTTTGTAGGAACGTTTTTATTTCCTGTACATGGCTTTCTGTGATATTAGAAAAACTTCAATCGTATATCAAATTGAGATAATCCTATGATAAAAAGACTTCTTTGAATCATAACCATCAAAAGATGTCCACTCTTGGACATAGGCCTCCCCCAAGCGTCGCCACAACGACCGGTCTTGTGCGTCTCGCATCCATAAATAATAATAAAATTAAAATAATATATTTTTATAATAGCAAAAAAAAGTCTTCTTTGGATTAAACAATAGAATAGGTAATATTTATTTGACAAAGACGGCAACATCATAAATTCTGCTTCTAAAGAAACATAGTGCAGAATGAAATGAATGATGAAAAAAAAAAACATTTTTTTTTGTCAAAACGCTCATCAATAAATTCACAAAATCGCTCATCGCTTCTCAAGTCTCACCCTTATACTGATATCGTTCACATCACGAACCTCCTCTCCAAATAATCATTTCACAAATACATTAAGTGCCGAATTTATGGAGGAATAAAACCCAGAGCGAGTCCGACTGGTTTTTGCAGAATTATACTTTAAAACTTTGTGTATTTTAACTCGGTATATTTTCAGGGTTCCGTACCCGAAGGTTGCCGGGACCCCATTACCAAGTCTCCGCTATACGTCCGTTCATCTGTCAGCAGGCAGTATCTCCAAAACCGTAAGGTAGGGAGTTGAAATTTTCACAGAATATGTATTTCTGTTTCCACTACAACAACAAAGCAATTAAAATAAAGTTAGAAATTTAACGGGGCTGCCACACAAGAAACGTTACTTTGTAGGCGTTTTTTGCTCGATTTCAATATTGTAGTAAAGAACCCTTCATGTGCGATTCCAACTCGCACTTGACCAGCTTTTTTACGATGCACAAATCATGTGTGAATTGCAATAAAAATATTTTACAAGAGATTAAAATACACAGCAAATCCAGATATTACTGTTTTACATATAGCTTCACAGTTATAATCAGACATCTTTAATCCTAGATAAGAATACTATCAAGAAATAGCTGTATTGTCAACTTTATTGACTAAGAAAACTGGTTTTAAGATTATAATGGTAAAACACCATAATTAATGATGGTAATGAACTCATGATAAGTTGAAAAAACAAATTAATTGCAGGAAGTAATTGGCATGTGGGCTGAGTAAACATAGAACAGATGTTGGGCCGAAAGGTGCTGGAGTGTCGACCGCGTATGCAAGGCGTATGCCAGCCGCAGCGTTGGAAAGCCACTAGGTGGGCCGATGTCCTGGCGAGGGTCGAGGGAATGCGATGCAGACGCACAGGGCCAGATATTGAGGCGACATTTGGGGGACATCTTTCGGCTGAAATTATGATCTCGGTTGATAATGTTTTAAACAATCTAAAAACTCATTAGTACATTTTCTAAGGCTTATAATTTATGCGGCATTGTTCGTAAAGTTTTTTTTTTTTTTTTATATCGAGTGCGTTTTGATTGGTTTCGATCACGAATGCGGTATTGCTCCAAACGCGCAACCCTTGCAATGTCCATGCACGCAGGACTATTTTTTTGGCGAAGCAAACCCGCATGCGTGATGAAATCCGCTTTTTGTCTCAGAGAAGGAAATCACCTCCATTCGAATAAAGTTGGTCATGACAATACTGCTGTAAGTAACAAACAATTCAACATCATCATCATCATCATAATTATCGGCCGAAAGACGTCCACTGCTGGACATAGGCCTCCCCCAAGCGTCAAACAAACAATTACTCACACATTTATGTTTATTACTATATATAAATATAATATTACAATAGATATATATGTATATGTGTAAGTAATTCTTTATTACTTCACGCCCAAACGGCTGAACGAATTTCAATGAAACTTAGCTCATGGGTAGACGATGTCTTGAATGCCTTGATATGTCCTGTATGACACTTTTTATCTCGTGAATAGGCTATAATGTCTTAGGACAATAACCTACTTTCAAAAAAGCCAAGCTGCCGGCAAAAGATAGTTGCCACTATAAGCCTTCTTCAAAAAGTCCCACTAACCCTGATAGGACGAGCCATAAAGCCGCTTTTTCCCATGGGAATCAACCCACAGATCCCATAGCAAATTCCTGACATATTTTCCTTCACATCGACTACCAATAAAGTAATACAACTATATTAATATCTTATGTGCGCTCATATTTAGCCAAACTCCGCTAATTCCAAACCCGTCGGCTCATAATTGGTTCGGTCCGTTCCCATTCAATTGAACGTAAGACCGGTAAATGAATGATTCAATTAGCACTTATATAGGCCTGCCATAGACTTATACAATATAACCACACCTTTTTTACTGTCCGTTCACCGATTTTGACTTTTATTCCATTGGCAAAAGGATGGTATTAAAAGGAAAAAAAAGTGGTTACAATATTAACTTTTTACTGCAGTCGCCATAGGTCATGCCAGCATCGTAATAAAAGTCAAAATCGCTTGATCGGACGGTAAAAAAGGTGTG
The DNA here is from genome assembly GCA_949319445.1 of Mythimna lalbum. Taxonomy (NCBI): domain Eukaryota; kingdom Metazoa; phylum Arthropoda; class Insecta; order Lepidoptera; family Noctuidae; genus Mythimna; species Mythimna lalbum. The sequence continues at coordinate 22,834,888 of OX439346.1, forward strand.
CTTGAATGGCTAATCCTATCGCGAATGGAGTATAGAGACTACGTAATGTAAAATCAACTTTATTTTTGTGCACATTAAATCTATTTTAGAATGACTGGATACTTGAAAAGTCATAAAAGTGGATGAAGGTATAGCGCAAACTGAACTTTATATATCGGTATATTAAAATTGCTTTTCCAAAAACACTGTTTACATGCGTGGTAACAAAATCCATTTCAGAATGACTAGAAACTATTGTAAAATCATAACACTGTATGAAGCTGTACAGCAAATTAAACTGAATACACTATCGGTTTTAGAGTTGCTATTCCAAAAACACATATTGTCTACAAGTATGGTAACAAAATCATGAATGCAGTCACCTTGTAGTCTCCCACGGAGCAACTCCTGCGCACCTTACGGTACAGTCAACGGCTTTAATATGTATGACTATTGGCTATGTCGTGTGACGTCTGGACTGAGTCCCGTTTCTATATGTTTCCGGCGGATAGGGAAGATCGTATCTTGTGCCTTATAAGGATTCTTCATAGCATTCTAGAACTGTTGATAGTGGTTGATAAGGTAAGCTCATAAAGGACAGGATGGGTTGGATCAACTGTCCACGGACGCGTATTCATCACTATACGCTTGGTGTACGCCTGCGTGAAGCTTACATGCAAAAATAAGGCCTACTGTCCACGGACGCGTAGCTTCATAGACGCGTATTCGTCACTATACGCTTGGTGTACGCCTGCGTGAAGCTTACATACAAAAATAAGGCCTACTGTCCACGGACGCGTAGCTTCATAGACTAGTATTTGTCACTATACGCTTGGTGTACGCCTGCGTGAAGCTTACATACAAAAATAAGGCCTACTGTCCACGGACGCGTAGCTTCATAGACGAGTATTTGTCACTATACGCTTGGTGTACGCGTGCGTGAAGCTTGCAAGGTCACGTCGTGCCGTTCCCGCTTCGTTGACTCAATTTCATAGTTTTGGTCACAAGCTTCACGCTGGCGTACACCAATACAACGACGATTACGCGTCTATGAAGCTACGCGTCCCTGGACAGTAGACCTAACCAATCACGTCCTTTATATGCTTACCCAACCTTTCATAATATCAGCCGATAGACGTCCACTGTTGGAAATAGGCCTCCCCCAAGTGTTGCCACAATTAACGATTCAGCGCGTCCCGCATCCATCGGATTCCCGCAGCATTTTATTCTAGATAGAGAATAAGGGTTTTGCGAAAAACACTTCTTGAAATTGCGAAATGTCATTGTCCTTTTTTATGAGTCTGACGTGGGTGAGGTCGCAGGCATAAACTAGTATTATAATACAAATGTCTAATCTTTTAATCTGCAGAAAAACTTGGACAGATATGATTAATAGGCGTCATCATGAGAGATCTTGGTGGTGTATCACGACTCATATTTTCACGGTTTTTCATACAACCGCTCATAACTGATTATGACGTTATTACACACTTTTCATTAGATATTTTGGAAACACAGTATCTTGTGGATATTATCTAGGTTTCTAAAGAATTGTCCTATTTTGTATGAACTTTGACACTTCATAATTTGCTTAAAAATTAAAAAAGTCAAAAAAGTAATCCTCTAGAGACCTTGCAAATTTTATTAAGATTCTAAATGATGACAGCTTTTTCCAAAAACTTAAGGGTTTAAAAAAAAACAGCTATTTCCTGGAGCAAGTTTTGTGAAATTTTCGAGTAAATCTCGGAATTACCGAATACTAACAGAGTTTCCAGGCGTTATCTCTCTTTTTTTACGTTGCCTTTTCGTCAAACATCGTGTTGGATTGCATTAAATGAAGCAACAAGCTTTTAAACCATTTTCGATGTTTACGATAAGCGAGTGGAAAAGGACCCTCTTAAGAGCCGGTTATAGTCGCAGTATTTCATATGAACTCCACCCGGGTCTATGTGGATTTCGCGGAACAGCGGTTTTATTTTTATAAAAAAAAAAAACAAACCAATTCACGATGTGTCATTTTGCGAGGCCCTTTTAAAAAAACAAGCTTTATTATTTTTTATAACTTTCAAATATTTCCGTGACGTAATCTCGTACACAATATACGTTTGAAATCGTAAGTTAGGGTCAGATTGGCAATTTTTCTTTTTTATATTCGTGGTGGTCATAAATAAATAAATTTTCAAAGGATTAAAAAATTTCAAAATTTGTAGAACCTGGCCTTAAATGTAGATATATAATTTTATTAGGTTCTCAGAAAAAGTCTGACGAAGATAAATGTCAAATTGTGTTCGAATTCTCCATGGTACGGGTTTTTTGGGACACGAATTTTATTTGGTAGATTGATTTGTAAATATCTACAAGGAAAATAGATTATGTATTAGAGGACATCTTCTTAATGCAAATGAGTTTAAAGATTTAATTAAAGAAGGCTTCTTTGAAAAAACTTATAAAAATCATCTTTTACCACGCGGACACAGCCGCGTGGTAAAAGATGTTTATCACGTTAATTTCGAAATTCAATTCGAAAGACACGTAACGCTATTTCGCTCTCTAAATCAAATATCCAGCCGAAGCCACAGTTGGACACAGGCCCAAGTGTCGCCATAATGACCGGTCCTTTGCGTCTCGCATCCATTGTCTTCCCACGACCCTCACATGGTCATCGGTCCACCTTAGGGAAACCTTCCACCACTAGGACGTGGTCACTACTCCAAAAACTTTTGTTCCCATCGACCATCTCTTCTGCGAGCAATGTGCCCTGTCCACTGCCACTTAAGTTTGGCGATTCTTCGGGCTATGTCTAAAAACTTTAAATAGCGTCAAAACGATGATAAATACCACACAATAATCCAATCCATACTTCTTTTCTCACAAAGGTTTATTTAAATACCACGCAGACATTCTGATGTCTTTGTTTGTCTTAAAAGGCACTTAATCACTATTTTGCCATTTGCATGCAGATGGCATCTGTAGGCGTCTTGCATTGTGTCTATGGAGATAATGAACCGGTTTATTAAATTAATTACTTGAAGCAAAACCAACCACTGTGTAAATAAACTTGTGTTGTTGCGGAATACTGCGTTAGGTACTGCTGTATCCTATACCCCGCCCACTTTTCATAGCCCAAATAGGACACTAAAGCTGTTATTTCCCAAATTTGGTAGTCTTATATGAAACATCGCTTGGCCTAATGCGTTTTGTCTATATACAATTATATAAAAAGAGAAACTGACCGGCATATCAACGCACAAAAAAACCAATAAGATTAGCTTAGCCCAACCCAGCATTTTACTCCTTTCTTTCAGTCCATCCAAAGGTTGTCTGTAAGAAGTTGCCCTGCGCGTTACGACCGCCCATTGTACAGTTATTTTTTTATAATATTTGTCCTGTTTTTTTTTTTGTTGTATATGAGATGTACAATAAAGAATATATAATAATAATTAGGAGCGTAAAATTATACACAAAATTTCCTTTTATGACGTAGGCTAGCACTAAGAGAGGATCTTTCAAAATTCAATCCCTAAGGGTAAGGAACCAGGTTTCACTAGGGTGAATCAGTTTGCAGATGCTAGTTTATTTATAACAGCGAACTCAACATAAAAAGGCACAATTTTGTGAGTATGTATGTTTGTTACTTCTTCACGCTTGAACGACTAAACAGATTTATCTAAATGATGAAATTGACACACGAGTAGACCATATTCTAGAATATTTTTTATCTCAGGATAATGTTCTCTCCTACAGAGGCCAGGGTTAGCTCCTAAAGGTAGCTCAACCCCCGGTACGATAGGCAACGAAGGAATTGGAGTGGGTTTTTAGACAGTAAGTAAAAGTCTGACACTGTCTCCCACTCCGCCCAAGAGCGGGGGATTTCATTAGATAATTTCTACACGGAAAAAAAAAACTGGTAAGAAATATCCAAGGCATTAACCATTAAATCTGTCTCTATACGTTTGTATGTATAAAGAATAAAATAAATAATGGAGTATGTAAATGACGCTAGATAAACTCAATCAAGATGAGCAATGTCTATGTTCACTGAAAACGTATCTTAAATAAAAAACACGTCTTTCAACGCAATGGCTCTATCAAAAATTATTCCCATAACTAACCAAGCGATAGAAAGCAATTAAAATGCAGCAGAATTTCAATTTAAATTCTAAGCTTTGAGAAATGAACTGCCTTGTCCGTGGGACTAAAACACGAATAAATCTCAAGTATCTAATATTATAAAAACCGGATTTCAAATTGTTTATTACGTATGTCATTGTATGTTATTATTTTTTGTCCAACAACCTAAATTGTATTCTATCTTGATAAAATTAAAGTTGGAATTTGAATGCAGGGCAGGTGACGATGACTCAACTTTTTTTGAGCATTTAAAAACTCGTCGTAAAATGTTTTTATTGGTGTTTGCTGAGGTCTATGTCACTAACCATATTAATTTAAAACTCATATACCGAATGTTAACTGTATGATAATGGTTGACCACTGTCAGGAACGATATGGATTTCAAAAGGGAAAATCAACTACACTAGCCGCATTTGATTTATTGCAGAATAATTTTGTGATAAGAAAAAGTGGACCATAGAAGTTGGTGACATTTCAAAAGCATTTGACTTCGTACTCGCAATTCATAATCTGCTTCTAAATAAATTAGATAACTATGGTATTAACGGCTCAGCGTTATAATGGATAGAAAAATACTTATATAATTGTTAATAATGTGTTGCAATGGCAAAACAAGAGAGGTCTGAGACTCTGAGTATCTTGTTAATAGTTTAGGCGTTCTGCAGGGAAGTATCCATGGACCCCGTCTTATTTCAGTCTATCATACTGACATATGACAATGTAATGAATAACAATTTTGACAATAAAATAAATAATACTATTGATTTAGTTACTGTACCTAACCTACAACTTAATCAATTACTTTTTTTCCTAGCCATTCCTGTCTCACTGCTGGGCAAAGGCTTCCCCCAAATCCTTCCAAACATTCTTCTCCCGCGCCTTCTCGAACCAATCAATTACTAAATTACTATTTTCATATATTATTTATCTAAGGACCTTGGGGTTTTGGTCCTTTGGAAGGAGTACAAAAGGTTGAAGCCAACAGAGGCCCTTTAAACACTCTTCGTGGAACATGGTTCCTGGATGTTAACTTAATTATTATTATAAAATATCCATCCGATCGATGCGAAACACACAGGACCGGTCATTATGACGACATTTGGGGAAGGCCTAAATCTAGCAGTGGACTTCTTTCGGCTGAAATGATGATGATGACCCATTTCTTTTTCTTCCTATTCTTTTTCATTATGGTTTCTCATTTAGTAGAAAAGATACTATCTACTGTTACCTCTAATTGAACATGAACTTGAATTTCAATTTGACATTACCTGTCTCCTGGACAAAAAAAAATGCTTAAACAATCTGCAACCAAATTGCCCACTTAAAAATCTGGAAGCTTAAAAGGGAAAACCGCTCTCTTTAACATATAGCAACCCTGCTTTATATGTCCCGACAATTTAAAACCTTGAATTTCTTAAAACTGGTTGACAGACAAATATATCCACGACAAGTGCCTTACAAAATACCTTACTTAACATTACTGGTAAAATATCATTGCTCACCATTCCAAAACCATCCCTAATTCTTGGTAATAAGGTGGGAATTAAGTAGGTGGCTCCACCCATTCTTTTTGGCTGCAACAACTTTCACTTTTTGCAAGTATCGCCTTCTTTGTGTGTTTGTTTATGTGCTTATGTAATGATTGAGATTCAGATGGGTCTGGCCAAATGTGTGGGTAATGATGCGTGGTGGGCATTTGTGCCAAGTTTTGAGAACAGCTTGATTGATTTTGGTGAATTAGTTTTAGTTGTTATGTAAGATACATCTTCGTCTGAACTTTAAGTGTCTTAAATTATATAATTTTTCTGCCATCGGCTCTACCAGTGTACAAGTTGAAAATAAATGATATTCCAGTCAGTGATACATGTATCTGTAGCGACATTTATGGCGTTAAGGCGTTACATAAGAACTAATCCTGCATTGCGTAATCAAAGTTCTCCGCGCTATTTGAATATATCCGACAACCCGAAGTCAATTGTCGGGCAGTTGCCCACCAGATCATAACACCTGTCTGGTCAGAGGATCCTCCCTTTTCAACGGAAGTATGTGGGACTTTACTCTCTGTTCCGCTTACCTCCAATTATGTATTCTACTGGGGAAAGAATTTGTAAAACGGTCCAATAGTTTTTGAGTTTATTCATTACAATCTAAAATATAATCTTTCCTCTTTATAATATTAGTATATGCACTGCTTTTTCTTTGATATCATATATCAAAGCGGAAGCAGTGTATTGAGCAAAGTTGGCCGAGTGGTAACGATCCCGACTTACGAATTGTAGGTCGCGGGTTCACACCCAGCCAGGAGCATTTTTTCGTATAATTTATATCATTATCACTGCTCTATAAACGGTGATAGAAAACATCGAGAGGAAGCCTAGAACCAAAAATCCGAAGACATGTGACATCTACCAAACCGCACTGGGCCCGCGTGGTGGATTATGGCTCTCTCCTAGAGAGGATGCCTGAGCCCCAATAGTGAGAACATTGCAAGGCCGAGTATGTAAGTATGCACTGCTGACCACAAAAGATCCACATGGGTCGAAGTGTCCGAGCTGTATCTCGGCCCCTTAACAGGATAATGTAAGTATGCAAATAATTGTGCCTAAAAAGATAGGCTTTTCCAACTGTGTTTATACTTTCCAAAGTATAGAGGAATCTCGAAAGGTAAAAATGGTCACCGATCCACAAACTGACCTTGTGCAAAAGTTACTTAACCTTGTCCTCTTAATATTATATATTCTAACCACGAGCTGCCATTCATCAAATAAAAAACAAATATCAGATCTCTTAGAGAACTAGATCATATTGCATGGCACGCAAGCGGCCGGCGCAAGCCGGACAGATCGTTTAAGTAATGCTAAGATAGATAGCCGGTATGCAACGTAAACAAGTCTAAGTAGCATGTCAAGGTAACTAACTATTACTAATGTAGTATAACTTGTGCTGGTGTGGTCAGCAGAATAAGTAAGAGATTATGATTCATTTATTTATTACAGGTACTCTCTGCACTAACAGTCGAGACCAATACATGCAGAGAGTCATTATTCATTACAATACACCATAAAAATAATAAAAATAAAATAAATCACATAGGTAATCATTATCATCATCAATGAAATCATTATCATTAAAATGTTCATTCAAAATTATCATTTCTTTGTAACATAAATAAATTGATTATTATACAACTTGTAAAGTTGTAACATTAAATGCGCAAAACCTCACACCCCAAATGATTTTTAATTCAATTGACCTAATTCTGTGACAAAAATAATATATAAAAAAAAAATGTTTTTATGTACAGTTTCAAAATTCGTATCCCGCATTGAAATAAGAACTTTTATTATCGTGCGTGTGAGATTTGATTGGACTACAAGCATTTGTGTTTGTTTACCTATTTGGGCGGGTTTGCGCACATGATGGCTTGACCTATTACTAAAATAGACAAGGCAAGATTTTTTGAAAAATGTAACCTATATTAAAAAGTGGTTTAATTGATTCTGCTCGTGGGTGCACAAATACAGTTATAAACTCACTTACACAAGATACCCAGAACTAGAACAACAATCTATAGCCAATCCAAAAATTTGTTCCTTGCGGGTATCAAACCAACACGAAGTGCAGCAGCCAATCGCTCGACCACTGCGTCAACCGAACCCTGATTACTTAGACATTTGACAACCATTTTACCAATAGAATATCATTTTATGTGAAGGCCAAGGATAATTTTTAACAGAATTCGAACAGTTTAAAACTATTGTTTACGGATGTTGAACAACAGAACATAGATCAAGGCAATTTCCGCCCGACAACCTTAGAATGAACATAATTTTTAACGCAAATAGCACATTTTTAGATAGTTTAACATAGTATGTTGTTTAGTCTACTAGCTATCTGGGTGGATTGAGAGGGAGTATCAAAAATACTACTAGTATAAAAATATAGTAAAAATACTGATGAAAACTCATAGTTTTTTTGTTTAGTTGTATTTTTGCGAAAGTTGCGATAACTCCTCAAAATAGAATAGAATAGAATAAGAAAAAAAGAATGAGCCTGCAGACGTGACCAGGATCTGATCACACACAAGGCAGAGACGTTTGGAAGGAAAAGTCTTTGGTCAGATGGACCCATCTGCGATTGGACCTGCGGGTCCATTTGACCAATAAATTTATTTTCTGTATTTTCAACTGAACCCTAATTCAACAGTGGGCACCAGTCCACCTATTCTAAATGTGACTATATAAAATGATCCAGTGGGTCCACTCGAGTGGGTCCAGTTGACAAAAGACTTGAAATTCTTTATCCAGCTGTGCGATAATAAGCCTAGGATATAATAAACTAATCATGCTGACTGTACTTCAAGCAATAACCTCGGCAATTTAGACACTAGCGGACCAATCAAATTGGACCCGTCTATTCAAGTTTGCGTCTAGACTATGAATACATCCATTTATTCAATAAGTACTTTGCCACCTATTCGTATAATTAAGACATTAGCTATTTAACTTTATCGATTAACTTCTATATGCAAAATGTTAATGTTTCGTGTTATTCTTAGCGAGTCTATAAATGGCTAGTATTTCCATTGGCTTGCTGCCATTACATTCCACAGATAATCCTTTATTCAGGATAAATACTTCTTGTCGAAATCCAGCTAACAGCAACTGACTAGCTTTTGCCCGCGGCTTCACCCGCGTACATAAAATAACCTATGCCACTAAGGAATAAAGATGCTTTTTATTGGTGAAAAGATTTTAGCAATCGGACCAGTACTTTCAGAGATTACCTCCTTAGAATAAAATATTTATAAAAACAAAAAATATAAACTTTACCTCTTTATAATATTAGGGTAAGTAGAAGTGTAAATAATAAATACTTCATGTATTTTATTTATTTATTTTATTTGGCTTCTCGACAATGAGAGAGAATGAGTAGGTATTTTTGGTAACCGACTTCAAAAAAGAAGGAGGTTCTCAATTTAAATTGACATTTTTGTTACCTCAGTCATTTATGAACCGACTTGAAAAATTATTTAAAAAGAAATTGTTGCCCTACACTAAAAATTACTCCCTTATCGTCAGTGAGTTCAAAAAACTGTAAATTCACATGCATAAGACATCAATAATCAGAAAAAACTATCTCTTTGTCAGCCATACAAATATTTGTTTCATATGGGAATCGAACCGGCTATACGCAGTGCAAGAGCTACTCGCTCAGCCACTACACCAACTGTGCCGTCAATTGCGCAAGATTCTTGTGTACAATAAGCCCAAAGAACCACGAACTGTTTATTTATCTGTAAATAAGGCACTAAAAATAATGTTTTAGGTTACTGGTACCAGTAATATAACTACATATTTATAAAATAAATGATATGCATTCAGGTACCTTAAAACAAATACAAAACAATAACCAAGAAACTGCTATTGACTGGTTTACATTAAAACATCTGAGAAAACAAAACTAAATACACACCAAGTACTGATACCTTTATACATAGTCTATCGAACTATTTTAGTGTTATTTACACAATAAATTACCATGTGCAATACAAAGTGATATGGATACGAGACGCACAGGACCGGTCGTTATGGCGACACTTGGGGAAAGCCTTGTGCATGTCCAGCAATCTTTCAGCTGAAATGGAGATAATAATGACGCAAAGTGGGCGTGGCTAAAAGCCGTACTTATCCGAACATTGACGAACTTAGACGAACACTAGCTAGATTCGCATTTGTCCTTGCGCTAGCGCACCGTTCCACATTCGGACGCCAATTAATGTCTGTATGTCCGTTGCTGCTTGTCAATCATTATTTTTAAAAATTAATTGGTAAAATAAAATATAAGGTCATATTTTAACGCATGGTTGCAGATTGCCAACCTGGCAATTAGACGATATTAGATTGAACTCTGACAAATAAATTGTTATACTTCTGATTATTTCGAAATTCAACTAACAAATAACTGAAAGCTAATAATATTATAATCTCATCAATCCATTTGACGACCTAAACTGAACTGTTAAAGAGATAAATGGATGGTTATTAGTCTACAGACTAATAAAAAAGAAACGACAGATTCTATTATCACTAAGACTCACTCGATTTACTATCATTTTTATAATATCTAGTCCACTGTCAGCGCTGTCTAATTGGACAAAGGCTTCTGTCCATTCCTTCTATTTTTCCTGGCTGTGGACAAATTCTAAGCCTTCCCGACATCTCCTTTGTCTGCTGCGACCCCATCGTACGATTTCAGGGTACGTAAAACGGGGTGAATGGAGACAAAACTTTGGTTTGGTTTTTCACTTTGATACCATTAAATTTGGCCTCTAACAAAGCATTGATGTTTTAGAATAACAATTCATTAAAAAATTGACAAAAAAAATGCTGCAAAAAACATTCAAATATCGAGAAAATACCCTTCAAAATTTTGTCTCTATTCACCTCATTTTACCCGGTACCACTTTTGTGTTTTACAGTTACATCGCTCTATCAGCAATCTCATGAACTTTTCTTTGAGGTGTGAAATCATCAAATCCTCCCACTTTAGGGTGGAGCGAGAGGGAGTGTCAATCAGACATAATCCTTCGTTTTTCCTTTGTGTTCTAAGGCCACGGTAACTCTTTCACATCTTCCCGCAACCCAGCAATCTTACCATATACTGATGCTAAACAATTACTCTAATAAAAACCCAAGGTAGGTACCGGAACAGAATAACTATGAAGATGCTAATACACCGCCCAAATGATATCACAATCAACCTTAATAAAACTTCCAAAAACCGTGAAAAAAATCGTGTCCGGAAGTTTTAAGGCAACACCCTCTATCTTCCCATCTGTACTTAATTAATTGGCTACATTAATAGCTGCATTCACAAGGCTGTATATTTCGACATCAGTCGTAATTTCAAAGATATAGATTTGTTAATGCAGGTAGAGGAGTAGTGCGCACTAATTTAGACATGGGTTAAGGCACCTCAGTAAGGCCTTTTTACAAGCTTTTATTAAGTATCACCTATCCCTGATGATGTTTGTATGTCTGTAATTAAATCTTGCAAATTAAATTTGATCTAGGTTACTGAAACGCTGAAATTTAAAGGCATGTGTAAATCAGATGACAATGGAAAATTGTTATGACATGGAGCTGATCTGATGATGGAACCGGAAGGCGGACAAGAGAACTCTGATAACCCTAACGTGTTCGAGCTTTTTGTAATGGTCTTGACAAGTATTAATCATATAAGGTATACACCGTGCTAGAAAGGCTTGCCATGAAAAAAATATTTTCGTTGAAAACTTGTTCTTTCATAAATTCGAAAACGAGACAGTTACTGTCGCAACCCAGAGTTCGACCATCATCATCGCTTACCATCAGGTGAGATAGTGGTCAAACGCGAGCTTACCTATACTAATATTATAAAGAGGAAAAATTTGTATTTTTGTGTGTATGTTTGTAATGAATAAACTCAAAAACTACTGTGCTGATATCAAAACTTCTTTCACCATTGAAAATCTAAATTCACCCTGAGTAACATAGGCTATATTTATTGCCCGTGCAAAGCCAGGACCGGCCGCTAGTAAATTATAAAACAAAACCTTTGTTGTAAAAGAGCCCTCGCATACACGTAGCCCCTTTAGAAGCGAGGCCGTGGGCAAGGGCCCACTTCTCCCTCGTCTAGCTACGCCACTAGCAGGTATTAAAGATGTGAGATAACGAGTAACAAGCAGTCTCGAACAGTATTGAAGTTATTGCATAATTATAGACATTGATACGAATGAAGCTTGATAAGTGAGAGTCGTGTTATGTATGTTGCGTATGTAATACTTTTTTTATCAGCTGGCAACCTTCATCATGACGCATGGAGCAGCCAAAAAAATGGCCTCGTTATATATTATCTGTGGTACATGTGTTTGTGCATTTTACTTTCGAAATTTAAAATCTTTGTTTTATAATAAATAAAAAAGAAAGTATACATGATAGGTTATTGATGCCCAAATTTATTTGCTCTTCAAAACCGTAGGAGCTCAGTTAGGCCGAAACCTACTGGGGCCATGGGTTGACTTCTAAAAGGAAAACCCTGGTGGTCCTGGAACGCAGGACAAAGAAAGAATATAGGTGTGTTTTAATCAGTAAAAAGTCAGACACACCCTCGCGCCCCAGAGCGGGAGAAATCATTAAATGATATAACACCTCAAAAAAAACTTAAAAATTTGTCTATCTACATCTACACTAATATTATAACGTGGTAAAGTTTGATATTTTTCTTCGTTTGTAGTTTTGTAATCTTTCTACTGGTCCGATTGAATTAATTTTTTCATCGATAGAAAGCTATTTTATTTCTGAGTGAAATAGGCTTTATTTTATATGCACGTGCAAGCTGCTGACAAGAGCTAGTTTGAAATAAAGTTTCCGATTTCACATTTGTCCGATCAGAATGTCCCTACACATAAAACAAATCAAAAGTGAAATAAAAAGCCCTCTCTCACTTTGGCTCATATCTATATTTGGCACACAAGGTCAACAGGAGTTGTCTTGTCCCGACAAGTTCTTTCACTTCATTAGCGGCTACCAATTTGGAAGGGAGTGGCAAAAAGCTGGATTTCTTAAGTGGAAGTTCATGTTTTGATTGCGTCAAAGAATTTCTTAGCTTTACCTACTGGTTAGAAGCCCTGACTGCTATGCCGAAAGTCGTGGTTTCGATTCCCGCCCAAGGATTGTAAGATTTTTTTTAAGGTGGAAAATCATTCAATAACATCTTTCGCCCTTTCGTGTCAGACTTTTACTGAATAAAACCTACTTCAGTTCCTTCTTTGCCTTCGTTCCATGGCCCCGGGATTCTCTTTCGCATCACCCATGGCCCCAGTAGGCTTCGACCCTGCTGGGCCCCTACTGTTGCTGACAACTCATTGAAGTACACGTGGCGATGACTTGGGCTCGGTCCGGACGGTTACCGGACGATCGGACGGCGAACAATGGGTAGCTCGCAAGCGGGATCGGAATCATGCATGAGGGACGTTGCCTCACCGCGGTCACTTTTTTTGCTAGCATTACAGCTTCGCAGAAGGAGGCGATCGCCTGCCACTCCTCGCTCCGAACCATGGCAAATGTTTGTGTGATGAGGGAGTATATTCCCTTGGCACAATTTTCTACTGTCATGCGGGTGCAGCTACTGGCAGCAATTAGTCAATTTTAAAAGTCCGTATGTACGGACTATATTCGTTAATTGCTGACAAAAAATACTGAAATTACCAATCCGTCTTCCAAACAATCTTGCCACGTATCATTAAGGTTAAAAACCCTTAAAACCCCATAACCATCGCTCATAAGAAAACCATTTTTAGCAATTAGAGTTACCCAACAAGTTCTTAAATCAGTTCGAGTCATAAATCAGTTATTTTCGGCTCAACAAGATTTATTTGCGTAAAAAAACTTTTTACAAAAAAAATATAACCGACTTCAATGATAAAAAACACTGAAAAGTATCAAATAACTTTAATTTTAGAAGTCGGTGTTTCTATAATATTTTAGTCTCTTCGTTATTTAACACCGACTTCTAAAATTAAAGTTCTTTGATACTTTTCAGTGTTTTTTATCATTGAAGTCGGTTATATTTTTTTTGTAAAAAGTTTTTTTTATTTTACACTTTTTAGTTATGGTACCACCACTAAAAAGTACCCCTCAGTCAAACTTAAATACCTTATAGTCAGAGCGCATCTCATAACGGTTCTAATAATCCCAAACACGGTTAGATTACATTAATTTACCTTTCGGCTTCATCATCAGATCAGTTCGATATATCCTCTCCCCCTCTTCTTTCAAACAGTCATTAGACTAGATGCTGGAGAGGGAAAGGATATATCGAACTGATCTGATGATGAAGCCGAAAGGTAAATCTTTCAATCAGTCATTAGACTAGATGCTGATAATCCCGGCTGTAGCATCAGGCCAGATTTATGTCAACATTGCAATGAACTTAAAATTTAGTCCTGTTTAAAATGAGCCCAAACACGACTACGGAGTGTAATTTCAAGGTTTGTACTTTTCCTGATGCTCCTGGCTTCAGCATCAGGTCTCTATGTACTTTATTATCGGTGTTCTTTATTAGCAGTACGTTTATCCACACATCGAGCCGTTTTCAATGAGCCTAAACTCGATATATCTGCTGTTTGTTGTCGAGGACTTAGGTACTCTGCAGACTATCCTGACTGCAGCATCAGGTCATGTCTTGATGATCGTGAAACCAAATGTGGCAAATGCCCTATCAAACATCAAAACAATTTACTAAAACAGTCCTTGCCTGTTCGAGTAACTTCTTACTGTTAAGGAGTTGTACCTTCCATCATCAGCCCAGCTACCTGAGATGGTGACGACCATACGCAAATACACAAGATACTTCATAAAATATGCGAAAATCAATAAGTGAGCCTATAAAATTTGAAGGTTGCCCTCGATTTCTCCAAGATCCCATCGTCAGATCCTAATTTGGTGATAATGGGACCACCTCAGAACTATCTACTTTCGAACAAAAAAAGAATTTTGAAAATCCGTCCACATTTGGGGGAGTATTCGACGAACAAACATAAAAAAAAAAAAAAAAAAAAACACAAACAGCCGAACGTAGTACCTCCTCCTTTTTGGGAAGTCGGTAAAAATTAAAAGTGATTCTCGCTAATGGCTGTTATTATAATGATGGATATCAATTTTATATCGTGAGAATGTAATTTGTATGCCAAACGTGTGTCTCCCGGTTTTGCTTCCACTTAGTACTTATAAAGGGCTATAGACACTTGTACCTACGTACTTTTGAACTTGAATTTCTGAAAAGGATGCTTTTCTTATTTTTCATTACTCATACCCTGAAAGTAGGTCTGAAGTTGCCTGAGGAGCGGGCTGAAAAGTATCACACTTTTCATCCCTAGGGATTTTTAATTTCAACTAACAGCTGTCAAATTATTTAAAAAAAAACTAGGTCTATCTTCTTGTATTCTTAATGAAAAGCACAGTGCTTACCTCGGAGTTAAAGTTACTTATTTAGTCCCTCGAATCAGCTCCTTCTCGGGACGAAATAAGTAACTTTCACCCCTAGTGTAACAATGTACCATTGACAATAATATGACTTGAATATTTTTTTTATTGTTGTTACTTCCGCGCTTGACCGCTATCTCATCTGTGGTCCTATTCTCTAAGAAAACAGCTTTCAATGCAGCGCTGGCCGCAGTGACGAGTCCAGAGCACAGTACATTGGATTAACAACCCAATGTTTAGGTCCATTGAATTGTTAATCCTTAGTACCTATTTGGATGTTGTCACTGGGGCCAGCGCTGCGCTCAAAGCTGTTTTCTTAGAGAATAGCCGGCCTGATGGAAAGTGACGATGTGGTTGACGATGGAGCGCGCATACCTAGAAGTAGCCTATTCACTCTTGACTTAAAGATTCTCGGGTTATAGCCATCAAGAAACACAGATTCTGGCAAGGAATTCCACTCCTTAGCTGTACGCATAATGATGTAACTTATTGAACGGCAAGCAAAGTGTAGCTCGCAGTCCAATAAGGAGCAAACCCGGATTGATGAGTGTTCCATATGCGCCTTATGAACTTATCAACCTGCTCGGGCCAATTACTGCAACAGTTGAGGTATTGTTCAAAAGAGTTACCGTAGTTCTGGAACTCAAAGGGACAGAGGTTTTAATCATAAAACTTTTAAAGTACACTGCGCACACGTGTGACACACGCCGATCTGGGCGCGTCGGTCTCCATAATTGTTATATGGAAACTAGACTTGTAGAGCTACACTTGATCCACTCCACGCGACGTCGTTCTACGGACAAATCAAGCGTGGTCCACTTGTGCATTGTTCTGTAGTTCTAGCTTACACTCCCTCTCACTCCAACCCAGAATGGGAGACGTCATTTCATTATTTCCCACTGAGAAAAGTTCCCTTTTAAAAAAGACCTGAAGCATTTTTCCGATAAAATTCAATCGCTAAAGTACAACCAAAGGGCGTTTGTGCACTACAAGGAATTTTACCGTCCGGCAGTCCGATTTCTTACAATTGTCAATGAAAGGTAAAATTCCGTGTAGTGATAGATAGATAGATAGATAAAGCATTTATTGGCTACACACAACACATGCACCAAATCACATATCACACACAAGTTATAAAAATTAAGCACTTATACTAACATACAACAACAAAGAAAAGAAAAGAAAAAAGATAATAATACTAACACATAAACAAAAAAAATAAAAGAAATGCCAAAATAGACCCATAGTGCGGTGTGCATGTCGTGCTGCACCAATGGGAGTCCAGCTCAGCATGTGTCAGGCAAAAATACCTGACGCTGGTATTCTGCTGGATCCTTGCCGTGACATTCTGACGCTCAGCTGGTTTTGAGAGAAAAGTTTTATTTTATTTTTTTATTTAGGTATACGAGTGGTAAATTTTGTAGGTGGTGGATATGTAGATGCACAAACGCCCATACTTTAATTCATGAATCCCCAAGCGACCACCGGTGGCCGCGCATCTATTGTCTTACTATTGTGTCTCTAATTGACGGTATCTGAAGGGTTAACCCGCTCAAACCACAAAAAAAGTTATTTATTGCATCGTTTTCGGTTTCGAAATCAATTAAGGTACAAGGGTAAGCGGCGTTCAATCACTCATGTTTATATAATTTATGATTTTTTGACGAAAATACGAGTTACATTAGGCCGACAGGTCCACGCATTTTTGAGGCCAGAGCTTTTGTGAAATACCGCGGACGCGGGACGTTGTGATGAGGTTTTGCTGACTTTTAAGAAGGAAGGAGGAACTCTTGATGCTTGCAAATTCGCTATAAATACCTATAGCTAGAGATAAGACCCTAGTTTCCAGTCCTCAGTGCTAGTGGACATGAAATATTTTTATCAACACAGCCACAGTGGGGAGTAATATTACTAACTTTAAGAGTTTAAAAAAACTGATCAAATGCGATTTGGACTCGCACGAAAGGTTTCTTACTTCAATATTAAAATCAAGCAAAAACAAACGCTTACCAAATAACATTTCTTGTAAACCCCTTTAATTTTTGACTTTATTATAATTTTATTATTTATTGTTATAGGGACAATAAAAATACACATTCATTGAAAAATTCAACTCTCCTCTTACTATTTACAGCCCGCTGCCGACGGCCAGCCGAGGCTTAGTAATAGAGTCTTATTTGCGTTAGCCGTAGGACGTCCACTGCTAGACATAAGTCTCCCCCAAGTGTCGCCACAACGAGCGGTCCATTGCGAAAACACAAATGAATAACCACTACTAAAATGAAATAAATCACCTACCACCCAATTCTCCGGTAAACATCAGATTCTCTTATTTGGATTACCGCTTACTACACCGACGTTTCCCCATTTACTGCTTAGGTGTAGTTCCTATTGTCGTTACTGTTACCGTATTGACGTTTCCCGGTTCCAAATTAGGTTTTAATTAACAATTGTTCTCCAATCACTTCCAGACTACAAACCAGCTTTTCAAGCAACTTCCACTAATGAGCTGAAACAACCAATAGGGTGCCTTAACTCCAACACGAACAATTCACTCCCCGATAGGTGCGGCCACTTTGTTTACCCAGAAAGGGCGACCCATGTACAGTTTACTGAATGTATAGTCCGGGACTATCTTACGCACATCTGTGGGTGCCTATTGAGGTGTCGCGACTAACGAGCAGATCTCAGATATCTAGCACAATGCCAGAAAGGCAGGTAGAAGATGAACATGAAACAATGTGTGAGAGGGAAACAGAGGGAACACAGAGATAAATTAAATAGGTGAAAGGGAAACTAAAAAGAACAAAAGAAACAAAAACAAAATAAATTAGACGTGTAAATCAAGATACCATCGATGTAATAGTATCATACTAATCTATAATTAGGTACTAATCTTTTCATCACGACTCACATTTTCACTGTTTTTCATACAACCGCTCATAACTGATTATGACGTTATTACACACTTTTCATTAGATGTTTTGGAAACACAGTTTCCTGTAGATATTATCTAGGTTTCTAAAGAAACCGATTTCTAAATTTGTGTAAAACTAATCCATTCATCCATCCATCATCCAATTTTCTATTTTGTATGATTTGACACTTCATAATTTGCCTAAAAATTAAAAAAGTCAAAAAAGTAATCCTCTAGAGACCTTGCAAATTTTATTAAGATTCTAAATGACGACAACTTTTTCCAAAAACTTTTAAGGGTTTAAAAAAAAACAGCTATTTCCTGGAGCCAGTTTTATGAAATTTTCGAGTAAATCTCGGAATTACCGAATACTAACAGAGTTTCCAGGCGTTATCTCTCTTTTTTTGCGTTGCCTTTTCGTCAAACATCGCGTTGGATAGCGTTAAATGAAGTAACAAGCTTTTAAACCATTTTCGATGTTTACGATAAGCGAGTGGAGAAGGACCCTCTTAAACGCTTTTATGCTATGCTAGCTGCTCCCAGCGGCTTCGCTCGCGTGATAGCAGAAAATTATCCCAAGGAAACATACATCCGGGATAAATAGTATCCTATGTCCTATTCCAGGACACGGTCTATCCCTGTACCAAGTTTCATCGAAATCGGTTTTGCCATTGAGGCGTAAAGACGTAACAAACAAACAAACAAACTCACTTTCGCTTTTATAATATTAGTAAGGATTTTGATGAAATTTTAAAGAAAGACATACTCGTACCTAGGCTAATTTTTATCCGACTTCGACTTCGACTTTCCATCTATTATAACCAACACTAGCAACCTCTCAGGACTATGTTAAGAACATCATAAACAACAACTTTTGTTCTATGACTTTTAAAAGTCAAATATATAGTTTCAAACGCACCGACCGACTAGTGAGGGCTGCCCATAAATAGGTCAAGTTCATGTTCAGCTACCCTCCGCTGTTGTACTATCGCTTGCTTCGCATAGACTTCGTAATATTTAGAACGTTCAATTTAAATATTTTTATTTTTGTATGAAAATATGATTTTTTAAGTCATAGAACAAAAGTTGTTATTTATGAGGTTAGCAACATAGTTCTGAGAGGTTTTCAGTGTTTTATAAATAACTCTGTATAGTATGAAACTTCTTACTCTTTACACCTAGTCGTACCTATAGGGACAGCTTGTTAAAATACTGCTAGATACACATCAGTGGAATAAATAAATCTTATTGTGTCGGTGACACAGCAACGCTGGGCCGAGGCAGACCACGAAGGAGATGGCGGGACGACCTGGATGGCTTCCTTAAGAATTGCAATGAGAAGGCGAGGAACCGTGATCGTTGGAAGGAGTGGAGGGAGGCCTTTGCCCAGCAGTGGGACAATATGGGCTAATTATAATAATTATAATAATTGTGTCGGTTAAAGGGCAGCGATTGTTGCAGTTAATACAAT
Organism: Mythimna lalbum; assembly: GCA_949319445.1. Taxonomy (NCBI): domain Eukaryota; kingdom Metazoa; phylum Arthropoda; class Insecta; order Lepidoptera; family Noctuidae; genus Mythimna; species Mythimna lalbum. The sequence goes on from OX439346.1 coordinate 22,854,413, forward strand.
ACAGAGTTATGGACTGTTTTTGGTAAGCGCCTTTTCTTCTAGTCACATAATGGAAGGTGTGTCCGATTTACTAAAAACCTGACAGTTTCAAAAACTAAAACCGAAACTTTGATCGGTCTCTAATTTCCGTATTGAGCGTATTTTTTTTTCAGTCTGGTTTTTTTTTCATTACTTCTCCCGCTCTGGGTAAAGCGTGAGGAAGTGTACCGAAAATATTTGTACGTATTTTCCTGCATACCTAAGGAGTTTTAAAACTACATTAACTAAAACTACATTAGACAGACGCACACGTGGACACGTGTAAGTGTAACACGCTTGAATTGTACGTAGAACGACGTCGCGTGGCGTGGATCACGTGTAGCTCTTCAAGTCTAGTTTTGTTGCGCGCAGGTCGGTGTGTGTATCACACGTGTGCACAGTGTAGTTCTACCTTTACTCTTCTACATTACTGATAATTTTAGCTAGGACGCCGATAACGATGGCAACCCTGTCCAGTAGTTTTATTTTATACAAAGTATAGACGACTCCTTGATAATTTATTTTCAGAAACCTATAAACAGCTAATTTACATATCCCGGAAACCAACCAACAATTATTATTGTTGAAAATTTAAATACATTCGCAATTTCTATTCGCATCGTCCATTCATTATTTTCTCGTACAGCCATAGTAGCAGCACCAAGTACAAAAGCTATACTTATGAAGTAAGGAAGAGCCGCCATTGTTACTTTCAGTGTTGTCACAATAAATCCTGGGACGAAGGACATATATTTTAAATTGCACACGACTTATTTTTGTTAGGTTGGTAGTAAAGTTATGGGACGGAAGTTATGGAAAAGTATTTGTGTTTTTGCTTATGGGAGGATGGGAGAAGTAAGTTTAAACTTAGACTAGCTGCCCGCCCCGGCTTGATATGAAAATTTTCATAAAAGAAGATAATCTGTATTAGTCTTTTTACATAGCATGGGTAGGATGACAGCAGGACGAAAATATGCATTTCATTTTAAGATCAGAGAAAAGGATAGGTAGATACATTGTATGAATCTGACAGCTGTGACTCTCAAGTGATAGCTGTCAGATTCCCGTAGCAATTGTTGTGTAGGTTACTATTCCTGCAAAGTCTGATTGGCCTATATAATATGGAACAAGATTTTATATAAAAACAAAAACGGGGAGTTTTTCACCCCTTAACGGTTGAATTTTCAAAAACCCCTTCTTTGTGCCCGCCAACGATACAAAAAGTAGCCAAGTAGCCCAGTGCAAAATCTCACATTCCTAGTCCTAGTAGTTTCGGCTATGCATTGTCAATCTGTGTTTCTTCTTTCATATATGTCGTCGACAGATCTTAAAATTAAAGTTTGATAATATGTCAATCCTCGTTTGGCCATATCATTGATGTAGGATTTCTATGACAATAAAAGATCTAAAGATAAGTTTTAAATGAAAATATAGACATAATAATTTTGAATTTTCATCTAATTTACACATGCATGCAAAATTTCAGTTTAATCGGTAACCGGGAAGAAGATCTTTAATTTGCAAGATTTGATTACAGACAATTGTAAAAGAGGGCAAACGAAGATTGACATATTATATAAAAAACTTTTTACAAAAAAATTAAACCGACTTCAAAAAGTACAAAATAACTTTAATTTCGGAAGTCGGTGTTTCAATAGATACCTAATCTTGTCTCTTCGTTATTTAACACCGACTTCCGAAATTAAAGTTATTTTGTACTTTTTGAAGTCGGTTTAATTTTTTTGTAAAAAGTTTTTTATTTTTTACTTTTTAGTTATGGTAGCACCACTAAAAAGTACCTACCCTTCAGCTAAACATAAATTATCACATAGAGTGCATCTCATAACGATTCTTAAAATCCCAAATACGGTTATATTACAGGAATTTACCCCCTCCCCCTTTCCCCTCCCCCTTTCCCCTCCCCCTTTCCCCTCCCCCTTTTCTTTCAGTCAGTCATCGACTACACGTATAAACAAAGCAATTTTACTTGTTACGACAATTCTGCTATGATTCTATGAGGAGTTCTGTTCCATATCTTCGAAGTTCATGATCAGATCATAACAATATTTTTATGGGACCAACTTGAAAGCATAATCTTTCAATCAAAAAAAAAAATTTCAAAATCGGTCCACAATTGACCGAAATATCGGTGAACATACACACAAAAAAAAAAAAAAATAAACATACATTCAGCCGAACATAGAACCTCCTCCTTTTCGAAGTCGGTTAAAAACGATCTGGCCAGTTTAACTTGGCCATATCATAAAGTGATCAATTTCTAAAATCTGGCCACGACAAAGATTTGGATAGTTTTTTTTTGTTATAATTATATAGAGACGAGACGACCTGGATTCCTACCGCGGGGACTGGTTCGAGGTGGCTCGGGAAAAGAATGCCTGGAAGAAGTTGGGGGAGGCCTTTGCCCAGCAGTGGGACAGTATAGGCTAATAAAAAAATTAAAGAAACATATAGATCAATAGATTCAACCAAATTCTTAATAAGTCTTCAGAGTCTATTTCAATCAAAGAGATTAAAATCAGGCATCTACATTTAACCGGACAAAAACGATAAAGTGGTTTTCTTTACCTCTTATTGCATTGAATACAGTCATTTCCTAAGCTGTTAAGCTATAAAAACATAGCTGTGTCCGTCCAATAAATCTAATAGCGGCCCGATTCATGCAATTTGTTGGAGAAACTGCGAATCCTCACGTACTTATCTAGTACCCACTGGAGGTAGTGCTGACCGCATTATGCTCGTAATTAAAGGAAATGGCAACATTTGCGAGATTCTCAACGATTATCTGCCTTTTATAGACTTAGGATTTTTCCTTGGACCTATTTATTTTTAGTCTAGGTTTGCGTTTATTGGTCTTGTCTGATTGAAAGCGAAGACCTAATGAAATTGCGTACGTGGAACAATTCAATGTTATTTGAATCTATCGATGCGTACTTTTATAGTTCCAAATACTTGGAATTCCTTTAAATAAAAGTATAGATAAACGTCGTTCGATTACGTGATATAAAACTATTAAAAAAGAAATCAATCTCACCTGGCAACACTTGTCTATGATAAAATCAAGATGGTGGACGATCACGTTTCGGCGGGAAACTGCCGCGACCCGTCACATTGTCGGCTTGTTACTGTAACAAAGAAATAAATGGTTTTTATTTATACAGTGGGACACAGAAGATCTTTTAGCTGCCAGTGGCTTATTTTAATTTCACATAATAATAGCGACAAGAAATGTATCCGAGATTTTTGTAATACATAACATGATTGGAAAGACGTGTTCATGGACTTTCTTGTACATTCTTCTCCATAGAGATCTACGCTTTGGAATGTGCAATTAGAATCATTTTTCTGACGGACTTCTTAAGAAATCAAATGTGCCTGTAAGTGGTTTATTTAACCCTTCAGATACCGTCAATTAGAGACACAATAGTAAGACAATAGATGCGCGGCCACCGGTGGTCGCTTGGGGATTCATGAATTAAAATAAAAACTTTGAATCTTAGAAGTTGAAAAAAAAGAGGGTTACAATAACGCTTAGGCAAAGACCACCTTCCAAACGTTAAATCAGCAGTTTATTTTATTTATTTATTTATTTAAACTTCATGTACAGTAGTGGTACATAGGCGGACTTAATGCAACAAGGCATTCCATTTCCATTTTCATTTACCATTTAATTTATTATTTTAGAACCACAATAAGAACTTCACACAGCGCGAACATTATAGTTCAATACTTTTTCTACTTTGCCAGCCAGTATCAATAACACAATAAAAAGCTCCCACTACTCAAAGAAAAAAGTTTACAAACACATGTCAAACTTTTTTCCCCCCGAAAAAAAGTTGTTCAACATTCTCCAAACACCAGTAGGCGTTTGAAAAACGAATAATTTAATCGGTACCATTGTACCCCTGTCATCACATCTGCATACAAAGGGTTAGTTCTAACGGAGGCAATAAGACCCCACTGACAGCCCGATCATTGTTTTGATAACGGTTGAACTTTTTGCTAGCCGCTTGCTAGAAATGTGGATTAACCGATTGAGAATTACGATTGTTATTTTTTTTTTTTATGTAACGGCATTAGTTACGGTTTATCAGATGAATAAAAAACGGAGCATCACTGGCAGGTTGATAGAAAAAAGATGGCGGCAATGGAATTGAATGCAACTGTCAATTTGACGTTTGTTTTTTTTTATTTGGTGTTGCAAGTGTTGATATCCTTTGTGAGTTAAAGATTGTAGACATCCTTGGATCGTTTACATTACGGAGTGACAGAATGACCTAGGACTTAAGCACAGTATTTTCAAAACAACAGAAATCTTTATGAGACATTACTCAAATGATTAATCAAAGTATTAAAATACAAAGGAAAGCCTTTTCCAAGTTTTTCATTCGATTAATTTACATCAAATTCGCCAAGATCCACAACCTTTAAATCTACTACTTTAATGATATAGGTTGAAAGAAAGAAAGAAAGAAAACCGTTTATTCGAACCTCACACATATTAAAAATATTAATTAAAAAATAGGTACAATAAACATAGAAGAATTTGTGCAAGGTCAGAAAGGCACCTAACTCAGCATATGCTGCGATATCTATAAAAATAAATAACGCAGCGCTGGTATTCTGTTAGGGCCCGCGGTGATGCCACGGTCATACTTACGGAGACTAAATAAAATATATATTAGGTATAGTAGTAAACTATATGTAGGTAGGTATCGGAACAAAATAAAAAATACGAAAAAAACATAGGAAAAATAATAATAATTAATACATAACATTGGTAAAAAGCGTGAATTTATGTTAATAAGTGTCATGTGTTTGCTACCTATATTAATATTATATCGTTTCCTTTCAATATTCCCAGGCGACCATGACACGGAAAAGCAAGCGTCAATCAATTCCATCAATCATGAATGATGGTTTTCGTCATTCGTAGTAAAAACCGTCAATCATCGCATTAGACGGTAGGTTTTTCGTCAATCAAAGCTTTGACTGTGGCAAAAGTAACAGCAAAACCTACCGTGTAATGTTCACCGTGTATTTGTCCATTTATTTTTTAAGTATTTGTGTGTGTACATAAATGAATAAATAAATAAATACGCTCTGCGTCTGCAAGACACAACATAACAATCCCTAGCTGGCCTACCACCGTGGGATCTGGAGGCAACAGTCCTTGCACACTTGCTGGGCACGCCACGATTATGGCGGTAAGTCCCCTCTTTGAGGCGTGGCTGGAAAGACCTCACGGCGTCCTTACCTTCCGCATGGCGCAGGTCCTCACCGGACATGGCAAGTTCGGGAGGTTCCTGCATCGGATTCAAGCGGAAGAGACGCCCGGGTGTCGCCACTGTGCGCAACGCCCGGAGGACACGGTGGAGCACACCGTCGAGGTGTGCCCTGCCTGGGCGGAGCATCGCCGTGCCCTCGTGGGGGCGATCGGCGGCGGAGACCTCTCGCGCCGGGCCCTGGTCGAGGCCATGGTCCGGAGCGGAGGAATGGCAGGCGGTCGCCTCCTTCTGCGAAGCAGTAATGCTTGCAAAGAGGAGGCCGACCGCATCAGGCAACGGCGCCCTCGCCGCCGTCGCCGGGATTCCGATCCCGATTTCCGGCCACCGTAGACGCGGGCTCGCGGACGGCGAGCCATGGGTAGCTCGCTGTCCGATCGTCCGGTATTGGACCGAGTCCAAGACGTCGACGGCGCGCACTGTTCCCGCGCGCCTCAAGGAGTTGTCAGCAGCAGGACGGGCCCAGCTGGGTCGAAGCCTACTGGGGACAGGGTTGTCCGAAAGGGAGCTCGTGCCCCGGTATGAAGGCTAGAAGGAATGGCGCGGGGTTTTTAGTCAGTAAGAGTCTGACACTGTCTCCCGCTCCACCCAAGAGCGGGTTTCGTCAAAGATGATTTTCCCCGTCGACAAAAAAAAAACATAACAATCCCCAACTATCACACAACGCTGTCCAGTCCCAAGCTAAGCAGAGCTTGTGTTATGGGTACTAGATAACTGATAAACATATTTATATATTTCTAAATACATACATAGATAACACCCAGACACAGAACAAATGCCAAAGCCCCCTAGCCTAGTTACAGCCGTTTCGCTTGCGTCTAACGCTTCGAGTTGACCTTGCCGACAATTCTTTTGTACTGACCAAGTGACTGAGCGTTGAGAGTGCGTCATTCCCGTACATTTGAAGCTTTCTACTAACGTTCACTATTGCAGATTAGCAACTTGGCTAGGGGGGCAGGACAAACATTTGTCCTGGGTGGGAATCGAACTCACGACCTCCGGCTTAGCAGTCAGGGCCACTAACAACTAGACCAACAGACTTGTCAGTTATGTAACAAAAGCTTTCTGGGTTGTTAAGGGTTAAAAGACAATGACTCCTTGCCAAGTATTGATCAAATCAGCGAAAACGCAACATTCATTTGCGTCACTCTGACTCACGCGCAGTTGACATTACTATTCCTTGTATGCGATGTACTAAGACAATCGCTGTGGTGTCAATATGCCTGCTACAGGTTAGTCATATACCTTTGTCATTAGATGATTAAGTTTTATTAATAAATTGTGAGAATTGTTGAGATTATTTAAATATTTTTTAGCTTATCAGCTGCGTAAATCGTTGTAACTCGAGAATTTGAGTCATAAAACCATAGAATACTTGGAAGTAAATGTATTCACAAAACGTTTAATGTAACAAAATATCACGCCTGTAGCACTGGGTGGGTGGGGAAAAGTAACAACTTAATGAACATCAATATAAGATTATGCATTTTTTTTTGAGCGGCAGAAGTTATTTGAAAATCATCAAATAACTTCTGCCGCTCCGGGTGGAACAATAGGGCGAGTCAGACTTTTCCTGACTAAACCTACCTGTATTTCTCCATTTACTCTTTGCATTTACATGGGCAACTATAAATGTTTCTAAATTATTTGAAGAATCACAAACTAACAATAAGAAACGTCACAATTCATGGTCTGTGTTATGGCGAATAACCAGGAAGAAACTAAAAATCTTCCTAAACCGTTGACCAAGTTTTCAATGTGGGGAACATTTCTTCTTTGAGTAAAAATCTACTCTCCACAATACATTAAAAAATATCTGAAAAAAACAAGGAACAGTAACAATGTGCGCAGGAATTACATGATTTGAAACATATATCATGTTATTCCTTCATGTAGTACAAGGTGGACAGATGACCTGGTAAGGGTTGCGGGAATCCGATAGATGCGAGACGCACAAGACCGTTCATTGTGGTGACGCTAGGGGCAGGCCTATGTCCAACAGTGGAAGTCCTTCGGCTGAAATGATGATGATGTAATTCCTGCGCACACTTTCCAAAATGCATCTTAAAGATTAATTTCCTATATAATTACACTATGTCATGCCCAACCCTGCTACAGACAGACCAAATCCGTCATACCAAGTTCGAACGTCAGTTAAAGCTATTAAAGTTCCAAGCAAAAAATCCTTCCGCTATCTACAATCCACATCATCATAACTGGTCCAATAAAATCCAACACAAGTCCACCATGTCGCTGGCACACCGTTTTGTACTGCTATCATGTGAACTGCCATTACATTACAACTGTACAGTTAAATTCTTGGGAAATTACATTAAAAACTGTAGTTAGTTTTAACAAAACGGTTTAGAATCTCAATAGTTGTGAACTCACAAAGTTTGCGAATGGTAAATGATTTATTTAAATGTAACCACTGATCGGATGAACCGGTGACGTGGTAGGCCCAGAAGCAGATGGCGTGAAGAGTAGGACTCCTACCTAAAGGATTGGCCAGAAATAGCTAAGGACAGACAATAGTGGAAGAAAGGAAGGGAGGACTTTGCCCTGCAATAAGACAGAACGGGCTCATAATATTAATGTGATGAATATTTTTCTCTGCATCACCCAAAGGTTGACTGGAAGAAAATGCCTAAGGCATTAAGTCCACCTCTGTACTTTAGTGTACATGAAGTGTAAATAAATAAATAAACAATCAAGATAGGTAAGCAAACACCTACAATAAATAATTTGTTGAAATTTTTATCTCTTATAATTAAAATCACGAGGTTGTTTAGCAACTAAATCACAGATTCTAGATCTACCTTCCAAATTACAGACAAGCGGACGACAAGCAATGGATAGTTCGCCTTCCGGTCGTCTAGTATCCGTACGGAGCGACGTCGTAGTTGGTCACGCGCGCCTCAAAACGGTGTCAGTAAAACTGTAGGACCCAACAGGGCCTTTTTTTTTGTCGATGGGGAAAATCATCTTATGACAAAACCTGCTCTTGGGTGGAGCGGGAGATAGTGTCAGACTCTTACTGACTAAAAACCCCACGCCGTTCCTTCTAGCCTTCATACCGGGGCGCAAGTTTCCTTTCGGATAACCCCGGACCCGGTGACCCAACAGGGCTGATTCTTGTTAGAAACCACAGGATTTTTTTTTATTGATAGGCGTGCGTTTGACCACCATCTCCTCATGGTAAGAGATGATGTGGTCGACGATGGAATACGCTTACCTAGAAGTAACCTATTCACTCTTGACTTAAAGACCCGTCAGTTATAAACTACTACTAATTTTTGTTAAGAAAACTAGTAGTTGTAGGAAAAGTGAAGAAATTAGTCGTAGGAACGCAAACATTAATTGAAGGATGTGATTTTAATCAGTAAAAGACTAACACACCCTCGCACTGGAGTGCGACCACCCTGGAGCGAGAGGAATCATTAGATGATTTCCCACCTCAAAAAAACCTTCCAAATTTAACTTTAACTTGAAAAACCTTATCTCAAAAATCTTTTTAATAACCTCATAATTTCTCCTCAATAACTGCCCCGTTGACAAAAACCAAAAAAAGTTTCTAATTACAAATTCGAAACCGTCGTCGGCCGGTTCGGGCCCATCTGAATTCATGGACACGTATGCCCATAAAAACAAAAGGGAAATATGATCGTAAAATCGTAAATACTAAATACCTACATCGATAAGGTCTTAAGGGCTGCAGTTTATTAACATTTCAGACCACCTATGCAAGTCTTGGAATGTACTGGAAACTTTGAAAAAACACTATGGTCAGTGGAAAAACTTTTTCAATACACTTACTCGAAAATCCGCCCCTGCTTGCAATTTTCAGTTTTCTGCACTAGTGCGGAAAAGCAGGCAAGTTTGCCCTCGCCACAGTTGATTGTATTTATCGTATTAGGATTGGTGCTAAACGACCTCACTAGTCGCCGGTCAACCTCGGTTTGTTTATATCTTCATATATGCATTGAAAAACGTCGTTTGAAACACGTGGAATGTATCACTGCAGTACTTGTACACTACGGCACGGTGTTTCATGAAGTTTTAATAAATAAATAATAGGAAGACTAGAATTTCTTCCTACGAAATCTCTGAAAATACTGATGAATGAATACACTATGATTTTTTTCCCAAGGAAATGCACGGTTTCTGATGGATAAACTATATCAGTTAAAGACAGCCTTAGGCAACAATTTTGTATTTTTTTTCAGCCATTAACACAAGTACTACGAAAGGCTTTTAATTGTACAACCTTTGTCAAGAGGTTTTTATTTTTATTGTGTGAGGAGCCGACAATGAGGCTTTTAAGGGAGGCTTTGAAACTGGAGACTGAAGTGATTAAAGTTAATTGTTTAAGATAGAGCAGTGGTGGCCGAGTGGTATAAACCCCAACTTACGAGTTGTAGGTCGTGGGTTCAAACCCAGCCAGGCGTAGTACTTTGTGTAATTTATTTTATCACCACTGTTCTCAAAACGGTGAAGAAAAGCATCGTAAAGAAACCGGCATGTCCTAGAACCAAAAATTCGAAGACATGTGACATTCACCAACCCGCACTGGGCCTGTTCCCTCTCCTAGAGTGAGAGGAGGCGCAGTGGTTGAACGATTGGCTGTTGCGCTGCGTGTCGTGAGTTTGAATCCCGTACAGGACAAATATTTGTATGGCCTACAAATAGATTCCTTGCCGGAGTCTGTGTTTCCTGATAGCTACAACCCGGGAATCTTTAAGTCGAGAGTAAATAGGTTTCTTCTAGGTAAGCGCGTTCCATCGTCGACCGCATCGTCGCTTTCCATCAGGTGAGATAGCGGTCAAACGCAAACCTATCAACAATAAAAAATGACATGTGGCACTCGGAGACTGCCGCGGTAAAGCTATTGCATAGCAGTTTTTATCAACTTATTTGTGATTGAAGTTGACAAGTTGCCATGACAACCATTTAGTGGGGGGTGTTAGGTTTTTTTCGTTACGGAATTTCTGGATTCGGTCTCCACGCTCAAGGCCCGCGATAAAAGCTATGCAATAGCTTAAAAAAGTGGATGTTTCGGATCTGAGAGTCTTGTGTGTGTGAGTTTATGTGTTTGTGAAGACACTCACTATACAGGAGTTATTCTTAGCGTGAGGCAAAATTTAAAAAAAACAATTGATATTTAAAAAACTCACAAACCTTTTGTTAACTGTGACTTTTGTTGCCATTTTCCCTAAATATATTAAAAAAAGTTCTCTCACGCAAGCTTCACAATCTCACCAAACAGAAAGCACAGGCCACTGTGTACACGACCATCAGCCATAACAAACTGTTTCCCACATCGACACACAGTCGTCACAGTCGTCACATCATCTATTAGCGATACGACGTAACGCAATTTGAGGAACTCGTCGCTTGTCGGCGCAGTAAAGGCTCACTCACACTGGGTCGAAAGGACGAATTCGGCCGCTACGGTTGGCGGCCGAAGTCGACCAAATTCGGCATTATAAGACGCTGCACGCTATTACTTAGCTTAGCTTAATCAGCTTTTTAATGTTTCTACTGCGGGGACTCGGTGTCAAGGAGAAGGAATGGGTCGTAATCCACCACGCAAACCCAGTAAATTAGTGCTAGAACATATCAGTTTTTTAGGTACTAAAGTCGTCTGAGGTACCATAATACACGGTGAATTCCGAACATTTTGAATTTTGTACAATATTTTGTAAACATCACATTGTCTAGAAGTCATGAACGTTGAAGGCATCAGCTGCTTCTGTGAAAGCAACGCTTCGAAAGTGCTGCTTTCGACACACTACCACAACGCTTGAAAGTCAGTAGACAGTCCAGTGTAAACGAACCATAAGTTTCTAGGAACTGCGCCCGCGCAAGCAACACGCGCGCGTGACGACGCGCAGTTATGTGCAACCTTTGTATACAGTTGGAAGTTTTTGGAATCATTGATAAATGACATGTGTATGACTACATGCGTACTGCTTAGAATGTTGAGTGGCTCCTGGTTATAATGCAGGCAGGTGCGTTGGCAGCAAGCAGCAAGATGATGATACGTACAAAACGTTTTGGGAATACATTTATTGGGCGTACAGCTAAGGAGTGGAAATCCCTGCATGGATCTGTGTTGCCTGTCAGTGGTAGCCTCTGATACACACTGTCAAGTTTTCCGGATGCTGCTTCAAGTGAGCTCACCTTAGCACTTGACAAGGAACTGGATCATGTGTGGCTGGCTTTAAAACCTTTCGAATACCGGAAAAAAAAACTAAAAACCTTTATTATTTTTTTAAACTTAAAATTTCTAATGATATTTTTAATGTCACCATTTTGCAAAGCGAGATAGATAATGCTGTTTTTCGTAAACATTCGGCGGCTAGCGATTTTGCTCGCACGTCAGCGCCAGCTCTTATCTCTGTCCTTGTCTTTCAGTGACTGATCATAGATGTGCGAGTTTCGAGTCCAGGTTTTCTAATTGCAATGTTGTTGGGCACGGCACATTGCTCGCAGAACAGATGGCCGTTGGTATCGAAAGATTCTGGAATGGCGACCACGTACCGGAAGACGTAGCGTTGGAAGACATCCTACAAGGTTTTGGGACCTGGTAAGGGTTGCGGGAATCCGATGGATATGAGATGCACAGGACCGTTCATTGTGGCGAGACTTGGGGAGACCTATGTCCAACAGTGGACATCTTTCGGCTGAAATGATGATGATGATGATGATGACTGTTAGCGCGTAACATATCTTCCTTTATAATAAATCAATGCAAAGAGTGTAAAATGAATAGGATTGGCAAGTGTGAAATGTCACTTAGATTTGCGAATGACACGGCATTGTTAAAGGTGGTTATCCTTGACATGGGAATGTTACTTCGTCTAAGCTCTTTAGTCAATGTAAGTCTCAGAATAAAGACCTAAATCGATTCTTGATGAATCGAGGAATTTCAAGCCAATAAAAGGCGAGTAATATAAAATTAACATGTGTATTTACTACTAAAAACGCAAACTAAAAAAAATATATTTTTATGTGAACGGATTTTTTTAACTTTTAAAAACAGATATTTTACATGCCGAGAGATTGATCTCTATCTAAATCTTAATACTTAAATGGACAGATTTGTGGAAAAAACAGATTCTTATACAAAATATCAAATACTTCGTTAGTTATTTATAATCCAACGAGACACCTAATCTATTAATTTAAATAACATAAAAAGTGTTTGACCTTAGGTCTCAACTGTGAATGAGATAAAAAACCAACGGATTTCTTAGTTTTATTCTAAAAAATATCTCGTTAGAAGACTAGTTTAGCTAGTTTTCAAATATCAGCAAAATTTAACAAAAATATATCATTTAAAATGTCTGTTTTAAATTATAGCCCACAAAAAAAATGATAAAATTAACCTCTAATTGGAAAATCACAGATTTAAGGTTGTGACATGATCATTTTTGAGGTCGGAAATAATGAAATAACTCCTCTCGCTCTAGATGGAGTGAAAAGGAGTGTCAGACTTTTACTAACTAAAACCCACGTGTGTTCCTTTAGTTGCCCTTTACGTTTCAGGGCCACAGTAACACTTTTCAACCATCCTACAGCTCAGCAATAATTAGCCTGTGTAATTTACTCGACTAATGCAGAAGAAGGGAAATGTATTAGTAGCGACATCTATTACGCCACATAAGAACTATCCTGCATCGCTGTATCAGAGTTTTTTGAGCTGATAGAACATATACAAAAGTTTGGAATCAAGTCAATCAATCAAAGGGTTAAGAAGAACCAGCAAGAAACTCCAAAGAAACGACCAATTTGGAACCGTGCACTAGCTTCTGACGATTTATAAGGGCCTATGTAAGCCTTATGGGAAATAAAATATTTTGACTTTGAAGTGTCGTGTAGTGAGCCAGACCTCCGCCTGGTCTGAGGATCGTCTCTTTTTTACGTAGGTTTCGGCGATATAGAAGGTTTGTGGAACACACAAACCTTCTAAATCGCCCCAACCTTTCCAGTATCGAGGACGCTTGCTCAAAAAAGGCAAGCGTTTTCAAACCGCCACGTTTCATGCCTTCTCTATACGAGACAGTTAGAATCTAGTTATTTTTGTTTTCTGTCCAATATCCTCTGACACGTAAAGCTACGCCAGCGCAGTTTATATCGCACCACTTGACATTCTAGTCACGGATCACCTCGGCCGGTCGGGCGAGTAAACAAGCTGCCTCAATTTTGTGTATAGTGCATACAAAATGAGGTTTTTTAGCGTCTGAGGCGATTCAAACGGTTGGTTTAATATGTAGCTTTAAATTCATTTAGTGTTTCCAAACCTATATGAACGATTTAAAAAGTAACCATGAGAAATTATAAGTCAAGTCAAGAAATTATTGATAAATAGATAGATATGTTCTTTATTGCACACCAATAATAAAATTACAATAAGAACTAAAAAAAATTATTTACTTTATAATTATATACATCTTAACTATTAAATATTATAAATTAATAGATATATACAAACTTAAAATAATAATATGTACAAACGAGTAATATAGGCAGAAAAACGGGGAAAACTCATAGGGCATCAAAAAATTCGTCCACATCGATGTCAATGGGAAAAGTGCCCAGAACGCTGGCAGCATTGCCACGCTGGATGGCAATGCTAAAAATTAATAAAAATAATAGGTTGACAATGGACGGTCTTATCGCTGAAAGCGATTTTTACAGACAACCATTGAATGGATTTGTCAGAGAAGGAGAAAAAAATATGCAGGTTCATGATTAAACTTTTCACTTTATACCGAAGCAACAGGAAAATGAGATAGCCTCTAATAAACTAATTCGTCTTTTTACTAAAATAAAATATTCGTTGTTTTTTTAAGCGTAAAAACGGCTATTGAAAACTATAGTAAATACTACTACCTGTTTAAGTAATTCAATTTTGAATGAGCCACGAACACATCCAATATTTTAAGAACTTCTGACAATATTAAATAATGCTACCTGATCAAGTTTAACAAAACTGCGAACCACATACACTCCCTTGTTCCTCTACCAATATTTTCTTACAATTAACTCAAACCTAACAAGGCCAATGTAAATAAAGATGAATATTAAAATCCACAATACCAAGGTCAGGCTCGAACCCACGGACCGTGCAAGCAAACACACATCCTCCGGAAACTGACTCATTGGTGACGTCAGAGAAATACTTGAATAAAGACTATTTTAAGAAAATTGTTACTCGGAATTTTGGAGTGTAGTAAAAAACCTATATTGTACGTTTGGTGACTTAATTATAGTCTATGTATGGCCAATAGTGATTGTATGGAACTGTTGTATGACGGTGATGATGACTATACGACTTTATAATGTTTTTCTATTGACAAAAAAGTCAATCAATAATATTTTTTCCACTATTTTGGAGATTTCTGAATGTTAAATATATGTTAATGAAAACATCGTAAGGAAACCGGCATGTCCTAGAACCAGAAATTCGAAGACGTGTGATTTCCACTAACCCGCACTGAGCCCGCACTGTGGTGGATTACGGCCCATTCCCTCTGTTAGAGAAAAGGCCTGAGTCCCAGCAGTGGAAACATAATAAGGCCGACTATGCTATGCTAATATTGTTATGGATGTTATCGTCCTACAAAAAGTGTTTATAGCTTCTACCGCCTGTGTTTACTCTAGTACAGGCTTATAAAATGGCCATTATTTTGTAATAACTCCTAAGATTTTGTGTAACTACAAAACTAACTGTACAATTTCGACATCATGTAAAAACCTTCAAATCTAAAATTGTCAGATTATAAAACATCTATTTTATTCTTATGTTTTTTACGAGAAAGCTAGCTAGGACAGGACCTATGTCATCTGCGTCATGACATCACCAATGATGTCATAAATAAGCCATCTTGCCTTCAAATACCATTCAAAGATAATGATAGTACTGACGTTGAACATTATTACTATGTTACTTCGGTCATTATACGGTTTTTCCATCCATTTCGAGCAAAAATTAAATTATGCTTGCGATCCAAAAAAAAACCATAGATGAAGTATTGTATAGGTACACACAGTACATGAAGCATCAAGGAATTTAGTCCAGCTCCCTGAACACTGGATTACTGAGTAAATAAGGACCACCTGGGTGTTACAATTTTTTTTTTATTATATCCACAACTATCACACAACGCCGTCTAGTCCCAAACTAAGCAGAGCTTGTGTTATGGGTGCTAGACAACTGATAAACATACTTATATATTTCTAAATACATACATATATAGATAAATTACACCCAGACACAGAACAAATGATCATGCTCATCACATAAACATTTGTCCTGGGTGGGAATATTCCACGACCTCCGGCATAGCAGTCAGTATCAATTTAATAGAAGAGTATTAGATGCAGTGTTTGTCGACATTTGGTGTCAAAGGGTCAAGACTTTTTACACTTTTCGATAGATTGGGTAATCTCTAGTAAATCGATCAAAGTAAAAAAGTGACTTGAATTAAAAAAATAATATAATAAATTTCATTCTGTCAAATTATAATAATTCACAACACCATCCTAATACCAAATATAATCAAAACTTGTACTATGAGCACTAGACAAGTGATTAACAAACTTATATATGTATTTCTAAATACATTCGTCATATTATAGATAAATTACACCCAGACAGAACAAATGATGGTGTTCATCATACAAACATCAACATGTCTAGGGTAGGAATCGAACCCACGACCTCCGGCATAGCAGTTAAGGCCACTAATTACTGGACCAACAAGCCAGTCAAAGTAACTGACCAACCAACATTTTTTTCATTACATAGTCAATACAAAAGAACCTTTGTAATAACAAAAGAATGACAACGCTAGAAATTAATTACATTCCAATAATGCATTTGATTACATTGTAATCAACTAATGCGCAAGACGTGTGTGGCCTTGCTGTAACCTTCTTGTGTCAGTGGGTGGCATTACACATTACTGTCGCTTCTGAGTTTAACACCTAGAAGTGGGAAATCATCACATAACTCCTCCTAATATATTATTACATACATATATATTCCACAACTATCACACAACGCCGTCTAGTCCCAAACTAAGCCAAGCTTGTGGTATGAGTACTAGACAACTGATAAACATACTTACTTATCATCATCATCTTCCTGCCCTTATCCCGTTTTATTTGGGGTCGTCACGCTATCACTAACTCCTTTTTCATTCATATCACTTCTCACACAATCCATCCATATTTTCTTTGGCCTCCCTCTCCCTCTCCATCCATCCACATGTAAATTCATAACTCTTTTAACAACATACTTACTTATATATTTTTAAATACACATATTATAAACTAGCTTTTGCTCGCAGCTTTGCTTTTTTTTTATTTTACGTACGAGGACGTAAAATAAAAAAAAGCAATTTTCTATCGGTGAAAAAAATTTACAAATGGACCAGTACTTTCAGAGATCACCTCCTACAAACGAAAAACATAAAAACAAACTTGACCTCTTTATTATATTTTTGATAATAAAGAGTGTCTGGGTGTAATTTATCTATATCTACACTTCGTAGATATAGATAAATTACACCCAGACACAGAACACATGGTCGTGCTCATCACACAAACATTTGTCTTCATTGGGAATCGAACCCACGACCTAGCAGTCAGAGCCACTGACCACTGTCTAGTTGAGGAAGGACATAATCCACACAGGCCTGTTGTAGTACAGGCCTGTGTGGATTGTGTCCATCCTCAAAATAAAAATACCACACCTATAACACACCCAATATATGGGTGAGATCTATGGCCTTGTTCTGATGACCTTCGAGTCAAGTGTGCAGACGCTGCGTGGGTGGCTTCAACAGAATCATAGCGACTCATAGCGTTTTGATCAGGTTTTGATTTTGACATGAGACCATACTTTCCATGAGTTATAGAAACGAGTCTTTTGTTTTGAGTTGGCAATGCTATCTATGCACATGCAGGATGAATTGTGGATCAAAGAGCATTAAAAAATATTTCTGTAACAAGTTTTTAATAATAAAAAAAAAACATTTATTTCGGACTAAAAAAATTTGAATTATTTTTCATAGCAAGCCGTTATAGCACGGTATAATAGTCATATAATTAATACTCATCAAGACGAATCAAACGAGCCCAAACTCGATGGGTTGTGTCGTTTAACTATCGAGTTCCTATAGCCACGTTCCGGTTCCATCATCAGATCAGCTTCATGTCATAATAATTTTGCATTGTCATCTGATTTACATATGCATGCAAAATTTCAACTCAACCGGTAACCGGGAAGTCGATAAAATTTAATTTGCAAGATTTGATTTGAAACAAAACTAAATAAAAGCTTGTAACATACTAAACAGATAATACAGCACACTGCACTGATGCACTGGCGCACTGCCCTGATTTTGTTGCCATTTTCCCTAAATATATTGAAAAAGACGTTTCATCACTAAACATCAAACGTGTAGTACGAGTAGCTTCACGATCTCACCAAGCAGAAGCCACAGGCCACTGTGTACACGGCCATCAGCCAAAACAAACTGTTTGTAAAGATTGTAAAAATCGCCTACTACGATGTTGATTGCACATTTTTTTTTTATTTAATAACATATTTTGCAACTGGTTTCTGCCGGCTTCGCCTGCTTGAAAGTAGGTTTTTCAGACAAACTTAGGACCTCCGGTTCATCCACTTTAGGAAGTGAATTTTAAAAAATCCTAGTGCTTCCCTACGTTATTAAAGGAACCCTAACGCAAAATTCCGCACTTCCAGTCCCAGTAGTTGTGGTTGTGCGTTGATATGGAAGTCAATCAGTTTTATCTTTTCTACACTAATATTATGACGAGGTAATTTTTTGTAGGAGGTAATCTCTGAAAGTACAGCCCCCCTAGTCAAGTTACAACCGTTTCGCTTGCTTTGAGTTGATCTTGCCGCCAATACTTTTGTTTTGACCACGTGACTGAGCGTTGTGGCGACGTCATTCCCGTACATTTGAAGCTTTCTATTAGCGTTAACTATTGCAGATTAGCAGCTTAGCTAGGGGTACTGGTTCAATTACTAATTTTTTTTGACCGATAGAAAGCTGCTTTATTCCTGAGTGACTTAGACTTATTTTATGTACGTGAGCAAAACCGCGGACAAAAAGTAGCATATTATATATCATCATCATATCAGCCGATATGCGTCCACTGTTGGACATAGGCCTCCCCCAAGCGTCACCACAACGAACGTTCCTGTGGGTCCCATCGATCAACGCTGTGTCTTCCGGTATGCGTTTGCGGTAGCATATTATATATACATAATAGGTAAAAGTTAGATTAGAAGTATGTTAACAACGTTTTCTGCCTCTAAGGATCACACCAACAACCGATCCTGGACAGTTTCAGTACACAACGATCGTAGAATCCTCATTAAACAATTACACAATATCTTCACAATACATCTCCACTTTCAATTACGCTGAGGCTATCATAATAACATCTAGACGTACTTGCAGGCGAAGGTAACTAATGTTCAGTGTTCTGGCCACCTGGCTCTTAACAGCATTATTTAATAGCTACGTAATGAAAATAGTTGCAATAAATAACATACTAGCTTTTGCCCGCAGCTTCACCCGCGTACATGAAATATAGCATGTGTCACTCAAGAATAAAGCAGCTTTCTATCAGTGTAAAAATTTTCGCAATCCGACCAGTACTTTCAGAGATTACTTACAAAAAACAAAAATAAAACTATTTTTTTTCTAATTTATACACACTGAAAGAAAAAAAGAAAGAAAGAAAGAAAACCGTTTGTTTACCGTTTGTCTACCATAAAACAGAAAGTACTAGGTACGGTATGGTTCCTGTGTTCTGTGGCGTCTACATTATCATCCAACTCTCCTGTCGAAGGTCTGCTAGAAGAAATTTCGTTAGAAATAAGCGGTGCCTTTGTACTCTTCTATCCTTATTTGTTCTTTTCGATTTTAATTCATGAATCCCCAAGCGACCACCGGTGGCCGCGCATCTATTGTCTTACTATTGTGTCTCTAATTGACGGTATCTGAAGGGTTAAGTGTAAATAAAAAAACAAACTTTATCTCTTTATAATATTAGTGTAGATTAAATGACTTACGTAACATAAATGCATAACATGGAAAATTATAATACGACTATAAAAGAGAAAATGTAAGTCATAAAATGTAAAGTCATAATTGCGATCGACAATCAATTTAAGAATAATATGAATGTTAGGACTCTGAATCTTCAATTTTATTGTATCAAAAATGTTATATGATGTCGTAGAAATAAATATCCAAAACTAATATTGTCCAAAATCAACGAAAATGGAAATGTTTCGGAAATGGAAAAAGACTTGAATTCTCATAAACATTCGTTACCTATTTTAAAATCGCAATTGAATTACCAAATACAAAAATATTTACCAAAAAAAAAACACTGGTCAAACAAATCTTCAATACAAAAGACATCAACGAGCACCTTGCGCAAGCGCACACCATCGAACTCGCGTGTGACTCGTGTGAACATAGAAAATTACAGTTTTTTACCGGTTTTTTTTTTCTGTACTTCCGTTCATACGAAATTGTAGAGTCAACGGATCGAAGGCAAATATTGATTCTGACCGAGCACGAAAAAAAAACGTTAAGCGTGTTTTTTTTTTAATAATGGAGGTTCCTTACAAAAAAAATTCTGGAAAGAAAATATTTTTTGTGAACAATAGAATTTTCATTTATGAGTCATAGCATCGTCATGAGCCATTGATACAGTATGATAATAATGAATCGAGTAAAACAATGATTCATAGTCCACGTTTATGTACTACGGCACGTGAATCACGATTTCTTAGGAGTTCATATTTGAAATGCGAACAAGGTTCAACTTCGTTGGTATTTAGGGTCAATCATAAGCTGTTTAATGGGAAATACTATTATAATATACTACTCGTCTTTCCCGTTATGTCATAAGTAAA
The DNA here is from genome assembly GCA_949319445.1 of Mythimna lalbum. NCBI lineage: Eukaryota > Metazoa > Arthropoda > Insecta > Lepidoptera > Noctuidae > Mythimna > Mythimna lalbum. The sequence continues at coordinate 22,874,711 of OX439346.1, forward strand.
ATCGCTACTTTGCTGCACAAAAGGTAAACGTTTTTCAAACTCCAATAAAGACACGCTCGTTCCAGTGACATCAAAATCTAGAGTGGACTTATTGACAAAAATACAAAAATAAAATTGTAACCTCTAAAGTCAAAAGTCAAGGTCAAAATATTTTATTTCACATAGGCCTACATGGGCACTTATAAAACGTCAGAAGCTAGTGCACGGTCCCAAATTTGTCGTTTCCTATGAAGAAGAACTGGCAAGAAACTCAATGGAACCCTAAATCTAGTTACTAAAAAATAATAGGTGCAACAAACTTTGGCCGCTTGCTAATTGTTTGGACGCCGCTATCCGCTAGATACGGGTTTACAACACAGTAACAGAAAAAGTATTATTGGCTACGGAGAATTCACGGCGTTTCGTCTTTATTCTTTCTAGGAAAAATTATGGTTAAAAAACTGGTTGATAAAGCTTGAAATCTGTGTATGATTATGCAAGACTGTTTGGTTTTTTTTATTTCCATAGAGGCTATTAAATAATAATAATAATAATGTTATTTATTCAGACATCAATGATCCTATGGTTAGTAGAAAACTTATCATGTTAGTAAAATTAAAAAATTAAAAATGTCATATTACAATTACTTTTTATATTCAGTCAGCACCCTAATTTAACGGGTTTTTGTGAATTTTTTCACCTTTTAAAAAAATTATATTTTATAATAATGATTTAATTTTATTTATTTATTAGGGAAAACAAACAATAACACATCGGGAATTACATAAAATGTTTAACAATAAATTTTACACATGTGATATCAACAAGGTTCGCCACTTATAAACGTGAGATATTTGGTTTGACAAGCGCTGTTACTTTTTAATATTTTTTTAAGAAATGTGTAGTTTCTTTTAAATACAGTTGAGGTTCACAAACAATAGAGCTGGCTTATTATTAATTATATTGATTTTTTTACATGTTGAGCAACGTTATTTTAAATTTCCTTTTAGATTCAGAAAACAGATGATGACAGGGAAAACATTAGCCTAAGATCCTTTGTGACGTTATTACTTCTAAGTAATTGGTATTTCGATAGCTTAAACTAACTGACGTTATGACATCAGACTCTTTTCTCAAAAACAGATAATTTACATGGGACGCGTGTGTATTAAGTCATCTGTTTCTTTCTGCTTTTAAATGCGAAAGTTACTCAGGCTCACAAACGTTTAAAATACTTAACTACAAAAAATCTGACAATAATAAATTTAACAATATGGTAAGTTTCCAGGGTCAAAATAACTATTATAACTACATTTTATTTAGTCCGTATTTTAGATTATAAAAAAATATTGGACACGTATTTTCTTTTTTAGATTAAACAAAAAACTAACAAAAATATAGCCAATTAAAATTATGTATGACGTACCCCGTGCGTAAAAATGCAGCACGACGTTACACGTAACTTTAGTAGTCTATATTTTTGTCATTTTTAATTAAATTTAAATAAAAAAATACGTGTTCCTTATTTTTGAATAATCTAAAAGACGGACTAATTACATTTTTTTCGGCAACTAGCCTATTTTTTAGCTTACACACATGCTCAATATCACGTCCACTTTAAATATTCATTTTCCTCTTTCAACCCAACCGATCCTTGATCGACAAAACCACTTTTTGCCCTCATCAAAGCAGTCACACTCAATCCAGTTCCAATAATAACGAGTATAATACTAAGCATGTCTCACCCTACATTCTCATCTTGTATGGAAATGTGATAGAAAACCAGTATGCATGCTAATTCGTTGGCCATCTTGAGAGCGAGCTGTGTTATGTAAATATGTTAGCGGAACTGGCCTGATGAGGCAATGCTAAGCCTTGTGACTCTACGTGGCGTTATGTCATGACGGTTGTATATGTATATTACATGTATATCTTTTTTTTTGAGGTAGGAAGTCTTTAAATTACTTCTACCGTTTTGAGTGGGGCAACCCCGCCCATGTTTCTTCTGATTTATTTATTTAAACTTTTTTTAAATTACCGATTAAACCAAAGTTAACGACTGGCCTGTTGATCTAGTGGTTAGTGGCCCTGACTGCTTTGTCAAAGGTCGTGGGTTCGATTCCCATCCAGGACAAATGTTTATGTGATGAGCATGATCATTTGTACTGTGTCTAAGTGTAGTTTATCTATAATATGTATATATTTAGAAATATATAAGTATGTTTATCCGTTGTCTAGTACCCATAACACAAGCTCTGCTTAGCTTGGGACTAGGCGGCGTTGTGTGATAGTTGTGGAATACTTTATAAAAAAAAAAAGTCTTTATTAAAATATCTCTATATCTGATCAGTAGAAATCGGAATAGGTACAATATATATTAAAACTGAAATTCCAGGAAATTCGTTCGTAAAAACCTTGATCAGAGACTTTTTTCTTAGAGTGATTGCTAAGTTGCGATCGAAGTCATAGACAAACAAATGACGCTTGTTGAGCAATGTTTGTTATCACACTTGCTTGCGAAAGCTAATAAAAGAGCCTACATTATGACCAACTTATCGGACAAGTCGCAATAAAGTATAAACGAATTTGATAAAAAAAAACCCCTAAAAAAAAAGCGAAAGCGAATATTATAAAAGCGAGAGTGAGTTTGTTTGTTTGTTACGTCTTCACGCCTAAATGGCTTAACCGATTTTGATGAAACTTGGACACGGATAGCCCATGTTCTAGGATAGGACATAGGATAAATTTTACCCCGGAATAATGTTCCCTTAGGATAATTTTCTGCTATCACGCGGGCGAAGCCGCTGGGAGCAGCTAGTTTCTATATAACTCATGACTTTTTTTGTTTTTAAGATGGCTAATCATCAATTTTTATCATGCATGCGCTTTCATTTGACCACTATTTCACCTGATAGTAAGCGAGGATGTGGCTGACGATGGAGCACGCTTACCTAGAAGTAACCTATTCACTCTGGACTTATAGAGAGATGGAGTCTCTTTTCTGTAAGCTACAACCTAGCGGTTTTTAAGTCCAGAGTAAATAAGCTAGCTCTAAGCAAGCATGCTACACTATCGACCACATCATCACTTACCATCAGGTCAAATAGTAGTCAAGCGTGAACCTATCAACACAAAAAAAAAAATACATTTAAGTAGGTACCTCATCTCATTAAAGAAACAAATTCTACCCATCATGGGAGCTGTACCATCCATCATCATCGTTGCGTGCCGGTCCTCAAATCACAATAATTGGCCCTAAGGACACATGTCACGTGTAATAACAGAGCCTGCTGTAATAACACATGTAATACTTGTAAAAGAACACCGCTCAGTTAGTATTTGACGGTGAATACTAAAAAAATATGATGTGCAGCGATAATTACGGCTTGCGGCAGTCACGGACTGTTCCAGGACGCGATGCAAGTAAGAAAATTGGCAGAAGGCTAACTGTACCAAAAATTAGTCAGGGCACAGGTAATATGCATTGCATGATAAAAATATTGGCTAGCTTACGAATATCTGAGAGCAGGGTGGCTGAGGGTAATGGAACTTACGATTTGTAGATCGCGATTTTAAAAAATCTTGTTAAGGTATTCAGTTCCGTTTACTGAATAAACCCTTAAAGTTTGTTTGCTTACACCCTGTGTAGCGACATCTACATCATCACCACTGGGGCATCAACCCGACTCACTGGGGCATCATCACTATCCCGACTCACTGGGCATCACCGCAGACAACTCTGACTCATCAAGAACTATGCGGCATTTATAATTTGAGTTTTTTATTTAAAAAAAAAAAACATATTTGTTTACGAGACTTAAAAAATATTTAATTTAGTAAATAAATAAAATTGCATGCATATTTCCTATTAGGTTTGTTTTCCTGTTTTTATTAGTGTCGATTTTCAAACTTTCATCATTTTGTTTAAACTCGTCCTTCTGTAAAAACCCACATATTGGCATAACAATAAAATGTAATTTTATAATCAACTGCGACGTGTAAGTGTGAAGTAACTGTAATTACTGTTGTACATGCGTTTTGTGTGCGTTTTGCGTGCGGTATGTGTGCGTTTTTTTTTAATGATGGGCGACTAGAGCTGTCACGATGTTCTACGATCTTTATGCAGACTTGTTTTAATAATGTGGTTTAAGTGGCACAAATAGAAGGCTTGGATTAAGAACAGTCTTTGAGTCTGTTCTTTGTGTTGAAGATAATTATCTGTGACTTTGGTATTTAAATTGTTCATAATTATGTGGGTTTAAAATATAGGCTAATGTTTTTACTCTGTAGGATTATTTTTTAGGTGTTTCGTAAATAGATTTGGAACATTCTTCGAAGGTTAAAGGTTTTTTTTTTATCATCTAATGCTAAATGATTTATTTTTATACCTATATGATTTACTTCTTTAAATAGATGATTTATTTCTATACCTATATAGGTATCTTATATAAGATAGTTTTTTGTAGTTTTTTTTTTAATATGGTTAAGCTCGCGTTTGACCACTATCTCACCTGATGTTGGTTGAAATGGTTAAATTAGTAACCCGCCACGGTTTCGCACGGTTACAAGTTATACACAAAAATCTTCTTCTTTGTTTTTATTACTGAGAACCGCATCAAAATCTGTGTTTTAGGAGTTAGCGGATAAAAAAGACAGACGTGGCGATTTTGTTTTATAGAATAGAATAAACTTTATTGCAACATGTAGTAGAGAATAAATTGTATGCGTCTATAGAACAATTTTAATTTTAATTAAATCTTTAAAATGTCAACGACCTAAAAGGCGGTAAAATGTCCCTGAATCATGTTCAAATTAAGAATTGAGAAATAACGTTATATCCAAAACTGGAGTCCCGTAGGCGAGAGCTAGCATTAGCATATAAATGGGCATTTCATAAGAGGTAGATATAATTAAAGTTACTTGTAAATCATTGTCGAAATGAAGACTAGATAAATTTGAGTATTCGCAGTATTTATAAATACGGGGACGCAAATAAAAAGGTCATCCATTTTGCTGATTTATTTGTCCTCTATCAAAAAAGGAAAAAAAAGGAAAAGGTAGGTTAGGTTTAGAGTTTATAATTTTTTTTTTTAATGAATTCTTCAGTAATACAAGGTTTTCGATCATATTACCTAGTCTAAGATACGTATGGCTTTTGTAGTATTTGGGAGCAAATATATGTATATCGAGTCAGCCTTCGCGGTAAACTTTGCTGAGGTAGTCAACACTACAATAAATCAGCTTAATTTTTCCCAATCTTGCGATTTGACAGTGTGACTTAATTTCACAACATGGCATCGATCCTATTCTAATTTGGAACACATTGTACAAATTTTATATCATAATATCCACTAAGATACAATTTACGAATAATTAAAACAGCCACAGAACTTCACTCCAAGAAATCCCACCAAAAACTCGACAAGGCTTCAAAACCAAAAATACCAAAAAGTTGATATTTTCTACTATTTAGGTACAAAAAAATTAGTAACCCTTACTTTTTTACAATCTTACGTTATCTCAAAGCAAAGCTGTCTTCTGACCACCTCGTCCAAACAAACCGCAAAGACTACATTGCTTCAGAACGCGTTTAAAATAAAATAAGCATTTTTTGCCACATGACTTACATATTTTTACATTATTATAAAATACTTTCAATTTTTGCACTATTAAATCTAGTCAACAAAAACCCAGTTTAAGCGCGCGCTTGAGAATTGCATGTTATTATATTGTTTTTACCCGCGATCCGGCACGCTCCGTCATTCGCAGAAAAAAAATGCTTTTAAAGGACACTAGGCTATGGAAATATTATAAGAATGCGTAAAAGTGCACGCGACGCGATTGCATATCTTCACGCGTTTGAAAAAAGAATATGGAAACTGAAGAAATGTTCTTATACCTTTAAAATCTTTCTTCAGTTTTTAGAAGTAGGTTTTTTTTTGAGGAATTCCTAGGACCTATATAAGGAATTGTTAGAGGATGGCAAAAAAACAAGGTATAATCTTAGTTGGCAACCACACTTCCATTGAATCTCTATCTAAGGCCTATACATTATATTTTTGCCATGCCATAAAATAATTCTCCCGTATAAAACTACCATTGATAATAATAATATCTGGCATCCCAGTCGTAAAAATAGCGAAAGCGACAATCGGAAAAATATAAAGATTGCGAAATTACAGCTGCAGTCGCGCCATAAATCTCTATCCATAGACAAGCAACATGGCCGCTTATTCTATATTGTCTCTGGTCCACATGAATTCGTTTTATTCGCTTATTAACAAGGTAATCTTTGGGGGTGATTTAGACTTTAAAATGATTAAAATAAGGGTTACATTTGAATGTTTTTAGAGGCTATAATAAATTTGTTTTGTAAAGTGCATAGCGATGACAATCTTTGCCGAGATACCCTGCGATTTTATTGGTTGCAATAGAGAAGCAAAAATATGTTTATCAGTAAAATATTTATTTATATTACTTTAAGAATCTTATGTTTATTTTATGATTTTATGCTATATGCGCTATCTCTGTAAAAGTTTGAATTACGCTTTGGAAATGTAATATTTTTGATGTAAATAAACTATAGTGCGAACTATAATAAAAATAAGATAATGAAAAAAAGAAATATACACAAACTGAAATAAAGGATAAAATTGATTACAACCTGGACTTATTGTTAATTTAATTTTCATTAAATAAAGCAGGTTCAGAAGAAATAATCAAAAAAATATAAGAACACTATTCGTAGTACTTATCGCGGCAATTCCGAAAAAAATTATATGACCAAAAACTACCAAAATGTTCCAATGGCTCAAGAACTAATTTTAAAAACATATTTTTTTTTTAATTATGCGAGGCTATATTTTTGTCTAGATAATAAACTAAATAAGATTATTATTAATATTTACCTCGTTTATTCGACGTCTCTGCAACGGACCCCAGTCGAGGGCGGCATTTAAGACGTGCGTTCGATTATCTGCAAAAATAAAAATAGACACTTTAATTTCTTACACATTATTTCTGTTTAAATAAAGAAATAATTTTAGCTCCGAGCGAAGACTGATGCTGATATATTTTATGAGCGGAGTATTATAGTCACTTCGTTAATTTTATCTCTGGTTGAAGTTAGTGAGCCTATCGTGTCCCACTGCTGGGCGAAGGCCTCCCTCTCTGTTTTCCACACACGTCTGTCCTCAGCCTTTCCAAGCCTGTCCCTCCGGTAGTTGTCAAGCTCATCTGTCCACCTTCGCCTTAGTCCGCCACGGTATCGCATTGCGCTTAAACATTAGCATAATATAATCAGCCTTTTTTAATGTTCCCACAGCTGGGACTCAGGCATCCTCTCTAAGAGAGGGAATGGGCCGATATCCACCACGCGGGCCCAGTGCGGGTTGGTGAATGTCACATGTCTTAGAATTTTTGGTTCTAGGACATGCCGGTTCCCTCACGATGTTTAATGCCTTGCGTTTAATGGGAAGTAAATAAGTGGTTCTTTTAGCCCTATCCCACTTTAGAATAGCAGCTTTTCGTGTAACATCTTTTATATTAATTATTGAAGTCTTAGTGGCTAAAGTAGCACAAGACTGTCTTTAAAAAAAAACATTTATATTTTACGTAAAATTTATGATAAAATGTCGGACATCATCATGCGTTGCAATAAAATGGGATTCCCTTTATCCTTTTATTCATTTCAATTTATTGAATTGACCTTTCGCAGTTAACCGTTTTTGAAAGCGCATTCAGATTCTTTAAGGTTACATATTGATTTTTATAGGTACCGATACTTTTAACTTATTGCCAACTAGCTTTTGCTCGCGGCTTTGCTCGCGTACATATACACCTCTTACAAACAAAAAAATTATAATAACAAACTTTATCTCTTTATAATATTAGTGTAGATTAGTTAAAAGCTCGACAAAATGTAGAGAACTGTTAATTTTTCGGAAAATTAGAGAGAAAAAAATCCCGCTATTTCAGTTGTAGTAAAAAAGTGAAAAATTCCAATGTATTAAGTAGCCCAATAAGTATACCTTGGTTTTATATTTTTTAAAAAATCTCGAGCAACATGTCTAAAAATGTTTAACTTAAAGAAACAAAAGAAAATAATAATTCCGAGCTAGTCTACTCTCGGCTTAAAACACACTTTTTAAACATAGGGTTACCATATGTTAAATATTTGCTGGACTTACGCAACGCCACACATGTTATTTAAACGCGAGAAGCAACCTACTAAACTTGTTCGAGATATTTAGAGCATTTATTTGCCATTAGAAAGTTCAGGAGAACTTATGACAGGTATATTAATTGTTTAACTAGACCATGATGAGGAAATTAACACATTTTTCAAGTTAGCTTTTCTTTTTGCCTTATGTTTGTGTAGTACCTTCTAATCAATATTTTTTTCTCTAAAAAGAAATTCACCTTCACAGACAAACAAGTAGTAAATTACCTACGACGCCATATTTAAAGCTAAGTATTAAGTGTATACATAATTTATAGTACAGTAATTTTCTGTTTAAATATATTATAAGTATATTTTGTTGTAAATATAAATTGCTAAAGCGCTATCTTAAAATATAATCTCAAACATCCCTAAAACCATGGTTACCCTACCCATTGTTGACTTAAAAATCGAAACTTTTTTTAGGACATGCGTTTCCCAGACGCACCAAGGACCTGCCAATGTGACTCCTTTGACATTACCAGCCGGTTTCAAGAACAAACAACGAGTCCCGGCCCTTACCTGACGAACCGAAAAAAGACAACACTGTGATAACCATTGCTGTTTTTGCTGCGAGAAAGATCCGAAGGATCCATGTAAAAAGAGCAATGAAATGCAAAAAACAAACTTTTAGCTTAAGGCGAACCGAAAAAGATAATTATACGAGATCCATTACAGGTTTTTCTCTGCGAAAGAGTAGAAGGATTGGTTTAAAAAAGGCAATGTAATGTAAAAAATGATGTTTTGGTTTTTTTACTGGAACTCTTAGTCCATCATATTAAAGAGTTATGCTAATGATAAAGTTACTTTGAAATTGAAAGTGACTGAGTGGCCTTGAAGGAGAGGCTTTGTATTTCGTTAACAATGTTTTGGGGCAACATTGTTAAGAGCTTGTTTTGAAATTATAATTTAATGCTCGCAATTTAAAGCTGACAAACATGTTTTTTGAGAAATCTTTGGTAGTTAAAATAATCATTGTTTTAACTACCAGGTACGTAACAAAGCAGAAAAAAAATAGCAGAATCGTCTCAAAACCCTTTCTTATTGAATACAACACTAGCAATTAAATGCATCTAGATTTATCTTTTTTTTTAACTAACTCCTGTAACACAACTTTTGTAAAATGTTATTTATGCCAATAAATAATTTATTTATTATTATTTATATATAGATACTTTGATAACGTGTGACTACAGCTTTTCTTTTATGTTCTGTCCTTGTTTCTCCAGTAAACTTGTTTAATTCAGCATCCTGAAAATCTTGTTTCATACTTTTTCAGCGTGTTTTTTTAGGCATAGTCGAGTTTTAGTTTCTTTTACTTGTTGGTTAGTCATGTGTTCGTTATGTTTTATTTTTTTCAGGTTCTTAAAAGACTTAGGTACACAATAATCGCATTCTTATAATGAAAGTAACCTATCTCAAAATTACAATTAGAGACAAATTAGCAAGAAAACCTTCAAAATGTTAGTAAGTGTGTCAGTTTTAATGTTCTTCTCTCTTGTTTCTTTTCTACACATATTTCGGGCAACTTTTCTGATAGAATTTACAACACGTTTGTAGCAAAATCCGTAAGTCATAAGAATTTTGACTTAGGTCACTTTCATTCTAAAAATCTATACTAATATTATAAAGAGGTAAAATTTGTAAGTTTGTAAGTTTGTAAGTTTGTATGTAGGGGGTAATCTCTGGAACTAATAATCCAATTCTAATTTTTTTTTTACTGGCAGAAAGCTACATTATTCCTGAGTGCTATAGGCTATAAATTGTTTCTATAGCATGTATATTAACCGAGCTATCACAACTTTTGTCTAGCAAGTCGGAAAAAAATACCTCATAAAATAGAATTATTTGCGTGCGCTGCCTAAACAGTTGCTTAAAATTAAAAACAATGTATGGCTACCTGGTTCGTCTTAATCATTTCTACAAAAAAGTCCGCGGTACCATATCTCTATCTTTTATATTTAATCTTTTATACTTCTTTTATTGCATTAAAAATATTTTTTTTTTCGGCATACTTACGTTTGGTTGATTATTTGAGCAACAAAATATTAATTCTTATGACAATAAATTGTTTCAGTATCACAAGAACATTATACAGATAAGATTTGCCATTTACAGCATAGCAATTGGTCATACAGTTTCGAAGATAATATAAAATTACTAAAACGCAAAATGCCCCTAGCGTAACTTTCATTGTGCAAACGTTTTACCTATTTTTTTTTTATGGTGGGCAAAAATCATCTTATGACAACCCCCGCCCTTGGGTGGAGCGAGAGATAGTGTCAGACTCTTACTGACTAAAAACCCACCCCGTTCCTTCTAGCCTTCAAACCAGGGCACGAGTTCCCTTTCGGATAACCCTGGACCCGGTAGGCTTCGACCCAGCTGGGCCTCTGCTGTTGCTGACAACTTCTTGAGGCGCGCGGGAACAGTGCGCGCCGTTGACGTCTTGGGCTCGGTCCATTACCGGACGATCGGACAGCAAGCTACCCATGGCTCGCCGTCCGCGAGCCCGCGTCTACGGTGGCCGGAAATCGGGATCGGAATCCCGGCGGCGGCGGCGGGGGCGCCGTTGCCTGATGCGGTCTGCCTCCGCCTTTGCTAGCATTACTGCTTCGCAGAAGGAGGCGACCGCCTGCCATTCCTCCTCACTAAGGACCATGGCCTCAACCAGAGCCCGCTGCGAGAGGTGTCCGCCGCCGATCGCCCCCACGAGGGCACGGCGATGCTCTGCCCAGGCAGGGCACACCTCGACTGTGTGCTCCACCGTGTCCTCCGGGCGTTCCGCACAGTGGCGACACTCGGGCGTCTCTTCCGCTTTAATTCGGTGCAGGAACCTCCCGAACTTGCCATGTTTTCTGAATCGCGGTGTTAAGACTTTCTGTGGATTGATGACCCTCTCGAATTATTATGCCCACGTTGTCGTTAGTTGGAGTTCTTCTGTCAGTTGCTTATTGGTTTCGGTTGTTTCGTTCGTATGGTTGTTGTTGTTGATAGATACCTCATAATCGAAAATATCGTAATTTCGTTGTACGTTTTTGTATGTTCGTAGTTTCGTACTTCGTTCTATCGTAATAATCGATACGAGTTATTCGATATTACGATTGTTTTGTTTTGTAAAGGCGGACGGTGTTCGAGTCGCTCTCCTTTTGTTCATAATTGTTTTCAAGTCTGTGCGTAGTTTGTTGAGAGCATGTCTAAAAGGAAATCTCAACTGTCCCGGCAGACATCACAGACAAGAGCCGCTCGAAGAATCTGCCCCTGAAAATGAGCAGCGCCTCTCGAGAAATAGAGAATATATTTCGCAAGCACGCGCTAGAGAATCTAGCTCCGAGCGCTCACAGCGCCTCGCTAGCCAAAATGTGAGGACATCGCGGGCCCGTGCTCGAGGAACTAGCGCTGAACGTGCGCACCGTCTATCTGAGTTAAGGCAGCATGTCTCTGAGACAAGGGATAGGGAGACTAGCGCTAAACGCTCGCGGCGCCTTGGTAGGCAAAATGTCATAACATCGCAGGCCCGTGCTCGGGAATCTAGCGCTGAACGTGCGCAGCGTCTATCTCATTTAAGGCAGCATGTCTCTGAGACAAGGGATAGGGAGACTAGCGCTGAGCGCTCGCAGCGGCTCGCTAGGCAAAATGCCATAACATCACAGGCCCGTGCTCAGGAATCTAGCGCTGAACGTGCGCATCGTCTAATCGAGTGTAATCTTATTTTAAAACAAGAAATTTTCCGCGGACGAAGTCGCGGGCAGAAGCTAGTACAATATAAACTGCTTTACCCGTTTATCCAACGACCGGTATAAGTTACAATAATGTACTTTTCAAAATTCAAAAATAAAGACCATTTATTGGAACGTATTTCGTCCAAAAGGCTTTCGACCAAATGCGTGACCACTTTTTGGATGACATCACTGCTATATTTCCTGAGTGTATTTTAATCAGTTCGGCTGTAAAGTGGATTTAGAAATGTCATCATGTGTCAATGATCTTCCTTTGGATTCAATGATCAGGATACACCCGCACTCAGATTCCAAGAGGAAAACGTGCACCATTTATTTTTCACCTGTCCCAAATTTCAACAGCAGGGGTCTGGCTGGGTCGAAGCCTACTGGGGCCAAGGTTAGCTCCGAAAGGTAGCTTAGCCCCGGCACGAAAGGCAACGAAGGAACAGGATTAGGTTTTTAGTCAGTAATCCCGTCCCAAACTTTCTTTTTGTTTTTTAGGTGGGAAATCATCCAATGACATCTCCCACCTTTTTCGTGTCAGACTTTTACTGACTTAAACCCACTCCTAGTTCCTTCATAGTCTTTGATACCAGAGCCGGGTTTTCCTATCAGAACCGAACTCATGGCCCCAGTAAGCTTCGAACGAATTCATTGAAATTAATAAATTTTATGAAATTAAGTTATAATATAACTGTTTGCATCCCTTTTTTTTCTCTCTGTTTCACTCTTACGAGCGTCTGAGAAGAAATTCTTTTAGATTATCTATATATATATAAATGAAACCCGTTTTCCGTTGTCACGACATAGCATGAAAACGGCTTGACCGATTTGGCTGTTTTTTTTTTTGTTGTGATTGTTATTGTGAGGATAAGGTTCTTATGGGTAGAGTAGGGTAGAGTAGGGTAGAGTAGGGTAGAGTAGGGTAGAGTAGGGTAGAGTAGGGTAGAGTAGGGTAGAGTAGGGTAGAGTAGGGTAGAGTAGGGTAGAGTAGGGTAGAGTAGGGTAGAGTAGGGTAGAGTAGGGTAGAGTAGGGTAGAGTAGGGTAGAGTAGGGTAGAGTAGGGTAGAGTAGGGTAGAGTAGGGTAGAGTAGGGTAGAGTAGGGTAGAGTAGGGTAGAGTAGGGTAGAGTAGGGTAGAGTAGGGTAGAGTAGGGTAGAGTAGGGTAGAGTAGGGTAGAGTAGGGTAGAGTAGGGTAGAGTAGGGTAGAGTAGGGTAGAGTAGGGTAGGGTAGGGTAGAGTAGGGTAGAGTAGGGTAGGGTAGGGTAGAGTAGGGTAGGGTAGGGTAGAGTAGGGTAGAGTAGGGTAGGGTAGGGTAGAGTAGGGTAGGGTAGAGTAGGGTAGGGTAGGGTAGAGTAGGGTAGGGTAGGGTAGAGTAGGGTAGGGTAGGGTAGAGTAGGGTAGGGTAGAGTAGAGTAGGGTAGGGTAGAGTAGGGTAGAGTTGGGTATAGTAGTGTGGAGTAGAGACGAGCGAGAGCGAAGCCTCGCGGGCAAAAGCTAGTCTTTAATATTTTTAATTACTCACTAAATATTTACCAGCGTGTAATGGTTAAAAGTGTTGCTGAACACAATACAATAAGTAGGACACAGGTAGGTTTTATCTAGTAAAAGTCTAACTCCACCCAAAAAAAGTCCTATCACACCAGTTTACTGCAAAAGACCACTTGATAACAGAATACTTTTAATCTCAAGATAACTTTACCTTAGGACAATTTTCTACTTTCAGGCGAAGCCGCTGGATGGAGCTAGCTAACTACCAATAATTATCACACCAACAGTTATCCAAAGACGGTCCTAGGTCCCATATAACTTGTCTCTAAACACACTATTTAACTTTTTCCATCGAAAATTAGATTGACTTCTACGGCCAGTAGAAACAAAAAAAACTGGGCAAGTGGAAGTTGGATTTGCGGACGCAGGGTTCCGTACGGCTAAAAAGAATCTAGCTCGTTGTAAGGGAGTATTTTTTTTTAGTATTTGTTGTTATGGCGGCGCGGTGTTTGGTGTAGTATACATTGTTAGTGTACAATAAAGAATAAAAATAAGAAATTCACAATTTGTGAAAATTACAACTGTCTAGCTATCATGGTTCTTGAAGACAGATGGACGGACATGCAGCGATATATTAGTTTAGAGGGTATGCGGAACAGAGAGTAAAGTCCCGCAAACCTCCGTTGAAAAGGGAGGATCCTCCGACCAGACAGGATGTTATAGTCTGGTGGGCGACTGCCCGATAGTTGTTGTCGGGCTGTCGTATATGTTCAAATCGCGCGGAGAACTTTGATTGCGCGATGCAGGATTTCGTATATTCTTCGTAGTTCTTATGTGGCGTCATAGATGTCGCTACATTAGTAATACGGTTTTTTTTTGTGGGTAAAAATCATCCAAATGACATCATCCGCCCTTGGGCAGAACTGGAGATAGTGTCAGACTCTTACTGATTAAAAAACCCACCCCGTTCCTTCTTGCCTTTCGTACCGGGGCCGAGCTTTCTTTTCGGATAACCATGGCCCCAGCAGCCTTTGACTCGGCTGGGCCCCTGCTGTTGCTGATAACTCTTTGAGGGGCGCGGAAACAGTGCGCGCCCCGTTCGTCAACGAATTAGTACAGGTATCCGGCATGGATCTTGTGCGCTCGGCGTCAGAGTGGGAATCGCTTTTCCGCATTCTATACATTGGCAAGCCAATCGTCATCGTTGTTAGATACATGCAGCAAGCGCAGGAAACGAATCACGAGTGACGTTTATGACGTGACGGCGCGGCGAGCCAATCACTGACGCTCCTTCTCCCTTCATACCACTAAATAGGCCTGATATTTGACTTCTGCGCAACTTAAAGCCAGCGCTGAAGATCCGTGCCGGTATCTATAATAGCGTCCCGTTTTTACCTTTTATATACGGACCCCTAAAAACGTTTAACAGCCTCATGATTCCGCGTTCTTTACTTCGCCTACACATCCCCGACTAATAGAGATTGCTCTCAAGTTGGAAGGACAAGTGCCGTATTAGGCAACACGTTATTATGTCAAGCGGTTTTAGTCATATCGGCAGAAATGCCAGGATTGCCTCACGATGAGAAACTGGTCACTGAGCCTGATAAATATGGATGGATATTGTGGCTAATGGGTCTCGATCTAATGATGATTAAGCTCTGTACATGGTTGGAGTTTTTGTTTGTCTACACTAGGAAAATATAGGTATTGGCTTTGCCGTAACTAGTATTTTATTCGCCCGGTTCAATTTTCTATAACTACGCCACTTGAAAAAATTAAGTCGATTAAATAAGAAACAAACGATATCGAGAAATACTGAATTCCGAAATTAAAGATATTTTGATCGTTTTAGTGTTTTTTTAGTGAAGCCTGTTATATTTTTTTTTTGTAAAAGTTCTTTTAAGAAAAAATGAATAAAAGGGGGTTGGCCGACGAGTCATGGGGGTCGACGCGAGCGCAGCCTGATTCGATACATGTAATAACATTGTGGGCGGTGAGAGCACGCGCACTTTTCCGCACTAGTGCGGAAAACTGTCTATTGCGTACCTTAAAATGGTGGGATAAGAGCGGTTGTTCGAGTACTTACATGTTTTAAAACTTGTTTTCCATATCTTTAACAAGTCATTAGATACGAAAATATCTCAATTACTGTACAGTATACAAAGTTACTTAAGGCCCCTACGTATGCAGATTACTTCAAATACCACAGTGTGGGCGACGCTTGCCAAAGTGATTCGAGGAAACTTGACTACTTGGGTAGGTGGGGAAGGTTTACATTGTAAGCTTGAGTCAGTATAAGTCGTAAAAGCCACAAGAATTTAAATTACGGATACAGAATGATAGGTATTATCTTTATCTAATAAATAGGTCATGCAGAATGATAAATGATATATTTATGTAATAGAACAGGTTATAAACAATAGACGTATTTTTTAACCGACTTCTAAAAAAGGAGGAGATTCTCAATTCGGATGCTTGTATTTTTTTTTATGTTTGTTCGCGCAAAACTTTGTCGCTTACCAACCGAATTTAAAAATTCTTGTATTGTTGGAAAGGGTATACTTCCCAAATGGTCTCATAGTCACCAAGTTGGGGTCTGAAGATGGAATCTTGGCAAAATCGAGGGAACTCCTCAAATCCAATTCAATTTTTAATCGGTTATTTTTTTTTTATTAAAAGATTTTATTACACCACCTGCTCGATAATGTTCACAATAGAAGCACAATAAATGTGTTCCCAAAACTTTTTGGGCGTATGAGGTGTTATAAAAAGAAAGAAAGAAAAGAAACATAGAAAAAAAAATATTTTGGCACACATAACATTGTAGACAACCAAAAAAAACTAACATTGTATGTCTTATGTGTTATATGTATTGTGTTAATTAGTGTTATGCAATTCCGACGCACGCTCCGCGAAATGCAACCGGTAAAAGCCGAGATTCGAACAACTCGATGTCAATGTTTATTTTATAATCATTATTTAAAGAAAATTATCGCTAGAAGGTGCCAAAAAACCGAGGGATAAAATAGCACAAGTCAAACTGTCATCATTTAGCCAGCAGATGCCAGTTTAACCCATGTCTGAGACCTGAGACTGCCATAAACAAGACAGGAATAAAAACCATTTGATAGGTGTTTATTTTTTACACACCCATTATTCTTCAGTACACACGTCATAATAAGCTTGACGTTTTCAATAATAATCCAGACATCACCGTGACATGCGTGTACCCGCTTAAGAGGGTCCTTCTCCACTCGCTTATCGTAAACATCGAAAATGGTTTAAAAGCTTGTTACTTCATTTAATGTAATCCAACGCGATGCTTGACGAAAACGCAACGCAAAAAAAGAGAGATATCGCCTGGAAACTCTGTTAGTATTCGGTAATTCCGAGATTTACTCGAAAATTTCACAAAACTTGCTCCAGGAAATAGCTGTTTTTTTAAAACCCTTAAAAGTTTTTGGAAAAATGTTGTCATCATTTAGAATCTTAATAAAATTTGCAAGGTCTCTAGAGGATTACTTTTTTGACTTTTTTAATTTTTAGGCAAATTATGAAGTGTCAAAGTTCATACAAAATAGGACATTTTCAGAGGTTTTTACTGGATTAGTTTTACACAAATTTAGAAATTGGTTTCTTTAGAAACCTAGATAATATCCACAAGATACTGTGTTTCCAAAATATCTAATGAAAAGTGTGTAATAACGTCATAATCAGTTATGAGCGGTTGTATGAAAAACAGTGAAAATGTGAGTCGTGATGCACCACCTTAAATGAATCTGACATGCGTGTACAGCAATCAGGAGTCTATTAAGAGGATCCTTCCGATCCCTCTATCGCCAACGTGAGCATGATTTAAGAGCTTGTTATTTCATCTAATACAATTTAACGCAATATTTGAAAAAGAGGCAACGCCGAGTAAGGAATGACACCTGAATGCTCTGTTGGCATTTGGTAATTTCCAATATACTTAAATATTTCACAATATTCCGGGAAATATGAGTTTTTTTTAAACTTAAAAGACTGTGTTTCCTGCTAGCTACAACAGGTAGATATTTTAATTCAAGAGTGAATAGGCTACATCTAGACAAGCGTGTTTCATCGTTGGCTATATCACAACTTACCATCAGATGAGACAGAACTCAAAAAAGAGATTCATTATCATCACCATCATTTCAGCCGAAAGACTTCCACTGGACATATGCCTCCCCCAAGTGTCGCCACAATGAACGCCTCATACAGGGTGGGCCGATGAACTGGTAAGGGTTGCGAGAATCCGATGGAAACACGAGATTATCTATATTAAAAAAAGAACTTCGTAACAGACTAATTCATCCATTTAGCCCTACCGACCGACCACCAAATCGTACTCGCGTCGTGTCGTGAACTCAAAACTATGATATAACTGTACCCACGTCAACGGTACAGCACATTCGTGCTTGCCCTGCTATCACAAACGCCGTAATAATATATAATTGAATGCTGCCTCACTTAGGGCTCAGGCGCGAAGCCCTTGGGAATTCTCTACGTGACGGCATTTTGACGTGTGGGAGATATTGATTTTAATATGATTATAGCGTAATGAGATGATGGGAAATAATTATTGTTGAGACTCCAAAGACCAGTTCTACCTATGTGTAATGAATGGGCCGCTATATTTACTATGCACTTTGGAATTAGGGTTATTCGAAGTAATCAAATTAGGTACCTTGCATACGAAATATATCGGCACACAAAAAAAACGCTTGAAGCTGCTTCAAGCTTCTCCGCTGTCGCGCACTTCAGCAGGTCTCAAAAAATGCGCACACAAATCTTATAAGATAAGTCACGAAAGTTGAGAGCAGTGGTGGCCGAGTGGTAACGGTCCCGACTTACGTGCTGTAGGTCGCGGGTTCAAACCCAGCCAGGCGCATCACTTTGTGTAATGTACTGAAGGAAAACATCGTGAAGAAACCGGCATGTATTATAACCAAAAAATCGGAGACATGTTTTTTTCGGTGGTAAAATCATGCAATGACATCCCCCGCTCTTGGGCGGAGCGGGAAATACTGTCAGATTTTTACTGACTCAAACCCACCCCTTTCCTTCGTGCCTTC
This sequence comes from Mythimna lalbum, assembly GCA_949319445.1. Taxonomy (NCBI): domain Eukaryota; kingdom Metazoa; phylum Arthropoda; class Insecta; order Lepidoptera; family Noctuidae; genus Mythimna; species Mythimna lalbum. The sequence continues at coordinate 22,893,220 of OX439346.1, forward strand.
ATACCGGGGCTGGGCTGCCTTTAGGAGCTAACCCTGGCCCCAGTAGGTGGAAGACATGTGACATACAACAACCCGCACTGGGCCCACGTGGTGGATTTCGGCCCATTCCCTCTCCTACAGAAGAGGCCCGAGTCCCAGCAGTAGGAACATTGAAAGGCTGATATATTAAGTCACAAAAAAATATCTCTAGAAAATATTTAAATCAGAAACCGGAACTAACTATCAATTTGGTCTTTGCCTCACTAACAGTGAAGATACCATTTTCCTGTCCCAGACTGCAAATAAAAGTAAAGAAACAGAACAAAACTGTTGTTTTTGCATCGTTACGAAACGGTTCCCATGCGACATAACTCACAATAGACATTACAGCCATTACTTTCTATCGGCATTGTCTTCATAATGTTTTTTATTACGTCTGGAAGTAACCGCCTTTCTCCAGTTTTCATCGACAACATTATAATTTTTTTTGTAAGTCATCTTCGGCTGTTTCGCAATTTTGAGCAAACGTTGCCATTTAAATACAGTCTTTCAAAAAGTCAAAGTCATCAAAATATTTTATTTCATATAGGCCTACAAGGGCACTTATAAAACGTCAGATGCTAGTGCACGGTTCGAAATTGGTCGTTTCCTATGGAGAAGAACCGGCAAGAAACTCCATGGTTACTCTTTTAAAAAATGTGTTTATTACAATATTGATTGATTTATGTAAGAACAGTGTAGACCAGTCAACGCTGTACACAAAAGCACAAAATTAATCATAATAAAATAAAAATATAGTACCTAAGTTGTAATAGAAAGTTATCTAAGTGTTTGTGGATTACACAGTGTTCTCACATTCAGATTCCAAAAAGAGGCTATATAAATAATTACAACAGAAAAATTTAAATAATTACAACTGTTAACAAAATAAATTGCTAACAAATTGAATGCAGTTGAAGTCTAAATAATAAAAAAAAAAATATTGCAAAAGCAATTCGTTAAAGGAAAAATAAATATATGTATATTAAAACAAAAGTGGAGCAGATAATAGACACAATATTGATGATTTACCAGGGGGCCACATGTGCAGAGGCAGTCATTGCCAAACAAGCGTGTCTTCGACATAGTCGTTAACCTTGTAAAATGCTTTTTTGGTTAGGACACGCTTAATATGAGTTTTGAACTTTCCCTCACTAAGTTCAGTTATCGCCTTTGGCAGCTTGTTGTAAAAGCGTATGCTGTTTACTAGGAATTACTTGCTGGTCTTGGCTAATCTCCATTTGGGTAATACAATTTCGTGTTTACTACGCGTATTTTTTTTGTGAAAATCGCTTCTAATTTTTTCTAATTCTTCTAATTCTTTGTCTCTGACATGTTCGTTGTTAAGCTTATGATTAAATCTATGGTTATTTGGTCGTACGAGAGCATGTGCCTTGCCAACCGCACACGAACGGTCATTGTGTCAATGAGGTAACACTCGAGGAAGGCCTGTGTCCACCAATGGACATCTTTCGGCTGAAATGGTGAAAAAATACACTAGCTTCTGTCGTCTTATAAGTGCCCATATAATTTATCAATGTTCATTTGTTTTTTCTATTTGATCTTGCAGCATTAAAACATAATTTATCTATTATCAAATACTTTAGTATTTAGGTAGTACTTACAATCACCGGTAGCCACCATTCAAGTGTCAGTTACAAGTGTTCTACCTAATTAATAATATTATAAAAGTAACTTCCTATGTTTTGATTGCAATACGTGCTATACTAATAAGCTATATCCGTTTGTTCAAGAAAACGCATAATAGTGACAAGACACTAAACTATACTCTATTCCCAATAATATTAGACATTCAAACAAACCTTTTTACTGTCTGTTAATTGCAAAAAAAAACATAAAAAACATTGCCTGCTGCGGTCTTCCCATCCGATTATAATTAAGATGTCTTCAAGGCTATAGTGAATATGCTTTTAATAAACTAGTGTGCCGTACCATCAAATCAAATCAACGATTGCGTCACTGCTTACAATCAGGAGAGATGGCAGTTAAGTACTAGTTTCTATCAATTAAAAAAACCTGATGCATGTGATTCAAATAGATTGGAGACGTTTAGTCTGTGCAACACATTTTTAGGTACTAAAAAAAAGAGACGGATTTTAGCTGGTAAAACTCTGAATCTTCCTCTCGCTCCACCCAGAGCGGGAAAAGTAATTTAATGATTTCCCACATAAAAAATGTACTTATAAAATTGCAGAAACTAATCGCCACACGTCACTAATGAGCAAAGTGCAGCCAATTCACGATTTCCTCAGAGATCGATAGAATTACCTACGTAGGTATCTACTTACAGTCTACATAGCACAAGCTTACATCACCACCGTTTTGCTCCGAATCACATCGCAGACTAGTGATTACGATAGCAATGGTGATGATGCCATAATCACCACGCTTGGCAAACCAGGTAATAGGTGGGCTGGTTCAACAATCTGGTTTGGCATGTCCTAGGGACCAAAAATTCGAAGACACGTGACATTCACCAACCCGCACTGAGCCCGCGAGCTGGGTTACGGCCCATTCCCTCTCCTAGAGAAGAGACCTGAGTCCCAGCAGTGGGAACATTAAAAAGGCTGATGATAATTAATGTAAAATATCCAGCCTAGTGCCTATTAACGCAGCTTAGGGTTATGCTTTAGTCCAGCACTGGGACCATAGAAATATATCTGTCGCAGACAAATCTATGAGTGTGATAGGTAGTTATGGCCAGGTAAAAAATATTTGTCAACGTGTTACCTGTGATCACACGGTTTTTTGACTAAGATTAGGTACTTACATAAGTATCAAAGGACCATTTTTTGAATACTTTCCTAAGTAGGTAAAACTCCTAAATAGGTAGGCATCTACTATACCTTCCTAATTAGCTACCTAAGAGATTAATTATAGACTTGTAGATACTATTTCATCAGGACTTCTTTAGATAATAATAATAATATAATAATATTCCACAACTATCACACAACGCCGTCTACTCCCAAGCTAAGCAGAGCTTGTGTTATGGGTACAAGACAACTGATAAACATACTTATATATTTCTAAATACATACATATTATAGATAAATTACACCCAGACACAGAACCAATGATTATGCTCATCACACAAACATTTGTCCTGGGTGGGAATCGAACCCACGACCTCCGGCATAGCAGTCAGGGTCACTAACCACTAGACCAACAGGCCAGTTAAATGTCAGTCAGATGGTTTAGAGCTTATGGCAAATTATAAACAAAAGTTATAAACACTAATTGGAGTGTAAAAAATGGTGTCAGGAAGGCTGTTGCAAGTGTTTTTTTATTTATTTATTAATTAATTCATGAATCCCCAAGCGACACCCGGTGGCCGCGCATCTATTGTCTTACTATTGTGTCTCTAATTGACGGTATCTGAAGGGTTAACACGCTTTTATTAGCTTCACCTGTAGGTTTGCTTGTTTGTTTGCTTGTAACCACCGCCTGCCTTTGAGCTCGATTTTGCACAACTTTGGGTGATCAGATTTTCTTTAAACTTTGCACACTCATCAAAGACCGATGACAATGCTATACTCCGTTTTTTTTTTTGACACTGCATTTGTGTAATTTCATGCCATTTTACAAAAATGTAAAAGAGTAATTTCCTAGGAATAAAATAATCCCAGGAACATCCAAACGCGTAATAAGCCCTTTTTTATTATCTCCGATCACCACAACCCCAATTCCGATCAACAAAATCTTACCCAGACCTAATATCCATTAGTTTCCTATCCTAGAAATAAACAAAGTAAACCTTGCTAAGTGTCCACTTAGTCGGCGATGTTCACGGAAGGAGAACTAGTTTAACTAGTTCTAGTTACTGCACAAACATGTTTAAGAATGTACTAAGCGTTGCTAGTTTACGCGTATCATGAAAATAGAACACTTTGAAACAAACGCGAGCGTTCGTTTAGTGTTAGGACTTAGGACTTTGGTTTGAGGCGAGAGTTGGAAAGGTTGAGGAAATTATAGGTATTTGGAGCACATTTGGAGACAGGGTACATTGCTCACAGACCAGATCGTCAAGGGGGCCAAAAAATTCTGGACTAGCGACCGCGTACCGGAAGATGCAGCGTGGTTGGAAGGTGGACGATGACGCGGGAATCCGATAGATGCACAACTTATAGCACGGGTCATTGTGGTGAAACTTGAGGGACGACTGTGTCCAACAGTGGACGTCTTTCGGCGGAACGTTTGAAAGAGTGACCATGGCCTTAAAACGCAATGGGCAAACTAAACAATTTAGCTAGGTTTTAGGCAGTTTTACTCGCCCTCTAGCTTCACCCCAATTGAACTCAAACTCAATAGATGATCTCTCACATCAAAAAAAAAAGAAAAACAAAATCATTGACATGTCAAAATCAATGAAAAATGTCAAGTCAATTTAAAAAAAAAAAAACTGTGGAGCTTTTGTTGAGCTCAAAGATTTTATATAGTCACGTTATTAGTTGGTACTTTAGTAGTAATACATCGTCATATCGGTCAAAGATTTTTTTGCGGGAAATCCACATAAAAAAACTTCTCGTTTTACCCTAGTGTGGTTGAAGTCAATAGACGAATACCCACGTAAAAAAAAAACGTAATCTTGACCTGTCAAAATCAAATGTCAAGTAAATTTAAAAAAGTAAGAGCAGTGCAACCTTTGTCGAGCTATTAGTTGGCACTTTGGCTGTAATACCTCTTCATATCGGTTCCACTTTCGACGTTACACACGACTAATAGCAGGTACTTAGTTTTACATAACCGATGTGGGTAGTGATTGACGGCTTGTAGTTATTATGTTATAAGCGCCAAGCGATTTAGCAAAAAGCTATAATGTAAAGCTTTGCAGACAGATTTGTTCCCGTCTTAGACCTCATCATAGATCCTTGACGTAACATCACGCTTCTACTAAGATTTTATTATCCCATCGAGCCAATTAAAAGTCCCGATTATGCCAAGTTACCTGACACACACAAGTTGCAGTCAAACTTCAAAAAGGTACCAGGTCCTTATTAAGACCTAGGATAACAACGCATAACACGGGAATCGATGTCAGATTTCCAGGATCAAAAGTTTTTAAACAGTCTATCTACCGACATATCTAAATAATGCCCTAAGTTAGGCACTCAAAAGAAAAGAAAAATCCTAAGGCCCCTCGCCGACGGCACCTTTTTATAGCGATGCTGTCGGGAGTTTGGTAAGCACGCGACAGCATCCCAAAGATACCAGCGCGCTACTAAAGAGCTACAGCGTCGCGATACTGTATCGACGCGAACGCGTTACAACATCCCTACAAGAAGCCGCCGAATTCTTATGCCTCAACGTTTACAAAACTTGTCGCGCCGTGTGTTCGAACATAAAAATCGTGTCACGGTCAAACCATAATCGTGTATTGACAGCCGTGGCTGTATGTAAATGTCAGCGTGACACTTGCGCCAAATCCGACAAACATTACGTAGGTATTGTTGTGCATGACGCACTAAAAATGAGTTTATTAACTTTAACCCTTCAGATACCGTCAATTAGAGACACAATAGTAAGACAATAGATGCGCGGCCACCGGGTGTCGCTTGGGGATTCATGAATTAAAATGAGGTTTTTGAACGATAACTGTTGGAAAAATTATGAACACTAATAATACAATCAACTTATAGGTACAGTGTAAAAAGGGTAGAAGCCTACTGGGATCATAGGTGACGCGAAAGAGAACCCCGGGGCCCTGGAACGAAGGCAAAGAATGACCAGGAGTGAGTTTTAGTCCGTAAAAGTCAGACACGAAAGGGCGGGAGATGTCATTACATGATTTCCCACCTAAAAAATCCACACAGGTCCAGTGCGGAAAGGTAAATGTCATGATGTTTTCGAATTTATCCTTATATGTACACAAAAAATCCTCGGGGGAAAAATACGGTTAGGGTAGGCTGGGATTGGGTAACATAGGACCAAGAATATGTTGTATTAGGGACCATGTGTTTGCGTAACATAAGCAAATACTGTTTTACGGACCAATACTGAATACAGACTAAGATTCGGTCCCGCACTTAAGTTCATAGCGTAGTAAATAGTAGGAGCATTGACCTCGCGACCGCTATGTACCTCATTGGCTATTTGGGCAGTAATTAGCGTATTAAGAAACTCCTCAATTACCCACCAATGTGTTCTAAAACTTCTAACGGTCTTTAATTACCTATGAAAATTGTTTGTCAATACCGAATTACCTATAGAGAAAATAAGTTGACGCATCGCAAAGAAAACAACACTATAGACAATGTAGAATCATTTATTTAACGGAGATATTATGACACTGTTTACGCTTATTCAATACTGAATCTGTTTGCGCCGTAGCTAAAGGCCCGTGCACACAATGGCCCACTATTTACACAAGTATTTTGTGTAGGACGTGTCGAACGAAGGTCTGCCTAATTTCATGCCTCATTGGATGTAGTAGCCATGGACCGAAGTAGCCAGTAGCCACTAACTAAACTTTGAAAAGTACGAATTTTCGGTCATTTTTAATTAACTTCATTAAAAAATACCGAAAATTGGGGCATATCACATAAGAATTACTAAAATGAAATTGGTTCTTGATTGTCGTTTGGACAGCCTTTACAAATTCAATATTTTACATTTCCTTTGTTGTTTAATTCAGAACAGTATCATCCCATAATGTCCACTTCTCAAAATGTCAATCGGACACAAAATGTCCACATATCAAAATGTCAATCGGACACAAAATGACCACATCTCACTATGTCAACTTCTCAAAATGTAATAATGTAAAATTCTTAAAATTACATCTTCTCATAATGACTACTTTGCTGCACTGCAATGGCACCGCCATGTTCTCGTGGGGGAGATCGGTGACACATTGTGTACAAGAGCCTTTTCACGGAATTAAAAATCTTTCCTCAATTTAAATGCAGTTTTACTTCAACACGTAATTAAACAATATAACATTATGAAGTACTTACAAATAATAGTTGTCGTTTTTTTGAATAAAATTATTATGAGCAATCATTTCAATACACTGTAAACCGTAAAAATAGGTACAAAATCTGAGATTTAAATTAAACATGGGTAAAAAAATTTATGATTTGATTGATTAGAATAAACAATCACAACAAACATTAGGTTAAAGAAACATCAAATTAACTTACTTTTAGCAAACACTTGACACTCAATCCAAAAATTATTATAATTAATATCACTTTAAAAACTACACCATTCTAAAATAATCTCTTAAATGTTACAACATCAAGAAGTCTGTGACTCAATAGAATTAAAACAATTAAAAAATCAAAAGACACAAATATTAATAAGATATCTCACTAATCTTGAAATTCACTACATCTTCATTCATCCTCCTTCTTATTAATAACTCATAAATTAATTAATTTCATAAAGGTACTCATATCACTAAAAACCTGGCAAAAATACATAAGGACCACATTTAATGACTGGTCCTAGTAGGACGACAGTTAATAACTGGTCCTAGTAGGACCACAATAAATGACTGGTCCTAGTAGGACCAGTTTTTTATGGCCCTTAAACATGTTCCATTGTGGTCCTTATTCATCACGCAGCCTGAAAGACCGAATATTTCTGCCAGAATATTTTTATGATTGTGCTATCTTATGCCTAAGTTTGGAAAATCTGGGACAAATCGAAATTCTTCAAGTCAACTAGACCCATATGTCCGTTTATCATACAGTAGTATTCAGCCCCCAGTATGTAGGTAAGCACCATGGCTCCCACAATGCTACCCAGAGAAGCAGACCTGGGAAGTAGTATCCCGGTGGCCACCAGCAGACCCAGGTATGTCAAGTACCTTGAAGGAGAAGTTTTATTTGTTAGTGAAACTATTTTTATAAATAAAAAATGTCCCCGAAATGGCAGTATTAGGTAATGAAATAAATATAATAAAATCCTAAATAGTAATACATGATAATGCACCAATGAAAGCCATGAATCATTTATTAATCCCAAGATAATTGGAATATTCAGTTGCTAAGATTTAATAAAAATAATATAGACCTACATATTGTAGAATTGTTATTAGTAACCAATATCATTTTGATACAAGATATTTAAATATACCAAATAACATAAATTATGCTTGCCAATAAATATAAATTAACTGACAATTTCATTGATATTAATAAAATAGATAATATTTCAAACAATGTGACACATAATTTTATATTTGATGCCAAAAACCCCAATCAAATCCAACAATAAAACATTTCAAATAAAATATTTGTAACAAATAAATAATAATTGCCAATAAAATGTGACTATATTAAACCCAGCACCAAAAAATCAAAATGTTCATTTACCTACACAAATTATGATCACTATTACAGGATGCCCTATAACTCCTCGTTTCTGTAAGAAAGTTTATTAAATTATAAACAAAAAAAACCACTAGTAAACGTGTTAGAGGTTAGAATTCGCAAAAGAAAATCCAAATATTTGACTTGGTCTTAATTAGAACAGAGATCATGCAATAACGGAATAAGTATTCCTTTAAATATTTTATGACATGTTAAAAAAACAGGAAAATCTACACAACAGAAAATTTGTCTTGGTCCTCATGGATACAAGGACCACAACCAATTTGCAGGATAAAGGACCAAAAAAAATCAGAAATACCTTGTATTAGTCAACTTCTCAGACGGATCCTCGTCTTCCCTCTCAGCAATACAGAACTCTCCTTTCTTAATATATCCTTTGGCACACTTCCGGCACATGTCAGGCCCGTCCCCATGACACGTGTCACAGGACTTATCACAGGTCATACAGGCGAATGATCCAATAGAATTCATACAAAATTGATTCTTAGTACATTTGTTTACATCATCACATTCGTTGATGTCTAAACAGCCTTCATCCGAATCAAAGGCAAAGCCTGCCTTGCAAGCCACGCAGTCTTTTTGTGAACCCGCTCTACATCCCCCCATGCAGGATCGGTGGCATGCTGAACACAACATCTTCGAGTCATCCTTGTATGACAAGTAATATCCAGTCATGCATTGATCACATTTTGCACCAGTGTACCCTGGGTCACATAGACATGTCCCATTTCCCTTCCTGGTTCCATCTCCTCGACATTTACCATTGCCGTTGCATAAGTTTTCATGATCCCCAAGGCACGGTGTGCAGTATCTACCATAATGGTGTTGTGGACAACACACTTTCAAGTTATCAATGCAAATGTATTGGAGTAAGTCAGTGTTTTCATCTGGGTCTTGTGCCCACCATGTTTCAATGAACTCTTCAGCTTTTTCAGCCATATGGTGGCACTGGAGAGAGTTCTTGCCCTCCTTGCATATTCCTTCCTGTATATCAATTAACCGCATCTCACTTCGTTTATAGGATAGTTTTAACTTTTCTTCTTCCCAAGCTGCATCGCCACCCTCGTATTTACCCCTTGACGTTCGCTCTAATCCTTTTTTGAATGATTCCACGAATAATTTACAAGCCTGACATTCGCCGAGGGTTTTAGACTGAGTAAGAATGCTAGGGTCAACTATTGGAGGCTGCACAGCTATTGCGAGCGGCAATATTACGAACGTGATTATTATGTTTAACGTATTTTTTCCACTGCTCCCCATGGTGACACAGCCCTGTAAAAGTGTTGAGCAGACGATAGAATCGTTAAATTTACACATTTAATTCAGCAATTTTCAAATAATAGGATAATTGTGCATCCTCAAATTATTGTTGTGGCATAGTCAAGTACCTCTATCGATCCGGGAGATTTCTCGAAGTCGAAACACAACACTACGGTGAAGCAGAATCACACCACAGTCGCAACTTATCAATATTAAGTTCGGTTAAGGATTATTTCCTATTTAACACGTTTATTATAAACGTAAAATACTGACGTGTTCTAATAAGACTCGCCGACCGCTTCGAGATTATTTGACGTTTTAGTTATCCATTCAGCTGGCTTTGACGAGTTTGACATACCGCCATCTTGTTACGTTTCGTTTCACCCAAAGTTCACGCGCAGAAAAAACTATGTTAAGTCAAATTAAGTTAAATCTTTAGAAATAAAATTGCAATAAATTATGTACACCTAAATAAAATCCTTTCCATAAATATTTTAATAGGATTCACCTACACATAACACCTACACATTGTTGTTACGTTTATCGGCCGTGGGAGGAAATCCGTTGACCTTACCAACTGATATTTCGCAAACTTGTGATGTTTATTCTTTTCGTAACTGGTGTAAATAAACCTTACGTATATTACGCTATACATAACGCAATATGCTACGTAGTGTATGTTTGTAAATAAAATTTGAAGCCTATCTCATAATTCATCATCTATATGGCAGCAGACGCTTACCTATGTTACACAAAGCCATCAATTTCTTTTACTTTTTCGCTCGCATGAATAGCAAGAGAAGTTCTTACAACTCAATCTTCAGACATCTTGACCACAACGTTTAAAAACCAGCGATGCTCATAATATAAAAGAAAATACGATAAAACATGTGGGGAGGCGTGATCAAGATGTAAAATGATCGATAGCAGACGCGATACGAATGGTATCTTCAATATCTTGGTATTATGCGAATAATGAATAATAGTACTTGAAAGGGACCATCATTTATTTTCCACCGCATTCGCATTCGATCATCGTAAGTGTAGTCTTAAACAAGGACCTAATTACGTGTTCCTTAGCTATGAATAGCGTTTATATCATGTTCCTTATAGACGTCGCAGTAAAAAGGCTTCTTTATGATATGAAAGCTTATTTTATTTGTAAAGTTCCCTAGGGCAAAGATAATGAAGCTGATTATTTATGGGCTAAATAAATTATGCTTTGTATTTGTTTACTAGACCTAGCTTTAAGTATTTTGTAATTTAGGTGCGTTACGAAACTTTATGTGACAAGAGACTCTAGCTTTCGATTACGGTATGCAATAAAAAGTGTTATTTAGAACCAAGTAAGTATACCTATAAAGGGTAGTTAAAAACTGGAAATAGGTAGTGAGTAAACGTGAAAAAGAACTTGTTATCAACAAAAATCGTCCACATCCAAAATACAAAGTCTAATGTTTAATAACACGTATACGTAATTACACCGGCAATGATACTTGCATAATAACTTCCTGCTTTCACTGTAACAAAGACTATTTCTCTTGCACGACTGTGAACTACAAACTCACACGTGCGGGTGGCAAAACGTAAGAACTAAAAAATGTTCGGCAGAAACCTCGGTTCCTGAAGACACTAGCGCCATCCTTTCGAAAAGGGTGTTGGCTTTGTCGCCAGCATAATTGCGTTGAACAATAAGGTGTTCTTGTTGTAGTTTAGCGGTTTTGCAGCTTAACGAATTTAAGGAACGCGTTAGCGGTTTGCGGAAAAGGGAACGTTAGAGGCAGAGTGAAAACTCTTTTGCCTTGCTTGTTTTTAGTCGGAAAAAAACGAAAAGGACTGTGGGCAATTTTGACCTTTAAATATCCTGATTAATTCAAAAATTTAATAGGTATTTAAATAGATAAAAATGTAAGAGCTCGATTTTTTTATCTAAAGTAATCACAGTGATGAAACTTGTTATATAACTTTACAGTTAGTAAAGTTATATAACAAGCACTTACACTAAAGGTATTTCCTGAGATCACTGCAGTAGGTAGGTACCTAATTTCAGACGGAGTAGTAGAACCATCCTACTAATATCCTACTAATATTATAAATGCCAAAGTTTGTATGTATGGATGGATGTATTTTTAGTTACGATATTATTCGCTAGGGACGGCGATTTATTACTTACAGAAACACAAATCTTACCTCTTTATCCCTAATAGTACCTAGTATAGATTTATAAGATAACTTACAAACTTGAGTATTTATCTACAAATTACGGATGTTTCTGTCAGTAGCAAAGTAATTCAGGTGGTAACGATTGTGACCCTGGCATACATCAAAGTATTGTATTTACCTACTCTGTGGAGATGACAAACTATTCAATGAATGACTGACATGATGATTCGTTATAAACGTACCTATTTAATTAATGTATCTATATTATAAATTACCAAACATGTTGCTGAGGGATTTGGTGTAGTATTTTAAGGTCGGCCGCCAGCCTGTCACCAACCCTCCTTGGGAATGCCTTTGTTGGTGGTTTTACCCGCCACCACGGTGACCTAAGGTGCTATAGTACCTATGCACAGTCTCTAAATATCCCTTGGATGGATGGAGAGGGAGAGGGAGGCCAAAGAAAAGATGGATGGATTGTGTGAGAAGTGATATGAATGAAAAGGGACTTATTGATAGCGTGACGAGCGACAGGACAGAATGGAAGAAAAAAAACGTGTTGCGCCGACCCCAAATAAAACGGGATAAGGGCAGTGAAGATGATGATATTATAAATTAGGAGAGCAGTGGTGGCCGGGTAATGGCCCTGACTTACGAGCTGTAGATCACGGGTTCGAACCCAGCCAGGCGCATTACTTTGTGTGATTTATTTCATCACAACTACGCTGAAAACGGTGAAGGTAAGGAAACCGGCATGTCCTAAAATCAAAAATTCGAAGACATGTGACACTCACCAAACCGCACTGGGCCCGCGTTGTGGATTGCGGCCCATTCCCTCTCCTAGAGAAGAGCCCTGAGTCCCAGCAGCGGGAACATTATTACAAAGACTGATGACGATTATGATTATATTATAAATTAATAACAAAAAAACGCACAGTTCAATAGATATAGGTAAACAGACACACAGTACAAATATTAACAGCTTATTTTTTTATCTGGCGGAGTAGCGGTTTTTCGTCATTAACTCTAGAACCTACACATAATGTGCTAACCAAAGACAAAACATATTACCAATAGACGGGACATAGCGAACAAAATTGTAATCCGAGACTTGTTACTAAAGTAGTAACAAGTCGCTGTCGCGTCAAGTCGCGTTTGTGTCCGCTATACGCACCAAAAGAAAAAAATTTTTGGAGAAATACGCCGAGTTGCTCATTGCACCATTATAAATCGTATTATGGCAAAACGACTGGACCTAACTCCAGTTTATTTTCGTAAATATTTTTCGTCTTCACTGAAACAAAGGATGACAGTTTTTCTAAGACATTACTTCTGATGGCCGCTCTATTGTATCTATTTAATCTCTTTGGTGCTAACGAAGAGGTATTTCCATCAATCCACCTCCATCTCTCAAATCGTTTACAAGCTGTCAATCAATGTTCTAATCAAAGATTTTATATATCCTAGTACTAGATTGACTACGGCAACCTCAAAAGCGTACCTGAAAAGGAAAGTCAGAAAGAGTCCTGTCATCTCGTTCTACTAGTGTGTCCATACACTAGCTACATACTACGGGACAATTTTGCTCAAAAGTTAGTTAAAGATATTTTTGATACATCAAAATAGACATGCACTTACCAAAAGGGAACAGAGTTTTCTCTGTAATGACTAGGAAATAGCTGATGTCCGTATATATTATAATAGCAATATCCTCTTATGCGAGTATGAAATACCTACACTGATAAAAAAATGCCTAATGTGTGTGTACCTACGTAAGAAGATCACTTCTGAACAGCTACACCTATCAGAATAAGGTTTGTCTGAAATAAAAAACTAGTTAGTTTATAATAAAACTAATATTATTCTTTTATTTTTACTTTATTAAAAATAGACTGATGCGTGACATAAAATTGTACATTTTTTATTACGTCAAATTGCACGTATTAACTAAAAAATAAACAATAAATAGAGAGCAGGATAAGTTATTGGAGATTTTACCACATCAAAAAAAGTCTTCTACTATGTTCGTTTGTCTATATCTGTTTGCAATCAACTCAAAAACTACTGAATGGATTTTTAAAAACGGATGAACTTACAAAAGGGTATATAGATGGAATAGAATTACGTTTTAGTGTTGATTTAACTTTACATATTCAGACTTAATGTGGCAACCACAAATAAAACTGTTGCTGAAAATAAAATGTTTAAATGTCACAACTTCAAAGCCACTGTTGCTGATGGTTCTCGTTTCTTGGAAATCTACAACAAAACATAAAAAATAATATATTTCTAGTAGTTAACGGTTAAGCCACATACATGCAGCATTGCGTGCGGCATTTATTAGGGACCTCCCTAAGGACTAAAGTTAAAGACTATGATTTAAAATGAATATAATTCTCGAATGTACTATATCGATGTGGAGAAGATTTTGGAGCGCACGCGCGTCGTTTTAAGAAGTGGTCACAGATAACTAATACTGAATAGGTCCGAAGACACGTCCCGCATGCCGCACCTCTGGCCGCTGCTGCTCGCCGCTTTCCGTTGTGTCATGAGAGCAGCCGAAGATCGCCGAGCGGCAAAAGGCGCCCGATCAACAGAAAAGATAAAATTAGTAAAATTGGTGGGCGCTTGATTTTTTTTTTTTTTTTTAACCCTTCAGATACCGTCAATTAGAGACACAATAGTAAGACAATAGATGCGCGGCCACCGGTGGTCGCTTGGGGATTCATGAATTAAATAGAGCCTTCTCAGATATTTAGAAATTTGCTTATAATAATATAAAACTTGAACAGTAGACAATCGAATTTTATAAAATTTTGCACCTAGTCAAAAAAAATTCAAAACGATGTTTGTTGTCACCCTACATAAATATTTTGTAAACAAAACAGAAAACTTACCAAAAAAAATGAAATTCCACAACCAGGATACCCATCGCTATTGCGAAACTTTACACAGCATCGTTTTGAACATCTTGCACACTTTATACTTTACTAAACATTGAGATAAAAACTTTTAACAATTAAAAATACAATTTTAGTCCTATGAAGCATCAGCCATATTGTTTATTGATGTCAAATTCTGTCAAATTGAAACCTCCTAAATGTTGCCTTTTATAATTTGAAAATTACTACGAATAGCTACTAAATCTAAATGAAATCATCATTAAATACAAGAAGAATGCGTATAAAATTTCAAGAAGCAATATTTAAAATAAAATATTTAGTTGCAATTCATTTTATGTTGCATAAACCTATCAAAATGCATGAACACGGACTATTTAACGATAACTGGAATAATCTAAAAACTACCATCTGCTTCTTATTTTTTTCTGGTAGTATGTGCGAAAGGGACAGAGAGGATTTATCTCAGTGTCTTACTCCAGGCCATTTTTCCCTTTTGCGTGTCAATAACACACATGAACTTAATGCTAATGAGAATAAAGAACACTTTAGACAGAGTAATATTTCTTCGTAGTCAATCTAGTCTACTCTAGTAGGATATATAAAATCTTTGGTTCTAATCAATCATTCAGGTGGACATCGAAGCGTCACCAATATAATATGCCATAGAGTCACATAGAGCAATCATGACTCTTTTGTGTGGTATTCAAAACCACAAGACACTTAAGCATTCACTGCCGTAATATCGTATCGAAGCAATAATATATAGCAATACGAAATGAAATATTGTGTTAAATTGCAGTTGTAATAGCTGGTGACGAGTACCTCAGTAACATACCACGCTTCTACGTCTACCTCGGACAGACAGTCCAGTTAGGTAGGTCGAACTTCGAGAAAGAGGTCAACCGTCGAATCCAGCTCGGCTGGGCAGCGTTCGGGAAGCTACGCGGTGTCTTCTCGTCCAACATACCACAGTGTCTCAAGACGAAAGTCTATGATCAGTGCGTGTTGCCAGTGATGACATATGGCTCCGAAACGTGGTCACTCACAATGGGCCTCATCAGAAGGCTTAAAGTCACCCAAAGGGCAATGGAAAGGGCTATGCTCGGGGTTACCTTGCGTGATCGAATCAAAAATGAAGACATCCGCAGGAGAACTAAGGTTGCCGACATAGCGCAAAGAATTGCCAAACTTAAGTGGCAATGGGCAGGGCACATTGCTCGCAGAACAGATGGCCGTTGGGGCCGAAAGGTTCTGGAGTGGCGACCGCGTACCGGAAGACGCAACGTTGGAAGGCCTCCAACAATGTGGTCTGATGACCTGGTGAAGGTTGCGGGAAACCGATGGATGCGAGACGCACAGGAACGTTCGTTGTGGCGACGCTTGGGGGAGGCCTATGTCCAACAGTGGACGTATATCGGCTGAAATGATGATCGACATTCAAGATTTCTAAGTCATGAGTTCCATAAGTGCATTAATATGCATGATTTCTTTTTTCGCGTTCGTAATGCTGCATTTTAAATGGAGCGTGTAAGCACTACAGTTAAGATAGCGTATTTTATTTATAAATAGGAAATCTTGAATGAAAACTATTTAATTCCAAGATTTATTTGATTGAGTATTCAGAAAAAATTTAAATATAACAGGTGATGGATCCATTCGCAAAAAAAATGTAATACTGAATAGGCCTATCAACATTCTTATAGTTTTTAATATTAAAAATATTCAAAAGCTCTGCGTTCGTAGTTCGAATACCTACATTGGCGCGCGTTCGGATCTCGCATCAACTTTATTTTCTTTTTTAGTAATGGTTTTATCGTATTAATACAATAGTACCTGCTCGGCCGGCAAAGGAAACTATTTGTTCGTTTTTGCGTTGTCACACAGCTGTTTTAAAAGCGAAAATTTTATTTTTAAGATGGGTATCTATTGACTAGAGTGGCTTGGCTGGTATGTTATTTATCTCACGCAATCTATACATAGCTGAGCCTGGCTATTTTAAGTGATTTCTATCAATCTGGTTTAGGACAACAAAATATATAGCGGAGAAAATTTAGGTTTTCGGGCGGTTTTTTTTTATTTGCCTGCGAAAGCTGCTAAAAATCATTAATAAGAAATCAGAAAAAAATATATAAATTGTGTCGAGAGAAAACAGAAGTAAGTAAATCGCAATGAGAAAAGATAGACAAATCGTGAAATTAATTAATCTTCAATAATATTAGTATTATTTTTTAAAGTAACGAAATTAATCCCGGAAGTCGGAAGCCGCAATAACTTTTTTAGTAGCTAAGTAAGTAGTAGTAACAGTTTAAATATTCAAAAACTTCATTGAAATATAAAAAAAAAATATATAACTTATATTACCATAAACAAGTATGTTGTTTGCGCATGACAAAACTGAAAACCACATTCTATTTCACAATGAGAGTGCCCCAAAATCTTAGTTTATTACTGTAATAAAAAAAATAATTGACACGTAATCAATCTTAACATTGTCGACATAAGAAGTGTAACAATTAATTCTGGTCTAAATTAATGACCGTCAAATAGGTTTTCATCGGGGTTTTAAAAAAATACCATACACTCCATAAAAAGTCACCCACGACTGGCTATTAAAGACCAGAATGTGTGTATAAAGACGTAAAAATAGAGACATAAATTAAATATATTTTTTCACACAAGATATGCGTGCAAAATGCACTTAACAATTGTATCATAAATTATAGACATCCGATACTGGCTGTAAACGAGAACATTCCAGTGTGCTATTTTTAGGACGAATTAAAAAGTTAAACACAACCCATGATTCCATGAATGGAGACGCGTTTTACTAGATACTGATGAAAAGAGACGTTTTAAATTATAGCGAAGACCTTTTATTTGTAAGCTATTTTAATTAAACTTTGAAATACGAACAAACAGTGTTTAATTTTTGAACATAGTTTGTGATAAGTCTATATTTTTTGAGTAGCAAAAATTTAAAATACCTAAATTAGTCCGAAGTTCAAGCAGTAAATTAATATGTTTCAAAAAACAAAGTGTAAAAATCGTAGGGCTGTTCTAAACCAATTATTTTATCATCGATCGATTTTAATTGCTGCTCAAATCTGATAATAGATTATAAATTCGAATAGCTGGCCATGACTACGCACGTTCCTACAAAGCCCCAAAGCTATTCATTTGATCTCATAAAACGATATTCGATAATCTTTGGTAGCACAATCAAATAGGTTCTATAACGACAAAAAAGTCTTTGTATAGACGTAATTTCGAATTAGAAGATTGTTAATCAGTAAACAAATAGTATTTTCTTTGTCTTTGTTATTAAAACGCTCAACTGATTTAAATGGTACACGCTAAGTTTACAATCAAATACTTTTTTTCAAAATCTACCTGTTTTTTACGTTATTTTGTTAGCTTTTAAAGCTCTTTCGTAATCTTTCTACAGTCTAAATAACAAGAAAAAGCTCTCTACAATTCTATAGCAGAAATAAATTTGTAAATCAAGAATAACTCAGTATATTAATAAAAAAAGCTCAACATATAAACTCATTACTTGCCAAGTACTAAACACTAACATAATCATGTAAACGTTGTAATTAAAATAAACAGTTTTATGACTATTACGCAAAAAGTGGAAAAAGTCTTTCAGTCAATTAACTTTGCGAAACAGGTCTACCGGTAACTATGAAGAAAGGTGCAAACAATCCATGATGCGTCTCACTTGTTGAGATTTTTATAGGATTGGGCAGTTTTTTAACGGCTTCTAATTAAGTGATGTTTTTTTTAAGCAAGTGTGATGTGGCGCCACTTTAAATTAATATTGTAATTGGGTGAAAATGCAGGGCTCAACTTTTTCTTCGGTTTTCGTGAACATTTTTCCTCACTTTTCGTGAAAATTAAGGAGCCAGGTCTCTAATTAAAGGTTCATTGGAAGACCAGCATCAATTATTTTTACGCCCCTTTTTTACACAGCCATGAGGCATACACAATGATATTGGTTTTTATTTACATTTACATTTTTATTTTATTTAAGTTGTGTGAAAAATTCAAAATATGATATTCAACCAATTGAGAGTTCTGACAGTTGTCTTTGCGCAAACATATATTCTGATGGGAAAATGACCTCGGGATACTGTTTAGGTATATAAATCCATAGACATAAAATAAATAAGAAAACACGAAACCCCTACCTAAATGATTCAATTGGTAGCCAAGTCTATAAAAGACTTCACCACAAAATACAGTTACAATAAAAATAAAATCAAACTGAAATACACCTTATACCTTTCTTTTTGAACCGTAAATAACAAGTGAGCTAGCTCAGTGCTAACAAGGGCTATAGTTTTGTGTAAAACAAATGCAATTTATGGCTATCGAAGGCTTTACATTAAAATACTTTGTAGGCAACGGAGCAGGCAATTTCTTGAGTCACCGTAGAAGACTGACGTCATAGTTGCAAATGGCAACCGGCTTGGCAAGGCCTCGCGACAACTTTACCATACCTACCGGTGCGCGGTACGCAGTAAATAGCTAAGTTATGTCTACTCTACGTTGTATTATAATATAATCTATAAAGTTGATTAAATTACATAGTATACAGCTTTTAAAAAAAAAATGTTGTTTTTTTTTATTTATTTGACTGAAATGTACTTTTAGAACCACATAATAATATGTATTTTATAATTAGGTTCCAACTGAAGTTGAAAACCAGCGTCAGGCACTAGTTGTCTAGCATTCATGCTGAACTGGACCTATTTGGGTGCAGCCATGAGGCACATAACCACTGTATTCTTTTTATTTTTTGCTTCTTTAATTCATGAATCCCCAAGCGACACCCGGTGGCCGCGCATCTATTGTCTTACTATTGTGTCTCTAATTGACGGTATCTGAAGGGTTAATTGTTGATACGTGTTATTGTATACTGTGTTTGGGCCTTGTGCTGTACCAAATCATTTATTTATCTTTCTTATTTTACTTTCACCTAAAAAGTGCGTATGGAATGTGGATCTATTTTCAATGAAAAGAAAGCAATAATAATATGAACAGTATGATGCAACATAAGTACCTAACTTATCGTCGCAAAATTGTTATGTATTTTGAACTTAACCTAGGTATATTACACAACAAAAAGACTATTTTCAAGGCTGGTTTTAACTCATTGACTATCATAGAGTATAGAATATAAAATTTAAAAAACAACCAAACTCGAACACGTTGTTTCATTTTGTAAAATGTAAACTGGCACTAGAATTTTATGACCACAAACGACATCTCCATTCTGTCGAGGCAAAACACAATAAAACTTCAACGTTACAGCTTACACAGACCGTAAAACGAAACGGGACAGTCATTCCCGCCACAGAAATAATATCAATTCCCGCCAATTTTCACCCGCCATGTTGGGCATGTCTTCTTACCTAGTTTCTAAGTAAACAAGATATTGCACTTGACTTGCCATTACTTTCCCTGTTTACTATAGTTTCATATAACAGCCTATTTTATCCAGATAAATCAGTAGGTACTAATACAGTATGAAAAGGAAAATGTATTCATATTTTTAAAACTGCTAAGTAGGTACTGCTATTCCATATTGGAAGTTATAGTCAATTCCCTATTTCTATTTTTTTTCACATGATGATAACTTTGTACAGAAAGTCTAAAGTTTCCATATGGAATTAATTGTAACTTTTACTCTTATTGACTTGTTTACTTACTGGATTTATTAATTAATCGACAGATGTATATTATATGTACTAACACTAGTTTATATTCTTGTGTATGTCTTTACTAACGATAATGGATGGATTGTATTATCTGAAATAACTAAATTATTATATTATTTTACTTCTTGTTCTTTTTCATGGGCAGTTGGAGTTTTTAACATATGAACTTAAACATGCTAACAATTGTTCCACGACAAATTTTTTTCTTTGATTTTTCCTCACACGAACAAAATGCTTTTTATTCCGTTACCTCTGTACACAGAATTAATCTCAATTGTAAAGACTGCAACGGTGCATAAGCTGTGACAAGTCGTCATCACATTAACTGTCGTTACAAACACCATAGCAACTAGTTTACTTGGTCTTTCATTCATTCGACGCGGTCGATGAACAACCTGTACCTACAGTACTTTTATTTTTCTCAAATATTTTGTACTAGCGACCCGCCCCGGCTTCGCTCGTGTAACAGTATTTCTCCACTAGTTAATGGATTTTATTATACATATAAACCTTCTTCTTGAATCACTCTATCTAGTAAAAAAACTGCATCAAAATCCGCGTAGTTTTAAAGATTTAAGCGTACTTATGGATATAGGGACAGAAAAAGCGACTTTGTTTTATACTATGTAGTGATGTATACCACCAGCACAATAGGTACGTAAGCTTCTAATTGTACGTAGGAACTGTACACCTTATCGGTTGCCACCGTTCATGAATTCCATTAAATTAATTCCCGCCATTATTCAAATTCCTATAATATATTTTGCAGCTGGCAACTGCGAGTGGGTGCGCCCACCGCTAAACCTTGTCCATACATCTAGTTGCGTAAGGTCTGACTTATTGCAACTCGAATAATCCTGTTCTAGATTTTGAATTGCTAATAAATGAGGTCGTGTAACCGATGCAAATAGTTTAGTGAAGGGCTAGGCGTTAGTTGGGCTCTATAACTCGTTTTAGAACAGTTAGCGACGCTGGTGGGTGGAAGAACAGCGGTGGCGATGCATGACTGTTGCAGTATTATACTGATGACAACCACATAAAAGCTACAAATTCTAGTGATTTATCGTCGACCCAATCCGCGTATGAAAATCTTCAATTTCCTCATGACTTATGAGGACTAAAAAGCGAAAGGTAGAAATATATATATTATTCTTGATTCTTGCTTCAAGCAGTATGTTAGAAATAATAATAATATTCCACAACTTTTACAAAACGCCGTCTAGTCCCAAACTAAGTCGAGCTTGTGTTATGGGTACTAGACAACTGATAAACATACTTATATATTTCTAAATACATACCTATTATAGATAAATTACACCAAGATACAAAACAAATGATCATGCTCATCACATAAACATTTGTTCTGGTTGGGAATCGAACGCACAACCTCCGGCATAGCAGTCAGGGCCACTAACCACTAGACCAACAGGCCAGTCGAAATAACGACTTCTTATAATTCGACAGCATATAAATGTCCAGTAACTGCTAAAAAAACTACAATCTTTTAATAAACTCGACGCCACTTAATCAGAAACCATTATCTGACAGAAAACATTCAGTAAAAAATGTCGCTCATTCTTAATAGGTTTTCTTTCAATAACCGCGATGTAGTTACGTTACTTTTTGTCGTCTTATATCAAATCGCGAGGGTACAACCTAATAAATAAGGCACGTACAAACATCCTGCGATGCGTCGTCGTTGTCCATAAAAAATGCGCCACGGCTAATCGCCGGTCATCGCTCTCTCTAGCTCTTTCAAAAAATATAATATTTTATTATAGCAACCCAGACGCTTACGGGAAAGACAAGTTCCATAACAGTCGTGTCTCGTTGTGTACACAAGTGTGCGCTATGTAATTGTGATATTGCCTAATTTGGTTCGAACAAAAGAGTGGTCTACATTTACAAAAAGTCTAGAACAAAGCGTAGCTCGATCTACACAAATCACTGAACGCATCGGCATCCATTACCTTGCATCGTGTTATTTGCCTAAGTGGTTCGATACAGGATAATAAGTTAGAAAGAATAGCCGTAGGTTACGGCCACCTTTGTCTGGACTTCGCTTCGGTCATGACACCTCGGGGCTAGACAAAACGTGGTCTAATCTTCCACAGGCAAATTGCCATGTAATGGGACCGTGGGCTCCGCGATTGTTTCTATACAAGGCCGTGCGTGCTTTAAATGTAACGTTATTGGGAAATTATTATTTAAAAAATAAAAACAGGGTGTGCATCGGACCATATAGCCGAATTCGTTAATTTGAAAAAAAAAAGCGACCGTCACAACTTCCCGCGTTAACTGATGTCAGCATTAAAAAATAATGTTGCCACGTAAATTGGCAGCGGCAAATAAAAAGGTAAACAAAAAAGTATTGATCGGTCCCAGCAGGGCGCCTCGATAACTCTTGGGCCTAATGATGCATCAACTATCATATTCGCAAGGATAATAAAGATGTTTTTGTGAGCCCTTATTATCTTGCTTTGTTCCATTTTTGATTACACCTCGAGAGCATGCGAGTGAGAATCATTTCTTGAAAGCGCACATCAAAAAGGATTTATTTTGACGTTTATGTTTTTGCTGGCGCAGTCTGTAATACTGCCTTAATAATAGAGTTTACCTAATAATAGACGGATAATTAAGTAATAAAAACTTTGACGTGGTTTTTACCAGCGCTGTCCAAACAGCGTCAAGGTTTTGATGTACCTAACATTCTTATGTTAATTAATTAACATACATTCAAAACTTCAAGTTAGATTCGTTTTTACTTATATTTTTTTACATATGTTCAGCTTAATTTGATATTGTTGCTATGTTGCCGCAGTTTAGCTATTTTTTTTAAATCTGAAGTCCAAGACAAGCCTAGAAAAGCACTATAAAAACATTCAAATGTCTGATGAATGAATCTATCAACAAAAAATAAAGCACCGATCAAAGCTTCTATTGTACCTCGCTACCATAGTCACAACGAATTTATAAAGTTATCTGTGCACGAATTAAAAAACTCCATCATCTCATGAGGTTGTAAAAAAGCTTTAGCTACTGATGTACACGTCATTTATTTTTAAAACGACGAACGAAAATCTCATTACCGTCCTCTTTTAACGGCTTACTCTCAGAATTAGTTTCGTTAATAATGCCGGAATAGTACAAGTTTTATGGTTTCTAAAGTAAGACGCGAGTATAGAACTTCTGGCGAGTAAAACCTTTTAATTTTTATGAGCATCAACAAAATCACGTAAAATAATGAAGTCAGAAGAAAAATAAAGGGGAATGGTGATTTGGTTTATAAGACCGATAACCACTATTGATATGTCCATACATTTCTGCCCAACCTCCTTTGACTGCGTACAAAGTGACACAAACTGTGTCCTTTTTAAAGGACAATAGGTGAATTCTTGATTTCTATTGTTTCATTCAGTTCACACACTCGCGGAATTTTAAAACCTAAGATAAAAACAGTTTCCTTCTATTCAGGTTTAATTTACTAACTAGTTTTTGCTCATTTGATTTTGGTTGTTCCTTCACCTAAAGGTGCTTCGACGTTTAAATAACAATCAAAGTTCACGTCGCCATTTTCCCATCACTTGGTCTGTTCTTTAGATTCCCGCCATTCTAAAGTCGTCGACGCAAGCGCATCCGAGAGGCGGAACTCAAGTAATAGGCGCATTCCGCCGACCAGCCTGTGAATGCCGACGTACTTACGATCTTTGAATGACTTAGGAAGCCATTAACGGCCTCTCCGCTTAAAGCTCGAACATAATACCTTCCCATTGTTTATCGATTTGAAGAACAAATTCGAAGTTTTATTATTTAGTATTAATTATTGTTTTATTTTTTAATTCTAAAGGGTTTTGTACGGCTTTTAATCCATTGCCATCCTATTTACTTAAGCTAAAGATTTGCATGCTATTACATAGCGAAACATGTTTGTTCCTATATACCTTTTTCACCACCTTTTATACCGTGTTTTTTAGCAAATAAATATATTATTATTATCATTGGGTAAAGTACATTATAGCTATTTAGTAATATTAACAATAAACAAAAATCCAAAACAATGGTGTCAAAATATAAGCCAGATATTTTTAGAAACAATTAAAAAAAAAACCGGCAAAATGAGAGTCGAACTCTTTATTCTGTTTATTTTTGTTTTTGTTCTTAAAGCCTTACCCTAAAACATATCGAGCTAGCCACATAACGAGACAACATAATGAACAGGCAATTTTCATCAAGGTAACAAAGATTAAATACAAAAATAACAGGTAATGGCGAGTCAACCGTATAATTAGGCGTCACTTTAATACCTAGCACTAGCTAAACATCAAATAATCCATTATGTATACAATATTTTCGGGGCTGCAAAATGGAGTTCCCGTGACCGGTAAAAGTCTGACACCGTCGCGCATGGTCGGTCAGTTCAGGAGGTTCCTTTTTCGGATTCATGATTCTGGAGGATTCATTCATGGGTTTGCCCATCACCGGAGAACATGGTAGAGCATACGGTGGAACTTTGGCCCCCCTGAGCTAAGTACCAACGGGTCCTCATGGAGGTGATTGGCGGTGGTGACCTCTCGTGTCTGGCGTTCATTCAGGCCATGGTACGGACCATGACTTGAAAGAGAATGAAAAGCGGCTCAATGGGAAGGAGATGGTTGCAACCAGGAAAGAACGGACATCGTCACGCCTTTTCGCTGCCCTAGGAGACGCTCCGGGCGTCGGACAAATAAAGGACAACTGAAGCACACGGTTGGATTTAGTCAGTAAAAGTCTGACACCCGCTCTTGTTCCAACTTAGAACGGGAGAATTCATTTGTTGATTTCAATTTCATATCTCAAAAAACGTCAGATTTTTTCTCTTTACCTATTTAATTATTATTTTTAATGGTTCAGCCATTAGATTGCATTGACTAGCAGGTTGATATTGTACATGCGGCATAAACAATACGCTAAAAACTATTGGTATTAGTTTTATAATAAATTAATAACCTTATTCAGAAATAGAAGACATAAAATTGGAAGCCAAGATCAGACAGAACTTGTGTTCAAATAAAATAATACCTACTTACGCAAGAAGGCTCTTCGATCGAGCCAATCGGCTTAGCCGCCAATTTGATATCGCTTTATGGCTGGCGGGAAGTTTAATCTATGGAAACGGCCACAGATTGTAATAATGATGATTTTTTTTCTTTTTTTACTCACAACTTTGTTTATGTAAAGTTATTTTAATTTTAAATAGATTTAAATACATACTAAGTTCGTGTTTTAATAGATTTTGGTACTTACTACTTGCAGTATATTGCAAAAGCCCACCATGTTCTAAAATATTAACTGATAGGAATATCAGATAGAGGCTACCTACCCCTTGAGTTTTTTGTCAAAAAATTAATTTCTGTAATAATAAACTGTGCTAAGGTTTTTTCACCGACTTGGTTGATTTATTTTAAACTTGGTAGATACATAATACAAATGTAGAGCCGTAAAACCAGCGCATACGAGGTACTTAAACAAAATTCTATAAATCTAGGACATGGACATAATTTTTGAATGAAAAGTAGTTTCTTAGTAAATTAATGTGAAATATATATTTTTTAACCCTTCAGATACCGTCAATTAGAGACACAATAGTAAGACAATAGATGCGCGGCCACCGGTGGTCGCTTGGGGATTCATGAATTAAACATTGAGGTCTAGCAAGCGCGTTTAAAATCGCCGCTACAGGCGCTGCTGTAGCGTGCGTGAGGTATTGAAAATGTCAAATTGAATTGCAGTTTTTCACGGAAGTTATTTTTTTTTAATATTTTAATCTTCGAATAATAACGATTTTACTACACAGCCAACCTGACCGATTGATTACGACGGCAGATTAAGATGCTGAAAGATATATTTTTCCTTCGGAAACATAATAAAATTATGTCGGTTAATGCGTTCGAGTCAAACTTATACCTCAGGGAGGGCCAAAGTTACACCACTTTAAAGAAAGTCACATCTTATTTGTTTTTCCTTTTATACGTAACGTAACCTTTAACTTCTACCTAATTTGTTCACCTTCAAAACTGATTTGTAAGTCAAAACAATTAAATTATTTTTAATAATACAGCTTCGACTTCAATAAAACAGGTAAAACTACTTAAAATGACATCAGAGATATTTACATCGCGATACATAGTAGATTGCTTGTCTAGTTAATATAATACTAATATACTTACATAAGTAAGCGATGGAAATCAAGTGAGGAGGGTCAAAAGAGAACCACTGTAATACTGTATGTTTTAAAAATTCTCTGAATAAGGTAAAAACTGATTCTAGGAATAGTTTTTAGCACCGGCACAGAATAAGAAATAAAGTACGCCGAATAAAGAGATAAAATAAGAAATATCCTGTATTATTCGAATACGCTTATACTATTGGTTTCTATCTAATAAGAATATCCTTTTAAATTAGTTTTTATTGTGTAATGTGTTTAGCATAAATAAGAATACCTATATAAATTCAGTTAAAAATATATACTCGTCTTAATATATTATGCACTTTTGAAAGGGCACTTTTCATTCTATATGCAAAAAACTGCGTGGTAGAGAGTCCACAAAATCCTGAGAATTTTTCGGGACAATATTAATGAGTCGAATTTTAATTGGAGTTAGGTAAAGTCGACAACGCGACAGGCCAATCAGGGATGGAGGAATGAGATGGGTTTAACAGTATCATTATATCGAAAAATATGGAAAGAGGAGACAGAGTTTTTGGACCTGCAGTGGGACACCACAAGCCTATCATAATAATAGAAACAAAAAGGTGAAAGTCTGCAAAGTTTCAGCTGACTACACCCGCATCGTGATGACTTAGGTAGGTATTATACTATTATGTAGAGTGATTCTCTAAAACTATACCACCGAGCATACTGCTGCTAAACTCAACCCTAACTTCTTTGGAAAATGTTCCAATAGAAAATTCAAGTTAAGTTTCCATCGGCTGTTTTCTCGCCCGAGTGAGACATATTGAAAGTAAACATTAGTTGATACTCCAAAAAACGCTCTTATTATAACTAATCAAGTGCTCACAAATAAAACAACAATATTTACCTACACGCAACTATATTAAATAACAAATTCAATCTCAAACTCCACTGTGGGCACAAAATAGTCTACTCGTGCGCAATCAAAGACACGCACCAAACAATCCTACAAGTGTTATAATTTTGAAGCTCTCCGAGGTCAGGTTAAGTAATCCTTGCAACGAACCGTAACAACTCATTCATTGCTTTACAAACCGATGCAAATGAACCCGCGAATGGGTACCGAGTATCGAGTACCAACCATTTATCGACTAGACCACAATACTAGACAGAGAGAGCATTCGCTATTTCAAATTAAAAAGTAAACAAACCTCTTTGCAGAGTCGTTGAAGCGGGGTGTCCTTTAAAAAAAAAACAATCACTGAACGGTTATGAAACACTATTGTAACGGGCACGATTGACAGTTTACGACACAATATGGATCCCGCGATCGTATTCCGACTGTATGATACCGCGACGTGCGTACGCGCCGTTCGTTCCGCGCTGACTGCCTGCCTCGCGAGACGTGCCCAGTGAACGTAGCATGACCTTCCTGCCCACAGAGCCTAGCAATAGAACCTCTTTTCCTTTTAAGACATGTCCCCAAAATTTATGACCTTCTAGGAAAAATAGGACCTGTCCTTCTACAGGTTTAAGATTTCTGGACACCCGAAACTACGAATCGGTTCAATTTCATTTTAAACGCTGAAGTTGGACTTCTTTCACTAAACAATAAAATTATTTCAATATTTTTTAAAGGAAAACTGTTTCTAGTTTTTATCTAGGTATAACAAGCCTTAAGAAAATTGGTATTTAAAAATAAATGTAGAGCGTCTTGCAGAAAGGATGAATCGAACACTGGTAGAAAGGGCCAAGTGTATGTTGTTTGATGCTCATTTGTCAAAACAATTTTGGGCAGAGGCACTAGCAACAGCAGCTTATATAGTTAATAGATCACCCACAAGATCACTTGATGGCAAAACTCCTATAGAGATGTGGTCAGGCAAGAAACCTAACTTAACAAATATGAAAATTTTTGGCTCCGATGTAATGGTTCAAATACCTAAAGAAAAACGTCAAAAATGGGATTCTAAATCAAGAAAATTGTTATTTATTGGATACTGTGAATCTAGTAAGGGTTATCGGCTTCTTGATCCTGCCACTAATAAAATTATCAAAAGCAGAGATGTAGTATTTTTGGAAAATGTTCAAAGATTTGAACATAATGTGTATTTGCCTTGTTCGTCCAACAGTGATTCTGAAATACAGTCAACTGAAGAACGCAAAGAAGAATTTCCAATTAGCTCAGATCAGTCTTCAAATGAAGATTACCTGTCGGGCGATGAAAATGATCCATCCTATATACCTGATGAAGAAGTTGACCTTTCGTCACCAGGATGTAATATAAACTTACGTCCACGCAGAGCTGCTCAGCATTCAGAAAGGGATGACCATGATGCGAGTTACTTTTGTCCAGTTCTTAATTTGAGTAATCCCTGTACTGTAGATGAAGCATTTTCATCCCCACAAGCTAATCAGTGGAAAAAGGCAATGAAAGAGGAATATGATTCCTTAATGAAGAATAAAACTTGGTCACTTGTAGATTTGCCATTAGATAAGAAAGCATTGCCATGTAAATGGGTGTTTAACCCTTCAGATACCGTCAATTAGAGACACAATAGTAAGACAATAGATGCGCGGCCACCGGGTGTCGCTTGGGGATTCATGAATTAAAAGTAAGACGAATCAAGAAGGTGAGATAGTCCGTTTTAAAGCAAGATTAGTTGTGAAGGGATATGCACAAAGAAAAGGAAAAGATTATGATGAGGTTTATGCTCCGGTGGTAAGGTATACCTCAGTACGATTCTTGTTTGCTCTAGCTGCTAAATATGACTTAGAAATGATTCAGATGGATGCTATTTGTGCATTTCTTCAGGGTGACATAGACACTGAAATATATATGTCACAACCAGAATGCTATGAAGAGAGTGATCAGGTATGTCACCTCCATAAATCAATCTATGGGCTCAAGCAGGCTAGTAGGCAGTGGAACCTTAAACTAAACAAAGCTCTACTTAAAATTGGATTAGAAAGATCAAAAATTGATCCATGCATATACTATTATGTAAAGAAATGCAAAATGATTTTTATTGCAGTTTGGGTTGATGACTTGATGATTTTTACAAATGACAATAAAACAGCAATTAATATCAAAGAAAAACTTAAAGAGGAATTTTGTATGAAAGATTTAGGAGTGATACAGCAGTGTATTGGCATAAATATTAGTAGAGATCGTGAGACAGGTGGGATCATGTTGGATCAGGAAAAATATATAAAACAAGTCTTGGAACGCTTTGCCATGTCTGAATGCAAACCAGTATGTACTCCGATAGAGGTAAATATGAAATTTGAGAAGAAATCTGAGAATGAAGACAGCAATTTCCCATACAGGGAAGCGGTGGGTTGTCTAATATATCTGGCACAAGTTACACGTCCTGATATCACCTTTGCAGTAAACAAGTTGAGTCAGTACTGCAATGACCCAGGTAATCAACACTGGCTTGGAGTAAAAAGGGTCATGAGATACCTACAAGGAACCAAGGACCTTAAGTTATGTTATGTCAAAGATGACTCCAAAGAAATAACTGGATATTGTGATGCAGACTGGGCTAGTGACCCACAGGATAGAAGATCATGCACTGGTTATGCATTTGTTTTCCAGAATGCTTGCATATCTTGGAATTCCTGTAAACAACAGACAGTGGCGCTATCAACAGCTGAGGCCGAATACATGGCGATGGCATCAGCGGCTCAGGAGGCGTTGTGGCTTCGACAGCTGCAAGATGAGCTTGGCCAAGGGTTAGACAGTGCGTTACTTATTTATAGTGATAACCAAAGTGCAATTAGGTTGGCATCAATTGACTGTTATAAACCTAAAACTAAACATATAGACATAAGGTTGCATTTTCTCAGAGAAAATATTGTAAAATGTAAAGTTAAATTTTTATTTGTCAATGGTTGCAATATGGTAGCTGACAACTTAACTAAAGGTGTAACACATGCAAAACATTTGTATTGTATGAGCAAAATGGGTCTGCGTTCTAGAGGGAGTGTTGGTAAATGAGAACGCAGTCATAATATTTATGATGTTGTCTACACTGTAATTTTAGTCGTATTAAGTTGGTAACACTTTTTGTTTCTCTCTTGTTTTTTCTGTTCAAAATGTCAGCTTTATAGAATATATTCGTTCATATTAATTCTACTGATTTTATTGATTACAACCTGAAATATCATCACCTAGTACCGTTACAATACCAGTAATACACTTACCTCGGTTCATTATATTTGTGAATGGGATTTCAAAATCATTTATTTCAAATAAACAAATGTAGGCACTTTTGAATCAAATGAATCAATGACATTAAAGTTTAATCTAAAAACTACTTTTCGATAAAAAAAAATCTAAAAGTAAGTAGTAGTAGACGGCGCAAGAAAAGAAATTTTGGAAGGACCTGGGGGAGGCCTTTGCCCAGCCCAGGACAGTAATGGCTAGTAAAAAAAAAAGGAAGTAGTTGAAAATCGCTAGAAACTCGCATTACTTATTAATTTAAAGTCTATAATATTATACATTGAAGTTTTTGTTTGAATATTACAATAAATTACCAGTTTATCTTTTTATCATAATTTCAATTCAACCAGTACCTACCTAGTTTGCGTGTTTTTTTTTTTTTGTACCTATGTGTAGTATTAAAAAATGTAAGTCTCTACCCAACTTTCCTTACGTCTTTATTATTTTTATAATCGTAGCATAGCTGCTTAACGATTCGCATCATTGCGGTAACAACGGTGAAGAAAGTGTTAACAGGTGATTTCAGATAAGTACTTTATCATTATTAATTATTGCGTATACTATGCGCAGTTATGTTGCGTATAACGGAACTCCTAAATGTTGCAATAATGATTTTCTGCAGTAGCAGTAGGATTCATGCACGCGGAATTCGAAATTAGTCAGTTTAACTTATATTATGGTGAAATCACTGAAGTAGCCTGCGAAATTAAAATAAATGAATTTTGTAGACAATTTTACCTATTGAATGACTTTGTCATGAATTGCCTTTCAATAGGTTTAGAGCAGATGAACGACAAAAATTTGAACTTTGCGGATAAAGAAATGAAGCATTCTCATTTTTTTTTTTTTAAAAGCGAAACAAAAAAATCTTTACAATGGTAGAACTATACAAGTTAACTGCTGGAGAGCGCGGGAAACTTCCAACTTGGCGGGCGCGTATTTTTTGGTTTAAAACTCAAAACAAATTTTTATAATATTTATTGGGAAAAACTTTAAATTTATATATAAGATTAGTAGTAGTAGTAGTAGTTTAGAGTTAATATTTAGTTTTGTGCATTCTTCGGTAGTGGTAAGTTTCTTCAATTATTTAGTTTTTAACGTTAAGGATGAAAGATCCGCCCGACCCGGGGGACTTTGTTCCCCCGGCCAGCGTTTTTGTCACAGTTCAATCCAATAATGAATCAGGTATGGACACTGATGGATCGTCTTCATCTCGGAATTTAAAAAGAAGTCGCATGCATGTCTGTAAGCACTGTAATAAGCGTCGTCGTATCCGAAAACACCACGATGGTTCCGAGTCTTCGGGTTGTGGTTGTATGGAGTTACACTCTGCTCAAGCTGTGGAATCTGCACCTATCCATTCTGAAAATGTGTCTAATGTATTGCCTAATGATATTCCTGCTCCTTCCATGGTTATTCCCACTCAGATTGGTAGAAAAACCTACGATAAAACGGACAGCGCGCCTTTTGTAATACATGTACAAATAATAATAACTTCACCAGATGATGGTACGACATTGCACCCAATCACATTTGGGAAGTTTTTAAAACACAACAACTTCCAAAATATTATTAATGGTAGCGTCAAAAAAATTGGACGCAATAAGATTTCATTATCCTTTTCTAGTTTCCTGGACGCGAATTCTTTTATTACACATAATAGTCTAGAAAAACACAACTTTAAAGCTTTTATACCTACTTTTAACGTTACTAGGATGGGACTAGTACGTGGTGTTCCTGCGGAATGGTCTCCGGAGGAAGTTTTAGATAATATAACAGTACCGATTGGTTGCGGTCCAATTTTAAAAGTCAGACGTCTTAATTTTAAAACCATTGTTGATGGTTCAACTATTTGGAAACCATCTCAATCCATAGTTGTTACATTTGATGGGCAGGTCTTACCAAAAAGAATTTTTATGTGTTATAATGCTTTACCTGTAGAGTTATATATTTTCCCTACCATACAGTGCTTCAATTGTTGTAGGTTTGGTCACACTAGAATTCAGTGCAGGTCTAAACCCCGTTGCTATAAATGTGGCCAAGGCCATACTGGGGACAGTTGCGATAGAGAACAAGAAAGTACATCTTGCTGCCTTTGCTCTGGGGCCCATTTTGCTATTAATAAGTCTTGCCCAGAATTCTGTAGGCAAAAATTAATTAAAACATACATGGCACAAAGTTCTGTTTCATATGCTGAAGCTGCAAAAGTTTATCCTCCAGTAACAAAATCATATGCTGATGCACTTTTATCTTCTCCCTCCAAAAACTCTGCTAATATTCCTCCAGTCCCTTCACCTAATAATACACCTGTTCGAAGTAGCTATAAAAAGACTGTCTTTCTCAAACCTCATTCCCCTCCTAAATCTGTACAAGGTTATAATAAAGAGGCTCATAATACCATCATTAAAGATTGGAATATTCCCCAGCCATCAAATGGTTGTGTTATTTCTAACAATCATAATAATGACTTTAAAGACACAAATTTTTCTGTAAATGATTTTCTTTCCGCACTACATAATCTTCTCTCTCAGTTTAATTTCTCACCGTCCAACGCAGCCCCATCTTGCAATACATCTCAATCAATACATAATGGACAACACCAAAATAATCCAGTGGAACTGCCGCAGTCTCATTAACAAAAAAAGTGAAGTTATACATCTTCTAAACAAATATGATCCATTTGTCTTTGCCTTGGCAGAGACTTGGCTCAAACCAAGTAACATTTTTAAAATAAATGGTTATTTAACCATTCGAGAGGATAGATCTGATGGGTATGGTGGAGTAGCTATACTTATCAAGAATTCTATCCCATTTTCTAATATTAGGTTGCCTCATCACAGTGAGGAAATTTCAATTGTAGCCATTAAACTTCAACATATATGCCTTGTTTCCATTTATGTTCCTCACCCTTCTGCTCCAGTTCTGCAAGAAATAAAAAACCTTTTTTCCTTTCTTCCAAAGCCACTTTTAATATTAGGTGATCTTAATTGCCATCACCAATCATGGGGTTGTTCAACTTCTACATATTATGGGGATGAATTACTAGATATAATAGATTTTCATAATTTATGCATCTTAAACACAGGAACTGCTACACGTCGCTGTGGTCCCAATCAGAACCAAAGTGCGATTGACCTATCTATCTGTTCACCAAGCTTAGCCTCTTTATTGACTTGGGATATTCTAACCTCCACATATGGTAGTGACCATTTCCCAATAGTTATATCTTATCCTCTTTCCAATGCAAAGGCACCAATAAGGAGATCAAACTTAAAACATAAACTACCTGATAGAAATAATAATGACTGGGACAAATTTAGAAACATTGTTGACAGTAAACTTTGCTCCTTGCCTGTTATTTCTGATGGTAATGAAAATAGTTGTGCTGAAGCTTTAGCACACATATTAATTGCAGCGGCGGATGAAGTTTTCCCTGTAAAAAATAACAACAGGAGCACAATTCCTTCGCCTCCATGGTGGGACTCTGAGTGCACAGAATTGATTAAAAAACGTAGAGAGGCTGAATTCAGTTATAACCGTGATATGTCGGATATTAATTTTGTAACCCTTACTAATTTAAATAAGGAAATTTCTAAAGTATTTAAGAAGAAAAAATTTGATTCCTGGCGTAACTTTT
The DNA here is from genome assembly GCA_949319445.1 of Mythimna lalbum. NCBI lineage: Eukaryota > Metazoa > Arthropoda > Insecta > Lepidoptera > Noctuidae > Mythimna > Mythimna lalbum. Next base: position 22,927,681 of record OX439346.1, read on the forward strand.
GCTCAACAATTTCACCGAATACTCACCCTACGATTGTCTGGCGCAATATTCGTAGATTTAGGTCCATTTATCATAATTCTTCTCCTATTCCTGACTCATTAGCAAGCGTATTTTTAGACAATTTGGCTCCTCCTTGGGTTCCTGAGGCTATTAACCTTAACCTGTCTCCCTTAACCAATAACCAAGTCACTTCAAGTTCAGACACACATACGACGCTAGATCTCCCATTCTCTCTCACTGAATTAAAGGGTGTTATTCATAGAACAAAGGATTCTGCCCCGGGTATTGATGGCATTCCGTATTCCTTTTTTGCTAATTTAAATGACAATGTCCTCAATTATTATTTAGATCTTATTAATTCTATTATGAAAACAGGAAACATCCCTGTTGAATGGAAACATCAAATGGTGTTGCCATTCCTTAAACCAAATAAAACTCCATCTGATGCTTCCTCGTACCGGCCCATAGTTTTGTCTTCAATTCTGATGAAATTAGCTGAACACCTAATAAAGAATCGACTAGAATGGTATGTTGAAAGTAAGGGTCTTTTGGCGGAATCACAATATGGCTTTAGAAAAGGTAAAAGCACCACTGACTGCTTAAGTATTTTTTCATCCGATATTCGGTTATCGTTTTCTAATAACCAATCCACCATTGCAGTCTTCCTAGATATTAATGCAGCTTATGATAATGTCGTATTATCAGTTTTACAAAATAAATTAAAAGCTTTAGGGGTTCCCTTGAATTTAACTAATTTCATTATTAACATCCTGACTGAACGCTCTGTTAACATGTTAATAGGAGATCGTGATGTCTCTCATCTTGTATGGAGAGGTCTGCCACAGGGTTCTGTACTTAGTCCCCTTCTGTACAATATTTACACTTTTGATTTGGACTCTTCTATAACTAATCATGTCAAGGTTCTTCAATACGCTGACGATTTATTATTATATTCTTCAAGTCAATCTATTGAACAAGCTAGCGATGTTATTAATTCTGCTTTGTGTACTTTAGAGTCATGGCTATATTTAAACGGTTTGGACTTGTCTGTGTCTAAAAGTGCGGCTGTTTTATTCACCAGGAAGAGAAATATTCCCTTAGTTAACCTATTCTACAAGGGAACACTTATTCCAGTTGAAGATAAATTCAAATATCTAGGTGTAATATTTGACTCAAAATTAAGCTGTGTTCCTCATTGTGACTATATTGTTAATAAATGTGAAAATCACTTAAACATGCTCAGATGTCTCTCAGGTGTGTGGTGGGGTGCACATCCCTTTTCATTAAAACTGATTTACAACGCAATCATCAGAAGCACTCTGGACTATGGATTGTTCGTTTTAGAACCTGGTAGTGTTATGGCTTTTAAAAAATTGGATCTGATCCAGTCAAAAGCATTGCGCATTATTTCGGGTGCCATGAAATCTAGTCCTATTAATGCACTGCAAATTGAATGCGGGGAAGCTCCTTTAAGCCTTAGAAGACAATTCCTGTCTGACAAATATTTATTCCGGATTCTTCAGTTCTCAAATCATCCTCTCATTCCAAAACTGGAATCTTTAATGTTACAAATTGAATCTTCAGCTTACTGGTCCCATAAACGTACTCCTTGTTTGGTTGAAAGCTATAAAAAATTCCTCTCGATTTCTTCGCCAATTCACCGTTCAAATAAATTACCCCTTTTTAATAATAGCTATGAGAGTTTACTGTTCATCCCCAATATTGAATTTAATTGTGTAAGTAAATCAGATCCCGATTGCCATTTATGTTTTAATATATTTCTGATTGAACATTCAGACTTCCACCATATTTTTACGGATGCTGCCAAGCATTCCCCGACGAGTTGTGTTGGTATTGGTACCTACCATACTCAATACAACATCATTCAAAAAATAAAACTGCCCCCGGAGACTTCCGTTTTTACTGGCGAATGTTTTGGAATTCTAAAAGCTTTAGAATATGCACGTATTTTTAAGCTCAAAAAATGTTTAATTTTTACCGATTCACAGAGTGCTCTTCTAGCCATAAATAAATCCCCTTTCGAACACAAAGTACAGTCCCCTATAATTTATGCAATAAGAGAATTGGCGTTCAGAACCATTTCCGAGGGTAACACACTGCAATTTGTCTGGATTCCGGGCCATTCTGGAATCCATGGCAATGTTGTAGCTGATGCACTCGCTGGTGATGCGGTGCAATGTGGGGACTTAGTTCCTTATAAGAACTTTGGCTATGACCTTGAGACGTTGCCAAGGAATTTTCTTCGGGATACTTGGAAGGTAGCTTGGGATATCAGCAGCAAATCCAAGGGCCGATACTTTTCTTTTATTCAACCTGAGATTCCGGAAAAACCGTGGTTTGGCAAGGCAAAGTTTGGTAAGGTGGAGACCTCTATTTTAATAAGGTTGAGACTGGGCCATGTTTGCTCTCCAGTCCATCTTGCCAAACTACACATCATAGACGACCCCATTTGCTCATGTGGCACAGACCTTGGTGACTTAAACCACATATTTTTCTCCTGCCCTTTACTTGACCATTCCTCCTTTCTCTGTAACCTCTTGTCCCTTCGTATCCCTTTTCCTACCTCAATACTTTCTTTACTTTGTACAAATAGCTTTCCAGTATATAAATGTATAGTCTCATTCATCATCCTAAATAACATTAAACTGTAATTTTTGTCATTGTAATTTGCTCATTATCTACATGTTATTATCACCGTTAAAACTGATCCTATATATCTTTTTCTAAATTCCGCTCAATTTAATATTTTTATTTTTATATTTTGGTTTCCCTAACTTTGATTTAAAATAAGTACATATAATAACGAAATACAACCTGACGTGACATTGGCTGAATGCACAAACCGTGCGAAGCCAAAGAAGAAAAAAAAAAAAAAAAAAAAAAAGTTAACTGCTGCAACATTACTGTGATTTTGACACCTGTCAAAGCTGTTACCAATATTGCCAATTTATCGTCATTATCGCATTATCGCTAAAAACAGCGAAGTTGATTTAGCTGCAAAATAAGTTTTGGCGACAAAACAAATAGTTTAGTGACTTTCTAACGACTGGAGTACAAAAAAAAAAACAATTTTGTACAATTGGTATTTTTTTTAACATAATTAATAATAACTTTAACAAAGTTATTAATTTTATAAATTTCAAGTAGCTAAATTTTTAATTACGGAGTAACTATATGTAATCTCATAAATCAATGGATACTCACAGATAGAAATTTTATTATTATTTAAGAGTTTAAGCCTTATTATTTAAGAGCTTATCATACATGATAAGCTCGACCTCTGAAATAAAATTTGTAAACGGAAGATATTCAAACATAACTTCGTTATGAACTTACTCTATTTCATTTTTGGACTCGCACATAAGTTTACTCAGCATTTAAACTAACTAGTTATTTTAAATGCTGAGTAAACTTATGAGTACTAGAGTAACAATAAGTAAGTTCTATGATTATAGAATACAGCATAAGTATATTATTGTCAATAATAATTTATAAATCTTTATCGAAGGTGATGGCAAATTTAACTTTTTTCAAGCCTCTTGTTGGATTTGCCTCTGGTAGAATCTGTTAGCTACTTTTAACATTAGCGACTTGGAACTTTAGAAGTTGGCAGCACTGGCAGTCACTGGATGTCACTAGCGATGGGCCAATTATTCGACAACTCGATAAACTTGAGTTGGAATGAGGGCTGACTCGAATTGTTGCAACTCGAATCAGCTCAGACGGTCGAGGCATGTTGTGCCACCGAGTCAATTCGCTCTTTCGAGTCAACTCGATCCACTTGATAATGATAACTGTAACACCTATGTACCATATCCTAGCAAATAAATGTTTTGATTTGATTTCATTTGACGAAAAAAAGAGCAACGCTCTATATTTCAAACATATCATTATACATAATGTTATCTTTTTTTTTATGACCACTAAGTAAAATTTCTATTTGCAATCGTCCTATGTTAAACTAACACTTTGCCTGTTACTTTGTTCACGCGAAATGTAAATAGTTTATTTATTTAGTTAATTTTAGTTACGTGCTCATGTCAAGTTTATAAACGCTAAAATTATTTTAATTCTTTACTTTCCGTAAATTGTTCGGCTTAACAACTCGCGTTGTCTTGCTTTTAACCGTCTGCAGAACCACCAATGCCGAGTTAATGAACGCGTCGACTCGAGGAGAAGGATAAATCAACTCGAGTTGAGTCGTTTTCTGCTTGACTCGAGTAACTCGGTTAAAATAACTTGACTTGCCCATCGCTAGCTGTCACTTGGCGTCTCTGTTTTGCTGTGGCTGGCGCAGTTGATTGCTTTATTTTGCTATGACAGTCTCCTAATAAATCACATAAATTGCTTACAACATCCCACTCTGTTATTAAATATCTAAATCAAGATGCATCACTTCAGAAAACTCGTTACAAATACTGGTAAGCTGTCTTTATTATTACAGGTTATCTTTTCTATTTCATAACAAATCAAATAATAGTAAAAAAAAACTTTTTAAAACAAGCTTCTATTTAAATAAACTAAAAAGAATAAAATAAACTTATCTTCTAAACGTTTTACTAGCAACTTATAACGTCATTACGAACTGTGAATGATAATTTTAAAGTTTGTCTTGGTATTTACATAATTTGAAAATTAAAAATAAGCAGATCAAGACGTTATTTATTATTTATTTTACTTGTTTATCTACACAGGTAATTGTCGTCGCATAGCTTTTTATTTTATTTCTATTTTTTTGCTTTTCAGTTAAATCTTTTTAACTCGCATTTGTGTCGTCCTTTCATTTAATACCCATTGTAAAGGAAAGTATAAAAAACCTAAACCCGCCATCTTCTAAAGTCCGCCATATTGTTGGATTTAGAGTGAAGCCACTTTTTTTGTGCTACCCTTAGCAAGCCCTTTCATTTGATACCCATATTGTGGGACTGCATAAAAAAAAAGATTGCTATCTTGCTCCGCCATATTTAACTTAGAATGACGTCACATAGCTAGCTATGTATTGTCATCTAATCTGAATGTGCATACAGAATTCCAGTTAAATCGGTTAAATATATCTGTCTCAAAATTAAGTTACAAATTTCCACCCAAACGGTCATGGTTATGTACATACATGCATTGCAAGTTAAATAAAAGCTAGTAAAATACTTTGTTATGTTAGAGAATGTTATAACTTTCAATGTGGATCAAATATGTAACATTTAAAATAAAAAATCATTTGCTTAAATATAATATTAGAAATGAAGTTGTGATAGCAATGTAAATAGCACAGTATCTTACAATGTGTAACTGTAGAGGAAATGTTTACTCAACACTTATTAGTGGGGGTAAGGACTTTGAAACCAAATGCATAGTCTAACCAGCTACCTATAGGTATTCTACAAATATAAGCCATGAAAGCCAGGTTAAAATAAAAAATAATATTTTCTCAAAACAGAATAATTAAATTAGATTTTTTTAAATTTTTGCAACAACCAAAGAGTACAAGAATGTTTTCTTTTTTTCATTGAAAAACCAAATTTTTTCGTATTCTCAAAGAGTTCCTTTATTTCATACCCATTTTAAAAGAAAGCCGAAAAAACCTAAGTCCGCCATATTGCTGGATTTAGAGTGAAGCCACTTTTTTTGTGGTACCCTTAGCAAGCCCTTTCATTTGATATCCATATTGTGGGACTGCATAAAAAAAACTGTTCTGCCATCTTGGGTGCTCCGCCATGTTGAACTTAGAATGACGTCGCATCGCTAGCCATGCATTGTCATCTAATCTAAATGTGCATACAGAATTCCAGTTAAATCCGTTGAATATATCTGTCCCAAAATTGAGTTACAAATTTCCACCCAAACGGTCATGGTTACATACATACATGCATTGCAAGTTAAATAAAAGCTAGTAAAATACTTTGTTATGTTAGAGAATGTTATAACATGCAACATGTATCAAATAAATAACATTTGAAGTTAAAAAAACTCATCTGGTTACATCTAATATTAATAATGAAGTTGTAATAGCAATGCAAATAGCACAGTATCTCACAATGTGTAACTGTAGAGCAAATGTTTACTCAACATTTATTAGTGGGGGCAAGGACTTTGAAACCGAAGTCTGAAGTCTAAACAGCTATAGGTATTCTACAAATATATGCCATGAAAGCCAGATACAAATAAACAAAATGATATTTTCTCAGAACAGAAAAATTAAATTAGTATAATTTCGTTTACTTTTTTTGCAGCAATAAAAAAACACAATAAGGTTTTTTTTTTTTTCATTGAAAACCTTTATTTTTTTTCGTATTTTCAAAATGTCCTTTTATTTCATACCCACTTTAAAAAAAGCCTAAAAACCCTAAGTCCGCCATATTACTGGATTTAGAGTGAAGCCATTTTTTTGTGCTACCCTTAGCAAGCCCTTTCATATGGTATCCATGTTGTGGGACTGAATAAAAAAAAACTGATCTGCCATCTTGGGTGCTCCGCCATGTTGAACTTAGAATGACGTCACATAGCTAGCTATGCATTGTCATCTAATCTAAATGTGCATACAAAATTTCAGTTCAAACGGTTGAAGATATCTGCTTCAAAATTGAGTTGGAAGATTCCACCCGAACTGACATAGTTACATACATACAATATACATATTTAAATAAAAGCTTGTATTACTTTGTTTTGTTGTTACTTTTTGTTATGTTAGAGGATTTTATAACTTTATGCAACATTTATCAAATATGTAACATTTGAACTTACTATAACTTACTAATATTAGATTTAAGCAGTTTTTTTTCTGCAATGTAGTTTTAAGAGCAATGCAGATAAGCACAGTATACTATAACATCAACGAACACAACACAATAACTTATTAGTGTGGGACTTAACAAACCAAATGGTCAAAACAAACAATGAGTCATTTTTTTCAATTTTGGTGGCAAAATCGTTACTTCAGCTTTCGTGAAAGTTTAAAGGAACCTGGTTTTTTTATGTAAAATTAAAGTTTATTAAAAAACTCAAAAAAAAAAAAAAATATATATAATAAGAAAAAGCCGACGATAAATTCCGCCACTGGTGAGTCCTAGGAGGGGCCCAGCTGGGTAGGAGGGGCCCAGCTGGGTCGAAGCCTACCGGAGTCGGGGTTATCCGAAAGGAAACTAGAGCCCCAGTATGAAGGCTAGAAGGAACGGCGCGGGGTTTTTAGTCAGTAAGAGTCTGACACTATTTCCCGCTCCACCCAAGAGCGGGTTTTGTCAAAGATGATTTTCCCCGTCGACAAAAAAAAATGGGTCCAGAGTCATGTACTGGATCCGTGGTATTTGTTCGTGCGTCGATGTCAAAGACACCCTGTATAAACCACAAAAACCAGACACAAATAAATAAAATAACTACCTATGTCTTTTTCAGAACAGAAAAAAAAATAAAAACATTTTATTTTTCTTTTTTTTCCAGCAACCAAAGAGCACAAGAAACTATTTAGACTGCCTATATTCAAAGACTCGTTAAGAAAATGTTCAAGTACGACAATAGAAACACCTCCTAAAGATAAAGACAGTGACAGCACAACCAAGAAACCGATTAAGAAAGACAAGGGTGTCGGGGATGGGGGGACTATAAACTTGCTTGGTGTACCCAAGGGTAACCTGGGACAGCCGACGTTCCACACACATCGTCACATAATATCATCAGAGAATCATTTGACATGTGGGATATCCCAGGCCGAGTATAAAGAGAGGAGGGAGAGGTTTGTGAGCAAGCTGACGGAGGAACTAAACGTTAATGCTTCGCATATTGTAAGTTTTAGTCTTTTTATTTTACTTTAATAAAGATAAATGATACAGGGTTATTTGTAAAACACTAATAACCTTGCAGGTCTGTATTGCTTACATTCCAAACAACATTTGTTCTATAACTTTTTAGAAAACATTTACCAAAATCAAACCTTGCAAGATTTTGTTGTTCTATCTAACACATTTCAACTTTGTATTTTTCTATACCTACCTATGTCTGTATGACGCGACGCAAGTGCATCAAGCACCTCCACTGCACGATCCCCGCTTTCCTCCGCTATTGTGCTATCGCTTGTTTCCCAGAGATTTCGTATGTACGATGGACTAAAATATGTTTTTTTTCTTTATGTTAGAACAAAAGTTGTCGTATAAGATGTCATTAACATGGTCCTGAGATATTGCCAGTGTTTTACAAATAACCCTTTATATTAAACGCCTGCAACATTTTGACTAGATATTGCAGTAATTACAAATTACCAGATTAATATCTTTGTTGCTACCGTTTTATTTATCGTAACATTGGTTTAGCACTCAGTCAATTGTATATGTATAGTTTTTGTATTCAAAAGATATAGAATATAATAATATTTATCTGACCGTTAACCTCTAGACTCTAGAGGTTAGTGGCCCTGACTGCTATACCGGGGTTGTGGGTTCGATTCCCACCCAGAATAAATGTTTGTGTGATGAGCATGATCATTTGTTCTGTGTCTGGGTATAATTTACCTATAATATGAATGTATTTAGAAATGAGTAAGTATGTTTATCAGTTGTCTAGTACTCATAACACAAGCTCTGCTTATTTTGAGACTAGACGGCTTTGTGTTATAGTTGTGGAATATTTATTATATTTTTATTTCCAGATAGTAATCCCTGCCGCTCGGAAACAGTACATGTCAGACAAAATACCGTATGTGTTCAGACAGAATTCAGACTTTTTCTACCTCACTGGCTGCTACGAACCTTCTGCAGCACTGGTCCTGGTGAAGCCATCACAGACTGATAACTTTAAGGTAGGAAAAGGATAAACAGATGATATAATGTACCATCGCGGTCATTTCTGCCTGATCACTTATAAAAGAATACGCTTGAATCCTGCGGCGTGGCGCCAAACCCTTTGAAGTTTTCGTTTCGAGCGCAAGTAAAAATGAACTTAGCGGTGGTCAGGCGGAAGTGGATTTGACGGTACTTAATCAATTCAGTTCAAAATATTTTATTTTACATAGGCCTACATGGGCACTTATAATACAACAGAAGCCTGAAAAAAAGTCTGTCTAAAAAGTTTAACAAATCATTAGGGTAAAATGAAATCTGATGTAATACTCTTTCGAAGAAGGTTTAGATGTGTGAGTGGCGTGTGACAGCGTTTTGTATCGGCGTTTAGCGGCCAGTGCGAGCCACAAAAAGCAAGCAGCGGCGTTTTGTAGCGTGCGGTGACTGCCGGCGTCAACCGTGTGCGACGAGTCCATATAAAATGTATGAAACTTAGAGGAAATATACGCCGGTGGCGGCGTTTTGTGGTTGTGGCCAATGGCCCATGTGCGATGACCCTAAAAGTTCTATATTGTCGTGTATCGGTGTGAATAGCCCCCATAGCCAAGTTACAACCGTTTCGCTTGCGTCGAACGCTTCGAGTTGACCTTGCCGCCAATCCTTTTGTTCTGACCACGTGACTGAGCGTTGAGAGCGCGTCATTCCCGTACATTTGAAGCTTTCTACAAGCGTGAACTATTGCAGATTAGCAACTGATATTAATTTGAGTTAACGATATTTGATATTACATCTCTTACTTCCCCAGAGCATTCTATTCGTGCACGAGAAGGACGCTCACGCCGAGCTGTGGGAGGGTCCGCGAACAGGCTGCTCGGTCGCCCCCAAACTGTTCTGCGTCGACGAGGCCCAGCCCGTCGAGCAGTTCGGCACTTTTCTTAACAAGTGAGCATATGACTAACTTACTTTACACAGTGCTATTCTGCTACTTTCTTACTTACATTTTTTTTTAATAGGGAATATGCTCGCATGCTATATTAAATAATATTTAGCTGTAATAAACAAATATGAAAGAGTTTTTGAAATATCTTAAAAACGAATCAGCGAAGCAGCGAATTTATAAAGCTTCAAAGCGGCTAATAACAAAGAAAAAATTTTGATGTCAAAGTCCACGCCGTCATATAAAACGGCGTCTTGGCGAAAGAGACAGAATACAGGGTTATTTATAAAATACTAACAACCTTGCAGGACTGTATTACTAACATCACAAACAACAACTTTTGGTCTACGACTTTTTACAAAAGAATTCATTCACCGAAAACAAACCTTTAAGATTTCGTTGTACTATCTAGCATATTTCAACTTTGTATTTTACTATACGTAGCTACGTCTATCGTTTTCTTCGCATAGACTTCGTAATATTTAGAACACTCAATTTAAATATTTTAATTTTTGTATGAAAATCTGATTAACAAAAATTATGATATCTTTTAAAAGTCATAGAACAAAAGCTGTTTTGTAAGATGTTAGTAACATAATCCTGAGAGGTTGCCAGTGTTTTATATATAACCCTGTATATATTTGTTTAAAATTGTTATATCTTGTTTGGTTTACTACCAAGTTTGATATTGTTTTCTCAGTTAGTATTCTGTTATTATACATTTATTGATGAACTAGTTTTAGTATATCAAATATTCTTATCATGCATATTCCCTATTGCTTCGCTTTTCGAGTTCTACTCACGTTTGGAAAAAGAACGACACTACTTTTTGATTGATGGCAAGTGTCATTTTCTAACGCTTTGTTTTATTTTTGAGTTTTAATTTTACCCTACTCGCCCGGCTTCGCATGGCTACAATTTAATTTATGGTTTTAGTTAGGCAAACATAACAAACAAAAAGTAACTTGGTCAACCCGTCCTCAAGTTATCTTTCATAAATAAACATGCGGCAATTGAAACTATTCGTATATAGGCCCTATATCAGAGGGTTATTTGTAAAACGCAGTAGGCTTCGGGGTCATGGGTTGCGCAAAAGAAAACCCCAGGTCCCTGGAACGAAGCCAAAGAAGGAACATAGGAGTGGGTTTTAGTCAGTAAAAGTCTGACATGCCCTCCCGCTTCGCCCTAGAGCGGGAGAAGTCTTTGGATAATTTTCTACCTAAAAAAAAATTTATTTCCAGTATAACACAGTCATATGCTAAGGAGTAGAATTCCCTGCCGGAGTCATGTGTTTTGTGATGGTTATAACGATATTTAAGTCAAGAGTGAATAGGTTATTTCTAGTCAAGCATGCTCCATCGTCGGCCACATCATCTCTTACTATCAGCGGGCCTAGCCAAGTTACGGGCGTATCGTTTCGTTCGAATCTCTTTCTGAAGTCGGTAACGCCTCCGATTCCTTTGTTCTGACCACGTGACTACGTTGAGGTGATGTCATTCCCATACATTTGAAGTGTTTTACTAGCTTATTAACGATTTTAGATTATTAACTTTGCTAACCTACCGCGGGGACTAGTTCGAGGTGGTTCAGGAAAAGAATGCCTGGAAGAAGTTGGGGGAGCCCTTTGCCCAGCTGTGGGACAGTTTAGGCTAATTAAAAAAAACTCTTCAGGTGAGATCATGCATAATAAAATAATAATAATGTACAAACGATCGCGTATCAAAATTACACACGTGACGTAGCGGTATTTTAGTAGATAATTAAATCTTTAGTGGACATAAAAGTGGGCCCTCGCCCAAACAAGGGCTCTTTAAGAACGAGGGTTTTTTATAATTGATAGGCTCGCGTTTGACCACTATTTCACCTGATGGTAAGCGACAATGTGCTCGAACAATGGGTTACAACAGTCACTGTATCCTTTTCGAATTTATGAAAGAAAAGACCTCCTCGCCTACATCTAAATTAGCCCACGTTACGCCTCTGCACATAAACGGGAAACATCCATACTAATATTATAAATGGGAAAGTGTGTGTCTGTTTTTCCGTCTTTCACGGTAAAACGGAGCGATGAATTGACGTAATTTTTTGAGTGGAGATAGTTGAAGGGATAGAGAGTGACATAGGCTACTTTTTGTCTCTTTCTAACACCTCACTTCCCTAAAATGGGGGAATTTAACGCAAGCGAAGCCGCGGGCAAAAGCTAGTCACCAATAATCTGTCCCATAACTGAATAGAAACTGACACCAACAGGTATACCTACTCCACAAAATACAACTAAACATATACTCGTAAATAGACTTGTAACCACAAATATACCCAGGCATAAAGATTTAAATACTAGTACTTGCTACAGAATGACCCTATCAACCAAGCCAGCGGTTCTGTGGTACAACACGGAGACTGTGGCCGACCTTGAGGTCCAGAAGGCCGTGCAGGGTACGATGAGAGGAGATAATAACAACCTGACCATAGCCGACCCACAGCGCGCTCTGCACTTCATGCGCGTTATCAAGTCGCCGGCGGAGATTGAAGTGATGAAGGAGTCTTGCTATATCGGATCGCAGGCGATTAATATGGCTATGGCTTGCACTAAAGCTGGTAAGTGAAATTGATTTTTAAATAACTAAATGTACCCGCACACGAGCCTCAAAAAAACGCTTCAAGCAGCCGCAAAAAAGAGCTGAAGCGCGCGACAGCTTGTGGTTGGAGAAGCTTGAAGCAGCTTCAAGCGTTTTTTTGTAGCGGCACCGTCGCACACCAGCCACAAAAAAAGGCCGTTCTGAAAAGGGGCTTGAAGCGGCTTTTTTTGTGGCCCATGTGGAGGGAGGAGACAGTTATAGTGAGCTCCAGGGTAGCTCGCAAAATTCAATTCGATGCTTATACGCAATTTGCAGCTCAGTATCGAATAGTATGGTAACAACACTTAGGCCTACTGTCCACGGACGCGTGGCTTCATAGACGCGTGTTCGTCATTATACGCTTGGTGTACGCCTGCGTGAAGCTTACATATACGAAATATTTAAGTGGGGTGCTCATATGACAAACGTGACTTTTTTGCCGTTTTTTGGTCGATATCTATCTATATATATAAAAATGAAACCCGTTTTTCGTTGTCACGACATAGCATGAAAACGGCTTGACCGATTTGGCTGATTTTTTTTTTTGTTGTGATTGTTATTGTGAGGATAAGGTTCTTATGGAGAAAAAAAAAATTAGGGTAGTGTAGGATAGAGTAGGGTAGAGTAGGGAAGAGCGGGAGCGAAGCCGCGCGGGCAAAAGCTAGTTTATAATAATTATAATATAGTGTCTAATTTTGAATAGATAATGGTACAGGATCCTTGCAGTTGGACCTGTTTTTTTTCTTTTTATGTACGGAACACTAAAAAACAATAGTACATTGTTACACTAGGGGTGAAAGTTACTTATTTCATCCCGAGAAGGAGTTGGCGGCCGAGCGTAGCGAGGTCGCTAATTCGAAGGACTAAATAAGTAACTTTGACCCCGAGGTAAGCACTGTGCTTTTCATTACGAATACAAGAAGATAGACCTAGTTTATTTTTTAAATAATTTGACAGCTGTTAGTTGAAAGTAAAACTCCCTAGGGATGAAAAGTGTGATACTTTTCAGCCCGCTCCTCAGGCAAGTTTAGACCTACTTTCATTGTATGAGTAATGAAAAAACTGTTTAACAAACCTAGTATTACCAATGTTCTCCAGGCTTATCCGAGCACATGATAGCTGCCGTCCTAGAGTACACGAGCAAGATCGGCGGCGGCGACCACCTCGCCTTCCCGCCCGTGGTGGCGGGCGGCTCCCGCGCCACGCACATACACTACGTGGCCAACAACCAGCTGCTGAACGACAATGAGTTGCTGCTCGTTGACTCAGGTACGTTGGAACATGCAGATGGGGTTGTTTTGGCAGGGTTTCTTCAATTGAAGTTCAGTGGCTGATTTAATTATTCGGAAATTGATCTCTAGTGGCTATTGTAATGTAAAATTGGTGTAGTTTTTTATCTCAAGTAAATTATAAGGCACAGTTTTTTTTTTTGTTGTTGATCGCGTTTAGTTGAATTGATGAAATTCTTTCTCAGATGAGTTTTACGTATTATTTAACAAGTTCTTTCACATAATATACGCTACTAGTGCGAATATTCGCACATTTTTGATATTCGCATTCGAATGAAACAAAAATGTATTTAAATAATTGAACGGATATAGAATGCTAATACAACTGATGTAAGGAAAAATAAATTTCGACGAATATTCGCGAATATTAATGCGAATATTAGTCAGTAATATCGGCAAGCATGTTTTACAGATTCTTACCAAATATGTTCACAAATTTTAGGCAGTCAACGATCGATGTACAACTCGGACATTTCGCGGACATGGCCGGTGTCCGGAAAGTTCGACAAGTACCAGACGATACTCTACGAATTAGTTCTCGCTGTGCAGGTAACTTATATATTACTTACTAGCTGACTGGACAGGTCCACGTTGTGATTGGTTCTGATTGGTACAGGGGAGCGGGGGTACTGCGTTCTGATTGGTCGAGACATCAGATCTCTAAGTCATATGTGTTGACAGACATGCGTCGCCTGTTATTAGACGTCAAGTGGCTGTAAGGTTGTTGCAAGCAAATAATCTTCGTTGTCAAAACAAATAAAATAAAATTTTATTAAGGTTGAAAATAACCAGTTATCACATTCAATTTGAACCAATCATAGATTTTAAGTTTTTAAGACCCATTGAGGTCTTATTAAAACTCTTATGTTTTGTATGTTTCAGCACCGTTTGATAGAGATCTTAGGCGAGCAGCGTCCGCCCCTAGACCAGCTGTTTGACACCATGTGTCGCTTGCTGGGCAAGCATCTGCAGCAGGAAGGCATCCTGTCCAAGGATATTGATGGACAGGAACTGCTTGGGGTGAGAATTCCACTAGTAACATTTTGGCCACCGCATCTAAAAAGCTAAAGCGTACTCTCGACGTCAAACTACGATTTCATTTGTCGTGTAATCTTGACCGTGGCGTGCCGGACACATTTTGCTTTACTGTGGAAATCAATAGGTTAATTAAAGTCTTTTTTACTTATCATGTGTCAGATGACAGTCTTGCAGACTGTCGTCATCTTAAATTTTACTCAATATCTGTAATATTTACACCAACAGAAAGCGTACCGCCTGTGTCCCCACCACGTGTCCCACTACCTGGGTCTAGACGTCCACGACTCGCCGCTCGTGCGACGCAACGTGCCCGTCAGCAATAACATGATCGTCACTGTAGAACCAGGTGAGTTGTGTCTCTCTACTGTACCATTCATCACCATCATTTCAGCCGACAGACGGCGTTCTGGAGTGGCGACCTCGTACTGGAAGACGCAGCGGCGGAAGGCCTCCTACTGTACCATTACTTTATTTTTATTTTTTTTAAACTCTCGTCTCCAGGACTCTACATTCGACCTGACGACACGTCGGTCCCCGAAGAGTTCCGAGGCGTCGGCATCAGGATCGAGGACGATGTACTCATCACAGAAAGAGGGCCCTACATCTTAACCGCATCCTGCCTGAAGGAAATACCAGAAATTGAAGACATACTGGGCACCCACGGCCAATTTGCATAACGCATTATTACTATAAAGTTGGAACTATATTGATCACACGTGGGCTTCGTACGCCGATGTGAGCGCGTCGGTCTCCATTCATTTTTATATGGCAATCAGACTCGTAGGACTGTTTATGCTACGTGACGCGTCTCTACGTACAAATCTAGCGTGGGCCACGTGTGTGTTGGTCTGTTTACTCCATTTGTTTACGTAGTTAACTAAATATAAACAATCAAACATGTCTTTTATCTAAAAATGTTTACAGTTAGGTATTTACCTAAATCGATGTTAGGCAATTAACTAAATTTAAATATCTGTGCACGGATATAGATAGACATAGATAACTCAAGTATCACAATCTGTATGAAAACCAAGTAATGCAATTTTTTGACAACCTATTATGTAATACGAATGTTAAATTTTTCCCAAATTTAGCATTACCAGGCATCACAAAGAGTATTAGATTAAAAATATATTTTTTTTTTAAATTAATTACGCATATAATATAATAACTGACGTCTGACTAGCGCTATACACCGATGCAGACTGGGCGCGAAAGTGGCCACTTACGATTTTTGTACGTAAACTAGGCACGGGAAGTATCTTGTGTTATCTATGTCTATCTATTTCTGTGTCTTTTGTACGATTTATCACTACATAGTATAAAACAAAGTCACTTTTTCTGTCCCTGTATCCCTATGTACGCTTAAATCTTTAAAACTACGCAACGGATTTTGATGCGGTTTTTTTAATAGATAGAGTGATTCAAGAGAAAGGTTTATATGTATAATATTGCACCCGAGCGAAGCCGGGGCGGGTCGCTAGTTTTAAATAAAAAGACAAATCAAGTTTGTTTACCTTTAGTTAAGTACCTAAACAGATGGAGTATAGTTCTCGCTTAATACTTTAGGACCGAAAATTCTGAGCTTAAATTACCTACTTTATTTTTAGGAAATAACTAAAATGTTGCCATGATTTGGCTGTTTTTACTTAATTCACGCGAACGCCGGCCGTTCGCTCTATCTTTCTATTGTGTCTCATTACGGTATTTGAAAGGTTAAAAGGACCACTATAGGTTAATACCAGGGTGTGAACATGAAGTTTTTGTGAAAATACAATTGGCTAATAGAAATAGTAATTACGCAATAAGATTTTGACTGGATTTAATTTAATTTTTCGACTAATTTGCGTAGTTATTGTTACCATTGTATAATAATCATACAATTGTTCAACAAGGTACATAATAGTGTACATACATATACGTATTTTATACCACTATACACTAAGTCTGACTCATGAGCGTATTCAGTGACTTGACAAGTCGAAGGGCACTAGTTTCAAACGAAAAAAAAGCGTTGAAAAAATAATCGCTAAATTTCGTCTAAAAAGTCTGAACTGAAATAAATTTTGCTCTTGAACACAAATATTTATGCTTTTTTAGTATTACAAGTGTACAAACGCATTTTATTTGATTTATTTAAAAACAACTATTTTACCATTATAAGTTGTAGCTTGGCAACATTATAATGCTAAGAACTGTCAAGTTACTGAAGCCGCTTCCGATTCGGAATTTAAAATGTTGCTATCATAAAAATGCCGCCATTTTTCACACAACAGTTTTGTACTAGAAGCGCAAATATAAAGTTGTAGTACAATATTAGTGATACTTTTTAAATATTTACTCATTTCCTAGCATTTGTGCGCATATTATTTTTACTATTGTATGTTGTTCATATTATAAGTTGCGTTGTACTGTTGTACAGAACACCAAATTGTCATGTTCCTGTGTATGTAGAAATTAAGAGAAGTAAAATGTTTAATTGCGTGATTCAGTTGTATTTTTTTATCCAAAATGATCCAATGATATCCCGCCCCCCCCCCCCCCAATAGTGTCGCTCTTATTGACTAAGCCCACCCCGTTCCTTCAAGCCTTCATACCGGGGCTCGAGCTCCCTTTCGGATAACCCTGGCCCCAATAGGCTTCGACCCGGCTGGGCCCCTGCTGTTGCTGACAGCTCCTTGAGACGCGCGGGAACAGTGCGCGTCGTTGACGACTTGAGCTCGGTCCGGACTGTTACCGGACGGTCGGACAGCGAGCTTCCCAATTCTCGCCGTCCGCAAGCCCGCGCCGGTCCAACAATATCTTGATATAATGTTGCAGACAGCCCAAACACAAAGTACTTTTTCAGCCCGACATAAATACATACTCTATGGACGCTCATCCAACTGACTACACAGCAGGTTTAATCACACTTAGTGGGGCATGCCTTGTGCAGTTGAACCACTTGCGTTGCTACCAAAAGGCAAGGCGGGGCAGTACACCCCCCCCCCCCCTTCCCCCAGGGCTCCCAAGCTCGCGGGAGCCCAATATTGATAAATATTGAAAAAATAGGCTCTTAATAAACTAGTGCGCCTCACCATCAACGATTGCATCACCGCTTACCATCAGGTGGGATCGCAGTCAAGCACTAGTTTATATTAATTTAAAAAAAAAGACGGGTGAATATGTGATCAGTTTTTAGATTATCAAAATAGTGTGTACGAAATAAAACAACAAGAATAGAAAAAATAAACATTTATGTAAAGTACACTTACATTTTCCGGGCTCTTTTTTAACATTACAAGTAGTTGCAACACAACCTAAGGGAATGATTACATTATTTCACACAATTTGGACCACAACAAAGTCTCAATAAGAAGTATCTATATCTTTTTTCATTACGGCATTTGGAATAGCAGATACGTTAAATTTTATTAGTGTAATATATTATTATTCTGCTTAGTAAAAAAGATGTATTTTTTGCCATAAATGTTGACATTTGGTCCCATAAACAAAATGAGTTTAAAACTTATAATTAAAGGACAAAGGTCTTAAAATTATTACATTTACTTAAATTGTGTACTTTTATAAAATAATATAGTATGAAAATTATCATGAAAACTGATAGCTTCACACCATTTCGTATAGTTTGAAAAATTATGAAGACAATATACTGCATATACTATGCAATTTCTTGATATTATATATTCTGTATACCCAATTGATGATAAAATATAAAACTATACCTATTTATTTGTATGTTGAAAATCTTTTTTGCATTTTTCATACATAATATAACAAAACATTTATAAAAATTATGTATTTATAGGAATGTTTAGAGAAAAAAATCCTACTTAACCTATATTAAAAATAATGTAGAATTACTATAGAATCTGAAGTCGTAACCAGCACGACTGTCCTAAAAACAATATAATTATATTTAAATCTAATATTCGAGGTATGATTCGAATAAAATGCAAATTTATTTGAGAACTTGTAATTTTTATCTAGTGAAGATGTAATCGTGAGGAAATACGAACACAAAATACATTGAAATGACTCAGCTTTCATTTAAAATATTTTAAGCTACTATCAAAGTTGAAAATCAACGTCAAATATTTTTCTGAACTTGCTTTATTCAAAACACTAAAGCCGGGTACAAACTGATGTAACATAACATGCAATGTAACACGAAATAGTAGAGTTGATTTCCGACCACATTATCGCAATGTATCATGCAAGGTAACAGTTTTCCGATAGTGAAGACGCACACTACGCGCGCGAACAGAGCATTACAAATGCACATGCGAGGTGAGTGTTCGCACAGTTCACACGCATGAAATGCTTCGTGTTACCTTGCATGTTATGTTACAACAGTCTTTACCCGGCTCAAAAATTCTGTAAAAATATAAACACCCGCTTTCTAGAAAACCAATCAGCCACTAATTAACTAGCTCCTGACTGTTGAAATTAATTGACAGCATTGTTAACAAGAAAACAGATCCCATGATTTGCATTGAATTTTGTGACATCCTTGATAAAGTTTAATTAAAAAAAACCGGGTAAAAATGGCGTCCGCAATGATTTCCTCATTAAATCACTGAATCAACATTATCTTGGCTATATTTCCATACCCTAACTGCTAGGGGTAGCCATAAAGTAAGGCACTAAAGCTACCTCCACAAGTCCACACTTACAACTTCATAAATTATATTTAAAGTGAAAATTATGGACCCAAGCGTAGTCATGTTGTCGCTAGATTGTGCTGGACTGAATATTGTTCATTTATATTTTTTTAGTGTAGAAGTATAAGAAAATGGTATTGGCGAAATTGAGACCTGTTTATGTTTTTTTTTTTTGTAAATGTTTTTGACTTGTATACTAAGTCCTTTAAGCCAAGGGTTCGTATGAATAGTCACTTTGTTTACCATTAAGATGTCGATGTACAGATTCTATTGTTTTTGAAGGATTTGGCAAAAAATCTCAACTGTTCATGACTCTGAAGTATGTTGCCCTGAGTATACCACTATTCTTATATTTTCACAAAATAAACTAAAAAAATTGAGTTCAACGCCTTCTAGCTACATTGCAGCCACGCTTGTACACGTAGCATTCACTCTAATATTCGATTACTACTAAATAGGTAGAAAAGAAAACATTTTGTAAATAAAGTACCTATAGTAAACATGAAACAATATTTTAGTTTACAATTACCTTTTCGCGCGACTTTCGTATCCCATTCACACACAATATAGTTCTTTTTTAAGTATTTCCTAAATAATTGCGACATTTGTCTTGATTTCCTTAAAATAATGTCGTGTCGCTTCTGGAATCATAACTTTTTTTGGGCGAATATAAACGTTTTCGAACTGAAGTTAAATACTAAAGAAATAGATAACAGACTGACTCAAAAGAACTGCTGATAATCATCATCATCACTTGTATGCATCCACTGTTGGACATATACCTCACCTCAACAAGTCATCGGGTAATCTTGTCGGAGGCCTTCCATAGTTGATGGGAATGGCTAACTAATTATGTATAGATGGTCAACTTTAAAAAAAATGATTTAAAATTGATATGTATATAATTATAGCAATTTGTGATGCAAGTAGGCCAAGTGTGGCCTTCCAGGCAACTATGTACTACCCGACTTAGGCATCAAACCTAATACTCTTTCAAAATAAGACCATCGACTTTAGAGATATGTGGAACAGAGCATAAAGTTACGCAAACCTCATTTAAAAAGGAAGGATCCTTGGACCAGACGGGTGTTATGTCTGATTTGGGCAACTGCCCGAGAGATGATTTCGGGCTTTTGTATATATTGAAAACACGCGGAGAACTCTTATTGCATGATGCAGGAATTCGTAGTTTAGTTCATATATAGCGCCATAGATGTCACTACAAAACGTTTATACCCACCCAATAACACACACACACTTCATGTATCATCTATTCACTCATCATTCACTTGTCACCATCACCATAACGTTCACCACTCATCTTCAGGCACTCCCCCTGGATACTCCCCGGTGAGGCAGGCGGTACAATGACCTCCGAGGCCGTCGCTAGGAGTGGACTTCATGTTGTAGTGAACGGCTGATACTAGGCCTTCTACGCTTAGGTATTCTAGACTGTCGGCCCCTGGAAATAAGATTGATTTTAGGTTAGAATGTGGGGGTTTGAAACTTTGTTTTAGTTAGGAAAGTTCATCGTTCTCATCATTTCTATCGGAAGACCACTGTTGGACGTAGGCCCACACTTTCCTGTGTCGCTACTACGGCCGGTCCTGTGCCTCTCGTATCCATCGGATTCTTGCGACCCTTATAAGGTATTTTTTTTAAGGAACTATTATTTTACAAAATAGACACAAGTGCCATTCGGGTGGAAATCCAGATATTGTATCTACTTGATTTTTGACTATTGAGATAAGTTTTTAATTGTTTAGACGCCTCGGTCATCAAGAATTAAATAAATAAATGTATGGATAGAAATATACCATATCGGATCACAGAGAAATTCAAAGTATTAAAACATCATGCCCTGGGTTTATCTTCTTGAAGAACACATCCCCGGAACCTGTGATGTCTCTATACCAAATTCCGACAGTATTTATTCTTCGTAAAAAATCTATAGACTATTAAATAGCCATCTTTAAATCATTTCGTGTCTTTTTTTATTGTTGATATATGTTCGCGCTTGACCTCTATCTCACTTGATGGAAAGCGACGATGCAGTCGACGACGGAACGCGTTTACCTAGAAGAAACCTATTCATTCTCGACTTAGATTCCCGGGTTGTAGCTATTAGTCTTTTGGTTGTGGTACTCACCAACATGCTCAGCTAGTTGGTAGGCGTCCATCTTGTTGGCGATGAGCTCCTCTCGCGTGGGTATGTTGATGCCCATGTAGCATGGGTACTTCAGCGGCGGCGACGCTATCCTTATGTGTACCTGCGAGCAAAATATACAGGGTTATACTTCAATCTCGTGTCGCGGTATTACAGTTCTCTGTTTAATTAAAACATTAGCCCAAAATCAACTATAGGGTAGTTCCCCGGATTAGACACAACACATTTTTCAACAGAGTTGTGCGGGATTTGGAAAAGTATCGTGTTTTTTTAAGAATTTAGCTACCGTCGCTAGACTGGTAAACCTTATTGGTTAGCAGGCTTTATTTTGGTATACGTTTTTATAAAACTTAATAAATAACCCTAAAACGATGTCAGCCAGGGATATCCGAAAGAGGCCTTAGTACAAAAGGCAAGAAGGAACGGGGTGAGTTTTTTAGTCAGTAAAAGTCTGACACTATTTCCCGCCCCGCCCAATGTCGAGGGATGTTATTTGGATAGAATTAAACCCACCAAAAAAAAAACCCTAAAAAGATTTTTTTCAGAAAACAGCAACAAAAATAGTTGTTCAATATTCAATGATGCAGCAACTTTCATTTCAAATTGTGGTATGAGGAAGATCGAAGACGTGGTAAGAACATGTTGCTATTTATCGCGCACGTTGTCGGACAGCGCCGAACTTCTTGTTACCCTTACCTCAGCCGCCCCGGCGTCCCTCAGCAGCTTGATGATGGGTCCGATAGTGTTCCCCCGCACGATGGAGTCGTCGATGAGCACGATGCGCTTGCCGCGCACATTCTCGGACAGCGCGCCGAACTTCTTGGCGACGCCGAGCTGGCGCAGGCGCGTGGACGGCTGGATGAACGTGCGGCCCACGTAGCGGTTCTTGCACAGCACCTCCATGAACGGGATGCCCGACTGGAAACATCAAACCAGGTTAGTTATTAAGATGGTAATAGGAAACTATTGCTCTAAATCAATAACTTTGATTTTCTAAATTACATGAAAGATTAACACTTTGCCAGCAACATCATTTGCAAGAAGGTTTTCATAAAAACTTTAAGCCGTATTTAGAGAGCAATTTTGAAAAACTAATAATGACAGTCATTATTATTCATTTCAATTAAATTGTGTGCTAAGTTTAAAGTTTGCAATTTAGTTTTAGTTTTCTCCCTCACTGACGTTCGGGATTAAAACTTAGCAACCTTCGTTTTGTTCGGAATTCAACATGCCGTCCGCGGTTTAAAGAGACTGCTTTATCTCCTAGTCACATAATCTATTATTTCATCCCGGGAATTGGACGTTTTTCTACTTTTACTTCTACGAAGCCGCTGATGTTAGTTGGTATCAAATAAAGCCACAATAAAAGGTATGTAGATACAATCCCAGTTGTATGACTAGTAGAGTTACCTGTCGTGCGTATCCGTGCGCGGCCGCAGTGCCAGACTCCGGCACGGACGACACGATGTCCGCGTCCACGGCCGACTCGCGCGCCAGCATGCGGCCGCACTGCATGCGGGCCGAGTACACCATTTGTCCTGGAGGGTGAATGTCATTCTGTTACTACGACTCGCAAATACATCTCAATTCCTTAAACCCCAAGCAAACACCGACGTTCTCTCTTTCTCATTGTCTTTCTATTGTCTGTATTTACGGTATTCGAAAGATTAAAAAAAAATATCGATTATTTTTCAAACGTTGCCTCACTCTAATAATAATGACTTGAATGTGGGTGTAAACGCACCCACAGGAGTCCAACCATTCCAACTAAGAAACAAAATTTATTTCTTTTGCTAGTAATTTATATCCATTAGCAACAAACAAATATTGAGATCTCTTACCTTCAAAGATGCTGTCAGCTCTAGCGAAGTAGACGTATTCAAATATACAGAAGGCTTGCTGCTTGTCGGCCGGCCTCTCCACCACGTCCACCGTCCTGATGCCGTGCTTCGACATCTCCACTATCTCGCCGGGGAGCACCTCCCGGACGTAGCGGGCACCTGCAACACAAGATATAATTATGTGTTTTTTTTTCATATGATATAAACTAGTGCTTGACTGCGATCCTGATGGTAAGCAGTGATGCTATCGTTGATAGTGAGGCGCACTAGTTCTGGTGATGTTTGTAATACTATGATATCTATATCAGGCAATCCTTGAGGATTGGCAAGTACTTTTAAAAAGATAAACAAGAACCAATTACAGCATCAGCTCTACTAATATTATAATAAACTTAAAATATACATAATTGTAAATTATTAATATTGTTTTAATTGTGGACATTTTGAATTTTTATTCCATGACATTTAATTTAAAGACAATTGTAATTTGATATGTAATTAGTTTTGTAATATTATTGAACTTCTGAACTAATATAGAAATAAGTGATACTAAGTAATTTTAGTTCCAAATCATATATTTGGACCTAAAATTATTTTTGAAGTCTGAATAAATTATCATTATTTATTTAAATTGTTCTAGTGTTGTTGTTGTTATTGTGGAGAGATTGGTAGAGAATGCCTAAGGCATTAAGTCCGCCTTTGTACTTTTTGTTGCATGAAGATTAAATAAATAAATAAATAAGAGTTTGTTAAGTTGAACACATTAGCGGATTCAACCTCGCAAGAGCTACTTGTGCGAATAGAAAAAATATTAGTGTTGGGTAGCCTATTTACCGAAGATTATAGGCTAAATAACGTCACGCTAATACCAATAGGAGGGTGAAAGTAGTATACTAACCAATAGAGAGGAATCCGCAAGACTCTGAGGACACGACCCATCCTTCGGCCCTGTCCTCCACGCCGTTCTTTGCACAGCCGTTCATTAAAACTGAAATAAATAACGCAAAATAAGTACCTTTGAATTGTCTATTTTAATAATGATTCTAATGGTGCGTCCAGATCTGGCGATTGCGCGGCTTGCGAACTGCGCGCATATATTTCATTTTCGTACTCAGCACGCGCAGCGTAGGAATCGAGTACGAAATGCACGCGCGCCGTTCGCGTTATCATTCGTCAGGTCTGGACACACCATAATACAAGAAGTAAATAATAATAAAATTGCACAACTTTCACACAACGCTACCCAAACTAAGCAGAGCTTGTGGTATGAGTACTAAACAATTGATAAACATACTTATATATTTCTAAATACATATTATACATACACAAATGTGTAATGTGTAGTGTTTTCATTCGATCATACAAAAGATGTTATACTGTGAACCTTATCATTTCAAAGATAACCCTGTGTTTTGTTATTTTTAGTGTGATTTCGTTTAAATGTATTTAAATAATGTATCTTTACGATTATAAAGTATGAAATTTTGTTACCACTATGATTGATCCAAGAAATTAGAGCCCAAATGAAGGAACACGTTGAGTTTTAGTCAGTAAAAGTCTGATCTTCCCTCTCGCGTCACCCAGCTCGGAAACAGTTATTTAATGATTTCCTACCCTCGAAAAAATCTCAGTTATTATAATGTTGAGTAAGTTGTTATAGAATGTTTATGAAGTTATTTTAATGCAGGCCCTTTACGTTTAACAATATTTCGCATTCGTGTAATTAAAAATCATGCATTATTACAATACAACAAGCCTCATACACCAGGTCCAAAAATATTGATTGTAAATGGTTAAAATCATTTGAATAACCTATAAATAACACAATCCATAGAAAGATCCCATCATGAAGGAAATTCAATGCAATGGGGCATAGCAAGGAGTTGCAGACAATATATTTAAGGAGAAGTTAATTCTAAAACTTAAACGACCTTTCAATGTTAGATAAAAGGCCTCTTCTAAGTAACAAAGTCGATTTCAGAAAGTTTATAAACGATCACACCAGTTTATAGCTGTCCACTGCTGTCAATATTTTTGGTGGAATTCAGCAACCTTGTCTCTCATGCTACACCCTTAAAATAGCCCAAGTTATGAAGAAAAATGAAATATAAACCGATCAAGATAATCAGACAACTGAGTCAGATAAGCTCGTCTCAATTCTAATGCATTTCATGAGTTCATTGTTGTAAGGTTTTCTTTGTACAGTTGATATGCTTGCGTTTAACCACTATATCACAACGATGGCGATGAGATAGACGATGGAGCACGCTTGCCTTCAATTAAACTAAACCTATCGGTTGGTTGGAATGATTGGGGAATAGATTCAACTGTGTTTTTACCCTAACTTTATCCCAAATTGCATATAGAAATCATTTTCAATATGTTTCAAATCAGGTACAATGGGAAATTCTCGTCATCATAATCATCATCTTCTTGCTCGTGTCTTATGTTATTTGGGGTCGATGTAACACGATTTTTTCTTCCATTCTATTCTGTCTTCTGTCACTGACATGTGACGTTACCAATAGCGAGATGTCCCCACCACGCTCCCACTCTTCCTCATACCAATAATTGAAATGCTAACCAATTTTAATGCTGTTTTCAGAAAAAAATCTTTTAGTATTATTTGTTGTCGTTTTATTTTTTAATAGTCTATTGGATGTCCCACTGCTGGGCAAAGGCCTTCCCTTTCTCCTTCCAAACCTCTCTGTTTTAAGCGATCTCTCACCGAGTTTGCCCCGCAAACATGACCAGATCGTCACACCACTTTCGCCGCGGTTGAACTCATTATTTATTGTTTAGTAACCCAATTGACATGAGTTCATGAAATGCATCGTACCGTTAAAATCAGTCAAATAAATGGATAATGTATATAGAATCTGCAGTTGCATAATCAACTTGATCGGTTAGTAAATAATAAATGAAATGTGTTCATGCATTACCCTCGGCATGGCGCGCCGACGACTGTTTGTAGACATCTGGAAATGTTTAGTTATTACAATATTATACATATGTATTAGTTCAACTATACATGACTGGTGAATGAAATTAACAAACAATGGTTTTATGTAATACGATTTCGGCTTACAGCTTATCGTGAGACGAATATCGCGCCGTTTCAAAAAGAACATCGTCGTAATTGACAATTTGCTTTTTTTGCTCGTTTTCTCCTCCATAAATAAAAAGTACTTAGGTATTCATGACAATGAATAATAAGTTATATTTTCTCTATACTCCATCTGTTTAGGTACATAACTAAAGGTAAACAATCTTGGTATTTATCTTTTTATTTAAAATAAATCGTATTAAAGAAATACATTTTTTTTTTACTTTTAGTTATGTAACATTGGGTTAGGTTAATTGTAAACATATTTAGATATAATTTTAAGACAATTTTTTTGATAAAAGACATGTTATGATTATTTACTTTTAGTTTACTACCTAAATTATAGTGTATGTAATGATAATATGATAAACACTTTTTAATTATGGAAGAGAAAAGGCCTTTTCTACAAAAAATGCAAACTGTCGTTCATGATACAAGTATTCTTCCTGAAAAGGGTCGACGTTTGTATTGATTGTTGTCGTCGTAAGAAATTCCATGTTTATTAAAATACAATATTGACCAGACACAATGTTATACTACACATCAGTTATATAATCATATATTTTCTCAGATTACGGTATTATGATGAGACCATTAATTATCTCTAGAGTATGTAAATTGTGATAAACCCAAGACAGCATAGTATCCAAAAGTTCAGAATACTGTACGCCTTTTTGACTGTTCTACATAAGTGAAAATAAACAGTGACGGTCCCAATGAGGAATACTTACATGCATTCCAGATTAGCAGCATGAGACAAAAAAACATAATTTACTTTTGATTGAAAGTAAGATGTACTATAAAGCAGTGGAATTCCAGTTGATACACAATTATCCGAAAACGGATATAAAAACAAACAATCGAATTCAAAAGAATTACAAATCGCTAAGTCAAACATCCAATAGTGACTTGACAGTTCTATTTTTCATTAGCCTTAGTAGCCCCGCTGCTGGGCAAAGGCCTCCTCCTAGTTCTTATAGAATTATTTCTCCACGCCTCCTTGTACCATCACGGTAAGCGTGCAGGTCATCTGGCCACCTGTTTCTGTGGTGGTTTCGGCGGCAACGAACGTCTTCTAGCAACCACTGAGTGGCGGTTTTTGGCCCAATTTCCAAATATAATAAATGTTATTTCAAATTACACATGTTACATGCTATAGAAACATTCCAATGATGCACAATGAACTCGTGATGAGATGATAATTATTTTATAATTAACCTATTCGCGTTGAGAAAATAGTGATTCATCAGTGCAATTGCTGAATAATTATATATCTGCTTATTCATACTGTTAATAGACAAAAAACGTGTCCATACTGTCTGAAGGGCATAACTTTAAATGGTTAATGTGAACACGGCTTTCTAATTTACTCTGATCTGATTGGTCAAGGGGCGTGGCTAAGCTGAGTGACAACGATGAATCACTATTTTCTTAACGTGAACACACTATAGTGACCCGTATACACACAAACCTTCCTCGTGTATTGCTCTCTCTTCCGATTAGTGAAAACTGTAACTAAATCTGTTGTGTGGTTTAGGAAGAGATAGCGGACTAACAGACAGACGAGGAAAGTTTCATTGTTTTTAGCCTATGTAGAGTTAGTGCATTTCTTTATTGTCTATGACTTACATGAGGATCCTAGCGGTAAGATCTTGCCGAGACACAGCGGTCTGTTTCCGTAGGGGTCGCGAACCGCGTAGATCTTGTCTTTCAGCATTATCACCAGGGAGTAACTTAGAGGGGCCAGTCTAGATACAAACAATAGACAAATATTAATATATACTTAATGCGAGTTCCTCGATAAAGGTTTTTTTTTGTAGTACATCAGTGTCAGTTCATGAGATAGATAACTTTTGTAAGATCTTTGAAAGAAGGATAGATTTAGGCTTTTTTTAAAATTAAATATAATTGTTTGCATTACGGAATCACGACACGCAGCAGCCGAACGCCAACCGTCTGTTTTCTTTTTCACTTCACACAGTTTGTACATTAAGTTTTCAATTAGAATACGAATGATTTGCTAGTATTTGACAGCAAATGTAACGAGTCCTTCACCTTCGACCGAACTTTCTTGGCAAGCTTCACTTTTAGTTCTAGTTTTTGTTAATTTAAGTTTTTACATACACACTTGTTCTTTATTATCTGTGTCTGTGTACCAAGTAAAAATGTTTTCATTCTTTCTTATTAAAAAAATAAAATAAAATAGTTTTGGCAAAGACTTAGCTTACCTCATGAGGTGGTTAATACGCGCCGGCCAGTCAGGTCCATTGGTCTCTCCCTCCGGGGGATTGAGGCAGAGCGCTTGTGTGATCAGCTCCGAGTCGGAATGTGTTGACAGACCTACTCCACGACCTAACACCTGGAAAATTAACATCGTAATCATTAATAATTGACGTGTAAAAGTGTTTTTACACGACAATTATACCTATTTGCAAAATAAATATCATTTATCATTTCATTATGGGTAATCAAGTAACTTCTTCTGATCTGGGTGGAGCGAGAGGGTGTCAGACATTTTCCTTTTTTTTAAAAAACAGATTTTTGTACAAGACAACCAGACCTGGAACTCCTATCTGTAGGCCATAGAAGTATTTTTTCGTGCGGGAATCGATACCGCGTCCCGCAGTGCAGCAGCCAATCGCTCAACAACTGCGAGAGCGGTGCCCTTCTTTTTATAATTGGTTATGGTACATAGCAGAGATGTTGCGGAGATTCGGCTCCAATTCTAAAATTTCGAACCTCTATCAGAAGAATAGATACACTTGTCGTGCGAGGAACTTCCCTCTCCCCGTGCCTTCTGTCGATTACTGTGTCACTTGTTGTTTTGTCTCGTATTAGGAATGCTGTGAGTTCGCTCTTCACTTATACGTAATCGAGATTTTTACTAGCTTTAGGCTTTAGTATCGTTTCATTTGACGCCTCAGCGGGGAGACGGCGCCCTCTGTTTTCGGTTACGAATCCGATAAATCTTTAAAAGCTCCAGTTCCGAATTCGGTTCTGATATAACCTCTTCCGTTACATCCCTAGTATATGAAGTATAGATCAATGTAAATGTAAAAGTATAGTTACCATCTTTCTCAAACTGCTGCAGTTGACGAGCTCGCCGTTGTGTGCGACCGCTAGCGCGCCGTGTGCTGTGTGGACCACGAACGGCTGACAATTCACCTCCTCGGAGGCCGCAGATGTCGAATACCTGGTCAAGACACGATGATAACATGATTTACAAGTTTAACATAGCAAGCCTTCTCTTAGCTGCTTAGATTTATGGTTTGAATTGGTATAATTTGATTAAATCATGGTTTGTCATTGTTACTTATATGCTAGTACCATGTTTTTTTTTCAATGACAACCCCCGCTCTTGGGAGGAGCAAAAGATAGTGTCAGACTCTTACTGACTAAAAACCCACCCCGTTCCTTCTAGCCTTCATACCGGGGCTCGAGCTCCCTTTCGGATAACCTTGGCCCCAGTAGGCTTCGACGCAGCTGGGCAACTGCTGTTGCTGACAACACTTTCAAGGCGCGCAGGAACAGTGCGCGCTGTCGACGTCTTGGGCTCTGTTCGGACAGTTACCGGACGGTCGGATAGTACTAGCATAGATTTTATAGTTATTATGTTTGTTGACTGGTAGAAAATGCCTAAGGCCCCTTGCCTACAGCGGTTTTTGTAGTGATTCTTCGACAGCATCGCTACTAGCGTGCGTTAGTGGCATTTGCAACACAGTACAGAAGCGATGCCAACGCACTGCAGCATCGCGACTGTATCGATGCAAACGCGCGACCGTGTTGGACGACATCGGGGAGAGAACGGAGAGAGGATATGAAACATTCTACATAAAATATTTGTGTCATTATTGTATCGCGTTTGTATGGATGGACAGGGAGAGGGAGGCCAAAGAAAAGATGGATGGATTGTGTGAGAAGTGATATGAAAGAAAAGAGAGTTAGTGGTAGCGTGACGAGTGACAGGACAGAATGAAAGAAAAAACGTGTTGCGCCGACCCCAAATAAAACGGGACAAGGGCAGGAAGACGATGATTGAATCGTATTTGCTTCGCGACTGAGAATCGTGATGTGGACGAGGGTAAACAGTTAGCGATCGCATCACGACTGCATTAATGCAACGCGCGTCACCGTCTATCTATCCTACTGCATCGCTACAAAAAGTGCCATTGGGCGAAGGGAAGGCATTAAGTCCGCCAAAAGTACAAAGCTTTTGTGTGCATAAATAAATAAATGAAGTACAAACCTAGTGTGTCCGATGCCGAGGTTTCCTTTGAGTTTCTTCATGGCTTCGTCGTTGAATATGTTGTTGATCAGTCCCATGCCCTTGTGCGTGTTGAACGTACGCGCGCTTTTGCCCTCTGACGTCACAATGCCCGCTGACTCTTGCCCTCTGAGGAATTCATTGATAACATTAGTATTTTTTGACAATTAGTTTAGAGAATGCAATCTGTTCGATTATAAACTAACAGATTCCGTTCGAAATACTATACTACGCTCCAAAATACAGATCTTTGCCGTGGCTCAGCCTACCCAGCTTAAGAGGGACTAGGCTTATAGTCATTTGTCAATATGTACGAGATTACTACAGTGCGTTTCACTTAAGACGTTCCTTTGCCGTTATGTTGGCTATACGGAAAAACAGTGTTGCAATATTTTTAGCAATTAAATTACTTAATATTAGGGAGATTAACTGATACTTCGTTACTTTTAACAATTGCCTTGTTTTTGTTTTTTTTTTTAACTATTTTTGAATAAAGTATAGAGCGCTGGGCTCCATTCCTATTGTCCTGCAAATACCGAAAACGCCACGCCACAATATCGTACCTCTCTATTAACAACTTCCTTTTAGACCTGCTTTTTTAAAATAAAAGCCTATTCCCCGCATAATTCTCCAAAAAATATTGCAACTACCGTTAAAATCGATTTCGGGGAACAATTTTGGTAGAGTAGGCAACTCTTTCCTTTTTTCCCTTCTTTTTCGTGTAGACAGACAAGGGAGCCAACATTACGCCGAAGGAACTTCTTAAGTGAACCGCACTGAAGTGTCAATGGTTGACCATTGGAAAGTCATAATGACGCCATTATAGTAGATTATTAAACTTGCCAAAATCGACAATTATGAAGTCAATGATAGACCATTCTGACACTATTTTAATTCATGAATCCCCAAGCGACCACCGGTGGCCGCGCATCTATTGTCTTACTATTGTGTCTCTAATTGACGGTATCTGAAGGGTTAATAGCAGACTTGAGGCCCTGTTAATTTTGTTTATATGTACTTAATGGAACCGATTGTGTGTGTTTACCTTCACATACACACAATCCAACCCACACGGAAGGCTTTAATGGAATACTTGTTACAAGCAAACTATTCCTACTAAACACACTGCCTTTTTATCGTATTTCTATGGGATCATTGTTCCACCTTATGTTAACAACGTGGTTCTTCCCCTGATTCTCAAAACAAATAAGGAAGGAGGATGTGTGCGAGCTTACAAGTACCCTGCGCAAAATTAAACAATGTTTCATTATTTGCGTTGTAATTCATACAATTTCAGTGTTCCTAGTAATCTGGCTAGATATGAACGGTACACATGTGAGGGGACTGTTATTAGATATATCGGTCAACTTATCTACATTAAATTAATTTAGGTATACTATTATTATTAATTTAGGTATTTTATTATTAGGTAATTTAGGTAGGTGTATTATCTCATCCGGGTACAGTGCGTTTCACTTAAGACGTTCCTTTGGTGTAATGTTGGCTCCCCTGTCTGTCTACACAAAAAAGAAGGGAAAAAGGAAAGAGTTGCCTGCTCTACCAAAATTGTTCCCCGAAATGCGCAACGAAATCGATTTTATCGGTAGTTGCAGAACTTTTTGGAGAATTATGAGAGGAATGGGACTTTGTTTAAAAAAAGCAGGTCTAAAAAGACGTTGTTATAGAGAGATACGATATTTTTGCAAGGCGTTTTCGGTATTTGAAAGAATTGCAAGACAATCGGAATGGAGCCCAGCGCCCTATACTTTATTCAAAAATAGTAAAAAGAAAAACAAAAAAAAAAACGCAATTGTTAAAAGTAACGAAATATAAGTTAATCTCCCTAATATTAAGTAATTTAATTGCTAAAAATATTGCAACACTGTTTTTCCGTATTGCCAACATTACGGCAAAGGAACGTCTTAAGTGAAACGCACTGTAGTTACTATGAGTGTCAAAAATAAAAAAAGTTAGTTAAAAAGTTGTCCCGTCTTTCTAGCGAACAGCAGTTCTACCATGAGCTTTTAACGCCATTCATTTTACAACCTAAATTAAACTGTTAAGGGGATGGAGCTATACAACGTGTAACGTTAAATGCGCAAAACCTCAGACACCCCAAATGATTTTTAATTCGATTGACCTAATTACGTGAGAAAAAAAAAACATTGTTTAAAATTCAGATCTGCATTGAAATAAGAACTTTTATTTGAAGAAGATAATTCATCCTTACTAATATTATAAAAGCGAAAGTGAGTTTGTTTGTTTGTTACGTCTTCACGCCTAAATGACTAAACCGATTTTGATGAATTTTGATACAGAGATAGTTGGGACGCTGGAGACGGACATAGGCTATTTTATTTTAAAGTGAGAAAAGGGGGAGAAAAAGGGAAGTCAAGAACAAATATATAATTATTAAATTAAAGTATGATATATGATAGACGTGATGATTATGATGATGCTATCTAGCAGATTTCGGCCAAAGCGACCGCATTCTTTGGCCTCTCTTAGTGGTTGTGAGCTCAGATCTGCTGCTCTTTTATGCGCCCTCATGTGGCTAGCATATCCAACCTTGGCCGAAAAACTCCGAGCACAAAGCGGACATGTGATGACGTAACAAACAAACAAGTTCACTTTCGCTTTTATAATATTAGTAAGGATTAGACTTGTAGAGCTACATTAGATCCACGCCACGCGACGTGACTCTACGTACAAATCAGTCGTGGCCCACGTGTGCGTTGGTCTTATGTAGTTCTCACTTGATATCTCACCTGTGCTGTAACGCCACTAGTC
Source organism: Mythimna lalbum (assembly GCA_949319445.1). Classification (NCBI taxonomy): domain Eukaryota; kingdom Metazoa; phylum Arthropoda; class Insecta; order Lepidoptera; family Noctuidae; genus Mythimna; species Mythimna lalbum. The sequence continues at coordinate 22,961,178 of OX439346.1, forward strand.
CTAGACATATGACTTGCGGTATGTCCACCTGTGTCGGCCATTCTCCAGTACTGATGGCTCCAAATACTCCACATTCGTGAGTTAAACCTGCAACAAGAATGGTAAGCTTGTTAGCTCCAATATTGATATTAAACCATCTTGAATCGCAATCGCGATAAGCTTATGGGGTTATGCATGCTATATTTTTATTTGATTAAGTACTTTGACTTTTTAAGTCTGATAGACAAGCGGGCTCGCGGACGGCGAGCCATGGGTAGCTCGCTGTCCGACCGTCCGGTAACTGTCCGGACCGAGCCCAAGACGTCGACGGCGCGCACTGTTCCCGCGCGCCTCAAGGAGTTGTCAACAACAGGAGGGGCCCAGCTGGGTCGAAGCCTACTGGGGCCAGGGTTATCCGAAAGGAAACTCAAGCCTCGGTATGAAGAGGCTAAAAGGAATGGGGTGGGTTTTTAGTCAATAAGAGTCTGACACTATCGCCCGCACCACCCAAGAACGGGGGTTGTCATTGGATGATTTTTGCCCACGGTAAGAAAAAAGGTCTGATAGACAAATATAAAAAAAATTGTAACTAAATATCTTCATCGAACATGAAGTAATAAGACTTCAAAGCTGCTATTATAAGTTTTTCAGTCAGTAAGAGTCTGATACTATCGGAGGAGAGATTTTGGTGGATTTTTATCCACCGAAAAAAAAAGCTGCTCCTATGAAAAAGAAGTCCGTCATGGTCTATGACGTCAAAGGCCATGAGCCCTGTAAAACCGCCATAGAAAACGACGCTTTAGCGAGAGAAATTTGATTAAAATTGTTTTATGTCGTTTGGTAGAAAACCAATAATTTTGATATTATTGTAACGTATTGATAAATTCGTAAGATAACAAATAATATTTTCATGTATATCCCTATTGGCTTTTGCCCACAGATTTGCTATTGTCAACTGGCTACTCAATTCTACTCTACCCAACTCTAATCTACCTAGTTGGCTATCCTACCTTATATCCTTCCCTGTATACTGTTAAATAAAACAAAAAAGAATGATTAAAATTGAATAGGGATTAATTTACATAACGTGTAACGTTAAATGCGCAAAACCTGAAAATAGTTTGATCATAATAACGAGCAGAATCAATTGCTTAAACCACTTTTTAATACAGATTGCCTCTCATTAGAGTTTAATGAATTTAGTCTGATTTGTATAATTATGGAAAATTAAGTAGTAAGTACGTACATCTTTGGAAGAACAGCAGCATGTTTTACAAAACAAAAAAAAAACCAGTCTCTTACCTAAGACTGATTTTTTCCAAAAATTACAAACGAATGAAAGGTATTTCCACATTCGCCTGTGGTAAACTGTTTTATATATTTTTTTTACAAACTTTGAAATCAAAACGTTTCTGGATAATATAAGGGGTGCGATGTGTAACGAAACCATAGCGCGATTCAGCCGGGAGCGTCTGGCGGCACAACGCCATCTATCGAGCACGTCGGAACTAATGGATCAGGAACTTCGGCGTGCTGTACCATCCTTTTTTAGGAGTTTCCTCACATTTAAAATAGTTGTTATGAACTTATCCATTTAATTAGGATGTGGTCAGGTGTGTACCACTACCTACCATAAAATTAAAATATTAATAATAATTAATCATTATTATTTATTCAAATAACTTTTACAAAAAAATGAACGTAAAGCCAACAGTAATAAAGTTTTACATACAGTTCAGTGCCTAAAACTATACTGAAACTAAAATGTTATTAAAGGTGCAAATAATCGTGGTTCGGATATGCAATGTTTGTTAGTGGACCACCCGAACTAGGTTAATTTAACCCTATGTTTCAGGCCATCACAAAATGGACCAAATGGACCAGTCTAAAATTTTTGTTATCTAAATATTTTAATTATTAATTAAGAAAAACAAGAAAAGGGCACAAGTTGGACACGACTGACACTAAGTACAACACAGGTCGTAGCGGGCATTAGGTGCCAGCGCACAGCTGGTACGGGAGCAAAGCAACCCCTCTGTCGCTCGAATGGCCCGGTGACATTACTTGTCCGGACAACCAGATAACATATTACAAGTTTATACTTTGTGATTTTTCACGACACAGTTATGTAATTACTAGCTGCTCCCAGCGGCTTCTACCGCGTGATAGCAGAAAATTATCCCAAGGGAACCTACTTCCGGGATAAAAAGTTTCCTATGTCCTTTGCCAGGACATGGTATATCTGTGTACCAAGTTTCATCAGAATCGGTTTTGTCATTTAGGCGTGCGTGAAGACGTAACAAACAAACTCACTTCCGCTTTTATAATATTAGTAAGGATAAGGATTACAAGCTTTTATTTAGTTTCACCGATGTTTGTCTTCCATAAAATCTTGTAAATTAAATTTGACCCACTTCCCGGTTACCAATTGAGCTGAAATTTTGCATGCATGTCTAAATCAGATAAAAATGCAAAATTATTACGACAAGAAGCTGATCTGATGATGGAACCGGAAGGTAGCTAGGAACTTGGTAGTTAAACGACACAGCCCATCGAGTTTGGGCTCGTATGATTAGTCTTAAGGAGTATTTATATAGGTATACCGAGCTATAAAAGCTGGCTATGAAAAAAAGTTTTTCATTAAAAGCTTGTTTTGGATATAGATTTTTTACATAAAAATACTAGACACGTGTTTCAGGTTTCGCATTATACTGAAACGAATGTTGTAAAACACTAAGCGCCAACCAGTTACCACACCACACGCGAAGCTCTTATCTTCTCCACTCACTCTATAAGTTCACAGCGAGACCTCGCTAATCTAACACGATTCTGTCAAATAACCTTCAGTTAATAATGACCCAGTTTTTTTGCCTTCTTGCAGTTCATCGGTAATATTAATTAAGATAGAATACCTTCATTCAGTTCCATAAATTAGTCATTGATTGCGAAGTCACTTATCATAGTATTAAGAATTAATTATCCTGTGGGAAAGAAAAAAGATCTCCCTCTATATTATTTAAATGCCCTTGTCCCATGTTATCGGGGATCGGCGTAACAAGTTTTTTTCTTCCATTCTGTTCTGCCACCTTTTTCTTTCATATCCCTGTTTACACAATCCATCCACCCACATGTACTTTTTTTACGGTGTAATTACTTTGTGTAATTTATTGCATCATTTGCATCAGCACTGCACTCAAAACGGTGAAAAAAAAACATCGTGAAGAAAACAGCATGTCTTAGAACCAAAAATTCGAAGACATGCGACATTCACCATCATGACTTGGCCCGCTTGGTGGATTACGTTACGGCCCATTCCCTCTCCTAGAGAGGAGGCCGGAGTCCCAGCAGTGGGAATATTAAAAAGGCTGATGATGATGATGATGCTGATGTTCGGTTATGTTGCTCCGAACAGCTTCCCTACGCCGTAGATGTTTGGAGAACAAATATCACGCTTACCAAAAAATTATCCCAAATCACGTGCCGGTCGAAGTTTCTCCAATAATCATAATGAACAATCATGCAGCATGTAACATGTGGTCCTTATCGAAACAAAGCTGATATCTGCCGCATTGACCTCTGAAGTTTCATCAACGCTGATAATAAGCGTCAGAGCGATAGCGTCCTGGATCGATCAGTTCCAAAATTGATCTCAAGAATGTTCTCTGTTTCTTTATTGGGTACAGGGCCCGATCTAAGGGTGGGGAAGTCGGGAATTTACCCAGAGCGACAAAAAATGAGGAGCGGTAAAATTTACTTATCAGTCAGGTTGAGAATTTAATGTGCCACCTTCCAGGCAGCTTCCTACTTCAGGTTGGATAGTGGAAATATTTAAGACTCTTGACTTATATGGTTTTGTGTATGTAAAGGTCGCCGAAAATTATCTTTGTCTGGAATGGCTAAATAGTTAGATCTGGCCCTGATTGGGTATTACAAGTCTTACTCCTGATATTTTGGATACACAGATATCTTGTGGATATTATCTAGGCTTCTATAGAAATCAAAACATAATGGGGATTGCCCAAATGAGGCCATGAGTGGACAATAGACTAGAGAAAAAATATTTTATTCATTAATTTTGCCATAAAAAATATGTTTTCACTTACTTTCAAATGAGCGCCAATAAAATCAAAAAGTAACTTTATTGAAAACACAATCGGTTTTATCATTTTAACGCTGGCAAGTATTGCCAGCATTAATTTTAAGTATTTAGATTAATCGACTCGAATCGATAAATAAATACAAACAACTTAAAACAGCATACCCTTGGGGCTTGGGTGCTAATTATTTTTTTACTGTAACCAAAATTATATTTGCGACAACGACATGTATGTAAACACTGTGTAAATACTTATATTTACAATAATTGTGTAAATTACACAACCATCATCATGATTTCTCAACATAAAGACAAACTAAAACGTCATTTTTTTAAATTATAATATCACATTTCTGCTTCTATAATTTAGATAATTCTTTTAATGGTTTAATGAGTATTATATTCTAGACTAGCGACCCGCCCAGGCTTCGCTCGGGTGCAATATTATACATATAAACCTTCCTCTTGAATCACTCTATCTATTAAAAAAAACCGCATCAAAATCCGTTGCGAAGTTTTAAAGATTTAAGCGCACATAGGGATATAGGGACAGAAAAAGCGACCTGGTTTTAACCCTTCAGATACCGTCAATTAGAGACACAATAGTAAGACAATAGATGCGCGGCCACCGGTGGTCGCTTGGGGATTCATGAATTATACTATGTAGTGATGTTTCACGAAATGAGAACGGGTGATCTTCGCCTTGGATAACGACAGATAGCAAGAATTATTCTATCATACCGAGTTTGCTATGTTACTGACCCCTCAACAACAGTGACAATATAACCACAAAAATGTCGTAATTCTGAGAATAAACAAAACATAATGGCGTAACATAACACTTAATTGCGGAGGTTCGTTATAACCTAATTATAAATTTGATATCAAGCGTGAAATCAACAATGGTAATAGGCGAAGCGCGGTCTCCAACACTGTGATGAAATGTCTAAGTATTTAGAAGTATTTTTATCGTCATAGCTTCGGCATGAGATTTTGCAATCTACCATACTAAGAGAATGCTTAGGAAATTAGGAAGGAAGTCTCGCAGGACCAGAACATTGAAACAACTTGGATCCGAAAACCATCTCATCTGATGGTAAGTGGTGTTGCAAAGCACGCCTCATCGTCATTTCAGCCGAAATTTCCTGTGCTTCTGGCATCCATCGGATTCTCGCGATCCTCACCAGGTCATCCGTCCACCTTGTGGGAGGCCTTTCAACGTTGCATCTTCCGGTACGTGGTCGCCACTCCAAAACCTTTCATCCCCATCGGCCATCTGTTCTGCGAGCAATGTGCACTGCCCACTGCCACTTAAGTTTGTCGATTCTTTGGGCCTTATCGGTTACCTTGGTTCTCCTTCAGATATCTTAATTTCTGATGTGATCACGCTAGGAAACTCTGAGCATAAAAAATCCCTAGGTTGTAGCTATCAGGAAACAAAAGACTTCGGCAGGGAAATTCCACTTCTTAGCGGTAAGGCCCATTGCCTCGGAAAGCATCAGCATGGGTGGTCCTGGCTGTCATTAGTTTGACCTGCTTTATAGTGACAAGTCAGAAATCTGTCTATGAAGTCTAGCTAAGGGGTATGGATCCAGTTACCTATTAGGTTGAGATAGTCACACGGGTAATCCCGCCATGCCGGGGGGGAGGAATGGGTAAGTGTGATACGCCCTCCAAGCTCCAAGCTAGACCGGGAGAAGTCAAGAAAAGAAAAACAAAACTACAAATACATGTATCGTTCATGCCAATTTGCACACGAAGACATAATCCATGGTTATAGTGTACATATTATGAATAACTGTAAAACAACTGGCTTTATATTAAATAAAATGTTTCTACACTACGTTTGAATGTTGGTCTACTCGTGTTTTTGTTTATTGTTTACAGCCGAAGCAAGCCAGAGATCAAACTTACATACTATGAACATAATCAGCTCTTTAATGTTCTCCTTACCGGGACTCAAACCTCTCTAGGAGACGGAATTGGCTGTAACCACGCGGGCCCAGTGCAGGTTGGTAAATGTCACATGTCTTCGAATTTTTGGATCTAGGTTTCCTCACGATGTTTTCCTTCACCGTTTTGAGAGCAGTAGTAATAAAATAAATCACACAAAGTAACGGTCGTTGTGGTAACCCTGGGAGGCCATCTGGCCTCCCCAGGGTCACCTGATCCTGTGCGTCTCGCATCAACCGCATTCCCGCGACTGTCACTAGGTCTGGTCTACCCTGTGGGAGGCCTTCCAACGCTGCCTTTTTTTGGTTCGCTGTCGCCACTCAAGAACCTTTCGACTCCATCGACCATCCATTCGTGGAAGGCCTATGTCCAGCAGACTTCTATCGGCTGATATGATGTTGATGATGATGTGCCTGGCCGAGTTTGAACCGGCGACCTACAACTCGTAAGTCGGGGCCGTTACCTCATTCCATAAACCAAACTAATATACTTACATACTAAACGAAACAATAGCATTTTCTACCGCTTCTAACGTGACCATCTCAAGGCAACTGAGTCGATAAAGGGCTCCCCGAGGGCAATGCGATAGGATCGCAGATGATAATGACCTGCGAGACCTAATTGCTTCAAATTGACCTTAACTATCTTGGGAACTGCCATTGTCATCTAATTGGGTAGTTAAATCAATTTATTTTTATTATTTGCAGCTAAAAGATAAATTAATCTAGGAAATTGGTAGAATTTTTCAGATCTGTTCAATATTAAGTTGAAAATTCAAATCTGGTGGAAGGGGAAACTGTCAAGTAACAGAATAAAGATGCACATACTGTAATATGCCGTCACTGCTATTAGAATAGGTGTGTAGTGTGTAGTGTGTAGTGTACACCACACCCAACATTACGTTGGTTGTTGAAACCTCTACGGTTCGGACTAAACAATTCGCCTCGTCGTTTCTACCGCGTACATCGAAGAACTGAAACAATTTGCCTGCTGCGGTCTTCCCGTCTGATTATAATTTGGGTGTCTTCAAGGAAAGAGTGAATAGGCTTCTCATAAACTACTGCGCCTTACCATCAATGATTGCATCACTGCTTACCATCAGGTGGAATCGCAGTCAAACACTAACTAGTGTTATATGTATTTAAAAAAAAAACACTTCCTCATACACAAAATATTTGAAATCTGTTTCATTTACTAATCAATTTTGATGCTTGCTTTGATGCTATTTAAAAAAAAAAACATACTAAATGTAAAAAACATGTAAATGTGAAAGTAACTCTGTCCGTCTGATTCAATCAATTAAATGATGTCGTGATAACTGTACAGATTGTCTGATATTTCTTACAATAGGCTTCAAACAAATACCACTTTTCAAACGTACAAAGGCATCGTAAAAGAGAATGTATCTACTTCATAAAACATGAACCACGATACGTTCAAATCGCGAACACTAAAGCCAGAACTACAGTAGACCGATGCACACGTAAAACACGCCTGATTTGTACGTAGAACAACGTCGCGTGGTGTGGATCAAGTGTAGCTCTACAAGTCTAGTTTCCATATAAAATGTATGGAGTCGGACGCGCCCCGATCGGCGTGTGTTGCACACGTGTAGAACTACATAGCTACGTCATTCTAAGTACAAATCAGGCGTGTTACACGTGTGCGTCGCTCTAATGTAGTTCTAGCTTTATAGTCAGACTCGTTAGTTATAAAATCGACTTTTCTACTTCAAAAGGGTTTTTTTTATAATATACACAGCGGAAATGAAGATAACTAAATACTGGTTTGATCCAAATGAAAATTCCACCTGGAAGATGTTTCACTCGTGCACTGTGACGCGATTAACGAAGTACACGTTTAAGATAAGACCAGAAGCATCGAGGATGTTGAGGTCCGGAGACGAGTGTAAGTTTGTTTTTATCTTGCTAAGTAATGTTAGAAAATACGCCAGAAAAGGCAACATAATGAAGAGTGGAAAGCAATAGGGGAGGCCTACCCCTATTGCCTAGACGGGGAGGGTTATATACAGTAACTCGTTCCGGGTGCTGATGGGAATGCCCAATGCAGCGCCTTCGCGATGTCCACGGCATTAGCACCACGTGGGCAACGCCTTAGTTGTCGAGAGTAGCGTAGCGTGGCGTGGGTCTAATGTAGCTCTACAAGACTAGTTACCATATTAAATGTATGGAGACCTACGCGCTCTGATAGGGGCCCGCGTGGGTCCAATGTAGTTCTACCTTAACACAGATGGCTTCGCGGCCATCAGGCACTACTATCATGCATTCCAACACCATCTTGCACACGCTGGCAGACCGGTGGGACTCTCCGATGCTGGCTCGTTGTGTACGGCTGCAGGCAATCATATAGTGATTTGCCACCATCATCGGGAAGTCCACCCGGACCCGCCACTTACTGTTTGTGTGATCTTTCAATATGTTACTGATGTACAAAAATAGCAAATACGATTTCCTTGACTTGATAATGCTTCGTTCGGCACTTCGATTGGCCCGCTCCAAACTCTTAACCAATCAGAGAGCCAAATTCGGTATACGTTTCGACCGCGTTAACTTAAAAACAACTCGCACTCAATGCACTGGTTTGTTAAGTGCTAGGTAATAAAGGTTTTTATGACCAGTGACGTTCTGGTCCTTTTTTGTAAAAACAAAAAAAAATACTAACCTGTCTGCACCGCCCCTCTTCCGAATCTCTTACTGTTCACTTTGACTTCACCAGGGGTAGTCCTGGCATCACAACCGGGGGTTCCTTCCATTCCTAAACGCTCCATAGCAGCGTGTGTGTTGCTCTGACCCTCACAACCTCCTTGGCAGCAACGGGATGGTCCTTCGGGACCGTTCATGTTGTTTCTGGAAAGACCAAGTTCAAATATTGAGGACCAAGCTTTCGCGTGAAATTATTTCAAAGGAAGAATCCCAAAACTTAAGTGGCAGTGGGCAGGGCACATTGATCGCAGAATAGATAAAAGATGGGGTCTAAAGCTTCTGGAGTTGCGACCGCGCACTGGAAGACGCAGAGTCAGAAAGCCTTCCACAAGGTGGACCGATTATGACTTAGTGAGGATCGCGGGAGTTCGATAGATTTGAGGCTCAAAGGATCGTTCATTGTGGCGACAATTAGGGACGCCTATGTCCAACAGTGGACGTTTTCGGTTGAAATGATGATGATGAACATACTTCTGAGATGAAAACAGTCCTTTTTTCTAAGACATGATCTAAACCAGTAGACCGGGTCTTGGATTAGATACTGGAACTTGGATTGATGACGAGTCGGGTGTTGGTCCTTTCAGTCAGCCGTTAAAAAGCAAAAAAAATCAACAAAGTTACTTTCGCAATTTATAATATTAGTATGTAAAAAAGTTCTTAAACTTTTTAGTACTTAGTACGTTATTAAAATGACCAGTTGAGAAGACTGAGTATGATCCATAGTAAAATAAAAATCTTAATCTATAGTATGATACGTCTTAAAAAAAAAACAAAAACTTCGAAAAATATTTACAAAATTTAAATAAAAACACCTCATTGTAACATGTTAGGTGATTCAAACAAAAAGCACAAAAGCACGATGTTGAAACTAAAGCTTTTCCTTGTTGATTATCCTTATTTGTAAACACGGATATTTTTATTTATTAAAAAAAAAACAACTTACTAAAGGCAACTGGCACCAAACAATAATAAATAAAATTAAAAAGAAAGTTTCTATAATCCAAACAAACACGAAAGGTCACTAACAACTAATTACTCTGACCGCACAAAATGACACAGCGACGCTAAGAAACAAACTAACCAATACTGCCTTAACACTTTAGATTATAAACGACTCAAACGTATGCAAACAAGTTTTTAATGCCAATAACATTTCAATTGCTCGATAATAAAATAAAAACACGTACTAAATTAACATCCGACTAAATAACAAAGAGTTTTTCATCACAACACTATAAAGACGTTCCAATTTTAAATTTTGACGTCAAGGGTTTATGTCAATAATATATTTGACGTCATACCATATTGGGATAGCGATAATTTGACCGAGATAATGTTGTCAAGCGCGATATTGTCAATGACAGTTAGATCTATTTGCGCAGTTTCTTCATATATGGGTCAGAGTAGAGTAGGGCGTGAGGGCTGACAACAATTGAACGTCATACGTCATGTTGTTTCCTAAGACAAGGATCTAGGATGACCCGAGCCAACTACATAGTAGACACTGCCTGAGTGGCGTATATCTTACCAAGGAAGACTAAATATAGTGATAATAATCATTTAGTAGGAACAAAAAAAAATTCAGACAGACAAAGCAATGTTGTACGATGATAGCTTAAAAGTCAAAACAGTTGCGCATGCGCAGCCACCAACTCCCGAGTCCCAGTGAGGGATGGTTGTTCCCACATTGTTCCAGACTAATGCAATAGAAAGTTCTTTAAAGGATCAGTAAGAGAAAGTTGTAATAAACTACTAAGTGAATTCCTGTGTTTTTTGCATGTTATTACGTTTATTACACTTCCACAAGTTTTTCTGTTGCATCACAGGAAATTGATTTTAACCATGTGTCAAGATTTTCTTTGCATACATTTCTATTTACAGAATAAATACTTTTTAATTTTTCTTACACTACTATTATTTATACAACTTCTTTTCCGCAAATGATAAATTTTGGTTCGATCAATAACTATTAGCAGTCCAAAACACAGTCCAATATCCGGGACATAAGTGACATAAAACTAAATAAAATAAAAAGTACAGTAATTTCAAGCAGGTGGTCAATGCACCTGTCCAGCCAGACCACTTGAATCAGTACCAATCACATCATAATAACAAAACAATATGACTACAGGGAATAGTACAACAGCCCTGCCACTACCTATCGATAGCCTAGGCCCAGGACAGATAGCCTAAGTAGGCAGATCTCTGCTACACCCCCTCCACCAATTGGTCCACGATTCTGTCCGTCACACAAGTAAACAAGATGTCAATCAGAGTCAGCTTTTGTGATCGACACCATTTTCGGCATGTACAGTGTGCAAAAAAGTAGGCCATATCTGTATATACAAAAGAGGGCCTGTCGATTCTCTAGTAGTTCTTCAAACTGTGACTTAAGCTGGTAGTGTATAAAAAGTGATTCTTGCTTGCTAACTCCGGTTATTTCTTTTTGTAGTATTTCTTATGGTAGCATAGCAAATCATTGTCAAACACGACATAGCTTTTTCCAAACCATTTCGGTGTCGGCTTCCAAACTATTTTATTATTTTGAAGATAAGGTTATGCATCTCCCGTAGTGTAGGGGATTTAGTCACTGCTACCTAAAAGATCTATTGTGACTCGCCACCTTGTTAGAGTAACTCTTTTAGCCCGGAGGATTCCAGGAAGTCTAGAATACTCCTAGCTAAACTTCTAGGCTTCCAAAATAACCGATGGAGCTTCAATCGTGGCGTATGTATGAACACTCGAACATTAAAATAAACCAACTTATCGAAGTGGTAATGATTCTGTTAAAATGAACTAGATATCAGCTCATCAGCTATTATGAACATGAAGTGGCAACCTGTATTTCCTATTAAGGTGTAATTTATCTATAATATGTATGTATTTAAAAATATATATTGAATATGTTTATCAATTGTCTAGTACTCTTAACACAAGCTTTGCTAAGCTTGGGACTAGACGGCGTTGTGTGACAGTTGTAGAATATCATTATATTATATTATTCATACATTCATGACTATCAAATATCTAAGCCCACGTAGGGGCCTCTTAGGACAGATACCTGCCTAAAATGCAAAATCGTTCGAAAGAGTTATTGAGACCCACGCAAAAGACAACTGAAGGAACACTGTGAGTTTTAGTCAGTAAAAGTCTGACTCGTCCTCTTGCTCCACTTGGAGCGGGAGAATTTGTTGATGATATTCCTCGTAAAAAATCACCTCTAAAAGTTGTACCAATGTCTATGTAGAACTCAGATTTATCAAAAAACAATCACAAATAGAGCCATTCATTACGGACATTAAAATAATCTATATGTGGCAATGAACCAAACAAATAAAAACGATTTCGCAATAAACAAAAAACCTAATACAACTTGCGTAGAAAACGTTATCAAAGACAAAAATGATGAAACAAAAACAATGTAAGTAATTTCTGCCTCGCATTCTACAACTATCAAGACTAGCAATACGCAAGTGATGTGTCGTCATTACAAGAGACGCTTGAGTCGTAGGGGGTCAGTTATCTTGTGACTTTAAGTACATTTCCACGAGGGGGAGCAATAAACAATATGAGATAAGATTATTGGAAATTAACACAACATTAATAACTGTGATGATGACAGTACCTCACTATATTTAGTAGAGTCTCACTGGCGCAATAAAAAACATCGTGTTGTTGTCTTGTGATGCATATTTTGGTCACATGTTTTCGATACAGATTGAGTTGACCTATGCAATTATCGGATCAACAGCTCTTGATTGTAGCTTCTTGATTTATATACAAAATTATTTATAGTATATGCGAAACCTGAATATAGTTTGTTCAGACAGTAACTGAACCGATTCCAATGGTTTTTACATCATGATATATTTTTTCCCTAAAATATTTAAAAAAGGTCATTTGTAATCGATTTGTACACCACCGACACTAAGTACAAAACAGATCACGGTAGGTCATAGCAGGCATTAGGAGCCAGCGCACAGCTGTTTGCGGAAGCAAAACAACCGCTCGGGTGACCTGGTAACCATGTATTTATGTCGCCAACCAGATACAATAACTGGCTTATAACTTTGTTATTTTTTATAATACTGTTTTGAAATTTTGTACATAGATTCTTTACATAAAAATACTAGACAGGTGTTTGAGGTTTCGCTTATGCTAAAAATAAGGTTGTTTAGCTACATAGAATAATATTTAATGCAGGTACATAATTTTAGTAAAAAATACAAACGTTGTGATTTGCCTCAAACCATGCTGATAAAAAATGGTATTGGATTCGTAAATTGATATGGACGACCCCGGGTCATCATTTCATGTTATGGATAAACGAGATTACTTGAAGACAATGTAAGGTCTGTGCGATTGTGTATACAAAAATTGGTCCTTTGGTACTTTCGTGTACAAGATTTAGTATAAATACTAGGATAGTAAATATTTTAGTTTTCTTATGTAGGTAGAAAATATATTAATCGTACAAAACCGATCAATCAATCTATCATCGTCGCTAACCATCACGTGAGATAGAGGTCAAACACGAGTGTACCAACAATTAAAAAACTGGGCAAGAGCGAGTCGGACTCGCGCCCTGCGGGTTCCATACAAAGGTATGTAAGTAATTCAATTCCGGAACTTTTCAAAATCGCAAAAAAAAATTGTGACGCAACAACAAATTTTTTAGATTTTTCATATACTTGTGCTATAAGACCTACTTTATGCCAAATTTCAGGATTCTGGGCCAACGGGAAATACCCTATGAATTTTGATTTCCGCGAGTGTCGAAATTTACGTTCTTTGCCACATAAACCGAAGTATCTTTTTTTTTTCGTTAAAACCAAACTTGTAAGAAATTCGATTTTACAGCCTTCAAGAATCCGCCGACTTGAGGTCGAAGCGTCGAAATATATTTTAATGCAAGCTCGATTTGATAAACCCCCTATTCGCAACGACGAAAAGAGAAAAATTTGTGAGTATAATTTGCGCCTGCGCATATCCGGGGTAGGTCACTCATTTCCTAAAAGCAACTAGAGCAACAAGTCAGCACTGTCACTTCGTTACAAGTGATACAACTGACAGACACCTTCCTGATTATGTTTGTAATGCCCACCTACGTGTAACAACTCGGTTACGTAACGGCTACCTATCGATTGTGATGTAACGTTACTACGGTTGGTGTAATTAAGAATTCAATAAGAATATTTGAACAGAAAAGTAGTAAGTACCGTTACTTTATTTTACAACACAAATTGAGTTGTCCGTGTTTACAGTGGCAATGATAACTCTTTTTACAAGCTTTTATTTAGTTTCACCTGTCCCGATGTTTGTCTGTAATCAAATCTTGCAAATTTAATTTGATCCACTTCCCGGTTACCGATTGAGCTGAAATTTTGCATGCACGTGTAAATCTCTGAAAGATAGCTTTGCGTTTCCTTGCGAGATCGAATCAGAAATGAAGACATCCGCAGGAGAACCAAGGTTGTTGTCATAACAGGGCTGATTGCTCGTTGGAGCCGAAAAGGATGGAAACCATTGTTTGATAGCGCAGCTTTTGGAAGGCCACAAAGAGTACCGATGACCTGGTGGAGGTCGTGAGAGACCGCTGGTTGCAAGACGCACTGGACCTGTACTTCTGGCGACACTTGAAGGCCTATATCTAGCAGTGACCGGCTTTCAGATGAAATAATGGTGATGAAGAGAGCTCTAAGAGTTATTGTGCGAGTACAATGCGTTCTAAATGAGAATACGATCGATTGCCATGTTGTGACGTCAAGATTTACTGTCAAATCGAGGTAAGAAATTTTTTAAATTTAATATACGAGTATCTACGAAAAATTTTATTTCAGCACTTACGAACTGTGAACGAAAAAAGTTTATTTAGAATCCAGTTTTCAATTTTACTCATCTCTGAGTACTTCAATTTTGCCAAAATTTCTTCGATTTGTCAGTACGCTGTGACGTCACAACATGGCAATCGATCCTATTCTCATTTGGAACGCATAGTATATTAGCTGAAATAGTTATTCGCCAAATGACGTGTTATTTTCCACACAAACATACCTACATAATTACACGCATAATCACTGATTTATTTTGTAGCTAAATGAGCTATTTAAACAAAAACAATAAGGTGGCTATTATCAAAATGGCAGGTATAATAATAATCCATATTATATGAAAGGTGAAATTGACTGACTGACATGTGAAACACAGCTGACTGACTGTGTCTGTGTGTGTGACTGACAGCTGAAACTACTGGGGCTAGGAGCGTGAAATTTTGCACAAGGTTTCTTTTTAGGACGTAGGTGAGCACTCAGAGAGGGTTTTCCGAAATTCACCCCTTAACCCTTTAACGCACACCCTAACTTTTTTTTTAATTCTTAATATTTTGTGATAAATATATATTCTGTGCCGTAAATCATAATGACATGTTCTTGAAAAAAGACCTGAAAATCTCTGGTTTTCGAGAAAATCATGAAAATCATACAGCCAGTAAACTGGCCATTGAACGTTCTGCGTCACTAACCATCACAGCAATATCACTGGCCAGTAAAATGGACACTAATGAAATCTATTTTATTTTTAGGAAAAGACGATAATAATAATAAAAAATGTATTTCCTAATCAGCCTTTAATAATAATAGAATTAACATAATATAATATGTTTGTTTGTTTGTTTGTGTATGTGTGTGTGTTCTTCCTAAAAAGGCTCGATATTTCTTCTGAAACAAAACTTCTTCATTTTTAATTTTTCTTATCACAATCAAATATTTATTTTATGAATTGAATGATCAACTACGTGTTTAATTTGTCCTTCATTATGGAATGGTACAAAACATTCTACACATAAGGCTACATCACATTGAACGCATTCATAGACACTTCTCTTTGGCTTAGACGTGGTACTGCAGTATCTACATCTACGCAAATTTTTCTTAGATGATTTCATAAGCTTATGATCGCTCTCTTCATTTTCTCAAAAAGGAAGCAAAGGTTTTTGTCTCTCCTATAAGCTCATCAGCCTGTTTACTCCTAAACATCAAGTGAGTCATTGGTTTTGTACCACCAGGATGAGCCTTCGCCCAGGTATCCTTATAAATAATATAGGAATTAACGATCGCAGCTTCTATCAAATAAAACCAGATTTTCATCCACCAACGTCGTGACTTCCACGATATATTATAAGATGCCATATACTGGTCTGCGTTTTCGTTTGATGATAATGGCTGTGGCGGTGGAGATGGAGGCGGCTGCGGAGGTGGCGATGGTGGGATAGACGGTGGTGGTAGAAACAAAAACTCCTATGGTGGTTGTGATGAAGACGATGTTCCAGAACATGATCCTTGATTTTGACTACGTGTGCTCACGGTGCTGGTACTAAAACTTTCGTCGAAACAATCATCAGCATCAGAATCACCACCGATGTCTGATTGTGTGGCCTGGTCATCAGTAATACCCACGAAGTCATTCCATTGGTCCTCGTCTAGTGGATCCAACTCCCGATAAGTGTACATGTGTCTAAAACAATGAGAAAATTACAATGTGTAACTATTACATTACGAATTTCATAAGTACCCACACACCTGCAAAAAAACCGCCAAAAAAAACCCCAAACGTACATAATAATAGGTTACAACTACCGAACAAGATTGTTTATCGCAAATTTATTACAATATCATAACACATGCTTATATACCTGTTGTAAAACAATATGGTTCATAGGGATTACTCGAAAATAAATACTCAATACAACATCTCAAAGTTAGGTAGGCAATTCTTACGTTATATTTTTTCAACACACCGGTTTGTATTCAATCGCAAATAATATATGTTTTTCTTATTATCCTCGATTACATTTGCACATAACATCGAAGTATATACTATAAAGGAATAGTTTCACTTACCTTTTCCAAGAAGACATGATTTTTGTTCACCATAAAACTTATAAACACGTAACGTACACGCGCGATGACAACAAATGTTCCTGCGCGGGTGCACGGTGGCCAGTTCACAGGCCATCTTGAAAAAAGGCGCGAATTTAAAATGTCGCGCGGCGAACTTGAACGCTGGCTAGTTGACGGGCCAGTGTGCTCTAACGCGGGTCGTAAATGTTCATAAGGTTCAATATATAAATAAAAATCTATGAGATAACGACCTTGAAGTGAGTGTCCAGTTTACTGGCCACTTTGTATGAGCCGTCCTATAAAGGGTTAAGGGACGAGATGGGTGTCCAAAGTTTGTATGGAGAAACCAACTTACACGCGAGTTAAGTTGCTAGCAGGAGCTAGTATAATATAAAAAGAAGAAATTGACTGACTCATGACTTATCAATGCACAGTCGAAACCACTGAGACTAGGAGCGTGAAATTTCTCTCACTACTACTACTCAGAGAGGGTATTCCAAAATTCACCCCCTAAAGGGACGAAACGCGTTTTCGTTGAAGTCGTTGACAGAAGCCAGTAAATAAGAAAAATCAAAGTTACTACTATGTAGTAGGTTAAGCATAACAACATAGATTTAGGTTAGTTTGTCCGGTTATCATCATCATCAATTCAGCCGAAAGACGTCCACTAATGGCCATAGCCCTCCCCCAAATGTCGCCATAACGACCGGTCCTTCCTATGCGTCTCACATCGACTGGATGTCGGTTTTACAATAATTTTGTAAGTACTTACAACAACAACTCAGAAAATCGGTTGAGTGCCTAACAAGACTGAAACACCCATACATATCTATCTGTATAGATAAAAATTAGGACTGCGGGATTGTTTGAAAGAGTTACCGCGACCCTGGAACGCAGAGTCTCTGAAGAAACACAGGTGAGTTTAGTCAATAAAAGTCTGACACACCCTCTCACTCCACCCATAGCGGGAGAAGTTAATTGATAATTTCGCAGCTGGGACCATTTTTTCTAGAGCAAAAAATCTAAAAACAGTCAAGAGTTACGTTAGCGATTTATTTACGCAAATTCAACCAGATCTTAAAAAATGCAAGTGACTAAAAATACCTCGCACGAAAATAAAAAGTGTAAATAGATAGTCTACACTCAACAGTACCAAGTTCAAGAATCATTCAAATATTATTAATCTATTAGCGATAAAAAAAAAATGCTAATAACATTTCGGCAACATGGCACCCGCATACGAATTTAAAATGACGTAAGTTTTGCGCAAATGGAATATCGCGATATTTATTTGAATCAAGGACTTGAGTTAAGTCGAGTCTAGTTGATTCGCGTTGAGTTGGTAAGGGTCTTGATTCCTCGAGTCGTGTTAGACCAGTGGTTAAGACACTCGCCTCTCACGCATAAGGCTGTGGGTTCGAAACCCGAGCCATGCCCGTGCCTCGGAAAGCACGTAGTGTTGGACCTGGTTATCAGCCGCCAGAAAGTCTGACAATTGGTCTCACCATCATCGTCATATCAGCCGAAAGACGTCCACTGTTGGATATAGGCAGCGTCGCCACAACGACCGACATAGCTCGAAGATTCGCCAAACTTAAGTGGCAATGAGCAGGGCACATTGCACGCAGAACAGATGGTCGATGAGGACAAAAGGTTCTGGAGTGGCAGCCACGTACCGGAAGACGCAGCGTTGGAAGGCCCCCAACAAGGTGGATCGATGACCTGGCCAGGATCGCGGGAATCCGATGGACGCATGACGCCTTAGACCATCGGTCTATCTAAGGAGTATTGTGTTGCCCAGTAAGGGTTATGGAGGTCTGATAGGCAGTCACTCCATGTACAACACGGCTATTCAGCCGCTTACGTTTAGACTCGAAGCTGACTCCAGACTAGGAACAAGCTAGAAAGATCATGAAGGTCTCGATTCAAATAGTACAAACAGCTGTATCAGTGAGTAAATAGGCTTTTAATTAACTAGTGCGCTTCACTATCAACGATTGCATCACTGCTTACCATCAGGTGGGATCGCAGTCAAGCACTACTTTATAACAAATTAAAAAAAAAACAATTCGGTGCCTCTTCCACATTTTTTTTTTATTGTTGAAAGGTTCGCGCTTGAACGCTATCTCACCTGATGGAAAGCGACGATGCGGTCGACGATGGAACGCGCTTACCTAGCAGTAGCCTATTAACTCTTGACTTAAAGATTCCGGGGTTGTAGCCATCAGGAAACACAGACACCGGCAAGGAATTTCACTCCCTACATACCTTAGAAATAGGGAGGTAACCAGTCGATGACGCTGTTCGTGCTAAGCAAGATACAATATGTATTGAAAAACCAATATTACTAATATAAATGACCAAGATTTTCGCGTGACTTGGATCTCTAAGTATATTATAAGGAAAAAGATAACAAAATGGATTGTGTGGTTAGAAAAAGTAAACACATACATATAGCCAAAAATTAGAGCTGCGGGATTGATTGTAAGAGTTACCACCACATGAACCATGGTTTCCCTTACAGAAATTCTCCGTGGCCCTAGCGGGCATCGCCCTGCTAGGTCCCAACGGTTTTGATGACATGACTTTGAGGCGCACGTGGAAGACTACGTGCGGTCGACGCCTTGGGCTCGGACTTTACCGGACGGCCCGTACCTACAGTGGCCTTGGATCACCCTGCGACTACCGATGCCTGGGGCGTTTCGTGTCACGCACGGTGGCAGGGGCGTGCCGTGTGAGATATCTTTTCCTCACAGTTTCGGCTAGTTGCTGCCATCTCTTAGATCGCCTTGCGACTACCGATGCCTGGGGCGTCTCCTGTCACAGTGGCTGGGGCGTGAGGAAGTTCGTTCCCTCACGGTCGCGGTAATGCTAGCGAAGAGCTAGCATTACCGCTTCGCAGAAAGAGGCAATCACATACATTCCCTATCGCGGACCATGACTTGTCGCCGCCACCAACCGCCTCCAGGTAGAAGCCCAGTAGAGCACAAAGCGGAAGATGATATACCTATGATGATTTCCCACTTCAAAAATAGCGACTATATTTTACAAAGCAGACAAATTGATAAAAGTGAAGGTTTTACTCAATGTTTTAGAAATCGATCTGAAAGGACCAATTTTTTTTTATTGTTTGCAATCGCAGCTGGCTTTCTAAGATTGACAACCAGGTTGGGCAACGTAATTATGTGTTTCAGAACGACTTATTTCAATACCTACCCAACTGAACATTGCTTAGTTTAGGCAACACTTTGAAATGCTACCCTTTATACTCAATTTAATTTTATTGTGATACAATCCAATTAAAATTAAACTAGCTCATTTTGGCAATACAAGAGACCTATAACATGATTCTATACTTCCTTACATTATATTTTAAAACAAAATTCTCTACTGCATTTGTGTGTGTTGACTTGGGAATTTTGTATAATATTTGATCATTAAAAAAATACTTACATTCGATACTTTTTATAAGATTCTTTCATTAGTAAACAATGATCAAGATCTCTTAATCAACCTATATTATTGAACCAGTGTTGACTATGTCAGATTAATTTTTACCCTAATAATTACCATTTTACAGCCTCTTAATATGCAAATAGGTCATCCTATATTTGAATTGTAAATAACAAGATTGGCATTAATCGTATTATTTTCTTTAATATCTATGTAGCATGAACCTATTGATAGGCAGGGCAAGTAATAAGTGGGCCAATAACACCAGTCATTAGCATTATTGTAAGTTATTGCTGATAAATTACTAAACAGAAAAACATTTGTTAACTTACATTTAAAAATATAAGTAAACTAATTTCTGCAAAGCATCACCCACCTGTACGTAGGTGTCCCTACACAAACTTTAGAACCCCAAGTGGGTGACTTTTGATAAACCTTTAGGTTTATTAAAATTACTAATATTGGGGGAGGTCTATGTCCAACAGTGGACGTCTTTCGGCTGATATGATGACGATGTAATACACATAGCTATTGGAAGGTGGGCCCAGAATTCATAGAAACATCAAACTATGTTACAAGATTGAAGTTTTTGTTAGTATTTTTTAAAGTGAAGTTTGGTGGCTATTTTAATATTCGCAAATTGCTTCCAAGTAAATTGCAAATTGTTTGCAATTTTCTTATGGAAGTGAACTAGCAAAAATAAAAAAATAAAATGTTTAAGTACTGGTTTATACTCTCTTCTCTCTGGTATAAGAGGAAAGTGTAGACCAATCTTACACCAAATAAGTAAAAAAAAAGTAGTTTAGTTAAATGGCATGGTTATAATAATAGTAACAATAATACTTTTCTTTTTTAACCACATGATAAAAGTTTGTGGTATAAATAAGGACTGTAAAAACAATGTCATATATTATGAAAAAAAAAAAAATATTTTTATGAAATAAATTAATTAAATCCCAAGCGAACGAACACACAAACCATGCAAAATAAAATAAAAATATATTCTAAGTATTAGTTAAGTTAATAAGATAAGTTATCATAAGTCAACAGACTGATGCTGTAATCAATCATAACTCAGTATTTTTTCAACAAAAACGGCTGAAAAAACACTAAGCAGAACGACTGTGTTGTCATAATTTGATTGGACGGGCAATATTAACATAAGTTTGCCAATTAAATTCTTTAGGTCAGTTTTCTTTGATAAATAAGTTCTTTATCTTAATTCATGAATCCCCAAGCGACCACCGGTGGCCGCGCATCTATTGTCTTACTATTGTGTCTCTAATTGACGGTATCTGAAGGGTTAATGATGCAATGCCAGAAACTTTATTATGCAATAGGACAGATATTAATATAGTTCTCAATATCAATAGGGAGTAAATATTTGTTTAAAGCTATCAAACTGGTGTAGGAAAATGCTGATTAAAACCATTTCAAATTAAATATAAGTATAAGTCTAGAAGCATATTTATATTTAAATTTTATTTTCTTAGTAAAGAAATATTTTACAAATTAATAAATGAAAATAAGCTGTTTTGATTTAACTAAGATTTTAAGCAAAAAAACATGCTTCTAAATATAAAACGCAACCCTGTTACAATAGCCAGGTAGGTATCTACTCTATTTTTCGTGTGCGTTACCCAGGCAAAATGTTTTGCTTTAGAGAGATGAGACTTAAACAAATAATTAGTGTATCATGAGGAGCAATTTGTTTACTAATAGCAAAATTTGTTTGAATTGTAGTTTTTAAGTTATTTGAGAAAAACAAATTTTGCTGGAGTAACGTTTGAAACGTTACCCAGGCAAAATAGTCTTTCAAAAATTAGTTTCAGCACGGAACCAAATACATGAATAGATAGCTTTTTTTGCGTAGTAAATGTTTATAAATAGCAAAATTTGTGTGTGGTATAGTTCTTTAGTTATTTAAGATTTTGCTGCGGTAACGTTTTGGGATTTCCCAGATCTCGAAAACGGCTCAACGCAGAAGTTTGAAAAAAATACCAATAAAAGACCTCAATTTGTTTAAATTTGTTTAATCATTAGTTTTTGATTTGGTTGACGTAAACCAATGTAATTAAATGGTTTCAAAAATCAGAAGAAACAGGTTTGCAAGTAAACCAATACACTTATAACCAAATAAACAGCTGTAAAAAATACCCGCGGTTCGACGCTTGTTTACATCAGAAATATTAGATTTCATACTTTACACATTAAGAAGATAAAAACAAATTTGATTTATTTTAGACTGGTCGTACTTTAGCGATCAAATACGCAGTTCCCATAACATTAAGAAACATGGCATACTTTAAACAAATTAAAATGATTCCTGAAAATTCCTTCCTGTTAATTGCAGCTTTGAATTACGGCTCTAATGAAAGTTATCTCAAAAACAAGATTATGTCAGCAATTCTCTAATGAGCCGACCAAATTGAAAAGGTCACATAAAAGCGACCGCACCATACATAAGCGCAACCATCTGAAATGAACAGGATAATATAGATGTTTTGTTAGTACAGTTGAATACAAAAGTTTTCTGGTCAGGTTAGTTAAAATAATAAAATGGTTAAGATTCATTGTCATCAATAGTTTTTTTTTGTGCCGGGGCTAATTGTGTTTTGGGTCACATTTGACGAGTTTTCTTTATTCTGATTCACACCAAAAAGCGTACATTAATATACGCTGAATGACTATTTTATACTGAAACACAACTGTACTGTAAAATAAAAACATTTAATACTCACATCGTTCAAAGACGTCGTCGTACACACACACATAAACCACAAGCACTTCTCTCCAAAACACTTGGTTCACGACTGATTGTTTCATTGGTTCGGTCGGAGCTAGCGTACCCATAGATAGAGCGTACTCAACTACTCACAGCTAAAGAGTAAGTAAGACAAGGCATATAGCTGTTGCGTTGCATTGCACACAGCGATGCGCGCTGCTCTGACTAGCATCAAGAACGTTAAAACGTTTTTAGCGTGGCTTTGCGTTGTGGTATCAAAATAAAACATTTGGTTTAACAGAAACAACAAATTAAGTACTAAAAATATAGCTACATGTATATATGTTTGTATTGTTTTAAATCACACTATAAATTATACACTATGATATTACACTTTTATTAACTAGTAAAAATTGTGTAATATGGTACTGCACTTAAAAAATATTAAAAAATCGGCTTCACGAATAACGTTTTTCTGCTTAACTGTACAAAACATCGGTTACCAAGCTGCTAATTTGCGAAGATTACCCGTACGTACGGTGCAGTCGCTTTTACGTGACCTTTTCAATTTGGTCGGCTTATTAGAGAATTGCTGACATATTCTTGTTTTTGAGATAACTTTCATTAGAGCCGTAATTCAAGGCTGAAATTAACAGGAAAGAATTTTCATGAATCATTTTAATTTGTTTAAAGTATGCCATGTTTCTTAATGTTATGGGAACTGCGTATTCGATCGCTAAAGTACGACCAGTCTAAAATAAATCAAATTTGTTTTTATCTTCTTAACGTGTAAAGTATGAAATCTAAAATGTCTGCTGTAAACAAGCGTCGAACCGCGGGTATTTTTTACAGCTGTTTATTTGGTTATAAGTGTATTGGTTTACATGTAAACCCGCTTCTTCTGATTTTTGAAACCATTTAATTACATTGGTTTACGTCAACCAAATCAAAAACTAATGATTAAACAAATTTAAACAAATTAAGGTCTTTTATTGGTATTTTTTTCAAACTTCTGCGTTGAGCCGTTTTCGAGATCTGGGAAATCCCAAAACGTTACCGCAGCAAAATCTTAAATAACTAAAGAACTATACCACACACAAATTTTGCTATTTATAAACATTTACTACGCAACAAAAGCTATCTATTCATGTATTTGGTTCCGTGCTGAAACTAATTTTTGAAAGACTATTTTGCCTGGGTAACGTTTCAAACGTTACTCCAGCAAAATTTGTTTTTCTCAAATAACTTAAAAACTACAATTCAAACAAATTTTGCTATTAGTAAACAAATTGCTCCTCATGATACACTAATTATTTGTTTAAGTCTCATCTCTCTAAAGCAAAACATTTTGCCTGGGTAACGCACACCTATTTTTCAATTAAATAAAAATTTAAATAAGTAAATAAAATATCTAAGAATTTATAAAAAAAACCAGGTAGTAAGGCAGAATTTAATTGCTGCCTTTGCCTAAATAAATATTAATGACATTGACGTTTAGAAGAGACGTGATTTTTTTGTCAAAACAAAACCATGCTGATGTCAACAAATCGAAAAGGAAATAAAAAATCCGAGGCCATACGACCTAACCTTGCAATGTAACCACTAATATTAACACAATTGGACAGCAATTGTTACAAATTAGGCTTACTACGATCACATGTGACACACCAATTCAAGATCACCTAATAAATTATGTAAAAAAATAAATCGTAAATTATTACCATGTGGTGGACATAAAATTCATGAATTAAAATTATAACCAGACTAAATTGCAATGGACGTTATAAACAAACAAAAGTTTTACAACTTGTCTGAATTTCGTTCCGTCGCATTATTTTGGAGACAACAGGTAAATGCACACCTGACCTGATTATGTACAATGTTAGTAATTAAAATAAAACACTCACCTGGACGAATTACTTGAGGAGAAAATGGTAGGAGAGAAATCTTACTGTATTTTTTAATCGTGTATAACAGCAGCGGAGCGACAACTTAACTTATGTATTGTGAAGGAAGTAATTGTACAGTCGTCTGTATTCATTCATTTGTTTGAATTAGTTTGACGTTAAGCGTGCGACAAGGATAGAACATCGGAAAAATCAAGTGTGCGTTCCGAATTGTAGTAATTTTTTTTTTAAACAAAAAAATTAGCATGATACACACCTACAAGCCCGAAATATCTACGCTATTTATTTACCGCCTCAAATAATAAATAAGCAATAAAGTAAAAATAGACCAAAAGGTATTTTCGTTTCTTCTCCGACGTTATGAGTTTGACATGCCAACATCTTTCATTATGCACCTTGTATTAATATGTCAATTGTTTATATTCTACACTTAAACCCTGTGACTGTGTTAATTTAAAAATAAACATTTAATTCAAAAACCGTCGGCAACAAATTAACTTAGGTTAATTTTATAATAGGAATTTAACTTTTCGTTAATATTTGTCCAGCAGCCTTGAACATGGTGTTTTCAGTAAATTAAGTAATCAGTTTCGGAACGTACCTATAGTTGCCTTTCTCCATAAAACGATTTTGATACTTGAACATTTTATTGACATTCAAAAAACGTTCAGCATTGAAAATACATAAATTATCTCAAAATTAAATTGAATGAGTAGTTTAATTATGCTGATGTTATAACAGAAATCTATCGATGGATGTTTTATCAAATTCTATTCCTTGCAATTGACATCTGAACCTTGACATGTTGTCTTATTCTTGTATTCCAACATGTACTATATGTCAAGCTCTGTGCTTTAAAAAGATACTAATTCTTATAATTTATATAGTAGGTACCTATACTGCAGAACGTTTCATAATAAATATTTATCACACCTTCGGTTTGCCGATGACATAGTAGTCATGGCTGAGACTACGGAGGACCTCAATACGATGCTCGGTGATGGATAACATCCATGTGGCACCCACTCCTATCAAGATCAGAGACTTAACACTCGAAGTTGTGGATGACTACTTTTACCTAGGACACACAGCCCAGTTGTGTCAGTCTTACTTCGAGAAAGAGGCAATCATCAAATCCGACTCGATTGGACAGCGTCCGGGAGGCTGTGCGATATATTGTCGTCCATTATAGCACAGTCTCTCAAGACGAAAGTCGGTAACCACTAATGACCAGTGAGTAGTCGGTGATCGCTTACAATGGGCCTCATCAAAAGACTTAAAGTCACCCAAAAGCTAAGCTCGGAGGTTCCTTGCGTGATCACATCAGAAATGAAGATATCCGCAGGAGAACCAAGGTTACCGACATAGCTCGATGAATATCAAACTTAAATGGCAATAGGCAGGGCCGTAGGCCACATTGTACGCAGAACAGATAGTCGATGGGGACGAAAGGTTCTGGAGTGGCGACCACATCGGAGGACGTACCGTTGGAAGGCAAGGTGGACTGTGGACTGGCTGAGGGTCTCGGGAATTCGATAGTATATCCATGTGGTATATACTTTCGGAAAGTTACAGTGAGTGAGAAAGCACTTTCTTCCGACGCTTTCCTGACTTTTTCCTAGGTACAAGTTTTAAGTTTTAAACATCTAATAATTCTAACAATACTTTACATAAATGTACGTTTTAGACAGATACTGTGAAATTATAAAAACATTATCTAAACATTCAAAATCTTGTCTGCGTTGCAAATAAATAAAAGTATCAAAACTGTTCCATCCCACTATACCACTTGTTATCAAGTCGAGCCGGTCGCGTACGCATCGGAGCACGTGGTGATATTCCTCACATCTCCGAACAAAACTTTATAAAAGGCCCTCGCTGTGTCGTGGAACAAACGCGCGACCCTAGTCTTGCAATTTAAACACAAGAGCACTTACTCGCGCTACACAGAAAATGGCTACACCAAAAGAAGGTAAACTTTTTATTTACATTTATTTTCAAAGTTTTCGACTGACAGATAACCCGCCTAAATTAAAAAGAACCATAGACGAGGACAACAAAACTAGTCGGTGTTTTTTTCTTATTGTAAAGGAATTGCTTCGTTCGGCCTTGAGAGTAAATTAGATGTTGATCTTTTTTATTCGTCTTTATTATTTATTAATATTGGTACAAGTTTTTGTTATCTTTTGAAACTGGATAACATGTTCTATTAATTCATTTGATAGGACAGTCCTTGATTTGTAATCTTTATCTCTGTAATGCGAATGGCCTCCTTCTTGTAGTTTACCCTACCCACCTTTTTCCTTTTTTAATCATATTTCAGTAGCAATGTATTTTGTCATTAACTAATTAGAAAGGTAACGAACATATTTCTCTGAAAATATTTTATTTTGTGACTTTAGTCACAATAGCGGAGCATGCTTAACATACTATGTAATTTAAAGATTAGCTAAGTACCAACCATTGAATAAATATAAACCGATAATAAACCTCGGTACCATTTAATTAGGTATTCCGTCGACTCCGGAAAACTAACAGAGTTTTCCTAAATATTTAAATTAATTATTATCTTTTCCTATACTCGGGAGTATCATTATCAAAAGTCACTTTCACTGTCTTTAATTCATGAATCCCCAAGCGACCACCGGTGGCCGCGCATCTATTGTCTTACTATTGTGTCTCTAATTGACGGTATCTGAAGGGTTAAAAATACCTAATGGGCGCAATGTATCATAAATGTTACAGCATACCTACATCTTCCATGTATCATGCTACTCTTAACCTAATAAGGTCCATCGAGCGTTGTGCATAGAACCACCATTTTTTAAGTGGGAATTCGTCAAATAACTCCGGGTGGAGCGAAGCGAGAGAGATTGTCAGACTTTTACTGACAACTAAAATCCACGCACCTCACCCACCTGCCCCACCTGTGTTCCTTCAGTGACCCTTTGCGTTCCAGGGCGACGGTAACTCTTTCGAACAATTCCGACAGCACATTACCGTGATGTGATCAAACGTATTCTCATCATCATCATATCAGCCGAAAGACGTCCACTGTTGAACATAGGCCTCCCCCAAGCGTCGCCACAATGACCTGTGCGTCACGCATCCATCGAATTCCTGCGACCCTGATCAGGTCATCGGTCCACCTTCTGGGAGGCCTTCCAACGCTGCGTCTACCTTAAACTAAATTATAAATATATTTTTTCAGTTGGCGGCTACAAGCTTGGAAAACTGATAATTGAAGGCAAAACAAAGCAGGTATTCGACCTGCCAGAAGTACCGGGCCACTGCCTTCTTCTGAACAAGGACCGCATCACCGCTGGAGATGGCGTCAAAGCTCACGACCTTGAAGGAAAGGCCGCTATCTCCAACCAGACCAACGCCAAAGTCTTCGAAATTCTTAAGTCTGCTGGTAAGTAAATTTTGAAATTGCACTCCATATTCCACTCCTATAACTTACCTACATCTATACTAATATTATAAAGAGGTAAAATTTGTAAGTTTGTATGTAGGGGGTAATCTCTGGAAGTACTGGTCCGATTGCTAAAATTCTTTCACCAATAAAAAGCTATTTTATTCCTCAGTCACATAGGCTATATGATATAGGATATATTTTATGTACGCGGGCGAAGCTGCGGAGTCTAGACCTTATCGCTCAGGTGCTTTTCAAGATGAAAAGCGCTTATTTTAAACCTAGTTATGGGAAACGAAGGCGCTCTTTTGACGTTTTTTTTTGCAGTTCAAGGGTTGAATATTGTACTCAAATACCTTCAAGTAGTGTGCATCGTTTTTTAACGCGTTTAGACAGCGCATACGTGCGTTGTATCACTTGCTCAGTACCTATACCACCATATTATTTCTATTAAGGTAGGTAGGTATGTCCATAACTAGCCAATATAAAATTAGTATCGAATGACGCTCATTATTAATTAGCAAATATATAATCAAATCTTCTCCTGTGGTCCGATATTCCAATCTAAAGATAATTGTGTGCCCTTGGTACGTTGCTACGTTTATTATAAACTAAATGATAAATGATAAATGATATTTATTTTTGCAAATAGGTTTAAAAAAACACTTTTACACGTCAATTTTTTTTTGTCTGTTTAAGCTAGATGAGGCCGGTGTTTCCTAGCTGACTACCCTGAGAAGAAACACCGAAACAAACTCAGGGGTCAAAGTCTCTTTTAAAGTCCATACAATAAATATGTAATGGTCAAATCACATGAGAACCATGCCGATTAATCTGAGATGGTCTTTTGAAGAAAGAACCATACAGATTTGAGTGGACCCGTCCAATCAGTGTAAGCATTTGTCAGTACTCGCAAAGCTCAACTCAGGACTACTAAGGAGCTCAACGACTTGACGAACAATACCAATGAAAGGACATTTGGGTAGGCCGCAGAAAATACTCAAATTGCCAGACAAACGATAACGAGAAATAAAAAAGTAACCAACATAGTCCTCACATTCACAATAATAAAAAGAAAGTTAATTTTTACAATGTAAAAATACTTACAAAGTAAATATTTATGTCAAAAATTAATAATAATAAACATTATTTAATGTAACATGTCAAATTGTAAAATAAAATAATTTACAATGTCAAATTGTAAAATAAAATAATATTACAATGTCAAATTGTAAAAACTAAACATTAATGTCAAAATTAATAAAAAAATGAATGAATAATAAACACAATTTAAAACAAAAACAGTTATGTTATAAGAATTAGAGGGTACTGGAGCAGGTCAGTCCCAAGCCTTTTCGTCATCAACATAGTCCTTTACAGTGTAAAAAGCTTTTTGGAAAAGTTTTCGCTTTACAAATGATTTGAATTTATTAAGGCTGAGTTGTTGAATATGACTAGGCAGTTTATTATAGAAGCGTATACATTGACATCTAAATGAGCCCCCTATTTTTTTGAGCCTGGTTGCTGGAACTACAAATTTATGTTTATTTCTAGTATTAAAATTATGAATATCACTGTATTTTTTAAACATGTTTTTATTTTTATGTGCATACAAAATGTTCTCGTAAATATACTGAGAAGGTACAGTCATTATATTGATATCCTTAAATTTATCTCTAAGGGAGTACCTGGGACTTAGTTTATAAATTGAACGAACAGCCCTTTTCTGCAAAACGAAAATTGTCTGGATATCAGTGGCATTACCCCACAGTAGAATACCGTACGACATGACACTATGGAAATAGCTAAAGTAAACTAAACGGGCAGTCTCTACATCAGTTAAATTTCGAATTTGTCTAACAGCGTATGCTGCAGAGCTAAGTTTTTTTGATAATTTGTCTATATGTGGGCCCCACTGAAGTTTAGCATCTAGAGTTATGCCCAAGAACACTGTAGTATCTTCAGGACTCAACTCTTTACCTTTTATTAGCACACTAGTTTCTACTTGCCTAACATGAGGCATGATAAACTTAATACATTTAGTTTTCTTTTCGTTAAGAAGTAGGTTATTTACATTAAACCAGTGTACTATTTTTGAGAGAGCTATATTTATATCGTCAGTAACCGCTTGCTGACGTTTAAGTTTAAACAAAAGTGAAGTGTCGTCTGCAAACAACACTATATTATGGTTATCCTTTATGAGGTAAGGTAAGTCGTTTATGTATATAAGAAACAAAAACGGGCCAAGAATTGAGCCCTGGGGGACACCCATTTTAACTACAGATCCAGGAGATCTTTTTCCATTTACATCAACTCTCTGAATCCTTTCACTAAGATATGATGTAAGAAGATCCAGGGAGGAGTTCCGGATTCCGTAATGGTGAAGTTTCCTGATTAATGTTTCATGGAGAACGCAATCGAAGGCCTTAGACAAATCGCAAAAAATGCCCAAGGTATCGCATTTGTCTTCCCATGCATCATAAATATGTCCTAAAAGTTCAACACCGGCATCGGTTGTTGAACGACCCCTTGTAAAACCAAACTGTTTGGTATGCAACAATTTATGTCTGTTAAAAAATCTTTGAAGTTGCTCTAAAATAAGTTTTTCAAATATTTTACTAAAAGTGGGTAGTACAGAAATGGGTCTGTAATTCGTGGGGTCAGATGTACTACCCGATTTGAACAATGGAATTATTTTACTATTCTTCATTAGGTCAGGAAACTCACCACGATCGATACAATTATTAAAAATATAAGCTAAAGAAGGAGCTACAATATGGATTATAGACTTAACAACCTCCACAGAATTACCCCATAAATCTGCAGTCTTTTTTACATTCAAGGAGTTAAACGTCTTAATAACATCTACATAAGTCACATGTTCGAAACTAAAATCCGAATCGCAAACTTTAACATTTTCTTTAAGCAGAGACTCTGCAGCAGTGGGTGATGAGTTCAGAGATTTTGTTGTTGATATGGGGATCTCTGAAAAAAAGTTCTCAAAAGCCGCGGCAACCTGTGAGTCCGAAGTGATCACATTGTCATTAATTACAAGTCTATAGTCACTAGATGGTCTTGTAGATCTTCCAGTTTCACTATTTATAACATTCCAAGTGGTTTTAATAATATTATTACTATTTTTAATTTTAGAACTCAAGTAACGCGATTTCGCTACAGAACAAAGTTTTTTAAATAATTTTGAATAATTTCGCACATATAAACTAAATTCAGCAGTATTGACAAGAATCCTTTCTTCATACAATTCGTAAAGCCGAGTTCTACTTTTATGAATACCAGTGGTAGCCCATTCACTAAACGACACGTTACTATTGACCGAAATATTCTTAGGTATAAAAGTAGAATTAAATTGATTACAATACATGTTAAAGAAACCTTCATATTGATGATTGAGATCATCATATGTAGACAAGTCTGGTAAATTATCAATGAGTTTAGTTTTAAAATTTTCAAAACGACGTGCAGTTTTAGGGTTAACAGTGATATTCTTTTTAGCCACTATGTGATTTTGATTCTGAAAAATAATTAATTGTCCAGAATGATCAGAATCTAATAAATTTATAATTTCTTTGTGAGTTGGTACAACATCCGTATAAATATTATCTATGCAAGTAGCACTAGTAGGAGCTATTCTTGTGGGCTCCAAAAATAAGTTAACAAGATTGTAGGACCGAAACAGACTTATAATTTTAGTACATAAACCTGAGTTTTCTAATAAATTAACATTAAAATCACCACAAGTAATTATGTATTTGTTTGAATTGCAAATCTTGTGGAATACTTCATCCATTACCTTTTCAAAGCAGTCATACAATCCAGAAGGGGGTCTGTACACACTTAATATAATAAACTGCTCCAATTCAATACAGGCTATTTCAACTGACCGCTCAACAGATAGGCTCACAATATCCTTACGTTCTTTGAATTTAAGGTTGTTGCTTACTAAAATTAGTGAGCCACCCCGTATGGCATCACATCTACAGAAAGAACTACCAACCTGGTGATTACTAAAATTGAACATCAACTGGTGGCTCTTAAGCCAATGTTCTGTTAAGCAAAGAATATCAATATTATTGCAATTAAGGAATAAGTCTACTTCTAAATCCTTGTTCATAAGTCCTTGTATATTTTGATGCACCAAGTTGATACTACTTAACGATTTTAAAACTTTAATGGAAATATTTTGGTTTACATTTATGCTAGAGATTGACTCTGTTGTCTTTATTTCTAATTTAAATTAATATTTGATGCCAAGTTATTGGCAAAATCAATTATTGTGGTGTTGCGTTGCTCAATAGGAGCAATTTGTTTAGCCAAGTTCTTGGCTGTAATAGAAAAATAGTATGATAGCGACATAGCTATCTGTCTCCTACAATACTTTGAAAGATAGTAATTATCTACAAGATTACTATCTTTTGTCAAATAATAGTCCTTGCCAACATAATTGTTGGAATCAATTAAATGAAATAAATTATTATTTAATGTTAAATTGTACAAAGTTGTATTGATCTTATATCTAAAGAGATTTTCTTCCTGTGGCAAACTTTTACTATATGGGAATGTAAACATTACTATTTTTTTTACACTCAGGTTACACAAGGTGCTATAATATTGCAATAGTTCTCCTTTGTTTACATAACCCCTATTACCAACAAAAATTAAAAGTATGGTATCCTGGTGAAACTTACATTTTATAATTTTTTTCATAATATCAAATAATGAACAGCCAGGCATACAGTTATTTATTAATGAGTGTCCCGGATATTCATGTGCCAAAAAGTGGCCTAAACCTTTTCCAATTTCATCACAAAATATAACTATTTCTTTATTTACAATCTGTTGTGACAAACAATTAGTAATTTCCACTGGCAAACTGACATTAGACTGGGGTAAGGTGGGACACAACTCATGATACAATACCGTTCTGTTACATTTATCGCTGAGATAAAGGAATATGGTCAAATGATGTAATATTGGAGGTCTGGCTACGGCCATTGGCCAATCCTCCAATGTTGTATGATTGGAGTTACATAAATAAAATTAAATAACTATTAATATTATTTTCATAAATGCTATTAATGAATTGTAATTTTAAAGACTCAATGGCAGTAAATATTTATTTGATTGGTCCATTAGGCGAACATTACATGGTAGGTTTTGCTGTCAGTTTTGCCATAGTCAAAGTTTTGATTGACGAAAAACTTACCGCAACGATGACTAACGTTTTTTAGTACTGATTGACGAAAACCATCATTCATTATTGATGGAATTGGTTGACGCTCGCGACGCGACGGTCGCCTACGATTAGTCCGTTATTTTAATTAGGTTGGTATTCTCGTTCTCTTTCATCAATACTACTGTTTTTTTTTTTTTTATGGCTTGCTCACTCTTTGTGTTTTCAGCCAGTGTCAAGTTTAGAAAGTGTTTCGTTTTTGATACGGTATACCTACAGTCACTTTGATTTCTATTACAATGCGGGTGTAACAAATTCCAAAGTTTTTGCGGTACCTAGCAGAAAAAGTATCGTGTCAGCCTTCTCAGCAAGCTTCGCTGAGGTAGTCAATCAATACTACGATTTCGATAACATTCTATGCTCCATTTCAGCAAAATCGCGCCCTGTTTCAGTGATTCCGCATACCTATAGCCCAGTTGTGTAGATACTTGAAATACACGCTAGAGATACAAAACTACACCAATAATATATCACCATATCCACTAGGATTTCAAATTTAAGAATAATTCAATCTGCCACTGAACTTCACTCTATGAAATCCGTACTTATGCATGGACGTAGGACTTTTACTATTAACCCTTCAGATACCGTCAATTAGAGACACAATAGTAAGACAATAGATGCGCGGCCACCGGGTGTCGCTTGGGGATTCATGAATTAAGAACAGACACAGTGTGGCACTTTGCCATGTATTCCTAGATAACTGTGAAAAAATTACCATATTACTCTAGGAAGAATACCATTTGTTTCGCTGAATCTGAGTGTATGCAGAGCCCGATCTAGCTGTTTAGCCGCTCCAGGCAAAGATAATTTTCGCCGCCCTTTTAATACACGAAACCATATATTAGTCTTAAATATTTCTACTATCCAACCTGAAGTAGGTTGGAAGATGGCACATAAAATTCTCAACCTGACAACTTGGGTGTCAACGTGGGACAACGTGGCTAGGTTGGAAGATTTTTTGCCGCTCTGGGCAAATGCCCGGTTCGCCCTCCCTTAGATCGGGCCCTGAGTATATGCTAGCTTCCTCTGTAGCGACATCTATGACGCCACATAAGAACTACGAAGAAAATACGAAATCCTGCATCGTGCAATCAAAGTTCTCCGCGCGATTTGAACATATACGACAGCCCGAAATCAACTATCCGGCAGTAGCCCACCAGACTATAACACCTGTCTGATCGGAGGATCCTCTCAGGTATGTGGGACTTTACTCTCTGTTCCACATACTTCCAAACCTCTTTAGTCATCACCCGTTTACCCCATCCAGCAACAATATTACGTATAAATCGTATTATTACGTTTTATTATTGTGGCCCCCTGACCCCCGCGCAAACAACAACAGATAGTCTTGTAACAGTTATGAAACATTGCCTTCGTTAAAGGTCATCTTAATAATATTTATGGACTATTTATTATCGGTAACGAGCTTGTTTTTTTTAAATTATAGAAAACAATTGCTGACGTCATTGGGGTGGATGAGGGCTTTTGTTTATGTAGATAATTATTTTTATCTTCGTTGTCAAAGCTAACTTGGAGTCAGATAGTAAGATTGTTATTTTTTTTTTTATTGATATAAACTAGTGCTTGACTGCGATCTCACCTGATGGTAAGCAATGATGCAATCGACTAGTTTATTTACTCCATCCTTGAAGGCACCTAAATTATATTCGAACGGGAAGACTGCAGCAGGAAAATTGTTCCGGTTCTTCGATTTACGCGGTTTAAACGACGACGCGAAACGCTTAGTCTGGTCCGGACCATAGGAGTTTCAAAAACGCACTAGCATTTAGGTATATTACTGGACAAACCCGATTTTAGGATAAACTAGATTTGCCTAGGCCAAAACCGCGATATTAGTCCAAAAGCGTGCGAAGCAAGCTCGGAATTTTAGGGCATCCTGACACGGACCAGTTGGGTTAGAAAGCTTAGGTGGGAGTAGAGTGGAGCGGAGCTTCCACCTTAGCCTTCTATCCTAACTGCCACGTGAAATGGGGCTCGCGACTCGGCGCGTGTCGGGAGAATTGGTTTGGCCTGGGTGAAACTAGTTCCTAAAATTGGGTTCGATTGGTAACTAATGAGAATACAAGCTTGAAGACCACTGGCTTAACCCTTCAGATACCGTCAATTAGAGACACAATAGTAAGACAATAGATGCGCGGCCACCGGTGGTCGCTTGGGGATTCATGAATTAACAGCAACGTCCGCTTGAATCAATCTTCGAGGTTAAGCAACGCTTTCCGAGGTCGGTTTGATGATGGGTGACCATCCATTACTTACATGCCAAAATTCCTTTGTGGCTTTGGAAAACATGCTAAGCAGTTGGTCCCGGACCCCCGGCTGCCATTTGAAGATCTTTGACAGTTTCTGTCAAATTCATCAATTCACTTCTATGGAAACATGTCCACTGCTAGACAAAAGATCTCCAAGCATCACCACGACGGTCTTCTCGTATCCAACAGGTGATTAAAACTTAAACCTATTTCATTTTCAGGAATCAACACAGCCTACGTCAAAATCGCGTCTCCGACAGCGTTCCTGTCCAAAAAATGCGACATGATCCCAATCGAATGGGTGACCAGACGCTTGGCCACCGGCTCCTTCCTCAAGAGAAACCCTGGAGTGCCTGAGGGCTTCAGATTCACTCCCCCTAAACAGGAGACGTTCTACAAGGATGACGCGAACCACGACCCTCAATGGTCTGAGGAACAGATCGTATGTGCCAAATTTAACATTAATGGACTTACTATTGGTGAGTAAACTACCCTGTATTAATCACCTGCACTGATGAACACACGTCTCTTCCAATCTGCACTGCTGCTAAACACGGTGCTCCACCGTCCATATCCTCGATCCGGTTCATCTTTCGGGTAGTTGTAGTCCTAAGGTAGAAAAATCTTTCAAGCTGTTGAGAGACTGTATGTTTTACTAGTTTAGTAGATGCCAAAGAAATCCAGAACTAAAAAAGTGTTCCAAAATATTTGAAGCTCTACTACTGTATACTACTGTATAATCTGGCCAACAACTAAAACTCATAAATGTCCCAATTTCAAAATGGAACTAAGATATACATACAGGAAAAATCGCACTATCCATGTTTAAAAATTGACATAGCCCAAAGTCTTAGGTTTAGTCTCCTTCACACATTCTCTCAATGTCCCAATCTGAAAATGGAAACCCAAAATACCACAGGAAACACTTCACTATCTCCTTTTCAAGATTGACAGGTCTTACATACGGTTAGCCCCTCGAGACATTCTCTCGTTTCGTTTAAATTTTGCCCTACTTAGTTTGTGATATCCCCATCAGGTCAAGATGAAGTGGACTACATGAGGAAGGCCACTATTCTAGTCTTCGAGATCTTGGAGAAGGCGTGGGCCCTCCGCGACTGTGCGCTCATCGACATGAAGATCGAATTCGGTGTTGACACTGAAGGTAAGGAATGTCAAGATATGTTTTGTTGCTATTTAATTGTAAGTCTTCTGGTCTTCATTGCACTTGATAATGCTGAAAAGTGTACCCGCCAAAATTTGACAGCTGTAGCTTAGCCAAGATGGCCGATAAACACTGTCTAAAAGTTAGTTTAAAAACCCTACTTAATTGGTAATATTACCAGCTGTGGCCATATTACCTACATAATCACGGTAATATTTTGCATCCATAGGGCAGTATTGCTCACACCTGACACTATTGCTCACACCACACATAAACACGAATATTTATCTACACTTGGTGATATTACTTATATGTGGACCCCTGGACCGTTATAACTGCAATAGTTCAAAGTAAAAAGCGAGTAATTTTGTATGTTACCATCTGATAAAACACCTAAGGGTAGCCAGCTCTAGTACCCATGTATGATGACGAAAACTCTTTTCATCTTTTCATGAACTATATCTCGTATAAATAAAAAAGAAACTTCGATTTTTTTATTTCTATTGCTTCATTTATAAAAAGTACGTTTTTCTTCTTGAATATTCAGGTAACATCTTATTGGCTGACGTCATCGACTCCGACTCCTGGAGACTTTGGCCATCTGGAGACAAGAGGCTCATGGTTGACAAACAGGTAAGACTAGGACCCAGGTCAATAAGACATTCCTTCTTAGAATAGAAAGCTAGGAAACACCGCTCTCATCTAAGTACACCTACTTAATTTGACAAGAAAACAGTTGTTTTTATTATTAATTATTATTGATAGACCTGCGTTTAATCACTATCTCACCTGATGGTAAGTGGTGATGTGGTCGACGATGGAGCACGCTTGCCTAGAAACCAATCCATTCTAGACTTCTGAAGGCTAGAAGGAACGGCGTGGGTTTTTAGTCAGTAAGAGTCTGACACTATCTCCCGCTCTGCCCAAGAGCGGGGGTTGTCATTGGATTTTCCCCACCATAAAAAAAACCTTTCTAGACTTAAGGGCCCATAGATATCAAGAAACACTGACTCCGGCAGGGAATTCCACTCCTTAGCGAGATCGATGTGTAATAGTATTATTTTGAACTCAACCCAAAACGTTGCTGACATACGTTTGAACGGTTTTCAACCTTATAGTGATAAAAATAACGGTGAAAATCGTGTGACAATCTGCTCATCCCTTCCTATGTTTGTTCCGCAGGTATACAGGAACCTGGCCACAGTAACCGCAGCTGACCTGGACGTCGTAAAGCGTAACTTCGGATGGGTGAAGGACCAGCTCGACTTCTTGAAGCCTAATGTGCACCACAAAGTTGTGATCTTCATGGGCTCGCCTGCCGATCAGGAACATTGCCAGAAGATCGCTAAAGGTAAACAATTCTCTAGATTAGATGGAAGATCTGAGCCAAGTTATGTTGTAAGGTATTGGAATCCAAGTTGGTTCGGAGACCAGGTCAGGTTCCGTTAAGCATTTTGTATTTGTGTGGATCGCCCAAAAGACACGGTGGAGGTTTTCCCCGCTCAAGCAGAGTACCTCCGTATCATTTTTGCGGACAGCGATCAATGGGTAGCTCACTGTCCAATACTGCGGTCCTGGAAAACAAAGAGCAGTTGTAGGAACATAGGTGGGTTTTAGTCAGTAAAATTCTGACACCCCCTCTCGCTCTACCGTGAGCTGCTACCTCTGTGAATACCAACAGTCCCACACGTATGTTAATTTCGCGCTTTTTATTCAAACGAGATTATAGAATAGAATAGAATAGAATAAACTTTATTGTAGATTATCTTTGCTCATCTTTTGGATCTTACCCTAAATAAATTTATTTTGTAAATAATTATGGGTGATATAATACACGGTGATAAGACAAACAACAACAAAAAGTTCAGCCATATTTTATCACCTATTCTTTTAGATCTACTCAAGTCTTCTATAGAAGACTATGTGTGTTCTGTATTTTTTTCCCCCCTTAAATACGACGCGAATTTTTGTAGCTAATACACATTCGGATATGCAAAATTACTTATGTAGAAACAGTAAAATTGTAATAATTCTTACGAGAGTGCAAACTCTTGATATATTCATAACTACGAGTATGCATATAAATATATAATTTTAAATACAATAAATGTCACGCTATTTCGCTAAATTACAATACGTCCGTGAAATCGGCCTCAAAGATAAAGAGTTAGCAATTTTACGTGATTTATTATAAAGTAACGTTATTTGATCCGGTGACATTATCAGACTTTTATCACGCTGTGCCAAAACTTACAGAATATCCAGAAAGAGGCCTCTGGAGAAACTATCTAACCGGGTTCCCAGAATTGGATAGGATTGTGAAAGCTTCCACGTTGAACTGCCATAAAAATTGGTTGGATAGACAAAAAGCCTCCAAAGTATTTGAAACACACATTGCCGGCGTAAGGGCCACTGTTACCCCGGGCGAAAATATTGTGGCGCCCAGGGGGAAGTACCGCACCAACTATAAGTGTCTGCGCAGTGTGGTCTAACGATATCGTTAGTCGCTCCTCGACGCCAAACTCTCAAAAATCCATCTAAAAAAAACTCAATAAAAAAATATGCATATGCAGAGCGTAGAGCACAGTTTATTTATTTATTTTTATTCCATTTTAAAGAAGGCTTACAGACTAACAAACTAATTGATATACAAAGTGTGATATTTTCAAATTGCTAATTACAAGCCTCCACACGTAGAAGTGAGGGTTTGCACCAGGGAAGGCAGGAGACTCCAACTCTAGACCTTGGCACCCCCCTGAATTTGTCGCCCTGGGCCGTCGCCGCATCGTGCCCTCCCCCCCCCCCCCTAACGCTGGCACTGGAAAAATACCCATCAGCTGCTAGTGTGTCTTACCAAATAATAATAACCACTTTCCTCCACAGCGGCTCGTGAACTCGGGCTGAACGTAGACCTGCGCGTAACTTCAGCACACAAGGCTACCGAGGAGACCCTTCGCATCATGCAGCAGTACGAGGACACGCATGGAGCCCTGGTCTTCATCGCAGTCGCTGGCAGATCCAACGGCCTGGGCCCTGTGCTTTCAGGGAACACGTCTTACCCTGTGATCAATTGCCCGCCACCTTCCGATAAAATGGTCCAGGTAAACCCTCCGCGTGGTTGATATTTTTTTTTGTTTTTAAGAATCAGTATCCTATTACACAAATTCAAAAGAACAATTCCTTCTAACATCAACTATCTACGAATACTACTAGAATAGTGTAAGTCCCTTAAATATCGGTCTAGCCGTATCGGAGACAGACCTGGGTTGTGGAAGACTGATCCGCTTAAACAGGTAGCCGACCCCAAGGTTGCTGGGAAAAGGCTAGGAGATGATGATGGTATAGATGAGAATGCTGGGTTTAATGCTGGTCCAGTTCCAGTTCTACGTACAAGCCGCTGGCAGTAGTTACGGCCTGGTCACAACTTTGTTCTTTGGTTTTCACGGCGATTGGCGCGGAGAGCGGGGCGGAATCATTCATCATCATTGAACCTTACTCTTTGGCATCAGTAAGCGGGCGCGCGGCGCTATGAGCGGCGTCTCATGGCATTCTTCAAACATTTTCATACCTACTTTTGATCTTACCGCTCGCCGTCCTGGGCTTAGCTACCGCTCATAGTGGCATGATCGTGAAAACGAATCGTTAGTTATTTAAAATTGAAATAAATGCTTTGAGTTTGTGAGTTTATTCACAAGCACATTTTTAAATAAATACGTATAGTGCCAAGCTTTACTTTTTAACATTTTTACAGGACATCTGGTCATCTCTCTCCGTGCCTTCCGGCCTGGGTTGCGCTACGGTCATCTACCCCGACAGCGCTGCGCTCATGGCTGCACAGATCATCGGCCTTCAAGACTACATCGTGTGGGCACGCCTTAGAGTTAAACAGCTACATATGGCACATGCCCTTAGACAAGCCGACCAGAAACTCAGGAACCAAGTCTAAATCTGTCATGTATAGTGGCGTAGAAGGGCGTGGGCAATGGGCCTCGAGTGACGGTTCTTAAAAAGGTCTCGCTGATGTGCCATTACCCACGTCCGAATTAGTCCACGCTACGCCGCTGCTTCTGTACCAAACTTTTAATTTGTAAAACTCGAATATTATTACATTTTTGTTATTTAAGTATTTTTTTTTTGTGCAGTATTTTGGAAGGGAAGTTATTTTTTGTTTTTGTTGAAGCCGTTTGTTGCGCTGATTTGTATACAATGCAAATGCTGCCATTACATTCCGTAAAATGTTGTTATGTTTATTCTTAACCCTTCAGATACCGTCAATTAGAGACACAATAGTAAGACAATAGATGCGCGGCCACCGGTGGTCGCTTGGGGAGTCATGAATTAACAATTAAATATGAAATATTAAATTGGACTTTGTTTTATTTTACCTGGGTTATTCTGTCATTTGCTGTAAATGAAATGAGAGGCTCTGATGAGCTATCGTATGCCTATACTGTATTTTCCAAAGATGTAATTAGGAGCGAAAAATGTAGTTTCGAACTGTTTCTCGTTCTTTCATTGTTTTGGCTTGGCCCTTTCACGTTCACTTCAAAATTTCAGAAAATTCATCCTGTACATATGTTTAGTATCACGCACACGTTATCCATGCATGGACATGAATAAATACGATTTAGCCCTAATAACATTGAACCCTACACACACAATAAAAAGTTACGCTTGTATGAATAATGAGCTTACTGCTTATGTAATTGGTTATCAATGAGGAAATATTACAACACAATTTTATTACTTAATCCAGTAGTCAAACCCGACCCATACCACAATCTTATCTTCGGAAGTTTGGAAGAGGTTGTAATCTTTCAGTTGCTTGTAAATTGAGCGTTACAACACTGCAGTATTTTTTGACCTTGGCAATACTGCAAATTTAAATGTCAATGTCAAGTTTCTTGCAAAGGTGTCGTGCGAGTGCGTATTGTGGTGTTATAAAAATAAGAAAATCATACAGACCGATTCATACGTATAAAATGGCAGATAAATCTACAGATTATTCAACTGCCAATGGTTTTGAGAGTAAAACTCCGTTCCTGATCGGTGTGGCGGGCGGCACGGCCAGCGGGAAGGTAAGCCTAACCTAATGTTTTGGTATACCAATATCGATTTTCTTACTTGCGATGTTACTTACGTAACAAAGAATTCTGCGGCGTAGTTTTGTACTGAAATTATTAAGAAAATACAGATTTCTATTGCTTGAAATTCGTTTTGATTCCCTGCCTTGTTAGTATAACCTCTATGGACAAACCTCATTGTAGCGTAGGATAAAAAATATTTTTCCATTTACTATGAAATCGAAGCCAGACATCTTAATATTTATTATTTTTTGGATGCGTTAATAGATACATTAACCCTTCAGATACCGTCAATTAGAGACACAATAGTAAGACAATAGATGCGCGGCCACCGGTGGTCGCTTGGGGATTCATGAATTAAGCAGTGCAAAACAGAAATCAATTGCATGTATTACTC
Source organism: Mythimna lalbum (assembly GCA_949319445.1). NCBI lineage: Eukaryota > Metazoa > Arthropoda > Insecta > Lepidoptera > Noctuidae > Mythimna > Mythimna lalbum. The sequence goes on from OX439346.1 coordinate 23,003,494, forward strand.
ATAACCTGCTGTACTGCTCTAAAGACAAAACTACACTAAAACAGGAACTTAAATCTATTAACTGCAAACATTAAAGTAAAACGTTATAGTAGCATGGAAGGAATTGGTTAGTCAGTATTTAATTCATGAATCCCCAAGCGACCACCGGTGGCCGCGCATCTATTGTCTTACTATTGTGTCTCTAATTGACGATATCTGAAGGGTTAATTCAACAATTGATGAGCATGCTGTACCATCGCGGTCATTTCTGCCTGACCACTTAAAAAAAAAAATCGGTTGATTACTGCGGCGCAGCACCAAACCAAAAAATCCTCCCCTAAGACGACCTACTGACCGGTCAGGCGGAAGTGTCTGATGGTATATAATGCACTGGACACAGAATCGATAGAAATCACTTGGAGTTTGATGAATTAATTGAGATTGTCTCTTATTTCATGTCATAAAATGAAACTACATGCTTCAATTTGAATGATTAATTTTATTTTGTCTATCATAACATCTGTGTAAATTTCGCATCTGTTTCGTCAATAATATTGTATGAAATACAGAATTTGTAATTAAAATGAGTTTAATGATATCTATAAGCAGGCTGTTACTCTTGTCAGCCACATATTGCTTAGAAAATGCAAAATTTATTGGGTCTAACTATTTTCACATTTGACATTTGTGATACAAATTATAATATCAGTATGTAACCTTTTGAACATCGTAATTAGAAACATAATACAAAGACAATGAGAAAACGAACACCAGATTCAAGATTCAAGATTATTTATTTTGCTAAAACATGAGTATACACATAAATGCAGCATTCACTTGGGGTTCAATGATATACTCATCTTTTAGTTATATCAGTCTTTGAAAGGTTCTACACATAATAAACAAACCCTTATAATGCCTTATATGAAAAATGATGAAATGCCCTAGCATAGCCAATTTTTGTCTTAAAAGTAATTTCACCCACTAGATGTTGTACTTAATTTGTGAATAGAAATAAATTATTTGTATTTTAAACGGTTTTACCGAACCTCAGAAGACCAGTCCAAGCCTTGAGCTTTAAAATCATAACGCAAACAGTAGGATTGAAACGCATCCCACATTCCCCAGTCAACAGTATGCCAGCGCATCATGGAGAAGCTCGGACAGCAGCACAAAGAGCAGACAGAGCGCCGAGTAGTCTGCATTAGCCAGGACTCCTTCTACAGAACCTTAACCCCCTCCGAGAGGCTCCGCGCTGAACGGGGACAGTTCAACTTTGATCACCCTGATGCGTTTGATGATAAGAAGCTGCTGGCTATTCTAAAGGATATACTGGCTGGCAAGAAGGTTGAAGTTCCTGAATATGATTACATCACAAACTCTATTAGGTGAGTAAGTTTCTAATAGTTGTTTTTTTTTTGAGGTTAGAAATCACCTTTTGACTTCTCCCGCTCTAGGATGGAGCGAGAGGGTGTAGCAGACCTAAATTGCCTTGCATTCTAGGACCACGGGTTTCCCTATCCCCAGTAAGATTCTGCCCAATTGAGATAGGGACTCAGTTGGTAAGTAAAGTTCTAAAAATGTAGAATAGCCAAGCATAGGTATAAAAAGTGAAGTACATTCTTTTTTTTTTTGGGGCAAAAATCATCCTATCCAACATCCAACCTCTGCTCTTGGGTGGAGCATGAGATAGTGTCAGACTCTTACTGACTAAAACCCCATCCTGTTCCTTCTAGCCTTCATACTGAGGCTCAAGTTCCTTTCAGATAACCCTGGCCCCAGTAGGCTTCGACCCAGCTGGGCTCCTCCTGGTGAAGTACACATAAGATGGTCTTCTGTACCTGGCTATTTTGTTGTGAGGGTCAGCATTTGAATCAAAACACCTCAGTAATTCAATATCAGTCTGTAATTCAGTAAGTGATACCTGATGTACTGAACTCTGTAACTGAGTGCAACCAAAGTGCTGAAGTAACATAACCTATTCTATTAGATACTTGAGTGTACAATAGAATAGCAAATGGATACTGAGACCTTTACATGCTTGACAAAGCTTACATTACATAATATTCTTACGATATTGTATTGCAGTCTTGCGATGATAGGGTATTTGCCATTTTAGAGTTTGGTACCTCTTTGGAGGTATGCATAACAGAGAGTAAATTCCCGCGAACCTCCGTTGAATAGGGAGGATCCTCCGACCAGACAGGATGTTATAGTCTGGTGGGCGACTGTCGTATATGTTCAAATCACGCGGAGAACTTTGATTGCCCGATGCAGGATTTCGTATTTTCTTCGTAGTTCTTATGTGGCGTCGTAGATGTCGCTACACCTCAAATGAAAAAAACGAAACCCTTATAGGATCACTTTGTTGTTCGTCTGTCTGTCAAGACCCTTTACCTCGGGAACACGGAGAAGTATCGAAAAAAATTGAAATATTTTCAAGTCTGTGGTCTCTAGAAGCTGTGGAAAAATCAAACTTCTAAATTAACGGAAAAAAAAACATACGGCCGTATAGTTCGACACGATCGACACTCATAGTTTCAAGGGAATCAAAATTCACAGGGTTCTTCCCGTTGACTCAAAATCCTACAAGGTCTTGTAGCACAGGTATAGGAATAAATCAGCAAACAGTAAATGTGTGGTTACATACCATGAAAGAAAAATCTTTTTGCGATTCGGAAAAATCTTCGAGGCGCCATTCGGGAATTGAACAATTTACATAGGTAAGTTAGAACCGAACCCTTGATACCACGTACCGAGTAAAAGAGCGAGACAGTAAAATGTTACTCGGCCGAGACAGTGATGTAAGCAAATTGTAGGGATAAGCGCTCGGCCGAGCACTCGGCGCTTTGTTTATAAACGTACCGAGTATTCGACCGAGAGCACTGTCTCGCCCGTTTACTCGGTACGTGTGATCAAGGCATCAGTGCCCCATTCCGACTCGCACTGGACCAGTTTATTTTTTTTTATTGTACACCATATTTTGTCCGTCTTTTAATTAACAATGAAACCCATTGGGATAGTGATATTTTCTCGTCTTCCCCAAAAGGATGATATCTAATATAATTTTTATTGTGCACCAGCTCAAACCGCTCCCATACTATCTACCCGGCTGACGTGGTGCTGATCGAGGGCATCCTGGTGTTCTACTTCCCGGAGGTGCGCGAACTGTTCCACATGAAGCTCTTCGTTGACACCGACTCTGACACCAGGCTGGCGAGGCGAGGTAAGACTTATTTATTGTATCTACTGCTTTTTTTGGGACCCGTATCCAAAGGGTAAAACGGAACCCTATTCTTTGTTGTCTGTTTACAAAATAAATTATCTAGACACGCGGCAGCGTGTCAAGCCATGTTCAAGTAACAGAACTGGCGAGCAGCACCGGGTATAATGTTACACGAACCATTTGGAGCCACTTTTAATCTCCTCATAACTCATTATTATTATTCTATTTATTTTTAATTTATACATATTATTTACATTTCTAAATAATAGTGTCCTGGGTCAAAATAACTACATTTTATTTAGACCCTGTTTTAGATTATAAAAAAATATTGGACACGTATTTTTTCTTTTTTTGATTGTACAAAAAATAACAAAGATACAGCTCATTAAAGTTACGTGTGACGTCACCCCGTGCGAAAAAATGTAGCACGGCGTGACGTTACACGTAACTTTAATGGGCTATATCTTTGTCATTTTTGGTTTAATTTACAAATAAAAAAGTAAGTGTCCCTTATTTTTGAATAATCTAAAAGACGGACTAATTATATTTTTTTAGGCGACTAGCCCATTCTTAAAAAAGCATAGGTATTAAAAATACATTTAAAAAATATTGTAGCTCACCGGACATCGGGAACAGGGTCCAAGCTACCGGTGGCCAGAGCTCCAGCTAGGCCCAGTACTTTCGGCTGTGCGTTGATATGTCAGTCAGTCAGTTACTCCTGCATAGATAATGTACTTAAAAAAAAACCTAATTGTATAGAACAATTAATTCTGTCATTGTGATGATACTTGGGAGGGGCCTATGTCCAATAGTGGAAGTCTTTCGGCTGAAATTATGATGAATTCTAGTACCTAGAATGGTAATGTCGGATTCATTTCAAGACAGATCTACATCAAAAACAGTTTCACTAATGCCTTGTTATATTCCAGTACCTCGTGACATAATGGAGCGTGGCCGCGACCTGGAACAGGTGCTGAACCAGTACATGAACTTCGTGAAGCCTGCCTTCGAGGAGTTCTGCTTGCCGGTGAGTTATACTTATTATTAATAAGAGTAACTGCCGCACTCAGAGACGCCCATTAACGCTAATCTCTGATTTACTAATTTTGTCATTGAATAATAGTCTATATCTTTATGACGTTAAGTACCTTAGGTTTTGCTTTAATTGACATTAAAGTTAAATGACGTCTCTGAGTGCGGCAGTAAGTTTATTTATTTATAAGGATCGTCAACATTACACGCGCTGGGAATTTAAAAATACATTTCATAACATTAATAAATAATTTTTTATTTGGTTACCGATGATACGTATGCCAGTAGGTACCACAGAACAAAAGAAAGAGGTTAAAATGGCGTTGTGGGCGGGGCAGGCGTGTTCAGCTCATAGTTCAACTACCAATAGCAAAATTGCGATCTAAGTATGCGTGGTCAGTTAATGCGTAATGCGCGTTCGTATTGGTTTATTGTCTGTAGTGGAGTTAAAGGGTGGGAGACAAGCGGCGACACTCGTTGTAGTACAAATCGGAAAGTATTGCCTTTCTAACTTCTTTCATTTTTTCTGTGGCAAGTAAATATTACTTTAATCATTTGCGTCGGATAGTTCCGACGAGTATTTTCGTGTCCTATTCGCCTGGGTCGTGTTTTTGACTGGGTTCACTATTTCGTTTAGCGCTTCAATCCCCATAGGTGACAGAAAAGCTGAAGAGATGGAGTGTTTGGTCGTGGATGTGCGACGTCTAACGATGTGCTTTTAAAGAACTTTGTCTGATATTTTTATTTTTAAGCTTGGAAAAGCAAAATAATATTGTGTATTTTGCACAGGTTATGTACCTACATAGCTTCAATGTCAGATTAATTGAATCAGATTTACTGGCCGCTGGCAGTGTGAATTTCATTTCGTTTTGCCCACTTCCTCCTCACTACAATTGCTGTAGCTTGATGCGGGTTCATACAATGTACAGCTACCTATCCTTTTCTCTCATTTTAAACATGCATATTTTCGTCCTGCTGTCATCCTACCCATGCTATGTAAAACGACCCTAACTACTTTTGACAACACTACTTTTGAAACAGTGCGCGCAAATAAATATTCATTCGGTCCGTACAGTTACCGGACGGTTGAACAGCGAGCTACCCATTGCTCGCCGTCCGCAAGCCCGTGCCTACGGTGGGCGAAAATCGGGATCGGAATCCTGGCGGGAGCTGGTGCGCTGTGAGCGCTGTTGCCTGATACGGTCGGCCTCTTCCTTTGCTAGCATTACTGCTTTCCAGAAGGAGGAGACCGCCTGCCACCAATCCTCGCTCCGGACCATGGCCTGTATCAAGGCACGGGGCGAGAGATCGCCGCCGCCGATCGCCCTCACGGCGATGATACCGACCTCACATAAATAATAATAAAACAAGATACAATGAACTCATTTGCATATCATTGTTTGCAGACCAAAAAGTTTGCTGACGTCATCATTCCCAGGGGAGCTGACAATCTGGGTGAGACATGTTTACACATTATCATTATAGTTTTTTAATCTTTAGTACATAGATTAACTTAAACAACCCAAGAAAACCTAAAATAGAAATCTCTATATGAAATACATACTATCTTACGTTTATTATTACTAAGTGAGAATATTTCTACTGCATCAATCGACTAACATGATTTTCGAATTAAAAAAAAAAAATTATGCTTTATGGCATCTAAGTTTATTTGCGACGTATAACTAATTAAACATAGTTTAACTTACCTTCGTTTCAAATACCGTATCGAAAACCGTTTTTATTATTCTAAGTGTTATTTAAATGAAAGGTAAGTGACACAAGGTCATAGCCACTGCAACGAGGTCGTATACTGCAACATTCTGTATTCGAACTTTAAAAAAAAAAGAACCAAAAAAAAAAGTTTGCAGCGGCTATGCTCTTATGTAGCTGCAAAAAGCGACCGTATTCACCGCGTTTAAAGTCCGTTTTGCATTGTTGCAGTGGCTATTGACCTAATCGTGCATCATATTTGGGATATCATGTATAAGAAGCGAGCGTCCCCGCCGAAGATTGTGAACGGGTGCAATGGACATCAGGAGGTGGATGAAAGTACTGGGAGGCGGATGTCTGGCAGTTCAGAAGACACGCTGAGCCGATAGCAATAGTTTGTATGACAGTGTGTGACCTTGTGATCTACTCGCTATGTTTGTTTCAAAATCTAAGGTATGTTTACTTTTCTTTTCACTGAAATTAGCTCAAATACATGAACTTTAAATACCATGACAGCTAATAATAGGGAATGGGCATAGGCATGAAAACCAAAAAAAAACTATCAAAATTGGTTGAAAAGCAAATAAGATATAACAATTTTAAACAAATATAATATATTATCTGCCTCTCTCGCCATGACGCCGGTTTCTATGGTGGCCGTACGGACGTGATAGACTGTGACGTCATAGTACATATCAGGCTTCTCTTTCTTATTACAAGCTTTAGAACTTTAAACTTCATTGTTAATGAAAAATTATTTCATATTTATTTACTAGAGGTAATAATTGTTTATTATTTTTAATTTACTTTAAAAAAAATGTTGCCCCACACCAATAATATATTTTGATCCGTGCGAGAATCAAATCGGTCACACGCAACTCAACAGCAAATCGCTCAATGGCACTGTTGAGGCAAAGTTAATTAAGCAAATAGAAAAATAGCATGCGTATTCCCTATTATTTTATAAATTGCCATAAAGTAGGTGCCAGACCGTGGAATAACGGTAATTGACCCTCCTACATTTATTGACATTTTTAATTTAAAAAACGGAAATAAACACTAAGTACTCGTTCACGTTGAGTAGCGGGCGCGGTGGCGGTCACGAAATATCAAACATATGGCGTAATATCCTAGTGTTCACGTACGAAACGCACATGCGGGCTAAATAGCGAGCAAGCTAGCGAGTGGCGCGAGTGGCGCGTGCGGCGAGCTCGCGACTATGTCAAACACTTGAAATGTTTGTGTGTGTTCACGTTAAACTAGCGGTGAAGCGCGCGATCCACCCGCGTCATCAGTAAGTTCAAATGGTATAAACGTGTCGCCAGGCGTTTGCGCGTCACACACCCGGGCAAACGCCTGGCGGCCAATTTGAACACCCGCCACCGGGCCGCCCGTTTCAACGTGAACAAGTACATGGAGCTGTCTTGAATCGACATGTATCGTGATCCTTTACATGATCTAGTAATGAAAAGCAGCTCATTGTTTGTTTTTCGGGTACCTACGCAGTCAAAAGGAAGTCAAAGGTCAACGTACTTTATTCCACAGTTATCTGGCGCCTTCTATACTGTTAAACATTTATTAAAAATTTAATCTGACTTTGGAATGATTTTCAGTAGTTTAGCATAATATTAGGTCCAATAAACTTACTAATTTCCGTAATAAAAGCTGTAACTACTATATATCAGTTGTAAAGCGAGTATATTTCGATCACAAGGTCGCGGACGGGTATGTCACGCACGACCTCCGAGGGTATGTCACGTTCCTGTACCTCAGATACTTGTGTTGTTAACGTTTGTACGATTCTGTTGCTTACAGCATATGAGAGACATAATCTACTTAAACTCCAGTTGAAATAAGATTATATACAAGTTGGAAGGGACAGATCTCCTCAAATTTAAAGGGCTTGGTCAGTTGACGAAACTGAACAGCCTTCCACAAGTATTATTTCAGGTAGCGAAAAAGAAAATCGGCCTATTCATACAAAATGATTAAACTTGATTAGACAGTTTGTATGGAGAGGCAGATCTTTTATTTCCCTGAAAAAAAAAAAAACTCGTGGCAGGTTGTTTAGTTTAGTCTACTGAGCGAGCCCTTAAAGTTTGTGGAGACCTGTCCCTGTACTACCTGTATTTAAACAAACGTTTTTCAGTGTCCGTTCAACCCATTTTGAATTCTATTGCGTTATTAGCATGACAAATGGCAGGTGCAATATAAAGGTTGTTTTGTAACCAATTATTTTTTCTTTGAATGCCATCCTTATGTCTACGGAGTAGAAAGTCAAGATTGGTTGAACGGACAGTGAGAAAAATTTGTTTAAATGTGCAAATGGAGTGTAGACAACTATATAATAAACTAGAGTCTATGCACGTTAGGAAAATAGTGACGTCATCGATCAGTGCAACTTCAAAGTAAAGGCGTATTCGTACTAGGGTAAAAATTAAACCAGTAATATTAAAGCAATTTTTTTATGACCACAGTATTTTTAAATAATTAAATGAAATAATTATTTTAAATTTTAATTAGAATCACCAGAATAGTCTTTTTTAACAGGAGTTGCCCTAAAAGTTCCCGGGCCCTCGCTAAGCGCAATAGAAAAGCCCATAATTTTTATTTCAATCCCTATTAGAAGATAACGGTTTCTCATGCGCTTTAAGTAAAGGATTTCTCCAATATCCATATATATAAGTAATATGTAGTTAAGGTCCATTATTGTTTATTATAAGGCTGAAGCTTTTCAAAGCATATAGTTTAAGTATATTTGTATAGCGTGTTCACTCCAACAGTGGGGATATAGAATTATTTTACGTGGCTTTATGTTTTGTACGGCACTTAGAAACTGGTAGTTACGACGTTTAGCCCCCAGTTTTAAAAAGCTGTCATTATAATCTGTGTTAAAATCTTTTCATTATAGCATTGACTACTTTAGTGGAATTTGCCGAAAAGGTTGACTCGAAACTTTGTTACATCCGCATGGTAATGGAAAAAGAGACTATATTATACGAAGACGGCTTAAAGAACTTCGTATCCAAGCTAAGAAAATAACTAGAAAAAAAAAGCGATTATCTGTTGTTATTCCTTATTCCCGTCAATCGATGATAATACCTATAGTTGTTGTGATTTAAAATACTGGTCAAGCGCGAATCTGAAATAAAATCGTCAGCATTTTACTTATGACAAAGATACATAGTTTATCGTTTAGGTTCTTACTAAAAGTATTAGAGAAAGGTTATTAACCACTGGGGCCATGCCAAAACGAAATAACTGTAACACGAGGTCTATAGATTTACCTATATAGAGATTGGATCAATCCTCATTTACTACAATAATGTCAATTATCTTACACATAACATATAGAGTTATATAATATTATTATAAAATATTTCTATGTCCCCCATAAATATTTTTCTAATCGTAGTCCAATTCGCTTCACAGGGTTATTCTGTATACATTAAAACAATTGCCCCAACATTTGACGCCAATGTCTCATATAAAATTATATGTGTACCAACATTTGTGACTGTCACAAACATTTGTTTTTAATTCTTGACTAAATTATACGCTTTACTCCTCGGGTTTATTATGGCTAAATTAATTTTGACTTAGAAATTTAGTAGTTGGTTAAGAGGTATACTTACTAAATTATATCAGGGTTAGCTGGTAAAATAATATATGTGATCAGTATTTAAAAATACGCCATCAATGTAGAAAATAAATCATTAAAATCTTTCATTCATTTTTTGGTCGTGAGTGCTCGAATTGCAATATTAAATAATGCATTTTTTGTAACTGCCCGGTCCGGATAAGTTCGCAATATTATAAATATACTGTAGCAGTGGTTGCCCAGTGACAATTTTTCCGACTATACAAGTTGTACGTCGTGGGTTCGAACCTAGGCAGGCGTTTTACCTACTTTGTTTAAATTATTTCATGACTTCTCAAAGCGGTGAAGGAAAACATCGTTAGGAAACCGCTATAACCAAAAAATTCGAGGACATGTGACATCCACCAACCCGCACTGGGCCCTCGTGGTGGATCGAATCGAGTTGTATTGTTCGCCGCGGAACATAAAAGGTATAAGTTTTCTTATTAATTAAGTATATTCCTAGCTGTGAAAGCGCGCTTATCCATTTATTTTACCGAAAACTATTTTGCGCACAATATTTATAATATAAGTACTTCATTTTTTCTTTTTATATTTAAGCCAATTATAGCTAGTTTTATTTACTTATTATCTTTATCTATTTTATTCCACACAAACTGTGTGGAAGAGTGACTTCCTATTTGTAAAATGGTGACTATCTCAATTTAGAAAAATCTATGTTGTTTATTTACTTTATGCAATGTTTTTCTTTAAAATTGTTTAAGTGATGTTTATTAGGATTACTGTTTACCATTGCCTTTTACGAATTGCATATTAAAATGGAATCTATTTTTCTTAAAACAGGTTTTAGTAAAGATTTGTTTGTTTTTGTCCAAAATCTTATACCTTAACGTCTTTATTGCCAAGATGTAACCTCAGTAGATACCTGAGTAGAAAAACACTCGACTTGCTGCTGCATGCTGTCGCGCGATAGATTCGCTCCTAACGCGCGTTAGTCGCATTTGCTAGCGCTACAGAAAAAATGCCAACGCGCTACAGCACCGCGACTGTATCGATGCGAACGTGCTACAGCATCCATCGCTACAAAAATAATTATTGTCAGTTAATTTCAGTATTTCCTTGGTATTAATGAAATCGATAAGAAGAAATAGATTTGTGCAATTTAGTTCTTATGTTTTAGTAACAAAGACAGCTAATCAAAACGTTGGGCAAAAACATATTAAATATTCCTACAATAAAATAACATTATCAACAATAACTTTGCATATTTAGATAAACATTATATAATTTACAGACTGATTCAAAAAATTGGAAAAGACTCGTACATCAATGTTATCATGTAGAAAATTGTAGAATTTACATCATAATTGACTGTTCACAACTAAATATCATCTATGTGCCGTCTGTTTCTTTATTTGTTTACTAATATAACTATATTAGCCCCTTTTTACACTCACGGGCTGACAGATACCAATGACAAAAGAGTATAGATATTTTATTTCACGATCTCCGGGAACACTGATAGCTTCCGACTTACTCACATAGAAACAAAATGCAGTCACATGCGTCTAACAAAGGCAACGTTGTTGTATATAAATATATACGACAACGGTTGCCTTTTTAAACATATCGCTCATTCAGTGCAACAATGACGTAATTACATTTTTAGAAATTTTACAGGAGATGCAGTCAAAGATTAATAATAATGGTTATGGCATTTTAGCGAAACTTATTAAAATTCTAATTGTTGGTCAGTGGGTCGTCCTATAAATAAAATCAACGTAAATGATGTTTTGCCCGATGAAAATAGTCTTTCCGCACATTATAACATTATAAAACTTGTTTTGAAAACAAGTGTAATTACGCCGTTGTTGCACTGAATGAGCGATATATATGTTTACTTTACTAAAGCTTTTCAAATAAACTGTTCGTTCTGTTTGCCAAAACCATAGCACAACCCGGAGGCGTGAAAAAGGGCTAATTTTCTCTTGAAAAACTCTTCTTTACTATTATATTCTAGTAAAGAATTAAAAAAATAATTAACCTGATCCTAAATAACTTGCAATACAATATTAGTGATAGTAAGATAGAGCTAACATATAAAAAATATATTTAACAGATAAAAAATCTGCATAGAAATTAAAGCTGAAAGAAACAGAGGGTGTGGCTAATTCCAATGATTAAATGTGATAAAAACATAGTGGAAAACGTAAAAAATATATAAAAATGTATGTTGTATTGTTGTATTGGACTTTAAGGTAAACGCGATTTTTTGCGGCTACGAACAATGATTGGTCGTCGTCATTGTGATTCAACATTATTTTGTTTTTCTATAAAATAAACATTCACACACTGCACGCATGGGTTAAAAAAGTAGCACTCACCAAAGCCACCCAAGTGGATGCAAGTGGCTCGTGGCGGCTTTTGTAGCTGTGGCATGTAGCCCATGTGCGGCGACACTTAGACGATTGCTCATCGTCAATGTTAGTAGCCAAAGCCGCAAAAATCGCGTTTGACCTCAGAATAATGTCTTAGTTGTAAATTTAACATAGTGAAATATTATTATTGTGTAATTTACGTTTCGGCGAATTAATTTGTTTTTTTCTTTTGTGATTATTATTGACTGAGGCTTTTGTATTGTTTGTCTAGTAAAATGAAATTTTGGTATTTCAACAATGAATTAAAAATAAATCAAATTCTTGATTGATTATTGTATAATAAAAAAAATTGATGGGGTAAGTGGACAAAGATGATAACTAGCAAATACTTGATCTGTAACAATGTAACGAAATAGAACTTTATGAATGAATTTAACTCCAGTTAAAACAATAATGCAAAAATGTTTGATTTTTTAATTTTGTCAGACTTTTGTCTACTTGGCCCTTCAATTTTAAAGAACTTGATCTAAAACCATATCGAATCTACTGCAGTAGATATTCCTATTACACTTGCGTATACAGAATGAAATAAACAAGGTGGAAATGAAATCATTCTAAACATAAATTAGTGTTGTATAGGTAACTTACTGTACTCCATGCGCAACAAGGTGAAATTTAAACAAAACTTTTTATTTTAAGAATCGTTCAACCGATTTGTAAGTTTTATTACGGTGGTGGCATGAAAATGGCGGTTACAGTAAATAAATACGTATTGTAACCACTTTTTTTTTTGCTTTTAATGCCATCCTTATGTCTACGGAATAAAGTTCAAAATCGGTTTTACGGACAGCAAAAAGTTTTGTTTAAAAATCTCATCTTGTTGTGAATGGATTATACATACTTTAAAATTAGACTTCGTCCGTCTTATATTGCCTAGATAATTTCCCTTAGGAGTATTATGTTGTTTATGCACAATCGCATATAGTAATAATAATTATTATTATTATGTACAGCTTCAGCATTTTACGTAGCATTTATATTCAGTTGACGCGTTGATTTATATAGTATAATCAATGTGTGTGATGTCCTTTACTCTATATACTGTAATTGTTCTGCGTGAAACAGCCTTTTAAATTATCATAAAAAATATTCTTTACCTAAATATTTGCATGAAATTGAATTAATTTTTGTATTTGTAATTGATTTCAGCTAGCTAAGTTTAATGTGTAAGAATTTATTATCAATTTTATTATTTTTAGTTTTCAATTTTATAAATATTTGTACGCCGATACTTCGGCTTAAACATGACTGGACACAAATAATAAATTTATATCTTGCATGCTACTGTATGTATACAATGTTTAGACAAATAAAGAATATCTTATCTTATCTTATCTTATCTTATCTTTTTTGGCCAGTGCGTATATAAGCATAACAAATCATACACGCTCAAGTATAGCTTCTTCACATTTACGCACTCTAAAAATGTATTTTATTTTATATAGTAGATGTGTCGAAGCGTGGGACATGCCATTTTGTTGTTATGCAGTTTTAGTTGCGGCTATTATTAGAACTCATCACTTTCAAATCGATGTTCCGACGATGCGCCCGAATGTATGTGGGCTTCACGTTTTTATTCGCATTGACGAACGAGAAGTGCGCATTTAATGCGGCGTATTTTACTTCAGCTGAATTGTAATAAGGCTGAACGTGAGGTAGTCGCATTACACTACAGCGACATTTTTCAATCTGTCGCGTCAACTTGCGTGTTATACAATATGTTACATTACTTTTAACCAATTTCAATAGAGGAGTCATACTTACCTATTTATTTTGTTATAAGCAAGTATTATTTAGGCTGTTTTAATCATTTGGAGACCTTCCTCAAAGAAGAGTTTTGGCCGAAGGGTGTCGTGTATCGACGATTTCGTGGAAGGATACCGACCTCGCAGCGGAACACGACGCCGTCACTTCGTGTGCAATAGTTTATAGTTTAATAATAATTAGTTATAGTATCTTTTTTATGTATTAGTTTATTATTTTGTAAGATTATTTGTGTATTTTATCTATGGGCCTTAGTTGCCTGACAATAAAGGATTATTATTATTATTATTATTATTATTATGCATAACACAAATGTATAATTTTATAAACAATTATGTAATCAGCACAAATAATGTATCTATTTAATGTTTATTGTATAATTTCCATTTTAAACAATGTATATTTGAAGTCATTTATGTATATTTTAATGGAATAAAGTGTTTGCAAACTTGAATCGGCATTTTATTTAATACATACATATATATTTACAAGTTATGAAATGATTCATTTGATTTTTAATTTTATTTACTATCTTTTGTCAGAGGCTTTGCCCGCTTGAAAGTAGAAAATTAACCCAAGAGGACATACTTTGAGATAAAAAGTTTCATAACTATTCAAGGATATAGCTTATTAACCTTTCAATCGTGATAAATAGAGACACAATAGAAAGACGATGGGTGCTCGAACGCCGGCGTTCGCTTGGGGTTTAACCCTTCAGATACCGTCAATTAGAGACACAATAGTAAGACAATAGATGCGCGGCCACCGGGTGTCGCTTGGGGATTCATGAATTAATGAATTAAATCCAGTTCAGCCGTTTGAATTTGAACTAGTAACGGTCGTATTCACATACAGACATACATATTTTTTTTCCTTTATATTAGCGTGATTTATTGTGCACTGCACAACTACCATAGTCTTTTTAAACCCAAAAGTGGACTGGTGGTGCCTGTAATGCATTGTTGCAGTAAGCCCGCCTATATCCCACTACTGTACATAAACTGGGCCCGATCTAGCTATGTAGCCGTTCCAGACAAAGATAATTTTTGCCGCCCTTTATATACACAAAACCACATAACTCTATTACCACTGTCCACCTGACGTAGGTTGGAAGGTGGCACTTAAAATTCTCAACCTGCCAACTTGGGTGAAGTCGGCTAATGGCTAGGCTGGAAGATAGGAATAAGTAAATTTTGCCGCTCTTGGCAAATGCCCGGGATGATTATATCGGACACTGTACATAAAATTTAAATTAATAAAGCCTAAAAATAGGTACATAGTTACTATCTGCAGGCTAGATCTATTACTATCTCACATTCTTGGTTCATATAATCACAATATTTCTACTTACTTTTGATTGTGTTTCTTGGCATTTTTGCAAGCTTTCGCGGGGTTTACTCCTGGTACACTACTTGGTTTTCTGTAAATTTAGGCTACCTCATCACAACCCTGTTATAATGTACTTAGTAGCATTAGATGAAACCTCTATATGATGTTCCTTCTGTTTGGCAGAATTGACGCTCTGAAATGTATTTGGCATAATACACTTGGCATAAACTTCTTTTATACAATAATTTTGGGCATAAATCTTAACATAATTATATATTTGGAATGAATGTTTATATGTCAAAACTAACAGAAGTATACTTTTAGAATGGCAGAATCCTAATTTCTATTTGATATAATTTCATTTATACCTACTTTCATTTCGGGGTTCCGGGGTCCTTACAGGAATCTGGGTAAACTTACTGAGAAATGACAGTTCTGCTTTTTAACTATCGATATGAAATGTATGCCAAAAGATGATTCTGACTGTGAACTTTCTGCGATATGATGATTAAGTTTTTATTATTATGGATATGAAAATTCCTAAATATGATTCTGACTTACAAAATTATGAGTTTGAAGTTTATGCTATCCTCTGTTATGTAAAATAAAGTTATGACAAAACAGTTCTGCTATAAGATGTTGTCTCAAACATGCTCACGATTTGTTGTAAGTGTTATTATTTCCAGTTTCTATTACCTAGTGGAACTATGCTCGTAATGCCAGGCCGTCATCATGAACGGTCGTTGTTCATGACCATGCATAATAATTAGTTAATAGTATATTTTTTTATGTATTAGTTTATTATTTTGCAAGGTTATTTGTGTATTTTATCTATGGGCCTTAGGTGCCTGATAATAAAGAATTATTATTATTATAAGTACCTAGTTTGGTAGTTCATGTATCAATACATTTAGATTAAATAGAGAAAGCGATTTAGCTATACTCTGAGCTAGTATATTACCTTTAAATATAGTTCAATTAATTATCGAAATAAAGTTATCTCATTGAGCTATAATTCATAAACCCGTTAAAAAATAAGAAGCCCGTTTTGACATAACTATGAGAAAAACCCTAGAATGTAACTTGGAACGAAACTGAAAGAAAATAATAATAATTTATTACATAATGTCTTTTAATGTAATAACATAATGTAATATAGGTGGTTACATAACGTACATAATAAAAACATCAATTGTCAAAACGGGCCTTTAATTTTTGACAAATTTACATAATGTTACCCACCGCTGACTGTTGATAAAATTACTATGCGTTCCAAATGAGAATAGGATCGATTGCGATGTTTTGACGTGACGTCGTACTGTCAAATCGAAGAAATTTTGTCAAAATTGAAGAACTCGGAGATGAGTAAAATTGAAGAACTGAATTCTAATTAAACTTTTATCGTTCAAAGTTCGTAAATAAATTCAATTTTTCGTAAATAAATTAAAGTTTAAAAATTTCTTTCCTCGATTTGACAGTAAATCGTGACGTCACAACATGGCCGTCGATCCTATTCTCATTTGGAACGAATTGTACTAAGTTTCTGTTTCCGATTCCAGTGGCAATTGATCTGATAGTGCAGCACATATCCGACTACCTGAAGCGGAGCCCTGCGGACAAGAGCATCGCGCTGGAACTCGGGCTCTCCTCTCAGTCGTCAGTGCCCGGCAGTCCGCAGCGCGCCGGGAAAGGGGGCCGGCCGCATTAGACTCGTAAGGTAAGAGGGGTAAAACTTTCTGACAAGCCTTATTTTACAAAGCAAGTTGCTGACATCTCGCTGTAACAACATGAAATTACATACCTATTAAAAAGTGTCTGAATAATATAGGTGGTGCAATATGACCCAGCCAGGACCAGGACCAGTTAGCCAAGCCAAAAATTAAAAAAAATATAGATAGATATACTTTTTATTGTACATTATAAATAAAATAACAATAGGGAGTCTAAAACAATGGGTAATGAGTATCCGTTTTTTCTTGGGTGGGTAACCATCAAATAACTTTTCCCGCCCTGAATGGAGTGAAAGGGAATGTCAGACTTTTACAGACTAAAACCCTCCCGTGTTCCTTCAATTGCCCTTTGCGTGCCAAGGCTGCGGTGATTCTTTTGAAAAATCTCTTGCAGGCTAAACCATGTAACTTTCTTACTTGAATGTTTTTCAGGATAGATATTGAAGCGACAGCAATAATGGGAGAGATGGAGGCTTACGAACAACAAGGCAACTGCACTGACGTAGCTGGCGGTATCATCTCCACGCGTGGCTTCGCAATGTGGCGGGAAATGGGATGAGGTTACCTTTGTATTGTATTTAACTTCAACTACAGCACATTAATGACCAAAGTCTGCATCGTCTGACATCAGACTTAGGTCATTGTGTAGGAGTTCACCACCGACCAAAGTGTTGGCATCGCTTGGAGCTGTGCTCACTCCCCAAGGGACAACGGTCATGAAGGTACACTTGTATTAAAAATGTTTCGAAAGTAGATAAGCTTAAATTAGATATTTATACCAAATTGAATGGGCTCGTGAGTAGGCCGGACCTAGTGGTGTGCCTTTCTGAAAAAGGTCGTTATCGATATCAAAATAAGTTTGATTAAAAACACGTAGGTATCTAGGTGTAGTTGTTTCTATCTCAATAAATTGGCAAATTTCAAAATTACGTAAATCCTCTCGGCAACTACGTTTTAAGCACAAACTATTTTTTTATTATAGAATCATGTTCCGCCTGTCAAAGTAGTTTCCCGCCATTACACTGCTGCGCCATATTGAAAAAAAAAATAGTTGCTCTTTACCATAGATTATCGTAAGTAAATAATTTTCTAAACGACATTTTAAATAGGTAAATCTCATACATAAGAGAGCTACATATCTAGGGCTAAAAAAATATAATATAAAACTCCTTTAGTTAGCCACTAGTCATACAATTTGTTTAAACTAAAGAGATGCTCAATGGCATTAGTACTTACTTATTCGTTTTGTTCAAAGTTTTGATGTTTATATTGGCATTCTATTGAATTGTTAAATAAGATAAATTATTATTAAAATAACCTACTTAAGTTTTGAAAACGATTGTTTGAAATTAAAAAGTCTTCGAAAGAACCGATGGAGGGGAGTATAAGGAAAAAAAATTGGTAGTATTAAAAACTTCGCTTGCCATATGGCCTTTATCAAAAAGTAATATTTTTAAATGATAAGCCATAAGTGACTAGGCCCTTTTAAAATGTAAGTTCGCGGCCTGTTTCACAGTGCCCAGTTAGGAAAAAATCTTCCATAAAATACTTAAAAAAAAAATTACCCAGTAAATCCGCCAGATAGGTTTACTGAGACTTATCTGGTGAAACAGGCCATGGGCCTTTTTCCCTTTTGAACGTCCTAAACAGTGTGTTACTAGTCAGTTGTTTACGGATAATGTAAGGAATGATCGAGGCTGTTGAAAACATTGATTGTCGTATTAAATCGCGATATTCGCTATTGTGTTGTTGATTTTATTTATTATAGTTTGTAATTAAATTAAGTAAGCTGTAGCTTGTACGCTTGAGGCTCTGTTCCTCATTGTATTGTACATGGAGATATGCTTTGTATTGATACGTGATAAGGCTCAGATGATATTGAATAGTATACCTTATTTATAGTACGTTAAAGCGCAAATCAAATCGAACGAACTTGCTTTTGCAATCGTCTGACGTTCATACAAGTTTGCTTTTTATGTCACTGAAAATAAAGTGTATTATTCTCTGCACTGAGCCTTAGGCAACCAGACTGGTCAAGTGAGGTCTAGCCAACCTGATGGGCTTAGCCCTTTTAAGATAGCCATTCAAATGTGCCTACTGGCTGCTTCCGATATGACAGTCTGGTTGCACAATTTGTTATAAACGTTACTTGCACTTTTTTATATGTAAGTCGCAAAAAAGTACGATTATAATCGTTACCACCTTGATAATAGAGTTGATAATGTAAATGGTATAGCAAGACATGATAAAAATAGTTTCAATTTTTTCCTAGGGTTATTGTATCTCTTACTAGTTGTAAGCAACAGATTAGCCATATTGATGTCATCGGGTTATTGGAAACACCGAACACCGTGAGTAAAAAAATAAAAGGCGATTAGAATAATATTTTGAACTATCGAATTTCTATGAGATTTATTGAATTTGAAATTATCTGTTTACAACAATCATATCAAAATTAAAGTCACTACAGACTCAAAAAAAAGAATAAAAAGAGACAATCTACTGAAACTCTAACGAAAAAAATAATAGAATTTTATAGAACATTCAATCATTGTTACTTATAAAATTCGAATGTACCAACACTATCATTTTTATTTTTAAATGCGTCTGACACTGAATTTAAATCTCAAAAAATATGCATATGCACAGACTTTGGCGCCTGGGTTGTCGCTCCATCGTGCCCCCCCCTAGCGCCGGCACTGGTTTCGGATGTGATGATTCAAAATTGAAAACATTTCTTTTTCCATTAGACCAAATGTAGGCACTTTCGAATAGTCAAATGTCGGTCAGTCCAAGAAAAGTGAACCTAATTTGCACACACACACAAACACATGTCAGTCAGTGAAATTCCTTTTATGTACGAGTTTATAGATTATTTTTCAATATTTATTACAATCTTACGGTGTTCGCAATAATCCGGTGACATGAAAATATCTTTTGGAATAAAAAATAGATACTTACTTGAAATAGTGTATGGTGTCCGTCTTCTTAGGAATCCCTTTTGTATGTTGATTATTTTTAATTATGAAACGCTAATTGATTGTTATTAATTAATTAAAGCAAAATAAGTTAAAATAATTTTCGAAGTTCCATTTTGAGATAATCGCAGATTTGTAAACTTTTTACTCATTATAATTTTAAGAATATTAAAAGACAATCAAATGAAGAGATTCTTTTTATTTTTAATATCTGCAATCATTTCAAAATGAATCGAGTTGTTTGTTCCTTAACTCTTTAAACGCTGGCGTCGGATTAGCCAGACGAGTGTTTTCGTGTCCTCTTCGCCAGGGTCGTGTATTTGCGACTGGATATCCATCTCGTTTAGCTCTTCAATCCCCATAGGTGACAGAAGAGCTGACGAGATGGAGTATTTGGTTGTGGACGTGCGACCCTGGCGGAATAAACACAAGAGTGTGTCAGATATATGCGACGTGAGCGGTTATATAGTAAATTATTTGATTGGATTACTGTTGCCGTTTTGTTGAACACATGTGACATACGCCTAATTAGTGATTGTACCAAAGAAAATGTTTACATGTTAGTTATGTGATTGTTTTTTTTTTTTAATATTTATTGCTTTAAAATTGTGTTATTTAAAATAGCCCCACTATTAAACTGCTGGCAAGTATGTAGTTTCCAAGAGGGTAACTTCTGGTTATCAGAAAACGTTAAAAATGACTCCTTATCGATTAGTTTCTATGTGATTTTGTTTAAAACCTTCACCTCTACTTTTTTGTTCTTATGTGCCTTATTAATTTATTTTCCTGATCGTTTTTATTTAAGAAGTAACCCATAACATAATAAAAGGGGTCAAACTTTATGGAGCTACAAAAATCTTATTTTTTTTTTATTAGTGTGTCACACTGTTGAGCCACGGTTTCCCCCCCCTTTTCCTTCCAAACTTCTCTGTCTTGGGCAATCTTTAGCCAAGTTTGTCCCGTGAACATGATTAGATCGTAACACCTTCACCCCATCGACCTCTCTTGTTCACGATCACACAAAAGATAGAAGAGGTTAGAAAGGAAATATTTTCCGATTTGTACTACGAGTATCGCCGCTTGTCTCCCACCCTTTAACTCCACTACAGGCAATAAACCAATACAAACACGCATTACGCAACTGACCGCGCACACTTAGATCGCAAGTTTGCTATTGGTAGTTGAACTATGAACATTGCCCTCCTTTGTGGCACGCCTGTCCCGCCAACAAGGCGATTCTAACCTCTTTCATCTGTTCTGTGGTCACGATCTTCGGTTATCCGGGTGCATTCGTACGAGACCAGAAAATTTATAGAAGTTTTGTTTTTAATTCCTTGCCAGCAGTGACCCCACTAGTTTACTCCACCTCTGCTCACATTGTTTCTGTAAATAAGCATTATTCTATTCCGTGCTACATTCTAATGTCTTGTATTCTGATGCAATAGTTCGTATCTACACACAAACATTGTAAAAAATATATTATTTTTCAAATAAAACTACTGCAGTTTGATTTGTCACTTGTACTGGGACTGGGGAGGGGTTGCTCTTGAAATACCTGTTTTTTTTTTATGAATCTTAGGCTTGCGCTTGCTTGACCACTATCTTGCTTGATGATAAGTGATGATGTGGTCGATGGTAGAGTAGGCTTGCCTAGAAGTAACCTTGGGAAACACAGACTCCGGCAGGGAATTCCATTCCTTAGCTGTACACACAATGAATGTATTTTGTTGTGTGATGCCATCAGTATATTTTTGTATTAAAATGTACTATTTAGATCTTGATTCAATTTTAACTTTCATAATTTTTTTTTTAAAAGACATGTGTAAACCACATGTAGTGTATGACAATATTACACTGTCATTCACTAATGTGGTAGGCATTTGTCGTGTAAGGTAATTGTAATAAGTGTTGATCTGTTTCATGGACTCTTGATGGTCTGAAATAAATTTATTATTATGTTATAAAGAATTAGGAATAATTATGATGAATACACGTTTTGATAAGTAATAGTGGAGGTAAGTGACAATAAAACACAAGAATTAAAATTTGATCCATATAATACACAATAAAATAATAATTATTGCAATAATATAATAGAAAACAAGTTAATCGTTGTTTATTAAATAGATTTATTTAAATATAGACTCGCCTTACTGACGCGGTTGCACGTAGGGTGGCACGCGGACTAGAGGGCGTTACTGTCGATTGGTCAGTGACATGACTGTGACAGATGACAAAAAAATGTAACTATCATGACAAACCTATTGGAAATTATAGATGTAATGAAGAAATATCTTTTCATCGTTGAAAAGAAAGTTTAAAGGTACATAGTTAAATATTTGTGAACAAGAATGGCGTGAACCGTCATGTCACTGATCAACCAGTTACTGGCGCCCAGCGTGGGACACGCGGTGCTAATCACAAACGTTGCTTCAAATAGCCTTCAAACCGATAGTTCTTGTAATTTCAAGCGATTGCTATAAATATGTTCCTAAAAATATTTCATGCCAAATTGATTCTTGTGAACATTTACATTACAGTCGATTATGGCTCATATTTGTATGTCATATTAACGTAATAAAAATAAAAGGTAAATTGTAAAAAATATTTGAACAAAAACTATCCAACGCACATCACGTTTGCTTATAGTACATTACTGTACGAATCGATGTTCAGCCAACTAAACTGACTAAAACTATTTAGTCGATATACCAAGCTATTCATAAACCTAAACGTCAAGTTTAGTTGACTGAATCGACTAATAAGTCAACTATTCGACTAAAGTCAAGATAGTCGAGTTACAACACTCGTACACCCGAAGCGAACAAAAAAATATATCCGAATTTATACTATACATTTGGTCAAAATATTAAAAAAGAAATGTACAATTAAATACTACAATTATTTTAATAATATATAAGCTGTAAACACTATGACGCTCTATTTGTTACAAATCAAAGTACAACTTATTTATTTAGGATTTGTTTACTGGTTAGAATCTGCGAACGTGGAAACTATGAAAGGCCAGTTGTATGTACCACCAAAGACACTTCCGCCTGACCACCACTAAGTTCATTTTTGTTTGAACTCTAAACATTTTTGTTTCAAAGGGTTTGGTTTGCCGCTGCGCCGCAGGATTCAAGCGATATTTTTTTAAAAGTGATCAGGTAGAAATGACCGCGATGGTACGTTTTTTTTTTCCAAGATGACACAAGTTTAGAGATACAAAAATAAACAAGAAGTACTATTTAACTATTATTTGTACTTTACATCAGAAACTATAATACAACAGAGATGAAAAATAATCTTTCTAATTAAAAAGTTTTCAGACAACGTTAGTTTTTATCTCAACAACTATTTTTCCTACACTTTTCCGCATCTAACCAGTAAACGAACCCTTTGTATATTACAAATGAAACACTTGCGCTAACTGTATTGCATTATCTGTCACTTACAATAAAATATACACGATATTTACAATTATAGAAATCGTTATCTATTACTATTGATTGTCGAATAGGAATACAACCCCCAAACTGTACAGTGCATTCTATAACAGCTGTGTACTGTTGTGATTTAGAAGTTACACATCGATGTCGCCGGGTTAATTCGAAAAACAAATTTTGTGATTACCGACTTATTGCCCGGGGGCTTCGATATTGTTTCTTGCACGTTCTTCTCCATAGAGATTTACACTTTGGAACGTGTAATTTAGCTTAATTTTTATTTTTGACTGACCCACAATGTGACAATTCAAAAGTGCCTGTGAATGGTATATTTGATATATACGTTTCTGATTAGTCTCTCGCCTGGGCAAGGGTCACCATGGCCAACCTAAAAAAACGTTATGGCCACAGTTGACAGCCACCATAAAAATTGGCAAAGTGTGAGTCGGAGTATGTACTGGCTGTGAGACGAACACTAGCAAATTAATAAATCTATAAAATGTTCGATCACGAACTTCAAATTAAAAAAAGTAACATCATCAGTGGAGTGGACCCGGTATTCCGAGTTTGGGTGTCTCAAATTGTGTATGTTAGTTTACACGTTCAGTAGAAATTCGTAATGGAGCAAAAAATGCTGTTATTTTAACTAGTAAATAGTTGGTTTAAAATTCAGCTGTCTTTAACTTGTATGTTCTATTCTAAAGCACAACAGTACACAGCCAACCAAAACTCAATTCCCCATTCAATATGTAAAGTACATATTGTCAAAGCTACACTGCTCGGATTCTTTAAAAATATTAGATCTCACTTTATTGGTGCACATATGTATATTAAATATTCGCCGTACATTTATTTATTGCTCAAGTTTTCACGGTATGTCGCTGTTGCATAAAGCCCCCAGACAGGATCACTACATAGTATAAAACAAAGTCGCTTTTTCTGTCCCTATATCCCTATGTACGCTTAAATCTTTAGAACTACGCAACGAATTTTGATGCGGTTTTTTTTAATAGATAGATGGTTTCAAGAGAAAGGTTTATATATGTATAATAACATCCATTAAACAGTGGAGAAATACTGTTACCCGAGCGAAGCCGGGGCGGGTCGCTAGTTTCATATAAATTTTAAACAATATCAATAAAAAACCCTTTTAAAATCTACATCGGATATATCCGACAAACATTCTCACTTTTATTCCGACAGGGTCGCACATCCACGACAAATACTCCATCATCGTCAGCTCTTCTGTGATTTATGGGGATTAATTCATGAATCCCCAAGCGACCACCGGTGGCCGCGCATCTATTGTCTTACTATTGTGTCTCTAATTGACGGTATCTGAAGGGTTAAAGAGCTAAACGAGATGGAGTCGCAAACACACGACCCTGGCGAATGGGACACGGAAACATTCGTCGGACTCGTCGTTAAAATTACTCTACAGACAGAACAATAGCTCATTGCTTCACAATTTTTCAGGAGGACCTTAAAACTGGCAGAAAAAGAAATTAAAAAATAAACCACGAAAAATGATAATTCTGTGCACCAATAAAGCAACACCTGTATAGCCCACAAACGTTAATTTAAATATGTATACATGGTGTTTACAATCTGTGATTCACAAATGGTGTTCTTAATTGAAATAATTAATTTTACTCCTGATATATCACTGATTTAAATATCTGAAGAAATAGTAGTATTTCATTTTTTTAGGCGTACTCTCATTCTACATTACGTTCTTAGGCACACCATGTTTAAAAGCTGTTTATTTTTAAAATCAAAGTAATTGATTGCCTAATTTTCTATGATCATCCAACATTTTTCTAGGCATTCGCAAGAAACGAAATTTGCTGTTTTTGGTTTTATAACTCGATAAAATGATGAACGACTGATTAAGTTTCTTGAAACGTAATTTTCGCATGATACTAATGCCTAGAAATAATTTTTGAAGATGACAAAAAAATACGTTGTAGAATGTGAGTAGTTCACATAAACTTGTTTTTTCCTGACTACGTTGAAGCCAAAATGAGTGCAACATCACACAATAAGACTATGTATGCTCGAACCTAGTCAAACTCTCAGGCACAAATGTACCGAATGCGATGCACTTCGGTACCAGCTAATTTAAACTTTATTTATACGTAATAAGGTTTAATTAAGTTAGCTGAAATAGTCTGACTTGAAAGTAAAATGACTTGGCAATTTTGTATAGTATTTTAATCATTTAAAAAAATATATATTTGATACTTTTTAAAACGTTCTTTTATTAGTAAATTATGATCAAGATCTCTTAACCTTTTCGACGCCCATCTATATAATACGCAATGTGTCCTCCAGCGCCACGCAACAAATTGTTTCTATGTTAAACTAAGTAACAAATGATTCTATTGAATATAAAACAAACAAGAACTTATTATGTGTGAAAAAGTTAAAAATATAGCTTATAACAGGCCAATTTTCCATAAAAACAAAATAAATGAATATTACATCTAGATTAGACTCGACGATTAGAGAGAATTGCTAGAGTCTGGTAAAAGTCGAAAATTTATTTTATACTATGATTACTTCTAATCAAGTAGTGGCGCTGAGGGCACGAAAATCTCGAACTTGTATACAAGTGATTGGCGTTCAAAAGGTTAATCAATCTTGATTTTTGAACCAGTGTTGACTACATCAGATTTCATTTTGTCCTAAAATTACCCAAGTCGTTAGACTTTTAAGACAGACTCTATAAGGTGTGCTGTATTTGGTACACTGGTGCCTGAGAGGTAAAAATGATGTGCAATGAAATCCTTAGGTTCTAGAGTGTAGATAAAAACTAGTATGGCTCTTTCCCAAACTAAATTAATAATTTAATTGTATCTTAGACCCCTCCCTTATTGGTCGATGAAGTATTGGTAAGACTTGCGCGCATGCGCAGAACTATCAAATATTCTTTAGCCCTGTTTCTGAATTTAATATGTGTCAAATTGATAATCGAGCGGTCGCTACTACTGATTGGTTCAAATCGTTTTTAACACTTTCGGTGCGAAGAACATGTAATAATTTGTTCGTATGCCCACAAACGGCTCCCTGAGGCGATCTTCACGTAGCTGTTAAAGACTTGTTCATGTCTGACTAAAGGTATGATTCCGAACTCGGCAACAAGCAGCAGTGTTGTTGCCGCAGTGCTGCCACACATTGCCACACTGCCTACATTGCTGCCTAGCTCGGAATGTAATCTCATATAAGCTTATAGAAATTGTATGGGGACCAGTAGTGTCGCGGCAGCACTGCTGCGTGCAGCGTGGTTCGGAATCATACCTTTACGAGTCCAAATCTAACTATGCTGAGTATTTTTTTTTTTTTTAGATTTCCAATCAGTTTCCTTGGCACCGAAACTGTTAACAGTCGGTCACAACAGTGTTGCGGTTAATTTATGACACTTGATCATGATCTTTTATTTTTTACTATTTCCCTGTAACAAAAATAAAAAAGAAACATATTCTAGAAAACCCAGGTAGAAAAAAAACTCACCAACAAATAAGAGAGCCGTCTCAATGGCACCGTAGTCAGGTCATTCGCAATCACAGAATCAACTAGTATATCCCAAAATATATCACTATGACGTCACAACTCCGTACTAAATGTTCCTTTATAACTACTAAACGCGTTTTGTTCCAAAATATTCATTTTACGTGTACTATGAACATGTGCTATGTTACTATTATCACGCGATAAGCCTTTGAACACCGTTGCTAATACTGCACGGCCGTTGACTATTTTTAAAAAGATGTGGTTCCATGCATGCGACTGATCCGCAATCTCGACTAAGGGCCCCCGCCCATGGCGACTTTTTGTAGCGATGCTGTAGCTAGAGATGGGTTTCTAACCGGTAAATACCCAAATGCAGGGTTTTTACCCGGGAAAATGCCCAAATGCAGGTTCTTTACCCGGGTAAATACCCAAATGCAGGGTTTTACCCGGGTAAATATCCAAACGCAGGGTTTTACCCGGGTAAATACCCAAATGGTGGGTATTTCCCGGGTAAAAACCCTGTTTATACCCAAATCGGGTATTTACCCAGTAAATACCCGATGGGATTTTACCCACCGCCCATCTCTAGCTGTAGCGTTAGTAGCGCGTTGTCATTTTTTCTATAGCGCTTGAAAATGCGACGAACGCGCGTTAGTAGCGATGCTGTTGCGTGGTTACGAATCGCGCGACAGTATTGCTGCAAAATGTCGTCGTTTGCAAGGGCCTTAAGAGGTCATACGCATAAGCGGCATGTTGCCAACAGCAGAGGTAACAGCAGCCGTCTACATTCCAACTTTGAAGACCAGCGGCTGCCGTCGTCTGTCAAGTGTCACTATAGGTCAGTTGTACCGATGGCAACATGCCTCTCATGTGTATGAGCTCTTAGACTTGACATTTAAAATGCTGTATTTATCACTCTATGAAGACTGATTTAACGGTAAAAATTAGTCAAGGAGTGAATCACATTGAGAGGTAGCTTGTTTATTCGTTATACTCGGTTTTTATGGACTATTTTACTTGTTCTCAGTCAGAAACTCAGTCTTAATTCAGGCACTTTGAATACAATTGTTTAGTAGGCAGAAATTGGTAATTATTTACAACACATGTATCAATCTGTCTTAGAAGCTTAGATCTGTCCACTAAGTTAATTGTTTGTAAATCTGGGAGCAACAGACAGCGATTTCGAGTCGAAAACTTCAGTCGCGTGCACGAAAACCGTACCTTAAAGTGAAAGCTACGGGCTCGAGTGTAACCACGACGTCACTAGATGGCGCTGTACTCAAAATTTTGTTTTTTAGTGAAGGGGAGCATTATTAATTCATGAATCCCCAAGCGACACCCGGTGGCCGCGCATCTATTGTCTTACTATTGTGTCTCTAATTGACGGTATCTGAAGGGTTAAATTAATGAAATGGTATTTGCGAAAATGAGACATTCTACTTTATTGAACTTGTTTAAAATCACCTAATTTTGACTGTACATAATTCTAACTATAGCGTTTAAGTATAGCGCTAATACTTAAGCATAATAGTTGGAGCGACAAACGAGGACTCGCGTTACACTCGGGCCTATAATTTTCACATGAAGCAGTAATAAAATACAAAGCGATCTCGTCCGTCTTTCTATAACGTTAATGTTTATTATTTATCAATATTATATAGCGTAGTACGTTGAACAACAATGGTTGCGAGGACAACGTGGCATCAATTACTCACTGAAAATGTTCACCGCAACTTTATAAATGGTTTTAAGTTTTCTAAGGCCGAAAACGCAAAGACAAGCGTTTTCGTTAGTGGTTAGAGGCTAGCTACTATCAAAATAAAACAAATGTTCGAAAAAAATTGTAACCGGTACCACTGCGTGCTTGGTGACGTCACTTGTATCAGTGTAGGCAGTTATGAGGGTGATTCTTTAAAACCGAGAGAATATCTCATTCATCTGGCCTGGTTTTTTCTTTACAATTTGATATTTTTATTTGCATATTAGTTATTCCCGATCATTAAAAGTATCAAAGGCACTCATTTGCGCCCAGTGGTTTACGACGCAAAATAAATAGGTATGAAAACTAGGCCAGATGAATGAGACATTCTCTCGGTTTCAAAGAATCAGCCGAACATTTTTCGCTAGACTCAAAGTCAGAGCGTCTTCGGCAATTTTTTTTTACAGAATTTTCAAATATTGCCAGGCACAGAAATATTATTTAACGATGGCAACATTTTTGTTAAGTCTTCTTTTTGGTACTTAGCTTGTGTATTCTTATTATGTAATTTCAACGTTAAATCATAGTTAAATAATTTTCCTGCAAAATGTTTGTGTTTTTGTTTGTTTGTTTTTATTTATTTTTAGGTGACTAATAAAAACTGAATGCTTCTGACGATTTTGACCGTTTACATTTAACAAACAACAAAATTGCCAGTACACATACTTAAAAAAAAAAAACAAACTGTCCCATATGTTGTCGCTAAACTTTCAAGCTTCAAGCTGATTCAGGTGTTGGTGTAGGCAGTAGTGGTTGTCCTTGATGCCACAGTGCGGGGCGGGGGGGAGTGGAGGCTAGTCGGCGGGGCGCGGCGGCGGCGCGCGGGGCGGGAGGGGGGACGCCGGCATGCTCCAACTTTCGCTGTTGCCCCATCTGTGAATGGCAGGACGGTTGAAGAACTTCTTCTGGGGGCTGGGTTCAAATAAATAAAAGGCGTATGACCTTAATTTCGCATTTTTAAGTCTGAGCTATTTCAGACTGACATACTATATAACGTGTCATTACGATCAAGAATCCGCTGTAAAAGAGGAATAGTGCTACTCCGTTCTGTATAATCTGTGGAAAGGTACTTACATTAAGAGGGATTCTGATATGTAGCAAGTGATATTCAAAGGAGCGTTAATGAGAGGCATTTTTCGCCCATCACGCACTCAAAAATAATTACGACTAATTTTAATGGATTTGTACAGTAAAAATATTTTTATTTATTTACGTGATAAATATTAAAGTAACAGTACATTTATTGTATAGATTGGTCTCTCAAACATAACGGAATCCCGATAGCATTGGCACATAGTACGAGGTACATATGTGTTGAAGGGATCCAAATATATATTTTTTTGCTCTATTGAAATCTCATTGCTACGTTCTTAAAAGGCCTGTTACCAACAGCTGGACGTAAACCTTCCCTAGAATAATTTTAGCTTCATTCGTAGATGACCTATTGCAGGTTACAAGTACGAGACATGCTGTGTGCGGGAAAGTTTTGATATAAAAACTAGCTTTTGCCAGTGACTTCACCTGCGCGAAAGTAGTAATTTATCCCAACCACCAGAACCCTGGGAGTAACTCGGGATAAAAAGGGTTTGCTGGTGTGTCAAATCTTGTCCAAATCCGTTCTGCCGTTTAATCATGAAGTTGTAACAAACATACTAAGTTTCACTCTAGAATAAGATTCATTTATTTATTTGCAAAATAAGTTAACATGCAAACATGGCATGCAAATTTACCTAACAAAATTTGGAGGAAATAAAACTAAATAACAGATGTCTACCTCATGAGAAGGTCCAATTGCCAAAAATCGAAAGATAATGAATGTTATTGCTCACCTATGCTGCAGATGATGTTGGTGATGGCTGTCCCGGCGCGCTGCAAGGTGATGCCACTTGACGTACCCGCTGAGCCGGCGCTTCACGAGCCCGGCGAGCGAGTGTAGCCAGCCTGCGACCGAGCAGCATCGACACGCGACCAACGACCCGACAACCCTCCGCGACACACACGCCGCTCTGCCCGCTCCTCACGTACCAACTCTTTGGTTCGCTCTATTTTGAGACTGGCCACCAAATTTTCAAACTAAATTCGATTTTGTATTTCCTATTCTAGAACGATTTTCAAGTTTGGCAACTCAACAACGTATACTCCATTTGAAATAACATTTTAACCGCCTATGTCGTATATACCCGACGAACATTCTCGCTTTTAATGCGCCAGGGTCGGACATCCACGACCAAATACTCCATCTAGTCAACTCTTCTGTCACCTATCGGATTTAAGAGCAAAACGAGATGAAATACCCAGTCGCAAACACACGACCCTGGCGAATAGGCCACGAAATCACTCGTCGGACTAATCCGACGCAAGCTGTCAAAGTGTTAATTCTTGGGCATCTTCCTAGAATAGAGTGTTATCGATTAAAATAGAGTTGAGTTTGAGAATTCGGTCGTTTTTTTTTCAGTGTGAAGTGCAGTTTTGCAAAGATTTTTCGTTTGAATTTGTCTGTGTAAGATGTGCGCGATATTTGGAGTCAGCAAGGTTAGTTCTGTTACACTGCCTTTAGATATTTTGCACCCTTAAAAAAAAAGTGATAACCAAATAGGCGATTATTCAGAATAGCGTGTTTTTTTTTTAATGTACTTATTTACTCGATAAGAAATTGTGAATCAATTACAGATCATCATATATCCAAGCAAAAAATCGCACTCTTAAGGTAAATCACCTTAATGCCTTGATCACACGTACCGAGTAAAAGGGCGAGACAGTAAAATGTTGCTCGGCCGAGACAGTGATATTAACGAGTTGTAGAGATAAGCGCTTGGCCGAGCACTCGGTGCTGTGTTTACACGCACCGAGTACTCGGCCGAGAGCAGTGTCTCACCCGTTTACTCGGTACGTGTGATCAAGGCCTAAGGCTCAACATTCACCTTAAGGGTGCGATTTTTAAGTCTGATAGCTATAGTATTATTGGGATGTTGAAATCATAAAATGGCCTTCCAAGCCGTCTTTATAATTCAAAGCTTATTTCAAATACTCAGCTCACTTCTTACACAGACCACTGTGACTGTAACCAAAGAGTCGGTACTGAATGCCTGCTAATGTTACTGACAGCGAAGCTACCATGATTATGAAAGATGAAGAACAGCTGTCTCGCTTACACCTCGCCAGTAAAAGCCACGTTATTTACTATACAAGTGGATAGCTTACAAGACAGAGAAGTAACAATCTTTCTTTTTTATTAAAAAAAATACCCTATACTAGGAATTCTGTAAAGTGGGATTTTTTTTCGAGTTGAGAAATCATCCAATGACTTTTCCCACTCTAGGGTGGAGCGCAATGGTGTATCTGAGTTTTAATGACTATATCCACCCCTGTGTCCTTCAGTGGCCCTTTGTGTTCTGGGACAACGAGTTTCCTTTTCGCTGTGGCCCTACCGGACATCAGTTCTGCTGTGCCCCAACAGATGCGTTTACAAACATGTAAACTTACATACAGACATTCAGATACCGAACCACTTTCTGTGGGCATTAGGAGTATTGAGATTTCATGAAAACGAGAAATCATTGACTTGAATGTCTTCCTGTAGCAACTTACACGTCTCCTCGAATATTTTAATTTGCTATTAGAATATATTACAACTCGGACTGTAGGATTCTTCAACATCCCTCTCTGGACGGAGGGGGCGAGCGTGTCAGATTTTAGACTTTTGTATGACTATAACAACACCTGTGACCTTCAGTTGCCCTTTGCGTTCTGAGACCACGGGTTTCCTTTTCAAAAAATCTCCGCAATGTCAGTGAAAGTCTGACACTCCGTCTCGCTCCACCCAAAGCGGACAACGTCATTTAATGGCTACATAAAAAAAGACCTACTACTTTTCAATCGCAAGCGAGTTCGCTTGACGGGATTTGAGGTGTTTTCTTCCTCTTTAAAGCTTAGTAGGTGTAGCAGAGAGAGATTACTACTGATAGGTGCAAATATGAGAGTGCCATTGCGTATAATTCCTATTTAAAAATATCTCCCAGTACCATGTTTAGTGATTGATACAGTTTAAACTGGCCAAAACACACTTTAATTTTCCCATAAACCATCCACTTCAAAAAGTTGTACAAAACACAAGTAAAATACTTTAGCAACGCTTCCCAAAGCGATACGTACCCGCAGTATACAAGTGTAGCCCTTATTAGCTAGGTGTTAGGGTCGTGTTTAGTGTAGCGAGGCATGTGACAGAGCTACTATGGGCAGGCGATGTGTGGGACGCGGAAGGACAGCGGCAAAGCACAGACACATTGGAGGGAACCTTTTAAGAGCCTTAATTTTATATGGAGAGAGCTTCTGTGACGAGAATTGTGTTCTAAGTTCTACTATGGTCAGTTGAAGATACGAGAGAAACTTTCTCCATATAAATGAGCCTTTACTAAGAATAATATAGTAAACAGTTTTAACGCTTGTCATTTAAGCTTAGTTCGACTTTACAGTACAAGCATTGAAACTGCACACATAGTTCTAAAAGTAATTTCGTTGTTAAGACTTTGATTGTACAAAGTTAAATGGTGGAAAGAGAATACTGTAATTGATAATGAAATGAATAACACTAGTCCTACATAAAACAACAAGATTTTATTTCTGCACAGATATTTAACCTTATGATCGCCAGAGAAAAGAAAATGTGCCCCGTACGCCATGGTCATGAATACACGACAGATTAGAGGACGGAATCGTAGCTTGACGTCGAGAGCACGCTTTCGCTTTTATGACATGGCGGTCGAAAGGTCCATCATACAAAAACGTTTAAAAGTTGTACAATCAATAAAAAAGTTCCCTCAATATGTTATAACATATTACATACATCAACATGTTCGTAAGAAACATTTGGGAGAACAAACAATTTTGAAAAGCAGCCGTCTTAACACATACGAATGGGACACTCCAACCAGAGATGAGAGTAAAAAGTATAAAAGCGACAAAATTATCTTGTCCACATCAATCAAATAGTTTAATGTAACATTGAGTTTACATGTGGATGGATTTAGGGGGAGAGCGAGGCCAAAGAAAAGATGGATGGATTTTGTGAGAAGTGATATGAATGAAGAGGGAGTTAGTGATAGCGTGACGAGCGACAGGACAGAATGGAAGAAATAAACGTGTTGCGCCGACCCCAAATAAAACGGGATAAGGGCAGGAAGATGATGAGATGATGATGATAATTATTTTCCACTGTAAAATTTAAAGCCCTAGCTCCTGAGCTAGATAGAAATCTGTATTGCAGAAGTCACTAGACATCTGTAATACAGGACCTCAACGAAGGGTATAGCTAAGACTGCGACTGGGATCGCGGGAATTTTCGAAAGAATTACCGCAGCGTTAGAACAGCTGGGTTTTAGTCAGTAAAAGTCTGACAATCCCTCTCGCTCCACCCAAAACGGAAGGAGTTATCTGGTGATTTTCCACCTGATAGAAAGATATGGCCATGTAACAAGGTAATTCTATCAAGTTAGCCAAACCCTCTCGCTTCATCCAGAGATGAAGGTGTTATTTCATGATTTTTCACCTCAAAAGGTAAGTATCATCATCATTATCATCATTCAGCCGATTAACGTCCACTGTTGGACATAGGCCTCCCCCATGTGTCGCCGCAATGAACGATCCCGTGCGTCTCGCATCCATCAGATTCTCAAAAGGTATGGACAAGGTAATTTTGTTACTCGCTCAAGTTAGCTCAGTTGAAGGAATAAATTCAAGATATTTTTAGGTCGTGTAGGTATGTGTTAAGACTGCTAAACATACAATGAGTGGGTTAGGTAGTAACGTAGATAAATTGCATCTAAAACTCTAATAAAATCTAGAGTTTATTTCGATGTAAAACATTAATTTAGCACATTTAATTTTATCGACACAAAAATTTTATATCGAATTTTTTAGAGAGAGATGTGACAAATATCGATAACAGTGATGATGTTAAAACATACAAAACATATTGATATATAATCAGTTTTTTTTTAATGCAGCAGAGAGACTACTTTATTCAAATAATAATAATCACGATTTTGTGTATCGATCTGCCAAAAATCTATCTACAAAACTCGATAATAATTTCCAAAAGGTGTTTCGGCAAAAAGCCTCGTTCCGGCTGCCTGACTCCGGTTGTGTTGTGCAAAAGCATATCACCGCAAAGCGCTGAGGACGCGTCATAAGCATATATCCCATACTTCATGGTTTTCCTCCTGATATTTACATAATGGAAGGGTAGAAACAGACTGTATGAGAATGAGATGATTTGTGAAATCATTGCAATGTTGGCAAAAATATTATTTTATCAAAGTCTAGTATTTGAGGCATAAAAAGTACAATACTCTGTTCAAAATAACATTAGACATTTATGAAAACTTTTTATTACTGTCCGTTTAACCGATTTTGGTGGCATGACAAATGGCGGCTGCAGTAAATAGTTGGTACGGTAACCACATTTTTGCTTTTAATGCCTACGAAACTGAAGTTAAAATCGGTTGAACAGACAGTAAAAAATGTTTCTTTAAATGTCTAATCCTAACGCGAATAGTAATTCTTTTCACAACGTTTCCTACGGAAAATGTGGACCAGATATTTCACTGAGTGTAATTTAATCTCAAGTAAACTTGCAGCGCTCATAAACCTCGTTCCAGAGCTTACAGTAATTTCATTTTTGTTGAATACCGACACTGATAACCCATGAACGCGATTTAGATGTACGGATCGCGTATTAATATTTAGGGCGAATTTCAATAAAATGCTTGGTAAGTGTGATTTTATTTAGTTTTTTATTGACGTTTAACATCATAAAGTATGTGTATTGCAATAATTTCACGCGTCTATACACACGATGCGTGCGGAGAGCGTGCGCGCGCGCGGAGCAGCGAACAACGCGCGTTTAAACTCATTGTAGTCATAGGCTGGCTGTACTCCTTCGTTATAAATTGTCATCGTCAATCAATATTGTCATAGTGTAGTCTGCTATCGATCGGAAGGAAATGGGACCTTGTTATAGCTATGAATCTGTTCCCTTTGTACCAAAAGACGTATAACATCAATTTAAAACCAGATTTCTAATGAGGGTGTTCTAAAATAAAGTTCACTGCACTGAGGCGTCAGCTCCAGGCACCTGTCAAAATGCTTATATTAATGACATTACTTAGACATCAACGTCAAGTAAACGTTTTCAAAGAAAAAGACCTGACGGCTAAGTGATGTCTCATTGTTGTTGATACCAATTAAGCAGATATCAACTTTATGCGCCTGATCATAAAGTACATTTTAGATTAACTTGTTTGTAAATGATTGGACGAAAGATCTCAGGTCTCTGTAACCATCAAATTTGCTTAGGTATGCTATCTCATTCCGATCTCTTACAGACTATACTATACAATAGGAAAAACATGGACAAACGATATTTTACGCTTTATTGAACTGTAAAGCTAGAATTACATTAACGACGCACACGTGTGACATGCCTGATTTGTACGTAGAACGACGTCGCATGACGTGGTCTAGTGTATCTACAAGTTTAGTTTCCATATAAAATGTATGGAGACCGACGCGCCCAGATCGGCGTGTGTGGCACACGTGTGCGCAGTATAGTTCTACCTTTAGAGTCTAAAACATATTCGATATTACGTAAAATATTGTGTGTCATATCCATGGATCTAATTTATTTTCTAAATAGATTTTGTTATTAAATACTTTTGCAGAAAGTAAATTCTAGTAAACAAATCACTAAATTAAGTTTTAAGTATGTGAAAATAAGAAAGTTTTAAATTAACCTAGATAATTATGTTTAACAAGGAACTGTAAAATTAACAATAAAATTAAATCATAATGAAAATTACCAAAAGGTACATTTATTATTTATTTTTGACAACTATTGAGCGTATCCAGCATTTGAAGCATAATTGTTGAACTACATTCGGTCGCACAGAATCGCACTTTTCTATGTTTCTATCCTTTTTTACCATTTAAAGCCGTCATGTACTTGAGCGAGAAAGAGAGAGTACTCGTCTTGAACTATTTAAAAAAAAAAAGCGGCAAAAAAATTACATTTGTTGTATGGGAGCATTTTAAATATATATTTAATACTCTAACTCTTTCGGTCCTTCGAGCCGGATTATTAGGTATTTGTACCACTGTTTTCATTCAATAAAATCAATTTAAAATATTTGATTTCACCTAAGTCTACATGTATAAATAAAATACTTCAGAAGCTAGCGCACGGCAGCAGGGCTAATCAATGAATACTACTAAACTTTAAAAAGGCTGGATAAGCTCATAGCTTCAAATTCCACAGTTTGCAAGAACCGGGGAAAAATACTGTCTATTTTCCGAAGTCTCTTTTCTCGCAAGAGTTTTTAACGCCTCTAGTTTTCCTTTTAAACTACGTCGTCGAAGATAAAATGCATAATAAACATGCATCAAGTTTTCAGCCCGAAGTACTGGGTGAGTCCCTCCCCCCCGATGGGCGCCTCGTGAGGTACTTACCCTGGTCGTCGTGGTGGTGCTTGTGCGGCGCGGGCGCGGCCGGCTCGCCTCGGTAGCCGTTGCGCAGCTCGGCGCGAGTCAGGCTTTGACTACGACCTTCTGATAACCTGCGGAAATTTAACATTGACATTCCGTAGTAAGAGGACAAACTTCATGAACGTGGTTACAACTCCTCCTTCTTCCTGCCCTTATCCCATATTACTTGGGGTCGGTGCAACACGTTTTTATCTTCTACTATCTGTTCCCCCGCGGCTTCGTTCCCGCTCTACCCTATTTCACCCTACTATACCCTACTCTACTCTACTCTACCCAACTCTACCCTTCTTTACCCTACTCTACTCTACCCTACACTACCCTATTTTTTTTTTCTTAAGAACCTTTTCCTCACAATAACAATCACAACAAAAAATGAATTAGCGAAATCGGTCCAGGCGTTGTTGAGTTATGCGCTTACCAACACATTTTGCAATTCATTTTTATATTATAGATTCTGTGCTGTCGCCTGTCACACTATCATTAATTCTCTTTTCTTTCATATCACTCCTCACACAAGCCATCCATATTTTTTTTGGTCTTCCATCTACAACAACATCGTGGTAACAGTTGTTCACAAAAATGTAACTGTATGAAGGGCTTGAAGAGTTACATTAAATGCAGTTGTACAGCTGTCATTTGCGAAAGATTTTTTGCATAACTAAATTCATCACTATAGTTTATGAATATTGTATTAAGAATTATACTAAATGCAAGAGACCCATGGTACTGGTACTCTCTCCCTATGCTAGATAAAGCCCTATTCCGAGACCTTACAGATATTCTTCCACCACGTCATCTCGAATCAGGTCCCGTGGTACGTCTAAATAATTTTTCTGGATCTCGACAGCCTTTAAATCTCTTGTCTACCGGTCACATTACTTGTTCTCATTTTAATGTTGTTCCCGGATCAGATCTGAATCCGGTCGTTCTTTACCGAAACTAGTAGGTTAGAAATTGGTACCGGATCCGACAGAACTGATTACCCCTGAATATTTAGTAAACAACATATACAGAATCCCGAGTCACCCCCCTCTAGTGGGTAACTCTCGGCTGATATGGGTGTCAGTGTGGCGTACTTACCTATCGTTAAGTAGTAAGGGCGACGGCGGGTGCAACCTCTCGTGCAGCGCAGGAGGCTCTAGGTCCGTCGTGCTACCATTTGCTGCAATCATAAATCAAATATTAATCTTCTAAGACCTTTTAACTCCCATATATCTGACAGACATTCTCACGTTTATACCAACCGCCAGCGTCACACATCCACGACCAAATACTCCATCTCGTCAAATCTTCTGTCACCTATGGGGATTGAAGAGCTAAACGAGACGGAATACCCAGTCGCAAACACACGACTATAGATAGAAAATGGCGTTATGACGAAAGCGTACAACGTTGCGCCACCGGTACATGGTAGACATCCCACCCATATACACAAAGCGTTTTGAGGACACAGTTATTGTGCGTACAGCCAATGAGTTGAATTCCCTGCTGGAGTCTGTTTCCTGATAGCTACAACTTAGGGGTCTTTAAGTCAAGACTGAATAGGTTACTTTTAGGCAAGCGTGCACCATCAGGCGAGATGGTGGTCAATCACGAGCCTATCAATAAAAATTTAAAAAAAGCGAAAGATATATTGATTTCAAATTGTTATAACTCGTTTGTTTTTCTACCAGTTTTGGTATTGTTATTACTGAGTTTTCTATATTACTACCTTTTGCCCACGGCTTCATCCGCGTACATAATCCCAGGATAAAAAGTATCCTATGTGTTATTCTGGGATATGGTCTACTCGTGTACCAAGTTTCATCGAGATCCGTTCAGTAGTTTTTGCGTGAAAGTAACAAACATCCATACATCCATCCATACATACAAACTTTCGCATTTATAATATTAGTAGGAAGTGTATTTATTGATAAACTGGTTAGTTTTTATTTTTCATGCATATTGCTTATTATCAGTGATGGACATTACGTGCTTGTTTATTTACCTTCATGTCCTAACATAGTATGTTGTCGACTAGTCCTCGGCGGCGGTTCGGGTGACCGCCCTGTACTGTGTTCTCTACTTAAACTGAAACAATATAAATATTCATTATGAGTGTTTTACGTACGAGTGGGACAAATATTCGACCAACCAACTGATAATTTCACCGAGGCTTCCTGGGTTTCCGAAGCTTTGCCCTGTATCCAGCGACCACTGGGCAGCTTAAAAGTAGATGAGGTGCTGTTTCACCTTTTTGATATTAATATAAAACAACTATGTTGTTTCGTCTTTATAATTTTAATGAGAATTGATAATAATCGATATATATGTGTAATGAAATGACATTTCATTAATTCAAATTTGCCGCGCTTCGCGCGTTGAAGTTGTCAATGGAATTTATGTTCTGTGGAACGGGGTGACGTGTGATTGAATGGCAGATGATGTTTAGATTATTTTGCATATTTTATTGTTAAAAATTCTATTGTAAAGAGATAAATAAAAGGGATATAATTGAGGAGGCGATATTAGTAAACTTTAAATGTCGTTTCTTTGATTTTCAGGTAAGTTATAGGTGTAATGATCATGGTTAAACGTTGTAATATAGTAAGGACGTATTAAATAAACAAAACTTTGATTTTCAGAGAAACAATTTGTGTTTTATTTGGAAAATCCTCAATAACATATCTTATATATGTACTACGCACTAGATTACGCGTGCCGAGCACTCACTTCAATTGACTCAGATGTAATGTAGTCCTTACATCTTAAACATTACACTATGTTGAACGAAACGCGTAGTGTCACGAAATTCATGGCGCTTAAGACATTTTGGTCACGAAAAAGTATCCTCTAAAAGCTATCTTAGCGCTGCATGTTTTAATCTTTTAATAGTTTTGTTAGACGACATAATGCCAATGTAGCGCTGCAGCAAACTTTTGTTTTAACTTTCAGTATTTTGAAAAATAGTTTCTATGAAAGGGCTTGTCTATCACTAGAATACAAGTCGTTGGAACTGACCTTCTATGTCTGGGTGTCGCATGTAGGTCTACACGCGATCTTCGCTGCTGGTTCTGATGGTAAAACCTCTGCAGTACTATGGGACTAGTGTTGCCGGAACTCTGGGGAAAGAAATAAGTCTTCATAGTTATATTAACAAACATAGGCACCGGCAGGACTCGTTTAGGAGGGTTTATCTTCATCCTTCCGCCTCGAATAGTATCTTATGTCCATTTATACAAAAACAGCAATAACTTTATTACTGTTTTTACCAACTACGTCAGATGTATCCGACAATTACTCTCGCGTTTATTCCACCAGGGTTGCATATTACTCTATATCATGTTTCAAGCAAATAAATGAATTATTATTATTACTAACAGCTTCTGTCACCTATGGAGATTTAAGAGCTAAACAAAATGAAGTACCCAGTCGTAAACACACGACCCTGGCGAATACGACAAAAAAATACTCGTCGGACCAATTCGACGCAAGCGGTTAATGGGTTAATATATATATTTTTTTTAACATTGCTCCACGATAGGAATGACTAATTTATCATGAGTACAAAACACATACAAAAGACACACAGGCCCAAAATGTCTATCTGTAGGCTATACAAATATTTGTTCCGTGCAGGAATCGAACTTGCGATATGCAGCGTAGCAGTCAATCGCTCAACCACTGCGCCAACCATGCCAGCCACACACGAATCGATATCGATGACAGTTTATTTTTACTAAGTATTATTTTATTCTATTGAAAGTTGCACCCCTCTCCCGGGGCTCATGCCAAACAAGTAATACCAGAAACTATTATAAACTATATGCTTCAGTTATGTGAATGATCAAAACAAGTCTCAACTCATTCAAATGTCAACTGTATAATCATGAGTATACTAAGTTGATATTACGATGACAAAATGTG
The DNA here is from genome assembly GCA_949319445.1 of Mythimna lalbum. Lineage (NCBI taxonomy): Eukaryota > Metazoa > Arthropoda > Insecta > Lepidoptera > Noctuidae > Mythimna > Mythimna lalbum. The sequence goes on from OX439346.1 coordinate 23,044,446, forward strand.
GAAAAGGTCATACAACAATTCCTGATTTAAAGCGACTGATGCAGAAACACAACACTTTGTAAGTGAATAACGGCATGAACAAAGATTATTTTAAAATGATAAGAAAGTTTAGAAGATGTACCAAGACTTCTAATCGAACTATACTTCATTTGAAATAAGATTAAGATATTAAAAAAAAAACCTTTTTCATTGTCCATTCATCATTTAGCATTGGTGGTATGACAAAAGTCAGGTCCAGTAAAAAGTTTGTATTATAATCAATTTTTGGTTATAATGCCATTCTTATGACTACTATTCTCCATATTCAGCTATGGGGCTGAGTCTTGGACTTTGAATAAGGCGGATCGCGACCACATTGATGCGTTGGAGATGTGGTGCTGAAGGAAAATGCTTCGAAATCCTTGGTCTGCTTACCATACAAACATCTCTATCTTCATCATCATCATATCAACAGAAAGACGTCCATTGTTGGACATAGGCCTCCCCCAAGCGTCGCCACAACGACCGGTCCTGTGCGTCACGCATCCATCGGATTCCCGCGACCCTGACCAGTTCATCGGTCCACCTTGTTGGAGGCCTTCCAACGCTGCGTCTCTATTTTACGTGAACTAAACATCAACTGTTGACTACCTTCACGCGCAGCGTTATGGAGTACTTTGGTCAAATTGCCAGGAAAAATGGTTTCACGGCCCCCAGTAATGAGGAATACGACTCGAAGAAGAGTTTATGCCTATTAAGTTGAATGGACAGTAAAAAAAGGTGTGTTTAAATGTCTAACCTTATTGCGAATGGAGTATCGGAAACTTGTATTTGATTACATCTACTGTATGTTAGTTGATTTGAATGATGGAAAATTTTGAAGAGATTAATACAGTTTCTTAATTGGGTATTTGCCTGTGCTAAGTGTACAATATTTTATACTAAACAAAAAGTAACACTAAAAAGAAATCTTTTTCTGAAAACCGTGTAGTGACATCTATGGCGTCACATAAGAACTAATCCTGCATCGCGCAATTTAAGTTTTCCGCGCGATTTGAACATATAGAACAGTCCGAAAATCATCTATCGGGCAGTTGCCCACCAGACATAACACCTGTCCGGCCGGCGGATCCTCCCATTTCGGTGGAGTTTTACTGTCTGTTCTAAATACCTCTAAAATGGTAACTTCGACGTGATTTGAACACGCAACCTTCTGATGATGCGCGATACAGAATTAGTTCTTATGTGGCGCCATAGATGTCGCTACTACAGTATCAAAATTTGTTGTTAAATGAAGCAGCAATCAGCATTCCAAATATTGATTTGAGGAAGAGATAGCAAGATATTCCCACCACACCTCCAGGTGTGGTGGGAATATCTTGCTATCTCTTTTGAGCACACGTTACCTAATGGCGGTGACGTTACATTTCAATACGTGCATCCTTATAAAACTTATTTGACAGTTTCCCCTTCCTCCACATTAGAACGTTTTCTAACTTTTTTTTGGTGGGTAAAAAACATCCAAATGATTTTTCCAGCCTTTGGGCGGAGCGGGAGATAGTGTCAGACTCTTACTAACTAAAAAACCTACACCGTTCCTTCTTGTCTTTCATACTGGGGTCGAGCCTTCCTCCAGAAGCAGACCTTTGGCGCCAGAGCAAGGACGTTATCTAACTTGATTAATATTGAACGAATTTGAAAATTTCTATTAGGTTTTTTGGATCCATGGTTTGTGCAAAAGTGTACCCCGGGGCCCTGGATTGAAGGAAAAGAAAGGTCAGGGGTGGGTTTTAGTCAGTAGAAGTCTGACACGCCTCCACTCAGCCTAAAAACTGGAGAAGACTTTGAATGATTTATGATTACCCACCTAAAAAAAGTTTTTGGCATAAAGTTACTTTTTGATACAAACAATAAAACAAATTGAGTCAAGTACCCAATAGTAAAAGATTAATGCTAGTACAAAGTCTAATGACATGATTATTTACGACGATTCACTGAAAACAAGGCGTCGACTACCATTCACAACTACGGTCTCACTGCGACGCCACAGCGGTATACAACTCCTGGTTTCTGTAAGCTTTGTTAAGCTAAAAGATCTCGTTAAAATTATTTCAACGCCCTCGAAAGCCCTACTCTTTTAAGACACGCAGTGAAGTGTATTTCGCACTAGCGCGAGTGCCAGTCCTCACCAGATTTTTTATATGTATTGTTTAAACTGAGAGCCTAGACACAAGATAAAAATTCATACAAAATGAATCTAGAATCTAGATTGTCCCAAGGAAAATATTGTTAGTGTCTAAATAGATTAGGTTCACATTATGTTAGTAGCAACCTTTCACGAACACAGTCATACTTCACACACTCAAATTACGTTCATCTAAAAATAAATTGTAAAGAAGGCAGTGTGCAATAAATACCCTTTGAGTAAAGACGTATTAAAAAGTTTTATTTCACCAAACAAGCCGATATAGACCTTATCGTCGTAGACAGTTAGTTTCACATTTAAATTTATAAAATGTTTTTCGTGTGGTGTGTGTGGGGATCACTAGATGTCATTTATAGACTTTTTACAGTCGTTACGGGTAGATTGAAGTCCTAAAATAAGAAGCAGTTTTGCAAAACTGTATTATATTACCCGATTAGGCAGAGCGCAAACGTGTGTCTTGTGTCAGATACAAGCTACCGATGAATATTTGATTTCTATAAAACCAGTATGAAATCATCCACTCCCTGCGCATACGTAAACATTTTTTGTGTCCAGTTTGATCCACTCAACACATACTCATAACGATCAAAAAGTGTTTGGTGTAGGTAACTGAGAACTAAGTGTCTACATTTGCGGCAGCAACTTAGTTGACTAAAAGCCAAGCAAATCCACTGACTTCAGATGACGTGGATCTGGTCCTATTTGCAGATATGAAATTTCCTTCATATGAAATGAATTGCGCTAACAGAAACCAGTGGGTTATTTACAATAACACTCGAGTTCAAAATCGTGCAGCGTCGCAGTCCACATTCCCAACATACATGTACAATCTCCCGCTGTTCCCTCTCCGGAGACCTAAGCAGCAGCGGCGCCTGGATGTGCGCCGACAGCCGCGTGTGAGGCGCTACGGAGAAGCTTATGTCCAGCACTGGGCGACGGTACGCTGGGGCTGACTCTTTGCTGGCCTAGAGCGGGTCTTCTCTGTCATTAGTCTACTCTATGGTTTTGGGTTTGAATTCAGAATCTTTGGTAGTATATATTCATTGCCGGTCAACAACCAATTTTAACATAACGGATTTAAAGTTAATTTTTGAATGACGGCATAATCGCTGTGTTTGATAGTGAGTGATGATGTCGTCAATCAAAAATTGACCATAAACCTCTATGTTACGTGGGAATGGCATTGGTCGTTTCCCTCGTACCATAGAGGTTTATGTTCCAACACAAATAAACTTCTTTTTCTTTCTCTCTTTCATCAATGGAAACTATTATTAGTATGCATTTTGTAACAAACATATTTCTTTTCTTTTTCTCAGTACTGTATTTTTAATTACATCATGTTCATTGAATTATTCCATATGGTGTTTTTTTTTTTTTTTTTTTCTGTCGACGGGGAAAATCATCATTGACGAAACCCGCTCTTGGGTGGAGCGGGAGACAGTGTCAGAGTCTTACTGACTAAAAACCCCGCGCCGTTCCTTCTAGCCTTCATACCGGGGCTCTAGTTTCCTTTCGGATAACCCCGACCCCGGTAGGCTTCGACCCCGATGGGCCCCTCCTTCCATATGGTGTGTAAGATTCTGAATTCAAACCGAGATAATTAATAATGTTAAAGTGTAGTAGACTTACCGCAGGTGAAGCTCTCCAGCGATTGTCTGCGGAAACTCTCCGCACCGGCGGCGGGGGAGGGGATGCGCACGCGTCTATGGTTCTGAGAAAAAAAAAAACACGTTCACACATATATTTCGACTGCATGGATTGCTACAATGTTTACCTGGCCAGTTGTCTATCGTAACAAAAATCCGTCATAACTTTTCGAATGTTGAAAACTTATTTATATTTTATGGCCTTACCATCTCTTTTTAGCTTGCATAAGAACAATATGAATGTTGAGTTTATAACGTTCATAGGGACAAACTGAGAGATTTACCTTCTTCTAGGGTAAGGTGAGTGGTTGCTCATGTCAGTTTCTAAGCTAGTGGGCTGCGAACTGCTGCCGCCAGCGTTAGCGTTGCTATTCGTCGCCCACCATGCTCTGCAAAGGAAATTATACATGAATAATAATAATTATAAATAAATATGATATTAGTAAGGTAGTAAGTTGTTATGGCTCCGAAACGTGGTCGCTTACAATGGGCCTTATAAGAAGACTCAAAGTCACCCAAAGGGCGATGGAAAGGGCTATGCTCGGAGTTTCCCTGCGTGATCGCATCAGAAATGAAGATATCCGCAGGAGAACCAAGGTTGCCGACGTGGCTCGAAGAGTCGCCAAACTTAAGTGGCAATGGGCAGGGCACATTGCACGCAGAACAGATGGTCGATGGGGACGAAAGGTTCTGGAGTGGCGGCCACGTACCGGAAGACGCAGCGTTGGAAGGCCTCCAACAAGGTGGACCGACGACCTGGTCAGGGTCGCGGGAATCCGATGGATGCGTGACGCACAGGACCGGTCGTTGTGGCGACGCTTGGGGGAGACCTATGTCCAGCAGTGGACGTCTTTCGGCTGATATGATGAAGTTGTCATATATATTGCACAATAGTAATTACACTACCACGCTAATCTCTATCTTTCAAAGGAGAAACTGACTGACATATCAACGCACAGCCGAAACTATTGGGACTAGGATTCTTTACAACGTCAGCCAGCACTAAGAGAGTATTTTCTAAAATTCACCCCATAAGAGCCGCTGCTAGAAGCTAGTCAATACATATAAATACAAAATCAAAATTGAGGTGTCTGTTTTTGTAATATTTATTTTTATATAAAGTGAGCAGCTTGTATCTATCTGTGTTTGTGTTGTGGCAAATAAATGCTTTATCTATCTATCAGTTTCTAAATAAAAAAATACACATGTCAAAACTCACCTCGCCGGCGTCGGCGTAACCTGCTCCATCCAATGCTGGGAACTGGTCACGAAGTTCCTCACAGGTTGCGGCGTCACCGGCGTCTCCACTCCGTTACTGGGCGGCGTGACGGGCTGCGCCAGTGACGTCACGGAGCCAACTTTGGACGCTCCCGACTGCCCGAAGATGGAGAGCGACGCGTACCAAGCGCCCACGGAGATGGAGCTTCGAGCGGCTTTCACTACGAACGGGTGTTCTAGGAGTTTTGCGTATTTTGGACGTTGTCTGTAGTTTTTTGTTAGGCTGAAAAAGAATTATGAATATTTTTTATAAACACAGATGATTCAAATAAAGCTGTAGAGGGAGAGAACGCACTGTTTTGTTCGCCAGAGCTACCTAAAACTTATATACCTGTATGTGGATTAATGAAATGGACTAAAAATACAATACTTAACTAAACACAGTAAACACTCAACACACCTTCACATTATTACACACACACACTCGCATACATCACATAAGTGCGCTTCTTTTTGTATTTATTTACACACTAGCTTTCCGCCCGCGGCTTAGCCCGCGTGGACTACAGTTTATATCGCGCGGGCAGAGACCCGTGCTCAGCAGTGGAATTATAGGTAGCCTATGTGTTATTCCAGTGTCTCTTCTACCTACTTACCAAATATGAGCTAAATTCGTTCAGTAGTTTTTGCGTGAAACTGTAACTGTAACTGACAGACAGACAGAGTTACTTTCGCATTTATAATATTAGTAGAGATTTTCTTTACACTGTACATTGTATCATACAATTCGTTTCGCTTTAGAGTGAAACCCTCATATATTTTTTTTTAATGACATAAACTAGTGCTTAACTGCGATCACACTCCCTATATAAAAAACCGCTGTTGCTCAAGGCAATAGAAATTACTTTGGAACTTACCACTGTGACACAAATAATTTAAACTCAGGCGTGAAGTCAGTCGTGTCTGGGAGCTGTGGAGGATCGTCCGCTATCACCTGCACAACAAAATATTATTTAAATTAGTTTCATATAAATATCTAAAATGCAAATTAAAGTCTTACAAGACGATACAGTTGGCGTTAGAGATGGGTTTTCAACTTTGAACATTTTGCTGTCCATTTTTATGTTAGTTTGAAAAAAGACTGACTTAAATCAGAAATTGGGGGAAAAGGAATAATCAGCTTGAGTACGTTCTTGTAAATATGCCGCTACTATCTACCTGCCTTCACATCTTTTGCTGCAGCCGAACAATGAGGGTGGGTGTTCGTGAAAGTTGGCAGCATTTAGCCATTAGGTCTTTTCCTCAGGGTCAGGTTCAGGTCCTTTGAGAACGTATTGATGTTGATGTCTAAGTAATATCATTAACATAAGCGTTTTGACAGGTGCCTTAGTGCTGCCACGTCATTTTAGAACACCCTCATTGCTCGTCAACACTAAATAGAAATAGAGCTTAAATTAGCTTGGCACTTACCCTCGTGAGCACCTCGAAGTCGTTCTGACAGTCTCTGTAGGGGAAGACTCCGGTGGCTAGCTCCACGAGCGAGATGCCGAGCGACCACACGTCGGCGCGGATGTCGTAGTCCGGCCGCGTCGGGTCCGGCGGGTCTATCCGCTCCGGCTGAGTCAAAACAACAGCTTTTTTTTTAATTTTGACAACAATTATAATAATATCACACAACTATCGTACATCGAAGGACTGTAACAATTTGCCTGCTGCGGTCTTCCTGTCCGATTATAATTTAGGTGTCATCAAGGCTAGAGTAAATAAGCATTTAATAATTAATAATTTGCTATAAGTACTAGAGAATAGACAACTTTAGCGAAGGTAAAAACTAATCAGGTATACCGAGATGTATTGTAACGTAGGTATATATTACGATTTTGAAATAAATTCTCTTTTTATTTACTGTACTGTATAAGTACTAGGTTCTTTCAATTTAGAACAATTAGTAGATTAGGTCACCATTAAACACATATTTTTTACAGAAAACAGAGACGACTTAGGCATATGGCATTTGTACACTAGTATTATATCATCGGTGGTTATACACATCGGAGAGTATCTGTAACACTTACCGCCATATACGCAGCACAGCCAGCGCTCCGCGTCTTGGCCTTGGAGTCCACGAGGCGGCCGCTGATGCCGAAGTCGCACAGCTTCACGTTCCCGCGCTCGTCTAGCAGGATATTGCTGGGCTTCACGTCTCGGTGGATGACGCCGTGCGTGTCTTTCAGGTACGAGAGCGCGTTCACTGTCTGTGGAACAAATGTTTCATTTTTAATTTAGGTAGTGGTAACAAGGAGTACTGCCTCTTGGTTTTACGAAAACTGTGCAATGTGAATGGTTGACTGTTCGCCAAACAGTTTAATAATACCTAATACTGATTTGAAAAAGTTGTAATGCCTCTGAAAAATTTATAGGAACACCAGTACTGGCACAACTAATCCATTATAGCCTCAGGGATATGCGCCTCAGCCTCTTAGTAGCTTACTGAAGCTGCATGCCATCAGCTCCATACAGATCCACACGTCTGCTACGGTGAGGAAGCAACCAAGACATCACACAGTAAGAAGATACTACTTACTGCCACGGTCACCTTCCCCAGTATAGCCTCAGGGATAGGCGCCCCCAGTCTCTTCAGCAGCTTGTCGAAGCAAGACGCCATCAGCTCCATACAGATCCACACGTCCGCATCGGTGACGAAGCAGCCAAGACAGCGCACGATGTAGGGACAGTCGTGAGAGCGGACGACCACATCCAAGTCCATTAGGATACGTTTGGTTTCCTCTGAGTTGCCGGAGCGACGCATTTGCTGTTGATGGAAAAAATTATAAAAAAAACTGGAAATAAAAGATTATAATAGTAAAAGGTGGAAATGCCTATGAAGATCTAGAAGTAGAAATGATTTATAATTTAACTAGCAACCCGCCCCGGCTTCGCTCGGGTAACAGTATTTCTTCACTATTTAATGGATGTTATTATACATATAAACCTTCCTCTTGTCTCACAGAATCACTCTATCTATTAAAAAAAAACCGCATTAAAATGCGTTGCGTAGTTTGAAAGATTTAAGCGTACATAGGGATATAGTGACAGAAAAAGCAACTTTGTTTTATACTATGTAGTGAAAAATGCCAATTTTAGAGCTCATACTACACTACTGCTGGACAGGGCTCCTGAGAGAGAAATCACCGAACCTAACAATACGCGCCGTGTCTAGGAGTACCCGCCTTGTATTGGTTAACTTCTTCTTCGTATCGATGGCAAAACTAGTTACAATTCCATGCCTGGCCCAGAATTCAGCTACGCCAGTTTCACCTAATATTTCTAGAGTCGTAAATTCAGCAGTATTTCTCAGCTTTCATTGTAAAGAGTTTGAAGCATAGGTTTCAGATACTGTGTTATTTTGATATACTAACTTTAACAGCTATAACGGTGCTAGAAGGCCTGTGCAGCATCTTGACGACGTGGCCGCAGGTGCCGCTGCCGAGCTCGCCCAGCTGCTGCAGGTCGTCCACATGGGACCTGTACTCCACGCCCTCCACGTTCAACTTGCCGCTAACCTGTGTAATCATTATTATCATAAAATATCATCTCTATCATTTTCATTTCAGCTAAAAGACGTCCACTGTTATACATAAGCCTCCCCCAAGCTTCGACACAACGACCGGTTCTATGCGTCTCGCGTCCATCGGATTCCCTCGACCCTAACTAGGGCAGCAGTCCACCTTGTGGGAGACCTTCCAGCACTGGGTCTTCCGGTACGTGGTCGCCACTCCAAAAAGATAGGTTTATCTATCCCTATTTTCGCACTACTGGACGGTGATTCCCAGCCACCGTAGGCGCGACAACGTGTTGAGTATGACAATTTGATAGGCTTCTATTATTGAGTACTTTAATATTTTATTTTAAATCCTTTGAGATATTATATGGGACCTGGTTTGGACTACATGCACCGTATCATTTCAATATGAATTGTGAAATACCTTGTAAACCTCTCGCATTCTGTATTCAGTCTCTGAAGCCTGTGGTGATCTCGGTGGGAACGCTGGTATTTCTCTACTTGAGAACATTGGTGCTGAAACAAAAAAATATAATTATGAACACATGGAAAAACTGATAAATTTTAAAATTTTGTTAATGTGTATAATTCTTCAGTATGTATGTATGTAACTGAAAACCTCCTAAAAGGCTGGACTTATGGTTTACCTATGAACTCGGTGGCGTTGTAATTTGTATTTATTTTTGATAAACAACATTCTAATTTGTTGGATAGTAAAAAAAATCTTCTATGTGAGTTTAAATAAATAAACATAGTTATTATGATTAATCATTTCAGACTTTTATTTAAAAAAGTTAAAAAAATAAACAGTACTGGATATTATGTTATCTGGCACTATTATTTCCCATGATTGTTAAAAGATAAGTCAAAGGGGTTTCAGAGACTGATCTTGTAGGAAATAACTTAAAAGATATGAGAGATTTGCAATCCTACATCCTATAGACAAGTATAAATATAAAAGTCTGTATAGATGTCTGTTACACGAAACATGCTCACATAATTTTCAGCATTGAAGATAATGATACAGACACATTTGGGAGGGGAGTCCCCCTCACATGTTATCCTTTGTGGAGGAAAAGATGGCATTTTAAACATAGACACAGGTTTAACCCTAATTAGGTACTTGTTCCTTCTTTAAATAATAATAAAAATTGTATTAAAAATTATTATTATTAAAAAAAATTGAAATTGAGGAGTTCCCTCGATTTTGCCAAGATTCCATCATCAGATCCCAACTTGGTGACTATGGGACCATTTGGAAAGTATACCCTTTCCAACAAAAAAGAATTTTTCAAATCGGTTGGCAAACGACGAAGTTAAATAAAAAAATACAAATATCCGAATTGAGAACCTCCTCCTTTTTTGGAAGTCGGTTAAAAAAAATACAACAATATGTAATGTAATAGTAGTTCACAAAAGATCAAAAATAAAAACATACAAGGAAGGGGGTTTCTGAGGCAAGATATGCAGAGGATGATACGGTTAGGAACTACGGTAAACTACCTGATCATTGGTTCCACATAATGCCTTAGAATATGTAGTAAGGAGTCTCAGCCACTGTTTTCAATAAATGAGAGTTTCATTAATAAAAAAGTAACATTGAACTTGATTATTCTTGATTGCACACTTAAACATTATCACTACATAGTATTATTTTTTTCCTTTCTTTATCTTGCAATCGGTTCGTGAACCATTAGCAGATTTTGTGAGAGTCGGTTAGCATCAAGGTTCATTCTTCCAGTGAAGAATCTACCTTCTCAGTATTATTTCCACCTTGCTCTAACTATCAAAGTCCCAAATGTGGTGGCGTTTTAATCGTTTGATAGCTGCTGGTTTACTCAGAGCTGTGGCTAAGGTGTTATTATGGGTCATCAGTCTGTCTTTGTAGGACTTTGATCTGCGCTCTATTGCCTCCTTTATGGTTCCAATCTGTAGATGCTCATGTAGTTCAGAGGTTTTGATAAACCATGGAGCATTTGAGATGATTCTGAGAGCCTTATTACTTACTACATAGTATAAAACAGTCCTTGTGGTAGGCGTCTAAATCATCCCGCCACCTCTTTCTAGGCTGGCCTCGACTGGTTAGAGTCAGCGCAGAAGAAGAAATTTTGGAAGGACTTGGGGGAGGCCTTTGCCCAGCAGTGGGACAGTAATGGCTACTTAAAAAAAAAAAAAAAACAGTCGCTTTTTCTGTCCCTATATCCTTATGTACGCTTAAATCTTTAAAACTATGCAACAGACTTTGATGCAGGTTTATTTTAATAGATAGAGTGATTTAAGAGGAAGGTTTATATGTATAATAACATCAATTAAATAGTGGAGAAATACTGTTACCCGAGCGAAGCCGGGGCCGGTCGCTAGTTATACATAAATACAAAATAAAACAGTATAGCAACTTTGTGTTATGCTTTATTGCCTTATTTTACACCCTTGTCCTATGTTACATTCTATCCTGTCAACCATCATGCTATCACCAACTTCTTTTTCTTTCCTATCACTCCTCACACAATCCTTACTAATATTATTAAAGCAAAAGTGAGTTTGTTTGTTTGTTACGTCTTCACATCTAAATGGCATAACCGATTTTGATGAAACTTGGTACACGGATAGACCAGATCCTGGAATAGGACATAGGATACTTTTTATCCCCGAAGTATGTTCCCTTGGGATAATTTTCTGCTATCTCGCGGGCGAAGCTGCTGGGAGCAGCTAGTCCTTTATAATCTATCTTTTCTTTCACCTCTCTCTCCTGCTTCATGTACAAACATTTATATTCATGACTCTTAACCCTTCAGCTACCGTCAATTAGAGACACAATAGTAAGACAATAGATGCGCGGCCTCCGGGTGTCGCTTGGGGATTCATGAATTAAAGCTGTACAGCTGACAGTCATAATTTTATTGTTTCTAAGACTCGCTACTCACACCATAAAGTACAAAATTTATGGCAGGAAGTCTTCAATCTGGTCAATAGGTATGCATCATCAATTAACAATATATTATGAATGAATAGATAAATTTATTAATATTTTTTTTTATTCTTTAAGACGGTTTTTAAAAAGCACACGTCTATTGAAAAAATATTTTTGGTAAAGGCAAAGAATATGTGGAAGAAGTTATGAGAGCCCTTCCCCAGCAGTGGGAGCGTATAGCCCAATAAAAAAGGTGGCTGGATAGCTCACTAGCATGTGCAAGAGGCATTATGGCCAAATTAGCAGCCAGCCATTTACTTGATTTTAATATTGAGTCTGTGTCACATATCTTTAAAAAATATTTATGTCACTGAGTAATTCAGTGACAAATATTTTTTTCATCATATCATGTTCATTCTATTATTATAAAAGTGAAGGGTTTGTATGGTCTATCAGTTATTATAGGCCACATAACATCACAGTATGACCAATTGGAGCAGAGCAATAAGCAAAGAAACTGGTGAAACTGAAAGTTAGTGACTTCGTATAATCTGATAGATAATATCATAAAAATATTATGTTAATTGTTTTTTCTAGTGTTATAATAAGGTAATTTTATTATCTCTTAATCAATTTTATATCAAACAATAGTTTTTGCTAATTGTTAATCAAACCAATATTGTAAGTAAAAGTTTGTCTATATATTTGTAACCCTTTCTCACTCGAACAGCTGACCATTGGGATGATGATTGTCCGCCGAAAGTTTGATAATCCTTCACTCTCATTCAGCTGAATGGAGTAGGATAAAAATTGGCATATAAGTAGAACAAGTCAAGAAATAGGACATAGGATCCAAGGAGTATTTTATCTTGAGATAGATATATCTTTACTTTCATGCATGCAAAGATGCTAGCTAATGCTAGTCAACAAACAATGAATCTACATCACAATTGTTTGTCACATACAACTTTAATACACCCATTACAATATACATTAGTTCCAAAAGATATCTATGTACAATATAAGATTGTCTAAGTTTAAACAAAAACAGAAAAACAATGCACAAAGTTATGTCTCAGCAATTACCACCCACCGCTCACTCAATGCCAATTTATGCAAATAATTTGTACACAATGTGCAACTCAGGCGGCAGGGAAGCTGTCTGCATGCATTATAACACATTAATTTGTCACGAAACACTGCATAACCTTTAGGCATATTGATAACAGTGGCTCAGTTTTTGTAGACAAATCTTAGGTTTAATTTCATAGTTCTAACCACAAACATGCATTATATATCCATGTATCACTTAGATTATGAGCTGGAAAAGCAAAATAACAACCAAAATTAACAGCACAGCATCAAAAAAGTGATTGAAACGTAAGATAAAGTGTTATGAGGATGGTTATAAATGTCGAATGTATCGAGTTCACAAAGTGCACGTGCCCTCAATAGCGATATCTTCAAGATACTCACGGGGCCTCGGCCTGGTCCTGCCGCTCCCCGGCCTGGGAGCCCCAATTCCACTTTGGTTGTTGAAACCACCTTCTCTTCGAATACGCATTTCATTTTCGAATCGTTCCTGTAAACCTTTCAGTTTCCCCTCAATCGAACTATTTGACATTATAGCAACGAAAATAGTCCACTGATAACATTTAAGTACTTATTACAAAACAAATATACTAAATTTTATTTACACAAAATTACAATGAAAAGCACAGCAGTCCAAGGATTTCCTTCAATTTCCTTAGCCAACCATTTCCATTCGCTCATTTTTAATCTTTATTCACTTTTTGCCCTTCGTTCATACGGTCAAAACATTCTTTTTGTAACCCAACCAAATCAAAACGCTGTCATTTAATTCTTTTGTCTCTATTGCACTTACTAAAAAATAGTAAGCTGAAGATTACGAAACGCTTCTTATATTTTATTTTATTTTAGTAGGTTTGCATTATAGCTGTCAAAAGTTAACACGTTCAGGAAATATCAAATTTGTATACATTAGAATTCCTAATATTTTAGTAAAATAAAAAAAAAAAATTGAATACAGTTTTGTGCTCATTAGTTGACATCAAAGCTGACGTATTGAAAAGGAAGGAGTGGTTTTTAATATCGTATCGCTTTCTAGTAGTTCCTGAACGTAACTGTCAATCATTCATTCACTGTCTCAAAAGACTGAGATTTCAGTCAAGGAAGATATTAAAAAAATACGAAATTCATTTCGCGTTTCTTGTCTTTTTGCCTTACTTTCCGAAAAAGAGAAAACGAGAAATTTTTATTAGTGATCCTCAAGAAATAGTGCCCTTCCAAAATTAAATATTGAAAGATATTTACAATCTAATGGATAGGAAAACACAGTGTGGGATTTAATACGCAAGCGTAATGAAGGAAGTGAAAAAGTGTCAGAAACTTGTTTCCTTTTAATGAAATGACGTGAAAATACATTAACATTTTAGTGCGAAATGTGTTTGTTATTGTGCTTTTGATTGTGAACGATCATGATGCAATCAACGTCGGAAGGATGTATGAACATCGCCGAACTAGCGAATCAGCTGAGGCGAGAGAAGATATTTATCAACTCTGAGAGGCAGCTGTTGCAGAAACTCAATGAAGAGGTGGAGAAGAGGGCATTGGAGCTGCTGCAGGTGGCATGGGTCTGTTCTCAGCAGCGCCAGAACCTGACGAACTTGATCACTTCAAGAAGTGAAGCTGACTCTATAGCATTTTGTCAGAGAGCCAGTCTTCTTGAAAGAGCAGTTTTTGTGGATGCCTTCAAAGTCTTGAAGTACAAGGTAAGTGATAATGAATCGGCATAGTGATTTATTTGAAAAGCATTTACTTGGATTACTTGGGAGAAATACATTTCATGAAATTTACTTTCTGTAAACATATAAGTAGTTTACTTATATGAATTATATTGGCAAAATAAAAATCTTACAATTATAATCTCAATCTATTGTAACATAAGGCTCTGACTGAATAACTAGACCAGTATCTCTGAAGTAATAACTTTGTAGTGTTTTTTAACAGCATTACAAAACAATATGACCTACATGTCCACCCACTTTTTACAAGTGTTATTATTGATTGAGTTATTACTCAGAAATCCTTGTAATTTGTTTAATTACGACTTTGCATGCCTATTGAAGAGTTTAGTCAACCGTTTTAAACAATTAGACTTAATTTTGAGACAATTATAAAAAAGTAGCATTTTCTTACAATGTTGCTGATGGCCGACTATTGCAAAACTACAAATAGTAGCAAAATGTAGTGAATATTTTCTAATCAGCAAAATAATGTTTACAATCAGACAAGACTTTCTAAAGACAAACAATTTCAAACATATATTTTTTAAATATTTTTAGATCTTTTTTTTTTGGTAATGAATGGTAACATTTTAAATTCAACTCATTGTGTGTGGGGAATTTTTCTCCTTCAAATTTTAAAACTTCTGTGCCAGGTACAAACAGCAATTTGTTTGTGTGCTAACAACCTTCCTCCTGGAGTCATTATAATTGTAGCTATTGTTTATTAAGTACCTGACTAGCAAGGCCAACTTTCAACTTTGTTTCCAAGACTGTAGTAAAACATAAATTTTTAAATAAATAAGCCCCCTACCCTGAACATGCAGCGTCGGAAGGCCTCCTACAAAGTGGCCCGATGACCTGGTGAGGGTTGCGGGAAACCGATGGATGCGAGACGCACAGGATCGATCATTGTGGCGACACTTAGGGGAGGCCTATGTCCAACAGTGGACGTCTGTCGGCTGAAATGATGATGAATGATGACCCTGAACATGACCTTATAACCTTTCAAATACTGTCAATTAGAGACACAATAGACAGACTTTGACAGCGTGATTGCTGGCATTTGCTTGGGGTATATTTCATTAAACCCTAAGCCAACGCCGGTGTTCACATACCCGTTGTCT
Organism: Mythimna lalbum; assembly: GCA_949319445.1. Lineage (NCBI taxonomy): Eukaryota > Metazoa > Arthropoda > Insecta > Lepidoptera > Noctuidae > Mythimna > Mythimna lalbum. The sequence goes on from OX439346.1 coordinate 23,059,899, forward strand.
TTCAACAATTGAAGAGTTAATAAATTATAAAGTATATTTTGATTCTAATTTGTTAGTAGTTTTCATTTGTCTTATAAACCAAGTATGTTATTTAAGATATGGTCTCCTGCAGGGGTGAAGGCCTGGTCCAGTTTCTCCCATAAGCAGGGACATATCACTTGTAATATTCTGCCATACATTTCCGCTGTATTGGTTGAGTTGTTGTTTTTTCTTCCATTTTAATTCATTAAACCCTAAGCAAATGCTGGTGTTCGCACACCCATTGTCTTTCTTTTGTGTCTCTAATTATCACGATTGAAGAGTTAAATACATATAATATTTACTTACAAATAAATAAAAAAAATCAAAATTGTTCTTCCAATATTTTTAATTACAAAAAATCACTAGAATTAGTGAACCCATGTACATGACATGCTTGTAATATTTACACCTTGGGTGACCATTTCACACAGTACAATGGTGGCTCCATGGTAAAGGTGGAATATTTACAAACATCCTTGATGTTTTTAAATCCATCTACCCTTCTATTCTAATATAATAAGGAATCTCTGAAGGTACAGGTTCCATTTCTAATTTTTTTTTTCGCCATTAGAAAGCTGCTTTAATAATTTTTAAGTAAGCGGGCGAAGCTGAGGGCAAAAGCTATCTATAAGTCGATATATCTATAAATCTTTCTAAGGTAAAAAATTAAGATATGTAGTTAGTAAAAAAAAATCTTCTGGAAAATCCCATTGACAGCTTGTATCAAACTAGGTATTATAATAATTATACAAGAAAATAGTATCAAATAAGCATAAATATATATATTTAATAAATAAAATCAAGACAACAAATATCATGATAATTAACTGTTTGTTAATTTCTTAATTACAAGCCAATTAAAGTGGATCAGGAAACAGATAATGACAAATAAGTGGGGGTATAAATTTCACTTTTGAGGCATAGGCAATTAATTACAGTAATATAGGTAATCCCAAATATAATATAGGTAATTATGGTGGATTTATTTTTTAGGTGGGAAAATCATCTAATGACATTCCCCGCTCTTGGGCGGAGCGGGAGATAGTGTCAGACTTTTACTGATTAACCCTTCAGATACCGTCAATTAGAGACACAATAGTAAGACAATAGATGCGCGGCCACCGGTGGTCGCTTGGGGATTCATGAATTAAAAACCCACTCTTATTCCTTCATTGGTTTTTGTACCAGGACCGAATCTTCCTTTTAGAAGCAGATCCTTGGCCCTAGTAGGTTTCAACCAGGCTGGGCCCCTACGGTTTGCTTACAACTCCTTGAGGCGCGCATAGTACAGTACGCGCAGTCGACGTCCTAGGCACGGTACGGACGGATACGGGCCGTTAGGACGACGAGCTATCCATTGCTCGCCGTCTGACCACGCCCACGAAATTGGGATCAGAATCCCGGTGGCGGCTGTGGCGTGAGCGCCGTTGCCTCACGCATGTTGCCTCCTCCTTTGCTAACATTACTGCGTCGCAGAAGGAAGTAACCGCCTGCCACTCCTCCTCGCTCCGAACCATGGCCCGTACCAAAGACCGGCGCGAGAGATCGCTGCCGCTGAGCGCCCCCACGAGGACACGGCGGCGGTGCTCTGCCCAAGCGGGGCACATCTCTACCGTATGCTCCACTGTGTCCTCCGGGCGGTCCACACAATAGTGACATTCGGGTGACACCATGGAGTTTCTATACATTCTTCTCCACAGAGATCTACGTTTTGTAATGTGCAGATAGCATCATTTTTTCTGACTGACTTCTCGATATTTCAAAGGTTTATTTTAAACTAACTTTTTCCAGTGACTTCGCCCGCGCGTAAATAGAAAATATAGGCCTATGTTACTCAGTGATAAAGCAGCTTTCTACTCGTGAAAGAATTATGAAAATCGGTTCAGGAGTTTTTGAGTTCAGTCAGATAAATAAACAAACAAAATTCTCTCTTTATAATATTAGTATAGGTAAAATGCTTTGTATCATTGAATATTGAATATCCTTGTGGGGGGCCTTCCAAAAGGTCGATATAATTAACAAAACAATTTTCCAAACAAGACCCAGTGAAAGTAAACCAGGAAACAGACAATCACAGATAAGTGGGTGTACATATGTCATTATAACATTAACTTGCTCCTAGTCACACATAGTGTACTAGAAACAATAGTGTACATTACTATGTAGGTACTGGGAGTACAAGCCTTTGTCTGTGCTCACATATGACAAGTTGACGTAGCTGCCTGCGTAGTAGCCGCGTTGGTGAATGGGTACGAGATGGTACGACCATAGAGTAAATAAGGTGTAGAACTGACCTCTTGCTAAACGCAATTTTTAGGGCCGACGCTGCATTGTGCTCCATCGTCGACCACATCATCGCTTACCATCTAGTGAGATGGTGGTTAAACGCGAGCCTATCATTATTAAAAAAAACGCGAGCGCCCGCGCGGTGCCCTACAGAAGTTCGGGAACTCGAGCCCCGTACCCGTTTTACTACATATTAATACATTAAAGTTCTCCATCGACACGACTACATGCACACCGTTGAAGTTGAAATAGTGATTATGCGCAGGTAATAATCTTGTTTCCGCGCGGTCGCCCGCTTACCGCAGCGTTAGCCCTTATGGCTTTAGTTTCGGATTTGAAAGACAAACAATGCATTGGGGGCACAGCATAGGGCTGCGGGTTTGTTCGAAAAACTTAAGGTAGAACTACTATGCGCACACGTGTGCCACGTTCACCGATCTAGACGCGTTGATCTCCATAATTTTATATGGAAATTAGACTTGTAGAGTTAAACTTGATACACGCCACGCGACGTCGTTCTACGTACAAATCAGGCGTGTTACACGTGTTCAGTGGTCTAATGGTCTAGCTTTACCGTGGCCCTGGAATGCAAAGGTACACAGTCTAGAACACAAGGGGTCATACCTCTGTTTTAGCAGGAAACGTCTCATTGAATGTAATACCCTCCTCTAAAAAAGGGTATACGGCGTCGCTTCGAACTTTTGCCATACGTTTAGCTTTTTTCTACAGCGCATTATATTAAAACACGTCTAACTGCCTCATTGGTTTTCTGCTCCTAAGCCCGACGCAGTTTTTCTGCTACTGAGCTTGGAATATAGGTATCGGCGTGGAGCTTTACCGCTTGGCATCAGAGTGGGGATCGCTTTACGCATTCCCTATATTGGCGAGCCAATCGTCGTCGTTGTTAGATACATGCAACAAGCGCAGGGCTACGAATCACGAGTGACGTCTATTACGCGATGGCGTGGCGAGCCAATCACTGACGCTCCCCGCCCCTAAATAAGTCCGATAATTGACTTCTACGCAACTTGAAGCCAGCGCTGAAGATCCGTGCCGGTATCTATACTAGGTTCGGCAAAAAATGCATTTGGGCACTTTCCTGTGTCTATCTCTGTACAGTATTTTGGAACACACAACAAATAAGATTAAATCTTTTTCTGAAAACCGTAGGAATTAAAATTGTTTATACTATTGATTGCGACGATGAGCATAATAAGGAAGTAAAGAGTACGATGTTGTAATTAATATAAGTGTATTTTGTTATTAATGTTTAAGACTGTAGTAATAAGTGCAGTGAATCATGTCACATAAACAGTGTCTTGCTCAGTGTTTTAATGAAGTATTTAAGCATTCATAAGTAACCAGCCAGTTAGATTAGCGTTTCACTTCGTCGTTTATACCGCGTCCATCGAAGGACTGGAATCTTACCTGCTAAGGGCTTCCCGTCCGATTATATTAGATGTCTTCATGGCTAGAATAAATAGGCTCTTAATAAACTAGTACGCTTCACTATCAACGATTGCATCACTGCTTACCATCATAAGGGATCGCAATCAAGCTCTAGTTTATACCTTAAAAAAATCCTTTGCTATGATATGATTATTTTGGTTTAAGTCAGTTCATTTGGTACAGGCGTACAGGACAAGTTATATAATTTTCCATAAGCTTTCATAGGCTTCAGCAGTAAGATTATGTAACAAATAAAGGAATTTTATTATATGAAGTACATAGTGTAACCTCAAGATCTACTCTCGCATCGGGTCTCGAAGATTTTTCCTAACCGCTAAAAAGCAGGTCATTATTTTGAAGTATTTGATATTAATTTCCGCTTATTAGGTACCTCCACGCGTTCCAGAGCAAAAGGGTCTTGAGAGACAGACAGAAGGAGGGAGATACGGAACCCGGAACGGAAATGAGTCAAGTACCCAATTGAATGTCCAATGGCATTCATTGTACGTACAGATACGGAGTGGAATTTCGCCTGAGTCAGAGTTTTCTGATAACTACTACAACATGGGAATCAGCATGGGGTCTTGTAACGCCCAAGCATAAAAAATACCATGAATCAAGACTGGATTAAAAAATGGGGTTACTTCTAGGCAAGAGTGGTCAATCGTCGACCACATCGTCATTTTCCATCAGCCCCATTAGCCAAGTTACAACCATTTCGCTTGCGTCGCTCGATTCGAGTTGGCTACGCCCCAAATTGTTTTGTTTTGACCACGTGACTGAGCGTTGAGATGACGTCATTCCCGTAGGTACATAGCTTTCTACTGTCTTTAACGATTGCAGATTAGCAACTTGGCTAGGGGTACAGGTGAGATATTTATCAATCGCGAGCCTATCAAAACTAAAAAGAAATGTCCGCTTCTATCGGTTTTATTACTCTGTTACGATTACGACGTGCCTATGGAAATTGTAGAGGATAATGTGATACATACAGGAAATTCGGTGAATTGCCTTACAATGATATTGGTTTTCGACCAGTGAATTCATTGCGGGGAAGGATTTATCATTATAGCCTTTAATTTATGCTGACGTGCTTCTCTTGAAATAAAGAAAATGTATAGACAGTGAAAACCAAATTGCATTTCTCTGTTAACAAAGGTAGACTGATGACCTGTTGAGGGTCACGGGAATCCGATCGATGGGTGGCGTATAGTTGTTGTGGCGACACTTAGGGCTATAATTTCACCAAGACACTGTGGTGGCGCGACCAGTCGCCGCTACCAACAAAATGTATATACAGCTCTATAGAGAGTTACTGGTGTTCGTTTGGTTGCGCAACCAATTTGGTGGCGCGAACAACTCGGACGTGTGGCAATTCTTGTGTCTGTATGGCGTCTGGTTTGATAGCTTAACGCTATATTTCACTGAGACACCATGGAGGCGCAACTGGCCGCGCCCAGTGTCCCAGTGAAATATAGCCCTTGGAAGATGATTGCCCTGTAACTGAAGGAACATACGTCAAAGAACCTCATGCGTAGTTGTGATTCTATCCTATCTGTGTGTCCTTTGTAGGAGATCCACAGTGCGTAGCGAGGCGACAATGTGGTCGAACGTTGAGTTTCGACAGTCGCAGTCTAGTTTTCGAATTTATGAAAGAAAAATGCCTCGCTAATGTGCCTTCACCCACGTCTAAATTAGTCCATGCTACGCCTCTGGTGATCCAGATAAATCAATAAACAGTAGACGTCTTTCGGCTTAATTCATTAAACCCCAAGCGAACGTTCGCTCTCTCAAGCCGGTTGCAGACCAAGAGCACCGAGACCGAGAGCTCAGCTCGCATAACTGACGCAGTTTTTCAAGCTACGCTTCGGCATACACAACTAACTTAGCTTCGCATATTTTAGTTAGTAATAGCTTAGTTCGCATAGCTTGTGGTCTGCACACAATTATGGAAAACTGCGTCGGTTAAGCGAGCTAAGCTAAACTAACTTAGCTTAGTTTTCGGTCTGCAACAGGCATCATTGTCTATCTATTGTCTCTAGTTACGGTATTCGAAAGGTTTAAACGATGATGTTGAAAAACTAAGGTACCGACATATTATGTGTACAATTTTTCTGGAATAAAATTTCTATCAGTATTGAAAGGGCGATATGCCCGCCCCCAATGACGTGAACGCAATATACGTCATCTACAACACATATCAGATGTAATGAAAAATACGGTCTGTGAATGCGGAAATACTGCCATTATGCAACGTGCATTACATACTATTGGTATTTCTGTTAACGCCCCTTTGTGCTGGTTCATTTCATGTGATTTTATGTCGATACTAGCTTTTGCCTGCAACTTTACCCGCGTATATAAAATGGTCTATGTCACTCAGGAAATAAGTGAATTTCTATCGGTGGACAAATGTTTAGCAATCGGACCAGTACTTTCAGAGATTACCTCCTACAAACAAAAAAAAACAAACTTTGCCTTTTTGTAATATCAGTGTAGATTTTAATGTAGAATATATAAAAATGGAGTCACTGCAGACCACGAAGGAGAGGGCGGGATGACTTAGATGTCTTTGTTAGAAAATAGCAAGAAGTGGCCCAAAGCCGGGAACATTGGAAGGAATGAACCTTCAAAAAGGCCTTTGCACTGTTTTTTTTTTTAATTTGAAATCATCAGACAGAGAGTCATACGTTCACTGACTAAAACCTACATGTTAAGTTGCCCTTTCCGATGACCGATGACCTGGTGAGGGTCGCGGGAATTCCTTGAATGCGAGACGCAGATCACTGCTTGTCGTCGCGGAGCTTTTGGGGAGGCCTATCTCCAATAGTAGACGTCTTTTTGTTGAAATAATGATCTATAAAAAGCAACATGAAAATTGATCATCAAAAGGCTAATAGCTTGGAATCTAAGAGCACGGCAGAGCCCTCACCAAGGCGAGCAAAAAAGCGGCGCGGCCGCACCATGTTTTTCTCGAAGCAGTTCAGGCCATTTTCGACCCCCTATAACTTCGTTGTGTATAAAACTAGAAGCCTGAATTCTTTTCACAGCCAAAATACATCCACTGCTGGGCATAGGCTTGCCCCAAGCGTAATTCCAATGACGGGTTCTTTCTCCTGGCCTACCCTTACCGCATGCAGCAGATTCTCACGACGTTCACTTCTCAGCCGATTCGCCACATGAAGTGCAAAGACCATGGCGCACATTCCGTTCTTTTAAACATTTTTGGCCCCTTCGTGCACCTGACTGAGCAAAAATACCTGAATAAGTAAACGGAACCGATTAGTGACTAGTGAGTAGTGACTATGCTTCAATGCGGACAATGCAACGTTTAGAACAAGGAAATCACCACCGTTGCGAATATTTTAAAGGGAAATGTACGAATAAGAATAGAACATGAAATTTTACTGATTAGTTAACTCAGAAATTCGTCATATCGTGGCGACAGTCATCGTGGTTTTTATTCTATTGCTTTCAACTTCTGAGTATTCGTATATTGACTGTGCGTAGATCTTTCGCTACAGATTTTGTTAAGATAGGTCGCCGTTGTGGATTGCCTCAACGAGGCTTATTTCAATTTATATTTTTTTAATACTCTTTTTTCTTTATTTATTAACATTGTGTTCACATAATAGAAGCTGCAAAAAATTTGTAACCAAGATTTTTTAACTCTTAACATGATTTAAAAGAGTGTCCTGTCCATGGAGTTTCTTGCACGTTTCATCATAGAGATCTACGCTTTGGAACGCACAACTTAGCTAAGTTCTTTTTTACTGCCCTACATTTTGACAATTCAAAAGTGCCTGTTATTGGTCTGACTTCTGACGGGGGACTGCTGATCTACAAAAGCTTTTTGAAAAGGTCTGGCCATTCTTTTCAGAATAATTAAAATCCTTGATCTACTAAACACAATCACGTTTTTGATTTGGCTTCAGTATCGCCTTGATCGCAAATAATGTCTGGAATGCACTTCCAGCAATATCTAAGCCCTGCAATACTCGTTGGCCGAGCGTTGCCAAGTGAAGACCAATACTAACATCTAGACAGTAAATTTGCCTTGTCTTGCTATCGTTCGGTGTCGCTCGCCTTGTTGGTGGAGGAAAGACAAGCGCCAACGTGTATAGACCTCATTTGGCGTAGCTTGTCACAACTCGCAGCCGCTCACCATCACTTGCCTCACTTTGGAGCGGTGTCGTGTCGGTTTTTCTGCACAAAAAGCGCTCGCCCAACATGTGGGCGTCTTCTCAAAACTCGTCTATGTTGGCGATTTGCATTGTTTCCTTCAAGCATGCCGAACGTCTAGACAGAAACGCTTGTCTTGTGTCAATACGCCTAGGCTCAAATTGGCCTAAGCTCGGCCAACGTGTATTGCAGGCTTAACAAGTTCAACAACCTTCCTGGCGACTTGCTAAGAAACCAACTCAACTCAAAAGAATGTACTGTATATGTGTATAATGTTCTTAGTTGTTAGATAGGGCTCTCAACAATAGGTTTCTTGACCTACACCAACAGGAAGTATGTATTAGCAGCCTATTAGCGGGACAACAAAGCCTGTGTGCTTTGTTATTGCTTGCTTCTAGTTTCCGTAGAAAAGTACAACACTACAATTTTTAGTTTCTATTCAATGTTTCTATCTAAAGCATTTACGATTGTATTCGGATTTTTTAACCGAACGCACGCGTTTATTGATCGCACTGTCAACGATCAAAATGTTCATATTTTATGATTTTCATTTATTTATGTATGCTTTACCTAATTTAAAAATATATAAGTTTGTTTATTAGGGAGCACGGCAGTGCCCCCACAAAGTCGAGCAAAACAATGCATGGCCGTACCATCCTTTTCTCACAGCTGTTCAGGCCATTTTCGACGTGTATATTACATGGATCTCACAACTTTTTATGGTAGAAGAACTGATTTGCGAGCCTTGGTTTTTTTTTACAAGTTATGTTTTTGATGGCATTCAGTTGTCTAGTACCTATAGCGCAAGCTCTGCTTAGTTTGGGAACTTTGGGACTAGAGGTGTTGTTTGATAGTTGTGCAATGTAAATTGTTCTTGAATAAATTGAAATTGAATTGAATATTATCATCATCATTTCAGCCGATAGACGTCCACTGTAGGACATAGGTCTCCCCCAAGAGTCGCCACAATGATCGATCCTGTGCGTCCCGCATCCACGGAATTCCCGCAACCGTCCCAAGGTCATCGGTCCACCTTGTTATATTAATATTTATTTCATATAAATAAATGTTAAATCATATACAAATCTTTACAATATTATTATGATTGACGTACAATGCAATGCATTTGCGTGCATTCTAAACAATTCTCTTGACCTACGAGTGCAGGAAATATTAGCGGTAAGCGGCACGACAAGCTGTACACTCGCTAAATATGTACAACTGTTTAGCAAGTGCAATGCGCTGGCATTATGGACTTGGCTGGACTTTGGTCTAAATACGTTTATGGGAAATACTTTGTTGTCACGATGGTTTTGTAATTTTAAGCTTAGCTGGCGGCTACAAATCAGAAGTTTTAGAGCAGTCGCCTCCAGATTTTTTTTTTGTATAGTTCCTTTTTATAAAGTGAATGTGAGAACACTCTAGACTCCGCGGATTCATAGATTAGACTACTTTTATTGTACTTTGGGTATAAACCAGTCTAATATATTGCCCCATCATAATTAACTGACTCTTCAGATACCGTCAATTAGAGACACAATAAGTAAGACAATATATGCGCGAACGCCGGCGTTCGCTTGGGGATTCATGAATATAGTATAGAATATATTGAGATGTAGAATCATTGAATCAATATTTAAAAAAAAAAAAACAACTTGGCTGGTGTCAAATAAAGAAGAAACAAATCTAGAAACATAGACTTACGAAATTAAACTTATTCTTTACTTTTTGAATTTTTTTTTTACATTGAAGAATGTTGTATTTTTCCATATATCCATAATATTATAAATGGGAAAGTGTGTGTGTCTGTTTGTCCGTCTTTCACGGCAGTCACGAATTGACGTGATTTTCTGACCCCCTACTTCCCAGGGGAACCGTGTTACCCCGAATTTTACGCGAGCGAAGCCGTGAGCAAATGCTAGTATTACATAATTTCAAAATAACATATTTTTTTACCTTACTAACCGTTACTGAACTGCAAATTGCAAAAAAAACACACGATCATTTGAATTAGCAGTAGCATTTTTTTTTTTTTTTTTTTTCACAACTATCACACAACGCCATCTAGTCCCATGCTAAGCAGAGCTTGTGTTACGGGTACTAGACAACTGATAAACATACTTATATATTTCTAAATACATACATTTTATAGAAAAATTACACCCAGACACAGAACAAATGATCATGCTCATCACATAAACACTTGTCCTGGGTGGGAATCGAACCCACGACCTCCGGCATAGCAGTCAGAGCCACTAACCACTAGACCAACAGGCCAGTCACGACATTTACACGACACAAAATATGTTGGTAATCGTGTAGTTCAATTCAATACAAAAAATAATTTTCCTGTTTCCTACTTAAATGCCGAAAACGACGTAAGTGCAAAGGTCGGGCGGGTTCCTTCATAGTGTCAATACCGTGGAGACAGTCTCGCAGAAAGGAGGGACGTCGTAATTGGGACATGCGCTGTGAGTCGGTGACCTGCCGCCTTCGCTTCGTTGTTGTCGTAGGTCAGGACGGGCAACAGGGATCTGTTCATAATGTTCGGCTTATTCACAGCAATGTAATATTACCAAGATCCATTGTATTGTAATGACAAAGTTATTGTGATACTGAGGTCAATAGAAGTATGTGTGAAACTATTATAACGTTTTAAAATGTGATGTCAGAGATAAATAAAACTGGGTGGAGCGAGAAGGAGTGTCAGATATAATGACTAAAGAAACACGATGGATACCATGTTTCTTCAGTAGCCCTGGCCAAGTTGCTAATCTGCAATAGTTAACGCTAGTAGAAAGCTTCAAATGTATGGGAATGACGTTATCTCAACGCGCAGTCACGTGGTCAGAACAAAAGAATTGGCGGCAAGGTCAACTCAAAGCGTTCAACGCAAGCGAAATAGTTGTAACTTGGCTAGGGGGGCAGGGCCGCGACAACTCTTTCGAACGATCCCGCATTCATTTATTAATAACTTTTTTCGTACTAGTACATAAACTCAATTCGTGTTAAGATTAGACATTTACACAAACCCTTTTTTACTGCCTGTTCAACCGATTGTAACTTCTATTCCATAGGCATAAGAATGGCATTAAAAGCAAAACAGTGGTTACAAAACCAACTATTTAATGCAGTTGCCAGTTGTCATGCTTGCAACGTAATAAAATTCAAAATTGGTTGATTGGACAGTGAAAACGGTTTTTTAAATGTCTAATGTTATTTTGAACGGAGTATAATTACTCCTGTATGAGTGCATTCACAAACATTTAATCTCATATACACAAGATACCCAAACCTGGGACACTTATCCGTCATCATATTCATGATCATCATAACAGCCGAAAGACATCCACTGCTGGACATAGGCCTCCCCCAAGCGTCGCCACGACCGGTCCTGTGCGTCACGCATCCATTGGATTCCCGCGACTCTGACCAGGCCGTCGGTCCACCTTGTTGGAGGCGTTCGAACGCTTCGTGTTCCGGTACGTGGTCGCCACACTTATCCGTAAGGCATACAAATATTTTTTCCGTGCGGGAATCAAATACGCAATACGTAGCGTAGCAATCAAACGCTCAAAAACTACGCCAACTATGACGTCAAATCTCTAATCTGAAATATCTAATCTTAATCTCAAATCTCTAATCAATCTTCTTTTGTCTTCAACAGGAAGCGACAGCGCTAGGCGAGCTTCTAGGATGGCTACGAGACTCTCCACATCTCGTCGCCCTATGCTTACTCCTGGGCGAGGATCACATCCCGCCCAGTCTACCTTCAGCTCTACTCTCTGGGCTGTATGGAAGCTGTCGATCTGCTTCCGACCGAACCAGGTTCCTGGCTGTCGTAAGGTCGCTGATCAAGCATCAGATGGCTACATCCAGTGATCCTAGGAAGTAAGTATTTAAGCTTTTAGAAATTAAGGAGAAAGCTTATTGAGGCCTTGAAAGAAGTAACCATCATATTATTATTTATTGTAAAAAGAGAGCACTGTAGAGTCCACAGATTCATAGAGTTTTCTTAGATTATATTACTTTTTCTAATCTTTGTTGTGCGTTTGGGTACAAACATAGACTAGTCTACACTGGCCTCTTAAACTTAGTAAATATTTTATATTAAACATCTTGGTGTCCATGTAGGCCTAAGTGGAATAAAATATTTTTAATTGAATTGAGCGTATGAGAGCATTATTAAGCCAAGGAAATGGTATTTGCTAAAATTGAACCTTCCACTATATTGAACTTAGTCAATTATTTCCTCAAAGTCCACTCTAAACTCGCACTAGCGCTATATTTACGCAAAATACCTATATAAACTACGTGATCAATCAGAATTAAGTGGATTTTAAGTTATAGTTATAACAATTGAATACCTGGTTGGTATAATCGTTGGCTACTTCTTGGTTTGCCTAAACCAAGTTTCGTGCGTCAACTAGTGAAATTCACAGCTGAAATTAGATATGTTTTAATGGAAGACAATGACTCAAATATGGATAAATTGACGTTAAACTTTCCCCAAACACCTAATGACTTAATTTTTGACGCACCAATTATTTACTAATGCAATAGTCATCGGAAGAGGACGTCAAAGAAAGAATTATAATTGTTTATTTATCCTGTTTTGACACTACCTTTTGGTGTCGGTATGGTCTGATGAGTGTTTTCGTGGCCTATACGCCAGGGTCATGTGTTTACGACTGGGTACTCCACCTCGTTTAGCTCTTCAATCTTCATAAGTGTCAGAACACGATATGGAGTATTTAGTCGTAGATGTGAGACCCTGTCGGAATAAACGGGAGAGTGTTTGTCAGATATATCAGACGTAAGCGGTTAAAAGAGAAATGGATGGGACAACACAGACTAAACTTAAATAGTACCATCGTGTATCGTGTGATCACCGCTATGTTAGGATGATTGGGCATCCATAGTAAAATTTGTCAGTGATGATAGATTGATCCCAACACAATGTGATAGAGTTTAATAGTTTCAAGACCTGAGGTACTACCCCGAAATCTTAATTCGATCCATTTGACGACCGAAACTGAACTTTATAAACAATCCGCAGCTTTGATAGGTAATGGATAATCCTGACTGCAAAAACAATCAAAATCAAAAGCATTTATTTCAAATTTACAGGCGCTTTAGAATAGTTGAATGTCGGTCAGTCCAAAAAAAAACTGAAGCTAAATTGCACGTTCCAAAGCGTAGATCTCTATGGAGAAGAACGTGCAAGAAACTCCATGGACACTCTTTTAAAAATTATATTATGAGTTATATAAATCTTGGTTACTTATTTCCGTTTTTTGTGTCTATTATGTCAGCACAATGTAGATAGGAAAGAAATTGAAATAAGCTACTGGCAGCTAAGAGGTGGCCTGTCTCAACTGACGGCGCCCTTTCACGAGCATGACTCTTGCATCAGCCTTACCAGCCGAGAACCCCCAGAAGTAAAGTTGACTGATTCTAATAGATGTGTTGTCTAATCCTGCTTCTCTTCCCCAGGTTTTTCCGCGCAGGCAAGTGCGCTCTATCCTCCCTGTACGCGGTCTACCGTGACGGCCACACTCCTGCGCGCCAGTTCCTAGTGGCAGCGCTGCAGAACCCGGTGATGGCGGTGCTGCATGAGGACGAGTTCTTCCTCGATATCGACCCGGATAAGGCTATGGAGAGGTGAGTGGGGTTATGGCAGGACTTCTTAAGTCTTAGTTGACGTACTTGTCAAGTCAAAACTCCAGTGTTGAGCGTCGACACCGAGTTGCTCGCCTGTCGGTTTTCTATCGTTTACATTTCGGGCAGTGTGCATTGGAATTACACAATTTAATTTCGCCAAATCCGTTCCATCATCAGACCACAAGACGTACGACTTTGCGCCACCGGTACATGATGGGCATCCTACCCATTTCATTCATTTTGGGAACATTCAATATACGTTTCCTGATAACTATAACTCAGGCCAGCGTACTCTCGTGCTATGGTTGCAGCGAGAGGAAGAATCAGACTTTTACTGACTGAAACCCATCGGTGTTTCTTCAAAAGGCTTTTGAACTTTGGGAAGAGAGACCAGGGAGTGTGGGGATTCTTACCTCATTAAAACCACCCTGTTGATCACCATCAGTACATGGAAGAGGGCTCCGTGACCTGTTAAAAGACCACCCCCGGAACCCTCTCTGTACAACGCCTGTTAGGGCACATCCCTGAGGAGACTGAGAGGTCTCCCCTGAGCCTCGTTGTGAACGGCAGCACGTGATCCCTATGCCACCGTCTTTCCTGAAGTCACTTGGTGAGCGGACAGAGTCCCCACTCTGAAAGCCCGTGACCTCGGAGGCCTACCTTATATGTGGCAAGCGGGGTTTCAGCGTTTTAGGCATTTATAGCTTCGCCCAGCTACGCTACTGCTCAGACCCTAATGTCAAAGAAAATAAGATATTCTTCAGACGCTGGTCTAAGATTAACGTTGAGACTGGCTCAAATGTGTTCGGCCCTATAAAACTCTGTTGTTCATCATCGAGATTATATAGGTCAAAAACTGACATGTGGCTTGCACCGGTTGATCCTACGCCTTCGTAATTCGACGCACCCGAATTTAAACTTTAACAACAAGTTATTTAGAGCTGAAAATAGGCTGTACTCATGTAACATTGTTTTCAAAACAAACGATGCAAAAGGTGTGAAGTTTTATTTATAATCTAAATATTTACGGAGTAGTGCGAGATCAGACGTGTCGATCACGATTCTTTTGAGTGTAAACTAGTTTTATGGTAATCTTGATACGTGCATCTTGTAAGGAAAATTGTTCAACAGAAATGATTATTGCCTTGTTAGGGGCTTGTTGTGGCTTTGTAATTTTAGTGTGATGTGATTTAGACGCGATGGGTCTGCTGCGCCAATTTTCTAACATAACATGTTATTAAAACATGTTACCCATTCGTCTCGGCAAACAAAAACTGTTAGGCCACGCTCCTGTTCGGTTAGCAAACAATGTTATTCTGTTAGCAAACACGAAAACACGGCGCAGAGGAGCCGGCCTTAGACAGACCAATTATTACCTCTCCGTAAGAACTCGTTGTAGTTCCCGAATAGGTTTCTTCTAGGTAAGCGCGTTCCATCGTCGACCGCATCGTCGCTTTCCATCAGGTGAGATAGCGGTCAAGCGCAAACCTATCAACAATAAAAAAAAGAAAAAAAAAGTACTTTTAATGCAAAAACCAACTAAATGCACCAACATTTTTTTATTGTTATCTTATATTGTTATCGTATTTTATTATATTCGATCAAATCTGTAGGTTAACTTTTTGCCGAAGCTATCTTTTTAAATAAGATTCGTCTTGATGAGACGTATCGATAGTTGTATTTAACTTAATTTGGGTAAAAATTACAGATAGTTTGTTTTTGCAATAAGGGTACGATAGATTCTTGTTCCGCAGAGTATTTTCCGCATTTGCGGAATGCGGATTCTGTTGTTTAGAACAGTAAACAAAAATACTTTACTACCCCTTTACTCAACACTCTGTTCCAAAACATAGATCGTTGACCAGTCCCATTGGGCTGGACAATGGACATGTCTGCCGCATCATGATTGAGCGGAAGGTAAATGAAATAAAATTAATGCATTATAAAAACGCGGGACGGGGTCGCGGCAGATCACGAAGCAGAAGGCGTGACGACTTATATGTCTATCATCATCATATCAGCCGAAAGACGTCCACACAAGCGTCCCCACAACGTTCGGTTCTGTGCGTCTATAGAATGACATAATAATATCTAGTAGAATACCTGAATAGAAGCAAACCGACCCTCCCCGTTGTTTAATTTAATCATTGTGGCTAATAAAATACTTTGTTATTGGAACCGTTCGACTTGAAAGCTGCATTTTATAATAAAAGTAATTGCTTCGATCGATACTAATATTCAAGCCAGAAGGCCTGGTAGTCTAGCCATCTGTTTCTCCGACCTTCATCGATCCATCATTTTGTGAATAAATAATAGACTTTGCACTATTTCTAGAAGCGTCGATGCGATAGCTAGACTACACTGCTAACACGCACATGTGTAACATGCCTGATTTGTACGTAAAACGACGTCGCGTGGCGTGTTACAAATGTAGCTCTATAAGTCTAGTTTCCATATAAAATGTATGGAGATCAACCCGCCCAGATTGGCCGAGCCATGGGTAGCTCGCTGTCCGATCGTCCGGTAATGGACCGAGTCCAAGACGTCGACGGCGCGCACTGTTCCCGCGCACCTCAAGGAGTTGTCAGCAGCAGGAGGGGCCCAGCTGGGTCGAAGCCTACTGGGGACAGGGTTGTCCGAAAGGGAGCTCGTGCCCCGGTATGAAGGCTAGAAGGAACGGCGCGGGGTTTTTAGTCAGTAAGAGTCTGACACTGTCTCCCGCTCCACCCAAGAGCGGGTTTCGTCAAAGATGATTTTCCCCGTCGACAAAAAAAAAAAAAACCCGCCCAGATTGGCGTGTGTGGCACACGTGTAACACACCTGATTTGTACATAAAACGACGTCTCGTGGCGTGTTACAAGTGTAGGCCTACAAGCCTAGTTTCCATATAAAATGTTTGGAGACCGACGCTCACAAATCGGCGTGTGTGGCACACGTGTAACACACCTGATTTGTACGTAGAGCGACGTCGCGTGGCATGTTACAAGTGTAGCTCTACAAGTCTAGTTTCCATATAAAATGTATGGAGACCGACTCGCTCAGATCGGCGTACGTGTCACACGTGTGCGCAGTGTAGTTCTACCTTAAAGCTACAACTACACTGCTAACACGCACCCGTGTAACACGCCTGATTTGTACGTAGAACGAGGTCGCATAGCGTGTTACAAGTGTAGTTCTACAAGTCTAGTTTCCATATAAAATGTATGGAGACCGACGCGCCCAGATCGGCGTGTGTGGTACACGTGTGAGCAGTGTAGTTCTACCTTAAAGCTACAACTACACTGCTAACACGCACCCGTGTAACACGCCTGATTTGTACGTAGAACGAGGTCGCATAGCGTGTTACAAGTGTAGCTCTACAAGTCTAGTTTCCATATAAAATGTATGGAGACCGACTCGCTCAGATCGGCGTACGTGTCACACGTGTGCGCAGTGTAGTTCTACCTTAAAGCTACAACTACACTGCTAACACGCACCCGTGTAACACGCCTGATTTGTACGTAGAACGAGGTCGCATAGCGTGTTACAAGTGTAGTTCTACAAGTCTAGTTTCCATATAAAATGTATGGAGACCGACGCGCCCAGATCGGCGTGTGTGGTACACGTGTGAGCAGTGTAGTTCTAACTTTATTCTTTTTTCATGTGTAAATGACATTTGTGGCGACGATGTGATTTGTATTTTGCGTGGAATTTGTCATTATCTGTGCGGAACACATTTTCAATTGCTTTTAGCTCACGGTTACATATGATTGTCATAACGATTGTAATTACATAATTACACTAATATTACGAAGGTGAAAGTTTTTATCTATACGTGTGTGTATGTTTGCTTGTCTGTTACTTCTTCACGCTCAAACGTCTTAACAGATTTGTATGCAATTTGTCACATGTGCTGGAGTAGGATACTTTTGTCTTCCCTTGGTATGGCTTTCACCAGGGCGAAATTACTTGCAGAAATTAGATGATTGTATAGTTTTACTAGCACACCAAAACTTGTCACTATAATAAAAAGACTCGTATCTTTTGTCCTAATTCAGATGTTGGTCTTTGCGTGTACTAAGTATAATCCCATTGGCTCAACCGTTGATGCATTTGTGATTGAAAAGGAAGTGTAAAATCGTCCAATGAATTCTCCCGTTCTGGCGTGGAGAGCGGGAGAGCGTGTTACACATTTACTAACTAAAACTCACCGGTGTCTTTCGGTTGCCAAAGCGTTCCAAGACTATGGTACTGTTACGCCGTTAAATTTCAACACGTCATATCTCCGACAAAATAAAGAGTGACAACGAATAATTAAAACGCATTGCTGTTCGAAAGCTCTAGAACTAAAGTACCTACCTAGCCTGGCAAGATCTCAAACATTCCGTCATAGGTACTCGTCGTACCTACTATTTAGTAGGTATGTAATCTGTAGGTATCTGTAGGTGGATAAGGGAAATGGTACTTTCCGCCGTTAACAATAGAGTCGAAATTCGCGTGAGTGACTCGCGAAGGACAAAGTCATAAAATTGATTTATGGGCCCGCGATGCGACTCTATTTGTTCTGGAACTATCCCGAGACGTCAGTATCTAGAATTTTCTTTGTTCCGCGTATAAATACGAGCCCCCGAACGGAAGTGAGTCAGTTCTGATTTCGACTGCGATCAAGAGCGATCTACCTAAGTGTGCGAAGTGATTTTATCTAACGACCGAGGCGATAGTATAACGGAACTCTAGTGCTAACTGTGATTTGGATTATTGTTGACTGGACTAATTATTTATTGTTTGTGGTAAATAAAGTTATTTATTGGTAAATCGGCATTTAGTTACCTATGTACGTAACAGTACACCTTTCAGAACTTCCCCATCGCCCATCAGCCCTACTGAGCCACTCAAAATGGGTAAACAGAAAACAGTGCATTGAAAATTCATTATTCTACAGACATTTACAAGTAAACATATATAAACGTAATTTATCTCTTTTGGCTTACTTAAACGTGCCATATTTTGGGCAAGTTTCCTACTGGCTAGAAGTTATAAATATATTTATTGCTGTTTCCCACAATCGGCTATTATACTCCTTACTAGCCAAATGGGTCAACGAAGGGGCCCTTTTATTACAAGCTTTTATTTAGTTTCACCTGTCCTCCCGATGTTTGTCTGTCATCAATTCTTGCAAATTAAATTTAACCCACTTCCCGATCACCGATTGAGCTGAATTTTGCACGCATGTGTAATTCAGATGACAATGCAAAATTATTATGACATAAAGCTGATCTGATGATGGATCCGGAAGGTGGCTATAGGAACTTCGTAGCTAAACGACACAACCTCATCGAGTTTGGGCTCGTATGATTCGTCTTGACGAGTATTAATTATAGATACTTATAGCTATAAAAGCTTGCTATGAAAAAATTATTTTCATTAAAAGCTTGTTTTAAGTGGGAAATTATCCTATGACTTTTCGCGCTTTTGGTCGGAGCGGGAAGGCGTGTCAAAGAATTGGCCTTGTGGAGAGGTTGCCTCCAACAATGAATGCATTCTGCAGGTCCTTGTCCCATATTTGAAAGCATCTATTGTTATTTGCGAGGTAATCGATCACCACGCATGCGCGTCGATCTGCTGAAAGCTGCAGCTTGAGATGCTCAATCAGGACATTGTGAAATGCTGATTTTATTAAGTAAATAGGCTTTAAATAATAATAATAATAATATTCCACAACTATCACACAACGCCGTCTAATCCCAAGCTAAGCAGAGCTTGTGTTATGGGTACTAGACAACTGATAAACACACTTATATATTTCTAAATACATACATCATAAATTACACCCAGACACACAAATGATTATGCTTATCACACAAAAATTTGTTACAATACCTACTATTTACTGCAGCCGTCATTTGTCATGCTACCAACGTAATAAAAATCAAAATCGGTTGAACGGACAGTAATAAAAGGTTTTCATAAATGTCTTATGTTATTTTGAACAAAGTATAAGTAGAGATTAAACGTTTTGCGAGATAAAACTGTATTTATCATTAACAGTACGTACGTTCTAAAACATCAAACGGTCCACAGGTTCACCCCAGCCGACCGCGCCAAGAAGTTCGGCCAGCCGAACACCCAGGAGTACGCGACAAAGGTGGCCCGCTACCGCAAGTGGACCATCCAGTCGCTGTACAACCTGACCAGCAAGTTCATCGTCTCGCTGCGGGAGCACTGGCCCAACTTCCCCGCCACCATCGCCTGGATCGTCCAGCAGGTTGTGCACCTCTTGAAGCAACATTCCAGGTAAAGGGACAACATATAGACTATCTCTCTTTGCGTCTTTCGGTTTCTTTGGTTGGTTTTGGGCTCTTTGGGTGGCTTACAGTCACCCAAAGAGCTCTTTCCATTGCCCTTTCGGTGTAGCCCCAACCACTTGGTTCTAACAAGTGGAAGTTGGATAAGCCATCGCTCAATGTAAAATTCTGATATCTAGCTGCATTCGGTTGGATAGGAAAACTACCCCAACTTGGTTAGAAAAGGGGTCTCATCAGAAGACTTAAAGCCAATGTAGAGGGCTATGCTCGAGCTTTCCTTGCGTGATCGCATCAGGAATGAAGATATCCGCAGGAGAACCAAGAACGTCGACATAGCCCAAAGAATCGCCAAGCTTAATTGGCAGTGGGCAGGGCACATTGCTCGTAAAACGGATGGTCGATGGGGCCGAAAGATTCTAGAGTAGCGACCGCGCACCAGAAATCGCAGCGTTAGGTAGGCCTCTCAAAGGATAGTCTACCTTTGAGAGCCAACCAACCTGGTGAGAGTCGCTGGAATGCGATGGAAGCAAGACGCCGTGCGTCTTGCATCCATCGCATCGGTCGTTGTGGCGACGCTAGGGGGAAGCCAATGTCCAATAGTGGGCGTCTTCCGGCTGAAATGATGATGATATGATAGCATATAAAAGAACTGGTTCCATAGCTTTCAACTTGTCATCAAAAAAAATCTTGGGTTTAGTGCTGAAAGCTACTTGTTTTATAAACAGGTTCAAAGAACATCTGTTTATGTTTAGATTATTCTCGGCGTTATCTTACCTTGGATTAAACTACCGATTTTATCATCGCATACACTACTTGAGTGTGTTAAACATGATTTATTCTTAATCTTTATTTAAATCCCCACACTTCTGTATATATAAAAGGCAAAGTTCCTACTCACTGACTCATCAACGAAAGCCTAAACTCTTACACCTAGAACGCTGAATTTTTTGCACTGAGGTTTCTTTTATGATGAAAAGAATAGAAATGATTTATCAAAATTTACCCCCTAAGGTCCATATTTCACCGGGAAACCACGACGGTGCGACTAGTTACCGCTACCAACAAAATGTGCAGCTCTATAGAGACTGCTAGTCAATTTGCTGGCGTGACCAGCTCGAACGTATGCGGCGAGTCTGTTGTCTAGTTTGGTAGCTTAGCGTTATATTTCACCAGGATACCATAGCGGCGCAACAGTTTTCAAAGATATTTCGTCGATTCTATATGGATTCGACGCACACGGTATCCAGAAGTGACCGAGGTAGAGTTGAGAGTGGCGGTGCGAAGGCTGAGTGCCAAAAACACCGCCCCAGGACCCGACGGCTTGCCAGGGAAAGCCTGGGTCCTGGCCATGGAGGCTCTCGGGCCTCGACTAAGAGGGCTCTTCAGCGCATGCCTGGAGAGGGACCAGTTCCCACTTCGCTGGAAGACGGGGAAACTGGTCCTCGTAGCGAAGCCAGGGCGCCCTGCGGACTCTCCGTCCGCATACCGGCCCATTGTGCTGCTCGACGAGGTGGGCAAGCTCTTTGAAAGAGTGATTGCAAACCGCCTCGTCGTGCGGCTAACACGGGTGGGGCCGGACTTGTCGGACGGACAGTTCGGCTTTCGCAGGGCGCGCTCTACAATAGACGCCATCATGCGCGTGCGAGCCCTCACGACAGGGGAAGCGGTGTCCCAGGGTAGGTGTGTCGTGGCAGTGTCCTTGGACATTGCCAACGCCTTCAACTCCCTGCCCTGGAGTACGATCCGGAGGGCACTCCGGTACCACCGGGTGCCCGAATACCTCTGTCTAGTGGTCGAGGCGTACCTGTCAGACAGGTACATTGTCTACCCCGGTCACCAGGGAGACTGGAATCGTCGAGAGATGTCGTGCGGTGTTCCGCAGGGGTCGGTTCTAGGCCCACCCTTGTGGAACATCGGCTACGATTACGTGCTGCGCGGCGACTTCCCTGACGGGGTCAGCGTGGTTTGCTACGCAGACGACACGCTGATCCTAGCGCAGGGAGAGTCGCACCAGGCGGCGGTCGCTCTAGCGACACGCGGGGTTGCGATAGCCGTTGGTAGGATCCAGGAGTTGGGACTCGAGGTGGCGCTGCATAAATCCGAGGCAATGTGCTTCCACGGCCCTCGGAACGCGCCACCATCGGACTCCCAGCTTACGGTAGGAGGAGTTCGCATCGGCGTCGGGTCGACGATGAAATATCTGGGACTCGTCCTCGACAGCCGGTGGAATTTCGTAGAACATTTCCGACGTCTGGCTCCTAAGCTTCTCCGGGCTGGGGCTGCTCTCAAGCGGCTCCTGCCCAACCTTGGGGGTCCAGACGCCTCCTGCCGGAGGCTCTACGCGGGGATCGTTCGGTCCATGGCCCTCTACGGGGCGCCGGTGTGGGCGCCGTCGCTGGCAAAGCGACCGGCGTCCATACTGAACGCCTGCCAGAGGGTCATGGCAATACGGATGGTGCGGGGTTACCGTACGATCTCCCGCGAAGCGGCGAGCCTTCTGGCTGGCCTACCACCGTGGGATCTGGAGGCAACAGTCTTTGCACACATGCACGACATGCGCGTGGAGATGCAACGACGGGGTGAAAGTCCACTGCCGCAACATGTCAAGGCATGGCGGACAGAGCTCCGGCGGGATCTCATGGTGAAATGGCGTCAACGGCTATCGCAACCCAGTGCTGGGCACGCCACGATTATGGCGGTAAGTCCCCTCTTTGAGGCGTGGCTGGAAAGACCTCACGGCGTCCTTACCTTCCGCATGACGCAGGTCCTCACCGGACATGGCAAGTTCGGGAGGTTCCTGCATCGGATTCAAGCGGAAGAGACGCCCGGGTGTCGCCACTGTGCGCAACGCCCGGAGGACACGGTGGAGCACACCGTCGAGGTGTGCCCTGCCTGGGCGGAGCATCGCCGTGCCCTCGTGGGGGCGATTGGCGGCGGAGACCTCTCGCGCCGGGCCCTGGTCGAGGCCATGGTCCGGAGCGAGGAGGAATGGCAGGCGGTCGCCTGCTTCTGCGAAGCAGTAATGCTTGCAAAGGAGGAGGCCGACCGCATCAGGCAACGGCGCCCTCGCCGCCGTCGCCGGGATTCCGATCCCGATTTCCGGCCACCGTAGACGCAGGCTCGAGGACGGCGAGCTATGGGTAGCTCGCTGTCCGATCGTCCGGTAATGGACCGAGTCTAAGACGTCGACGGCGCGCACTGTTCCCGCGCGCATCAAGGAGTTGTCAGCAGCAGGAGGGGCCCAGCTGGGTCGAAGCCTACTGGGGACAGGGTTGTCCGAAAGGGAGCTCGTGCCCCGGTATGAAGGCTAGAAGGAACGGCGCGGGGTTTTTAGTCAGTAAGAGTCTGACACTGTCTCCCGCTCCACCCAAGAGCGGGTTTCGTCAAAGATGATTTTCCCCGTCGAGAAAAAAAAAAAAAAAAACGCACACGGTATAAATGTATGTAATATACAGGAAATATAATGTATGTCGGTGGCGGCGTTTTGTGGTTGTGGCCGATGGCCCGTGTGTGGCAGCCTTAAGTTTCTCTAAAAAAAGTTAGGATCTAATTCATGAATCCCCAAGCGACACCCGGTGGCCGCGCATCTATTGTCTTACTATTGTGTCTCTAATTGACGGTATCTGAAGGGTTAAATTAGAATTTAAATGTTCATACGGAAAAAAATCATGTCCTTAATTTTATTTTATTATTGTCTCCAGAACATCAGACCGAGAACTGCACGCGATATGCACAGATCTCATATTGAACCACTTCATATGCCCGGGTATCGTGAACCCCGAGGCGCACGGCGTGGTGGAGGTGCCGGTCTCCTACATAGCGCGCTTCAACCTCATCCAGATCGCGCAGATCATACAGATGCTGTGCCTCGCCAAATACCAGGAGGTAATATAAGAAATGGTTTTTAGGGTTCCATATCCAAAGGGTTAAACGGGACCCCTATTATAATAATACTCCGCTTTCGTCTGTCCGTTTGAGCTTCCGTCTTTCAGTTGACAATTTTTTCTGTGGAAAAATCATCTAATGACATACCCTGCTCTTGGGTGGAGCGGAAGATATTGTCAGACTTTTACTGACTAAAAACCTACTCCTGTTTCTTCGATGCCTTTCGTACCGGGGCTGAGCTACTTTTTGGAGCTAACTCTGGCTCGAGTAGGCTTCGATCCAGCTGTTGCTAACAACCTCTTGAGGCGCGCGGGAACAGTGCGCGCCGTTTCAGACCCAAGTACTTCGTCGTCGACCCGACGCCGATGTGAACTCCTCCTACAGTTTATTGGGAACCAGATGGCGGCGCGTTCCGAGGGCTGTGGAAATACATAGCCTCGGACTTGTGCAACGCCACCTCGAGTCATTTGACAGTTTCAGAGATTCAGTTTAAATTTTCACAGATGAAATATTTCTGTTGCTGCTATTACAACAAATTCTAAAAAACAATAAAATAAATATTTAAGTGGGGCTCCTATACAACAACCCTGTTTTCTTCTCTTCTTGCCACAGACGGTACGCCACACTACACCTTTAATACGCGAGTCTGACTCACGTTTGGCCGGTTTTTTATAAACTTTAATTTTGTACACAGGTTGAAGCAAAGGTCCGCGACGTGTACCTGAAGTTCGAGCGCTCGTGCGTGTGGACGCTGATCGAGAACGTGGCCAGCGACGCGTGGGGCGGCGCCGCCGCGCCCGCGCCGCCGCACGCGCGCGCCGCCGAGCCGCGCATCGCCACCGACGCGCATCTGCACACTACCGTCGCCTTGTTCACTCCTCAACACGCACACCTACTGGTCAGTATGATAAAAAGAAATCGACAAAATTCCAACATCGACTACGCTATGCACCATAGATGTTTTGGCTAAAGATTGGAACTCCCTATCGGAGTCTTTGTTTCCTGATAACTATAACCTAGGGGTCTTTAAATCAAGAGTGAATAGGTTGGTTCTTGGAAAGCCGATGCTGAGTTGAGGTGGCCGACGATAGAGCACCATCATCGGCCGCATTATCGCTTTCCATCAGGTAACATAGTAGTCAAACGCTATCCATAATAAAAAAAGATATCACAAAACCTTGATCGCGCAAACTAACTAATTCCGATAAAATCCGGGAAATATGGGTTATCTCGAATTTTCCAAATCAATAAATCAAGGAAAACCCATTATTTTCGCTATGTGACATACACCCGAATACTCAAACGCTATTCAACTTTGAGTGGCGGTGCTTAAACATCGTGCATGATATTTATAGCAATACTATAAATGTATAAATGTCAATTTATAGGTGTTTAAGAACCACTCAGATTTAAGTAGCATTCCCTCTAAAGTCCCCTTTCGAAAACTAACTATATTCTTTCTTTTATCCGAGTATTAAAATCTAATATTTCAAATCATAATATGCATTTCTACTATAATCAATTGTAATACACATATAGCACTTATTTGGTTGTTACAGATAATGTTCCTGAAGCGCATATCGTCAAAGCTGAACAACAACACGCCCAGCGTGACATCAGCCGACGAACACTCGTCGTCGAGTGGACCCGTCCCTGAAGCCGCTGCCTTGAGGTAACTTGAACGAGTAACAGCCCGTTCACAACCAACCGACCTTGAGCGGTAGCTAAGCGCGGGGCGGCGAGCGGTAAGATCAAAATAATGAAAATGTTTGAAGCACGCCACGAGTCGCCGTTCATAGCGCCGTGCGCCCGCTTACCAATGCAGCCCCGCTCGCCGCGCCGCTCGCTGCTAAGACCGAAGCCGTGAACAGCTCGTAAGGTCCGAAAAGCGGACGCCCGCGACAGGCACCCGTCGCGTGACAAAGCGCGTGTGTTCACGCGGACGGTCACCTTCGTGGAAACCGGATTTCATTCGACCGCAGACGTCTTATCGTCCAACCGACATTAGAGGAACGACACGTTGAATCTTTCTCATCAGTATTTTTTTTTCCGATTCAGAAGAAGACAAACGGATAAACTTCCATACTTGTTCTGCAAAAACGTGGTTACAATACCAACTATTTAATGCAGTTGCCATTTATCATGCCACCAATGCAATAAAAGTCAAAATCAGTTGGACGGACAGTAAAAAAGGTTTGTTTAAATGTCTAGTCCTATTTCGAATGGTGTATTTACTAGTTTTATTTGCAGCAGTGAATCGAGTAGTGAAAGCTCAAGCAATGGAGAAGCCTGTGCTAATCGGCTGGCTGCCTTACTGCAGACCACCGAACCGAACTACCGCAGCCGCCTTCACGACCTGCTGCGCAAGATGCCTGACCTCTCCAAGTACAGGTATGAACCATGAAACCAGTCCATCATGAGCTAGAGCAACTTTTCTGATATGTTGAGACACATAGAGACATCACTAAGTGCTTTAAATAAAAGGAGGAAATAGATCCATTATTTTTTTTATTTTTTTATTTTTTTTTTTTTTTGTCGACGGGGAAAATCATCTTTGACGAAGCCCGCTCTTGGGTGGAGCGGGAGACAGTGTCAGACTCTTACTGACTAAAAACCCCGCGCCGTTCCTTCTAGCCTTCATACCGGGGCACGAGCTCCGTTTCGGACAACCCTGTCCCCAGTAGGCTTCGACCCAGCTGGGCCCCTCCTGTTATTTTTTGTGTTGGAAATCGTTAAATAACTTTAACTGTAGAGCAAGAGGGTGTGTCAGACTTTTACTAACTAAAACTTATCCGTTCTCCTTTGGGCACGCCACAATTATGGCGGTAAGTCTTTGAGGCGTGGCTGGAAAGACCTCACGGTGTCGTCACGTTCCGCATGACGCAGGTTCTCACCGGACAGTTCGGGACGCCCGGGTGTCGCCACTGTAACCCCCCGGAGGACGCGGTGGAGCACACAGTTGAGGTATGCCCCGCTTGGGCAGAGCATCGCCGTGTCCTTGTGGGGGCGATCGGCGGTGGTGATCTCTCGCGCCGGGCCTTGGTACAGGCCTTGGTTGCGAGAAAAAGAGGCAGGCGGTCGCCTCCTTCTGCGAATCAGTAATGCTAGCAAAGGAGGAGGCCGATCGCACCAAGCGAAGGCGCTCACGCCCCAGCCGCCGCCGGGATTCCGATCCCGTATTCCGGGCACAGTAGGCGTGGAATTGCGGACGGCGAGCAATGGGTAGCTTGCTGTCTGACCGTCCGGATCGAGCCCAAGTCGTCAACGGCGCGCACTGTTCCCGCGCGCCTCAAGGAGTTGTCAGCAACTGTAGAGGCCCAGCAGGGTCGGAGCCTCCGAAGACTCGGATATGTATGAAAGGCAACGAAGGAACGGGACGAATTTTTTTAGTCAGTAAGAGTATGTATCTCCCGCTCCGCCCAAGGGCGTGAGATGTCATTTAGATGCTTTTTACCCACCGGAAAAAAAAACTCGTTCTCTTTCTGTAACGCAAACTCTCGAACAATCCCGCTATATTCCTTTTACCGTACTATTTGTAGTTATGACTATTTAGAAAATGCACTTAATTATCCTCTTCCACAGGCAATCTCCACACCCCGAATCAAAAGAGATGCCCTCCCCCATCGAGAACGGGCACTCCAACAAGAAGAGCATCCTCGCTAAGGTCCAGCGTCCCCGCCTGCCCCGCAGCGCCAGCTCCAACTCCTCGTTAGCGTCGGCTGCTGACGACAAGCCCATGAACGGCAGTGCCAAGGAAGATGGGAGTGTGGAGCACATGGAGGTGCTGGTTATCAAGCTGGCGAATGTTGAGGAGCATGATTATGTGGGTGAGTCGATGCGGTCTGGGTAGGGGCGCGCTTTTTTTTTTCTTGGATACTAAGTCCTTAGAGCCATGTTTTCGCATGAATAGTTAATTTGCTGACCATTAGTTAGCGTTGACATAGATGTACATATTCTAATGTTTTTAGCTTCAAAACTCAACTTTCTCGGCAAACTTCGTAGTAGTCTACAATAAAATTCTCAGTTTAATTTTTCTGAGAAGGCCCCTTTTACAATGTGGACTTTTGGAGGTACGCAGAACAGAGAGTAAAGTCCCACATATCCCCTTTAAAAAGGCAGGATCCTCCGACCAGACAGGTGATATGTCTGGTGGGCAACTGCCCGATAGATGATTTCGGGCTGTCGTAAATTGTCAAATCGCGCGGAGAACTTTAATTGTGTGATGCTGGATTTGTTCTTATGTGTCGCCATAGATGTCGCTGTACACATATTGTCATGCTGTACAGACACTTGTGATACAAAACTACGCTTTAAATTAATATTCCATCGTATACACTAGGAATCAATTAACGAATAATTAAAACAGCCACTGAACTTCATTCGAAGGAATCCCGCCAAAAACTCCATAGGGATCCTGTAAGTTACACGCTCCACCGCCGCTTTCTTCTCCTTCGTACTCCGCGTCACACTTCCAGCCGCTATGATGGCTCCTTTTCTGTAACTGTAGTGTATTTAGGTACCATCAAGACATTTCCGCCTGACCACCGCTAAGTTCATTTTTGTTTGCACTCGAAACGAAAACATCAAAAGGTTTGGTTTGGCCCCGCCCTGCAGGATTCAAGCAAAATTTTTCTTTAGTGACTAGGTAGAAATGACCGCAATGTCATCATCACAACCACAACCTCAAATTAAATTTAAATAGCATGATTATTTCCATCTAGGTCTAGTACCCGAGTCGAAAGTTCTGGAATGCTACTACGGTGGATCCGAAGCAGGTGATGCGGACGACACAGGATCTGCACTCGCTGTGGCAGGTCCTGGCGCGCCGGTGCAGAAGCGGACAAGGTATGCTATTTTGAACCTTATGTGGTTGCTATTACGATATATATTGTGTTGGCAGCTTTTTTATTTTTAACTATATCTTTTTACCTTATTGTCGTCAGGTTCTCAGTGTCTCACGATGAGGTGTCCCTGGGCAATACGTCTGACAACCTGGAGGCAGTGTCCGAAGCCGCATCTAACCACAGCGTCACTTCCAGCCTAGAACTGGAAACTGAAGACCAGAACGATAACTTGTCTGATATGGTGAGTAACTTGATTGCTATAGTTCTGGTAGTGCACGATTTCATTTCTGTCAATGGTTGTTAGCTAACTAGGTAGCTAAGGCAGTGTTCAAACCAAACTGACTGTCAGCCGCCGACTGTGAGCAGGCTCACTGTGAGCGCCAGTGTAAACGTGAAAATAAACGGTATTTTTCGTTCACAGCAGGCTGATAATACGCTATACAATATACAATACGCGTCCGCGGAGCGTAGTGACACGCTATATTAATCGGCTGCCGAATGTCAGCGTCTACGCATAGCGTAATAACGTATCGTCGGTCGGTTAGATATGAACGAAAAAGTATGGAATATGTATGGAAATATAATAAACTGCGGAACGTTCGCTCACTTTCGGCGGCTGACAGTCAGTTTGGTTTGAACACAGTCTAATCTAGTTAGCAATTAAAAGCTGTAATTGATTAACGTTTTTAGATTTTGTAACTCGTGTTTGATTTTGTTAACAATATAGCCATGAATCTGAACAAATCTAATATTTATCAAGTGTAATAATACTCCATTTGCATTTAGAATATGTATGTAACCAAACCTTTTTTACTGTGTGTTCAAATGATTTTGACTTTTATTCCGGTGGCATAAGGATGGCATTAATAGTAAATACGTGGTTAAAATAGAAACTATTTATTTACAGCCGCCATTTGACGGTAAAAACGTTTGTTTATGTATGTAATCTTATTACGTATAGAGTATAGAGAAAGGCAGTTTTTTTTTAAATTATAAAGTTAAGATATTAAATAATAGATGACTCTTTATATGAAACTACCTTTCCGCCCGCGGCTTCGCCCGCGTGGACTACAGTTTATATCGCGCGGGCTGAGACCTGTGCTCAGCAGTGGAATTATAGGTAGCCTATGTGTTATTCCAGTGTCTCTTCTACCTACCTACCAAATTTGATCAAAATCCGTTCAGTAGTTTTTGCGTGAAAGCGTAACAGACAGACAGAGTTACTTTCGCATTTATAATATTAGTAGGGATTAGTTTCATTCGGTTTTTTACAATTTATAATAATTTAAATATATCGCGGCGCGGTATGTTCGTGGCGGGGCGCGGCTGAAGGTTCGATTAGCTGTCGACCCCTCCGCCCGCGCGTCGTCGTCGTGGCTGGCCTCCTCTCTAGAAGAGGGAATGGGTGAATCAATTTTCCTGTTCGCTAGGTGTCGGCAAACGTGAGCGGTCGCGGCAGCCCCAACATCTCGGGGCGCGAGACGCCGTCGTCGCAGGTGACGGAGGGCGAGGCGGGCGGCGACGCGGCGGCGCGGCGCCTGCCGCTGCACGCGCCCGCGCCGCACGCGCACCACGCCAACAAGCTGCTCAAGCAGACCAGGAACGACATCGAGGACAAGTTCTGCAAGTTTGAGATCAAGGTAATCTATTATTCCTTTTAGTTTTTTGGCGGTATTTTTTCGAGTGAAGACCAGTGGCTGTTTTCTCCCCCTCAGTGGTACATTCTTGACAGAGTGGTCGTGGTCATGTCTCTATCAAGTCCCGCACCACCTCCTCTCTCGCGAATGGCTGTTTTAATTGTTTCTAAATTAATTCCTAATGGGTATTTTGGTCTAAAATTGGTGTAGTTTTATATTTCAAGTGTCTGCGCAACTGGACAATATGTAGAATCATTGAAAGAATTATTGACTACCACAGCAAAGCTTACCGAGAAGCCTGACCCGATACATTTGCAGCAATGTATAGGTATCGGTATAGATCTTGAGCGCTCGGCGTCAGAGTGGGAATTGCTTTGCGCATACCATACATTGACGAGCCAATCCTCGTCGTTGTTTATACATGCAGCAAGCGCAGGGAACAACGAGTGCCGTCTGACCTGATGGTGCGGCGAGCCAATCACTGACGTTCCCCGCCCCCGCGTCTCACTTTATACCACTATATAGGCCCGATATTTGACTTCTGCGCAACTTGAAGCCAGCGGCCAAAGCATTGGAATGTGTTACATCCGCATTCTAATAGAACTCAAAGTTACTAAATACTTTCTGGACTCGACACTAGTCGACACTGACTAAATGCATAAACCGTGCGAAGCTAAAACAAAAAAAAATTATTCCCTTATTGAACTTAGTTAATTATCATCATTTCAACCGAAAGACGTCCACTGTTAAACATAGGCCTCCCCAAGTTGGACTTAGACCTCCCCCAACTTGAAATTAGTTAAATTATATATTGCTATTATATCCAACTAATTCTGACTGTTCATGTTTCTAACTTTATGATAACAAACTTGTGTAGAAGCTGCTGGAAGGCGACGAGACGATCAGCATAATGTCGGACACGTGGAGCACGGATGTGTTGGCTTCCGACTCGGAGACCATCGGGGACTCCTGCGACCACACGCAAGTCGCGGCCAGCCAGGGTAACTATATCTCAGCTATACTTCTTGCGGTGACTTTAGGTGACTTGCTTTGTACCTTTGAGCAGGCGCAATTGCTCAAAAGTACAAAGCAAGTCATCTGCGTGTTTGACGTCTACAGCAATTTTTTATTTTATATTTTGTATTGTGGTGAAAGAAGACGCCTAGAAAATGTCATCATCATCATTATCATCAGCCTTTTTAATATTCCCACTCTTGGGACTCAGGCCTCCTCTCTAGGAGATAATTATAAATACGAATTTGTTAGTTTTAGTTAGTGTTTCCACTAAGCACTTCAAAATTCAAGCTTGTTGTTATAAGTTAATCTAATGATAAATTTACTATTTTATGCCAGCGACTTCACCCGCATGCCTGTCACTCTGTAAAATATTTTTTTAAATCGATGACAAATAAAAATACAAATCTTACCTCTTTATAGGTAATATTAGTATACATGAACAAAATTGTTATCGTAAACCGAAACTATGTATATAAATATGTTGCCTTAGGTACGAGCACAAGTAATACGAACGCGCCCGACGTATCTGAGACGGCGAGCGAGTCCGCCTGGAGCATGGACGTGCTCGCGTCAGACAGCGACCGGAACACCGAGGTTAGCAATTACTATAAGAGGGCCCTTCACGATCCGTCTATCATGAACCTGAGCATGGTTTAAAAGCATTCGGCTGAATTCGAATATTTTACAAAACTTGTTTCTGAAAATATGTGTTTTTTTTATCATTCAGAATCCCGATTAAATGCGCAAGGTTTCTATACAGGGTTATTTGTAAAACACTAGTAACCTTTCAGGACTTTATTACTAACATCATAAACAAGAACTTTTTACAAAATATTAACCAAAAACAAATCTTCAAGATTTCGTAGTTCTATCTATTGCATTTCAACTCGGTATTTTGCTGTGAAGCTCATCAAGCACCCCCGCTGCCCGATCCTGCTCTCTTTCGCTATTGTAGTATCGCTTGTTTCGCATAGACTTGGTTATATTTAGAGTGTTCAATATAAATATTTTTATTTTTAAATAAAATCTTGATGAACTAAAATATGATAATTTTTTTAAAGTCGTAGAACAAAACTCGTTGTTTATGATGTTAGTAACATAGTCCTGAGAGGTTGCCAATGTTTTACATATAACCCTGTATATTTCCAAAATATCTATAGAAACTAAAGATAAGATTGGTTGTATGAAAGTTATGAAAATGGATCTCGAGTTGGACGCTCTAGGATAACCAGTAATAAATTTGCAGATCATTGTAGGCTTCTATGTTCATAACAAACGTGTATAATGTACCTTATATTTTGTATCAGGTGGACACAGACGACTGCGTCTCCGTGGCAGCGAGGTCGGACACGTCATGGCCGCGCCGACCCTCACAGCAAGATGACCCTCCCTTCAGGAATAATAACCATCAGGTAACTTGCACAAGTTGCTTAAAATTAATTCATATTTTTTTTTGTAATTAAAGGGTAAAACGGGGCCCTGTGGCTAAGACATCGCTGTCCGTCTGTCCTTCTGTCACTAGATTGTATCTCATGAACCGTGATAGCTACACAAGTGAAATTTTAACAGATGATGTATTTCTGTTGCCGCTTCACTACATAGTATAAAACAAAATCGCTTTTTCTATCCCTATATCCCTATTCCCTATGTATGCTTGTATCTTTAAAACTACGCGACGGATTTTGATGCGGTTTTTTCAATAGATAGAGTGATTCAAGAGGAAGGTTTATATGTATAATAACATCCATTAAATAGTGGAGAAATCTGTTATTCGAGAGAAGCCGGGGCGGGTCGCTAGTTAACAATAAATACTAAACAACAAATTGGAATAAATATTTAAGGGGCTCCCATACAAAAAACGTGATTTTTTTGGCTACGGACGGTACAGAACCCATTTCGCATTTCGGCGGTTTTTTTATTATATTATATTTGTATTAAAAAGTAAGGTAATTAAAAAAACGTTCCATGCAGCAAGTTAACAAATTCAGTTGATTGCAACTATCGATTGTTTTTCTTTCAGAATGGGAATGTGAAGCGAGCTGAAGTGGGCAGCCCCCGACACACGTCACGACCACACTTGACCAACAGGAACGAAAATCATCATGAAAGGTGACATAAATTTACACAACCCCGGAGTTCTCTTTCGCACAACCTATGATCCCAGTGGGACCCTACGAAGGTCGGTGAAGTACGGTGGTTGGAAATCGGGATTTCAGTGGCGAGGGCTGTTCCGGAGGTTGCTCCGGATGACTTGTACGCGCGGCCCGGCGCATGAGATTACTGCTGCCAATCGCCCCCACGAGAACACGGCGGTGCTTTGCCCAAGCTGGGTACACAACTACAGTAATGTATCCTGCAGGCGATCCGCACAATGGTGTATATCCGGTGTAGAAATCTCCCGAACTTACCATGTTCGGTGAAAATTTGCGTCATGCGGAAAGTGACGACATCGTGTTGTTTATCCAGCCACTTCTTATAGAAGTGACTTACCGCTGTAATTATGGCATGCCATGATTTGAAAACTATCAGTAAAAATAAACTCCGGTAGGCATTTTCACTCCTTAGCTGTAGGCGTAATACATGGCGACCTCTTTTGATATTACAATAGCTTATACTGATCCTATGTCCTGTGGCGCGCAGGTCAGGCAGCGGCTACCTGACGGCGACGGGCGCGCTGGCGCGGGGCGGCGAGCTGGACCTGCCGCACGCGCCGCCGCACCACCAGCAGTACAACATCGAGAACAGGAAGAGCATACTCGTCAACGGGTACCCGGTGAGCGTCACATCTGATAATTTAAGTCTGCGGGAGGTATGCGGAATACAATACAAAGTCACACATACCTCCGTTGAAAAGGGAGGATCCTCCGACCAGAAGTCAGTGTTATGTCTGATAGGCAACTGCCTAATAGATAATTTCGAGTGGCAACTGCCTGATAGATAATTTCGAGCGGGCAACTGCCTGATAGATGATTTCAAGAGAGCAACTGCCTGATAGATGATTTAGAGCGGGCAACTGCCTGATAGATAATTTCGAACTTTACAATTACAGAATTATAGATTTTTGAGACAACGCATTCAGAAATTTGAGTGTATTGTCAAAAAGCTATAATTATTCTATTTTCAAAATTATAATTACAATATAATTTGAGCTTTATTATTACTATAAAGTATTAAACAATCAATGACAAGTATTTTATATCTTTTGAAAATCTAAAAATCAACTTTGATAGTTGATTAATAATGAATGCAAATTATCAAACATTCTAAATTCTAGTAAAGTTACACTGAAACAAGCAATTTGGTCTATCATAGAATCAAATTCTTCAATGATATTAAAGAACAGAAAATAATTAAGTGTCCAAAATATATAAATTCTTTATTCAGTCCAAGACGAAATAAAGAATTTATACAAGCTAACTTTTACTGAATAAATTACGTAATGGTGCGTCCAGACCTAGTCGAATTTCGTTCGCGGCTCGTTTGTACGCAGCCCCTGCGCCGCACGCGTTCCAAATGAGACTAGGATCGATTGCATGTTGTGACGTCACGATTTACTGTCGAATCGAGAAAGAAATTTTCAAACTTTAACTATTTTATGAAAAACTAGCCCAGCGGCTTCGCCCGCGTGATAGCAGAAATTCATCCCAAGGGAACTTACTTCCGGGATAAAATTAAACTAGCTTTTTCCATTAAGATTACTACGTCATTGATATTTGGACGATCTTAAGAATTAAGAAAAAATTGATCGGCATTTATGCCTTTTTATTAACTGCCATACTCGCTTTTATTATATAAAAATAGTAAACATATCAATGACTAGCTGCTCCCAGCGGCTTCGCCCGCTTGATAGCAAAAAGATATCCCAAGGGAACATATTTCCGGGATAAAAAGTATCCTATGTCCTATTCCGAACATGGTCCATCCGTGTACCAAGTTTCATCAAAACCGGTTTTGCCATATAGACGTAACAAACAAACAAACTCACTTTCGATTTTATAATATTATTTTCAATTTGATTTTATTTATTTACGAACTGTGAACGAAAAAAGTTTAATCAAAATCCAGTTCTTCAATTTTACTCGTCTCTGAGTTCATCAATTTTGTCAAAATTCCTTCGATTTGACAGTACGACGTGACATTACAACATGGCAATCGATCCTATTCTCATTCTGAACGCATAATACACACCATTACGATAGCAAGCAACCTAACTCTGTCCCTATCTCTCGCATGCAATAAACCCGTCACTTATTTCAATAAAGTTAATTCGTTCATTAAAATAGAGATATCAGTTGACACTAACGGCATATTCCGTATTATAAACGTCATCACTTTACCGTTCCATTTGTCATCTTTGTAGGTCCGTGTGACAAATCCAGATATTCAGGATCAAAACACCAACAGTAGCGGTCAAAATGTAACTATGTTATTTAGTCAATGATCTATAAAATTATATTATTTAATGGTTGGGGAACAAAATATTATTTAGTAGGATTTATTGCCACGAATTGTACAGATTAGTACAATGTAACATATGTTGAAACAAAATCATCATCTTCCTGCCCTTATGCCGTTTTATTTGGGGTCAGCGTAACACGTTATTTTCTTCCATTCTGAACTATCACTCGTCACGCTATCACTAACGCCCTTTTATTTCTTATCACTTCTCACACAATCCATCCATCTTTTATTCAGCCTTCCTCTTCCTCTCCCTCTCCATCCATCTACATGTTTACTCAAAACTCTTTTAGTATGCGCTTTAGCCCTCCTCTTCAGATTACCGTACTAAGACAACTGATTACCTTTCAACTTTTCAGTCACTGGCGCCACTTTCAAACTTCCTCTAATACATATAGTATACTCATTTCTCACTTTATCCATTCTCGTCACACCAGAGGCCAAAGAAAAGACGGATGGATCGTCCATCCATCTTTTCTTTGGCCTCCATCTCTCCCGCCATCCATCCATGTTGAAACCAAATGAGCCTACTAAATTGCATCACTGCTTACCATCAAGTGGGATCGCAGTCAAGCTCTGGTTTATGTCACTAAAGAAAGCAACATGAACATACATAACATAATCAACCTTATAATGTTCCTACTGCTGGGACTCATGCTTTCTCTCTAGGAGTGGGAGTACAATGTAATCCACCGCGCGGGTCCAGTGTGTGTTGGTAAATGTCACATATCATATTCTCTGGTATCCATACCTTGGTTTTCTTCTCCAAAATGACCACCGTAATCCACCACACTGGTACAGCGCGGGTTAGTGGATGTCACGATTTCGACTTTTTTTTTGTCCTAATGCATGCCAGTGTCCTCGAAAAATTTTCTTCCCTGTTGTGTCTCTCTCACAACTTAAATGACAAAAAACAATTACAAGAATTTGTTTCAACGTGTGTTACGTCACTAATCGGTACCTTTGTGTATTAGAATGTTAGTAATCGTGGATATGGTTGCAGGTGATGACATGTTACGCCACGTCGGCGCCTGAAAGTCCGAGCACGTCCACTCCTGCGGCGCTCCCCAGCGATGTGTTCGACTATGTGCCGCAGAACAAGTAAGTTACAACACTAGGAAGCTTCAACAAACTAATAATATTCCATTTCACTATGAGCGGGAAAGTTATTTGATTATATCGCACCCCAGAAAAAAAGTATACTGAGTTATTGGTAAAACACAGGCAACTTCTCTGGACTATGTTACTAACATCAAAAGCAACACCTTTTGTTCTATGACTTTTAATTTTTTTTTTCATATTTTAGTTAATCAGATTTTCATACAAAAATAAAAACATTTAAATTGAACGTTCTAAATATTACGAAGTATATGCGAAGCAAGCGATAGTACAATACTGGAGGGGAAGCGGGGATTGGGCGTCGGATTCGATTGATGCGCTTGCCTCGTGTCGTACAGACGTAGGTAGGTATAGTAAAATGCAGAGTTGAAATGCATTAGATGGAACAACGAAACCTTGAAGGTTTGTTTTTGCTAAATTAATTATGCTTTGTAAAAAGTCATAAAATAAAAGTTGTTGTATATGATGTTAGTAATACAGTCCTGCAAGGTTTTTAAGTGTTTTATAAATAATCCCGTATAATACCATTTTATTACATACACATGTTTTTACTGTTGAGATTATTTTCACTAGCAGCAATTTAAATGATTTGATTTACTAATAAAAACTTTTCTCTCAGCAGTGGGGCCCAAACCGAATCAACGTTAGACGCGAACAGCCAATCGGACGCTACCTCTCAATGGGTGGATGACAGCTTCCCCGCGCCCCACCACTCGCCCGACAGACCTTACCCCTCCACTTCTAAGTACGACATCCCCTCCACCTCCAAGCCTTACGACGACAACGACATGATGGACCGATCCCTCAACTCGAGCGAGAGCTCCTACAATGCGATGTATGGAGGACGATTCGATTCAGGAATCGATACCGAACAAGCCGAATCGAGATCGACCATCACCGATTTGATGACGCGTATGAGTTCCGCAACAATCTCAACATCCGCGAATCTCGTGAACAATATAACAAATCGAATAGTCAAGTCAGAAATGCGAACGAGTATAGTGTCGATATCTTCGTCTAAAATCGAGAAGAAGAGGGAAGGGACGAGTAATATGTCGTTGAGTACGTTGTCGGTGAACAGTGCGGAGACGTCGGTGTCGGACAAGAGCTCGTCGCAGGACGTGAACTCGGAGATCGTGACCGAGCGCCGCGTCAGCCCGCCGCCCGCCAAGAACGTCTCCACCGGCGCCATCCCCAAGAGTATCAGCTTTGATGCCACGGCGGAGAAGTCGCAGCGGTGAGTTAAAGTTGTACATTTCTTTAATACTATGTTATATGACAGCTTTAGAATTATAGAAATTTAATCCAAAATTTTTATATTTTGACTTCCAAGTCATAGAATCAATAAAATGAACAAATAAATGCGCATTTTGTGAACGCGACTGCTACGAGATTTAGAATTTCTAGGTCTTAGGTGCGTCATACACTGCGGAATTGTTTCAAAGAAACCCTGTAACCCAAAGGGCAACTGATAGAGCTACCTAAAACAAAAAGTGCCTTCATTACGTCTTCTACATACAGTTTCGGTACCACTAAGCATATATTTCTCGTACAGGAGACGTATGGGCGAGGACGGTCTGGTCGGCAACCTGGACGAACTCAAGAACAACATGAAGCGCTCAGGCGGCAACCTGCTGCATAAAATCAAGATGTTCCGCCAGAAGGGACGGTCACACACTCATCAAAATGGTAAGAAACATAAATATTCAGTTTTTTTTATTTTTTCACTATTTTAAGTACTTTTTGGTACCGCATCTCGTGAACTTTTTTTTTTACCTGTACTGAGGTAGGATCAGTTAAATCCGGATTGATCATCATCATTTCAGATGAAAGACGTCCACTGATGGACATAGGCGTCCCCCTAGCGTCACCACAACTACCGATCCTGTGCGTCCCGCATCTATAAAAAAAATCTGGAGCACTCGGCTCCATAAAACCCTCACCTGTGGCTCGGGCAAATTCTGCCTTGGTCGTTATGAAAAATTTTCAAAATGTTCTATTTTCGTCCAGACGTAAAACTACCCGAA
This sequence comes from Mythimna lalbum, assembly GCA_949319445.1. NCBI lineage: Eukaryota > Metazoa > Arthropoda > Insecta > Lepidoptera > Noctuidae > Mythimna > Mythimna lalbum. Next base: position 23,098,772 of record OX439346.1, read on the forward strand.
GAAGAGTCGCGCAGCGATGACGGAAGCCGCGCCGAGTTGCCGGCCGGCGAGACCTCCGAGGAGATCCTCGCCAAGTACCGGCGCAAGTGCTCCACAGAATCCAGCGGCTCGAGACACAAACGCACTCAGAGGAGGGTGTCTGATGTGCCTGATACTGAGCTGGACAGGTACACAACATTACAGTAATGCTTGAATCGTTCTCATACACTGCTTTGAAAAGTTGATACTGATTATTAGTTCTTTGAATTGTTTTTTTTTGTTCTCTGGATACTTTTGAATTAATTAGTTTCTGCAAACAGTAAAGGCATGAAATTTTCATGAGAAAACATACTCCCTGAATAAAAAGTATCCTTTGTGCTGCAAACACTTGAGATAATTTGTAATTCGCGGGCTTACCCAGGAGCATTCCTTCACCTTAATATAAAGAGTTATTTTTAAAACATAAAACAAAAATACCTCTTAGGACTATGTTATCATCGTAAACATCAACTTTTCTTCTATGACTTTTTACAAAACATCAACAGTTTTATCTAACACATTTCAACTCTATATTTTGCTATTAGGTCTACGTCTGTATGACGCGACGCAAGCGCATCAAGCACCCCTGCCGCCCAATCCCCGCTCCATTCCGCTGTTGTACTATCGCTTGCTTCGCATAGACTTCGTAATATTTAGATGATAGATGATACATTTTTAAAAGTCATAGAACACAAGTTGTTGTTTATGGTGTTAGTAACATAGACCTGGGAGGTTGACAGTTTTTTACAAAAAATCCGGTGTATAAAAAAAAATTACAAGTGATTATTTCCTTGGTGGCAGGTGTGAAGGTGTAGTAGATCTGAACGACCCGGAGGTGTTCAACAGCATGAAGCGCAAGTTACGGGTGGTTCTGTCCAACCCGGATCTGCACTGCGCGGAGTATGTGCCTAATGTAAGTGTTTTTTCATTCAATAGTCTATTTTTGTAACATCGGTTCATTAAGTCGATGTCGAAAAAGCGCGCATGCGTAAGTTATACGTAAGTCGATTCATTGGGTTGAAGTGAGTTGGAGTCGGATTTAATACGTAGTTTCTGAGATATTGTAGTTTAAGTGCACCGTAAGGGCGTTTACACCAGTCAATCGATGCCATCGATCGATGGTAGAATAGATAAGACCACGTCAATCGACAGTTTCTACCAGACCAATCGATGGTAGAATGCGTTCTCTTGTGAATACATTTCGAAAGAAACTGATCGAATATAGCCGGGGTTAATCGATCAATGTTGACCGATGCCATCGACTGGCAATCGATCGATTGGTTTGTCGACCGGTATCCGCCGATCAATTAAAGCTACCACACCAATCGATTAACTTCGATCGATTGATGTGGTAACATCCTCAGGCTTTGTTTATGGAAACGTGAGGCGTCGCATGTTGGACTGTGCAGTGCGACTCACATTGAATTCAAACATCAAACGCTTTCATATAAGGTAGCGTTTTCGACAATGTGATTTTGTACGCGAATGCAGTCGGTACTCATGGATAGTATTATTGCGTCCCATATGATGGTTGATGCATGCAGTGTTTTGGAGAGCTATTCCAGTAATTTATCGTTCATCGTGAAACGTAGTAAGACGCACCGTTGTACGTGCTGTTTCTCTGGAAACAGTGGAAACGCGAGATATGTCATGCTGAACACGACAAACGACGCCTTGTGTCCTCCGTAAACGAGAACTAAGTGTTTAATGTAAAATTTAAGGACTACATTTTGACTTAAACAGTATGTCAGGATTTCGCTGTTCGACTTAGATTCGGGAATACTGATGAGCCATTTGTCCCCAGCGCTGCACGAGCACGTCGCTAGTGGAGTGGGTGCGTGCAGCCGGTGCGTGTGCCAGCGCGGAGAGCGGCGCGGCGCACGCGTCCGAGCTCACGCGCGCGCTCGGCCACAGCGCCGCGCTGGCGGCGCGCCTGGCGGCTGCCTTGCGTGCAGACCTGGCAGCCAGGAGGCCCTACGCCGCCTACCTGGCCAGCTGCAGAGCCGCACTCGCGCATACTGACCATGCGCTTACCAAGTACGTATACACCAGCTCACGCGCGCGCTCGGCCACAGCGCCGCGCTGGCGGCGCGCCTGGCGGCTGCCTTGCGTGCAGACCTGGCAGCCAGGAGGCCCTACGCCGCCTACCTGGCCAGCTGCAGAGCCGCACTCGCGCATACTGACCATGCGCTTACCAAGTACGTATACACCAGCTCACGCGCGCGCTCGGCCACAGCGCCGCGCTGGCGGCGCGCCTGGCGGCTGCCTTGCGTGCAGACCTGGCAGCCAGGAGGCCCTACGCCGCCTACCTGGCCAGCTGCAGAGCCGCACTCGCGCATACTGACCATGCGCTTACCAAGTACGTATACACCAGCTCACGCGCGCGCTCGGCCACAGCGCCGCGCTGGCGGCGCGCCTGGCGGCTGCCTTGCGTGCAGACCTGGCAGCCAGGAGGCCCTACGCCGCCTACCTGGCCAGCTGCAGAGCCGCACTCGCGCATACTGACCATGCGCTTACCAAGTACGTATACACCAGCTCACGCGCGCGCTCGGCCACAGCGCCGCGCTGGCGGCGCGCCTGGCGGCTGCCTTGCGTGCAGACCTGGCAGCCAGGAGGCCCTACGCCGCCTACCTGGCCAGCTGCAGAGCCGCACTCGCGCATACTGACCATGCGCTTACCAAGTACGTATACACCAGCTCACGCGCGCGCTCGGCCACAGCGCCGCGCTGGCGGCGCGCCTGGCGGCTGCCTTGCGTGCAGACCTGGCAGCCAGGAGGCCCTACGCCGCCTACCTGGCCAGCTGCAGAGCCGCACTCGCGCATACTGACCATGCGCTTACCAAGTACGTATACACCAGCTCACGCGCGCGCTCGGCCACAGCGCCGCGCTGGCGGCGCGCCTGGCGGCTGCCTTGCGTGCAGACCTGGCAGCCAGGAGGCCCTACGCCGCCTACCTGGCCAGCTGCAGAGCCGCACTCGCGCATACTGACCATGCGCTTACCAAGTACGTATACACCAGCTCACGCGCGCGCTCGGCCACAGCGCCGCGCTGGCGGCGCGCCTGGCGGCTGCCTTGCGTGCAGACCTGGCAGCCAGGAGGCCCTACGCCGCCTACCTGGCCAGCTGCAGAGCCGCACTCGCGCATACTGACCATGCGCTTACCAAGTACGTATACACCAGCTCACGCGCGCGCTCGGCCACAGCGCCGCGCTGGCGGCGCGCCTGGCGGCTGCCTTGCGTGCAGACCTGGCAGCCAGGAGGCCCTACGCCGCCTACCTGGCCAGCTGCAGAGCCGCACTCGCGCATACTGACCATGCGCTTACCAAGTACGTATACACCAGCTCACGCGCGCGCTCGGCCACAGCGCCGCGCTGGCGGCGCGCCTGGCGGCTGCCTTGCGTGCAGACCTGGCAGCCAGGAGGCCCTACGCCGCCTACCTGGCCAGCTGCAGAGCCGCACTCGCGCATACTGACCATGCGCTTACCAAGTACGTATACACCAGCTCACGCGCGCGCTCGGCCACAGCGCCGCGCTGGCGGCGCGCCTGGCGGCTGCCTTGCGTGCAGACCTGGCAGCCAGGAGGCCCTACGCCGCCTACCTGGCCAGCTGCAGAGCCGCACTCGCGCATACTGACCATGCGCTTACCAAGTACGTATACACCAGCTCACGCGCGCGCTCGGCCACAGCGCCGCGCTGGCGGCGCGCCTGGCGGCTGCCTTGCGTGCAGACCTGGCAGCCAGGAGGCCCTACGCCGCCTACCTGGCCAGCTGCAGAGCCGCACTCGCGCATACTGACCATGCGCTTACCAAGTACGTATACACCAGCTCACGCGCGCGCTCGGCCACAGCGCCGCGCTGGCGGCGCGCCTGGCGGCTGCCTTGCGTGCAGACCTGGCAGCCAGGAGGCCCTACGCCGCCTACCTGGCCAGCTGCAGAGCCGCACTCGCGCATACTGACCATGCGCTTACCAAGTACGTATACACCAGCTCACGCGCGCGCTCGGCCACAGCGCCGCGCTGGCGGCGCGCCTGGCGGCTGCCTTGCGTGCAGACCTGGCAGCCAGGAGGCCCTACGCCGCCTACCTGGCCAGCTGCAGAGCCGCACTCGCGCATACTGACCATGCGCTTACCAAGTACGTATACACCAGCTCACGCGCGCGCTCGGCCACAGCGCCGCGCTGGCGGCGCGCCTGGCGGCTGCCTTGCGTGCAGACCTGGCAGCCAGGAGGCCCTACGCCGCCTACCTGGCCAGCTGCAGAGCCGCACTCGCGCATACTGACCATGCGCTTACCAAGTACGTATACACCAGCTCACGCGCGCGCTCGGCCACAGCGCCGCGCTGGCGGCGCGCCTGGCGGCTGCCTTGCGTGCAGACCTGGCAGCCAGGAGGCCCTACGCCGCCTACCTGGCCAGCTGCAGAGCCGCACTCGCGCATACTGACCATGCGCTTACCAAGTACGTATACACCAGCTCACGCGCGCGCTCGGCCACAGCGCCGCGCTGGCGGCGCGCCTGGCGGCTGCCTTGCGTGCAGACCTGGCAGCCAGGAGGCCCTACGCCGCCTACCTGGCCAGCTGCAGAGCCGCACTCGCGCATACTGACCATGCGCTTACCAAGTACGTATACACCAGCTCACGCGCGCGCTCGGCCACAGCGCCGCGCTGGCGGCGCGCCTGGCGGCTGCCTTGCGTGCAGACCTGGCAGCCAGGAGGCCCTACGCCGCCTACCTGGCCAGCTGCAGAGCCGCACTCGCGCATACTGACCATGCGCTTACCAAGTACGTATACACCAGCTCACGCGCGCGCTCGGCCACAGCGCCGCGCTGGCGGCGCGCCTGGCGGCTGCCTTGCGTGCAGACCTGGCAGCCAGGAGGCCCTACGCCGCCTACCTGGCCAGCTGCAGAGCCGCACTCGCGCATACTGACCATGCGCTTACCAAGTACGTATACACCAGCTCACGCGCGCGCTCGGCCACAGCGCCGCGCTGGCGGCGCGCCTGGCGGCTGCCTTGCGTGCAGACCTGGCAGCCAGGAGGCCCTACGCCGCCTACCTGGCCAGCTGCAGAGCCGCACTCGCGCATACTGACCATGCGCTTACCAAGTACGTATACACCAGCTCACGCGCGCGCTCGGCCACAGCGCCGCGCTGGCGGCGCGCCTGGCGGCTGCCTTGCGTGCAGACCTGGCAGCCAGGAGGCCCTACGCCGCCTACCTGGCCAGCTGCAGAGCCGCACTCGCGCATACTGACCATGCGCTTACCAAGTACGTATACACCAGCTCACGCGCGCGCTCGGCCACAGCGCCGCGCTGGCGGCGCGCCTGGCGGCTGCCTTGCGTGCAGACCTGGCAGCCAGGAGGCCCTACGCCGCCTACCTGGCCAGCTGCAGAGCCGCACTCGCGCATACTGACCATGCGCTTACCAAGTACGTATAAACTAGCGATACCAGCTTAAATTCGAAAGAACACATAAGATTTACAACAGGTGTTAATGACAGCAGCGGTAAAAAATTGGCTTATGGCCATAGTGCACGAGGATCTTGGGAATGTGATGGATGCAAAATGCACTGGATCGATCGTTATGGCGACCTTTGGGGGAGACCTATGTCCAATAGCAAACGTCTTTCATCAGATTCAGATATTGCTGAGCCGCTACGGTTGCTAACAACTCCTTGAGGCGCATAGAAACAGTGCTCACTGTCGAAGGCTCGGTCCGGACAGTTACCAGACAATCGAACAGCGAGGTAACCATTGCTCGCCATTCACTAACCCGCGCCTACGGTGGCAGAAATCGAGATCGGAATCCCGGCGGCGGCTGGAGCGCTGTGAGCGCCGTTGCCTGATGCGTTCGGCCTTTGCTAGCATTACTACTTCACAGAAAGAGGCGGCCGCCTGCCACTCCTCTTCGCTCCGGATCGTGCAAGAACTAATGTAATGTTCTTTTCCAGACAAATCAAGCTAGTCCGAGAAGAGTGCTACTGGTGCTGCCGCGCGGCGGCGGCGGCCCGCGTGCTGGAGCAGCTGGAGCGCGGCAGTGCGCTGCGGCGCCTGGCCCGGCACCACCACGCCAACAACAAGCATGCCTTGCACAACGGTACGTGCTATTTAGTTAACATTAAAAAAAAAACAAGCCTACACTAAGCAGATCAGTACGACTACAAGAGACGCCCCGGGCATAAAATAGATAGATACAGAAGACAATCTCATGTATGTACTTCACATTTCATACCTACGCTCGGCGGTCGCGCTAAGGTTGCCGTCTTGTCGCGAGAAACACGCGCGCACTGGTGCGGCGACTGCGCGGGAGACTAAAGCGAGCCTATTCATAATAAAAAATGGAATTAAGAAAATCATTTCAAAACTGAATAGGGGTATATTCCCTTAGGATTTTTTTTTCGTTTGACTACTATCTCACCAGATGGTAAGCAATAATGTAGTCTACAATGGAGCACGCTTGGTTAGAAGTAACCTAACCATGACTTAAAGATTATTTATTATAATATTTTTTACAATCATGCGGGCGAAGCCGCTGGCAACATCTAGTTGCTAAATAAATCAATGAGTTAGAAAAACGCTTCGTAGTTCACAGCAAGCTTACCATATCTTTTTACTTTCAATTTTTCCACAGGAGGAGAGCTGATGGATGAGAAAGCAACAAGACTGACTGCCAGCATAAAGGCCATTACCGCTGAAGTAAAGGCAGACCCCTCATGGGAAGGTGAGTCTAATTACCGAGGCTTTTCGCACCCAGCCCTGGTCCTGGCTCGATAGCATGGGAGGTGTATCCAGTCCTCTCGCTCGGGCTCCACCAGAAACGCCTGGAGTGTCGACTTCCGACATGCTTGCTGACGGCGAGCAATAGGTGGCTCAGCGTCCAATAAGGACTGTACTCGGGTCGGCGGTGCGTCGTGTTCCACCAAATTTTTTCAGCATGATTAGCAGCACCCGCAAAGGTCGATGCCTGCCAGGGCTGCGGTTGTAGTCAGTATGTATGTTGTATGTAGTCATTTATAGGTCTGTTTTAATCTATTATAGTATTATAGTAAAAATGCTTTTAGTGATCATAGTCAATTACATACTTTGTGTGCAATAAAGAGTAATACTCTCGAAGTATATCTTTGTCGAAAAATCGCATTTGATACTTCGTAACAAAAGATCAATAAAATTAACAATGGCAAGCCCCAATGACCTCAATTCTCATTTCCCCCTCCATCCTCTCTCTCTATTTCTTGTCAGTAACCTCTGATATACATTTTCTGGTAGTATTTTTTTATTAGACTATATTGTATCCCACTGCTGGGCGAAGGCTTCCCCTTCTCCTATATATCTTCATAATCTCTCTATATTTTATTTATGTATGTTTATTAATCTTTTCTGGTATCTAGGTGCTACGGCAACACTATTGGAGAGTGCAGAAGTGACGGTGGAGCGGGCGGCGTTCGCAAGGCTCTACCTACACGTTCTGTTCCCCAACGGAGACGGAGACATCGCACGAGATCAGTGAGTTTATCTTTATTGTGATTACTAGCTGTCCCAGCGGTTCCACTCTCTTCTTAGGCGATTAACACACTGCAGTTTGTATAGAAAACACGCACAGTCCAACACATAGACAATGCAGCCACGCGCGTTCATGCAGATCACGCGCCTACAAGCGGAGAAACATGCGCACACGCGTGTGGGGGCGGGGTGACACGCAACATGTGGCACACTGAGACGAGTAGTGCCGTGCGGGATTTTGGATGAAATGAGTGCCTGCGTGAATCGCAACTACGTGCGTTAGTGTAGTAAAAACCCGCACGATGATGCAAAAATTAATAATTTCCAAATCGATCGATAAAAATCGATTGCGATATTTGATTGAATAAAGGGTCGATTCGGATTCGGGAGGAGGGTTAGGGTCGAGGGGTTTTCAGTCAGTAAGAGTCTGACACTATCTCCCGCTCCACTCAAGAGCGGGGGTTGTCATTGAATGATTTTAGCCCACCGTAAAAAAAGGGTCGATTGTGTTTAAATAGAGCCAATCTCGCGCCTAGACCTCCTGGCCGCGCACGTCGCCTCATGCAACCATTCGATTCCTAAAAAACGTTCGGGCGCAGCCCTCTGCGCAAAGTTAGGGCTCGCCAAGATACATTGGCCGTATTGTACAAATATTACTCGTCTGTGTAATGGTAGTAGTTGTAATGTAATCCATTGTACAGGGTGCTGAGCGAACATATCCGGCGGGTGTCGTCAGTGACGTCGGCGCGCTCGGTGGGCATCGGCGCGGCGCACCGCTGGGCGGCGCCCTACCCGCGCGCGCAGCGCCACCTGCGCCACCTGCCCGTCTACCGCACCCCGAGGGACAAGGTAACCGCTACACTGTACACGCCTAGCATCGGCGCGGCGCACCGCTGGGCGGCGCCCTACCCGCGCGCGCAGCGCCACCTGCGCCACCTGCCCGTCTACCGCACCCCGAGGGACAAGGTAACCGCTACACTGTACACGCCTAGCATCGGCGCGGCGCACCGCTGGGCGGCGCCCTACCCGCGCGCGCAGCGCCACCTGCGCCACCTGCCCGTCTACCGCACCCCGAGGGACAAGGTAACCGCTACACTGTACACGCCTAGCATCGGCGCGGCGCACCGCTGGGCGGCGCCCTACCCGCGCGCGCAGCGCCACCTGCGCCACCTGCCCGTCTACCGCACCCCGAGGGACAAGGTAACCGCTACACTGTACACGCCTAGCATCGGCGCGGCGCACCGCTGGGCGGCGCCCTACCCGCGCGCGCAGCGCCACCTGCGCCACCTGCCCGTCTACCGCACCCCGAGGGACAAGGTAACCGCTACACTGTACACGCCTAGCATCGGCGCGGCGCACCGCTGGGCGGCGCCCTACCCGCGCGCGCAGCGCCACCTGCGCCACCTGCCCGTCTACCGCACCCCGAGGGACAAGGTAACCGCTACACTGTACACGCCTAGCATCGGCGCGGCGCACCGCTGGGCGGCGCCCTACCCGCGCGCGCAGCGCCACCTGCGCCACCTGCCCGTCTACCGCACCCCGAGGGACAAGGTAACCGCTACACTGTACACGCCTAGCATCGGCGCGGCGCACCGCTGGGCGGCGCCCTACCCGCGCGCGCAGCGCCACCTGCGCCACCTGCCCGTCTACCGCACCCCGAGGGACAAGGTAACCGCTACACTGTACACGCCTAGCATCGGCGCGGCGCACCGCTGGGCGGCGCCCTACCCGCGCGCGCAGCGCCACCTGCGCCACCTGCCCGTCTACCGCACCCCGAGGGACAAGGTAACCGCTACACTGTACACGCCTAGCATCGGCGCGGCGCACCGCTGGGCGGCGCCCTACCCGCGCGCGCAGCGCCACCTGCGCCACCTGCCCGTCTACCGCACCCCGAGGGACAAGGTAACCGCTACACTGTACACGCCTAGCATCGGCGCGGCGCACCGCTGGGCGGCGCCCTACCCGCGCGCGCAGCGCCACCTGCGCCACCTGCCCGTCTACCGCACCCCGAGGGACAAGGTAACCGCTACACTGTACACGCCTAGCATCGGCGCGGCGCACCGCTGGGCGGCGCCCTACCCGCGCGCGCAGCGCCACCTGCGCCACCTGCCCGTCTACCGCACCCCGAGGGACAAGGTAACCGCTACACTGTACACGCCTAGCATCGGCGCGGCGCACCGCTGGGCGGCGCCCTACCCGCGCGCGCAGCGCCACCTGCGCCACCTGCCCGTCTACCGCACCCCGAGGGACAAGGTAACCGCTACACTGTACACGCCTAGCATCGGCGCGGCGCACCGCTGGGCGGCGCCCTACCCGCGCGCGCAGCGCCACCTGCGCCACCTGCCCGTCTACCGCACCCCGAGGGACAAGGTAACCGCTACACTGTACACGCCTAGCATCGGCGCGGCGCACCGCTGGGCGGCGCCCTACCCGCGCGCGCAGCGCCACCTGCGCCACCTGCCCGTCTACCGCACCCCGAGGGACAAGGTAACCGCTACACTGTACACGCCTAGCATCGGCGCGGCGCACCGCTGGGCGGCGCCCTACCCGCGCGCGCAGCGCCACCTGCGCCACCTGCCCGTCTACCGCACCCCGAGGGACAAGGTAACCGCTACACTGTACACGCCTAGCATCGGCGCGGCGCACCGCTGGGCGGCGCCCTACCCGCGCGCGCAGCGCCACCTGCGCCACCTGCCCGTCTACCGCACCCCGAGGGACAAGGTAACCGCTACACTGTACACGCCTAGCATCGGCGCGGCGCACCGCTGGGCGGCGCCCTACCCGCGCGCGCAGCGCCACCTGCGCCACCTGCCCGTCTACCGCACCCCGAGGGACAAGGTAACCGCTACACTGTACACGCCTAGCATCGGCGCGGCGCACCGCTGGGCGGCGCCCTACCCGCGCGCGCAGCGCCACCTGCGCCACCTGCCCGTCTACCGCACCCCGAGGGACAAGGTAACCGCTACACTGTACACGCCTAGCATCGGCGCGGCGCACCGCTGGGCGGCGCCCTACCCGCGCGCGCAGCGCCACCTGCGCCACCTGCCCGTCTACCGCACCCCGAGGGACAAGGTAACCGCTACACTGTACACGCCTAGCATCGGCGCGGCGCACCGCTGGGCGGCGCCCTACCCGCGCGCGCAGCGCCACCTGCGCCACCTGCCCGTCTACCGCACCCCGAGGGACAAGGTAACCGCTACACTGTACACGCCTAGCATCGGCGCGGCGCACCGCTGGGCGGCGCCCTACCCGCGCGCGCAGCGCCACCTGCGCCACCTGCCCGTCTACCGCACCCCGAGGGACAAGGTAACCGCTACACTGTACACGCCTAGCATCGGCGCGGCGCACCGCTGGGCGGCGCCCTACCCGCGCGCGCAGCGCCACCTGCGCCACCTGCCCGTCTACCGCACCCCGAGGGACAAGGTAACCGCTACACTGTACACGCCTAGCATCGGCGCGGCGCACCGCTGGGCGGCGCCCTACCCGCGCGCGCAGCGCCACCTGCGCCACCTGCCCGTCTACCGCACCCCGAGGGACAAGGTAACCGCTACACTGTACACGCCTAGCATCGGCGCGGCGCACCGCTGGGCGGCGCCCTACCCGCGCGCGCAGCGCCACCTGCCCGTCTACCGCACCCCGAGGGACAAGGTAACCGCTACACGCATAGGCCCTCTCAACTTCAAGTTTGTACCAACTGAAACACTTTAATAACGTGTGACTACAGTTTTTGTGTTTGGTCTGTTTTTGTTTTTCGTTTAGAGGTCGTGGTCTAACTACTTTGTCCAACCAGTTGGACCACGGGTTTTCGGTAGGGGCAGTTGTCCAACTAAGAGCTTTGATTGGACAACTGCCCCTACCGAGAACCCGTGGTCCAACTTATTGGACAAAGTAGTTGGACCACGACCCCTAAACGTGGTTATTTCAGTTACAAGTACCGGCACGAATCTTCGCTTTGCATATTTTCGGGGATCGCTTTGCATATTCCATACATTGGCGTCGTCGTTGTTAGATACATGCAGCAAGCGCAGGAACGAATCACGAGTGATGTTTATGACGCGATGGCGCGGCGAGCCAATCAATGACGCTCCCCGCCCCCGCGTCTCACTTCATACCACTAAACAGGCCCGATATTTGACTTCTGCGCAAGTGAAGGTCAGCGTTAAAGATTCGTGCCGGTACTTATACCTTATTTATTTCAGCATCCTGAAAATCTTGTTTCTTACTTTTTCAGCTTCTTTTTTTTTGTCGTAGCCGGGTTTTAGCTTTCACTTATTTTTGTTGAAACTATGACTATTATTAAATAAAACTCATAATATAATTTTTCTCCCAGTTGTCGTGCATAATGCGCTGCATGACGTCGATAATGGCGGTGCTGGGCCTCACGGAGGGCACCACGCCTTCTGCAGACGACCTCACGCCCGTACTCGTATACGTTATATTGAAGGTAAGTTTTAAGCACTATACATGTCGCCAGATATATTTGGAACAAAGTCAACGACCTTTTCCTAATATGTCTGCGTAGAAAATATAAAAGCCCGCAGCTTCACCCGCGTATTTAAAATACGCCGTTAAAGTTTTAATCGTTTTAATCCTTTGAACCGGTGGTTTTATTGTATTTTAACAACTCTTGCATGCTGACAATTTACTTTGTAATGTATGTATTGTACTCATGTTTGAGCAAATAAATGATTATCTTATCTTCCACTTAAAAAATACTATTCATCCAAAGCTTGTAGAGCGATGTAACTTTTAAAATAAAAAAATAACAGCAACTGATAGGGTAATACTCGCAAAATGTATCAAAAAAATAGTTGCGCCTCGAGTGTAGGCGAGAAGTCATTGACTCGCTCAGCTGATGCTCACGTAAAATAAATAAAATGATTCCAAATTTTCCTTCATTCTTTTACAGACTTAGGACGGACTTAACTGTTTTGTGCCTAAGACATACCTATTAAAATAATTATGCTAAAAGTGGTAGGTAATTCGATATGTTAAAACAGGCCTTTTATTTTTTAACGAGTTCACATGTATTATAAGCATACGATTATTAATCGAAATGCATCTGCTTATATCAAACATCCACTCCTATTTATGTCACAGGTGAACCCGCCATCACTACTATCAACGATCGAGCTAGTGAACGCTCTGGGAGGCTCGGCGCTCCAGGGCGAGGCGCTGTACTGGTGGACACAGTTCTGCGCGGCGGTGGCCTACATCAAGACTATGGACTACCCGCGGCCCGACAACAACGATACCTAGCGCATACATACGCGCCTGGTGAGTTACACATTTGTGTTTATTTTTTTTTATAGGCTCGTGTTTGACCACCATCTCTATAGTATCAATATATAATATAATAATAATATTCCACAACCATCACACAACGCCATCTAGTCCCAAGCTAAGCAGTGCTTGTGTTATAGTTACTAGACAACTGATACACATACTTATATATTTCTAAATACATACATATTATAATTATAGATTACACCCAGACACAGGACAAATGATTGTGCTCATCACACAAACATTTGTCCTGGGTGGGAATCGAACCCACGACCTCCGGCATAGCAGTCAGGGTCACTAACCACTAGATCAACAGGCCAATTATAGTAACTAACATCCTATTTAATTTTCAGATTTCAGCGCGTGTTCGGGATACAAAATTGGAAATCATTCGCCGTCAGCGGTGCCACTCTGTATAAGCAACGATTCACATAATCAGACGATGCAGCTACACTTAGAGATCTGTAACGAAATCATGCTGTACTATATACCAGACATGTATATATATGTGCGAAAATAAATCATGTAGTGAAATTAATGAGGGTAGTCAGAAAAATTCTCACCACCAGTTGGCGCCACCTAGGCCAACTACACATGGAGGCGTAGCTTCATAGACGCGTATTCGTCATTATACGCTTGGTGTACGCCTGCGTGAAGCTTACAAACAAAACTATGATACTCAGTCGCCGAAGCGGCCATAGTTTTGTATGTAAACTTCACGCAGGCGTACACCAAGCGTATAATGACGAATACGCGTCTATGAAGAGACGCGTCCATCGACAGAAGACCTTAGCCAAGAGATCTTCTACTTTTGAAAACGTCATGTAAATCTCTCATATACAAGCAGTTTTAATTTACAAAAAAAAAATCAGGAGGCAGTTATGTTAGTTATTGTCGACTCAACGAATCAACTATAAAAAGGGTACGTATTTATCTGAATTGACGGAAATTGGTAAGTGTTTCGTAAAGTGGGCGGAGCCTCGTAAAGGCTATTGCGCGCACACAGTGAAATGACGTGCGATAAATCGCAACGGGTGGTTCTGTGTGATGTGTGGGTTATATTAGTAGGATTTAAATAGCCAGTATTTATATAATCCTTCTGAAATTTTGTACTAATTCAAAACTGCGCCTTCTATTCATCTAGATTAATCTCTCTTTATTTATCATCACATTTGCCAATGAAAAAAAAATCTTCATATTTGACTATAGATATGATATTTGTAGTAAAAACTGCTTTGCTTATAAAGTATCAAAATTATACAAAGTGTAAATGAAGTATCAGAGGCATACATTTGAACGCATTTCATATATACATGAATTATCGCATTGTAGTAGATACTTATTCACTGTAAACACCATATTATGCATATTAATAATAGAAGCATCAATATCATAGAAATTCTTCTGTTGCATTGAAATAGAATGTAATATTCAAATGATTTGAACACGTTCGTAAATATGGCACATCGGGCTTATTAAGAAAAAGGTCGACTGATCGACTCTATACACCACCATCTGTATCACTCATACCTGCGTAATTTTTTTTTTTGTTGTTTGTGGAAATCATGAACGATACTGACCCATAGCGTCCATAGCGTCCCTTCAGTTGCCTTTTGTAAGGGCCACGTTAACTGTTTTAAACAATTTGCAGCCCTGACAGGCATTGGTCCTAACTGACCCCGTTAATCTTACTGAAATCTTTTTGAGCCACGCGTTTAACACAATGCGCCGACGACCTGGGCTTGATACTTACCGGACGGAGAACTACCTATTGTTCGCCGTCCGTAAGCTCTTCCTCTAATTATGTTTACAACTTCGGTGCTCGGCTGCGAACACTTTTTCAAAATAATCTCGCAATTACGAGTGACAAAATCTTTCTGCTTGATGTGTCAAATTTACATTTGGACGCTTTACCTACCTACTAACTATAACGATATAAACGTTAACACAAGAATATCTATCATGCAACAGATTCCGAGTACCGAGTATATTTAGTGAATAAAATATTAGGCTTATCAATGTAGAGATACCTAGGGTAAGGATTCCGTTAACTAATTATTATGTAGTAGACGATATTCGTAAGATGTGAAGTGTGCAGACGCGATCTTGTGTTCTCGACTTAACAGGCCATATAACCTGGATTTTGGGAAACCATCAAATATTACTTCTCGCTCTGGGTGTAGCGAGAAGTGTGAGATTTTTAGGGTAAGGCCAAACAAGAGTAATTTTGTGAGTCGTGAGTCGCAGAATTTCGGTCGCGTAATTTCTGCTGCGGCAGTAACTCATTTTACGTCGCTGTGAGCATGAAACCGGACTTTTGTATGAAACCGAATGCAGCAGAAATTACGCGACCGAAATTTCTGCGACTCACGACTCACAAAATTACGCTCGCTTGGCTTCACCCTAAAACTAATTAAAAAAAAACAAAAACATAATCATCGTTATTTACTCTTGGAATAGAATCTTTAAGAGTAACGTTGGATTGGCCTAAACCATTCGCTAACCACTATTATTTTATGTCTTATAATAGATTAATTATGGGTGAATTTCCTATCATGTTGTATTTGAAGTTCTGACATCCATAAGCACTTGTAACGTTCATTTTGAGCTCTTAGTGTAATAGAGCTGCGAATATTGTTATCAAGTCTTTATCAGAAGATGTATAATTATGAAATTAGGAACAGACTTAGCATTTTTATTGGCTAGATCGAGTCAGTTCTCACCATTTGAAACCTGCAGTGTAAAAATCTCAATTCACGATATCGTCACCTGCAGTACGCCCGCTTATATAATTTGTATATTTAATTTCCACGTACCTGTTTACAACGGCACCGTCGCTGCCGGTCCTCTTGCGCACTGTTACCTAGTACGACATCTTCATTGGTCTGTGATTTTAGAGTTGGTTATAATACTCGAAAATGTGTATTTTTGAAAATGATATAGAATATGAAGGTGTGATAAGTAATATTAAAATTGATATCGAAAATAAGAGGCCGATTTTAATAAAAAATAATTTATTGGAAAAGTGTACATTTAATAGATTAGTTTGTGTAACTTAGGTTTAAATAGTTTTAACTAAGCGGTTAAACTCGCTTGTAATGTAAACTATAAACCATTATTAATCTTTGAGGAAACCCCGTAATCAAATATCATTCTCATGTTTAGAGAAGCTGTAAGATTAGTTTTATTCGTTGTCTAAGCACCGGTTTACTTCGCACCCCGATTTAAAAGACACTATTTTTGAACTAACTTAGGATGTAACGAAATCTAATTAAAAAAAACAGTAGGACGTAATCTTCTAGTTGTTCCATGTATCAGGGATTCATGCTTCATTGTAAACGTCAGTTCTTAAAATTCAGATGCTAGGCTTAAAAACTGTTAATGCATTATTTTTGGGAATAACCAAAGCATTTAAAAACTAATTTACAACAAACCTAACGTTAGGTAAACCAAATCAATGGCTTATTTTATTTTTATATCAGAAATTTTCGAAATAATTATGTCCTCTGAATTTTAAGAACTGACGGAATTAGATAATCTTCAATAGAACCTGCAAGTTGAGAAGAGACGCGAATTCTTAAGCAAAGCAAGGACATCATCTTGCTAAAACCTTATCCATCTAAATGAATTCTAATATTATCATGAACTCTTCAAACTGTTCGCGTGTCGTCATAACTTGCTCACTTATAAAATTACTGGCATAAAGCTTTCTAATCTCTTACCTAGGTAGTCAGCAGACGTATGGGTAGCTCACCGCTGCCGCTGCGTCTCATGTAAACATGTACCTAATGTAATCAGAGGAATGAAATTATATTTAGAAATAATATTTATTGACTTTTATTTGTCATACCTCTACACCCACTGCCCAAGGCGCTCTTTTTCCCCATAGAAGTTTTTCCAGACCTTTATCCGGTTTATAACTTATTATAGTATATTCGAGTTAAGAAAATAGTGAGTCATCAGTTCCAGTGCCGTAACTACCCTTTTCTACGCCTGGTGTCAGTTTCTGTAACTGCGCCAATAAAACATTCCAAGCTGGGAAAGTTTAATCCACGGTACCTTACGAAGGATCTCATGGACGAGTGTTTCAGGAGATGTCTGTTTCGGATCTGGCGGGATGGAACGCTCGGATGTCTGTGAAGTTTGCCATGGTACGGAGCGAGAGAGCCGAGAGAGAATAAGAAACCGTAACCTCCTAATGAAATGACTTCTGCTCAGGTTTAAGAGGGTGGAAGTGTCAAGTCTTTTATTGGCTAAAACTAGTTGCCATGATTAGTGTTGCAATATATTTTTTCGAAGGTGATAAATGAAATAGCAATTTTTTTGTAGACTGATGAGCGTTGAGTAGCCAACAAAGCGACCTGTGGGACATTTCCTTGCAGAAATTGCTACAGGCCCCGTGCTGGTTTAAACCTGCACTGCCTGAATCAATTGTTCGGCTATCTTACGCGGTGTCCTACACGCATAGGCAAATTAACGCGAACGCGAAGCCATCCGGCGGGAATGGAACAAACGATTCAAAAATGGAAAAAAAAAATAGAAACGTCATATTTAGTGCTTGTTTACGGAGACGTGTAGCGGCCTGCGCATCGCACGCCACGGCGCACATACCAGTAGTTATTATGCTCCATGTTGCGCGCGCAAACACAAACATAATGGCAATGCACGATGTTGTTTACGGAGACGCGTGGCGTGCAGAGCAGCGGTGGATGCAGTAGCAGGTAGTGCCGTATGCTCCAATTGGGCCGTGCGACGCCACGGGTGTCACTACGGTTTACCCTGAACGGGCACCGCATGTTTCAAGCAAACGTGTGTTCGCTTCTCCTTTTTTTTCATACAACGTCATATTATGTTTGAATTTAATGCAGGCTAACCTAACTAAACGCGCCGCGCGACGCACCACGTGTCCGTAAACAAGCACTAATCGACCCGGGTCTTCTCCTTATCAGACGGCAAGCTACTAATTGCTCACCGTCTGCAAGCCCGTACTTACGGTGACGCAAAGCGTCACCTTGCTGGCTTTGGCTTGGGCGTGATGATTATCTCTAGACGCCGCGTTTTGAAATGTTGCGATGCCAAAATGGCGTCAATAGGCATAGCTTTTTTTTATAAACAAGCTCAGAGGTCTGTCGCTGCCTGCTACTCTGGCCCGAAGGTCAATGCTTCGCAGATGCACGTAGTCGGGTATTGTAGATTTAAAGCGAAAAATCTTAGTAAGCAAATAACTAGAAGTCTCCATAATCGACGTGATTCTTCCACGCGTACGTTGATATAGGTACATGTGCATCGTCAAACAGTAGTTAACGCGCGAATGGGAATCTGTAGATTTTGAGCAATTAAGGTGCGTTTTCATCGAGACAAACAACACGTGCTGATCGGAAAGGACGTCACAGATTAGTCACATTGATAGAAACCCACATCCTGACTCAAGAGGCGCGATGTGAATTTCTGTCGTTTATTCCGTCGATTTTGCTAATCACTTCAACGCTCCAGTAGAAATGCACCTTTAGCGTCGCACACGTGTTTTGTCACGTGGCGGGCGCCCGTCGCGCAGTTTCATCCCTCTGTCTGACTTTCGAAACGTCAGGTAGGTAACTCGGTTGTGCATGGAAGTCAAAAAGCCAAATTCGGTACCTATCAAGCTACACGGACGCTTGTTAGCGGGGCAAAACAAAGCTTCGACCGAGCAGCTTTTGCCACAAAGTTCTCACTTCTCACACAAACAAAGTTATCCCAGACATAAGCACCCATATAGACATCATTTCTTTCAGAATGAACGTAAAAACTACTACGAGCACGTACACGGCGCACGTAGGCAGGCGCAGTAACAGCGACACGCCCCCTAACCGTGAATGGCGGGCGGTATAAACAAGTTTGGCGATTACGCGCGCACCGGAAGTAAAGCCACGCGCATGCATTGAGCATATTGATTTGAGGGTACGGCAGAAACCGCTGTTTTATTTATGATGTTCCGTTCGTTGCAGAAGAGGATTTTTATCGAATGACTGCGTCTATCATGCGTGTATCACACGCCATGTGGTTTTTTATTTCGCGCTGGGAAAATCATGTAATGACATCCCCCGCTCTTGGGCAGAGCGCGAGATAGTGTCAGACTTTTACTGATTAAAAACCCACTCCTGTTCCTTCTTGCTTTTCGAACCGGGACCGAGCTTCCCTTTCGGATAACCCTGGCCCCAGTAGGCTTCGACCCGGCTGGGCTGCTGCTGCTGACAGCTCCGTGACTTGGGCTCGGTCCGGACAGCGAGCTAACCATTGCTCGCCGACCGTAAGCCCGCAGCACCTACGATGGCCGCGAAAATCGGGATCGAACCCGGCGGCGGGGGCTGGGACGCTGTGAGCGCCGCCGTTACACGCCATGTGGTTACATATTCCGGGTTATTACAATTTGTGTCAGTATTTATTACGGGGTGTACTGTAACTTTTGTCTGTATGTATGTAATGTATTCACACCTCTACGTAAGTACTCTGTATTGCACACCTCTCTCTCCCCTTCAGAGAAATGCAAGTGTAAGGATGGAGTGGTAAGGATTTTGAGTAATAAAAATACATATTGGCGCACATAATTTATTATGTACTTGGTTTTACATTATGTACACTTATAAACAACACGAGCTTTGCAGCAGCAGGTCACTGAAACAAAAAAAAACAACATTTTGTTAGCAATTGTCGTATTTTCCTTACATTGTTTATATTGAAGAATATTATTATCAGTTGCATTGTTGCGTCATGGCATTCAGCAGTAGCAAATAAAAGAGTAATTACATCATTTGAACCACGTGTAAAATGGCGAGACTTGTAAATTTTTTAAAGGGCAACCCTGCTGCAGTACGAGGTTCGAATTTTCAAACAAGTATCTGCCAATAACGCCATGAGATGTTTTTAGGTTAGAGATTCATAAAATAGTTATAGTTACCTTATCACAGTGTAAGACAGGCTTACGAACGTGGCCTTTCCTTCTTTTCTTTGTACAAAGCTAGGAGGGAGACATTGGCCACCTTCACGACCTGTTCAACAAAAAAAAATATATTAGAACATGTGGAGAAAAGTTATGTTTGATTTTCTATTCACTCACACACACAGATCCAGCCATCTTAATATTAAGTGAATAGAATCTTGGTTATCAGGGATATAAATACTCCAAAATTAACAAAAATAGGTTATATAATATTCAATTAACTTGGAAAAACTTAAACGCAAAAATTTTACAGTTCTTGTAGTAGTCATTGCTTTTACATTGGCTATCTAGAGATCAACTTAAATGCTTGGAGAGGCTGTTTATTTGATTTATATGTTCCAACTTTAAAACGTTTAGCCAACACTTTTAAACCATACAAATTGTACATACAGATAGTTATATCTGGACATGTCCAAATTAAGGCCATCAATGTGATAACTCCTGTTTGTTTGCAGTTTTTAAAAACGTAGACTTGTAAACTATAAAAATTGAGTAGTCTCACCTTAAACCTGACTCCGGGAATGTCACCAACGGCGTGACCCTTACGACCGAAGCCTGCTACTAGTACTTCGTCGTTCTCTTCAATGTGGTTCAGACAACCGTCCCGGGGTACGAATGCTGTTACTTTCTTGCCATTTTTGATCAGCTGTACTCGCACACACTTGCGGATGGCAGAGTTAGGCTGCTTGGCTTCAACGCCACTGTGGGCAAGGGGGAAGAAGTCAGTCAAATGTTTAAAGTTATTGTTAGGTTATCAAACAAGTAAACATACAGTAATTTTATAAATCATGGTAAATTTAATGAGTCTCTTGAAGCATGACTACAAATCTACTTACTAATGCTGAAAGACATCAAATACTATGCATAATGAAAGAGAGCAACTTCTATCATGCTCTATCTGTATTGTTAAACTTAGATTTTTAACCAAATAATTTAACTGTACCAAAAAAGCTGATATAAAACAATTCTTGGCTAGTACATTAAAGAGTTTAGGGAAGTTTAAAATTGTTAACAGTAGTTCAATGATCTAGAATGTACTGTAAACATGCTTTTTAAACGCCACAACTAAAAAAATCAATATAGGCGGCACACACACGTAAACTAACGGCGCAAGAGCGTAAACAGCATGCCTATACATGTGTATAACCTCATTCATAGTTCATTGACCCATGTGGTATTTACACATCTCATGTTTCATGCATTTTGTTTTTATAACAGCATTTTAACAGTAGAGAGTAATGAGCTAGAAAGTTTCTTGAATTTACATTTAAAACCATGCGAAAACACGACATCTAAGTTAGACTTCCAGCATTACTAGATGGAGCATAGTACAACTGTAAATACACTGTTAGAACAATTTTTCTTCAATTCCAAGTTTTGATCTTGCATCTTCTTCAGTAGCGTCACGACGCCGCCACTCGCAGTATTATCCTGTGATTGTAGTAGAGACACATTCACGGGAATAATACTGCGCGCGGAAGCGACGCTATCCAACTGCCGCGTCCATCTTCTTGACTTCGTTATACAAACATGCAAGTGCGCCAAGTTCAGTAAACACTTCAGCGTGCCGTGACACAAACATACATCGACACACCACGCACAAGCTAACAGTGCATCAGAGACATACTTACACTTTCTCCAGGACGATGCCCTTAGCGTGAGATGCACCACCGAAGGGATTGGCCTTCCACCTCGTCCCCATGTGGGCTTTCTTGTAATCTTTATCAGCCCATCGCTGCTCTCTGCGATGATTCACGTGCTTTCGCGCCGTGCGAATACCACGGGGCTTACCTGAAATATTGACGGAGCCGGTTATCACTTGTGTTTACGACGCACGACACAGAAATCAATACACCATAGTTTTAACAGGACAACGTAAAGGGGAAAACTTTTAATGCACCTCATAATTAACGCGGTGTCAGAGAGATGGAAATGGATTAGTTTTACACCACGAGAAAAACATGTCTGCGCCATGGCCGACACCTATGCATGCACGTATAAGTTAAAACTTTTTTGGGAAATTATATTTGAAAAATTCACTCCTTTATGACATGCGTATTAATTACACTGTTACACACAATTATAAAACAAAAATAATAAATAAACTATATCAAAACTGCACAAAACTATTCCTTACCCATTGGGATAGCACGACACCAATCGGCTACAGATGGGAAAAGAAATTATCAAGCCAGCCAGCCAACCACCGGCTTCAACTCGTCACTAATGCCAACATAATAACACTAACATAGAGTTGCCATTTCTGTGAAACATGCAACAATATTACTTATTTTATTTTTTTGTAAGTATTTTTTATTATTCTACATGCTATAAAATAAATTAATATGTGGAATTTACTTACAAAATTAAAGTTCTCAAGTAATTGAAATTATTAAACAACTAAGTTTTTTCCGCGGCTTCGCTTGTTTATTAACCTATATCCCTCAGGAACAAACCAGCTTTCTATCGATGAAAAATTTTAGCAATCAGACCAGAGTTTCAAAGATTCTTATATACAAAAAATAAACTTTATCCCTCTATAATATTATGAGTGGAGATTAATCGCAAACTTTGCGTAAATGTGCGTCTGTGTAGATATGGCGCAATTTCGTTAGTGTGAATAGTAAACAGATAACATAACGACCCCTTGAAATCATTCGTTCAATTTACTGTCACTTAGCGTCCTCGACACTCTATGGTCACAAATTTGAAGTGACAGCAGTAAAGTCACAGAGTACTTTGTGAGTAAAGTGTCATTGTCTTTATAGGAATCTGGTGTTTTCTTAGTTTTTCTAGAATATTAAGAGTTTTTTTTAATTATCACGTACCAAAAGTTCCATTTGCTGTGAAAAAGCCACTACAATGACACTGAATCTGGGAAGAAAAGATGGGGGTCCAGGTTACGTCGGTATACAGTTCTGTCAGGAGTGTAATAACATGTTGTATCCGCGCGAAGATAAAAACAACAAAGTTCTCCTGTATGCCTGCAGGAATTGTGACTACAAGCAACTGGCCGACTCAAACTGCGTGTACGTTAACAAAATTATGCACGAAGTCGATGAATTAACGCATATTAACCCTGATGTTGTGAGTGATCCTACTCTACCTAGAACTAAGGATCACATGTGTCCTAATTGCAACCACAGAGAGGCAGTATTCTTCCAGGGTCAGACAAGACGTGCTGAAGAAGAGATGAGACTGTACTATGTGTGCACTAGTTGTAAACACAGATGGACTGAGTGAAAGTTCTATATTGTAAGATTTAAATTAAGTGTAACAATAAATTGCTTCTTATTATGCTTTGGTTTTTATTAAAACTTCTCTTATCTGTTAAATTACTATTTAACCTTTGTAAATTTTGCTGCATATCATATCCTTCACAAGTTCATAACTCAAGAAACAGTGTCAATTTAGTAATTTTTTGCTAGTAAACAATTACTTTGTAACATAGCTATACTAAAACACTGGTGCCAAAAACCCATATGGGTCATAAAATAATTGAACAATATGAAAAAAAAGTTGTACTCGCTGATTGGATGTGGATGTTGGCCATAATCACAAGTCAACTATAAGTGTAAATGACAACCACTCGGGAGGTGGCTTGTGGCCACATTTTCAAATTATTGTGTTACATCGACTCACCTTCTGTTCACCTGTATTGTGCTTACTAAATTGCCTGGATAAAAAACTATTTCTAACTTATTTGTATAGTCCAATTGGGTAGTATTATTTTAAATTTAAATAAAATTCAACTTTACTTTTATACACTTTATTAACTAAAAATATTGCCAAGCATATCTGTTCTAAATAACAGTTAACAATTCACAGCCATTTATTAATAATAAACATGGAGTTATTTATCTGATAACTCAAACATACCTGCCATTTTATTGGATCAAATAATTCATCATAACAATTTTTGGTTTACTATTTAATAATTTTATTAAGTAGGCCTTTTGAAACTAGAAATATTATTCTGCCATCACTAGAAAGTATAATAGACTAGCTTTTCCCTGTGGCTTCGCCCGCGTTTATTAATATACTTTAATTCCTCTCCCCTTTTCTTTTTTCTCACTTTTTTTTTTTAATTATTCTATGTCTTTCTCCAGGGTCCAAACAATCTCTGTACCAAAATTCATCAAAAGCGGTTTTGCCATTTAGGCGTGAAGACATAACAAACAAACAAACTCACTTTCGCTTTTATAATATTAGTAAGGAGTAGGACTATAAACTCAGTGTTACATCGAGTTGTAAATTGACATTAGATAACATAAAAATAACAGAAGAATCCAAAGCAAAAGATAATTCATTCATATATTTTGGGTCGTCCCAAAATGGACTGGAAATAACTGATGTATGTGTTATTGATAACACAGACATTAACTTTCAAGCTATTTCTATCTGGTGATAGCAAAATAAATGAAGTATAGACCTAACAGTAAAAGTGATGGAAGTAAGCTGTTTGCTCTAATTTGGCACATTATGAAGTACTTTATTTTCCAGCGATTTTTTGCAACCCTTCAATACAGCAACAGTCTATTTCAATCAATTAGAACTGTCGGTATTTGTTGTATTGCAATAAATCAATGGAGATAACGCACCGAAATAAAAATAAATATTTCTGTTAGAATTTTACCACTATTTAGTTTAAAAATCTACTAAATATCTAAAAACAGCCTCCCCGTTACAAACATCAGGGTTTTTAGAAGCCTAGGAATAGATTTAGTTTATCAACAAACAACAGATAGTAGGACTAGTGTAAAGGTCTGTGCCCTAAAAGCGTGTGCAGTAAAGTTCAAAGTCTAAAATCAAGCTTACACTAGGTAAAGGTAGAATTTCGAAATTGTTAAGTTATTTAGTAAATGCAACGAGTTTTAACAGTTTAGGTTTCATAAATTTTATTAGGTCGAATATATTTTAATTAAACTATATTTGAATGGTTTTTAAATTAGTTATTGCATATTTCCATTTTAATTACCTTCTGCGGGAATGCGGTAGTGTATAGTTCGTCGATGAAATTTTGCTTAATTTCATCGATTCGATCTTTAAATTTCATTTAATCAATTACAGTGAGTTACCACATAACTTCACTTGAACAATACTACCTCACTCGTACAATCTCTAATTAACCCATTTCAATTGGCCTTCTAGGCAATACTAAATCTAAATACAAAATATTTCTCTCATTTATACTTAAAATTACATTCAAATATTATTTATATTTCACGCGACTTTGCCGCCAATTCAACAGGAAGAGACGCAGTTTTTAATTGAAGTGGACATGTTGGCAGGTTTTGGAACATTGCCTTTTCAGTTTTCTGTTTGGGTCACTCGATTAGGTACGGTTAGGACCAGCAGTCTCACGAGACGAGACTATATCTCAAAGTAGCATATATTATAGCCAAAAGTGATTTCATCATAAAATTAGCATACAATTACCTATAGGTACATATTTAATCAAATATAAAATATGCTACCTTGATTGGAGCGTTTTGGTAGAAGTATCGGCGTTTATAGAGTAGGAGGGGAAGCGAATGCGCCGTGTCTGTCCCAATATAATATGGTCTAGCGCTCACCTCAGGATGTTGGTTTACCGATTTATGAAAATACTGATAACTTCACAAAAATCTATAGATAGATGTTATGGGCTAGCTCCCAACCCTCTCCCAAGATAACCCAATAAACGCCAATGGGTAGAAGATACAGAAACAAGTTTATCAACCAATCACACAATTACTTTTTTCATTCAAATTCATTCTTACGAAGCATTTTACATTTAACAGGAAAAACTTAACAAGTGTACATTATAATTTTATCATCAACCTTGAGGAAGACGGGTTTTCAAAAATTTAAAACAAAAGCAAAAACTTTCTAATAAGTTGCGAAAGTGGTGCCACCTTACATTAAAAGCAGCATTATTTAATATTACCGGAGCATTGTGCTATTTTTACAGGAGATACATTAGTAAAGATAGAACTAACATTTTGTACTTTACAGACAATAAAAAAAAAAAAACAGTTTTAAAAAACAGTTACATAATTATATCAGTGACTTATGAATATAATGGCACCACCATCGCTAATAACAGCTTTTCGCACAAAGCCAGTAATCTACTATGGAACAGTGAAAGAAAATTCAATGGAGAAGCAAATTTGGTCGTGATAAAACCCGAGATAAGACATCTCATTGATGATATTTAGGCTATCCCTGGCCCTGTTCTCTTGACTATAATATTTATAGACATTTTCTGTAAGTGGGTTTGTCACATAGTTCTTTTTAAATGGCATGATTGGTTTGGATTTTATGTGTATGTATACTTGAGTAGGTCCCTGGATGGTTTGAAGATACTATTGAACCTAGTCACCGTTGCTCCAAGAGGGATCAACATTTTATTTAGACTAAAATGTAGCTTACGAACCGGACAACGTCTGTCGACACCACTTGTGATTTGTATGTAATGTGGGGTTTACACGGATGACTAAAGCCGCACAATTGTCTAAATAGCAATCCGGCTACGTCGCAAGTGAAAGCCGCTTGCCCGAAAGTTGGGTAGCATCAGACTTTAACTGCGCGGCAAAAATCGTGCGGCTTTAGTCACCCGTATAAACCCCACATTATTGTAAGTAATTTTTTTTATTAATTTACCCAATTATTGTTAAGTATACCATTAATACGATCGTTACAATGATGGTCCGCCGGCTTAGCCATGTGAACGGGGTCAAAAAAGTTAATGACAAATTTTTTAAAAGTGTGAGACGCACGGTAGTAGTGTGTCAGCCAAGTTCAGAGAAGAATTCGGCTATTTTCTCTCTCGTGGACGGCGCGTTTGTTTCTAATTATTTAATTGATAGCTTGATAGCAAGAAACGAGCCTTATTCTAGCGGTATTGATTAATAAATCATTTAATTCTGTGGTAATATGAATAAATAAATCCGTGAATCCGTACTTCATTAATTTCGTTATACGTATGTTATATTGACTTTTTAAGCACCAAAAAAATCTATTAGGACTATATCTACTGCCGTTTATATTAGAAAGGACACCACTAAATATAAAAAAAAATATTACTACTTACATAATGAAAAAAAAAAAACTGAATCCGAATTGTATTTATCTTCGAAAAAAATGTTAGTTGTGTACTTTTTATTATAGACAGCAGTAGGATACTAACTATACACGTTATGTATGCTGATCTAATGCGTATACCTTAGCCATTATAATAAGGACTTTCCTCTAAAAATGCTGGCTAGTTTAAAATACGGCTACTGGTAATGGGTTTTACAATATAAGTACTTATAAATGTATTCAAATATTGACTTTACGCATTGGAATTTTTATAAGACAAAATGTCAAACTGAATTCATGACCGCAACTTCACAGTCGTGCATGATTGGTATTTTTTAGTAGCAATGGTAAAACTTCAACGTGTGAAATTTCACCAATTTATTTAATTAGTTAAACCCTGCTCAGCAGCACGATAGACAGGTAAGTCTTACTATTAAATAACGCAAATATATAAACAACTTATTGGGTTTGTTTGTATATTTTTGCGCGTAAACTTATCTATTTTAAGTTACTCCCTAAACTTTTATGTGCGTATAACTGTATTGCTTCTATGTTCTAATAAATTTTATCAAAATCAAGCTCGGGCAAAACAACCATTTCTCTATTCTAGGGTTAAGCTTCGAAGATAAATAGGTCAAAATATTTTAATAAAGTACAGTTCCACCAACTTCTCCGGGAAGTTTAATCACTAGTGTCAGAAATAACTAAGAGACCGACCGAAGGTTCGGTTAGGGCCAGTTTCGGATTCGGCCAAAAAGGGGCCGAATATCTCTCTCTATCTCAGTCGGAATTGTCTTGGAAGAAAACGTCTTTAAGCAGAAGATTGTGGTAGATAACTAGGTACATATAATCTGACCGTTTATTCGAATATTTAGTAGGTATCTTATGAACATTTGACTATATAATTAAGCATAATTAAGTATATAAAACTAAACTGTTCTAACTATTGAGGAATAACTATAACAAAAAAATATTTTAATTCTTTTCAGTTACCACGTTAGTTCTGGTTTCCGGAAATCCGAATATTCGGTTACGGTTCTGGCTCAAATCGTTTTCCGGACGTTCCGGTCGGTCACTAGAAATTTGTTACATTTTTGATCACTGGGGCAAATTGGTTGGTGGCGCTGTATGTAATGGTAGAGGAAATCTTAAATGTTTAATAATAGATGATTAATTGATTGACTGATTTTTGATGATTGGTTGATTTTTTGGTTATCATCTCTCCTGCAACACGGCAGAGATATTTTTATTTAATTTTAATGAATTCATTACGTTACTTACTATCTTTTAATTTACCATGGCTAGCTAGATGTAAAACAACCATTAAAAACGTTTAAAATAAAATGTTGGCAACGCCAAATTATGGCTCATAACTGCATGAAATATGAAACTGTTCTACATGTTGTAACTTTATTGTATAAAATTTGAAAATAATTATGTATTTGGAATGTGATGACTAAAGTAAGTAGGTAATAGAATTGACCAGCATTAAGAATTTTAAGATCAAGTTAGGCCATATGAGCCTTTCCATTAGGACTTAAGTAGGCCGTAATGGTTGCGTCTACTAACTAATGTTTGATTGCGATTGCTTTATATGATATAATGTTTGTTAGTGAAGTGTACTAGTTTATCAAGACTGTCTGTACCCTAAATAGACTACAATATTGAAGACATATTGTCTAGTAGCATTTAGTACTTTTTTGTAATTGAAGTGGTTTTTTATGATGATTATCGACACAATATTTTAACACGGAACATCATTTTCTGAGCTAAGCGGACGGCGGCATGATTCGAAGACGGATTATTTGGTGTTCACTTAGTGCAGTGTCAATGGTTAACGAATTAAATTAATTGCCCTCCTACTATTGTCAATGCCATTATGAGAGAAGGGCATAGTGTTACTCGTGGTACTAGGGATGTGCCGCTGCCAGCGATATTGGCCGAAGTGGGAATATTGCTGGCAATATTGCCACCAATATTCCTACTTCACGGCAATATTGACGGCAACGGCACATCTCTAATTCGTGGTGTATAGCTTTGTCTCTCTCTCACTAATAGAATAATGAAATGGTATGGGTGCTTTTAAATTGCATCTAATGAATGTACCTGGATACTGTAGTGGAATCTACAGTGATATACTTCTTGGTATATACGTTCAAATGATTAATTGACATGTCTCTGAATAAAAAAGCCTTTACCTTTTTAAAGCCTACGTCGGATATATCCGATAATCACGCTTGCGTTTATTCCGCCAGGGTCACACATCCACGACCGAATACTCCACCTCGTCAGCTCTTCTGTCACCTTTGGGGGTTGAAGAGCTAAGCGAGATGAAGTACCCAGTCGGAAATACACGACCATGGCAAATAGGACACGAAAACACTCGTCGGGCTAATCCGACGCAAAACGGTTAAAAGGTTGATTTCAATTGACTAAGATTCCACTGTAAAATATATATTTAACCCTTTGACCAACACATCAAAAAAGCGAATGCGTGCTGTCAGCGCCAAGCCACGATTTCATAGCGTTATTTTTTTGTGATTGTAGCTAATATGGATGAAATAAATAGTAAGCAATTCACATAATATAAATTAGAATGAGTCTAACTATATAATTAACGATACAAATTGGAGAAACAATACGTTTTCATAAGATTTATTAGCGTTTAAAACGTGTAGCGTCTGTCATGTAGTCATGACGTTCGCGTGCCGGACACATTTTGCTTAATCATTACATGACGGTGGTCAAAAGGTTAAGTCGAGTTTTGTAAATTTTAATACGAGTAAGAGGATCGTTCTTACTCTCCGTTCTAAGTTCCCAGATCATATAATAACGCAACGCAATCAATACATTTTGTATTTAAAGCCCTCTGAAAACTTACAATCCTCGACTCACAAAATAACGGTATTCTAAAATGATCCACCAGGTGGCAGCACTGAGGCATTCATGACATTAGTTAGACATCAACGTCAAACGTTTTGACGTCAACGTCAATATCAAATGTTTGATGTCAATGGCAAATGTTTGACGTTAACGCCAAATATAAATTTTTAAAGGAAAAGACCTGATGGTTAAGTGGCGCCAGCTGGTGGTGTAAATTTTCCGAGTACCCTCATTGTCTAAAAATCGACTCGAATTAATGTAAAAACGTGGCATCAATCTTCAGCCTCCTGCCACGTATGGAGAGCCGTCGTCAGTGCTGCGGAGGGGTCGGTATGTCCGGGAAGTTCTCAGGCAGCGGGGGCAGGACATTGGCCTCGAATTGCCCGGACAAGTTGCCCGGGGGAGAGTAGTTGGCGACTACGATGATCTTGCCGTCCCGGGAGCGAGCCTTCCCGACGCCGAAGAATGTTGTTGCTACCCAAACCATTTGGGTGAAGTGACCTGAAGATTGGGATGATTTTTATTAGTAACTGTGTATCCCAATAGCTACAACTTTTAAGTTAATTCATGAATCCCCAAGCGACCACCGGTGGCCGCGCATCTATTGTCTTACTATTGTGTCTCTAATTGACGGTATCTGAAGGGTTAAGAGTGAACAGGTATTCTAGGCAAGGGTGCTCCATCGTCAGCCACATCATCGCTTACCATTAGGCGAGATAGTGGTCAAACGCGAGCCTCTCAATAATAATAATTAAAAAAAACTAGCACTTTGCCAACAACTTCCCGAGAATCTTTTCTTAAAAACTTGAACACTCCTTAGACATAGCGCGCACTGGTGACTTTGTCACCGTGACTTTTGACAAAAAAATCGCACTACATGTTGAGTTTATAAAGAGCGTGTACTTAAAGACGTGTCAGTTGGGTAAAAATGGGTAAAAAAATATTATCACCGTGACAAAAGTCACCAGTGCGCGCTGTTTTGAATTGCATTTTGAGGGTAGTTTTGAAAAAGTAATAATGACAGTCTTTATTGATCATTTCGATTAGAATTTTTACCAAGTTTATGCTTGAACTCCAAATTCGAGATCATTTTCAAATGTTGGAAAAATAATTGAATTTCAAAAACGATAATGTGCAAATTGTATTGGATTAGTAATGGGATAATTAATGTCAATCAATTATCTATTATTTAATTACATTAAATCACTCTTGCTATAAAATGTTTGTTTACCCGCGTTAACGTTGGCGTGAAGAACATCAGGTTCCTTAAAGTAATGGTACTGGCGAACCGCTGCATACCAATAGGAAGACACTTCTTGGCCTGCAATAAGAAACAATACCGATTCTTTCTTGAATCTATGGATTCAAATTTTCTTGTAAGAATGTATAGTCTGTTAAAGATTTTTTGAACACACTTATTGGAAAATTGGCTGCTACCTCACCACTTTTAGGTACGCAATGAAGTATTCCACCTTGGTTGTGCAAATGTTATTGTGTTATTGCAAACAACGTTTATCCACTTGTACACCACTTGGATCAAAATGTATCTACTATAGTGCTGTTGTAATAATATTCAGGTTTGTTTAACAATTCGAGAATAAAAAATATATCGAAATCCCCGACACTCCCGTGTCAGACTTTTACTGCTTAAAAAACCCTCCTGTGTATGTAAGTTAAAAAAACGGTAAAACAGCTGTTCAAAATTACCTGTGACGTCAGGCTGTATAGCGCTGACCGGCCGCTGGTACAGGTTCTGACCGACGTCGCGGTCATTCCTGTAGTGGAACTTGTTGGTGTGGGCCAGGTGATTGGCCCACGCCTGCGCGTAGTCACATAGCTGGGAAAATAAATGATGTGTTATCTACTCTTAACTCTGGGCTCACTCTAGGGTTTTGCTTTTTTTTTGTAAGTAATAAACTCAAAAGCTACTGCACCGATATTAAAATTCTGTCACCAGTACAATGCTGCTTTATTAACGGGTGTAGCCGCTGAAATAAACTAGTCGTTGATATTGTAAGCTAATGAACATAAAAAAGAAAATTTTAATATAACATAAACTTCACTCACCCTATGAGTACTGCAGTTTGGCGCCCGACATGGGGCTACTCTAGGGTAATTTTATTAGGCTAACATATATTTAAAAGACTCATCTGTAGTGCTAGTTTATCATGAGTGCCCTTTGACATTGAAAAATTAACATTGAAATAAATTTGCATATAGCGTGAAAAAAGTAAAAAGTTTATTATTTTCCATTTCCCACGCTGACTATGTAGGAGACGCAAATATTGTTTAACTAGCATGTGCTAGGTATATAAAATAATAGGCTAGTAAAATACACTTAACAAATAATTAGCACGATATATTTGGCGCCCAACGTGGTCCCATCTAAAAAGTTTATTATTTTAATAATAAATATAGAGATGCTTATATAATGGTTTCTTTTTTATCTTGGGCGTCCAATATTAGCTACAAAAAACGTGCTAGTAATATTCAGTCGACAAATAACTTGCGTATTTTTATTGGCGCCCATCGTGGGACACGGTAAAATTGAATACTTTTATACAATTGTAAAACTTTCAAAATATATTACCTCTGGTGCCATATAAAGCTGTGGAGAACCATGTCGTTGGCGATACACGTTATGCCAACACAAGCACTCAGTGATGAAGTCGCTATCTTGCCACGCTGTTCGGACCTCACTCCATTGTACCACCATGGTCACTGGTTTGGACTGCAGCACCTGTAAAGTGTAACACAAACCTACTTAGACTTCCTGGTCCCGCACATTTTAAATCAATCTTCAATACTGAAAAATCAGATCATTGTTTTAAGAATCATGGACCCATTATCAGCATTTCGTACTGTTCATCATTGTGAATATAAAAAACGTGTTTATATTATATATAAAAAACAAATTTTTAGTTATGACTGATCTCGCACGAATGTACCTAGATACTGCATTCAGATCGCTTTAGGAAGCAGGGGCCCAGCTGAGTCGAAGCCTGCTGGGGCCAGGGTTAGTTTCGAGAGAGTAGCTTTAGCCCCGGTATGAAGCCTAGAAGGAACGGGGTGAGTACTGACACTATCTCCCGCTCCGCCCAAGAGGGTTGTTATTGGATGATTTTTTCCACCATAAAAAAAGAAATAAAATAAATAAAAAAGGTCGCTTTAGAAGCCCATCATTATAACATCCTGTTAGGACTGCAGGATGATTTGAAAGAGTTGCCGTGGCCTTGGGCCACAGAGTCGCTGAACAACACAGGTGGGTAAACAGTGGTCCTTCGGGGGAGTAAGGAGTTCTGAAGCACTATGTGGAGACATTCTCTCCACATAGTGCTCAGTGTCAGGTAGTTTATTGCTTGCTACAAGTTTTCTTATTTTTATTTTTATATCTTTGTTTGTGTACAACACTAATTTTAAGTTATTTTACTTACAAAGTGGACCGTATTGCTGTATTTTTTAAATAAAATTATTACATATTATTATTAAAGTCAGTAAAAGTTTAAGGCTTTTGCTCCTCTCAGAGCGGGAGGGGTCTTTTAACTGATTTTATGATGTTAGAAAGTAGCAGATTTTGAACTAATTGTGTTCGATTGGTGTAATTGCTGCAAGGCGTTCCGATGTGAGGATAAACAAATAAATTCCACGTAAAAAAATACGAGACATTACCCCAAATATCTGAAAAACCTTTCAAATTGATCCTAGTATGTTTATTTAGTATCCGTATTCCACAGAATTCGTGACCTGTTTGGGCCTGAGCCAAATAACTTAGCGGCGTAGTCCAAAATAGGATTTATGTGTAATGTGGCTCACGTATAAAATGTTATGCAATATAAGGTGCTCGAATTTATGCGGTCTAGGAAAGCTTGACTCCGCATTTTTATGCTTCGCTTGTTTTATATTTTGTCCTACCGATTTCAGTTTTCGAAAGTGCTAGCATTATTTTTGGTTTACGGAATTTTTTTTTTTTTTTTTTTAGTTTTCGCCTCATGTTTTCACGACTCACACTTAGTACTATAGTGGCATAACCCAAAAATTGGAAAATTATTATAGCAATACTCCATGTATGTTATAGTCTTCCATGATACTAAATATTCTGAAATTCTAATCTTTTAGAAATCTTTTATTCATCTATTCTTCTCCTCCATTCTTCTTCTATACTTCTCCTTCAATAATTTTTTTACTACTGGGTTTCAAAGCAGCCTTTTTAAGGTAGTCTATTGTTTAACTAGAAATTACAGGAATTTTGAGTTACGTCACTTTCATTTTAATTCTATGATGCAGGGAACTGATAAAGCATTTATATCAAAAACTCGAAATTGTGATTCATGCATCCAATACTGTCACGATGGAAAAAAAATATCGTTTACAAATGTAGGTAGGTATTTGTAATAAAAACGATATTTTTTCCTGCTACGTAAAATAATGAACCCCAGTATTGACATCAAAATTCAGACAGCGAAAACTTGGTGAATAATCCATAATTCATTTTAATTTCATCAAAATTTTTATTAAACAAAATGGAGGGTAGTTACGCAATTTTGTGCAGGTATGAATATTGTTTCTAATGCCTCATCAATCAATAGAAGCACCTGATGTTGCTCGTCGCACCTCATTTAGGTACTTTAAGGATGATTGATAGATTTTTCAAGCAAAATTACGATAAAGCAGAGTTTTTCAATATTTTTGAAGATAATTAAATGTGTCTGAGTTAAATTAGTGCGATCTATAATTTTACCAATCCGCACTGGACCATGCCCCGGTATGAAGGCAGGAAGGAACGGGGTGGGTTTTTAGTTAGTAAAAGTCTGACACTATCTCCTGCTCCGCCCAAGAGCAGGGGATGTCATTGGATGATTTTCACACCGAAAAAAAAAATCGCGTGGATTACGGCTGTATGATTACGGCCCATTCCCACTTGCGAGTCCCAGCAATGGGAACATTAAAAAGGCTGGTTATGTTTATCCTACAAATTTATATAGGTAAGTATAAGTTATTTTTGAACCTCGTCTATTACGATCCACCAAACCAACCAAAGAACCAAAGAGGCTAGACTTTTAGGCCCCATTAGATACAGAACTCAAGGCCACATAACTTACAATTGCTTCATTTTCCCCCAAGTCATTCTCATTCAGCCCCCGCACTTACCTACCTACGTAGATATACCAAACACACTGTAACTCCATAATTACCATATTTCGTGAAAGCCATAAGCGTTTTAAATACCGGTGTTTAGTGTATATGGGGCCCATCAGTCAAATAAATGCAAATATGCAGCTTTACATAAACTGGCCCCGAGCGGCCCAGCACGCGATTGTTTGAGGTAACAAGGACACTTAATTACTTTTTAATTGGCCTTTATTTTTCGCTTCTTTGTTGTAGGGTTAAGATTTTAAAAGAGTTTTTTAATGAGGCAAAGGTTGGCTGCTTTGAGTGAGTTTGCCAGATTAAAAAACATTTTAATTAAACAAATCTCTGGGGTGAACCACATTGAAGTTAAATGTTAAGTGGAAGTAAACGTTGCTGTGGTACTGTTTTTTTTTGTTTTTATGTACACTCGACGATGGTTCTTTATTTAAATCTTAAAAAGAAAAATTTTTCAGAGACAGGTTTGTATTGAACCCTCAGAATAATGAAACATTATCCAACCAGTATCAAAGGCGTGTTTTAAAAAACGAATAAAAAAATCCAGTTTGAGATTTTTAAGTGAGTTGAGGTCGGGGTACTCAGAGCCCCCGACTAGCCAAAGCCGCAGGGGGAGCAAACTCTTTAAGACGAGTGGCCTCTATTCTCATTACTCTAAAAGCCTGTAGTCTCCCAGGCTTTACTCATAGCCACAACATCTGTGCAGATACGTAATATCTAGACTTTTATATTTCTCCGATATTGAGCTTCAGTTTTATTCGGTACTAGCCTGTTATTTATATTTCTATGGTACTAGCTTTTGCCCACGACTTCACCCGCGTACATAAAATATGGCCTATGTAACCATATATAACAGAACAATCTCATGTATGTTCTTCACTTTTATACCTACACTCTGTGGACGCACACTAATGAGAGTTTGAGCCGGCACCACCGGAACTACCCAGAACTGTTCGACAAGTGGGCCGAGGCGCTCCGAGATATCGTGTCCGTGAGCGGTGTCTATGTGTGCGTTGCTCGAGCGCGCTTGTATATGTAGATTGAATTCTGACCTATATATTTTGTGCCAGTACTTTCAGAGATAAGGTAACTCCTACAAACAAAAAAAAAAACGAAAAAACAAACTTTACCTCTTTAAAATAATATAGTGTACCTAGATGTAGATGACCAACTTAGATTTATGATTCTCGTAGATACCGGTAGATTTGCAAATGAAGAAAACATGACTGTTATTACTTATTATTTGGAAATGGGATGATAACGTGTAGGTTCGGTCTTTTTTGGTCTATTTAGTTAGTTAGAGGACCATCTATATGGAGATACTGAGTAAAAATAGGATTTTCAAATAACTACGGATTTTTTTAAAATTCTGATTAGTTCTTTATTGTAAGCATCATGCTCTTTCTACAGTTTTCTGCTAACCAAGTTTCAAGCTAACTGGGTATTCTTAAGTACTGAAAGACTTTTTCATAAAAGCCATTCAATAGGGTTAGAGGGATTGAGAGGTAGATTTATAGATTTTAATAGTTTTTAGTCCTTAATTCATGAATCCCCAAGCGACCACCGGTGGCCGCGCATCTATTGTCTTACTATTGTGTTTCTAATTGACGGTATCTGAAGGGTTAAATAAATACAGGTCGGACCGCAAATCACATGTGGATCAACATACAACTCGACACTGACCTGTAAAATGCAAAAACTTAAGAAAATTTAAATGTCACGGGCTAACCTGGCATTTTCACATTAAGCGTAATCAAAAGCGTTATAAATAATAGAGATGATTATCTACAGGGTATAAGGACAGCCCTCCACAAACTTTAAGGGAACGCTCTATAAACAAAAGTGAACAACCTTCCATAAGATATTTTTTCAGGAAAGAAAAAAAAAATCAGTCTCTCCATACAAACTTTCCAATCAAGTTTTTAATTTTGTATCTATGGTGAGGTGAGGCTCCTTTTATTTTTCGTTTCCTGAAAAAATGTCTCGTGGAAAACCTTCCACGAAACATTTTTACTAATACGAAACTAAACAACTGATCAATTTCGTCTACTGAGCAAGCCCTTAAAGTTTGTGGAGGACTGTCCCTTACACCCTACTTTCATGCGGGCACCGCCGTTGATAGAAGTATTTTTTTTCTGGTTACGCGGAAGCATTAGCCAAACACCTAAACGTTGTATAAACCGAAGTAAAATTGCAACAAAAACCCAAACCAAATTTTTAACCAGCAGTTTTAGTACTAAAAGTGTTTTAATAAAACTGCGCTATTCATCTCTGCCCACGGAAGCAGAGTAATAACTCCTCACGGCTTCACATACTACGTCTTTAAACTTTCACGCCTGGCTGGCACGTCTCGTTTGAGCCACGCCACGCCTCGCCTCGCCTTGCCTCGCCTCTGAAGGGGCTAAATTACTCATGAGCCTGTGTGAAGTTCGCCAGCTGAATCTTGTTATAATTCAACCGTCTTTAGTGGAACGTGTTCATGTTAATTGGAACGTGATGGCAAATATTACTGATTCACAAATACGTAGGGTACCTATACTGTCTTTTCATTACCCAGGGTAGGGAGATTAAAGAGGTTCCCTACTTGAAATCGAATGACGCAAGATCGAATAACACTTGCTCGAAAACGTTTACTCAATAGTACTTGAAATCGATAAATTATGAGCTCGACAGTTCACTCCCTCGATGCATCAAAATCTCGAAACATCATTTCTCGACCAACCATCTTCAAGTAGGGAACCCAGATTAAAGGTAGAACTACACCGCCCGCCCACAGACGCCGTGTGTAACGACCAGTTGGAAAAGTGCACTAGCCTCTGATGTTTTGTGTCTATGTAGATATGCCTATGTGAATGATTTTGAGTTTGAGTTACCGAAAGGCAGGTACACAGAGGTAAGGTTTTAGTCAGTAAAAGTCAGACTCGTCATCTGAATCCATCCAGAACGGAACAGTGGAAAATGTTAATTGATGATTTCCCAACTCCATTTAAAAAAAAAAATGTGATATTGGTCAATGTGATATTTATCAACATCGATCGTTGTCTGTAGGTGTAACATTTTAGAAACTCCAGATGGTTCTTTAAATGTCCTGAATATATTACACCGAAGTAAAACTGTCTGTTACATAAGAGAAGGTCACGACCACATGGCACAGTGCCAACAACTGTGCGCCCCTATTTGAACAGGCCACAGACAATTTCCATATTATTCAGTAAAAGTTACGCAAGCATAACGAATGCCAATAAGAGAACTCCTCAAAATAAAGAAATGGTTGAAACATATATTATAAAATTCGACTCTAAATTAGATTTTAGATATTTATGTTAGTAAAAATCTGTTAAGCTGCTGAAGAAATTTTTAAAGAGGTTTGTAGATAATAGATATACAAACTACATCATCGTCATCGACAGCAGTTCAGCCGAAAGACATCCACTGTGGGCTTCCCCCAAGCGTCGCCACAATGAACGGTCATGTGCATCTCAAATACACACAAATATAAATTTTGAAATTGTGTGCACCGTACAAATACAAGCATAAATAAAATGCCGTACCTACTTTCTAGTCTAAATCCTATAGGCTTTGTGAAAGACGGAAAAATAGACTAATCTACAGCCGAACATACAATCTTCTCTTCTTTAAGTCCAGACTTCAGATAAGTACAAGCTTTGTTTTTTTTTTTTCTAATATAAGAAAAAAGAAATACTTTTATAAAAAAAATAACTACGCTTACTAAACGGGTGCCCTATTTGACTGCGAAACTTAATGATTCGATTTTTATTATATCGAACACGGTGTGTCGATAATTCCATCGATGTACGATGTTTTATTCCATCGATGCTTTATTGGTACCATATAACGTTTGTGCGAAAAATCCTGTTACGAAAAACTCTATTGCGATTGCTTATTAGTTCGATATTATGTCGGTTCAAATAGGGAACCCTGCCAGACACAGCACGGACACTCCTCACAAACTGAGCCTTGACTGAGCAAAGAAGATAACACCGGCTTGTAACGAATTCACCATCAGCCCTCGAGCCGCAAAGATAAAAATTTGACAAAAATTTACGTTAAGCCCGCAGTTATGACTAAGGGCTTGTAGTAAATTGGGTAGAACGCAGTGGCGTAGCTCGACTCAAAGGGCCCCCCCCCCTTTGAGTCGAGCCACTATCAAAAGAATTTCAAAAGATTTCGAGGTTTTTATTACACCGTTGGAAGGCCTCCAACAAGGTGGACCAATGACCTGGTCAGGGTCGCGGGAATCCGATGGATGCGTGACGCAGAGGTCCGGTCGATGTGGCGACGCTTGGGG
The DNA here is from genome assembly GCA_949319445.1 of Mythimna lalbum. Lineage (NCBI taxonomy): Eukaryota > Metazoa > Arthropoda > Insecta > Lepidoptera > Noctuidae > Mythimna > Mythimna lalbum. Next base: position 23,137,943 of record OX439346.1, read on the forward strand.
GAGGCCTATGTCCAACAGTGATATGATGATGATGAATACATGCACAGAGACAGAGTTAAGATCAGGCCTCGACAGAGATGGCCAGACTACTTGAAAAGCTTTCGTCCATGTCAAACCTTTTCCGGCTATCCTCGTTTATTTGAGTATTCTGGAATAGAAGGTTAAGTTTTTATTGTGATCGTAGAGAATGGTGGCCGAGTGGTAACGGCCCCGACTTACGAGTTGTAAGTCAGTCAGTCATTTTAGCCGATATACGCCCACTGTCGGACATACATAGGCCTCACCCAAGTGTCGCCACAACGAACAATCCTGTACGTCTCGCATCCATCACCTATCAGCCAGGCGCATTACGTCGTGTAATTTATTTTATCACCACTGCTCTCAAAACAGTGAAGAAAAACATTGTGAGGAAACCAGCATATCCTAGAACCAACAATTCGAAGACATTTGACATTCACCAACCCGCACTGAGCCCTTGTGGTGGAATACGGCCTATTCCCTCTGCTAGAGAGGAGGCCTGAATCCCAGCAGTAGGAACATTAAAAAGGCAGACGGTGATGATGAAAGTTTTTATTGTGATCTATGTAGGGAATGCTAGAACGAACAGAGCTATAAAAATGGAACGTCCTATCATTTAGTAATTATTTTATTCATTAACTACACACTTCCTATCAATTCGAGAATTGAAGGTTGTGAATAAAACTGTTGCGAATTGTTACACAGGGCCCCTGTAGTTAGGAGGCCCTGCATCGTTGATACGGCAATAGCTACGCCCCTGGCAGACCGTAAAACCACCGCCTGTTTCATGGCGAGATAAGTTACGCTTTGGTCACAAAGCCTTTAAATTAATTGGGACTTAAATGCAGATTATAAATGGAGCTGGCTGAGTACGGTAAGGTAGGTACGGTGCAATATGAAGATCCAAGCCCTGAGATCTAGTACCTTGATTGGTGAATCATGTTAAATGAACTGGCAAGGACTTAGTAAGCATTTAAGAATCTTTGTGGATATTGTAATGTAAAATTGATGTAGTTTTTGTATCTCTCGACATATTCATGGCGCTCAATCCCCTCTATGAGGAGTAGCTGGAGACGCGTCCCAGTATCATCACCTTCAGCATGACACAGGTCCTAACCAGACATATATGATAAGTTAGAGAGGTTCCTGCACCGGATCAGGCGGAAGAAATACCCGGGTGGCACCATTGTGCAGAACGCCCGGAGGACACGGTGGAGCATTCGGAGAAAGTGTGCGGAAAGCTACTGATTAGACAGTACGCAGCTAATCGTATTGCGATCAAGCAAGTGAGAACAAAAAAAAAAAAAGTAATTCGGAATCGGATGAGAGCTACTGTCCGTACAACTCGCAAATGTGAGTTACTGCAGTGGAGCTACTCGGCAGGCTGGCTCGCACTGTGTAAACCAGCCACAAGAAGATAGATATAGGTATGCAAGATTATCTTTTCAAAAAGTCACAATAACATTGAGAAAAATGCTTATTTGTCGTGTCCGTATTCCCGACACGTCGCGTCACGAGTTTGCGACGTCATCAATTTGTGCCAATCTGTCACGTCTGTAATCTATCGGTGTTCGAAGAATACACTCCGCTGGTGATTAATACGTGGAACTTGTGTTGTTTTCATTTATTTCGGAAATTGTCGTGAATTTAAACAGTCAGTGCCCTGTATTTATTTTTTTACAAAACGATGCGATGACTGATATTTTAAAGTACTACCTACTAAAATAGCTGCTACTACACCGGGCCCCTAATTATTTCATTGTTTCTTTCAGTTTCGTTCCAAGTTACGTTCCAGAGTTTTTCTCAAATAAGGGCCTTTTATTTTTTAACGAGTTTAACACGTGTCTACACTTTACAAAAATATTTATCAACATTCTGCGGAACACAGAATGTCAGATTAGGTTAAAATTACCTACGTAAATACCCTCCAACAACACATAGAAACTGAAATCCCATTGTAACGCGGTAAAATGTATTATTTATAGCTGAATCGTATCCGTTAGGTAGGCAATCTTTTTGTTCCCAATCTTCTAATTAAGTCGGCTTTCAGCACAAATAGGGGTGTTCAGGTCAAGGACGATTATAATGGGAAAGTTTGGGCCATCCCCAATTCCGAAAAGTTATTTCATTTCAAATTCAAGAGCAGTAGCGTAGGCAGGCGTGGGCGCACCCAAAGAGGCCCCGCGTGTGCGTGGGCTCTTTAACAACGAGAGTTTTGTTTTATAATTAACTAGCTTTTGCCCGCGGCGTCGCCCTCGTACATAAAATAGCCTATATCACTTAGGAATAAAGCAGTTTTGTATCGATGAAAATTTTTTAGTAATTGTACCATTACTTCCAGAGATTACCTCTTACAAACTTTGCTTCTTAATATACATATAGTGTAGATGTAGATAAGCTCGCGTTTGACAACTGTTTGACCTGATGATAAGCGACGATGTGGTTGACCACTGGGTTGCGACAGTCGCTATCTCGTTTTCGAATTTATGAAAGAAATAGGCCTCGCTGATGCGCCTTCGCCCTCGTCTAAATTAGTTCGCACTACGCCTCTGTTCAAGAGATTTGATGAACGTAAAATTCGACGAAATGATCAGTTTTAATGTAGAAGGATAATAGAAAGCCAGGCTACGGAAAACAGTTGATACAGGGTAAAATATTTCAAGAATACTTGAGTAAATATTTTAATTCTAAGATTAACTTGTAAAACGACTAGACGGTATGCTCGGAATTTAACTTCGTACCTACCTTCGTAGGTACTTAAATGTCTTTGAAGCTAATATTTTAATAACCACAATGAACTCCGCCGTTTTATGTTCGACTTCTAGACACGGTGGGCAAGTATTTACACTTTTACACCTGCAATTTAGGGTGAGGGTTGACTTGTCGTGGGCGTGCGGACAGTGAGCAATGGTTAGCTCGCCATCCGGCTGTACCTGGTAAGGACCGATCCTGAGTCTATAGATTAGACCCGCCTCGAAGACATATTGTGTCAGGAAAACAGAAGGGACCCAGTAGTATCGATGCCTGCTAGGGCCACGGGGAATTCCTGAAAAGGATACCGTGATCCTGGAACGCAAAGAGTAACTGAAGGACACTGATGGGCCTTAGCCAGTATAAGTGCGACACGACGTCTCGCTGAGAGCAGTCATTTCATGATTTTGCATCTCAAAGAAAATTAAGAGTTGTCTGTTGAATAGAATAATATACTTAGGTACATAATATACACCAAATTAAATACATGGTAGATCTACAATAATATTGAAATCCATAAATTGCTACTGAGCTCTCTTCCTCTCCTAATTTAGCTATGTCCTACAGGGCCCATAATGAACTTGACAATATTTTATACCACCTATATACATAACATGGAATGCAATAAAGTAGAAGTAATTAAATAGTAACTAAAGAAGTAAATGCAATATTGATGTCAGCTTGCCCTCAGTGAGGAGAAACTGTTGGTGAAAAACCTTAGAAAATAATACTGCTTAAATTTTTGCACTCGGCACGAACGAACTACGTAATATTAAGAATTCAGTTTAGCTAGCATCTAGGCTAGGTAGGCGGATAAATTGACCTGGCTGCAATCCACTCTCGTCGCAGGTATACAAATATTTTACAATGTACATAGGTACGAATATAGTACATTTGCTCGGTAAGGGTAGGTATAAAATTCTGTGCAACGTCGGGTTTCTTTACGTGGGTACAGAGGCGTACCGTGGACTAATTTGGACGTGGGCGAAAGCGCACCAGCGAGGCCTTTTTATTTCATAAATTCGGAAACGAGTGTCGCAACCCAGTATTCGACCACATCGTCGCTTACATGTTCCGGCAGCCCCAGTCTCGCCAATAGGTAACGTGTTGCTCAGGCAGGCAGTGGCTCGAACACAAATATATGGTGTCCTAGCTGTTTTACTCTAAAGAAACCTAAATAAAAGCAATTTAATTATGATCAAACCCCATTTGTCATAAGTGCTATATTTATATCACTCCATAATAGTGGTCAAATGCGAGCCTATCTATTAAAAAAACCTTCATTCTTAAAGAGGCCTGGCTAATGTGAGGCCCCTTTGTATGCGTGGCCCTGGGCGAGGGCCCCTTCGCCCAAGCCTACCTACCCTACTGAATACCAAGGAGGTGCCACTGGGAGAAGCCTCGTACTATGTTCTTACATAATAATGCTACTCGAAGCCCAAAGGCACATTGTTAACCCAGCTTTATTGCGACATTTTAGCAGGTAAATTATAAGTAGCGTAAATAAAACCTGTCATTAATTGCCTTGTAAACCACAAAGTACATAAGGCTCTATACACACGCACCACAACCACACCAAATCGCAGCGACAAAAAGTTGTTACCAGTACCGGATTAAGTCAGCATAGGGCCTGTAGCAAATTGCACTTTTTTTTAAAGATTAAGGGGGCCCCTCCACCTAATTCTTCAAAAAAAAATGTTAACGATTTAAAACTTCTTAAACCTGTCCTTGAACCAAGCCGCGGCGCCTTTATGTAGCAATGGGTCAGTTATAGTTCGTTGCTTACATTGTATTATGGAAAATCCAGTGGTTAGATTTCATATGGCACAGGTAATTGAATTGTTCATCCAAGCGGGGCTCGTAGCATTTACTACTGTAGCTACGTGAGCTTGGGTGATCCGGCACTGGGGTTACCTGTGAATAAGGTAGAAACCGAAAAGCCGGACAGACCAGCCAGTTTAGCCGGATATTACGGGTAAAAAGGCCGACTTTATTTAAAAAAAATAAAGGCACTTCTAATTTTTTTTAGTTATTAAATAACAATAAAATTAACTGATATATATTCGTAAACTAGTGCAAACCCGCTCCGCTTGCGCCCTAGTGATACAAGTAATACACATGAAAAAAAAAATTGACAAATTCAACCTTCATTGCGGAACAGGCCCTTTTCGGCCTGCCGCGGTATTTCACCTGGTGCGGACGAAGAAAACTATGTGCCTCTCGCTGGTGCGGAACGATTATCGGGTGTTTGTAAGAGTTTGACCTAGATAAATTGGCTGACTGGTAGAGAATGCCTTGTTGCAATAATTCTGCCTAATTTGGCCGGTCGCTCAACCAATAAGCCTGAACGTTTCCGGCTTTATCCGGATGCCCGGCGGCTACATGTGAATAGTGCTGCGCCTCTTACAGTTGCGTTGTAGTAACTATTGACGTCGAAGTGACTAAGTAATTTGCGATATCGCTGGTGGTTGCGATATGGTAGCGGTGTAGTCAATATCGCCCACACGGCGTCCATTTGACGACAAAATGTGGTCAGAGTCAATGCAATAATGCAAGTATTTGTTTTTATAAAAAACTAGCTGCTCCCAGCGGCTTCGCCCGCGTGATAGTAGGAAATTATCCCAAGGGAACATACTTCCGGGATAAAAAGTATTCTATGTCCTATTCCAGGACATGGTCTATCCGTGTACCAAGTTTCATCAAAATCGGTTTTATCATTTAGGCGTGAAGACGTAACAAACAAACTCACTTTCGCTTTTATAATATTAACAGGATAGTGTCTAGCATGTATTTTTTTGTGGTGTAGATGTGGTACGTCTGAATAGACCCTAAGCTAGTAAAATAATATGAAACTTCATTTCCCGTTGAAAGCGATGTGAAAGGTGATTAAGGGTTTTGTTAAGTATGTAGTGTATAATCCTAATAAAAGTTGAAAATAAAAGTAACTTAATAATAAAAGTTGAAAAGTTAAATAGCTTGTTTGTACGCAGTTAAGGTTAGCCTTGGGAACTAATCGTTCGAATTGAAAAAATCTTTTAGTTTTGGATAGCCCATTTACCAAGGAAGACTATAATTGTAATGCCACGCTATGACCGACAGCGGAGGAGAAAAAGACGCGGATGAGACCAGGGTTAAGTTAGTCTATCTACATGCAGAGGCGTAGTTACCGCCGTATCAATGATACGGGGCCCCCGAGCTACAAGGGCCCCGACATATGCCTAAATTCGTAACATGTTATCCACAATCTTAAATTCTCATATTGATAAAAGGCTAGGAGTGAATGAATAATGACTATATAGATATTCTGTAAAGAGTTTTTAGCCTTTTAGAATAACATATAAGACGACAGTAAAAACTCATCCTATTTTAGTAGGATTTTTAGTAGGTAGGTTACCTTCTGAATGATCATTTCAAAGTATTTGATATGGGGTGCCCCATTAGGACTAGCTACTCCCCTGCCTACATGTATTATTTAAATCATAGATTCGGATGCAATGACTACTTTTACAGGTTTTATTCTCTTTGCTCAGATGTAACTCTTGAGCTATGGTACATGAACATGGTCGCAGTATTACAATATTCCCTAATACTGTGGCATGGTAGACGAATATCTATGACACGGATATCGAGGTAGACGAATATTCGTAGACCTCGAAAAGGTAACTATTTAAGTTCATAAACGCTATGGCAGAATTCCTATTCTTGAGGAAAAGAATGAACCAATAAATACCTACCTACTGTTTCAAGGTACTGTAAAAATGCAGGTGGCTCTTACTGGAGAAAAGATAAATAGGCAAGTGGGGCAAGGTCTACCTATACTAAAGAATAAAAGTATTCAAAAAGTTGTTCTAGCTTGAGAATCACAGCTTGAGAATCTAGCTTGACTTGAGAATCATACATTTACGTTGGTTATGTACCTCAGAACTCGGTCGTTTATGGATCGATTTGCAAAATCTAGTTCAGATTATAGGATCGAGGGAACTCCTAAATGTTATAGGCAACTCAACCATCTATAATTCTATAAGTAGTCAAAAAGACACTTAACATGTCCATAAAAACTTCTAAAGCCACAATGCGCCACTTGTCTTACAAGACAAATAAATTCAGAAAAACCCTTCCACCCGCCAAAGGACCCTTAAATCAAGATTAAAAAGATACTTTGCCGCTGAAATTGGTGACAAAGTACCGTATTTTCATAAAACCCAGCTAACGAGGGGGCCGGGAAAATTTTCCTTTTTTCTTTGTTCCCTTTGAGGTTTCTGGCAATTAGATAAAGTACGGGTCAAATATGACTTACCTACGCAGGTTTGAGTAGACCTATATTTTGTGTAGGTATTAATAATTATAAATAAACGCAAATGGAAAACCGGTATGCAAGCGTAATTTGCCGAATCATTTTCTCTATCAATAGCAGAATCGTCTCAAAAGTTCTGTCCTGACTTTATATTATAACCTACTAGCTTTTGCCCGCGCGGCTTCGCTCCCGCTCTTCTCTACTTTATCCTACTCTACCCTACTCTACTCTACCCTACTCTACTCTACCCTACTCTACTCTACCCTACTCTACTCTACCCTACTCTACTCTACCCTACTCTACCCTACTCTACCGTACTCTACCCAACTCTGCCCTACTCTACTCTATTATACCCTACTCTACCCTACACTACTCTACACTACTCTACCCTACCCTACTATACCCTACTATATTCTACTATACCCTACTCTACCCTACCAAACTTCACATAAACCATCTACTGAATACTCCGAACAAAGCCTAAAAATTTGGTTTGGATAGGTGAGCCCGTTCTCGAGTTATAAAATAACAACGAAAAGTGGCATTGATTTTTATACATATAGATAAGTCTTAGAACAAAAGAGTTTGTTAATGTTGTTAGTAACAAAGTCCTGAGAGGTTGCTAGTGTTTTACCAATAACCCTGTTTATTTGATTAAATATGTATTTTAAGTATACTTATGTATAGTTTTTGACTCTTGTTTTCAAAAGAAAATTTTCTTTTTATACGCCTACCATATTGTCTCTGCACTACCCTAGGTTGGCTGGTAGAGAATGCCTAAGACATTAAGTCCGCCTATGTACTTTATATTGCATGAAAATTAAATTTAAAAAATGGAGGTTATGTACCTACCTATACCGCGCCTAACAAATATTTACCTACTGACATCCGTAAAGGAATAATAATCTGTCACATCTTCTTATGCTAAATGTGAAGCTAAGCGCTAAAGCATGCCCTTCATACCGGGGCTCGAGCTCCCTTTTGGATAACCCTGGCCCCAGTAGGCTTTGAATCAGCTGGGCCCCTCCTGTTGCTGACATTTGAAGTACATACATGAGTTTGTTTTCTGTACCTATCTATTTTGTGCCGTAGATTTATCACAACTAACTAAAGCTTTATTTTATTACCTACATTATCTACCGCTTCAGGCTTAACGCCTAAAAAGCCTCCGTTTTCCGGGTCCGTTCTCTGGTCGATCAGTATTAACGAGTTCTTTTTTTATGGCGGTTTGGTGGACTCAGGAACCCTATTATTCAGCCAAGGAAATTAGTTTCCTCAGTTTCTGCTGAGTCAGTGATTGATGGAGTGGTGGTGATACGCAGTTTTTGTGTGGTTCATTGACGAGTGTGTAGGTGGATACTTTGAACCACTTTGAGAACCTGGTAGGTCACTGTTGAAGGGTTCGTTCGTGGTTCACATTGCATTTTATTTTTATCTTAGACGTGTGCGGAATTGGGATCATCAGATCTTGTAATTAATCCATTTATAATAACTTATCTGTATCTACTCCGTGTTTTTACTTTTTGATTTGTTCGTTTTATAATTTAAAATGATGTAATCGTCCTCATTTTTGGGAATTTTGTTTTTATATTAGTTTTGTTTATGATGTAGGTAATTATTTGGTAGGTAAATGAAAGTGATGCATACTACTTTCATTTACCTACCAAATGGAAGAAAATACTGGCTCCTAAAATACAGGCACCTAAGCTAGATCAGGAGGGTTTCACCTACTACTTATATAAATAAATAAAAAAACTTAAAACACAAATAGCGACATAATAACTAGAACTCACAAGATAAAGAAAAGTTATGTTTACATTTTCCTGTTCGTTAAATTTGTTTGGCACGTACTATAATCACAAATAATTAATTTATTAAATGTATAAGCTTCTGCTAGCAGCTTTAACTCGTAAAAGTTGAAAATTATCCCAAGGGAAGATACTGCAGAGATAAGACATATCCTATATCCTATTCCAGGACATGGTCTACCTGGGTGAAAAAGTTCATCTAAATCCGTTCAGTCGTTTGAGTGCAAAATACGTACAAACTTTCACCTTTGTAATTTAAAAAAATTCAAAAGTTTTTATTACACATAGGCACTTATAAAACGTTAGACGCTAGTGCACGGTTCCAAATTGGTCGTTTCCTATGGAGAAAAAATAGCAATTCTAGTGTGTGAATAGATAAATGTTTTATTTCCTTCCTTGTGTCTAATGACATTCCAGTAAATTGGAATAAGTAGGTGATCCAGCTACTTCGTGACATGATTACTGAAATGGAGGCTTCGAAAAACAAAACCATTATTCTTCATTACGGTCGAGGAAGCTCGACTATGTGTACAAATGCTTGACCTTCCACTACTTATCGAGACCCACTTTGATATTTAAAGTTTAGATTCTAAACATTAACGTTTGGTATGTAATTAAGGCCAGATTCTACTCATTTTAAACCTCTGGACATGAAAAATTATTTTATTAAAATTCACTATATAGGTAACTAACCGCTGGCCAGAAAAAAATCAAGACATGATATAAATTAGTTGTCGCGATAAAAAAAAATCGCGAATTCAGATTCGCGATTCGTGTCGGTAGTGTCAGGTGCTATGGTCTTTAAAATATGATTTGCGACCGTAACACGGACTATTTCTTTTGCTGTTTCATTAAAAAAAAAAATCATTCAATAGGGTTATCTGAACTGACAGGGTTGTCTTGAAGATTTCAAAGATATTTCCGTAAATAATATGCGTTACGGTTCGTTTTAATGACCGTATTTTAAAAATTAGTTACCTTATAATTACCAATTTTTTTTTGAAAATTGTAATTTCACGAGCTACCCCGTAAAATTCACCATAAAAAAAAAATCCTGAAAAAAAAAAAAAACCTGCAAATCCTGCATTTAAAAAGTTAATAAATAATAAAGCAGAAAAGAAAATCCATGAACTTCTGCGACCACTTTATTAGGGCCTTAAGAGGACCCTTCCCCACTCATCAATCGTCAACGTGAGCTAAAAGCCTGTGGTTTCATCTTACCCAATCCAACGCAAAGTTACATTATTTTTATTTATGTTGTACACTGACATCCCCAAATCTTTTCATTTCGTTCAGTCCATCCAAAGGTTGTCTGTTAGAAATTGCCTTGTGCAATAAGACCGCCTAGTGTACACTTATTCTTTTTTTGTAAATGTCCTGTAATAAGCTAAGATGATGATAATAAAGTAATAAATAAATAAATAATCTTTGTTGAATTAGCATCGCGAATAAAGAGAAATAACGAAAACTCTGTTGGCATGCGTACTTCCGCCATTTACTCGAAAATTTCAGAAAACTTGTTCCAGGAAATAGGTATTTTTTTAAAAACCTAATATGTTTTTGGAAACAAATTTGAAAATCATTCAGAATTTTTATTAAATATGCAAGATTTCTAAAATTGTATTTTCTTTTTTAAATTTATTTGACTTTAATGAAGTCCCAAAGTTCTCGCATAATAGCAGATTTTCATAAGTTCACTTTATGATTTGATAAAAAATAAGTAGGTAGATCTCTATAGAATCTTATATAATATCCACAAGATATCTTTGTTTCCAAAATATTTAGAGAAATAAGTGAAACAACGTCATAATTACGTAAAAGCGGTTGTATTTATATGAAAATGTACCTTGTGCCTGTAAAAAAATGCCTCGGGAAGGACGCTCTTAAAATACCTGTTCGTGCTCCAAATGTCGACGTAATTCAAATCCAATTTTGTAACTTTTTGGAAAGGTTTCACCTTTTTGTCACATCATAGGTCATTTTCATGGTCGGAAGCGGCTCAGTGAGCACGATCAGGCCCTTCACGCAAAAACACTTCCCTACTTCCGCATAGGTCAAGGACGCGTTCCATTTCCCAAGATAATAACATAATGTTACACCTGAAGTAACAAATGTGATGCTTAATTTTGTGCTTAATGTGCTGTTGTATGTACATAGTGTTGATACCATAGACGGGTCAATTTTGGTGATGAAACTTTTTCTTCGCTTATCGTGATTAGGGACCCAGGACCCTAATTCTCGCGAAAACCGAGGAGTAGACATTGAAGAGAAGAATTTTTTTCCTCAGCTTTCGAGAAAAACCTTGGTCCTATTTGTCACGAAAACTGAAGTAATGGTTTCGCCACCAAAATAGAAAAAAAAATGATATTCACCCAGATATAAGAGAGGAGAAGATCAGATATATTGTGTAGTAAAAAATGTACCGGAACACGATGTCTCCAGTTTGGCCCTACCACCACCGACACTACTACGCATGCAGCAATAGTTACGCAATCGCGCACACATTCGCAATTCATAAACCAAACCATACTACACAGTCAATTATAAACCTTTTAACCCTAAATACAACGTGCATTTTCCATGCACCGCACCACTTACTCATACACGTCGATATGCTATGCAAATGCAATTTGTAAATGTTACATTTACGCTAGTGATTGACTAAATAGAAATGTTATCGATTATGCAAGTCGTGCGGACATGCACATGACGACGACGACCCCTTGCCACTTCTCCTGTTTTTTTTTAAATATATCTACGTATAGTTAATAGTTTGATACCCTTGTCGAAGTTTACAAGAATTTAAAAAGTTTAGTGACGAACCGGAGTGTTGGTGGTTTTCTGTCTAAAAACTTTTATTTTCCATTCGAACGTGCTCGTCAAACTTTTGATAAAGTATGCTCACCGAGTAGGTATGCTGATGCTTGCATCTTGGAGTTTAGTTTGTGAAAGTTTAAACAAGAATGCGAGACGTCTAGAAACTTGTAAATAAATCAGCTGAAAGTATCTTGAAGACATTTCGAGTCTCAGTACTAGTCTAAAATCAAAAAATTCAGAATAAGTGATTAGATTAGTCCTCCATGACATACCTACACAGTGGTGGATTAGACACGTAGCTAGAAAAACAAATGCTACGGTCCCCACGCATTAGGGGCCCGCATGGACGTAAAAAACATGTTCAGATACCTGTGTCATATTGACGCTTGAAAGGCCAAAATTACTGAGCGACATTGATTAGACTTTGCAAAGAGTGATTTATAGTGCAAGACGAAGCGTTCATTTTATATTGACATCACATCTGTAATTTTGTTTACCTACCTTACACATAAAACACATAAAAATATCTGAATCTGAATAGTCATTAACTTACATCACTCTTTGCAAATTCTGCATTCTAACCAGTTCCAGATTTTATTTATAGACAATATGGATCCATCGCTACCTAAAAGCTTCGGGGCCTGTTTAAAAATAAGTTAAAAGAATGAATTCGGTGTCATTTATAAAGATTTAGGGGGCCCCTTGGTAGAATTTGCTACAGACCCACATACTAGACTGGCCTGTTGGTTTAGTGCTTAGGATAGCGGTCGTGGGTTCGATTCCCACCCAGGACTAACGTTTGTGTTATGAACACAATCATTTGTTCTGTGTCTGGGTGTAATTTATCTAGAATAATATGTATTTAGAAATATATTATGTTTATCAGTTGTCTAGTACTCATAACACAAGCTCTGCTTAACTTGAGACTAGACGGCGTTGTGTGATAGTTGTGGAATATTATTTATAAAGATTTAGGGGGCCCCTTGGTAGAATTTGCTACAGGCCCCACGTTAGCTTAAACCGGCACTACATACACCCACACAAATAATTTTATGACAATAAATTCCGTTTAGTCTAGACATTTAGATCTAACGTACTCGTAAGATATAACATGAAAGCAGCCTCACCCTTTGTAAAAGTTTGGGCCTGTTGTCTAGAGGTTCTTCGATTGTATTCTTATTTTGTTCGTTGTCATATTTGTAGGCGTTCCTGCGAACAAAAACAAAAGTCATTATTAGAGTCAAATATTTCGAAATAAACTCTTATAGGTATCTTATAGGTACCGATACAACAATGGAACTGGAATAAATGTACACCTATACACACCCCAATAAGAAAATACGGTGGAGTGTGCCCCACTTGAGCGAAGAATCATCGTGTCTGTGTCCTCGTTGGAGCGATCAGTCTGGGTCCTCTTTTAGACCATAGTCCGGAGTGAGAGGAATTGACTCCTTCTGCGAAGCAGTAATGCCAGCGAAAGAGGTGACCACACGCGTCAGGGAACGGACTTCCACACGCCTCAGTTACAGTAGGCGTGGGTTTGCAGACAGCGAGCAATGGGTAGCTCGCCGTCCAGCCGGTGACAATCTGGACCGTAATATTTTTTTAGTGTGTTAGGTTTATGTTCCGCAACACAAACCAAACACACTAAAAATGATGTAAACCACATGCCAACTCTTTCGGTGGTTGGGAAAATGCGCCCCCGAACCAAAGGCGTTGAAGGTCATAGATGACAACTGCTGTCTTCACAGATTGAAACTAGTAAGGTCACTTTGGTTGGAACGCTAGTTCGCAACCGTCTAGTTACCCCAATCATTTGATCATTTCACATGTTATCAAAACACCCAAAAATCCTTTTGTAAGCCTGCATACGAGTATCCCTGAGAAAGTGGACATTCGTATCGCAAAGCATTTACTAAGTAATCATAATGACTAATGTAGTACCTACCCTGTCCAAAGTTATGTTGCGCAAAATTTAAACAAAACCGCTGTTTAATGAGAAACCGATGTGTTATCTCGTATTTAATTTATAATATCAGCGAGAAAAGTTCCTCTACTCTACCATTGAATATTTAGGAGTTAACTAATATTATAAATAGGTACAATTTGTTTTTTGTTTGTATCAGGTAATCTCTGGGAGTACTGGTAGGTTGCTATTTCACTAATAGAAAGCTGCTTTATTCCTGAGAGTAGGCTATATTATGTACGCTGACGAAGCCGCGGGCAAAAACTACTAACACATTATAGAAAAACATTCAACACTCCATAGCCACGGTGAGCCATCACCGTGCAACAATGTATCATCACTTGAAATTTAATTACAGACACGAACGTCGAGTGGCAAGAGGTCAAGCTCTGAAGTCGTTGAAGGCTCACTCAACTCTCAACACGGATCGGAGAGATTTTTCGGTTTTACTGCAACAAAACCAAGATTTTCTACAACGCAAGAATTTTTCTCGTATAAAATTTGAATATATCATAACCTGGAGCCTTGCCATGCCGTGATAAAGAAAGGGGAGCTATTCACCCTATTCAACTCCATCCCCTTAACAGTTCAGTCTAATGAATCGCGTTAACAACTCGTGGTAGGGTTTCTAAGACTACTCTCAATTTCGTAACTAAGAATTTGAGTAGATATTAGTTGAACTCTTTCCTAAAAATAATTAAATTATATGGATTGACATGTTCTCAACTGCAAATGTTATAAAAATTACCAGCTATCTAAAAACGGCCCCAAGTACCGCCATAATGGCCGCCGGCGCCGGGCGCCATATACAGGAGGACTGTATAAGCAAGTTTTTTTTTATTGTTAGTATTGATAGGCTCGCGTTTGACCACCATATCATCTGATGGTAAGCAATAATATGGTCGACGATGGAGCACGCTTGCCTAGAAGTAAACTATTCACTATAGGACTATAGGTAAATAGCCTGTCGAACGTATTCAATATATTTTGGAAATACCGTACTAAGATAGGATCGCGTGCTCTTCATGCCATGTTAAGGAAGTTATAAGGGCGCATTCCATTGTTATACGGATATAAAGGTGGATCGGCAAAATAGTAGGCTATTTCGCCGATCCACCTTCCACCCTCGCCCTCATTGAACCTTGGCAGGTATTGGAGTAAAACACGCGATGTGCAAGGTGTATCGCTAAATTGTATACTATTTGCGAAAAGGCTGACGCCAGAAATTTTCATTACGTCAAATTTTCGTTTCGTTTCGTTACGTCAAAATGTGTGGTTTATAGTGATTTATTTAATTTGATAAATCGAGAGACTTTTATTAATTCATGAATCCCCAAGCGACCACCGGTGGCCGCGCATCTATTGTCTTACTATTGTGTTTCTAATTGACGGTATCTGAAGGGTTAAGTCCAGTGACATCGATTCCTAACATAACAAATGTAGGACATATTGGCGCCCAACAAGAACATCGAAATTTTTTTTTATTCTTATTGGCGTTCAACAAGGGAACTGAGTAATATTTTAATTGTTACCGGAACCTCTTTATAATTTTTTATTCCTGTTAGATTTCCCTTGCGTTAAAAATATGGGACCTATTACCGCCCAACACGGAACATCGCCATTTATTTAATTCCAGTCATTTGTCTGACTCGTTTTGAAACCCAACAAAGGAAAATTAAAATAAATTCCTTCAACAACTCTACATTAAATCTGGTTTCAACACTATATCAAAATGGTTGGTTTGAAACCCGTCTATACTTAATAAGGTGTAATATATTGATATGAAAATATATATTAAAATACTGGCCTTTTGATTTTCTTGAATAAAATTCTTAATGATAGTTAAAGGATTTTTTTTTTGAGTGGTTACGTTGGTTAACAATAAATAGTGACTTTGTGTTGACCATTTAGTTTTGGCGGTCCAGAGAAGCACATTTAAGCTCTGTATTCATTGGAAACAATGTCGACTAAATGTTGCGTAACCTTATTCCCGTATCAAATGTATCCAATAAAGTATTGCATATTAGGCATCAATGATGCGCGTCTTTTGGCAGCAAATAAATAAATAATACGGAATCATTTTTTTTCGTATTCATTAGTAAATTTTTCGCCATGCTCCCCTCAACATGCTCAACATGCTCCCCTCCACATAAAAACATGTTACTAAAATTACGTCTTACGGCTAAATGATGATGATGATTCATAGGTACTTATGCTCCAATATGGGGCTAAGGAATATTATCTCACTTGTCTGGCTGCATCATGGCTGGTGACACCTTTTTTCTAAGGTTAGCGAGCGCCGTCAGCTCCTCTCTTTTCCTAGAGGGAGGCGGCGCGCCGCACAACGTCAACATCGGCGTCGGCGTTGGCTGTTGGGTGCGCGATAGTAGTCTGCAAAAGACAAAGATTAGTTAAATTATAACAGTTCTTTAAACAGTTAAATAGTTTACAGGACTCTTAATATGCATTTCCGACGTCCGGCTCCCAAACTAAACCGGACTCTGCTCTCAAGCGGTTCCTGCACAACCTTGGGGGTCCAAACGCCTCCTGCCGGAGGCTCTACGCAGGGATCGTTCGGTCCAAGGCCCTTTACGGGCGTTAAGTCCCCTCTTTGAGGCATGTCTGGAAAGACCTCACGGTGTCCTGACCTTCCTCATGACGTAGGTCCTCACCGGACATGGCACGTTCGGGAGGTTCCTGCACCGGATTCGTGCGGATGTGACGCCCGGGTGTCGCCCCTTGCCACCGCTAGGATTCCGATCCCGATTTCCAGCACCGTAGACGCGGGCTTGCGGACGGCGAGCTACGGGTAGCGCGCTGTCTGACCGTCCGGTAACTGTCCGGACCGAGCCCAAGACGTCGACGGCGCGCACTGTTCCCGTGAGCCTCAAGGAGTTGTCAGCAACGCAAGGAGCCCAACTGGGTCGAAGCCTACTGGGGCCAGGGTTATCCGAAAGGGAGCTCGAGCCCCGGTATAAAGGCTAGAAGGAACGATGTGGGTTTTTAGTCAGTCAGAGTCTGATACTATCTCCCACTCCGTCCAAGAGCGGAGGTTGTCACTGGATGATTTCCCCACCAAAAAAAAGAACTCTTCATATTTCTTTGGCTTGGCTTATTTCTGGTGGTTTACTACTGTTGCCTATGACTTTCAGGAGTTGCAGTGGTTGGGAATAGTGTGGCGGGCTTTACCCAATTGTAAGTATTTTGGAATAATCCATAAAGCACCTAAATGGTCTTAGACAACCAAACCATTTACGTGACCATTGTTTTAATTCTTATTGGCGCCCAACAAAGAACAGGATATTCTTATTGGCGCCCAACAAAGAACAGGATATTCCTACTGGCGCCCATTTAAAACCAAATAAAAAAAAATGAAAAGCCAGTTATCCATACGGATTGAAACGAATCGAATTCTATACACGTTGTACCAGTATATTATGTAGCACACTGCACAGTCTGGCTACCCGATGCGCCCATTTAGTGGATATAACTTTTCAATTTCCTGTAGTTGTCAGCTGTGGAAACTTATCTAGGTTTGTGCAAGGTTAGAGTGTTTGGCTTTACTGAATTATTAAATCCAGCAAAGACATTTTCATTTAAACTCTAATATGCTAAGTGCTAGTTCAAGATCCGTCGAAAACTATTCAACTCAGGAGATGGCTAATGAATGCCGATTAATTTAAAATGTTAAAGAAAATACCTTCTAATGCAAATCACGAAAAGTTCAATCAGAAGTTGTTGACAGTTATTAGATGTGAACTAAATTTATAGATTAGAATACTATTCAACGTTACAAATCCAATAAGTTTTGACAATTTATCAGTCTATAGTTAATTGTCCCTGTATATTAATGAACACAAACATCGCGATGAGTATGGAGATATCGTAATGAATAGATATCACTATGTACTCGACGTCGACAATAGTATAATTACTTAGAGAAAACAAATATTTTTCCTCTTTTTTTAAAATGATTTACTTTTATAAACTCAAAAGTGTAGAGTTCACGAAAATATTATCTTCGGCGGTGAATCAAGAGAATTTCTGTACTTGAAAATGATTCTAATACGATGAATTACTATATTAAAATAAAGAAAACAAAAAATAATATATATTATATATGACTTGGATAAAAATGCGCGATGATTTACGAACCTTTAATCTTTTTTAGATTTTTGTATAAATACAAAGCCAAAAATATAAAATAGTTATGAAATAAAAATAGGGCATATGAAAGGGGTTGATCTGACGATCAAAAACAAGGTTTGCAGAAACAATGGGCTAAGTAGTTAGCAGGTTCCAACGCCGACGCCAAAAATCCAACCTACTAATACAAAGCACAAGCAAAGAGTTTGCTATCTTTGGATGAATAGCTGGAAGAGAGACATTGTTAAATTCAAATAAATTCTGAAAATCAGTTTCATGAGGTATCTACGTAAATATATATTATTTCTTAAATTACGTTTTATTTAATTTGCATGACTCGTCCTCTTCCAGCTTAATTTTGATAACTACTGAGTAGATATCAAGAAGACACTATTCTATCTCCAAATCAAAGACCATCCTTGATCACATAAAAATAAACAAAAATACCTTTTAGAGGCCGGCGTCCTTTTCGATAATAACGTGTAATCATATAGATTTGAGCTCGATGGGTTGTTGTTGAGAGGAGGCGGGTAATAGGAGTCGTCATCTTTATAATTGTTGTTGACTAGCGCCGATTTCAACGGTAACAACTCAACAGTGTCGTTGGGACGGTGTTCGCGTGGTGTTGTCATCGCGGGACTGGCATCGTGCGGCCGAGCCGGCTGCTTGCAGCCTACTGAAAGATGTGGCCTTGAAAATGGTGCAGCGTAGGGATGGGGAAGGGGTGTTATCTGTTGTTATCGAGGAAGCTGCATGATGAGCATTCTATGGGGATTATTGAATGTAGGAATCCTACGTAAAGCAGATACTCACCTAGATTTTAGTATTCTGGTGCTATTACTAAATCAGAAATTAATTATTTTTGTTATAGTAGGTACTTAAAATAAGTTCTACATTTAAAGATCTTAAGAATTTGCTTGGCCATCTTTTCTCTATTTCCTTAGCACCATGTCTGTGTAGATACAAAAGCAGAACTGGCTTTTTTTAAATAATTTTTAAAAGATGTAAGTAATTTTATCGTTTTCGGTAGATAATACTGAAAATATTTCGCAAACAGGTAGCAGCGCATCACTATTGTTCAGGAGGAGGTGCCAGGCAGTTCCAGAGCGAATCCCGGGCAGCGCATGCGCGCAGCATTGCGCATTCTATGCTGTCATTTGCAGCCATCCCTCCCATGAAATCTAGACATCTAGACAATGCTACTTTCGACCTAACCTAGAAATGTGCCTGGTGAAACACTAGGTATTTAAATATTTATTGCACACACCCAATTATTCCTTTTTACATATTATTATATAGAGCGAGTAATAAAAATATTTAAAGTCCTTGGTTTTCGCTGTTATAGTCAGAAAACGAAAGGCAATAATTAACTGCCATTAATACTTACTTGCAACTTGTAAGTGCCCAAGAAATGTGGAGGTATTTTTCTGTCTAAACTTTGGAAGGCTAATAAAGAACGTTTAAATTCAAGTCACATTATCATTTCAGTATTGTTACTGCTGTCAAAAAGTAGGGAAATTATGGTGTTTTTGACAGTTTGCGACAGAGAAAGCGACGGTTCCTTAAAAAAAACGGGAAGTACCTGTAAACATATCATCGATTTTTAAAAACGCCGAGTTGCCGACTTGATAATGTATTTTTAAACATTTATTATTTTGTCTATGCATAGACTATTTAAACAATTAATGTCATTTTTGACAACCCATTTCTACTGTCACGCATCCACATCTATGGAAACTGGAGAACCTTGAACTGATAAAATTTTGTTTTTGTACTGTGAGTAATAGGGAATGACACAGTTGTTAGCATTATATATTGAACATTGATGTTATTTTTCACAATTATATCAATTCCTCTCTTCCTGTTTTCACCATTTTCCAGACTGGCTTAAAACCGTGAGTACTTCTATTGTAAATCTTATTATTAAAAATATTCGAAATTTGATTTTTCCAATTCAACAACAATCAGACATAATTATATGTTTTTCGAAATATGATGCAATGTGCAGATAATTCTGGGCGTGTAGTCCAGTAGGTAAATGAAACAGGAAAACCACTTGCTTATTTTTATTAAAAAAATCCTAACAATTTATTTCGGTCAGAGAGTCAGATTTACTATCGTCAAATACTTTAGACCGGGTATAGCTTATTTATATAAGTATTTATTATTATAAAAAAAACTGCTTTGTTATATTTATCTTCCTGCTTCCTGACGAGTTTTTAGATAGGCTACTTGGCTGTTAAAATTATATTCAATTTGGGAATCAAAAATTTTACTATTAGAATCTGTCATCATTCCAATTGGAATAAGTAGAAGATACTAGGATGGGATCCCCTTGTTGCAAATTGGGAGATGAAGAACTTTTTACTGGTATTGACTATCTTGTTCTTATTAGAACGAAAACTTGCTCAATGTTATAATTATTTCTTTAGCTTAATGTTATCTGTAAAGTAATTTAATTGTTATTGTTTACAGAAAATCTAGCCATGGACGCACATGCAGCTTCGTCAAGGTCTAATGATGAACAGAAACCTCAGGTCAATACTATATATTCACAAAATCATTTATGTTGAACACTAAACAATTGCCATAGTAAAACCTGGTGACAATAATTTGTTGTTTAAAATTGAACTTTTTATATTTGCAGCACTTTCACGTATCTCAAGTATACAAATGCCAGACAAGTGATGCGTCCAAACTGTGTGTCCATGAAGTATTGGGAAAGCTGAAAGAGGATGGCGTTTTCGATATTGGAGGAACCTATGCAGACACAGAACCTGAGTTCTGGTTCTTCTACACAACATCTCTATGCCATGGAGGCAATCACTTACTTAACTTATTTGTGTGCTATAAAAAAACTGGTACTTTTTCCATAGATATTTCAAAGTCAAATGACCTTGCACAGAAAGTCGTACCAGAGGATGATGTACCGCATTTGCTATTACCAGAAACAATGATTAAGTACACATTCAAGTCAACAAAACAGAATAAAAACTTTTTCATAAAAACCTTCTGTTTCAAGAACTTAGAACGCTTCACGTCAACCTGCAGCCTGTTCATACCGATCAAAATAACAGTGAACCCCAAGTTCATACTAAATGTAAACGTTGTGAAATCTATAAAATTGCAACATGATTTGAGTGGACTTCTTACGAAGCAGGAAAAAACAGACTTTGTGCTTGAATCTGCTACGCATAAAAAATTCCCAACGCACAAGATACTTTTGGCCGCACACAGCCCTGTACTTAGAAATATGCTAAAGAACTCGGAACTCACATCTATGTTTATTGACATAAGTGATAATGACATGGAACTGCTTTTACAATTCATATACACGGGCACAATAAAAGATGTGATGAAGCAAGACTGCTTGAAGCTTTTAGAGATAGCAGATAAATTCCAGTTGGTTCAAATGTTTACTTTGGCTCAACATGTGATTGGTGATCAGATCACTGTGAGTAATGCTGTAGAAATGGCAGTGATTGCCAAGAAATATAAACTGGAGGATTTGCAGAAAAGGGTATTTGCTTATATTGCAAGAAATCCGAAAGTAATGGAAACTAAGGCATGGATTGATCTCGATGATGTTGAATTAACAAAGTATTTGTTTCGGTACACTCGTGCAATGGTTGAGTAAGGTGTTTAGATACATAAAAGCAACTTTAAACCAAGTACAATTTAAAGGTATAATTTTAAAACAGTTGTGTTAAAAAACTACCATCTCAGCCAAAAAAACTCATAAAATTATGGAGATTTAACAGGTGCTACACACAATTAAATTATGATGAGTGCTGATGTTATGAATATGATGCTCATACATTATTTTTAATCATTTCCATTCTGCTTCTAAATGAAACGAAACAAAAACGGATAAAAATATGTTTTAATGAATGAAACGGGAAATCGGGCCTTTTTTCCTTGTGTTAAAACTGCACTGAAGAAAGTTAACAAAATATAAAAAATACAGGCAGACGCGCTTTTTTTCCTGATTCCGGCAATGTATATAACTCAAATCTGGAAAAAATGTCAGATGCGTCTTTTTTACTAACAGGGGCAGCATTTCATCACCCAGTTTTGGTCCTAAATATGCTATATATTTTTAAGCTATGTATTGTGTATATGTTGTGGCATTAAGATTTAAATATCATCATCAAAGTTTAATGTTTAAAACGATCTGGCCAATTTTTCTTGGCCATATCATGAAGTGATCAATTTCGAAGATCTGGCCACAACATGTATAACTAGATTTCAAATTACACAATGGAGGCCATGAAATTTGAAATTAGTTTTTAATAATAATAAATGATCATTATATTTATTATGATCCTGTAAATAACTGAGCTAATTGATAAGATTTGTCAGGAATATAGCTTGGTAAACTTTTTCTGGTCCAAGTTTTACCGTTCTGCTTAAAATCATAATTTCGTATGTGTGTTTGTATAAATGTGATGTATTTTTTTAAGTAGTGTGATTGTGATAAGTGCTCGACTAATATTGCTAAAGTACAGAAACCTAGATTGGAATGAATGTGATATTAAAAAGAAAAGAATGAATTTGAACATGGTACAGGTCTGTGATAGTAGTCCGAGCATGTTGGGTAATGTGTGGGAAAAAAAGGATTTTTTTTACTCTTTCTCTGGTACAATGAGTGTAAAGAATATTTTGGCGATTTTAACTTTTTGGTGTAATTTACTAGTTTCATACTCTTTCGATATTTCCCTGCACTCGTTGCACTATAATGAAAAAAAAGGTTATATTTTTTTTAATTTTACTTTTTATGTTAGTTTACAAAAGTCTGATTTTAAGGGTTACGCCCTTTGTAGCACCTGTGAAAAGAGTCAATAATTTAATTAATTTGCAACTTTTTGGTGGTGTAACCACATTTAGAACTTGTAAAAAACAATTAATGTAAAAACTGAAGTCATTTTTATGTAATTTTTTATATTTGTTTATGTGATATATTTTGTTACTTTCGATTTATTAAATACTAATTAAATAAAAAGGTTTGATTTACTAAAAATTGAGTAAGAAGAAAATTGTACTATCTTTTGCCCCCGACCTCGCACTTCTGAATGCTGGTTAATACGGACATAAAATTGAAGTGAGATAAAAAGTAGCCTATGCCTTGCCTCCCTTGGGAAACTTACTCCGTACCGAATTTCATCAAAATCAATTCAGTAGTTATAACTGTGAAAGCATAACATACATAGTATAATATTAGTGCTTTTACATACTTGTTGCCTGATCTAGATATAATATACATTGCTTTTTTTAATAGTTGATAGCAAGTTGATAGGTTCGCGCTTGACCACTACCTACTATCTCACTATGGAAAGTGGCGATTTGGTCGACGATGTAGTAAGGTATTTCTCCTAACTTAAAGATCATCAAAGTGTAGTTTTAAGTAAATACAGATTGCGGCAGGGAATTCCGCTCCTTAACTGTACGCACAATGAATGTATTCACAAAAAAAATTGTGCGTCTAGATAGGATGACCTATTGTCCACCATGTACCGGTGTCGCGTCACCGTACGCCTGGGTCTCCCGTCTCCGTGGTCCGATTTAAATAATTTCTTCACAGTATTCTTTTTTAACGCCATACGCCTGCATACTCCTCAAAAATCATAATTGATACTCATTCCGAGTCGACGCACACTCCCCGTATCTCCTAATCCCCGATTGTTTAGGCGAGTACGGACTGTTGTAACGTACCGTGCAATGTAACATGATAAGAGCATTTCTAAATTAAAGCAGCATTTCTAAATTAAACGATTATTCTCATCATCATCATCATCATGATCTGCTATACAGACACAACCCGTCCACACTGGCATTGTACTCAACAAAAAATCGCGACGCACACGAGTTCAAATGTTCTGTCCGTCGCGTACATAGAATACACACCGGCTCTATCTAGTTTAAACTGATGAAAAATTGACGTGTAAGTCTTTTTAACTTAAGTTAAGTTGTGTGTAAGTCTTTTTAACTTAACTTAAGTCTTTTAAACCTATTTGCATTTATCATTGCGAATATGTGGATGGTATATTCTTTCATTGCGTGTTACATTGCATGTTACATTTCATAAGTGTATACCTGCCTTTTAGGTCAAACAAGCAACACACAATGCATACTGCATCGTCTAACGTGGTGTCGTAAAGGCGGTTAAAAACGCGAAGAATAGAACAAGAAATCCTACGTGATCAACCGCACATGAGTGCAGCGTGGCGATGAGCCACCATTTGCACTCTCTTCTCATTAATCTCACTCTTGCGATGCAGTCGCGTAGCTGAAATAAATTGCGGCTAAAAAAACGATTTCGTGCACGTAGTATAGAATCGCCGCGATGAGTTGAATTCATAGCATGAATGAAACGCATCAAATCGTATTCACGTTGAATCGCCAACGTAGAACGCCCCGCATAAATATAAAGCGATCATTGCGCAAATACACATAGGCTGACTAATTACCAACTCGTACAACTTACAAATAAATTAATATCATTCGTAGAAATTCTATGTATATTATAGAAAAGTGAGTTAGTGCTAAAGGCTCTTGTTCCATGCATGGAAGAAAAAAAAGCAAATGAATGATTAAATTGGATTGAATGAATGAAAACTGAACTTTACATAAGACCATAGACTACTGTGTCTTTATTTTTTGTGACAACCATACACAATTGAAATTCTCTCTCCCTCATCCCAAGGTACCCTCCCGTCAAGCGTGGCTAATCAAGGCACGAAAAGGTGAGGTTTGTCATCATTTTGGAGCATTTAATTCAGTTTATTTAGCGTATATCCGTACGTAATAACAGTGAAATTGGTGTCCTGTGTCGAAATTTCAGTGTGAACTTCCGTAAAGTCGTGAAAAAACAGGTGAAAACTTCGGAATGCTTAGAATTTGTTGTAACAGTGTGGACTCCGATGCGTTGGATTTTTTATGTCCGAAACTCTGAACGGAAACGGTTTTTGCTTATCAAACTGTTTTAATTTTTAGGAAAATGAGCAGCTCGGAGGAGGTATCATGGATTTCATGGTTTTGTGGGCTACGGGGAAACGAGTTCTTTTGCGAGGTATGCCATTTAACTTAGTAACTTACGGTGGAGATCGCTATAGATATTGATCCAACATGTTATTTTTTTTAGGTGGACGAGGATTACATTAACGATAAATTCAACTTGACGGGACTAAATGAACAGGTGCCACATTACAGACAAGCACTGGACATGATTTTGGACCTGGAGCCTGGTAAGTACATGAACCCCACCTTCTTACGACATCTCATGAGATCATTATATTGTCTCTGTTAATTAAGGCAAAGACATTAATGTCAGACAGAAATAAAAAAAAGAAAAGTTTAGTACTTCCTTCTCATTTGTAGTACTTAATTTTTAGGTCATAAACCTTGCTTGATAAGGCTACTTCTATGCCTGTAAATTGGTGTTACACTACAACCTTCCTGTATCCAAATTTATCATTCTTACAAAAACTTAACCTTAATTGGTACAAGAATCTGTGTCAGACAAGATAGAGTATACAAATTGTTTGTAGCTAATTAAATTTGTTATCATTCTTACTAATATTACAGCTAAAGTAGGTCTGTCTGTCTGGCAGGGTCAATTTTATGGCTTGTAACTGCGATTTGTAAAATTGTTCCGAGATGTACCTTTGTGTATGGATGACATGACAGAACTCAAGCTCTTATGGTTTACGAGACATGAATGTACAATAATTTGCTCATGTGCCCACAACTCACCTCCCTAGTTATTAAATTTCATAGCTAATGTTGACTGTTCAGGCCTAGTACCCTACTAGTGAGTTTCTTAAGTATTTTTGGTTTAATATATGAGCCAACTCCGATCCATGACACTGAATATACAAGGCATATACACTAGCATTGTTATAATTGTATGTTACAGGCCATCAGGTCCTCACTAACCTGCTTGGTCTGTAAGGATAGTGGTTAGTGAACTGTCCCCAATTTTTGTGGACATAACTCTCTATTCTCTTGTATACTTGATTGAAGCTACATGTTAAAAAATGAAAGCAATGAATCCATCACATATTATCATATATTTTCAAACACTCGAAATAAGGTTCAGTTGAACACCAGTGTCAGGCAACTACCACATAGTGGTCTCTGTTGCTGAACTGGAGCTATTTGGGCGTGGCCGTGAGACACACATTGTTAGTAGTCTTTTTCTTTTTATATAATCATTAATGTTTACATGTTGGTACTGCATTGTGTGTATTGAGTGTGTATGTCAAATAAATAGTTTTCTTTCTTTCCTTTATATCACATTTATGTATAATGAGAAAGGTGTGTGCTGACAGCAGAGCCTTCTATGTATATCAAAGGTGGTTGAAATCAAGAATCAAAGACACAGGTAGCAAACTTTAACTATTTAGGCTATTTAGCTAATTATTGTTTGCATTAGTGCCCTCTAATGATGAAATGACTCACTTCTCTTCATTCAGTATTAGGAATAATGACATTATCAGTATCGCACTAATAATAAAATGACAAAGTGTGTGAGTTTGTGTATGTTTGTTGTAAGCCACTGGCAACAGCTAGTTACTGATATTATCTTATTTTCCACCAAAGACTAAGGCCCTTCCCTTGTTTTTTTTTTTTTATGGGAAAATCATCCAATGAAATCCCCCGCTCTTAGGGGGAGTGGGAGAATGTGTCAGACTTTTACTGACTAAAAGCCCACTCCTGTTCCTTCGTTGCCTTTCATACTAGGGCTGAGTCTTCCTTTCAGAAGCAGACCTTAGGGTTTGCTGACATCTTGAGGCGCGCGTGGAACAATACGCAATGTCGACGATTTGACCTCGGTCCGGATAGTTACCGGACGGTCGGACGGCGAACTACCCATAGCAAGCCTGCGCCTACAGTAGCCGGAAATCGGCAGCTGGTGCGTGAGGGGCGCTCGTCGGGCGTCACTTCCGCAGACTTCCCTAGTTTGGGACAAATACTTTGTGATCCTTTTTCTAATAAAAATTGTTATTATTTGTTTTGTAGATGATGACCTTGATGACAACCCAAATCAGTCCGACTTGGTGGAGCAGGCCTCCGAGATCCTCTATGGACTGATTCACGCTCGCTACATATTAACTAATAGGTATGATAACCATGCATTTGTTGCATGATACAGAACTTATCTTCTAAACTGGGGAAACATAATATTAGTGTTCTGAATCATACAATTAAATATATTTTTGCCTCATAATGAAAATCCAAGTCATTGTTATAGTCACATTGTTACTACTATACTTTTCCAATATTAGTTAATTTGGTTTAAGAATCTTAACTAAAATTTATGCTATTTAACATGACTGGCAAAAATATAATTAGTTAAGTTAAAGGTATTTATTATGCTGTATACAGAGTTATTTGTATAACACTGTCAACCTCTCAGGAAACATCATAAACAATAGCTCTTGTTCTGACTTACATTTTTTTTTTATATTTTAGTTCATCAGATTTTCATACAAATATAAAAATATTTAAATTGAATGTTCTAAAGAAAAAAACACACAAAGATAACATATAGAAAAAAAAAAGATAAACAAGATAAAAAAATAGAAAAAAAAGAGAGAGAGATAAAGATTACATATAGTATAATAGCAGAGAGAAGCAGGGATCGGATGACGGGGGTGCTTGATGCGCTTGCGTCGCGCTGTACAGGCGTAGGTAGGTATAGCAAAATACAGAGTTGAAATGAACAATGAAATCTTGAAGGTTTGTTTTTGGTAAATGAATCATGTTTTGTAAAAAGTCATAGAACAAAAGTTGTTGTTTATGATGTTAGTGATACAGTAATGCAAGGTTGTAAGGGTTTTACAAATAACTGATATAACCCTGTATAGTATGTCTGGTACAAGACTAACAACATTTTTCCAAATACCTTGGGATCAGCTTCCAGGCAAACCAGATGCAGCTTGAAATCAATATTTTATATGGAGCAACTACCTATTTGACCTCCACAACCCAGTATTTGGCTAACATAATACCAGTTCTCAAGTACAAAAGAATTTAAACTCGTATAGTGAAATACATTTTTTATACATTATATTCTATTTTTAGAAACTAGCGTATTCATGCTATGAATGTTAGATACGTGTCCTTCAAAATGTACGGAAAACTTCCATTTGAACAATACTTATATACCTACTGTAACAATACATATGTTGTTTCATTTTTACAGAGGCATCGGACAAATGTTAGAGAAATTCCAGGCCGGCGACTTCGGCCATTGCCCCCGAGTTTATTGCGAATGCCAACCTATGCTTCCACTTGGTATGTGGTTTTAAATTTAGGAACACTAGTCAGTAAAAGACAAACATTTTCTCCCGCTCCACCCAGAATGAGTATGATGACCTGATGAGGGTTGTGGGAATCGGATGGACACGAGATGCACAGGACCAGTCGTTATAGCGACACTTGGGGGAGGCCTATGTCCTACAGTGGATGTCTTTGGTCTGAAATGATGGTGATGACGTTGAAGTACTTTTACAAATATCATGTTATTTAAACTGCCAGCAAATCTCCACAAGCCTTTGGCGGCGGGGACATCTCACGTCCAGCCCTGGTTTAAGCCATGGTACAAAGTGAGAGGAAATGGGAGGCGTTCACCTCCTTCTGCAAAGCAGTAATGTGAACAAAAGAGGAGGAGGCAAGCTTCAAGCTCTTACCCCTAAAGGAGACGCCTGGGCGTCAAAAATTGCAAGACGATTTCCGGTTGCCATAGGCGCGGCTTTGCGGATGGCGACTTATGATTAGCCCACCCTGTCCGGTCGACTCGGTGTGCTAGTCCACGCTACGCTTCTGCAAGCCTGCAGTTTTTTCGGAGCCTTAAGAAAGGAAAGTCTAAAGAACACTGGGTTTAGTCAGTAAAAGTATGACGCTTCCCACTTCACGCAGAGACCAAAATGATGAAGAAGAATGGAATTCCTTGCCGGAGTCTGTGTTTCCTGATAGCTACAACTCGGGGAATCTTTAAGTCGAGAGTGAATAGGTTTCTTCTAGATATGCGCGTTCTATCGTCGACCGCATCGTCGCTTTCCATCAGGTGAGATAGCGGTCATGCGCAAACCTATCAAAATTAAAAAAAGAAGATTTATTTATCAACCCTAGTGTTTTAAGAACACATTCATTATGCGTTCAGCTAAGGAGCGGAATTTCCCTGGGGTCTGTGTTTTATGCTAGCTACAACAACCTTGGGGTCTTTCAAGTCAAGACTGAGTAGATTACTTCTAGGCAAGTGTGTTCCATCGTCGACCACATCATCGCTTACCATCATCTCGCCAAATAAACATTTACCGATTTCTCAGTAAGATTTCGTTGTAAACACTGGATATTCAATTTCGAAAGATTCAGATGAACTTTAGATAGCAATTAATAATAGTAATTGCAACAGAGGTTAATTCTAATTATATACACACTTAACCTATTGGGGAATATATTATAGTTTGCCTCACAATGCAACCACACAACTCCCTAATTGCCTCGTTATTACATAATATCACTACTAATTTAGAACTGATAGCAATATTATAATTACGTTATTAACTGTAATTTTATGGAAAATATTGAAGACTAGCTGCTCCCAGCGGCTTCGCTCGTGTGATAGCAGAAAATTATCCCAAGGGAACATACTTCCGGGATAAAAAGTACCCTATGTCCTATTCCAGGACATGATCTATCCGTGTACCAAGTTTCATCAAAATCGGTTTTGCCATTTAGGCGTGAAGACGTAACAAACAAACTCACTTTCGCTTTTATAATATTAGTAAGGATGATTTATTACAGACAGTAGTTTCTATTGTTCCCGAATTTTCTCTTTTGGGTTAATAGCCTCAGATTTTTTAAGGTTCAGCAACCAAATTGTAAAAACGGGATCCTATATCTAAGACTCCGCTGTTCGTTTGTCGGTCACCAGGCATAGCCAGACAGTTTAAATGTTTACAGATGATGTATTTCTGTTTTGATTTTCGTTTTATAAGTACCCATGTAGGCCGAGCATAGCATAGTCGGCCTTATAATGTTCCCACTGCTGGGACTCAGGCCCCCTCTCTAGGAGAGGGAATGAGCCGTAATCCACCACGCTGTCACATGTCTTCGGATTTTTGGTTCTAGGATATGCCGGTTTCCTCACGATCTTTTCGTTCACCGTTTTGAGAGCAGTGGTGATGAAATAAATTACACAAAGTAATGCGCCTAGCTGGGTTTGAACACGCGACTTACAACTCGACCATTACCACTCGGCCACCGCTACTCTTGTATAGGCCTATGTGAAATAATAGTACATTGTTACACTAGGGGTGAAAGTTACTCATTTCGTCCCGAGAAGGTGTTGGCTAATTCGAGGGACGAAATAAGTAACTTTAACCCCGAGGTAAGCATTGTGCTTTTCATTACGAATACAAGAAGATAGACCTAGTTTTTTTTTAAAATAATTTGACAGCTGTTAGTTGAAAGTAAAACTCCCTAGGGATGAAAAGTGTGATACTTTTCAGCCCGCTCCACAGGCAAGTTCAGACCCACTTTCAGAGTATGAGTAATGAAAAATATTTTTACTTTAACTTTGTTGCTGCAATAACAACAAATACTAAAAAGAGAATAATAAATATGTGACTGTCAGTCAGTCATAACGACCCAAGAAAGATAATTTTCGTTTATCATAAATTATTCTAATCAAGTGGGGGTCGATTTCCCCCTAATTTAGATATTTAGGTGAGATATTTAAACTCGATTTTAATATAGTACGGAACCCTTCGTGTTCGGGTTCAACTCGCACTTGGCTAGTTTTTTTTTTTTACATATTGGATACAATCTGCTATGAACATTTGCCAAATTCTACACGGTACAGGCTGTCACGAATATAAATATCTTTGTAAATGTGATTAATGAGATTTCAATTTAGCTACTAGTTTATATTACGTACCTAGTCGGCTAATTATTGTAGTACTCGTTGTGTGTTTCGCCGCCAGATTGATTACACACGCTTACACGTGTGCATGGACTTATCGCAAACAGCGACAGATTAACACTACTTGATGCTGCAATCCACGCCTGTAGGCCCCTCTATCCATATGGCAACTAGAATCAGTCTTTAAACTCTTACCGCCTAAAAAAATTAGTTTTTTGTAAAATAAAATGAGATGTAACGCATCTTAGAAGTGGAGTAGGTGCGACAACAATAAAGACCAAAGCACAAATTATTTATTTATTGAAATGCGCCTTGCGGCTTTTTCGGGCATTGAATTCACGCAAGATAGTATTAACGTCTAACGTTTTTCGGACTCTATGTAAAATTTTGATATTTTGCCCTGGACTGTTTATTTTTGTGCTCCTTCTGGTCCCCCCCCCCCCCACCCCTGACGTGATGCCCTAGGCAATTGCTTAATTTGATTAAGGGTTAATCCGTCACTGATCGCAACACATAAAGACAATATCCCAATGGTTTAATCTGGTAATTTTACTGAAAACACTGACTACCAGGTCTTGTTTTTCTTCAACCAAGTAAGATCCCAGGGCCAACAGACGTCACGTATTTTCTGACGAAGGAAATATGGACGATTGAGTACTGTTAGTATGTACTAAGAACGCATGCCTACCTGCTAGCTAGCTTAGACGGCCAATTTTCAGGTATCAGGTAATCAAGAGAGCGCTGTACGTTGAATTAGAAACCCAATGTATAGGTACACTGGATTGTTAAGCCAATGTAATTTATTTGGATTTCTTCGCTGCGGCCAGCGCTGCACGCAAGGCTGTTTTCTTAGAGAATAGCACTCCTGATGAAAAGCGACGATGCGGTCGACGATGGAGCGCGCTTACCTAGAAGTAACCTGTTCAACCGCAGAGTAACCGCTGTGTCTGTACCGAATGAAAGTATTTCTATTCTATTCTTTTATTCACTCTTGACTTAAAGATCGGGTTGTAGCCATCAGGAAACACAGTCTCAGGCAGGGAATTCCACTCCACTTGATGTTGCCTCGCGTTATTGCTGTCACCCCCAACAAGAGCTCACTTACTTGTATGTTCCATCCAGGTCTATCAGACGTCCCCGGCGAAGCGATGGTCAAGCTGTACTGCCCGCGTTGCATGGACGTGTACACGCCCAAGTCCTCGCGGCACCACCACACCGACGGCGCCTACTTCGGCACCGGATTTCCGCACATGGTGTTCATGGTGCACCCTGAGTACCGACCCAAGAGACCCGCCTCGCAGTTCGTGCCTAGGTACGTCAAGTTCTGATAGTAAGAATTAGATGTAAAGGTGCAGCTAACTAATATGTGGTTTTCTCTAAACCTTTTTGAAAGACTGGGCAAGAAACTGCATGATATTACCTACCTAGCCGTTATCCTGCCATATTTGATTCGGCTATTTTTAAGTGAAAACTTTGTCACGCGATGTTGAACTTAATTTGTGGGTATGTAACGAGACTCACGTCACGCTCGGATGTGTAACTCTCGTTCGGGTAAGATCGGGCCGTGTCGGCCGAACTCAACCGATCGATTACGATTTTATATCGATAACCTCGCCTTGATAAAGTTTTAGTTTATTATTTTTAATACACATAAAACAACATTTTAATTTCTCATCTGGCTGGTGTTTAGTCGTCATAAGGAGTAAGGAAATCTAACATTTAAACCTATTATCATTTGATGTGTAGTTAGTCGCACAAGTAGCTGTTGTTTCATGACCCCTTCTGTATGCGCTTTATTTGTTTTTATTCATACTTATGAAGGTAACGTTCACGTCACCAGGTTGTACGGATTCAAGATTCACCCGCTCGCATACCAGATCCAACAGCAGGCGGCGGCTAACTTCAAGGCGCCGCTGCGGAGTCTCTCGTATAACAACGGTAAACGCTAGGGCCGCGCCGCGCGCCCCTGAGCGCCCACTCCCGCACACTGATACAGACGCTCCCCACACGTGTACATACCTCCGTGACGTCACCGCGCTACGGAACGCACCGCCACTGCCCGTGCCTTCCGTAACGCCCGTTATACTCATTCTAGTTTCATGCTGCGAGCGCAACATACTACACGTATAAGAACCTACTTTTATTAATTTTCTACACTCTGTGATTAAAATTGCTGTCCATTTTATTGATTTTAATTAAAAAAAACGTGAAAGATTTCCGTCACGAATGGTTCTTATAAGACGTCTTTTGTCTCGCACGATGAATTTTTGTGTTCCTTCTATTTCTAAATCTAACTTTCACGCTTATAATAAGCTTCGAGTCTGAAGTGTTACTAGCGGAAGTTTGGCTTACATCGGTAGCTATGTGTCATGTGTCGGACGACGGCGTGGTACACGGGAGCCAGATCTGTATCAATAACACGCGAACAAACAGGTGTACATGTGGACTAAACAATCTCGTCTGCAATAACAGTTGGGTCTGCTAGCGCTGTCTAACACCGACAGAGACAGAGGCGTTTCTAAACATTTGAACACTTACAAGGGGCTTTTCTGTTTGTCGTGGGATGTTGTTCTGACGATTAATATTATGATAATTACTACCCTGTGGCCAATTAGTGATAAATTAACACTCTATTGTAACTCCAGCAGAAGGTCGGCACGGCACACTCTTGATAAGGACACTCTCGAGTGATCATACTCATAAGTGAACTCACGTATTTAGTTTAATGAGACTCGTGTCTAAAATCATAAGTATTGTAGTAAGTATATGCAGTTGACGAGTCGTAGCAATATGTACTGTAGCTTGCATTCTATATTGAATATACATATAGGGGGTTCATGTATTTTTATTTTTATATCCGTTAACAACCATTAGGATGTAGGCGATCATTACATGGACGCGTATTATTTTCATGAAAGATATATTCTATTTCGTTCTTGTGTACCGGTTCCAGTAATTATCAATAAACGATAAGACAACTATTGGCCTTTTTTCTTGCTTCTCCTGCATGATGACCACGACGAATCCTCGCTGACCGCATACAAATGGATTTATAGATTCCAAATTAGATGTCGTGTGACATAACACTGATTCCGAGAGCCATCGTAGCGTTGCCGTCGACTAGGACTTGCGACGGGTGCAATAGTACAGTTGAAATGAGTACCACTTTAGCTAGTTCCGTACTGATCGCTATATACGTAGTGCAGCGCTATCACTTGGACTGTTCACACGCCGTGGGCCGCTGCCGGCTCCGTCGAGCTATGAGCTTGAGTGACGATGTTGACGATACGCTTGTTGCCTTGCCTGCTACGCTTGTTTACGATTGCAATACATAGCTAGGCGTCGAGCCGCTTCTAGCGCGCCCATCGCGATGTGAACGGCCCGTCCGCATCACGATACTCGGTAATTAACAAGAGCCTTGTCGCACTACACCCGATCGTAAAACGTCGTGGACTAACATTTTAACAGAAGAAAATGTTTGTTTGCCGCAGAAATGAAGACTTCCAGTAACATTCCAAAATGATTATTTAGCCACCGTGTGCGCCGGCCGCAGGCCACGTGCCAGGGCCTAGCCCCGCTAGCGCCGCCGCGACTGCGCAAGTGACCTGCGCCGCGCAACACTTGTACAAGCTATATATCTACTACGAGTAACATACATAATGATAATATTTATTATTTAACTATTAATTTTATTACTTCCCATATAACGATAGTTATGTTTTAAATTCAATAAAGTTTATTTTTACGTTTTCTGTATAATATGTTTTTCATTTATTTTGTGTGTAAAAATAGTTTTGACATGGTGTTGTATAATAAAATATTTTTTTTTTATAAATATAGGTATATCATTTATTTGATTTTATTAATAATTTAACTTAAGTAACAAAACAATGAACAAAGTATTTAATACATAACGAAATCATATTCCAAACAGTTACATTCGTGTAACTGTGACTAGGCCTTGTACAGTATGTATTTATAAAATATCAGAATTATTAAGTTGTGAAGCAAATTATAACATAATTAACAAACTACCTACATATTTTTATCCACAGTATACTGATATCACTTCAGAGATTATCAAAAAGATCACTTACATGCTATTATAGTAGAAAAATTGTACAAAAATAAGTTTTAAAAAGGATTGAAGATATAAAGACGAATGCAGGGCAAAATCTGTACAAGTAAGCAGTTTGGACAGACTACATATTATCATTTTAACTTCATTGCATATAATTAGATGTTAAGAAGAACATAATCTAGAAAAATCTTTCGCAACATTACACATGACACTGGTTGAAGAACTGGCTCTATGTTGTTTATGTCTATTCAGTCATATAAGTGCACAATTGCTTGAGCACTTCAGGATTATTAATCTCATTAAAAGCACTACTGTGTAGTACTTCTTTATTTTCTTTTATAAACTTCAATGCCTCGGATTTAAGGAATTCCGAGTCATACATATCTCCGATAATAAGAATATCCAGAGCATTATCTGAAGTCATATGCTCAGAGAGAGCATACTCGGAAAGCTCCCAAAGACCTCTCAAGTTGTATCTGTCTGCCAACATGAGTAGACTGCCAAAGTTAATGCTCTCTATATCCTTAACTGTTCCTGTATAAATGTATTCTAACATATATTTGAGATCTTCCCCACTAACATCAATCAGTTTCACATAACTGTTCTGACTCTCTGCCGTCTCCCCTTTGAGCATGGCCTTGAAGACTTCACTGTGTGCAGTAAGAATGACTTTGTGGATGTGAAACTTGGCTCCGTCTGCAGATTCTATCACAAAATCAGAACCAATAGGGTCAGCAAAGAGAGCACTGCAGTCATGGTTGAGTTTGATATTATCGATGACTTCAAGACTGACTCCTTCAGCATCAGCAAAAGGAAATGAGGCAGCTATATAAAGTTTTCTGTTTTTCAAACATTGTATGTCTAGTTCTGTAAAACTATATGTGGTGAGATAAGTGTGAGATAGCTCCGTGAGCTGTTTGAATTGGAATTCAGTGAGGTACTGCTGCAAGTAAACCGTGTCAGATTTCTTGTCAACTTTCAACATGTTGCCACAGCTGAGAGCTACACTAAAGGAGCTCACTCCATGATTACAGATAAACAGATGGAGAAGGAATGTGCTACCGACTTGCTCCGTTTTGTACGAGAACCAGTAATCCGCCACATCTTGCATGTAAGTGCCGCCGATGTCGTAGAAGCTGGGCCGGTAAAACTTCTGGTATATGGAATCCAGGCATAGCCATTTTACTTCACGAGTCTGGCATGGGCGGTGCCCAAACACCACGTCTGTAGCCTGGAGACAAATTGCACAAGGTATTAGTCATCGTCAAGTTTGAAAAATGTAAAAAATTATAATATTTTGAAATATACTTACAGTGATGTTTAGTTTATTTATCCCAGGATCTCCTACGCGTGGCTCGTACATTATAGAGCTAGTTGTTCAAAAGTAAACTGTAATTATAATTGGAAAATATATCAATAAACACGGAATAACTCGTCGAATTTACGAAAACTACGAAAATCTGTCAAATCAACTTAATCAATCACACTGACACTGATGTCATTTTATCATTTAATTTTTTTTAATGCTTTCGCTACGCTACTAAGTCTTTTAAGCCACGTCTTCGGGTAAATTAGCTTATTTAATTTTGTTTACCATTAGAACATGGATGGATGTACTCATTGTAATGTTTTTGTAGTCTTTGGCAGCAAATATATGAAATCAACCTTCCCAGAATGCTTCGCTAGGTAGTCAAAACTACAATAAAATGTTTAGTTCCGAGAAAATTTGGTTTCAATGATTCCACTTATCGTCAAGTTGCGCAGACAATTGAGAGTTTGAGACTGACTGCCTACGCATTCCTGTTCGCAAAATCATTTCTGCATCGTAGTTTTTTTTTATTCGTTTTGAGCTTATGCTTAGAATTTAATTCATCACGTCATCTCAGCTTACTGCGTTGTGCAAGCCGCGAGACTGCTTTCGCATAATTCTGGTCCGCTAAGTTGCTTTATATGGCAGATATAACCTTCTGTCCAGTCGACCTATCTCTGACGTCGATGCCTTGTTCTTGTGAAAGTAAAGTATATTTTTATCAACTTAAATTTTTTGAGTAGTAGGGGAAGTGTAGAGAGAATGTATTATTCGAATATTATTACAAAAAAATTTTTAGAGTAGCAACTATAAAATAAAATGTCACCTTGACAGTTTGACAGTGCATGGATCTCGATTGTTTTTAGAATTTTTCATTTCATTTTTCCGTAATTTTACTTTGGATTAATTCCTAATGCTATGACAATTACTGAGGCTCTAAGCCTCTATCAGAATGGTTTTAAACGCTGCTGTGCAGATGTTGAGGTGAGTAAGGAATACATTTTGTTGTAACCTAGTTTTTTATTTCGAAATTCAGTAATTTTCTCCAGTGTGTTCAATGATCACTAACATTTCGATTTTAGTAGTAATTATTTAATCACTTTAGCCGTACAGGAGTTTTCAAGATTCCCAAAAACTTGTAAATTTTGAGGAAACTTATGACCCTGTAAAAGTTCGTCATTGAATGACACATTCAGTTTTCTTGATAATAAATGAAAGTACAAAGATATTCGGAAATCGATATATTTTTTCTTACAGGGAGGCAGATGAGCTGAAACAGAAAATATCAAAATTCAAGAGTGGAATTTCTATGCTCCAAGAAAGGGGTCTTTGGGCTTCACAACAACAGTTACAAAAGGTATGAACACATAAATTAAACTCCTAATGACCTTATAACATGGCTACTCTTTAGAAATTGAGTCTAGGTTAAAACCTACAATTGCTTGTATAAATTCCTCTTTGCAATTGTTTTAATCTTTTTCAAAATTAGTATTTATGTTATAAGGAGGCAAAATTTATATTGTATACACTGTATATTAGTTATGTTTGTAAAAGGTAAGCTCTAAAAGTACTCATAAGGTCATGATTTGATTCCCTAATAAAAAAGTATTGCTGACCTGTGTGCTATGTCATGTAGGTACTTTAAATTAATCTGGGAACTTGTATTGCCCCTGCATGATAAATTCTGGAAGTAAAGCTATGTGCAAAAGCTAGTTTATTGTATTCACTAATAACAGCCAACCATACAAGTTCAAAGAAAATATTTATTTAAACTCTGAGACAGTCTCCTTATACCAAATGCAGAAACAAAGCATTTTGAACTTACTGCATATGAAACAACTGTATACTTTTAAACCTAAGTAGTATTAGCTCTTAGAAAGACAATGTTTGCATGAACATGTTCACTTGGGGTTTAATGAATTAATTCATGAATCCCCAAGCGACCACCAGTGGCCGCGCATCTATCGTCTTACTATTGTGTCTCTAATTGACAGTATCTGAAGGGTTAAGGGTAGGAGAGTAATCATAGGCTTTTGTATATCTAATTATTGGTTTAACCTCATAGAACTATTTTATCACACATGATAGAGACAAGAAACATGTAACAGAGATATTGTAATTATAACTTAATTGCAAAGAGTGTCCATGGAGTTTCTTGCACATTCTTCTCCATAGAGATGTACACTTTGGAATGTGCAATTCATTTCAAAAGAGCCTATTTATTTAAAATAAAATGCTTTGAATCCTATTAATTATATAAATATTTAATCCACCTAGTGGCATGACAGCAGTCTTGACTCATCTGACTTACAATAACAACTCTCTTCTTTATCTATTAAATTCCAACTATTAAGTGTTTTCAAGTAGGAGCAAATTCAAGAGTCTAGAATAGTTAAGATGTCATAATACATAGCGTGCGTGAGCTATGTCTTTACCTTAACCTTTCAAATAATAGGCCTTCATCACATGTACCGAGTAAAAGGGCGAGACAGTAAAATGTTGCTTGGCCGAGACAGTGATATAAGCAAGTTGTAGAGATAAAAGCTCAGACTGTTTATACATACCGAGTATTTGGCCGAGAGCACTGTCTTGCTTGTTTACTCGATATTTGTGATCATTAGAGACATAATAGAAAGACAATGAGAAAGCGAATGGCCGGCGTTCGCTTGAAGGTTAATGAATTAATACCATTTTGATGTGTTCTGTTCTCAGGTGTACCAAAAGGTATTAGTTTTGGATCTAGACTATGCATTGGACAAGAAAGTGGAACAAGACCTGTGGAATGTGGGCTTTAAGCAGCAGATTGAAGCCCTACAAGCTATTTCTAAAGACAGAAAGGTATGTCCAAACAACCATAAAGAATAATATAAGAATGCATAAAGGTTCTGCTCATGCTCTGACAAACAGAAATGAATTTGTAATTGTGCAGTGTGTTTGTTAAAACAAACATGCAGAAAAGGATAAAACACGCTATTGGCTTTGGACATTTTTGCATAAAAAAATGAATGAGGAAGTAAGGTGCTACTTTCAAATGCCTAGGTGTAGAGTCATTGGTCTTCCCACTGAAAAATCAGTTCTAAATGCTATCAAGATTTGTCATGCCTATATTTTGCTTAAACTCAACATAAGCTGCCACAACTGAGTCACCAATCATAGCAATGGCGGGTTAACATAGGAAGCAGCTTTAATGGTGTGTCTAGACCTGGCGGATAGCGACGCGAGCCGCCCGCACCCGCTTGCGAACGACCCGCATGTATTTCGCGCACGGCTCGTTCGTACTCGGCCCCTGAAACATGAAATACACGCGCGAAGTTCGCAAACGGCTCGCGAACGGCGCATTCATCAGATCTGGACACACCATATCATAAGGTTATTCTTATTCCTATGATAATAAATGGATAAGACAGTCGCAATTTTGATTATCCCGCAATCAAGCACTATACACGTTAAGAAAATAGTGACTCGGTACCTGTACATCTTTGACGCAACATAAGAACTAAAAATCAAAATTCTGCGTCGCAGTATTAACATTCTCCGCGCGATTAGACCATATTTGTAATTATACAACAGCTCGAAATCAACTATCAGGCATTTGCCAGAGTCTATTGTTGAATTCACTGATTTTATTTTTATGAATAGGCGAGGTATTCATTTTTTAAATTGACATCAGACGCGTCCCTATTCTGAAGGGCTCAGTTCAACTAATCAATGTGAACACGGCTTTCTAATTTACTATGATCTGATTGGTCAAGAAACGTGCTGCCGTCCACTAACTAAAAGGCCGTTAAGCCACAGTTGGCCGTTTTTCACTTTTTAATGTAGTCTTACACAACTTTCGATGCTCTATCTTTTGGTCTAAGACTCATTTTTCTATGATTGATAGTTTTTGAGATACAGAACATTAAAACACAATGTCTGTGTTTAAATTGCTTAGCTAAAAGTTAGAAAATGAATTTAAATAAAATATTATAAATATAAATGAATAAAATATTTCACATATTGTGCACAAAGACTATGCCTACATATATAACTTGTAACCTTGTTCCTAGATAGCATACTTTTCAAGAGCCATCAATTCCCAATTTTTGTGTTTTCTCGAAAAATACTTTTTGCACTTAGCTGCCTTTTAGTTAGTGGACGGCAGCGTGGTTAAGTTAACAATAAGTTACTATTGTCTTAATGGGTATAGACAAGGCCACAATAGTCCTTATATACAAAATGTATTGTATAAATAATTATTGTTTAGTTAAAATAAGCAGTGCTATGAATTTTCTGTGATTTTTGTTCCAGAATCCCCTTCGCAGTGAAGGGCAGGCTATGCTGTCATGGGTGCTGCAGGCGGCTGCCGGGTTCTACCTTTGTTTGCTGCACCAGATCTGCACCACATTCAAATTGGACTTACCGTTTAGGTATAGTAATTACTATACTTCGCCCGCGAGGAAGTAGAAAGACGCGAGGTTTAAAAAGTCGTTAAGTTATTGGAAATTTTCCAATTTTCTTCGCAATTCTTTCGCAATACTTTACCGCATGAAATCGCATCGCAGGTTTCTGTGATGCGTCGTATCGCATCGCTTCGCAGTCTTAAGTTTTTGTTCCCAGTAGTTAGGTTTATTTTTTAGGCTTCCATACCCAAATTAATTTGTGCAATTCCGACGCACTCTCCCTGAATATAACTGACTAACGGCCCGTCCCAGCTTCACACGGGCTATAAATATAGCCTATGTTACTCAGGGTGAATGTAGCTTTCCAATTGTGAAAGAATTTTTGAGTTTATTCATTACAAACATACACACAAAAATACAAATGTTCCCTCTTTATAATAGTTTAGATGTAGATATAAAACTGACAATTCGATACAGGTTGCTCGTTAACACTCCACCATTATTTACCATTTAATGTTTTATCCTACGCCAGACGGCGTGCATCGCTGCTAGGTTTAGTGGAGGGCTGGGGCGCCGGTGAATCGGCGGTGGGGGCTCGCCTGCCGCCCCCGGCCTCCGCGCGCTACATCTGTCAGCACTGTCTGGTGCACCTCGGGGATCTGGCCAGATATCGCCAGCAGCTGCGTGTCGCACATACGTTTTACAGGTATGGATTAAATATACATTTGTTATTAGTGCTTATTTTTTTAAGATTCCATACTCGAAAGGTGCCACAGGACCCAATAGTCTGTCAGCGGACTGTATCTCATAAATCCGTAAGAGGTAGAGGGTTGAAATTTTCACAGAATGTGTTGCAAAATCAAATAATAGTTTAAAGTCGATTCCTACACAAGAAATGTTATGACATTTTAACACGTCATGGTAAAACCCAATTCTAATCAATCTATCTCTTCCAGACACGCGCTGGTAGTGTCAGCGCACTCGGGGCAGCCTTACAACCAGCTGGCACTGGTGGCGTGGCGGCGCGGGCGGCGCCTGGGCGCGCTGTACTGGCACGTGCGCTCGCTGCTCGTGCGCGCGCCCTTCCCGCCCGCGCCCGCCAACCTGGCGAGGACTCTAAGAGCTGCTGCAGCATTACCTGGGTATGTAGCCTCACTTACAGGTGGCGTGGCGGCGCGGGCGGCGCCTGGGCGCGCTGTACTGGCACGTGCGCTCGCTGCTCGTGCGCGCGCCCTTCCCGCCCGCGCCCGCCAACCTGGCGAGGACTCTAAGAGCTGCTGCAGCATTACCTGGGTATGTAGCCGGACTCATTTGCAATAAGAGTAGACATTTAAACAAACCTTTTTAGGGCTCCACCAAAGAAAAAAACGGAACCCTTATAGGATCACATTGTTGTCCGTCCATCCGTCTGTCTGTCAAACCTCATTATCTCGGGAACGTGTAAAGGTATCCAGTTAAAATTAAAACCATATACTCAGCATTGCGTCGCGTCGCGTCGCTTCGCGTCTTGGTGTGAACTATCCCTAAACACGTACCTTCAAGAGAAGACACAAATTCAGTCCAAGCTAAACCTAACCTTTCACCTGCAAGTCTTACTAATAATAACTTTCCCCCTTCCAGCAGCGACCCGAAGGACCTGCCAGTGATCCCGGGCGTCACGGACAGCTCGGCGCCGTCCGCGGTGCCGCTGGGGGGGCGCCTGGACGCGCACGCCTACGTCTCCGAGCTCATCAGAGCCATGCACTATATACACAACGTTGAAGAGTAAGTTACTTGTCTTATAGAATCATTTGAAATATTTCTGTCTTTATTTCAGTCAAGTTAGTCTGGCTGAATGTGAGGCAGCCACATTACATTACAGCGACGTTCATCAACACTGCTATGCCGGTGGTCGTAGCTTCAATTCCCACTCAGGACAATTAATGTTTGTGTGATCATTTGTTCTGTCTGCATGTAATTTATCTATATTATGTATGTATTTAGGAATATATAAGTATGTTTATCAGTTGTCTAGTACTCATAACACAAGCTCTGCTTAGCTTGGGACTAAACTGAGTTGTGGAATATTATAATTTATTATATTACTGTTGAATATAGGCTTTCCCCAAACGTCGGTACAATGACCGGTTCTGTGCGTGATAACCTGGTGAGTGAGGGTAGCGGCTCACAAGTTATTGATCTACTTTGTGGGAGAAATTCTAACGCTGTGTTTTCCGGTTAAAGAAAAAAATATAAGACGGCGTGTTTATGAAACGGCAGTGACATACGTAAAGAAATAGTATAAACACTGTCCTAGGAGTAATTTTAGCTGAAATTGATAATGACCCTTGTTGTAGGTTGGACACGGCGGCTGCGCTCGTGAATTCACTCAATTCATCGCTCACTGCTCTCATCGCCACCGATAGCTTTGAGTCTATGACGCTTATAAAGGTGAGTGGATTTAACGTTACACGTTGTCTATAAACATTTTGGAAAATGATACCGAAGCAAAATTGAAGGCGTGACAATCAAAAGAATAACGTGCATAATTTGAGTCATCGACGGCGCCTAAGGTTTCACACACGCCTCAAAGAGATCAGCAAACCGTAGGGGCATACTAGGGTAGGTCTTTTGAGCGACTTTTAAAAAGGTTACCCGTGGTCCTAGAAAGCCAAAGGCAGCTGAAAGAACATAGTTGTGATTTTGGTCAGTAAAAGTCTAACACGTCCTCACGCTCCACCCTAGAGTGGGAGAAGTCATTGATTTCACACATTAAAAAAAGTGTATGACTTGTATAGTGTTTTGTATGACTGTAAGTCTACTTGTAGCTACTAGGTAGACTAGTAAAGAAGGGAGGGAGGTAGGTTTCTTGCCTGACAAGTATAGACTGGTTTGCACTTTCGTAATGGCTATATTTCACTGGGACACCATGGCGGCGCAACCTTGGTATCTCAATGAAATACAGCCCAGACACCATATACCATCTATAACAATTAGTGATGGTACGATCAGCGTGTTGGCGCCTCCGAGCTGGTCGCGCTACCAAATTGGTTGCGCGACCAAACGGACGCCAGGTGAGTAACTCTCTACATAGCTGTATACATTTTATTCGTAGCGGCGACTGGTCGCGCCGCCATGGTGTCCCGGTGAAATATAGCCCTAATAGTTGTAGATGCAAAATCAATCGGAGGTTCCGAACTTTCTGAATCGGAATCGAACCTCCGTAAAGCTTTGGTTTCCTAGGATAGCGGTGCCGTCATATAGCGGCCGTTTTCCGGAACAACGACTATTTTCCTCTTCTGATGATAGTTCATCCTCCAAGTAAATTACTAAAGGTCGTCCATTTTCTATCTTGGATACTTTTCGTATGACGTTTGTTTTGAAAAAATGACTGACGATGTGTTAAAACGGCCGCTATATGACGGCACCGCTTTCCTAGGAAACTAAAGCTTTACCCCTTTTATCTGCAGTTTTATTGCTCCAAATAATAATTAAATCAATTTCTGTGTTCTCATCCAGATGGCATGTGTAATGGTGTGGCTTGTCCATTCCACGACTGAAGACTTGACGGTAGATGACACCGCTATGACTGAAGGAGAAGCCCGCGCTTCTCAGCTGAGCAGCTCTCTAGCCAGCGGCACCCTGCTGGCCCTACTGCTGCCCAGCTACACTGTGGAGGCACCGCTGTCAAGGTCATTACCCGCATGTGAGTAAACCGATCAATCTAAATATCATCATCATTTCAGCTGAAAGACTTCCACTGTTGCACATAGGCCTCCCCCAAGCGTCGCCACAACGACCGGACCTGTTTGTGTCCCATCCATCGGACTCCCGTGACCCTGATCAGGTCATTATTCCACCTTATGGGAGACCTTTCAACATTGCGTCTTCCAGTACGCGATCGCCACTCCAGAACTTAATATTAATATTTGAAAATACTGTGT
Organism: Mythimna lalbum; assembly: GCA_949319445.1. Taxonomy (NCBI): domain Eukaryota; kingdom Metazoa; phylum Arthropoda; class Insecta; order Lepidoptera; family Noctuidae; genus Mythimna; species Mythimna lalbum. The sequence goes on from OX439346.1 coordinate 23,182,369, forward strand.
TGTGTAAAGCTTGCTTATATATTAAAGGTGTAATTTTTACCCAGTACGAATATGCATTTACTATGCAACGACGACGTCACTATTTTCTTAAAGTGAATGTACAATTTGTATTACTACATAAAATAATTAACTTATAACTTCACATTGTTGTCCTCCTTAATAATCTGTTACGGTTGGTACAGTGAAGGTGTGGCTGTCGTGGGCGGCGTGGCACCCCAAGGTCCCGGGCAGCCCGGCGTGGAGCTCGCTGGCGGCGCTGTGGCCGGCCCTCGCGCACACGCTCAACATGCTGGCGCCTTCCGCCGCCTTGCTCACTGACAAATGTAAGTTCACAGCACAACACAATATAACAGATATTATCTTCATTGACACCACAATACATACACAGACGCTATAACTTACCACTACCTTACTTTTTAACCGCCTACGTTGGTTGGTACAAACACTCTTGTTTATTCTATCTTGTCAGCTCTTCTGTCATCTATGAGGATTGAAGAGCTAAACAAGATAGAGTATCCAATCGCAAATACATGACCCTGGCGAATAGGACACAAAAACACTCGTTGGACCAATCCTACGCAAGCAAATACACGGCGTCTAAATTTAAATAAAACCTAAAGATTAAAAAAAAAGTACATAAAAGTCGACGAAAAATTCCACCATTGGGGGGTTTAGAATCATGTACTAAATCCATGGTATTCGTTTGTACGTCGATGTAAAACACATTGTGTATACAACACACACTCGCTTCTATTCTCAATTCGTATGTTAGTGGAGATTTTGTCGCTCAGACCAAGCTTACCATTTTTTTCCAGATGACAGTGTACCTCTACCCGAAGACGAAGAGCTAGCAGGGTTCCTGCCGCTAGAGAACGCTCTGAAAGGACTCCGGTTCCCCAACCACGCTGCCTGGGACACCTATGGAGGGAGGGTGCCTGATCTGGATGAGGATGTAGAGAATAATGATGTTGAGTAAGTGAATTGTGTTTGGTTACTAAACGTTTAACTTAATTCTTTTTTACCATTTTCCACTATCTTACCTGATTGATAGCAAGCAATGATGTATACGATAGCGATTTTTTTGTCTGAAATTATGCTGTGGTCTATTCACGGTAAGAGAATTGTTCGGAGCAATACAGCCGAACAGCGAAGCACGTTTGCTTTCGTGCATTTTTATAAAACTAACGAATGTAATTATTAAAGTCAGTACGAATTCGGTCGTCGATCGCGTAACTCAAACCATACCAAAACCATTCAAGCCATCATTTAGATTAGATTAGTTTAATTTCTTACTTATAAGTATATTTAGTTGTCTGAACCATAAAACCATAACCAAACTAAAGTCGTATCCTTTAAACCGAACCAAAATCAACCCGTACCATCAAATAAATCAGAACCACTAAAACATCAACCAATCCAGAAAGCTGGTATTGCGCAGACAGATACCAAATTTCTACATGGTCCTTCGAGCATAAGGGCCTCGGTTCGCGAAGTTCAGTAATAAGTGAAGTGTTTGTGTACCGGGACCTTGCAACCAGTGTGAAGTGTCTGTAGGGCAAGTAGGTAGGAGTGAGATCAAGTTGAAGGAGGTTTACCAGTTGTGGAGCGTAAGCAGTACATAAGGTCAGACCCAACCATTTTATATCTTTTTTCTTAACAATTTATACGTTCGGGAGAAACATGGAGCAATTAGCAATCAACCAAACTGAAATATACGACTCTCTAGTTAAACTTTTAACCAATATCAAGAAAGACGGAGCTGAGCGTAAGACCATAGATTACTGCAAGCGGAAATTGGATTTATTAGAGAATTATTGGAGAGACTACCAACGCAACCATAGGAAATGTTGTGAATTAGCGGAATTTGATCACGTATATTTTACCAAAAATTGTTTCGACAAAGCGGAGGAACTTTATATGTCGATCAAGCAACTAATTACCAAAACCATGGAGAACCTGTTACCGAAGCAGCAAGGCGTCAACCAGCCGCCGGCAGAGGCCAGGACCACGAACCAATCAGGGGATTCGTTTCGCTCTCAGGCATCCCAACAGCAGCGCAGTGAGATGCCAGTACCAGAAGATAACAACAAGTTAGAGGGATTGATTAAGAAGCAAAACATTAACTTCAGAGCGTTCATGAGAACCGTGGCTAACATAGAAATCGACCAATTGCAGACCAAGTGGGAGTTCGACGATGCTTTGAAATCTCTCCAAAGTCGGTGGACCATCATCGATAATCTGCACTGGGAGATAGAAAGCGAAAATGAAAATGAAGATGTTTGGTATCAGGAGGAATTCACAAGATACGAAGGAATGTATAACAATTTGAGGAAAACGATCAGCTCAAAGATGTGGTCTGTATCCCATCGCGACAAATGTACGCCACAGATGGATATCCCAACGTTCCTGGGTAACTACCACCAGTGGACTTCTTTCAAAGATTTGTTCACAGAAACCATACATAAAAACCCATCCTTGTCCAACGCACAGAAAATGCAGTTCTTAAAAAGTAAAGTGTCAGGTGAGGCTGAGCGTCTGATACACCATCTTCAGATTAGCTCCGAAAATTATGAAGTATGCTGGGAATTACTTAACCATAGATATGGCAACAGCAGACTTATTTTTACATCTCACGTGAACATATTGCTGAACATCCCTAACATGCAGCAACCATCCATAGGCATGTTCAAAAAACTGCATGACGTCACCAAAGAAGGTCTTCATGCTATACAAAATATGGGAGTGAATATCGCTTCTTGGGATCCATTGCTAGTACTATTGTTGGGTCAGAAACTAGACAGTGAATCATTCGCTGAATATATTGAGTCAGTGAAGAACCCTAGAGAACTACCAATCCTACAAGAATTCTTAGATTTCCTGGAAAATAAGTTTACAGCTTTGGAAGCATCTCGCCGTAAACCGGAAACAAACCATCAAAAGTCGACCGCTCAACCACAAAACCATTTGAGTTACCAGACAAACCAAAAGAGAAACTTTAACTCTAAATACAATCAGCAGACATCCAACAAAGACCCCAATAACATGAACCACTACGGGAAATCTTTCCACGTTTCGCGTTCAATGACCTGTTCATTGTGCAACAATGATCACGGACTTTGGATGTGTCCCCAATTTTTGCAAATGTCGGATGAGCAAAAATTAAAAACAGTCAACAAACTGAAGTGTTGCGTAAATTGCCTATTCAACCATAATGACAAACCATGTTTTTCTAACAAGACATGTCGCAAGTGCAACGCCAAGCACAATTCGTTATTGCATGAAGCGATCGCTACCAAAAGTAGGCCAACCACATCAGCAAAATCTAACCATAAGGCTATGCACACACCAACTACGTCTAGCGTGACCAAGAACGAACCAGTACCAAACTCAACCCATGTGTCTTGGGATGAGGTATCGGAAACACTTTTGGCTACGGCTATAATCAAAGTGATTGGATCCGATGGCACATATCACACCATGAGAGCCTTAATTGACCAAGGTTCGCAAATTTCCTTGATAAGCGAGAAAGCGGCGCAAGTTCTGAAATTACCAAGACAACATTGCAAAGGAACAATATACGGCGTAGGAGAAAAAGAAAATAGCTGCAAGGGAGCGATGAACATACGATTCAAATCTATTCATAGCGACTTCGCTTTAGAAGGAGACGTCTTAATAATGAACAACTTAATAAAGCACCTACCAAACAAATCTTTTGTAAAACCGTCATGGCCTCATATTCAAAATATTAATTTAGCAGATCCTGACTTCAATACCAGTCGACCAGTGGACTTACTCCTTGGGGCAGACGTGTTCTGTAAGATTGCATTAGGTGGCATTCTGAGAGGTGATAGTGAAGATCAACCAATTGCCCAACAAACGCAATTAGGATGGTTGCTTTGCGGAACAATGACACCAAAGTACCTATGCAACGTTATCCGTCATAATATGGATGATTTACGTAGATTTTGGGAGAACGAAGATATCAACCAACAGATCGAAATGTCCACTGAAGATTATGAATGTTTACAATATTTTCTCTCAACCACGGAGAGATTAGAAGATGGGAGGTACCAAGTACGCCTACCATTCAAACCAGAAGCCAAGGAACGACTGGGTTCCACGAAACCATTAGCCTTAGCGCAATTTCGGAATCTAGAAAACAAGCTTCAGAAAAATTCGGATCTGAAAGATCAATACACAAAATTCATTGATGAATATCACACACTAAACCATATGAAACCATCAACCAGAAGCACGACATCCGAGTGCTATTTACCACACCACTGCGTCACTCGAGCCGAGTCCACCACCACGAAGCTGCGTGTAGTTTTCAACGCATCAGCTAGGTCATCATCAGGACTAAGTTTGAATGACGTCATGTACCGCGGTCCAAATTTGCAGCAAGACTTGCAGGAATTGATTCTGAAATGGCGACAGTATCAATTCGTTTACACAGCGGATATTGAAAAAATGTATCGACAGGTAATGATACATCCTGCAGATCAGCCTTACCAGAAAATACTATGGAGAGATTCACCCAGCCAACCCATACAAACATACCAACTCACGACCATTACCTATGGCACAAAACCGGCCCCATTTTTAGCTATGATGTGCTTAAAACAGTTAGCCGCTGAAGAAAAACAGAAATTCCCTGACGCAGCAAAAGCATTAGAGGAGTGCTTCTACATGGATGACTATTGTGGAGGGGCCCATTCAATGCAGCAAGCAAAACTTTTAAAATCGGACCTCATAAAACTGCTCCGCAAGGGCGGGTTCAACCTACGCAAATGGGCCACAAACGAACCACAGTTACTTGCTGATCTAGAAAAAGACTTGTGCAACCAACAAGTCTATGAGTTCAAACAATCAGATTCAACCAAAACATTGGGGCTGGGGTGGACTCCGCAACAGGATAAATTTATCTTCAACCTAAAGTTGGAGCCGGCATCAGTAACAAAACCAACCAAGAGATCGCTTCTCTCCGACATATCCAAGCTATTCGACCCGTTAGGCTGGCTAACCCCGTTAAGCGTAACCATGAAAAGGCTCTTTCAAAGTGTGTGGTTATCTAGTCTTAACTGGGATGACGCACTACCAGATGAAATCAAAAACAAATGGCTAGAACTAAGAGGCGAGTTAAATGACATCAATACCATAGAAATAAAACGTTGGTTCGGTACTACCGAAAACCAAAGCTTGCAATTACACGGTTTCTGTGATGCGTCAAATAAGGCGTACGCCGCAGTAATCTATTGCAAGGTTATTAACCAACGCAGCTCCAATGAGGTGATTTTGGTAGCAGCAAAGGCTAGACTAGCTCCCGTAAGTAAAGATATATCCATACCAAGGCTGGAGTTAATGGGTGCGCACCTGTTATCTCAATTGATGCAGAAAGTTCAAACTTGCTTAGCAAACTATAACCAGGAAGTATATTGTTGGAGTGATTCGACAGCAGTTCTAGGATGGATCCAAGGAGACCCAGCTAGATGGAAACCATTCGTGACAAATCGTGTGAAAGCAATCACCACAATTGTACCAAAAGACAAATGGAGATATGTCAATACCGCTGAGAACCCAGCTGACTGTGCAAGTCGTGGATTGAGAATCAAACAGTTCAGAAAACATGATCTGTGGTGGCACGGGCCAAGCTGGATCCAATCGTTCAAAACTCTCGAGGCACCTCGAACCATCTATGAAACGAGCCTAGAGATAAGAAAAGCGGTACGATCTAATGCGATAGTCGCGGAACCACATGAACAACCAACCATGACCATACCTAACATCATTGACCATTTAATACACAAATATAATTCCTTTGCAAAAATCATACGTATTTTTGCATGGATACTACGATTACCAACAGCGAAAGCGAGCCGTCAACCCTATCTCACATTACACGAACTACGTCGTGCAAAACTGCTGATCATTAAGACTATACAACAACTAGAGTTCACAAGTGACGTTCGTTGTTTACAAGAGAATAAAAAGGTGCATCCGAAAAGTAAACTTCTATCTTTGCATCCCATCTTAGACCAGGACGGAATGTTGCGTGTAGGGGGTAGGTTAAGTAATGCCCAACTAAACACCGAAATGAAACATCCGATAATACTACCTCATAACCACCGAATAACCTCATTAATAATCAAACATGCTCACGAGTTAACCCATCATGGCGGAGCTCGACTAACTTTATCTAATATTAGGCAAGGTTATTGGATAATCAAAGGATATATGGCTACAAAGAGATTTATACGGCAGTGTATCATTTGTAAGAAGCAAGAACCAATCCGACAACATCAGCTCATGGGCGACCTCCCAGAATTCAGGGTTAACCCTGAAAGCGCCTTCTACCATTGCGGTGTCGACTACACAGGCTTTGTGGAAGTGAAAGCAAACAAGGGAAGAGGCGTAAAGACTACCAAGGGTTACATAGCCCTTTTCGTATGTATGGTGACGAAAGCTGTGCATTTAGAACTCGTGTCTGATCTAACCAGCTCAGCTTTCCTAGCCGCACTACACAGGATGGCAGCTCGACGCGGAGCTCCACGTCACATCTATAGTGACAATGGAACTAATTTTGTTGGAGCAAACAGACAACTGCAAGAAGAATACTTTCATCTTCAGAACGTCTTTAGTGAGAAGTTTTATACTCAAATAACGGAACTAAATATTGAATGGCATTTTAATGCACCTTCTTGGCCTCAGGCGGGAGGACTTTGGGAAAGAGCCGTGCGCAGTCTCAAGCACCACCTCAAACGGGTTATTGGCCAACAAAAATTAACTTTTGAAGAGTACACCACATTATTATCAAAATTGGAGGCTTGTCTGAATTCTCGGCCACTTTGTGCGCTATCGGAAGACCCTGAAGATTTAGATTTTCTCACACCAGCTCATTTCATAACAGGACGACCCGGTTTAACCATTATTGAAACGCCCGAAGATGCCAGAACTAGATGGCACTTAGTGTCAAAATTATTCGACGATTTATGGAAAAGATGGAAAACGGAGTACTTGGCTCAATTATCAACTAGAGGAAAGTGGATGAGAAACCAAAAGAATATTAGCGTGGGTGACTTAGTAATGATACATGACGACAATCTACCAGCAGGAAAATGGCCAATGGGTCGAGTAATAGAAGTTCATCCAGGAAAAGATGAATTAGTCAGAGTAGTGACTCTAAAAACCAAGAATGGCCACATAAAGCGTCCTATAGTGAAACTATCCGTTTTACCTATAGGACAAGCAGAGAAACCAGAGCCAGGCCTGCAAAAGGACACACCATCCGGACAAATGGAAACCAAAACAGCTGAGAAAGAACCAAACTACCATCAGCAATCTAGTAGCAGAACCCACCCTAAATTAGTGAATATTGCACTAGCCTTGTTATTGTTTCTGAGCATTATATTACCTACCACGGCTTCATTCAACATTACGCAGTTCGACTACGATAAAACTTTGTACTTCGACAAGATAGGCAAGGTGCGATTAATCAGAGATAATTGGAAACTCATTACTTACTACAACATGGCCCCATATTGGCAAGGAGACAAAGCAGTTAACGATTTTTCAAATTATCTGGAAAAAACTTGTCAATCAATCGCAGAGACAAGTCATTGTAAGACGATACTCCTACAAATACGTCACGATTACAACGAACTGCAATACTACAACCAGCTGTTGCTTAGCCAGCATTACGGCGCACGCCTACGAACCCGACGTGGCCTTATCAATGCCGTCGGGTCAATTGCAAACTCACTATTCGGCGTATTGGATGAAAGCTTCGCAGAAAAATACAAGCAGGACATTGAACTTGTGCAGCGTAACCAACATCACCAAGGTCAACTATTCAAGAACCTAACGTCTATCGTTGAAGCAGAGCACAATATCCTACAAAGAACTGAAAACTTAATAGAGAAACAACATAAAATCATAAACAGACACTTAAATGAATTGGCCAACAACAACAGTAAAATGCAGCAGGAAATCAACGTGATGTCAACGCAGCAAGACTTCACATCAGTATCAATAGCCACCATAAACATGATGCAAAACCTTAGAAGAATACAAGATGTGTTAATAGATACCATTTCAGACATATACCATGGACAAACCAGTTTGCATTTACTGACCCCAACACAGCTCAAAAGAGAGCTTCAAATTATATACGGCCAAATACCTCAAGACCTAGCTCTACCTATCGAGAACGTTGAAAAGGATTTGCCTCAACTGTACAAGCTCCTGAGAACAAAAGCTCGAGTCACACAAGAATATATTATCTTCGAAATTACTTTCCCGCTAGTAGCGAGGGAAAGCTTTCAATTATACCGAATAATACCAGTTCCACAACAAATCAATGACAGCATGATCAGCATCAAACCAGTATCGGAATACGTAGCCGTAAATCTGAAAAAAGACTCTTACTTTATAGCAACCATCCATGAACTAGACACGTGTTCGTATCATGGTGAATACTTCATGTGCCAACTTTTTAAACCCATCTTACATTTGGAAAACGACGAAAACCTTTGTGAAACTAACACAATAAATAAAAAATGCAAGACAGAAAGGTCAATGTGTACCAATAGATGGGTAGAATTACACTCAACGTCACAATACATGTATTTCTGTTGTGACACATATTCAATTAAAATCATATGTGACGATCAAGTTACGGCACGTCAGCTGACTCGGGCAGGGGTCATTAGCATGAACCAGAAATGCTTTGTCAAGGGCAAGGATTTTGCACTGTATTCGCTACAGCAACAATCTAACCAAATCGAGGTTTCACCAAATATACTAGTGCCAGAGCTAGACCAAATAAACCACATTGTAAACATAAAACTGCCAACCGAAGAAGAATTACCAGAAGACATGGGGATTAACAGCTCTCTGTCTATCCTCAGAAAACAGATCGAGATCCTGAAATCGACCAAATCAGAAGTGAACGATATATCAGTTCACGATATTCACCACTACACCATCATCTACGTTTTGCTCGGAATCGCCATTTGTGCGGTAATCATCTGGATCTGGAGAAGAGCGAGATTATGTTTGCGTTCAGCGCCCAGTCGTGCGGAGCCTCACCACAGACAGGAGTCTGCGGCGTCTACATCTACGTCGACCAACAACAGACTGTACGGTGAAGTGCAACCCCGAAATGTGACCAATGTGACGATTGCTGACCGTCAACAACATGAGAGTGATCATATAGAATTAAATTCATTTCTAGCCAAACGGTGGCCCAGTGCTTTGCGAAGTAAAAATAGAGCTACGATGCCGGTTGTGCGAAAAGAACGGGCGTCTAAAATAGAGGACTCTTTAGTTTAATGTTTTATGTTTCTTAAGGACTACCATTTTACACACTTTCTTTGTTATTGTTATTGTATGTTTAACCATTTATTTTTACGCTATTTAAATATTACTTGTATGTTTATACTTTTTTTATTAGTTCACCACATATTGTCAAAGATGATTTGATGGTTAATTTATATTTTCCTTTCATTTGGTGCTCGGGAATATGTTCGGAGCAATACAGCCGAACAGCGAAGCACTTTTGCTTTCGTGCATTTTTATAAAACTAACGAATGTAATTATTAAAGTCAGTACGAATTCGGTCGTCGATCGCGTAACTCAAACCATACCAAAACCATTCAAGCCATCATTTAGATTAGATTAGTTTAATTTCTTACTTATAAGTATATTTAGTTGTCTGAACCATAAAACCATAACCAAACTAAAGTCGTATCCTTTAAACCGAACCAAAATCAACCCGTACCATCAAATAAATCAGAACCACTAAAACATCAACCAATCCAGAAAGCTGGTATTGCGCAGACAGATACCAAATTTCTACAAGAATAGTGACTCATCAATGAAACTAATGAGCGTTATTTCTATATCATAATGAAATATTGTGTCCCCCCAGGCCTCCCCCGGAGGTATCGGTGACGTGCCTGAGCGGCGAGCCCGAGCTGGAGCAGCGCGTGCGCGCGCACCGCCTGCTGCTGCTGGGCAGGAAGCTGGCGCAGCTGCGGCCCGAACAGCTCTCCTACACGTAAGTCTCCCGATCCCTAGCCACCGTAGGCGCGGGCTTGAACGACGACCAATGGTAGGTAGCTCGTTGTCCGACCGTCTGTTCCTTGGCCCTCACCGAGCCCAAGTCGTCGAAAGGGAGTAGGATGTCAGCAAACCGTAGGGGCCCATTGGAGCCATGGGTTCCCTTCTGAAAGGAAAACCCGGCCCTGGAATGAATGGCAATGAATGAACTAAGAGTGAGTTTTAGTCAGTAAAAGTCTGGCACGACAACCTTGAGCGTGGTAGGAGGTATGTTTACGTAAAAATTCGTTTTTTTCTCTGTCCGGGTTTTTTCAGCAATCAATTCACATTTCTCGATATTTCTTTTTTCTGGACAAAAGGTTTTCAAATGTACTTTTCTCTACCTTTGACAACGTACAGACTGGTCATCAAAAATAAGGAAAATGAAGGTTTGCTTCCAGAAAGTGGCAATACAATAGGTACGCGTTCAGTGAGTTTAAACTTGTGTTATGTTTCCAGTGAAGAAGACGGCAAGATAACGTTCACGGCGTCATCAGTGGGAGGCGAGCAGCTGTCCGTGGCGCTGGCGGCGCTGCGCGTGTCGGCGGCCGAGTCGGGAGCCCCGGGGGCGGCGCCCGAGCCCGAGGACGACAGCGACGACGAGCCCGCGCAGCCGCCGCCGCCCATCGTCATCTCCGAGGCCGACTTTAGAGAGAAGGGTATGTTGCTTTTGGTTCACCAAGCTTGACAATTGGATAGTTGTAATTAAAAAAAAAAATGGTTTCAATAAGTTCTATATCTAAATGTTGGCCTATTCCAAGTATTACTTAGAAAGAGAAAGGCATGGAGACCTCCAAAGCATGCCTTTCTCTCTCACCTTTGCTTTGCTTATTTTTAATAATATGGGGAATGGGAGGTCTGGATAGTGATTACGTTAGCATTTTATATTTTATTATTTTTATTTTATTTATATTTTCTTAGCTTTTCGGATTTTCTACTAAATTTGTCGATTTTGGTATGAACACGTATGGCAACCCAGCTTGTGTACTGATCATAAAGTATTAACAAAACCAAAATACATTGAAAAATGCATAAACCAATGTTTACGTAAGTATGGAGGGGAGAGAGCTTTGGCAGTTCAAAAGTACCTGTAAATCATTTAATTGGATTAAATGTCTTGAGTTGTTTTCACGCAATTCTATCTTCTTTTAAACACGCTATACACACTGTCAACAGTGGATGACTTTCGGCTGAAATGGTGATAATAAGGCTAAACTTTTGTTCTTTCTTCAACAGTTCGCGAGAAGCGCGTGGGCATCCTGAAACCCCAGGGCTCCCTGGAGCGCGCGCGGGAGGAGCGAGCGCTGGCCACGCAAGAAGATCAAGTTGTCGTAAGTTAACGTTTCATTATTCACCAGCTTCTATCAGCTGTTTCGCCTGCATGAAAATAGGTTTCTCCATACAAAATTTGGACACCCGTTTCATCCCCTTAAGGGGTAAATTTTAATAAATGCTTTCATAGTCTAACTAGTCTAAAGCACAAATTTGTTGCGTTGCATGATATGCAACAACTTGGTTCGCACGTATGTATCACTAACGAACATCGAACACTCTGTTTGTAAAATATGTTTGCCGCGATCTTATTAGTTTGTTCTATATGGACGGTGTTCTTCATGAATCACTTCGAACACCAAAAATCTTTGCGCTACTTAACAACCGACGACTTCCAACGACGCCGCCATGGCTATTAAGAGAGTCCACGACTGTTGTACTACACTACTAATGCGTATACGGCTTAAAAAGAATATCTTTGCAAAACTATAGCGTTCTAAGTTCCAAGTCTGTGAGTCAGTACCCTTTTATATACAGGTACAATTATCGCACCGAAAACACACATATCTATGTTCTGAAATTAACAAAACAAAGAAAGGACTTTTCCTAATCCCAATGTAATGTATGTTTGACAGGAAGTGGAGCTGCTTGAAGATAAAAGCGAGGACAAGAAGGAGGTCCGCAAGCCGCGCGTCAACATCGCCATGGCCGCCATCATGAGGAAGCAGGAGGAGACCAACAAACAGGTAAAGCATTATACTTAACGTCAAACAGGGTGAATAGAAACAAAACTTTGATAAGGCGATTATCACATTGCCACGCATCACGCTGCATGCTGCGTGTCAACGCACCTACGCGCGTACCTGCGGGAGTGCAGATCTGCATCATCGTGCGGGATTTTTACGCGCTCACGCGCGTAGGTCCGTTTTGTAGATATATCATATTTTGTCGTGTATGCCAAAATATTTTAATACTACTACTAAAATTTTGTGCTATTCCACAATACAGTATGACTATGTTAGGTGCCAAATAAATTAGCCATAAAGTTCACTAACCCATCCATATTATATTGACAGACCTAATTTCAAAAATGGAAATCTATAATCCTTACATATTCTAAAACAAATTCCCTCCTCATCGTTTCTAGACACACCGATAGACAGATTCATATAGAGAAAAGCCAAACTTTTCTCCTCCTAGTAGAGGCCAGTGGAAAAAGGTCTATGTACTTTTTACCGACTTCCTAAAAAGGAGGAGGTACTACGTTCGGCTGTTTGTATGTTTTTTTTTTTGTATGTTTGTTCATCGAATACTCCGCCAAATGTGGATGGATTTTCTGAATTCTTTTTTTGTTTGATAGAAGATAGTTCTGAGGTGGTCCCATTGTAGGTGTTAAATATCGAAGAGACTAAACTATTACAGAAACACCGACTTCCAAAATTAAAGTTATTTGGTACTTTTCAGTGTTTTTTTAACATTGAAGTTGGTTATATTTTTTTTGTAAAAAGTTTTTGTCAAATTTATCTGGCAGTTCTTTTGACAATTACTGCAAAATGCGAACTTAGCGTTGCAAAATCATTGAGGATTTCTCTGTGAATAAAATATCAACCTTATCTTCATAAAAATAAAGTCGAAAATAAATAATCATAACCGCTTGCCTCTGTCCTCTTTCATGCTCTCAAGGAATAGTGGTAAGTTTATTTATTTACGACTTTATTTTAACGTTAGCGATGTTGCTCGCGTGTTAGAATTATTTTATTATACAAGATTTTTATAAGCAAATCTCCGAAGTCCGATATTTATTAAATTCATCCATTTTAATAGTTTATTGAAACGGCTCATGTTCAATTACAATAAATAATATACAAATATGATTTATAAACAGGTTTCTAATAGTAACAACTAACAAAAATAAAAAAAGACTTGCTGCAATTAAAATAAATCACTATTGCAAATGTCTGCTTTATGTACGAAACAAAGTTTCAGAATGACTAAGAAAATTAATTATGACCTAAATATAAATAATTCCAAGCCACTTCAATACACAGTTACGTCAGTCACTGACTCTTCTTGATTTTGGAGAGTTTCATTACCTTGTTTAACTAACTCCGTATGCAATAATATTATCACAAGTAATTTAATCACATCATCTTTCCCAGGTGAAGTTCGTCACACCACCACCAACCCCAGACTCAGTAACAGACACAACAGAACCCAAAGAGGAGAAAGAAAAACCTAAAATGATACAACCAAAACCTATGAAATCTTTGGCCAACTTACCTCTAGGCAGGAAGACAGGAGGGATTCTCTCCCTCAAGGACAAATCCGCTGGGTACCCTCACTTAGTCCTCAACACAGAACCAGAACCTCCCAAAAAGGTGGAAAAAGAAGAAAAGAAAGAGGTAAAACCTAGTCAATCGAGTCAAAACTCGCAGACGTATCAACAGAAGAGACAAGATCATCCTCCATCTCCTAATTGGAATCCCGTTCAAAATACATACCCAGACGCGCCTAGAATGAACTTCCAGAAGAACTATGGCATACAGAACGCGGGTTTGAGTTATAACCCTAGCTATCCAGCCCCTAACATGAACAACCAGGGCATCAGGCTGCCCGTGGTCAATCCCAAAGAGATTGACGTTAGGACGGCCGCGCTGCAGAAGCAGAACTCTCGACAAGAGCTCTTCCAAGACGGACAGAAGTTCAACCAGAACTACCAAATGTCGGGCGACAAGAAGAACTTCCTGAATGACCTTCCCCCTCGCTTTGCTAACCAGTACAGGTACTGGCAGAACGCTCAGGAAAACCAGTTCAACGACAATAAATTCAGAGACGATAGTTTCAAGCCTAATACCACGCTGTTCAATGCGCAGCAGCCCAGGAGTTGGAACACGCAGCCTCCTCAGCAACCGCCGGACGGTTTTCAGCAGCCGATGTGGTGGAAATCGGAGCAGCCGAACAACTTTAACGCGAATTTCCAGCAGCCTCCGATACAGCCGAGCTTTTATAGTCCACATACGAATTTAACGAACCCGTACCAGAACTTATCGTATAATCAATTGCAGAGTAATATACCGCAGAATAAGCAAGAGAATTTTAATCAGCCGGGAGGATATCTTCAGTCTGCTATCGGCCAGCCTCAATTGCAGACGTTACAGAACTTGGTAACATCTCCTAACTTCAATTCATCGTTGAACAGTTTTTCGTATGCTCCAACCGTAAGCTACGATTCGTCGATGTACCCTCAGTTTACGAACAAGTTGTCTTATCAGCCGCTACAGATGAAGATGGTGGATAAGCCAATGAACTACCAGGGTAACAAGGATCTCATGGATATGAACGCGCTGAACTTTGGCGGCAACGCGTTGGATATGCAGCAGCGGAATATGAACTTTAATGACCCGATCAATGATATTGGGAATATGAAAGCTATGGATCAAGTTGGGGTGAGTTTTGATTATTTGTTTAAAATAACTTTAGCATTATCTCTACATACTTTAAAACTAAGTCGCGTCTGTCTGTTCAACCGCTAAATTCGTCTAAACGACGCCTTCGCAATCGATGTTAATGAGCTTTTCTAATTCTTGACTAAATAAAAAATAATTGACAGTGCACTGGTTTGCAATAGACTGGCGAAAAATGTTAACATGTTTTTTTTTCTTGCTATTAGTGAATACCCATCAATATCTGTTCTGTGGTTTGGGATGAGTAAGCTGATAAATAGACAGACACAAAAAATGTGACTTTATTACTATCACATCATGAAGATATTATCACATATCTGTAGGCAACCTTAATACTTTTGCTAATTCTTGACTAAATGACTTGTATGATGTGTAGAGCGGCGAGGGCGGCAGCAGCGCGGCGCCCGGCAGCACGTACTCCCTGTTCAGCGGAGCGCCCGACACCAGCGCCTGGGGCTCCGCCACCCACAGGCAGCCGCCGGTAAATACACTCTGTTCATTGTATTATTAAGCACATTTTAATCTAGACAACATCAATCTCATGTCAAAGATCAGATGCGTAGTGGACTCCTTTAGATGTGGATAAACGAAGCCTATTCCTTTCATAAATTCGAAAAACGAGATAGCGACTGTCGCGACCCAGTATCAACATCGTCGCTTACCATCAGGTTAAATAGTGGTCATATGCGAGCCTAGCAATTATAACTCGAGGTTATATAAGTCGAGGAAGCGCTTCGCCCACGCCTACCCACGCTACTGTCAAAGATGATAAAAAAACTACTATCGGCCAAAAAAGGAACCTATACGGGGAGGACACGTCCTACGCGAGCAACTAAAGCCGAGGTAAAGGTACAAGTCCGAGATAGACAGCAGACTGCAACCGCAGGAAACACATGCGGCGGCTGCAGCTGCACGACTGGTTTTCTATGTAGTAGAATGGATTTCTGTGAAAACATTCCGAACACGGCTGCGGCTGTTTGTGCTGCCGAGCCTCTGCTGTGAGTACTGCCGAGATCTGCGGCTGCAGCCACGTTCTGTGAATTTTGGAAAATCCTCTCTTAGTGCTAGCGTACGTCATAAAGGGAAACCTTGTATAAAATTTGACGTTCCTAGCCCCTGCAGTTTCGGTGGTGTGTTGATATATCAGATTTTAACTCTGAATAAATAAATTATTATTTATTCTGTTTCTCCTTAGATTAACATTGTATTATATTTTTTCCAGTCGCTGTGGTCTGGCCCGGGTCCCTCTCCGCTGGAGCGCCTCTTGGAGCAGCAGAAGCAGATGAAGCCTCCACAATGACAGTCGGCCCGGCGGCGCCTGCGCAAGTTCCACCTCCGGTTCCCTGAGGCTGCCCAGAAATAAGCCAAGAACTCAACAAACATTCTGACTAAAACTCCATTTCTGATTTGAGAATTTACAGTCGAGAATGTCTCAAACCTTATTTTAACTCCAAAGTTTGTAAGGATTTTAACTTTTCGTGTGCCTAAAAGTGATTTATCTGTTCGAATTGTAACTATTTGATGTTAGTAAGTATTTATTTTTTGCATCGAAAGTGAATGGATTTTGCAGGGGAATGACAAGAACATAAGGATCCATTCACTCCGAGGCGAGCGCACAAAAGCTAGAATTTGATAAATACTCGAAGTGTAAATTCTCAATATTCAGAAACTGTGGATATATACGTATAGTCCAAGCATTTGCTCAGTTTTCATTAGCATGACAGAAGAGCAAGCTAAATGCACTTTCAAACATAATGCTCATAATTATATATAATTGTCTTTTAATTTGATTCTCTGATTGTAGGCCCAGGCGACCGGGAACATTTCGAATTGTCATAAAATGTCGTTCCTATTACTTATTAAAAGACGGTAAAAAGGAATTAAGTTTTTGAGTCTAATGTTGCGCTTATTTTCAATGCGTAGTCATATTTAAATTCTTTATGATGATAATAATGTGCTGTTGTATAAAATTGTATAAATGTAAACAGATGTATAAACTCGACGGCGGATATGGTGGCATTGACATAGTATTGTTGTTCAAGCTCTCATCATAAGGCAATCATAGCTGACATAAGTTTTTTAGATTATATAAAACTTAGCATAAATCAGAATGTTATTTGTGAAAGAGGATTGAAACAAACCAGTATTAAGACATTTTTTTTATATATATTGTACACTTATTGTAAATACAAGTAAAGTAAACTATAGCTATCGATTTGTCTCATCAAGACAAATCTACAGGTAACACCGGTTATTAGCTACGACACTTATTTACAAAGATAGCTTCGCCAAAAAGTAAATAACCTACATATTTTATCGAATATAATAGATAATAATATAAAAATATTGATGAATTTAGTTGTTTTTTGCAATAATAGTACGATATAAGCTCTATATTGTTACGGCAGAAAGTTTTCATTAGCGTCAATGAAATAATTTACTGTTTGTAAATGTGTATTTATAGAAGTTTGAAAAGAAAAATGACTGTAATTGGAAGGCAATATAAACTAACCGCTAACGGCTAGGTAAATTCACCAATTGGTTGGGTTAGTGCTCAAACATAAACACTTTACGATGACGCAACGTGCCACGTTACGGAAAGATGGATGGATCCAGTATTTTCTTTGTATCTGTTTCTTGTTTATCCGTCTTTTTAATATTAGCAGGAGGTGAACACGTCTAGTGCGGTCCATGTCTCGAAATTAACTGCGGCAATCGTACAAATGCACCACCGTCAATACGACGTTGTTCAACGTGACACGTTGCGTTGTCGTGACGTGATTATTTATGTTGCTTGTTGTCGTGTCGTGGCACGTTGCGTCGTCGTAACATGTTTATGCGTTTGTGCCCTTACTACTAGTCACAATAGTTCTAGTTCAAAAATACTATGTGAGTGCCACCTTTAAGCAGGTGTCTGCAAAAAAATATCCTAATTCTTGTACACTTGCATATTTTTGTATAATAATCTGTCTTATGTCGCATCGCGTGAAAGTTCTACAAAAAATGGCTTCATTTTAAATGTCGAACTGCACAAATAATAATTTTATATTTTTAACGACTAATTTCGAAAATTAATTGTTTTTTTTTTTACTTTTAAGATGGTCTTTTATAAATCGTTGTTCTAAATTCAAAAAATTATGGTTGTTTTTTCTTTAGTTTTCTATTTGTCTAGTTTGTGGGTAGTTCGACATTTACAAAGGCTTTATTATAAGCATGATTTTGTTGTGATTTTAAGTGAAAGTAAATTGAAGTAATCTTTGTGAAACAATATTTTGTAATAAAGATATTTTTGTTATTAGTCTTTGTTTTTGTTTTTTTAAACCTCAAAATTTTGCAACTCTGCAAGATTTTAGGACAGACTCACCACCTACAGTGCGTTTCACTTACTTAAGTTCCTTCGCCGTAATGTTGGCTTCCCTGTATGTCTACAGAAAAAAAAAGAGTTGCCTACTTTAGCAAAATTGTGTTGCCCGAAATGCGAAACGAAATCGATTTTAACGGTAGTTGCAACGCTTTTTGGAGAATTATGAGGGGAATGGGATTTTATTTTTAAAAAAGCAGTTCTATAAGGAAGTTGTCAATGGAGAGGTACGATATGTGTGGCGTTTTAGGTATTTCAAAGAATTGCAGGACAATCGAAATGGAGCCCAGCGTCCTATACTTTATTCAAAAATAGTTTTTATTGTTTCCAAAAGAAAAAAATTAATTATATATATTGCAACTGTTAAAAGTAACGAAATATCAGTTAATCTCCCTAATACTAAGTAATTTCATTGCTAAAAATATAGCAACACTGTTTTTCCGTATTACCAACATTACAGCGAAAAAACCTGTAAGCTAAGCAAACGATAGTACAATATCGGAGGGTAGTTTAACATGAACTTGACCTATTTACGGGCAGCCCTCACTAGTCGGTCATACGTGTTCTTGTAACGGAATTCGGTAGTGCGGGCGTAATTAACTTTACCAGTTGGTGTATCAATATTCTAATGTCTAGTATACGGAAGTAGATACGGCAAAATACAGAGTTGAAATGTGTTGATAGAACAACGAAATCTTGAAGGTTTGTTTTTGGTAGATTGTTACGTTAAACTTGAACACGTCATATCTCCGACAAAATAAAGAGTAGCAACGAATAATTAAAACGCATTGCTGTTCGAACTACTAGAACAAAAGTACCTACCTAGCCTGGCAAGATCTGGAACAATCCTTCATAAGTAGTATCTACTACTATCATAGTAGTAGGTAGGTTAGGTATGTAGGTAGATAAAGGAAATGGTACTTTAGAGTCGAAATTCGCGTGAAAATGACTCGCGATGTATTAAGCAATAAAAATGATTTATGGCTCGTGCGACTCGACTCTATTGTTCTGGATTTATCCTGAGACGTCGGTATCTAGAATTTTCCTTGCTCCGCATATAAATACGAGCCCCCCGACCGGAAGCGAGTCAGTTCTGATTTCGACTGCGAACAAGAGCGATCTACTTAAGTGTGCAAAGTGATTTTATCTAACGACCCAAGCGATAGTGTAACGGTACTCTAGTGTTAATTGCGATTTGGATTAATGTTGACTGGACTAATTACTTATTGTTTGTGGTGATGGTGAATAAAGTTCTCTGCCAGTAAATCGGCATTTGGTTACCCACGTACGTCACAATATGTTGGGTTAGGTAGCATTAGGAAACTTCCTTCAGCCTTGAAACCAAAACGTCTATTATGTAAATTAGGCTGAATACCAGTAGTTTTAAACGTTAGTTTACATTAAGATAGCACTTCCTAGTGCTTCAGTTAACACTACGGTTTCACCGGCGTGATAGTATGTTTTAGTTTATCCATACAAACTTTGGATTCCTGTTTCGTCCCCTGAGGGCGTGAATTTCAAAATATATCTTCCTATACTTACTCGAAAATCCGGTTTTATTCCACCGCTTTTAGGCACGCGATTCTGTTTTCCGCATAAGCCCGCTCACCCACGTCCGATAATCGGTGACCGATTTTTTGTAGGAGAAAAATAAACACACTGATAGCAATAGTGCAACGCACACGTCCTACAAAAAGTCAGTCAGAAATACTGAACAATGTTACAAATATACAAAATCGGCCCGATTATCTGTCCTACAAAAAGTCTGCCGTGGGCGAGCAGCGTTAGTGTAAAAAAGTGCGCGAGCTCGTCCCCGCTGCAAATGTGACTGTTATAATAACTTTTACTATCGTATAATGGGACTGTAATAACTTTTTCACACCACCTGCTCGAAAATTTCAAATTATATGTCAAGCAACCTTAACCTAAAGTGAGTCATTAGTGGCCGGGGAATAGAAATATATTATATCTATGGGCCGGGGGCACATCCGGTCAATAATGTAGTACTGGATTTCATTATGACCCGCTGGTCAATAATGTGACTATTATGTTCTCACAGTAGGTGTAAAAAGTAGAGTATCCTCCTCTAGGCTAAAGGTGTCTTTGCCTTGGGCTACCTTGAATCCCTCGCTGCATTCAGGATTCTTGTATTAACTCCCTCGCTTTGCTCGTGAGTTAAATCCCGAATCCTTCATTGCGCTCGAGATTCAATATGACGCCCGTGACATAAGACACAACTTTAGCCCCTCGGTGCATAATCTACTATTATTATCGTATAATGCCGACCGCGCGTCGAATCCCACGAGGCGCGCGTCAACCACCACGGGTCTTAAAAAACATCGTTTGATACACGTGCAAATAACAATTCCTTATTTTGTTCACCCTCCCATTTCTTCGATTTGACAGTATGACGTGACGTCACAACATGTATTCTAACTATTCTCATTTGGAACGCATTGTATACAGCAAAGTGGTATGGGTGGGAGTTTAGTTATTTCCATAATAAAAAAATAAAACCACAGTATAATCAGTCAATAATTTAAATTTTATTCCTTCATAGTCATTCTAAACAAATTATCAGATGAAATACATTTCTAATGTGTAAAAAAGCGTACTAATTTTCTAATTGCATTATACATAAATTATTTACAATATCACTAATAAATATTTGAGTAAAACAAATAGGATTTGAGACAAAAACAATACTATTCTGTCATCTCGAATCTATAACAAGTTCAACTAGAAACAGTTCTAATATTAACTTTTAAAATTGCATTACAGAATCTCTTTACAGGCTAATTAAAGGATGTCAGTTAAAATAAACGTATTATAAAGCAAATTAAACTAGTTATCGAGTTAATAAATAACAGTCGTGCGAACACAATACGCTAAGATATGTACAATGAATTGACAAACAATAGTGCAACCTGGACCGTAGTACCGACATCGCGCACGCACACACATGGCCCCTCTCACTTATTCTATTTAGACCCACTTTTCACACATATTAATGGTGGTGCAGTCGCAATGGCCTCGACTTTCGAATTGCATGTCGTGGGTTCAAACTCTGGCAGGCGCTTTGCTATGTGTAATTTTTTTCATCACCACTGCTCTCAAAACGGTGAAGGAAAACATTGGTTAGTTACCTGTTTTAGGATAAACAAAATCGATGACATGCGATATCTCATTCTCTCACCTAAAGAGGTAGTCTGTGTTCCAGCAGTGAAAACTAACAACAAGGCAGATTATGTTTATATCTGAAACGCTATTATGTGTCCGTTAACTCAAATTCGACCAAATCTAATAATAGAATAAAATTTATTGTACACCAAAATAGTAACAATTTTATAGAAACTTAAATCTATGGGTACAAATGGCGGTCTTATCGCTGACAGCAATATCTACCAGACAACCTTAGGTTTGACTGTAAGAACTTAAACTAAAAAAAGGGGGTAGTCTACGGTGTACTGCAAGCAAATATTAATCAATCAAATTAATTAAGGGAAAAAATAATAATACATAAACTTAAAAATATATATAATATACAGGTTGTAAGGAATAGCCCTCCACAAACTTTAACGGCTTGCCCAGTAGACAAAACTGAATAACCTACCACAAGACCTTTTCTCAGGAAACGAAAAAAAATCGGCCTCTCCATACAAACTGTCCAATCAAGTTTTTAATGTTGGTTGCTCAGTTTCGTCCACAGAGCAAGCCCTTAAAGTTTGTGGAGGACTGTCCCTTACACCCTGTATAGCTACATATATAAATAAATATATACTATAATTCGATATTTGTAGTTCAGTGGGCCTTCTACTACTTGACATTGTGATGTTGAAGTGAGGGTGTACCAGTGCGCGATGAACCTAAACCTAGGATATACCACTTAGGGTACGTGTTTCATGTTCTACAATTCAAATTCAGTGCCTAAAAGTGTTTCAGCACCGATTACAATCCCGACGAAAATACTTCCACAAGAAAACCCAAAGGATAGCGTTCACTCGTTACAAGAAATAAAACATTTTCTAATTAACATAATTACGATATTATCACGTATCGACCGATCGGGAATAACCTAATGACATGCAATTATATCAAAAACAATAAGTTCTTGAATTTTTTAAACTAAAATAATCTACTAAAAAAAGAACCTTAAAAATCATTCACAACTTTCAAAACCGTTTTACATTATTACCCGAATTATCAAAACGCCATTGACAATATTTAGGGTTATTTTATAATTCATACTATATCGAAAATTGTCTAAAAATAGACAGGACACAATAAAATGGTAGGTATAAAAGTTCCTGGTCAAGCATTTTTCGTTCTTGTTTTTTCGCATAAGACTGAAAATTAATTGACCAAAAACTGTCGCCTACGTACCTAAGGTAGGCGCCAAATAAACGTGGAATAACGGTCATTGACCCTCTTACATTCTTAATTTCAAAAACGGAAAGTCTTGAAATTTACATTTATCGTGATCTTTTCTGAAAAACAGTTCATTGATGATTTTTATTTATATAAACTAGTGATTGACTGCGATCCCACCTGAAGGTAAGCAGTGATGCAATCGTTGATGGTGTACCTTCGAAGTTCGATATATTGGAGATATTAGAAAAAGGTCAATGTACTTTATTTTAAGTTTATCTGGCGCCTTGTATACTTGAATGAGCGTATGTTAAAATCATGTCAGTCATTAAAATAGTGCAAGTTATCGAAATTCGTTCACTTTGACTAGTCATTGGCTGGCGGGTCGCGCGCTATCCAGACCTGCCGTTTGTACTCGTATTGGCACATAGTCGTTCAATCGTAAAATAGTTACTACACAGAAAGTACTAGCTGAGTAGACTTTCTTAGTGAAAGATTTTTTTTACAGTGTCAAGGAATATTATAGTATAACAAGACAGGGAATGATGTAGCATTTAGAAGATTGTATTTTTCTTTTTTCTTTTGAAACAGTTTAACCACATTTTCATCTATACTAATATTATAAAGAGGTAAAATTTGTAAGTTTGTAAGTTTGTAAGTTTGTAAGTTTGTAAGTTTGTATGTAGGGGGTAATCTCTGGAACTAATAATCCAATTCTAATTTTTTTTTTACTGGCTGAAAGCTACATTATTCCTGAGTGCTATAGGCTATAAATTGTTTCTATAGCATGTATATTAACCGAGCTATCACAACTTTTGTCTAGCAAGTCGGAAAAAAATACCTCATAAAATAGAATTATTTGCGTGCGCTGCCTAAACAGTTGCTTAAAATTAAAAACAATGTATGGCTACCTGGTTCGTCTTAATTATTTCTACAAAAAAGTCCGCGGTACCATATCTCTATCTTTTATATTTCATCTTTTATACTTCTTTTATTGCATTAAAAATTTTTTTTTTCGGCATACTTACGTTTGGTTGATTATTTGAGCAACAAAATATTAATTCTTATGACAATAAATTATTTCAGTATCACAAGAACATTATACAGATAAGATTTGCCATTTACAGCATAGCAATTGGTCATACAGTTTCGAAGATAATATAAAATTACTAAAATGCAAAATGCCCCTAGCGTAACTTTCATTGTGCAGACGTTTTACCTATTTTTTTTTATGGTGGGCAAAAATCATCTTATGACAACCCCCGCCCTTGGGTGGAGCGAGAGATAGTGTTAGACTCTTACTGACTAAAAACCCACCCCGTTCCTTCTAGCCTTC
The DNA here is from genome assembly GCA_949319445.1 of Mythimna lalbum. Classification (NCBI taxonomy): domain Eukaryota; kingdom Metazoa; phylum Arthropoda; class Insecta; order Lepidoptera; family Noctuidae; genus Mythimna; species Mythimna lalbum. The sequence goes on from OX439346.1 coordinate 23,206,268, forward strand.
AAACCAGGGCACGAGTTCCCTTTCGGATAACCCTGGACCCGGTAGGCTTCGACCCAGCTGGGCCTCTGCTGTTGCTGACAACTTCTTGAGGCGCGCGGGAACAGTGCGCGCCGTCGACGTCTTGGGCTCGGTCCATTACCGGACGATCGGACAGCAAGCTACCCATGGCTCGCCGTCCGCGAGCCCGCGTCTACGGTGGCCGGAAATCGGGATCGGAATCCCGGCGGCGGCGGCGGGGGCGCCGTTGCCTGATGCGGTCTGCCTCCGCCTTTGCTAGCATTACTGCTTCGCAGAAGGAGGCGACCGCCTGCCATTCCTCCTCGCTAAGGACCATGGCCTCAACCAGAGCCCGCCGCGAGAGATGTCCGCCGCCGATCGCCCCCACGAGGGCACGGCGATGCTCTGCCCAGGCAGGGCACACCTCGACTGTGTGCTCCACCGTGTCCTCCGGGCGTTCCGCACAGTGGCGACACTCGGGCGTCTCTTCCGCTTTAATTCGGTGCAGGAACCTCCCGAACTTGCCATGTTCGGTGAGGACCTGTGTCATGCGGAAGGTAAGGACGCCGTGAGGCCTTTCCAGCCACGCCTCAAAGAGGGGACTTACCGCCATAATTGTGGCGTGCCCAACGTTTCACCTATTTGCCCATAGATGGCGTTCTGCAATTACGTAATTTTTCTGAATCGCGGTGTTAAGACTTTCTGTGGATTGATGACCCTCTCGAATTATTATGCCCACGTTGTTGTTAGTTGGAGTTCTTCTGTCAGTTGCTTATTGGTTTCGGTTGTTTCGTTCGTATGGTTGTTGTTTTTGATAGATACCTCATAATCGAAAATATCGTAATTTCGTTGTACGTTTTTGTATGTTCGTAGTTTCGTACTTCGTTCTATCGTAACAATCGATACAAGTTATTCGATATTACGATTGTTTTGTTTTGTAAAGGCGGACGGTGTTCGAGTCGCTCTCCTTTTGTTCATAATTGTTTTCAAGTCTGTGCGTAGTTTGTTGAGAGCATGTCTAAAAGGAAATCTCAACTGTCCCGGCAGACATCACAGACAAGAGCCGCTCGAGTACGCCGTACGGAAGAATCTGCCCCTGAAAATGAGCAGCGCCTCTCGAGAAATAGAGAATATATTTCGCAAGCACGCGCTAGAGAATCTAGCTCCGAGCGCTCACAGTGCCTCGCTAGCCAAAATGTGAGGACATCGCAGGCCCGTGCTCGAGAAACTAGCGCTGAACGTGCGCACCGTCTATCTGAGTTAAGGCAGCGTGTCTCTGAGACAAGGGATAGGGAGACTAGCGCTAAACGCTCGCAGCGGCTTGGTAGGCAAAATGTCATAACATCGCAGGCCCGTGCTCGGGAATCTAGCGCTGAACGTGCGCAGCGTCTATCTCATTTAAGGCAGCATGTCTCTGAGACAAGGGATAGGGAGACTAGCGCTGAGCGCTCGCAGCGGCTCGCTAGGCAAAATGCCATAACATCATAGGCCCGTGCTCAGGAATCTAGCGCTGAACGTGCGCATCGTCTAATCGAGTGTAATCTTATTTTAAAACAAGAAATTTTCCGCGGACGAAGTCGCGGGCAGAAGCTAGTTTCAGATAAGTATCACTAGGATGCTTATTATTAAAAGTTACTTTTAGATATCTATTTTAGCAATTTTTACAATAAAATTGTGCAATTTTCAGCCATTACAAAAATTATAGTCATACCGATTCCATGGTCCGACGAATTTTGCTGACATAATAGGACAACTTGATATTATTAGAATACTAAAGGTAAAAAGGGCAATTTTTTTTTAAAATTCGTTCTCCATGTTTCCGACATCACATTTACCTTTCACATCGACAATGTCCAGTTTCAAGAACAAAAAATAAACACTGAATGTTAAAAAATCGTTCGACCAATCACAGGAATTGACGAGACTTGACAACTTTCGCATTAATTTTCGTACCAAACAAGTGCTAGCACAGTCTACATTTATTTAGTGCAAGATAGCTCTAAATAACTGTCCGAATTATCGAGCCAATTGTTCAATTAGTTGCCCATATGTTAAAGCAACGGTATAAAGGTTATGTAGGGGTTATTTAGAGCTATAAAACACTGTTATATTCCGTGCTAGGCTTCTGCCAAACCAGAACTACGCACCGACACGCGATTGTCAAGGCCTCGTGGAGTCAGGGTCACTCACTAAAAGCTAGGAAACCAGAGACAATGGATACAAAGACTTGCATGTCTTTACTCAATAAACAGCCTTTTTGGCGTAAACAGAAACAAAGAACAATGCAATGTTGGGTATTTCTTTGTTCTCATACTGTGTAAGTAAATAATATAATGGTTTTAATTATTAAACGACTATTTGACTTGGCGAGTGCACTACCGTGCTCCCAAATTTTCTATGACAGAATACTTATTAAATAAAATGACTGTTGTTACCATTTAAATTTCTATGATTTTTTTTATATCTACAGTCTCTAGTTTCAAAGCATTTTACAATTTAAAGCACACAGTTTACAATTTTAAAAAGAGATATGCGAACAAATTGCTATGACATAATATTGTTAGTCCTACCGTTGAGCTGACTGCCTTCAATACATCACACTTACAATACAACTAATTCATAATCATACAGTGTTATAAATAAAAATCATTAATGAGGAAAATTTAAAACTACCATGGAACTTTTAATTTTAATAGCTGGCAACATTCGAGACATCTGTCAAATAGTTCGAACTTTGAAAATGACATAACACATTTTTGAGGATTAGGGTACAGATGTAAACCCTAATCTTCCAGGCTGCATTCATTACTTTTTTTAAGGTTTCCTATAAATAAGGTATTAGATAATCTCAACTTATGGACCACTTTCAAACTTGAATAGGGCAACACACAAATATTCTTGTAGAATCGGCAATAAGTCGTCTATTATACTCTTTATATGTTCAATTGTTTTTTTTTTAAATATATTTCATTGTAATTTCTACACGGCTTAAATCACAGAAAAGATGAAAGAGATTAGAATGGCCTTGTGGGCGGGGCAAGCGTGCCTCAAAATATGATCATGCTCATAATTGACACAACCAATAGCAAACTTGCGATCTAAGTATGCGTGGTCTGTTAGTTGCGTAATGCGCGTTCGTATTGGTTTATTGCTTGCAGGGGAGTTAAAGGGTGGGAGACAAGTGGCGAAACTCGTAGTACAAATCGGAAAGTATTTCCTTTCTAATCTCTTTCATCTTTTCTGTGGTTTAAACATTATCATCTATCTATGAGGGAAACAACAGACTAACGTCAACTATTTGCGGGTTATTCTCTACCAATTATTGAGCAGTATTCTCTAGGAAATTCGCGAAATAGTTCTTTATTTTGAACAGGCAGAAAAGTATTAGTGTCTATTACAATCGATTGCAAGTTCACTGTCAATTGTCTACGTAGAACAAGGATAATGTGCCTTAAAGTATGGGAATAGGGTTTCATTTACATTGAATACAAGGTCATGTCAATCAGTTGTCGTACGTGGTTCAGGGATAATGTGCCTTATGTGTAGCGAGTTAAGGTTTAGTCTCACGTTTGTCGCTCGACGCCGAAGTTGTAGGTGTATTCGCGGTCGAGATCGAAGCGCGACCGTCGCTTTATGACCGGCAGTTGTGTCTGTAAACAAGTGGTTTTGATTAATACGGGGAAGTGCTTGAGGACTTGCTATTTTTAAAGTGAAACGCATGTGACTGAAAGAGTGATGAATGTAAATGAAGATGGATAGCGAGACTATTGCCTTGTGTCCACGGACGCGTAGCTTCATAGACACGTATTCGTCACTATACGCATGCTTTACGCAGGCATACAAAACTATGAAACTCTGTCGTATCGCGTCTATGAAGCTACGCGTCCGTAGACAGTAGGCTATTGTTTTGTATGTGAGCTTCACGCAGGCGTACACCAAACTTATAATGACGATACGCGTCTAGGAAGCTATGCGTCCGTGGACAGAAGGCCATAGACCAAAAACGAAAATAATGTGTGAGAAATGAGTCGAAGAAGATGGGAGTGAATCACAGCATGATGTTCGATTCCAGGTAAAATGGGATAGAGACATGTATTAAATGTGCTGCAGGATTGTTCCAAAGAATCACCGCAGTCATCCTCAGGCTAATAAAATAGATCTAAGTCTGTCGATTTACTATCAACAGACTTAGATTTCTATTTGAAAATCATCATCTTCCTGCCTTGATGCCGTGTTATTCGGGGTCGGTGCAACACGTTTTTTCTTCCATTCCGTTCTGTGATCCGTCATGCTATCACTAACTTCCATTGTTTCATACCACTCCTCACACAATCCATCCATCGTTTCTTTGACCTCTATCTACTTCTCCATCCATCCACATGACGGTATACTCGATAACTCTTAAATCTTTTAGAGTCACTTTCCGCATCTGTCTTTTTACTCTCTAACTCCTAAACCACGCAACGGATTTTGATGCAGTTTTCATTATCAGAAAGGTCAATAGATAAGGAAGATTAATGTAAATAATTTGCATCCGAACAAAGCTGGGGCGGGTCGCTAGTGCGTAATGCGGTTAAATGAAATAAATCTGTGTTGAGGAAAATGTGAGCATTTCCTGTTGTGATAATTACCTAAAGCCGTGTATACACGTACGAACACCCACATAGCGAACACAAACACCAAACTTGAACATTTGGTTTGTTCGTATGGACGACATTATCGAACACCAACTCGAACAGTTGGAATCGAGTTCGCGCTCAACAGTCGTGAACTCTCTTAATAGCCATGGCGGCGTCGCGTCGTTGGAAGTGGCCGATTGTGAAACCGTGTACGCACGTACCAACACGAACATAACGTACACAAACATCAGACTTGAACATTTGGTTTATATATTGAGTCTATAGGCATGGTGGCGTCATTAAAGTGGTCGATTGTGAAGTAGGGAAAAGTTTTTGATGTTCTCATTGATTCATGGAGAACACCGTCCATACAGAATATACTAAAGGATCGCCGCTAACATGATTGACGAACAGAGTGTTCGATGTTCGTTAGTGGTACATACGAGCGAACCAAGTTGTTGCGTATCATGCCACGCAACAAATTTGTTCGTACGTGAGTACACGGCTTAAAAAAAACATGTAGCCCCCTCTAACCAGTTCTCGCGGTACGCGTCCAAATCATCCCGCCACCTCTTTCTAGGCTGGCTTCGACGGCGTCTTCCTTCAGTAGGAATCCACTGTGTGGCGACGCTTGCCCAGCGGTTCCTGTGCATGCGGCTGACAAGTCCAGTCCCATTTGAGCCTGGCAGCCATTTTGCCCACGCCTATTATACCCCTTATGGAGCACGTATACTATGACAAATATAAAAATAAACTTACCAAACTATCACTAGGCAGTCCTCTCAGCTTGGGGTTCAATAAAAATGGCACTCCCTCCATCCCATTATATCCTCCTAACGTCTGGTACATGGTTGTGTTCCTTGGCAGAGGCGCGGGGCCTTTCTTCCTGCCATGAGCCACAGGGGACGTAGGCCCCAAGGGGCTCACGTGCGGGATCGGGGACTTGGCTGACGGAGGCCGGGGCGCTGGCCGCACCGGCTTGTTGATATTGTAGGAGGGGCTTAGGGCTTCGTAGTCATGGTCTGTGGTGAACTCTTCAATGTTCGGGTACGTAGTGGGGGATTGCTTGAGATTCAGGTTGTTCAGCTCTGAGACGAGAGGCGACAGTTTTGGGGGACGGTCCGGTGCTCGTAACCTGGAAGAAAAATTGACAAATTCAACATAATGATAATTATTTTTACAAACTATTGTCTACATTTCTTCTGAACTCTCCTTTCGCCGGCCTGTTGGAAGAAATTTCTTTTTGAAATAAGCAATACCTTTGTACAAATATTTATAATGTTATATCTTCGTGTATATGTGTGTACATTAATTATAAAATCTATGGTTTTTTTATAGGTTTATTTTTTTATATAAACTTAATGCAACAAGGTATTCTCCAACAGTTAACATTTGGATTAAAAAAGAGAACACTGTGGTAGGTGTGTACAATAAATACATAATAATTATTTCAATTATAATTAAATATTACTAAATTAAATTGCTAATACCTAATAATAAAATACAAGTATATGCTAAAATTATAAACTAATAAATACAATCGTTAATATAACAATTATGACGATGACCGAACTACGGTTGAGAGGACTTCAAATAGTAGTTCGGAATTTTACGCTTGAAGGAAAATTTACTTTCAGCTTGTTTGAGTTCAAAGGGAAGCACATGTGTGTATGCACGTGTTTATTATATGTATACCCTTTTTGTTACACGTTGTATAAATTGTATGGTTCGGGTACACTTCTTGATACAATGGGCAATGTTTAATAACTATAATCGGCAAAATATACGATGGTTATTGATACATAAATGATATTTATTTTGCAAATGGATTGTAAATAAAACTTTTACACGTCAATTTTATCGATTATTATTTTATTTTTTATTGTAATGAATATATATGTAATTATATGTATTTATTTATTTTTATTGTAATGAATTGTTTTGACTGATTTAATATTTATTTTTATTCAAATTGTAATTAATTATGTTGTTAATATTATTTTAGAATTGTAATGAATTATTTTGACTATAATTATGGATCAAGGTTATCTGAATTAAATGAATTTTATTTTTATTTATTTATTATTATTTAAACTAGATAAGGCTGTTGTTTCTTAGCTGACTACCCGGAGAAGAAACTCCGAGGCAAACTCAAAGATTTAAAATATTCAAAAAAAGCTTTGCTTTTTAGTTAAGTAGGATACAGCATAAATCCTTGGTGTAAGTGCAAACTTAAATAACTAATCCTTACTAATATTATAAAAGTGAAAGTGAGTTTGTTTGTTTGTTTGTTTGTTTGTTGCGTCTTCACGCCTAACTGGCAAAACCGATTTAGATGAAACTTGGTACACGGATAGACCATGTCCTGGAATAGGACATAGGATACTTTTTATCCCGGACGTATGTTCCCTTAGGATAATTTTCTACTATCACGCGAGCGCAGCCTACTAGCTACTTGAAAAATTTGAGATGAATGACAGTATGTTATGTTTATAAATTCGCGTTCCATCGTCGACCACATAATCGCGTGAGATAGTGATCAACGCTAGGTTATCAAAATCAATTAACCCCGCCCCCTATCGCTACGGCTATAACTTTCAGGCATGTGAATAATGAGTATTATCAGTATCAGTACCCCTAGCCAAGTTGATAATTTACAATCGTTAACGCTAGTAGAAAACTTCAAATGTACGGGAATCATCTCAACGCTTAGTCATGTGGTCAGAACAAAAGATGCGGGGGCGTGGCCAACTCGAGGCGTTCGACGCAAGAGAAACGGTTGTAACTTGACAAGGGGGCAAGCATGAATGATAGTAAACTTCTGAAATGGATTCTCGTGGTCCTAGTTCGCAAAGGCTACTACAGGAACAACGGTGACGTTTTAATCAGTAAAAATCTGGCTCCGCCATAAAGGAGCAGTCATTAGATGATATTATCCTAACTTTAAAACCCACACAAAAGATTTTGATGCGTTTACCACTAATATACACAACAATAAACGAGGAAGGCGAAGCCGGGACGGGTCAGTAGTCTTGTATAAACAACACATTATGATGACAGCTGATACTCGAGTTAAAATAAAATATAACAAGCTAAACGCTATGATATAAATTCGTTCGTCAATCATCGTGGCCCCGTGATCCCGTCACTCAGCGGCAGATAGAAGGTCAAACATGCTAAATGGGTAAGTGACCTGAGCGTCCTTTTAGAATATGCAATACGAAAAACCATGACATATTTACAGACTTTGACAGACTTTGTTCGTATTCAACGTTACTTACGTTATTTAATTGGCAAAATGCCATCAAGCTATTTTTTAGTAAGTAGATATACAAAGCCATTCTTAATAAGCCTGTGAAGTTTTGCATTATTATTCAATTTATTTTCTGTATTTATTAAAACTAAAAAATATTAATATAGAATGTAAAAAATAGTAGCCCACCCGGCCATTGGGAACAAAGTATACAGAGCAATACACTCTGCCGTGCAGGATAATGCCTTCTGGATCAAGCCCTTGATTCAACTGCCCAACGAGAACCTCCTTAGATGCTGGTCGTAGTTTTATTTAGCCATTGATAAACTTGCATTTGAGCAATACCTAAGTTACTTAACGGTAAGCGATGATGTGGTCGATGATGGGGCACGCTTGCCTAATAGTAAGTGAAGTAACCCACACACTCTTCACGTTAAAGACCCAAGTTATTTAATGTTGATAAAGTAAGGCTGAGATCTAGTTTCTTTTCGAATTAATGATACAACCTTCAACTTTCGTCTTGACCTTGACATACGTCTATTCGCGTTAAGAAAATAGTGAGTCGTCATATTGGGGTAAAAATTAGACAATTAATATTATAGCAAACTGTTTATTGCACAGTATTTTCAAATATAATTATTTTTTAATTCAATAATAATTGTAGGATTTTAAACTTTTTAAGAATAGGTGACGTATTCATTTTTAAAATTGACAAAAGACGCGACCGTACTGTTTGAAGGGCTTACTTCAACTAATCAATGTGACCACGACTTACTTTAATCTGATTGGTCAAAGGGCTAAGCCAAGTGACAATGATGAGTCACTATCTTCTTAACGCGAATACACTGTAGATTACTTAGGACCATTATGTTTCTAGCCACTTCGTGTCCTGCTTACCTCCTGTTGGCCTCAGGCGTGATGTTGGTGAGCACGTTCTCGTACTCGTTGTGTGTGGGCGACGTGTCGGTGCTGCCGCCGCTTATTTTGTAGCACACCACCTTGCCGTTTATCTCACTGTTGAAAAAAGAAATGCATTATTATTTGAAAGATATTACTTTGTTTAAAAACGTGGTAACATACGGGCGAAGCCGCTGGCAGAAGCTTAGTAATAAACTAAGCTAGATAAACTGATCAGATAACAGATATTTTTATCATGTATATTCCCTATTGTTTATTACATGCGAATCTAGTGATCTAATCTAAATAGACGGGCTGTATAACGAGCTGCACGCAATCTGTAAAGCCGCATTTTGGATGCAGTTGAAATTGTGATTTCAACTGCTGTGGCATTTGAAGCCACATTTTTTAATTGTATTGTGAATTTATATTGTATTGTGTATATTAAAACAAAAGATAGATGTAAGATGAAGAAATAAATAAATACTTTTTAGTATATGCCCGTTATTCCCATTATCTGTATCCCAATCATACGGACAACAATATGTCATAAAAACCATTTTATAAAAAAAAATAACCGACTTCACTAAAAAATTGAATTTAAATTGAGGAGTTCCCTCGATTTCGCCAAATTTCCATCATCAGATCCCAACTTGGTGACTATGGGACCATTTGGGAAGTATACTCTTTCCAACAAAAAAAAAATTTTTCAAATCGGTTGGCAAGCGACGAAGTTATGCGCGAACAAACATAAAAAAAAAACATACAAACATCCGAATTGAGAACCTCCTCCTTTTTTAGAAGTCTGTTAAAAAAAAAAAACATACAAACATCCGAATTGAGAACGTCCTCCTTTTTTAGAAGTCGGTTAAAAAAAACATACAAACATCCGAATTGAGAACCTCCTCCTTTTTTAGAAGTCGGTTAAAAAAAAAAACATACAAACATCCGAATTGAGAATCTCCTCCTTTTTTAGAAGTCGGTTAAAAAACCTTTCAGTTGTGCCCTTTACGTACATACGGACAAAGAAGACAACACACAGTTAACGTAATTACTTTTAAATGAAATCTTAACTGTCTCCTTTGATCCGTTTTATTTGTTTTTTAAACCTGGGCCCTCATTCAATGGGGTCGCACATACACCTTTTAATTTTGTGATAAAGTAACTGAAGAGAGCGATCTTCTCAAAAAGCGTCTATCACAAAAGTATCACGTGTCCACATTCACGGCCCACGCACTGAGCAACTAATCCGTGCTTACAGGCACCCGATATGCCAAATCCAAATTGGATCCGATTAGCCGGAATCCTGTAAAGCAGCTCAAGTCCATGTTAACAAACTCGAAGCTCATGTTTCGTTACTTATCCTTTAACCTTTTGTTTTGGAAACAACAGTTGTTGGTAGACAGTGTTAACTGAGAGTACATAAGTTTAGGACTAGGGGTGAAGTTTTTAGGAGAGGATTTTACCGGAAATGGCCAAGGGAGTATGTGTATACTCCCTTGGCCATTTCAACTACGGTCACTAGTTTCAGTTATCAGTACAACTACGGGTTGCAATCATTCTAATGTGGCTAATATAATCTTTGCTATGAAGATGCGTGAGCAGTGCAGACTAGTTAAAACACTGCTTCGACATTTGTGGCGCCAAATAAGAACTATAACAAAATAAGAAATCCTGCATCGCGCAATTAAAGTTCGCCGCGCGATTTGAGCATATACAGTAGCTAGTACGACAGCCCGAAATCATCTACCGGGCAGTTGCCCACCAGACATAACACCTGTCTGATCGGAGGATCCTTCCTTTTCAACGCCCACTTATGTAACTGCGCTCACAATAATAAACTGGCGCATACGCAAGAGTATAATGGTGATTTGATTAGAAACTGAAGTTTTTTTATTACATATCGCCTCACATACAGATTGGTCTAAATTAACACCCCCCGTCCCTGTGTATCGGCTACTGTTATTCTTGATTGTCCACTCACCCAGCCAGTATGAACCCCTGCGGCGCCTGCCTCATCTTGGAGCACACGATGACGTCGGTGACGGGCGGGTGCGAGCGCGCGGCCGCAGGGCGGGAGACGCGCGTGCACAGGCGCCGCTTGCCGGCACGACCAGCGACGCTGTACCCTGGCGGGGCGGCCTCGCGCTCTCCAACTATGACTACGCCGTCCATCACGTAGCCGGGTACCCCTGAGTAGAAGAAAAGATCAAGTTAACAAAGGTATCTATTTTTAAGTACCTAGCTCGGGCAAGTCACTAAATATACAAGTATTAGGACTTCTGTGGCGTTCGGTGTTCGTTGTGTCGACGCTTGGGGGAGGCCTATGTCCAACAGTGGACGTGTATCGGCTGAAATGATGATGAGGACTTCTTCACACGTACCACAACCACACCACGTGGCCGGGCGTATAATTTCGTATTGAAAATAAGTAGGACTATTCACACGTACCACATTTTGCAGTCGTTATCGACCGTGTGTCTGATACCGACCACGTTGCAACCACCAGCGACACTGTGAACTAGTGGCCGACCACAACGCAACCGTATCTACATTCTGTCGATACCACAACGCAACTACAAAAAGCTGCAGCGACGCTATTCACACGTAACCACTGTTTGACAGCATTTCGCTTGCTCGTGGACTTCTCTATTACAAGCTTTTATTTAGTTTCACCTGTCCCGATGTTTGTCATCATCAAATCATGCAAATTAAATGTGACCCACTTCCAGGTTATCGATTGAGCTGAAATTTTGCATGCACGTGTAAATCAGATGACAGTGCAAAATTATTATGAGATGGAGCTGATCTGATAACGGAACCGGAAGGTGGCTATAAGAACTTTGTAGTTAAACGCCACAACCCCTTCGAGTTTGGGCACGTATGATTCGCCTTCATCATCATTCATCATCATTTCAGCCGATACACGTCCACTGTTGGACTGTTGGCCTGTTGCGTCTTCCGGTACGCGGTCGCCACTCCAGAACCTTTCGGCCCCAACGGCCATCTGTTCTGCGAGCAATGTGCCCTGCCCATTGCCACTTAAGTTTGGCAATTCTTTGTGCTATGTCGGCAACTTTAGTTCTCCTGCGGATGTCTTCATTTTTGATTCGATCACGCAAGGAAACCCCGAGCATAGCCCTTTCCATTGCCCTTTGGGTGACTTTAAGCCTTCTGATGAGGCCCATTGTGAGCGACCACGTTTCGGAGCCATATGTCATCACTGGCAACACACACTGATCATAGACTTTCGTCTTGAGACACTGTGATGATTCGCCTTGACGTGTATTAATTATGTACTTATACCGAACTATAAAAGCTGGCTATAAAAAAAATATTTTCACTAAAGCTTGTCTGATTGATCTATTTATAGATTATTTAGTAATCTTATAATCTATACCGTCTAATAGTTGAAAGGGCCTACTCGTATAAGGTTTACGGTAGAAAGTTAATCGAGTGGAAAGTAATTGATTAGCTAAGCGTGTTTGGACTCCTTGTTCAAAGCCTATAACCAAAATAACTAAGCATTTAATATGTAAGTAGCGACCCGGCCTAGCCTCGCAAAGGCGCACAAAGATGTAACTAATCTTCGATATTCTCGGATTTTATCGACTATATTATACCTAGGTATAGAAAGAAAAGTATTTATTTTGGCGCACAAAACATTGTAGACAAAAAAAGGTCCAGTTTAGCGAAAATGCCAAACAACGACGAGGTAGTTGTCTGACGCCGATTTTCAACTGAACCTTGTTAGGAGTGAACGCATAGCATAGCATAAGCGGCCTTAAAATGTTGCCACTGTTGGGACTCAGGCCTCCTCGGTCGTAATCCACCACGCGAGCCTGGGAAAAGGCATCTCTTTCGAACAATCCCGCGTCTTCTCTTCACTTTAATTGTCAATTAATGAATCACATTTCACACGAATAAGTTCCCAATATCGTGCATTACTCATAAAAAACATGGTCACATTTATTCATATATTTTTTTTAGTATAAAACCCAATGACTGGTTGATTGGAATGACATCATAAATATTTAAAGCTTTGTTTGAACGGCCTAATCTCAGGAAGTACGGGTTTAAATTGAAAGATTATTTTAGTTTTGGATGAGCATTTATCGAGGAACGCTATAGGACAGGCTACCACGCGGTGACCAATAGGAGCCGAGCAGTAACCAGAGACGTGGATAATACCGTGGGGGGCAGCTACTTATAAATTAAATAACTACGAAAGTTGCTTTTTTTATAATTGTTTTTGTCTGCAGCATCGCCCGCGTACTTAAAATGTAGCCTATGTCACTTAGGAATAAAGCAGCTTTCTTTTGGTGGAAAAAATTTTAGCAATCGGACCACCATCCATCCATCCATCCATTGGACCACCTTCCAGAGATTACCACCTTTTACAAACAAAAAACAAACTTTAGCTTTTTATTATAAAAAAAATTTTTGCTCGATTTAAATATAGTATCTAGTGCGGAATCCTTCGTGTGCGAATCCGACTCGCACTTAGGCAGTTTTTTAATCATCTCCGTTCCCTCCAACACGTTGTCAGGCAACAGTGAAGCTAGACCGTGGGAAGATACAAGGATATTATGATGTCAGCACAATCATCTAATCAAAGCCAGAATACCATTACGCTGACTCTTTTATTTGTATGTCAACTTGATGACAAACACGTTAGCGTAGCATAGCATAGTCGGTCTTATAATTTTCCCACTGTTGGGACTCAGGCCTCCTCTCTAGGAGAGGGAATGGACTGTTATCCATCACGCGGGCCCAGTGCGGGTGGTGGATGTCACATGACTTCGAATTTTTGGTTCTAGGACATGCCGATTCCCTCGCGATGTTTTCCTTCACCGTTTTGAGAGCAGTGGTGATGAAATAAATTACACAAAATAATGCGCCTGGCTGGGTTTGAACAAGCGACCTACAACTAGTAAGTCGGGGCCACCACTGCTTTACAAACACGTTACATCATCATCATCATTATATCAGCCGAAAGATGTCCACTGCTGGAAATAGGCCTCCCCCAAGCGTCGCCACAACGACCGGTCCTGTGCGTAACGCATCCATCGGATTCCCGGGACCCTGACCAGGTCGTCGGTCCACCTTGTTGGAGGCCTTCCAACGCTGCGTCTTCCGGTACGTGGTCGCCACTCCAGAACACGTTACATAGTTTAAATTTTAAAAAAGTACGGACTTTTTATTAGGAAAATGCCGACGAAAAATTCCACCACTGGAGTCTGGAATGTCAAGAATCACGTACTGGATCCTTGGTATTCGTTTGTGCATCGATGTCAAAGACACCGTCCACCTTTCTACTAAGACAAAAGATTTGCGTAAATATAACATAGTTGACCTATCGGTGGCAACTAGTGAGGTCGAAAATGGAGCGGACATGCGTAACGAAGTGCCGTTGAGTTCACACGCATCTGTCTTTCTGTAGTAGTTCCATCGAGACGAGAACAAATTAAGGTAGTTGCCAGATAACCGTGGAATAACGGTCATTGACCCTCCTACATTTGATGATATTCTTAATGTCAAAAACGGAAATAAAGACATTTAATAAAGATGACTTGAATCAACATGTATCGTGATCTTTTACATGGTCTAGTAATGAAAATCAGTTCATTGTTATGTTTTCAGGTTCTTTATTCCACAGCTATCTGGCGCATTCAATATTTTCATTATTTCAACAAAATTATAGACTGAAAAAACGTAACTTTCACTTCAAAGTTCCGTTTTCAGTTTATACTTATGAACGGTGTCTCTTTAAACGGTTTTTATTTAGGACAAAATTTGCACGTAGTTGTGTTTAAAAAACCGGCACAGTGCGAGTTGGACTTGCGCACGAAGGGGTTTTTTTTTTTTTTTTTTTTCTCGACGGGGAAAATCATCTTTGACGAAACCCGCTCTTGGGTGGAACGGGAGACAGTGTCAGACTCTTACTGACTAAAAAAAAAAAAAACCCCGCGCCGTTCCTTCTAGCCTTCATACCGGGGCACGAGCTCCCTTTCGGACAACCCTGTCCCCAGTAGGCTTCGACCCAGCTGGGCCCCTCCTGCTGCTGACAACTCCTTGAGGCGCGCGGGAACAGTGCGCGCCGTCGACGTCTTGGACTCGGTCCATTACCGGTCGATCGGACAGCGAGCTACCCATGGCTCGCCGTCCGCGAGCCCGCGTCTACGGTGGCCGGAAATCGGGATCGGAATCCCGGCGACGGCGGCGAGGGCGCCGTTGCCTGATGCGGTCGGCCTCCTCCTTTGCAAGCATTACTGCTTCGCAGAAGGAGGCGACCGCCTGCCATTCCTCCTCGCTCCGGACCATGGCCTCGACCAGGGCCCGGCGCGAGAGGTCTCCGCCGCCGATCGCCCCCACGAGGGCACGGCGATGCTCCGCCCAGGCAGGGCACACCTCGACGGTGTGCTCCACCGTGTCCTCCGGGCGTTGCGCACAGTGGCGACACCCGGGCGTCTCTTCCGCCTGAATCCGATGCAGGAACCTCCCGAACTTGCCATGTCCGGTGAGGACCCGCGTCATGCGGAAGGTAAGGACGCCGTGAGGGTAAGGACGCCGTGAGGACTTGCGCACGAAGGGGTCCGTAACGTCCGTGGCAAAAACGGTAAAAAAAGCATGTTTATTGTATGGGAGCCCTACTTAATTAATATGTTATTTTGTTTTTAGTATTTGTCGTTATAGCGACCGACAGACGAACAGACAGCGGAGTCTTGGTTGGTTGGCGGACCCTAAAAAACAACGCTCACGCACATAGGTGTCTCCAATTATTTCTGGGTCAACGTTCTTTTTTTTAGTTTCAGATATCATTAAATAACTCCTCATGATCTGGGTGGAGAGAGGGAGAGTCAGACTTTGATTGACTACACACGTTTCAGTCTAGGTTATTTTCACAGGTCGGTCAAAAAGAATTTTATTTGCCAATTATATTGTTGTTTTTGAGGGAGGCCAAAGATGATAGATGGATTGTGTGAGAAGTGATATGAATGAAAAGGTGGTAAGTGATAGCGTGACGAGCGACAGGACAGAATGGAAGAAAAAAACGTGTTGCGCCGACCCCAAATAAAATGGGATAATGGCAGGTAGATGATGATATTGTTGTTTTTATTTATTTTTATTTTTGAACCCCTTTATTTATAATGGTTTTTGTTATTTATGTTTTAGGTGTGTTTATTAATAGATTTTAAGCATAGTATAACGTGTCCTCGCTGGCCGATCAGCGTCTCACCGTTGACGACGACTGGTGCTGAAAATCAGCGCTGTGGCTCTGTCTTACACGAGCCACAGCAATTAGCTGAGCGCTGGCCGTTTTGCGCGGATGAGACGCATATCCTACTTACTTGCTACTTTTAAGTCGATATTGTTATTTGTATTTTTAATATATGCGCCATGTTTGACGCAAAAAAAGCGTTTTTTTCTATTTATGCGGGCGAAGCTGCTGCCAGAAATTAAACCGGAAATAATTTAAAAAAATCAAAGCCAATCTAATTGCGGCAAGTACAGGAACGGTCGCGCTGATTCACTTTCATTAAAGTTGTGTGCGAAGGTCGAATCTGTTGTCCGATGATTACTCAATGGCCGTAACGGGGCCACGAACGACGACAGACCAGCGACCAGCCCCCAGACACGCTTAAGGCGAAGACACGATCAACAACTTCTTGAGGGTGCAAAAAAATGAAGCTAGAACTATATTAGACCGACGCACACGTGTATCCCGCCTGGTTTGTACGTAGAACAACGTCACGTGGCGTCGCGTAGAGTGGATCAAGTGTAGCTCTATAAGTCTAGTTTTCATATAAAATATATGGAGACCGAAACGACTCAACACCCCCCTAGCCAAGTTACGACCGTTGCGTTTCGAGTCTCTTGCGTCGAACGCCTCGAGTAGGCTACGCCTCCGATTCCTTTGTTCTGAAGTCATCTCAACGCTCAGTCACGTGGTCAGAACAAAGGAATCGGAGACGTGGCATACTCGTGGCGTAACTAAGCATGCGGGACAGTAACTCTGCATTCTATAGCCACGGTATCTACTATCTAGTCTTTGAAACATTCCCATAGTGCAGTCCGACGCTTAAGGTGTTACCAGAGCCTTAAACGTGTTTACTATAGCAATACTGGGTCAGTGCCTCATTATTATTAGATCGGCGCGTCGCCTGTGATGGATTTTTTAATACGCGTTTATTGTTCTCCGAGAAATGCGTGTTGAATGTGGTTCACAAAGAAAGGAACGCCTTTCTGGCGTCATCTCTTTTGTCACCTATGGGGATTGAAGAGCTAAACGAGATGGAGTACCCAGTCGCAAATAGACGACTCTGGCGAATAGGACACGAAACACACTCGTCAGACCAATCCGACGCAAGCAGTTAAAGTTAACTAATTATTCTGTCTGAAAGTGCAGTATGTGACAAATATCACTGTAAACACTCAAATCTCAGATTAGAGTCGACAAAAACTTATCTTTCTTTCTTTTTATTTCGTTTAAAAGGGCTTTGGACTCAGATAAAGAGCATATCACCATAGCGGGCTTTCATAATTCATTTTATCACGTTGACCCATTTATCTTGCCGGCCAGTATTTACTGTTGTGTAACCCAGTGGGCAAAGACAATGCATAGTTCTGTCACAGAGCGGCGCGTATCGACACGTTTATCGATTTACGAACCATTTAGTGTCGGATAACGAGTAAGACAATCGATTTGAAGCCTTTCTCTGTTACAATTGTACTTGTTGCTCGAATGACTAACCGAACTACATATAAACACGGAAAACCAGAATTAAATTAGACTAGTTCAATTACCTTATCTATTTCCTAACTGTTTAACAATAGTGTTCGTATTTTTCCTAAATTGGGTTGGTTTTTTTATTATTATTGGTAACAAAAAGTACTTTCTATCTAAAATCGCAAGTAGAAAGAAGTTTTCAAATTCGTTCAATATTAAGTAATTTAGAAACCTTTCAAATCCAGTGGAATGAGAACTGTTAAGTACAAGAAACCGGATGCACAATCACAGAAAACGCTCATGTACAATTGTGTATCCTACATGCTGCCCTGCGTTCAAAAATAACCAGAGTCGAGTAGAGCTGCAACCCCGGGAAGTTCTTTTATAACTCGACTAGCTACCCTAGAGTTATCCCAACTACCTCTAGCTCTGAGCAGGGTAGGTTGGAGTAAGCGGCCAATGCTTGACATTGACAGTTGAACTCGGTTTGCGTTCAAAAATGCCAGGGTAGATTAATTACCTGATGACGTCATTAGAGTTAACTCTAAACTCAAATTTGAACGCAGCCCTGCAATGTTTCGTCATTGCCATTAGGTTACGTGTGTACAAAAGAGATAGCGAGATTCCCATCATCTTTCTCCTACTAACATTTAAATTAACCAACTAGCTTCTTCCAACGGCTTCGACCGCGTGATTTTTGGTTTCTTTATACAAACTTTGGACCCCCGTTTGATGACGTTTGATTTTCCAAAATTCACCCCCTGAGGGGATGCCCTCAGGGTGTGAATTTTGGAAAATCCGTTCTTAGCGGATGTCCTCACCCTATAAGGAACCTACCTGCCGTTTGTAGGTGTTATAGTTTCTGAGATTTCGTGATTAATCACCGAGTGGTAGTTCGTTTTTATTTAATACATCGATTTAGATGCTGTTTTCAGAAAAAGATAAATTGTTAGTTTTATTCGTCCATCATCATCTTCTTGCCCTTGCCCCGTTTTATTTGGGGTCAGCGACTCAGCGCAACACGTTTTTTTATGCCATTCCGATCTGCCACCCGTCACGATATAACTAACTCCCTTTTATTTCCATCTTCTTATTAGTATTACGTATACAGATAAATCCCCAATTGCGTATAGATGACGTACTTTTATCACGTTTCATTTGAGTCTTTACGATTTGTGTCGACCACAATAATCTGAGGTCATATCTATTTCTGGAGTACGCACTTTTTCTTACTCCGCAGTTTACGACTTTGAAGTCCGGAGGATTCTATATAACAAAGATTCATGTCGACAGAGAACTTAACGCGATCCATTTGAAGACCTAAACTGTACTGTTACAGGGATGGTATTACACAACCACGACATTATTTCTAGTATATGCGAAACCTGAAAACTCTTTGTTCAGAATCAGTAAGTAACTGAATCGATTCCAATATTTTTTACACCACGTTAGATTTTTCCCAAAAATATTTAAAAAAGGTCACAAGTTGGACGCCGCCGACACTAAATACAACACAGGTCCTGGTGGGTCATAACGGGCACTAGGCGCTAGCTCAGCTGGGTGCAGAAACAAAACAACCGCTCAGTCGCCCGGAAAGCCCGGTTACCACGTATTTGTGCGGTTACTTATCTCTGTGATTTTTATGATACAGTTATGAAATTCTGTTCATACGATCTTTACATTAAAATACACGTGTATCATGGCGCATTACTTTGTGTAATTTATTTTATCACCACTGCTCTCAAAACGGTAAAGGAAAACATCATAAGGAAACCGGCATGTCCTAGAACCAAAAATTCGAAGACATGTGACATCCACCAACACGCACTGGGCCCGCGTGGTCGATTACGGCCCATTCCCTCTCCTAGAGAGGAGGCCTGAGTCTCAGCAGTGGGAACATTAAAAAGGCTGATGATGATGACACGTGTTTCGGGCTTCGCATATACTAATAGTAGATTATGCACCGAGGGGCTAAAGTTGTGTCTTATGTCACGGGCGTCATATTGAATCTCGAGCGCAATAAAGGATTCGGGATTTAATACAAGAAGCCTCAATGCAGCAAGGGATTCAAGCTAGCCCAAGGCAAAGACACCTTTAGCCCAGAGGAGGATACTCTACTTTTTACACCTACTGTGAGAAAATAATAGTCACATTATTGACCAGCGGGTCATAATGAAAACATTATTGACCGGCTGTGCCCCCGGCCACTAATTACTCACTTTAGGTTAAGGTTGCTTGACATATAATTTGACATTTTCGAGCAGGTGGTGTGAAAAAATAATATTGTATAGAGTGTACAGCTCCATCCTTCTTCTCGCTTGCACGCTTGACATTTAACACGTCATAGTAAGATCCCTAATGGTTTAAGTGAACGGAATGCGCCAGAGCTCTTCCAATTAATCTTGTGCCTCCAGGATTTTAATCATTTCATATTTTAACGGTCATTCAAGCTCGTTGTAAGGCGAGGAGCATTAACTACGTTTACTTTAATGAGATTATCAACAGTAAAAGCATTTGGAATGAGGGTGAAAGTGTTTAATTTTACGGTCTAAGCTTGTTCTAGGTCAAGGTTACATTATGGAAATTATCTAAGTTCGACTCTTCATTATTTTGTGTTAGAGACAGTACAATTTTCCCGATATAACATGGTAACTACTTAACTAGATAGATTATCAAACGTTGGAGAAAACCCAGTGAATAGTCAATCATAAATAGCATAGCATAGTCGGCCTTATAATGGTCCCACTGTTGGGACTCAGGCCTCCTCTCTAGGGGCCGTTATTACAACAGATTATGAGGGCCTAGCCATTTATAGAACACAGGCCCTACCACGACCTCTAAACACGATGCATTTGATGACCTAAATTGAACTGTTAATAGGATGGAGCTATTTAGGGTTCGTAGCTCCATCCCTCTTTTTCACAACACGTCATGGTACAGCTAATGTTACTACTATAAGTCAAGTCGCCAAAAGTACAGCAGTAATACAATAAAACACTTACCCTCCGACTTGGACAAACAAATATAATGGCTTGGCTTCTTCCCGAACAGTCCATTGGTGCGCAGCAACCCTGCATCGGCGTCTTCATCATAGGTCCGGCTGACCGGCCAGTACCCTAAGGGGCACTTGGCTGCACTCTCCACGATCTGCAGGGACAGGAGCGGTCGCTCGTCAGGCAACGCGCCCCCAAGCGCGCTCAGCACTTTCGACATCTTCGAGCTATGTCATCACTCAGTCTTTGACAGAAGTCTGCACTTCTTATGGATCAGTCTTCTCATATAATTAGATTAGCACCTGTAACAAGTATAATATGGAAATAAGAACACTTCACTTTGAACGGGAAGTTCTTTAACGACTAACTCGAATAAAAGTTATTCTAACACGCGGTTTGAACTGTAGGTACTTTTATTTTCCTTATTATAATATCAGGTAACTATTTGAACAGGAGGAAAATATACTAACAGAAGCCGATAAGCATTTCGTGGCAAATACACTAATCGTTTTTATTAAAATTTCAGAGAAAATAATTTTCTGCGTCACTACAAGACAACCTTCTCCACGTCTCTAAAACTCATCTTTGATTATAGATTGCAACTAGGCTAGACGTCTGGCGACCGTTTGAGAATCCCCCCCAAAGAAGTTACTCCAGACAAGGTGGATTACAATGACGGGGGTCACAGACCTTCACTTGAACTAATCTAAACGAGGTCTGCCCCCTATCCCAGGTCAAATAGGTCCCAGACAGTTATTACACTAGACTTAGATCTATTGATGAAATGTGAACAAACTTTGGGTCAAAAGGTGTTGAGAAAAATTTAATTTACTGTCTGGATTAAGGGCAAGAATTACCAACATTTAATCGGATTATTGTAATACATAAATCCTCTTTGAAAAAGGTGAAGTTATTGCCACTTATAGGTTTATATTCAGCGAATAAGCTTAAGCTTCTATGTGCTCACATTGTTACGTAAATTCTAGCTTGACTACAAAACGTAGATAACAATCTACTCTTCATAAAGAACGTTCTGAATGCGCTAGAGGAACTTATCAATGTAATATATTATATTTAATCATTTTATAAGCATTATCGTGTTGTTAGATCTAATAAGCTGATATTCCTATCAATATTGTGTTTAGTAAAATGTTTCATGTACAGCATAATTTACATCGTGTAGGTTGATCACTATGTGTTCAAGTCAAATGAAAATGGAATCGGATCCTCGCTTCCACGAGCTTCGACAAGTCAGTAGGCTGACCTAATAAAAGGCTGGCTGACATAATTTTCAGTCTTCCATAACATGAAAGTATTTATTTATTTTAAATCCACAGCTTTAATTTGTGTTGCAGATAAAAACCCCCATGAAAAAGAAAATTAAGATAAAAGAATTTGAATTGCCATTTATGAAGATCTCGTGATTGGGGAAAAGGTTTTTCCCAGTAGTTATTTAAAACTAAATATGTAATAATATTCCACAACTATCACACAACGCCGTCTAGTCCCAAGCTAAGCAGAGCTTGTGTTATGGGTACTAGACAACTTATAAACACACTTATATATTTCTATATACATACATATCTTCCATCTTCTATATTACGAGGGTGGATTGAAAAGTTCGCGGCCTAACACATAAATACTTGAACTATTTTAATGTAACTGACCTCATTCGATTTGCTTACTCTCTGGTTGTCACATTGTAAAATTCTATCGCAATAGCATTATCCGTTTTTAAGTTAGACCATATTTTGTGAGCCTAAGTGTAGCGTTTTTAAAGAATGGAGAAAATTGTGCAACTTGCGGTCATCTACCTGTTTAAAAAAAAAACTAACTCCAAAAGAGATTCACGAAGATATGTCAACAACATTGAGGGAATCTGCTCCGTCGTATACGACTGTGAAAAAGTGGGTTGCAGAATTTAAACGCGGACGAGAGAGTATTGAAGATGACCCTCGCTCCGGCCGGCCTACGACGTCTACGACTGAAAAAAACATCGGGAAAATCTGTGATCTGATATTGGCAGATCGGAGATTGACCATCAAGGAGATTGCAGACACTATTGGCATCTCGTATGAACGAACACAAAACATCATAGTCAATGAACTTGGATTTTCTAAGGTTTCTGCGCGGTGAGTACCCAGATTGCTTTCAGTTGAACAAAAACGAATACGGCTCACGATTTCTCGCGACTGTTTGGAAATGTTTGAGGCTGATCGACAAGATTTTTTGGCCAGATTTGTGACAATGGATGAAACCTGGGTACACCACTACACCCCAGAGTCAAAACAGCAATCCAAGCAGCGGAAAAAACTTGATGAACCGACTCCAAAAAAAGCTAAAGCAATTTTGTCCGCTGGCAAGGTGATGGCGTCAGTTTTTTGGGATGCTAAGGCTGTCATCATGGTGGACTACCTTGCAAAAGGTGAAACTATAAACTCGGCTTATTACTGCACCTTTTTACGTCGTTTGCGTAAAACAATCAAAGAGAAAAGGCCAGGATTCCTCAGCAAGAAAGTGTTGTTCCATCAGGATAATGCACGCGTTTACACGTCTGTTGAATCTATGGCTCAAATTCGTGATTGTGGCTTTGAATTACTGCCACATCCCGCCTATTCCCCTGATTTGGCACCTTCAGATTTTCATTTATTCCCAAACCTAAAAAAACACCTTGGAGGTCAAAAATTTTCATCAAATGAGAAGGTCGAAGCTGCGGTGGGTGACTTTTTTGAAGGCCTTGAAGAAACTTTTTTTATGACTGGCATACAGGCGTTGGAAACCAGATGGAAGAAGTGCATTATGTTAAGTGGAGATTACGTGGAAAAATAAATTTACTTTTATTTACATTTTATTTATTTTTCTGGCTGAGGCCGCGAACTTTTCAATCCATCCTCGTATAAAAATTACCCCCGTTTTCCGTTGTCACGACTTGGCATGAAAACGGCTTGACCGATTTGGCTGTTTTTTTTTTTTTTGTTGTGATTGTTATTGTGAGGAGAAGGTTCTTATGGAAAAAAAAATAAAAATTAGGGTAGTGTAGGGTAGAGTAGAGTAGCGTAGGGTAGAGTAGGGTAGAGCAGGGTAGAGTAGGGTAAAGTTGGGTATAGTAGGGTGGAGTAGGGAAGAGCGGGAGCGAAGCCGCGCGGGCAAAAGCTAGTTATAGATAAATTACACCCAGACGCAGAACAAATGATCATGCTCATCACACTAAATACTACCACACACAACAACTTATTCTGTGGCAAAGCCTCTCTAGTCTCAAAGAATCCCAAGCCATTAATCTTCAAGAACTGAAACTCCAATGAATGAAATCCAAGTCGATACTACAAATGATCACGTGACGTACCTAATGAACTATGAAGCTCGATTCGTT
The DNA here is from genome assembly GCA_949319445.1 of Mythimna lalbum. Taxonomy (NCBI): domain Eukaryota; kingdom Metazoa; phylum Arthropoda; class Insecta; order Lepidoptera; family Noctuidae; genus Mythimna; species Mythimna lalbum. Next base: position 23,230,131 of record OX439346.1, read on the forward strand.
TACATAACCACATAGAACAGGTATGAATAATAATTGGCAGGCACTACGGCGATACAAGGTCGCCATTAAAAAGCGATTAACGTACAAAAAGCTATGTAATATCAGGTCTCAGCAACGGCTATCAAGAGGCGAGATACAGTTGTATAAAAAGTCCACAGGGCATTGACTAGGAGTAATAGTCTTGGACATAGACAAGCAATCTTCAAGATTACTGTAATTACTTCGCTTGGGTGGTTTTGTCAGTTACGAATTAATTCCAATCTTTGATACATTTGCCATCCTTTTTTGTGGTGGAGGATAGCGTCTTAAACCTACGGCCAGGGGGATGTAGCATTTCCTTGACGCTATTCTCCGAAATCTATCTCCCACCCTTGGGAGCATCGTTCTTCTTTCAAAAGCCTACTCTCAATGAACTGACTTTTGTCTACTGCTTCAGCCGTTCGAGGACAACGTCAGCAAAACGATGCGGACCTCACTTCTGATGGACACTGGTTATTTCTCCGAAGGATCCTTTCGAGGTAAGGACCTCGATGGGGTCTTTCGATCTTTCACTGATTCAAACGATAAGTTTCTTATTTCTCGATTATAAGTGTGGGACATTCAGAAGATTTCAGAAGAATAGTACAGAAATATCTGGTCTTGAAAATGTAAAGACATCCTGGGATCCTAGCAGCCTGCCTAGTAAAATAATCATCCTTTTAACGTTCCCATTTCTGGAACTCAGGCCTCCTCTATAGGAGAGGATAGGGGCCGTAATCTACCGCGCGGGCCCAGTGCAGGTTGGGGTCGAGTAACTCTTAATAATATCACATGTACGCTATTTTTTTTTTTATAAATCCTGAACACGTTTCGTACGAGTTTATAGGCGTATTAAATATATTATTATTAATAAAGTTGCTCAACCACCTGATAAAATGACTTCAACGTCTTTACCCCGTTCTCAACGAGACAGCCTTGCAGCTTGGACCTTAACCTTGAAACTATGTATAGCTTGTTACGCTCTGGTGGAAACTGATAGTTAAATATTCCTTCGGAGCCTAATCTACGAGTAGCAAAATAATGTGCGATACGGTGCACATTACGGTGTGAAAATTTTGTGTTTATGAAAGGGAAGGCTATGGGTGTTTTTAATATCGTGCGGTTTGATCACGCATTAGATTGCTCCGCATGCGTACCCCCCACAAATGTCCATTTCATACGAGTGCGTGTAATAGGCATTCGGGACGCATTTTTTTGCATTTTGAAATTTTCTGCATGCGAGTCTAACCCGAATGCATGATGAAATCCGCACGATACATCGTTTTGATTGGGAGACTAACGAATTTGGGAATCATCGTAGGATATTTTAGCGTAAGCACTTAAAAACTGGCCTCACAGCAAAATAACCCAGTTGATCCTACTTATCTTTCAGAATATTTATTCTGTTATCAATGTCCTATATCATTCACACAAAACACGATGAGTAATTTGAACAGCAAGAGATATAGGGAAAAACCTGATATTTCATAGGCACAAACATGTTAAAAAACTTGTTATGACGGATTCTACTTGATGTGCGATCGCAATCAATGGATAGAGCTTCGGATTCTTTATTACAGTCTTCTTAGTACAGTCCGGACTCCGGAGACGTTGCGCTATCACGAGATCCTTAGTGTAAAACTCTCAAAAATTTGAAAAGACCGCAGAATAACCAAAAAAGTCTTTCCAATTATTCTATATGGAGTTGAGACGTGGACGCCGAGGATACGAGACCGTCGCAAGATTGACGCACTGGAAATGTGGTGCTGGAGACGCATGCTTGGACTTCCATGGACCGCGCACCGAATCAATATATCGATCCTGAAAGAACTCAATATTAAAAAGAGATTATCGTCGTCTGTGCAAATACGAATCCTCAAATTCTTCGGACATATCACCCGCAACGTGGACTCGATGGAGCGTTTCGTGGAGGGAAAGTCGAGGGCAAAAGATCTCGTGGACGCTCTCCAGCATGTGGACGGACCTCATCAAAACCGTGACACACTGCAGCGTAAATGAAGGCTCCCAAGCCGCCAAACACAGAGCTGCATGGCATCGTATCGCGAGAGAGGTCAGAGTGGTTGTGGTCATGTCTCGGTCGAGTCAAGAGTGTACGACTGAGAAGAGTACAGTTCTATGAATTATATTCGAATTCTGAGGAGCAATTGCGTCATAGCGAATGCGGAACCTGTATAATGTTATCATTAGTGATTCATTGGAGACTAAGGACATTTTCAAAGAACTTGCGAATGCTTACTAATAGCCTTCTATGTATCTGCGACATAATTACAACTTTTGTCCAAACATTCTGGGTTTTTCTTCTGAAATATTATTTATTTATTTAATCTTCATGCAACAAAAAAAGTGCACAGGCGGACTTGACGCGCAAAATTTTGTTAATGTTTTTGGTCGCCCAGGGTAACAGCCCCGACTTATCGAGTTGTAGGTCGAGAGTTCAAATTCAAACCGAGCCAGGCGCATTCACCATCATCATCATTTCAGCTTATGGACGTCCACTGTTGGACATAGGCCTCCCTCAAGTGTCACCACAATGAACGATCCTATCCGTCCGGCATCCATCGGATTACCGCAACTTTCACCAGGTCTACCTTAAAGGAGGCCTTCCAACGCCAGGCGCATTACTTTGTGTACTTTATTTCATCATTACTGCGATCAAAGCGGTGAAGGAAAACATCGTGAGGAAACCGGCATGTCCAAGAACTAAAAAAAATCGAAAACATGCGGCCTACATCAATACGCACTGGACCCGTGTGGTAATTTACGGCCAATTTTCTCTCCTAGAGAGGAGGCCAGCAGTGGGAACATTAAAAAGCTGATTATGCTTCTTTAACAACTTCCTGGCGTCTTCATCTCGTTCAGTTTAGCAGTCAATCAATTCTAAACACGCAAATATTTATAGTCGTTTCATGAGTCACAGATATTTGCTGTCATTTCGGCATAACCAATAGCTTGGCTATTTTATAAATAACCATTTACGTAGGTACATTCCGTACGTGCGGCGATCGTGACCGACATTTTAGTATCTAGTTATTTCCTAAAATGGTTGGAAAATCGTATAACTACTGGCATACTATAGACGCTGAATGGTAGTAAGTAAATGTGAAAGTCAGGGTCGGGACCAGGCCCGAGTCAACGGGCATGTTGTGTTAGAACACATGCCAACGCGTGCCAGAAGATGTCAACATAATTGACGGGGCCAGCTAAGGGACCGATGCCTGCCAGAGTGCCATGGCATCGGGTGGATTTTAGTCAATAACTCTAATAGGTACTCCTGGTTGATGATTTCCCATCCAAAAAAAATTAATTCTTAGCTTCTTACGTCTTTACGGCGATGATTGACGGAGAAGCTATCGATACCAGATAGCTTAATTGAAAAAAGGCATTAAGTATTGAACTGTAAGCAGCTAATATTAACTGAACTGTGGAGCTGTACCCATTCCGGGTCCGTCGAACAATGTCCGTCTGCGGGAGAACCGCTGCGGTCCCCTGACTGCCGATATCGATAGAAAAAGTGGCTAAACCAAAACTGGACCTACCCGACCCTTTCGATATCGAACAACGACACCAATCAATAAATTAATAGGTCTAGACAATGTTTCTTTTTGTTTAGCCAATAGGACAGAACGTTTTCGGGGTGACGACAGCGCGCCAACATGCGCAGCACGTTGCAAGGCCTCTTACATCACAAAGTGTACCGATCACCTGGCAAATACGCTGGATGAAAAAAACAGAACCAGTTCAGCTAGGTTCAGCCAGTGGAGTTTCCAGAACTCCGTGGTTTCAAACATCATCATGTTCCTAACTTTTTACCAACTATGCCTTAGGGGTAGGGGGTCCGATTCCAGTTTGACCGGATGCGGCTGAATATCGTGTTTTACATGGAGCGACTGTCCATCAGACGTCCACAACCCAGTTACTGGGCAACACGATACTCCTTTCCTTTGGGCAGACTGATGGTCAAACTTTCTGACTTCTTGTAACGACTTTCAAAGATGAAAGATCTTCGTATGACAACCGGGACCAACAGCTTTACGTGCTTTCCGACATATTACAGGCACGGGGTGTCTGTAATGTCCTTGATAAACTATGTGTAAGGTGGTGCCTCCACCGCGGACATTTCTGCCTGATCACTTAAAAATTTTTTCGCTGGAATCCTGAGGTGCGGCGCCAAACCAACCTATTAATATACCCAAAATTAACTTAACGGTGGTCAGGCGGAAGTGTCTTTCATGGTAGGTTAGGTACATATGAATTTTAAAAAATCACATTGTTACTAGCTCGGTTTCGAACCCGCAATCTCACGCATGAGAGGCGAGTACCTTAACCACTGGGTCTTAGTCATAGCATAGAAATCAAAAAGTCCGTTTTTGGCACCAAATAAGTGTTTACATAACAGTATATTTATAATTCACACAACTCATTAAGATAACTAACTAAATTGCTTTGACTAGTTAAATTCATTTAACTAATGATTGCAGTCATTACAAAAGCAGGTATTTCATTACCAGTAATTATTACGTCAGACCATTTTGCTAATAAACCTCGTTTTGCATTGTTTAGTACTGAAATAGATAAAAACTGCATAGAATAGTCAGAATTTACAGGAAAATTAAGCAAAGGTATATCCAAAGGGGCCGCAGGCATGGGCGTACCTAGGTGGGGGTAATCTTGCAGAAAAAACTTGCTTAATTACTAATCAAAGTGTAAACGCAGTAGACACTGTCAAAATGCACGGTGCCATTGCCAATAAACCTACATATACCTAATGTTTCATGTAGGTGTGTTTGTGTAGTGTGTATGACAAAATAGCCGCGGACGATCCCACCTAAAAAATCTAACTTGCCCCCCCTAGGCCAGAAGCTGGGTACGCCCATGGCCGCAGGGTTGTATCATAGAGTTACCGCGATCTTGAGACCCTAACACGAACTCTTAGGGTGTTCCTAATATTATTATTTTTTGCTTTGACGGCCTTATAATGTTCCCACTGTTGGGACTCAAGCTTCCTCTCAATTTTCTAATATGAAAGAAAGAAAACATTTTTTTTACGCGAAAAAAGACTCAATGCGGGTTTAATCCGCATGTAGAAATTTTCAAAATACAAAAAAGCGCGCCCCGCGTGCGTATTCCACGAATTACCATAAACTGTGATTTTAATTGTGACCGATTTGATTATTATTTTCTTTATTTGTATATGGGTCAATGTTACTTGCAGTAAATAAATTATTATTATTATAATTAACACATGTATGAAATCGACATTTGCGGGAGTTACGCGTGCGGAGCAAACCCGCATGCGTGATGAAATCCGCACGATATTAAAAATATTCTTACAGCGATCGATTTTACGACCTAACACGTTAATTGTGGCGACACTTGGTGGGACCTATACCCAACTTCGGCTGAAATGTTGATGATGATGATGAGGAGATACGGTTACTTTTGTAGCAAACTATCATGAGTAGTTTAGGCACATGTTACATCAAAAACAACTTTTATTTGATTGCATGCCTTTTTATGATTACTTCACCAAGTTACCACAAAAACCTTATCTATTTCAAAAGCCAGTGCCCTCATTACGTTCAACAATGATATTATCTAGTGAGCCGAACTCAGCACCTGGCCAGTCCATGCTGCATGCTAATTGTTAACTAACCCAGATATCATACTACTCACTTATAACTGTACTTGTTGCCCACTGTGAGAATAGATCATGAATCATATCTGTTTTTTTTACAAAACAAGTTGTAGGTCAACCTCTTTCGTATAAAAAATTTAGTGTTGTCTATCAAAGTGTTGAGTTCTTTTTTTTTATTTCTAGTTTATTCTTTGGACCATTGATGTGGTACTACTTGGTTGGGAGAAAGGTAATCATCCAATGACTTTTCCTAGTCTGGGTGGAGCGCGAGAGCGTGTCAGAATTTTACTGATTAAAACCACACCTATGTCCTTCAGTTGCCCTTCGCATTTTAGGACTACGGGTTTCCTTTTCAGAAAATCCCCGCGTTCCTAGCGGGCATCGGCTCTGCTGGACCCCTACGGTTTGGTGAAATCTCTTTGAGGAGCGCGTGGATCACTACGCATTGTCGACGACTGAGGCTCGGTCCGGTCGATAACGGACTGCCAGACGGCAGACCTATAGCTCGACGTCCGCAAGTTCGTCTATCGTGGCTGGTAGTCAGAATCAATCCAACAACATCGGCTGGGGAGTAAAGATGTTCGTTTCCTCACGCGTGCGGCCTTTTCCTTCGCTAGCATTACTAGTTTGCAGAAGAAGGCGATCGCCTGTCATTTCTCTTCGCTCCGGACTAGAGCCAAACCAGGGCCTTGCACGAGAAAACGACTACGGAGAGAATACGGCTGAGCTTTGCCCAAACGGGACACACCTCCACCGTGTGCTCCGGGCGATCCACACAGTGGTGATACCCGGGCGTTTCTTCCGCCTGAATCCGATGCAGAAACCTCCCGAATTTATCAATGCGCGGCTACGACGCCGTGACGCCACTACAGCCATTTCTCAGAGGGGACTTACCGCCATGATCATGGCGTTCCCAGCACTAGGTTGCGACAATCGTTGTCGCCATTTTATCATGAAATCTCAGGAAAAGTAAAAAAAAAATTGCAATTGGACCAGTACTTTCAGAGATTACCTACCGCCAACAAACGAAAAAAAAAAAAAAACATAAAAACAAACTTTACCTCTTTACAATATTAGCATAGACATAGCTGCTGCTAACCTCTAGTTAGCCCTAACATTCTTGGTATAGTGCCAAGATGATAGTGGATGTAAACTTTATGTTTTGAGAGTCAATATTTATTTTTTATTTTGTTTTATTTCTTTCAGATTTGTTTATCTGTTTGCCGCAAGCGTGCTACCGTTGAGCAAGAGGGCAGAACTAATAGGTTTTTCAATCTGGAATTTTTAAACCTGAGACTTGGACAAATTGTTTTTTTTTTACGTGACTTTTCCCAATCTAGGTAAAGTGTCAGATTTTTACTTATTAGTAAAAATCTACAATCAATCTACTATCTTGATTTTAAAATTACAATACAACACTATTACACAACAACAACAATACTACACAATAGTGTTGTATCCCCTCACTGAGGCTACAGTCTACACAATAGTGTTGTAATGTAATTTTAAAATCAAAGACTTGTTAGAAATCCTAAGTTTCTGTTCACCACTTTTTTTTCTATGTGAGAAATCATCAAATGAATTCTTTCCAGGGGGAGAAAGAAGGAGTGGCAGACTTTAACTTTTAGAATAATGTAATTAGAGACACAATAGAAAGACATGATAGAGCGAATGCCGACGTTCACTTGGGGTATAATGAATTAAGTGATTAAAACACACTGGTTTCCACTGCTTGCCCTTTGTGAGCTCACAGTAACTCTTTTAAACACAAACTGTGCAGACTTGGACACATGGAGCCTTCACTTAAATTATATGCCCTAGCTTCTGACGCACTAGTGCACTAGCTTTTGACGTTTTATAAGTGCCCATGTAGACCTATGTGAAATAAAATATTTTGACTTTGACTTTGATATGATGTACTACAGATAACCTTCTGCCTATACCTTTAGGAATACAAGCATGTTGAGTTAGCTATGCTAAAATGCTTCAGAGCAGTATTGTGTGTTCTTTGTGCTCCAATTGATATAATTGAATGATAAAGTGTTGCATGAATTACATCTCAACAACTAAACATCTAGCCAAGGCTTAAAGTCTACCAGTTAGGATGATTCGTTTTTATTTCTGATAAGAAATGAACAGCTGTGCACTAGATTTTAAGTCTTTAATGCAATGACACATTTCATCGTGAATTGGTGTGAAAATATATAGTGCTAAAATAAAGCAAAACTACTGATGCACAGGACCGATTGTTGTGGTGACGCTTGGGGAAGGCCTATGTCCAGCAGAAGACGTCTTTTGGCTGATATGACTTAATTTAAGTAATACTTTAATCTTTCAATCATGGTAATTAGAGACACAATAGAAAGACAATAGGTACATCGAAACCCAAGGAACATTGGCGTTCGCTAGGGGTTTAATGAATTAATATTTTAACTTCTCAATCATTAATATTTTAGCATGTTCCTGAGTCACAGACACCGACATTCGCTTGGTATTTGATGAGTTAAATCTAATATAAAATTTTCTAGACCCAAAACAAAATTAAATATCAGATTTTAAAATATTGTAATGTATATAGAAATAATATAAAAACAAATGAACACAGGCTGAATCAATGATATTCGTATGCATGATTCAATCTATATCTATATATATAAAAATGAGTCCCGTTTTCCGTTGTCACGACATGGCATGAAAACGGCTTGACCGATTTGGCTGATTTTTTTTTTGTTGTGATTGTTATCGTGAGGACAAGGTTCTTATGGAAAAAAAATAAGAGTAGGGTAGGGTAGGGTAGAGTAGGGTAGGGTAGAGTAGGGTAGGGTAGGGTAGAGTAGGGTAGGGTAGAGTAGGGTGGAGTAGGGAAGAGCGGGAGCGAAGCCGCGTGGGCAAAAGCTAGTAGTCAATAAAATATCTTGCCTCAAGGAAGATTACAAGTTTCTCACAGTGTTCATGCCAGAGACCTCTTTAGGCAATAAATAGTGTCTTTGAACTCTACATTCCTCTGTTATCTCTAATTTGTATAGTCACATTTTCAAGGGTTTAATTCATTAACATTTCAAATATGGTAATTAGAGACAATTAATTAGAGAAAGACAATGAGAGAGTGAACACTGGGCTTTGCTTGGGGTTTAAATAATTAATTACAGTATTCAAAAGGTTTATTTTTAATTACTAATATAGTCTGATATAGTTTATCTGTTAGTTTATTGTAGACTAGAACAGTATTTGCACAATATTATAACTAAAAAGGCACAGTCAAAAATAATTCAGTTATTAATTTTTAGAGATATTTTGGCATGTAGTATGCAGTTATTTGTTGATAATGAGTTTCCTGTGAGACATATGCAGTGAATCTGAACACTTTTTTAAAATTTGGAAACAGGAACTTATTGTTTGATATGATTTTATCAAATAAATTGTGCATAAACTTTGAATTTAGTAATAGTTACATGTAGAGATAGAGGTTTTGATTAGTATTGTTTCCAAGAATGTTAAGGTAAAGGTTTTTGCTTTTTGCTTAGTGCTTGTGACAATGAAATGTAAACCTAAGAATGTAACATGATATAACAACATAACCGTGGGAAAATTTAATTGATTAAACAAAGAAACACAAAGAATCCTCTGAGTTGTAGGAATTTAACAAACAACACTTACCTGATGTGAATGGAAGAAAACAGTATCATGAATCAAACATTTACGTTTGAAAACGAAACACAAACTGGGGTTTCCGTCTCGAGAACTCGGAAATCCCACAAAAAAGATTGATGATATGAAAATCCACAAGCACTGGCACAATCGTAAATAATAAACTCAAAATAGGAATATATCAAGGGGATTGAATGAAAACTGGTTACGCGATACGACCGACTTGGCACTATTCCATATGATCAGTGACGACTGACGGAGAGTACGCGCGCGCCGCCTTCGGTGCAACACTATTCACTAATAATTAACAGCAATTGGCAGGCGCCCGGGCGACCAACACGAACAATGACCCCCGCCATATGATTCAACCCATATCCAACTCACAATGTAGCCTTTGCTCAGCAGTTAGATAAACTCACCGTCATGACATCACGCAAAATAACTCGCCTCCTTCGCTTGCCGAGCCGAAAAAAGTACCACAAACAATGAAGCCACAAAACAAATAAAAAAACTAATAAAATAATAGTCTCATTAACATAGAACTTTACGCTCCACTTCGTCACAATCTAGCTATGTTTAATTATGTCCTTTCCTTAGAATTAAACTACAGAATCTTGTATATTTATTTTTGTAAAATATTTAACAACAAAAAAACCCTTCACTCATCACGGAATCAGCGAAATAACTGTGTTGCCATATGAAATTCTAGGAAACCTCCCAAACAAAAGTAGTTGGGTGAAAAAAAATGATGAGTGGTAGAACTGTTATAGAAAATAATTGAATACTTCTAATTTAAAGAAAATTGGTCCAATGAAGCGGTTGGGTGGCGCCTGAATAAATAAGTTTTTACTACTGTTATTATAATGTAATGACGGAATTATATAAAGATACAAATGAGAAAACCTGACTATAAAGCTTTTTTTTAAGTTTGTGTTAATAGCTTGCAATCAATTTTGTATCTTATAAAATAATACTACTATGTAATATTAAGAGATTGATGACTTTCTATCAGTAAGTGAAATCTTTAAATCTTGTGTAGTAGTTAATTCAAATCCAATATATGGCAACTTTATGCTGTACACCGGGCGGAGCTTTGAACTTTTGAACCTTTTCGAGTGACTTTTCTGTTAGAGGGTTCGATTCCGAAATGAACAAGATTTTTATTAATTTTTATTGCGTGTATGGCCTTGATAGATACAAACAATCCGTCTGAATATTAAAGGGCCCACAAAAAGAACTGGCCAAGTACGGATCGGAACTGCACAAGAAGGGTTCCGTACTATGTTAAAATAGAGTAAAAAACGGCAATAAAATAACATTTCTTCTATGGGAACCCTTTTTAACCCTTCAGATACCGTCAATTAGAGACACAATAGTAAGACAATAGATGCGCGGCCACCGGTGGTCGCTTGGGGATTCATGAATTAAAGTTATAACTTTATTTTTTAGTTTGTTGTCGTAATAACACATTGCAACAGCACATTCTGAGAAAAACAGCCGACTGACGGGACAGACAGTAGAGGCTTAGTAACAGAAACCCTGTTACTAAGCCTCCACCATCGGCATAGCACCCTAGCAACCATAAGGAATTTTACCTCTTTTTTTACTTGAATTGCTTTTTTGCTCGACTACTCTACATCATATAACACCAAGTCGCCCAACGGTCCGTATTGATCCTTAAAAATTTTTTTTATTAGCTTACCGTGTCCCACTGCTCGGATAAGGCCTCCCCCCTTTCTCCTTCGAAACTTCTCTGCCTAGGGCGATCTCTAGCCATGTTTGAATAGATCGCGTTAGGGACACCACGCTGCGCTTCATAACTCAAATAGCAAATGTCGGGGAAAAAACAGCCAGGCAGCCAGTGGTCTGTTCACTCCCACTTCAGGGCAGCTGACCTGCCCTGAAGTGGGCGAAGATTGTCACTCACTGAATGTCTGAAAGAGATCCTCGTCCGCCATCGAGGTCGACCGCGGCGAAGATGGTGTGACCATCTGATCACGTTCGTTTGCTGGCGAAATGTAATAGAAAAAAGAAAAAAAAAAACACTTTATGGACATAATTTTATTGTATTATAGCAATACATAACATTGTCTATACAGACTAATACAAGGCATTCACAGTTTTCAAAATATCACTATCGCATTACCGAAAACGTGTATACTGAACTAAACTTACCGCGAACAACAAGGATGCACCACGGAAAACAAAATTCATATGATAACAAAATATCCGTACTATAAATAAATAACAACCTATCAAAAACTGTGTTATCGAAATTAGGCTAAACAGAATCCATATTAAAATAAAGAATTACTATGTTCGAAATTCAAATTATGTCAATAAATTAATGAAATGGAAATATTGGTCATGGTTATGGGCCATCACTTTTAAGAAGCTACGGACAGACAAAAGCCACTACTGTACATGAAGTTTAAATAAATAAATAAATAAATAAAAGCTACATCAGAAAAATCATTAAGTTTTTCTTTTAGAGACAGTAGCGGATGTGTATTATAGTGAAAACCATAGCAATATCAATAGCTCATGGATATGGTATATGTATTACCTAATAGGATAAACATTGATAGGGACCAATATATTGGCCTTTTAACGTTTCATAGCTGGCAACACCAAAGTGTTGCCATACTCTAACCTGACAAAATCTACCATATTAGATCAATACCAAAGACAAAACCAGTTCCTAATACAATTCACTGCTAAACCTTATAATTCCCACCCATGACTTAGTTTCCCGTTATATTAAATCGTGTTTTATTCAAGCACTTTGAATGGTAAGGGCGTGGAGTCCGCGGTGCCGGCGGACGAGCTGAAGTAAGGGGATACGTCGGACAGATAGTTGCGGGGCAGTAGGCCGATGAGGAGCGCTATTTTGGCGGCGATAGGAGCTTTCTCTTCGTCATCGATTATCGTGTCCTGGTCTGGCATCACCTGGAAGCATAATGAAGAAGGTTTAAGCGTTACGGCCCTGGTTTTTTGGGAAAGTAAATTTTTGAAGCAGTTTCCACTGAGATAATGTCTCATCATCTTCAGCCTTTTTAATGTTCCCACTGCTGGTACTAAGGCCTCCTCTCTAGGAGAGGGAATGGGCCGTAATCAACCACGCGGGCTCAATGCGGGTTGGTGGATGTCACATGTCTTCGAATTTTTGGTTCTAGGACATGCCGGTTTCCTCACAATGTTTTTCTTCACCGTTTTGAGAGCAGTAGTAATGAAATAAATTACACAAAGTAATGCTCTTGGCAAGGTTTGAACCCGCGACCTACAACTCGTAAGTCGGAGCCATTACCACTCGGCCACCACTGCTCTCGCGTGTACTCTTTACAATAATTGTAATCATTTACAGTGCGTTTCACGTTTTGAAGTTACATTTTGTTTGAAGTTACATTGCTGTCATGTTGATAGTATTGAAAATAATGTTGCCATATTTTTAGCAATTAAATTACTTGATATGAGGGAGATTAAATGATACTTCGTTACTTTAACAATTGCCTTTTTTTATTGTTACTATATTTGTATAAAGTATAGGGCGCTGGGCTCCATTCCGATTGTCTTACAATTCTTTCAAATAACGAAAACGCCACGCCACAGTATCGTTCCTCTCTATTAACAACTTCCTTTGAGACCTACTTTTTTAAAATAAAATCCTGAGAGAGAAAATTATGAGAGGAATGCTCTCATAATTTTCCAAAAAGTGTTGCAGCTAACGGTAGCTGATGAACATCGATTTCGTTTCACATTTCGGGGAACAATTTTGGTTGAGTAGGCAACTCTTTCCTTTTTTCCCTTCTTTTTGTGTAGACAGACAGGGGAGCCAACATTACGCCGATGTAACTTCTTAAGTGAAACGCACTGTAGTGCTGGGTCAGACTGTAATGCGAGCACCGGGCGACGAACTCGAACATAAGAACTCTTTTAAAGTGCCTATATTATAAGCAGTCCGTTCATACAAGTGACGCAACGAGTGTTCCGAGATTGTGTGTCTTGCAACATTGCATTGATTGATGGTAGTTAAAGATTATATATGGAAATATTTACCTTGTCTACAATGTGCTTCTGTATCAAACCATCTGAGCCTACATAGAACGTAGAGAACCCGTCATACCATCTGCAAAATAAAACACAAATTAGTGGTTATTAAACTGTTCTCTGCATACATAATTATAACATAAGAATAATACAAGTACCTACTCTTCATGATATTTAATTCTATGTATTTCAAATATCTCTTGTCAGTTAAGAATAACAAAGTTGGCAAAGGAAGTCGAGACTTTCTTTGCACAACGAATTGCACATACAGGGTTATTTGTAAAATACTGGCAACCTCTCAAGACTATGTTACTAACATCATAAACAAAAAGTTTGTTCAGTGACTTAGAAATGTATGACATTTTAGTTCTTCAGAAATTCTTACAAAAAAAAAAATTGATTTTATCCGCAACTCCACGACTAAGGCGCGTATTTTGCGTACAAAAACGTTCTAAATATTACGAAGTCTGTGCGAAGCAAGCGGGGACCGGGCGGCAGGGGTGCTCGACGCGCTTGCGTCGCGTCATATCGACGTAGGTATAAGGTATAGCAAAATACAGAGTTGAAATGTGTGGAACAGAACAACGAAATCTTGAAGGTTTGTTTTTGGTAAATGAAGCATGTTTTGTAAAATTCATAGGAAGTTGTTTATGATGTTAGTAATACAAGCCTGCAAAGTTGTTAGTGTTTTACAAATAATTCCAATGAGAAGACACTCCACATAACAGCATCACAGAAAAATATTGCTTAGTCTTAGGGCTGAACGCAAACACAATTTATTAAAAAAAAATTCGATGATACTCACAGTTCCTGGTCTTTGAACACCTCCTTCATGTTCCACAGTTTGTACTTCCAGAACATGAAGAATACCTTGAGCCCCGAGATGCCCTTGATGCGCCACCTCATTCTGTACAGACATTACGTTAGTTTAGTTTACTATGATCAATAAAAAAGCCAACGAAAAAATACGAGCTATGAAAAATAAAACATAAGTAAACAATGAATAGGTACTTAAATACTATGACTTTCGCAATTTGTTGCATCCTTACATCCTTATTTCTTCCTTACATATTATAAAGCAAACTCCCCCACGGTGTCTGTCTGTCTGTTCGTGATAAACTCAAAAACTATTGACAGGTTTTTGATCCGGTTTCTACCAATAGACACGAGTGATTCATGAAGAAGGTAGAATATAACACATGCATATTATAGTAGAGAGAAACTGAAAATTTCGTGAAAAACCTGGGGCGGGTCGCTAGCGTACTAGTACAAATCATTTTAAATGTTTTTAGTTTCTAGGTTTTATTTTGACTTTCAGTGCCATAAAAAGCAGTGAGCAAGTATTATAAAGCGTAACAAAAACCATAACTTGGCATACCCTAGCTGTACCTATTTTAAAGATAGTGCTAAACACTAGATAGATCTAGGTCATATCTCTTTATACAAATACTATGACGTCATTTACCGGAAGCTACATAAATAAATGCTATCAGGCAAGTGTTTATAAGATAAGACTATATTGGGATGTTGTTATCTAGAGTTTACTTCGTAAAAGAATATTGGGGTGACCTAGATTATACTCCGATACTTTTAATGTGTTCAAGGGTAGTGAACAACTATCTCTAACGATGATAACGACAATTGTAAACTTAGTTTATTTACCATTATTAGGATCGCCAACATTACAGGCACTGGCAATTTACAGGATCATTTCAAATTAATTTATTGGAGAGACAACTCATTTTTTAGAGTTCTGACTTCCGTACTTCAAAAGGAAAATACGGAACCTTTATAGAATCACATTGTTGTCTGTCTGTCAAGACTCTATCTCTTGAACGCGTGCAGGTATCGAGTTGAAATTAAAACCATATACTCAGGTCAGTGGTCCCTTGAAACTGTCAATATACTAAACTTCTACGTTAACCAGAAAAAAGATACGGCCGTTTTATATCGCAATAAACGTACATTTTTTTTTTCCCACCTGATCCCACCTGATGGTAAGTATACATTTCGATACTCTCAAAAGAATCAAAATTCATAGAATACTACTTCCCGTTGACCTAGAACCCTGAAAGGCATGAAGTAAGGTCTCATAGCATAAGTACAGGAAAACATTCTTATTCCTTCCTTACTTCATCATCCTCATTTCAGCCGAAAGACGTCCACTGTTGGACATAGGCCTCTCTCCAAGTGTCGCCACAGCGAACGGTCCTGTGCGTCTCGCATTGCCACGACTCTCACCAGGTCATCGGTCCACCTAGTGTGCTCGGTTAAACTGGCAGAGCGGTGCGGGGAGAAATGTGGGTTCAGGGACAGGGTAGCCGCTCGCCGTCCGCGCACTCACTGTGGCCACTTATATCAACGAGCTATGAAGAGATATGCACGCGCGCGTCTCGCACAATGGACACTCAAATTAAGTGCTTGTTTGTTCTTATCTCACCCGCTCTTCCAGTCAGACAGAATACTGAAGAAGGTCTTCCAACGCTGCGACATCTGGTCTATCTTTAAACTTTTAAACTAATAGCTTAATAGAACTTACTTGACAGAAGAATCCTCAGGATGGGCGGTGATCTTCATGACCTCCAGCTTGACATAGGCGAACTTCAGGTGGCCCACCGTACGCAGCAGCGCCACCTGCTTCACGTAGTGGAACAGACCTCTGTGGAATAACAAGTGTTGTACATGTAAAAAATGTTAATAAGTATAGCTCAAGATGAATGTAGATGGGAAGGCCAAAGAAAAGACGGTTTTTTTTTATGATGGGAAAATCATCTAATGACAACTCCCGCTCTTGGGCGGAGCGGGAGATATTGTCAGACTCTTACTGACTAAAAACCTACCCCGTTCCTTCAAGCCTTCATACCGGGGCTCGAGCTATCTTTCGAAGCTAACTCTGGCCCCAGTAGGCTTTGACCCAGCTGGGCCCCTACTGTTGCTGACAACTCCTTGAGGCGCGTAGGAACAGTGCGCGCCGCTCTTTGCGGACGGACAGCGAGCTACTCATAGCTCGCCGTCCGCAAGCCCGCAAAGAAAAGATAGATGGATTGTGTGAGAAGTGATATGAAAGCAAAGGGTTTATTTCAACTGTACCATCTTCTGCAAGTTATACAGGAAAAAATTGTAAACAAATCGTTGGTGTGCCTTAATAATAAAAATAAAATAGTGTGAAGGATGACAGGACAAAATGGAAGAAAAAAATGTTTTTCGCTGACCCAAAACTCCAAGTAATATGGGATATGGGCAGGAAGAAGAAGAATATTACTAGCTTCTGACAGCGGCTTTGCCCGCATGCAAGTAGAAAATATCACAAGGGAAATACTCCCAAAGTTATAAAGTATCCTATGTGCTGTTCTAGGACATTGCCTACTTATGTGCCAAATTTCACCCAAACGATTTCAGCAATTTCTGTGTGAAAGAGTAACATACATACATTCATAAACTTTCGCCTTTATAATATTTGATATTATTTGTTGCGTTGTACATAATAAGTACTAATGTTTTTACGTCCTACGATTCGTGTAGTTACGTATAAATTTACGTTGACAACATACACATTATTCTTGTATATATAATATTGGTTATATAACAAACAATACAACAATCGAAGGTCGTGGCTGAAGCCATAACAGGCAACATAATATACCTACATAATAGGTTTGTACAATAACTTTTATTAGCACTCCGAGTGCAAATAAAAGTTATTATCCTTAGAATGAATGAATAGCTGTAAGTATGTAATTTTTCAACAAACACGATGCAGAAGATACCTTATAAGTATTTAAGGGTGTACGCAATATCAGCACAAGGTAGCGTTTACATTTCGGGGAGTGTGCCTGTGCACTGGAGTTGCACAATCTAATTCCGCCAAGTCCGTTCCATCATCGGACCACAAGATGTACGGCGTTGCGCCACCGGTACATGGTGGACATTCCACCCATACGTACAAAGCGTTTTGGGAATACATTCATTATGCGTACAGCTAAGTAGTGGAATTCCCTGCCGGAGTCTGTGTTTCCTGATAGCTATAACCAAAGTCAAGAGTGAATAGATTTCTTCTAGGCAAGGGTGTTCCATCGTTGGCCACATCTTCGCTTACCATCAGCTGAGATAGTGGTCAAACGTGAGCCCATATATTATATTAAAAAAAAAAGGTAGCGTTTCTTACACTGACGCGAATCTGGTCAGAATTGAAGAAAAGCGGGCTTGAGTAGAGCTAAGCTGAGTAGACAAGAGATACGTTGCGCCGTGAAGTGCAGTCCTCGAGTGCACAGCCGTCAGCGAGATTCGTCAAGAGACTCATCTGTTTCTGGAATGAGGTGGGCTGGTCGGAGTTAAGGCCGCCATAGCCCACGCCCAATGGTCTGATAAGGACTAAGTGCGGAAACCAGACCACAAAGCAGGGTCCCAGCCGGGTCGAAGCTTACTGGGGCCAGGGTTATCCGAAAGGGAGCTCGAGATCCGGTATGAAGGCTACTTACTATAAGGAACGGGGTGGGTTTTCAGTCAGTAAGAGTATGACACTATCTCCCGCTCCGCCCAAGAGCGGGGGTTGTCATTGGATGATTTTCCCCACCATAAAAAGACCACAAAGATAAGACAGTATGACATATTTACTCACACAGTTGTTGTCCCTCTGATGTTGTTTACAAACACCATGTTCGGATGGTAGATGGAGTAGTCCAGCGGTTTCACAAACAAGTTGGGCATCTGAAAAATAAACACACATAATTATTAATTAGAAAGAGACAAAAAGTAGCCTCTCTCCATCTCTTCAACTATATTCACTTAAAAAATCACGTCAATTCGTCCCTCCGTTTTGCCGTGAAAGACGGACAAACAGACACACACTTTTACATTTATAATATTAGTATGGATGTACTGACTGTTTCAGACAGTTTGTGGAACACTTTCATGAGTTGTTCCTCGTTGGGCTTCCCGTCGTGGCTGGGCTCGACAATGGGAGCACTCAGAGGGTTGGTCGACGAGACTGTACCGCGGCAGAACGCGATCGCGTCGCGTTCGAACTCCGACAGGCAGGTTGGCTCTAAGTCCTGGAAAGAAGACACTGGCTGATTATATAATTATACTAGCGACCAGCCCCGGCTTCGCTCGGGTAACAATATTTCTTCAATATTTAATGGATGTTATTATACATATAAACCTTCCTTTTGAAATACTCTATCTTTTAAAAAAAACCGCATCAAAATCCGTTGCGTAGTTTTAAAGATTTAAACTTACATAGGGATATAGGGACAGAAATAGCGATTTTGTTTTATACTATGTAGTGATGCATGTAAAAGGCAACCGTTACTCTTTGGTCTACCGTCGGTAATTCATTTTACTGGAAGCTGTCCCCTATATAATTGGGAAAAGTTGTTTATGATCACCAATGATCTCAACAAGCAACAGTTTTCATTGGACAGGGTTAGTGAACAGCCTTCACAGTCAAATTTCAGTTGCCTCTACAAAAAAACAGACAAAAATAATACTTACATTACTATATTTCGTTATATCTATATCACTGATATTACTGCAAGGAACATCAAATGCAAACGGAGGCATTCGCCTCTCTATATAGTCATCTGACGTTAATCTCAGGGTCTTCAACTCCACATCATCACCGTAATCACTCTCGTTACTGTCCGTTTTACAGGTTGGTTTGTAGTAGTTGAAATTAGGTTTCTGATGTGAGAGAGGGCCATTCACTGCCTCCTCGTGGATATAGATATCGTCGATGTTGCTCTCTGTAGTGCATTTTGGTGCTGGTTGACAACTGGATATGCGACGATTAAGGAACTGTGAAATAAAGCCAATTGTTCAATATAGCATAGTTGGGTTACTCTGGTCCTGGGGTATCACAAATGACAGTCCAATAGCATGTTCTGATAATTACTGTACAATCCAGGATGCCTGGCAATTTGAGTATTTCTGTGGTCTACCTAAATGTCTTCTCTTTGGTATTGTTTGTCAAATCGTTGAGCTAGTAGCTCTAAGTTGAGCTATATAAATACTGACAAATGCTTGCACTAACTGGACAGGTCCACTCAAATCTATGTTCTGTTCTGTTTCTTTCCTCAAAAGACCATTTGAGACACAAATCTGCATGGTTTGCATATGATTTGACCATAACATGTTTGCTGTATGTACTTTAAAAGAGACTTTGACCTCTAAGGGTCATCTAGTTTGAACTGTAGAAAAAATGTAAGTATAAAAAACCTATTTGTAAAATAAATATCATTTATTGCAGTATATGACAGGGCCTACATTTATTGTGTTGTATGTATAATCATCATCATCTTCCTGCCCTTGTCCCGTTTTATTTGGGGTCGGCGCAACACGTTTTTTTCTTCCATTCTGTCCTGTCACTCGTCACGCTATCACTAACTCCCTTTTCTTTCATATCACTTCTCACACAATCCATCCATCTTTTGTTTGGCCTCCCTCTCCCCCGCCGTCCATCCACATGTAAACTCATAACTTTTTTAGCAACATGCGTTTCGTCCCTCCTTTTCACATGACCATACCAAGACAAACGATTTCCTTTCAACTTTTCAGTCACTGGCGCCACTTTCAAACAATAAAGTATATAAATGAATATAGTGTTGACCCAAGTTTATTATCATTAAATCCTAGCTAACGCCGGAGTTAACTCTCCCATTGTCTTTCTATTGTGTCATCTAATGAAACCCATTTTCCGTTGTCACGACATAGCATGAAAACGGCTTGACCGATTTGGCTGATTTTTTTTTTTGTTGTGATTGTTATTGTGAGGAAAAGGTCCTTATGAAAAAAAAAATTAGGGTATTGTAGGGTAGAGTAGGGTAAAGTAGGGTAGAGTAGGGTAGGGTAAGGTAGGGTAGAGTTGGGTATAGTAGTGTGGAGTAGAGACGAGCGGGAGCGAAGCCGTGCGGGCATAAGCTAGTTAACACTCTCACCGCCACGCATGTATACATTTTGCCAAAGCAGCAGGCCATGTGGGCGGCGCGCCGCCCATCCCATTTCTTTAGTGGCACGAGTTATGTTTCGGCGATCGGGAATTACGTTAAAAAAATATTTATTTATTATTACAAAGTTTAATTATAAAAAATACAGGATATTACAACGGTGGCGGATACAAGACTGAATATAATGCAATAGAAAATAATTATTCCAATTTCAAAGGAAATGCATAGTTGCAAATACGGTGCATGCGGAGACTGTGTACTCAGCGTAAACGTGTCGGTTATGATGAGTTAACTCCTCCCTCCATAAGATAGAAGCAACTCTTGCTTCTGGCGGCGTCCGCGCTGCCTTTGGTGTCCTCTGGAATGTTCTTAGTTTTCCATCGATACAGCTTCCAGGATGCTGCTGCGACCAGTAGGATGTATAGGATGATCGTGGTCCAGCTAGGTGTAGCTGCTATAATTTGCCAATTGTCTTCTTCTGGCACGGAGATGTCGCCTGCTTTGTTGACAAGTTCATGGATGCTGTCTAGTGAGATATCCTCTAATTGGAGTTCGTATTGTATTGATTGCTCCGTGACTTGATGCTGCTCCGGTAGTGGTATGACCTCGTTGATGACGATCGTGTTGGTATGAGAGCGCAGTGTCTTGTTCATGACGTTCATCTGGCAGTCTTCTGTTAATGTGACGAGATGAATTCCAGATAGCTTCTTGTAATCTGTCTTGGTATTGCATTGCGTTTTGGTGACTTCATCTTCTCTGAGTACAAGTAGCCAGTTGTTGTCTCCAATCTTCTGAACTTTTCCTCTTCTTAAATTCATCTTAGCGTGAGTGCAATTTGCTGGGCGATGCTGAATAAGTGATAGTATGCTGTATGGTTTGTTACCGTACGTCTTTTGTTGATTGATAGGGATGCTAAATGCTACAAGTAAAACTATGTAATTCACTTGATACGTGTATTGAGTCCACGACCTTAACTAATGATAAATGAGGTGTTGCTATGACGCGGTCCGAATGTGAACTGAAGTTGATGTAAAATGTGTGTTAATTAATTACAATTAAATTATGATGAGAGAGCATTTACGCAATGTGCGGTTGCACCGTACATACTCCCGGGCGCGAGATGACTGACGCTGATGATGCTTAGATATGGTGGTGTTAGTATGATCTGATGATATAAGGTGATGGAACAATTTTTACTTATGTTGCTATATTGTTAGTTGATGTTTTAAAACTACATTTTTTAGTTACAGGTGAAGTTGCTCTATCAGTTACGACAGCACTAGAATTGGTTTCTACTATCGCGCACTGATCACTATTAAACACTTCGCGCGCGCACTGTACACTTTGATTTGCTACACTTGCACTAAGGTCACAGTTACTGGCTCGGTAATGCACGGAGGGTTGTCCGTATTCAGGCTCCAGGTGCACGGTGCGGCGCCTTCGCCAGCGTACGCATGCGAACGTAGAGAAGGCTAGCCCTGCCGCCCCAACAACGTAGATGGCCACGTACTGGTGTATATCATGAAACGACACCCCGTCAGCGATGGTCGCCTGTTCCGAGGCTGCTTTCATCTGTTCTATTTGCTCGGAGATACTTTGTAGCGAAGATTGATAGCTTTCTTCTTTGTACTCGTAGTGTGGTACTGATAAATTGATAATATTATTGACAGGAGCGATCTCTACGGCAATAATATCGGGCTTAATTTTCATGTCAATCGTTTGTTGTTTGTGTGCCGTAATTATGAAGGTCTCGCCCTTGATGACACAGTTGTTTCCGAGCGCGATAACGTTGACTCCGGACACCTGTTCAGTTGTAATTTGATCCCCACATATGATTCTCAGAGTGCATTGTCCGCAGCACGTAATTATAAATGTGTTTATTGCATTCAATTCTGTCCGTGTTGTTTTGCATGTTGCGCTTATGGTTGTACAGATATCTTCTTCTGGATTTTTGATGCAGAAGTTGTTGTCTGAGTCTCGTTGATAGACAGGTTTTTGTAGTTGGCATAGGTTTGTATTTGTATTTAACTGTATGCATTTTTGAAGTTCATTAGCGGATATGGGTAAGTATGTATCCCTTTTGATGTTTATAGCTATGAACTCTGATATTAGTGATATACTAATCATACGACTATTTTCTTGGTGTTGAATAGGTATCATATGATAAATATCGTAGCTCTCTCTATTTACTAATGGGATTTTTATTTCAAATATGAAGTATTCACGTGTCATGCGTGCTCTTACTTGCATTATATGATAGATTTTGTACAAGTCTGATACAATGCTGTTGATGGGCAATGATAGGTCTTTGGGCATCTGATTTGAAATAATATTTAGCTCCTCTTGTAGTTGAGCTGGCGTTATGATATGTACGTTAAAATGTTGGACGTTAGTGATTGTGTCCAGCAAAGAATCTTGAATGTTCTTTAAACTGCTTAGAATGTTGTTTGCAATTAAAGTTGATAAAATGAAGTCTTCTGTGATTGCTACTTTTTCAACCTCATTCTTCAATGTGCTGATAGCTTGTTCTATGTTAATTAAGTGCTGATTAAATATTTTATGCTGTTTTTCCATTGTCTGTTCAACTCGTTTGAGCAAGTTGTTCTCAGCTTCAATGATAGATGTTTGATTGCGCCAAAGATTGGCGAGATGTTTTTGATTTTCTCTGACTAATGTAATGTCTCTTTGGTATTGTTCGGCGAAATTTTCATCTAGTACACCAAAGAGACTGTTTGCAATGTATCCGATCCCGTTGATGAGGCCTCGGCGCATACGTGGATGCGCTTCAAAATGCTGACTGAGTAACATACGGTCGTAGTACTCCAGTTCCATGAATCCGTGACGTATTTGTAACATGATAACGTCACAATGGGATTTGCTTTTTGTTTGTGTACATAAACTTTCAAGGTGTTTCATATAAATGTTAAATATTTTACACCCGTGCCAATATGGTTGCATGTCGTAATATACGACTATTTTCCATTGATCTTGTATTAGATTCATTTCTGATATTTTGTCAAAATAAATTGCTTGTTTTCCTTGTAATTGTGTTATGTTGTATGCAGCCTGTGCGTTGCATGTTAATGTTAATATCAGGAATAGTAAAGACAATATTGTAGAGAAAGTGTAACTAAGCCCTCTTCTTCTTTGTTGGTTTAAGTTTACTTGTGGTGTTGGTTTCGTATCCTGTTGGATTGAAGCTGACATCTGGTTATGGTCTTCTTGATCTTCGCAACTTAGCAAGGGAGTTAGCTTGACGATAGGCCGTTTCATTGTGCCGTTTCTTGTTTGTAGTGTGACGACTCTGACGTATCCATCACTGCCTGGGTGCACTTGCATCACCCTTCCCATTGCCCATTTGCCTGGTGGTAGGTTGGAGTCTTGAATTAATACCAAGTCACCGACTTTGATGTTTTCTTGAGGGCGTCTCCATTTTGACCTTATATTTAATTGTGTTATGTATTCACTTCGCCAGCGTTTCCAAATATCTTGATATATCCTTTGAGTTAGATTCCATCTTGTGCGTAGATCTTTCTCTGTTTCGTACAGTGTTAAATTTGGACCACTTGACAAGAAATGTGCGGGCGTAAGGAAGTTCAAATCTGCTGAATTTTCAGTTAAAGGACATAGCGGTCTTGAGTTCAGACATGCCTCCAACTGATATAGTATTGTACTATACTCTTCAAACGTTAATTTTTGCTCCCCTACAACTCTCTTCAGATGATATTTTAGGCTTTTTACGGCAGCCTCCCATAGTCCTCCAGCTGATGGCCAAGAAGGTGCGTTAAAGTGCCATTCGATTCCCATTTTTGTTATTTCTGCCTGAAATTCTTGATTGAATGTGCTTCTTATTGCCTGATATTCGTCCCGTAGGACCTTGTTGGCTCCAATAAAGTTGGTACCTTGATCGCTAAATATATTCTGTGGGACTCCTCTTCGAGCTATCATTCTGCGAAGAGCAGCGAGAAATGATGATGATGTCAAATCCGACACCAACTCTAAGTGCACGGCTTTAGTTGCCATGCAAATAAATACGGAGACATAACCCTTAGTGGTTCTTATTCCACGACCCTTGTTGGCCTTGATATAGACATGTCCCGTATAGTCTACACCTACATTTTGGAAAGGACGTGACGGATTCGTCCTTTCTGGTGGTAAATCTCCCATGATTTGATGCTGATTGCTCGGATTGTAGCGACGACACTTAGCGCAACGTCGAACTCGGAATTTAACTGCTCTGATTCCGCCTACAATCCAATACCGTTGTCGTATAAATGCTGAAGTTAGCTGAGGTCCGCCATGATATGCTAGAACGTGAGCCTCGTCGATCAGAACTTCCGTTACACGACTGCTTTTTGATAGGATTATTGGTTGTCTCATCTGATGATCTATATTGGCATGTTTGAGTCTCCCACCAACTCGAAGGATGCCGTCTTGATCAAGAAATGGATTTAAATTCAATATTTTGCTCTTGCTTGATATGGGTTTGCTCTGTTGCAATTTATGTATTTCCTCTGGAAAGTCGGTTTCTTGAACATATTTAATCAACTTTAATTTGGCAACCTTTATTTCTTGAAGAGTTAAATGTTTGGTTTGTGGTATTTCCTTAAATCGCAAACGTCTATACAATCGTAAAAGCATAGCGTAAACGTTAATAAGTTGTGTGAATGAACTGTACTTTGATATCAGGTGACGTAATACACTGCAGCTGTCGGCACTTTGGTGAATTACATTCACTTGTAACATATTGGTTTTATTCTTTTTGATTTCTTCATCTGTTGTGAATTTTGATATTGGTTCTTTCTCTGCGATGATACTAGGAAGCCACGAAGGACCCTTCCACCACAGAGTATGCTCCTCAAGCTGATTTATGTTCAAGCCTCGACTGGCACAATCCGCTGGATTTTCTGCTGATTTAACGTAATGCCAGCGATTGGCAGGAATGATAGTGATAATCTGACGTACACGATTGGCTACAAAGGTTTTCCATCTTGTTGGTTCACCATTCAGCCAGCCTAACACAATCATGGAGTCTGTCCATCCGAAAACGCTGAGTAGGTAGTTTGATAGACACTGCTGTACCTTAGTCATTAGTTTTGCTAGTAAGAGAGCTCCTGACAGCTCTAATCTCGGCAATGATACTGATTTGTTCGCCGGTACAAGTCTAGTCTTCCCAACTAGTAGTGTTGGTTTTGATCGCTCACACCCCTTGATCCGAACATATATTACACACGCAAATGCCTTCTGAGATGAATCGCAAAAACCGAATAATTCAATATTGTCATGTTCTCTTGTGTTTATCCATCGTGGTACTTGTAGTTTGTTTACGCGATTAATGTTGCTTTTAATATCCATCCATTCTCTTAGTATGTCTTCGGGCAAGGGATCGTCCCAGTTGAGGTTACGTAACCATAAGTTTTGAAAAATTATTTTAAGCTTTGTTGATAGTGGTGAAAGCCATCCCAAAGGGTCAAATAACTTTGAGATATCCGATAACAACGTTCTTTTAGTCATTGGTGTACTTGTTTGTTCGATTTTCATTTCAAATCGAAAAGTGTCTTCCTTGGGGTCCCAAATTAGTCCCAAGGTCTTTGTTTGTTCTGATTGCTTAAAATTGAAACTATCTTGAGTGTTGTTCTCGGACGGTATGTTTTGTAATAACTCAGGAACATTTGTTTTCCATTTCCTGAGGTTGAAACCTCCTGATTTCAAGAGATTGATTAAATCCCTTATGAGCTGCTGTGCTGATTGTGATGTGTGCGATCCATGTAACAAGTCGTCGACGTAGAATGAGTTTTCTAGTACATCTGTTGCTAAACTGTTCGTGTAGTTGGGTTTTTCGTCACGTGCAAGTTGTTTTAACGTCATTAATGATAAATATGGTGCGGCCTTGGTGCCGTAGGTTACTGTGGTTAATTGATATTCCTGTATAGGCTCTGCTGTTGAGTTCCGCCAAACAATCTTCTGCAATGCTTGATCATCTTCATGGATCTTAATTTGTCGGAACATTTTTTCTATGTCTGCTGTGTATGCAAATTTGTATTGTCTCCATTTAAGAATCAGAGACAGCAGGTCTTGCTGTAAGTTTGGTCCTGCTTCCATGACGTCATTTAGGCTGTAGCCTGTTGATGTCTTAGCTGATGCGTTGAACACCACCCTCAATTTTGTGGTGGTTGAATCGGGACGCAGGACGCTATGATGAGTCAAAAAACAATCGGGCTTGATATTGTTTTTTGAGATTTTCATGTGACCTAATTCTTGATATTCAGTCATGAATTTTTGATATTCTTCTTGGATGTTGGGATGCTGCGTGTGCTTCCTCTCTAACGATTTGAACTGCGCTACAGCTTTTGGTTTCGAAGCTCCCAGCATCTCAGCAAAATTTTGTTTCAGAGGTAATCTTACTTGATATCGACCATCCTCTTGACGTGTTGTGGTTTTCTGATAATAATCAATTGTTTGCTGATCTCCTGATGAAAGTGTGGTCTTGTCTGAGATGTCTTCCATTTCCCAGAATTGCTGGATATCGTCCAGGTTGTGCAAGATGACGTTACACTGAAAGGTTTGTATGATGTCTCCGCTTAATATCCAGCCGAGTTTCGTGTTTTGTGCCGATGCAGATTCCTCAGTTTCCCTGCAAACCCCTTCTAATAATAATTTTGAGTACACACTGCTGCCTAGAAGTAAGTCAACTGATCGACTTACATTAAAGTCTCGGTCTGCTAAAGTGATATTATCTAAAAATGCCCATGTAGGTTTTTTGAAGGTACGGTTCGGCAGCTTTTTTATTAATTTATTCATGATATAAGCCTCTACTTCAAACTCAAAGTTGTTGTGAACTGATGCGCACTTGATATTTATTACTCCTTTGCAGTTTGATTCCTTTTCTCCGATTCCCCAGATAATGCCTGAGCTATTCCTGCGTGCTATGCCCAAAATTTGTGCTGCGTTTTCGCTGATGAGGGACATTTGTGAGCCTTGGTCTAGTAGAGCTCGTAATATCTGAAATGATCCATTCCCATCTTGAACCTTGATCAGGGCCGTCGGTAAAAGTACGTCCGGCTTGTCTTGCTGTAGTGACGCATGCGAGTTTCCACGTGACAGCTGTGGCGTTTCGGATTTCGAGGCGCGTGCCGTGTTGTCACCTGCTTTTGCTGTGCTGGCAACTGATGTCCGATTTGATTGCGTAAATGCTGCATGTAGGAGTGTGTTATGACTTCCGTTGCATTCGCGATACCGTTTACTTGAAATGCAAGCCTTACCATTATGCCAATAAAGACAATTTTGGCATATATCGAGTTTTGACAAAGTTTTTCGCCTGTTTTGTGGCGTCATTTCGAGGAATTGCTGACAATAAAAAATGCCATGGTCATTTGTCTTGCAAATCGGGCACTTATAAATAATTTTCGTCGAATTGTTATTTTTATTGTTTTTCGATTGCGAAATGTTTTCTTCATTTGCAGCGGATGTTTTTTCGTAATTGTAATTTGACCTTGGTGTTTTTCCAGAAAATTGCTTGTTTGATTTGTATGATTGACTATCTTGTTTCCTGCTTGCCGACTCCATTGCTGTAAACTTGCCTTCTAAGAACGAAAGGAACTCTTGTAGCCTCGGTATTGCCCTGGGGTCTTTTACAGACGCCACGTAATCCTCATAGGTTTCTGAATCTAATTTTGCTGATAATAGATGTATGAGTAATGGGTCCCAAGAACTAACTTCTACCCCTAAGTTCTTTATAGCATTCAAACTCTCGATAGTGATGTCATGCAGACTTTTGATGTGCTTGATAGTTGCTTGCTGCGCCGCCGGAATGTTTGTTAATGTGGCTAAGTGAGAGCTACAAATTAAGTTGAGATTATTGTAGCGGTGATTTAGAATCTCCCAACTAATGTTGTAATTATCTGATGATATATGTAAATGTTGAATTAATTTCTCAGGTTCTCCCCTCAACTTGCTTTTGAGGTACTGCAGTTTTTGAGCGTTAGACAAAGAATAGTTACCGTGAATTGATTCAGTAAATAAGTCCTTGAAAGATGTCCATTGTTGATAGGATCCGCTAAAAATTGGAATGTCTAATTTAGGAGTTGACTGTGCCTTGTGAGCCACAGACCACAACTTACTATTTATTGCCCTTTTTATGTTGTTGTAGATTTTTTCCTGCTTGGAGTAAGCTTGCTCGTAATCTTCATCCATGCTTTCCAGTTCTCCATCTAATTCCCAATGCAATGTATCAATTACCGACCATCTCGAGTGTAAAGTCTTTAGAGCATCTTCCATCTCCCACTTCTCGGACATTTCGTGTAAATTAATACTTTGTATGGTACGCTGTAATGCTCTGAAGTTGCTTGATTGTTTTTTGAGCATGTCATCCGTCTTGCTGGATGTTCCTCTTGATAATACTTCTGGAGATGAATATTCAGCTTGTTCTTCATCTCGCTTGCTTTTCAGAGACGTACCTGATGATGATGGTTGACCTGCTTGCTGTTGAGGCTTTGTCTCCAACTCCGGAAATACTGACTGCCCTGTTTTCATCAGTACTTGCTGTTGATTGATTAATAATTTAACCGCTTTGTACAGCTCTGCTGCCCGCTCATATTCATTCTGTATAAAATATGGGTGAGACCTGCTTTCCTCAGTACAAAGTCGATCATGATTATATTGGAAGTCAGCCCAATACGCTTCCAATGTTTCTAACCGCCTTTTAAAGTAATCACCTACCTTACGGCTCGAACTGTCTTTCTTGATGTTGGAGGCTAGCTTGCTCATAGCCTCGTAGATCTCGGCTTGGTTCGCGTGAATAGCTTCCATGGCGAAGTTTTTCCACGCAGTGATAGCTGAAACGGTCTTACTTGTGTTTGCTGCTTAACTCTCGTATCCTCAACTCCCCGGGAGGTGGTCCTTTCTTGCTAGTAGCACACACACACACACGGTTTAGAGTTATAGAACACAGCACTTGTCACTACACTGATAGAAGTTTTAATAGTTACTGATATTTTTTGATTTGATAGTCACTGTTTTCAAAAGGCTCGAAGGACCAAAAAGATGTATGGTTTGTTACCGTACGTCTTTTGTTGATTGATAGGGATGCTAAATGCTACAAGTAAAACTATGTAATTCACTTGATACGTGTATTGAGTCCACGACCTTAACTAATGATAAATGAGGTGTTGCTATGACGCGGTCCGAATGTGAACTGAAGTTGATGTAAAATGTGTGTTAATTAATTACAATTAAATTATGATGAGAGAGCATTTACGCAATGTGCGGTTGCACCGTACATATGCAGTCATCTGTATCTTCGATTCTTCTGGTGTCAAGAAGCTTGCAGAGCTGGGTGCTGTCGGTCAGTGGCTGACAATCTTCTTCCAGGTAAGCGTACTCATCGTTACCAAGTGCTAGGTATTTGGACTTAGGAATGATAGT
The DNA here is from genome assembly GCA_949319445.1 of Mythimna lalbum. Taxonomy (NCBI): domain Eukaryota; kingdom Metazoa; phylum Arthropoda; class Insecta; order Lepidoptera; family Noctuidae; genus Mythimna; species Mythimna lalbum. The sequence goes on from OX439346.1 coordinate 23,259,867, forward strand.
AAGGTTATTTTGGTTTGGGATAGAATAAAGATGGATAAGGTCATAGGTTTTTGACGTAATTGAAGGGATTTCGAGAATAAAATTAACAGAGTGTTCTGTACTGTAAGCTTTGACTTTGATTGACTTCTCTATCCTGTATATATTACTAATGCTAATACTAGCTACTGGTTTAAACATAAACATACTCTCTAAGTTCCTTAACTCTTCTATTAAATTCTGAGGACTTATAATACTTGGATGCATGGTGCCCATCTGAGCAAAAGTCATAGCATCTTCTAATAACATTAACCTATCTAAGATTATCTGTAAACTAAAATCTATCTGTACGTAAATATCTAAGAAATGTAGACGGTTAGACAGATCGTTGGAACTATTAGTAATATTTTGTAATAAACTAGCCAAATGTTTCTGGTTATTATTTAATTTTGTTAACTGTTTACTGAATTCATCGATTGTATTATGTGCTAATACTAAGGATTTTCTTTGTGAATCCTGTATGTTTTTAACTCTGTTTTTAATGTTCAAGATTTCTTCTTCATACTTAACTGCATCTTCGTGGTCAAGATTACCAGTGATAGACTTAACGACACTACCTAATCCATCTATAAGACCGCGTCGCTTTCTAACTTGCGGCGTTAAAAACTTAATCTTCTTACCTATAATACTAAGGCTATATTCTATTTGATTCCTATACGTTTTATGTAGCTCTCCAGATGCTGTACTCTCGGCGGCTTTCGTGCTTGCATATAGAGACATTAACTGGATAGATGTAAAGTGCAGATTGCTAATATTGTAAACGCAAGCAAGGCTAAAGTAGTTGTCTTGTTTAAGTAGTTGACCTTGTTTAAGGAGGAGGATACCATTATCGTTACCTACTTGGGTAATGGTTACGGTTGCTGTTGTTTTGAGCACGACGGCTCCTGCGATGAAGATCCTGCAACAAGATGAGGTCTCCGTAGTAGCTTGAAGTGAACCCTAATGGACTTAGAATTTGGATGATTACCTATTATTTCCGCCACGTTATTTGGGTGGAGGTGTATGATCTTGTATGGTCCTTTGAAGACTGGCTTCGTCTTATCACTGCGTGCTGACTTGGCTACCTGTTTATAAACTGTTTCACCTACCTTAAATTTAATTTCTTCTGCTTCTTGGTTCCGTTTAGCAATCACCTGCTCCTTATTGTGGGACATATGTGCAGCAATGCACTCTTGAACAGCCTCTGCATTGGCACGATGTTTAATAACATAGTCCTGGTAAAATTCCTTTGGATAGTATAACTCTAGTGGGTTTCTGGATGCCGTATGTCCAAATAATAACTCATGAGGTGTGTATTCCGTGGCTGAATGGATAGCGTTGTTATACGCTATTATAGAGTACTTCATAATTAGCTGTATAGGGTCGTCTTTATTAGTCATTCTTTGTATCCTAATTATTTCGGCTAGGGTAGAGTGTAAACGTTCAATAGGGGAGTTAGAGTTAGGGTTATAGGGTGTTGTAAAGTGTATGTGTATATTATGAAGTGCACATATTTCTTTAATAACGTCGTTGTCAAATTTAGTGTCTGAATCTGTTGTTATCTTATTCGGTAAGCCTAGTACTGAGAACACGCTAAGCAGCGCTTCAGCTATATGGACACTGCTACTTGCTGTTAGTTGGACTGCCTGGGCATATTTAGAGAAGTTATCAATGACTGTAAGGAATGTTGCGCCTCCAGTTGAGTATAGGTCCATAAATAGATGTTCCATCGGTTTACGAGGTGTATCGGTTATAGCTAAAGGTGGTTTAAGAGGGTTACGCTCGTATTTAGATTTCAAACAGGTATCGCATTGGTTAACGTATCTTTGAATAGTAAGAAGCATATTAGGCCAATGATAATTTCTGTGCAACTGCTTGTACGTCTCCTGAATACCACGGTGAACGGTTTTACCTTCATGATATTTCTTAATCAATTCTTGTTGTTCAGATTTGTTTTCTACTAGGGTTACGCGGGTTGTGCATTTAAGTAACTTAGGACCTCTGTCATTAAATATTGTTGTGTAAACTCGAGAAAAAGCGTGGTATAATTCTTCATTATGAAAGTAGCAATGGAATATACGGTCAGCAATGGTGTGTTCTTTAAGGAATCTGATTATCTCTGACTCTGTATTATTTACTGGAATAAAGACATCTTTTATAACTACTTTTGAATTGGTGGATCTATTATCTACCCTATACGTAGAGCCGGGTGTTGACCTAATGTGGAACTGCTTTAGCTGCCTATCAATAGCATCCGTGAGGATGGGTATGCCTTTGTTTTCGTTGTCAGGCTGCGTATGCCTTGTGGACACTAATTCTGGTTCAGCCGACACTATACTCATGCTATCGGTACCTGCGTGAGATTCGGGAACGCTTGGATTTTGAGATTGTATGTTTTCATTGGGTGCTACTGGGTCTATTTGATTTTCAGCTTCTCTACGCGCGTTTTCGAATATTCTATTGATTATCTCGTCATCTTCGTTGTCATCTAAATTAACGGCTAGAGAGTCGATACTACCATGGAAGATTTTAACACGTGATAGGGCGTCTGCATTAGTATTTTGGCGACCTTTCTTGTATACAACCTTGTAATCGTATTCTGAGAGTTTTAAACGCCATCTAGTTAATTTAGAGTTAGGGTCTTTTAATGACATTAGCCAAGTGAGAGGCCTGTGGTCCGTATATATGATAAACTTTCTGCCGTAAAGATAGGGTCTGAAGTATTTGATTGCCCATACTATCGCAAGTAGCTCCTTTTCTATAGTAGAATAACGTGATTCGGTGTCTGAGAGTGTCCGCGATGCAAATGCTACTGGTTTGTCGGATCCTACTATTCCTTGGGATAGTACCGCGCCTAGTGCTACATCTGAAGCATCGGTGGTGAGGATGAAGGGCTCGTCAAAATTCGGGTACTGTAGTATTGGGGCATTAGTTAAAATTTGTTTGCATTTATTAAAAGCTTCTAGGAAATCCGGGGAGTGTATGACTTTACTATTTTTCTTAAGACAAAGGGTCATTGGTTTGGTAAGCTTAGCAAAATCTTTTATAAACTTCCTGTAATATCCGACTAAACCAAGAAAGGCTTTTATTTCCTTTTGAGACTTGGGTAAGGGAAAGTCTAGTACGGCTTTTATTTTATCTTTATTGGGTTTTAAACCTGTGTCTGTCAGTTCGTGCCCTAAGAAGTTAACCTGTTTTTGTAGGAACTGTGATTTATCTAACTGGATCTTTAGATTATGTGTTTTGAATCGATCGAATACCTGTTTTAATTTTTCTATGTGTTGCTGTAGTGACGTAGATATTATTATGACGTCATCTAAATATGTGTAAACATTATCTATACCTCTTAATATATGGTCCATTAGTCTTTGAAATGTACTTGGTGCATTTTTGAGTCCAAATGGCATTCTAAGGAACTCATAGTGCCCTCGTTCAGTGGTAAATGCGGTTTTTTCAATATCATTAGGGTGCATCTCCACTTGGTGGTAGCCGCTAGCAAGATCTAAGGTTGTGAAGTATTGCGCTCGCCCTAATCTATCTAATATATCGTGTATATTTGGTAAAGGGTATTTATCTTCAATAATACGGTCATTGAGTCGTCTGTAGTCGATCACGAGTCTCCATTTGACGTTACCTGAAGAATCGGGCTTTTTGGGTACGATATGCACGGGACATGACCAAGGGGATATGCTCTCTCGCACGATACCTTGCTGAAGGAGCTTATCTACTTGCTTACGAATTTCTTCGCGTTGTTTAGGAGCTTGTCTGTAACTTCTTACAAAAACTGGTGTATTATCGTTTAATCTGAGCTCGTGTTTAACCGCGTGTGTAAAAGTGAGAGGTATGTCTTCTGCATAGAACAAGTCCCTATACTGATAACATAACCGGATTATTTCACGCTTTTCTTCTTCATTCATGTGATCTGTACGGATTTTTTGAAGGTTTTCTTTTAAAATTTGTTCAACGTTAGTTTGTACCTGTATGTTATTAATATCATGTCTATCATTCTTATTGGCATCACGAAATGTCTCTAATTCGATTGACGGGTTACACGGGATGCACTTCTTTTGATCACTATGATTAATTACCGATGTTCTAAACGAACCGTTTGTTACATTAACTATGGCTGCTGGAGACATTAAACCATCTGACCAAATTAAATCGTCGTGAAAGTATTGTCCGTCTAAGTAGTTAGTTTTTACTTTGACAACCTTTTGACATCTAGGTTCGATATTTATCTTTTGAGGCGGGGAACTAAAATGTATAGGTATTTCTGCTGTAGATGTACGTAAGACATTATTATTTAAATCAATATTACTCTTTAACTTTTGCAGAAGGTCAATTCCAATAAGGCCTTTATATTTAGGGTCAAAATCAAATATTAGAAACTTATGCGTAATGTCGCTATTAAACGCGGGGGGTAAGGGGAGATAAACCACCTTATCATGGACTGATGAACTGTGAGCCGTATTAATTTGGAAAGGTTCCGTTTCTACACAATACTCAAATATGGTACCTGCAATAACGTCAGTTGCTATAGTTGAATGGCTGGCCCCTGTATCTATTAGAAACTTACCGTCGAACTCTGGTAGTATTATGTACGGTAAATACTTCTTAGTCTGGAAATTTATTGAAACTAGGTCTGGCTGTCTTTGCTGGTGTCCAAGGTAAAATCCTGGCTACCACTTACCTCTGGTACTTCCAAGGTTACATTTGGCTCGACCGCTATGCCGTTATCGTCTGTAATACCGTTATAGTAGAGCCCCATGTCACCGAGTTCTGGTTGATCTTGAGTGGCCATCTGAATCGGGATATAGAACAACTGCTGTGCGAACTGTTGTTTTTCTGGCTTACCTGCCGTACGCATCGTGACGTCAGATGATACAGGCGTGGGAACCGGTGGCTTTGGTATGTTAGGCTGATTCCTAAAGTTGTTTGAACCATTTGGTCTAGAGTTACCTGATGCTGGTCTGGATTTCCAGGGCAATACGGATTGTACCCATTGTTGACGCTGTTCGGGGGTCAAATTTTGTTGAGGAACTAAGTTTTGTGAAGGCACAATAAAGCCTGGTGCAAACGGGTTTACTGCATTACGAATAGGGTTATTATTGACTGGTTGTTTAGAAAACTCCTTTGGCTTTGCTTGTGAAGTTGAAGGGTTATTATTGTTGTAATTAGCTCTATTATATGAAAGCCTAGCTTCTTCTTGCCTAGCCGCTATGATGGCTTCTTCGAAGGTGTCTGGTTTAGCGATTCGAACGCCCAACGAGACGTGGAAGTCTAACTGGTTTATATACTGCTCAATAACCATCTTTTCGTAGTACGATTTATTGCCATGCTCTCCTACAGAATATAGAGTATCTAACAGCTCGCGGAGGCGTTTGCCGAAGGTTTCAGCATCTTCTGTCTTCAACTTACGCACTCGCGTTAGCTCCTGCATTACTTGTATTTCGTTTCGCGGTTCGCCAAGGCGCCTAATTAACGCGTTCTTAACTGCTGGCCATGAGTTTAAATATTCTTCGTACGCTATTGCGTCTACAGCAGGACCACTGAGCCTACTTTTAATTAGGCAGATGAACGCTGGGTGCGAGCGATCTGCTTCTGAAGTTAACTGTAATAAGTTTTCTACTTCCCTAATATAATAATTCAGCAATTTAGGATTGCCATCATATTTGGGCATTAAATCTGCGATTAGTTTGTAAGGCTTGTAATTAGCATCATAATCCCTGAGCGACATTGTTTTTCTGTAGCTTGCCTGTCTAGTGGCGCTTGACGTAAAACAATAGAGGTGTCGAATTAAACACTTAGAATTTACTCGTGAGATACCTAACGCTACTTATTATAGTTGTATGGTTGCCTACTGCGATTTTAGCTTAAAGACAGACACACAAACATTAATATAAAATACACAAATTAGAGTAAGACAGGAAATAGAGCAAGGACACTTGGTAGAACAAGAGCACTTACCAAAGCAGCCACTGCATCTCCTGCCGAGTCACGCTTCCACCAACGCAGCTTCCTCCAATTCTCCGGAGATTTATCCTGATGACCGTAGAGGTGTCCGACCGCGCGATAGGTTCTTTGTAGATCGCGAAGGAACGATTTGAGAACCGTCACTCAATAAGATGAAGAGTTTGATTCGATCTTAGAGCGTCGCGATCCTACCGACTGCGCCAGTTATGTTTCGGCGATCGGGAATTACGTTAAAAAAATATTTATTTATTATTACAAAGTTTAATTATAAAAAATACAGGATATTACAACGGTGGCGGATACAAGACTGAATATAATGCAATAGAAAATAATTATTCCAATTTCAAAGGAAATGCATAGTTGCAAATACGGTGCATGCGGAGACTGTGTACTCAGCGTAAACGTGTCGGTTATGATGAGTTAACTCACGCCAAGCTTAATTTGAGAGAACTTTTGCGGCACGCCAAGTGGCACGCTGGCAGGACACGCCATATATTTATCAGTTAGTAACGGACAAAAATTTTAGTGCTAAATTTTTGGTCCGCCGGCCGCCCACATGGCCTGCCGCAACAGATAAAAAAATCAGTAATGGCTTGCTGCACTAGAATTTACGTGGGCGGCCGGCGTACCACATGGCGGTGAGAGTGTTAAATAATATATTTGCAAAACTATTATACACATTTTTTGATATACATGGTTGTATGGTATAATAGTCATCAAAATTACCAACACCTATGGCTCCAGTAGGCTAAAGTAATCCAATTTTATGATGATATCCTTATAGCACAAACTAATGTAATAAAAACATTTTTTAATGAATTATGTATCCACACTATTAATTTTTTTAATATTTTTTTAATTTTGTACCCATACAATTAGGAAAAATTTATAAGTAATTACTTTGTATCCACATGTAGGTACAGAGATATTAACAACAGCACCTAGTTCTAACCTCTAAAATACTTTTCATTTATGCAATAGAGTATAAATTAATTAATATAATCATGCTAGTAACATGCCAAGATGGCTACAATCTCAGTATGTAAACAAATAATATCAATCCAAGAGTGTATACAATTTTCCTTGCTTGTATAAATTACATAGGAGATAATTATTATAAAGGGTTTTAAAAATGTTCATAAACATGAGACGGTCAGGAGTTTTTATTGGAGTGCAGAACTTTGCTTGGTAAATATTATTTATCTCAAGAAATCTGTATTAGCACCACGTGAATCAGTAGCAGTTCTATTCCGCATACCCTAATTAGTTCAATGTCATGGAGGAAAATACAGTTGGTGATATAAATAATGATGTGTTTTCAAATATTACGTAACAAGGCCTAACTTATCTGCACTCAAGGTAATTAGAAAAATATTTAAAAGCATAAAAAACCACGCAAAATACTCACTTCTTCCAGAAACTGTGTCCGCAAAGGAATTTTTCTACACAAGCGGCTTGAGTGACTTTTTGTTGAAACGATGCCGTTAATAGGCAATATTCTTTGAGAAAAGGTACGTAAACAAATAGACATTTTACTACACGTACAATAATCACTCCGAAAAGCTGGAAATTCAGACTTTTTTCGAAAATATGTCGTAGAAAAGTCCCGACATAGCGCAAAGAGATTGACAGTTGTGTTTATTTTTAATTTTCGAACATCTGTTTTAGCACAGACTTGATAGATTCAGCTTACACCAAAATTATGTTAAAGTATTTGATAAACTTAATGATTCTTCTAAAAGTACAAGCATTTTAAATAAAGAAAAAAAGTGATTGTAATTCGTGCAAAGTAAATTATATTTAAATTTATTGCAAGAAAGTTTATTTTTACTCTGTGCTATGCGATTTTCAGACCAAGAAATGTCTTCCTTACAGAATAAAATAAAAAAATCCACCCTCAGCGAAGTTTGCTGAACGAAAATCTTGATTTGAAAGAAATATTTTCATAGGAGGAAATTGCTTAAAAGACTAAGTATACAAACGAAAAACTTCCAACTTGGCGGGCGCGTATTTTTTGGTTTAAAACTCAAAACAAATTTTTATAATATTTATTGGGAAAAACTTTAAATTTATATATAAGATTAGTAGTAGTAGTAGTAGTTTAGAGTTAATATTTAGTTTTGTGCATTCTTCGGTAGTGGTAAGTTTCTTCAATTATTTAGTTTTTAACGTTAAGGATGAAAGATCCGCCCGACCCGGGGGACTTTGTTCCCCCGGCCAGCGTTTTTGTCACAGTTCAATCCAATAATGAATCAGGTATGGACACTGATGGATCGTCTTCATCTCGGAATTTAAAAAGAAGTCGCATGCATGTCTGTAAGCACTGTAATAAGCGTCGTCGTATCCGAAAACACCACGATGGTTCCGAGTCTTCGGGTTGTGGTTGTATGGAGTTACACTCTGCTCAAGCTGTGGAATCTGCACCTATCCATTCTGAAAATGTGTCTAATGTATTGCCTAATGATATTCCGGCTCCTTCCATGGTTATTCCCGCTCAGATTGGTAGAAAAACCTACGATAAAACGGACAGCGCGCCTTTTGTAATACATGTACAAAAAATAATAACTTCACCAGATGATGGTACGACATTGCACCCAATCACATTTGGGAAGTTTTTAAAACACAACAACTTCCAAAATATTATTAATGGTAGCGTCAAAAAAATCGGACGCAATAAGATTTCATTATCCTTTTCTAGTTTCCTGGACGCGAATTCTTTTATTACACATAATAGTCTAGAAAAACACAACTTTAAAGCTTTTATACCTACTTTTAACGTTACTAGGATGGGACTAGTACGTGGTGTTCCTGCAGAATGGTCTCCGGAGGAAGTTTTAGATAATATAACAGTACCGATTGGTTGCGGTCCAATTTTAAAAGTCAGACGTCTTAATTTTAAAACCATTGTTGATGGTTCAACTATTTGGAAACCATCTCAATCCATAGTTGTTACATTTGATGGGCAGGTCTTACCAAAAAGAATTTTTATGTGTTATAATGCTTTACCTGTAGAGTTATATATTTTCCCTACCATACAGTGCTTCAATTGTTGTAGGTTTGGTCACACTAGAATTCAGTGCAGGTCTAAACCCCGTTGCTATAAATGTGGCCAAGGCTATACTGGGGACAGTTGCGATAGAGAACAAGAAAGTACATCTTGCTGCCTTTGCTCTGGGGCCCATTTTGCTATTAATAAGTCTTGCCCAGAATTCTGTAGGCAAAAATTAATTAAAACATACATGGCACAAAGTTCTGTTTCATATGCTGAAGCTGCAAAAGTTTATCCTCCAGTAACAAAATCATATGCTGATGCACTTTTATCTTCTCCCTCCAAAAACTCTGCTAATATTCCTCCAGTCCCTTCGCCTAATAATACACCTGTTCGAAGTAGCTATAAAAAGACTGTCTTTCTCAAACCTCATTCCCCTCCTAAATCTGTACAAGGTTATAATAAAGAGGCTCATAATACCATCATTAAAGATTGGAATATTCCCCAGCCATCAAATGGTTGTGTTATTTCTAACAATCATAATAATGACTTTAAAGACACAAATTTTTCTGTAAATGATTTTCTTTCCGCACTACATAATCTTCTCTCTCAGTTTAATTTCTCACCGTCCAACGCAGCCCCATCTTGCAATACATCTCAATCAATACATAATGGACAACACCAAAATAATCCAGTGGAACTGCCGCAGTCTCATTAACAAAAAAAGTGAAGTTATACATCTTCTAAACAAATATGATCCATTTGTCTTTGCCTTGGCAGAGACTTGGCTCAAACCAAGTAACATTTTTAAAATAAATGGTTATTTAACCATTCGAGAGGATAGATCTGATGGGTATGGTGGAGTAGCTATACTTATCAAGAATTCTATCCCATTTTCTAATATTAGGTTGCCTCATCACAGTGAGGAAATTTCAATTGTAGCCATTAAACTTCAACATATTTGCCTTGTTTCCATTTATGTTCCTCACCCTTCTGCTCCAGTTCTGCAAGAAATAAAAAACCTTTTTTCCTTTCTTCCAAAGCCACTTTTAATATTAGGTGATCTTAATTGCCATCACCAATCATGGGGTTGTTCAACTTCTACATATTATGGGGATGAATTACTAGATATAATAGATTTTCATAATTTATGCATCTTAAACACAGGAACTGCTACACGTCGCTGTGGTCCCAATCAGAACCAAAGTGCGATTGACCTATCTATCTGTTCACCAAGCTTAGCCTCTTCATTGACTTGGGATATTCTAACCTCTACATATGGTAGTGACCATTTCCCAATAGTTATATCTTATCCTCTTTCCAATGCAAAGGCACCAATAAGGAGATCAAACTTAAAACATAAACTACCTGATAAAAATAATAATGACTGGGACAAATTTAGAAACATTGTTGACAGTAAACTTTGCTCCTTGCCTGTTATTTCTGATGGTAATGAAAATAGTTGTGCTGAAGCTTTAGCACACATATTAATTGCAGCGGCGGATGAAGTTTTCCCTGTAAAAAATAACAACAGGAGCACAATTCCTTCGCCTCCATGGTGGGACTCTGAGTGCACAGAATTGATTAAAAAACGTAGAGAGGCTGAATTCAGTTATAACCGTGATATGTCGGATATTAATTTTGTAACCCTTACTAACTTAAATAAGGAAATTTCTAAAGTATTTAAGAAGAAAAAATTTGATTCCTGGCGTAACTTTTGCTCAACAATTTCACCGAATACTCACCCTACGATTGTCTGGCGCAATATTCGTAGATTTAGGTCCATTTATCATAATTCTTCTCCTATTCCTGACTCATTAGCAAGCGAATTTTTAGACAATTTGGCTCCTCCTTGGGTTCCTGAGGCTATTAACCTTAACCTATCTCCCTTAACCAATAACCAAGTCACTTCAAGTTCAGACACACATACGACGCTAGATCTCCCATTCTCTCTCACTGAATTAAAGGGTGTTATTCATAGAACAAAGGATTCTGCCCCGGGCATTGATGGCATCCCGTATTCCTTTTTTGCTAATTTAAATGACAATGTCCTCAATTATTATTTAGATCTTATTAATTCTATTATGAAAACAGGAAACATCCCTGTTGAATGGAAACATCAAATGGTGTTGCCATTCCTTAAACCAAATAAAACTCCATCTGATGCTTCCTCGTACCGGCCCATAGTTTTGTCTTCAATTCTGATGAAACAATCCACCGTTGCAGTCTTCCTAGATATTAATGCAGCTTATGATAATGTCGTATTATCAGTTTTACAAAATAAATTAAAAGCCTTAGGGGTTCCCTTGAATTTAACTAATTTCATTATTAACATCCTGACTGAACGCTCTGTTAACATGTTAATAGGAGATCGTGATGTCTCCCATCTTGTATGGAGAGGTCTGCCACAGGGTTCTGTACTTAGTCCCCTTCTGTACAATATTTACACTTTTGATTTGGACTCTTCTATAACTAATCATGTCAAGGTTCTTCAATACGCTGACGATTTATTATTATATTCTTCAAGTCAATCTATTGAACAAGCTAGCGATGTTATTAATTCTGCTTTGTGTACTTTAGAGTCATGGCTATATTTAAACGGTTTGGACTTGTCTGCGTCTAAAAGTGCGGCTGTTTTATTCACCAGGAAGAGAAATATTCCCTTAGTTAACCTATTCTACAAGGGAACACTTATTCCAGTTGAAGATAAATTCAAATATCTAGGTGTAATATTTGACTCAAAATTAAGCTGTGTTCCTCATTGTGACTATATTGTTAGTAAATGTGAAAATCACTTAAACATGCTCAGATGCCTCTCAGGTGTGTGGTGGGGTGCACATCCCTTTTCATTAAAACTGATTTACAACGCAATCATCAGAAGCACTCTGGACTATGGATTGTTCGTTTTAGAACCTGGTAGTGTTATGGCTTTTAAAAAATTGGATCTGATCCAGTCAAAAGCATTGCGCATTATTTCGGGTGCCATGAAGTCAAGTCCTATTAATGCACTGCAAATTGAATGCGGGGAAGCTCCTTTAAACCTTAGAAGACAATTCCTGTCTGACAAATATTTATTCCGGATTCTTCAGTTCTCAAATCACCCTCTCATTCCAAAACTGGAATCTTTAATGTTACAAATTGAATCTTCAGCTTACTGGTCCCATAAACGTACTCCTTGTTTGGTTGAAAGCTATAAAAAATTCCTCTCGATTTCTTCGCCAATTCACCGTTCAAATAAATTACCCGTTTTTAATAATAGTTATGAGAGTTTACTGTTCATCCCCAATATTGAATTTAATTGTGTAAGTAAATCAGATCCCGATTGTCATTTATGTTTTAATATATTTCTGATTGAACATTCAGACTTCCACCATATTTTTACGGATGCTGCCAAGCATTCCCCGACGAGTTGTGTTGGTATTGGTACCTACCATACTCAATACAACATCGTTCAAAAAATAAAACTGCCCCCGGAGACTTCCGTTTTTACGGGCGAATGTTTTGGAATTCTAAAAGCTTTAGAATATGCACGTATTTTTAAACTCAAAAAATGTTTAATTTTTACCGATTCACAGAGTGCTCTTCTAGCCATAAATAAATCCCCTTTCGAACACAAAGTACAGTCCCCTATAATTTATGCAATAAGAGAATTGGCGTTCAGAACCATTTCCGAGGGTAACACACTGCAATTTGCCTGGATTCCGGGCCATTCTGGAATCCATGGCAATGTTGTAGCTGATGCACTCGCTGGTGATGCGGTGCAATGTGGGGACTTAGTTCCTTATAAGAACTTTGGCTATGACCTTGAGACGTTGCCAAGGAATTTTCTTCGGGATACTTGGAAGGTAGCTTGGGATATCAGCAGCAAATCCAAGGGCCGATACTTTTCTCTTATTCAACCTGAGATTCCGGAAAAACCGTGGTTTGGCAAGGCAAAGTTTGGTAAGGTGGAGACCTCTATTTTAATAAGGTTGAGACTGGGCCATGTTTGCTCTCCAGTCCATCTTGCCAAACTACACATCATAGACGACCCCATTTGCTCGTGTGGCACAGACCTTGGTGACTTAAACCACATATTTTTCTCCTGCCCTTTACTTGACCATTCCTCCTTTCTCTGTAACCTCTTGTCCCTTCGCATCCCTTTTCCTACCTCAATACTTTCTTTACTTTGTACAAATAGCTTTCCAGTATATAAATGTATAGTCTCATTCATCATCCTAAATAACATTAAACTGTAATATTTGTCACTGTAATTTGCTCATTATCTACATGTTATTATCACCGTTAAAACTGATCCTATATATCTTTTTCTAAATTCCGCTCAATTTAATATTTTTATTTTTTGGTTTCCCTAACTTTGATTTATAATAAGTACATATAATAACGAAATACAACCTGACGTGACATTGGCTGAATGCACAAACCGTGCGAAGCCAAAAAACAAGAAAAAAAAAAAAAGTATACAAACCAAATGTTAACAAATATAACTCATACTGCCAGGAGATTTTAGGGGATTTTTTTAAGGCTGTCTTAATTTTTTATTAATAGAAAAATAATTCTTTATTAGATACTGCGATTTCAAATAACTGTAGTTTTTCTCAATATGTAGAATCATTGAAACAGATCAGGGAAAAGACTGGATTTATTGTTTTGATTACTTCAGCTTGCCAGGAAGGCAGACTTGAATCTTGAATTCTCGACACATGCTCGCGAACAGCGTTCGAACATGACCTTATTGCACCCGCATTCTAATGGAATTAAAACAAATATATTAGAATATAAATGAAATTGTCGAGGCGGTATAATTATGGTCTCGGCTTAGGCATTACGCTATTGCTACGCTAGTAATATGCCCATTAGAGATGAGAGGTATATACTGGTAGAGGTATATATACCAAGTATGTGCTTCCCAGTACACAGACCGGGTACGGACCAAAATACTGGGTAAATACCTTGAAGGTATGACGTCAGACGCATAGTATGATACGAACCGCTACCACAAGGTAGCGCCCAGTTTGTGCGTTATCGGTAGTTCGGTACGCCGAAGCCACCCGAAACTACCCGACAGCTTACGAAGGGACCCGAAACGTCATTCGTGCTTTATGAACATTCGGATGATTTAATTTAGTTAGAAAAAATGGGTACCTACTTATTTTTATGTGCTTAAGGAACATAATTGCATAATTACATTTTTTGTCACGACGTGAAAGAGTTCCTTAGTTTGTTTATGTTAGGGAATATCGGTAGGTACTGTAGGTACGTACCTAGGTCGACAATGTTTTGATTTTTTGCGTCAGTTGGATCTCATAATGCATAATTACGTATACTTGAAACGTCGTACCTACATTATAATGGATGCATACCATACTTATCGCGTACGTTTACTTATCGAAATCCTACCACACCCAAATACTTAGAAGTATTTTAATACCTGGTATTTGTACCAGGTATTTAGTGATACCCATACCTTAAAGGCCGGGTATGGAGAATGGCAGGTATATCTCATCTCTAATGCCCATTGGCACTGACCTTAGCCCGCCTAGAGCAACAAAAGTCAAATATTTGACATTTGACAGCTTGTGTGATCGATCATTTGTCATTCTCCTTGACATTTTGACAATTTAATTTCTGAACGAGTATTTTGCGTTGCATTTAGCTAGTTTTGAAAAAAATCGCTATATTACAAATTATTGAGGCTGATTTCGCATATAATTTAGTTATCGACAAAAACTGTTACCAGTTATGAACCTCCAGAGAACATTTCAGCGAGTGTACGGACTTTTATTGAACACCAATGTAAGCACTACTTTTGCACGATTTCATCATGTTATTTGTTTTAAAAATTAGGACTATTTTGATGATTTACAGTCGCTAAGAGCTAGCTCTAAAATTATAGTAAAACCCTTTTTGGAGACTAACTGCATAAAGCAATCGTAAATCACCAAATATCATGATTTATAACTTGTATTAAACTGCATTTGTTTTCGCGTCCGGTATACATATAAATATATTTTTTAATAAAAAAATATAAACTAGTACTTGACTGCGATCCTACCTGATGGTAAGCAGTGATGCAATCATTGATGGTGAGGCGCATTAGTTTACTTACTAGTTAAATTACTTCATAACCTACATTTAACTACAGTTTTTTTTACTTCGACCTTAACAAATACTTTCTAATTTTAGCCAGCACCATGTTGTTACTCAGTCCGCCTAAAGCACACAAAAGAAGAGGCAGCTGCACACAAAGCCAAGGTAATGGCTAAAGGATTGCCAGAGAGGAAGCCTCTGCCGGGAGTGAAAAATATAATACTTGTAGCCTCGGGGAAAGGAGGTGTTGGAAAGACTACTACTGCTGGTTTGTACCGCTGTCTTCAGTCAAACTTATTCACCAATTCACTGTAGATGTAAAAGGCTACCTTGTATTAAAAGTAAAGTATTTGTATCATTATTATCATCTTGCCCTTGTCCCATGTTATTTGAGGTCAGTGCAGCAAATTTTTTCTTCTATTCTAACTCTCCTATCTTTCATATCACTCTTCACACAATCTATCCATCCCCTTTACATGACCAAGACAAAGATTTCCCTTCAATTTATCAGTCACTTTCAAACTTCCTTTAATTCATGAATCTCCAAGCTAACGCCCGGCATTCACACTGTCATTGTCTTTCTATTATTTCTCTAATTAACGCAATTGAAAGGTTAATATAATAATTTCAACAGTATAGTATCTGCTTGAAACTGAATATTCATAAAAGTACTCACTCAAAAAGGTGCTGCTCATTATTAATTTTATTAACTCAATATTTCAATTTTTTTATGCTTACCATTATTAATTGTATGTATACCTCTTGTTACTGTTAGTTTATTGTTCTTTCATCCATTGATACAACACAATTTTGTTATACATATCAAACATCATCAATTTATCATTTCTTTTACAGTGAATCTCGCATGTGCTATGAAGGTGATAGAACCTGACAAGGAGATTGGTCTGCTGGATGCCGACGTATTTGGTCCCTCAGTGCCTCTCATGATGAACATCAACGGAGAACCCATGCTGAATGATGACCACCTCATTGAACCTCTGTTGAACTATGGTGTTAAATGGTGAGGGAATTAAATTATTTGACAATAGGCCTAGATCACTAGTACATTTTGATACAAGTGCGGAAAGTTGAAGGAAAACCAAGCTAAGTGCTACAGTGACAAATTTCCTAAGTATCAAAACAATGTTTTTCAATATGTTAACAAAGAAATAAATAAACAGGGCCTGACCGGCGACTAGTGTGGGCTGCTTGGCGTCCAGGCTGGTATGATAAATACTATAAACTAATTGTGGCGGGGGTGAACTCGCGGACTTTTCCACATTAGTGCGGAAAACAGTAAATTGTGTACCTAAAATCTTTCTCAGCATGATATTTTGAACAATATTATCACATAATAACACATTGTTTATGCAATCTTTATCTTATCGCTTACGAAGTTAATTATTTTATCACTAAAAAGAAAACAATGTGGACAATTAATATAAAAACGTCACCTCGCAGACTGATTATTTTTACTACTACATACATTCTTTATTTTTTTTTTAGTATTTGCCAACAGAAGAAAACCTTAGTAAGGGCCGTAACACATAAAACTGTGATGCGACGTCGCATCGTAAAAACTAGCACGGCCCAGCGCACTGACGTAGTTACCCAAGGACTAGGTGGGTCAGTGCCCCAGCAGGCAGGGAAAGGGTTAAAACCTGATAGGACTAGACCAAACCTCTTACTGATCTTCGATCTACGAAAACATTTTATCGTATCGCATTGCAGTTTTGTGTAAGAGCTGATAGAGTCAATTTCCATTACGTACCCTAGCTAGGATATTGTAATTTTTCTGTTGTTTTCTTCCAGCATGTCAATGGGTCTGTTAGTATCGGGAGAGAACGCCGTCGTATGGCGTGGTCTGATGGTGATGCAGGCGTTGGAGAGACTGACCAGGCACGTGGCGTGGGGACCTCTGGACTGCCTCATAGTGGACACACCGCCCGGCACTGGTGACACGCATCTGTCGCTTGCACAAAACTTGCCTATAGATGGTTAGTATTTTTGCAGTATAAATCATTATCATCAATTCAGCCCAAAGACGTCCACTGTTGGACATAGGCCTAAGCGTCGCCACAATGACCAATCCTATGCGTCTCGAATCCACCACATTCCCACGATTCTCACCAGATCGTCGGTCCACCTTGAGGGAGGCCTTCCAATGCTGCGTTTTTCGAGCAATAAGCATAAATTACAGAAGTCTCTTAGAATTCTCCAAGACCCTGTTTAGGTTTTCAAGATTTTATTCTTCTCATATAATTATATAGTTACTTCTTGATCAAATAATTTTAAACTATTAATCAACTACCGTTCGAATCCACCCTTTCTTCACTAAGATATATATATGGTTTGTACTTATTTTTTTTATTCGCTTCCAGGAGCACTAGTCGTAACCACGCCACAGTCAGCAGCGCTCCAAGTAACAAAACGAGGGGTCAACATGTTCGAAAAGCTGAAAGTTCCTATCGTGGGCATAGTGGAGAACATGTCTCACGCGATCTGCTACAAGTGCGGCACGAAGAACTTCGTGTTCGGCAACGACACGAAGCAGGCGGCCGAACAAATGGGGCTCGAGATCATTGAGAGCTTCGAGGTCGACCACAACATGTCCGAATGCATAAATAGCGGGAAACCAGCCATCTACGCGCTCCCTGACAGCACACACGCAGAGAAATACAGAAAACTAGCGAACAAAGTGTTCAAATATATAGAAGATAAGGAAAAGGTCAAAGAACAAGCGAAAGCGAAGGAATAGAAGCGCAATATAACTAACTGTGATCCAGTCGTTGTTGAACACTTCATATTATTATATTACTATTTTACACTTCAATGTTTTATATAACTGTATGTTGTCCTTTTTCTCAGACTAGCCTCGTGATTATATACAATTAAAATAATGCGAAAGAATTAGATTAGTCATTAGAAATTAGTTATGCATAGTTTATTAAGATAAATAAACAATATAAACAGTTAAAAAAATAAAACATTTTTATTATATAAAAATTTATTCGGAACAATCTTTTCAGGAATCTTTATCATCTATGGCCAAACTGAAACTTAAGAAAAATAAATAAAAAAAATAATAATACAAAAATATGTGTCTTTTAAATACTTTTGATAAATCAAATAACTATTTATGTTTTTATGACTACATTTTATAAGGAAGATGAAGTACAAATCTTCGAATCGTGACACCCAAGTTTCACTTATGGCTACTGGAATATTAAAATTCATAAAAAGAGCATTTACTTTTACATTCAAAGATCTGCCGTCTGTTTTTCAGTCAGTAAGTACAAAATAGATATATTTTTATATAAATATTTACATTACATCGAATCACAACAATAATAATTAGAAGAAATAAAAAAATCGGAATGAATAATGTAGGTACGGTTTAGTGAATGAAGCAAGAGTAGGTTCAGTCTGAGTACATACACTTACACGCGAGGGGGCCGGTGAGAACATTCACGTCTAGCGGCCAGGAAGATGGTTTACTATTTTGGCGCGCGTGAACGAAGCATTGCCTGGCCTACAAACATACGCTCGATACGCGCACTTAATTCTTGGTTTACGTCGTCAAAACGCGCTGTTGTAATCAAAAAGTAATGTAGTGACTCATTGTGATGTTTTGAGATAGAATTTGCGCAATATTTCCACTTGTGTCGAAGTAATTCCGTCTCGTTGTTATGTAGCTAACGTCATGCCAAATATATGGGTCAGGATATAGTGACAAAAAAATAATGCAGCTAGTGTTGCCAGGCGTCCGAATACAGTGAGGATTTCTTTGTATGTGTGCTGTAAATTAAACGACGTCTAGCTTGTCTCTCTTGTTAAATTTACTTTATTCTTGTTTTACTCTTAAATTATTTTTTGTATCCTTTTTGACCCAAATATTGTCTAAACCGTCTAGTCTGTCCAGTTTTTGGGTGTATGACCTGGCATTATTGTAGCTATAGCCACAGTGTAGCACCCATAATGTAATCTTATTATACTTTCACTTTTCTCAATATTTTCCATGATTTTATTTTCATTACTAGCAATAACGCTTGTCGAGCGGTCTGTCTTACCATGCAACACTACATCCATGCATTCAGCTTCGGAATTCACAACACTATCTGTTAAACAGTGCTACGTAAATACTATCTAATATAAAAAATGACAAAATAGAAATCATGAACCGTGTTTATATCGGCTTATTATCAAAACCCTACGTCAACGACCTCATCGATTTTTTTTATTTACCGTTAATTGATCGACCAAATACGTGCATTTTTATATAAAATTTTGTGTATGACACTAATCGTTTGGTGTTGTGGGCAATTTGCTGATGGACCGGCTAGGAATTGTTAACGAAATTTAAATATACACAACCATTTTGTAGGACTAGAATCCTTCATATTTAATTTTGCGACACGCTTCGTGAAAAGTCTACAACAAATTAGTTTATCAGGAGTCTTGGACATCGCGCGCACTATGTAGTTACTTTTGTCAGGGTGACAATAATTTTTTCCCCATTTTTGTAACTGTATCGTCTTCAAGTTGCATTTTTTCTTGCATCACTGCTTACCATTAGGTGGGATCGCAGTCAAGTACTAGTTTATATCAGTCACAGTGACAAAGTCACCAGTGCGCACTATGGCTTAAAATTTGACAACATAGTATTTGCAGTTTCATTTCATAGCGACTCCTCACATCCCACCAAGCTTAGTTAATTTTATAAAGAGCAAAGTGCCCACAACACGAACAGGACATTACAGGATATGGAAGTAAGCTCAATGTTCACAATTGTCGCCGACTAGTCAGATTGTCACATAAAAACACCAAATTGTATGAAAAAAACATTATCTTTCCTTTCGCACCATAACATCTTAGATTAAAATATCAAATGTCTCTCACTGTGCGTACATTGTACACACTGGGTGGGTTCTACCACTTTTTCTTGTGTTCGTCCATACTGACTCCGCCCGGTCCCAGGTAAACGATCATTAGGAGACCGCCGATCACAGATAGAGTCTGGAAAGACACAAGAAAATTATTTAATAAACTTATAGAATCATATTCGGAGTTTACTTGCGTGATCACATCAGTAAATAAGATATCCGCAGGAGAACCAAGGTTACAAGACTAAGTGGCAGTGGGCAGGGCACATTGTTCGCAGAACAGATAGTCGATGGGGTACGAAAGGTTCTAGAATGGCGACTACGGCTAAAATTTTTTTCACCAATAGAAGCTGCTTTATTCCTGACATTTTATATATACGGGCAAAAGCTAGTATTTTATATAAGTAGAGTACATTACTACCTATCGGCTAAACCAACATCAAAAATTATTACTAATACCACACAGCTACAAAAGTACTGTAAATTGCATTATTCTGCTTTCTTTTAAATAAGGCGCGACCCTACAAGCGACGACCTGACTGGAATGCAAATAGAATACGTAATACTTTCAAGGCTAGCTAGTTCGTATTACAACTTCAATGGGATCGGACGAAACACATCGCAGCTACAAAACGACTAAAAAACTGGATGCCGTCCGCATCTGGTTTATACCGAATGCGCGAAGTAATAAGAGAAAGGTATTTGCGATGATATTTTTTATGACGCTTTTTTTATGGTGGGCAAAATCATCTAATGACAACCCCCGCTCTTGGGCGGAGCAGGAGATAGTGTCAGACTCTTACTGACTAAAAACCCACCCCGTTCCTTCTAGCGTTCATACCGGGGCTCGAATTCCCTTTCGGATAGGACACCAGTGCGCGCTATGTCACCGCCAGAGCCGTAGCGAGAACTAGTTGCCGTACGTGGGCGAAGGCATTTTAGCGAGGCCTTTTTCTTTCAGAAATTGGAAAAGAAGACAGCGACTGTTGCCCAACATTGCTGGGTTGCGTTTGACTACATCATCGCTTACCATCAGCTGAAAACAGTGATTAAAAGAGAGCCTATTAAACCCTCCTTCGAAGCGAAGAAGCGAGGGCTTGCGAGGCCGCAAGCGAGGGCCCACATCACTCACACCTATCTATGCCATTGCGGGCGTATAAAAGACTAGTTTTGGCCTTAAGACTAGTTACCTGGAAGAAGTCATATTTGAGGAAGTCCCTGAGCGGTTTGTAGGATGGCACGGCCCACCACGCGTTGTGGTACAGATTGAGCACGGTCAGCACCAGCACCAGGATCAGCGCCGACAGCTTGGTGCGGTAGCCGACCGTCACCAGAATCATCAGGATGCTGCCCAGCAGGTCTTGAACGATCTGGAAAATACGATATAATTATTGTATTACTTATTTTATGCCATTGTTATCATCTTCTTTTTAGTCTCGTCGTTTATTAGGCCCCGCGCACTAACTCGTGTTAGTCGCATTTTGCAAGCGCTATTGAAAATATTCCAACGAGCTACGAGAACCCTTAGACAACACTGTGAGCGCAGTGGGGAGTGACTGACTGCTACACTGCGTGTCGTGGGTTCGATTACATAATCTACATAGAGACATCAATAGTCCGTCGTGACGCCCTAGTTAAAATTAGCCCTAGTTTGAACTCTATGCATAAAGATTGTCCACAGGAGCGGAGCGTGGCTGCGGAGCGGAGAAACGGAGAAATATTAACCAATAGAATTGCACAAAATCTCCGCTCTGAATTTGTGTAATCTTATTGGTTAATTTTTCTCAGTTTGTCCGCTCCGCAGCCACGCTCCGCTCCTATGAACAGGCAGCTTAACGCAGGTAACGTGTGTTATGCCTGCGAAGGCTATGGCCCGCGGGATTGTTCCCGTTAGGTGTGTTTAAGTCAGTAAAAGTCTGTGGCACCTTCTCGCTCGTCCCAGATAGGAGGGGGGCTTATTTGTTGATTTCCCACCACGAAAAAAAAAAGGAAACACGTATTTTAACTAACAGAAAAGCAATATAGCCTTGACATTTATCCACTGCTACTAGGGATTGTTTTTGTCTATCATCTTTAAACCAACTTATTAAGTAGTCTGGCTTCCAGCCTTGACTTAAGAAAATTCCAGTAAAAAAAAACCTGTTCGCAAAACCGAAAGTGAATCGAATATGTAAATACATTCCTCCTGTATGTTAATCGGTCAACTATTTATAAATTTCCGCAACGTTGGTAGGCGATTATGACGTCATCGCTTATTAGCATAGCTAGATAATGTGATGTGTTCAATGAATTTGACACTTTGATAATGTCACCTAGTTTTAATAAAATATGTAAATATTTCTTCGAGCAAAGGTTGTAGGGGTAAAACGCTTGTAGAAAGCTTCAAATGTACGGCAATGACGCGCTCTCAACGCTCAGTCACGTGGTCAGAACAAAAGAATTGGCGGCAAGGTCAACTCGAAGCGTTCGACGCAAGCGAAACGGTTGTAAGTTGGCTAGGGGGGCAGGGGTGGCCAACTGGGCAATCGCGATCGGTTAAACTACTGAACAAATTTTGATAAAGTTCGACGACTTTTTGTAGTGATGCAGTAGCGATGCTATCGCGCGTTCGCTTCGATACAGTCTAGTGACTGTTTGCCCTCGCCTATATCGCGATTCTCAGTCGTGATGCAAACGCGATACTGTCGCACATCCACAAAAATGAAGTGTTTGTATGTAAAATGTTTCACTCATTCCGTTTTTCCCGGATATCGTCCGTGAGGGTCGCGCGTTTGCATCGCTAATGTCGCGATGCTGTAGCACGTTGGTATCGCTTCTGTAGAGCGTTGCAAATGCGACAAGTCGCGTTGGTAGCGATGTTGTAGCGCGTTTAGATAGCATTTGAATTCGCATCCGTAATAACCGCCATTCACACGGACGAAGTCGCAGGCAAAAGTTTAATGTCGATAATAAATATTTTTAAAGTTGTTTTGACTGTACTCAGGAACTGTAGGTAATCACATAGTTTGTGTAGACGATTGTCCGTTTTTTCTGCTTTAAAAACGGGTTTTATATTTTTGTGTCAACGTAGAATTGAGCAGATTAAGTTAGATTTGTAGAAATGTCAACTGTACTGTATTTGGATAAGTATACTTTTAATATTTTATTAGTAGTCCAAAAATAAGTTATTTCATTTCAACTCTGTATATTCAACTTTGCTATACTTACCTACGTCTGTATGACGCGACGCAAGCGCATCAAGCACCCCCGCCGCCCTTGCCAGTGTTTTACTAATAATCCTGTATTTTCTACATATATGCGAGCAGATTCGCTGGCAAAAGCTAGTATGTAACAATAAATACTTCAGGCAGCGGCTTCACTCGCGTGATAGTAGAAAATTATCCGCTTAGTCTATTTCATCACTAAAGTAATAGTTCGACTAACCTGCAAGAACGAGTATTCAAATCTCAGCAGTGTGATGAACATGAAAGCCAGCAGTATCCTTCCGGCAAGCTGCAGGTAGGTCTTGGGTTTGTTCTCTCCGAGCGAAGGCACGCCGGCGAAGAGGCTTCGCCCCTCGGCCCGGGCCTCCGCTAAGACCAGCAGTAGGGCTCCGATGAGCGCTAGGTTACGCAGCAAGAACTGAATGTCCCATAATATACTGTAGGCGAAGGTCTGAAAAAGATTTGTTATTATTAGAAATTTGTTACATTAGACCGAGACGCACACATGTAACACGCCTAATTTGTACGTAGACCGACGTCGCGTTCACGCCACACGACGTCGTTCACATGGAACTCTACAAGTCTAGTTTCCAAATAAGATGTATAAAAACCAGATCGGCGGGTGTGTGTGTTCTACCTTCATCATCTCGTGCGATGCCAGCTTCTTACTGGCAAAAGCCAGTCGTCATCATCAGCTCGGCGCAACATGTTTTAATTTTCTTTCATTCTGTCCTGTCACCTATCACGCTATCATACCGATTTTATATTCTTTCTCGCACAATCTAAATGTGAAAGTAACATCTGGCTGTCTGTCAGTTATCGCGTTTTAAAACGACTGAATGGATTTGAGACTTGAGATACAGGTATATTACAATCTACCGGTGTGTTGGGTTAAAATGAAAACTAAATATATTTTAATAGGAGCTAGTATTGAATACAAGGTATGTGACCAGAGTGAGGGTACGATAAACGCTAACGCATCATGATGCAGTGATCAAAAACCAAAATACTGCAACCTCACAATGAGAAGGCCAACAGAAAATTTCGGATAGCTACAAAAACTTCAAATAACAGGAAATGTAACATCTACATAAATGAATGGCAAAACCGTTGGATTAAAATGGAAACTAAAAATAATGTTGGTCATTGTATCTTAATGGGATAATGACCCTGAAGTGAAGCTACCGTGACTCGGCCACTACGACTCGCATTAATACGTACATTGACGATATGTTTGACGTACTTTTAGTACAGACTTGTAGCTATATAACATCACTAGCTTTTACCCGAGGCTTCGCTCGTGTAGGTACATAAAATATAGCCTATGTCACTCATGAACAAGGCCAAAAATTTTAGCAATCGGACCAGTACTTTCAGAGATTACTACTACAATAAAAAAAAAACTACCTCTTTATAATATTAGTGTAGATAATCAGCCTTAAAATGATTCCACTGCTCAGACTCAGGTCTCCCCTCAAGAAGAGGGGATGGGCCGTCATTCTCTACTTGGACCCAGTGCGGTTTGGCGGAACGGTCTTCGAAGTTTTTGGTTTCAGAATCCGGTTTCTTCACGAAGTTATTCTTCACCGTTTTGAATATAAATTACAGAAGTTCAAGGGCTATGCTAAAGGCTTGCCAGGGTTTGAGCCCATGATCATAACTCGGAAGTCGGGGCCCGGTCAGCATTCGGATGGGTGCACATCTCATGTCATGGTACGATCTTAGTATTTATTTTTCAAGTGTTTACAGCGCTTACCTGTAGTACAACAATGAAGAAAAGAACTCCACACGCAATGTCAACCTTCAGCCTGCCCAGCACCATCACACAGCCACCCAATTGGCCGAATAAGTTTATTATCTGTAAACAATACAATTAACTTTACATTCAATGAAAATATACAGCGAAAATACAGTAAACGTGATCAGAGGTGAATGCCTGACGCCGACGACCTAGGACACGTAATGCTAGCTACACACGATCCAGTTTACCGTCAAGTTTGCAGCCTGCTTACGGAGCGGTGGCGATCGGGGGAGTCCGGTAAATCGCGTGTGGCATCCATTGAATTATAAAGTGGCATCTATAATGCCATGCTTGACCGCTCATAATCAAATTGGATAGTGTGTGGCGTCCATTAAGGTAGAACTACATTGGGCCCACGTGGCGTGGACCACATACGTCGCGGCGCGTTGGTCTCCATACATTTTATATGGCAACTAGACTTGTAAAGCTACGTAAGACCCACGCCACGCGACGTGGTTCTACGTACATTCGTAACTCAGGTGTCGCACAAGTGTGCGTCGCGTTGGTTTAATGTAGTTCCCGCTTTATGCCAGGCACATTCGCACGATCCTGTTTACGGTCAAGTTTGCAACACGCTTGAAACGGCGTCCGGTGAACTAGACCGTTTGTGGCCATTCATTATGCATTATAAGGCTACTGTGTGTACCGCTGCGCAAGAACGCAAAGAGCAACTGAAGATATACGGGTAGTTTCAGTCAGTGACAGTTTGACTCTCCCTCCCACTCCATCCAAAGCGAAAAAAAGCGCTAAAGGGCTTTCAATACTCACAGATCAAACATAAACAAAAAGTTTTCAATCAAATCTCGCAAGAATTATGAAGTTCTATATTTACCAAACATTCCTACTTATTAATAGAACTGTCTGACTCACCCAAAGATAAAAGAATGTATTAGAAGAAGTCATAACACATCAATCATTTTGTCAGTCCAGTACATACTTAAGTTTGTGAGAATATAATTCCGGAGCTACTCGTATTATAGTTTGATCAATTTCAATTTACTATGTATTTATAAAGAATCAAAGTTACGTTATTTAATGACAAGGCAACAGTGCAGCTACTGCTGAAAATCCATCTTCCTCAATTGGTTAGAGAAGGCAACAGTGCAGCTACTGCTGAAAATCCATCTTCCTCAATTGGTTAGAGGAACAAGCATTGAATTATGTTACAGATCATTAATTTTAGTATATGAGAAATCCGAAACACGTATCTAGTATTTTTATGTCAAGAGTCTATGTGCAAAATTTCATAACTGTATCATGAAAAATCACAAAGTTTTAAGTTTGTTATGTTACTTGGTACTCCGCTCAAATACATAGTCACCGGGCCAGAGTCTACAGTAATGAGTGAGAGAGATAACTCATGACTGTAAGACATCCTCTTAAGGGTTAACCAGACGGTTGCAAGCTGGCGTTCCAACCAAGGTGACCTTAGTTTGTGTTGCAGCTATTGCGGCTACATGGATGTAAAACACGTGCCGACACGTCCGATGTTTGGGAAAACGCGCCTCTCAATGAAGAGCGTTGAAGGTCACAGTTTACAATCAAGGTCACTGCTGTCTACACGGATTGAAACTAGCAAGGTCACCTTGGTTCAGACGTCGGTTTGCAAGCATCTGGTCACGCCTTTAAGTTCGATGTGATGGCACGTTCGTGTACCGTCCAGTAATTAGAGAGAAGAGGTTTCATTACCGATAAGCTTTAAAATGGTCCAGTGCATAGAAAACAACGCACCAATTATACCGCTACGCACGAAAGTAGTAGAAATGAAAGTGGCATGCCAAAATGGCGTGAAATTATGAATGTGTGCTAGGCTCGGAAACCGAAAATAGACACCAGCGAGTACCATACCGGAAGATTCTGTTATGCACTAGAATCCGAAAGAGGAATTTCCCGAATTGGTCATGACCGATAAGGTCCTGCGGCAGATGGAAGATGAGGAAGCCGTGCCGTCTCTCGAGCCACTCCTCAAAGAGGAGACTTATCGCCGTGACTGTGGCACGCTAGCGTGACAATTTGGAAGAATAAAATTTGCACGAACATAAAAATGGTAATGAAAGTAATTTTACGATCAAACCAAAAAAATATATTTAAATAAAACCGGAAAGTTTACTTGCTTGTTTGAATTCATTCCTGTTGGTGAAGACAAAACTAGAGAAAATGAGTCGGCAACGGGCCCTACAGTAAGGAAATGGATCAACAGAATAGAACGGTAGAGAGTAAAGAGTAGCCTACTGGGGCCAGAGTTATCTGAAAGGGAGCTCGAGCCCCGGTATGAAGGCTAGAAGGAACGAGGTGGGTTTTTACTCAGTATGAGTCTGACACTATCTCCCGCTCCGCCCAAGAGCGGGGGTTGTCATTGGATGATTTTCCTCATCATATAAAAAAGAGAGTAAAGGTAGAAACTACACTACGCACACATGTGACACACACTCCGATCTGGGCGCGTCGGTCTCTTTACATTTTATATGGAAACTATTATAGACTTGTAGAGCTACACTTAATCCACGCCACGTGATGTCGTTCTGCGAGTTCTAGGTGGACAATCTTTTTGTAAGCGAACAATGTGAGTGGGTCACGCTAAGTGGACCCTGTGGTTTTCTGTCTGTCTATATCAGGGGTAGCCAACTTGAATCGAACCACGATCTACTACTACTAACTAGACTCTAAGATCTACCGATTACAAAACCAATTAAACACTATGACTAAAAGAGCGAGCGAGCTCTAATGAGAACAACTCTTCGGAGAGGTTCAAATGATAAACTTCCACAGCATAAGCAGTATAAAAAGAAATAAGAAAGAAGTATAATAAGAAATTGTCGAATTATGGTGAAAAATCGGGTAATCAATACGACAGAACGAGCGAAACGAGCTCATTAATTTTAGCAACCTGTCTTGAATACGTATGATTTTATTTTAATAACTAGCTTCTGCCCGCGACTTCGTCCGCGGAAAATTTCTTGTTTTAAAATAAGATTACACTCGATTAGACGATGCGCACGTTCAGCGCTAGATTCCTGAGCACGGGCCTGTGATGTTATGGCATTTTGCCTAGCGAGCCGCTGCAAGCGCTCAGCGCTAGTCTCCCTATCCCTTGTCTCAGAGACATGCTGCCTTAAATGAGATAGACGCTGCGCACGTTCAGCGCTAGATTCCCGAGCACGGGCCTGCGATGTTATGACATTTTGCCTACGTAGCCGCCGCGAGCGTTTAGCGCTAGTCTCCCTATCCCTTGTCTCAGAGACATGCTGCCTTAACTCAGATAGACGGTGCGCACGTTCAGTGCTAGTTCATCGAGCACGGGCCCGCGATGTCCTCACATTTTGGCTAGCGAGGCGCTGTGAGCGCTCGGAGCTAGATTCTCTAGCGCGTGCTTGCGAAATATATTCTCTATTTCTCGAGAGGCGCTGCTCATTTTCAGGGGCAGATTCTTCCGTACGGCGTACTCGAGCGGCTCTTGTCTGTGATGTCTGCCGGGACAGTTGAGATTTCCTTTTAGACATGCTCTCAACAAACTACGCACAGACTTGAAAAAAATTATGAACAAAAGGAGAGCGACTCGAACACCGTCCGCCTTTACAAAACAAAACAATCGTAATATCGAATAACTCGTATCGATTATTACGATAGAACGAAGTACGAAACTACGAACATACAAAAACGTACAACGAAATTACGATATTTTCGATTATGAGGTATCTATCAACAACAACAACCATACGAACGAAACAACCGAAACCAATAAGCAACTGACAGAAGAACTCCAACTAACGACAACGTGGGCATAATAATTCGAGAGGGTCATCAATCCACAGAAAGTCTTAACACCGCGATTCAGAAAAATTACGTAATTGCAGAACGCCATCTATGGACAAATAGGTGAAACGTTGGGCACGCCACTATTATGGCGGTAAGTCCCCTCTTTGAGGCGTGGCTGGAAAGGCCTCACGGCGTCCTTACCTTCCGCATGACACAGGTCCTCACCGAACATGGCAAGTTCGGGAGGTTCCTGCACCGAATTAAAGCGGAAGAGACGCCCGAGTGTCGCCACTGTGCGGAACGCCCGGAGGACAAGGTGGAGCACACAGTCGAGGTGTGCCCTGCCTGGGCAGAGCATCGCCGTGCCCTCGTGGGGGCGATCGGCGGTGGACACCTCTCGCGGCGGGCTCTGGTTGAGGCCATGGTCCTAAGCGAGGAGGAATGGCAGGCGGTCGCCTCCTTCTGCGAAGCAGTAATGCTAGCAAAGGCTAAGGCAGACCGCATCAGGCAACGGCGCCCCCGCCGCCGCCGCCGGGATTCCGATCCCGATTTCCGGCCACCGTAGACGCGGGCTCGCGGACGGCGAGCCATGGGTAGCTTGCTGTCCGATCGTCCGGTAATGGACCGAGCCCAAGACGTCGACGGCGCGCACTGTTCCCGCGCGCCTCAAGAAGCTGTCAGCAACAGCAGATGCCCAGCTGGGTCGAAGCCTACCGGGTCCAGGGTTATCCGAAAGGGAACTCGTGCCCTGGTTTGAAGGCTAGAAGGAATGGGGTGGGTTTTAGGTCAGTAAGAGTCTGACACTATCTCTCGCTCCACCCAAGGGCGGGGGTTGTCATAAGATGATTTTTGCCCACCATAAAAAAAGAAATAGGTAAAACGTCTGCACAATGAAAGTTACGCTAGGGGCATTTTGCGTTTTAGTAATTTTATATTATCTTCGAAACTGTATGACCAATTGCTATGCTGTAAATGGCAAATCTTATCTGTATAATGTTCTTGTGATACTGAAATAATTTATTGTCATAAGAATTAATATTTTGTTGCTCAAATAATCAACCAAACGTAAGTATGCCGAAAAAAAATATTTTTAATGCAATAAAAGAAGTATAAAAGATAAAAAATAAAAGATAGAGATATGGTACCGCGGACTTTTTTGTAGAAATAATTAAGACGAACCAGGTAGCCATACATTATTTTTAATTTTAAGCAACTGTTTAGGCAGCGCACGCAAATAATTCTATTTTATGAGGTATTTTTTTCCGACTTGCTAGACAAAAGTTGTGATAGCTCGGTTAATATACATGCTATAGAAACAATTTATAGCCTATAGCACTCAGGAATAATGTAGGTTTCTGCCAGTAAAAAAAAATTTAGAATTGGATTATTAGTTCCAGAGATTACCCCCTACATACAAACTTACAAACTTACAAACTTACAAACTTACAAATTTTACCTCTTTATAATATTAGTATAGATAAAAAGCAGTTACAAAACGACTTGACACTCTACCACGAGCTCTTAAGAGGGTCCTTCTCCATTCGCTTATCGTAAACATCGAAAATGGTTTAAAAGCTTGTTACTTCATTTAATGCAATCCAACGCGATGTTTGACGAAAAGGCAACGCAAAAAAAGAGAGATAACGCCTGGAAACTCTGTTAGTATTCGGTAATTCCGAGATTGACTCGAAAATTTCACAAAACTTGCTCCAGGAAATAGCTGTTTTTTTTAAACCCTTAAAAGTTTTTGGAAAAAGTTGTCGTCATTTAGAATCTTAATAAAATTTGCAAGGTCTCTAGAGGATTACTTTTTTGACTTTTTTAATTTTTAGGCACATTATGAAGTGTCAAAGTTCATACAAAATAGGACATTTTCAGAGGTTTTTACTGGATTAGTTTTACACAAATTTAGAAATTGGTTTCTTTAGAAACCTAGATAATATCCACAAGATACTGTGTTTCCAAAATATCTAATGAAAAATGTGTAATAACGACATAATCAGTTATGAGCGGTTGTATGAGAAACAGTGAAAATGTGAGTCATGATGCACCACCTCAACGCGATCCATTTGACGAACTGAATTGTTAAGGGATGGAACTATTATGGTGTAAAGCTCCATCCCTCTTTCTCGCTCGCATGCTTGACATTTCATCACGTCATGGTAAGCCGCCAGTTCTATTTGGCGTCTCGCGCCTTAGCGTTTTTGGTTTAACCTTTTGAATATCGTAATTAGAGACACAATAGAAAGACAATGAGAGAGCGTTCGCTTGGGGTTTAATGAATTAAATGTGCATACTCTACTGCTTGCTAAGATGTTGGGTTGGCTACCCCAGATCTATAGAGAAGAGTAGGAACGATCAGCATGCGACAATAGGTAATGATGGCAATCTTATAACAATACACCCATATAAAGCGACACAAATATCTTAATCGATTGCTTCTACTGTCCTGTAATTGAGCACAAGTCGCAACAATAGACTCGTTCAATGGTTCTGATTGAGAAACAAGGAAAAATAAATAAGTAAATTGATTCTGTAGCGACATCTATGACGCCACATAAGAACTACGAAGAAAATACGAAATCCTACATCGCGCAATCAAAGTTCTCCGCGCGATTTCAACATATACGACAGCCCGACATCAACTATCGGGCAGTAGCCCACCAGACCATAACACCCGGTCTGGCCGGAGGATCCTCCCTTTTCAAAGGGTTTGTGGGACTTTACTCTCTGTCCCGCCTACCTCCAAAATTCAATTTGTGTCTGAGCACGTGTATCTTTTAGGGGCTCGATAAGAACTACAATTTTTGGGCTTCCGGTAATATAAAGTATCTCTAATCGCTTATGTATGAGCTTCAGTTTAATAGCAAATAGGTGTCCGACCAAACTTTCGGTTTCGGCCTACTTTCGGCAAAATAAAACGAGTTTCGGCCTAGGTAATCCAACTGAAACTACGGCCCATACAGAAACTGAATTCGAGAGGTTTCGTGCTACGATCGATCGCATTTGTTGCAACTTATGAAGGAAGTACTAATGTTGAATACATGTTGAAAAGATGGATGGATTGTGTGAGATGAGAGTGATATGAAAGAAAAGGGAGTTAGTGATAGTTTGACGGGTGATAGGACAGAATGGAAGAAAGAAACGTGTTGAGCTGACCCCAAGTAATATGGGATAAGGGCAGGAGGAAGAAGATGAAGATGAAGGAAGTACTAAAATTAATTTTTCTTTTGTACCTCGAATGTCAGGACTGAATGATTTATTATAATGTAATGTGATTAAAAACCACGAAAGATTTTTTTCCCCCCGAATACTTGACGAACTTGATGAAAGCATCCGTTACGGTTTCAGCCGAAACTAAGACCGAAGTCAAAATTCGGCCTCAGTTTTGGTCATGAAGCTACCCATCCTTTTCTCTCATATTAAAGATGCATATTGTCGTCCTGCTGTCATTCTACCCATGCGCCATGGTGTGTAAAAAAGACCTTAAGTAAATGCGGGGGCATAGGTTGAAAGTCAAAATAACGTTATCGTTCTATTTAACCAATTTGTTAATATTGGTTATTAACCGACGCGCTGTCGTGTGGTAACGAGCTGTCCCTGGAGACGGGAGCGGTCATTACAAGGCTCTGCGGCCGACTAATTACGAGATATTGTTATTTTATTATGTTTACTGATTCAATGGGCTGCAGAGACATTACTAGCACACAAACAAGCATTTAATGAAAATAATTTTTTTCATAGCAAGCTTTTATAGCTCGGTATTCCTATACATATAATTAATACTCGTCAAGATGAAACATATGAGCCTAAATTCGAAGGGGTTGTGTCTTTTAACAACCAAGTTCCTATAGCAACCTTCCAGTGCCATCAGCTGATCAGCTCCATGTCATAATAATTTTGCATTGTCATCTGATTTACACATGCATGCGAAATTTCAGCTCAAACGGTAACCGGGAAGTGGGTCAAATTTAATTTACAAGATTTGATAACAGACAAACATCAGGACAGGTGAAACTATATAAATGCTTGTGAAATTAGGTACTGTAGAAATGCTCCGTAAAATTGCAAGGTTCTTGTCAACTGGGATAATGCATACTAATGTTATAAAGAATATTACTCTGTCTGATTGTTACGATTTCGTCATTGTTTGAATGAAAACATATACAAACAAGTGCCTTAAGCTATTTTGGCACTCATAACAATACATTAACATGCAAATATTATAACAACAAGTAATTATTTATATGTGACATAAACATAGCACGTGTTGCAGTGTAAATAGTGCAGAGCAGGTGCAGTGCCAACTATTGTAACAATTGTTGATCAACTTACATAGATGTTATTTTAGTTCTCAATTAGGATGTTCCACCTGAACTATACTTACTAAACAATTTAACCCTTCAGATACCGTCAATTAGAGACACAATAGTAAGACAATAGATGCGCGGCCACCGGTGGTCGCTTGGGGATTCATGAATTAACAAATTAATAAACAATTACTAGACTAACTAGACTGGCCTGTTGGTCTGGTGGTTAGTGACCCTGACTGCTATGCCGGAGGTCGTGGGTTAGATTCCCACCCAGGACAAATGTTTGTGTGATGGGCATAATCATTTGTTCTATGTCTGGGCGTAATTTATCTATAATATGTATGTATTTAGAAATATATAAGTATGTTTATCAGTTGTCTAATACCCATAACACAAGCTCTACTTAGCTTGGGACTAGACGGCGTTGTTTGATAGTTGTGGAATATTATTATTATTAATTAATTATTCATATTACAAACAAATCTACAACTCATTTCTCTTAATTACATTAGTATAAAAGTATAGATTTTTCTTGATCATCTTTTTTAGGGTAAGGCGTGAACTGGACTTAATAAGCCTGTTACGATTCTCAAATACGTTCATGATTCGAATGACTCAGCCGGAACAAATGAGACGTTAGGAATTTGTAATTAACGTGACATTGGCAAATAATCCGCTTATTAAAGAAGAATAATTAACACTAATGTGTCTGACACATATCGGGCTTCAGCTAGGAAGCTTACATGATATTCCAAAAATAGAAATCGTAAATTAGAATAACCACCGATAGGCCCGACCGATGTCTTCGTAACATAATCATAGGATTAATTTGTAAGCTACAGGGAAGATTAAAATTGAGTAAATTTCCGTTTTATTATCATTATCACATCAGCGGAAAGACGTCCACAGCTGGACGTAGGCCTTCCCCAAGTATCGTCACAACGATCGGTCCTGTGTGTTTCCCATCCATCGGATTCACAGAGTCACCGTCTACATGTTCCTTCGAAGTTGAGTTACTATCATCACTTGTTGATTTGATTTGAACGGATCGAAGCACAACTTTGCATCTCTACATCTTACTCTCACATGGTGAGGGTAAGGTGACTCGCCCGCCGAATCTAAGAGAGCTACAGGCCCCAACAGAACATGACTTGAGTTCATCTCCTTAGTCATCATCGCTGTCACGAGAGTGATTAAAATCTTGTTGATCTAAAACTTTTCCCACTTTCAACTCATCGTCGGTGACAGCGCAGAGGAGATTTGTTGTATATTATGATTTATGAGCCACAAAAGCAGAGTAAGAGATAGTGTTATATTTTATCTAGTTTTTAAGTTGTGTATACTAACAAACTATGGACTTTGTTTGAAATATAAGATTTTTATTTTATTATTATTATATTTAGCACTATAGCTTTACTACATAAAAATTCACAATTAAATAGATTTTGAGGCAATATTCTGTGTTTCCTGACAGCTACAACCTGAGGGTCTCCAAGTCAAGACTGAATAGGTTTCTTCTAGGCAAGCGTGTTCCATCGTTGACTACATCATCGCTTACCATCAGGTGAG
This sequence comes from Mythimna lalbum, assembly GCA_949319445.1. Lineage (NCBI taxonomy): Eukaryota > Metazoa > Arthropoda > Insecta > Lepidoptera > Noctuidae > Mythimna > Mythimna lalbum. The sequence continues at coordinate 23,294,459 of OX439346.1, forward strand.
ATTTTAGTCAAACGCGAACACATTGTATAAAAATTAATTTAAAAAGAAATTGGCTAAGTACAATAACACTTTATAGTATTGAATGTCAGATTTTTAGCAAATACCATTTCCTGGACTTGATAATGCTCCCATACACTAGAAAAAAATATACGAAAATATAGCCGCGATCGGACTCATAGCTATCACTAAAAGCTCTTATACAAAAAACATGGCAGATTTTTTCTACTTACAACAAACATTGTGGCGAGGAACTTCCCGCAGCCCCACGACATGTCCATGTAGTCGCGCTGCTCTGACCATTGGAACCACATGCGGAGTCCGTCCTCGAGGAATGTGGAGATGAGGCACAGCCGTGCCACCGTCGGTAACACATTTTTGCCTTTACGGATCACCTGCAGAAGAAAAATGGGGTTAATCACATTGTCGAAAAAGTTAATAGCAAAGTTAGGGTACATGGTGACCTAGGTGTCTTCAAGGTTAGAGTGGATAGCAGTGACGAAGGTTCCATATAACTCGATTCCCACCGGCTTCCCTTCAGAAGTTTAGAACACAACCACTCTCTACCGTAATTGAGAAATGGCTCAATCAGTAATTATAAAACTACAAAGCTAACATTACAAAACGCCTACACTAAATACACTATGGACATTAAATCAACACACGCACAACATGTAGCACTATAAGGTAAGCCGCAGGCGCAATCGGCTTTTTAGCGTTTAAATTTCTATACAAGAATACGTCATGACGTCACATAACCTGCCCGCGATTATAGCGCTCCGGCAAGCCGGTTTTTTTTCGAGTTATTTGATAGAGTTTTATTGAATAGGCTTAAAAACTACTAGACTGTTTTTAAAAATTCTTTCACCACTCGAAAGCTACATTATCCACGAGTAACATAGGCTAAATTTTATTTTGGAAAAAAATAGGGTTCCGTAACATATTTGGGTTTTTCGGACACAAGGTGTAAAAAATCAACCAGAAACGTTACTTATTTTGCGTACGCTTTCTAAACTCTTAAAGATAGAACCGTAAAATGTTCTAATTAATTGTAGATCTTATAAATATCTACAAAAAAGTCCGCGTAACAGTATACCTATCTATGTCGAGTGAGGCACAACAACCATTTTTTTATCTAATAATCTTGATTTTTTTTTGGACTACATTTAAACGCATTTATTTTACTCATGCTATTAACCCTTATCAAAATAAATTATTTCATCACTAAGTACAGTTTATGTAGATAATATTTGGTATTTGAATGATTAAAATTGTACGTTTGGTTTTGAAGTTATGGCGAAATTAAAATATTACGATTTATGCTGCACGACCCAAGCGTCACCAAGGCGGGGCCCGGGAGTGCGCGTGCGGGAGGAGTTTATATCTATGAGAAAGGTCGTGCGCGAAGTCTAATAATTTTCGTGCGATTTTTTTTAGATTTCGTTCATAAAACTACACCTACGCAAAAGTTCTTCTCAGAGCTGGTTTTTTTAAACATTTTAATATATGCCTTTACAATAAATATCAACATGCGCAATGCTCAAAAACAAGAACGATTATCTGATCTAGTCATTCTTTCTATAGAAAAACGTTCTTTACTAAAAATTAAGAATCTTCCCGGTTTTAATGATAATGTCTTAGCGCACTTTGTAAGAAAGAATAGACGAATAGCTTTAGAGTATAAGTAGTATTATTAGTACTTAGTCGATTAAGTTTTGTTTAATTTACATCATATCATCATTTCACCACAAACGGCTTTTATCAAAGCCACTTCTATTATGCTTGTAAGTAGCGTTGCCAGGCGTCCGGATAAAGCCGGACATAGTCAGGCTTTTAAGTGGCGTGTCGGGCCAAATTTGAGCATTTTTGGCTTTTGTTAGGCTTTTTAAAGACCATTTTGTTTAGAATTGTCATTAGAGTTTTGCCTTACCTTGTATCGCTGCTTGTGCTACAAGCAGAGTGGATATGGAATAGTGTAGCAATAATATCACTTAATCTTATGGTATTTTCATTAGAATTTAAAAAGATTTCATGAATTTTATTAGCCTAAAAAAAATGTCGGCCTTTTTGACCAAACATCCGGCTAAATAGGATAGATTTTCCGGCTTTTCAGTTCCAGGACCTGGCAACCCTACTTGCAAGACACTGTTTCAATATCTCAGTGCTTACACGTATAGTAAAAGTGGACTGAAGATACATCTGCCAATACAAGACTAAAGCCAGGATGCCAATCACAGATTTTCGGTAAGGACTCAAGACTGCGTGCCCGCGCTCGGAGTAGGCAAGCATTTTTTTTGCTCCGGCTTACCTCTCTCAATATTTCACGCTTCGCCACTGGTGGATAGGCTCTTAATAAACTAGTGCGCCACACCATCAACGATTGCATCACTGCTTACCGTCAGGTGGGATCGCAGTCACACAAAAAAAACCAGTGACCTAAAAAACCTGACAGAAAATGATGAACGCAAGAAGAAGATGAGGAGGTTATTTAAAAGCTAAGCACAAGCTGCGGCGCAATACGCTTCAGTTGATAAAAACAATACGGTGGCAGTTGTAGGTACCATCGAAGACACTTCCGCCTGACCACCGCTAAGTTAATTTTTGCTTGCACTCAAAACGAAAACTTCAAAGGGTTTGGTTTGGCGCCGCGCCGCAGGATTGAAGCGAATTTTTTTTTAATTGATCAGGCAGAAATGACCGCGATGGTACGTTGGCTCTTGGTTCGTATGAGCCAAAAAAAATATAACCGACTTCACAAAAAAAATTAATTGAATTGAGGAGTTCCCTCGATTTCGCCAAGATTTCATCATCAGATCCCAACTTGGTGACTATGGGACTATTTGGGAAGTATACCCTTTCCAACAAAAGAAATATTTTTAAATCGGTTGGCAAGCGACGAAGTTAAGCGCGTACAAACATAAAAAAAAAACAAAATACAAACATTCGAATTGAGAACCTCCTCCTTTTTTAGACGTCAATTAAAAAAGTATTGCGCTGATCCCAAATAACACGGGACAAGGGCAGGAAGATGATGAAGTGAGCTCAACGATTCAAGTCACAATTCATCATCTGATTAGTTACTAGCCAGCTAATTCGTCTACGTACGTATTACACGTACGAGCAAATTACTAGATTTCATTACAATGAGAGCAAGAATTCGTCACCGACACACGATTAAAAACGGTTTAATAATTTTATAGCTGCACTCGTTAAATCGCATAAACGGCATAATAAACGCCTGTTTGAACGAGCTGATCGTGACAGAAGTCATTGTGGAATTACGATCAATGCATCAGTGCAGCGGAGAGCAGTGGTGGCCGAGTGGTAACGGCCCCGAATTACCAGTTATAGGTCATGGGTTTAAGCCCAGCCAGGCGCATTACTTTGTGTAAATTATTTCAACATCACTACCCTCAAACGATGAAGGAAAACATCGGCATCGTAAGGAAACCGGCATGTCTTAGAACCAAAAAATCGAAGACATGTGACATTCACCAACCCGTACTGGGTATGCGTAGTGGATTACGGCCCAATTCGTCTCTTAGAGAGGAGGTCTGAGTCCCAGCAGTGGGAACATTAGAAGGCTGATTATGCTTATATGCTTATGCATCAGTGCAAAGAAAAGAATTGATAAACAATCCCTGCCGGTGTCTGTTTCCTGATAGCTACAACTTAGGGGCTTTAAGTCAAGGAAAGTCGAGCATAGAGAATTGGTTACTGCTATCTCTACTGCTATATCTGCTATCAGGTGAGATGGTAGTCAAACATGAGTGTGTTTATTTATTTATTTATTTAATTTAAATAGAACGGCCAAAGCCGGTTGGAGTGTCAGTAAAAGTCTGACACTCCAAATGTGTGTGGACCCAAAGGCGGGAGAAATTATTGAATAATTTCCCACCATAAAATTAAAAAAAAGCCAGACAAGTGCGAGTCGGACTTGCAAACACAGTGTTCCGTACTACAGTATAATTAACAGCAGGTTTCATATCACAACATCACACATACACGCCATTACACATACACACCATCACACTTACACATACATACACAAACAGATACACAATCTTATCACATGAGAGCAAGTTAGCACTAATTGTTTAACTTAGTTTTAGTTTTAATTTTGTTGCATAAATTGTTAATGTTTCACAAACGAGTGAAGACACTGACTCCTGTAACACAGGTGCCACCTAGCTCAGGAGCCAGGGTTTCAATTGATGTATCAACCTATTTATGTCAATAAAACATTATTATTATTATTATTAACGAGCAAAAAAATAGCCAGCAAAATAACGACGTTTCTTGTATAAAAAGAAACCCCTTTTAATTATAACTTTGTTTTGTTGATGTAGCGGCAAAAGAAATATACATTCTGTTATCAACTCTCTACCTCTTACGGTTTATGAGATAGGTACAGCCCGCAAAGAGAGGGACAGACAACACAGATTTAGTAATGGGGTTCCGTTGGCGCCTTTTGGCCACAGAACCCTAAAAAGATAGAGTATTTAAAGTAATGATTTCAGGAAACGGTACTTAATTTCCTTCCGAAGCTATCTCTTCGAAGCAAAAGTGTTCACATGACTGATGAAGTAACGACCTGTTAAACATACTTTCTCCTTTCTATCGCGGCTAAAAACTTGTTTCTAACATAATGCTTGCAAATATTTACGTAAAACTTCGCCTACTCGTTATATCCGTCATTTATTTAAATCATTAAATCATTAAGGAAAAGTATTCGTACAGCATTGTACATAATTTATCAGTCTGCTCTCGTAAACCAAAAAGGATAATAAATAGTATAGACTATAAACGGTCATCTGACCTTTTGAACTTGACCCAAAGCCCCACAAAGTTCAGGGACGCAATAGATCCAGTTTTCCAAAATGGCGCGAAAATTTGAAATTTGTGTCAATTTATTACTTTCGGTCAGAGAAACTTCGAACAAAGCTGGTGGTTAATTTTTTTTACAATAATAATACTCGCTTTTATAAGAAATTGTGTATTTTTAATTTAAACACTTTTTCTAAAGAACATTGAAAAGAGTTTAGTGTAATTGCTGACTTATGAACATAACATAACTGACCCATGTATTAGTACATACTACCTATATATTTTGTGATATTAGCTGGCCTAGGTATTTAAATAAACCAGCTAATAGGTTAACATGGGTTTATATTATAGCCATGTCCCGTTATGAGTTAAAAAATAAGTGGTCAGTCAGTGTTTATTGATATACCAGATTGATTTGATCTAAGAAATAAACTGAAAACTGGGTTAGTCATTACACCAAACTAATAAAGAAAACATGAAAAATCCCTGGTATGATCAGATTTTTTTTTTTTTTCCTTTCTTTATCTTGCAATCGGTTCGTGAACCATTAGCAGATTTTGTGGGAGTCGGTTAGCATCAAGGTTCATTCTTCCAGTGAAGAATCTGCCTTCTCAGTATTATTTCCACCTTGCTCTAACTAGCAAAGTCCCAAATGTGGTGGCGTTTTAATCGTTTAATAGCTGCTGGTTTACTCAGAGCTGTGGCTAAGGTGTTATTATGGGTCATTAGTCTGTCTTTGTAGGACTTTGATCTGCGCTCTATTTCCTCCTTTATGGTTCCAATCTGTAGATGCTCATGTAGTTCAGAGGTTTTGATAAACCATGGAGCATTTGAGATGATTCTGAGAGCCTTATTCTGGAATCGCTGAAGAATCTCCAGATTTGAGTTCTTTGCTGAGCCCCACAGTTCCACACCATATGCCCAGACAGGTTTCAATACTGCTTTGTAGATAAGGATCTTGTTCTCAAGTGATACGTGTGATGTTCCTGCCAAAAGCCAGTTCATTTTACGAAGTGTGATATTCAGCTCATCACGCTTTTTTTCTATGTGGTGTCTCCATGTTTGTTTCCTGTCAAGATGTATGCCGAGGTACTTAGCCGTTACGCCATGTGGAAGTATATCTTCTCCAAGTCGAACAGGTGGGCAATCTTCCTTTCTTAGTGCGAATGTCACATGAACAGATTTGTTCGCGCTTGCTTTTATTTTCCACTCTGACATCCACTTGTTGATCTTGTTGAGTTGGACTTGTAGCTTTTGTGATGCAATATGTGGATTTCTGTCACTGCACAGAGCCGCTGTATCATCAGCGAAGGTGGCACTAAGAACATCCTCTGTTGTTGGCAAGTCTGCTGTGTATATAAGGTAGAGCGGCGGACCCAGCACTGAACCCTGAGGCACGCCAGCTTTTATTTCGTGAAATTTCGAGTACGAGTCATTAACTTTTACCCGAAAGATTCTGTCTTCTAAGTATGACCTCAGCAGTACGTACAGGTTATGCGGCAGTTGCTTCTTTATTTTGTACAGTAGTCCCTGGTGCCAGACCTTGTCAAATGCTTGTTGTACGTCCAGGAATACAGCTGAGCAATACTCCTTCCGCTCTAAAGCTTCTCGGATCTTTTCCACCACTCTATGCACCTGCTCTACCGTTGAATGTCCCATTCTGAATCCGAATTGGTGTTGGGGGATAAGTTCGTCATTTTCAAGTACTTTGCTGAGCCTACGAGCAGTGACTTTCTCGAACAGTTTGGACATGACAGGCAGAAGACTTATTGGCCTGTATGATGACACAAGGTGATGTGGTTTTCCTGGCTTCGGAATCATAATGATTTCGGAAACTTTCCATATACTTGGGAAATGTCCAGTTCTCAAAATCCCATTGAAGAGCTGCGTTATGAAGACTATGGCCTTCTTGGGAAGTTGTCTCAGAATTTCAGCAGTTATCAAGCAGTATCCTGGAGCTTTGTTTAGTTCTAGTTCTTTCACTAATTTCCAAACTTCGCGAGGAGAGCAGCACTGCAGTGGTGGACTAAGTTGGATGTCTGTTTCTAGGTAGTTTTGAATCTCAGAGTCAGTTGCTACACTACCTGTGTTAGGGGTAAATACATTTGCCAAAAAAGTTCCAAAGGCTTCAGCTTTTTCTTCGTCCGTTTTTGCCCATTTGTTATTTTCCAGCTTTAGAGGATGGTGTGCGTTTTGTGGAGCAGTTTTGCTGTTTTTTACGGTTTTCCAAAGCGAGTATTGATTTTTTGCTATGGCGTCCAGATTTTCCAACTTATTTTTTAAAGTCTCATTTTCAATATTTTTCAAATATTGCTTCAAGTCAGCGGCTGCTCTATTGAACTCTCGTTTGTCGGAAGGATGACGACTGTTATGCCATACTCTTCGAAGTCTTCTTTTCTCTAGTACCTTACTTTTTGTCTCTTTAGAGATATTAATATGTCTTGATTTGGCAGGAACTGGTGTGCATTTCCATGCTGCTGTCTGGATAAGGTTTGTAATGTATGTCGCAGCTTCATCAATGTCCTCATTTGTTTTTAGTGATACCTTTAGGTTCACGTTTGCTTCCATGTATTGCCTGAACTCAAACCAATCAGTTTTGTTATTGAATAGCTTCTCTTTCTTCTGCTTTTCTATTAAGGTAGTGCTTATAGTGGCTATCAGAGGGGTATGGTCTGAACTGCTGTCCAGGCAACTTTCGACTTTAAGATACAGGTTGGACAGTCCCTTATATACAAAAAAGTCCAGTAGGTCAGGTATCTTATTAATATCTGTAGGCCAGTATGAGGGTTCACCTGTACTCAGGACATGTATTTTATTTATGTCAAGACTCTTTTTCAGTTCTCTTCCTCGGGGTAGTGTTAATCGGGAGCCCCAGGAAACATTTTTAGCGTTCCAATCTCCACCGCATATAAATCTTTGCCCGAGAGTTTTGAGGAAAGCTGTAAATCGGTCTTCCTTTATGGTGTGTTTTGGGGGACAATATATAGCAGTTAGGGTAAGTGAACTATGCTTATCCTGAACCATTACCGAGGTGGCTTGTATGTAATCTGTTTTATATTCCTCCAAAACGTTATGTTTGATGTGCTTCTTGATGATAATTGATGTCCCTGCATGTGCTGTTCCATCCGGGTGGAATGTAGAGTATATACAGTAGTTTCTCAAATTAAATATATGATTGGATGTAAGGTGTGACTCAGAAACTAACAGTACATCAATATCATGTTGTGTCAGAAGTATTTCCACATCATGCCTATGGTTAACCAAACCATTAACGTTCCAGGTTGCAACTTTGAGCGTAGCCATTTTATCGTACAAGTTTAGTGATGATTGTTGTGAGTAAATTCATCATTGCCGACATCTGGTCTATTAGTTTATCTAACTTTACAGTCTGTTGTGAGAGCAATAATTCTAATTTGGGTTGATTTTTAGTGATATCTGCATAAGTCGGTTTATCTTTACTTTTATGGTAATCATTTTGATGTTGGTTATCGATTTGCGGTCCCTCATCTTTTTTGGATGGGATTTTAGATTGATCTTTCAACGCTGTCTGAGAAGGGAACCTATGGCTGGTTTTTCGATTTAAGATCTCTTTATAAACAGCGCAACCTTTATAGTTAGCCGGGTGTGAGCCTTCACATAGTGCGCACTTTGCCGGGGTGTTACGATCTTTCTTTGGACACTCGGAGGTTTTGTGGGCTTGTGCACATTTCACGCAGCGATAGGGCATCATACAATAGTTCTTCGAATGCCCATATTGCTGACACCGTTGGCATTGTGGAATCGAGGTTTTTCTTTTAGGCTCTTCTATCGAAACTGTTTGATGATATATTGATTTTATGGTTTTGACTGAACTGTTATTCTGATGAGGCACTAGGTTGACAAAGAATGTAGAAGTAGGCTTCTTTTCAGGTCCAAACTTTACATTTATGATTTCTCCGAATACTTTGTTTTCAGTTTTTTCTATTTCCTCTATTATAGCGCTATGCGGCGTGGAGTGATGCAGATTCTTGATTACAAAGCGGTAGCATCGTTGGTCTTTTCTATTGAAGGTATGTCCTATGAGGCCTTTTTCTCGCACAAGAGTTATAATTCTTTTGTATGCTTCAATATCTAAGCAGTTTATTCTTAATTGATTGCGGTTGACGATTTTGAAGATGTAATCTCCTTTACTGGCAGCAGTATTAAGGAGCTCTGTTAATTTGTTAACATCCTCAATGCCATATAACATTATTGGTGGGGGTTTACTTGGAGGTTTTTGTTTGGGTTTATTTTCTTCTTCCGTGAGATCTATTTGTAACCCACTGTATGTGTTGGAAGTTTTGATCGCCTCAGGTGATGGTGATTGTGAAAATTTTTTGCGCTGTATGATCAGATTTAAAAATAATAAACATTTGAACATACTATCTGAAAGAGTTCTCTTTGCTCGGGCTTATCAATAAACAAATCGAAATTGCCAGTCACCATGACTGAGAATTCTAATTTTAGTAATTAATTAAAAATTTAATGTTACACACATGTTCATTTCTTGTTTGAAATGCAAATTAAACTTTTGTTAACTAATTAAAGATTTTTCCCACAACGGTCTCTTCCTGTATTTTTCCTTCCTTATTTTGAAATAAATGGAGTTAGTGATAGCAAGACGAGTGACAGGACAGAATGGAACATAAAAAACGTGTTGTGCCGACCCCAAATAAAACAGGACAAGGGTAGGATGGTAATGATTTTGAAATAAGTGAAGTTAATTTTCTTTTGAATAAAGAACTGGTGAAAGCTATGTGGACTAAGGCTAATAGAATTGGGGTATTATTCAAGAGCCACCATGGAATGCGGTAAATGAAGGAACACCGGTAGTTATTGGTTAATAAAATTGACCTCTCGCTCCACCCAGAACAGGAAAAGATAATAGGCTCATAAACTAGTGCGCCTCACCATCAGTGATCGCATGACTGCTTACCATCAGGTGGGATCGCAGTCAAGCACTAGTTTTTATCAATAAAAAAAAATTATTTGATTTTTTTTATAATAAGGGCACCATGTAGCTTTCCGTCACTGAAATATTTTTGTCAACAAATCTGTCCATCAATAGGATTCACTTTTACAAACAAATAATACACCTTTATAAAGTATGTACTGATAAAAAACAATATTGATAAAAAAAAAAAAAAACTATTTGAAAGTTTTATAGTGGAAGGATTTTATTTTACCATGATTTTATTTGGAGAATTTGTTTTGGAACTAAAATTGCTATTATAATAACAAGTCAACTGTCAAGTTAAATCTAACACTAACTTTTATTTTCATTAAACTTGATTTTGAAAACAATTACATATTCTAACAGATAAAAAATATTTTCTTTATCTCTACTTAATGTAATACTTAGTGAGTATTATTATTACACCATCTCAGATGGAAATAATTATATGATAAGATAAGATACAACACATCAACTTTATATAGTTTCGAAATTCATTTATGGATGTCACAATATCAACAGTTCAATAATTATAATTTTTTTAACTGTTTCCCTTACCTACCATGTACCAACAACATTGATTTTTCCGAAAACTACTAAGGTAATAAAATTAGTTCAAATTGAGTACTAATTATAATTACTGTATTATGATTTTTCATCAAGCTGGTTAGTCCGAAAATATAAAGTTAGTTTACATTCCACGGCAAAAATAATATTTGGCAAAAAATATCATAAACTCTTTTATATTAAAATATTGACACTATTGTTGCTTATATTCATTAAACTTAAAATATAACAAGACCTTAAGTATTAGATGAACAAGAAATCATAGACAAAAATATGCGAAAAGCTAGTGAAAGGTGCTAAAAGTAAAAGTGTAGTGTACAATACGCCCACGTTGCAAAATTTAAAAAAAGTAATACATTATTTGATTTCAATTTACAAATAGTAAAACTCATAAAAGTGAAGATGGTGTCAGCAAGACTAGAAAATAGGGAATGTTTTTTTGAAGACCCAAGGTAATGTGCGACAGGGACTGATGAATACGTATTAATTCATTAAACCCCAAGCAAACGCATTTGCTCTGTCATTTTCTTTCTATTGTACCTCTAATTGACAGATTTCGAAAGGTTAATATTCCGATACTTCATATAGCTTAACTAAAACCACTAGTTAGGTAATAGTATGAATGAAAGTGCATATTTAGTGGTAGGTAACACAGTTACAACTGTTCAGATAATAGCCAGTTACCTATCTGTAACCAACCAAATGAGAAATAGTAATATTTCAGTGAAATGTTTTTACGTAACAGTTCTGGGCTGGTTGAGAAGATAAAGTATGTTTTGCAATAATGTTATATACACCTTGTTCATGGCCCATAAAGTAAAATTATACTGTAACAGATTTGTTATCTGTAATGTCAATAATAAAAGTCTTATTGGAGATTATTTTTTCTGAAATGAATTAACTAATGTACAACAATTACAAATAAGCTGCTCTTTAATAGATAGGTAATTAGAATTTACAACATTTTAATGAGTTACAGCTGTTTACATTGTGTTTTTACTTTCGGTTTTTGAATACCATTTTTGGGTAAATATTGCCACAACTAAGCTTTCAACTAACAATGCTTACATTATAAATTAGAATAACTATCCGCTGGTACAGAATATCAAGAATTTAACTGATGAAATCAAAAGATAAGTAGGTTAAAGGGTGAAACATCTGTAGGACTACAAACATACAATGCTGTTGCAGTTTTGTCACTGAACATTACCGACGCACAATGATACGATACTTTTTTATAACTTGGCAGCCACGCAGCTTCATCACAATACTATTTATATTATCTTATATGTGTATTACAACTCATTCAATAAGCGCCAACAAGAAAATAAGTTCGGTGACGTGACAACCCCATCCAAAGTGCGATTTCAATTTACCCATTTGAATCTAATTTAACAAGTTTCACATATAAAATATCAATATGAAACCTACCTGATCTGCAACGTCCTCGGCAGTAGACACATATTCGGTTGGAATTTGCATTTTTCAAAGCCGTTTCACAAGCACATTCACTAAAAAATGAAATTTCACTGCTCGTCGGAACCGTCACGTCAGTCCTTCGCCGTCGAATGACGTGTGGACAGTTGGAATACACTTCCTGTCCAACTAATTAAATTTTGACTAGTTATCTCTTGCTTACTAATAGTTAGTAAAACATTCACGACGAAATTAATCTTAAATTTATTTTAACTTTAATTTCTGACTAGTTACTTATAATTTGAGCAGTTTTACGTTTAAGAAATAGACAACGATCCGGATGTTTTGATTGGGAAGCTCCGCTTCCTTAGCGATAAACGTCAAACTGATATGAACGTTTCGTATCTCCACTCAAACACCATTTATTTTTTATTAATATTAATTTTACAGAATGCTATAAATTTGAATATCTTTATTACATTCAACTTCCAAATTTCAATTTAAGATGAAATCAAATAATCAAAAACACAGTTTTCACGTCAGGCACAAAACATTATATTTATTGCGTTACGAAACCTGGCACTTACTAAACGTAAAATGTGTCATCGAGTTCGGAGATAGCGATTTCTAAACATTGTGTTGTGAATTATTTATTTGTAGCTTTATTATTTAACTGAAAGAGTAAGTGTACGTCTTCAAGTATACTCTAATGGAAAACCGAATATTATACATAATTAACGATTAAAGAATTATCTATGTGTTTGATAACCTATTTTTACAGAAGATGCTGGAAGTCACTTGTAATGATCGACTTGGGAAGAAAGTGAGAGTAAAATGCAACCCTGACGATACAGTCGGAGACCTTAAAAAGCTAATAGCGGCACAAACCGGCACACGATACGACAAGATCGTCCTAAAAAAGTGGTACACAGTGTTCAAGGACCACATCAAACTGTCTGATTGTATCCTTTTATAAAATATGTCATTATTCTAGATTGTTCTCTCCCCTAGAGGGTAGACCTTATTTCCAGCAGTGAGAACATTTTACATGGCTAATTATGTTAATGCTTTAAGTTTAGATTACTCCAATTTTTTGTCTTTATCAAATCTAATGTATCTTTTCTAAGTACAGGATGAGTGATGAATGAAAACTAACTCTCAACTATTAGTAGGTAGATGCATTATTAGCCAAATCTACTGGAGTTTATTTAACCCTTCAGATACCGTCAATTAGAGACACAATAGTAAGACAATAGATGCGCGGCCACCGGTGGTCGCTTGGGGATTCATGAATTAAACTTGCAACCGATGGACCTAATATGAACTGTCTAATGGTGTCCTTCATTATGAAATTGATGCTAGATCTAAATGCAGTTTCCCTGATCTAAACAAAAAGTATTAACATGGTCTAATTATTGTACTGAGGCAAAAATCTCTTTGTAACATAATATTTTTATTTACTATCCATTTATGTTACAAATTCTTATTTCCTTAACTTCCATACAGATGAAATTCACGACGGTATGAACTTGGAACTGTATTACCAATAGGAGCTGATTATGGAGTCTGAAATAACTAAACGATAATGTTAATTTTACTATTTACTTTGTTAAATATAAGTAACCTAATTTAAGACAGAAGCTTGGTGTTTTATTTTTTGATAATGATCAAGTTGAATAAACTCTTCAAAAACAGTCAATTATATTGCTACTTTATAAATGTTGTGGTGCAATGTGAGATGGAACAACTGTGGTAAATAAATCACATCTTGCTTACAAAATGGGTTGACTAAAATAAATCCCAATATGCAGAAGTTTATCTCTAGGCACAAAATGTGGAACCACATTGGTTCCACATTTTATGTAACACAAAGATTTAAAAAACTGAAACATAGTTTGGTCATACAGTCTTTCACTTTATCAGTTCTAGTAGTCCGGTCCCTATTCCCTTGCCCTTTAAAAAGCTAGATAGAGGAAATCAATTTTACTAAAAATACTGAAGAAGGATGGTAGGCTGTTTATTATTTTCTTTGCCTCATGGCATATTTTAATTTCGATGTTGCCACTTTTCACCGCGGCACACAAATGACATAAAAATGAACTTCTAGAAGTTGTAAATTTTCCAGTTTTTTGGGTGAATGTTTTAAAATATTGAATCAGCATCTTTTAATTATGAATCTTTATTTTAAGTGTTTAAGAAATAAGATAATTTTGCGTTATTATGCAAGTTTTTGTAATATGGCAACAACGTAATGACCTCATTGGAAGTTCCATTCACCATATCCGTTTTGTTTCTCTTTCGTACGTTCATCAAGCTTAATCATCATTCATTATAGTTCATTCATTGGCGGCCATTGTGGTTTACTTTGTTTTGTCAAATTCTGAAAAAACTAAATCTTGAAATAATTCTGTTTTAATGAATAAACTTAGCTTCCTATAATTTTCTCGTATGAAGACGGTGCTATTGTTATTATAAATAATTATTTACGTGATAAGTATAGTGTTATATGTAGTATAATGTCCGAAGTTGAAGGTGTGTATCGTGCCAATATTCGTGTAATTAGCATTTGGACTAGGCCACTAATGTTTGTTGATTTTCAGAGTTTAACCAGCAAAAGCCTGCCAAGACGGGCAAGCAACATAACATATTACCAATATGGGGTAATGAACAGACTATGAACCTGAACCCACTAATATTAGCAAATATACAGGGCTCTAGCTACTTCAAAGGTAGGTAAGCAAACATACCAACGCACAGGAGCTTGGACTTCGTTTGTTCCACTTTATTTTACTTTCATTTGTTACCGTTATATTTCTGTTACTGTTTCCGAGTTCTGAACTTGAAAAGTAAATCGCTCCTTTTGTGAGCTGATGTACTTTTCCCGCTATTTTTAATCAAGTCAACAAGCAGCTTAGACGAAATTCAAACTTTGTTATCACTCTAATAACTACATTGAAACACAATGCAATTATTACTACATACTATCAAAATAAACTATCTAGTAAATTATCATAAGTGAAATGCAGACAAAGCACTATCATTTAAAAATAAAAACAGAGACAGTAACAATACAAAGGCAAATGAAAATCATAACTCTTTTTCCAACAACTCATTGATGACTATTATCTGCAGTGCACCTATTCAAGCTGAAGACATACCATGAGGTGGTTGACGAGATATACTACCAGGTCAAGCACTTGGAGCCGTGGGAGAGAGGGAGCCGCAAGACTGCCGGCCAGACGGGCATGTGTGGCGGCGTGAGTATGTTCAACCGTGTCTTACTTTGTGTATTTGTATTGTATTGCTGTAACTATAGAATCTATGCAACTATGAATTCTCACACAACTGATTATTTCAACAATACTATTACTAGAGCTAAGTCATTCGTAGTTTTATTTGTAAGATCAACTGAGTTTGTTGTTGCCATCACAATATGTTACTCATTTTTATAAACATTACAACCAATTATACCATTGATAAATGGATACTGATAAGCTAGCTAGCTTTGTCACCATGTTTGGTCATTTTTAATATTTATCTTTCGAATATCGAAATTAGAGACACAATAGAAAGACAATGGTAGAGCAAAAAATTGCAATTAAATAAAATCTAGTAAAAAGTCCCGTACTATTTTTACAATATTAATTGGCCATTTATTTTTCAAAGTAAATTAAAAGTTGATAGTGTAGCAGTTAGCTATTCATCTTGTCCAAATCTTGAAATATTTAATTTTTTATGAGGTCAAACTTTTAAATGCTTCTCCTGAAAAGTTGCATATTTTGTACAACTTTCCAAGAGGAGTATGCAACAGTGTCCAGTATCCATAGGGGCCTGACAGGGCCAAGGTCTACTGGGGCCATGGTTAGACTTTCAAAAGGGAACTCTGGGACCTTAAAACGCTAGACAAAGTAGGAAAAAGTGTGGCTTTAGTCTGTAAAGTCAGGAACGCCCTAGAGCGGAAGAAGTATTATACCAGATGTTTATATGCAAAATATACTGCGTGAATATGTAAGGATCAGAAGTGTCTTGTGCTTTATGCTCGTATAAGGAAAAGGCGTGATTTTATCTATGTGTGAAACAAAGCAACTATTTGTCAACAGGTACGCGGTGTAGGCGCCGGTGGCATCGTATCCACAGCATTCTGCCTTCTATACAAACTGTATACTCTGCGGCTCACACGCAAGCAGGTCAACGGCCTCCTGCAGCACTCCGACTCGCCTTACATCAGAGCACTTGGTAGGTATGAGTACAACATTTTTACTAGATGTTTCTAGCAAAATATTGTATGTCTGTCCGTGTCGTAGTAGTTTAGTGAATCTTTGTCTAGATTGCTTGATTAAACTAGTGAACGAACGAAGGTTCGGTTTCGGCCAAAAAAGCAGTTTTCGGCATCAGGGGATCTACTCGCTTTCTCCGAAAAACGAAGTTTCGATTGAAATTTCGCGTGTTTCCTACCACGGTTCCTTACGTTCCCAAAATTTCGCACGAACGAAAATTGTTTGGCGTACCGAATCTCTAAACTTACTCTAATTAGTTATGTTTCGAAAAAAAAATATACGAATATAATAATACAACGAAATCCAAATAGGTTGAATTAACAATCTAATGAACCTATATATTAGGTTGTTAATTCTATGTATTGCGCTCTCGACTCGTCGCTGCGGCCAGCGCTGCGCTCTAGGCTGTTTTCTTAGAGAATAAAATCTCTAGAACAACTATCAGTAAGTATAATTAAAATTTTCCATATTATTTTTCCTCAGGATTCATGTACATCCGCTACACACAGCCGCCAGCAGACCTCTTCGACTGGTACGCAGACTACTTGGACGACGAGGAGGAGGTAGACCCTCGCGCGGGGGGAGGAGGCTCCACGACCATCGGTGCCCTGGTGAGACAGATGCTCATCAAACTGGACTGGTTCAGCACACTCTTCCCCAGAATACCGGTGCCTATACAAAAGCAGATTGAACAGAAGTAGGTAACTTGTTACCCTTAATGCAGATCATTATTATTGATTTAGCAAAAAGTATACTACAAAATATATTGCAGCCGCTTTGGTTTTCATTATGATTTCTTACAAACGCCAAACATGACTGGGATCTCATTGTATATCCATTCACTGTGTGAAAAATTAAAACTCTTTATTATTTTACTCATGTTTCTCTTGTGCCACACATTATTTTCTAAATATTTTTATTTGATTCTTATGTGAGTTCTTTAAATTTAATTGCTTGTTTTTGCTTAGAGAATATCATCATAATGCTAAAATGTAATGATTCTAGAAAGCCTGTGCGGACTTCCGTCGACAATCCCGCGCTATTGCTGTGTGGATTAACAGGAATTTGTTACGATTCACTTTTGTATGCACAAATTGTCTGCTGATTAAATTGTTTTTACTAAATCACTTAAAAATACTAGGTTAGGAGAACACAACAGGCGAACAGCTGCTAATAAGCCGGCGGCAAACTTCCGCGGCGGCGGAAATAGCAGTAATGGCGGCAACAATGCGGCCGGTGGTGCGGGCGGCGGCGGGGAGCCCCGTGCGGAGCCCCGCCCTGCCGCGAACGCGTACAACCCCAGGATGGACGCTGACCGGAGGGAGCATGACGACAGAGATAGACGTGACTATGGAGAAGTTGACAGGTTGGTCATTGACTGTATAACCTATTCCGCATGTGTCTCAAAGGATTTGATTATCTAGCATTTTTCATTTTCGCGTTGATGTAACAGTTTCGATTTTAAGACTTCCATGGTATAATGAGGCAGCCAAAACGATCTTTGTACTGTAGTAGCAACACAGGTGGCTGAAGGTTTTGAAGCATCAAGGGTAAGAAAGTAAATGGGACATAGTCTGTGATGCTGTCCACATCCAGAGTCGTGAGTCGTTTTGCTGAAGTTTTTTCACTTTGTCGAACCGGCGGCGGCGTTACGTCTGCAACCTAGGCGACGAGCCATGAACTAATTGACCATTTCTATATTTCAGATATCCAAAAGACAGAACAAGACGTGACGATCGTGACGTCAGAGACCGTGACCGAGACAGAGACCGGGAACGAGGAGACCGCGGAGACCGAGAGCGAGACCGGCGCGACCGGGACCGCCGCGACCGCCACCGCGAGAAGTCGCGCTCTCGCGACCAACAGCGCCACCGGTCGAGGTCCAGAGACCGTCGCTTTAGATAATGTCCAGCAAAACATAGATGTTACAAGATTGTGTCTTTATGAATGAATAATAATAATAATGTTCAAGATTTTGTTGTTTCATTTATTAGACCCATTCATCAAAACAAACATGGTTACGAAATTGTTGGGAAGGGTCACCATGAGCCCGTAATTCAAAGGGCAACAGAAGGAGCACGGGAGGGTTTTAGGCAGTAAAAGTCTGACACTCGCTTCACCCAGAGCAGAAAGAGTTATTTGATAACTTCACACCAAAGCGAGCTCGCCTCGCCTCGCGTTTGGCCATCTTCGAGAGTGGTCGCTTGCGTAAGAGATTTAAAATTCTGTATTTCTTGTATGGTGAACATGTATACTAACTTTTGCAGTTTTCAACTTTGGACTGAAAACTTGGAATAGAACATACTTTAGAAAACAATAACTAATTTTAATTAAGAATTAATCAATGCACAGTAAATTGGAATTAGCACAGTGTTGATACTGATACAGATGTTAAATTTTAATATACCGAGCTAAAAATGGAAACATAGTGGTACCTAACTTGCTATAGGGTTTCAAGGCCGTGAGAAAGGATGCATTGCACCTATGATGCAATATAATCTGATGTACTGTTTACGTCAGATAGAGAGACGTACCAACTGCTCAAAATGTAAGAGGTTCTTCAAACCTTTCACTTTGTAGATAGGTACTTATTTTTTAAGTGATTCACATGATGCCTCGTTACTTCGTGATCTTTACTCACTATTACAACGCTATGCTCTTACTATCAGATTCTCGTAATTTACTTACATAACTTTGATATCATCTCTGATATCGTAAGTTGTGCTTATTGAGTAATAGGTAGGATAAAGGAAATAATCACGAATTTCAATTATTAAGTCTGTTTATTCCATTGTAAAAATAAAACTGCCTGTAAAGCAGAGCCTGACATTTAAAAGATTGAGAACAATAGGCAAGCTTATAGCTAACAATAAATACACATTCAATGGAAAATTATTTAGATCTATGCTGTTGTGCAAACAGCTGAATTGCGATAGTCTATGCTGCAGCACCCTTCGCAGCCTCCTGCTGCTCAAACTTGGGGTACTTCTGTTCCACATCAGCCCAAGAAATCTTGCTGTTAGATAAATCTTTTACAACAGTTGGTACATCAGTCAATGGTAGTCTCACTTGTCCCATGCTATCCCTCTCCCTCAATGTCACAGAATGGGGTTCTTTGATAGTGTCGAAATCGACCGTGATGGCGTAGGGCACGCCCAGCTCGTCAGTTCTGGCGTATCGGCGACCAATTGAACCAGAAGAGTCGTCCACTTTGTGAGACACATCAGCATCTATTAATCCCTGGGACAGTTCCCTCACAAATGGTTGGAACTCAGCATTGCCACTCAAAGGCAAGACTGCACACTTCATTGGTGCAACTGTGGCTGGTAATGAGAAGTAGGTTCTCTGTTCATCACCTTCCCTCATTTTAAAGTTGTGTTCCAAGATAGAATACAGGATTCTGCCAACACCAAATGAAGGTTCAATGACACTGGGGATAATTTCCTCAACATGGACTGTTTTTTGAGTCTTCTTCACACTTACAAGTTTTGGAGTGAGTTTGAATTCACCACCAAGAGTGGAGAGGATGTATTCTCCATCAGCATCCAACTTGGCTTGCATGTCATCCAAAGCTGCAGAGTCCATTGCTGCTAGTGCATCATTAATGAGTTTGGCATCTTTCTTGAACTCCTTACCAATGGCTGCTTTGTTAGGTACAGGTTCAACAACTTCTATCTGTTTGGGTGCTGGTAGTTTCTTCTCAGCTGCTAATCTGATGCCGGTTGCTTTGGTGTGCTGGGTCAAGTCATAAGCTGACCTGTCAGCACAGCCTACACATTCTACCCAGCCATAGCTGGTGAGGCACTCAGCATCCCAGCAGTCACAGGCATAGTGAGCCATCTCATTGCCCATGTGCTGCCTGAACCTTAGCTTTTTGGGGTCAATGCCAACAGCTAACATGTATAGATGGATCCTAGCCATAAAGTAGCCCAGGGTCTCATTGTTAACAATGCCTTTGGAGACAGCTTCACCAATAGTCATGATCCCAGCAGGTCTTCCTTGCTCCTGGCTATCAGCCGAGTAGAACAGCATCTGGGTGTCTTTAACAGAATCAAACTTAGGGTGGTCCTTTGTGTCACAGAAGTGTTCAATTTCACACATTGTGAATTCTCTAACCCTGAGCAAACCAGAGCGTGGTGAGATTTCATTTCTGAAAGAATTTCCAATTTGTGCAGCGGCGAATGGTAAACGGCCTTGGTTGAACTCTAGAAGGCGTTTGAAGTTTACAAAGATACCCTGTGCAGTTTCAGGTCTCAGGAAACCTTTCACTAACCCAGTTGGACCAATCTGGGTGTTGAACATAAGATTGAATTCTATTGGAGGAGTAAGGTCATTACCACTGATGGGTGACTTCATCTGGAACCTCTGCATCAAAGCTGACATCTGATCAGCAGTCATACCATCAAGCTTGACTAGAATGTCTTCAATCTCAGCTTTGAGTTCAGCAGTTGTGTTTTTCTCACTCTTTATCTTCTCCAGATGAGATTTGATCAAGTGGTCTAAACGGAAGCATTCTCCAGACTTGATATCCTTAGTCATAAGATCAGCAAACCGTTCCACATGGCCAGAAGCTTTAAGTACAGGCTCTGGAGTAAGAATTGAGCAGTCTACCTCCAACATCTGTTCTTGTAGGATAAAGTATTTCCTCCACAGCTGGATCATGTTACTCTTGAGGGCACACCCCATAGGGCCAAAATCAAATTGGCCAGTAATACCACCATAGATAGCAAAGGACTGGTCATAGAAGAATCTTCTTTTGATAAGATCCTCCATTTTCGCACGATCGAAAAGTTCTTCGGTTGGAGCGAGGCTGAGTTCTTTATCTTCCAGAACTTTCTTCCTGGCTTTGAGTTCAGCAACGGCTTTCTTTACGTCAATTTCTGGAGCTTTTTCTTCTTTGAGTTTCCTGACTAAATCACCCTGTTCCTTGACGAGGGCCCGCAGTGGCGCCAGGATTTCTTCAACTTTAGGATCAGCCATGATTATTTCTCTCTGGGGATTCGGTATTTTGATCTTTCTGTGAAGTTTATTACTGCCCCAATGGTTATGAGACAGTCGGAATTGACTGCAGATGATAGGGAATTGTTTACTAAACACACTACACTTATATACTAATGCTACAACGTTTCTCATTTAACTAAACGTGAACTTTCTTTCTGTTAATATTAATCCATCTGGCAGCCGGTAATTATTAGCTTTTGGTCGCGTGGAAGAGTGACGAAACCACGATAGATATCAAGAAATTGACAATAACTTTCAAATATTTAGAATCTTGATAATATTTGGCATAAGAGCGATGTGGCTGTATACAGTTACGATGAGAGAAAAAGAGAGCAAATTAAAACAAATGCTTAACATACATTTTGGTACGAAGCGTCTATCGAATTTTGACGTGAACGTGAAAGGAATGTCATGATGACAAAAGGCACAAATCTTGCGTTCAATTTAACGAGAAGGGCTTAATCTCTGTAAATGGCTTATGTACAAAAGAAAGTGGGTGTAAAATATACCGTCAATGGTGATATCAACAGGGCTATCCTATAAATATTCATATAGTTTATTTAAATTGTAATAAACAAATAAAAACTATAAATCGATAGACAAGTTATTGATATGTAACCAATAAAATAAAAAAACTCAGAGTACTTTCTTCAATGCTGGTAACACTGAGATTTACCATCTCTTTCTCACTTTAAATCACTGCGTAAATGATTGCGAGATGAAGCGTGATAGGAATAGTTTTAATTATTTGTTTTCTTTTTCGAATAATTTCAGATTTGACAGCACAAAGGAGTCGGCCATTTTATTGCTGGTTGGTGAACGGGGGGTGAAGCTGTGGCTAAGCGCCCAGTGTAGCATTGTTGTATTTTTATCGAGTTATTTTTCTAAACATCCGTTTTAACAACGTACAAAAACGTATACGTATTTAGTGTAAGCTTAGGTATATTTATGTATTGACTTGAGTCGGAAGAGCAATGGACGATCCAAATAGGATGATGGCGCACAGCGGTGGGCTCATGGGGCCGCAGGGCTACGGACTGCCCGGCGGCGAAGGAGCCCCAGCCGCGGGAGAGGGCGAAGCTCGCAAGCAAGACATTGGCGAAATATTGCAGCAGATCATGAATATAACAGATCAGAGTCTTGATGAAGCGCAAGCGAGAAAACACACGCTCAACTGTCACAGAATGAAGCCTGCCCTATTTTCAGTGTTGTGTGAAATCAAAGAGAAAACAGGTAAGCGAGCAAATGTATTTATATTAGTGGCTACTGAATTTACGGTGGCTGAAGAATTTGAGTTATGCATTAATTACGACGGCAAGCCGTAGTCTAGTTTCTCTTTGGCTTTGTTCCGTGAATGTTTTCAGTTTTTTTCTTGAAATATTAGTTTGTTAGACGTTAACTTCGCCAAATACAATTTCATTCATTGTTTAGCAATTCTGGTAACTATAATTTGCATCAAAACAAGGTAATCTAAGTGGATGTACCCAAGTAAACCAATACTACTTTGATCATGAATTGAATCCTTCTTTAACACGTATTTTTGAGTTGCTCAGTTTTCACTTGGCTAAAAAATCTTCATAGAGCTTTAATTAACCCTTCAGATACCGTCAATTAGAGACACAATAGTAAGACAATAGATGCGCGGCCACCGGTGGTCGCTTGGGGATTCATGAATTAATGATTTATCTATATATCCATTTATCTATATACCAAATTTTTCAAAAATGCATAGTGCTGATTGTACTTTAGGGGATGTTTAATTATATTTAACTATGTTCTTTTTTTATGTGCTTTAGTGATCGTAAGCTTTCTATTATTTTAACTATTTCTACCCGTGAGAACCTGTAATTGGCTGTATGTTTATTATACTATTGTTATCCTTTTGTTGTAGCTGTTGGTTCTCCTAATAAATAAATAAATAAATAAATATATATAAAAATGACCCCCGTTTTCCGTTGTCACGACTTGGCATGAAAACGGCTTGACCGATTTGGCTGATTTTTTTTTGTTGTGATTGTTATTGTGAGAAGTTTCTTATGGAATAAAAAATTAGGGTAGTGTAGGGTAGAGTAGGGTAGAGTAGGGTAGGGTAGGGTAGAGTAGGGTAGAGTAGGCTAGAGTAGGGTAGAGTAGGGCAGAGTAGGGTAGAGTAAGGTAGAGTTGGGTATAGTAGGGTGGAGTAGGGAAGAGCGGGAGCGAAGCCGCGCGGGCAAAGCTAGTAGTTTAATATGATTGGCATCGTTTTCTGCAGCAAATCATAACATTTCAATGTGTGTGTTTACTTGGATTTATATGTGCTAAATGATAAAAATATAAACAAAAATTATCTACTTTAATGTGAAGTCAAGTTTTAATGTCATAATACAGAGTCAATCAGTGTCTGTGATTGGGCTTAGCTCTTAAGGGAATGCCCAAAAGTAGTTCATGAAATTCATATTTTTTAAGTATTTTGCAGGTTTAGTATCAAGTTGTATGTTGATTAAAATAAAGTTTGGTGGGTATCTTATTAAACCCACCAAATTTTATATATAATATTTATTTACAATATTTCAATATACCCAAGCAAACACTGGTGTTTGCGCTGTTATTGTCTTTCTATTGTGTCTCTAATTGACACAATTGAAAGGTTAAAATTATCAATACAAACCTTTCAGTTGGTCTTACTCTACTGAATTACTTTTTCATGAAATAGCCATTCATTAGGTTGTTACCGATTATCATTACATAGTCCACCCGGACCTACCACTTAATGTTTGTGTGATTGTTAATTTTTTACTAACACTAGTTTATAAGCTCGCAATTGTACTAACACATGGAAGAGTCTGAATTAAAATATATTATTATAATCTTATAAAACAAAGTCGCTTTTTCTGTCCCTATATCCCTATGTACGCTTAAATCTTTAAAACTACGCAACGGATTTTGATGCGGTTTTTTTTTAATAGATAGAGTGATTCAAGAGGGAGGTTTATATGTATAATATTACACCTAATTCT
The DNA here is from genome assembly GCA_949319445.1 of Mythimna lalbum. NCBI lineage: Eukaryota > Metazoa > Arthropoda > Insecta > Lepidoptera > Noctuidae > Mythimna > Mythimna lalbum. Next base: position 23,318,512 of record OX439346.1, read on the forward strand.
AAAAAAGAACACCGTTATTTTCAACAGTTCTGTCCCTCCGCAACACGCAAGAGGAAGAGCCTCCAGATCCTCAGTTGATGCGCCTGGACAACATGCTGATAGCCGAGGGTGTGGCGGGTCCTGAGAAGGGAGGAGGCGCCGGAGCTGCCGCCTCGGCATCGGCCGCCGCTGGTGAATGGGGTAATTGCTTTGAAGTCTCTAAAACATAATATATATTTTTATCGGCATCATCTTTCCTGCTCACTAACTCATTGGACTTGATGTTAAAAGCCTTTAAAATTGTATTGGTTTCTTTTAGATGCTTTCAAATGTAACTTAGATATCAGGTTTTCCATTTAAGTTTATTTATTGTTCTTGAAATAAGTAAGAGAACTAACAACTGAAGTTGTCAAATAACAATATAAGGATGCATTATACTGAAAAGTGATGATTAGCTCATGTGTGCTCAGAAAATGTGGTGTGATATTTGAAATGCTAGTTACTGCTACATCTAATAACAAATTCTGAAGCTGTTTCCAGAAAAAAATCTTTTAAGTATTATTATTTGTTTAGTATAAAATATTGTACAAAAATAAGTATAAGCAAATACTCAATTGTAAACAAGTACGGTAATAAATTAACTCAATGAGCCTTAACCCTTCAGATACCGTCAATTAGAGACACAATAGTAAGACAATAGATGCGCGGCCACCGGGTGTCGCTTGGGGATTCATGAATTAAATCTCATGAATGTAAAAATATTCAGACATTGTTTGTACAACACACATGTTTTATGGTATAAATAATGTGAATACGAACTGCAGTTAATTAGCAAGTATTTAGAGGAGTATGTGGGCTTTGTACGAATACAAAAATCTTTTCTGGCCAATACTGCCATCGTTATTTAAAAGGGCACAACTAATTTTTCAAAAACTTTTTTTTTCGATTTGTATTAAATACAATTTGTATTTTTTTTTCTTGATTTCAAATATGTATTTAAAATGAAATCAAAATTAATTTTTGTGACGGCGACAGAATAATTGACTAAAATAAAAAAAAAAAAACAGAAACTCAAGGTACATCTGTAGGTTCATAGATATTTAATAGAAATGATAATAATATGAAAGTAGCTATTGCAAAAACAAAGAATTCATAATGACCATTTTTGTCAGTTGTCGTGTTTTGGCAGCACGATATTTTGTTTTGCGTCAAGGCATGATAATCCTCGTCTCTGCACAGATAACGCGATCGAGCACTCTGACTACCGCGCGAAGCTGGCGCAGATCCGCCAGATCTACCACCAGGAGCTGGACAAGTACGAGAACGCGTGCAACGAGTTCACAACCCACGTCATGAACCTGCTTCGCGAACAGAGCCGCACACGCCCTATCACACCTAAGGTAGGCTCATTATTTATTTATTTCAGTTATTCTCGTCCTTACGTCGTTTATTCTTAATGCTGAGTGTTCCTCAATGAATAACTTTCTTGACTATATTTCGCCATGTTGTCCTGTCTTCGGCGATGTGGATGGCGTCGCTGACTGTCGTCTCCAGTATAACACGGATTTGGTCTGACCAATGTATCGGCTATCTGCCCGCGTGTCTTTTCCCATCTACTTTTTCTGTAAGCAGCAATTTCAGTTATCCACAGTTTTCAAGGATTGGTCAGCTCTGCGTTACCGAGTGCTAGCTGACCAGGGTGCATCGGGCGTTTGGAATCGCGCAAGCAACCCCCTTATTTGAGGGCCCAAAGTGTCCTAACATCTGCACTTCGGAGGACCTAAAACACACTACTGACCCCGCTACAAATGTGGCAACATACTGGGCCCAATAACTGAGGGATGAGAAAACCATTGATTCGAGAAGAAGTTGTGCAGTTTTGTGTTTTTGTAGCTTAGGATGCAAATGGTTTGGGCTCACCACAATCGTGGCGATGTCTGCTTTTGAAGAGCGAAGTGAGTAGAAAGGCGCCATAGCGTCCATAGTTTCCGTCTCACGCAAGTCGTCACCGGGCAGGAGTGTTTCGGGAGATTCCTGTTTAGGATTCGGCGGATAGAAATGGTCGGGTGTTACCATAGTGCAGATCGCCCGGAGGATACGGAGAAGCATACGTTGGAAGCTGGCCCTCCTTGGGTGTTCCTCTGGAGGCGATCGACAGCAACGACCTCTCATCCGGCACTAGGACGGACCATATACGGCGGGAGAGGAAAAGTTACAGTTCTCACGCGCCCTTTTTTTTTTAAATTTGATTAATAAAAGCAGCACTACAAATATTTTCCTAGAATAGACATAAGTTTTGTATGTTTCGACAGGAAATCGAGCGCATGGTGCAGATCATCCACAAGAAGTTCAGCTCCATCCAGATGCAGCTTAAGCAGTCGACCTGCGAGGCTGTCATGATACTGCGCTCACGGTCAGTTGCTATGCCCTGTACTTGTTTAACTATACACTTGTAGTTTAGAATTATTCTCAAAGTGATAGCTAAATGGAGTGAAGAAGTGCGGTTGGAAGACATCTAGACGCCTCATCATCCCTTGTCCCATGTTACTTTGCGGGCGGTGCACCGCGTTCTTTACTTTCATTCCGTCCTGCGTTCTGTCAACCATCTCACTGACTTCCTTCATCACATCACCATCTGTAACTTAAAATTGTTACACGAACTTCCGCTATTGTACAGGGTGATGTAATGGAGTGCTCCATTTGTCTATTACTGTTTATATTTAATCGTTTAGTAAGAAAAAACACTTCCAAACTAAATGATAAGTAATGAAATGTTCCTAAAACATTTCCCCGCTCTAACCAGCTCAACTTTGGCCTCTAAACAAACAAACATGTGGGAATTCCCGCTTGCAGTTTCCTGGACGCGCGTCGCAAACGCCGCAACTTCAGCAAGCAAGCGTCGGAGATCCTCAACGAATATTTCTACTCGCACCTGTCCAACCCTTACCCCAGCGAGGAGGCGAAAGAGGAGCTGGCGAGGAAGTGCGGCATTACCGTGTCCCAGGTACCGTGACCTCACCTCCCCTTTCAGTTTCCTCGACTCGCGCCGGAAGCGGCGCAACTTCACCAAGCAGGCGCTCGAGCTGCTCAATGAGTACTTTTACTCGCACCTGGCGAATCCGTACCCGAGCGAGGAGGTCAAGGAAGAGCTCGCCAGGAACTGTGGCATTACTGTATCGCAGGTACTGCAGGGTTGCCAACTCTGGATAGGGAAAATAAAAGTAAATCAATACAAAAAAGAAATTCAAGATTATGAATGAAATAGGTTGATTACACGTTTATGGCAGCTCTATTTGAATACAAAAACTAATAAACAAATGAGTTAGTTATTAAATACCTATATACTTTGTTGATATTAGGCTACATATCTGTCAGATTGTACATGATTCTCCTACGCTAAGAAATTCGTTTAACAGGTAAATTCAATTAGACTTGGCAACCCTATAGTTACACGTCACGTCAAGTCACCGACTCAACTCGCGTGACGTCCCTATTGTTTCAAACCGAGAGTAACTACACAGTTAGGTAATTTGTAACTCCAACTTGAAGTTAAAACATTCATCTTAATTACAATAACAATAGCATCGTTAATAATCGTGACAGTCCCTGTACTTAGAAGTAGCAATATAAAACTACTAGTTCAAGAGTATTGTTTTGTGTCTAGTACGAAATTATTGCTGCCTCTGAATCGCAAGTTACGATACTTAACCATATTGAATTGGCATTATCGTTATCTTCAGCAATGTTGTGGATGTAGAAATTGGAGTCTAGAATTCTGGATACACATAAATAAGAATAAGTGATGGGAGCGAAGCCGCAGGTAAAAGCTAGTATGAGAATAATATCATTCAAGTTTGAAATACGGGTATGGATATGAAATTAGTTCCAATTATCCGCTAGTTTCGGATACGAATATTAGGATTTTAAAATTATAAAAATAAAATACGAATAGCAAGATTTGACTTTATTTCTAGTCTAAATTATCATTTGTATGGCCGGGAAAAAAAAAAAAAAAAAAACCTGGCGCAACCTGTTTATTTAGGCTTGGCTCTTATTCGAAACATATATCGGGTTCGAATATTTTTTATTTCGGATATCCATTAGCTCAAGCTAACGGATAATAAAAATCATAAATGTTATAGAGCTCCGTAAATCAATTTACGGAGCTCCATAACAACCCTACTTTTAACCAAACATTCAGTCACTAAACTAAACGATTGTTTTCTACATGTATCACATTGCTCATATCTTCGTCAGGTCTCCAATTGGTTCGGCAACAAGCGCATTCGCTACAAGAAGAACATCGGCAAGGCTCAAGAGGAGGCCAACTTGTACGCCGCCAAGAAAGCTGCCGGTATGTATACGGTTCCAAGTGGCTCCCTGTACAATCATAATGGGTGATAAACACAGCATCCGGCCCTGGAGATGTACCACATATAACGTTAATGAGAAAACATGCTAGAACCGCCCACGTCGGATATATCCGACAAACAATCTCGCGTTTATTCCGCCATGGTTCCACCAAATACTCCATCTCGTCAGCTCTTCTGTCATCTATGGGGATTGAAGAGCTAAACGAGATGGAGTACCCAGTCGCAAATACACGACCCTGGCGAATAGAATGTGAAAACACTCTTCGGACCTATTCGACGCGGGTGGTGAAAGTGTCGGGTTCTGTGATATTATGATTTATAAATAAATTGTTCCAATATCAGTTATTGCCTATTGTCTTTAGGTTTTTCGTATTTAATTAAGGCAAATACTTCAGGGTAGCGCGCAAATCAAATTTTCGTTGGTTTTTTTTTTAAGTTTTCAGTTCAGTATTGAATACTATAAATTTTAATAGTATAATAATAAAAAATATTTGCGGTATTTACATGTATGTTTCTACAAAGTTTTAGTCATTGATACCTTCAACATAACTCTCTTTAAAGAAGAGGTTTAAATATGCTATTTTAATGAATACTTGACGTTTCGTTTTTACTTACGAAGACTTTAATTTAGCGGGCGACCCTGATTTTATCTTAAATACTCAAAGCTAGAACTGTGATAAAAATCATATAATTTTGTTTCTTTTTGACCGTACACGGTTATATTTGAAAAAATATTTAATGATTTTACATCTCTTTTTATTATCATAAAAAAAATATGTGAATTGTTACTGCTACATACAAACTTCAATACTAAGTGACCTCTCTGTAATAATATTTTCATATCCATCAAGCCCCTAACAAAACTCATACCACTTGTGCACTGAGTTACCGCGTTTGGCTCTCTGATTGGTTAAGAGCTTGAAGCGGGCCAATCGGAGCGCCGAACGTCATAAACGTATCGATCGCGTTAAACTCGGTAAAAAATAAAAGGCCCGTTTTGACATTTAAAATAGACCCTAGAATGTAATTTCAAACGAAACAATAAAATAATAATTAGGGGTCCTGTGTAGTAGTAGCAGTTTTAGTAATAGCTCCCCTACACCGGACAAACCACTAGGCAAAGTGCGTTTTACGTAAAACTTCCCTTCGTCGTAGTGTTGGCAAGAAGGAAAAACAGTGTTACCATATTTTAAGCAATTAAATTACTTAAAATTAGGGAGATTAACTGATATTTTGTTACTTTTAACAATTGCCCTATAATTTTCTTTTTTTTTTTCTTTCGGAAACTGAATACTATTTTTGATTATTCAAAATACGAATGTCAAAACGGGCTTTTTATTTTTTGTCAAGTTTAACGTAAACAAGGTCACTCTAGGCACTATGATCATGATGTCATCCTTGCAACCTATGTCTATAAGATTGGGTGGTTGTGCGTTACATAGAGAACGTTTCCGCACACAGACCTGCCTTGGGTTGGCGCGGGGCGTGATGCTAGCTCACCGCCCGCCAGAGCTTCTGCGTATTACAGTAAACCATAGACACTAACTACAACTAGGCTAATTCGCACTGAGTCACGCTGACCTTAGCTTATTGTTACACCGCCGTTCGTAACGTACAGCCAGCGAAGACAGTCAGACATAGCGTCCTGCCCTGGCGGTCTACGCTTTGAAGACCTCAGCATTTAGGCAAGCTTGGCGAAGGTTCCTTTGGAGATGCCTATTATAAGCTTTGGCATAACAAACGAATGGCCCATTGTGTGTAACTGTGAAAATTAGAAGATAAAAAAATATAGCCTCTGTTCTTAGATAGTTTCTTACTAATAATAAGCAAGTAATGATGGCACAGTGGTTGAGCGATTGGCTGCTGCAGTGCGTGTCGTGCGATTCGATTTCTGCATTTAACATATATTTGTATGAGCAACAGATAATTGTGCAGGGTCTGAGAGTCTTATGAGAGTTCACTTACATGTTTGGAAACGCAACCACAATGCAGAAATGAATTTTGCCATTATATTTTTCTTTGATAATTTTATTCTGCGTTGCTATGTAAATTATTAAATCTCAAATACCGTCAATTAGAGACACAATAGTAAGACAATATATGCGCGAACGCCGGCGTTCGCTTGGGATTTCATGCAAACAACAACAACAACCTATTCTCAGACCTACCAAATATAAATCTATTTCATAAAAATGAGACACCAGATTTTATGTATATGAGATTATCCAAATAATAATTGAAAAGTGTGTACCTATTTGGAAGCTATTGTTAGCGCCGTCCCAGATATCTACATATTAGTCCAAATAAATAATTAGTCAATCGAAACAAATAGGAAAAAAAAAAACGATTTACTTCGCTTACTGTACGACCAACGAACGCAAGTGTAACAAGATTATTAGCGCCTTTAACTTAATGTTTAGCCTGGCTATTCGAGCAACGAACATTTCACTTTTCTAATAATAAAAGCAGCTTAATATAATTCTTTCTTGTCTGAGTAGCCAGTTGTCATTATTAAGTTCTAGACGCGAGGTAAGCCTCTCAGTGCGTGCGTAGCCTTACACACCGCGTACATTTGCCTTAGTAGCGCTCAGCGCTGTCAAAATACACTCTAGAAAATATCTCTATCCGTTTGAATCTCAGTTCATTGTGTTGTGGGCATCTATCATCAGCTATCGACGTTCTAATACCATACATTATCGTTCGTTTTCAACTTGCATATCTTTAAAGGCATGTTTTAACCTTGAAACCGCCAACACTCTCGCGTTTATTCCGCCAGGGTCGCACATCCACGACCAAATACTCCATCTTGTCAGCATCTGTCACCTATGGGGATTGAAGAGCTAAACAAGATGGAGTACCCAGTCGCAAACACACGACCCTGGCGAATAAGACACGAAAACACTCCTCGGATCATTCTGACGCAAGCGGTGGAAAATTTACATTAAATGTCATATAATACCGGTGGTAGTCATATCAGATTCGTCACGGTTCCTTCTATTACCTAAAAAAAGCTTGGTAAAGGGGATTTCGAAAGATAGTCTGCGAAATTCTAATTTTCTTCAGTTTTCGCATTTTGCAGATCAACTTCAAGTTGTGTGTAGATTAAAATATTTTGATTTAAATATATTATTTGTTTATCATCATTGGCAATAGATTTAGCTAGGCAACCTATTCACAATGTCTTAATAAACGCATTATCTAGCATTTAATATTTATCATAATCGAATAACACATGAGGGAAGAGATTTCTTTAACGGATCTCGCACTATTTCGTGAAAGCTCAATATGATGCAGTCAGATCATTTCCAATTTGAGAATATAGCATCGGCTAACCTTTCGTAAAAGCTTGAAAACAATATATTGTTATTCATTATACTTTAATGCAATATATCGTTTATATTGCAAATCGACAGAACTTGACTCTGACCTGCAAAATGTAAAAAAAACTTAAGAAAATTAGCGCTTTCACCTTAAAAAGAAAACATAATTTTACTTCCTATTCATACAAAACAACTTTATTTCTAACACTAAAGCAAGGATCGTAAATAGGTGACGAATTGTAGTTTTTGCCTCCGCACGGGAAAAGCGCGCTAGTTGTTGATGTCTGTTGGTCGATCCCCACACACGCCCCCCTCCCCGCTAGCCATACACGTATACATGAGAGATGCCCCGTGCGCAGCCGCAGGCGCGTCGCCGTACTCCATGGGCGCCGCCTCGGGCACCGCCACGCCCATGATGTCGCCGGCGCCCACGCAGGACTCCATGGGCTACTCGCTGCCGGCGCCCGGCTACGACCAGCCGCAGCCCAGCTACGACGGCTCCATGGGCTACGACCCCATGCATCAGGATCTGTCGCCGTAGGCGCCTAGGCAAGCCCGTACCTCAGGTAAATCATTACTTTATCTTCAGAAGTAGGTTTTATTGACCCACTACATGACTAGGATGACAGGGCCCTCCTTCTCGCTTTTCAGTAAGAGTCGACAGTATGTTGGTTTTCACTAGTCTGTATTTCAATCTTAGCATTAGCAGCAACATGGGATGTACTTGAAATACATATCCCTGTTACATACTAAAACTTAGCCCCTGTGCACCACAAATCTGATGATGTAGCGTGTTCGTATGTGGCTATGATGCCACATATGAACTAAAATTCGAAATCCTGCATCGTGGTATTAGTTCTCACCTCAATTAGAACATATACAGCAGCTCAAAATCAATTGGGCAGTTGCCCGACCCAGACACTATATCCGTCTGGTGAATCCTCCCTTTCGACGGAGGTATGCAGAACTTTACACTCTGTTCCACTTACCCCTAAAGAGTAAAACTATTTTACGTCATTCTGTCTCTGTCATCTTCCAACGATTGACGAAAAGAAAACAGTTGTTTTAAATCCGTTTAGCGCTAAAAACATTTGTGGAGCAAGGATGTCTTAAAATTTATAAAATTAATAACGGTATTACTATTACTATAATATTTTTATTATATCTAACCTATACTACTACTGGGAAAGGTGTCTTCCTCCATTCCTTCCATAGTTCCCGGCTCCGAGTAAAATTTTGCCAATTTCTAAGGAATTTTTCGTGATCTGGCCCGACGTCAGCGCGCGATTTCAGAATATCAGTTCCATTTAAACTTTTGAGATGATGTTGATATTTATTAGAACTGTTCGCAGCTCTTATGTCAGAGGCTAACCACGTGTAACTGTATTGTTTCAGGTAGCGGGTATGACACATAATTGTGCAGCTTCCACAGAATTGCCATTTACATTTACTATTATTACGTTAAGTAGGTCAGGTACTAATACTTCGGCCGGTGGCTGCAGCGCCGACGCCGGCGGACGCCTAGCCTTAGGACATAGGACATTGTATACTACACAATATACCTTAGACTACATATTATTAGCGATATTTTTGGAAGGAAATGTAATGAAACGTATTTTTATTTGTATTACGAACTATACGACTGGCACCCAGTATTTGTTTAAACAATTTATATTATACAATTTTATTTTTATTATTATATTATAGTCATTTTATTGTGAATTAATAATCAACGGCAACTATCTTATAGTATTATTGTTTTACTCTGTGACGTTGTTTTTTAAATTTTTGTTTATATTATTTTCGAAAAGTAATTATTTGGGCAGTATTAGTAATTTATATACAAAAGTAAATCATCACATCGATATGGCGGGGATCTCGAGTTTCTATTCGTTCTAATAATCTTTTAATCTACGGTGGTTATAATTATACGATAGATGTAAGATGAAACTAGTGTAATATTAATTGTAAGTATTCAGATATTTTGTGCTGACTAGTGTTCTGTACGACGTGCGTCCGCGGATCTTACGTCTTCGAAACTATACTGCTTATCGACAAACGATTAACTAAAAATATATAATGTTGATGATTGATAACTTATGAACAACAAAATGATGAATAATTTTGCTATACGAATCAAAGATGAATACTATCACATACGATAAATGTATACGCTGTAGAAAAGAAAACTAAGTCGTTTTTATATGCTCAGGCTGCTCCAACAATAATATTATACACACATTTTATAATTATTATAAAATTATTACGTCTTATGTACAGATAGTGTTATAATAATAATACAATACGAGCAAGATTACTGCACTTATGTATACGCAATCAAATATCATATTTTTATATACAATTTATTATTACTGGGATATTTAATGAACGAGCAATAAAATTATATTTATTTAAATAAAATTCGTCGATAAATAGTATAGTTTGCATGTTAATTTATATTTGCGCGGACGCACAGACTTGTGTGCAATTTTAATATTTTATTAGCAATGGTTGTGTTAGTATCGCGCACACGCATCTTGGCCCAACTCATCTAAATGTGTGATGGAGTCGTTTTAAAATACCAGTCAATTTTAATCGTTTACAAAACAATTATGTTCTTTTGTTAGTACAGGGCCGAACTTATATGGCCCAAAAGTGTCAAAAGAACAGGGGCCCGAGTCTGCTATTTTTTATAAATTCGTCTTTCTAACACGATCCCATGGTCATTTTGCTAAAAGTTTGTAATCTACTAATTCATAATAATCGATCACTGATCTGTCAATGGTCTTGTAATAGAATTGTGATATAATGACAATATCGAGCTTATTATAAGCACTAACTGCGTAACGACGTCGTAATGGTAGGTCACTGATTAAAGGAACTGTCAAAATTTTTGCAGATTTCCGCATACTTCAGATATTCACGGGATTACCATTCTATGCCATTTCTTTCAATGGAGTTTCAGTGGTTGATCATTGGAAAGTCATAATGACGCCATTATATTAGTAGATTACCAAAACTTATCAAAATCAACAATTATGAAATCAATGATAGACCATTCTGACACTATTGTAATAGCAAACTTAAGGCCCTGATCTACCAGTAAAAACGACTTATATTTCGGCCTGTAAAAACTAAATTCGGCTTTGGTGACACACGGTAAACCAGGAGTTGTGAATATCAGAACAAAATATTTTAATTGTCGTGGTGCTAAAATGTTGGTAGCACAATTTTATTTTACTTGTTAGCCATAAGTTGGATGTTATTTTATTTCGTCGTACATTTTCATCGAAGCATAACAAGATCTTAACGATTGTAATTTAAAATTAGTTCCACTTAGTGATAGTTTGGATATGAAAAAAAAAATTGCTAGTGTTAAGTTAATGTGTTCTAAAACAAAATATCTGAAACAGTATACGAGATAAAAAACGAAAATTTAATTGATGTTTTAACGCTGTGGAACATTGTACTTGACGTGCCGCCTCGGATCGCACCACTCTTACTCGTTCACGATAAATTATTTATTATAATGGTTATAAAGTAATGTTAGTACCGCAAGACGGGCGCGGCGGCGCGGACACACATGTATACGACGACGAGTTCAATGTTATTGCGACCATCAGATTGACTAAAATACATTTTTGTGTAGTTATCTAGTTGTTTTATTTGCTTGAAACCTGACTACGTTTTTAGTCACTATTTTACCATTGTTTTCCCGCACACAAAATACATAGACCCGACACAACTGTCATTAGACCATATTATATTTACTAGTTTCGGAAGACGATGTCCTGCCCGAAAACTGATATTCATATATTCATATTCTTTATTGTACACACGATAAGAAAAAAAAAATACATATAAAAAAAATAACCTTTTCGACGCCCATCTATATGTATAATACGCGATGTGTCCTCCAGCGCCACGCAACAAATGCTTCTAATCAAGTAGTGGCGCTGAGGGCACGAAAATCTCGAACTTTTATGCAAGTGACTGGCGTTCAAAAGGTTAACAACCCGATGACAGTGCCACTTATCGGGTCCAAGTGTATTTTCAAACCACCCAAAGAAACAAATATACACACAAAAAATTACATCCAAATCGGTCAAGCCGTTTAGGAGGAGTTAGGTGACCAACACAAGTACAGAAAAATTCTATTCCTACATATAAAGATGTTTTGATTCAAATTATACTTTGAATCAGTAATGAAAATTACAAAATGCGACAACACTACAGAATCCTGCACATTTTTCTATAATAAAATATAAGACGTCAGTGAGGTCGTAAATATAGATGACATTTGGATGTTTAATGCAAAAGTTATCTTTTTGTTTTATTTACAATTATCGATACTTTTTGTTTTCAAAACAATGCTTCATTATCTATTCTACGGGTTATCTACACTAATATTACAAAGAGGTAAACTTTGTAGGAGGTAATCTCTCTCTTTATTCCTGAGGTACGCGAGCTAAGCCGCAAGCAAAAGCTAGTTCCAATATATCTGTGGGTTATTTACTACTCAATGCCTATCTTAAGTGCTATTCCAGTAGGTACCCACATCATCCAAATCCGTTCAGCAGTTTGAGTGTGAAGGAGTAATAAACATACAAACACATAGGTACATACAAACTTTTGCCTTTATAATATTTACTAGTATGCGTGGTTTAGTAATAGTAATAACATCCGCACTAGTCGAACTTCAAGATTAATTCATGAATCCCCAAGCGACCACCGGTGGCCGCGCATCTATTGTCTTACTATTGTGTCTCTAATTGACGGTATCTGAAGGGTTAAGCAATGCATGCTACGGTGGGAACATGGATGGGTGACCATCAGTCGTTAATCAAAACACTTATCAATCGCATCCGGTTAAAAGTCAAATTTAATACTTGTGAAGAGGCTGGGTCAATTTTATTAGTGTAGTGTGTGCTCACCATAAATTAGCGTTTGACGTTCAACATAGATATCCGATGTTCAAGATGCGCGCGCATGTTCGATTCCCTGATGGGACAAATATTTTTTGTGTGTCGGCCTACATCGTGACCAAGGATCTGAGTAATGGGCATTTGAATGACTCTGCAAACAAGGAACACGGGGTAAAGCGGTATTTTGGCACTTGACTCAAAATGAACCTTTTACCATGCTTCTACCATCAGGTGGGATCGCAGGGCCAGTGGGTCATCTTAGGGGCGGAATTTTAATTTAGTAAGTATACGCTTAGGAGCACTGAGCAGTAAATAAAGAAAATAAAAAAAAAAATAGTTAAAAATTTTATTTCAGACGACTTATCTTGAGTTTCCTCAGGGCACAGTATACAGGTCAGTGGTCAGGGGCAGAGACTTGAAATAATTTCAACAAAAAAAAATTTTTTTTGGGAACCTAAGTATACGCTTAGGAGCACTATGAGTAGTAAAGAAACAAAAAAAAATTGATTAAAAAAGTTTTGGGACGGTCCATTTAAAAAAAATGGTTTTTCGGTTTTTTTTTTTGCTCTTTCGGGCTTTCAATAATACCAACTTTTTTTTTTGGTTGAAATTTTCGCTATAGCGCCTTTAACCCTTCAGATACCGTCAATTAGGGACACAATAGTAAGACAATAGATGCGCGGCCACCGGTGGTCGCTTGGGATTCATGAATTGATTCATGAATGACGGTATCTGAAGGGTTAAGAGGGTCCTTCTCCACTCGCTTATCGTAAACATCGAAAATGGTTTAAAAGCTTGTTACTTCATTTAATGCAATCCAACGCGATGTTTGACGAAAAGGCAACGCAAAAAAAGAGAGATACCGCCTGTAAACTCTGTTAGTATTCGGTAATTCCGAGATTCACTCGAAAATTTCACAAAACTTGCTCCAGGAAATAGCTGTTTTTTTTAAACCCTTAAAAGTTTTTGGAAAAAGTTGTCGTCACTTAGAATCTTAATAAAATTTGCAAGGTCTCTAGAGAATTACTTTTTTGACTTTTTTAATTTTTAGGCAAATTATGAAGTGTCAAAGTTCATACAAAATATGACATACTTCAAGAAAGTCTAACTAACATCAAGCACTAGTTTATACCAATTAAAAAAGAAAAAAAAACCACCGATGTCGGATAGCTTCGACAAACACTCTCGCGTTTATTCCGCCAGGGTCGCAATGCCACGCTCAGGTACTCAGTCAGCTCTTCTGTCAACTATGGGCATTGAAGAACTATAGACATTATAGTCCTTGGATATGTTAGCAAAACTGAAGGGGCCCAGTAGAGCCGATGTCCTAGGGCTGCAGGAAAGTTTGAAAAAGTGACGGTATAAAACAAAGGTCAACTGAGGGACACAGGTGGGTTTTGTCAGTAAAAGTCTGACACGCCTTCACGTTCCACCCTAAAGCGGGAGAAGTTATTTGAAGATTTCCTTGAAACAAAAACAAAAAATGGACCAGCGGACATGAAGGTAAATGCACCGACAATGTTGGTTGAACCTGACACTGAAACAATAAAATACCTACTCATAATTATCATCGATCGATATCCATCCTATCACTGACCATAGATTCCACTTCTTTGTCCACTGATAACAAGTGTCAAAGTAATGTAAATAGTGTGTTATTTTATTGTTTGTGTTTATTTTTATCAGAGAGCATGTCTGTCCTTGGCGCGTATGTATGAATCAGGTGTATCGTGGCGTCATGACTGGAGTTAGTATCGCGCTGTCAGTCGCCCCAGTCGCACGACTAGCATAGCTTTTAAATGATTAAATCGTTTGTTAACTTAACCGCATCTGTGTCAGCCAGAAATTGTAAGTAATTCTTATTTCTTTGCAATTTTTTGATAGGTGGATACTAAATAATTAGACTGTTAGCAAGTTGTCTTGTAAATTCATGGCTTGTTCAAAACTTGGGTTTATCCTTGATCGTGACATGCTAGTTTGGTTATGAATGGACGATATTTAAGTTTGCAAATAATGTCTCAAGTAATTTTACTTTTAGACACCTACGCCATGATTTGTCCAAAACAAACCACCTATAATAGGTTTTTTTTTGTAAAATTAGTTCCACTCTAGGAATTAGTCTTGTAACGTGGGTGTGATTACAAACATGTAAAAACACATACACAAGATACCCAGACCCTGAACTAGCTGTTATTTGTTCCGTGCGGAAATCGAAGCCGCGACACGCAGCACAGCAGCCATTCACTCAACTACTGCGCCAACCGTGCCGCTAAAAAATTTAGTCCCACTCTTGACCAAATAAATATGCCTAATTAATGATTTTGAATCACAGTTTCATATCATTGCGTCAGTCGTGTTGTAATAGTTGCAGAATTAAGCAAAATCGAACTATCTCACTCCACAGTCGAATTATCTGATAAAAAAAAACATTCCTACTGATACTCATTATATATTCTGTGTAACAAGTCTGCTACTAACAACTTTGTGCATTTAACTCCATTGGAATGTATTTATTGGTGAGGTCAATGTTGTGGTTATCGGTTCTAGCAGCGAGGATGACGAGTGTGCACAGCGCGTACAAGGACGAGGTGCATGATGTGCCCATGTCGGTGATCATCAGGCCTTTCATACCCGAGCTGACGGAGGACAAAGTTGTGTCACTCATGGAGACGATACAGGTAAGGATAACGTGTGTATTTGCTGTGTATTACTTTTTGGTAGGAGACTTTTTCCCAACTTGGACAGTCCTTGCCTGTCTATAGGAGCGGAGCGTGGCTGCGGAGCGGAGAGACGGAGAAATATTAACCAATATTATTGCACAAAATCTACGCCCCTCTAATGTTATGAAAAACTATCTATATAAATAAAAATGAAACCCGTTTTCCGTTGTCACGACATAGCATGAAAACGGCTTGACCGATTTGGCTGATTGTTTTTTTGTTGTGATTGTTATTGTGAGGATAAGGTTCTTATGGAAAAAAAAAATTAGGGTAGAGTACGGTAGAGTAGGGTAGAGTAGTGTAGAGTTGGGTATAGTAGGGTGGAGTAGGGTAGAGTTGGGTATAGTAGGGTGGAGTAGGGAAGAGCGGGAGCGAAGCCGCGCGGGCAAAAGCTAGTTGGTTAATATTTCTGTTTCTCCGCTCCGCAGCCTCCGCTCCTGTGGATAGGCACCCTATGTCGTAAAAATGTGCTGAATGTGGGAAGTGTCGGAATCGATTGTTGTGGTGATGCTGGAGGTGTTTGCAAATCAGTTGCGATTTGTTAATGAACGATGATGATTTTTGTATTTATTTTTAGCTCATCCTGGTGTTATAGATTATAGATTTAGGTATATTACCTCTACTAGCGTGATAGTGTCATATTCAGACACGGACAGTCCATCACATTCAGTCCACATTCTCTGAAATCGATTTTCCTTCTGGGTCTGACTCATGATTTCATGAAACACACTATGTGCGTTTGCGTACTATATGGGTTCCTACTTTCCGGTAAGTCTTCCATTGATATTAATCCAGGTTTCTATTAGAAGGATAGGAGTCCTTCTGAAGATCTGTAACCCACTATTTCTGAAACGATACAAGTGATATTATAGATTGGTATCATAAATAACTGGTTGAGTAACCTATCGAATCAAACCGAGTTTACTTACATAAGTTATACCTTGCCTACATTGTTAGTTAGTACGATTTTATCCTTTAATTATGTCATGTAGTAGTGACAGTGGCGTACAGGGCACATTTTGCTTTGTCATATAAGTCTGTGGTCGTCAAAAGGATAAAGCACCTGTGGCTCTACTACAAGCTCTTGATGCGGTCCATTTGGCGACCTAAACTGAACTGTTAAAGAGATGGAGCTATATAGCTCCATACCTCTTTCTCGCTCGCTCGCCTGACATTTTAACATGTCATGGTAAGCTCCCTGCTTGCCTTTTGTAGAAATCTCCTTTCACTATTCTCTCACTGTATATTTGAATTTAAAGTGCACTAAGATTTCCCCAATGTCAATCCATCTTCAATAAGTATCTCATCAAAGCGACGTTCACAGAAGTGGTCTCGGCCACTCAATATACAGGTACTTAGGGCCGTTCAGGTAACCTAGATATTGACCAGTTATCCTACATGGATTACGATTAACCCCATTTTTTAAAGACTTGCAACAAGCTCTGCAGCTTTCTTTATAAGTCCACTTAGGTGTGTTATATTTATCAAGGCGGATAGCTGCTTGTAACTTTCGAGGTTATTATCGACAACTCGCGCAGTATCATTGGATGATACCATTCATATTAAAGAGCAGATGTTCTGCCATCGTCTTTGCTTCTTGATTCTGCAGCGTTGGAAGGCTTATCACAAGGTGGACCAAAATGACCTGGTGAGAATGCGATAGATGCGGTAAGGATCGTTAGTAGTGGCGACACTTGAGGGAGGCTTATGTCCAACAGTGGACGTCTTTCGGCTGAAATGATGATGATGATGAACATAGATTCAGGATTAAAAGTATGTAATTAACAAACAGTGTAAACGTTTCTAATATTCTAAAGGAGAAATTTTTGAGTGTTTGTTACTTCTTCACTCTCGAACGGCTGTTCGGATTTAAATAAAAATTTGCACACGGGTAAACCATGTTCTAGAATAGCAAATAGGATACTTTTTTATTCCTGAAATCTATGCCCATGAAACAATTTTCTTCTTAGAGGCAGGCGAAGCCGAAGGCATTTATTTAAAAAAAAATGATTGAGATAATAAAACAAAAACTATTTTGTTTTTAAACCATTGTCTCAAGGGTTATGAGGTCGACATAATTATGTTCCTGAGGGTGAACAAGTCATCTGAGATCGATAAAAATATTATAATAAGCCTGTCTCGCGGGAAATGATCCGACACATGCTAATTGTGTGACTTTTGTGTGTATTCTTAGCATTTGATGTTATGAGAATCATGATTACTTAACTACTTTTTTCTTTCCTAGTTATTTATTTTCATACCGGATCTAGGTACAGCAGCAATGACCTAATCTATGTACATTTAAAACTGGTATCTTGTGCATGTGATCTTACACGTTTGTGAATGCACCTGCGTTATAAGATTAAAATTCCTAGTGTGAGCAGCAAAAGAAAACTGATGATCACTCGTAAATTCGTAATTATATGCAAATGGTTGTAGGATTAATTCATGAATCCCCAAGCGACCATCGGTGGCCGCGCATCTATTGTCTTACTATTGTGTCTCTAATTGACGGTATCTGAAGGGTTAAAAAAAGAATTGATCAGTTAGTTAGTCCAATCACAGAAGAGGCATTAGGCCATATTGCATGAGGACACACCTTAGATTTAGTGTAACAAGTTAATATCCCTTTACGTGAGAGTGTTTGTCGGATATATACGACGTAGCGTAGGTGGTTAAGTCAGAGTCACACCACCACGACCAATATTCCATCTCGTCAACTCTTCTGCCACCTGTGATAGGGATTGAAGAGCTAATCGAGATGGGGTACCCAGTCACAAACACGACCCTGGAGAATTTAGGACACGAAAACACTCGTTTGTTAATTACGTGACAACATGAGGCGATGCAGGAAACAGCAACGTTCGGGAGGCAAGAACGTTCGTTGTGGCGATGCTTGGGGGAGGCCTATGTCCAGCAGTGGACGTGTATCGGCTGAAATGATGATGATGAGGCGATGCGTTGCAAGATTGACTTTTACCTCCTCCAATCCTCAGGTCAGGTAGACTATCTTCTATCCGCATCCCCAAAAGTATGCGTGGAATGAAGTTTTTTACCACCTCATTCATCGAATACCTCCAATCTTTTCCAGAAAGAAGAGGAAGCAGGCACCGTGCCGCCGATAGACATCCTCTGGATCAAAGGCTCCGAAGGCGGAGACTACTACTACAGTTTCGGAGGATGCCACCGGTACGCCGCGTACAAACGACTCAACCGACCAACCATTCCTGGCAAACTGATCAGGTCTACCATCACAGACTTGAGAACGTATTTGGGTAGCAGTACCCCTGATTTGAAGTAATTAGTTCAATTAGTTGTGATTAATGTTATGGTAAAGTGAAGATGTCGAATGTGGAACGAGACAAAAAAGCCTGTTGAAGGGTTACTGTTTAAATTCAGAAGTAATGCCTCGATCACACGTACCGAGTTAAAGAACGAGACAGTAAAATGTTGCTCGGCCTAGACAGTATATAAGCGAGTTGTAAAGGTAAACTCTCGGCCGAGCACTTGGCGCTGTGTTTACACGTAGGTACCGAGTACTCGGCCTAGAGCACTGTCTCGCCCGTTTACTCGGTACGTGTGATCAAAGCATTTAACTCGTAAGCGTTCGTAGTACCTAGGTACCAGTGGAGATTAAAATCGGCTCTAATGTGATCAGCCAGCCATATTGGATAAAGGCTAAAACTGTCGCATTTGCTAAGTGGTTAAGCCGGCCCCTAATACCAATTTTTCGATACAAATTGTTCAATCGACTAATGAGGCATGTTTTTCAATTCTGTTTCTCCGCTCTGGCTTCGTGTACCTACACAGAAATATTATAAATTAAATACTATATCCTCGTCACCATCTGTATTCAGAAAATATGCATTTAGACTTATTATACGCCCGGTGCTGGATTCTATAACTACCCCTCTTGGGCGAAACCCTGCGGATTTCTCGTGGAGGCGATCAACGGCGGTAATTTAGAATCCAGATCTAGTTCAAGCCATAATACGAAGCAAGAGGAAATGGAAAACGGTAACCTCCTTCAGATGAAATAAATGATAAAGTAATTTTTTTTTAGTTTGATTCATGTCTGAATAAACGTTTTTTCATTCTTTTCCGCGCCCCTTCAAGGTCTGCGCTCTGTGCCTGGGCACCACGGTTGTAACTAATGGCTTATGGTCTTGTTTAGTTCGCCAAAGCACTAGTTATTTTTAGCGCTCCCACTGGCGAACTAGATCCGAGATCCGTGACTCTTTTGATCGTTATAGTTCATTCTATATGATCGAGTTAATTGTAGAAGCAAGATTAAACAATAGCATAACATCGCTCGAACACATTCACTGCTCATGCGCCCTCATAGCTTGATCGGGGACGCGAGCGGGCGACCAACCTTTCTCCGGTTCGAGACTGAAGCGGATGAAATAAAAGAGCGACCTAGTTTGGCGTTCCTGGTCGTGATCCACTATGCGCATGACTATCCCTCGATGACTGATTTCTCCAAATTCTACTTTAGCTTGATAACCTGCCCCGCTAGCCAAGTTACAACCGTTTCGCTTGCGCCGAACGTTGAACCGGAAGTTGACCTGCCAATTCTTTTGTTTTGACCACGTGACTGAGCATTGGGATGACGTCATTCCCGTACATTTGAAGCTTTCTACTAGCATTACCGATTGCAGATTAGAAACTTAGCTAGGGGTTTTTTTTTTCTCTCGACGGGGAAAATCATCATTGACGAAACCCGCTCTTGGGTGGAGCGGGAGACAGTGTCAGAGTCTTACTGACTAAAAACCCCACGCCGTTCCTTCTAGCCTTCACTCCTCTTCCTTCTAGTTTCCTTTTGCTTCGACGCAGATGGGCCCCTCCTAACTTAGCTAGGGGTACTGTCCAAATTTTCAGACTCAAAATACTTCATTTAGAAACCCGCCCTATAACTAACGCATTACTTACCATCTGGAAAGTTCTCACAATCCAGTAGCGGTGCTATAAACTATGTCAAGAATGTCATATTTGTAATATTATAATTATTTAGGTATGTTACGGTTAAAACCATAATTATGTGTACAAATCTAAGACAAGATTTTGTAACGATTTCCTGTGACGGAAGTTGTAAATAAAAATGTTTCAAATCGTAGGTTATTTATTCTCACTTTTGGGTCATAATTAGCATTTGTAGGTTTATAATTCTTTTGTTTTTACTTTTAGTTGGACCAAAGCTTTTTTTTTTTCATTTATGCTGTAAAGGCAACAAACTTTATACAGTATACGGGGTTATTCATAAAACACTAACAACCTTGCAGGACTGTATTACTAACATCATAAACAACAACTTCTGTTCTATGACTTTTTACAAAACATAATATACGAGGGTCATTTGAAAAGTTCCTAGCCTAACGTACTTAATGAAACCACATGATTTTGATTATATTTTTATTTTTCAACATACTCTCCCCCGAGCTCAATACACTTTTTCCATCGACCCAGTAAGGCTTCGATACCCATTTTAAAAAAATCTTCGTCTAACTCCTCAAAATAAGCGTCTACGGCGGCTATGACCTCTTCATTTGTAAAAAAATGTTACCACCTAAAAATTTTTTCAGCTTTGGGAACAGATAGAAGTCTGACGGTGCTAAATCCGGTCAATATGGGGGATGAGATAACAATTCAAAGCCACACCGATGGATTTCTGCCATGGATTGCACAGAAGTGTGAACGCGTGCATTGTCCTGATGAAACAAGACCTTCTTCCTCAATAAACCTGGACGTTTTTCTTTGATTTTTTCTCTCAAACGCCGCATCAAGTTGCAATAGTAATCAGAATTTATTGTTTCACCCTTTTTTAAATAATCCACCAGAATTATACCCTTTGCATCCCAAAAAACCGATGCCATGACTTTGCCAGCCGATAAAACCACTTTTGCCTTTTTCTTTGGGGTGGGTGATCCTGCCCTTTTCCATTGTTTCGACTGTTCTTTCGTCTCAGGTGTATTGTGGTGAACCCAGGTTTCATCCATGGTTATAAATTCCTGTGGATCAGCTTCATATAACTCTAAACAGTCGCGGGAAGTTGTGAGTCGGTTGCGTTTTTGTTCCACTGAAAGCAGCCGCGGTACCCACCGCGCAGACACCTTAGAGAATCCAAGTTCAGTAGTAATTATATGAAGTGTTCGCTCAGAAGAGATGCCTACAGTCTTAGCTATTTCCTCGACTGTCAATCTTTGGTCAGATAAAATTAAATCACAGATTTTTTCTTTGTTTTCATCAGTGGAAGCCGTCGAGGGCCGGCCACTACGGGGCTCATTTTGAATGGACTCACGACCACGTTTGAACTCTGCCACCCAATTTTTAACAATCGCATACGAAGGAGCGGACTCACCTAAAGTGGCAGACATGTCTTCATGTATAGCTTTTGGAGTTAATTCATGAATCCCCAAGCGACCACCGGTGGCCGCGCATCTATTGTCTTACTATTGTGTCTCTAATTGACGGTATCTGCAGGGTTAAACCTTTCAAATACAAGTATTTTATCACTGCACGATGTTCAATTTTATCCATTTTCAAAAATTGCTCTGACTTGACTTACGGTATCACGTGTAAACGAATAATTAATTATTGCAAATAAACTAAACTGTGCATACTTGTTGCTAAATAATGTAGCAATAAAATGAGGGTAGTTATAAAATATACCGACGACTCTAACAATGTTAGGCTAAGAACTTTTCAAATGACCCTCGTATTTACCAAAAAACTTACCTTCAAGATTTCGTTGTTTTATCTAACACATTTAAACTCTATATTTTGCCGTATCTACGAACGCCTGCCGCGCACTGCACTTGTAATAATGGTAAGCAGGCTTTCGGAACATTGTATCACACCTAGCAAGCGTTCGCACCATTTCCGTGTACTCGACGTTAGAATATTGATACACCATCATGTAAAGATTTCGCTAAGTACAAATAAACACGTAAGACACGGAAGTAAGCGTATTATGGCGACTGACCACACCGACTAGTGAGGGCTACCCGTAAATAGGTCAACTTCATGTTCAGCTACCCTCCACTATTGTACTATTACTTGCTTTGCATACTACGTAATATTCATAACATTCAATTTAAATATTTTTATTTTTGTATGAAAATCTGATGAACTAAAATATGGTACATACATTTTTAAAAGTCATAGACCAAAAGTTATTGTCTATGATGTTCTTAACATCGTCCTGAGAGGTTGCTAGTGTTTTATAAATAACCCTGTATATTTAAAAATAATATTATACCTAGTAAGTTTTATTTTGTACTTATTTTTAAGATTTTAGTGTTTGGTATACACATTACCTAGATCCATATATATAAAAATGAAACGCGTTTTCCGTTGTCACGACATAGCATGAAAACGGCTTGATCGATTTGGCTGTTTTTTTTTTGTTGTGATTGTTATTGTGAGGATAAGGTTCTTATGGAAAAAAAATAAAATTAGGGTAGTGTAGGGTAGAGTAGGGTAGAGTAGGGTAGGGTAGGGTAGAGTAGGGTAGGGTAGGGTAGAGTAGGGTAGGGTAGGGTAGAGTAGGGTAGAGTAGGGTAGAGTAGGGTAGGGTAGGGTAGGGTAGAGTAGGGTAGAGTAGCGTAGAGTAGTGTAGATTAGGGTAGAGTTGGGTATAGTAGGGTGGAGTAGGGAAGAGCGGGAGCGAAGCCGCGCGGGCAAAAGCTAGTACTTATATAAATTTACATGATCTATGGAAATTGTATGTACGATGGCGAGCTGAAGGTAGACAAGTTCGTCTGTAGTGTTACTCCAATACTTTAAGGTAGATTCAAGTCTAAATAAAACAAGATAATTTCTCCAACAGTGTATTTATTGGTGGAGTGGCTTACCTAACTACAGAACAATGGATATGCCGTTTCTGTATATTTACAAACATTAACATAAATAATATCAAAATACAATTTCTTACTAACGCACAGCTGACGGGCGCGCGTTCGTAGCACTGGGAACGTAAACATAAATGAACACAAAATCAATTTGTTAGCACCAACATTCAATACATGCAGACGTTTAGGATCGTGCTTCACTGGGATACGATGGAGTTGTAGCCAGGGACCTTAACCTTACCATGGCGTGTTCAAATGTCAGACGTGCTAACGAGACAAAGGCATAGACCTATATACGCCCTATATAGCTCTAGATCCATTTAACAGTTCAGTTTAGGCCGTCAAATGAATCGCATTCAGATCTTATGGTATATTTTGGGTCAAGATGTAAGAAATGTATGGTTGACTGTGTGACCAACAGTGACCAGGTTTTTTTTAGGCGGGAAATCATTTAATGACGTCTACCGCCCTTGGGTGAAGTGGGAGAGGGCGTGTAAGACTTGCTGACTAAAACCCACTCCTGTCCCGTTCCAGGGACCTAGGGTACACTTTCGCACAACCCATAGAACAGGTGAAGTACACACCATACAGCTGAATTAATTTTCGTGTCTGCGCGAACTGGCAGCACCGCCATAGCGACCCAGTGAGGCACGGGTCTTACAACAAAATTTATTACATGCTACACTTAATAAATTATAACGTCGACAAATGATTTGATTGCAAGGCACAATGATAATCCTTATGTACACAGTACATTGTAGCAAGCGTTCTTTTAACCCTTCAGATACCGTCAATTAGAGACACAATAGTAAGACAATAGATGCGCGGCCACCGGGTGTCGCTTGGGGATTCATGAATTAAAAAGAAATAAATCGTCGAATATTGTTTTATAATTTGACAATACAATCAAAATTTTTCTTATAACTTTTAGGTTCAAGATAATTTCTAATTTTCATACATACCTATGAAAATAATATTACATTCTGAATAATATTTATACAAATTATCTAACAGACGGCGTCTATAAGGATTACCACTGTGCTAAATACCATTAAAATTTGACATTGAGACGATTTGCAAACGAAAATAAAAATAATTTCGTTTACCATAAAAATTCGATACACAGTGCTAAACAAGTTTTTACATAAAAAGTGCAAACATATTGCTTTATTTACAACCAAAAATTAAATTCAAAATACAGTGCTACTAGGATCTTTTCGCGTCTCAATTACGTTATCAAAGGGACCTGTTATTAAATATTTTTTAAATTGTCTATGGAAATGTTTGAAAAATAAAACAAGATGGAGGCATTACTTCTTCATTTCATTTTCGCGCCAAAAGTTCCTTGTGCAGTTAAAGTCTTGAAACTAAACTATTCTAGATAGGTTTTTGCAAAGAACAACGAAACTTCATGAAAAAGAAGTTGTTTTTCACCCAAAAGGATGTGTCCGAACTAAAACTACATAATATATTTCCGTATATGTAAGTGGTAAATGAATATAATCTAGTGTAGATAACAACGTACGATATTGTAAGTAATGTCCACAAACGGCGTTAATATTACAGAGATCATTTCATGCTTGCTCATAATAGTTTAAAATATTTTGGCACGAATCATAAAATTAGCGACTGAATTGGAGCGTAGCTAACTAACTTACAATAATTGCGTAAATATTATTTATAGAGAAGTTTTGAAGGCAGTCAAATAAAATTGGCTAGCAAAATTCCGTGAAATTTATAGACATAGCGATAGATCTCATAATTTAACACTTTCAGAATAATCCGACAAATACTCTCGCGTCGATTTTGCCAGGGTCGCAGATCCAGGACCAAATACTCCATCTCGTCAGCTCTTCTGCCACCTATGGTGTTTGAAGAGCTAAACGAGACGGAGTACAAGGTCGCCAACACACTACCCTGGCAAAATAGACACGAAAACACTCGTCGTACCAATCCGTCGCAAGTAGCTAAAGACTCTTTACTACCTATTCTCCCAACAGTTGGTTAACCTTTCAAACTTTTTTTAGCTAGTTCAATTTATTGTGCATCGTAATTTTATGACAGCGGATTTTCGCCAACCAATTTCATTGAATCTTAAAATTTTAACTATCGGGATTCATAGTTGCATGTGAAATGTTAATAGTTTTATCACCTGATAACCTCCCGACCATGTCCCAAATATTAATTGGAGGAATAAAATGCAAAATATAATTTCTATATTGATCTATCTACCACACTGCTGCCGTGACCCGCCGGGCTCGCCAACTAAATAGAAAAAATATATATCTATTACTTTACAACAACCATATTCTTTACTATGTCTCATATATTTTTTATATCATTTATAATATTTTTTATATATAACAACGGCACCCTGTCGTCATGGACAAGATAACTATTTTTTTTTTAAATTCAATAGATATATTTTTTCTCCACAATCATTTTCATTATAAGCAGTGTTTACATTTCAGTTATGCACATTATATTAAAGCATATTTTATATTTTTAAATTTTATTTAGTGGCACTAGTGTTTATAAGTAACATTAAAATCCATTTAAAATTTACATTTATATAATTTATTATGACGAGATGGAAGTGGCTCACAAATATTTATATGACGATACATGATTTTATTTACAAATGTAGAGAGGTTTTATTAACTAATAATATCTAGTGTAGAGCGCTATATTGCGGTTCTATTATAAAATAAACTTAAAATTACAAGATGAACGTGTAAATAAAATGCGAACTTCTATAGATTAAAAATCTAAGTGACCATAGAAGTGCCCAAATAGCAGGCATGTTTAAAAAAAAACGAGACGGTATATAATTTATGCTAGGGTTACAACATATTGCCACTTCCACACATATTACTTTCTCAGTGTTTATTTTTACATGTACTTAGGCTACTTACACAACGTGGAAGGATAACATTCATTGTGCACGTCGACTTAATTGTTCTACTAATTACATTTACTTGTTACAACAATAAATTAACAATATTTACATCGACATAGGAAATCTATGGAATTGTTAGATTAGAAGGGATCAATTAATTACTTTGAGAACTTGTACAGTCTTTCTAGTGAAGTAAGGAAGAGAGAAATGTGTCATAAGACTTGAAGAACCGTCATAAGGGCGGAGTTGCTATTATGAATAATTTATATTAGGTAAAGGAAATGGGACAAGCATGGTAGCAGGCAGACTGCCTATTGTGCCTAAGTAAGGATGCGTTTCCATTGACGCGGAGCTGGGTAGAGTGGAGGGGAGTGTCCCGTGAATTGGCCAATCAGTGCTCTAAGTCTCCACTAGTGGAATCAATGTAAGTGGAGTGGAGCCGACTTTCAAGTAAAACAAACGAACAAGCGACAGAACGGCAGAACCGTAGCTAGGCGTGGGCGAAGTGGGCCCTTGTCCACAGCCTCGTAGAAACGAGGACCTTTTAAAACCACCACTATTTTACCTGTTGGTAAACAACGATGTGGTCGAACATTGGGTCGCGACAGTCGCTGTCCCGTTTTCAGATTTACGAATGAGTAAGGCCTCCAACAAGGTGGACCGACGAACTGGTCAGGGTCGCTGGAATCAGATGGACGCGTGACGCACAGGACCGGTCGTTGTGACGACGCTTGAGGGAGGCCTATGTCCAGCAGTGGACGTCTTTCGGCTGATATGATGATGATGATGATGATGAAGGCCTCGCTGATGTCATGTCTAAAGTTTTGAACGCTACACCTCTGCAGAACGGAGTCGGGTACTTTTCACTGCTCCTCTCCATTCCATTCCACCCAACTCCCCTTCAGTGAAAACACACCCTAAGCGCCTGAATTTACCCTATAGTATCGTGAATTATCATAGAAAACAGTAATATTTGAGTTTCACTATTAAATATTTAGATAACGAGAACAATAATTTTACTTTAGTATTATTAATTAATATTTTTATTTTGTTCGTAGATTTGTGTTTTTTATGTTTTTGTTATTTTATTTAAAAAGTAAAGCTCGAATTATTTTGTAAGTTATTTGTTATGTTCGTGATATGTGGATGACTGATTGGAAGCATCGTGAATTGAACTTTGGTAATCTATACAAAATGTATTTTGATCATTCGGACTAAATTGTAGCAGGTTATTGAGAAATCCGAAGACAATTCCACTTTTATTATTATTTCTAGAATCTCGTTTGACCACTATTTTAGTTGATGACAAGCGATGATGTGGTCGTCAATGGAGCACGCTTGCCTAGAAGTAACCTATTTACACTCTTGACTTAAATAACCTTAGGTTGTTGCTATCATGAAACACAAACTTCGACAGGTTCCACTATGTATGGGTGGGATGCCCACCACATTTGTGTCATGAACAAAGTAAATAACACACGCTGGGCTTCAAAGTTTTAAGAAGCTTTTTTTGAGCAATTTTACATTCATAATTTGTGTGGTAAATGATATATTTGAAGCATATTTGAACCCTCATTTGACCTTACTCCAAATCTGTCCGAATTTCAAAATACATCTTGTAGAAGAAAGTCGTATGATATTTTAGAGAATAAATAACTTTTATTTTATTAAATAGTACATCAACTCGGTAGGAGTCCTTTTGGTATTGCTAGGAAGACAAAATAATGAGGAAAATTGTGACCGTAATAACTAGTCAAAATATATTACTTCAATAGTAATAATGATTGAATAATGAAAAATTACTTAATTGTGAACCTTTTAACTACCAACGTTAGATATATCCGTCAATCTCGCGTTTATTCCGCCAGAGTCGCACATCCACGACCAAATACTCCATTTAGTCAGCTCTTTTCACCTTTGGGGATTGAAGGGTTAAACAAAATGGAGTACCCAGTCGCAAACACACGACCCAGGCGAATAGGACACGAAAACAGTTATCGGACCAATCCAACGCAAGGGGTTAAGGGTTAAATTGTAACCCGCGGGAGTTTGTATAAGAAAAAAAATAATACTATGCATTGGAATGTAGACAGACTGGCGATACTGAGGTATAAAATGTTGTTGGCATTTGGCAGAACGATATCAAGCGAAATTACGTTGTATTTCTTAAGTTTGGAAAACAAAAAATATCTAGTAATAGAAGTTAAATGACCAAGTTTGGCACTTTATAGATTTGACAGTCAATTCGAATTATATACAGGGTGTAAGGGACAAGTCTCCGCTAACTATAAGGGCTTGCTCAGTGGTCGAAACTGAACAACCTTCTACAAGTTTTTTTTTCGTTTCCAGAAAAAATAGTAGGTGTAAGGTTGTTCAGTTTCGTCTACTGAGCAAGCCCTTAAAATTAGCGGAGACCTGTCCCTTACACTCTGTATGTCTTTCATAGAAGAACAAGCGACGAGCTAAGACCTATTCATAATTTTCTTACGATTGCAATATAATAAAATGGCGTGAGCACCTTAGATTTTAACCGTTTGCCAAATTTGTTAACTTTCAGGTTAAAGTTATAATAAAATTGCTATATATTGCACATTACAGTGAGGTGCATTGAGGTGACATTGAAATATAAGTCTTATGTTCGAACACTTTAATTCATGAATCCCCAAGCGACACCCGGTGGCCGCGCATCTATTGTCTTACTATTGTGTCTCTAATTGACGGTATCTGAAGGGTTAAAGTACAACTAATATAGAAAATGGTAATACAATACAGGTTGAGCATTACTTTTCGTCATGGTGGGTGGTGCGAAGTAAAGACGACAGGGAAGAAAATTACTGTTACGTCACAGATACGAAAAATGTGTAAAAGAAGTGATCCTAAAATTGTAAAATAAACTTTATTTTCAGAGTCTTAAAGTGCAAAAAATCACATAGCTCTTTTGTAAATGCCCTAAGTGTAGTTTGCACTCTAGGACGCTAAAATTAAAGTTTACAATGCAATGTGATTCTATTTTGCGCTTCTTTTTCCATTCTACACTGTCTTACATAACACATTTATATAGATAGTCCAAGACTAAACGACATGCATGATATAAGTGACATGAAATTTAGTATAACAACAATCCTGAGTAGGTATACGTTTTAATGCGTTCTAAGAGATTCTCATTCCAAATATTTTATTATCCTATCTACGTTTTAGCATACATTTTTAGTATATCTTGGCCAACAAAAAATCGGTCATCTTTTCTCAGAGATCATGTGACCAATAACCAATACACCAACATTTGTAACACATAGTCAATTGTGTCGTACAATGTTTGTAACCATTTCGTCGCATTAGAACGCATACTCACTCCGTTCTATGTACCTGTGGCACACGTCATACAATATACCTACATTAAAGCATCAATACGCACCATCAAACATTGCCGAGTGCCACCAGATAAGAGAGCTCATAATTCTAGGCTTTACTGAAAAAATATCTGTTCAATCATGGCTTATTTTAAATCTAGATAAATATATTTATAACTGGTTGGCTTGACCGGTCGTGAACAGCTTTGGTGCCGATCCAGTTCGATACTAGCTAACCAAGAGAATTTATGTATGGGAATTACGAATTCGTGGAAGCAGATAACATCGAGTTGATAGCACCTCTTCTGTCATGTTTATTATTCTGGAAATTTAGTGGAGGTATTATGAACTCTATGTTAAATGTCTAACACTCCCTCTCGCCCCACCTAAAAAAGGAGAAGTTGTTTGATGATTTCCAACTCCAAAATAGTCTATTGTAATTTGATTTTTTATCAGTCAAACTAAAGTGACCTACTTGGTCAGCTAGTAGCTTATTATAACATTTACTATACTCCTAAATCTTACTTTAAATTGGACTGGTCGATGCGATCAGTCGCGTAGCCTTACAAACAGTACTTTCTCAGTAAAGTCCATGTTATAATTTTTCACCAAGATATAGTTTATATATGCACATATATTTTACACGTTATATTATCAACACCAAAGTGAGATTGCCTCGTAAAGCCCCATTCACACGACTAGAGATTTTGTCTCGAAACTAAACTTGAATAATTCCTAAAATAATATAGTGCATTACTACTAACTACACTAAAATATATTAAAAATAAATTTTAGAACACACTGCGATTATAAATTTAAAATTTTACACTTTGTACAAGTTTTTTCATTTTAGCTGCCTATATGTATACTTAGTAAAATCGATTATTTTTGGAAAACGATTACGCCAAATTTCTTTCTTTTTCCATGGTATGTTCTATTCGATTCCAATACGAAATCAATGCCGTTCATAATGTATAATGCAAGTTTGTTTTACGTGAACGCTATCGACACTGACACATTTATGTCGTTCGGCGTTCCTATTGGCCCGTTCCAAGCTCTTAACCAATCAGAGTCCTCAAACAAAGAATCCTTTAGACAAGAAGATAAACGTGTATAATCGCAAGGCGTTCTATGTGACCTAATAAGTCGTCGTGTAAATCGGTTGCCTTATTTCTCAATCTAAATAAACTGTTCACAAAAGTGAATGTGCTTTTGCTTCTTATATTTAATGAATCCGTATTTTATAGTGGCTAAAATATACTTTTACCCAATATTTGAATCTTTGTTGAACATCATAAACATTTATTTTAAATACTATCTTTCCATATTTATTCTGGAGATTTTCTTCTTAAAATTTCGCTACTATATTTACTATTTATTTACGTATAAGAAAAATATGCTTTAAAACGGTGACATATTTGACTAATTATGATCTTTTTCGTCATTTAAAATATGTTGATAATTATAAGACCATCTTTCAAACATTTATTTGTTTTATATAATATTTGTAATCTATTATTGATAATAATAATAATGATAGCACTCGAATCGTTTCTCCTCGTTTCTGGGCTAAAAGGACCGATCTTACATCCGTTACGTCATCGTAATACATTTTATACACACCGCATATTACAATATGTACACTTTATTCTATTCGCGTGTATTTTTAGTAACTATTTTTCCGATCCCCGACGCTCATTTTCGGGAATTCGTTGCTACTCCATACAACCTTATTTCTTATATTCTGTCGCACTTTTTATAACACCAATATGAAAATATAACTGCGTCCATCGTTCTCGCTCTATACGTCATGTAACTTTTTTATTCTAAGAATATATTTCTGACTCATCAGGTTTCACTTGATACATCAATTTTTAGATCTAAGCGTCAAACTAAGTTCGACTTCTCATCTTTATATTAAACACTGACATTTAACATTTAGAAGGAATAAAACACTCTTAAACATCTAAGACTGTCCGGAGGCCACCTCGAAGGACCATTTTGTCCTATCTTTCTGCCGAAGATTCATTGCATTGCTAACAAGTGTGATACCTTACAAGTTCACTCTTCAAATAACGCTTATCCTTGGTAAGGGAACGAATTTTTTTTTAATAATTATTTTGGCTTGGATAACAAGGCCTTTAAGTCATGCCTTCGGATAATAGCATGTCCTTGTCTATACTTAAACAGCGGTCTTCGAAGTTGACTTGTTAAGGTACCTGTCTCGATGTGCATTAGACGAGGTCGGCGACATCGGTGTCGTCCTGTTCGTCGTCGAGTGCGGGCGGCCCCGGCGACGAGAAGTGCAGCTCGCGCTCGGCGAGGCAAAGCTGACATCAGTCAAGTGCGCCGATGCACTCCGGCTCCTCGCGCACGCACTCCTTGGGGAAGTAGCCGGACCGGTTGTCGCCCTGGAGAACAAGGTAAATCTGTTGCTAAATTGCGACTTAGGACTATCAAATCGGGAAGCTGTAAGAACCGATAAGAAAATATATTTAAGTGTTTCTGAATGCCTTTGATCAGACAATCTGGCGATAATTGGTCGTCGCATAAACTAAATCGTAAAAAAAATGATTATTTGGCAAAAATAACTAACTTACAAGGATTATTGAAAAGTTGATTAGGTACCATCCGATTTAGCGTTTTAAAATCTTAAAGTCAAAGATAAACCAATTATATTTTTAAGTAATTAGTTATTCATTAACGTTTTGCTTGACACTGATCTGTAAAAAGCAAAAACTCGAGAAAATTTGAATTTTGCGAACTACTCTGGCATTTCCCCCTTAACAGGAGTAGGTATATCTGGAGTAGCAGTGAAAATGTTTGAATTCGTGTTGAAACATACACACACTTGTACAGTCATTTCTAAAAAGCAAGCGGTCTCATAATATCGCCGCAGCCACTTTACACCTTTTTGAAATATTCTTACATAGTCTTTGTCAAAACATACCTTGTCGAGGGTGCGTCCTTTCCACCAGCCCCGGCTGTCGCCCTCCTTGCTGAGCACCAGCACCTTGGCGCCAGGTCGTAGCGCTAACTGTGAGCTTTCCAGTGGCCTGAAGTCGTGGATGACGGTTGCTACCACGCGTCGAAACGGCCAGCGAAGATTTGAATTTAGGCTGAGTGAGGAGAAATAGAAATAGGTCACACGTAAAATGAAATATCTACTCTCTGCTCCGCTCGTATTAGTCATTGATATTCATATTTTTTAACTGATATAAACCAGTGCTTGACTGCGATCCCACCTGATGGTAAGCAGTGATGCAATCGTTGATGGTGTGGCGCACAAGTTTATTAAGAGCTTATTCACTCTAGCCTTGGAGACACCTACATACTAATCGGCCGGGAACCGGGGACCGCAGCAGACAAATTGTTCCAGTCCTTCGATGTATGCGGTATAAATGACGAGGCTAAACGTCTGCCTTTTTCACTCTTACGTAAAAATACGTTCTCAAGCAGAAATTTTGGGAAAATTAACGCAGAGGTTGAGTGAGTGACTACTGCGCTGCGTGGTTTCTATTCTATCCCGCTTGGAACAAAATCTGTAGGACATACAGATAACTGTTCCTAGTCTGGATGTCTTGGGCATGTGGGTTTACAAGCTTGTGAACGCACCCATTATGCTTAAGATTAATTTCCAGTGCAAGGCAATGTATTTTTTTTTTTAAATAGGTACTCTGAAAACAATTTCTACATTTTTTATCTGATATAAATTAGTGCTTGACTGCGATCCCACCTGATGGTTAGTTTATTAAGAGTCTATTTACTTTAAACTTGAAGATACCCAAATTATAATCGGATGGGAAGACAGTAGCAGGCAAATTGGCTTTTGGCGAAGGTTAGGTTTCTCACTGTTAGCAGCATCTTAAGATATATATTGCTTTGCTTACCCTTCAAAGTTTTCAGAGAGGCTGGTCTTCTCGTAGTAGGTGATGAGCTCGACGACGCTGCGGAAGAAGCGCGACTCGGACAGGTAGTAGTGCGGCACCTGGTCGATGGGCTTGCGGCACACTCGCATGTGCTTCACTGTGTTGTCTGTTCTGTATGACGGAGAACAAACATTGTCATATTGCGTTCTTTATGTCATGTCTTCATGCAGCTTAGAATGAAGGCAAAAACAATGCATAATTATGATTTTGTCATTTAGATCGCATACACATTTTGGTCTGTAAATCATTAAGCGTTAAAGATCAAAATACAGATTGTGAATGCAATCTAAAAGCGAATCTTCAAAAAAAGACCTCAAAACAGGTGGTTGTAAAATTTGAGCCAAAAGACAAATTCGTGATCGATTACCTGTCAAAGATTTTCGATTAGGTCCGTTTACATGTATAGCTAGTGGTCGACACCATTAGCTTGTTATTAAAAAGACTTCTCTTAACCCTTCAGATACCGTCAATTAGAGACACAATAGTAAGACAATAGATGCGCGGCCACCGGTGGTCGCTTGGGGATTCATGAATTAAGTTATGACCCTAAAGTGTGTCATTGGTTTGTTGTGGGATACGTACTTGAGTGATAGCGCTAGATTGGTGTCGGAGGGCGCGTGTGGGTGATGTGGCGCATGCGGGGGATGAGGTCGCACCCGCAGTAGGAACGTGCCATCCACCCGTCGTTCTAGCCTGGCTGTCGCTGTCTCGCGACCCATCTCGCCCACGTACCTATTGTGAAGTTAAGTTCTATTAAAGTTTTCATTTATGCAATAACTTGTGTATACATCGACAGCATTTATGTATCCCGCATTCTGGCAGGCATTCGCCCATGCGGACCTCTTCATGCATTTCCGTCAGGTAGGCCTGATAAAAACTGGGTGTTTTGCAGTTCCCCAGGTAGAAAAGAAGTTAATTTTACCGCCGGTCAGTGCGATGCACTCCTCGTGCATACCGCACAATGCTCAACTCACCACATGTAGTAATGCAGCGCCTGGTCGGGTTGGTGCTGGTGCGGAGGCAGTGGCGGCGCGGGCGCGAGGCCGCCGCCGCATCGTCCGGACAGCGCAATGCACTCCTTGTGCGCACATGCGTTGCATACGGTACATAGATAACCCTGATAACGAAGTGTTATAATATTAAAATTCCACAACTGTAACACAATGGAATCTAGCCCCAAAATAGCAGAGCATGTGCTACGAGTACTGTACAACTGATAAACATACTTATATATTTCTAAATACACACATATTGTTACACCGTGAATTTTTGACAAATCATATCTCCGTTGAAATCAACGCAACAAGGGGTCTACTCGCTTTCTCCGAAACGAAACTTCCGTAAACGACGATATTCATTTGACGTTAAAATTGCAAACAATCCTGTGTCATAATTATATTTTTTTTTTCGAAACAACTAATTAGAGTAGGTTTAAAGATTCGGTACGTCAAAAAATTTTTGTTCGTGCGAAATTTCGGTTACGAGAGGAACCGTGGCAGGATTCACGCGAAATTTCAATCGAAACTTCGTTTTTCGAAGAAAGCGAGTAGACCCCCAGTAGCGTCAAACCATTAAAACGCATTATTAATCGAATTTCTGACTAAGTTCGCTCTAAGTTCTTCTATTATTATTAGTTGATAAGGTTGATAAGGAAATTTGTTCCTTCCGTCGTATCTAATAGAATCGAAATTCGCATGAAGTCGCAAGCGTCCATATAATTACATGTTTGTAATAATAATGATTTATTACCCCACGATACAACTACATTGTTCTAGAGTGGCCTTGAAATGTCTGTATCTAGAATTTAACTGGTTCGGCTATCCATAAATACGAGCTCCCGACCGGTAGAGGTTAGTTTAATTTCGACTGTAATACAAGTACGAAAGACGATACCTAAGTAGCAATTAGCTTTTGCCGTTCGGGCGATCTTACCTAACAACCTAAACGATAGTGAAACGGATTCTAGTACTCATAATGATTAGTAATTGTTGATTGTACTTTGTTATTGTTTGTGGTAAATAAAGTTCTCTACTAGTAAACTGACAACAATACTCATGTACGCAACAATATTACAGATAAACTACTGGGATGGGAATCTAACTCACGACCTCCGGCTTAGTAGTCTGGGCCACTAACCACTAGACCAATATTGGATTTTTTCGAGTGAAGTTTGATGACTGTTTTAATTATTCACAAATTGATTCCTAGTGGACATTATTAAAAAAAATGATTTAAAATTGGTGTAGTTTTGTATCTCAAGTGTCTAAACAGTTCAACAATATGTGGAATCATTGAAACAAGCACGATTTCGGAAACATTGAGCTGAAAATGATGTCGTAGGTGTTGGGTAGGACTACACCAGTAAAGCTTGCCGAGAAGGCTGACTCAAAAAACGAAATACTTTCTAAACTTAGTAGATAAATCTATGGCATCACATAAGAACTAATCCTGTATCGCGCAATTAAAGTTCTCATCGCAAAAATCGAAAAATCCGTAAACCGCACCCTCCCGTCCCTTCTGCCAACGACTTTATCCATAGAAATTTTATCTCAAGAGAACATATTCCCGGGTTGTAAAGTACCCTCCAAGCTCTGCAACTATAGTCAACAAGTACACCTTAGCAAATCCGTAGAACCGTTAAAACGTGAAGGAACTGAGTCACATTCGCATTTATATTATTAACTAACTTCTGCCTTGTTAATAATAATATTAAGATTGCATCACTGCTTACCATCTGGTGGAATCGAAGTCAAGCACTAGTTTATATGAATTAAAAAACAAAAAAAAACCCTTCTATCTATTTTCGGTCACAGCAGTCTATTTCCATAAAGATTAGGAGTAGTAAGCAAAAGCACTCTTGGTTCCTTTTCCTATGTGACGGTTATCCGGGCCGACCGAAGAGAGATCAGGCCCAAGGCCGTGTATATCGTGTGGGTCGTGCCTATACACGCCAGCGGCGCCACGCGCTTTCCGTGGCACGCACGAGGATGTCATACCACCAACTTCCAAACTTCGGGCTGCTACAGAGTAATTCCTAATGGGAAGACCTGACAGCACTTTTTGACCCGGGAATCAAAACCAGGTCACTCAGCAGTCGCGCTTGCGACCACGACTCTAACGAGACAGTTACTTACCCTAATAGGGTAGTCGGCTAAAAGTTGGGGTAATGGTAAAGATTGTCCCAAAATTAACGCAAGATTTAAATTTGCCGCCACGACGAGTTGGATACCCCCATTAAAAACAACTGTGTTTTCTATTTAATTAAAATCTTCCGTTAATTTTTGGACAACCTTTATGTGACACTAAAAATTATAATGGCAATTTTATGCGTGTTTTTTTTTTGTTGTATTATGAATTCATAAAGTTACCTGAAATATTCTGCCTTTGAGGAATTTGGAGCAGTGGTGGCACGTGGCAGGCTTCTCAAACGTGTGTAGTACGAATTTGTGGTTCGTACTCCGACAGCCAGGTGGCTCTAGGTTATCACTATGGACAAACATAGACAATATTAATTTCTTCTCTTACACACTAGCGGCATATTACCAACGACAGAAGTAACTACTGCCTTTAATGCGTCGCCAGCAGTCGTTGACACGACGACGGCGGCCGACATTCAAACTTTGAAGATCAGCGGCCGCCTCATAGTATAGGAGTCAGTTGTATAATGGATTCCGAAAAAGAAACATTGCTATTGCGTTTACTTTGTCGACGCCAACAAAAATAAAAACACTTTAAAAAATCACTGACAACCTCTTCACATATCACTATCCATGCTCTGTTTTTTTATTGTTTTATTACTGTCTTTATTTAATTTATAATTCCAAATACATGCTGCCATAATTAGCCATGCAACATCACTATCGTCATTAGAACAAATTTTAAAGATTTCCGATGCACGTGCGCTCTTGAACAATATGTAGTCGACTGACAAAATAGCGAACTCGGCACACAATGTCGACGGTTCCTGTCGACCTATGGTATTGTCGACGGCTTCAGTTGTCGTTGGCAACATGCCGCTCGTGTGTATTAAACCGCGTATAGACATCGCGAGGCGTGCGTCGCGAATGGTTCGTCACGCATGCCTCAACATGAGGCAAACGACGGTACACTTATGCATGCGCCCCGAACGACACATGCTCAAGCTAGTACGCAAACAACCACGCAGGTGTTCGTCAGTTCAATATATAAAAAAAAGCTGGTGGACAAAATGATTACACTATGGGAATACATTATACGACGATATCACCTATAAATCCGCCCACACGGAGCGCACGGCTCGCACTGAGGCATTGTTTGCAACGATCGTATGACGCGAATACTCACTGTGAGCACACAAGTACACACATCTCGAGGCATGCGAGACGAACCATTCGCAACGCACGCCTCGCGACGTCTGTACGCGGCTTAAGCTCTAAGAGACCGTTCAATAGCCAGCGTATTTTCCACCCTGCGTATAATTTAGTGGAAATAGGGCTTTAAAATCCGCCAAATTACAAGATTACAAATTATATTACAATTATGCAGTTGAACGACCCCGACGAATTTTAAAAACGCGACTTTCTTTACCCCGAAAAAAACATGTGCATTACTTTGTAGAGTGAATATGGTATGAGAATTATTCATCACTTCCTTAGCCTCTCAACTAACTCGGAGTGGGCAATCAAGTGTAATATACTCACATGGCATCCCTGATGGCCTTGACCCACTTGCGCTTGGCGTCCTCGGTGCGCGCGTACAGCGTGAACGTGGCGTCTTTGGTGCGTCGCACGAGGTAGAAGTGTGACGCCCAGCGCGCATCCCCTCTCAGCGGCCTCCTCCCACATCCCTCCTCTACGCGGTACTCGGCTAGGCGGATCCCGACGCGGTACGAGTACTGATTGTCCTGCGAAGAGAGGAGCTGGTGTGGGATTTGGGAAAGGAAAACTTAAGTTAGTTGTGTTAGGTAAGGTTTTGTTTTTGGTCGAACTTATCAAATAACTACTGTGGGTGGAGCGAGAGGGAATATCAGACTTACTGAAAACTCACCCGTATTCCTGGGCAACAAAAGAAATACGGTTGGGTTTTAGTTAGTAAAAGTCTGAGTGGCGACCAAGTACCAGAAGATGCAGCATTGGAAGACCTCCCACAAGGTGGACCGATGGCTTGGTCAGGGTCGCGGAAATCGTTCGTTGTAGCCACAGAAAAGATGAAAGATGTTAGAAAGGAAATACTTTCCGATTTGTATTCCAACGAGTGTCGCCGCTTGTCTCACACCAACTCCACTACAGGCAATAAACCAATACGAACGCGCATTGCGCAACAAACAGACCACGCACACTTAGATCGCATGTTTGCTATTGGTAGTTGAATTATGAGCCCTACTTTGTGGCACGCCTACTTTGCCATTCATCTGTTCTGTGGTTGTAGCGACACTTGGAGAAGGCCTTTGTCCAACACTGGACGTCTTATGATTGAAATGATGATGATGATGACTCTCTCCTCGTACCACCCAGAGCGAAAGCAGTTATTTGACGATACCCAACACCAAAAAAAAACATGTCCCTCCATGAGCCCTTTGTGTTCTAAAGCAGAGGTGATTCTTTCGCACTATCCCGTCACAAAATACATAGGTACAGAAGTCAATGTACATTCTGTGCGCGCTCGAGCAACGCACACATAGACACCGCTCACGGACACGATATCTCTCGGTAGCGTCTCGGCCCGCTCGTCGAACAGTTCCGGCTCAAACGCTCATTAGTGTGCGTCCACCGAGCGTAGGTATAAAAAGTGAAGTACATACATGAGATTGTCTTCTGTACCTATGTGTTTTGTGATCTCGTTCTATGGCTGGTCGTCGGACGATTTTAAAAAGCATAGTAGTATAATACAGTTATTGAAGCGATGAGTCCCATAAACTTCGTTTAAACCTGTGACGGAGTCGCTATCAAAGGACATTGCATGACAGATTGCGAGTCTTCAAAATTATCTCGTTAGTTTTTATAAGACCTTCGTTAGTTTAAAATTTTAGACGTCATGCTAGTTAGAAAAATAAACTTTGAGGTTTAAATTAATGCATGACTATGATGACTATGATGACGTCCGAAAACATTTATCCGTTTTTTAGGGTTCCTTATCCAAAGGGTAAAAACGGGACGTTAAAACTAAGACTTCGCTGTCTGTCACCAGGCTGTATCTCGTGAACCGCGATAACTAGACACAAATGATGTATTTCTGTTCTCACTATAACAACAAATACTAAAAACAAAATAAAATAAATACCCTTAAATATTTATTTTATTTTGTTTTTAGTATTTAGGGTTCCATACAAC
Organism: Mythimna lalbum; assembly: GCA_949319445.1. Lineage (NCBI taxonomy): Eukaryota > Metazoa > Arthropoda > Insecta > Lepidoptera > Noctuidae > Mythimna > Mythimna lalbum. The sequence continues at coordinate 23,358,165 of OX439346.1, forward strand.
AAACGCAATTTTTTTCCCGAATTTTCCTAAGGACGGTACGAAACCTTTCGTGCACGAGTCTAACTCGCACTTGGACAGTTTTTTTTTTAAATTGACATTTAACAGTTTTTGCATGGCGAAACTGTGAAAAAATCAAGTTTCAGCAGGTTGTCTTACGCCAGATTTAAAAGTATAGTCGAATTCACCCTTACAATACCAGTTTACCCAGATGTTCATGCAGTGAAGCCCAACATTAGTACACGTTACCTTGACAGGTTTGCAGAGCAGCATGAGCTTGTCAAAGACAAAGACGTATCGAGATCGTAGCTTCTGGTCCTCGTGCGCCTTGACCTTGAGCTCGCCGTCCAGCAGCAGGCGCCCGTAGGCCGCCAGCCCGGCGCCGCCCGCTCCGAGAGCGCCGCCCTCCCAGTCTATTATACTCTCCTGGAGAGATGATAAGGATTACATAATGAGAAACTACAAATCAGTATTTAACCTGTTTTATAGAACGTGGTTAGGCTTCGCCAGTAGTTGCTATACAAGGTTATTTGTAAAACAGTAACAACCTTGCTGGACTGTATTACTAACATCATAAACAACAACTTTTGTTCTATGACTTTTTACAAAAAATAATACATCTATCAAAAACAAACCTTCAAGATTTCGTTGTTCTATCTAACAAAAACTCTGTTTGATGCAATGCAAGCACATCAAGCACCCCCGCCGCCCGATCCCGCTCCTCTCTGCTATTGTAGTATCGCTTACTTTGTAATATTTAGAACGTACAATTTAAATGTATTTGTATGAAAATCTGATGAACTAAAATATGATCTTTTAAAAGTCATAGAACAAAAGTTGTTTATGCAGCTGGTAACAAAGCCCTGAGGGGTTGCCAGTGTTTTACAACTAACCCTGTATAGCTTAGATGTGTTTTGGTATAAAAACTAATAATAATATTAGCCCAAAAAAGGGGGAATACTGTTCTTGAACTCGATGCGAACGAAGTCAGGGGTGGCAGCTAGTTCTAAATAAGACGCGCGACAAGTGCTCACCTGTACTTTAGCGAGCAGCGCCAGCACCTCGCTATCCCTCTTCACTTCGTTGATGTACTGCGCGACGTCCACCATGGCCTCTTTCGCTCGTTCTAGTCCTCGGAACTCCTCATGATTCTGTCGATAAACGCGTTAAGCTTAATAAGACACTTTATCGCGCATCTGTACTTAAAAAATGGCCCTATCAATACTAATCTTGTCTCGCATTCATCGAATTCCCGCAACCGTTACCAGGTCATCGCCCACCTTGTAGGAGGCCATTCAGAACGAGACGCACAGGACCGGTCGTTGTAGCGACGTTTGGAGAGGCCTTTGTCCAACAGTTGACGTTTTTCGGCTGACATGATGATGTGTATTCAGATCCAAAATTTTGTATCTATAAGATCCTTGATAAAGATTAGTGGGGTTACTTACCGGTTGTGTTTCATGCACCAGTTTGTCCAACAGCAGGTGGTATTTGAGCACCCTCTGCATCGGCACCGACAGGATGTCGCGCAGCTGTATCCGACCGTCGCTGTGTTCCTTCTGGCATTTCTGTTGACAGGGGAAAAACGAAATTATGTCTTATGAAGGAAAGATATAGAAGAATTTGGACCTGGTGTTTAACAGACCTTAGCTGGATTTAGACTTGGCTTAACATGGAGACTTTATCCATTCAAACCAGAATATTATCCTTTCTTCAAGCCCCTACCGGAGACACCCTGGACCTGGAGAGTCGCAGAGCAATTCCTTACCATCGTAGGCGGCGAAAAATGGGTAGTTAGCAATCGGATTGGGAAGGTTTGTTTAGCAATACTCTTTTTCTTATTGCTAGCTGTTTGTGAAACGTACAATCTTTGGCGTCTAGTAACTTGCTCTGTGCATTAATGATGTCGAAATACAAGTCTTCATGCAGTAGTAATCTTTCCCGCCACGATAACGTCTGATGATTTTTTGAACTAAATACTCACCGCTAACTGTTCACTAAACTTGAGCGTGTCCTGTGCGTTAGTGAGGTTGGAGCAGTAGTCTCCGTACAGCAGCAGTCATTCCCGACACGCCAGGAATACGTCTGCTAGATGTAGCAACGTAGTTTACTACTGGATACTCACCGCTAACTGTTTGCTGAACGTAGAATCCCTGGCGTCTAGCGTCTTGAGCGTGTCTTGTGCGTTAGTGAGGTTGGAGCAGCAGTCGTTCCCGCCACGCCAGGAATACGTCTGCTAGATGTAGCAACGTAGTTTACTATTGAATACTCACCGCTAACTGTTTGCTGAACGTAGAATCCCTGGCGTCTAGCGTCTTCAGCGTGTCCTGTGCGTTAGTGAGGTTGGAGCAGCAATCGTTCCCGCCACGCCAGGAATACGTCTGCTAGGTGTAGCAACGTAGTTTACTACTGGATACTCACCGCTAACTGTTTGCTGAACGTAGAATCCCTGGCGTCTAGCGTCTTCAGCGTGTCCTGTGCGTTAGTGAGGTTGGAGCAGCAGTCGTTCCCGCCACGCCAGGAATAGGTCTGCTAGGTGTAGCAACGTAGTTTACTACTGGATACTCACCGCTAACTGCTTGCTGAACGTAGAATCCCTGGCGTCTAGCGTCTTGAGCGTGTCCTGTGCGTTAGTGAGGTTGGAGCAGTAGTCTCCGTACAGCAGCAGTCGTTCCCGCCACGCCAGGAATACGTCTGCTAGGCGTGGCGCGCCGTTGCCGGGGACGCACGCTTCTGTTGCTAGTTTCAATTGCCGGAGTAGGCCTGTATGGGTTTCATGGAGTTCCTGTGGAAAGAAAAAAAAATATTGCTGGTTGGTATTAAAGTTAATAAACACACAGAACGTTCCACAACTTCGAGGACCGATGACCTGGCGACTGGACCTAACTGAGCAACTTGGAAGAAGCCTATGTCCAGAAGTGGACCATGATAAGCCAGATTGATTCAGTACCTATTTGGACTGATACGATACTTAAGAATTAGTAAAGATGTTTTTTCTTTTTACACATTTTTTTTTTTTAAATTAGGAATGAAGTTACTAAGGTTGTTTTTGCAATATTAATAATTAATTAACTATTACAAAATCTAATGTAGTCAAATAAGTTTGTTCTCACCTTAATTCCAAAAAATATGACCTGCATATCCTGAGGTTTGAGGTACGGCATCAGCGGCCTCAGGAAGTACTTGATAATTTTACTTAACACATCCACGTAGTTGTTCTCCGTATCCACAAGTTCTCTTATAACGTAATCCCTTTTTTCTAAACTATGAGAAGATGTCGCTAGCTGAAAATACAAAAAAAAAAAATGATCGTTTTGAATTAAATTCTAAAAATAACAATGCAGGACGAATTTAAAGGAACTACATAGAAATATAACAAATAATTAAATGAATTGACCTCTGAATTCGTCCCGCTTCATACAATGAAAGCGAAAGCGTAAAAAATTACCGTAACTCATCTATTATCTACAATTTACATTCATTCGTTTCTATAACGTTAAGTTCCGTGATAGATAAGTATCAGCAAATCTTAAATACTATAATGCTGAAAAAAATGCCCTAGTGCGATATAATCCCGCTCAACATCGCACCACGCCATATGGACAATCTAGAGCACCCAAAAACAAGACCGTCTTCCGGCACATCCGCTCTATAAATAAACAAAGTATTTTTAACCACTTACATCGCGATATCCACTTATTTTTATCATGAGGAACGCAACGATATAGAAACTTGTATGTTTATAAAAGAAGTGATAGCAAAACTATTAGCGGTAGTTGTAAACACGTCGTGATTGGAGGAGCAGCCATGCCATGCATAATTCAATCGTTGTACGGAGCGATTTGCTAAACTTTTACTTGTCAGGTTGGAATTTAATACGTCCGTCATCCGTGAACGGATTTTATTTTTTGTTACGAATTCTACAATTGTACTAAGTTTGCCGGTTTAATGGCACTGTAGTGTAACTGTGATGGAATATTTGAGATGAACGGGAACCTGGATGGAGAGTGTGAGAGATGTTTTGTTATGACTAGAATCACGTTTTGTTATGGCTAGAATGACATTGACTAAATAGATGAAAAAAAAAAGCATTAACGTCGTCAAATAAATTGGGATACGGACAGGGGGATGATGATACAGTAAGCCTGGTTAAGTCGGCACTGGATGTGTGAGAAGCCTCGACTGATAAATACAATGAGTTCCCGACATTTATGACTTGAAATATTTTTATTGAAAATAATAAATCTCAATAGCTGTGATATTTTGTTTCTATATTTACCTCTACATACGGGACTTTTAAGCTCTATAACCTCAGTAAGTCAATTCTTACAATGATATAAAAAAAAAACCTAATAAAAATTAATACAATATTCAAAATGCTACATTATTTTCAATAATTTTTAAAAACAATAATATGAATAAATTATTATTAAGCATTTAAATATTGTGTGACTGACAATAATTTTACCTGATAGTTAATTACTACCAAACAATATCACTAAATATTTCAGCCAGTCGCGCGTCATTAAAAATGAATTACTGGCCTACCTAGTAAGAGATTATGTGTGTATACAGAACCGGAGTACAAGTATTGATTCTGTTACTGATTATACAGTAATATACAGCCAGCCCACTCTAATGTTGAAATTATACAGATAATGTGAGAACGACGTAGAAAAACGTGCTTGCTAAAAGCATCCAGACTAATTTTCTTCTTTCGACAGGTCTATTGGTTTAGTGGTTAGTGGCCCTGACTGCTATGTTGGAAGTCGTAGGTTCGATTTCCACTCAGGACAAATGGTTGTGTGATGAGCACATCATGTCATCACATTCTGTGTCTTGATGTCATTTATCTATAATAATCTATGTACTTAGAAATATGTAAGTGTGTTTATCACAAGCTCTGCTTGCTCAGTTTGGGACTAGATTGAGTGAAAGTTGTGGAATGAAGAATATTATAGGTATTTATTTTCTGTGACTGAAAATTTTGGACTGCACCAGGTACGTCAAGCGAAATCACCTCATTCCACCACCGAAAGCAAAACAAATAAAAAAAAAACAAAAGCATAAACAAAAAAAAACCGGGAGCCTACTGTGTTGAAAGCGGGCGGCTGTATGGGCGGTAGGTCGCGCACGCTGTTCTTGACGGCGCACAGGTCGTGGTAGATCTCCTCGTCGTGGATGCGCGCGCAGTAGCTCGCGTACTCGCCCACGTCCGCCGCAGGAGCGATGGCGCCACCGCTGCGTTTGCGACCCACCATTTATTTTACATGCGTAAGCTACGTTTCGCTTTTGGATTACCAGCTTAACCTTATAACGTCGAATATATCCGACGAATACTCTTGCGTTTATTCCGCCAGGGTTACACGTCCACGACCAAATACTCCATCTCGTCAACTCTTCTGTCACCTATTGGGATTGAAGAGCTAAACGAGATGGAGTATCCCAGTCGAGACACACAATCCTGGCGAATAGGACAAGAAAATACTCGTCGGGCAAATCCGACGCAAGCGGCTAACGGGATTTGCTAATAGGTTAGTGAGCTGCCTTGCCAATATGTGAAGGACCTAGACGTAATTATGTCGTTATGAGCCTCATTCAAAAATTGAAAAATTACAAAATAGTAATTTCACGATGTGATTGAATTAAAAATAAAACAATAAATTAAGTCTAAAAATATATAAAAATAGTAATTATATTAGACAGTGTCAATATTCGTGAAACTGAATGAAATCTTGATATTTCAGTACTTCACTGAAGTAATTTTAAAACCAGATTTAGTCTATTTTTTTTTTTTTAATGACATAAATCCGTGTATTTTTTCTAAACAAAGTTAGCAATCTTAGTTATTTAGTAAATTAATTTGATAAAATGTTGGAAATTGCTGTTAATATTCGCGTTTTTAAAATTAGTTCTATAGTAAATTTTATTTACATTAGTACCTACTTTCACCTCCTAAAAGATATTACTGAATTTTAAAGTCATTCTAAGGCTATCGTTGTAAGATACCGGCAAGGCGCTCAGCTGCAGTGCAAAAACTAAATGAATATCACATTTGCAAATCAAATGAAACGGGGAAGCTAATGATACAAAAGCGAATACGAAAATAAAATTCGAGGTTCCAAATAGTGCACGATGCACGTACACGTACACGATGACGTTAACGGTTTTTACAAGACAAAAGATTTTGTTGAAAAATTATTTTTGCAGTTTACTTTAGGATGAAATCGAAAGCCACTTTGCCTGACGATCTGTAAAACGTCATCGTGTACATGCGTTAAAAATTAAATGTACAAAAAATAATAAACAAAATCTATAAAAATCAAAACATGAAAATAGTACGGTGAAGTATAGAATTTCATATTATGTCTATCCCTATGTCAAAAACTAAGATATCAGGTACCGAAATTTAAAAAAAGTGATCAGCTAAACAATTAGATGACAATAAAATACTAGCTACAAAAACACACAAAGATAAAGTAACAGGATACGCTAGCATAGTTTAACATCGCTCCATGATAACAATATGGGCTCCAAATGATAATGGCACTTCCAGAATCCAGAGATGGTCACACCGCCTATTTAATAAGTAATTGGCCACTTATTACATCAAATAAGTGTCTAATTGAATGTTTAGCTCCGGGGAAGTCCCCAAACTCAATTTAAACTTAGAAACAATACCTGTGGATTGTCTTCAACTATAGCTAACATGCCCTTTGAGTTCATAGATCATCATTATTGTTGTCATTAGAACCTGGCCACATTACCACTGCGACACGTTGTCACGTCGTGCAAACATAAGGTGCCGCATCGTACAACGACACCGTGTCGTTCAGGCGTCGCGTGGTCAAAAATTTTGCGATTTATCTTCAACCAAAGGGTTTTGCAACCTAGCCTTGTCGCGCATTTACATGACGTAACACCTTTGTATTAAGTGCGAGTTGTTTTTAGGATCCTCGAACTCCCTCATTGACACCTTGAAAAACCTGAGAGGTCTAATCTGTTTTGGAAGGGAGGTGAGCTGGTTGGAATAAATCCACTAAAGGTTAAGACCGCCATGGCCGACGTAAAATGATCCGCACGGGACTAAGTGCGGATGTGTGAAACCATGCTTAGACATAACTAGAGATGTGCCGATGCCGGCAATATGGGAATATTGCTGGCAATATTGGCACCAATATTCATACATCGGGCAATATTCCCACTTCATGGAAATATTGCGGGCAACGGCACATCTCTAGACATAACATGTAAACCTGTAGAGCTACACTAGATCCACGCCAAGCGACGTCGTTCTATATACAAATCAGGCGTGTCCACGTGTGCGTTGGTCTCACGGAATAAAGAAAAGTAGAGGAAGTGCCTCTTAAATATGGCGCGTGTGTCAACAGCAGGCGAAATTCGCCTATTACATATTGTATACTAGTGCAGGTGAATATGGCATCTATTTCAAAGGCACTAGCGTTCTGAATAGAATAAATTGGTTACAGTGCCATCTAGCGTTGAGTAGCCGAACTCGTTGTAAATTGGTTAAAACTTCTTTATTGTTCGTGTCATGTCAAATAATAACAACTTTCTTACGTTGTAATAAGACCTAATTTATGAAAGCAATAAGAATATGATTTGTAAAAGTTAAGTTTGTAATTCGTAGCTTCGTAGCCAATCATATTACTGTTTTATGTTGTAATGTACAATTTGATACGCAAATGTGTGAGTTTGGCGACACTGGTTCCCGTGCTTAGCCACGTTAGGGGCACTTCTACCTATATTTTCTGTTCTGTGGTTGGTCTAATGTAGTTCTACCTATGTGTCGATAGCGTTACCGTAAAACAAACTCGCAAAAGGCAATCTTTGCCGCAATCAGACGCGACGCCGTGGTAATATGGCCGTTAATCAATTCCGATTCAATATATGACTATTTTTCTTAACTATAGAAGTGTGCATAATTATAGAAAAGGCCATTATATTTTAACACGATCTGTGCTTTTTACAAGAAGCAATGCTAAAATAGCTAAGCAATACTTAAATAACAATTATTCACAGAACCTACACAACTGACCACACCTAAATACAATAGTTTTCAGGTGTGTACTGATAAGTAGAACATTAGATCATTTTAACTTATGTATAGGAAATTAAGAGTAACAAGTGAGAAACTCAGAATTCCACTTAAAAGTGATCACAAGGGCAAGGCAGGGTTGTTACGGAGCTCCGTAACCGCGACTATCTTATGTTGTTGTTAGCCTAATATGTCCCGCGGCTGGGCAAAGGCCTCCCTCTCCCTTTTACACAAACATAATTATGTCCTAAGCCATTTCCGGCCACCATAGGCGTGGGTTTGCGGACGGCGAGCAATGGGTAGGTCACCGTCCGACCGTCCAATCACAGTCGGTTGGAAGTTTTTGAAAGTCTATAACGGGCATAAATTGAAACTATTTTTCTATATTAGATAGAAACAATATTATGTAATAAAATACGACGCCACTTTGAACTGCCAAAAGAGCCATAATCTGCACAATATTCTGAGGTAGTTTGATATTTCAAATTTTATTCGATCTCTTTCATCTTTAATCGACGAGTTAATTATAGCATAAGTTTAGCTTCGTCGGTGAGCATCAGAAATGGGGCCACTATTTCTAGACCGCGTCCCCGGTTTTCAGACAAAGTTTCACAGATATGGCGATGTATATCTAGACTTTAACCTCAAGTTGAAGCGCAAAAGCTATCCTAGTTTTAATTAGGTTTTTAGTATTTCATGAATAATTTCAAAATGTTTGTATTACTATTTGTCTAAAAACAGATACGAAACGGAATAAGCGAAACATTGAATAAGTCCCATAAATGTGAATGCTACAAAGTAACCAGCGAAATTCATTTTTTTTTTAAGTCTTTTTTTAAGCTCAGCCATACTATCTAATTATAGTATGGTAACAGAATTAAAGAGACGAGGAAAAATGACAAATTTTATTAAAATGGTACATTTTACTTCTTCTCCAGGTTAGGGAGTTATGTTGATGATTTTAATAGCGTAAATACATACATGTCGTTACCGCAAATAAATTCTAAAAAAAGATATTATAACATAAATTGTACGAATATTTAAATTTTGCTTTTTACCCTAGAGCAATCACCGTAAACTATAGACGATATGGTGGTAGAGCTCAGAAATATCGGGAAGACCTCCGAGTCACCTGCCCTCATTAGTTTGTGAAAAGGGAAAGGGAAGGCTTCGTTCAGATGTGGGTCAATATACATATGTAGTTGTAAAATCTAATCAGAAGGTCTGTTACAAATCAGAACACACGCTGTTTATCATGCCCTTACGAAGCATATCTACACAACGAGCTATTTGCCGGAAGCTGGACAGCGATCACCGCTAATTTGTTATAACATCACGATTGGTACAAATCTGAGAAGGTGTCATCTAATTTATCTTTACATCGATGTAAATTCGTTTGTTTATACATTCAGTCAAAAAAGTATCGGGAATGGATGATTTGTTTATGGTTCCAAATTCAAATTTTTGTTTTTTTTGTAGTTCTTAGATTGGCACAACTGTTTTCTATTTTGGCGCGGAGTTTGAGTTGCATCTGTTATTTATATTAAATACAGTGCTGGTTTTAGTAATATCATATATAGTGTGTATTGCGAATTTCATAATGGACAAAAATATCGAACAAAGAGTTTGTCTTAAATTTTGCATCGCCAATGGAATTTCGTGTTCGGAGTCACTGAAAATGTTACAGAAGGCTTACGGTGAATCGACTTTATCAAAAACTCGTGCTTATAAGTGGTTCAAAGCGTTCAAAAGCGGTCGAGATGTGATGGAAGATTTGCCTCGCTCTGGTAGGCCGTCAACGTCTGCAACTGAAGTTAACATCGCAAAAGTGAAGGAAATAGTGACTGAAAATCCCCATTCAACTCTGAGAGAGATAGCCGCCCAACTTTCTGTTTCTCACGAGTCGATCCGTACCATTTTAACTAATCATGTGGGTATGAAACATGTTGCTGCTCGGCTAGTCCCAAAAGATCTGAATTTTCTCCAAAAACTCAATTGCATGAAAGTCGCTGAGGACACGCTAGAACGAGTCAGTTCGGACCCAACATTCATGAAACGCATTGTTACTTGTGACGAGACGTGGGTTTACGAGTTTGACATGCAAACTAGTCAACAAGCTTCGGAGTGGCGCCTTCCAACTGATCCGAAACCGAAAAAACCACGCCAAATTCGATTAAAAGTCAAAGTCATGGTGACTGTTTTCTTTGACTATCGCGGTGTTGTGCACTCTGAATTCTTACCGGAAGGTCTAACGGTAAATAAAAAATATTATTTGAGCGTTACGCGGCGTTTAAGAGAGTAAATTCGACGAAAAAGGCCAGATTTGTGGAAAGAAAATTCTTGGATTTTGCACCACGACAATGCGCCTTCGCACAAGGCTATCATTGTGAACGAATTTTTGACCAAACACTCAACAAATACCATCCAGCAACCACCATATTCACCAGATATGGCTCCTGCTGACTTTTTTCTTTTTCCTAAACTCAAATTACCACTTCGTAGCACCCGTTTTCAATCGATAAAAGACATAAAGGAGAATTCGCGGCGAGAACTGAACTCAATTCAGGAAGCAGCGGTTAAAAAATGTTTTGATGAATGGATTATTCGTTGGCGCAAGTGTATCGTTTCTAAAGGAGCATACTTTGAAGGTGATAAAATAAATTTGGATGAATAACAGACATTTTGTGTATTATTGATCTTTTCCCGGTACTTTCTTGACAGAGTAGTATGTTCAAAATTGTAATGGAAGTAGTTATCCGATTGAGAAAATTTTTTCGATGACAGAAGTAACAGTAATAGCTGCCATGGTATACTTTTTATTCCTTTAGATAGGGTTCTTATAGGGTAGGTTAAAGTTTATATGTATGTGTGTATTGTCCAATGTTTGTATATCAAAGACATCAGAGGAAAAACTGTAAATGAAACGGGGCGGAGCGGAGCTGAGCTGATTTTTTTTAATAATTTCCCCTCTTAAAAAAATGCCATCTACTTTGAAGATACGAAATAATGTCCTAACTCTCGCCGGGACAGGAATAATTTAATCGGAAGACGCATTAAAGGTTTTGCAGTAAACAGTTACTGGGAAATGCTATGTATCCTTCCTCCATTACCCCATCAGGCAATCTATGTTTCCACATTCCGCCAATACGTCAATAATTTATTAGTTCCCAGTAATATAAGTTTACGTTACACAAAGCGATGGCACGCGGAAGAAAACCAACTATTTATGATTTAGGACTGCACAATGTACATCTACAGAATGTAAGACGTGTAAAACGCGAGTGTTTCGGAAACTTGGCTACCGGCAGTATCTTACGTCTTTTGTTTTTGTTTCAAGAAACAAAGAAGCTAGGTTGTATGGAAGACTAGGTTTTGCCTACGACTTCGACTGTGTGAATGTTATGCGGACGCGAATTCTTAGTGTCCCCGCACACATGGGCCACAAAAAAAAGCCGCTTCAAGCTTCTTTTTGAGGTGGCCTTTTTTGTGGCTCGTTTGCATTTACTTACGTAGCTATAAAAGCTTGCTATGAAAAAACGATTTTCATTAAAAGCTTGTTTTTAGATATCTTTTCAATGCAATAGGTCTCTTTTTTATATTGGCATATATTTTTATGTTTCTCCTGTGCAAGTCACAAGGAGCTGAGCGGTGTGGAGCGGAGCAGTGATAAACGGCAAGTGTTTCCATTGAAGCGGAATTTGAGTTACCCTCCACTAGATTTCCGCTCAAGGCCGCGTGTTTGTATGTTTCTTAGTCTGCTCAGCTCCACTTCGCTCCATTCACACTGTTTCCACTGATGCGAAAAGTAGAGATTTCGAGCACTATGACTGTCCAATTCACAGTCAGCTCCTCTCCACTCCGCCTAGCTCAGTAAAAACGCACCATAATGCACGGCTTCTGTATGATAGACAACAGCAGCGAGGTCACGGGACAGCATCATTAAACAAACCAATAACAAACCGTATCACTCTATAAAATACGTCAACTCACTCAATTGATTGATCGGACAACAGCGGAATTTTATTACGTATACAACGTAACAAATGGGTGCTCTTTCCTGGATGCTATCAAGCAAATGACTTCTATAGAATCGCTTGCTATTCCAAGGTTCAATACCTTGGAAATATTAAGTAAGAAGTATTATCTTGCGTGCCAATCATGGCGTTGAATAGTTGACGGTCAGCGTAGCATATTAATCGAGAAATGGACATAATTATCCAGTTTTGCTTAAGCCGACCGGCTTACGGAAATACCGGTCAGATTTATCTTTTCACTCAAATTTTTCAAATATATGGTATAATTGAAAAATTTGAGTGAAAAGATAAATCTGTGCTTACAGGCACGTTTGAATAGTCAAATGTCGGTCAGTCCAAAAAAAGTGAAGCTAAATTGCACGTTCCAAAGCGTAGATCTCTATGGAGAAGAACGTGCAAGAAACTCCAATAATGTCCCCCGCGGTTAAACGCGCGTCTTTGGTAACTACTCCGCTCCCGTGGGTCTAAGCGTGATGTTATATAGCCAACAGCCTTCCTCGATAAATGGATATGGCTCGATAAATCTTAAATTAGCCTTTTAAAACCTACGTCGATCTATCTGACAAACACTCTCGCGTTTATTCCGCCAGGGTAGCATATCTACGACCAAATACTCCATCTCGTCAGCTCTTCTGTTACCTATGGGGATTGAAGAGGGAAACGAGATGGACTATCCATTCGCAAAACCCGACCCTGCAAAATAGGACACAAACTCGTCGGACCAAAAGAATTCCGATTGGGATTAGTAGTTTCTAAGATTAAGAGTTTTTTTTTTATTGGTTTTAAACCAGTTCTTGACTGCGATTCCAGCTGATGGTAATCAGTGATGCAATCGTTGGTAGTGAGGCGAACTACTCAAACCCGAAATGAAGGACACCAAGCAAACGGCCGCATAGATTATAAAATATTGAGCGTTTTATTTATAGCGTATTTATCCAAGAACGTAAATAAGAAGTTCCGTTATTCCCTATAAACAACATCATTTTTAGTATAATGCGAAACCTGATTATAGTTTTGTTCAGAATCAGTAACTGAATTGATTCCAATATTTTTTACACCATGTTATATTCCAAAAATATTTAAAAAAGGTCCAAAGTTGAACACCACCAACACTAAGTACAGGTACAGCACACGGAAGAACAAGCGCACCGCTCAGTCGCTTGGATGGTTCGGTGACTATGTATTTTTGCTGACATAGCAAGCTTGTACACAGATTCTTTACATTAAAATACACATGTTTCGAGTTTCGCAAATACTAAAACTAATGTTGTATACTTATAGATAGGTACCAAATAAACAAACAGACTATTCAGCTTTATAATCTCAAGTAATAGATAGCTAAAGAGGCCACAGAAATGTAATGATATATCGGCAAAAAATAAAAACCCGAAATAAGTCTGTGTACAAACATTTATATGAAAACAAATCGTGCGTTAATCAGCGTGGGAGGAAACCTTTTAAGAAATCAGGCTATTAATAACTACGCGAATGTTAGGGCGAAGAAAGGATCTATTCCCGAGAGCCTCGTTAGTATTGCCAAGTAATCATGTTAAGAATGTATTCATATCCTTTCACCTTTGACGTGTCTATGATATAGAAGCGATGTAATGTTGCCACTTTATAGAAAAATAATTTAAGAAATAAAATCTCAATAAATTTAATGTTAGTGACTGAAACTTAAAACTACGTTAGTATAGTATTCTTAAACCAAAGGGTTAAACGGGACCCTATTACTAAGAGTCCGTTGTCTATCCATCTGTCACCAGGCATCTCATGAAGTAGACAGTTGAAATTTTCACAGACGGTGTATTTCTGTTGCCGCTATAACAACAAATACTTAAAAACAGAATAAAATAAATATTTAAGAGGCATACAACAAACGTGTTTTTTTTTGCCGTTTTTATGGTACTGGACCCTTCGTGCGCAAATCCGACTCGCACTTGGAAGGTTTTCTTTCCATTCGTCTTTATACGAACATTATTTTTCCTTATTTTACTCTATCTACTAGTACCTAGACAATACCACTCTGACGTCTTTGTGTCGACACCGTCACCGGCCCACGCTGAAAACCAGCGCTGTGGGCTCTTCGCATTGCTTCGCTCAGCATAATGCCGTGGCCCCACGTGGCCACGGCATTATGCTGAGCGTTCGGCCATGGCGTATATTTTCCCTATAGAATGTTTATTATTTGTAAGCTAGTCTGAAGATTGCGTAATTTCCCACAAATAAATTGATTTTGTTTCTTTCTTTTCATGTATAGTCTAAATACCCTTTTTTTGAGGTGGGAAATCATAAAGTCCTGCAGCTTAGGGTGTCAGACTTTTACTAACTAAAACTCAACTGTGTCCCTTCAGTTGTCCTATGCATTCCAGGGCTGCGGTATCTCAATCGAACAATCACGGTCTAGAAACCTATCAGCATCCTTACATATTATAAAAACAAAGTTCCTCTCTCCTACCACGTCTGTCTGTATGAACGTGACAAACTTAAAAATTGAGCGAGTTTGTATGCGGTTTTCACTTTTATACAGACTGATTCATGAGGAAAGTTTGGGTGCATAATCTATAGGTATATTAAAAGGAGAAACGGACTGACTGATATATCAACGCGCAGCTGAAACTACTGGGACAAGGAGTGTACAATTTTGCAGTTTATTTTACGACGTAGGCGAGCACTAAAAGGGTTGCGGGAATCCGATGGATGCGAGACGCACAAGATCATTCATTGTGGCGACACTTGGGGGAGGTATATGTCCAACAGTGGACGTCTTTCGGCTGAAGTGATGATGATGAGCACTAAAAGAGGATTTTCACTTATTCACCCCCTAAGGAGATGAAACGGGGGTCCAGTTTGTATGGAGAAACCTACATTTATGCGGGCGAAGCCACTGGCAGAAGATACGTTGCTGGGGCGAATTCCTAGAGATAAATAAAGAGTGCAATATTGTAGTAATACCACTTGACAACCTGCTATAAAGGATAACGGTTAGATAAAAGTACTCAAAAGATTGATAAGACATGAATTAAACTTTCTGAGAAGTACCGAGCAAGCTTATCTTGCGTTGTGTTATCGAGTTCGCGAAAACGGCACGTTGACGTCCCTGTGCGGGCGCATCTAAGCGTTCAATTGACTTCGTCGTAACTAGTGTTGCCAGGCGACCGGTCAAAGCCGGACACGGTCAGGCTTTTTAGTGTCCGGCTGAATTGGGCGAAGTCCGGCCCGTCCGGGTTTTTAAATTTGACCATTTTATTTAGAACTAGCTGTACCCCCGCGGCTTCGCTCCCGCTCTACCGTACTCCACCCTACTATAGCCTACTTTACCCTATTCTACCCTACTATACCCTATTCTACCCTACACTACCTTACTCTACCCTACACTACCCTAATTTTTTAACAACATTTCACAATGACAAACACAACAAAAAAAGCATTAGCTAAATCGGTTTAGCTGTTCGAGATTTGAGCTTAGTAACACATTTAGCGATTCATTTTTATATTATAGATTGTCATTTGAGTTCTAGCACAAAAAGAGCGGATATACCTACAATTAGTATACATACACAGGTAATTATATCACTTAATTTTATTGATTTTTCATTAGAATTTAAAAAGATTCTATGAATTTTATTGTTATTAAAAAGTTATGTTATACTTAAAAAAATGTCGGTGTTTTGACCAAATGTCCGGCTAAATAGGATAGTCTGTCCGGCCTTTTGGTTTCAAGACCTGGCTACCCTAGTCGTAACTGTCGTAATACTAGTAAGAATTTACATTACATCATTCCACGGTTTTATTTCAATTACTTCCACTGTAATTGATAATTTTCTGTGAATTAAAATATTACTCAGTAGTTGAGTAAATTACATTATCTCAAAACTTTCTAGTTAAATGATTTGAATGGGAAAAATATGTAAATGAATTAATTGTTCAATGGCATGTGATAAAATCTAAAGAGCAGACAATTTTGCTCTTTAGATTTTATCATATGACTGTGCATTGTGGAGTTTGTTCGTGCTTTTAGTTCATGTCTTTCAGCAAAATCATCTTTAGCCAGTTTAACAAATGGACATGTAGATATGATATTATCGTAAAAAAAAAGAAAACGCAGCAAAATTTCTTAAGAATGGTGGCGCTTTTCCCTCCACCGCGCGCTATGCCTCTCAGACTGTCAGTCCTCATTCAGCGTACCGAATCCCTACTAATATCCCTACTTCCCTACTAATATTATAAATGCGAAAGTAACTCTGTCTGTCTGTTACGCTTTCACGCAAAAACTACTGAACGGATTTAGATCAAATTTGGTAGGTAGGTAGAAGAGACACTGGAATAACACATAGGCTGCCTATAATTCCACTGCTGAGCACGGGTCTCTGCCCGCGCGATATAAACTGTAGTCCACGCAGGCGAAGCCGCGGGCGGAAAGCTAGTACTTAGTGGTTAGTTTAGGTATGTTAATCAGTTGTGTAGTACCCAACAACAAGCAAACAAAAAGGTCTAAGCTGTGCTTAGCTTGGGACTAGACGGCGTTGTGTGATAATTGATAATTGTAGAGATTGTGTGGAGACCGTACGTAAAAAAATGTTGCCTTTATAATATGTGTATTAGTGTGATGAATAATCTATCAAATATTTTAATTAAATGGAGATAATAGACATGTAGCTGCGACATCAATTTGTTTCCCCTGATTTTGCTATCATCCATTTTATGAACTGCCTCCTTCTATAGAAACAATTACCATGTAACCGCTTATTAATACCGCCGGATTAATCCGACCAAATTTTTCGTGTTCATTTCGCCAAGGTTGTATACGAGTATTTACGAACCAAATAAGTACTCCATCTCGTTTACCTCTTCAATTCCAGAGCTAAGAAGATGGGGTATTAGGTCTAAATAAACGACCCTGGCAAAATGGACACGAAAATATTTATCGGATCAAACCAACGTAATCGGTTAAAGAGACGTTACTCGAATCCAATCGAATCAAAAACTTTTGAGAATTTCGAAACTGTTCTAGTAATCACTGAAAATATAAACAAAGATTGTATCGCGGTTGTATTCTTCAATGAAAAACAAAAATATCTGTTCTAAACATAGCGAAACATACGCAACCACTCTTCTTTATATTTACATCACACTTATATTATAAGTTTGTGATTTGTTCGTTCGTAAGTTTGCGACTTCTTCACTCTCAAACGGGTCAACTGATTTGGATGAAATTTGGCACACAGGTAAACGATATCCTGGAATAGCTTAAAGTATACTTTTATCTTGGTTGTATGAAATACTTATATTCGATACTTTTTATAAAATTATTCTATTAGCAAACAATGATCAAGATCTCTTAATCAACCTTGATTATTGAACCAGAGTTGACTACATCAGATTTCTTTTCGCCCTAATAATTACCCAAGTCGTTTGACGTTTTAGACATGACTCTACCCATTTATTTTATTGTTATAAGCACCCAATTTTAATGATACTTAATCTATCCATCAATTTATTAATACATAAATGGATTTTGTTGCAGTTTTCAGTAATAGGTATAAAGAGGAATTGATGACTTAACGAGAAATGTTTATGTATATAATTTGGGCTCGTGTGAAGCAGGGGCGTGTCACTAGTGAATCAATAAAAGCAATTTTAATGAAATTCTAACTTTTTCAGACAGAAACAGATGGCACACAGACCTAGTTCTACAGAGGATGAATGTAGCCTGAAAGTCGGAACTGATTGAAAACTTTGTGTGCTAGCTCGCCGTTGTTGAACCTAGTTAGAGACTCGACTACACATTTAGACATAGGTATAACTCTAGGTATGTTAGTCAACATCCATACTTAATATCATGTGTAAATAACTGTCTGTTACGCTTTCACGGTTAAACTACTGAACGATTTTGATGAAATTTTGTATGGAACAAGCTTGAAACCCAAGGAAGGACATGGGTTATGGGTTTCGTCTGGCTTTAATTTCAACTTCAAGCTCGCAATAAAGGACATCAACAACAACACAAGAACAACAAATATACCTACAGGGTTATTGGTAAAACACTGGCAACCTCTCAGGACTATGTTACTAGCATCATAAACTACAACTTCTGTTTTATGACTTAAAAATGTGTCATATTGTGTTCATAAGATTTTCATAGAAAAAATATATTTAAATTGAATGTTCTAAATATTATGAAGTCTATGCGAAGCAAGCGATAGTACAATATAGGAAGGAGCGGGTGTGCTTGACGTGCTTGACTTGCGTAGATAGGTATAACAAAATACAGATTTGAAATGTGTTACATAGAACAACGAAATC
Organism: Mythimna lalbum; assembly: GCA_949319445.1. Classification (NCBI taxonomy): domain Eukaryota; kingdom Metazoa; phylum Arthropoda; class Insecta; order Lepidoptera; family Noctuidae; genus Mythimna; species Mythimna lalbum. Next base: position 23,376,561 of record OX439346.1, read on the forward strand.
TTGAAAGTTTGTTTTTCGTAAATGAATTATGTTTTGTAAACAGTCACACAAAATTTGTTGTTTATGATGGTATATTAATACAATCCTGAAAGGTTGTTAGTGTTTTACAAACAACCCTATTAACCCTGTATAGACGTTCTTCTTCTTTTCTATCAACATATCGAACAGTACAAAAACCTGGAACAGAGGCTTCGGATGGAAATATAAATCGTCCACTCGAGGGACTGTTGAAAAAACAGATTAACGTCTTAATAAGTTATGTTATGAAAGCCGTGCTAATTTGATTTTTAAGCTTATGCAACAGCATTTTTTCAGCGCTGCAGCTTGTGCACACCAATATGAAAGCCGTTTTCTGACCTCGGTTTTAATTACATTTTGCGTAATATGTTTTCTGCGAGTTTCAAGAAAAATAATAATTTTAATTTGAAAGCATATCATTGCGACCAAGGCGGGATTCGGTTGTGTGCGTTATGGTGCCAACGGCTGCAGTGACTTTCCACGTATAATAAACGACGTTTTTCAACACACTTAGGAAGAAATAAATAAACGTGGGTTGATGCGAGAATCGTGGGGTCACTTAGCGCTTAGCCTGATACGATAAATAGCGCCAGCGGTTTACCGCACTGGCGCAGAAAAAGTAAATATTGTGCCTAAAAGCGGTAGAGATAAGAGCGGATTTCCGAGTAAGAGTACTGAAAAGATATTATCGTAAATACGTCTTCTTAATTAGAAAAGAAAAAAAAATATTTTCTGCAAAAAACGTGAACTGCTTGCTGTTTTTCATGAAGGCTCGATATTTATATTTCTATCTTGATATCCAAAGCTTCAGTATTGACTGACAATAGTTATTGACAGGCTGTAACTAGATCACGTTCACTATTTACTTAATTGGATTGCTGACCTTTAATGTGCGAAGCATGGCGCATGAAAATAATACGTGTGGCCCGCGGGCTCTTACCCAAATACGCTACGTATTCAATTATGTTACCGTAATCACTAATTACGTCGTTGCGCAACGGTAATTGGATTTTACATGTTATGTTAATTAAAGGCAGAATGGGCAGGAAAATTGTCATCTTATCCTTGCATATATAGTAAAACATAGTCTCCCACCACATCAGTCTGTCTGTTCGCGATAAACTCAAAAACTACTGAACGGATTTTCGCTAACACACAGAATGATTTATGAGGAAGGTTTACGTGTATATCATAACTAGCTTTTGTCCGGCCATCAGGTAAGGATGAAATCCAAGTCGACGGCGCGTGGTGAACCACGCGTGCCTCTAAGAGATCATAAGAGATGACAGCTAATGGACGAGGCTCAGTAGCCGATACCTGCTAGGGTTGCGGGAATTTTCGAAAGAGTTAAGCTAGAACTACATCAGACCGACACACACGTGTAACACGCCTGATTTGTACGTAAAACGACGTCGCGTGGCGTGGATCAAGTGTAGCTCTACAAGTCTAATTTCCATATAAAATATATGGAGACCGACGCACCCAGAAAAGCGTGTTTGGCACACGTGTGAGTAGTGCACCTTTACTATGGTTCTAGAACGCAAACTAGTAACAATAAAAATATAGATGCCCATTTGCTTAAGTCAATTAAATTCTGGCTCTCTATCTCGCTTCATCCATAGCGGGAGAAGTTATTAGATGATTCCTAAGCCTCAAAAAGCTCAGCTTGCAAGAATACAGGGATAGTCTGAGTTAGTAGCTTAATAACAGTAGAATAGCCACAGTGAACAGTGTAACTAAGTAGTTTTTAACCCAAAACACGTACTCGCAGACGCGTAGGTGTCGAACTGCGTAATCCGCAAAGGACTCGTGCAGATTCCACGTACTCGTATCTAGACAATGAAGTAGAAAGTTCCACGAGCTCCCACGCTCGGAGCATTTCATTAAATTAAAACTTTTGACCACATTACGAGGATGCATATGTAGGGGTGCGCGTGACAAAGGTCGGGTCATCCATCTTTGTTTTAAAAGGAGGTCTGTTGACTTCAAAATTTGGGGCAAGCAAATAATTGGGTGCGATAATCCAAATTACTTGTTTGCGTTGAGTTGTTTTTAGTAGTTTCATCCATACGTAATACAATTATATTGTAATACATAATCATATTATAAATGTGAAAGTAACTATGTCTGTTACGCTCCTGGATTATATACTATGACCGAATTTAGACACTAGTGCAACTGCATCTTTGGCCCTTTACTGTACATTTGAAACTTCTTCCTTTTCTTTGATGATCTCTTCAGATAGATCAGCTCGTTACGACACTGCTTAGTAACATGCTTTATTTACCTACTAGCAATTCACAGTGACTGTATCGATTTTGATGGATTTTGTCCAGCAATGGACGTCTTTCGGCTGATATGATGATGATTAATCGATTTTGATGAAATTTGGTTGTTAAGCTAGAACCTCAAGGAAAGATACTCGTAGGCTAATTTTTATCTGACTTTTTATCTGGATTCATCATTCTGCAATGCATCTGCCAAAAGTTGTAAAAAATCGTTTTTAGCGATAAGACCGCCCATTGCTACACCATATTAATTATTATAAACATTTACTGTATTTTTTCATCTTTTTTACAATAAATTGTGTATCTATCTATCTATTAATAGATGGAGCGATTTTAATCTAAAATCAAACAAACAAAAAACATGAAGGCCCCATGGTAAGGTAAACTGTATGCTGAAGTGAGTAACTAATATATAGAAAACCGATGGAAACTCAGAAATAACAAGGTCAGTTGGGCAACTTTTATCACTATATTTATTCTATTACAACATGTAAAAAAAATAAACACTCATATCCTGACAGCGGTAGATATGTAAAGAATCGGCTGATTTCTAAGTACGTAATTTTTGTATCCTAATATCAAAAATTATTTTGGAGAAAAAAAAAACATACTTTTCGATAAATCTTGATTGCGTTATTAGCGCGTTTGTGTGCGCGTGCGTGGAAACAACCTTACGTACAATTGGAATAATTTTTTTATTTAGTGTATTTAAGTAAAAGTTTAGTTCTTCAAACTTGTTTTTCTATTGGAGTGTACGAGGGCGTGCATTAATCCAGTTACATGTTGTATTAAAAAAAAATTAAGGCCGGCCTCACTGACTCATCTATCTAGGATCTAGAAAGCCGTTTTTTTTCACAGATTTAATTTTCAAAACGTAGTCGAAAAATGACAACAGAATTTCGAAATCAAATTCTTAAGGGGGGTCAAAAGAGCTTCAATGTGAGGTAAACCGAGAGCCTAAGCTGTTTACATTTTAAACAATCAGAAGTTACGTGAATTCTAAGAAAAAATATGTTTAGTACATTACTACATTGTTTATAACAAAACGTATGGGAAACAAACTGCGATGATTTATTTAGATAACGCCAAGAAACGAGCTAAGAATGTGAGCATTTTAACACGCGCGCAGTTCCGGGGAAGAGAGCTAGTCTTGTCACTGGACACAGTATTCTGAACCTTATTTCTTCAAAGTTAAGGTAGAAAATGCCGTGTTTGCATTAGATGTCAGGTCAATTATACTCACAATGATGGGTTGCACAATGATAAGTAAAGCGTATTCATTGATGAGCATTCAAAATAGATAAATAACGATGGCAGCGACAGTTAAGCAATATCGTGTAACTGTATCGTTCAGATTAATTGGACGAGCTTTGCTGCTGTGCGCTAATGTAGATACTACTAGAGACCGACCAAAGGTTCGGTTTCGGCTGAAGTTCGGATTTCGGATAATAAGTGGCCAAAGGTTAGGTCTCGGCAAAAAAATCTAGTTTCGGCTGAAAGTCAGATTTCTGCAAATTAGAGGCCAAAGGTTCGGTCACGGTAAAAAAATCTAGTTTCGGCTGAAGTTCGGATTTCGGCCAATTAGTGGCCAACCTCATTACCAGGACTACGCAGTCGACAGCAGTACAGTGTGTACATAATGCCAACAACCGCCAGAAATGGAAGACATCGCTCGACATGCCGCAACCTTGGAAGCAAACGACGGCGGCGCGCCGCAGTCCTATTTATCAACAGCCACGACCATTCTGACAAGAGTGCCCGACTTAAACGAAGAGGACAAATATTCGGCTCGACCGAAACCAGTGTTTTTGAGGTTGACATCTGAAAACTGACTGACTCCTTTGTTTATGTGTATAATTAAGGTTTACTAAAAGTCGTTCACCAGGTGGTAGCTCTGAGTTATCAGGTCCTAGCACTTGTCAAAACGCTTAACTTTAGTTTCATTGCCCAGGTATGTATACGTTTTAAGTAGAACACCCCTCGGTTAAGTGCGCTAACAGATGGTGTGAATTTTTTCTGAAAACCCTCATTGTTCTGTAATCATCGATTTATTAGATTAATTAGTATTTTATGAATGCTATAAAATTGTATAATTAAGCATATTATTATTAAACTATTATTTTTGTTAGTTTTTCTGCTTCCACCTTTGGTTTCGGCGCTCGGTTACGGCCGAAACTGGAAAAGAAGCCGAACATTCGGTTTCGGTTTCAAATCGTGTTTCAGCCGAACACTAGTAGATACTGAAGCATTGGCTCATTGGAATGGCGTTCAATGAACTGTATGCGAATTATTCAATGGGTTAAATTTAAAGGCATTTTCACACTGAACAGACATCCGCCGTATGAAGGGGCAAATTGAATTAACAGAACTTCGCAAACAATTTGACGGCATCGATGGAGCAGTTGTTGAGGGACTGACTGCTGCGCTGGTTTAATTCCCGCACCGAACAACACAGAATGATAGTTGTGCCAAGTCTGTGTGTCCTGTGAGTTCACGTGTTTATTTATTTATATTTCATGTACAGTAGAGGAACATAGGCGGACTTAAAGCAACAATGCGTTCTCTCATTTTCTTTATTGTGAGAAAGAGAGAGAAAATAATAAAAAGCTCTTAATTTAAATAATTTCAAGTAAATAACAGTAACGGCTATTGTCACCGTAGTTTAATCAGCCGTAACTAATTGAAATTAAGAATTTCATTTTAATTGTATTTCAATACCCACGACATCTGCGAAGTTACGCTAGCTAATCTAATTTAATACTAATCCGCAACTAAATAATTTTGAATCCCTGACGCAAAAAGAGATGTGTTATAATTATAAGTTTAACAACTGTGTGTCTGTCTGTGGAAGAGCTACGTCTTAAACGAGTGAACCGTTTTGGATGCGAATTTGAAAATCGAATGTTTGCAAGTACGCTCAATTGATTAAAAGTTATGAAGAGATAAAAAAGGCATTCCTACTTTACAATTTTAAACGTTTCTTAAATTTTTAAATTAAGTTATAACAACAGTCCGTTTAGCGGATTGCACCCTATTTTCCCCTCCTAGAGTATTTTAGGTTCTTCAGGCCTCATGGCCTGAGTCCCAGCAGTAGAAACATCATAAGTCTGATGGTTACGGTTTGAGCGCATAAAGCTAACCTTTAGAATTGAAGTCAAAGTAACTACCTAACACTGAGCGTGATACTCTAGCAGTCACGACTACCCTCCATTTCTCTGGAGCACATTCAACGCTCTCACGAAATGACACTAAGCTGCTCAGAAACTTTTAGTTATAAATAACAAACGGATTACCCATTGTTATTTGATGATAACGTGGCGACCGGAGCACATGGATTGAATATTAACGAGTTGGATGAAAGTATACCGTATTAGAATGTACCAAGCGTGATGTTAATCGACCGAAAGGACCGAATATTCGTTTTCACGGACAGATATGGCTGAAAATTTGTGGCCTAACTTGAGGTATTTTTTTGTTTGTTTGAAATATTGATTTTACCATGACGTTCATAGTAAGATAGGATAGGTAAGAGATGGCGCTATAACCTGTATAGCTCTGTCTCTTACCCACGTTGGAATAAGAATAAAACAAGCTTACTTTGAACGTCATGGTAACCCGGAATGTGACAATTTGTCATGCGGCCATAAACTGCTAACTTGACTGTAAATATCTTTCTGGCTTGATAGTCTAGACTGCTATCGCGTGTTCGATTCCCACCCAGGGCAAATGTCTGTGTGATGAGCACGATCATTGTGTGATAGTTGTTACATTTTGTAAATCAGCATCGCTTACGCACGCTTGACAATTTGTTCGTTCTGGAAAATGGGTAATAGTCTCACAGCTTTGATCAGCGCACGTAAGAGCATCAACTGGTTACCCCCATTTTAATGTGAGAGTGGAACCTAACCGATGTAGCTTCCTGTACTTTTAGGCAACCAGAACTACGCACGATGATCTTGGCTAGTGCATGGCCAGATGGGTTCTTGTTCACGAGCCATATCTGACCGTATCTAAAAACAAACACCCGTAAAAAAAGAGACTAACAAAATCAGCCACCTCTGGCGCTGTCGAGTTTAACTTGACATAGCAGAGGTCCTCGTAAATCTCCTCGACGCGGTCCTCGCAGGTGGCGGAGGGTATGGTGAACTGCACCCAGGGGACCTCCGTGGTGGCGGGGTGGCTGGGGCACGGCTCAACGACGCTGGAGTACGGGGGAGGCGCCAGCGTCGCGCTTGCGCTACTACAAGGACTGTTAGATTACGTCGAACTTCCAAAGTTAGAACAATATATGTAGTTTGAAATGTTTTAGCACTTACACGGATTGAAGGTCTTTGTATATGTCCTCTTCTGACTGCGTTCGGAGAGCGGAGAACGGTCTGGAAGAAAATTGAGGATGTGAGTAGAGTTGTAAGTTTTCCTCGTTAGGTAATCTGTTACATATTCGAACGTTATCATTTATCATTTCCCAGAAACATTTACATAACAAATTAAGTCTTCCATAAAACTATGAATCATCATAATCGTCTAATGAATTTATCATTCATTCACAAAAAATAATTATCATTTTATCATCAACAAATCTCTAGAACAAAGACCGACTCATTTAAAAGTCTTGCATTTTTCAACTGTCACGAATTCAGTCTGAGAAGCTAGTTTCCCACTTATACATTTATAGCATAGCATAGTCGGCCTTATAATGTTCCCACTGTTGGGACTCAGGCCTCCTCTCTAGGAGAGGGAATGGGCGGTAATCCACGACGTGGGCCCAGTGCGGGTTGGTGGATGTCATTATGTCTTCTTATACATTTAGATAGTAAAAAAGAGCTGTCTATCTTAACTTATCTTAATAAGGGGCCGAGAAATAACACGGACACTTCGACCCATATGGATCTTTTGTGGTCCCCTTAATTCATGAATCCCCAAGCGACCACCGGTGGCCGCGCATCTATTGTCTTACTATTGTGTCTCTAATTGACGGTATCTGAAGGGTTAATAGATTACTCCTCCCCAACCTCGCTGAAAATCTCCTTCATAAGCTTCACAACGAGATGCGGGGATAAGAGCCTGTAATCCTCTCGTCTTGGATATCCTACCCATAGAAGACTCATTCGCTTATTAGCCAAAGCATCGCATGGAGCACCTCATGCGTTCCATGTGTTCTGTATGTTCCTCACACAATCTGCACATGGGAGTCGCGGCTAGACCCATTTTCATGAGCATGTCGTTGGTTCCAAAGTGCCCTGTAAAGAGCTGTCTAAATGTTTGCATACACTTAAATACTGCTTTATCCGCTGAACTAATTTCCACATAAGTGAACGATGTGTCTATTAACTATAGCACTCAAAATGCTGTAAAAAAGCCTTAACGAAGTAACAAGTATTAGCCCTGAACTCACTTGATAGTCTTGGCGACTGCCTTGGGACACTGGCTGAGCTTGGCCAGCGTGCACAACACTCGATGGAAGTTGGACAGGTCGAACAGCATGGACGGGTCGAAGAGATCCGTCTCCCGGAGCTCGAAGACTTCGTGACATGTTCGGAGGAACACTTTGATATTGCGCATGCACAGGAACTGGAGACAAGAGAGAATTATGTGTTGGTTATGTTGGTAATTGTGAAAACGTCAAGCATGCGAGTGAGAAAGAGGGATGAAGCTATACTATACACTTTATACAACGTGTAACGTTAAATGTGCAAAACCTGAATTTAGTTTGATCAGAATAACGAGCAGAATCGATTAAACCACTTTTTAATATAGGTTATATTTTTCAAAATAATTTTTAACACGCTTTTATTAACTTCACTTGTAACTATGTAAGAAAATCTTGGAATCTTAATTTGACCCACTTCCTGGTCTTTGATCAGGATGAAATTTTGCACACGCTCTGAGTTCTGATGACAATACATGACTAGCTAAGAAACGTCATTACAAATCCAATATGGCGGCCTCCCCAAGATGGCGAACTGGCTGTTTGAAATGCACTTCCATGATATGGGTATCAAATGAAAGGGTTTGCTGTCAGGAATACGAAAAAAAAAATAGTCACGTGACTCAAATCCAATATGGCGGGCGTCCAAGATGGCGGACAGGCTATTTGAAATGCACCTCCATGATATGGGTATCAAATGGAAGGGTTTGCTGTCAGGAATACGAAAAAAATAGTCACGTGACTTGAATCCAACATGGCGGACGTCTAAAATGGCGGACAGGCTATTTGAAATGCACCCCCATGATATGGGTATTAAATGAAAGGGTTTGCTGAATGGAATACGAAACAGAGCTCTCGGGAAAAACTCTTTGCAACACTGACGCATTGGCGGAAATGGAAAAAATGCGTGCTAACGCCGTATTAAATTTGGATGCGTAAAACTGTGAATTTTGTTAAGTTTGTTAATAATAAATATCTTTAAATACCTATCAATATTTTAAATTAGTAAGTAGTAAATTAAGTTTGAATAATAAGTAGACTAAAACGTATAAAATAAAAATAATAATATAAAAAACTAAAAAAACACGCTTTTATTACGCACTAAAAATATAGTTAAAAAAAAAAACTAAAAAACACGCTTTAATGATGAAAGAAACTAAAAAGTGGAAAATAATTTCTAATTTAGAAATAAATCAATAAACAATAAATGATATTATTGCGAAAAAATCGAAGGGGTCTCCATATATCAGTTCTTGAAAAGCGCCTCACGCTTTTTTCACAATAATATTAATTTAAAACATGAATTAACAAACAATCAATTGTATTTTTGTAAAAAAGCCTGGGGGGCTCCATATATCAGTTCTTAAGAAGCGCTAGTGATATGGGGTAAAATAAAAAAGTAAATTAGGGTAGTGTAGGGTAGAGTAGGTTAGAGTGGGAGCGAAGCCGCGGGGATACAGCTAGTTAATCATAAAAGACGCATCCGACAAAAACCATGTCACAGATCGCTCATTAGTTCGTCACTCATAAGAGCGGTGTGAGAACGCTTGTAATTGCCTCCTGATCTTTATTGATAACATTATCTGTTACAGCTGCTGTTACGAGAGTCGTTACTTAACCGCGCTTTACGATCTAACAGGCTTGATAACACCTTGTTTACGTATGCTTTTTTATAGTCTGATGATTAATTGTTTATGTATTTGGGTTATTTAACACTATTTAAAGGGAATCCGATGGACGCGAGACGCACAGGATCGCTTGTGGCGATGCTTGGGGGTGACCTATGTTCAACAGTGGATGTATTTCGACTGAAATGATGATAAAAGGGTTTTAAGTTTATTCAGAAATTGATAGAGAATTGATGATTTTTTGTCTGTTTGTTTGTTGTTTAGAGTTACTTCTAGGTAAGCGCGCTCCATTGTAGACCACGTCGTCGCTTTCCGTCAGGTAAGATAGCGATCAAGCGCGAATATAACAATAAAAAAAAAAAATAGACTAGGTGCTGCCAGAGGCTTTGCCCGCGGGAAAGTAAAAAATTGTCCCAAGGAAACATGCTCTTAGGATAAAAAGTATCCTACGTACTGTTCCAGGCATGTACCATGGACTATCAGCGTGCCAAATTTCATAAAAATTTGTACAGTTGTTCGAACTAGTAATCATTAATGACTTGATGTACTTGATTATTCTTTTTTTTTAACCTATTTTCAGAATAAAAAACCTCATTTATCATCACTCTGCAGCATCAGCTGCTAGGGCCGCTCTTGTGTATTATCGGGTTGATGCACAAGACCGACCCTAGTACTGATCCCTGCGGAACACCGCACGACATCTCTGGCTGTTTCCACTCTCCCTAGTTACTGGGGTAGATAATGAACCTGTACATCAGGTAGGCTAGGCCTCGATCACACGACGAAGGTAGGTCGGCACCGGGTGATATTGGAGTGCCTCCCTAATGCAACTCCAGGACGAGTATTGTAAGCGTTGCAGATGTCTAAAGACACCGCCAAGATAACCCTGTCCCGGGAGACCACAAGCTCCGTCATGAGGGCTCGCACGCGCATGACCGCGTCCACCGTTCACGCCACGCTGCGTGGACACACTGCGTTTAGATGCCTATAAGGGCTTTAATAACTAAATTTTGAGTAACAAATGGTCAGATCATTATCTCACAACATATAATTTATACCAGTTTTAAATAACGACTATGTAAACGCCATATTACATGCTGAAGTTGGCATGCCAACTAACTTATTCCATCTAGTTATCACATCACATAAAAATTAGCTTGTAATGATCTTCAGACCACTATGAACCATAAGTATACACATTGAACTACTCATAATAAGCATGAATTATAGCCAATAATGAGAGAAACACTGGTTGTCTATGGTTTAACAGTAATTACATACATTGGCTTTAAGTATAAGGTATATGGTTTATGTCTCATAAGATGGGCTTCTATTTGAACCATTCCTGTAACCACTTAAAGTAGACCGTGTAGGTCTACTTTAAGTCGTCGGCCTCTAAACATTTTATATGGAAACTAGGTTTGTAGAGCTACAGTAGATCCACGCCATGCGACGTCGTTTGACGTACAAATAAGGCGTAGTTCACGTCTGCGTCGGACTAAAGTAGTTTTAGCTTAAAAGTAGAACTGCACTGCGCACACGTGTCCCACACAGGCCGATCTGGACGCGTCGGTCTCCATACATTTTATATGGAAACTAGACTTGTAGAGCTACACTAGATCCAAGCCACGCGACGTTATTCTACGTACAAATGAGGCGTGGTCAACGTGTGCGTCTGTCTAATGTAGTTTTAGCTTAAAAGTAGAACTACACTGCGCACACGTGTCCCACACAGGCCGATCTGGACGCGTCGGTCTCCATACATTTTATATGGAAACTAGACTTGTAGAGCTACACTAGATCCAAGCCACGCGACGTTATTCTACGTACAAATGAGGCGTGGTCAACGTGTGCGTCTGTCTAATGTAGTTTTAGCTTAAAAGTAGAACTACACTGCGCACACGTGTCCCACACAGGCCGATCTGGACGCGTCGGTCTCCATACATTTTATATGGAAACTAGACTTGTAGAGCTACACTAGACCCAAGCCACGCGACGTCATTCTATGTACAAATGAGGCGTGGTCAACGTGTGCGTCTGTCTAATGTAATTTTAGCTTAAAAGTAGAACTACACTGCGCACACGTGTCCCACACAGGCCGATCTGGACGCGTCGGTCTCCATACATTTTATATGGAAACTAGACTTGTAGAGCTACACTAGATCCAAGCCACGCGACGTCATTCTACGTACAAATGAGGCGTGGTCAACGAGTGCGTCTGTCTAATGTAATTTTAGCTTAAAAGTAGAACTACACTGCGCACACGTGTCCCACACAGGCCGATCTGGACGCGTCGGTCTCCATACATTTTATATGGAAACTAGACTTGTAGAGCTACACTAGATCCAAGCCACGCGACGTCATTCTACGTACAAATGAGGCGTGGTCAACGTGTGCGTCTGTCTAATGTAGTTTTAGCTTAAAAGTAGAACTACACTGCGCACACGTGTCCCACACAGGCCGATCTGGACGCGTCGGTCTCCATACATTTTATATGGAAACTAGACTTGTAGAGCTACACTAGACCCAAGCCACGCGACGTCATTCTACGTACAAATGAGGCGTGGTCAACGTGTGCGTCTGTCTAATGTAGTTTTAGCTTAAAAGTAGAACTACACTGCGCACACGTGTCCCACACAGGCCGATCTGGACGCGTCGGTCTCCATACATTTTATATGGAAACTAGACTTGTAGAGCTACACTAGACCCAAGCCACGCGACGTCATTCTACGTACAAATGAGGCGTGGTCAACGTGTGCGTCTGTCTAATGTAATTTTAGCTTAAAAGTAGAACTACACTGCGCACACGTGTCCCACACAGGCCGATCTGGGCGCGTCGGTCTCCATACATTTTATATGGAAACTAGACTTGTAGAGCTACACTAGATCCAAGCCACGCGACGTCATTCTACGTACAAATGAGGCGTGGTCAACGTGTGCGTCTGTCTAATGTAGTTTTAGCTTAAAAGTAGAACTACACTGCGCACACGTGTCCCACACAGGCCGATCTGGACGCGTCGGTCTCCATACATTTTATATGGAAACTAGACTTGTAGAGCTACACTAGATCCAAGCCACGCGACGTTATTCTACGTACAAATGAGGCGTGGTCAACGTGTGCGTCTGTCTAATGTAGTTTTAGCTTAAAAGTAGAACTACACTGCGCACACGTGTCCCACACAGGCCGATCTGGACGCGTCGGTCTCCATACATTTTATATGGAAACTAGACTTGTAGAGCTACACTAGATCCAAGCCACGCGACGTTATTCTACGTACAAATGAGGCGTGGTCAACGTGTGCGTCTGTCTAATGTAGTTTTAGCTTAAAAGTAGAACTACACTGCGCACACGTGTCCCACACAGGCCGATCTGGACGCGTCGGTCTCCATACATTTTATATGGAAACTAGACTTGTAGAGCTACACTAGATCCAAGCCACGCGACGTCATTCTACGTACAAATGAGGCGTGGTCAACGTGTGCGTCTGTCTAATGTAGTTTTAGCTTAAAAGTAGAACTACACTGCGCACACGTGTCCCACACAGGCCGATCTGGACGCGTCGGTCTCCATACATTTTATATGGAAACTAGACTTGTAGAGCTACACTAGACCCAAGCCACGCGACGTCATTCTACGTACAAATGAGGCGTGGTCAACGTGTGCGTCTGTCTAATGTAGTTTTAGCTTAAAAGTAGAACTACACTGCGCACACGTGTCCCACACAGGCCGATCTGGACGCGTCGGTCTCCATACATTTTATATGGAAACTAGACTTGTAGAGCTACACTAGACCCAAGCCACGCGACGTCATTCTACGTACAAATGAGGCGTGGTCAACGTGTGCGTCTGTCTAATGTAATTTTAGCTTAAAAGTAGAACTACACTGCGCACACGTGTCCCACACAGGCCGATCTGGGCGCGTCGGTCTCCATACATTTTATATGGAAACTAGACTTGTAGAGCTACACTAGATCCAAGCCACGCGACGTCATTCTACGTACAAATGAGGCGTGGTCAACGTGTGCGTCTGTCTAATGTAGTTTTAGCTTAAAAGTAGAACTACACTGCGCACACGTGTCCCACACAGGCCGATCTGGACGCGTCGGTCTCCATACATTTTATATGGAAACTAGACTTGTAGAGCTACACTAGATCCAAGCCACGCGACGTTATTCTACGTACAAATGAGGCGTGGTCAACGTGTGCGTCTGTCTAATGTAGTTTTAGCTTAAAAGTAGAACTACACTGCGCACACGTGTCCCACACAGGCCGATCTGGACGCGTCGGTCTCCATACATTTTATATGGAAACTAGACTTGTAGAGCTACACTAGATCCAAGCCACGCGACGTTATTCTACGTACAAATGAGGCGTGGTCAACGTGTGCGTCTGTCTAATGTAGTTTTAGCTTAAAAGTAGAACTACACTGCGCACACGTGTCCCACACAGGCCGATCTGGACGCGTCGGTCTCCATACATTTTATATGGAAACTAGACTTGTAGAGCTACACTAGATCCAAGCCACGCGACGTTATTCTACGTACAAATGAGGCGTGGTCAACGTGTGCGTCTGTCTAATGTAGTTTTAGCTTAAAAGTAGAACTACACTAAGCACACGTGTCCCACACAGGCCGATCTGGACGCGTCGGTCTCCATACATTTTATATGGAAACTAGACTTGTAGAGCTACACTAGACCCAAGCCACGCGACGTCATTCTATGTACAAATGAGGCGTGGTCAACGTGTGCGTCTGTCTAATGTAGTTTTAGCTTAAAAGTAGAACTGCACTGCGCACACGTGTCCCACACAGGCCGATCTGGACGCGTCGGTCTCCATACATTTTATATGGAAACTAGACTTGTAGAGCTACACTAGATCCAAGCCACGCGACGTCATTCTACGTACAAATGAGGCGTGGTCAACGAGTGCGTCTGTCTAATGTAATTTTAGCTTAAAAGTAGAACTACACTGCGCACACGTGTCCCACACAGGCCGATCTGGACGCGTCGGTCTCCATACATTTTATATGGAAACTAGACTTGTAGAGCTACACTAGATCCAAGCCACGCGACGTCATTCTACGTACAAATGAGGCGTGGTCAACGTGTGCGTCTGTCTAATGTAGTTTTAGCTTAAAAGTAGAACTACACTGCGCACACGTGTCCCACACAGGCCGATCTGGACGCGTCGGTCTCCATACATTTTATATGGAAACTAGACTTGTAGAGCTACACTAGACCCAAGCCACGCGACGTCATTCTACGTACAAATGAGGCGTGGTCAACGTGTGCGTCTGTCTAATGTAGTTTTAGCTTAAAAGTAGAACTACACTGCGCACACGTGTCCCACACAGGCCGATCTGGACGCGTCGGTCTCCATACATTTTATATGGAAACTAGACTTGTAGAGCTACACTAGACCCAAGCCACGCGACGTCATTCTACGTACAAATGAGGCGTGGTCAACGTGTGCGTCTGTCTAATGTAATTTTAGCTTAAAAGTAGAACTACACTGCGCACACGTGTCCCACACAGGCCGATCTGGGCGCGTCGGTCTCCATACATTTTATATGGAAACTAGACTTGTAGAGCTACACTAGATCCAAGCCACGCGACGTCATTCTACGTACAAATGAGGCGTGGTCAACGTGTGCGTCTGTCTAATGTAGTTTTAGCTTAAAAGTAGAACTACACTGCGCACACGTGTCCCACACAGGCCGATCTGGACGCGTCGGTCTCCATACATTTTATATGGAAACTAGACTTGTAGTTACACTACATTCACGCCATGCGACGCCACACGACGTTGTTTAGTTTTATAATATCATTGGTTATATGTACAAATCAGGCGTGTTACACGTGTGCGTCAGACCTATGTAGTTTTTGTTTAATTCTTATGTATATTATAAAGAAAAAGCTAACAACAATCAGTAAAAAAATACTTATAGATATAACTAGGACAAAAAGATCTAGTCAGCAAACAAACAAGCAATAGCTATTTTATAGAGCCCATAAACATAGGGTACTAGTTTAATGAGCAACAGTTGACACAACAAGGATTGCAAAGACATAAAACAGACATCCTGAATAACACTAGGGTGTTTTTTTTGAGGTGGTAGAATGAGCATGTCAGTTACTAACTAAAACCTGCCTGAGACCTTCAGATGTGCGTTTCAGGGCCACAACTAGAGGCGTAGCGTGGACTTATTTAGACATGGGCGAAGCCACATTAGCGAGACATTTTTAATTCATAAATTAGAAACCAAGACAGTGACTGTTGCAACCCTGTGTTTACCAGTCGTATGGAATCGACCCTACCGGAAATCCTCACAGCTGCTCCCTCTCCTTCATATATTATCTTCATATGTTATTACACTGATATTATAATGAGGCACGGGTTTGTGGACAGCGAGCAATGGATAGCTCGCTGTTCAACCGTCCGGTAACTGTCTGGACCGAGCCCAAGTCGTCCACAGCCGCGCACTGTTCCTGCGTGCCTCAAGGAGCTGTCAGCAGGAGCAGGGACCCAGCTGTTTTGAAGCCTACTGGGGCCTGGATTGGTCCGAAAGGTAGCTCGAGCCTCAGTAGGAAGGCACGAAGGAATGGGGTGGGTTTTTAGTCAGTAAGAGTCTGACACTATCTCCCGCTCTGCCTAAGAGCGGTGGTGCTCACTGGATGATTTTCTCCACCATAAAAAACCCTTACTTCTAAAGAAGACAATCTTTTATGTGACAGCATGTAAATTCTTTTAACCATTGACAAGCTTAACAAAACCTTGGACAGAACAATAGCAATAGAGGTCATTTAGAACACAATAAGGAAGGTATCTACAAGCGTTGAACTGAAACCACAAAATTTATTAAATTAAGATACACTATTAACAGATTTAAACATAACAGGAAACAGTAACAGGAAAAGAGGTTGTTTTGTATTATTTTGTAAATAAATTACCTACACCTCCCTCATTCCTCGCTGAACGCAAAGATACAAGGTGACTGGCAATGTGAGGTAAGTCAGTATAGATCATAGGATAAATCTACATTTAAATATAGTAGCTGACATGGCAAACATTGTTTTGCCATATAAGTTATCAAATAGGAAAATGAGGGGTGGGAGTAGGAGGGTAAAAAAATAGCCTATGACATATACTCAGACCTACCAAATATTTTTTTTTTACTAGCCTTTACTGTCCCACTGCACAGTGTGTGTGCCTCCCCCAAGTCCAACCAAATATACATTAAAAAAAAATTTGGTCAAGCCCTTTCATAGGAGTTTGATAACAAACTCTGTGATACAAGATATTTTATATATTAGAAGATAAAAATGATATACTCTCCTTGGTCACATTATAACTTGAGAAAACTTTAACCCATTTTCTAACATTTTTTTTTACTAATACTTTGTAGAAGGTTTTTAAGAAAATGTTTGTTTTTTAATTCATGAATCCCCAAGCGACCACCGGTGGCCGCGCATCTATTGTCTTACTATTGTGTTTCTAATTGACGGTATCTGAAGGGTTAAATAACACAGAAAAATTAAATAAATCTCTATGCTACTGCTGAGATAAGAAGAGATTAGATAAAAATCATGCGGTCATTGAACCAAGTAGAAGTCTTCTGTTTAACCCATATTTCATCGAGCTAACCATAATGATGTAGGGACACAAACATTAAATTTGAATTGACAGTCGGTAATAGGCATCTTCTGTTCATTCACTGCAAGTTTACGATGACACGACAGATAACACCGGAACATATATTCAATGGCTGTTGAATACGCACATATCAATAGCAAAGCTCCATTCATGATTGCATGCATAATTAACTACTCTAACACATTATAACTGTTAATGTAATTCTCAATACACACATTTGAATACGAGGAAGTCCTGCTGTACGTTTTAAACGAAATATTAATTTAAAATTACCGAAAAACAGTTCGTAAACTCAAAAACACGAATTGACATGCGAATGTATAAACCTTGTATTAAATTTCAAAACTACGAATGTACGACCTAGGAATTAGTTCCACATAACACGCGTGCAGCTATTATGTGCCAAATTTAATGGTTTTATAGTAATTAGAGTGAAGGTCGCGGCGGCGGGGCCACTTACCTGCGCCATCTGAGGCCGCTGGTTCACGTCCTTCATGTCGATGCAGCCCGGGTGCAGCACGTTCAGCAGGTTGCACAACAACACCCCATCGCGCAGGGTGTACGCCAGGTCGTGGATTGAACTCGTCTCCCAGTTCGCCTTATGGTCGGGACGTAGCAAGCCACATCTCGTCAGCCAAGACGCGCACTCGCGCCACAGATCCTCACCGCCAGCAGCCATGATTTACACAAACTTCGAAGCGCACATCGATAGTAACAATACCAAGCACTGCTTTTTAATAATCAACAGGCCATCATTAAACGAGGGTTAATTGATAATTGACATACAAATTGATACAACAAACACAGAACGAACCAAGCGAGAACAAGAATTTTTGACAACTAAAGGCTAGAGTTGCTACATCGATAAAATAACCGCGGACAGATTAGATATCTTTCTATCTTTAAAAAAAAGTAAAACACATCAGTAATTGGAATATGGTACTATTAAGTACCTACTGAAAGTTTATGTATACAGGGTTATTTTATAAAACACTAACAACCTTGCAGGACTGTATTACTTACATCATAAACGACCACTTATGTTTTATGACTTTATATATAACATATTACATTTACCAAAAACAATCCTTCAAGATTACGTTGTTCTATCTAATACAATTCAACTTTGTACCTATTTTGCCGGAGCTAATTACGCCTCCCACGCACTGTTCTCGTAGTAATAGAAAGCAGGCTTTCAAAACATTGTCATCACACCTAGCTAGCATTCGAATCATTTCCGTGTACTCGACATTAGAATACACCATCATGTAAAGATAATTACGTCCGCCCTGCCGAATTTCTTTTTATTTTTTTATAATGTATAGGCCACTATCTCACCTGATGGTAAGCGATGATGTGGCCGACGATGGAACACACTTGCCTAGAAGCAATCTATTCACTCTCGACTTAAAGAACCCTAGGTTATAGCTATTAGGAAACACAGATTCCGGCAGGGAATTCCACTCCTTAGCTGTACGCATAATGAATGTATTCCCAAAACGCTTTGTACGTATGGGTGAGATGTCCACCATGTACCGGTGGCGCAACGCCGTACGTCTTGTGGTCCGATGATGGAACGGACTTGGTGGAATTAAATTGTGTAACTCCAGTGCACAATCCCCGAAATTTAAACGATAGAAAACGGACAGGCAAGCAACTCGGCGTCTATGCTCAAGACTTTGGAGTTTTGACTTCACAAGTGCATCATTGCCTATTATCTTCTTGGCACGCTTTTCAATCGACTCCAGTTCTTACATTTCGCTACAATAATACACGTGACGCAACGCGAGCTCATCAACGTGACCGACCGAATAGCGAGGGTCGCCGGTAAATAGGTCAAGTTCATGTTCAGCTACCCTCTGATTTTATACTATCACTTGCTTCGCATTGACTTCGTAATATTTAGAAAGTTCAATTTAAATATTTTAATTTTTGTATGAAAATCTGATGAACTAAAAAATGACAAATTTTTTAAAGTTATAGAATTAAAGTTGTTTTTTATATTGTTAGTAACATAGTCCTGTAGAGGTAGCTAATGTTTTACAAATAACCCTGTTTAAAGTGTTATGTGGGGTTTACTCGGGTGACTAAAGCCGCACGATTTTTACCGCGCGGCATACATCGACCGTCTAAATGGCAATTCGGCTATGGCGCAAGTGATTAACCCTTCAGATACCGTCAATTAGAGACACAATAGTAAGACAATAGATGCGCGGCCACCAGTGGTCGCTTGGGGATTCATGAATTAAAGCCGTTAACCCTAAAGTCCCTAAAGTTGGGTAGCATCCGTCTTAGTCACCAGTGTAAAACCCACATTACTGGTAATAACGTATAATTACTAGTAGGACTAAAACACACAGTAGGACTAAAATGCAACGAATTAAGCCACACACAAGTTAATAAGATTTTTGGATGTGTTATGCAAAATCCCAGATTATTTCATTTGAAGCCAATATGAATACTATTTACGGCGCAACTGTACTGATGATTATAATTAATACCGTAGCAGATCTCCCTTATTAATTAAAAGTCAAATTTGTAACTTTTCCTAATACTTCATACAAAATTATTCCGATTGACTGTGGAAATTTTGCACTGTTTTTACTAAATAAAATAACAAGAAAAATAACTGTTTTTATCTTTACTCGATAAATATGCATTCAGTTTCGGTTTATAAACAAACTTTCGAACATTGTGCAACCAAATCGGCGCACTGTGCGGTGCACTCGACACGCCACACCACCGCACTGCACTAAACGGTCCAGTGCGTTCCGTGCTGTGACACAGTGATCACGTCAACTCAACATGCCTCCAACTTAATCCAAACAAGCTAAAATCGCGTAGTTGCGGCAACTATCGTAGCTACTACACCTATCGAAAACTTTTTCCAAAACAAAAAAAAATACCCGACTTCAATGTTAAAAAAAAAACACTGAAAAGTACCAAATAACTTTAATTTTGGAAGTCAGTGTTAAAGACAAAATTATTTTAGAAACATTGACTTCCGAAATTAAAGTTATTTTTAATTTTTTTGTAAAAAGTGTTTTATTTTACAATTTTAGGCATGGTACCATCACTAAAAAGTACCCCTCAAACTAACTTAAAGTAAACAAATACCTTAAACCTAAAGTGCATATCATACCAGTCTAATAATCCCAAACACGGTTACATTCTGGCGTCATCATCAGATCAGTTCAATACATCCCCTCCCCCTTTTCTTTCAGTTATTGTTAATCATCGACTACACGTAAAAACCGATTTAACTTGTTACGACCAGTGACTAAAGTGCTGAACGGTACGGTGGCTTGGCCACACGATCGAACTTGGTGCGGAGCGCACAAAATCTTAAACACCATCGAACCGAGCACACCGTCAATAATAATCATTGATATACAAAAAAACCCAATAATTCAATGATAATAATAGTAATAATGTGCGATGGACTGCTGTACACACCAACGAATTGTTCGGAGTACACCAAGATCACGGCGCGGAGCGCACCATGTTCGAACGTCTGTTACTACTTTAAGAATCAAACGAAGTAACAACAATAAATTGATTCTATTTGTATTATTTAAGTCAGTAAATATGTTTGATACCTGTTTGATATAAGTAATGTTTTAATACAGTAAATTTCTAATAGGTACCTTATGAAATTTAAACGCAATTTTTTTTATGCAACTCACGTTGCTCCCATATTTTTAACAGGCGCGCGGAATTTTAAGCTCGTAAGCCGCAACTAACTTAAATGCAAAATTGATCACTGTTTTATATCAATACAAATCTAGTGTATAACTTTATCTTATTTTTATTTTTTTCATTTTCAAACGTCAGTCATTCAATTAACAGCTGTGCTGTCAATGAAATAAGTTTTCTGGCAACATTGGTTGTAGGTGGAGTGACGCGACTGCACGTCGAACGAACGATTTTTCAAGAAAATTCATAGAAAAGTGTTTAAATCGTGTAAAATCTGTGTTATTTTTAAATCAAAGGTGAGTTTTATTGTGTATGCTGCTATATGTAAAGTTATACCTGGAATAAAATTGTTTAAAGTGCTCAAATCTTATCTATGACACACCCATGTATCGGCGAATTCCTTATGAATGTCCAACTTTCCGGAAGAAATCAAATTCATGACTATCAAGATTCAAAATGGAAACTCTTTTAAAGACTATCTAGTAATATTCTTCATTCCCGTGATTCCTGCGGAAGTCCAAAATTGGCTCCGGCCATAATCCTTATTAGGTTTATTTTGGAGCATTACGTCATTGTACATAAGAGGGAAGTATGTGGGGTCGATAGGTAGCAGTGGATTCGCCGGCGGCGGCAGTTATATTGCGGTACAGTGTCGGCGGTGCGTGTCGGGCAGGGCGATAGAATCTGGAGCAGTGCGTCGCCGTGTTAGTCGCTAGTACTTTCTACGCCAATAGAATATCTAGACTTTGTGATCAGAACTCCTGTAGTGTTGTTACCTCTGCAGTGCTGTGTATTGATTTGGTTTTTGGCTCCAGTTTTATGTTTTTTGAGCAGGTAGTTGTTTATTTTTACATTATTTGGATAGGATTTTCTGTTGTTGTTTTTTTGTTCGGTTTGTGTTTCCAGTGAAATTTAGTGTATTTTCAGCATACTATGTAATACAGCAAATTAACCACTTACAATAATTCTTGAAAAAATCGTTTAATTTACAAAAAAATATTTAGTATTTTTTATATTTTTCATCTAATTCTAGTAAGAAACTGAACATCTTAAAAAAATCTGATTAAAACTCAGAATAATTCTCTAATGACCTAATTTTTTTCTATACTGTTCTATGATATTATTTACTACATTATATATGATGATAGTTATTTTATGAATATCACACAGATATTCATAAAAAAAAACTAGGATGAACCATAAAAATAAAGTAGATTAAAAAAAACATTTGCACTTGTAATGCGAAGTGACCCCACCCATAGCATGACACACATCTATCTGTCTGTGTGTGAGTGATTGCAATGCCAGATCAAGTTGCATAGGTATTGATTACCTAGGCTCTAATGTTATGTGTGCAACCAACTGTCACATTCATTTGTACAAAATCAATGTAAAGAATATTACCTGTCTGAACTATATGTAGCATTATAAGAATTAAATCAGCCTCATAATGTTTCCATTGCTGAGAAGATTGGAACATAAATCGCCATGATGGACCAGTCCGGGTTGGTGGATGTTACATAGCTTTGAATTTTTAGTTCAAGGACACTTAATAAATTACACAAAGTACTATAGGTGGTACACCTCTGTCTATTTCTTAAGATAATTATAACAAGTTTTTTTATGTTTGGGAAAATCATCCAATGACAACCCCCACTCTTGGGTGGAGCGGGAGATAGTGTCAGACACTTACTGACTAAGAACCCACCCTGTTCCTTCTAGCCTTCATATCGGAGCTCAAGCTACTCTTTCGAAACTAACCCTGGCCCCAGATTAATTTAATTTACTGCTAAGCCCCTGCTCACTTTATAGCTTCTAGCTCTTATATAAAATCCTTGCAAGATTTCTAATAATACTCAATTTTTTTATTTAAAAAAATATTATTATGAAATCGGTTATCTTTTAGTAATGAAAATGTACCTAGCTTCAAGTACTGATAACAATCACTGTCCAACATTGATACTGATAAAAACAATTTATTGGAATTCTTTAAAACAATATTGTCATGGTCTAAAGAAAATTCTTAGGAAAACGGTAAAAAAAAGGGCTAAGTACGAGTTGGACTCGCGCACAAAGAGTTCCATACTGTCCATAAGAGAATTTGGTAAAAAATATTGCGTTTGTTGTATGGGGACCCCCCTTAAATATTTATTTTATTTTGTTTTTAGTATTTGTTGTTATAACGGCGATATAAATACATAATTTGTGAAAATTTCAACTGTCTAGCTATTGTAGTTTTAGAGATACAGCCTAGTGAAAGACAGACGAACAAACAGCGAAGTCTTCGCCGTCTGTCTGTCTTTTGGGTATGGAACCTTAAATAAGAAAAACGTATAAAAGGAGTTGCTAAGTGCATTGCTTAAAGAGAGAAACAATGTTATCATGAGGTTTATATGAAGTAACATTGGGGTGAGTCACAAGGCCGTGTGATGTAAGCCTTGTCTGGACAAGTGCCACAGTGCAGATAAACTGCAGTAATCTCGCTTGTTAGTTTTATGTTTTGTTTAAACAATTTTTTTTGGTCTCCATAATCTTCTTTATTTGAACTAGTTTTATAAAAAGACAAAATTGTTTGTTAATATGTATGTAAAAGGTTGTATCTGAAATACTAATTTGATCACAAGAATAGGTAAAAAAGGTATTGATAATGTGATCAAAGAGCATGCCTTGAAGTAACGTATTTACTTATTTATTTATAGTACTGCCACATCACCTACATTTAACATTATTGAAAAACAATTGCATTACTATGGTCTGATGTACGTGACAATGATGGCTACGGGAGCTACGACGGGAGGATTTACTCTTGACTTAAAGACCTTCAAGCTTGTTTTTGTTACGAAAAGACGCAAGGTTTGAATGGGATAGCCCACAGGAGCGACGCCGTGAGTTTAATAGCTAAGCTATTAACAATACATTTTGATAAAAGTCCCCATCAAATTATTTATGGCGCGCGGCGAAAATGGCTACAAATAAATCGTTTTCCAATACCCATTGATTGCTCGTAAAATAGGCATAACAGTCGTCCTCGTCAATATAGGGGTAGCCTTGTACGCTAATGTGATGAATCTGCTTTGAAGACAACTCGTAACTATTGTTGTTAAACTACATTATTACCATACCATTATTGTTATGGAGTTCGCGGGTAACTGTAACCGAAATATCGGATATCGGCAATAAAAAAATATCCAAAACCGATAGGAAAGTTTCGGATAACAGCTGAGTCTAAATGACAGATTACGACAGGTTTTTGTTTGTTTTCCCAACCAAACAAATAATAAATCTGGATTGGAAATAAAAGTCAAATATTGCTATTTGTATTGCACTGTTTTAAAATTCTAATATCCGTAAACGAAACTAGAGGACACTTTGAAATAATTTCATATTCGAAACCCGTATAATATTATCTCTATCCGTATCTAGATCCGAAATGTCATATCTGTAACATCTCTGATTATTTAAGTGTTTATGATATTCTGTACATATCATTTTATAGATCAATCTAATTGGTATAAGTACATGTACCAGGCAGAAATATTCAATTGCTGTGGAATTGTTCGAAAGAGTTACCGCGGCCCTGAAACACAAAAGTCAACTGAAGGTTGGGGTTTTGTCAGCAGGACAAGTTATTTGATTTATAACAAAAAAAAATCGTCATTTAACTCTGCTGTTTTATTGTGCATCATACTTTTTAATCTTATTTCGTTCATAGTACTATGAAACACTTTTATGGCTTTTACTCAGAACCCAGAATGGGTTTACCATCGTGGTGAAAAGATTAGTCAGCTAGACTGCGAGTGTTAGCTGTCTTGGCTGCACCAGGCTTTTGGGATCTCAGGACGATTTTTACACCGGGGACGGGCCTTTAGGATCGCAGGACGATTACTACGCCGTTCAGGGAGCCCCTGTTTAAAAAAAAGGAGTTTTAAAGGCTCGTCTGAAACCAAATGTGATTTCGGTGTCCATAATATAACTCTAGAATAACTCAAGTGCTACACCTGTACTACAAAAGGGCTTGATGAACGTCACTGTTCGAAGTATTTTAAAAGTTAGGTAACCATCAAATCGAAAGAACAAGAAGATGATGGTCTTTACTGGTTGCTGTTTAACTATTGTTTTCACCATTTGCAGGAGAAAAAACTCTATTTAATAATCACTAAAAAGCTTGTTTGACTGTACCTAGTCCTACTCACACTTAAGCGCAGGCCACACCGCCAGCTAGCAGGCGGGCGGGCTAGGCGGGTGGGCGAAGCGAACGAAGGAAACTATACAAACTACGCGAAATATTGACGAGCTAAACTATGGGGTTTACACCGAAAACTACGGACAGATGAGCGACTTTCGTCGATATATGACATATTCATCGTTCACAAACTAAACACTACACTGCTATTCGAAAGACGAGCGTCGACTAGTCTCGAAACGGGGAGGACGGGCGAACGAACCGGGCGCGCCAAAGAGGTGAACGAGTAGCTTCGCTGGAATCGTCGGATATTTCGTTAGCTTATCCCGTTAGGTTAGTCGGTAGCTCGCGGTGTGAACCGAAGTATGTAAAGAGGTGAAACGATGTTCGCCCGCCTAGCCCGCCCGCCCGCTAGCTGGCGGTGTGGCCTGCGCTTTATATGAGCGAGCGGCTGGAGAAGCAATTTCTTTCGCAATGCGTCCTAACGCGCCTCATTGTACCATGAATAATTAATGAAACATACGCTGTCCAGTGAGATGTCTCCCAATAGATACATAACACGTATTCTGTGCACGTTATTACTACGTTTCATAACTTTTTTTAAATTATTGTTTGTATCAAAAAGTAAACAAATCGCCTTCAAAAAACTATCCGGTGACAAAAAAAGGATGCACAAATTATCACCATTAGATTACGCACGTAGGAATAAAATAGACGGATGGCGGATAGCTTGATGTTCAGCGCCTATTTCACTACGCGTTATTCAGCACTCGATATACAGACTTCACGATATATATTTCATTCCAAGTAAGACAGTTTGACCCCTTATAACACGACGCTACATAGACTAAAACGGTCTGAATATCGAGTGGTGTAATAGGCGTATTCCCATTATGCGCCCACTAAATCACATATGACAATTGCTGTTTAATTTTTCTAACCAATTTTGATGTGGTCTTCAGAAGGCTTATTTTTATTTTTAGGGGTCTTTAAATTAAGATTGAATAGGTTACGTCTGGGCCAGCGTGCTCCATTGTCGACCACATCATCGCCATCTGGTGAGATGGTGGTCAAACGCGAGTCTATCAATAATAAATAATATCTTAGTACCAAATATTGTACAAAAATAAACAGGCAAGTACCAATAAAAATCGATGAATGAGGTCTAAAACTGAATAAGCATTTCTAATTATAATATCTCTGCTTTAACAGTTTTTGTGTGGACCTAACCTTCTGTTTGACATTTTTTATCTATGGGTGATGTCAAGTGTAGCCTGACCTTCTGAGTTAACACTTTCATTACCACTACGATTTTCACGATGTTTTCTGGGATGCCGCCTACATTTTACGTTGGACTCGCTAGGCGAGTTGCCGGCGCTGCAACACGAATTGAATCGACTCGCCACGTGAGTTCAGTGGCATTGCGTTAGCGTAAAAACAATTTTTTGTTATTTTT
Organism: Mythimna lalbum; assembly: GCA_949319445.1. NCBI lineage: Eukaryota > Metazoa > Arthropoda > Insecta > Lepidoptera > Noctuidae > Mythimna > Mythimna lalbum. Next base: position 23,402,913 of record OX439346.1, read on the forward strand.
GTGGCCGTGATAATGTACGTTACGTGTTTAACGCAAAAAATAGCAAACACATTGAACTCGCCGGGCGAGTCTAAGGCGCTTGAATAAAATTTACGTGGTCTCTCCGGGCGAGTCGGTGGTACTGAACGTGTTAATGAGCATAGTGTTTGATGAGATCAGTGGATAAAAGAATAGCTGACGCGTTACTGATAAACATTTAGTCGTTTACCTAAAGAAACGGTCCTTGTTATTTCTCAGTAAAATTAGTTACTGTAGTCAGGTGATATTTGAAGTGTTTTATCAGTTGGACTTGTGTAATCAAAGGTCTAAAGTATAGATTCAATATTATTAGTTAGGTCTACAAAATAGTAAATAGTTGAAATCAGTTTTCAACTGAGGGATAATGAAGGAGAGTGATTTATCAAAATGTCTGCTGTAATGCTCCCTTTAAGGTGAAAGCTATGGGCCCGATCGCTAGATGGCGCTGTACTCAACATTTTTATTTATTTAGTTTTAAGAACATGAGAACACTATTAAGCCAAAAAAATGTTATTTGCTAAAATCAGACATTCCACTTTATTGAACTTAGTTATATTATTACCTCAAAATCCACCTAATTGGCCAAAAATACCTAAACAAACATTCGACTCTAACTATTACATACTTCGAGTTTGAGAACATGACCAATTGACCACACACTGGCGTTTGCCATAAGCCTCTATGTTTACATTCAATACACACAATTTGTTTTTATTTAATTCGCGCCGGATATCCGGAACTCCACATCCTACCGCGTGATATGGCGTACAACTGTTATAATAAACAAAGTAGCACAATTAATTATACATAGTTGTTATTTACATGTATTGTGTTGTTACTAACTTTCCCGTGTCTATTGTTACAGTTAGTTTGACGCTTCCATCATCATGGAACAGATACCACCACCCAAAGAGGTGAAGATCCTCGAGACCGCCGAGGATATTCAGGAACGTCGTGAACAGGTAAATATGTTTATTTATAATTATTTTACTTTCACAGCTTTAACTTGAAGAGATGTCTTCAAGTAAAACCAGTATAATACCTGGCTCCGTGTTGACATTAACGTATCCATGGAGTCTTGCATGCGCTTCTCCATAATCGTAATCGTAACTTAATTTTTTTTTGACTGACATCTTGATATTTCAAAAGTGTCTGTAGAAAATGCTTCGAATCTTGAATCTTTAGCATAGCATATTCAGCCTATTAATGTTCCCACTGCTGGGACTCAGGCCTCTCTAGGAGAGGGTAATGGGCCGTAATCCACCACGCGGGCCCAGTTGGTGGATGTCACATATCTTTGGATTTTTTATGAATCTTTAGATCGTAATAATGATTAGGAAATGAAATGACGATCAAATTAAAAGTTTTAATTAAATGCTTTGAGGTTTGAGTTGTAGCTATGGGTTTATATTTACTTCGTCACATTGAGAAGGCCTGAATCCCTGCTACGTTAACATTGTTGAAGACCGATTATGATGTTCCAACAATCGACTTACGCGAATGTCGTATACATGTTGTTCTGTCTAGACATGTTTCTCCAACCGAGTAATGAATTCTACTCGAGTACATACATAAGTAAATTCGAACTTTCTATTAGGACCACATATACATATTATTTACTCAAAGAAAGCTGAGGTACGTAGTGCAGGGCTGCGGGAATGTTCGAAAGAGTTACTGAGGCCCTGGAACGCAAAAGGCTACTGAAGGAACACATGTGTGTTTTAGTTAGCACTACCTCTCGCTTCACCCAGAGCGCAAGAAGTTATTTCATGATTTCTACCTCAAATAAAGGGAGAAGTAGAGCAGACGTATTAAACAAAATAATAAAAAGATTGTTTGGAATCGGTCCAGTAATCGGGGAACAAATAAAAAGAAATCCAATAAATTGAAACCTCCTTTCTGAAGTCGGACCTCGTGAGTTTGGCGCAACATCTATGAAACTAAGGCACCACATAAGATTTAAACTAACTACTACAAGTAATAGAGTTCTCCGCGCGACTAGAACATACCGATATGTATAACAGCCTAAAATTAACCATTGGGCAGTTGCCCGGACCAGTTAAATCACCCGTCAGGTCGAGGGATCCTCCCTTTTCAACGAAGGTCTGCGGCACTTTACACACTATTCCGCATACTTCTAAACTTAGTGACTAGTGGTGGACGATGTTGGTCGCTTTTTAAAACGTCTAAAAGTTTTATGTGTAGCATTCATAACATATTCGTTGTTTTTACAAAAGAAATCGCAAATTAAAGTTGCACTTACATAAAGGATGTAGCAAACGAGATGCAGACGGTATCCGTTTCCCCTTCGCCTATTTGCATACACAGCGGACCCAGTTACGATGTACTAACTGTATAAGCGGAAAGTAATCACTCATGCCTGCCGCTATGCTGTGCGCTATGGGTACTGGGTACATTAGTGTTGAATATAACGAGTGTAATATGGTAACTGATGTTGTTGAAATAGTCATAGTCATAGTAGTTTATTGGTAAGGGATTCTTACAAGTCATATACAGGGTTACAACAACTTTTGACTTTTGAGAACTCTACGACTTTTAGGGTCTGTTTCACAATGTACGGATAAAGTGCCACATACCTATGTTACACATAAATTATTCGGATGATAAAAGTTCTGAATAACAAACTCTGCGTTTCACAAACATATTTTATCTGACACTTAACTATCTGGGACCTATATGGAAGCGCGGTGGCAACACCATATACATACGTTCCGTTTTTTGATGTAATTTTATTAGTTACAAAGAAAGTTAACACAAACTATTTATAAATTTATTTTATTTTACACTAGAAGTATGGTTTTACTTTAATATTTTTGTATGATTATTTATTATTCACATAACGGTTAATATTCTATAAAAAAAACTTATACAAACGATTTAATGGTAATTGAATATTGCTTGTAACGAAACGGGATATTGTTTGACAATGACAATTGACAGTCGGTAATACCGTGGTATTTTTAAACTGTTTCGTTTATTTGTTGTTCTGATAGTTTTGTTATTCTTGCGATTTGAGTGAACTTCTTTCTTTAAATAAATAGGTATCTTAAAAGTGAAAAATGACCACACCAAAACGTGAACGAAGTGTTAACTTCAGCCGGGAAGAAGTTGAGCTTCTAACTTCTCTTGTTGCTCAACATAAAAATATTTTTGAAAATAAGAAGAGTGACGCAGTCACTTGGCACGAAAAAGAACAGTGCTGGAAGACACTGGAAGCATTGTTTAATAGCACAAGCGGTACGAACTTTCGGAGTGCTAAAACTTTAAAAGCGAAATACGAAGGGATAAAGCGGACAACTAGAAAAAAGGCTGCTTTAATACGTGCTGAAACATATCGCACGGGAGGGGGGCCCAGTGCTGCTCCTCCTCTGACGCCTATAGAGGAGAAAGTTAAAGAAATGATATTGTTGTCTGTTGATGGAACTCAAAGTGAATTTGATTCCGATCATGTTGGTAAGATCTTAAGTTTTAAATTGTTATTAGTTGTATACTAGTGTATCAATTTAACTAGTCAATCAATAATTTGTATATAAGTGAATTAACTTATTCAGCCTTGTGGTGAACAGAATACATCTGTCCCACCCCTTCTCACCTTATATAATTTTCTTTATGTTGCAGATTCTATACAAATACAACCTAGCCAAGAAATATGTTTTACTGTAGGCTCAGAAAATATTGAAATAACAGAGATTGTCGCAGACAATAAATGTGTCGAACCAGTGGATGCAGATGAGCATCACATAAGTAAGTTAATTTTTCTACATGTAAAGGCCAGTTCTACTACCACCAACTAACTTTTTATTTTAAACTCTCCTACTTTTTGCTTTACAGTTGAAGACCAACCTACACAAATTGAAGATTCTGATGAGGAACAGGCATCAAGTAAAAAGATAAGTAAGTAGTGTTCCTGATGTGACTCAGTATTACAATACTAGATAAGCATACCTTCAACATGATCTCATCTTTTCTTTTTAATTTCAGCTCAACATATTACACCCAAAAGAGTTGCCAATGACGAGAAGTGGACTAATTGGAAACCAAAATCTCTGCGTTCCAAAAAACATCCTGCTTTATGTAAGTTCTTTTATATTAGCGTTAAGATGAACGAAGTGCTTAGATTATGTTATTATTTAGAAAAATTTGGGGTTTAATTTGTCTTAGCATGTAGCAATGTAACTACCTACTAAAGGAGACCTACATGTCCTGCAGTGAGACATGTATGAGTCAAAAGAATGATATTGATACAAGCTTGTTTAATTTTTACCAATATTCAAAAAGTATATAAAAAATCTTGTTTCAGCTGCTGAAAAGACGAAAAAGCCGTTTGAAAGAGTAGCAGATTCAAAATTAGTTATTGCAGAGGTGCAAAAGCAGATTCTGGAGGAAGAATTCTTAAATAAAAGAAGGAAATGGGTCTTTGAAGAGGAAGAAAGGGAGCGCAAAAGAAGGCAATGGGCCTTTGAAGAGGAAGAAAGGGAGCACAAAAGAGAAATGTGGGCATTGGAAAAAAAATACTTTTTAAATAAATTTGAAAATTAATCCGTTTTTTTTTTATTTTATAACTTAACACAGAATACATAATAGTATATAATAAAATTATAAGCTGCCATATTTTTAAATCTTTTGCTGCCATAATGAAATGCAAAATTCTGAAATAAATGACTATTATTATTATAGTAACAAAGCAAAATAATCATTAATTAAATTACTTCGCACTGTTGCATCCCCCATATTTTCTAGTCTACTTTGATTCACATCAAGTTCATCTGGCTCATCTACTGGGTGGATGACTTCAAAATGTTCATCTCGCATATCTATTGCAATGTTGTGCAATATTGCACATGCCACTATTACGGCCTGTACACGAGATACAGACAACAAAATTTTTTTTGATAATATTGGGAATCTATTTTTCCAAACACCATAGGTTCTTTCCACTACATTTCTGCTTCTTATCTGGGACTCATTATAGAGATGTTCTGCTGGAGTTATGGGAATTTGTAGTGGTGTAAGTAGGTATGAAGTATTTTCATATCCTTTATCACCGACAATCATACAATTACCAAATTCTCCATTTTGAAATCGTTGCTTGATAAAAGAATTATTAAATATAGTTTGATCATGTGCTGCTCCTGGCCATCTAGCCACTATGTCCAAAATCTTTAACTTTGCACTCACTACAGTTTGTACATTAAAAGAAAATTGTGACTTCCTGTTTCTCCAGTCTTCTGCACTGTTTCCACCTGAAAATAATGAAAACAGAATTTATAAAACACAGGAGCTTTATTTAATCATATAATATAGATACATAGTTTGATAGATAGCTACTGGATACATAAGTAGGTATTATATACTATTTAGAAGGTTTATTCATATTATATAAGTAATTTATTTTTTACCTGGAGATTTTATAGGCACATGGGTACAATCGATAGCACCAATGAGTCTTGGGAATTTAGCTACATTATAGAACTCTTGCTGGATTTCTTGAGTGTTGGTTGGAAATTTGATAAACTCCGGACACAATCGTGCAATAGCTTGTGAAACCAGGTAGACAATGCGACTGGCAGAAGCTTTGCTGACACCAGAGAAATCACCTACTACTGTGAGAAAGCTTCCCGTCGCGTAAAACCTCAATGTTAACAGTAGACGAGTAATTGGCCTTATAGCGCGATTCCTGAAAAAGACATAGTTTGAGTTAGATAACCTATCTAAAGCTAGACGGAGGCGTACCATTATAAAATAATGCAAGTTGTAGGTTAGGTTAAACACTTACCTTTCTGTAGTTACAGATATTGCTTTCTTAATAATTGAATGCACAAACATTACAGCTTTCTTAGTAAGTCTGAAGCGCGCCCTAAAGTCCGTTTCGTCTAATGTCTCCATATAGTTTATTCTTTCCCGATACACAGGATTCCTGCGTGGTATTGTGAGGCTTTCAAAATATTCATCAAACTCATCTTCAAGAGTCTCAAAAATCTCCATTGTTGTTATAAGTAGTCTACCTCGGTTATTAATTAAAACAAAACACCACGCTGATTCCTTTCTGATAATATCGATATCCGTGGATAATACAGACAGAAAGACAAATGTGTTTTACGTGAATAGACAACACGACACGAACGAAAGAAAGACACCGTTATTAAATTTTTACTGTTAAACACACTACTTATGTTTAAGATAAATGCGCTTGAAGATATATTTGCCACTTCGTCTGACCTATAATTTATGGTGGACTTTATGTCACACATACCGCTATTTGACAGTCGTGAAACGCAACAATTGTGTTTATCCTACGAATAAGTAACAAATAGCCTATTCGAAACTTGTGCAGAACTTATCGGTACATTGTGAAACAGACCCTTAATAATTTATCATATTTTAGTTCATCAGATTTTCGTACAAAAATAAAAATATTTAAATTGAACGTTCTGAATGTTACGAAGTCTATGCTGGCGTATCAATTTTCTAGTGTGATGAGTACACGAAAATGATGCGAATGCTTGCTAGGTAGGTGTGATGACAATGATTCGGAAGCCTGCTTCCTATTATTAAGGAAATGGTACGTGGGAGCCGTAAGACTCCCCCCCCCCGCAATACGGCAAAATACAGAGTTGAAATATGTTAGATAGAACAACGAAATCTTGATAAATGTGTTAGGTTTTGTAAAAAGTCATAGAACAAAAGTTGTTGTTTATGATGTTCTTAATTAGCACCTTAGAGGTTGCTAGTGTTTTACAAATAACCCTGTATAGAATTTTACATTATACTTAGTCAATAAAATGATTACATACAATGACAAATAAATAAAATAAAATACAAAAAATAAAACAAGTAAATAGAAGTCTAATCACAAATTAAAATAAATCATAATACAAAGTCTGTTGCAGCCTCTGTTGAATATCTAAATGTTGGCGCAATGGGGGTACTTACTTTTTAACTTGCCTTGATGTACCTAAGACCCATTTAAGCCAGTATTTCTTGCGTGTTATAAAGCAGTAAAGTTGGTAACTATTACATATTATATACTATTTACAAAGTAACTAAGAGATTTTTTTGTAAAGTATTTTGGCAAAGAATTTATTTGTTACTTTTGACGGCATAGTTGGCGCAGTGCTTGATCAATAGACTCCTGCGCTGCGTGTCCCGGGTTCATTCTGGCACCGAACAAATAATTTTATGGCCTGTTTGGATAAGTTCCGAGACGAAGACAACACAGAAGTAATACAATTACATAGTGCGGAGCAAAGGTGAAAAAATAAAAATAGCAGCGTTTTACCTTCAAATAAAACGCATGTTGTGTCCGGAGACTCATTCGGGGTCATATAAACAATATTTGAGTCTAGCATCTTCCGTTTCCGTGTCACATCTATATGGGTATATGCTACAATCTCCCACCATCATGACGTATTTCCGCTTTCGTTCACCAGGTGGCTGCAGCGCGCCAACTCGTTCATTGTGGCCTCAAAATCCTACAACTTAAGAAGAAATCAAACCAGGCAGTCTTTAAAAGTATGACCCCGAATGAGTCTCCGGACACAACATGCGTTTTATTTGAAGGTAAAACGCTGCTATTGTGTCCTTCGGCCTCATTCGGGGTCATATAAACAATATTTGAGGCTTTGTTTGTTATCGCCTGGTGAACGGGACGCCAATGTGTTGTAAATGATACAAGTTAATTTTAAAGCAAAATAATAATTACAAGATAATTACAATCTTAACCTTTGATTACAAAATAAACAAAAACATTTATACGTACCAATTATGAAATATCCTTAATAATCTTAATTGTATTTGAATTAACTTACCACAATCATCATATTTTATATTTATTTTAATTTATCTTAAAAATTAATTAATTGGCTGAAAAAGATGAATCAAAGAGCTTCCTTGTGGTGGGATCACCTCTCTCCTATAATGTCTTTTAAAAGTATTACCAGATTTCCAATTAGCCCGTGTCATTATCTCATCAAGAGGTTCATTATCCAACCAGCTTCGTGAAGCTACTGCTGAACGGAAACTACCTGGAGTAGCTTCAATTCCTGCTTCCTTCAAAATAGATTTAACCCAACCTGCCAAAATAGTTCTAGTAGCTGGTTTAGCTTTTCCACAAGCAGTAATAAATAATCTATCACTAGAACAAAGTAACCGACGCTGTTTCCCAGTGTCTATAAGTTTTTTAAGCCAGAACACTGGATCAAGAGCCACCCTTTCAAGATTGCTTAACAACTTCCAACCTGACTGTACATGTGTTTCGGAATCAGTCTTCGAACCAAAATGCGGCCAAAACATAATGCTATTCTCACCTATTATACATCTCTCTGGGGACACGCTAAGTAATGTTAAGTCATGTACTCTTCGCCCTGAACACAACAACAGTAGCACTGCACAAACCCTTGAAATTTCATATAGACTATGACTTTCAAGAGACCTACTGCCCAACCAACCTATCAAAGATTGAGGGTCCCAGACAGAGGGTGGACACTTTTTAGGTTGATGCAATGCTATAGCTTTAATCATTTGTTTTACCAAAATATTTGAACTTAAACGGGCCTCACTTTTTGTATTGCACAAAGTAGATACAACAGATTTATGAAGAAGAATGGTACGATAAGACAACTTTTCTTTTAAATGTAAATCCGCCAAATATCGAGCCAATTCACTACCTGTAGGGTCGGAAAAATTTACACCAAACCTGGAACACCAATTCAACCATCTTTGCCATGCTGGTCTATATGTATTCAAAGTAGACGCCCTCCAACCTTCTTTGAGTAAAGACTTTTGTTCTTCAGACCAGTCTCCTAAGGATTCAGACCACCCCCACATTTCCATACTTCTAGATACAGTTCCTTCACTCGTGATGGTGGCTGCCCGGTCCTCGTGTCTACTAGTACTTTCGATAACCTGTGAATTGTGAATGGAGGCGCTATCGCTCTTGTCTTCAAATCTGCTCTCCAGAATGCTCGAGACCACCTCGGTGCGACTATCAGAAATACACCTCGAGCCTGATTTAGATGCATTAGTACACGAGGTATTAAACTCGGAGGAGGAAAGACCCAAGCTAGACGAAAGTTCCATTTGAATGCGAAAGCGTTGTGCCTCCATGCTCGCTGATCCCTTTGATCTAGAGTTACGTAACAAGGTACTACGTGAGCCGTGCTGGACGCAAACAGATCTACCTGGGGAACACCCCACTTCGCAAAGACAATGCTGGTGAACTCGGGGATCAGATGCCATTCCTGTAACCTCGAATGACGTGACAGACCGTCCGCCACGTTGTTGTACCTGCCTGGAATGTGATGGGGAACAACATGAATATCGTACTCTTGAAGAATTTGAAAAATCTGATATATTAACTTCATCAAGGTCTGCGACTTGTTTCCCCCCTCCTTTCTTAAGTACGCTACTACCGCCTTGTTGTCGCACTGTAAAAGAAGTGAGGTGTGACTCAGAGACGGAGCGAATTCTAACAAACATTTCAGAATAGTTAACATCTCTTTGTGATTCGAGTGAAGCCGCTCTTCTTGTTCTGTCCAGGTGCCCGAAATGTGAAGACCGTTCAACTCCGCCCCCCAACCTGTATCTGCTGCATCTGTGGTTAAAAAGGTTTTTGCTTGTAGAAGATGAAGCCTGGACTTTTCCACACAGTGAACCTTCCACCATCTCAGTTCTGTTAGCACCTCCGCAGGCAAGGGATAAGTCGACTGATATGGCATTTTCAGGACTAGGTTGCAATAAGCTAGGAGATGACGAAAATTTAAGCGACCCATTGGAACTACCAGTCGAGCAAAATTCAGAACGCCTATAATACTCTGCATTTCTCGAAGAGACGCCTTCTGTCGTCGAAGCAACTTCGCCAACACTATTTTTATATTTCGAATCTTGTTTTCTGGCAAACCTTTTTGATTTGTCCAGGGACTCCATATCAAACCCAAATACTCTATTATTTTTTGAGGGACTAGAATCGACTTCTCCCTGTTTACCTGCCAACCCAACTGGCTCAGAATTTGGAGAACGATTTCGACGTGTTTTATAAGCGTCGCTCTGTCCTGTGCTACTAGAAGATAATCGTCGAGAAAAACCACTACACGTATGCCTAGATTCCTGAAAATCTCGGCTGTCCAATTTGTCAGCGATGCAAATACCTTTGGCGCTGTCGCCAGGCCAAATGGCAAACAAGTCATTTGCAGTAACCGGTTTCGATATATTAGACGTAGAAAACAACGGTGAGCAGGTGCTACACTTACATGGTTGTAAGCTTGCCGAAGGTCTATTTTGACCATCCAATCCCTTTCCTGTATGAAATCTGGAATCCGATTTACCGAAATCAAACGAAATTTGCTTATTATTAGATAATTGTTTAAACTTTTTAAATTGAAAATAGGACGGTAGGTTCCGTCGTTTTTGCGAATTAGAAAGAAATTTGAGACAAAACTCGGGGTTAAGGGGGCATGTTCTAAAATTTTCTGTTTCAACAGATCTTGTATTACTATGTCCATCTCTGGAGATGGTACAGTGAGATTGCAACGTTTCACCTGCCTTGGTGGGACCAGAGGCGGTTTCTTTCGAAATGGAATTCGATACCCCTTTACTATTTTTATTAATGGTTTTGGCGCTCTCAAACTTGTCCATTCCGTAACATAATTTTGTATGCAACCCCCCCAAAATACCTGATCCGAGTCAGAACTTTTTATTAAATTTACTCGAGCCTCTACCTCGTACGTTGTTTTGCGGTTCATTTCTCCGAAAACTAGAGGTCTGGTACGGGCGTTGACCAGCCAGCTGTCCTCTTGGTTGGGGACGAAAAAATTTTGGATTCATCGCGTGATAATTATAAAAAGATTCTACACTCTGTGGAAGAGGAAATCTATTGTTCATCGTCAGTGCCGACGGGCGACTGGACGATCTATATCCACTAGGTCCAGGGTACGCCGCCTGGGGTCTAGGGGTTTTCTTTTCTTGCGCAGCAAAATTGACTTTACTTGTATAAAAAATTTTGTTGATACCGCCGTTATTCTTAACAAATTCACTAAAAGGTACTTTATCAAACAAAAATTCACTTGACGGCGGTATCTTTTTCAAACATGGCTTAAATGATTTTTCTTTTAATTGTTTAATGAACACTTCGCGCCTTTGTTCTATTATATCGGCTCTACGGCCGCACACCAATTGCAAACAATCACGTGAAATCTTATGATAATCACCAGAGAAAATTTCTTTTAATTTTAATGCCAACTGGTCTGGCTCCACGCTGCCAGAAACCCTGGCCCAATCAACTAACTGCCTAAAACCCTGCTGCATAGCATCACTTTGCATTACAAGTGCGCGAGTAACAGCGCCTAGAAATCTATCAGCTGAAGGTAGATGACAAACTTTTTCTAAAGACTTGATTTCATCGTTTACTTCAAGGTCAACATATCCAGGACGAGCATTATAAACTTTTTGCGATTCCATATATCTAACATTATTCCAATTATCATTGTTGAAATATTGAATAGAATTTAACAACTCCAACTGATTTAAAGGAGTAGTCGTAACAGCTGGCTCCTTTAATTGCGTTGCCAAATCAAAATCAAATGATTGAAACTGTGCAGGATCTGGCCCTGGTTCCAAGTGCCCTTCCGGAACTGGTTGTTCCTGCACCGATTCAAATGTATCACCATCCGTAGGGTTATCGCATTGATAATTTTCATAATACGGATGTTGAGGGTAGTATAAATATAAATTTTTCAAATCACTGACCTGTTTTGCAAGTTTTTTGATTACCTTGCTTTGTCCTCGGCTACGCTTACTTTTCTTCTTCTTACTCGCCTTCTTCCTCTTACGGGATCTTTCCACCTGTTCAGTCTCCAACTCGGACTGTGATGACTCCGAGGAACTTGAACTTGACGAATCCAATGAAGAATCGGATTCGTTGCGGTTACGTACACTATCCGCCATTGTAAGAAAATCAAATTCCTAAACTTTGTTTAAAAAACGAACACTTTTTTTTTTTTTTTTTTTTTTTTTTTTTTTTTTTTTTTTTTTTTTTTGCATATACCGAATGTTATTTTATAAAGTATCGAACGTTAACAACGTTAAACTTTAAAAGATGTGATCCGTCCGAAAAACAGGACGCCAATGAACGAGTTGGCGCGCTGCAGCCACCTGGTGAACGAAAGCGGAAATACGTCATGATGGTGGGAGATTGTAGCATATACCCATATAGATGTGACACGGAAACGGAAGATGCTAGACTCAAATATTGTTTATATGACCCCGAATGAGGCCGAAGGACACAACTATAGATGTATCTGATTTGATGGAATCAAATGAAACCCTGCGTTATGTGGACAGGCGATCAAACCCAACGTCCAAGCGCCTAGTCACGCGTCACTTCAATTGATTAAGTAAATTCAATTCAATTGATTAATTAAAGTGATAATGTGGCACTAAAGTAGCACACTACTGATAGGTGGCAACTTGTCACATCGCGTATGATTCATTTAGATTTAACCTTTTAGAAACATTGAAGAAACTAGAGCGCCACAAAGGAATAAACAGACATAGGTACGTAGACTGATGACACATAACCTTCCCTTTCATCGCGTAGACGGTTAAAAAGCTCTACTTGACCAGTTCGCAATATAATGAATCTTGTAGATTAAGTGCTTTCGCAGAATGACTCTTTCTCAAAAGGTCGTTTTCTCACAATGCCTCTTTAGCAAAATTTCGTATTATGCGACTTAAATAAAGTCAAGTTTAAAAAAAATGTTTTTTTTTTCGCCTAAGTCGATTAGGTTTCGTTGCACTGTTTCGCAAACTCGAAAGCATTATTATGCAATTATTTCAATTAAACCATTCACAGGTACTTTTTATAATTACATAGACAAGTATACAAGCTCTGCTTAGCTTGGGACTAGACGGCGTTGTGTGATAGTTGTGGAATATTATTATTATTTGATAAGTCCCAGTCGGTCAATCCAAACAAAGATGAAGCTATTTGCACATTCCGAAAGAAGAAGATCGCACAAGCAATTTATTGCCTCTATTAATTGAGGAAACGCTTTTAGCCAAAAATAAAAGATAAGATAGTAACATCTTGCCGAAAATAAACTGACTATCATTACTTGATGCGTGAATAACTGACGTATGAACAACTGTGTCTACGACGCGATGTTCACGCATGTACAGTGTCGATGGGCCTACAGGAACGGTATTGATTGACGAATGAAAAGTTGATTCTATATTTAGAATAAGGCCTTGACCTGGCAATTTGCCTTGCTTGCTAATGTTCCCTCTCTTATAGAGGCGGCTGGAGTCCCAGCAGTGGGAACATTACAAGGCGGAGTAGGCCATGCTTGTCAACATAGAAAGTTCTGTTTATTTTATGCGACGACTTCTTGTTAGGTTAGCGAAAGAGTTAACCAGGCCCTTGAACATAAAGAGCAACTGAAGGAACTCAGGTATAGTCCGTAAAATTCTGACACGCTCTGCCGCTCCACCCAAAGCTGCTACTCCAAGTTATTTGGAGATTTCTGATCTAAATAAAAGGTTAACGTACTTATTAAAATATTTGGTCAGATAAGATCGGTTTTTGAGGCCGAAATAGACAAAATTGCCAGGTTGGGAAAGACTTTCCCACAAGCTATTACCTAATATATACTTTTTATACACAAAAAATAATTTGTTTAGTGATTTTCTCCAAGTAACTTTAAAGGCGACAGTTTGCATGTATGTGTGTATGGTTAGGTAATTCTCCACGCCAAACGGCTGAATGGATTAGGATTAAATTTTGCGCACGGGTAAACTATGTCTAGAATAGCAAATGGGATACTTTTTTTTAACGTGGGAGTATGTTCTCTCGAGATGATTTTCTACATGCACGCGGCCGAAGCAGCTTGCAGAAGCTAGTTTCATAATACATGTAATTTATTTTCGTACACGCTAAACGTTTTGTTTTTTCCCACAGGTCCTGAACCGCTATGAAGACTTCAAGCAGGAGGCCCGCGCCAAGCGCGAGAAGCTCGAAGACTCTCGCAGGTTCCAGTACTTCAAGCGTGATGCTGACGAGCTGGAGTCCTGGATCCAGGAGAAGCTGCAGGCCGCCAGCGATGAGAGCTACAAAGATCCTACTAATCTTCAGGTACGCTTACAAGCTTCTGAATTTGATTATTTCAACAGAGTCCAGGATTCAAATTGAAAAGGCTCATCTACATCTGGAGTGAAGGCCGTTGTAGCTCACGCATAATTACCAAGGACTAAGTGTGGAAACCAGGCCACAATAGATAGATAGTACACGACCATGTTACACCACCCTACTCATTCCTTTGGTCAAGTGATCTACAGTGGCTTATCGAAGTGAAAGGAAGGTAATAAGCAAACTAGTAACATGTACACTGACAACACCATATTTTCCCAACAGGCCAAGATCCAGAAGCACCAGGCCTTCGAGGCCGAAGTGGCAGCCCACTCCAACGCCATCGTAGTCCTCGACAACACCGGCAGTGAGATGATCTCAGCCGGTCACTTCGCTTCAGAGACCATCCGTCGTCGCCTGGATGAGCTGCACCGTCTGTGGGAGCTCCTGCTGTCCCGTCTGGCTGAGAAGGGCATGAAGCTGCAGCAGGCTTTGGTGCTGGTGCAGTTCTTGAGGCACTGCGATGAGGTCATGTTCTGGATTCATGATAAGGTGAGTGTTTCATGATGTTTTAACCTTGTTATCGCCGTAACAGATTGGTTGACTGTCAGAGAATGCCTTGTGGCATTGAGTCCGCCAATGTACCACCACTGTACATGAAGTTTAAATAAATACCTAAAAATCGGCCAAGTACGAAATCCACTCGCGCACGACGGGATACATACCTTCCGTAGCAAAATACGGCAAAAAAAAATACGTTTGTTGCATGGCTTTGGCATGGCATTACTAGAATATTTGTCTTATTTTGTTATTAGTATTTTTTTTTTTATAGCGGCTACAGAAATACATCTTATATAAAATTTCAACTGACATATAATCAATGATAGACGAACAGTGGATTGTCACTCCACTGCCCGTCTATCTGCAACAGGGTTTGGTTTTAACCCTTGGGGTATTGAACTCTAAAAACAATACTTTCTTATAAGATTTATTAGTATTTAAGTCTGTCGTGTAGTCGTGACGGACGGACTGTAGAGGTTAATAGAGCAATATCTTTTAGAATATAATGTTAGCTGTGACATTCAAAAGGATTAAAAAACAATTAACTATAATGGGTAACTGCATTAGTCTCTAATTTGAAACTGAGTGATCTGAATTTAGTTAAATTTAGCTGGTATGGTGATGAATCGACATTATGATGAGTTTTGAGCTAAAAACCGCCGTCGGTCACCTTGTCGTCATAGTACTATGGTACTTTTTACTGCAGAAACCAAAAGATTATTCGAACGACGATTGAAAACATGCAAGTGTGGCAGTAATTGTCTTTAACACATTTAAAAAAACCAGCCATTAAAAATCAGCAGGGGCCCAGTTGGATCGAAGCCTACTGGGGTCAGGGTAATCCGAAAGGGAGCTCGAGCCCCTGTATGAAGGCTAGAAGGTACGGGGTGGGTTTTTTCTCAATAAGAGTCTGATACTATCTCCCGGTCCGCCCAAGAGCGGGGATTGTCATTGGATGATTTCCCCACAATAAATAAAGCTATTAAAAAATTGACCGGCATATTGGATTTTTTGGCACTCTTTTATTTGAGACCAATGGGGAAAATCATGGGGGTACATAAAAAACAAGTCTATCTTCAGGAATCCGCCATAATGGATTGAGAATGACGTCAATTAGAACTGCTAAATAACAGCTAAATCAGTCAAAGGTAATTCATTTGAAATTAATTCGCTAGATGACATAAATTAACATACAAAAAAATAAAAAATCGTAAATCTACTAAATTAACTTCTATCCAAAAACTTTTAGCACTAGAAAAAGTACTGTGTAGGTATCCCACATCAAAAGGTTAATGTAATATGATGGTTCGCATGGGCGTAACCTACATTAGTACAATCTTGGGCGTGGACTCGTATCACCGACGATACAGCAGAAATAGGCCAAGTCAACTAAACAGTACTATAAAGATTGTTTGATATTGTTCACTTTGCCAAAAGACTGGCCAGAAATCAACTGAATATACGAGAATGACGTCACCACTTAGATGATGTATTCTTTTCATAGAGTTGTGAATAAATATCGTGATGAAGTCATCACTAAAGATGTTTTTATAGTGATCTGTATTTATAAAAAAAAAATATTATAAACTAGATGACCCAGCGAATTTCGTACCGCCTAACAGTCAATGCATGTAGTATATCTTTCGATATAGTCAACTGGTTGCGAGGAAACAAAGCCTAAGTATACGTCAAGCTACACACAATTTTAATGTATAAAAGTTATTTACGTCGATTTCGTATATTTTACGTGATGCGCGCACAGCTTATCACTTTATGTATAGATTTTTTGTTAAATTATTGGTAGGCTCCCGTTTGACCACTGTCTCGCACCTTTTAGTAAGAGGATGTGGTCGATGATAGAACATGTTTGCCTTTAAGGAACCAATTCCATCTTGACTTAAAGACCTTCAGGTTGTAACTTTCAGGAAGCATAGTCTTAACTGCTAATTGGCGACAATAATATTAGTATTCAGTAGTAGTTATATCAGTCACTGGGCTAAAGCGATGCCTTGCCGACGGCGGGCAACGGGCAGCTAGCCCCAGTCGCGAGCGGGTTGTGTTCTCACGCTTAAACAGATGTCCAATAATTCCAATGCCTGCTGTAGCTCCAGGAATGTTTGAAACAGTTACGGTGACCCTGGAACGCAAAAACAGAAACAGTCTGACACGTCCCGCTCGACACAGCGTGAAAAGTTTTTTGGATAATATTTCATCTCAAAAAATAAAATAAAAGGGTCAAAGTACCTGACCTCCTCAACTTAGATACTGAGAAACACAATACCTCTTGGTAAGGCAATCACTTGGTAACACTTCACCATATTCTAACTCCTATCTCCTCTTCGCAGGAAACCTTCGTGTGCGCGGACGAGTTCGGCTCGGACCTGGAGCACGTGGAGGTGCTGCAGCGCAAGTTCGACGAGTTCCAGAAGGACATGGCTGCGCAGGAGTACCGCGTCACCGAGGTCAACCAGCTGGCCGAGCGCCTCGTGCTGGAGGGGCACCCCGAGCGAGAGACCATCGTTAAGAGGAAGGATGTAAGTTGAAAAGGCGTCGCTATCAGAATAGACAAGTCCACCTTTAGAAAGAGGCAACGAGGCGAGTCATACGCCATATTTTCAGTTGGGTCTTGGCTTGGAAACTTTCATCATCATAAAACCAAGCTATCCCATCATCTACAATATAATATTGTTTAATAGGAGCTGAACGAGGCTTGGCAGCGCCTGCGGCAGATGGCGCTGATGCGTCAGGAGCGTCTGTTCGGCGCGCACGAGATCCAGCGCTTCAACCGCGACGCAGATGAGACCATCGCCTGGATCTCCGAGAAGGATGTGGTGCTGGGCTCAGACGACTACGGCAGGGACCTCGCTACTGTGCAGACTTTGCAGGTAAACTTGTCGATCAATATCTTTGTTTGCTTCAATATGGTGCATAAGGTGTTATAATAAATTTCTTTTAATTTCTGATGACATCATATTATAGTAAAATGATTGTCTTCTTTTTCCCCTGTTCAGCGCAAACACGAGGGTGTAGAACGCGACCTGGCGGCTCTAGAAGATAAGGTGTCAACCCTGGACGGAGAGGCCGCCCGCCTGGCCGCCATCCACGCCGACCACGCACCCGCCATCCACGCCAAGAGGGATGAGATCACGCTCGCGTGGCAGAAGCTTGTGCAGAAGGCTAAGGTAAACTTTACGAATTTTGAATATTTAAAGAAAAAAAAAAATTATTCTACTGTTGCTGTAGGTTCTAGTCGATCATGCAAAAAGTGGTCATTCAATAATTTTCGTCTTGTGTTTCTGTCAAATTTTTGGCAAAATGTTTTGAACCGAATCCTTTACGCTAAGTCACCCCTCTAAAGATCCATTACCTAATTTATTACATATGACGATTTTTACTAGTTTTTGATCACCTCCCTCCCTTAATAAGAAAAAACAAGAATAGGCCGACCTCTCTGTCCTTTAATATCTTTGCGTATTGTGATCTTACGTAAGAACAATCAAGACTCCTTCCCATCCCCTAAATCGTGTTACGTAATAAACCCTACGGACCAAACTCAGTATGACTTTTTTTGTTGATATCGACATTTAATTACATTAGGCCCAGAATTGCCATAAGTCTCACAGTATTGTCCACCCTACAGGAACGTCGTTCAGAGTTGGAGTCGTCTCACGCCCTGCACCGCTTCCTGGCCGACTACCGCGACCTGATGTCGTGGGTCAGCGACATCCGCGCGCTCATCGCGGCCGACGACCTCGCCAAGGACGTGCCCGGCGCCGAGGCTCTGCTCGAGAAGCATCAGGAGCACAAGGTACATTTTCTTGGACCGTCCGAAGGACATTGTGGAGGATATGGCCCCGCATGGGCGGAGCACCACCATGTCTTCTTAATTTGTTATTTGGGAGCTTCGTGGTAAGCGTAAAGGCGCTGCACAAACATTGAAGATCGGAAATGTCCGAGAACCTCATCTGTGGACAAATTTTCTTTGCTGCGCCTAATTTGGTTGCGGAGTTTGGGGGTATTGATACTCCTGAACAGCCTCACAATTTTTGCCTGACAGCTTTGCTAATCTACTACGTCCGTATCCGTTGATCGACTGTGGTTCAAGATAATGACAGATCATAAATTGGCATCTGTATTTCCAGCATTAAAGTTGGAAGTAATCATGTGTTCAAATTGTGTACTAACGCACGTGGTACCCCAGGGCGAGATGGACGCGCGCTCCGACGTGATCCACGCGTGCGGCGCGGCCGGCCAGGCGCTGCTGGACAGCGGCCACCGCGCCGCCTCCGACGTGTCGGCCGCGCTCGACAACCTGCAGCGCGAGAGCGACGCGCTGCACCAGCTGTGGGAGCAGCGCCGCGTACTGTACCTGCAGTGCATGGACCTGCAGCTCTTCTACAGGGACACCGAGCAGGCTGATGCCTGGATGCACAAGCAAGAGGTGACTATATCTTTATGCCATTGTCTTTTGCGACATTAACCCTTTTACCCATTTCCTATTCACCAGGGTCATGTGTTTGCGACTAGGTACTCTCTCTTTTAGCTCTTCAATCCCCCATAGGTGACAAAAGAGCTGATGAGATGGAGTATTTAGTCGTGCATGAGAGACCTTGGCGGAATAAATACGAGACTATTTGTCGAATATATCCGATGTAGACAGTTAAATGGTTAACATCAAGATATCCTAACTTTGCGATTTGTTTTTTCCAATAAATTAGAGTCTCTAAAATAAAGCAACAGTTCTGGAAATTAATCAATAAGCAGACAAATGTACAATAGACTTTTTATTGTGTTAACGATTTCATGTTTCGTAAAAACAATAGTTCAGTTCAGAAAAATTACTTGTCTCATTGATAAAACACAATTTATTTGTCTCTTTCCAAATTAGCTGATAAAAAAACACTTACGCTGAGAAAAGCACAGTCCTCATAATAAACATCTAAAATATAATCCTTCCTTCCTTCTTCATTCAGGCTTTCCTCGCAAACGAAGACGTAGGCGACTCTCTAGATTCCGTGGAAGCTCTCCTCAAGAAACACGAGGACTTCGAGAAGTCCCTCGTGGCCCAGGAAGAGAAGATCAAGGCTCTGGACGAGTTTGCGTCCAAGCTCATCGAGGGACAGCATTATGCTGCTGACGACGTCGCGCAGAGGAGGGAAATGGTATGTACTTATTGTCACATGACAAGATTTTCGTTGATGAGTGAAAAAGTTTTAAAACGCGCGTCATCGGCGTGCTTTTTTCCTTTTAAAAGTCTACAGGCTGCGCCTGACTCGCGTGCGTATTGCGTCTCTATCGCTACAAACACGCGTTACCGACGCGTTTAAAAAACGTGGTGTGTTCAGGCCCTGTTCTTTTTCAGTTTCACATTGGCGTCGCTACCAGTTCGCGCAGCCAAGAAAATGCATACAGTTCTATAGTGTGTAGTATTTTATCTGGCAATTGACCTTTTTGGTGTCATGATCTGGTTACATCATAGCGTCAGATATCAGGGAGAAGTCATTTGATGATTTATCACCCCAAAAAAAGTGATTTCAATAAAGTTGAGCCTACCATTTTAGGGTCCCGTACGGTTTATAGGTCACTTTAATTATGAAAACGCGGTATTAAAGATTAATTTAGACTTACGGAGACGTTACTGCTATTTCGATTAGGATGGCTTTCTAATAGTAATATTTTGTGACAGTTGTTGGAACGCCGCGCCGCCCTCTTGGAGAAATCCAGTCAGCGTCGTGCTCTGCTGGAGGATGCCTACAAGTACCAGCAGTTCGAGCGCGACTGCGATGAGACCAAGGGTAACACATCTTATCTACATGTATAAAAGGAGAAACTGACTGATATACATGATGTGCTGACACAGCTGAAACTACTGAGATTATAAACATGAAATTTTGCATAAAGCTTCCTTTTATGACATAGGCGAGCAGGTACCTACCGATATACTTCAAATGTAGCAGAAATAGTAACCTAAGAAAATTGTAATTATTTATTTTCAGAAAAACCATAAACACTGAAATTGGTTTTATTTTGCTAGCTAAATTAACAGAGATATGCAATGCATAGTTGAAAAAGAGTACTCTGGGCACTTTTATTCAAATAGCTCCTCAATTAACTAAGATATAGAGCTGAAATCTAGTCGATCAAATAATATTACCCTCACAAATCACATAGGTTCCCATTGGGGGAAGTTATGCTATGGTCTATTTCTAGGTCCTTTGTAGAATGTCCTCTAACAGTGTGTATTTCTTAGGCTGGATCAACGAGAAGCTGAAGTTCGCGACAGACGACTCATACCTGGACCCCACGAACCTCAACGGCAAGGTGCAGAAGCACCAGAACTTCGAGCAAGAACTGCAGGCCAACAAGCCGCGCATCGACGAGATCACCGTCACCGGCGCCAGACTGCTGGAGCAGGAACACTTCGCTAAACGTGAGTTACATTGAAAAAGAGCTGCAGGCCTACGCAGGGGCTCAGCTGGGTCGAAGCTTACTGGGGCCAGGATTATCCTAAAGGGAGCTCGAACCCCGGTATGAAGGCTAGACGGAATGGGGTGGGTTTTTAGTCAGTAAGAGTCTGACACTATCTCCCGCTCCGCCCAAGAGCGGGAGTTGTCATTGGATGATTTTTGCCGACAATAAAAAAAAAGCTTCAGGCCAACAAGCCGCGCATCAACAAGATCATCGTCACCGTCTAGGAATATGTATAACCTAACTAGGTATAAGCCAAAACAAAAATACACTTGACTTTCAAGGTACTCCTCAACATCGCTATCATGTGCGAATTCTTTGGGTAAAGAATGAACCAGCTCTCTGGACTTTATCAGAACTGTTACTTATGCCATCCATCTGCATAGTCTGCTTATTCTGATCCTCATACTTCCTCCAGCTCAAATCGAGTCACGTGTCGGTGAACTGGCTGGCATCTGGGAGAAGCTGGCAGCTGCTTCTGAACTGAAGGGTAGCAAACTCCAAGAGGCGGCCGCTCAGCAACAATACAACAGGGCTGTTGAGGACATCGAGCTGTGGCTGTCCGAGGTGGAGGGACAGCTGCTCAGCGAGGACTATGGCAAGGTATAGTGGGCATTGGTATACCTATTCAGTCAGTGGACTAAGATATAGTAAATAGACAGGATAAAAATAGTACATAAAACTACAGTGTATTTACTTTAAGAGGATAGTGACTCATCATTGTCACTCAGTTTAACCATGCTCATTGACCAATTCGACGATAGTAAATTAAAAAGTAGTGTTTACAGTGAAGTAAGCACTTCAGATAAAACGGACGAGTTTGTGGTCCATTTTAAAATTGAATATACTTAACCTATTTGTGAAAATATAAGCGAAAATTCGGACGATTATGGTAAAGTTTTAAAGTAATTACTAATTATTTAATAATTATATTTGAAAATACGTAATAAAAAATATACTACAATATTAATGCGTTAATATTTACCCCACTATGAATGAATACGTCTTTACTTTGTATATTAATACGTATTACTCATCATAATTTTTCTTCCCAGGACCTGACCAGTGTCCAGAACCTCCAGAAGAAGCATGCTCTCTTGGAAGCGGACGTCAGCTCACACGCTGAAAGGATTGACGCTATCCGCACTCAAGCGGAACAGTTTATTGAAAGGGGACACTTCGATGCTGATAACATTAAGACTAAGCGGGTCAGTATTAAATTTAGATTTCATACAGAATTAACAATGATTTCCTCATCCATTTAATGAAATGCTAGGTTAGCGTATGACTGATCTGCAGTCGAAACAGTAAGTCATATTTTGTTTGTCAATTGTTTTATCGCACGATGGGTCGCTTCAGACCAAGAAGGAGATGGCGTGAGGACTAAGATGTCTGTCTTAGGAATTGGCAAGCAGTAACTCAAAGCCGGGAACAATGGAAGGAATGGGAGGCCTTTGCCCAGCAGTGGAACAGTATAGTCTAGATATATATGGTTTGTAAACGAGATTACCTATATGTGTGTGAATGCACCTTACGAATACATCTTGTGTGAATCCACATTATTCTTAGTGTAATAAACATTGTTCCACCATCAGGACGGCCTCGTCGGTCGCTACACCGCGCTCGACAAGCCGATGGCCATCCGCAAGCGTCGCCTGCTGGACTCGCTGCAAGCTCAGCAGCTGTTCAGGGACTTGGATGACGAAGCCGCCTGGATCCGCGAGAAGGAACCCATCATCGCCTCTACCAACAGAGGTAAGCACTATGATATTGTAGTGGGTGGAGACGCAAATCAAAGGTTATTTATTACCGCTATACAACAATGCGGATTAGTAGATGTCACATAGGATGTCATTTCACATAGGATGTCGTTTCATTGGTGGATCTCGTGTTAGGAATACATATCTAATTGTCTCACAAAGCATTCCTAGTTACCTCACTCACAAAGCATTCCTAGTTCCCTCACTCACAAAGCATTCCTAGTTCTCTCACTCACAAAGCATTCCTAGTTCTCTGACTCACAAACCATTCCTGGTTCTCTCACTCACAAAGCATTCCTAGTTACCTCACTAGCAAAGCATTCCTAGTTCTCTCACTCACAACCCATTCCTGGTTCTCTCACTCACAAAGCATTCCTAGTTCTCTCACTCACAAAGCATTCTTAGTTCTCTCACTCACAAAGCATTCCTAGTTCTTTCACTCACAACGCTTTCCTAGTTATCTTACTCACAAAGCATTCCTAGTTCTCTCATTCACAAAGTATTGCTACTAGTTCTTCACAAACAACATACAAGAGGTATTATATATTTTTTTTATGGCACAATTATTGTCCCTAGGCCGCGACCTCATCGGCGTGCAGAACCTGATGAAGAAGCACCAAGCCGTCATGGGCGAGATGGCGCAGCACGAGGCGCGCGTGGACGCCGTGCGCGCCGCCGGCGCCGCGCTGCGGGACGCGGGGCACTTCGCCGCCGACGAGATCGCGCAGCGCCTGCAGCACCTGCACCAGCAGTGGACGCAGCTGCAGGAGAAGGCGCTGCAGGTAGGCCTCATGTCCTCATGTCCGTCATGGGCGAGATGGCGCAGCACGAGGCGCGCGTGGACGCCGTGCGCGCCGCCGGCGCCGCGCTGCGGGACGCGGGGCACTTCGCCGCCGACGAGATCGCGCAGCGCCTGCAGCACCTGCACCAGCAGTGGACGCAGCTGCAGGAGAAGGCGCTGCAGGTAGGCCTCATGTCCTCATGTCCGTCATGGGCGAGATGGCGCAGCACGAGGCGCGCGTGGACGCCGTGCGCGCCGCCGGCGCCGCGCTGCGGGACGCGGGGCACTTCGCCGCCGACGAGATCGCGCAGCGCCTGCAGCACCTGCACCAGCAGTGGACGCAGCTGCAGGAGAAGGCGCTGCAGGTAGGCCTCATGTCCTCATGTCCGTCATGGGCGAGATGGCGCAGCACGAGGCGCGCGTGGACGCCGTGCGCGCCGCCGGCGCCGCGCTGCGGGACGCGGGGCACTTCGCCGCCGACGAGATCGCGCAGCGCCTGCAGCACCTGCACCAGCAGTGGACGCAGCTGCAGGAGAAGGCGCTGCAGGTAGGCCTCATGTCCTCATGTCCGTCATGGGCGAGATGGCGCAGCACGAGGCGCGCGTGGACGCCGTGCGCGCCGCCGGCGCCGCGCTGCGGGACGCGGGGCACTTCGCCGCCGACGAGATCGCGCAGCGCCTGCAGCACCTGCACCAGCAGTGGACGCAGCTGCAGGAGAAGGCGCTGCAGGTAGGCCTCATGTCCTCATGTCCGTCATGGCCGAGATGGCGCAGCACGAGGCGCGCGTGGACGCCGTGCGCGCCGCCGGCGCCGCGCTGCGGGACGCGGGGCACTTCGCCGCCGACGAGATCGCGCA
The DNA here is from genome assembly GCA_949319445.1 of Mythimna lalbum. Classification (NCBI taxonomy): domain Eukaryota; kingdom Metazoa; phylum Arthropoda; class Insecta; order Lepidoptera; family Noctuidae; genus Mythimna; species Mythimna lalbum. Next base: position 23,427,497 of record OX439346.1, read on the forward strand.
GCGCCTGCAGCACCTGCACCAGCAGTGGACGCAGCTGCAGGAGAAGGCGCTGCAGGTAGACCTCATGTCCTCATGTCCGTCATGGGCGAGATGGCGCAGCACGAGGCGCGCGTGGACGCCGTGCGCGCCGCCGGCGGGCTCGAAGTTTCTTCTTTTTTACTAAATCTCAAAATCATCAATCATCCATACAATAGAAAGCCACCAAAACTAACCTTTCTCTTTTCTCCAACAGCGCAAACAAGACCTTGAAGACTCGCTCCAAGCGCAGCAGTACTTCGCCGACGCCAACGAGGCCGAGTCCTGGATCCGCGAGAAGGAGCCCATGGCCAACACGCACGACTACGGCAAGGACGAGGATTCCTCGGAAGCGCTGCTGAAAAAACATGAGGCGCTGCTGTCGGACTTGGAAGCTTTCGGCAATACTATCAAGAGTTTGAGGGAGCAAGCTGATGGATGCAGGGTGAGTTTTTATTGTTATTATTGGTAGGCTCGCGCTTGACCACTATCTCAGCTATCTGGTCGACGATGGAGCATGCTTGCTGAGAAGTAACCTATTCATTCTCGACTTAAAGACCCCCAGGGGGTACTTACCAGGAAACACAGACTCCGGCAAGGAATTCTACTCCTTAGCTGTACGCACAATATAAATGTTGCCAAAATGACATAACAGTGATAAGTTATTTAGGGTTAGTTCTAAAAATCTTTTCCTAAACTGATCTCTCTCTCATAGATAGAGCTAGGAGTATGCCAGTAGCTTGGCTTTTTATTATAAAAAAAGAACTTCTTTTTGTGAGAAATTTAGAGTTGTGTAGACTTGTCTAGGTTTTTTTTTTCAGTTTTATTCTCAACTATGTTAACCAAACTAAGTCTAACAAGTTACTATGCTCATAAGTAATATTATTTTCCGAACAGCAACAAGAATCGCCCGTGGTGGACGTATCGGGCAAGGAGTGCGTGGTGGCGCTGTACGACTACGCGGAGAAGTCGCCGCGCGAAGTGTCCATGAAGAGGGGCGACGTGCTCACGCTGCTCAACTCCAACAACAAGGTAAGACTGCAGTTATACTTTGTTAGTGAGAAAACTGATTGGAATACTTTGTGAGTGAGAAAACTAGAAATACTTAGTGAGAGAACTAAGAATACTTTGTGAGTGAGAGAACTAGGTATACTTTGTGAGAGAACTAAGAATACTTTGTGAGTGAGAGAACTAAGAATACTTTGTGAGTGAGAGAACTCGGTATACTTTGTGAGAGAACTAAGAATACTTTGTGAGTGAGAGAACTAGGTATACTTTGTGAGAGAACTAAGAATACTTTGTGAGTGAGAGAACTCGGTATACTTTGTGAGAGAACTAAGAATACTTTGTGAGTGAGAGAACTCGGTATACTTTGTGAGAGAACTAAGAATACTTTGTGAGTGAGAGAACTCGGTATACTTTGTGAGAGAACTAAGAGTACTTTGTGAGTGAGAGAACTCGGTATACTTTGTGAGAGAACTAAAAATACTTTGTGAGTGAGAGAACTCGGTATACTTTGTGAGACAACTAAGAATACTTTGTGAGTGAGAGAACTCGGTATACTTTGTGAGAGAACTAAGAATACTTTGTGAGTGAGAGAACTCGGTATACTTTGTGAGAGAACTAAGAATACTTTGTGAGTGAGAGAACTCGGTATACTTTGTGAGAGAACTAAGAATACTTTGTGAGTGAGAGAACTAGGTATACTTTGTGAGAGAACTAAGAATACTTTGTGAGTGAGAGAACTCGTTATACTTTGTGAGAGAACTAAGAATACTTTGTGAGTGAGAGAACTCGGTATACTTTGTGAGAGAACTAAGAATACTTTGTGAGTGAGAGAACTAGGTATACTTTGTGAGTGAGAAAACTAAGAATACTTTGTTATTGAGAAAAATAGAAACATATTATATTAGTGAGGATACTAACTACCCAATTCCGATAAAAGTTTATCGAAATTGGATGAAATTACAAGACACGTTGATTTTAACTTAGCTCATTATTTATTAGAGTTCTATTGGAAACTCAGACCGTTTCGAAACTATTACTAGTCACGATCGACACCAATCCAAGTTTAAAAGCTGATTCATGTGATTTTATCATCAACTTTGTAGACCTAAACATGTACTGACACGCACCTAGAGACTAGCGAATCATTTGGCGAGTAGAAAATCGTCCTCTTTCAACGTCATCACAAGCGCGCTCTTTCGCGCACGAGTACCGTATCATACGTGTAAGACTAACTGTGTAAAGCCCGCTAATAGATTACCATAATGCCAAGCGAGGCCCACTCCACCATGTTCTCCGGGCGGTCCACACAATGGTGGCACCCGAGCGTTTTTTCCGCACAAATCCGGTCCAGGTAACTCCCGAACTGGCCATGTTAGACGAGAACCTTTGTCATGCGGAAGGTGAGGCCGCCGTGACGTCTCTCCAGCCACGCCTCAAAGAGGGGACTTACTGCCATTATTATGGCGTGCCCAAACCCGCTTATACTCGTAGATAAAATTTAAACAGTTTTATGACTCATCATATAAATCACCTTCACCTAGCTAGAAAGATAACAATACATCTGTTACTAGCAGAATACATTGTGATGCAAATCAGGTGGTCAACCGTAACACACCATATGGTGTGTTACAGCTTATACATTTTTTTTTAAACCTATATCATCATCTTCCTGCTCTTGTTTCATGTCACTTGACGTCTACGCAAAACATATTTTTCTTTTATTCACTTTAGTGAACCGTCACGCTATCAATATCTCCCCTTTTTTTATATCATTCGTTGCACAATCCATCTATTATTTTTTTCGCCTCCATCCCAATGTATACTTACTCTTTTAGTATGCGTTTCATCTCTCCCCTTCACATGGCTGATATAATATTATGTACAATTTTAATAACAGCGCACTATTTACGTAGTGCGCAACAGTGAATAGTAGAGTTGCCTATTGTTCGTGAAACAAAAAAAAAACAATAACTAACGGCCTGCCTTTGGTATTAGCGACCACTCGCCGCCCCGCGCTTAGCTCCCGCTTATAGCGGCAAAATCGTAAACTGGCTGTGTGGCAACATTGTACACTAGAAATCGGCATTTAGTTTTTAATTAATAAACATGAAAATAGGGTAAATACTTTTAGTCATGAAAATTACACAAACTGGGATGAATTAGATAATTTTTCGCTACATAGATAAAGATATTACGCAAAACAGTAAAAATCGATAAAAAATGAATATTCGGTACACATGTTCACCGTCCTTGTAATTAAATGTTACACTTAGATACGAGTATTTCTTATATCATTGTGTTATCTAAGGTTTAAAATAATAACTACATAATATATGTGCGTATGAACTGTCTGCTGTATTCATAATGATAGTACATTTAAAAAGATAGAATTATATATTACATAAAACATATGTTAATTTAAAATATTCAATTGTGAACGTTATTGTCTTTACATCACATCAAATTATGCGATAAAGAGCGATCATTTTACAGACAATATCGTTTATTATATTCTGCTCAAATATCCATAAAATCCTAGAAACAATATACAATACTAAAACGAAAGTCAATAACATATTTGAATAGTAAAGACAGACCACAGATTACCACCATTCCAGCCATTGTAATATCTGGCTCGAACCGACTATGTTTATGTAACTGGCGCTAAATGGCGCACGTGAAGTCGCGAACAGTCAACGATGAAACACGACAGAGGCCGAACGCATTTATACCATAGGACGTTTTTATAAAAAGAAAAACAAACTATGTGCCAGTGCCGAACTATAGATCTGAACTTGTAATAAAAAAAGAATTGTTTTTTTTTTTTCAAATGAGGAAGTTAAATGTGTTTTTTTTTTAAATAAAAATGTAGTTTTGTCTTTTATAAGTGGCCAGTGAATCTGTTAATCTCTCTGTGATAGTGAAGTGATACTAGTGTTAAAATGATAGTGTTAAGTTGGCTAGCCGTGATGTTGGTAGACCGCCTGTTTGTACACAACAGAAAGAATGATAAGAAGTTAGAACAAAACGTGAGTTATCCGTCCGCCTTTTCTCTAACCGCTGATTTCTGGTTTAAGCATTTGAAGTTGAGTATCTTTTAAAATTATAGCTTGAAAACCAGTCACAATTTGGCGTTGAAGTAGGATTTTTTTTTTTAAAAAAAGCATGTGTTGCCTTCACACTACAAATTACTCCTGTATCACAAACGCAAACATGAAAACTCACACACACAAGACATCCAGACCCGCAACAGCTGTCAGTAGGTCGTGCGGGAATGGAACCCGCGATAAACGGCGCAGCAGCCAATCGCTTAACAACTACGCCAACCGTGCTAGTTTGACACGTTCTAAACTCAAAATACTCCATTCAGAAACTCGCCCTTAGCCTTACTAGAATAGGTCAAACTTTTAACCCAATGTAGATTTTTAGATTTATTGGCTTGTAGCAACACAATACTTTAAAAAAAAAACTGACTAGATGTGGCTTTTCAGTACTAACTTGCTGATGTTTGGAAGGAAACGTCCATATGTGTGTATATGTGAGAGAAAAGGTTTGAATGGAAAAAATAATCACTAGAATATCATAATAATAAACTTCGAAATGGATTAGATAGACAAGTAGCGCTTTCGCATCTTATTATTTTGTTTGTGAACTGTCACAATAATAACTTCACACTTCTGTCATTTCTGGGTTGTTTAACTTGATAAAATTTACTATTGTTTTAGCCTTTTCCCAGGAATTTTGCTATCTACTTCTAATAAAGTTACATCTTATTTAGTAGGTACAACACATATCTACAGATTTATTTATTAATGAACTTTCGGATAACCATCTAGAAATTATCTTATTATAAATTACGCAATAAATTCAATAACTTCACAGGCAATTTTTGTCTAAAAGGTCACTTCAACTACTTAATTTATGAAAGAAAATAAATTATTTGTATCACTAATTGTAAGTGTAGATAATTTTAGTTCATTCAAATTATCATAGTGTCAAAATAATTTTCTAGACAAAATGTTGATGTATAACTTTATATTTGAAGGTACGCGGTACATGGTGGCGTGGCAGTTTTCATCATGAAAACATGAAGAAAATTGACACGCTACCGTCTTTTCATTTCTCACGCTTTACAATAATATGACTGCCCAGTGTATTGTATTTCAAACCCGAACATTTAAACACGTAAAACTTCAAAAATAATGTACGAAGATGTTATTGTTAAATATTACTTACTTAATAATAATAACTGAGGTAACACGGTTCCCCTGGGAAGTGGGGGGTTAGAAAGAGACAAAAAGTAACTGTCCATCTCTTCAACTAAAATAAAAAATCACGTCAATTCGTCCCTCCGTTTTGCCGTGAAAGACGGACAAACAGACACACACTTTCCCATTTATAATATTAAGTATGGATTCTTCTCTTTGAATGGCGGAGTGAACGAGTTCCTCAATTATAAGTGAAATACCAAATGCTGAAAGATTTCACCCTCAAATTAGCATAACCAGGGAAACTGACGTAATAATAGTCTTATTAATACCGGTGCCGAGCCTCCCTTTCGGAACTATACCCTGGCCCCACAGTTTAGTAGGTTGGCAAAAATAGATCAACATCGTATGTACGTTTGATATGTTTAAGTTTCTCAATTTTCTAAGCTTACCCAATTTTGAAACATTATAATTTTATACATAAAGCAATGTATAAAATTAATAATATTTAATCGACTATAAAAAAAAATTGTAGGTTCGCTAAATTTCTTTTTTACTATATTTATATCTTCACCAAAAGTGAACCAATTTAGATTTATAGGTATTTATTTATTATCGTAGAACGCATTGTTGGTATAAGTGTATTGAACGGCTGGTGTTGTGTTGTGTGTAGGTTGCGAGAAATTAATTTACGATCTACGTCACAAATTGCCTAACATTTAGAATGTTAAATATACCTACGCGCTACCCAAAATGTAGAACTGTTATTTTTACTGTATAGGTAGCCCTTGGGTTAGTAGGGGACTCGCGCCTGATGCCGGATATAATCCCACTACATCATTATTTTATAGCCGGAAATCTAATTTACTGTACTATTGAGTTATACATATAAACATTGAACCCCAACAACACAAAATTAAATGATCTGGCGATATTGATTTGATATTTGTTGTATGCGATAGACCTATGGCTATAGATGCAGCCAGTTTCTCAACGTCAGTCATCAAAATCATCAGGATTTGTAGCGAGTAGCGAGTTCACAGTTCAGATCTTATTGATTTGTCGGCACGGTAGGTGTAGTAGTTTAGCGATTAGCTGCTTCGCTGCGTGTCACAGGATCCATCCCCGCACGGAAAAATATATGTACCGAGTAAAATATCTTGTGTATGTGAGTTTTGATCCTAAATATAGAAGTAATTCCTAGTGCGGGCAACGGGCAAAAAAACTTATTACGTAATTGTAATTTCGTTGAAATATTGATGTTATTGTTTCTTGATCGCCGGTCTCGTTACCGTTAATTTATATCCACCATTGTCTTTAAGTCCTGGGTTGGGCCGGATTGATTGCCATATTGTTCGCTTACAGCTTGAATTGAAGCAAGGTCGAGAGAACAACAGGAAGTCTTGCATCTATTGTTCTCTTTTTTAAACAAATTATGAGAGATTTCAGCGACTGAATATTGAAGCTGGTATTTTTGCGTCTTATCGTAATTTGTGCACGTAGTAACCAACTCTAAAATACCTTCTTCTTTCGTATCGATCTGATTCAAAGGTCCGATCAATATTTAGCCACCTGTCGCCTAGCATAAGTCGTGGAAGATGCAGGTAGCTGTGCAAGCTGGGTAGGATTGGAGGTAGAATGAGAAGAGGATGGAGGGGCTCCACACTGGCACTGTATTTGCGATAGGTCAACGATACCCCATATGAACAGATTATTACCTAATACTATTAACCCTTCAGATACCGTCAATTAGAGACACAATAGTAAGACAATAGATGCGCGGCCACCGGTGGTCGCTTGGGGATTCATGAATTAAACTTATTGGTATTCCTAATCTATTCGGTCTAATATGGTTAGCTTATCACCAGGGAAATTGGTGTATTATTTAGAAACAGCATGCGTGTATAACTTAGTATTGAAATATGTAATGTAGCTTGAAAGAAAGAGTGAATTAGAAAACGGGTATGCAATCTTGATACATTTACATAATAGTTCATGCAGCCCGTGCATGTAAAGTATGTAGAAGTATATTTTTAGGATATAGGCCATTTTTAATAAGCATAGACTGCATATAAAGCAGAGAGCATAGACTGCATATATGAACTTTTTTCTTTATATAAACTAGTGCTTGACTGCGATCCCACCTGATGGTAATGTGTATACAGTGATGCACAGTTTTGCCTTCGCTACCACACGCACGGTGTTTCGTGTACAAAGCGGCCTCCGCCCGGCAACACTGTGCTGAAACTTTTACGTGTGGTATGACCATTAGGAACACGGGACATGGGACACGGTGTTTACGGTATTTCTATTGGTTAACTAGCTAGAGCTCAAGTAATACAACTTTACACTATATGTTTAGATACTATGCGTTCCAAATAAGAAGATCGATTGCTATGTTGTGACGTCACGTCATACTAATCGAAGAAATTGGGTGGGTGAAATTTATAATATACTGTTTAAAACAATAATGTTTTTACTTCACCTAGATTTAACCAAGACTTACTAATACAAAGCAACAAAATAAATCAATTGATTCATAAATAAGTTTTCTTTGCAAACCGCACTTTTCACTCAAAATTTGACAGATCGGGGTTATTGACTTTCCTATTTTTATTTGGAACGCATTGTATATATGGGCGCAAAACCATTATTTGAATATTTTGATGAGGATTTAATTTGATCACTTCCTGCTTATTTATTTTAAATATTGCAACATCCTGTTGAATTTATATAAGGATTTCATTTGATAACTTACTTTGGAATTATTTAAAATATTACGACATCCTGTTCAATTTATAAAAAATTAAATGACAACTTCCTTTCTAGAAAATATTAGAATATCCGGTCGAATTTGTGAGGATTTAACTTGACCACTTCTTGCTCTCACACTTGACATCAGAGCATCCGGTCATATTTAAATAATTTACTGTGACAATTTCCGTTCTATTTATTTATTTTGAATATTTTTCTACCTTCATAGTGAATTTGTATGCTTGTCAATTTCTGTGTATAAAAATCGATGTAATGTGATTAGAAAGGCACATTTTCGCAAACCATGGAAGAAACACGTTGAACTGAAGTAATGTATTTCTTTACTAACACTCTACATTTCCTCACACTAACTGTGTATTTCGTGTGACGTCGACTCCGATGACGATCATGCGCCGACATTCAACTACTTACTTTTCTGTTTCTACCACTTTTAACGTTACAATTTTCATTTGTCAACCGTACTTAGGAAGTAGTATAGCTTGTCCAGAAGTAGTGCCTTATCATCTCCTTACGTTCGCAGGACTGGTGGAAGGTGGAGGTCAACGACCGTCAAGGCTTCGTGCCAGCCGCCTACGTCAAGAAGGTCGACGCCGGCCTGTCCTCCTCGCAGCAGAACTTGGCTGACTCCAGCTCTATTGCGGCTCGGCAGAACCAGGTGTGTATAGTATTATATATTAATGTAAATTGTAATATCCATTTTAATGAAGTTTGACAAGGAATTACCTATTTTTGCCATCAAAGAGAATATATATGTCTTTGCTCTGTTTGAAAGTATTTAGATATTAAAATTTGTAGGAATACAGGCTTATGGCTTTGTGTCCATGCTTGGTAGCATGCCTGCAATGCAGAACTGCAGGCAGAACCAAGTAAAGTAGGGTTACTTTGACCCTGGGGTATAACTTTAGCACAAGCTTATTAATCAATAGGAACATGAGGAACTGTGTTTACTTCGTTTCTATTGGTTAATGAGTTAGGGTCCAAGTTGTACCTCATGGCTAAATTAACCCCACTTGGTATGTAATAACTATTAGGGTTAGAGCATTAGACTAAGTAAGAATTATTTATAAACGTTGGTTTATTTTAACACCAGATCACATGTATACGGTAGTATATAGTATTTTTTTATAGAGTAGCTAGTGCTGCGACCACGCAAAACTAGTGGTTGGACAGACTAAACCACTAAACAAAATAAAACTCAATAATAACATTATTTGCTACAAGAATTACCCATAACACAAGCTCTGCTTAGCTTGGGATTAGACGAGGTTGTGTGATAGTTGTGGAATATTATTATTATTATTACTCTTTTAGTAATTCGTCATTCCCTTTCTATTTTTGCGATACTATGCACAATACTAACTAAAATCATTTGTTCTCAGATCGAGGGCCAGTATGACAACCTCCTCGGCTTGGCTCGCGAGAGACAGAACAAGCTCAATGAGACCGTCAAGGCTTACGTGCTGGTGCGCGAGGCCGCCGAGCTCGCCACCTGGATCAAGGACAAGGTACGTTATTTATTTAGCGTTAAGTACTTATTGAGCTTAGCGTCCACCGCGTCAGAATCGGAGCATACGCAGTGTATAGATACCGGCCCGAATCTTGAGCGCTCATCGTCAGAGTGGGGATCGCTTTGTGCTTCCATACGCTGGCAAGCCAATCGTCGTCGTTGTTAGATACATGCAGCAAGCGCAGGAAACAAATCACGAGTGACGTCTATGACACGATGGTGTGACGAGCCAATCACTGACACTCCCCGCACCCGCGTCTCACTTCGTACCACTAAAGATACCCGATATTTTACTTCTGCGCAACTTGAAGCCAGCGCTCAAGATCCGTGCCGGTATCTGTACGAGCCGTCGGTATTTACAAATGCATCGGCAATCGGCAAATAATTAAAACGATTTGGGGAAACTGTCTCGCACTTCTCATTCTTTAATTTCCTTGAAGAGAAATTTTGAAAGTGTCTGTATTTTACATTATCTAGCTAATAGACTTTCGCCACAGTTAAATTGAATGTAGAAATAATTTGATGGTACAGTTTTTTTTTAATTATTGATAAGCTCGCGTTTGACCAGCATTTTGCCTGATGGTAAGCGATAATGTGGTCGATGATGGAGCATGGTTGCCTAGAAGTAACCTATTCACTCTTGACTTAAAGACCCCCAAGTTGTAGCTAACAGGAAACACAGATTCCGGCAGGGAATTCCACTCCTTGGGTGTACGTCGTTTTAGTAGTTTTCTTCAAAATCAAATTTAGACAACTTTTTCATGTTTAAAATAGCCCCTTTGAAGCAGGATGTTACAAAATTAATATACGACTGTAAAAAAATGTTATCTAACACTTACTCTGTCTTCACAGGAAATGCACGCCCAAGTCCAAGACGTGGGCGAAGACTTGGAACAAGTGGAAGTCATGCAGAAGAAGTTCGATGACTTCCAGAACGACTTGCGCGCCAACGAGGTGCGGCTCGCCGAGATGAACGAGATCGCCGTGCAGCTCATGACTGTGGGCCAGACGGAAGCTGCGCTCAAGATCAAGACGCAGATGCAGGTGAGACAGATGAACTTAGACCTATACATTCTACTCCATTCGCAATGAGACATTTAAAGAAACCAAAGGAATTTTGCAAACAGGTTTAAAAAAAAAAACACTTTTACTCATAAAATTTTTGTCAGTTTGAAGTAGATGATGCCGCTGTGTCCTAGCTGACTACCCTGAGAAAAAACACCGAAACAAACCCAGGGGTCAGGTCAATTCTCTTGAACTCCGTACAGTAAATATGTAATGATCAAATCAGATGAGGACCAGGAGATTAATGTCTGATAGTGTCCAGTCAATGCAAGCGTTTGTCCAGTATTTGTAAAGCTTAATTCAAAACTACTAAGGAGCTCAATGAATGGAATTTAAAGCAAAATAGATTGTATTGTTACCACTTTTTTGCTTTGAATGCCATCCTTATGCCTACAGAATAGAAGTCAAAATCGGTTGAATGTACAGTGAAATAGTTTTATTTAAATGTCTAATCATATTACGAATGCAGTATAGGTGTTTAAGTAGCATATTTCAGAACATAGACAATGTGTAACGTTAAATGCGCAAAACCTCAGTCACCCTAAATGATTTTTAATTCGATTGACCTAATTATGTGAGAAAAAAAAACATTAAAAAAAAATTGAAAGGTTTTATGAGATTTAGTTTGTTTAAAATTCATATCTGCATTGAAATAAGAACTTTTATTATCCAGTGTATGAGAAAATCTGATTGGACTACAACGATTTGTGTGCAGTGTAGTGAATGGCTTGACCTATTCATAAATAGACAGGTCGAAGTTTTTAATGAAGATTTTTTTTTTTTTAAATGTAACCTATATTAAAAAGTGGTTTAATTGATTCTGCTCGTTATTCTGATCAAACTAATTTCAGGTTTTGCGCATTTAACGTTACACCTTTAAAAAAAAATGTTAAAATTTAAAAAAAAAATGTTAAAATTTAAAAAAAAAAATGTTAAAATTTAAAAAAAAAATGTTAAAATTAAAAAAAAAATGTACGACATACTTTTCAGTAAAGTTTTAGTATGTAAATGTGTGTGGTATGCGTTATTTAGAAATACTCTAACACAATAGATAACAAGTAACGTACACAATAATTTAATGCAGAACGCATTTATTTATCATGCATTACAGCTAATATTTACATTCTAAAGTGGGAATAAACATCACAATCCTGATATCGCAATCTGATAAATGATATTTATTTTTGCAAATAGGTTTAAAAAGAAAAACACTTTTACACGTCAATTATCTATTATGTGGGCCCCAGTAAAGCTTAGAATCTAAAATTATACCCAAAACGCTGTAGTATCTTTATTTAATTTTACATGTTTAGTGCATAAATATACTACAAATAGGCTTTACAATTTAAAAGTGAGGCTAGGTGACACTATTTATATGATTCTAAACATGTTACTAATCAAGATCCATCTCTCACACAACAGGAACTGAACTCCAAATGGACCTCCCTCCAACAACTGACAGCAGAGCGCGCCGTCCAGCTGGGCTCCGCGCACGAAGTACAACGGTTCCACCGCGACGTGGACGAGACCAAGGACTGGATCGCCGAGAAGGAGGCCGCCTTAGCTACCGATGACCTAGGCAAGGACTTGAGATCTGTGCAGACTTTGCAACGTAAGTGAAACCTCTGTTCGTTTTCTGGATACCATTTAGTTTTTCTAGATACCATTTTTCACACTCACACTATTGTTCATGCTTGTGAATCTTTGTTAACAAAGCCAGCCTAGCTCTACTCAGAAGTAGAGAAGATTCCTAGCAGCTTCACTGGCTATGATAGACTCGTCAAGTTATGGACCTCATCTTCCAACTGTTTTCCAAACGAATTTCCAGTCGGCAATCCAGTCGGTTGGTTTCCAGTCTGCAACAAAATTTTAGGACTTTATATGGAGTGCCTGCATAACCTCCTATGGTGGTTGTACCTCTACAAACCTGGGTCAGACTACCTGTAATGACTGTCGCAGATGACAGACAGTCGATATGTAAAAATGGCTCTGAATGACAGCTCAGCATTGCTCAGTCATGATCTATGATAAATAAATACGAGTCACTTAGAAGCGAGTCCCATTAAAAGGAAACGAGTGATTCTTCGTCCTAACATTATTCAAAACTAATTACCAACTTTCCCCCCAGGTAAACACGAAGGTCTAGAGCGCGACCTGGCCGCCCTGGGCGACAAGATCCGCCAACTGGACGACACGGCCAACCGCCTCATGTCCACGCACGGCGACTCCGCCGACGCCACCTACAGCAAGCAGCGCGAGATCAACGAGGCCTGGCAGCAGCTGCAGGCGAGGGCCAACGCCAGGAAGGAGAAGCTGCTTGACTCTTATGACCTGCAAAGGTATAACATAATAATAGCCTTTATCAACAATCTAATACACTGTTTTGTTTATCAAATGTAAAAATATTATCCGACATCGGTTTCAGAAGATTGTTGTGCTTTAGCATAGGCCTCCCCCATATTCTCTCTTATGACCTGCAAAAGTTAAGGACTTATTAAATAGCCAAAATCTTTTTTTGTAATGTTTTTACTTGGATACTAAGTCCTTCAAGCCATGTCTTTGTATGAATAGTTCATTAGTTTACTAGAATGTACACATTCTAATGTTTTTGTAGTATTATATATTTGGCAGAAAATGTATCAAGTCAACCTTCTCGGCAAACTTTGCTGAGGTAGTCTACAATGAAATTGTCAACTCCATTTTGCCAAGATCGCGTTTGTTTCAATGATTCCACATATTGTCTAGTTGCACAGACACTTGAGATACAAAACTACACCAAATCACAATGTCCATTAAGAATCATTTTGTGAATAATCAAGACAGCCAACGAACTTTATTCGAAGAAATCCCTCAAAAAACTCCCAGTCAGTCAGCCCAGTAATATACTCAATTAATTGTTTAATTAGTAGTGAATTAATGTAGAAATTTCAAGCGATTTTTGTAGAAGTTTATGGGTCAATCTATCACTTTCATTTCGTTTCATTTGTTTACTCCTGGAACTCCTAAAACCTTGTACATATAATCAATTACCCGTCAGGTTCTTATCTGACTACCGCGACCTGATGGCATGGATCAACTCCATGATGGCTCTGGTAAGCTCCGACGAGCTCGCCAACGACGTCACCGGCGCCGAAGCACTGCTTGAGAGACACCAGGTATGGACATTTTTTGGTTATGATAACATCTCAGTCATATTGATATATGACTGATAGGGTCAATAACACTGTTGTTACCACATAAAATAGGAGATGTATTATCCATTTATGCGTTATCTTTTGGATTAGCAGTGAACAATGGTGCCTTAGTGGTGAAAACTCTGACCTACGAGTTGTAGGTCGTAGATTCAAACCCAAGCAAGCGATTTAGTGTTATGTATTGCGTTACTATTGCTCTCAAAACCGGTGAAGAAAAACATCGTCAGGAAATAGATATGTTCGAAAACATGTGATATCCACCAATTCGTGCTGGTTTCGCCTGGTTGGATTATGCCCATTCCCTTTCTAGTAAAGGATATTTGAGTTATACTATTTATGCCATATGTATTACGTGCTCCATCACCGGCCACATCGTCAATTACCATCAGGTGAGACAGTGGTCAAACGCGAGCCTAATTAAGAACTCTGAGGAAATAGGAAAAAAATACAAATCTAGTTCCAATTACACCTTGTTTTGTAATTTGATAGAAATGATCCTACAGCTAAGACTCAGGTTTTCGCTTTGTGAGAGGAACTAGGGCGTAATTAACCAAACGAACTCCATGTGGGCTGGTGAATGACACAGTCATCTCATTTCAGGACATGTCGATTTCTTCGCTATGTTTTCTTTCATAGTTTTAGTCAAGATACAAACATCCTGTTTTATGTGCTAATAACAGTACTTATAGATATGTTAATTGTAAAATATTCCCGTTTGGTCCACAAGTGACTAATAGAATGAAGTCAATATCCATGTCATTAATAATGTTTGAATGTACAAAGTTTTGTGACATTAGTTCATTAGTTACATTACATTCAAGACTGCTGTAATTAAAATATCCTAAAGCAGAAAGTATTCATTGCCCTTACCCTTTTCGGTGCTTCAATTATATAATCGTTCTTGCCTTGAATTTGACATTTTAGACGATTATAAAATTGTCGCCAAAAAAAAATAGAAGAATGAATACTCCATTCATAATGAGATTAGATATTTAAACAAACTGTCTTTTATCTGTTCAACCGATTTTGACTTTTATTGCGCTGGGGGCAGGACAAATGGCGGCTGCAGTAAAAAGCTGGTTGTAACCACTTATTTACTTTTAATGCCATTACTATGCCTACGCACTAGAAGTCAAGATTGGTTGAACAAACAGTCAAAAAGATTTGTTAAATGCGAATCTTATTGCAAATGGAGTACTAACAGTACCACATAATATTGCGAAATTCTAGCATTATTTAAAATATAAAAAAAAAGTATAAATTGGGGAAAAAATTGTATTGTATGGTTTGGGAACCAAAATGAGTTGGGTATTGGAGAGCAAGTATCACATGGTGAGTGTGTGTTCTAGAGCCAGCGCTTGGAGATAGACGCGCGGTACGGCATTATGCCGCAGGTCAGAAGCATTGCACGCATGTGTGCCCCAGCCTTACTACCATTCTTGCTGCTCATGCCTTCTTGCGTTTTTGTTAGGGCTTGTGCATATAACCGGAAAAGACCTGTACTCTGTACTTTCGCAAACAGGAAATTGTTATTATTAATTAAAAACTAAGCCCTAAGAGACAGGTGTCTCTCAAAAATCAAACGCTATTGAACAGATTTTCATGTGGCTTTTAGAAATAAATAGATTGATTCAAGAGAAAGGTTTAGACATTTAATACATGTATATTATAGTAGATACAAACCGAGAATTTCAAAGATTGTCACACCCTTGCGACACCGGCCCAGGGTGGTATGACTGTTTCCTGTCGTATAAAAGGAATTTGTGTCAGAAACAGTTCGCCTAATCAAATTTGCACGCCATAAAACTTATTTGAATACAGTATTTTTTAATCGGTGGATTATACCACTTCTAGGCAAAGACCACCCTTTATTACGCCCCCTATTCATTGATATTTCATAATCATTAATTCAAGAATTCAATAATTTAAAATCGGACATCATTGCTCTTGGACGTTAGAATAAAAGAACGCCATATATGCGTTACTCGTTTCGTCGTTAATAAGCTTTTACAGATCTGTAGTATCCAAACACAGGCCCTACAAAATGTACGCGGTCATGACTTGCAAGAACTCTATAATATACACCCGTGTATGCAAATAATACGCAATAATATGCACTCCACTCGATGTGCTGTTTACTATCTAATTTGTTTTAATTAATGTATTTAGTGGCCGGGGTAGTTACCCTAACAGTTTAACTATAAAAAACTTACAGGCAAAGACACGACAACTCTATTAACAGTTTTAATTGTTTTATACTTTAGTTTTTTTTTTCTGTTGTGATGAAGTACAGTCAACCAAAAAAGCGTTTCGTAATGAGTAAAAAGAGATTTGTGTTTTTAAAATTCGAATTCTTTGCGATTTAAATCGCAAATGCTTCACAAAAAATATACACAACGGAAGCTTATTTGGTTTTTATTTTACTTAAATATAGGGTTAAACCCTTTTCAAGTTGACTGTACTAGTTTTTCGTGTGTTTTCAAGGTGTCTTCAGTTTGTCCTAAATGTTTTAGTGTGTGTGAATTTTTACTTTATGTACAATCTGTATCTTTGATTTATTATTATTCTGTTTTCCAACTATCCACGGTTATTTCATTCTTGGTGTGTTGTACAGCTTTATTTACTAAACAAAGAAAATACGAATATTTTAGTCACGGCCCACGACGTGTTTTTGTGTCTTTCAAAAGATATTGATGTCTGAAACATCCCCATTGGCGACAACAGAGTAAAATTTTCTTGTATCTACAAAAAACTAAAATGTCTTAACCCTTCAGATACCGTCAATTAGAGACACAATAGTAAGACAATAGATGCGCGGCCACCGGGTGTCGCTTGGGGATTCATGAATTAATAGATATATCTAACTGAATAAATACTTCTAAATATAAACGCAAGAATTCATTGGACTTGTAAAAACTGATCAACATTTTTTTTAATGAGAAAAGTGCCTAAAACTCCGAAAGCGTGGCTACGTTTATTTAGAAATGCTGATCTATTTGCCAAAGAAAAACCGACGAGCTGTTTTCTGATATCTCGAACAGCTCGATAAGTACTAGGATCCCATTAAATCATTTCTTCAAACAGTTGTAGGTACTAAATATTTTAAATCTTCACAGCACTATTGAATATTCTTAACATTACAAAATATCAATAGTATTGTTGGCTTAGTGTGGTATTCTTTTAGTAAGTATTCTTTCTCCATTTGTTCGTCGATCTTCTACTAATTTATTTGGTATGCTATAGGAACATCGTACTGAAATGGACGCGCGCGCCGGCACGTTCCAAGCACTGGAACTCTTCGGTCAGCAGCTGCTGCAGGGCGGCCACTACGCCAGCGTCGACATACAGGAGAAGCTTAACAACATGAGCGATGCTCGCCAGGATCTTGAGAAGTAAGTCAACTATGCCGTACTTTATCATCTTCGTGTATGTATCCGTTTTGATTCATGTAGTCGACCCAGAATTATTCTTTCGTATACCCTTATCAACCATTACTCTAGCTACAAAGTTCATTCATAGTTTACAATTTGTACCTTCGAAACAATATTTTTATCAACTTCGACTTTTTTAAGGAAATTTTCAAGGTGCTCCTCTTGCAAAATTAAAATCAAAAGTGAACAGTGTCTTCACTTTTCTCTTACCTTCTACTTAACTTCTTATTGTAAGGAATGTTTTTGACTACTAGTAGCGACATCCATGTCGCCACATATTTCCGATTAGGTCACATACAACCGTTCGAAATCAAGTATCAGTTACTGGGACTAGACACAACACCCGTCCGCTCGGAGGATCCTCCCTTTTAAAAGGAGGACTTACCTGTTCTTCCTACCTCTAAATACTCAACCTGTATTCATATAACAATTGATGTAAACACATATGATGACCAAACAAGAAGAAAGAATCAGAAAAATAGGTACAAAGGTGAAGCTTCATTCCAAAGAAATAGCTTCCAGCATACCTTGTTGATCTCTTAAGTCCTTGTCGTCGTAAGAAAGCCAGACTGCAAAATAATGCTTTTTATTGAGAATAAAAGGATTCTACTCCTATAAATAAATTATGTTTGTAAATCAATCAAAAACATACCTGTATCAGTTCTTTTAAATACTTCCACCATTTCTGTGAATTTTAAAACACTGATCTTCTCTCCAGGGCGTGGGTAGGACGCCGCATGAAGCTCGACCAGAACCTGGAGCTGCAACTATTCTACCGCGACTGCGAACAGGCCGAGGGCTGGATGGGTGCCCGCGAGGCTTTCCTCTCGCCCTCCGCCAAGGACCAGACAGATGCTGACGCGGCTGCCGACGCAGCTCAGCCAGATAACGTGGAGCAGCTCATCAAGAAGCACGAGGACTTCGACAAGGCCATTAATGCTCATGTAAGTGTCATTTGACTAATGACTGAATTGTAATACTGTATCAAATGTGTCGTTACTACAGGATCTGTCGGAATTTTGTAGAAGAATGAACATATAGTAATAATATAATTTGATAATGTTCATGGCTGGGGAAATAACAGCTACACGAGTCGATCTCCAAGGTTAAGCAAATCTTGCAGAGGCCGGTCTGTGGATGGCTGACCATGTTGATATACCGAGAGTCCTCCGTGCCTCGGAAAGCATGTTAAGCCGTTGATCTTGGCTGCCATTTGTGGATCTTTGACAGTCGCGGTCGTAATGTGTAGTCAAAAACCAGAAAATTCGACACTAGTCTTGGCAAAGTGGTGTCATTTCAAACAATTACTAGGTTGTAGAGGTTTGTTAGGCAGTTACTCCATGTAAAATACTAGAATTCAATTTCATCTGGATAGACTGGAAGCCGACCCTGACAAAGTTGAAAATGGTTAGGCTGATTGAAAGTATGACAGTTTTTTAAATAAAGGCAATTTTACCAAGGGGGTTAAAACATGAGAATATAGAACGTTTTTAATAAGTTTCTTTCAATATTAACGCTAAATCTAACATTTATATGACCGTGTAAATTACAGTTGTTCTTACGTGCTGATGCAATAAAATATTTCTTGTATTCCCTCCCAGGAGGAGAAGATCGCTCAGCTGCAGACCCTCGCTGACCAGCTGATGGCGTCGGAGCACTACGCGGCCGACGACATCGACGGCAAGCGGCGCCAGGTGCTCGACCGCTGGAGGCACCTCAAGGAGGCTCTCATTGAAAAGAGATCCAGGTATAATATATATGACCCATTATCATTTATACGGTGGTGGTTCCTATCAGCGACTATATAGCAACTAAAAAGTACTGTTTATGCATAACTTAAAAAACTCGCTTACTATCAGCAGAATTTATTACACAGTTTATGCCCACCATAATCTATACTGTCTTATTTCCTGCGTGATTTACGAACTAAATCGATACCTAAAAGGATGTATATTGAAATCATTCTACAACCGTGAAATTGTTGTACAGGCTGGGAGATGAACAGACGCTGCAGCAATTCTCGCGCGACGCCGATGAAATGGAGAACTGGATCGCAGAGAAACTGCAGCTCGCCACCGAGGAGAGCTACAAGGTAACTGCCGTAAAAAGATAATCTTTTCAATAACCTGGTAGTATTTTACAAGCAATGTTCCTAATGTTATTTCGTCTCCAGGACCCTGCCAACATTCAGTCCAAGCACCAGAAGCACCAGGCCTTTGAGGCGGAGCTGGCGGCTAATGCCGAGCGCATCCAGTCGGTGTTGGCCATGGGCGGCAACCTCGTGCAGCGCGGACAGTGCAGCGGAAGCGAAGACGCCGTGCAGGTAACGTGATAACATCAATTCTTCAATCAATTCATCAATTCATTTTATTGATATCCATGTGTTAAAAATCCTTTGATGTTTGAACATGAGGACTATTGAAAATATTATTTGGATATGCTTTTCCGGTCTTAAAATCAAAGTCAGACCGCATAATATTTGCAATCATCATCATCATTTCAGCAGAAAGATGTCCACTGTTGCACATAGCTCTCCCCCAAAATTTGCAATATGAATATCATTTACCATAATTTTGGTTCTCCATGGATCCTCAGGTTCAGGCTCATATTCAAATCCACGATTATTTTAACAGCGATATAGTTATTTGAGATAAATATAACTATGCTACAAGTACTACTTCACAAAGTTAATAAAAACCAAATAAAATTTAAATTGAAATCGCTTATACTATGACGCTTATTAACGTATCCGTTTTGTCCAGGCTCGCTTAGCATCCATCGCTGACCAGTGGGAGTTCCTGACGCAGAAGACGACAGAGAAGTCGCTGAAGCTGAAGGAGGCCAACAAACAACGCACCTACATCGCCGCTGTCAAGGATCTCGACTTCTGGCTCGGAGAGGTAAGATAGCAGAACACTTACTACAAGAAACTTCGGCCCGTTCACGACCTTGCCGCTCGCTTTGAGCGGGGTAGCTAAGCGCGGACGGCGAGCGGTAGCTAAGTGTGGGGTAGCGAGCGGTAAGATCAAAAGTATGAAAATATTTCGCGCGCGCCACGAGACCCCCTCATAGCAGTGCACGCCCGCCTAGCAATGCCGCCCCGCTCGCCGCGCCGCGTCGTTTAAACCGAAGTCGTAACCAGGACGTTTGTTTGATGTGCGACATTTCGTAATCGCTGTTGTATGTTTTAGGTTGAAAGCTTACTGACATCTGAAGACTCAGGCAAGGACCTGGCGTCCGTACAGAATCTGATGAAGAAGCACCAGCTCGTCGAGGCCGACATTCAGGCTCATGAGGACAGGATCAACGGTAAGTTAACATTATACGATTATTGAATATTTGATAAAGAAAAATCAAAAGACTAATTTAACCTGAATGTCAGTTTCCTTTTTTATTAGCCTGTTTTGTCTCCCTCTTAGGTAATAAGCCACTCCCTCCACTTTTTTTAAATTTTCGCGATACCGTACGTAAATTATAAGCAATAAAAAATACAAAGTACGAATTTCCTTTACTATCTCAGCACCAACTGTATAGTAGAATCATGTTTGCGACGACCAACTTAATCAAAATTCAAGTTTTGACTTGACGGTAGAAAGGTAGTGGTGGATTCATACGCACACTCAATAAAATGCATCCTGTAAAAACGAAAGGCTGACTACCATACGTCTGTACTCCAGGCTTCTACAAAATTTTAATCACCAACTAGCTCTTTGCACGCCACATGGAGTTTAGCAAGACCAGCCCATAAGTGGCTGCAATACACACGATTGGACCTGTGCTTTGTATAACATTACAATCTGTCCTGGTTTGAAGTACCGCCAAACATTTACAAGAACGCCGAGTTTCTTAGTAGCTACCTTGATATTAGACTCAACCGAACCACCCACACTTAAGGTTTGTGGAAATTTCAACTCCCAAGAGCTGAAGGCGGTCGGTGCATCCAAGGATACATTTTGAAAAGCAAAAGCCAAAATGAATACGATCCTTTTGCTCTGAACAAACACGCCTGTGTTTTGGCGGCGTTGATTTCCATTTGAATGGCTCTACCATAGCCTCTCTTCCGGGCTGGATTAGCCCAAGCCTGCCGAACTGTAGGCATCTTTCTACAACTGTGCTGTCATCTGCATATCCATAGATATCGGGCATCAGCAGATTGTTGATATCCAGCAGAAAGAGTTGCAGAGAGAACAGACCCCTTAGGAACTCCAGCATTATTCGTTTTAGTCCAATGAGCATCCATCGACTACAACTCGGAGAGACCATTCACTCAGGAAGTCCTTTACCCGTGTAGTCAGACCAGGAGGAATGCCGTACGCTGAAAGCTTCTTCATAGAGGCATACTCTGTCGAAGGCTTTCGAGACGTCTCGTCTCGGGAAATTGTAATCGCTTCCCCATTCTTCTCAAGGGCCATGCAGTTCCCAGTGGAGCTATAGCGGCGAAACCCATACTGTCGGCTACTGAGGAGATCGTTGCCTTCCAGGTATGCCATGAGGTGCGAGTGCAATACACGCTTCATAATCTTGCAGAGTATGGAGGTTATTGAAATCGGCCGATAGTTGGCAGAACACAACCGGTCGATGGTCCGCCGTTAGTTGATTGATTGTTGAATGTTTTGTCTAAGTAATGTTTATGTGTTGGTGTGCAGACATGAACGCGCAGGCGGACGCGCTGGTGTCGTCGGGGCAGTTCGACAGCGCGGGCATCGGGTCGCGCCGCGCCGCCATCAACTCGCGCTTCGAGCGCGTGCGCAACCTGGCCGCGCACCGCCGCGCGCGCCTGCACGAGGCCAACACGCTGCACCAGTTCTTCCGGGACATCGCCGATGAGGAGTCCTGGATCAAGTTAGTACACTTTTTTATTTTCTTCTAGTTCTAATTTTTAGCCACAAATATTTTTGATCTAAGTTGATATTAACCATTTAACCGCCTCCGTTGGATATACCCAATGGAGGCGGTTTTCACTCTCGCGTCGCAGGTCTGTCAGGGTCGCACATCCACGACCAAATACTTCATCTTGTCAGCTCTTCTGTCACCTATGGGGATTGAAGAGCTAAACGAAAGGGGAATACCCGGCCAAAAACACTCGACCCTGGCAAATTGCTATAATCAATAGTCTCTATCAAGCAAGTCTCTTAACTACTCTTTTTTCCATAGGGAGAAGAAACTTCTCGTGGCATCAGACGACTATGGGCGTGACCTGACTGGCGTGCAAAACCTGCTGAAGAAGCACAAACGCCTCGACGCCGAGCTGGCCAGCCACGAGCCGGCCATCCAGGCCGTGCAGGAGGCCGGCGAGAAGCTCATGGACGTCTCCAACTTAGGTAACTTAGTCGTAGTTAGTCTGGCGCGGACAAAACACTTGCCTAAAAAACATTGACTGATGAGTCACTATTTTCCTAACGCCAATAGACTGTAGTTGTGATAGCCCGAAAGTGAATAACAACTTTTGCCCGCGGCTTAGTCCACACTGGACTCGTAAAACTTGGGTCAGTTTATTTTCAAAAAAAAAAAAAAATAGGGAACCGAGAAGAAAAAAATATTAATAAATGGCCAAATAATATTTTGTTTTTTTTTACGAATCTGCCGACGACGAAGTCGCGGGCAAAAGTGAGTATTCGGACTAAAACAAATATAGTCTATTCGCGTCAAGACAATAGTGACTTATCTGTCAATATCGTTTAAGATCCGCCTATCACATTGGCAAAGCGCTATTTTCTAATAAAAAGTATATACAATCCGTCCAGCTTGTTTATTTTTCTTGGTACATTACAGCCATCATATTCTTAATAAATTATGATTATAACACAGGAGTCCCGGAGATCGAACAAAGGCTCAAGGCGTTGTCTTTGGCGTGGGATGAGCTGCAGGCGTTGGCGGCTGAGAGAGGCACCAAGCTGCAGCAATCATTAGCTTACCAACAGTTCTTGGCAAAGGTGGATGAGGAGGAGGCTTGGATCAGGTGAGAAAGAACATTCCAAGTTTAGCGGAGACTAGCTTTTTCCAGCAGCTTCGCCCACGTACATAAAAAATAACCTATGTCACTTAAAATAGTTTAAAAGTTTGGTTTCTATCCACCCCTGAGTTTCTATTCACCCCATCTTACCGTAACTCGACAAACAGTAATAGCCGCTAGGTCATTTCAATCAAACCAAATTTAAACATTGCTTATTTTCACAGCGAGAAACAACAGCTCGTGGTCGTGGGAGAATGTGGCGACAGCATGGCAGCCGTCCAGGGGCTGCTGAAGAAGCACGAGGCGCTGGAGGCCGAGCTGGCCGCGCGCGGCGAGCGCGTGCGGGACCTCGCCGCCGACGGCGAGCGCCTGCTGGCGGCCGGCAACCTGCACGCTGACGCACTGTCGCACCGCATCAGGGCTCTCCAGGTAACTAGGAAAACTGACACAGATTTAACACTATAGTCTATTCACGTTAAGAAAATAGTGACGTCATCATTGCAACTGCCGAGTAAAGGCGTACTGGGGTAAAAATTTGACCGTCTTTATTGAACTTTTTACTACACAGTATTTTGAAATATAAGTTATTATTAAAAAAAAACAAACATAATCGTCAAAATTCCTATTATTATTTTTATGAATTTTAAAATTAACATAAAACACAGCTGTACCGTCTGCAAGGCTTACTTCAGCTGGTCAATGTGAATATGGCTTTGAATCGGTCAAGGAACTTGACAGAATGACAACGATTAGTCACTATTTTCTTAACAATTACATTTAGCGGTGGCTCGCAACCTTTTTGGCCTAACGCTCCATGCAGTGATAAAAGCTTGATATGACAAATTGATTGTTATTGAAAACTGGTTTACTACACATACACATATAAACCTTTTTTTTTTTCAAAAATATCGTTTCTAAGTTTGTATGTATTTTCTTGTCTCATTAAATGTGTTCCTTCCCTCAGGCTAAACTAGAGAAGCTAACCGGGCTAGCGGCGCGGCGCAAGGCTGCGCTGGTGGACAACTCGCTGTACCTGCAGCTGCTGTGGAAGGCCGACGTGGTGGAGTCGTGGATCGCCGACAAGGAGACGCACGTGCGCTCCGACGAGTTCGGCCGCGACCTCTCCACCGTGCAGACGCTGCTCACCAAGCAGGACACCTTCGATGCCGGTCAGTACCACGATACTTAAAAATAGACATATAAAGAATTATGGTCATTATTAACATTCGGCGACGGTTCGACGTCTTTCTATTTTAATTTAATTTTTTAAATTTAAAATGTTGTTTCTGTTGGCAGGCCTAGCCGCTTTCGAACACGAAGGCATCCAGAACATCACGTCGCTGAAGGAGCAGCTGGTGGCAGCCAATCATGAGCAGACTCCAGCCATCGTGAAGCGCCACGGTGACGTCATCGCGCGCTGGCAGCGCCTGCTGGCCGACTCGGCCGCGCGCAAGCAGCGCCTGCTGCAGCTACAGGACCAGTTCCGCCAGATCGAGGAGCTGTACCTCACCTTCGCCAAGAAGGTAACCTACAAAGCTTACCATCGTGAAACGGCACGCTTGCATCACACAATAACAGTGTTCTCCGTGCAATTAGAACATACACAACATTCCGAAATTAACTATAGGATAGTGGCCTGGACTAGACACAACACTGGTCTAGTCGATCACAATCGTCCCTTTTCAAGAGGTTTGTGGGATTTTATACTCGGTTCTGTGTATCTATAAATATGAAAATTGGTTATACAGATATACTGTCTGCTCATTTAATTTGAAAGAACTATTTGACGTCTAAATGGTCTAAAGTATAACTCTCTCATAAAGTATAGATAGTAAATGTTGTTGTTTGTCTCCAGGCGTCGGCATTCAACTCGTGGTTCGAGAACGCGGAGGAAGACCTGACGGACCCGGTGCGCTGCAACTCCATCGAGGAGATCCGCGCACTCAGAGATGCACATGCACAGTTCCAAGTCAGTACCCAACTAAACATCATCATCATTTCAGATTTGACAACGTTGCGCGTCGTACTAGGATGGTTTTTAATATCGTGCAATTCCCGCACGATATGCAGAAAATTTCACGCAGCGTGAGACACGCTTGCCTACGATCTAGTTCTCTGCGGGCTACTGTGCGTTGTCGTCCTGTCGTGGACGACAAACGCGTGGGCCTGCTGTCCGTGATCACGCCTCGAATCCCGCGTGCATTTTCCACGCATTCAAATAAATACTTGTATGAAATGAACATTTGCGGTAGTAATTCGTGGGGGTTAATCCTGTATGGGTTGTCAAAACCGCACGATATTAAAATCACCCTTAGAGGACGTTTTGTCGTCGAATGTATCTGATGAGGCTTTACCCTTCCAGAGGCACCTGTAAAACTAACTGGATGCCAAAGCTACAATTTCAATTATCTAGAAACTTAAAAAAAAACAGATTTAATATTTATTTTACTATTTATGTACACACAAAATAACAAAAAAAGATAATACATAAGAGACATGTACAACGGTACTGCTTATTTCCAAAGAAATTTCTTCCAGTAGACCTGCGAAAGTAGAAATGAAAAAGAAATGTAGACAATAGTCCTACACAGGAAGCAAAAAAACAGAATGTGTGAAGTCTTAATCCAAATATAATTAAATATAAAAATAATATATAACTTCTACTATAAATATATAACATACATAATACATATAACAATATATAAATAAAATAATTGTATAAATAAATATCACAGTTGAGAGGAAAGATAGTGTTCTTTTACTCAATATGTAATTCTTACGTCAACAATTTTTTTTAAAATCAAATAGTGTTCTAAACGATTTATTGTATGACCTAATTTTTTCAGGCTTCGTTATCATCGGCACAAAGCGACTTCGAAGCCCTGGCAGCGCTGGACGAGCAGATCAAGTCGTTCAACGTGGGCGCTAACCCTTACACCTGGTTCACAATGGAGGCTCTCGAAGAGACCTGGCGCAATCTGCGCAAGATCATCGGTAAGACGTTATTCCGTTAGAAAGAGGCTCTTAATACACTAGTGCACTTCACCATCAACGATTACATCACTGCTTACCATCAGGTGGGATTGCAATCAAGTACTAGTTTATACTATTTAACCTTTGAACCGCCTACAAACACTCTCACACTTATTCCGCCTGGGTCGAACATCCACGACCAAAAACTCCAAGTCTTCAGCTCAGTTTGTCACTTATGATTTTCTCCTCCTTTTTTATATAGCCTCTTTTTGTAATGTGAATGTGAGAACACTGTATAATCCACAAACTCTTAGATTACTTTCTATTACGACTTACTTTTTTATTTTATTTATAATGATTAATTTTTTGCTTTTGTACAGTTGACTGGTCTACACTGTTCTTACATAAATCAATCAATATTGTAATAAACACAATTTTTAAAAGAGTAACCATGGAGTTTCTTGCCGGTTCTTCTCCATAGGAAACGACCTATTTGGAACCGTGCACTAGCTTCTGATGTTTTATAAGTGTCCATGTAGGCCTAAGTGAAATAAAATATTTTGACTTTGACTTCCTACTCTACTCTCGTTCATTACCTTTTGCGTTCCCGAGCCACGGTAACTCTTTCGAACAATCCCGTAGCACTATAACAAGCTTTAAGTTCTATAATATGAATGTTATAACGTGTTTGTGCAGCTGAGCGCGACGTAGAGCTGACGAAGGAGGCGCACAGGCAGGAGGAGAACGACAAGCTGCGCAAGGAGTTCGCCAAGCACGCCAACGCTTTCCACCAGTGGCTCACCGAGACACGGTACGTGAATCATAAACTGTTTTAAAATCCTTGAATTTCTTCAGCAACTGTATTAATATTATTTGTCGAGTGGTGCCGAAAAAAACTAGTAATCTTTTTCCTTATCATGCACAAATCGGATCCAATAAAAAAGGAGTTGAAACTTAATTTCTAGCACATTTTAAGTATAGGTATCGACATGGATCTTGAGCGCTCGGAGTCAGTGTGGATCGTTTTACGCATTCCATACATTGGCGAGCCAATCATCGTCGTTGTTAGATATATGCAGCAAGCGCAGGAACAAATCACGAGTGACGTCTATGACGCGATAGCGCGACGAGCCAATCACTGACGCAACTTGAAGCCAGCGCTCAAGATCCGTGCCGGTATCTATACCTGGCTGCTAATCCTATTGTCTGCGCAGAAATAGTACATTTTGATTCAAGTGGAGAAAGTTTGTCATTGCAACCGAGGCGGATTTCGTTCGAGCCGCAGGCGAGGGTATTATGGAGCCAAGTGCTGCAGTGACAAATTTGCACGTGTATCAAACGACGTTTTTTAATACATTAACGAAATACGCTTCTAGAGAGCGGGTTTTCTTGGAACTTTCTCCACTTGTATCAAAATGTACTATTTTTACTGATATGAACGCTCACAAAACTACCGGTAGGTACTGTGAGCTTCTATAGAATATATTTTTAATACAGGGTGTATCAAATAATCTGGTAATCTGAAACAACAGTGATATTCAAAATTGAAGGTGTTGACATATTGATTGGTATACAGGTTACGGCTGCTAGGCTGGGACGGGTAACGTATTCAGAATGTCGCGTGTATATCTACTAAACGGTTCGCTTCGTGGCTTGACAGAAAGTTATCAACTGTTGCTTTCGTCAAGCCCGACTTTATCGTTGTACTCGTACGTTCTAGGTGTCTGTGTGTACCGTGCGGCTTAATGATTGGCTTGTTTCAACTTGTTATATTATATGACAAACTGTTACGTAAATCTTATTTACATAGTGACCTGAGGCCCTACCACGAGCTATTAACGCAATTCACTTTACGACTTAAACTGAACTGTTAAAGAGATAGGGCTATACAGGGTTATTTGTAAAACACTAACAACCTTGCAGGACTGTATTATATTACTGACATCATGAACAACAAGTTTTGTTCTATGACTTTCTACAAAATAATACATTTACCAAAAACAAACCTACAAGCTTTTGTTGTTCTGTCTAACACATATCAATTCTGTATTTTGCTATCGTCTGAATTACGCGATGCAAGTGCATCAAGCACCTCCGCAGCCATTGTACTATCGCTTGCTTCGCGAAGACTTCTTAATATTTAAAACGTTCAATTAATTATTTTTATTTTTGTGTGATTTTTTTTTTAAAGTCAGAAAACAAAAGTTGTTTATGTTAGTATCATTGTCCTGAAAGGTTGCCAGTGTTTTACAAATAACTCTGTATAAGGTATATACATTCATCCCTCTTCCCGCACGCCTCGTGGTAAGGCCCAAGTGTACATATTTTAGTACTAATTATTCTTATTTATAGATGTTTACTTTCTACAAAAATGTCCTAATTCATCTTCAATTGACGCTAGATGTTTTAATCAATATTATTATTTAATGTATAAAGACTAATGATACCAAAGTACATCTGCTAAATAATCGATGGTACTTTCAAAAGCTTGTAACATTTCTAAAATATTACAAATTCTACAATAATTACTACTAGACTTACTATCCACGGACACAGCTTCATAGACGCAGCTGCATTATACGACGGAAAATTTATAATGTCGTTCATGGTGTCCTGACATGTCCGCTTTATGCTCGGAGTTTTTCGGCCAAGGTTGGATATGCAAGCCACATGAGGGCGCATAAAAGAGCAGCAGATCTGAGCTCACAACCACTATAAGAGGCCAAAGAATGCGGTCGCTGTGGCCGAAATCGGCTAGATGGAGATGGCATCATACGACGGTATGACGCTACTGCTCCATCCTTCAGTTTTGTATGTACCTAAGCTTCACGCAGGCGTAAACCAAGCGTATAATGACGAATACGCGTCTATAAAGCTACGCCTCTGTGGACAGTAGGTCAAAATGTTTGTAGGAAGTCAAATCTTATATTTCTAATCATCAAAAACTCGTTCCAATATATGAAAATTAAACAATACTTTTGTATCACCAAACAGCACATCAATGATGGAAGGCACCGGTTCCTTGGAGCAGCAGCTGGCTACATTGCGTCAGCGCGCCGGGGAGGTGCGCGCGCGCAGGGCGGACCTCAGGCGCCTTGAAGAACTAGGTGAGTCGCGCATAAAGAAAGGAACGATCATTCACTTTACCTGCTGATGAAATTAAGAGGGCCCTTCGTTAGTAAGGGATATCTTTACTTCGGCTTTTCTTAATAATATTCTAACTTGTCGATTTTTTTGTCACCAGGCGCGGCATTAGAGGAACACCTGATCTTGGACAACCGGTACACGGAACACAGCACAGTGGGACTTGCCCAGCAGTGGGACCAGCTCGACCAGCTGTCTATGCGCATGCAGCACAACTTGGAGCAGCAGATACAGGCCAGGAATCACTCTGGTAAGATAATTTCTCTTTTTCATACCAATGCTAATTCCAACCGATACCATTAGAAATGATAATTGCCGTTTTATTTTATAACCAATTATGATGGTGTTTTCAAAAGAATATTTATGTTTAGTGCTATTGGTTGTTTAGTACAAATTATTGCATAAAAAATAACAAAGGTTAATACTCAATTAAGAAGTATAAAGCAAAGTGCTCGGCCACACTGGCAGTATGCTGCGGGCAGCGGGGCGGGTACGGCAGCGCGGGTGCAGAGACACGGTTGCCGCTCGCCGTCCGCTCTCACTGTGGCACACGCGCGTCTCGCAACCTTGTGCCCACTGTGGACACATGGACACTCAAATGACGTTCTTATGTTTGAGATTGACGCGCCGCGCCCACTTCGCTAATTCGCGCTTCCAGTGTAGCCGAACACTAAATTGAACTAGAATGATATTTATTTTTGTGCATCATAATCATTTTACTAAAAAGTTGTTATGTTCGTCAGGTGTAAGCGAGGACGCGCTGAAGGAGTTCTCGATGATGTTCAAGCACTTCGACAAGGACCGCTCGGGGCGCCTCAACCACCACGAGTTCAAGTCGTGCCTGCGCGCGCTCGGGTACGATCTGCCCATGGTGGAGGAGGGGCAGCCCGACCCAGAGTTCGAGGCTATACTCAGTGAGTACTCCGCCTACTAACTGCTGTTTTTAATTCATTATACACCGGAATCGAATGGATCACAACTATCTCAAGGGTTACTTTTTACAGTATTGGTCGATATTTCAATTGATGATGAAAAGAGAGTGAGGACATTGTGTGAAGAGTGATATAAAAAAAAAAAAAACTGAAAAATAGGAAATTCTCTTACCAGCTCGCAAGCAACGAAGTGACATTTGTCCTTTTTTCGTTTTGGCAGTTGAGCGCACCAAGGGACTTTTGTCCCTTTTTTCGTTCCAGTGCGATACGACATCATAATATATTTGTTTCTTTCTATCACACGGTGTTTTAATACCTTTTCTCTTTTCTACTCGATTCTTAATACATTTCTTCATGCAAAAAATACGACAATAGTTCCACAATGGTTTATTCGGATTGAAAAAATAATGTCTGTCAGTCGTTGGTTCTCGCGCGTTAGGTGGAAGATTATCGTTCTAATTTTATTATAATTTCGGTTTTTATACTATGAAGTATGTTTTTTTTTATTTATTCGCATGTAGATAGAACCCTTCCACCATTAAGTCACAAAATATATATGTTACCGCTTAGCTTTTAAAAATAATCTTTTTTAAAGTTCAAATAATGTTTTTTTTTTCAACTATAGTCATTGTTTACAGCTAAAAATAAAAACATTTGAAACTCCATGTTAACAAACACCTGATACGACTTGAAAGAGTCATTCATTAACTTGAACAAAAACATTACTTGAGGTGACTTATGTTACCAACGAGTCACAAAAAAAAAAACATCTTGTGAGCTCGGCCATCTGGCGCGGCGGCGCGCCATTTCTTTTCGAACAGGTAGCGGTTGGTGCGTAATTATAAAATCGGCGAATCCGCTCAAGCGTACTAGCATAAATAAAATTAAGTATTTATACTAAACCCAATTCACCACCAACTTGTGTCATACTCTTGTGTCACAAAGTCGTGACATGTCGGTGTTGCCGCTGCGACTGCAGACTCTCAGAATCAGTAGAAATATCCAACATTACCAATGTTTTACATAGATGATCCATAACAGGCAATGGACAAATAAAAATTCAAAAATTCTATAACTACTCTATCCAGATGTTTTAAAATGTCAATTTATTTTACAGATGTGGTAGACCCGAACCGCGACGGGCAGGTGTCCCTGCAAGAGTACATGGCGTTCATGATCAGCAAGGAGACGGAGAACGTGCACTCGTCCGAGGAGATCGAGAACGCCTTCCGCGCCATCACGGCGCATCAGGACCGCGCCTACGTCACCAAGGATGAGCTTTATGCTGTGAGTAACACTACTACTTATCGAACCATTGATCTTGTCATAATGGACCATATTATACCTACCCTTTTTAGGTAAATGAACATCATAAGCGAAATTTTGCGTTTTTTTATGCAGGAATTGAGTTTTCTCTCCCCTAATTAATTTCGACTATAAGTTTCTAAAATAAATATGATTTGTTATTCATACTACTACTGATGTATTAGAGTAGTCCCCATTAACATATTGTCTATTTTATTTTATTACGAAAGGGAAAACTCGCGCACATTGTCCTTTATGATAAACCTGATTATGGGATACATTTTAGATGTTTTACTATAGTAGTGATTTTGCACATAAATAAAAACTAATTTCACATTGTTAATCCATTGTACAGAAAACACAGATAATGGCTATCATTGGTATTTTTACAATCTAAAATAGCATCAGCTAGTACACGCGGCTAACCTGTTTGTCCTGTTCACAGAACCTCACCAAGGAGATGGCAGACTACTGCGTGGCGCGCATGAAGCCCTTCGTGGAAGCTAAGACGGAGCGCCCCATCCCCAACGCGCTGGACTACATCGACTTCACGCGCACACTGTTCCAGAACTAAGCACGCACTGCGCACGACGCACGCGCAGTACTTCCTAGCTTTATTTACATAACGCATTAAAATCAAAAAGAAAATTTACGTTTTTAATTTTGTGCCGTGTCCCCCTCACGCGAGAGTACTGCGCGCTCGGCCGCGCCATCAGCTTGTATTACTATTTATATAGCACTAATTCAATGTCTCATTATTCCAAAATTTTATAGACTGAAAGAAAAAGCATTTCAATCAATCATTATGTGGTAGCTTTAGAGTCTGTAACATGGACTTAAAATTAGGAAAATAATTATTATCAACTGATGTCAGTGCGTGTCGTTTCGGAGCATTGTGCTTGTGTTCGTAGTTCGAGCAAGCGCGCCCGGGCGAATAACGTAGTATGTCGAGGCGCTACTTGCGTAGTTGCTCTGTACCTTATGGTATGTGTAGTAAGGGTGAGAATTCCTTTTCTCTGACGCCAGCAGAGAAATACGAAGCTGCCAGTCTCTACGACTTGATGTCAGTATTTAT
The DNA here is from genome assembly GCA_949319445.1 of Mythimna lalbum. Lineage (NCBI taxonomy): Eukaryota > Metazoa > Arthropoda > Insecta > Lepidoptera > Noctuidae > Mythimna > Mythimna lalbum. Next base: position 23,460,082 of record OX439346.1, read on the forward strand.
ATCTAAAAACTGTTTTATATCCATAACTTTCTCTTTGAATTTTCAATGTTGACCTTGTTGCATTTCATAAAATTTTATCATTTGCTAGATAGTGTGTAAGCTAAGATTAACAAATCTTATTTTATTATTCATTTACTAGTAATTGTGTTAAGATGCTATTTATTTTTTGTATTCTCCAATTATTATCTTTTCAATAAACATTTATTCCCAAATTTATTTTTTATTTTCTAATAAAAGTCGAGTGTTCAATTTTATACAGTACATTATTTATGTAATAAATTATCTGTAATACATTTATATTGGTCATATCATACAAGTTTCACACATAGAACGAATGGCTACATTTCTGGTTATATATTTTATCAAATTACCAAAATATTTTTTTACATTTAAAATTATGTCAAGATTAAAAGTATTAATAAGTACCTATATTTTTTTTAGTATCAAAGCAAAATATTAGAATATTAGTATTTTTTACATATTTACAAGTTACATACTTTGGTATTAAAATCAAAATTATTTTCGAAAAGTTGAGTGTCCCTAGATTGCAGACCAAGAATTTTTACGATTACTTTTTACTACAATTTAGTTACACATAAGACCTTAAAAAATCGTTAGAATAGTTTAAACGCTGATTAGCAGGTCATTTATCCAAAAAATAATTACCCGTAAGAAGCATGCGGATGGTATAGCACAAATTAATCATTTGAAGGAGGATTTCTCTTACGACAGTTGTATGTGACGGCAGAGACGTATGTTATCTTGAATTTACGATCTGCTTATCAGTATTTAAACTAGGCATTCGTTTTTATTTATAAGGAAGGCTAAATATCGTGCCATCGCCGTCTAGGCGACTAGTTACAGCATATCCATGCAACAGACAATATATTATATTTACAACGACAATATTGTGGACGGAGCCACTGCTTCTCTAATTCAATTAAGTATATTCACGCCCAACACGAATAGGCGTAGTACCTAAATTGGAATAATTAATTCCAGAACAAAAGACACGAGATCTGATTCTAGGGCCCAGTTACGCCACAAATTGCCAATAAGGCACGTCCCCACAGCGAGCAGTCTCGCGAGGAAATTGTCCCCTCGAGAGCGCGGCAGCTTCGGCATCATCGCGAGGTTGCCGCGCGCATCAAGCCCGAGTCCACACCGCGCGGCAAACGACTGAGGCGCCTTTGAGCGTAGCAAATGCCTTTCGAGGCTGCTCGCTATGTGTGGACGCACCTAATAACAATTTTCTGTATAATAATTGACAGAAAATTGATTTAGTGTTGAACACATTTCATAATGAGTGGTGCAATAGGGCCTAGAACTGAACCATTTCTGCCATCAGAAAGGTCATTTCACCATCCAAGGTTTATCCAACATTGTTAGACTAGGTTTCATATCGTCACCAGAAGTTGTATAGACAATATCTATAGTTGCGCCCTCTGCAGTAACCTATACTCTTGCGGCGTGACGAGCGGCTGCAGTTTGTCGAGCAGCTGCTGCGGCAGCCCAGCCTTCTCCGCGTGCTGCAGGTAGGGGATGGACAGCAGCTCGCGCACGGAGGGCCGCGCGCGCGCGTTGTACGTGAGGCACCACTTCAGCGCTGCGATCAGTGATCGAGGGAGGTCTGTGGGGAAGAGTACTGTGATCACGATCTAATCGATATTTACAGGTTATGAAGAACTTATTTTTTACGTTCTTGGATAAGTACCCTATAAATAAAACACTCAATATTTTCTATTTTATGCGGACTCGGCGCATTTGCTTGGTGTTTAAAGAAATGGCACGTTATCACGCGTGTTCGTTTGTGGTTTGAGTCATTGTGACACCAATATCACCACATTTACTCCATAAATATAAAATGGTTGGAAACAATATTATATTTATGGAGTATGATGCCACCAAAAAATTAATTCCACTAACTGCATCAGACTGCTTATCGAAATTTTGTTTGTTTTTTTATAGTCTAGTTTTTTGATTCTGTCAAATTTTCACTTTTGCACACTAGTTAATTATTTATACAGGGTTATTTGTAAAACACTAACAACCTTGTAGGACTGTATTACTATCACACAGCGGGTGGGTAATGTTTAAAATTGACAGACAGCAATAACATACCTTTTGATTAATGTTCCATTTCATTCACCCTAAGGTACCCCCCTTTTTTTGTTGGGAAATCACCCAACGACCCGGCCTAAGACGTAGTACGAGGGCGTGTCAGACTTTTACTGAGTAAAACCCACTTCTATGTTCCTTCTTTGCCTTCGTTCCGGGTCCCCTGGGTTCTCTTTCGCACTTCGCACTTTCCCATGGCCCCAGTGGGCTATGTAATACGAGTATATATATAACCTGTTACTAACATCATAAACAACAACTTTTGTTCTGTGACTTTTTACATATGTTTTGTAAAAAGTCATATAAAACTTACCTTCAAGATTTCATTGTTTTATTTAACACATTTTAACTCTGCATTTTGCCGTATCTACTAACGCCTGCCGTGCACTGTACTATGCGTTCCAAATGAGAATAGGATCGAATGCATGTTGTGACGTCACGATTTACTGTCAAATCGAAGAAATTTTGTCAAAATTGAGGAACTCAGAGATGAGTAAAATTGAAGAATTGAATTTTTTTCGTTCACAGGTCGTAAATAAATTAAATTTTTCGTAAAATAGTTAACGTTTAAAAATTTATTCCCTCGATTTGACAGTGAATCGTGACGTCACAACTTGCAATCGATCCTATTCTCATTTGGAACGCACTGTACTTGTAGTAATAGTAAGCAGGCTTTCGGAACATCGTCATCACACCTAGCAAGCGTTCGCACCATTTCGGTGTGCTCGACATTAGAATATTGATACACCATCATGTAAAGATAATTACGTCCACACTGCCGAATTTCACTACAAGAACACGTAAAACGCGACGCGAGCGCATCAACGCGACCCACCGACTAGTGAGGGCTGCCCGAAAGTAGGTCAAGTTCATGTTCAGCTACCCTCCGTAATTGTATGAAAAAATAAAGAAGCAACCGATATGCTTCTTCATTTTTTGTAAACGTTATTTGAATAAAAAATATTATTATTATAAATTATTATAGACATCGTAATATTTAGGACGTTCAATTTAATTATTGAACGTCCGATGACTGATGAATTAACTAGCGTGCAAAAGTGAAAAGTTGACAGTATAAAAAAACTACACTATAAAAAAAAAAACAAACAAAAGTTCGATAAGCAGTCGGATGCAGTTAGTGGAATTTATTTTTTGGTGGCATCAGAGTCTGCTTACATTGTATTATTTCCAACCATTTAATAAATGTGGTTCGCGCGTGATAACGCGCCATTTCGCCGCGTCTGCATAAATTATTAAATATTGAGTGTTTTATTTATAGGGTATTTATCCAAGAACGTAAATAGTTCTTCATAATCGGTAAATATCAAAAATAATCAAACACTTTTCCGTTATTCCCTATATATACCAATTTAACGCGAGGGCTAAAAAGTTAATAAAGCTAAAAAAGTATTACAAAAACACAGAAGAAAAAAAAAATTACAAAGAAACTTGTTAGCATAACCGTAGACTTACGCTCAACGGGCGGATAGTCGATGCGATGGTTGGGGTCGAGCACGGCGGCCAACTTGGCGAGGTTGGGGATGTGGCCGAACGGCGTGCGGCCGTACACCATGCTGTACAGGATGCAGCCCAGCGACCACACGTCCGAGCGGAACGAGATCTACAACACAACAACAAACGTTTATAACATAAAATAAAGTCAGCAAGAGGTCTTGCCAGCGTGATCAAATGTTTATGAGACCAATAGTTTCGGCCTCCCCCGCTTTAAACTTGGAAGCCATCCCTCTAGGGACCATATTCCCTAGATAAAAATAAGACTATGTGACTGCCAAGTTTCATCCAAATTCGTTCAGTCGTTAAGACGAAAAGAGATGACTGACAGACAGACATACTACTATATAAGCTTAAACTGTTGTGGCCCCGAAACGTACCAAATGGCTTTTAAAAGTTCTCGTGGATTTTGACTCTCACCTCGAAGTTTGACTCAGCGGCAGCCATTATTATTATATTACAAGACTCTGAATTAGGCTTTACTAAAGGAAAATAAGTTTCCAGCTTCATCATACAGATAGTCAGTTACCTTAATAGGAGCGCTGCCGTCGCCATTAGCAACGCCGTACCCGCCGGCGCCGCCCATGAGCGCCTCGGGGCTGATGTACGAATATGTCCCGGTGGCCTGCGAGCGAACCACGGAGGTCGCGTCGGAACTGATGGCCGACGCGATCCCGAAGTCGATCAGCTTCAGACGCCCGCATACAAGGAGGAAGTTTGCAGGCTTTAGGTCCGCGTGGATTACACCTAAAGAGAAATAAAATTATGAATATAAAGCCCTTAGAATAATCTTGAATTTTTTATGGTTAAAAGAATGATAGAATTTTAGAAGACAAGATATAAATAAATAGTTTACGTTGACGTCGAATTGGTCCGCGGATGTTTTAGTGTCCTATTCGCCAGGGTCGTGTATTTGCGATTGGGTACTCCATCTCGTTTAGCCCTTCAATCCCCATAGGTGACAGATACGCTGACGAGGTGGAATATTTGGTCGTGAATGTGCGACCCTGGCGGGGTAAACGCGAGAATGTTTGTATCCGAAGTAGGTGATTAAAAGAATAAGAATTATTCAAAGTTTGCCTAAAGCTTCGATCAAAAATAGTACTAGATTCCCGATAAGCGCTTCAAAAACGGCCAGAAAAATAAGAGCACTAATACTGTTGTGCTCTTATTTCAAATTAGTACGGTCCAATCATAGCCAACGTTAAGAACGTCAAAATGCCGCAGTGCGCGTTCAAAAATTGTGTAAATAATCACCGTAACACCAAGATTTTGGAAGGAATATCTTTTTTTCGGTAAGTTTTTTTTTTTTTTTTTTGTTAATGGCAATTGAGCCGGTAGCGACTATTCTGCCAGTGTCACGTTGAGACGACTCCTTGGGGGCAACCGTCGAACTGTACTTCGTGGTAGATATGTTAGTAGGCTGGAAAGACAAATACAAGTGTTAGTAGACATATAATCTAATTTACAAACTTACATATGTACAACATATAAACTACTATATACAAATTAATTACATCACGTTACACACCAATTAAAATTTTAAATCATTTTCGTTTAGAAATGTCGCCAAAATATTAATTAATTTAGGAGAGAAGTGGGAAAGAAGGGAATGAAAGTTGGTTGGGAGGGGAATATTACATTTGGAAATTTTGGAATAGAGATCGAAAGATTTGTTGTTTAAAGAGCAGCAGAAGAAAATATGGTCTAAAGTACCCTCCGCAAGACCACACTCGCAAAGGGAATTATCCCGGACATGGATCTTACATAAGAACACTGGGCTACAACAATGACCAAGTCTTAGTCTACAAAGTGATGAAACAGTCCTCTTCGACAATTTGGGGCATTTGAAGAACCAAGGCCTGCGTTGGATTTCGGGCTGTATAGCTGCATAGTAGATGCCCTTGGTTTTGGAGGTCGTCTTCCATGTTTCAGCCCACGAGTTAAATAACTTGGGTCTGGCACCATTCCGCAAATCGTAGTTATGAACCACGTAGTGCTTTCGATCAGCCGGATTCGATGTGGCATACTTTGCTAACGAATCAGCGCACTCATTGCCAACAATACCCGAGTGGCCGGGGATCCAGGCTATCTCGATGTCCAAACCGCTTTGGGAACATTCAAATAACAAGTTCTTAATATCTACAATGATTTTACTATGAATTTTACTATGAAATTGATTTTGTTTTAAGGCCTGAATACTACTAAGGGAATCTGAAAAAATTACTGATCTTGTTATTTGATGGGATTTTATATAGTGTATTGCTTCAAGAATCCCAATACACTCTCCTGTAAAAACTGAAGATTCTGGTGGGCATTGAAAAAGTAGAGCGATTCTTGAGTTTCTAAAATATACTGCGACACCAGTACCTCCGGTTTCAGAAAATTTTGAGGCATCAGTGAAAAACAAATTCCATCCTTCCCAGTAACGCTTAACAGCTAACTCAAAGTCAGCTCTTGTATTTTGGGAATTCTTTGATATACCCAGTCCCAAAACGACTTTTGGTTCAAAGTAAATCGCCTCATATGCGGAGGAGAAGAGCGGGAGAGTTGGGTATTGACAGATAGGCGCGGAGAGCCGTTTAAGTTCTCTGTACCTATTCATCAATAAAGGAACTGTTTTATTGTTCCAATAAGGAGAGTTATTATAGGAGAGGTTGATTTGCTCTAAAATTGGGAGTAAAGGATGGGATGAAAGGGAGAAAACTTTAGATAGAAAGCGGTCTGCCAAATACTGTCTTCTGTGTTGTAGAGGCGGTTCTGCACATTCAACTTGAAGTGCATTTATGGGAGAGGACTTCATAGCTCCAATGACAATTCTCAGGCATTTGGCCTGTATGCTGTTTAATTTTTTCAGCGCTTCTTTGTTGCAGGGCTCAATGAGGAAACTGCAGTAATCCATTGCGCTTCTCGTCAATGCATTATATACCAGTTTGAGGGTACAGGGGTGAGCGCCCCACCATACTCCGGCCAGAGCCTTAAGGACCGAAATTGAGCGTTCACATTTTTTGACCGTGTTGTTTATGTGGTCAACCCCAGACAGTCTTGAGTCTAAAGTCACCCCCAGAAATCTAGCCTTATCCTTGACAGGAATGATTTGTCCATCAATATTAATATCTACTGGGGGTACAGAACGTTTGCGGGTAAAGATGACAGCTGTACTCTTTGGCGCACTTAAAGACAAACCGTGATCAAGTAGCCATTGATTCAGTGAGGACAGAGAGACGTTCATTGAGAGGGCGGCATCCTGAATGCAGTCGCCAGAGATCATTAAAGCAATATCGTCAGCATACTGAAGGATTTTACAGTCAAAATTGAGAGATGAGGATAGGTTAGCTGTATAGATATTATACAGTGGGGGACTAAGAACAGATCCTTGAGGTAATCCTCTCCAGACCGTTCTTTGATCAGAGTCAGCCCCAGAGATTCTCAATTGAATGGTGCGGTTGGTGAAGATGTTACCGATGATACGACGAATCCTAGCCGGGATTCTCAGCTCGTGCAGCTTTTGCCTGAGGTTAGGGAGGAGTACCGAATCATAGGCAGCTGATATGTCCAGGAAGACTACGACCACAGACTCATTCCTGCTAAGGGCCAGTCGGACCGCTGACGTGAGGATACCTACACTATCAGCTGTGCCCAGACCTTTCCTAAAGCCGAACTGAGTCGCCGGGAGCAGCCCCCCATTCTCCACCAGCCACTCTAATCGATTTTTAACCAAGTGTTCTAGAAGTTTTACAAGTATGGACGATAAAGCAATAGGCCTGTATGAGCAATGATCGTTAGGATCTTTGCCTGGTTTTAATATCGGGATGACAACTTGAACCTTCCATTCTTTGGGAACATAGCCGGAGATGAAGCAGAAGTTAGCCAAGTCCAGATAATATTGGTGAGTTTTTGGACCAGCTTTAGAAATAAAGGAGTAGGTGAATCCATCCACTCCCGGAGCGGAGTCTCTGACATGGGATAGAACCGATTTTAGTTCTTCCAAACTAAATGGCATGTTCATCGGGTTAGCAGTGTCGTCTACATCTTCAATGTCAACACTGCACTCCTTCGCGCTTGGAACATAGGCTGGGGCGATTTTTGAGAAGAACTGGTACCCCAGTTCCTCTGAGATGTTGTTAGAAGCAACAGGTGTTAAACTGCTTCTAAAGTGCTTCACCTTCCGCCAGACTGTCGAAACGGGTGTGGACGGACTCAGCGAACTACAGTATTTTGTCCAACCTTCACGCTTCTTTTTTTTAAAGAGTTTCCTGGACTTAGCCAATATTCGCTTGAAGGCGATGAGGTTATCCAGGTTCATATCACAGTTAACTGTCTTTTCAGCCTCGTTCCTGGCCTTGATCATGTTTGTGCATTCCCTATCCCACCATGGTGGAGGAGGAAGTCTACCAGACGGGGTTTTTTTGGGTAGGAAGCAATCATCTGCTGTGGAGGAGATAGTGGACGAGAAGGATGAAAAGCATTCCTGGGCATTTAGACTATCAACTTTCGGAAGGGAGGATATTCTTAAGTCTACAATTTTGGAATATAAGTCCCAGTCTGCCGAATTAAGTTGGTGTTTTAAAAGAGGGGGAGAGACTTTAATAGGGATATTTTTGGAAGGGAACTCGATTATGATGGGATAGTGATCACTTCCATGGGTCATATCCAAGCGACGCCAAATGAGAAGACTAGATATATTGGATGAACAAAATGTCAAATCAACGCAACTATTGCTCTGTCCAGGCGTTGACCTACGTGTAGCACTGCCATCGTTGATGAGACAGAGGTCTAGATCATCCAATATATCCAGTAAGCCTATGCCAAAACTATCACAAGTGTCTGATCCCCAACGATAATGGTGACAATTAAAATCACCCATGACCAGTATTGGGCCGCTAACACTATATAACAAATTTTTAATTACTGGAAGATATTCAGATTTAGGGTGTGCAACATAAAAAGAAAAAATGTTTATATCCTCAGCCTTAACAGCGACAACATTAATGTTGTCACCTACAAAGGTTAGAGGAATCTGGGAGTATGATACTTTGCTATTGATGAGCAAAGCACATCCCCCATATCCATCAGTTCTATCATTACGAACACTGCCAAAGCACGGCAACCTGAAATTGCTATCAGGTAAGAGCCATGTCTCAGCAATGCTGCAAACCGATGGTTTAAATTTATTAATCAAGAAGGTGAGGTCAGACTTTCTAGGAGTAATACTCCTCACGTTCCACTGAAGGAATGTCAGGGGATGGAACATCGTGAATATAATTTAATATTGAGGTCAATTTAGAGGCAACGTGGTCAGGTATTGGTCGGGTTGGACTAGCTAATACGGACATAAGCATATTGGTAATAAAGTTTAAAATGTTCGTAGAGTTATCCTCTCTCCTATAATTCAATGGCTCCGCAACTTCCATTGGCAGGGCGCAACCGTTTCTAGAGGGGGAGAAGGAGTAATTTTGGGTAAGTTCCTGGTGAACTTGCTTATTGTAGCCAGGTGAAAGAGGAATGTGGGCTTTGGGTTTCAAAAATACCGTTTTACTGTAAGATTTCTGGGTTACAGGTAGGGGACTCGAGGATGGAGATTGAGGAAGGTTTACACTATGTTTGATACGGGGGGAAGACTTAGAAACTTCAGCATATGATCTCGAAACAGGAGGGAATACCCGACTTGCCTCCGCATATGAAATCGATTTTTCTGACATCAGAGCTTTGATGCTCTTCTGTCGTCCCAATTCAGGACAAGCACTGTCATTTGCAAAATGGTTACCAGTACACGAAACACAGAAGCTTGATTCCTGGGTAGTTTGACATCCATCCCCTGGATGATTGCCACCACACTTATAGCACCTTGGTTTTGATCTGCATAAAGTGCGGGTATGCCCAAAACGACAGCAGTGATAGCATAGGATGGTAGGGTATGTATATCTCTCAATTGGCAGTGACGAGTAAAAGCTGATAACACGCTTAGGTAAGACCTGTCCATCAAATGTTAGCACTACAGTTTGGGTAGGCTTCCACTCCGTAATTCCAGAAGACGTCACCTTACGGCTCATCCTTCTGGCTTTAATTATAGGGCCGCAGCCCTCCGGGACCTGAATGTTTTCGATAACATCATCCTCCGACCACTCTACCGGAATATCCCTGACTATGCCCATTCTTGTAATATTAAATTGTGGGATAGTCGCAATGTAGTTGTTTTTGCCCAGAATTGCGTTGTTGAGGAAGCTGTTAGCATCTTGGTGTGATTTAAATTCAACCGACACACGATTTCTGCCTATCCGTTTGATTCCATCCAGACGTACATTATTGACGTTATTTTTGGTCAAAAACATACCAAACTTAATTGGTTGCAGCACAGTGCCCAAAGTCTCTTGATCTTTGAGAGAAACATGAATGATGTAGGGTGGATTGTCTGTTTTGTTGTATATTTGTCTGCCAGTTACATTTTTGGGTATTTTAGTCGGTATGTTTGAAGTCGCAGGGGGTGAACCAGCAACTCGTTTACGGCTAGTAGTCTCCGTATTCATAACAGGGTCTTGCGAAGGTACTTCAGGGACATGAGGGAGGGTTACGGTGAGCACACTAGGAGAAAGATCAAACAATTCATCAGGGGGGTCAGGGTCAGGGGGCTTTTTAGAGTTCATTATTACGGTAGGTATATAAAAAGGACAATCACAAACAAAAACCAAACCTTAAACCAAGGACGCACACACAAGGAGCAATCTCGATCAAGTTTCACACAAGAATGTTCACTAAAATCGAAAAATTCGTAGCACTGATAAAGGAACACGTGTTAAACCTTCACCACTACCAACAAAAGTCCTTCGGTAAGTTTATATTAATACAATAGTCTTTATCATAACATAAAAACTGAATTAAATAGTAAATATAAGTCTTAGCAAATATTATGATTGTTTGACCAATGTTTTCTACAACGCGCCAACTATTGTAACAAACATCGACTATTCAGACACTTTGTAATTCTGACCTTAACTCATGCGTGTAAGGTTGAATTTCTTTTGCTGTATGTTGACCAGCGAGCTTCGGTCGTAAAAAAATATTGTTTTTTTTGCATGGCTTTGTGAACATAACTTTAAGTTATTGTATTTAAGGTTGGATTTACATTAATGCATATTTTTTTCAACTAGGATTAGGTAAATACGATTGGTGCTAGTTTTGAAGTGTACTTTTGCATGGGATTGTGTATCTAGTACCATTATTGATCGAAGGCCTAAAGAGAGAAAATACTCCTGTACTTTGAAGGATTTAATGAGAGCCACTGAAATTCCAGTTAACATAGCCACTTACTGGGCCCAAACAGTTTGACGAGTTTAACATCGATTTGAAAAAAAGATAGACAAATCCTCACCATGCTCATGGATATAATTCACGGCATGCAGCATCTCCTCCCAGTAATGCAGCACGAGCGCGGGCGGCAGGCCGGCGCCGCGCGCCTTTAGGAACGAGGACAGGTCCGTCTCGCCCACCTCCAGCACCATGCGCAGGAACTGATTGTTGCGGTCGTACTCGCTGCAAGAACACACACAATAATCACTCAAGGTTAAAAAGATTAGATTAAAATTAAGGGGTACAATGGCACAGTTGAAACAGTGGTTAAGCGATCACCTGATGCGCACCAGGTCGTCCTGTAAGTAACAAAAATTTATATGGCCTAGAGATAGGTGTTTCAGGTCTGGGTGACTTCTGATTGTGAGTTAAAAAAGCGTTAAAAAAGAAGAAAAAAGCTTGTTGCGCCGACCCCAAATAAAACGTGACAAAAGCAGGAAGATGATTGATGTCTTTGATTGTACTTGAATATTATTTATGGGCTTTTAGAATGTACTCTGGATTGTAAATTAATCCCACAAACCAGTATTTGTACATAGGTACGCAGTGCCACTGAAATCAGTGTCAGTTCAGATTATTCCAGTTGCAAACCATTTCTAGTTTTGATTGTTGGAATAGGGTGTCACCAGAATAAATTAACTGTTTGTGTTATGACAGTAAGTAGTGTTTTCTTTTGCTAGCCTCTTTTATTGCTCTCCATGGGAAAGGCTCCACTCAATTGCAAGCCTTCCCTTTTTAGTACTTATCACTTAAAACTAATTCTAAGACTCACTAATCAAACAGCCTGATGACTCTATCAGAGTTCTGCAGTTCCCGCAGCAAGCGGACTTCGTTGATATAGCCTTGGGCCAACTCTGGGTCCGTAGCCAGGTACACACACTTCACGGCATACTCACATGATGTGCCTACTTCTAACACCTGTAATATGAAGATAAGGATAAATTATTCAGAGCTAGATTTGATCAAATACAATATGGAAATCATAGTTTTTTCGTCTGTGAGATTATTAAATATTATTAATATTTGTCGCTATCTGTGTCTATTTATTGGCTAACTCCTCCCAAAGTAAATAAAAGATTTTCAAACAGTTTTCATTTATTGAATGAGCATTAAGAAGAGGCTTGAGTATATAATTGCACCTATTTTAGCGCATTAGTTGTGGAGTTGCGGATACCAGCCCGTTTTACCTATACCTATAACTAGTCGGGGCAAATCACTAGTGTCTAATAAAACAGAACTTTAACTCCTCAGATACCATCAATTAGAGATACAATAGAAAGACAATGACAGTGCGAATGCTGGCATTCTCTTGGGGTGTAATGAATGAAACCATAGTAATACAGCAAATTATAATGATAATAATACATCAACTCTTACTTTCAAAGGGGTTAATATGTAGGGTAATCAATAAACAGGTCACCCTTGTGCATAAACAAAATGTTAAAACCTGTTTGGATTGGACAAGTTGTAACTTGAAATATTCCAATGGGGGGAACCATTTTTTGAACTCACTAGATAAGTTTATTTTTTATTGAGATCACTACGTTTGTTTCTGACTGGGATGTATGCCAAGGCCTCTGTGCAAACTAAAAAGATTTATTTAAACAAATGCCAGATATAAGTAGTCTGTCTAAAAAGTCAAACGACTTGGGTAATTATTAAGATAAAATGAAATCTGATGTAGTCAACACTGGTTCAATAATCAAGGTTGATTAGGAGTTCCAGATCATCATCATCATCATATCAGCCGAAAGACGTCCACTGTTGACATAGGCCTCCCAAGCATCGCCACAACAACCGGTCCTGTGCGTCACGCATTCATCGGATTACCGCGACCCTGACCAGGTTGCAGTCCACCTTGTGGGAAGCCTTCCAACACTGCGTCTTCCGGTACGTACGAAGAGATCCAGATCGTTGTTTACTAATAGAAGAACCTTATAAAAAGTATTGAATATAAGTAAGTGATATTATATAAAATTCCCAAGTTGCTTGACTTTTCAGACAGACTGTATCTATGATTATTTCAATAGAACTCACTTTATAAACTTCACTGGAGCCCCCAGTTCCCAGTTTTTTGATGAACATGTACTTTTTATCTTTTATACAAGTTGTTTTAAACAAAACTTTATTAGAGTGGTTGACCACACCCTGAGGGTACGAAGGTGTAGCCACATATGATGCAGGCATTGCTTTCCTGTTCAGTGGGGTCTCCGGCACTGGGACGTGGACAGGAGCTGGCTCCGCCCGCGGCGGAGGACACTGTGGTTCATCTTTTGAAGGGTTTTGAGAAAATAACTCAACTCTGACTCTATCTCTATTCTGGATTAAAGCTTTCTGGGGAGTCTTCTTCTGACTCTGTTTAGATCCAGGAGTAAACTTTCTGATGCCTGACTTTATTTTGGGTGTTGCAGATTTTAATTTCTGACCATTATTTGGTAATTTAACAATCTCTGGAGTCTTTTTAACACATGAATTTTGTGATATTACGTTACGATTATTCTGAGGCATTAAAACACTACGCTTTTTAACTTCTGAATTCGAATCAACGTTCGGTTTCGCTTCTGAATTTGAATGAGCAATCGTATTTATACTTTTGTGTGCACTTTTAATGTTATTATTGTGGTTTTCTTTCGCAGGATATGTTTGATGGGCGGCCCAGTTATCATGTGAATTGTTTTCTTTGTCGTGTTCATTATAGACGGGCTTCTTCTCTGATGCAAACGCTTTGATGTCTTTCGGTTTGGGTTTGACTGTAGGCGTGTAAAAGTCTTTGTTTATTTTCTTCGCAGGAGAAGGTTTTCTGGCCACGGTTTCGCTGAAGGAATTGTCACTATCGTCACCGGAGGAGAAGCTGGCGTCAGGGCTTTGTTCAGGATTCTGGAATGGCATCAAGTTAGCTAATAACGCCGACATGGGCATCGGAGCGAACTTGATGCTGTTCGACGTCGATTCCGTGTTACCACTCATGTTTGGCGGTGTTTAATACCTGCCTCCTAATTCGTGTCTCACCACACAATTACCACTTAGTTCTTTTCACAATATGTAATTACTTTTTAAATTATTTCCGCACTTTCAAACTAGCCGTTGAACTTTTGAACGTTTTGAACATTTGACAGACTTGACAGCAAAATATTATGCTTCATGATCAGAGTTACCATTATAAAAAAAATATTTAGTCGATTATTTCCTTTTACTAAAAAAGAATACAAATTGATTTACAATTAAGATGTGATTTATTTATATCATAAGCAAAATCGACCTACAACATTAGTAATAGTTTTTGTTTGAGATTTGTTGGTTTCTACTAATTTTCAAGGTTTGATCTTCGTCTTACTTATACTCTACGTCGAACTTATGATTACACTACCACTACCACCATTTAATTTATGGAGCGAACGTAACGGTGCTTATTTCCTTCTTCTATGATAGGTCAAGACCTCAAGCCTAGAATTTCAAGTTTTGTTGTGGTGATTTCCTTACAATAAAGACCTTTCTACCAAACTGGTCATTCTTACTACCTACAAGCGGATAGCGGGATACCCAGCGAGTTACTATGCTAAATAAAGAAATAAAATTTCGTTTATTTTTGTTGCATTGTTTTAATGGTTCGAAAATCTTATTAATCTTCGCATTATAATTAAATTAATGAAGGTCGGTTTGATGCAAAGTCTATAACGAACATAACTGGACATAAACACTTTTTTATTATGTTGATAGGCGCGCGCTTATTTTCTTTTCTCATATTCTTGGTGGGTGTGAGCTATTTATGGGTAAACAGCAATCTGCCTATAGCCCAGAGGAATCCAAAAATAAAACCAAGTTTACGCTATTATAAATTATCGATATAATTATTCAGTACACATGATTACAGATTCAATACAATATAATATTTGTCAATAAATAAAACTAAAGGCGGCTATTATTTACATAGTATTTAAGAAGACTCAGTTTCTTCAGATTGTGTAGGATATCTACAGTCTACACTCCCACACTCACACTTCATCCATTTTGATTTCACTGCCCAGAATTTATCTCCATAGTCGAACCTGCGGGATAGAAAAATTTCGTCAGAAATACAATTATAAGAGAGTTAGGCGGTTATCACACTGTCGCGCACCCCGCAGCATAGTGCGTGTGTTAACGTTGCTTGTTAGTATCTCCGTTTGTATAGAAAACACGCACAGTCCAACACACTGAAAACGCATCCACGCACGTTCATGCAGATCACGCGCCTATATGCGGAGAAACACGCACTCACGCGCGTGGGTGCGGGGCGACACTCAAGGTATTTTGTATGAAATGAGTGCGTGCCTGCGTGAATTAACAAAACGCACCTACGCGCGTAAGTGCGTAAAAAAACCCGCACGATGATGCAAATCTGCACTCCCGCAAGTACGTGCGTAGGTTTCTTCGCGCTACGCTGCGTGGTGCGTGGCAGTCTGATAACCGCCTTAAGACGTTATAGGATGTAGACAAATGTCATCTTTTGTTTACTTACGTGAAGATTCTTCGCGCTACGCTGCGTGGTGCGTGGCAGTGTGATAACCGCCCTAAGATGTTATAGGATGTAGACAAATGTCATCTTTTGTTTACTTACGTGAGCTCCTCATCTTGTTCAATATCGGTGATGGCAAACAGCGCGACGGTGGGGAGCCGGAGATCCCGACTGTCCGTGAAGACGCGCACGGGCGCCACGTTGGGGCGGCACGAGTGATTGATGAACCGGGCTGCGCTACCAAACTGCGCCGCGTCCACGCACAGCTGCGTCTGCTCCGAACATTGCTGGGGACATTGCACTATGTATTAGTCGTTGTTAGTTGTTTTTTTATTTGTTTATTGTTGCCTATTTGTCAAAGACAAGAGAAACGTGCTTGAAGGAATATTCCCAAAAGCTGGCATTCTCTTTCCTCACCTCCAGCAGGTCCGGCTTGACATCCAGCGCGAACATGTAATGGTCAGCGGGGCGGGTGTCGGCGTGCGGCAGCGGCAGCAGCTCCCCGCAGTACAGCGCCACGGGCGCCCCCTGCGGCACCTTCTGGCGCGCGCGCAGCCCCCAGCCGCGCGCGCCGCCGCAGCGGAACACTTGCGCGCGCACGCACACGGAGCCCGCCGCTGCCGCCTTCGTTACCACACTGTTGCCGCAGCGACGCTACAGGGGAAATGTATCATGTTATAGTGTCGTGTTTTTATTTGTTTTCGTTCGTTTAACCCTTCAGATACCGTCAATTAGAGACACAATAGTAAGACAATAGATGCGCGGCCACCGGTGGTCGCTTGGGGATTCATGAATTAACCGATGTCTAGTTTTCTTTATTTTATTACTAGACAGCCTTAACGGCAAGCTTAACAGAGAAAGAAAAAAGAAAGAAAGAAAACTATACAGAGGTAGTTAATACATTGATAAGACTAAGATACCCTGCTTGATGTCACTCAGGTTACTTCACATTAGTGAGAACGTGAGTTTATTTTTTCCGTTGGGTAAAAATCATCCAAATAACACTACCTCCCTACGGAAACGGGAGGTAGTGTCAGACTCATACTGAATAAAAAACCCACCCCGTTCCTTCTTCCCTTTCATACAAGGGCCCGAGCTTCTCTTTCGGAAACAGACCCTAGCCCTAGTAGGCTTTAACCCAGCTGAGCCCCTATGGTTACTGACAACTTCCTGAGGTGTGCGAGAACAGTGCGCACCGTCGACGACTTAGGCTCGGTCTGGACAGTTACCAGACGGTCGGATGATGAGCTACCCATTGCTCGACGTTCGCAAGCCCGCGCCTACAGTTTTTAGCCTAAGTTTAGTCTAGACCCTGCCCTATAAATCGAAAACAAATCGGTACAAAACTCACCAGATTGCAGCCACATGTCTGGTTGCACTCGAACAGCATAGGCGGGTCGTGGTAGGGGAAGCTGGCCTGCAGGCGGCCGCGGGAGTACCAGCACTTGACCCCCAGCGCGCTGCAGGCGCACGACCCTGACGTGCAGTCACCCTCCTTGCATGCACAACCCTGTGGGGTATATAAAATGTTTAGCTTTTACCCGCGGCTTCGCCCGCGTACATAAAATAATAGCCTATGTCACTCAGAAATAAAGCAGCTTTCTATCGGTGAAAACATTTTAGCAATTGGGCCAGTACTTCCAGAGATTACCTTATACAAACAAAAAAACAAAAACATAAAAACCAGTGTAGGTAGTGTGTCATATTGAAGATTTTATGCTGGAATAATCGCAAAGGCAGGCCATCATTGTGATCTTTGAATATTTTGTATTCTTTGTTAGTTATATAAGGGCTGATTTAACAGATTTTTTTTTTTTTTCAATTATTATTGTAATAAATAAAAATGTACAATAACTAACCTGCATAGTGTTGATAGTGTTATCGACGTTGACGTGTACGGGCAGCACGTGCCTCGTGACGTACGTGAAGTCGTCCGGCAGCGGCGCGTCGTCCACGTCGTTGACGCACGGGATCGGGAACGTCTCGCGCCCGTTCGAGATGTCACTGCGCAAACAGTTTTGTTAGACGGGGTTTTTTTTATTAGTGATAGGCTTGCGTTTGGTCACCATATCACCTGATCGCTAGCGAGTTGTCCTCACCATACCCCCATTCATTCTCGAAAGAATATTTGAAATGCTAATTGCTGTTTCATTTTATAACCGACTAGCTTTTACCCGCCACTTCGCCCGCGTACCTACATAAAATATAATCTAAAGCAGCTTTCAATCGGTAAAAAAAATTTTGCAATCGGACCAGTACTTCCACAGATTACCTCCTACAAACAAAAAAAAAACATAAAAACAAAAAAAAAATGAAATTTTACCTCTTTATTATTATTTATTTTTTTATATCAGAGTAGATTAGATGTAGTTTCAGAGAAAAATGTTTATTTTTAGGGTTATTTTTTAATTAGAACAAATAATTATACAACAATTAAAACGGGCTACTGTACTGTATTGAAGTTAAATAATAATAATGATAAGTTTTACCTGGACAGCAATTTGAACCTTGACACGTTGTCCCTAACGGCGATAGTCATCTGCATGTTGAGAGAAATTGCGCTCTGACACTGTCCGGTGCACACTTCCACTGCCAGCTCGCCCGCCGAGTTCTCTATGTCCGTCTGTGCAAACAAATAAATAATATAATATAGGTTTTTGCGTCAAAACTCAGATTAGCAATATTTACAACATGAATTGTGTGTTATCTTTATGTAAAGAATACTAGATTTCATAACTATATCATAAAAAAATCATAAAGTTAAATGACCTGTCTTGTGCTTAGTGTCGATGGTGTCCAACTTGTGACTTTTTTAAAATATTTTTGGGGAAAAAATATAACGTGAAAACTATTGGAATTCATTCAGTTACTCGATTCTGAACAAACAATATTCAGGTTTGGCATAAACTAAAAATAATGTTGTATAAGTAATATGTGCTATTCCAGGACATGGTTTACGCGTGCACCAAGTTTCATCGAAATCCATTCAGTAGTTTTTGCGTGCCAGAGTAACAAAGATCCATACATACAAACTTTCGCGTTTATAATATTAGTAGGGCTAAACTGTTCCTTATTTTAATCTATTTAAATAAAAGCGAAATATCACTCACTAATTAATCACGAAATCTAAGAAACTATAAAACCTATAAATTAAAAATTTGGCAGATAGGTTCCTTATAGGGTGTAGACAACCCGCTAAAAACGGATTTTACGAAACTCCACCTCTAAGGTGGTAAACGGGGGTTCAAAGTAAATCGACTTTCACCGGAAGCCGCTGTCAGAGTAGTAATACATACCCGTGCTCCACGAGCGAGTAAGATGACCACGCAAGCGTAGTGGCCCTGCCTTGCAGCAACATGTCTGAAATAGGGTAAAAATTACAGTGATTGCATACTCGCGAATTGCTCTTTAATACGTCCTACGATTACGTGTATGCCATCCAACGCGAACGTAATGACAAAGCGATGCGATGCGGTTTACTCGAAATCAACACGCCGCGGCGGTTACGAGCTACGTGCGTGCGAATCGCCATAATTTATTTAAAACAAGACACCACAACGCAAGGGTTCGCACGAAAATACCAAACAAACAGATCGCGTCAATTTCACTTCGCTCAACGTCATGTCTTAAAATTTTTGGTTCTAGGATATATAGTGCAATACGTACAGCGGAGTGTCGGCATGTGCGTTGACGGCAGCCGTGAGCTGCGGCGCGGCGTGCAGCAGCAAGCGCAGGGACGCGGCCGCGCCCGCCAGCGCGCACCAGTGCACGGCGCCGTTACCGTCGCTGTCGCACGACATGGGGTCTGCGCCGGCTTCCAGGAGGACCCTGGACCAATACATTTCAATATGTGACCATTCTTTATATTTAATATAGCATATGCATGTTAAGAAAATAGTGACGTCATTCTTGACCAAACAGACCATAAATTGACCGTTAATTAGAAACCTGTTCACATTGACCAGACAAAGAAAATTTAATATTTAGCCCAACAATTGTACTCTACTACTATTGTAATGTGACTATTGCACTGATGACTCACTATTTTCTTAACGTAAATAGAGTATACTTGTCGAATCGATGCTAATCTTGTAAAGTGCTTATTTATACGTATGTGACTTTCATGTAGTATCAATACGTATAATAAGTACATTATACTGACTTGACAACGTCAGAGTGGTCGTTCTCGGCGGCCCAGACGAGCGGCGTCCAGCCGCCGTGGTCGCGCGCGTCCACCGCCGCGTGCGGCAGCAGCGCGCGCGCCGCGGCCGCGCCGCCGTGCTGCGCCGCCACGTGCAGCGCCGTCATGCCTTCTGGACCCTGGGACAACACGACGATCATAATATCACTTCTGCAGGCCTAGCCAACTTATCTCTTTCTACAGCCGGTAACGCCTCCGACTGCTTTGTACTGCCCACGTGATTTTACGATGAGATGATGTCATTCCCATACATTTGAGAACTGGCGCTAACGATTGTAGATTATCAACTTGGTTAAACCCTCTAATGTCATATATTATAAAGATAAAAGTACCTACAAAATAATACAAAAGATAAATCGATATAATACCAGGCTACCAGCTGTACTCCATTCGACATAGTATTAGATATTTTAATTTTTTTTCTGTCCGATTTTGGCTTGTATTCCGTAGACATAAGGATGACACAAAAAGCAAAAAAACGGTTACAATACCAATTATTTACTGCAGACGCAATTACGTACAACGTAACGCCAACACGAGCGCGAGCGTAACGGTTCGTATGCCTTGATAACATGTCACGTACCGAGTAAACAAACGAGACAGTGCTCTCGGCCGAGTACTCGGTACGTGTAAACAAAGCGCCGAGAGCTCGGCCGAGCGCTTATCTCTACAATTCGCTTACATCACTGTCTCGGCCGAGCAACATTTTACTGTCTCGCCCTTTTACTCGGTACGTGTGATTGAGACATAGAAGTCAAAATTCGAATAGACAGTAAAAAAGTTAGTTATCATTACTCATACTCTGAAAGTAGGTCTGAAGTTGCCTGAGGAGCGGGCTGAAAAGTATCACACTTTTCATCCCTAGGGAGTTTTGCTTTCAACTAACAGCTGTCAAATTATTAAAAAAAAAACTAGGTCTATCTTCTTGTATTCGTAATGAAAAGCACAGTGCTTACCTCGGGGTTAAAGTTACTTATTTAGTCCCTCGAATTAGCGACCTCGCTACGCTCGGCCGCCAACTCCTTCTCGGGACGAAATAAGTAACTTTCACCCCTAGTGTAATAATGTACTATTAAATGTCTAATCTTATTTCGTACTAGCTTTTTCCCGCGGCTTCGCTCGCGTACGTAAAATATAGCCTATAACATTCAGGAATACAGCTTTCTATCTGTGTAAAAAATTTTGCAATCGGACTAATACTTAGATTACCTCCTACAAACAAAAAAAATCAAGTAAATGAAGTATAGTTACTCGTAAACCATGAAAACAAAATGTAGCTCACCGGGAAGTTCACGTCACATCCTGCAGCCACTAGGTACCGGATCACTTTGAA
Source organism: Mythimna lalbum (assembly GCA_949319445.1). NCBI lineage: Eukaryota > Metazoa > Arthropoda > Insecta > Lepidoptera > Noctuidae > Mythimna > Mythimna lalbum. The sequence goes on from OX439346.1 coordinate 23,481,088, forward strand.
CAGATCTTCGTCTTTCGCCTTCTTAAGATCATCTTCTGCCTTCTCCCCGCTCGTGCCCACTTCTTCCTCTGCCTTCCCCTCTACATCTGGTACCTCGTCTTTGGAACTGGTATTCTTGAGTTTCTCTTTCGCTTTCTTGTCAGGTTTTTCGAGAAGTGCTGAAAGAAATTGATACTGTACACAAATTGTAATGTAACGTCATCGACATTACGTTACGCGCGTGAAAAAGAGATAGCGTGATGTTTATTTAATCTTTCGAATACCGTAATTAGAGACACAATAGAAAGACAATGAGAGAGCAAACGGCGTTTGCTTGGTGTTTAATGAATTAATACTTTAAGCACATAAAGGTAAAGAGGTGCTTCATCGGCACGACTACACGCACACCGTTCAAGTTGAGCGAGCAATACTGAGTAGGCTTCCGGTTGAGGCAGTTTCGAGCCTTAAGGTCTTAAGGCAGCCCATACACGCTAGGGTATACCTGTATAACTCAACTGTACAGGCAAACCTGTCAGGTATACCCTAGTGAGTAGTACTAAGTGAGTACCTTTAAGATGTTCCCACACAGGACGCCGACCTCAGCATAGTTCCATTTCTTTTACTTACCTAGTATAGCGCTGGCGAGCGGCGTGCGCATATAGTTGTCGGTGACGTCCAGGTTAGCTCCAGCGTAGTGCAGCAGGTACACGGCCCCCGTGTGGCCCGTGCGCGCCGCCGCGTGCAGGCACGTGCCGCCCGACTGGCTGGGCAGCGCCTTGTTGATGCTCGAACTTGATACTGCAGACAGAACAAAACAGACTAAGTGTTGCCGCACATGGCCCACATGCCACAGTCACAAACGCAGCCACGAGAAGCTAGAAGCGGCCACAAGCTAGTTGTGATCATGCTCATCACATAAACATTTGTCCTGAGTGGGAATCGAATCTACGACCTCCGGCATAGCAGTCGGGGCCACTGACCACTAGACCAACAGGCCCGTCAAAAAAAAAAACAAAGCATTGGCTGTCCATTTTTTTTAAATCATAAATACTCACCAATCTTTGGTATAAGCATGTCAACAGTATCCCCCTTCAGTATAGCATCACAGAGCTGCTGTGGAGACTTGTTGGGGGCTCCCGCGACCTTCTCACACAGCTGCTTCAGGTCTATGGGGGGAGAGGGCAGCAGGTCCTCGGGGATGATAGGCCCTGGCTCCGGCTTGGGCTCCCGCGTCGTGAATGTCAGGTAGGCTGGTGTGCTGGAACAAATATATTGAGAGTAATGGTGGTGGAAGCATGAATTTCGGTTTGAAAAAAAAAATGGGCAAATTAAGATACCTATGGAAAATTTTAATACCAAAAATGTATGCACTGTTTACAATCTTTCTGCCTTCAAGCAGACTGAGTGGTAGCAACGTTTCTTTGTTCCTAACTGCTGTAAATAACAATCCCTGCTTTGCTTGACATGTATCACAGTACTACAGAGAGAGACAGAGAGTACAGACAGAGACCGAGCCGTACAGCAGTAGCGACATCTATGTCGCTACTGCTGCAAATAAACTAAAATTTATTTTCCTAAATCACAGTATCATAATTCTCCGCACGATTATTTTGAATTCAACAATCGTTGAAGTTGCCCCGATCCTTCCTTTTCAAGAGGTTTGGGGGACTTTACACTCTGAACCGCGAACTTCTAAAAGGGTTTTTACACAGTGAAATGACACCTACCTAGCCAGGACTGCTAGATTGTTCGAAATAGTTAATAGTCCTGAAACGCAAAGGGCAACTCAAGGTACACATATGGTTTTTAGTCAATAAGTCTGCCACTCCAGCTTCTGTTATTCATGATTTGTCACGCCAAAACAAAAGGACTCACCACTGCTCCCTCTGGTCCGGCAAGAAAATCCGCTTGTTGCTGCACTTCATCTCCAGCTTGACCTTCGTGCAGGTCACGTTAGCGGGCTGCCAGCGGTACGAGAACACCCCGCAGTGAGGACAGCCGGGCCGCAGCTTAGCGTCGTTGTAGGGCAGGCCGCAGTCAAGGTGGAACAGGTGGCCCGAGGAGCATTGGTAGAAAGTGCCCTGGAAGAGAGAGGAATTAAGGTAGGTGCCAGATAATTGTGGTATAACGGTCATTGACCCTCCTACATTAGTTGACATTCTTAATTTCAAAAACAGAAATAAAGACATAAAGCTGTCTTGAATCGACATGTATCGTGATCCTTTACATGATCTAGTAACGAAAAGCAATTCATTGTTTGGTTTTCGGGTATCTGCGCAGAGATATTAGGAAAAGGTCAATGTACTTTAATCCACGGTTATCTGCCGCCTTCTATAGTATTTTCAACGTTTCCGTTGACGTTATTAGGATTATGGGCTAAACCCTGAGACCACACAGTAGCACTGGATGATACCATTAAATACTTTTAAGCAACAATGCGGGCCCCATTTGAAGGACTTACGGTTAAAGATATTTATTTTTACAGAAGAATTATACATTCAATTATAGAGAAAAACATAGTAGTAAAAACCCCAAGCGTTCATTCTCTCATTATATTTCTATTGTATCTCTAATAACGGTAGAAGAAAGAAAGAAAGAAAAACATTTGTAACGGTCACCCGAATGCCAGCCATGCCAAAGCCATGCCATGCCATGCCGTGTCGTCTTGGTGCAGCCAAAGCCACAGCCACAGCCTCAGCCAAAGCCAAAGCCATAGCCATGACAACCAAGTACGCCACTGCAGCCACCTAGCACGTCACGTGCGCTTGCCAATCTAACGCGATCGGCGTTACCGAGCGGCGATCCCCTCCTCGATTTAGAGTGGAGTGTAAACTTATAAATAAGTCGCGCAGCGCACTTGAGGTGATTCTGATCTAGAACCTAGCCTAAGCCGAAACTCTGTTCGATTATAATTTAAAACAATAAATACTTACAATCGAGGAAATTGTTTTTCGCTATCCTGTGTTTCACTCAGAAGTGGGATGAAGCGAAATCGCCGTGAACTTCATGGACGTGGGGTGCGTCCACCCGGATGGGACCCCTTGAGCGATACCGAGCAAGATGAAGACGGCGATTCTACACCACCGCCCGCTAGAAAAATTCTGAAACACCTCCTGCAAAATGAGGTCGACAAAGCCGTCCGTGCACTGGATTCAGACATCAATACATCCAAAAATCATCGTGCTGCGTCCCTCATTCCTGAATTCGACCCAGATGGCGAAGATTGCACAGTATCAGTATGGTTAAGAAAAATCGATCAACTCGGCGACATACATCGTTGGAGCGATGAGCTAAAGGCATTCCATTTGCAAGACAAACTACGGGGACAAGCTCGCAAATGGTATAACCGACTCGACGAGTATAATTACTCGTGGGACGAGTGGAAACAGATGCTGCAACGTGCCTTTCCAAAACATCGTGACTACAGTGCATTGTTAGACGAGATGATGCAAAGACGGAAGATGACTAACGAAACAATGACCAAGTATTATCAAGATAAAGTATCCATGTGCTTCCGTTGTAAGTTATCAGACAGCGCCAGTGTCTCGTGCATCATTCGAGGCCTACCCTCATCTTTGCAACCAAATGCACGTGCTTTCCAATGTGAACGCCCTGATGAACTATATGAAGCATTTCTCTGTGCCCTCGACGACTACCGCGGCCCCGCACCGGAAATTCGCCTACCGAGTAAGGATCCTCGCCCAATGCCTGCCGAAAGGAAGATTTTTACGGAGAATGATCCGTGCCCACGCTGTAAGAAGACGGGTCACATGTTGCGAAATTGTACGCTTCCCGATCAACGTGTGTGCTTTAAATGTGGTAAGCAAGGCCACATCGCTACCCGCTGCAATAATTCATCTGCAACCACTCTTCAAAAATCTACGTTTGATGTGAACAACAGCGTCAGGGACATTAAGATAATCCAAAACTACAATGACACCTACAAGAAAATAGCCAAGATCAACGGAGTCCACGTGAAGACCTACATCGATACCGGAAGCCAGGTGAACGTCATGACCAGTCGGATCTCCAAATTATTATCTCTCGACATCATACCTACAAGTACGATCCTAAAAGGCTTTGCCGGCGGGTTAATTACTTCCCGTGGAGAAGTAAAATTTAATCTAGAAATAGATGGTATTCGAGTTACTTGCGATGCATATCTGACAGACATCGAGATGGGGGACATTCATTTACTCATCGGTCAACCCGTCATCAATGCCGGCGACATTGCACTCGTCGTAAGCAACGGAACAGCCACACTGATGCGCGAATCTGACTCCATGCCAAAGGAAGATGTGGCTGAAGAGCTCCACAAGTTCAAGATTGTAACGACTATGCGAGAAACGTTGCCACCAGGAGCTTCCATCGTCAAGGTCCTGATAGTGGGCAACCGCCAAAACAACGATATCTGTACTGCTGCACGCCACTACGAGCTTCAAGGAGTTTCCTACTCCCTGCCCGCCACTCTCCTTCGAGGCGACAGCGGACACATCAAGGTCATCAACACCGGGGCTGAAGACATCGTGTGGGAGGCTGGCCAGGTCCTCACACGCGCCGAGAGCTGCGACACAACACCCACCATAAGTCAGGTTAGCCAAGCCAAGCCATATTTGCCTTTAAAGCCGTCTGATTTGCCTATTTCATGTGATTTGCCTAAATTAACTGTGCCGGAAAATATGCCTTTTGTTTTGTCGGTGGATAAAGATTCAAATCTGAGCATAGGTGGAGTTTTGTTAGACGACATAAAAATAGGCAATTTGAGTGAAATGGAACGTAAAGATTTAATCAAATTACTAATTAGATTCAAACAAAGTTTCGCGATCAGCACTAAAGATCTCGGCTGCACAAATTTAATTCAAATGCCAATTACTTTGACTACTAATAAACCCGTTTATCGACAACCATATAGACTATCGCACTGTGAACAAGAAATAGTAAAATCTAAAGTCTCTGAATTATTAGAAGCCGGTATTATTAAAGAATCGGAGTCCAACTATGCTTCTCCAGTGATATTGGTAAAAAAAAAGAACGGGGATAGCAGACTGTGTATAGATTATCGCGCACTTAACGCCATAACCGTTAAAGACAGATATCCGTTACCTAATATTGAAGATCATATTTCTAAGTTGGCCGGTAAAAAATATTTTACGTGCTTAGACATGTCCCAAGGTTACCATCAATTGGCGCTAAAACCCGAAGATACTCATAAAAGTGCATTTATTTGTCAGGCCGGTCAATTTGAATATGTTCGTGTTCCATTCGGTTTAGCTAATTCTCCGTCAGTTTTTATGCGTTTAATTAACAAAATAGTAAACTCCATCTACTTTTCCCAAAAAGGCGGTAGTAGCGATTCATGCGAGATTTTAGCTTTTTTAGATGATATATTGGTACCCTCAGTCGACGTTAAATCTGGTCTTGACATGTTAGAGGTTGTGTTAAATAAATTCGAAACCGAAAATCTGAAATTAAATATGAAAAAGTGTACGTTTTTAGAAACTCGAGTAACGTATTTAGGACATGAAATTTCCGAAAGTGGTGTGCAACCGGCAGAGTCAAAATTAACCGCCGTATCACAGTTTCCGGTGCCCAAAAATGTACACGAAGTTCGACAGTTTATCGGGTTATGTAGCTACTTCCGTAAGTTTATTCATAAATTTGCTCAAATTGCTCGTGCCTTAACCAATTTAACAAAGAAAAACGTTGCATGGGATTGGGGTATTGAACAATCAGAGAGTTTTAACGAACTAAGAAAGTGTTTGTGCTCCAAGCCGGTGTTAGCTATATACGATCCCGAGCTAGAAATAGAAATACATACGGACGCTTGTAAGTTAGGCATAGCGGGTATATTATTTCAAAAACAAATTGATGGTACTTTAAGACCGGTAATGTATTTCAGTCGGGTAACTTCTAAACAAGAAAGCGTATATCACAGCTACGAACTCGAAACACTTGCGGTTGTAGAATCTTTGAAAAAATTCCGCGTTTATGTAATTGGTAAACATGTAAAAATTGTTACGGATTGTACCGCGGTGCGTTCCACTTTGACAAAACGTGACATTATTCCGCGGATAGCCAGATGGTGGTTGATGATTCAAGATTACGATATAAGTGTAGAATACCGGCCGGGTGAGCGCATGAGACATGTCGATGCTCTTAGTCGAAATCCTGTTGACGCGCTTAATGTTAATCGCCTAGAAGTATCTGATTGGTTCTTTACAGTTCAGTATCAAGATGACAAAGTCAAAAACATAATTGATCGATTAAAATCTGGTTCAGCAGAGCGCGACTTAACAAAGGATTTCGTACTGATAGATGATAGGTTATACCGGAAAACTCTGTGCGGTAATCGTCTTGTAGTTCCGGGACCAGCTAGGTGGAAAATTGTTCAAATGCACCATGATGAAATAGGCCATGTAGGGTTCAAGCGCTGCATCGAGCTTATTAAAAATGACTACTGGTTTCCGAGAATGACGCGGTTTATTCAGAAATATGTTGCGGCGTGTTTACATTGCGCTTACGGAAAAGGGGAGCACGGGAAAAAGGAGGGTATGTTGCATCCTATTCCCAAACCAACTGAACCGTTCAGAACAGTACATGTAGATCACTTAGGACCGTTCTGTAAGACGAAGAAAGGCTACGGGTACATGCTAGTGATAACCGATTCATTTACAAAGTTTGTAATTGTGGAACCAACTCGGACAGTAAACTCAATCGAGACGGTCAGGGTATTAAAACGAATTTTCGCTTTGTTTGGATACCCGGATAGAGTAGTGTCGGATCATGGAAAAGCCTTTACTAGTAGATATTTTAAAAAGTTTGCTACAGACAAACAGTTCAAGCATACTTTAACTGCTATAGCTTGTCCTCGAGCTAACGGCCAAGTTGAACGTACCAACAGAACCATTTTGAACGCGTTACGAGCTACCGACCCTAGTGAAGCCGCGAACAATTGGTCTAATAATTTACCTGACGTAATCTGGGGTATAAACAACACTTTAAACGACACCACCGGATATAAACCTTACGACTTGATGTTTTCACGGAGTAGTAGGCCGGCATGTGATGTTTCTATTCCGGGGCGGGTAATCGAATCGACTCACGTGAAACGCACCAAGGCTAGGCAGCGCATTGAAAAAGCTAGCGCTAAAATGAAACACCATTTTGATAAGCGTCGTAAGCCGTGTCACATATATAAGAAAGGTGATTTAGTACTTTGGAAACAGGCTCCTACAAGTAGCGCGGCTAAAGTCAGTACCAAACTAGATGATCTCTATTCAGGGCCGTATATTGTCACAAAAGTTGTTGGTAAGGACAGATACAGGATCAGGAGTATAAAAGGTTTGAGAGGATATAAGAGCTTCATAGGTTTAGTATCTGCTGACTCCTTGCGACCCTATCAAAGTGTGGCTCCTGTATCTGACAGTGCCAGCAGCTCTGATGAGCAGTTAGAGACAGAGGACCTAATTGATTTACTAGAAAGCTAATTGTGTTCCCTTTTCCCATTGCGGGAGCAATTGTTTCAGGATGGCCGACTGTAACGGTCACCCGAATGCCAGCCATGCCAAAGCCATGCCATGCCATGCCGTGTCGTCTTGGTGCAGCCAAAGCCACAGCCACAGCCTCAGCCAAAGCCAAAGCCATAGCCATGACAACCAAGTACGCCACTGCAGCCACCTAGCACGTCACGTGCGCTTGCCAATCTAACGCGATCGGCGTTACCGAGCGGCGATCCCCTCCTCGATTTAGAGTGGAGTGTAAACTTATAAATAAGTCGCGCAGCGCACTTGAGGTGATTCTGATCTAGAACCTAGCCTAAGCCGAAACTCTGTTCGATTATAATTTAAAACAATAAATACTTACAATCGAGGAAATTGTTTTTCGCTATCCTGTGTTTCACATTTTATTTACGGTATTCGAAAGGATAAAACAATATTACATACCAGCAGGCGTAGACCAAAAAAATTAACAAAAACAAATGTCTGCTTGTCTTAAAACTACCATAACAATTCAGTAGCACTTCAAAATGAACATACATCGTTTTATAACTAATACAAAATAAATAAATCAGAAGGTAAGTTAGACACAAAAACGAGTGATGAGGGTAGTTGCAATTTTATAATTGATGCGTGTTTACTAAGGCCTACGACATAGTGTAAGGCATAAGCGATACATTGAATTGTTTTCGTTTAATATTGGTATATATAATTATATCTTTTTGTATAATATGTATACTCCATCTGTTTAGGTAGTTAAATAAAGGTAAACAATATTGACAGGTCTTTTTATTTAAAATAAATCGTATAAAAGACATACAAACGATTATTTAAATTTAGTTAATTACGTAACATTGGTGATAAGATGGATGGATTGTGTGAGAAGTGATATGAAAGAAAAGGGAGTTAGTGATAGCATGACGAGTGACAGGACAGAATGGAAGAAAAAAACGTGTTGCGCCGACCCCAAATAAAACGGGACAAGGGCAGGAAGATGATGATGATGATGATGACATAACATTGGTAAATACCTAATTGTAAACATTTTAAGATACAATTTTTAGTCAATTTTTTAGATAAAACAGATGTTAAGATTGTTTACATTTAGTTAAATACCTAAACAGATGGAGTTATAGATTTTTATTCTTTCTTTTTTCATTATTACTTATGTGGTAGTTCACCCTTTAATATTATGGAACATCACAAGTAAACTGTGTTACCTTGGCACACAGTTTGTCGTGCATGCGGCAGAGATGTCCTACCTTTAATACACTACAATTGCTATAAGAAGGTGCGGGTGACAGCTGTTGAATTCATGCAATCTTTTTCTGTCAGCTTAAAAAAGAAAAATGTATATTTTCGTCCTCTTGTATTCTTATCTATACTATGGAAAATGTGTTTCTTAGCGTTAAAAAAAAAATAACCGACTTAATTAAAAAATTGAATTGAATTTGAGGAGTTCCCTCGATTTCGCCAAGATTCCATCGTCAGATCCCAACTTGGTGACTACAAAAAAATATTTTTTCAAATCGGTTGGCAGGCGACGAAGTTATGCGCGAACAAACATACAAACATCCGAATTGAGAACCTCCTCCTTTTTAGAAGTCGGTCGAAAAATAGGCCTTTTCCAGTTGGACAGCCCTTTGAGCTACATCAGCTATCCTGGATTTGGAGCGCAGTATAGTGTTTCGAACTGGGCACACGCCAGGAAGTATGGCGCCCTCGGGCCCGCCCTCATCAGAGACGCCAGGCCGCTAGTATCAGTAATGCTGTCTGTTACTGCTAGTGCTGTACTAGATAGCTATATTATCTTACCTGAGTACAAAACAGTCCACAGGCGGGGCAGCACATGTGCTTGGCCAGCTGCGCAGCGTGCAAGGCACACGCCAGGAAGTATGGCGCCCTCGGGCCCGCCCGCACTAGCGGCGCCAGGCCGCTAGTGCTTCTCCTGTTACTGCCAGAGTTGCGCTCGCGCCGTGCACTGTGTGAGCAGCCGACGCGGACGCCGTCTACAAGTTCTACTGCTTGACAGAATACTGGTTCTGAGGACAACAAATAAACATGTTTGTCTTGTAATAATAGTTTTTCCATGTGGGACACAATTTCAAGGTGGAAAATCATACAATGACTTTCTCCCGCGCTAGGGCGGAGTAGAAGTCAAGTCGCGAAAATTCGACAGATGAGAGACGGACAGGCCTGGTCGTTTTAACGACACTTGGGAGAGGCCTATATCCAGCAGTGGACGTCTTTCAGCTGAAATGATGATGATGATCATACAAGGTACAAATAAATAAAGCCAGTTGTTACCAGTAAGTTCGTCAGGCGCCGCATACACGTTGCTGGCTGTCTCACAGAAGCAGGTCGCGACGATTGTCGAGTCGTCTGTCGGACACGCCGCCTCGGAGCCCTCGTCGCCACCCGCAGGGTTACTGGAGAAATGAAAAAAAAAACCATCAAGTAGACTACTAGCATTGGTAAATACAGCCGGCAACAAATACGCCACGTGTCGTCGGTTTTCGCATAGAACACATCTTTGTATAGCTTACAAATCTAAATCTTTAAAAAAATTAACGAATTAAAACTTTTAATTTCATTTTCAAACAAGCGGCGAGAGTCTTTGGGTAGCGTTGGGTCCACAGGTGGTTTTTGCCTAAAATGTCTTTTGGGAAAATCTTAAATTGATTCATTTCAAATGGCACACGCAGGGCCCGATCTAAGAAGGGCAAGCTGGGCATTTGCCCAGAGCGGCCAAAAATGTTGGGCGGCAAAATAGACTTATTCCTATCTTTCAACCTAGCCGTCTACACCCAAGTTGTAGTGGCCGCCTTCCAAGCGGCACATAAAATCTACTTCAGATTGGATAGTGGAAATATTAAGACTTATAACTTATATGGGTTTTGTGCATGTAAAGGGCGGGCCTTGGGCACATGTATGGAAAAATGGAAGGTGTGGTAGAGGCACATTTTCCAGGAATAATATAAGGTAAGACTGTTTACCTGGTCTCCTCCATTTCAGCATCAGACTGTACTTCGTCTCCACCAGAAGACCTGTGCCGCCTTCGTTTACGATGAGTCCTGGTAATAAACAATAATAAAATAATGAGAACTGCGAGATTGTTGCGGCCCTGGAACGCAAAGGGCTCCTGAAGGAACACGGATGGGCTTTAGTCAGTTGAGTAAAAATAATTGATTTAAATCAAACGCAATTAAGGTGGTGCATCATGACTCACATTTTCACTGTTTTTCATACAACCGCTCATAACTGATTATGACGTTATTACACATTTTTCATTAGATATTTTGGAAACACAGTATCTTGTGGATATTATCTAGGTTTCTAAAGAAACCAATTTCTAAATTTGTGTAAAACTAATCCAGTAAAAACCTCTAAAAATGTCCTATTTTGTATGAACTTTGACATAATTTGCCTAAAAATTAAAAAAGTCAAAAAGTAATCCTCTAGGGACCTTGCAAATTTTATTACGATTCTAAATAACGACAACTTTTTCCAAAAACTTTAAGGTTTCAAAAAACAGCTATTTCCTGGAGCAAGTTTTGTGAAATTTTCGAGTAAATCTCGGAATTACCGAATACTAACAGAGTTTCCAGGCGTTATCTCTTTTTTTTTGCGTTGCCTTTTCGTCAAACATCGCGTTGGATTGCATTAAATGAAGTAACAAGCTTTTAAACCTTTTTCGATGTTTACGATAAGCGAGTGGAGAAGGGTCCTTCTCCACTCGCTTATCGTAAACATCGAAATTAAGATGAATTGAAAATTATAATTATATTAATTATTATTATAGAAATAAATTATTTTCATATAAATATATTATATAATTATTGTCATACATAAAACTTTCAGAGAAGGCACTGTATTCTATAAACTCTTACCACAGGCCTTCACTTCTGTTATTCATGTGTTAAGGTGTGGAAATTGGTGTGGGTTATAAGTTTGTGCATCTAGTTTTAAGGACCGAAACTGCATAAAGCGGACGCCCGCGACAAGTAACAAAGCGCGTCTTCACGCGGACGGTCTCCACCAAGCGGAAACCAGATTGTTACTTACGCAGTGTCGCTAGTTTAACTTTAACGGTGTGCATGTAGTCGTGTCGAAGGACAACTTAATATATTATTACGTAGCAAAACGGGAGCAGGGCCGGAACATTTTTGTATGGGACCGCTTTACCGTTTTTTGTCCCCAATTCAATAATAAAATAAAACCCTTTGAGTTATTTGATAACATCTAAACCTCAAAAAATAAAAGTAAGTTCACAGCCTTACCTGTCACTGTCTTCCGCGTAAGCATGCCTGGCTGACCGTTTTGATGATCGACGTGGTGACCTGCTGTCAAATAATAATGTCAGACAGTCATTTGATATGATGATGAGAGTTGAGGAAGATTGGAGAGTAGAAGGAGGACCAGAGAAATCCTGTATTACGTAAGCATTAAATGAGGCAGGGGGAGTATTTACTTTGGATAGTGGGCATCAATCACTAATAAAGTTTTTTAATCAATTAATCAGGTTTTGGGCCCAACATCCCCCTATATTTTCATTTTTTGTATTTTGGTACAACAATAAAATAAATACAGTTTTTTTTAGTAACTGTAATTGAATGCTTATTCTTGTGGTCCTAAAATAGTAGATACTAAAAAAAACCGGGCCCAAAACCCTTTACTTTATTTGTTTTGATCACATGCAAGACAGGAAGAGAGAACGGGGGGTCAGGTATATTTTTTTATTCTCACTTTCTAGAATATTGCAAAGAGGAAAATTCCAATTTAGAAAAATATGTGTGAGAGAAGAGAAAGTCAAAAAACTTACGTTTGTTCTTCTTCACCAACAGGAGAAGACCTATCACTATCATTCAAGCCAAATGAAGAACACAGTCTAGTAGATCTCCTAGGTCGATTTTTAGCAGCCACTTCAACAGTACACTGGAAGTCTTCGCTGGAATCCTCGTCTGTCTCCAACAGCTTGCTGATGACTACAGGATCGTCATCCATTTCATCGTCTTCTTCTAATTCCTCTGCTTCGGCATCTTCGTCTTCTTCTTCTTCATCTTCTTCTTCTCTGTGAAATAAGAACAGGATTTAATTTAATTAGTAAATTATCACACAACTGTAATATTAGTGTAGTAGTTTTGAGCAGACCATTTTCATTTGGGCAGAAAAATTATGTGAAAGTACAACAACACTGTTGTTCTCATAAAACAATTAAAAGTTTTCTACACTGCTGCCAGCGGTTTTACACGAAACAGTATGACTTTATCCCCAGGGAAAATATAATATTCTATGTACTCCACAATATAATCTACCTAGCCAAGTTTCATCAAAATCTGTTCAGTTGTTTGTGTATGAAGAAGTAACAAGTATACACACTCACTGACTTTCTTTATTATAATGTTAGTGTCATTTTAAGTTCTCTTAATTCATGAAACCCCAAGCAAATGTTGGCATTCACTCTCTCATTGTGTATCTATTGTGTCTAATTATAATGTTGATGTTATTTATCAAAGTATTCATTAGTTAATTATATTAGCATGTATTTAACTAAGAATCTTAATGATACTTAATTGCAAGTATTATTTGTGTGTTGTGCACAATGTAGTTTTTAATAACCCAAAGGTTGATTGGTATGAATAAATACTGGACATAAACAACAAAATATAACAATTATATAATATTTTATTTACCTGTTCTCATTCCCACTATCGTCCACCTCATCAGGGTTGATAGCTTTCAGACCAAGCTCACACAAGTGCTTTAGCTTCATCACAGTGTTCTGACTCTGGCTGTCATCATCCTCACATATCTCCACCACCTCGTCTTCAATTGGTTCTGGTTCCTCCTTTACAATTGTAACCGTAACCGTTGGACGGGCTGAACGCCTCGTCCTCACTCCCTCCTCAGGAGACTTCTCAGTTTGTATACCAAGGCGTGCATTGTTTTGAGATTCAAGACCGATTCGTAACTCTTCATTAGCAAGTATTTTGGCTGTAGGTTTTATTCTACGAGATAACCTTTGTGGGGCTTGCTGAGTTTCATAAGACTTCTCTTTCCTGGCGATGGCACTGGCGAGGACGTTGTCGGAGTCGTCGCGCCGGCGCGTCGAGCGCTTGGGCGTGGTGTGGGAGCTGTCTGACTCATCATTCTCTGATGTAGTCTGGGCACCTGACTTGTCCTTCTTGGGCGACGTGTCGCTGTCGCAGATCCACTCCCACTTGCCGCGCGTCCTGCTCGACCGCCGCGGCGCCTCTTCCTGCTTCTCCTCAGGAGTCACGATCTTCATGTTACTACTCTTAGCGCTATTCTTCTCCGATCGAAACGTCAATACTATGCGCGGTTTAGGCTCCTCGTCGCCTTTCTCAGATCTCTTTGCATCTATCTTGTCAACAGTCACTGTTAGGTTCTCGGTGGATTGTTTGTCGACCTTTTTCTTGGTAGGCGCGTCTTCATCCGCATTCATGGTGTCTTCAAGGCTGTCTCAAGTCCTCAAGGCTGGGTTTCTTTCACTTTTCGTTATATTTTAGTAAAGTACACGTACACTGAATCTTACAAAATATATTATATACAACTTCGATCATATAGAAATAAAATAAAACAAGATACACATAACTATAAAATAGTAAACAATATAAACTAAATGGATTCTCAGTTTTAGGCTGGCATCATTATCAAAAGGTTTTAATTAAATTGTATTAAGAAGCAATTTGCTTCTTTTTTATAGTACAATCATACGCATTTATTAAATTAATATTGAAATAAATTGTTTTATACACCAAAACGAAAACAGACAGACAGACAGACAGCCATAGACAAAAAGCAGCAGAGACACCTGTCCGTCTGTCCGACCGATATTGACCTCCTCTTCTCCTCTTTTGTCTATTCCACAATTTTCACAGATTGCCACAGAGGGCCACACGACCCTAACCTTTGGAAAAACAGCCAATAGAAATATCAAGTACAAACTTTATCTTATTCAGGATTTCAGGCCTTCTTATTCTGTTTTATTAATATCTGGCTTTACTTAAAGGCCTCTCAGTCTCATCATCCTCTAATTTCTGCTAAGAAAATATTTGGTTTGTCTCTGAAATTTGACGTCTCTTGTCATTGTCATTGATTGTCATTTTAAAATATTGTTTGTTTTGTAAACGCATTCCATTACTATTTTGCTGTTCTTGTAAAGCATTATTTGTGTGTTGTATTGCTTACTCTTAGAGTATACACGTAAATTTCTCTCAATGACTGATAACGATTGAAACCAATTAATCAATAGGTTCATTGACAACAATGACATACGTGTATTCCAACTTTCATGCATGTTTAACTAACAATTAATTACTAGTTTACTGATAATAAATCAATTACCGGTTCGTTCAGACATTTTCATTTTTAACATTGTAACGACTGTTTGGTTTGGCACTGATACGACAAGATGAATCAATTATTTTTAAGTCCTGAATATGTCCTGCAAGGCGGGTACCATCACTCGACTCTGAGGAAACTGCAGGAACCAAATACTAGTATTGAGGCGCACAATATTATGTACCCTGTGTTCTTATTGTAAGTATTACGCGCCAGCCGCATAACTCTGTAGGATTGTTCTAGGCCAAGATATTGTAATCAAAATCAATTTCATACATTTTTTATATTATTTTATATGAGGTTAACTTCAAGCTTTACCTATGGTATGTCACTACATTGAACTATACTAGTTGCGGTAACCTCTCTAAAAACCCATTATTTTGCTGTCCAGTATTGTACAGTTTAGCCCTAGTTGCTTCTATTTTCATTGTTCATATTTTCTTTTAAAGTTTAATAGAATAGCTTCTAAACTGTTGGAATGTCTCTAATTTGTGTAACCAAATAGGGAAGATGACAACAGAGTTGAACCGGTGGCGAGCATGCCCAATGTGTGCAGATATGGTATCAACCCACTGATCTCGAAGCTTGAAGAATTGGTGAATAAGGGGCTCAAGTCCATACTTATCTTCGGGATTGTCCGCACTTTGCCAAAGGTATAAAAAAATGGTCAGCTAAATATTAAGAATTCTTTTATGCCAAATTAACTTAGTTTAACTATAAGATACATTCAACAGGATCCAAATGGGTTATCTGCAGATAGTCCAGACAACCCGGTAATGAAGGCTCTTCCTAAATTACGTGCTACATTCCCCAATCTCCTCATAGCATGTGATGTCTGCCTGTGTCCGTATACTTCTCATGGGCACTGCGGACTTCTCACACCTGGTGGAACCATAGACCATGCCTCATCAGTCCGGAGGATTGCTGAAATAGCCTTGGCTTACGCTAAAGCTGGTTAGTTATATTGTTTTTTTTTTTAAATAAATATCAGTGCTCATAGAATTTTAGATATGCTTCGTAGATATTTAGAGTTTTATTTGGCATTTGAACTATGCTTGTAAAGTTTAAAAGATAAGGTCTATTTAGAACATATTCTTTACAATAAACTACATAGTTTTAGCTTTATATTGTGGCTTGTTATTTCTGCCATCTGCATCAGCTGAACTCTGAACTCTAGCTAGAGAAATAACTTTGTAAATTTAACCAGTTCCATTTTCTTCAATCTCACTAGAATGCTTACATTTGAATTTTATTTTTACTGTTTCTCTTATCTCTATAACATCATTATACCTCACCCCTATCAATTATAATCATATTTATACATTTAGTCCACTTGTGGGCAACATTATGGCTTGCGTTATTGCCAAAAATTAGTTGTAAGTTGTTGTAAAGTGACTGTTAGTTGCTCCTTTCCTATAAAATAAAAAATACATTAACTGAACTAAACTGTGAATTTTGTTTGAACAGGTGCACAAATAATTGCTCCATCTGACATGATGGATAACAGAATAAAAGCCATCAAGGATTCTTTGGTGGCCTGCAAACTTCAGAATACAGTAAGTTTTCAAGAACCACATTCATTTTCCCATTGATTAGGGCTGAAACTGTATAAAGCGGACGCCCGCGCGGTCCCATTCAAAAGAGCTCCGTTGCGGCTCGCCGCGCGGTCATCCGTCGCGGGGAGCCGGGGTACCCGGCGCTCGTTAAGCTACGTAATAATATATCGACACGACTATATTCACGCCGTTAAATTTAAACTAGCTATACTGGGCAGGTTTTCCGCGACGGGGGCTGTCCGTGTGAATACACGCGCTTAGAGTCAGACTAGACAAAGTTATGCCCAGTTTCAAGAATGATAATATAATCACACTAATATTATAAAAGCAAAAGTTTGTGAGTTTGTGTGCCTTCACGCTGAAATAGCCGAAGGGATGTCATGGAATACTTAGGACGGTTTTTATCTCCGGAGTATGGGACAATGTCCTAGATTCGCGTGGGCGAAGCCCTTGGTAGAAGTAGTTAAACATTATTGTTATATTCAAGCACGCATAAACCGTTATAGTTTAATGAAACGTCAATAGGCGACGATTTGTCATACTCTTATACGAGTGTATTATATTACTAGCTTCTGTCAGCGGTTTCGTGCACGTGAATGTTGGTTATTGCCGTGCGGAAGAAGAAGAAGATAGAAGAGCTAAACGTAGCTCTTCTATCTCCATAGGTGAGAGAAGAGCTTACAAAGTCGAGTGTTTGGTCGTGGATGTGCGACTCTAGCGGAAAAACGTGAAAGTTTGTCGAGTATATCCGATGTGGGCGGTTTAAAATCTTTTATTTTATATTCCAGGTGTCACTTCTGTCATACTCATGCAAGTTCGCGTCGGTGATGTATGGACCTTTCCGGGACACGATGAACAGCACTCCTATGGAGGGCGACAGGAAATGTTACCAGTTGCCGCCGGGGAGTGCGGGGCTCGCTGCTAGGGCTGCCGTAAGTAGCCGATATTCAATATTCCCTTTACTCATGACATATTTATTTATTTATATATACTTTATTGGACACCAAGATAACAAATTACATATTTGAGCCTTATACTTAAAACATACAATTGGCGGCCTTATCGCATTCCGCGATCTCTTCCAGGCAACCTGCTATGGAAAGAGATTGTCTGGACACAAAAGAACTTATTGTAGTTCCCGAGCTACAGTTAGCATAGCACATTAAGAGGGTCCTTTTCCACTCGCCTATCGTAAACCATCGAAAGTGGTTTAAAAGCTTGTTACTTCATTTAATGCAATCCAACGCGATGTTTGACGAAAAGGCAACGTAAAAAAAGAGAGATGACGCCTGAAAACTCTGTTAGTATTCGGTAATTCCGAGATTTACTCGAAAATTTCACGAAACTTGTTCCAGGAAATAGCTGTTTATTTTTAAACCCTTAATCATCATCATCATCTTCCTGCCCTTGTCCCGTTTTATTTGGGGTCGGCGCAACACGTTTTTTTCTTCCATTCTGTCCTGTCACTCGTCATGCTATCACTAACTCCCTTTTCTTTCATATCACTTCTCACACAATCCATCCATCTTTTCTTTGGCCTCCCTCTCCCCTTCCATCCATCCACATGTAAACTCATAACTTTTTTAGCAACATGCGTTTCGTCCCTCCTTTTCACATGACCATACCAAGACAAACGATTTCCTTTCAGTTAAACCCTTAATAGTTTTTGGAAAAAGTTGTCGTCATTTAGAATGTTAATATTTGCAAGGTTTCTATAGTTTTACTTTTTTGACTTTTTAAATTTTTAGGCAAATTATAAAGTGTCAAAGTTCATACAAAATAGAACATTTTCAGAGGTTTTTACTGGATTAGTTTTACACAAATTTAGAAATTGGTTTTTATAGAAACCTAGATGATATCCACAAGATACTGTGTTTCCAAAATATCTAATGAAAAATGTGTAATAACGTCATAATCAGTTATGAGCGGTTGTATGAAAAACAAGTATATTTCATACTTCAAGAAAATCATAAAAAGGTTGAATTTGAGATTTCTAAGCGTTTTTATTTTTTTTAACGGCAAATTCATTCGAAAACCATTTAAAATTGTGCCTCCAATTTATTTACAGGCGCGAGACGTGGCTGAGGGGGCAGACTTTCTGATGGTGAAGCCAGGCCTGCCATACCTGGACATCGTGAGGCAGACCAAGGACAAGTACCCATACCACCCTTTATTTGTGTATCAGGTACAAATGTTTTTTAATAAAATCCTACTACTAATTTATTTTGCTTTCAGCCTTTTTGTGTTCCCACTGCTGAGACTCAAGCCTCCTATCTAGGAGAGGGAATGGGCCGTAATGCACCATGCAGGCCCAGTGCGGGTTGGTGAATGTCTTCGAATGTTTGGTTTCAGGTCATGCCGGTTTCGTTCATTTTCTCTTTGCGAGGGCCACAGTGTTTCAAGACGAAAGTCCAGTGCGTGTTGCCAGTTGCCATATGGTGCCGAAACGTCGTCGCTCACAATGGGCCTCATCAGAAGGCTCAAAGTCACCCAGAGGGTAATGGAAAGAGCTATGCTCGGAGTTTCCTTGCGGGATCGAATCAGAAAAGAAGATATCCGCAGGAGAACCAAGGTTGCCGACATAGCACGAAGAATCGCCAAACTTAAGTGGCAATGGGCAGGGCACATTGCTCGCAGAACAGATGGCCGTTGGGGCCGAAAGGTTCTGGAGTGGCGACTTCGTATTGGAAGACGCAGCGTCGGAAGGCCTCCTACAAGGTGGACCGATGACCTGGTGAAGGTTGCGGGAATCCGATGGATGCGAGACGCACAGGATCGATCATTGTCGCGACACTTAGGGGAGGCCTATGTCCAACAGTGGACGTCTGTCGGCTAAAATGAATGAATGAATGAATGAATGAGGGCCACGGTAACTCCTTCGAACAATCCACAGCAGGTCCGACGCTGCTATTGTTTACGTCTCCGAGAGATTCATTGCTATTCTTTATTCTTATTTTCAGGTGTCGGGTGAATACGCCATGATCTGCCGCACTGGAGATAGCTCGGAGGTCGAGAATATTCTCAAAGAGACGCTCACGAGCTTCCGAAGAGCTGGTTCGTATTTTATTATAGATATGTTTATTTTATTATAAACTAGCTGCTCCCAGCGGCTTCGCCCGCGTGTTAGCAGAAATTTATCCCAAGGGAACATACTTCCGGGATAAAAAGTATCCTATGTCCTATTCCAGGACATGGTCTATCCGTATACCAAGTTTCATCAAATTCGGTTTTGCCATTTAGGCGTGAAGACGTAACAAATAAACAAACTTACTTTCGCTTTTATAATATTAATAAGGATCTTTTTAGGGTTCCCCACCTTAAAAGAAAAAAAAACGGAATCCTTATAGTATCACTTTGTTGTAGGTCCGTCTGTCTGTCTGTCTAGACCCTTAATATCGGGAAAGCATGGAGCTATCGAGTTAAAATTAAAATTATATAATAAGTCTGCGGACTCTTGAAGCTGTAACAGAATCAAACTTGCAAGTTAACGAGAAAAAAAGATAATTCGGTTTATTTGGCAAAAAACGTACATTTCGACTCTCTGGAGGAAATCAAAATTCATAAGGTACTTCCCATTGACCCAGAATCCTGAAATTTGGCATAAAGCAAAGTCTTATAGCACAAATCTGAAAACTAAATTTGTTGTTACAATACAATTTTTTTTGCGATTGGGAAAAGTCTTCCGAGACTCGATTCCGAAATTGAACTATTTACCGCTAGGGCGGTATGTAGACCCGGGCTGAAGGCTAAGGTATTAAATGTTCTTAAGAGAGCCATGGACGGTAATCATCAATACTCATGTGTATTCACGGATATCGCATAACATACGATGTTTTTCAATTCACAAAAGTTTTACATAGCTTTTTTTATCCTGGTAAAATGTACGGATACTGCGGTATAGGTTTAGGTATAGAGGAGCAAATTCGCTAACCAATAAATAACTTATAAATATTATTTAATATATATTGTCTTATTCCAGGTGCTGATTGCATCATCACATACTTCGCGCCATTGATTTTAGACTTAATATCAAAAAAACAGTAAATATTGACATTTTATTTAAAATTGTTATGATTTATGGGATTGGGGTGTTGGTTATGTTATATATTTTACTGGTTAACTGTTTTCTGTCATCTTGCATCACCCCTTGTATACTTTGCTCAAATTATTTTCAAGCTTTTCGCAACAAGTACAGATAACACAAACTGTTGTTATAGTTTTTAAGTTCAGAATAAAATGGTTGTTGTTTTTTTTATGACTCGAATTGTATTGTATCGTACCTCTTCCTTGACATAATATTACTTTATGTATTTATGACATCATAGTCACATCTAGGTAAGATCTATTTATTTTATATTTTATTAGATCTAAGTGCGTTTCACGTAAGAATTCCCTTCGCCGTAATGTTGGCACTACGGAAAAACTATGTTGCTATATTTTTAGCAAGGAAATTAACTGATATTTCGTTACTTTTATCAATTGCCTTATAACTTAGATTTTTTTTTCTTTTGGAAACTAGTTTCTTTTTTCTTTTCTTTTTTTTAAACAGGGAAGCCAACATCACTGAGAAGGAACTTCTTATGTGAAACGCACTTTATTTACCTTTTATGGTAGATAACGATATGGTGTTAAGAGTACCTATGTAAGTTAAAATGTAGGTCATTATATCATTACGTAATAGAAATAAATTATGAAAAATTTATGAAATAAAAAAATAAGTATTTATACTTACCAGTTTTTTTTTTCAATTATGTATCCTTTTTAGGATTCCGTACCCAATGGGTAAAAACGGGACCCTATTACTAAAACTTCGCTGTCTCTCCGTCTGTCTGTCACCAAGCTGTATCTCAAGAACCACGATAGCTAGACCGTTGAAATTTTCACAAATTATGTATTACTGTTGCCGCTACAACAACAAATACTAAAAACAAAATAAAATTAATATTTAAGGGGGGCTCCCATACAACAAACGTGACTTTTTTGCCGAATTTTCCTAAGGACGATACGGAACCCTTCGTGAACGAGTCCAACTCGCACTTAGCCAGTTTTTTTTTTTACGCAAAAGCATATAGCCAAAAACCGAGTTAAGTCTTTTGTTTTTCATACAGAACAGTCATTTTATGCATTAGAAGAATGCGAACCCAATTCTACTGTTTTTGCAGTATTTAGTATTTTAGTACAAAATGTGTCGAATCAGCCTTCTCGTCAAGTTTTTCTGAGGTAATCAATGCTACAGTAAAATTCTCAACTCCATTTTACTGAGTTCGCATTAGTTTCCATGATTTTAGATATTGCCCAGTTGTATGTGTAGTCACTTGAGATATAGAAGAAAGAAAGAAAGAAAGAAAACATGTTTATTCCGCCTAAATAGACGCACAAATCATTACAGAAAAAAAAAAGATATGAAATTTCAGTATGTTACAAAGTACTCTGTGATATGAAACTACACCAATTTTACATTCTTTAGAGGCCTTTGCCCAGCACTGGGAAAGTATAGGCTAATAAAAAAAATGTGCATTCTAAATTCGAACCACTAGGAATCAATTTGCGAAAAATAAAAAATAAACTCGATAGGTACTTGAAAAATTTGCGACAAAAAATCTATGGAACTTTTAAATTCGTATTTTGCCTTCTGTTTTTATTTTTTATTGAAAAGTCACGGTTTCGCAACGCTGAAAAAATCCTTTCAGTTTTTTTTTTCTTAACCCTTCAGATACCGTCAATTAGAGACACAATAGTAAGACAATAGATGCGTGGCCACCGGTGGTCGCTTGGGGATTCATGAATTAAATTAGTTAGTGGATGGCTAGGAACCGTGATCGTTGGAAAGGAGGGAAGGGAGGTCTTTGCTCATCAGTGGGACAATATTGGCTAACTATAATATAATAATTGTTAGTGAACACGTAATTTAAGTCTGGTTAAAGGTAATTCTAAATACAGTCGGACCAATACAGCAACAATGTTATCTATCTACTATTTATTTAGTAAGTACTTTGCTAATTTATTGAAACAGATGGTCGTTAATTAAATATCAAGCGAATTTAATTTATTTCGACTATAATAACTGAAATATAAGTACCTATACTCATTATCTAGGCTGACGTGGCTTTATTTATCATTTAGAAAGTAATCCAACCTCGAGAATGTTATGAATGATGCAATTTTTATCGTAAGGGTATCACGGGGGTCCGAAGCAATGTAGAAAAGAGATAAAAACTTTTATACTTCCTATCCTATATAGCATGAGGCCCTACTGCGACCTCTTAATTCATGAGTCCCCAAGCGACCACCGGTGGCCGCGCATCTATTGTCTTACTATTGTGTCTCTAATTGACGGTATCTGAAGGGTTCATGAATCCCCAAGCGACCACCGGTGGCCGCGCATCTATTGTCTTACTATTGTGTCTCTAATTGACGGTATCCGAAGGGTTAATGCGATCCATTTGACGAACTGAACTGTTAAGAGATAGAAATGGAGCTCTAGTGTCCCCGCACACGCTTCTTTTTGAGGCGGCCTTTTTTATGGCTCGTGTGTGGCGGTGCCGCCACAAAAAAAGCTTGAAGCCGCTTCTAGCTCCTTTTGTAGCGGCCAAAATGCCATGCCATTCGCCCATTTAATCCTTCGTCAGAGTCCATGATATGATAATGCACGCATGGCCACAAGCTGTCGCGCGCTTCAGCTTTTTTTTGTGGCCGCTTCTAGCTTCTTTTTGAGGCCCGTGTGCGGAGACACTTAAAGGGTGTATACTTAACTCTATCTCGCTCGCTTGACTGACATTTTAACACGTCATGTTTAGGCCTCTGGGTCTGAAATTCCAACTGATCAACGGGTCAAACGTTATGAAGTTCTATTTTCAGTCAAATAACAGATTAGAGATTTCCCATAGGGTTTCCTTGTTTGAAGAACACTAACTTTGGTCATGTTGGGTAAACGGCTGTGCATGATAAGCCGCCTATTTCGTTTAAAAGTTTTTTTTCTGGACTGGTACCTATATTTTAACTCTTAGACCAACCTAAATGGGGTAATAGTATAGGTATACCTTTAGCAAATATTATAAGGAATGCAGCTAGTTTCGAAGTTTACATAATTTTATTTGTGTTGCTTACCTACCCTAAAAGACCTGATGATATGACAATGTGATGTGGTCTAGGGTGGCTTAGCTTGGCTCACATTGACTGTTCCCATCAGAAGAATCGTACATTATTGCTTACAAAATGTGTTTAGTCTAAACAAAGTTATCAATTACGGAGCCGTTAAATCGCTTTTAGCGCAGGTTGTAAAGTTTCATAAACATTATTATGTGTTGCAGATTATGTACATAGGTGACTATAGAAAAGGTTTTGAAACATCTAGAAAAAAATAGAATAGAACATTCTACTTAATATAGAGATAATATTGAGATATATCTATTATCACTCCAGGTTATTCTAGATGTTTCATCTAGAAATGTTACCATCATTTATGACATATACTCAAACTATAAGTGCTGAGCATATCCTTATTTCTTCAGAAATGCTTATATACAACGATCTAGCTAAATGATTATTAAGATACGACTTCTAGAACCTTTCTAGAACTGTTTCATGATAAGAAGTTCTAGAATAATCCCGTTTACTTTCTATGAGACGTGGTGTTCTGTTTCCTTTGTGTTTACGATATATAGGTGCTGTTGTTTACCATTTGTAATGTTTAATGTCTACTTCATCATACAAATATCTCGTAAGATTAGAAATATTAATATCTCGCTTTCGCAATAATTAACATGAATAAAACCTATTTTCAAACTTGGCGGTATGGGGTATGTCCTATTCAGGGCCAGTTATAAACGTGGGCCAATCAGATTGCGCCAAATACTCTTGTTCGGATCAATCGTAGAGAAACGTTTGAAACGTCATCGCTTTGTGGACCAATCACGTTAGCCCACGATGGATACTAGCGCTAAATAATAGCGACGGCGGCGTGTGAAACTTCAGTTCTTCTTGAAAAATCGAAGGTAAAGGAACAACGTAATTGTGAATTCGTAATCAAGTGTCCCATTCAAAGTGCTTGTATCGTGGCTGTGAACTATATTCATCGGGAATCAATATAATTTAATCATTTGTAGTAACAGGTAATTATATTTTTCATATAATTCCATTTTATCTTTCTCTCTAAACCCCGGATCGCCATGAATTTGTAACCTTACTCGTCATGGTTTGAAACTTGACAATAATTAGGATAATTACGGAGTTTTCCTTCAAGTTGTTATAGTAATTTGGTTTTGTACCGTCAATCTAATCCCTCAGTGTTCAAATTCTTATTAGATTCATATAATAACTAACATAAATGCGTGTAACGTCAGCGAATTTTCTCGACGCAGCAGTGTGGGCCGGTGGCGTGTCCTACATGTCCCGTGGCCGGTTAATGGTACCGTTAGGTGTTTCATCCCGTTATAGTTGGGACTAGATACTTTCCTTTTCTATAATTCATAGGCTGGCGGCGTTTGGCCCGGCGCCCTACAATGACGTGTCCCTATAACGATTACGTGTCTCTGTAAGAAGTGTCATCTGGAGATTCTAACTTGAGTACAGCCATAGTGACGCGTACGCATATTCAGAAGATTCTTTTAACTTATTTTTATCTCGATTTGTTTCAGAAAAGTAATATTGCATGCTGAAAATGCGGTGGAGTATTTTAGCGTTGGCCTGCGTGGTCGCGGCGGTAGTCGCCGACGACAAGAAGGATAAAGAAAAGGAAATCGGCACCGTCATCGGTATCGACTTGGGTACCACCTACTCCTGGTGAGTATCAGCCGAATTCCTATTTTTTTGAGCCCACACACCCTTTTGTATCTGCTGAGTTCCGATTTTTTTGAGTCCACACCTCCTTTTAAAACATTTTTTTGTTCAAATTCTACCTACTATGTAGTTCAGTTTCATCATCTGAGTCTTCATTCATCACAATCATCAAACCCTTGTTCTGATTTATTTAGATAAAACTGTTAATACTGTACCATATGCAATTTGTATTGATTAACTTGTTGCTAATCAAATTTTCCAGTAATTTCCATGGCTATATGAAATTTAAACAGTATATTATACCTATCTTGTTACATTGTAAATGATAATTTTAATGAAATAAACCATATTTTTATCAGTAATACAAGATAAAAATTGCTATAAAATTATTAACTTTATGGTGCTGAATAATTAAAGCGGTTTTTAAAAATCTCTTAACAATGCATATTATTTTAAATAATGTACATAAATATCAGGTTTTTAAATCAAACAAGAAGATTTTTATCTGAGTGTCAAAGATAACATAACTCGAGCATAATTAGCATACCTTGGGTCAATGAACTTAATTTTATGTATGTGTTTACTTGTTGAGACATCTTGATCTTTCATAAACAGCAAAATCTTTCCCAAACTTTTATGAGGTGATTGACCTGACAGCGCGAACTTTGGCGTTCACTTAGGGTTTAATGAACTAAACATGAACAAACCATATGTAATACAGAAAAATCTTAATATGATGCTAATTTACAGAGTTATTCATTATTCAGAGATAGATCACAATCATAAATTTTACATATCAATTGAACAGCGGAAGTTTGCATTCACAATAAAAAAAATACAAAATATAATTGCTCTTGTATTCTGGGTACCATAAACATATAACCTTAAATGATTATGCAAGACACCCTGACCTGGAACAATTTTATTATCTGTAGTCTTTATGCCATTCAAATATTTGTTCCTCAACCATTGCACCACCAACCATGCCGACAAACCATTCATAGTTTGTGTAAGATAAAAATTCTAAGTTTATCTTTTCTTTGTCCACAGTGTGGGTGTTTACAAGAATGGACGTGTGGAGATCATTGCTAATGACCAGGGTAACCGTATCACCCCCTCTTATGTAGCATTCACTGCTGACGGCGAGCGTCTCATCGGTGACGCCGCCAAGAACCAGCTGACCACCAACCCTGAGAACACCGTTTTCGACGCCAAGCGTCTCATCGGTCGTGAATGGAGTGACACCACTGTCCAACATGATGTCAAATTCTTCCCCTTCAAGGTGGTTGAGAAGAACAGCAAACCCCATGTTTCCGTCATGACCTCCCAGGGAGACAAGATCTTCGCCCCTGAAGAAATCTCCGCCATGGTCCTCACCAAGATGAAGGAAACTGCTGAGGCTTACCTCGGTAAGAAGGTCACCCACGCCGTCGTTACCGTCCCCGCCTACTTCAACGACGCTCAGCGTCAAGCCACCAAGGACGCTGGTGCCATTGCCGGTCTCCAGGTGATGAGAATCATCAACGAGCCTACCGCCGCCGCTATCGCTTACGGTCTTGACAAGAAGGAAGGCGAAAAGAACGTACTGGTATTCGATTTGGGTGGTGGTACCTTCGACGTGTCCCTGCTCACCATCGACAATGGAGTGTTTGAAGTAGTGGCCACCAATGGTGACACTCACTTGGGAGGTGAGGACTTTGACCAAAGGGTCATGGAGCACTTCATCAAACTGTACAAGAAGAAGAAGGGCAAGGACATCAGGAAAGACAACCGCGCCGTCCAGAAACTGCGTCGTGAAGTCGAGAAGGCAAAGAGGGCTCTGTCCTCCAGCCACCAGGTCAAGATTGAGATTGAATCCTTCTTCGAAGGTGAAGACTTCTCTGAAACCCTCACCAGGGCTAAGTTCGAAGAATTGAACATGGATCTCTTCCGGTCTACCCTCAAACCCGTGCAGAAGGTATTGGAAGACGCCGACATGAACAAGAAGGACGTCGACGAGATTGTGCTCGTCGGAGGTTCCACCCGTATCCCCAAGGTTCAGCAACTGGTCAAGGAATTCTTCAACGGCAAGGAGCCTTCCCGAGGCATCAACCCCGACGAGGCCGTCGCTTACGGTGCCGCCGTACAGGCTGGCGTGCTCAGTGGTGAACAAGACACTGACGCAATCGTGCTTCTCGACGTCAACCCTCTTACCATGGGTATCGAGACTGTCGGAGGAGTCATGACCAAGCTGATCCCCCGTAATACTGTCATCCCCACCAAGAAGTCCCAGATCTTCTCTACTGCCAGCGATAACCAGCATACCGTCACCATCCAGGTGTACGAGGGAGAGCGTCCCATGACCAAGGACAACCACTTGCTCGGAAAGTTCGACCTCACTGGCATTCCTCCCGCGCCCCGTGGTATCCCTCAGATTGAGGTTACCTTCGAAATCGACGCTAACGGTATCTTGCAAGTATCTGCTGAAGACAAGGGTACTGGAAACCGCGAAAAGATCGTCATCACCAATGACCAGAACAGACTGACACCTGAGGACATTGAGAGGATGATCAAGGATGCCGAGAGGTTCGCCGACGAGGACAAGAGACTCAAGGAGCGCGTTGAGGCCAGGAACGAGCTGGAGAGCTATGCCTACTCCATCAAGAACCAGCTGCAGGACAAGGAGAAACTTGGTGCCAAGTTGAGTGAAGACGAGAAAACAAAGATGGAAGAGGCTATCGACGCCTCCATCAAGTGGCTCGAAGACAACCAGGATGTAGACTCTGAGGAGTACAAGAAACAGAAGAAGTCCCTAGAGGATGTAGTCCAGCCCATCATCGCCAAATTGTACCAAGGACAAGGAGGCATGCCCCCGCCAGGCGCGGGCGGTGATGAGGAAGACTTCAAAGACGAGTTGTAACCAAACAGACTTTAAAACGTGTGATCATAGCCAAATGTGATCTCCGACCGCTGCAGACTGTGCCCCGCGACGTAACGTCACGTCGCATAGCCTGCGCCGGACACGGATGCAGAGTGTTTTAGCTCGTGTTGTGTATATTTATTGTATGACTGCGTGTGTGGAGCGTGCGTGTGGCGTGTGCGGCGGGCGGCCTGCCACAGAGCCGAGATCTGATCGAGTTTCTGCCGCTGCGCACGCAGGTCTGACTGTTGCGTGAATTTAATTGTAAAAATTGATGCATTTTTATTTTTAGTGAAAGTAATACTTTGCGTGTGAATTGCGGGAGGCCTGATTCCATGACTTTCTCATTATCGATTCATATTCCTGTCATCATCAAATCGATAAGTCTCGTAACATCTAGGAGACTACCTCAGTGTTCTTAAACTGTATGTATGTAATTATTTTGAGACTGCAGAATTGTTAGTTCATAATTAGCAGAATAATTAAATAATTATGTAGTAATTAAATAATTTCAATTGAAGTACGGAGGAGTACATAAATAAAACAATTTTTCTAACGATATCATCTTTTATTTTTGAATAACCCAAAAGAGTACAATAATATAATAATAAAAGAAGGATAAATAAAGTTAATTAATCAGCACATACATTTTTTAACTGAGCGCAACATTCGATGTCGAAGTGCGGTGCAGCGATGACGGCTGCTTGCACCTTCGTTTGTACTTGATCTGAGAAAAAAACCAGAAAAAGTTAAAAAATAGGAAAAAAATATAACAATTCGGGCCAAAATTCGCCGGGACCCGTCGCATGACGAAGCGCGTGTGTTCACGATGACGGTCCTCGTCGCGGAAACTTATCTAAGCAGTGTCGCTAATAAAAAAAAATACAAACGGTGTGCATGTAGTCGTGTCAATGTAGAATTTAATCTATCGCTAAAAGTGTTGCTGACTTGCTGAGCGCAAATCTCGAGAACAGCTGAACCGATTTCGCTAATTCTTTTTTGTTTTGTTATTGTGAGGAGAAGGTTGTTATGGAATAAAAAAAATTAAAATTACGGTAGTGTAGGGTAGAGTATCGTATACTGGGTAGAGTGGGAGCGAAGCCGCGGGGGTACACAGCTAGTATATCTACTTATAATTATTATTACGTATGAAACCGGGCGCGGGGCCCGGCTCTCCGCGACGGATGCCCCGCGCGGGTCACAGATTAGGCATTAGAGCACTTTTGTATGCAGCCGCGCCGACGTCCGCTTTACGTAGTTACAACCCTAATACCTCCATGTCTCACACAGTATATTATCACGTTATATTTCGCAGCCGTGGCAATTAAACGACAAATATCATGAATCACGACTTCACGAATGTCTTTGCTTAGTAACTTCGTCACGTACTAACGGATAAAGGAAACTGAAACGACCGTTTCGTGATAATATCCGACTATATCTGCGTGTTGCTTATCGAGACATAATTTTTGTTATTATACAATTTTAGATATCAAATCTAAATCGGCTTAGGAATTTACTAGAACAACATTATCGAATATGTAAAGGTCTAGAAAATTATGCCATTGCATCTACGCACGGAAAAAGTCGATATCCGTGGAAAAAGTCGACGTACCTAACATAATCTGCCACAATTAGATAGGCTATTATTATTTTACATGGATCTGTACCGGGCTCTAGTGGTGGATTAAATACGGCCCATTTGCTCAAGAAGACCCGAGTCCCAACAGTGAGAACATTATAAGGCCTACTATGCATTGGATCTATAAAGGGTGGTATACCCTAGAAACGCTTTACTCGCGGTGTCAAGTGTGATCCACCACGGAACACTGCCACTGCCTTTGTGTTCGTCAATAATCGACAAAAGGCGGAGCAGAGTCGAGCACAAACCAAACACGTTTGAAGCGCACTCGTTACAGGCTTGTAAATCGGTCCACACTTCACTAATTTGTGCTGGGCTTCTCTAGCGTAGACCAAAAGTACTTACTCTGTGGCGTAGACCCATCAAGACAATGTCATGGGCCTCCAAATAAACTTCGCTCTTGACAACAGAACCCAAGGCTATGAGAGTACGGTTTCAATTTACTAACGGTCGCCGGCTAACTCGACACACTTACAAAAAAATAATGACATCGAACGTTGCCCTTGATCTTGAACGGTCAACTCGCATGTACCTAATTGAAAATAACGCTAGTGATAACGTATGAATCTACGTTTTCCTTGTAGCTCGATTGTTAGCTAAACTCCTTTACAATTCTAAAAACAGAAATCATGGAGATCCGTTTCCGCCGAAACGTGTCTGACACAATAGCCAGGGCCTGATCTAAGGGGGGGGAGGGGGCAAGCCGGGCATTCGCCCAGAGCGGCAAAATTTACTTATTCCTATCTTCCAACCTAGCCATTAGCCATCCACACCCAAATTGGCAGGTTGTCAATTTTATGTACCACCTACCAACCTACTTCAGGTTGGATAGTAGAAATATTTTAGACATTATCTATGGATACTACTCATGACTTATATGGTTTTGTGTATGTAAAGGGTGGCGAAAATTATCTTTGGCCGTAGCGGCTAAATAGCTAGATTGAGCCCTAACAATACCAGTCGCACAACCACACCAAACCATACCATATATGTACATACTTCGCACAAATCCCGAACGAACTAGTGTATCATTTTTCAAGACCCACCACTACTCCATTGGTGAACCCGGCTGGACATAGGCCTCCTCCCCAAGCGCCGCCATGAGGGTGGATCCTGTATCACGCATCAAAGTGACTCAACAGACCAACGGTCCACCCTGTGGAAGGGATGCTCTAATGCCAAAAGGTTCTGGTGTAGTAACAGCGTACCTTAGAAAGATGTCACATTGGAAGGCCAACAAGGTGGACTGGAAAGATGGTCCTTGTCTACATACCGAAAGGTGCGTTGCCATCGATCTCCACAGCCGACAGTCCTGCTGATGCCCGCAGTTCCGCCAACTGCTCCGTATAGTATAAATCCCACTGTTGGTATAGAGCAAGAGATATAATAAATGTAGATGAACATATAGGTATTTACTTATTAGGCATCGTTAAGTATTCTAGATTGTGTTACGTCTTCCTAGTAGTTGTACAGGGTGTAAGAAACAGCCCTCCACAAACTTTAAGGGCTTGCTCAGTAGATGAAACTGAACAAACTTCCACAAGACTTTTTTTCAGGAAACTGTCCAATCAAGTTTTTAATTTTGTATGGTGAGGCCTTCGATCAATTATTGATCGAAGGGTGAGGCTGTTTTTTTTTTCGTTTCGTGTAATAAAGTTCATGACATTTGGTAAAGCTAGACCTTTTACACTAATTTAAAAACCGGATCTATAGAGTTATCCCTAAATAGGGTCTCACGTTTGTATATGAACAAGCTCTGAAATCCACGACCCGAAATCATGGGCAAATCGCCATAATTAAAAAGAAGGAAAGAAGTTCGTGATAGCAACATCAATGAAGTACGCATTGAACTTTAAAAACTGATTGATGAACCTGTTCATCAGTTCATGACGCTGTCCATACCTACCTAATGATATCTTTTACTTTAGTAATTTTTTTTCACATTTACATTCATTACCATTAGTGACCTAGATATAATTGCTTATATACAATAATCTAGGCCACTAACAACAGCGACAACGGAACATTACCCACATCTAATTATCACATTCACGAAAATAAAACTAACACATAGCTACTCCTAATTCCAATCACGCCTCGTAACGGTTCGTAACAGCAGTTATCTACTACTGATATAATCGAAGCCTAAAAACCACGACTGGGAGTCATTGACTTGCACACCTCATTAGCATATTACCTATGGCTTTTGCTAAAAATGCCCATTATGTTTTATTGTACGTGACGTGAGGCAACGGACAGTTTTACTTTTATTTCTACCATCGGACAACCCGACGTACGGCGAGTATCCAACCTTACGTTGTTGAAACCTCTACGGTCCGGACTAGGCTTTTCGCCTCGTCGTTTATATCGTGTACATCGAAGGACTGAAAAAATTTGCCCGTCTGATTATAATTTGAGTGTCTTCAAGGCTAGAGTGAATAGGCTCTTAATAAACTAGTGCACCTCATCATCAACGATTGCATCACTGCTTTCCATCAGGTGGAATCGTAGTCAAGTCTAGTTTATATCAGATAAAATAAAAGTTTAAATTTAAAATAGTACAATTTTTTTTCCATTGGAGAATCATGTACTGGATCCATGGTATTCGTTTGTGCGTCGAACTCATAGACACCCTGATGATACATATACATAAATAGAAAATAATTCACCAACCGGCACTGGGCCTGCGTCGTGGATTATGGCCCATTCCCTCTCCTAGAGAGGAGGCCTGAGTCCCAGCAGTGGGAACATTACAAAAAGGCTGATGATGATGATGATGAATAGAAAATAACCTCATACTCTCTGCGCACTTCATCGTGGTCTGGGTGCAGGACCACCCGTGGGCCAGAGCCCATCGGCACGGTCTTGCCGGTGCACGTGTCGAAGCCCTCGTCCTTGGTCCGCTTGCGACACGTCTCCAAGTCCATATTCAAGAATAATATGCTGAAAGAAGCGGAAATTATATTTTAGAACTTCCCATGCGTCGCCGCCCGTCCCGAGGCGTTGCGACGTTGCCCCGGGGCGTCGCAAATTCAGGTTGTCGGCACTTTGATTTACAATTTTCCATATTTACTATGTAAAGTGTAACATTTTTGTAAATTAAGTTTTATTATAGTGAATGTGGGGGGGACTACTGGATTACTTTTTCCTTTTCTATAATTTTGAGTACTTATGCGGCTTACACAACATAATTAGGACCTACTTGCCACAAGTCGTTGAATAAATGCTTGCACTGACTGGCCTGAAGGTCCACTTAAATCTGTATGGTACTTTCCTCAAAAAACCTTCTCATATGAATTGACCGTATAGGTACAGTTTGCTGTATAGGCTTTAAAAGAGACTTCGACCTCTGAGTATGTTTCGATACTGTTTATTCTCAGGCTATTCAGCTAGGAAACAGCGGCTTCATCTAGTTTAAATTGAAGAAAAATTGACGCCGAGAATCGAACCCCATGCTCAACTCAACCGACGCGCTTGTTACCATGAGACCAGTGAGGCAGATCAGTAGTACAAAGTGCACAGACTAGTAGGTAGTAGATAGAGACTATAGACTAGTAGGTAGTAGAGACTATACGACTAGTAGGTAGTAGAGACTATAGAATAGTAGGTAGTAGACTACACTACTACTACACTAAAAATAATTAAACCAGCCTATATTTGTACAGATTTATTTTAAAAGCTTGTCGAAACTCGAGTCCATAGTCGCAATGGGATTTGAGTATCTGACTGCACGGTTGGCATAGTTGAGTTGCTGCTACGCTGCGTCATGTGAGTGTCACGGGTTCGATTCCCGCACGGAACTAATATTTGTATATAGCCTACATATAGTTCCTCAGAGTCTGGTTATCTAGTGTATGTAAGATTACATGTTAGTGAACGCACGCAAGAGAACGATATTCAGCGACAATAAAAAAACCGGGCAAGTGCGAGTCGGACTCACGCACTGAGGGTTCCGAACAAACTTATATGAAAACAGTTCAATTCTTGAAATTATTATTTTTTTGTGACACAACTAAAAATTTACAGCTTTCAGATTTTTCCTATACAAGGAACAAGACCTTGATTCATACCAAACTTCAGGATTCTTGGTCAAATGGAAACACCTACCTACCCTATGAATTTTGATACCCTTGACTGTTGAAATATACGTTTTTTTCGACATAAACGGCCGTATCTCTTTTTCGCTATTTTAGAAGTCTCATTTTTAATTTTCAGCAGACCTAAATTTCTTTCTTTCTTTCTTTCTAGTAGATGGTTTATGTGAAGTTTGGTATGGTAGAGTAGGGTATACTAGGCAAAAGCTAGTATTGTTATAATTTCAACTCGATACATGCGTTTCCGAGATAAAGGGCCTTGACAGACAGACATACAGACGGACGTACAATAAAGTGATCCTATAAGGATTCCGTTTTTTTTTTTCCTTTTGAGGTATGTTATCCTAAAAAAGTCAGACATTAAAGAATATATTCACTACAGCCACAAAATAGGTACCTTTTTTTTTTGGAGTACAGCTGTTTACACGATGTCAATGACCGATGTGGATGAAGTATCATTTACAGAATTTCTTACTAAATACCTACATCCAGGTTCAGAATTTCAAAGCAGACCTGTACCAATCACCTTACGTTTACAGACTTTCACTTTAGAAAGTAGTTTAAATTGGAGCAATACGAACAAAACGAAAATGCAAGTTGCGCGTCTTTTTGATAGAGCGGTAGGAGCACAGCGAAATAATTTACAACGGTGGGTGTCGATAGCATATTGGGTAAAAACTGCAATTTTATTCTCTGTGTCAATGCGTTGCAACAAGATCTTGAAACTGTCATGGTGGGTGCTGCGGAATTGTTTGAAAGGCCTTGGA
Organism: Mythimna lalbum; assembly: GCA_949319445.1. Lineage (NCBI taxonomy): Eukaryota > Metazoa > Arthropoda > Insecta > Lepidoptera > Noctuidae > Mythimna > Mythimna lalbum. The sequence continues at coordinate 23,515,664 of OX439346.1, forward strand.
AGGCAACTGAATGAAGTCTAGCGTTGCCAGGCGTCCGGATAAAGGCGGTCACGGTTCATTAATAAAATAGACGTGTTAGATTTAAAAAAAAGCTTTTAAAAAAACATATTGTCGGTCTTTTTACCCAGCTGATAACCTGGCAACCTGGAGTCTTAATCAGTAAAAGTTAGTCTGTAAAGTGGGAGAATTTAAATGATTTTTCAAAGAAAAAAATTTTTGGTTACGATATTATTTTATTTCCTAAAACCCATCGTGTCTCTTTGTGTTCCAGTGCCGCTGTAACTCTTTCGCACCAACCAGCAATTAGTTACTACCTAAATTAGCATTACTAACCGATTTGGAGGAGTGGCCATTGCGTCCAGCAGCTCGAAGTCGTTTCCGTTTGTCGGGTAGCCGATCATCACCCAGCCGTGGTCTAAGCAGTCCTGTTAAAAAGTTACAAACCTTTCTCAATATAATCATATAGACAAAGACCTCACTGAATCTTCAAAGCCCAACCCAAACTCTTGGCATAATCATCCTTTTTAATGTTCCCACTGATGGGGCTCATGCCTCTTCTTTAGGAGAGAGAATGGACCGCCACCACGCCGCCGGCTCAGTGCGGGTTGGTGGATCTCACATGTCTTCGATTAGCTCAAAACCCTTGGACCTAGCAAACGCTGAGATTTTACATAAAGGATCCTTTTTATGATGTGCTTAAGGAATAGGAAAGGATTTTTCAAAATTTACCCTCAAAATTTTGGTGTCCAAAGTTTGTATAGAGAAACCTACTCTCACGCAGGAGCTAGTTATGAAAACGCATTTAGGATTATAGTTTTGTAATTCAAAGGCATTGTGCAAGGCTTCACACAATGGATGCCTGTAGGCGGACAGCACTGTCGACGCTGGTGAAGAAAGAGCTGGACATGTGTAGTGAAGACTGGTTTGAGGTTGCGTCATGTTTCTAGAGACCTGAAGAAAGTCTTTGGCAACAACTGTGTACCCATGGGGTAATTTCCGATATGATCTCTAGAGTGAATATGGTGGCCGAAGCTAATAAAAAAATAATGCAAAAAGACAAGCAAAACTTTACAAAAATTTCAAAGTTACAGTGAATCTGATGAAACTACGCTAAACAGGTAAAACCACGTTACCCTCTGCTGCAGCCGTCTCTTGACCACCTCTCCTCTCAGCTCGATGCTGGTCCCATACTTACGGATCTTCTTCCCAACATCATCGTCTTTCGCCATTGCTTCATTGAAGATTGCATCGAAATGTACTGCAAACAGGCAGGCGTATGTAACATGACGTCACACCCTTAGTATTGCCAGAGGTGGATTAGGTGGGCTTCATCTTGGAGGCTTCATGAAGGATTTTTTGTATTATGATGTTGCCCACCTCTATAGCTGGTACCTAGTTTATTTTGTTTAGGTGGAAAATCATTCAATGACATCCCCTTGGGCGGATCGAGAGGGCTGTCAGACTTTAACTGACTAAAACCCACCCCTATGTTTCTTCGTTACCTTGAATTCCAGGACCCGGGTTTTCAATTCACAAGCGATCCCATGGCGCCAGTAGGCTTTGCCCCATGAGAAACTTGAAAATCTCCTTGAGGCGTGCGTGGAACTCGTCGACGACTTGGGCTCGGGCCGGACGGTTATCGAACAATAGGACGGCAAGCTACCCATTGCTCGCCACAGTTGGTAGATATATCTAGTGCGCTAGCTATTACAATTACCTAATTACAACAAATACAAACATCGACATACTGAAAACCAATCCAAAATGCTTAGCGAGGTGTGTGCCCTGGGTGCTACGGCCGGAGCCCCTTGGTCCGAGCAGCAGCACCCGATACACGGCCGGCGCCCCGACGGCGTTGATGCCCTGCCTGATGTTCTGGTGGCCCGCGTTGAAGGCGCGCACGGCGTTGAAACACTTCGTCGCTATAGTTTCCACGTTGTCTTCAGGGGTGATTAGTACTTCCTGTATATAGGGTGACTGGTAATTAGTGACAGATAATTGTACACGTGATTGTACTCATGATTACAGACAACTTTCCCAAACAACAATGTACGTATAGCAGACAATAATAGTACATTTTGATACAAGTGGAGCAAGTTCGTCATTGTGACCGAGGCGGCATTCACCCGAACCTTTGCTAGGGTGGGAGCAGAGGGCTGCAGTGACAAATCTCCACGTGTATCCAACGACGTTTTTCAATACACTTACGAAAACATAAATAAACGGAGGTTGACGCGCGAGTCGTGGAGGTCACCACGCGCCCAGACAGATACGATAAATGTAATAAAATTGTGGAACGAGCGAGCATGCGCACTTTTCCGCACTAGTGCGAAAAACAGTCAATTGCGTGCCTAAAAGTGGTGAGATAAGAGCGGGTTTTCGAGTACCTACCTAAGTGTATCGAAAAAAAAAAGTCTGATTCCTACCTTCGCCGTAGCCTTGTACGCAAACCTCAGCCCCTCATAGTCCTGCTGAAAGAAGTTCCGAGGCGGGGTGTGGTTGCTGACGGATTTCGGCGCGACCTCGGGCACCTTCTTTAGAACCAGCGTCACCGTGGGCAGGACACCATCTTGCTGGAGACAGCGAGCCTCGCGCAATGTGCACGGGTGGTCTACAGTCAGGCGAAGTTGTGTTAATTTTTTTTTAAACATAGATTGTCTTCTGTACCTATCTATTTTGTGGTTATACTAATGTGTCTCACGTCAATTTTAACTATGTAGATAAGGCCGATATTTGTATCCGAATTGACTACCGCTAGAAGAACTCAGAAGTCAAACTATGGAATTAGAGTTCCATAGTTCGACCTCTGAGTTCGTTCGGGATCTCGATCAGAACCGACATCTTTTGCCGCCTACTAGCGCCTCCTTATCTAAAAGCTAGCGTACGAGGAAGGAGAGACGAGGATGAAAGGATTAAAGATTACCGAACATCATCCATCCAGCCTGCGGCACAGGTTCCTTCAAAGTAAACGCCTTCGTGACTTCCGACATCAACGCTGGGTCCATACAACCAGGCACGTAGTTGTCGTGCTGCAAGACATTCCTTTTACTAATCGATAATCACCACAAATCATTTTTTGGAGGTATGCGGAACAGAGAGTAAAGTCGCGCAAACCTCCGTTGAAAAGAGAGGATTCTTCGACCAGACAGATATGTCTGGTGGACAACTACCCAAAAGATGATTTCGGGCTGTTCAATATGTTGAAATCGCGCGGAGAACTTTGTGGCGGCTTAGATCGTTACCCTCCCGGCTAACTATCGTAACTAGCAATTTTCCAGGGCGACCGTTTTTCGTTCGGGCGTTACAATCACTTTCCTGGAGTTGCGTTAGCTGTAGCTTTATTAATTAATCAATAAGTGTTTAATATTGCTCTGGGCTTATTCTTTAAGCTAGTAGTGGCCCTAAAGCCCTAAGATACGAAAGTAGTAAGAGTATTTTTTCCCTTTTTTTCCACTTAGGTACGCAAATCAAAATACGTGATTATCTTCTAAACGGTAAAAGACACAGATACGACGATTACTGAGAACTTATTCGAAATAGTGTTATGAACACGTTGGTAATATCAGTGCAGATACGCTAGTTTGTGAGATAGACAGTTACCGGGGAGGGCGACGAGATGTCGCTACAATTTCATCGATTGGTAAATTGTGCAATGGACTTACTCTTTCGTAGCGATCGATCACGCAGCGACGTGTTATTACATAGCAACCGAAATCTTTCATTATCTGTTTCGCCACTCCTTTGATATCTAGCAATAAGAGAATTATTCATTAGGTAGGTACTCTGGGAACCCGCCTCGCCCATCGAGTGGTTCCAGGGAAGACGATGGCACAGTGAGGCTCAGGGGAGACCGTTAAACGTCTCCTCAGGGATATGCCGTAACAGGCGTTTTAGGTGTTCCTTAATGATCTTTTGAGAAGTAACGGGCCCCTTTTTTTTTGTCGACGGGGAAAATCATCTTTGACGAAACCCGCTCTTGGGTGGAGCGGGAGACAGTGTCAGACTCTTACTGACTAAAAACCCCGCGCCGTTCCTTCTAGCCTTCATACCGGGGCACGAGCTCCCTTTCGGACATCCCTGTCCCCAGTAGGCTTCGACCCAGCTGAGCCCCTCCTAACGCGCCCCTTAAGTACGTGCTGATGTTCATCACCGGAGTGGTTCTAGTGAGCTAAAAATCCTACAATCCCCGGACTTATCCCCTAAGTCTGGGCGCCTTTGGAAGGTTGATCCCCTCGAAAAAAAAAATGGTAGATACTCGCTGGAGAATTAAATTAAAGTACTAGGTACTCTCGATTCTAATTCTTGCATCACCTGACTGTAATCATTGGATTCTGTTACTTTGGATTTAGATTATGGAATAAGTAATAAACTTTTATTTGTTTTTTTTATGCACCTGCCATGTTTTCTCTTCACCACCCTAGGTAGACCGGTAAGGAATGCCTAAGGCATTAAGTTCGCCTATGTATTTTTATATTGCATAAAGTAAAAAAAAAGGAAAGATTTTGGAATATATTGAAAAGAAGTATCGTGATGACGCAGTTAATGCATGATCTCGAGGTTGCGGGTTCGAAACTGGGGAAGTATTAATGTTTTTTTTTTTGAGAAAGGGTCCAGATCATCAGATTTTTACTGACTAAAACTCACCCGTGTTCCGTCCGTTACCTTTGCGTTCCAGCGCGCGGCTCGATGTTTTTTTAGAATAGTCCAGCACTAGCCCTAGTACATCAGCTCTGTTACGCATAATAAGGGGCTCCCAATAGTCTGATTTTCAACCGCCAAACCTCATCATCATCATCATCAGCCTTTTTAATGCCCATTGCTGGGACTCAGGCCTCTTCTCTAGGAGAGTGTATGGACCGCATTCCACCACGCGGGCCCAGAGCGGATTGGTGAATGTCATATGTCTTCGAATTTTTGGTTCTAGGACATGCTGGTTTACTCACGATGTTTTCCTTCACTGTTTTGAGAGCAGTCGTAATGAAATAAGTTACACAAAGTAATGCGCCTAGCAAGGTTTGAATCCGCGACCATTACTACTCGGCCACCACTGCTCTCAGAATGCATACACCTTATACTCCATTATTTTTAGTATAATGCGAAACCTGAGTATTACAGTTTGTTCAAAATCAGTTACTGAATGATTCCAATCATAATATTGGTCGGTCGGTTGGTCGTATTGGTTGGTTTTTGGATATTGGTTGGTTGGTTGGTTGGTTATTTTTTTATTTTTTTATTTTTTTTATTTTTCATGTTATATTTTTTCCCAAAATATATAAAAGAGTCACAAGTTCGACACCACCGACATTAAGGGCGTCTTCAAATTAGCCACAAAATGCTGGCGACCTTAGTAAAACACATGTCACGGCAGATCATAGCGGGCATTAAACACTAAGGCACAGCTAGGAGCAAAACAACTCCACAGTCGCCCGGATGGCCCAGTGACCATGTATATTTGCGGACTACTAGGTTGTTACCTGGTAGTCCACACAAGTTGTGACATGGTTATAACTTTCTTTCTATGCTGTAGTGCACAGCTATGCTGTAGTACCTACCTATAACGAGTCCTGGTTCAACAAGGACCATTAAACGAGACGCCTCAACAGTATGCATGTGGAGGCTTGCGAACAGCTTCATCTGTTTCAGATGATCTTTTGGCAAATGGATGATGACATTCCTGACCATATCCTGAAAACAAAGAACAATGGGTAATTTTGTATGGAACCTATACCCACGTTGTAGCATTTTAGATTAGGTGTTATTTATAAGGGCTATATTTCACCGGGAAACCATGGTGGCGCGACCAGTTGTGCCTAAGTTACCAAACTAGACACCATACAGACACGTTACCAGAGTCGCCACGCCACACGTCCGAGCTGGTCGCGGCACCAAAATGGTTGCACAACCAAACGGACACCAGGTGAGTAAATCTCTATAGAGCTGTATACATTTTGTTGGTAGCGGCAACTGGTCGCGCGATACAACGCGCTGTCGACGACCCGGACTCGGTTCGGACGATTACGGACAGTCGGACGGCGAGCTACCTATTGCTCGTCGTCCGCAAGCCCTCGCCTACGGTGGCTGGAAATTGGGGTCTGGATCCCGGCAGCTGAGGTGCGAGGATGTTCTTTCCCCCATGCGTGCGGCCACCTCTTTCTCTAATATTGCTTCTTCGCAGAAGGAGGCATCCGCTAGCCATTTCTCCTCAATACGCGAGAGGTCGCTGCCGCCGATCGCCCCCATGAGGATACGGCGGGCGGTGCTTCGCCCAAGCGGGGCCTACCACCGTATATAGATATCGATTTAATTAAGTAAATATTTTTAATTAAGAAACCTTCATCATAAGATAAACCCGCACTTTCTCCATCTTTGGCAAAAAATGTGTGGGCATTTGCAGCGGTCGTTTCGTAGCGTCAGTTTCCGTCATTTTTAGTAGATTTTCTTGACTCTTGTAAAAAAACTTTGATGTTTTGTGGCTCGGAGAAACAAAAATCAACGAGAAATGCTTGAAATAAATTATTTATGAAGAGAAGAGAAGTTATGTCAATCTTGAAATGATTGTCAACTGTAATTTTATTTTTGTGACCACCAAATCAATGCACCAAAGAGTATTTAGATACTTTTGACAACCTGTTTAAAATTAGCAAAATTAAAATAGTCTTAGACAATTAGGCAGTTTAGAGGGCGATGACGTCACGTGATAGCGATGACGCTGCAGCTGTCAAAAAAATGGCGGGAAGATGCTAGAAGAGCTCGGATGCGACGCGGTCGTGTTTTAGGCATCATAATTTTGATTTATACCGTTGTTACAGTTTTTGATTGTTTGTTATTTTAAATTAATAAATTAGTTGTAGGTTTTATCTTTAAAAAGTCAAATACGCTTCTGATCCATAAGATCAGAAGTGGGATTCGTTTAAATTCACGCGCTCTAGTTTGTTCGCCATCTTTTAACCCTTTTAGTGTAATTTTTAAAATAACACGCGACGTGTTGATTATTTTCTTTTTGTTTTCAAGTATAGTTTGTGTTCTCTTTAATAGTGAAATTACTAATGTAGCTTGCAGCTATAACCATGTCGAGTCGTGAGGGCACACCGCGTGTACCTAGGCGTAGTTCTCGCAATCACCGTGACGATTCGCGTAGCCTTCGCGATGTTCATAGTCGGCATCGAGACCGTTATAGTGTGTCGCGTAGTGGATCTCCTAGGCGTCCTAATGAGAGTTTAGAGAAGTCTGAAAGTCCGCATAGGCGCCGTGATAGTTCTTATAGGCGCCGGGATACTTAGCCCACGTCGCGATCCTTTGAATGAAATACTGGACCGATTAAATGCGTTATAGGAACGCTTGCCTACAAACCCTACTCCCATGACGTCGCATCCGTGCTACACGCTGCCGTAGAGGGCTGTGGTAGTTGCTGAGGCAGCTACCAAACCCGTTCGGGACACTACTAGGACCGCGACCCCTGAGGTTCCGCGGGAGGTTGACGCTGCGGACAGGATTGTGGGCGCGCTTTCGTCGTTGATTCAAGTAAGATCTAAGCATTATTACATTTCAAATTTTGATCCCAATGTGCATGACTTTGATATGTGGTGTGCGGAAGTAGATCGTGGCCGCGAAATATGTCACTGGGACGATCAAGAATGCCTAGGACGCATAGGTGGGTGTTTACGTGGTGATGGTAAGATGTGGCTTAACGATTGGGTGACTAATGATCGATCGTGGTCGAATCTTAAATCTGAATTTCGATCATTATGTTCGTGTGAGTAGATATGGCAACAGTGTTATATGACGTCATGAGCACGAATTCAAATAAATTCTTAACGTACTAATATGCGCGGAAGTCCCTGTTGCGATTGAATATATCTAGTCAAAGGGCTTTTGGAGGAATTAAAAACCGTTATTGTGATCCGAGGTATTTCTGATCCCCAAGTGAAGGCCGCGACCGCCAGTGCTAAGCTACAATCACTAGTTTAGTTTTTATCAGTCTAAAACTGCGCCACCCCTTTTTAACAATCCCGTCCGCACGTCAAACGCAACTCCTTCTGAAACACGTAACTACAAGGAGTATGACTGATTAGTTGGTTTTTCATGTGGAAACGTAGATCACAAGGATGCCGCTTGTCCTAAAAAGACCTCAAAATCTGACATAGATTCTGACAATCTTTATCGAAAATTGAACCGACCAGTTTCAATTTACTACCAACAAAATTTTATTCTAAACCTTTTAAGACTTGCACATTCTGCAAAAAGAATTCATAGCATTTAGTTGTAACTTGTTTTGTTAAAGATCGAGTTGAGGCAAGTCTCTAGAGATTGACAGAACAACGTAATGTCCGCCATTATTTAGAAGGTTCCAGTTTTTGAATTGATTCAGTCAGATATTTGACTTATCTTTGATTTAGAGTTAAATTCCTACCTAACGCCGCGCCGTGTTGGGGGTTTTGGTAGTTAAAACATAGTCCAGTTCATATTATGTAACTGCTATTATTGAATTTTCTAATTTATTGTTCGTCATACCCTCGGATAGTATTCAGACCCTAATTCTGATAAGTACCTACTGATGTTCTAAACCCTAGCGGAGTCAAATAAATTCGAACAAATGGCTTTCGTATATTCGTTTCTAGACGCTGAGTTAATATATCTGAGCAGACTTACTAGGCATGGTCAGGTACGGCCGAGCTCAAATGCTGGAGCATGAGAGTAGACGGAAGGGAGTTGTTGGCTATTTTAGTAAATCCATGCAGGGCGCTGAGTCCCGTTACCACAGTCACGAAATCGAGATTTTAGCCTGCTACTGTTCTCCAGATTTGCGAAGATTGCTCAAACGGCTGATTTGGAAACTCAAAGCTTAATACAAAAGCTGAGAGACTGTCAATTGGATAGAACACGATTTTTCATTAAGAATGAATTGTTGTATTACAAATATTCACCAATTGGTGAAGATCCTCTTCTCCTCTGTCTTGAACAAGTATGTTGAAAATTAGCAGCGGCAAAACGCGTACGTCAACGAGCGTCGTCGTCAGCGGCGTACATTTGATGTCGGTAATTTTGTTTCTGAGTAAAAGTTCGCAGAGCACTGGAAAGCTGGACTTCGAGATGTGTGGCCTGTACGTGGTGCTACGCGCGCTACCACATGACCGAAACGAGCTCGATCTGCTTGCTGAGTCGTACGGAAAGAAGACGCAAACCGCCGTAGAACATATGGTTCAGTGGCGTGGCGAGTGGCAGCCCCGACCAGAGTAGCCGCCCCGAGCAGTGGCCGCCCCGAGCAGTGGCCGCCCCGAGCAGTGGCCGCCCCGAGCAGTGGCCGCCCCGAGCAGTGGCCGCCCCGAGCAGTGGCCGCCCCGAGCAGTGGCCGCCCCGAGCAGTGGCCGCCCCGAGCAGTGGCCGCCCCGAGCAGTGGCCGCCCCGAACAGTGGCCGCCCAGAGCAGTGGCCGCCCCGAGCAGTGGCTGCCCCGACCAGTGGCAGTGTTTCATAGCCTCGACATTTGGCTATGTCCTACCCCGACCAGTGGTAGAGTTGTCCTGCCCCGACCAGTGGCAGTGTTTCATAGCCTCGACATTTGGCTATGTCCTACCCCGACCAGTGGTAGTGTTGTTCTACCCCGACCAGTGGTAGTGTTGACCTGCCCCGACCAGTGGCAGTGTTGTCCTGCCCCGACCAGTGGCAGTGTTGTCCTGCCCCGACCAGTGGCAGTGTTGTCCTGCCCCGACCAGTGGCAGTGTTGTCCTGCCCCGACCAGTAGCAGTCCTATCCATATGGCCTCGACATATGGCTATCCTCCTGCCTCGAAAGCGGCAGTGGTTTCTGGAACCCCGATAGTGGTGTCCAGGCGACTTTGTTGACTGTTTCGGTAATGATTGAGGTCCAGAACTCTAATCATTGGTGAAGCAGCTAACAGATCGCTTCCTACCTATTTTAATGTGACTGCTTGATGTATCGCTTGCAGCTTCATTCCAATGGGTAGCTGGAAGTTAAGTTTTCAGAATGTTTTACTGTTTGTTTGTTCCGACTTGTTTTAGATGATGATCCACGTGATGACTCAAATAATGATGACCAGGCGCATGGATATCTATTGGACCACCTATCCAATGGCAACCAGACCGATGAGGAGCCTGTACCAGGAAGCCAGGCTGACGAGGACGTTCAGCTGTCAGGAAAGGCCGTCTTAGACGATTAGGCAGTTTAGAGGGCGATGACGTCACGTGATAGCGATGACGCTGCAGCTGTCAAAAAAATGGCGGGAAGATGCTAGAAGAGCTCGGATGCGACGCGGTCGTGTTTTAGGCATCATAATTTTGATTTATACCGTTGTTACAGTTTTTGATTGTTTGTTATTTTAAATTAATAAATTAGTTGTAGGTTTTATCTTTAAAAAGTCAAATACGCTTCTGATCCATAAGAATAGTGTATTTAATTTTTAGTTTATGCTTTAATTTATTTGCGTGTCCTTTATTACTTTTAAACTGTTTATTACTTCATAGATATTTATGACATAGCTATATAAAATTATTATTTGGGTACCTCTGGCGGTCACGTCTATCATCAATGTCGGTGAGAGTGTGAGACACACACCTGAGACATAAGTACCTACTTTTGAAAGGATAATGTACACTATTGCCCAGTGACTTAGCGTCGACTTCAAACGGCTCAAGATAGCTTTAAAAGTTTTATTTTCACCCCTCCAGAGTTCTGGCAGCAGTAGCGGCTACGCTGGCATACGCCATCTTACTTAGAACATGAGATTGCACAAGGCTTAACCACTTTCCATCGTACCAACCTCATGCCGTTCTTTATTAAAATTATTATGTTACTAGCTTTTGCCCGCGGCTTCACCCACGTACATAATCCCAGGATAAAAAGTATCCTATGTGTTATTCTGGGATATGGTCTACTCGTGTACCAAGTTTCATCGAGATCCGTTCAGTATTTTTTGCGTGAAAGAGTAACAAACATCCATACATCCATCCATACATACAAACTTTCGCATTTATAATGTTAGTAGGATTGTGCTGATGGCATACAAATCATTACAAAAAAAGACTAATTTTACAAATTATGTATCCATTAAGTTTCTGAACGATTCAACAGACGTCAAGTGCTGTTGTCACTGTCAATTTGACAGTGTCAAAACCACATGTTTTGGTATTGTAAGGTTAAGTTTACTTACATTTTGTGTTGTTCTAGCAAGCGATTAGCGTTAATTTACCGGCTATGATCGGTTTGATGTTATGACAATAGCCGGTATGAGGGTCAGATGTCGTAGGTCTCAGCGATAAGTACCGGCAGACTAAGAGAAACGCCATGTGATGTTACTCGCTCGTCGTTCGCGGCGAGATCACGATTTTTTCATTAAGTTCCACTATAATTGCGTTGTTGAGCCGTCTATCGGACGGATGACGTGCCGATGATCAGCATCCGCTTATTCCGTAGTTGTTTAGTCAATAGTCTAGCTGTTAGGATGTGTTCGACGAAGACTAGTTACGAGGTACGAGATGTTTTTTTTTTGTATTTTTTTTTGTTTATAGTGACAGTCTCAGCATAAGTACTGTTTATTTATTTTTTAGTTGCAACAAACTTTAGGAGATATTGCCACATCACTTCTGCATTTTAGAAAGTTTCCTGATGCAGCAAATTAGTTTATAAACTGTAGTTAGATGGTTTCAAATTTTGTTTGCTTGTTTACATTAACGGGTACTTATCTACTTCCTAGTAGTGTCATGATTTTTGTTCTTTTATTTGAATGATTGTAAAGGCTTTACTAATATTATAAAAGCGAAACTGAGTTTGTTTGTTACGTCTTCACGCCTAAATGGCAAAACCGATTTTATTTGAAACTTGGTACACGGATAGACCATGTCCTGGAATAGGACATAAGATATTTTTTATCCCAGAAGTATGTTCCCTTGGTATAATTTTCTGCTATTACGCTGGCGAAGCCGCTGGGGGCAGGTAGTGAAAATATATATATAAGTAGGAAAATGGAGTTTCTTGCCGGTTCTTCTGCATAAGAAACAACCAATTTGAAATCATGCCCTAGCTTCTGACGTATTATAAGTGCCCATGTAGGCCTGTGTTAAATAAAATATTTGTTTTTTTTTTTTTACTTTTGAACTCACTTGAGTTAGTATTACAAGATGTGTTTCGAACAATGGCTTGCATGTTTTACCATACTACGTAATATACCCAATTAGTTTCTGACTACAGTATTAATTATTTCAACTAATTTTTTAGTTAATGTATTTATTGTGTATATTAAATTCGCATTTCCTATAAGATAACAGATATTCACATAATTTTTTGAAAAATTGTTGTTTTAAACTGATCGTTTTATTTGGTTTCTTTTTATTAACACTAACAAATAATATCCAGGACCCAATTTAGGTATCCATTTGACTCATTTTTTTTGTAAGTAACTGTGTCATAAGTATATATATAGTTTTTTTTTTTAAACTTCAAATTAATTTAGAAGCCTTTCAAATCTGGTGGAGTGGGAAACTGGCAAGTTACAGAAAAAGGAAACACAGACAGATAATGTGACATCATTGATATTTGGTTACATGCATACTGTTACGCCGATAAAATTTCAACACGTCATATCTCCGACAAATTAAAGAGTAGCAACGAATAATTAAAACGCATTACTGTTCGAAAGCTCTAGAACCAAAGTACCTACCTAGCCTGGCAAGATCTGGAACATTCCGTCTTAAGTACTTGTTGTACCTAGTATTTAGTAGGTATGTAATCTGTAGGTATCCGTAGGTGGATAAGGGAAATGGTACTTTCCGCCATTCACAATAGAGTCGAAATTCGCGTGAGTGACTCGCGAAGGACAAAGCAATAAAATTGATTTATGGCCCCGCGACGCGACTCTATTGTTCTGGAACCATCCTGAGACGTCAGTATCTAGAATTTTCTTTGCTCCGCGTATAAATACGAGCCCCCGAACGGTAGTGAGTCAGTTCTGATTTCGACTGCGATCAAGAGCGATCTACCTAAGTGTGCGAAGTGATTTTATCTAACGACCGAGGCGATAGTATAACGGAACTCTAGTGCTAACTGTGATTTGGATTATTGTTGACTGGACTAATTATTTATTGTTTGTGGTAAATAAAGTTCTTTATTGGTAAATCGGCATTTAATTACCTACGTACGTAACAATACAAAAGGGACAACAAGATAGTCTTCATACTAATAATTAAAAAGCATAATTTAATAACCAATGACCCAATATCAAGCAATACCCAATTCAAGTCATTCTCTTCGAAAAATCTTATGAAATAATACCTATCTATTAACAAATCCATGTCATTTACAGTTATGTTTTGATTCAGTAAAATGAGTCATACTACTAATATATATTCTCATCATTATGCACAATCTGTAATGATGTTAATTATCATTGTGTATTCCACTAGTATATTTCACGGAGACAGCACGGCGGCGCAACCAGTTACCGCTACCAATAAAATGTATACGGCTTATAGAGAGTTACTGAGGTGTCTGTATGATGTCTAGTTTGGTAGCTATATTTCACCGGGACACCATGGCGGCGCAACCAGTCGCCGCTACCAACAAAATGTATACAGCTCTATAGTGAGTTACTCATCTGGTGTCCATTTGGTTGCGCAACCAATTTGTTGGGCAACAACTAATTTGGTGGCGCGACCAGCTCGGACGAGTGGACTCTGATGTCTGTATGGTGTCTAATTTGGTAGCTTAGGGCTATATTTTACCGGGATACAATGGTGTCCCGGTGAAATATAGCTGCTCTGTGTATGAGCTCTTAAGCTCATACACAGAGCAGCACGTTGCCAACGGTAGAGGTAACAGCTCGTTCACGACCTTGCCGCTCTGAGCGGGAGCTAAGCGCGAGGCGGTGAGCGGTAAAAACAAAAATTATAAAAAAGTTTGAAGCACGTCACCGCTCTATATATTCTATTCCTGCTACCTCTGTTAGCTACCACAATCGAGAGTATCGTATAGGCAATTGTTGGGCGTCTCATCAAAATGAAGCTACTCACGGAATTAGCTTGATAGGAATCATTGCAGAAATGAACCACCTATCATGCTCTGTCACAGTTTTTTTTTGGCTATAAATAACTTTGGCTTTTAGCTCAGTCTGATCTAAAAGCTGACCTAGAGGTCAGTGATTGTGAGACATGGTGATTGATTTAGAAGCCCGTGATTCGAGGCATGATCATTTTTTTTACTTCCGCCCTACCTCAAATTCGACTCTAGCTACAGCCCTGCATTGAGGTGTCGAGTAAGATTGACATTTTCAAACTATCCGAAAGAATTACCGTAGCAATCGCTAATCGCAAAGATTCACGTAAAAAAAAGTTGCTCCAATTTAATAATTGTAATTCTAGAATTAATAAAATATGCCCCATTAAAACCTAAGTCACTGTTCATATCAGAGTACACATTAGAAATGCATTTTAAATGTTTTCTAGTATAGAAGTTCATATAAACATACATAATCTATTTTCAGAACGATGTTTGCCTATTAAGTATTTTTTTAATCCCTTATTAAGGTGAAAGATTGTATGTATGTATGCTTGTTCCTTCTTCACGCTTAAACGGCTAAACGGATTTGAATGAAATTTGGCACATGAGTAGACCATGTCCTAAAGCACAAGTAATACTTTTTATCCCGGGATTTGTATGTTTGCTGGATGCTTGGATGTTTCCTTGGGATAATTTTCTACTTTAAAATTGACGAAACTGCTATTATTAATAAGATATCAGCAGTTAATAGAAAGCAGTGGTGGCCGAGTGGTAACGGCCCAACCTACGAGTTGTAGCGCGTTTAATTAAACCCAGCCAGGCGCATTACTTTGTGTAATTTATTTCATCACCACTCTCAAAATGGTGAAGGAAAACATCGTGAGGAAACCGGCATGTCCTAGAACCAAAAGTTTGAAGACATGTGACATCCACCCACACCCGCACTGGGCCCGCGTGGTGGATTACGGCCCATTCCCTCTCTTAAAGAGAAAGCCTAAGTCACAACCGTGGGAACATTATAAGGCCGACTATGCTATGCTACAATTAATCAATACCAATACTCAAAATAAATATTTGCATTTCCAGGAGGCTGTTCGAAAGTTAAATATCCTCCAATCAAACAAGGCGACCATAGAGCAGATCCGAAAGGACATAAGAACGGGGCAAGTAAGTAACCCTCTACCACAGATAACAGAGGTAAATGTTTTTGTGATATCTTGCACTATTCATCTCGCTTTCTTGGGGGTTTCACAATGACGCATGATGGTAAACAAAAACTTCGTTTGCCAAATCTTCATTATTTATTTATTTATTTATTTAATACTTTATGCACAAATGTACAAAGGCGAACTTAATGCCTTAGGCATTTTCTTCCAGTTGACCTTTTCATTCTTCCCTGCCTAAGCCTGTGTTTCCTGATAGCTACAACCAAGGGGTCTTTAAGTCAAGAGTGAATAGGTTACTTCTAGGCAAGCATGCTCCATCGTCAGCCACATCATCGAAACGATAATGTGGTGTTTGTCATCTTTCCTTTGTCCCGTGCAACTTCTTCCATTTTCACACAATCCATCTATATTGTCTTTGGCCTCCATCTTCTCCATCCATCCACATCGTATACTCATATTACTTTTTTCAATACACTTGCTCAGAAAGTGACTCTTATTGCACTGCACTCAGGTATATAAAAGCACTTGTTACCAAACTGTGACATTTTGATTACCATTACGCACTAGTGCTGTAATATGGTTAAAACCTTATTGTTGAACCTCTCCACCGCCATAATTTTATTACATTTATCGTATCAGGATGGGCGCAGGTCGTCCCCCATGAGGAAAAGAAAAAAAATGAAAACAGATTTTTACCGCCACAAAAGTATACTAGTTTTACAGTTATTTTCTTCACAAGTGTATTGAAAAACGTCGTATGATACACGTGAGTAATTAATGATTACCGTTCTCGGCTCTTTTAAGCCCCTCGCCACGGCACGGGTCTAAATACCGCCTCAGCGGTAATCACTAACATTACTCACTTATATCATAATCTATATATATAAAAATCACCCCCGTTTTCCGTTGTCACGACTTGGCATGAAAACGGCTTGACCGATTTGGCTGTTTTTTTTTTGTTGTGATTGTTATTGTGAGGAGAAGGTTCTTATGGAAAAAAAAAAAAAAAAAGGGTAGTGTAGGGTAGAGTAGGGTAGGGTAGAGTAGGGTAGAGTAGGGTAGGGTAGAGTAGAGTAGGGTAGAGTAGGGTAGGGTAGGGTAGAGCAGGGTAGAGTAGGGTAGAGTAGGATAGAGTTGGGTATAGTAGTGTGGAGTAGAGACGAGCGGGAGCGAAGCCGCGCGGGCAAAAGCTAGTGTACTATAATAATATGGTTTTCAACAATCATTTTACATCACCAGAACATTATTTTTACTTATATCTGGGAGTCCTAGTGAGTACCACTCACAATAATGCGGCAATAATTAACAAAAACAACAGTTAATTGCCACGAAGGTTATTGTTTTGAATAAGCAAGGTTTCACATTAACGTGATCTAGTACTTAGTTTTAAATATAATTAATGGCAAATCATTATTTATAAAACAATGTTCCAATATATTAAACTGTGTGAACTCGATATATACAGGGTGTAAGGGAGAGCCCTCCACAATATCTGTCTCTCTTGGAAAAACACCATTTTCTTTGGTCCGGGCGGACTTATAACTTCTTTGTTGATGTGTACTAAAAAAACTTATTTATAGTCTTTGCCCAGCAGTGGGACAGTACAGGCTTGATATAATAATAATAACTAGGGACATGAAGTGGGTCCATTTACTTATACAAAAGTAAATGTAAATATTATTTCAGAAATGCACAAACCTGGAGGACATGGAACACTATTTGTCGAGAACGGGAGTCAGCCTCACGAAGCTAGATGAACTATCTGTGATACACGTAGCTGGGACCAAAGGAAAGGTAGGTAATTCAGAAAGACATTCAAGCAGTTTATTACTTTTTCAGTACACTTTCTCGAAGATGTGCTTATCTCTACCGCTTTTTTGGTACGTAATTTACTATTTTTCGCACTAGTGCGGAAAATTGCGCGCGCTTGCCCCCGCCATAATTTATTATATTTATCGTATCAAACTGGGGGCTAAAACGACCCCACGAGTACATGTCTTCGTAAGCGTGTTGAAAAACATCGTTTCATACAAATTTTGCAGAGCACTCGGGTCTATAACGCTCTCGCCTACGGCTCGTGCGAATGCCGCCTCGGTAGCAATGGCAAACGTTCTCCACTTGAATCTAAATGATTTTACATTTCATCAATAAGGAGGTTCATAATCGATTATGCTACATATCTGGCCAAACTAATGAAAATCTATGCAATAAAAATTTCAGGGTTCAACAAGCGCGATGTGCGAGTCCATCCTGCGGCACCACGGGTTCCGCACAGGGTTCTACTCGTCCCCTCACCTCGTAGCAGTGCGCGAGCGCATCCGGCTCGATGGACGCGTCATCACTGAGGAACAGTTCGCGAGGCATTTTCATCAGGTTCATGATCTGTTGGATGGGACGAAGGTAACTTTTGATTGCAATGTTTATTATTGTTTTGTTCTACCAAAAATTCGAAGACATGTGACATTCATTAACCCGTATAGGACCCGCGTGTTGGATTACCGCCCATTCCCTATCCTAGAGAGGAGGCCTGAGTCCCAGTAGTGGGAATATTAAAAGGCTGATGATGATCATTGGTTTTCAATACTAACTGGACCTTGTGGGCGGTTATCAATCGGGTTCTAGGATTTTTTTTATGACAGCTTCATTCGGCAGAGATGGACGTCATCTGTCAGGTCCGCTATCTTTTTATAAATGTGTAATGACGTGACTTTTCCAGGCGTTCGAGGGTGACATGCCAAAGTACTTCGCTTTTCTGACCGTGATGGCGTTCAACGTGTTCCTGAAGGAGAAGGTGGACGTCGCCATCATCGAGGTGGGCATCGGTGGTATTGTCGACTATACTAATGTTTTAAGGTAATTTTAAATAATAATAATAATATATCCTGTTCCCGTTGTCAGTGGGCTACTATGTTTTATATTTTTAAATGTTTTGTTTTTTGTTATTTTTTATAGAAATATTTAAAAATTTAATAAATAAATCATCATCATCATCAGCCTTTTTAATGTTCCCACTGCTGGGACTCAGGCCTCGTCTCTAGGAGAGGGGATGGGCCGTAATCCACCACGCGGACCCAGTGCGAGTTGGTGGATGTCACATGTCTTCGAATTTTTGGTTCTAGGACATGCCGGTTTCCTCACGATGTTTTCCTTCACCGTTTTGAGAGCAGTGGTGATGAAATAAGTTACACAAAGTAATGCGCCTGGCCGGGTTCGAATCCGCGACCTACAACTCGTAAGTCGGGGCCATTACCACTCGGCCACCACTGCTTTTTAATGCAAAAATTAAATAAATATACAATAAATAAATGCAATAATTTAATAATAATAATAATAATCCACAACTTTCACACAGTAATTGCTTCCTTAGTGAGAATAGACGTTATTAGATTAGTTACCCACCCGGTAATGTTTAAAATTGACTGACAGCAATGGGAAATCATCTAATGACTTCTCACTGTCTAGGGCGGAGTCAAGAAGTCAGAAGGCAAGTCAGACTTTTACTGAGTAAAACCCACTTTATGTTGATTCTTCTTTGCCTTCGTTCCGGGTCCCCTGGGTTCTCTTTCGCACAACCCATAGCCCCAGTGGGCTACGACCCTGCTGGGTCCTTACGGTTTTGCAGACATCACCATATTTAGCGGCCAAAAGGTAGTGTACAACTTATATTCCACCTTTCCAGAAAGGCCCCAGTCGTTGGTATAACAGCCCTCGGTCTAGACCACACTTCGATCCTGGGCACCACGTTGCCACAGATCGCGGCGGCTAAGGCCGGGGTCATGAAGCCTGGCTGCGAGGCTTACACGGTGGAGCAGCCTGAAGAGGCTATGGAGGTGCTGACCAGTGTCGCTAGAACTGTTCAGGTAATCTGACTTTATCGATGCTTCCGGCAACAAATGTCGTAAACGCCATTTCGGCGAAAATGAGTTAAGAATGCAGCCCTACGTAATTTTTGGCGCTGCGTCGATCTAAAAATGTGAAAAAAATATTCGCCTAAAAAAAACACTTTTACACCCAAAATTTTTACTAGTATAATCAAGATTTTTTTGAAAAGAGGGTATGTATAACTCATATTGCTTAGAATCGAATAACCGTGCAGGTCGTATAATACAACGTACAAACAGCTGTCGGTCGTAAAAACATGAATACATAATTAATTGTAATTACACCCCACAATCATTTTTAAAACGTAAGCTCTGCTGAGAAACAATTGTCGTAATGTCACTTGGTGTTGGAGAATTGGTTTGAACATTGAATAAAAAAAATTGGTATGTAATCTGTAGATATCTGTAGGTGGATAAGGGAAAAGGTACTTTCCGCCATTAACAATAGAGTCGAAATTCGCGTGAGTGACTCGCGAAGGACAAAGTAATAAAATTGATTTATGGCCCCGCGATGCGACTCTATTGTTCTGGATCTATCCCGAGACGTCAGTATCTAGAATTTTGCTCGATCCAGCCCGTCCCTTTGCTGCCCTCCCCCAGCGACGCCCTAACCCGAGGCTCGTACCCCACAGGGGGTGCCCTTAGCGTTGTCGCTTAATTTTAAAGTAGTTTTTAAGTAAGCCCTGGCTGGAGGCTTTGAATTTATTCAGGGCTGCCACAGGCAAATCCGGTTGAGCAGACGACAACCTCCTAGGTTGACCTGCGAGAGGCCACTCATAAAAAAAAAAGGAAGTGAGTCAGTTCTGATTTCGACTGCGAACAAGAGCGATCTACCTAAGTGTGCGAAGTGATTTTATCTAACGACCGAGGCGATAGTATACCGGAACTCTAGTGCTAACTGTGATTTGGATTATTGTTGACTGGACTAATTATTTATTGTTTGTGGTAAATAAAGTTCTTTATTGGTAAATCGGCATTTAGTTACCCACGTACGTAACAATACGATTTAAAAAATGTCGTGATTATAAAATCTTCTTGAAATCAATAAAACAAAATGATTACTTAACATTTTGAATTATGTCTGGCTGGTTAGGTACGCCGTTGGAGGTAGAACACTATAGAATAGAATAAACTCACTATAGGCATCTTGTAACAAACGCTTGATTAAATTATACGGGACGATGCCTATAATATACTTACTTAAGTGTATTTTTATACCTTTAGGACCTGCCAGGTCCTAAAGGTATAAAAATTTCGAGCCGCGACACAAACAATGATGATGAATGATGATTGATGTACAAAATCCTCTAATGGAAATTTAAGTGATTGGTTTAGACATTTTTTTACTTTGAATTTGTATTAGTGCCTTGCTTAACCATTATTTTGATTAAACGATGACGGTCAATGAAAAAAACCTTTTTTAATTATGTCAATTTGTGTTTTATTTTATTGTTTTTATTACAAGTACTGAAAACTCAACTTACAGTCTTAAATTCATTGATTTGCTTCAGATATTTCCATGTTTGTTACATACCATCGCATCAGATCGTGGTGTTTACACTCATTTTTATTTCAGTATATGGTTTTTAAAACCAAACCCAGAACTATTGTATTTAAAAACTGGTGCATACTTCTAACTTCCGTTAGACAAATCGTTCTCCATTGATTTGTTAGTGGTCGTAAATACCAACTTCTTGAATTTTCTGGGGTGTATGTCCAAGCTAACTTTTAAAATAAGGCTTTGACATAAATAGCAATAATATATTATGAAACACCATCGTATTTTACGTATTTCTTGTATAGAACACAATTTTACAACTTTTAAAGTTAAAAAGATATAAGCCAAAAACGAAATTATTTTTTGTTTTTCGTTGATTACCAAAAGTGCTATTTTGGTGTTTACGACCTTTGTTGTCGGAAGCATCGTTATGCAACCTTAGTTTTAGTATATGCGAACCCCGAAACACGTGTCTAGTATTTTTATGTAAAGAATCTATGTACAAAATTTCATAGCTGTATCATGAAAAATCACAAAGTTATAAGCTTGATATGTTACTCGGCGGTCTGTACAAATGCATGGTCATCAGGCCATCCAACCAACTCACGGGTTTGCTGCCGCACACATCTATTCGTTGGCGCCTAATGCCTGCTATGACCTGCCGTGACCTGTGTTGTACAGAGTATCGGTGGTTTCTAGCTCGTGTCATTTTTATAAATATTTTATGGAAAAAAATAAATAAACAAGATGTTATTATTATTGAGTTATCTTAATGATTTGATATTTTTCATAGTATGTATTAGTTTATTATTTTCTGTTTGAACTATTTGTTTATTGTGCAAACCTACTACAGTGTTGTCTTTTTTAACCAAAGGTTGACTGGGAGAGAATGCCTTGTTCCATTAAGTCCGCCTATGTACCACTACTGTACATGAAGTTTAAATAAATAAATAAAAAGATGTAAAAACACATTGGAATCGATTCAATTACTGATTCTGAACAACTTATATTCAGGTTTCGAATATACTTAAAACAATGTTGTATATTTAGATGTTCGTTTGTTTGAATTGTATAAATGAATTAAAAATATTATAATGTTCTTTTCTATTTTCCAGTGCCCCCTAACAGTAGTTCCTGCCTACAAGACCTACACATTCCCGACCTCAGAGCAGGCTCGCTTATTAATCGACGTAGAAGCATACCAGACCAACGCCTCTCTTGCCATACAGCTATCCCACGCGTGGATGAGAATCACCAAGCCAGTACACAGGAAAAATGGCCTTATTAAACATGCAGCTAACGGTCTAAATGGCGTGACCAAACCAGTATTAGAGAACATAGTGAAATGTGTGACAAAAGAGACCATGACTGGACTGTCGTCTTGTAAGTGGCCCGGGCGGTATCAAGTTGTGGATTCTGATTATGCGAAGTTTTATCTAGATGGAGCACACACTAAGGAGTCTATGGAGATTTGTGCGGAATGGTTCAAGAATCATAATAGGTGAGAGGTTTATGAAATTATCATTAAATGTGATTTTGTAAATTGAGTCTGTCAGTCCAAATGTGAGCTAAGCTAAAATAATAGGTTTAGGCTAGTTTTACATTATTACTGGAGGGGAAAAAAGCAGTTTTGCAATGCTATTTGTTGATGACTGTTAAAACTAAAAGTTTTTATTTATATTACATATTAACAAGTTTTAAACAATTTACGGTAGATAAGTCAGATTTCAGGTTCGCATCGTAATAGGTACTCGCATGTGTTTACTTTTTAAATTTAAATTGTTATAAAATGAGGCAGCAATTTGAATTTAAAATATTTGTATGACGAAGAGTGGGCGCGTGGTATGGACGTCTCGCTATCTCTTTTTTACACGCGTAACCTAAAACCGGTGACGTCACATTGTAGTTTATGCATAATTTTTCTGTAACTTGACAGTTTCCCCTTCCACTCGATTTTAAAGTTCAAAAGAAATTAACTTTATCCATAAAGTTAATTTTTTATACAAATACAAAAAAAAATAAGTCAAACTAAGTACCCAATTCTCTGTATAACCAGAAAACTGTTGATATTTCAGTACTAACTAAAAAAAAACATTTCCATTCCAGGTTAAATGACAAAGTATTGATATTCAGCGCTACAGGCGACAGAAACGCTGAAGTCTTACTTCAACCTCTAAAAGATGTGGGCTTCAAATCCGTTTACTTCGTAATACCAACAGCCCACAAAAATACAAGCCAAAACAATGACAATTACTCTTTAGTAGAACAGGACGAATTAATTGCCAGATGCGAAAAACACGCACAGATCTGGCAACACTTTCAAGATGGTTCCACGAAGGTGACAGTTGCAAGCTGTGTAGCAGATGCCTTGGTCAATTTGAAGAAACAAAATATTGTTGATAGATCTTCGGTTTTGATAACAGGGTCCTTGCATTTGGTTGGTGCTGCATTGTCAATATTAGATCCTAATTTAAGTAGTTAAGTTTAACTTGTTGAGTTATTATTATTAAAGTTTATTGTTGTGTGTGAAATTGTTTTTGTTTTATTTATTTCTCCATATCTACATTAATATTTGTTTTTTTTTGTTCATAGGAAGTAATCTCTGAAAGTATTGGTCCGAGTGCTAAAATTTCTTCACCAATAAAAAGATGCTTTATTTCTGAGTGATTTAGGTTATACATATATATGTTTTCATAGTTCTTTTACTGAGTTTTTTGCCTTTCATCCCACCTTGTCACATGACAAAAACATTCTCACTTTTCAATAAGAAAACAAGCATATTAAAAAAATTGTTTAATAAATTAAAATTATAACTTATATAATATTGCTGGGCAAAGTAAAAAAAAGTTATGTGTAATATTTGAGTAAGTACACTTTGGATCTAGAGTTACGAACGTTTTTCTTTTTTTATTATAGTTAGGCTGTTTGATGATGATGCTGATTTGACCTGATGGAAAGCGATGATGTGGTCGATGATGGAGCATACTTGCCTAGAAGCGACCTATTCTCTCTTGACTTAAAAACCCCTAGGTTATACTTATTATCAGGAAACTTTTTTTACTTAGCCGTTATTTGTATTATTCTATAGTTTTAAATACAACTTATTCTATAGTTAGTTGTGTATCACTAGTATCTAACAACCTATCCACATCGGTAAGCCAACTTATTAATCTGTCCAAGTACCCTCCATCCTGTTTGTAACTTAAAAGTAACAGCTGCATATGCTGGTACGCTTTTGGTTGTCCAAGTAAGTATTCAAGCCTCTTATCTCGCAAAGACAGAAGCTTTATAAAGATAATGGCTATCAACATCCACTGTATAGGCTTAAACATTATGTTATTAGCTTTCAACTTAAACGTATTTACTAACAAACGAATATCAGAACTAATTGAAAGACTGAGTAGACCCAAAGAAAGCAATATGTCAGGTAAAACTTTGTTTAAGTGTTGACACACTATTCTTCTACGTAAAGCGTTCTGTGAATTTTTGTCTACTAAAGGCAAGTTTGTTGGGTTTTCCTCTTCCACAATTTCTGGGGATTGTATCGGCTCTGCGGTCACTGGTTCTGGGACTTCAATCTCCCCTGAGAAGAAAGCTTTCACCTTTAATTCCATTTTCTTACTCTCTTCCTGCAGCATTCTGTAGTCAGGCAAGGGTTTCGTCTCACGTTTCAGTGTTTGCGTATCAAATTTTCTGTCTTCCAACTCCAGCATATTAAGTTTCTTGCATAGCGCTTGGTATTGGTCATATACGTTGGAACTGTAGAATATTCCTTTAGCAAAATTATTAAGATATTGTCTAATGTGTTCTCCTTTGTCCGCAACCATTTCTCGGACCTTTTCTTCGCCGAATAAGAAGAGAATGGTGTCCAAAGTAAACCATTCAGCCAGACATTTCTCAACTTCGATAGTTAACGCAGTCACTAAAGGTTGTTTTTTCTGTGGCAATTTTTTCTTTGATTTGTTTTCTTTGTCTGTTGTTGTGGAAACAGGGGTCATAAGTATTGGGTCAATTTTCTTTTCAGGCTTTTCTATAATGTCTCCTACAATGTTTAGAGGATTTGGTGCCGGCTTAAGGATTTTCTTAGCAGGTAATTCTGTTTCAGTAGCATTGAGAGTTGGAGCATTTGAGTTGTCAGATTGTTCAGTATTTTGTTTAGGTATTTCTGGATTACTATTTTTTATTTCTGGCTTAAGATCTTCATTCACATCTGGTTTATGGGGGTTAATCGTATTTCTCTTCAGATCAATACTAGATAGTGCATCATTAATTGCTTCCATGGCTTTGTCAAGATCACTCTGTGTATTACTATTACTTGATTGTTCATTGTTGCTCTCATTCTCATCTTGAGAATTAGGAGACATTTCATTAAGGCTGGCCTCAGTAAAATCATTGATTGAAGTAAACGGTTTCTTCTGAGTGATCTTCACTCTATCAATCAATGTTACATCTACTTCCTCTCCCATAGTGCCGACAGTGTCTAGCTTCAAGAGGTGGAATGTTGGTATCTTTTCATACTCCCTGAACCACAGCGGACTAGTCAACATTTGTTTCTTGACATACATTGCAGAATTGTAACATGAATTACTGCAAAAGTTTTTCCTAGCAGTAATGTCGTAAACTTTGTTAGTCTTCAATGAAATCCTGTACTTTTGTTTAGGTATGTCTTTAACTGACAAAGGTTTTTTACATAGTGGATATCCACATAAATGGATGATAGATCGTTCTTCTATGATATCATCGAAATGCGCCTGGTTGATGTCTGGAAGACACTGGAGAAAGTATGCCTCAGTAATGCTCCCTTCCAATAGGCTCTCGACAATCTGTTGAGCTCTAGCATTACATTCTCGCTTCTTCAAAATAGCTTGACGTATCTGCTCCTTAGTCATCTCCTCGATTTTCGTCGGTCTCTTCTTTGGCTTTTGACTGTTGGCTTCCATGTTTAATGTATTATTGATATTTTGAAGAATGTTATCTAATTTGAAATATCTAAATAATTTATATTTTTTGTACCAAAAATAAACGAAAACAACACAGCTCGACACAAGCTCGAGACTAGATTTGACATTGACATTATTGACCAGTATTGCCAACTCTGAAAGTTCTAAGTCGCTAGACTAAACTATTAAAAGTCAACTTCAACTCTTTGGCCTTTGTGGCAGAGACACCACAATTTTGCCGATTTTGCAAATAACACGTGCGAACTGTTAATAAACGTTGTGTAATTGTGTTACTCTAGAATTGGTGATGTAGTACTGAAACTAGAACTGTTTTAATTAAGACACTAATACATTTTTGTCATAAAGACTTAAACCAAAGTCGCCATTTTTAGCGTCAAAATCACAAAAATGGGAACACAATTATTGATAGCGCAATGTTTTTTTTATCTACTATTTAGGGACAGCTACAATCCATTAGCGATAGGCGAGTTGAGTTATTTTAACCTTGTTACTCGACTCAAACTGCAAACGAGTCACCTTTAGTTTGCAAACCCGTGGCCGGTAGTCCGGGTCAGAATCTCTACGGCTGGGGTGTGCATGAGAGTGGCTTTGGCGTGAGGACAGTCGTTACGTCACAGTCACACCACACACGTGCGGCTTCTCCTTCGCTCTCTAGCATTCTTCTCGCTCCGGGTCCGGACCTTATCCCAAACCAGGGCTTGATGTAGTGACCGTTAAATAATTACTCTACCAGTAATTGCCTGCACGAGTACATGGGTTTTCGAGTAAATGTATTGAAAAATTAATTCTCATTGGGCTTATGATCAAGCATCTTTTATACCCTACTGTTACAAAAAAGGTTTGCTTAAGATATGAAGGTAAAGAAAATTACAAAAAAAAACATTTAGAGTGCCTACTTAACCATGCAATAAGGACTTAATTCATGAATCCTCAAGCGACCACCGGTGGCCGCGCATCTATTGTCTTACTATTGTGTCTCTAATTGACGGTATCTGAAGGGTTAATATTTGGATTTGGACCACTTTAAAAACAGATAACGTGTTGCGTTTAAACCAACGTTTGTTTAAATGCTCTAAGGCTGCGTGGGTGAAATTGGTGTTATAGTTTTGAATCGATTGCCCTTCTTTTTACTTTTTATAAATCGACTAGGCATTACGTAATCCGCGAGTTCGCGATCTCGACTGACAGTCTGTGACTGACAGCTATTTTGACAGTGACAGGATTATCATAATTTGCTATCTTTGTCAATGGGGTTGACGATTAGAATTTGTGTGCAAAATTTTGCGAATGATATTCATTTTCTTTAAAGTAACCAAAATAAACACACGGCTGTATCCAGTAAGCGAATGGCTTACAAATTGACGTAAAATCTTTTTAGAGTTCTTATAAAAAGTGGATTTAAATAGTATCAGGTGTGGTTCAAATAATTTATTTACTTTCTAATTTATCAATAATTTATGTGATAACAATGTTGGTTTAATGTGATATATCGTGGACAGTCGGTAAACAAATACATGGATGATACGGGTTTGAAGAGCCCTAGTTAGAGAGCCGGAGCTACATGCAGTAAGGTGAGTGCAATGTTATAAATTGAAAAAAAAAGACATAGTGTAGTTCTTTTTTTTTTTGTAATATTTCTTGATTCGTGTCTTACGAATTAATGTTTACTGTACCGTAAAAATATTGAAATTTATTTTCTAGTATATTTTAATAATTTTTAACAAATGGATCAGTCATCATTAAAATATAATTTAAGAAGGAAAACGTTTGTTTCCTCCTCATCCTCTATAAAAAGTCGTGATTGGAATCTCATATAGTCAGTTCAAATTGTGTTTCTTTAAACAAATAATAAATCTTTCTAATATGAACAAAAAGCATTAAATTTGGAAAAACATAGTGCTTTTTATTATTTAAATTTATTTTTGTGCGTGTTATGTGTGCATACAGCTAAGGAGTGGAATTTTCTACCAGAGTCTGTGTTTACTGACTACCTACAGTTTAAGAAGAAGGGGAATTATTGGAGTAAATTTCGGAACTACCCAATACTAAAAGAGTTCTCAGGCGTTATATCATCTTTTTTTGCGTTGCCTTTTCGTCAAACATCGCGTTAGATTGGGTTAGATCAAGTAACAAGCTTTTAACCCTTCAGATACCGTCAATTAGAGACACAATAGTAAGACAATAGAATACGCGGCCACCGGTGGTCGCTTGGGGATTCATGAATTACACCATTTTCGATGTTGTGTAAGTGAAAAAGGACCCTCTTAAGATTACCATCCCTACATATTATTTAATTAACAGAAGAATATAAAAGTTATAAGTTAATTCCCAATAAGTAGAAACAGTAATCAGTTTATTGTAAACAACATAAGTGCATGTGTTATCTGAGGACTATCACATTAGCCTTATTAAATAATGAGATACGATGAAGATAAAATAATTGTTAAGTAGTACTCATACTACAGTGTAGGTACTTCTACTACAGTGCAGTCAGGGTTGCCAACTTTTATTAGGAGATATAGAGTACTAGCTGCTCCCAGCGACTTCACCCGCGTGATAGCAGAAAATTATCCCAAGGGAACATATTTCCAGGATAAACAGTATCCTATGTCCTATTCCAAGACATGGTCTATCCGTGCACCAAGTTTCATCAAAATCGGTTATGCCATTTAGGCATGAAGGCGCAACAAACAAACAAACTCACTTTCACTTTTATAATATTAACCCTTCAGATACCGTCAATTAGAGACACAATAGTAAGACAATAGATGCGCGGCCACCGGTGGTCGCTTGGGGATTCATGAATTAAGTAAGGATAAGGATATGTCATTTCAAAGGAAGTAGGCAAATTAACAGTATGGACTTATAAAAAAGTATAATTTATTTAAAAAAAAAGGTATTGTTTGCAGCACATAACAATTTTTATTGTTTTTAAAAGAATTGTATTACTCCAAAGTCTAAGTTTACATAGATCAGAAGCTCATTTTTAATCAGTTTCAGGCCTTGTTCCTCTCTTCCCACCACTTCACATTCTCATTCATGAAAATAGTTGACTTAATTTGGTTACGATTATAGATATCTATTTATTAGGCATCATATATAGGTGACTAGCACCAGTATAGTAAACACTGTGTTGTGTAAAAAAAGAGTATTTTAGTGTCCTCTATTTTGGTTACAGATTATACATAGAGTACACCTTTTCTTTTTTTTTTTCGGTGGGAAAAGTCATCCTATGACAAAACTCGCCCTTGGGTGGAGCGGGAGATAGTGTCAGACTCTTACTGACTAAAAACCCACCCCGTTCCTACTAGCCTTCATACCGGGGCTCGAGTTTCCTTTCAGATAACCCTGGCCCCAGTAGGCTTTGACCCGGCTGGGCCCCTCCTCATAGAGTACACCTACATGATTTAGAGTACAATACTCTATTTTAGATTAGAGTATGGTTGACAACCCTAAATGTAGTACTTTATTAGTCTATACACATTAGCCTTATTAAATGATGGGATAATAATTATTAAGAGGTACTTGTACTACAATGTAGTACTTTATTAATGAATGAAGTTGTTATTTTGCTCTTTTGAAGAGAATTAATAGCATTTTTGGTCAGTGGAGTAGTTGAAGCCCAGTGGTAATCGCCACGACTTCCGATTCGTCTGTCGCGGGTTCAAACCGTGGTCTGTTAGTTGCATAATGCGCGTTCGTATTGGTTTATTGCCTGTAGTAGAGTTAAAGGGTGTAAGGCGACCATAGATATCCGTTGAGGCGACCTTTACACGGTCATGCAAGCGTCAGTCAATTTCATCAATCATGAATGATGGTTTTCGTCAGTCAGTACTAAAAAAACGTCAATCATCGCATTAATTCATGAATCCCCAAGCGACCACCGGTGGCCGCGCATCCATTGTCTTACTATTGTGTCTCTAATTGACGGTATCTGAAGGGTTAAGGAGTGGAATTCCCTGCCGGAGTCTGTGTTTCCTGATAGCTATAACCTAGGCGTCTTTAAGTCAAGAGTGAATAGATTGCTTCTAGGCAAACGTGTTCCATCGTCGGCCATCAATCAGGTGAGATAGTGGTCAAACGTGAGACTATACAATATTAAAAAAAATTAGACGGTAGGTTTTTCGTCAATCAAAACTTTGACTGTGGCAAAACTGACAGCAAAACCTACCGTGTACAGTACGCGTCAAATAACTTTGCCGCTCTGAAGTTAGGCTTTCCTTACAACGGCGCAGGTACTATCGAGTGGTATAGGTGCGAGCGGAACACAAGCTGGTATCGGACGTATACGAGCGACTGAGATAGAAACGTAACACTGAGGTTCGCGCATGCGCAGTGCTGTCTTTTTCATAAAATTGACTAATGCGCAGTGAATGTAGCCAACTTCAGAGCGGCAAAGTTATTTGACGCGTACTGTATTGCCTATGTATGCTTGTCTATGTTCGCCTATCTATGACAAGCGGCGACACTCGTTGTAGTACAAATCGGAAAGTATTTCTTTTCTAGAGTCTTTCATCTTTTCTGTGACGCTCGCAATCCACTAGTATGATATTATCCCTATGAGAATTACATTTGGTCCAGACGAATACAAATGTTACTAGAAGAGTTGGTGGCCAATTCTGTTTACTAAATCAACCTCATTGGAGGACTGCGCTGATACAAATGTGATTCACTGACCAATGTATAAGCAACGTGTCTTATGTTATATAATAAATATAATAATAATACAGATGTCGGCACGGATCTTTAGCGCTGGTTTCAAGTTGCGCAGAAGTCAAATATCGGGCCTATTTAGTGGTATGAAGTGAGAGGCGGGGCGAGGATTGTCAGTGATTGGCTCGCCGCGCCATCGTGTCATAGACGTACCTATTAGACGTCACTCGTGATTTGTTCCTGCACTTGCTGCATGTATTTAACAACGACGAAGATTGGCTCGCCAATGTATGGAATGCGCAAAGCGATCCCCACTCTGACGCCGAGCTCTCAAGATCCATGCCGATACCTGTACTAATTCGTTGACGGCGCGCACTGTGACAGAGACAGACAGAGTGGGGATCGCCCCCACTCTGACGCCGAGCGCTCAAGATCCATGCCGATACTGCACCATAAGCACGGTAATAGTATCATACAGTATTGTAACTCGGCCGTATCTTTGAAATAAATGCCTACAGCCGCGCGGTACGTAAACATGCGATAGGGCTGCCCGCCTCCAGCAATCTAATTACATTTGCCTAGTTTGTTTCCATTTATTTTTGTGATTGTAAATATACTTACTTTTTTATTTAAACAATATACTTTGTGGATTGAATACGAAGTGTTCAATAAAAATGCGTGTAGTTTTTTGATTGGTAGATATAAATAAAATGCTTTTTTCTAGTATTATTCATACACATAGTACAATAAACCACTATTATTAATAATAAAATACCACGTCTTTACTTTGAATCATTCGCACTAACAAAAATCGCGCGATTATTGTTAATAAAAACCGTCGTGTCCGCTGCCCGCTGTCGCGACTGTCTCCATGCCGAGCCCATGCTACAACCGAGGCGCGTAGGTATGGCTCGCGTTTCGTCCGTTTGTATGAAGTTGAAATACTGTATGATATTATTACCGTGCCATAAGGTTCGATTCTATTTTAGGCGAAAATTACACGGTAGGTTTTGCTGTCAGTTCTGCCACAGTCAAAGCTTTGATTGACGGAAAACCTACCGTCTAATGCGACGATTGACGATTTTTAGTACTGACTGACGAAAACCATCATTCATGATTGATGGAATTGATTGACGCTCGCATGACCGTGCAATGGTCGCCTATCGCCTATAACAACGCTTCCGCAACGCGTTTAACACAACAGGTATTTAAAAAGTTTTCTATAGCAAAAGAAAGAGAGAATACAGCGACACTTGACGACACTGGTGTAAATACTAACACCTGAACATATATTGACATTCCATTATTTAATTATATGTCGTAGCATATGCCGCCAACACTAGGACCACGTCTTATATTACAAGGTTAAGAAAAAAGTTACGTTTTGTCTTATTGAATACATAAAATACATACAGGAATAAAACAGCTTTCTATCGGTGAAAAAATTTTTTAGCAATCGGATCGGACCATTACCTAATACAAACAAAAAATAAAAGAAACAAAGTTTTCCTCTTTAATTCCACCATCATCATCATTTCAGCCGACAGACGTCCACTGTTGGACATAGGCCTCCCTCAAGTGTCGCCACAATGATCGATATCGGATTCCCGCATCCTTTACCAGGTCTTTGGTC
This sequence comes from Mythimna lalbum, assembly GCA_949319445.1. Classification (NCBI taxonomy): domain Eukaryota; kingdom Metazoa; phylum Arthropoda; class Insecta; order Lepidoptera; family Noctuidae; genus Mythimna; species Mythimna lalbum. The sequence continues at coordinate 23,547,462 of OX439346.1, forward strand.
CACCTTGTAGGAGGCCTTCCGACGCTGCCTCTTTAATTAAAATACTAATATTATAAAAAGGAAAACTTTGTTTTTTTTTTACACTAATGTAGATTGATGATAGCGTATTTTTAGACTGCATCTATAATAATATCATTTTGCATTACCTGGCCTGTTGGTCTAGTGGTTAGGCCCTGACTGCTATGCCGGAGGTTGTGGGTTCGATTCCCACCCAGGACAAATGTTTATGTGATGAGCATGATCATTTGTTCTGTGTTTGGGTGTAATTTATCTATAAAATGTATGTATTTAGAAATATATTAAGTATGTTTATCATTTGTCTAATACCCATAACACAAGCTCTGCTAAGCTTGGGACTAGCCGGGCGTTGTGTAATAGTTGTGGAATATTATTATTATTTTCATCTTTTTATTAATCTCAGGACCCTGAAGTCCTGGGCCTTTGAGAGGCGTACAAGGGGCCGAAGCCAATTCGCAGAGGCCCTTTTGGTTACTATAATGGAACGTGATACTAATATTATTATTATTACATGTAGGAAGTAATGAGTAATGCTAATATCTAATAATAGTAATCATCAACGAATGGTGTCTATTAGATAATATTTTATCAAAACATTCAGACAACCTGCACTGTTGTGTTTTATATGCACCAATATCAATGAGTCACTGGTAGGGTGACCATGATTTCTTAAGTCACGGTGATTGACAGGAAGACAAGGACAATATTCCAACGGATATAGCCAATAAGCTCCCAGCTGGCGCAATTTCCTCGACCCTAGAGCACTTGCGCAAGACACAAACGTTTTTTTAGCCGACTTCAAAAAGATGGAGGTTCTATGTTTATTATTATTGCTGATAGGCTTGCGTTTTACTACTATCTCTCCTGATGGTAAGCGATGAGGTGGTCGACAATGGAGTACGCTTGCCTAAAAATATACTTTTCCCTCTTGACTCCGAATGACTGCTTCTGTGAGTCTGGCATCCATTTGATTCCCGCGTCCCTCACCAGGTCATCGGTCCACCTTGTTTGAGGTCTTCTATCGCTGCGTCTTCCGGGACGTGGTCGCAACTCAGAACCTTACGTCCCCATCGACCATCAGTTCTGCGAGCAATGCTGCAGTTTTGCTCACTGCCACTTAAATTTGGTTTTGGTATTACATAGAACATAAGTATGTACTACACGAAAAAAAATGTTTCTACTTAAGTTCGATATAAACTTTGAAATCGTTTGTGTCGACAAACAAAATGTAATTAATTTCTTTTTAGCGCAGTAGTAGTATCTCTTTGTAAAGAATAATTTATCAAATATTTAAAATCGGCTAATGAGCCATAACAAAGCCTGATAATATCGCTTAGCTTTATCATAGGATTAAAAACTGCCATAATCATAGCCACGCAGCTACAGATACTAACAATCTGCCTAGACGAAAAACAAATCGGGCATGGTATTATAATATATAAATCTGGCTATCTTTTTGCGGGTTCAAATCCAGCCAGGCGCATTACTTTGTGTAATTTATTTCACCACCACTGCTCTCAAAACGGTAAAGGAAAACATAGTGAGGAAACCGGTTAACCAGCATGTCCTAGAACCAAAAATTCGAAGACATGTTTCATCCACCAAACCGTACTGGGCCCATTCCTTCTCCTAGAGAGGAGGCCTGAGTCCATGGAAACATAATAAGGCCGACTATGTTGCAATGATGGTCACACTACAGTTCGCCTAATCACAATGCTGTTTGGCGAAAAATAATTTCGGGTACATGTTTTATAATAGCGCCATTGTTCTGTAATATTTATAATAACAGTGTTCCTAATAGCCTGACGCTAATTGACAAGAGGTGAAAAACATTTGGGGGCTAGTCTTCGTCATACATGGGTGTATACGTCAGTGTGGAGACTATGATGTACCGTGATGTTTCTCCAAGTGCAGTGCTTGTCTCTTATGGATGACTTTTTTCCAATGAGTGAGTGTCATGTTTGTTTGATTTTAAAATTGCAATAACGCGATCTGTTTGATGACCTAAACAGAACTAGATTTTTTTTCTATTTTTTTTCGTTTGATATAAAATAGTGCTTGACTGCGATCCCACCACCTGATGATAAGCAGTGATGCAATCGTTGATGGTGAGGCGCACTAGTTTATTAAGAGCCTATTCACTCTGGCCTTGAAGCGCCTAAATTATAATCGGTTGGGAAGATCGCAGCAGGCAAATTGTTCCAGTCCTTCGACGTACGTGGTATAAATGACGAGGCGAAACGCTTAGTCCGTACCGTAGAGGTTTCAACAACGTAAGGGTGGATACTCGCCGTACGTTGGTTTGTCCGGTGCATGGTAGAAATGAGCTGGCGAAATCAAGTCATGCAGTTCCTGCGCACACTCTCTAAAATGCAACCTGTAAAACACCGAAAGTTTGGCTACTCTATGCCTGTGCTCATGGCTTTAAAGGTTGGACTTAACCAAATCTGGATCACCAATCAGCCTCTTCGCACGCCTTTCCACCGAGTCCAAAGCAGCCAGGTTCATTGTGGATAATTACGGTATTCGAAAGATTAAGGCCCAAGCGCCCGAGCAGTGCTATAAAACAGTGACTTTCTAAAGCCTATTCCTCGGTAAAGGCTAGGTTAATGAGTTTGAAAAAAATATATGTTTATCATAACTTCATGAACAACATTATCAACTATTGATTTTTTTGTGCGATTAATACTTTTGCCTAAAATAAATATTTAGCAATTTCGCAACTTTTCCCTACTCCTTCGAAACGACTTGAACCTTTAGAAACATTTTTACACATATAAATTCGTGTTAAATATTTTTCAAAGTTAACGTAGCTGACTCCGGAGAACTCGTGTCAAGGATGACAGGGGGGAATTGTAGAAATAAAACAACAATTTATTTGTAGGTTTTTATTTTGTTTTGCATATAAAACTATGAAGCAAATAGAAACGATTCGCGATGCTTTAGGAAGTTCGTTCAACCATGTCGTTATGATTATGCTTGTAATTACTGCTATTGCAACTGAGCGCGAAATATTTATCAAGCAATCATTGACGCCCCAACGAACAGTAACCACACCTTTCCGTTCAAGATAATTTGGTTGATTTTAGGGACAAAGAAATCCCGAGAAGTCGTCTGTTGGGCGCAGTTATACCTTAATTACTCCCAACTACAAAAAAAAAAACCGAATAATACCACAAGCTTTAGTATATGCGAAAACCAAAACACGTGTCTTCGATATTTGATATTTATGATTTTTATGTAAAGAATCTATCTACAAAGTTTTGTAAATAGATCATGATATAGTTCATGATACAGATGAAAAATCACTAAGCTATAAGTTTGTTATGTCAGCAAAAAAAAATAGTCACCGGGCCATGGGCGACTGAAGGGTGGTTGTGCTCCCGCACCCAGCAGTGCGCTGGCACCAAATGCCCGCTATGACCAGCCGTAGCCTGTGTTGTACTTAGTTTCGGTGGTGTCCAACTTGTGAGCTTTTTAAATATTTTTGGGAAAAAATATGACATGGTGTAACTTATACTAACATAGGTTTTACTAACGATTTTATGGGTAATCTGCCTGATTTAAAGATAAATAAATAAAAACTGTTGGAATCCATTCAGTTATTGATTCTGACCAAACTATATTCAGGTTTCGCAGATACTGAAAATAATATTGTATATTTGTGAGCTTTTTGGCAAAACAATTGTACATTATACATTATATTTCACCTAAATACCTACCATACCACTTGTAGACCATAATACTTGTAGTAGTTGTAATACTGCCCCTGATAGTTAAAAAGACGTATCTAACAAAGACGAAAACTGATAAAAAAATGTTTTAATGAATGAGACTGGACATCAGGGCCTCAAGTCTGCTATTACAATAGTCTCAGAATGGTCTATCATTGACTTCATAATTGTTGATTTTGACAAGTTTTGGTAATCTACTAATATAATGGCATCATAATGACTTTCCAATGGTCAACCACTGACACTTCATTGAAAGAAGTGGTTTAAAATGGTAATCTCGTACATAATGACGAATGAATATCTGACGTATGCGGTAATTTGCAAAACTTGACAGTTGTTTTGATCAGTGACCTACCATTAGAACGTTATTGAGCAGTTATTGGTTTTAATAAGCTCGATATTGTCATTCTACCACCACTCTTTTACGAGACCATTGACCGATCAATGATCGATCATTATAATTTAGCAGATTACGAACTTTTAGCAAAATGACAATGGTATCGTGTTGGAATGACGAATTTATAAAAATAGCAGACTCGGGCCCCAGGCCTTTTTTCCTTGTGTTAAAATGGCACTGGAGAAAGTTAGCAAAATATAAAAAATACAGGCAGATGCGCCATTATGTCCTGATTCCGGCAATGTAGATAATTCAACACTGGAAAAAATGTTAGATGCGTCTTTTTTACTAACGGAGGCAGAATAGGTTATACAAGGTAAATCAGATAGCATGTAGTGTTATCTTAATGCGGAAACAATGTGACCGCTAAATATTAAGTGCCTACTTGCCCACTAGAAACTAACTAGACACTAGTCTTGTAGTACGTACGTGAACGAACTAGGTCTTTCGCGTTGCTATGGGCGAACTACAGGAACAGGATCACAGATCCGTCAAGCTTCCCGGGGTCCTGGAACGGGAGAAGTAATCTGATGATTTTTCATCCCCACCTTTAAAAAAAATATCTGTCAAGCTTTAGTGTGTTGTATCATTACTTAGATCCTTTTCCTTGCGTGATCACATCAGAAATTAAGATATCCGCAGGAGAACCAAGGTTTCCGACATAGCTCGAAGAGTCGCCAAACTTAAGTGGCAAAACTGCAGCATTGCACGCAGAACAGATGGTCGATGGGGACGAAAGATCCTGGAGTGGCGATATTGTACCGGAAGACGCAGCGTTGGAAGGCCTTCAACAAGGTGGACCGATGACCTGGTCAGGGTCGCGGGAAACCGATGGATGCGTGACGCACAGGACCGGTCGTTGTGGCGACGCTGGGGGAGGCCTATGTCCAGCAGTGGACGTCTTTCGACTGATATGATGATGATGATCATTACTTAGATATGAGAGACTGAACAAGAGTGTTCAAGAGCGCAGCGTTGTGGGAGCTGGTCGTATCACTATCTTGCAGTTCCTTGAACATCTGGCATCTTGGCCAGCTACGCCCGTATAGAGCTCCGCTGACCTTTTCCATTTTCTTTGCAAAGTGTTGATTGATTTACTAATATAATTATGCCATGTTTACTTTAAATAATATTTTACTTCCAATTTGTATGTGTAACAATGTTTCTAAAGATCCAAGCCGTTTTGTAGGAGTAGAGAAAAGTTGCTTAATATTACTTTTAGACAAAAGTATTAATTGCACAAAAAAAACTCCGTTGATAATGTTTTTCATGAATCTATACTTAATAAACATATTATATAACCTAGCCGTTACCAAGGAGTAGGCCTCAGAGAGTCACTGTTTTATGGCACTGCTTGGGTGCTTGGACCGGGAAGTTCCCGGAACTACTAAAGTTCCCGCAGGGAACTACATTAGTAGACTAGTTGACGCTCGCACACGTGGGCCGGCCACGCCTGATTTGTAGACGTAGAGTCGCGTCGCGTGGTTCTATGTAATGTAGCTGTACCCGCACCCAGGCTTTTAAAAAAACGCCGCTTTAAGCTTCATTTTGAGGCGGCCTTTTGTTGTGGCTCGTGTGCGGCGGTGCTGCCACAAAAAAACGCTTGAAGCGGCTTCAAGCTTCACCGGCTACAAGAGGTGTCGCGCGCTTCAGCCGTTTATTGCGGCGGCTTCTAGTTTTTTTTGTGGCCGCTTCTAGCGTTTTTATTTGTGGCGGCGATTTTTTGAGGCCCATGTGCCAGTAAAAGTCTAGTTGCCATTTAAATATATTTGAAACCGACGCGCCCAGATCGGCGTACACGTGGCTCACGACGAAAGCCGAGTGCCCAACGTATGTAGTTCTAACTATAAGTCTACTGCCGCTTAGCGTAAAATCGACACACGCACAGTTCATTGACTGTAAAACATGAAATTCGACACTGCTGATAACGATACAGTTTGTAAGCTTATTTATTTTTGTACTTATCTAGATAAAATAGCAGCAAAACGAGTTTATATCAAGTTAAAAAGCTGAGGGTATCATTCTTCGGAAGTGAGAATCGATGTTAGAAAGGAAACCGGTAAAACTCTTCGTTTATTGGAGTGATAAATGAGTTCGCATGGCATAATCAGCCTAATAATGTTTTCACTGCTAATGCTGCTCATATAGGCTAGGCCTCCGATTCTCCCCGCCGCCGCCGGAGACGCCCCTAGCGTCCAAAGTCGCAAGACGACTACCGGCCTCTGTATGCGCGGGTTTGCGAATAGCGAGCCGTGGGTAGCTCGCCGTCCAGTTAGCCGCCGGGTCGATGGCGCGTTGTGTTTGTTCCACGCGCGTCTCAAGTCAGCAAATTTGATGGGGCCATTTAGGATGACGCATGCCAGGGCTGCCAATTGTTTGAAGGAGTAGCCGCAGCCCTCGCAATATGGCAACTGAAGGAACAGTGTGGGTTTTAGTCTGACACTCTATTCCACTCCAACTAGAGCGGAAGAAGCGATTTGAAGATTTCTAATGTAAAAAAGGCCTCCCTGGCCTCTATGGGAGCGAATAGGCCGTCTTCCACGCGTGTCAAGTACGGGTTGGTGATTGTCACATGTCTTTGAATTTTTCTAATTCATTCCGGATCGGGTTTGTAGGCTTATTAGACCACGTCATTGCTCACGTGACTTCCCAGCGGGTAATGTATTTAGTATGAACGTTACGTTAGCGTTTGGTGGGAACGTAACCCCACAGGAAATGCTGATTTCCTCACAATGTTTTCGTTCAACGCTTTGAGAGTAGAGATTTTAACACGATTCATTTGACGACCTGAACTAAACTGTTAAATCGAGCTATACGGTGTATAGCTCTAACCCCGCTTTTTTGCTCGCACGACTGACATTTTGTCATGGTGTAATGATGAAACTCATTTTATAAAGTAAAGCGCCTGTCTGGGTTTGATTGAATCCACGAGAAATTCTGTGTCTGTGTTCTCACTGCCCTTTAATTATTCAAATCGCCAACTTTTCGTCCACTTTCACCGGCGCGAAAGCTTATGCACGAATGTAGACCATTTTGTGACGTCCACAGGTCTCTGTTACACAACAAGTGGAGCAACATTTACGAAATTATCTCAATATTTAACTTGTTTTGTACATTGAGCACTCGATGGACAGTTTGAGCTTGAAAATCACTGATCAAAACAGTGATTTTCAAGCTCAAACTTAGCTAAGCGCTGCGCCCCACTAGACACTTTTCGAAGTGTAACTGGACACGAAAAATGTTTATGTATGCGCAAGGAGTGGATGATTTCTTACTTGTTCTATAGAAAGCAAATATTCACCGGTAGCTTGTATCTGACATAAGACACACGTTTGCGCCCTGCGTAACGCAGGTCACTTTTTAATCAAAAACAAATCAAGTCAAAAATGTTTGATGTTACAATTTTAGTTCCAGCATATCCTGCTATACTATGGCGTACAAATATGTCTAAGTCATATGGATTAATTAATATAATATAAATATTATTGTATTAAGATTTAAAATGTATTGAATTAATAATTCCTCCTCCTTGCGTCGTTTACCCTCAATGCTGAGGGTCGTGACCTCGACGAATAATCTTTTTATGGACTATATTTCGCCATGTTGTCCTGTCTTCGGCAATGTGGATGGCGTCGCAGACTGTGGTCTCCAGTGTATCACGGATTTGGTCTGACCAACGTAATGGACTCCTGCCCCTGGGTCTTTTCCCATCAATTTTTCCCGTCAGAAGCAACTTTTCCAAGTTTATTTATTTATTTAAATCTTTATGCACAAAGTTGTACAAAGGCGGACTTAATGCCTTAGGCATTATCTGCCAGTCGACCTTAGGGTGGTGCAGAAACATACCATGGCAGGTGCAACTTAATAAATGAGAAAACAAATGAGAAAAAAAAATGTAAATACATACTTAGATACATACATATAAATAAACAGAGCTATAGTGAAAAAAAGAAATCAGTGCGATGATGATTCTGCCAACATCCTGCGAATATGCTCTCGTGCCTTCACTTTAAAAGAATATCGGCTAGTCGCCATCCTGATATTCGGAGGCAGCGCATTCCAAAGGGATATCGCTTGAACGAAAAAGGAGGAGTGGATAAGCCCGGAACGGTGTGAGGGACATCGTAGAAGTCGATTATTGGTAGACCGAAGATTTTTATTGTGCCCAGAGCAAAGAAATTGAAGTTCTGAAATCCAAGTTATCACCTCTCTTTCTGGTGGGCACGCCACGATTATGGCGGTAAGTCCCCTCTTTGAGGCGTGGCTGGAAAGACCTCACGGCGTCCTTACCTTCCGCATGACGCAGGTCCTCACCGGACATGGCAAGTTCGGGAGGTTCCTGCATCGGATTCAGGCGGAAGAGACGCCCGGGTGTCGCCACTGTGCGCAACGCCCGGAGGACACGGTGGAGCACACCGTCGAGGTGTGCCCTGCCTGGGCGGAGCATCGCCGTGCCCTCGTGGGGGCGATTGGCGGCGGAGACCTCTCGCGCCGGGCCCTGGTCGAGGCCATGGTCCGGAGCGAGGAGGAATGGCAGGCGGTCGCCTCCTTCTGCGAAGCAGTAATGCTTGCAAAGGAGGAGGCCGACCGCATCAGGCAACGGCGTCCTCGCCGCCGTCGCCGGGATTCCGATCCCGATTTCCGGCCACCGTAGACGCGGGCTCGCGGACGGCGAGCTATGGGTAACTCGCTGTCCGATCGTCCGGTAATGGACCGAGTCTAAGACGTCGACGGCGCGCACTGTTCCCGCGCGCCTCAAGGAGTAGTCAGCAGCAGGAGGGGCCCAGCTGGGTCGAAGCCTACTGGGGACAGGGTTGTCCGAAAGGGAGCTCGTGCCCCGGTGTGAAGGCTAGAAGGAACGGCGCGGGGTTTTTAGTCAGTAAGAGTCTGACACTGTCTCCCGCTCCACCCAAGAGCGGGTTTCGTCAAAGATGATTTTCCCCGTCGAGAAAAAAAAAAAAAAAAACCTCTCTTTCTGGCAATATGATGAATTAATAATTACATCATGTCAAATTACTTAGGTCATGTCATTAATAATAAATAATTATGTCACTGTGGGATATTGTAGAATAAAGCCTATTTTTATGTTACTATCAACTTGACCTCTATATATTTTTTAACACTAATATTTTTTCCCAATAACAGTTTTATTGTTATTGTCGAAGGATTCGGTTAGTTAGTCAGATAATTGAAGTAAGCATTTTTCATAACTAAGTGGACGACCTAATTCACCAGAACTACACTAGACCGACGTACACGTGGACCACGCCTGGTTTGTACGTAGCGGTGCGTTGAGTGGCGTCGCCGCGTCGCGTGGCGTGGATCTAATGTAGCTCTGCAAGTCTAGTTTCCATATAAACTTTCTGATCTGAGATCAGCGTGTGCTACAAGAAATATGTAACCAAAATTTATTTTTTAATTTATGTAACTCATAATGTGATTTAAAAGATTGTCCATAGATTTTCTTGCACATTCTTCTCCATAGAGATCCACGCTTTGGGACGTGCAATTTAGCTTCACTTTTTTTTTGACTGACCGACATTTTGACAATTCTAAAGCGACTGTAATTGCTCTATTTGAAATAAACATTTCTGATTTATGTGCGTAATGTAGTAGCCTTCAATCACGTTTTGATATACGTATCAAGGTAATTGCCTGAAGACGTAGCTAGGACAAAATTCGATTACCAATTTATCATGTTGCAGTTGATTTAACAAGAATTTGGCTTTATTACAGTGAAGGGTCTAGGCGTGTCTTAGATAGAGGTTAGGCACGATTGCTCCCTTTCTAAACAAAATGAATTTGCGCTTAAAGCTACTGCAGGCAGCTGAACTAAACTAGCACACAGAACAGTTGGCGCAATTGTTGAGCGATTGACTGCTATACTTTGTGTCGCGGAACAAATATTACTAAGGCCAACAGATGGGTATTTCGACACATGATTAGATAGATTATGTATATACAACAGTGCGAAAAACAACTATCGGGCAGTTGCCCAGACCAGACACAACACCTGTCTAGTCGGAGGATCTTCCCTTTTTAATGAAGGTTTTCGGGATTTTACACCTTATTTCGCATACCTTATACTCGTCATAAAAAGACAAACTGACTGACATATCAACGCACAGCCGAAACTAGTAGATTAATATCTTTCAAAATTCACCACCTACGGGGATGAAACGGGGATCCAAAGTTGGTCTAAAGAAACTTACTTTCACGCAGAAGAAGCTGCTGGCTCAAGCTACTCTTTAACATAATATCCTACGTACGCACGTGCTTTCTCATGAGATAATTGGTGCTGGCTATTTCACTTATATCTTGTTCTGGTCCTTCCCCCAGGTGTTGTGACGGCGGCAAGATGATGCACATGTGGCTATGGTTCGGCTACGACCTCGGCGAGTTCATGTTCGCCGGCCTCACCATCGCCTCGCGCTGGGCCTTCGCTATCACCTGGATAGTGCTGTTCGTGGTGGCGCTGCTCTTCGAGGGCTCAAAGGTAAGATTATCTATATATATAGAAGGAGAACATGACTGACTGACATATCAACATCATCACCCTTTTTAATGTTCCCACTGCTGGGCCTTCTCTCTAGGAGAGGGAATGGGCCATAATCCACCACGCGGGTCCAGTGCGGGTTGGTGAATGTCACATGTCTTCGATTTTTTGGTTGGTTGAGGAAATTGACATGGTTCATTTGGTAGAACCAAATGAACCATGTCAATTTCCTCACGATGTTTTCCTAAAATTCCAACTCGAAGTTCCCATCCAGAAACCACAAGTTAGCTTAAAATGTAGTATAATAATAACAGAAAGATCATCCCTATTTTCCCTTTTGGGTTACGGGGTGTCTGCATAGCATTCGCACTGTACGTATATTAGCTAGAAATGTATACACAAATTCTTTTTGTTATTTACGATTCAATCATCTGAATAAACGGTAGCTTTATATTTCCTCAGGTTATGTAGTAATAACACAACGGTGTCATAAAATCTATACATCTATATATATAAAAATGACCCCCGTTTTCCGTTGTCACGACTTGGCATGAAAACGGCTTGACCGATTTGGCTGATTTTTTTTTTGTTGTGATTGTTATTGTAAGGAGAAGGTTCTTATGAAAAAAAAAATTAGGGTAGTGTAGGGTAGAGTAGGGTAGAGTAGGGTAGGGTAGGGTAGAGTAGGGTAGAGTAGTAGGGTAGAGTAGGGTAGAGTAGGGTAGAGTTGGGTATAGTAGGGTGGAGTAGGGAAGAGCGGGAGCGAAGCCGCGCGGGCAAAGCTAGTATATATAAAAATCAATGCCACCTATCCAAATCAAATGTTTAGGCTTTGTTCGGACTATTTAGTAGATGGTTTATGTGAAGTTTGGTAGGGTATAGTAGGGTAGAGTGGGTGGAGTAGGATAGGGTAGGGTAGTGTAGGGTAGAGTAGGGTAGAGTAGGGTAGGGTAGGGTAGAGTAGGGTAGAGTAGTAGGGTAGAGTAGGGTAGAGTAGGGTAGAGTTGGGTATAGTAGGGTGGAGTAGGGAAGAGCGGGAGCGAAGCCGCGCGGGCAAAGCTAGTATACATATATAAAAATCAATGCCACCTATCCAAATCAAATGTTTAGGCTTTGTTCGGACTATTTAGTAGATGGTTTATGTGAAGTTTGGTAGGGTATAGTAGGGTAGAGTGGGTGGAGTAGGATAGGGTAGGGTAGAGTAGGATAGGGTAGGGTATAGGTAGTAGGGTGGAGTAGGGAAGAGCAAAAGCTAGTATTTTATACTTTCTTTGACATAGCCTGTTCGAGAAACTGTTCCTATTTGAAAACGTTACCTTCTAGATATCGTTTTAATGATATTGTGAAGTACAATGCAGATACTTCAATCAATGTAAGTCAAGATTAGATTAATAGACAATAAACACAAACAAAGATTTAATTAGCTGAGAGTGCGAGCGTTGACGCCATACGCTCAACGCAGCCAAGTCTAGAAATAAATTGGAATGGAAACATATCCATATACAACTATGTAATAAGTACTTTATAATCTCATATTGATACAAGAAATGTTTAAAATAATAATTATTATTAGTATGCTAATTAACTGTTTTTCGCACTAGTGCGGAAAAGTGCGCAAGCTCGCCCCCGACACAAATTATTGTATTTATCGTATCAGGCTGGGCGCTGAGCGACCCCAACGAATCTCGCGTCAATTATTTATTATTCCTTTTATTTTTCTACATATTATGTATTAAAAAAAAAAAACAAAATAGGTATAGTCTGAATAAGTTGCGTGCTTCATCGTCGACCACATCGTCGCTTACCATCAGGTGAGATGGTGGTCAAACACGAGCCTATCAATATAACCAAATTCCTGAGCGTTTTCAATTTTGTGAATATATTAGCAAGGTTCATATTGCGAAATCATTCCTAAAGGCTGTCACTCAATGAAAAAGAACTAAAAAACTACGTACACAAAGTGTAATTTCCAATCCTTTAGCTGATCATTCAGGTTATCGCCTTAGATGCTTGCACCCGGCGCTTGTAACAGAATCGACCACAAACGGGTTTATCTTATCCCAAAGCAGTATGCACACGATTACCACGCTCATTAAATGTTGGTGTGCAAATTGTGCCTAAACAACCTTATCGTTCGCCGTTTCGTACAGAAAAAGTATAACAACAAATCTAATAAGAGGTATCTTGATTATTTGGCCAGACAAACTGAAAAGGCGCTAGATAATTCTACATCTATGTACATGTACAGACAATAATTGGACCAAATATGTCTGAAAATAAAGTATTTTCTTATCTAGAATCAGGGCATAGATTGTGTTCGGATAGAAATCTGGTAATAACATTTAATGGTATAATCATCGTGAAATGAAGGCGTAACGCTAATTAAAATCATTAATCAACTATCCTCATTGGTCATTATCTCTCTGCACTGAGTGTAAAAACTGAACTATTTTGTTATCTCGACCCACAGAACGTCCGCAAGTAATCAAGCATTTCATCAACGTGTGCAGAAATCACACGAAATTGTCAGTTTTAGACCCGTGAGCAAATCGATTAGTGTTTGTTTTTATAATAGGCGGCACGGTAGTGCCCATACCAAGGCGAGCAAAAATTGTGGCACGGCCGTACCATCTATTTCTCAAAATAGTTCAGGCCATTTTCGAACCTATAATTTCGTTGTATATAAAACTAGAAAAGCTTGAATTTGAGGACTTAAGCTAGAACATTTGACAGACGCATTCGTGTAACACGCCTGATTTGTACGTAGAACGACATCGCGTGTCGTGGATCAAGTGTAGCTCTACAAGTCTAGTTTCCATATAAAATGTATGGAGACGATTGCCAAGTATATATTTATTTAAAACAAAAGATCTGTAATATCGACATGGTCAATAAAAGATGTTGCAAAAGGTCCCTTAAGTAGGGACTGAATAAATTTCGATACTAGATACAACATAATTCTGGTCGGAGGACCCTCTTTTTTCAGTGATGGTATGTGGAACTTAATGCTCTATTCTGCCTACCGCCTCCGTTATTCGTTTTTTTAGTCTGAATCATTCTCAAATCATTTTTATTCCAGGTGTACTTGGCCAAGGTGCAGCGCGCGGCTCACAAGAAGCTGTACCCATACAGGTCGGATGAGAGGCGGAACCTACTTTGCGATAGGTGAGTTTTATCTATTACTACAGCTTCTGCCTGCGGCTTCGGCCACGTAGGTACAAAAATTTTGCCTATGTCATTCAGGAATAAAGCAGCTGTCTATCTGTAAAAAAAATTAACAAACGGATGAGTACTTTCAGAGATTACCTCCTAAAAACAAAGAACAAACTTTACCTCTTCTTCTTAGCGTGTCGATAGTAAAACTTATTAAATTCCATGCCTGGCCCAGTATTCTGCCACGGCAATGCCTGATGCTGTCATTATGTCCCTACGTGAACAGGTTATAGGGCACGTCATGCAGGATGGATGGTGGGACATGGTCTGTGGAGTGACGCCGCACTTACACTGATTTCATACAGCGAAATAAAGTAGATATGCCTCAAACCTCGAGATTAATTTTAAAGAGGAGTTTTTTTTTTGTAACTATCAGAAATATAGCAGAAAAAAATCTTCTGGCATTATTCATGCTAACACACTATGATTTAAGAGTGTCCATGTAGTTTCTTGCTCGTTCTTCTCCATAGAGATCTACGCTTTGGAACGTGCAATTTAGCTTCACTTTTCTTAGACTGACCGACATTTGACTATTCAAAAGTGCCTGCAGTTTGGTCTATTTGAAATAAATGATTTTGTATTTGTTCTTGTATTTGTAATCGGTCGAATGTAGTTCCCGCTCAAAAGAATGAGCTAGTTAAGTAATCGAGAAAGCATGAAAACTGCGGCAGGTATGTTAATTATAGCGAGACTCTACTAAATAGATAGATAGATAAAGCATTTATTGGCTACACACAACACATGCACCAAATCACATATCACACACAAGTTATAAAAATTAAGCACTTATACTAATATACAACAACAAAGAAAAGAAAAGAAAAAAGATAATAATAATAACACATGTAGGTACTTAGAAAAACAAAAAAAAATAAAAGAAATGCCAAAATAGACCCATAGTGCGGTGTGCATGTCGTGCTGCACCAATGGGAGTCCAGCTCAGCATGTGTCAGGCAAAAATACCTGACGCTGATATTCTGCTAGATCCTTGCGGTGACATTCGGACGCTCAGCTGGTTAAATGCCTTTGCAACAGCGCTAAATTACAGCCAAGTGATTATACAGGACTAGGGTCTATGTATAATTTTGTACCCATTTATTAAATACTAGCTTTTGTCCGCGGCTTCACCCGCGTACACAAAATGTCATCTTTACTAATATTATAAAAGCGAAAGTGAGTTTTTTTGTTACGTCTTCACGCCTAAATGGCAAAACCGATTTTGATGAAACTTGGTACACGGATAGGCCATGTCCTGGAATAGGACATAGGATACTGTTTATCCCGGAAGTATGTTCCCTTGGGATAATTTTCTGCTATGGCAGCAGCTAGTACAGGAATAAAGCAGCTTTCTATCGGTGAACATTTTCTCGCAATCGGAGCAGTACTTTCAGAGATTACTCACAGTAGTCGGGTAAAAATATAAGCCATCCAGTCAGCCACAAGCAAGTTGATAGATTACTAAATACTAAACGTGTTTTCCGACTCACAATCCTAACAATATGGGTTATGAATAAGCAAATACTCTCTACAATAACTTGTGAGGCCATTATTGTTGTGTAGAAATACTATAATGAATGCACATTGTACTCTGTTATCGGTAACGCTAACTGCTACACAAGTGTACATTTGTTATTTATAACTAGTTGACAATGAATATCTTCTCCTGTTCACTGAGGTGACGAATTGACAACACGGTTGGCGCTGTGGTTTAGTGATTGACTGCTTGGGTACAAGTTACGGGTTCGATACCTGCACTGAACAAATACTGATACTCGTATACAACGTCTATGACATTGATTCTGCTCGTTATTCTGATCAAACTAATTTCAGGTTTTGCGCATTTAATTCATGAATCCCCAAGCGACCACCGGTGGCCGCGCATCTATTGTCTTACTATTGTGTCTCTAATTGACGGTATCTGAAGGGTTAACGTTATACGTTTTATACTTCATCTGATATAGTCAACCGATTGCGATGAAGCAAAGCCTAAAGGGCATCAAGTTACAAACAATTTAATGTATTAACCCTTCAGATACCGTCAATTAGAGACACAATAGTAAAACAATAGATGCGCGGCCACCGGTGGTCGCTTGGGGATTCATGAATTAAAGTTATCCACGTGGATTTTGTATATTTTACATGATGCGCACACAACTAAAAACTTCTACAGATTTATTATTTGTACTCCAATAAATACAAGAACAATCTTAGGTCAGTTACGATTGTTACGAGTACCTTTCAAAACCAGCTGAATGTATTACTTTTAGTGAAAGGTTTAACTGTGTCATAGCCTTGACAATATGTAACAATTAGACACATACCGCTTAGGTACTTTAGTTATCAGTTTTATAATGAAATCAACCTTGACTAGTCTACGACAGCAAAATATATGCTTCTCACGCATCTAATAGCCCACATATTGAAAGAAAGTGCAAAATAGGGATCGGAATCCCGGCGGCGGCTGGGGCGTGAGCATCGTTGTTTCATGCGGTTGGCTTTCTCCTTTGCAAGCATTACTGCTCGCTCGCGGAGGCGACTGCCTACCACAGGCCCGGCGCGAGAGATCACCACCGCCTATCGCGCCCGCAAAGACACGGCGATGCTCTGCCCAAGCGGGGCACACCTCTACACTTTTTACATGGTGAGGTTTAGCACTAGCTTAGGTAAAAATGATAATTAAAATGTTATTTTATGTTTTCAGTTTCCCGAAAAATAATTAAAAAAGCAATGCATTGATGCCATTAGAAGGCCACCAGTCACTTTACCAGAAATGATGCAGCCCCTAAAAAAAAAACTCAGGTTTTTGAATTAGCAATCCCTAAATTAAGACTAGACCTTATTTTTGTAGAAGAGAGCCAGTTTTTTTTTTTAATAACTGAAAGCTTTTTCATGTAATATTCATAATCATAATATAAGTTACTTGCTGCTCCCAACGGCTTCGCCCGCGTGATAGCAGAAAATTATCCCAAGGGAACACACTTCCGGGATAATAAGTATCCTATGTCCTATTCCAAGACAGTCTATCCGTGTACCAAGTTTCATCAAAATCGGTTTTGCCATTGAGGCGTGAAGACGTAACAAAAAACAAACAAACAAACTCACTTTCGCTATTATAATATTAGTAAGGATTAAACTTGACCGATTTTTCGTATTTGATATTGTCGTTCTAAAATGCTATAATGGCCAATGGGATTGAATAATTAGAGTTTTGATTTTTATGAAAACCATTTTTATTGTTCTACTATTTATATTATTATTTACTCGACCGAAAAAAATAGCAAAATGAAAACATCGATAATTTTTATATTTACTCAATCCCTAGCGTAAATGTAAAATAAATGGCTTTTGCACAGCACATCGACATCGTGTATTGTTTGTGTGTGCGTAAGTTGTACGATGCAAGGAAAATACACGCTGTTTTTAGGGGAATAAGGTTTATATTGACCGTGTAGTTTGATCTGATTTATGATTTGTGGATGTATGCGCGACTGCGTAAGTATTCCTGTGCGTGTAGTAGTGTCGGTAGTGGAAGGGAGAACTGGAGACACCGTGTTCCGATACATTTTTAAGTACTTACACGTCATTGTTAGTCTCTTCAATAACATTAATTTCGATTCTTTTCAATATTGAGCGATAAAATCAAGGAAGATTTCTCTCATTTTATTCGAATTGAATAATATTTTGAGAGCTGAGACAACTGAAGGAACACGAGTGGGTTTTAATTCAATTGAAAAAATAAACAAAATGCTAAATTTTGACAAAGGTTTAGCAAGTTTTCAAACTACTGAGTGTTGAACACTCAGTAGTTTGACATGGTCTATAATAAAATTGTACATACATACATAGATTTAAGTTAAGCCTTTGTAGCTATTACTTATTCTGTGCCTTTGTCTAATATCAGAAATAACAAATAACATTTAGGATTACAATAAATCGGCGTAAATTCATTAAGCTATGTAATAACTGTGAGGCGGTCGTGCATGACTATCGAGTTCGATACTAAACGATAATCGTCATAAACAGGTACAAGTTATATCAATTAATCGCATGTTATGCGTCGTAAAAACAATTATTTCCTAGAAAAATATAAATTTCGATATGATAGGTTTTGTCCCTAGTGCCGACTTTTTCTTTTGAAGTCGTCGGAATCGGGAGAAGTCCTGAGAAGATAAGGATACTACATTACACGAGATATGAGAATACTACATTTTGATACAAGTGGAGAAAGTTTGTCATTGCGACCGAGGCGGAATTCGCCTGAGCCGCAGGCGAGGGTGTTATGGAGCCGAGTACTAACGTGACTTTCCATGTGTATCAAACGGTGTTTTTCGATACACGTAGGAAGGATCGCTTAGCGCCCAGCCTGTTACCCTTTCCACACTTTTTTCTTTCTTATTGATAACTAGCTTTTGCCAGCGGCTTCGCCCGCGTACATAAAATATAGCCTATGTCACTCAGGAATAAAGCAGCCTTCTATCGGTGAAAAAATTTTAGCAATCGGACCAGTACTTCCAGAGATTACCCCCTATATACAAACTTACAAATTTTACTTCTTTATAATATTAGTATAGGTTGTTAGGAGTTTTCGGTTTGGGACGCCAACTCTTTAAATACACCACTACAAATAGCCGCCCCGTTGGTTTACTAGCTGTCCAGTGGCTTCGCCCGCGTGAACGCGTAGACCAAGGTCTACTAGTTTACCCATCCGAACCCGCTCAGCCGTCTGAGAGTGAAGGAGTAACAAACATACATTCGCCTTTATAATATTAGTATGGTATGGTTGGTTGCAGGGAGCAGGGCAGCATGGAGCCGACCACCAGCAGGAATACCAGCTCCGGGCAGGTCAGCCGGTGGGCGTCACTTAGAATACGGTGAGTTCAAGTCTTCTAACTCAGAACACTGCTCTACTTTTAACTTTAATAAAAAAATATTCCGTAAGTATGTGAAGCAGTATTTTTTATTTATTTTCACGAATTGAATGCAAAAATAATGAATACTTAGGTATATATTTAAAATTATGGACTATTTTTTTTAAATATATTTTTCCTTTTTTTTTAATGGAAATTATTACGTCCTTTTTAATCAGTGGTGGTGTTTTCGCGGCCCTCTTGTATTCTGCTTCCGTAACATCTCGAAAAACAGTCCATCAGTAATCCGCCAATATTCGGGCTTGCGAAGGGCGAGGAATGGATAGCTCGCCGTCCGACAACCGTCCGGATTGAGCCCAATTCGTCGACGGCGCTTAGCGTTCCACGCGCGCCTCAAGCAGATGTCAGCTCAGCAGCCGTAGGGGCTCAACAGGGTCGAAGCCTACTGGGGCCATGGATGATGCGAAAGAGAATCCTGGGGACCTGGAACGAAGGCAAAGAAGGAACAGGAATGGGTTTTTAGTCAGTAAAAGTCTGACACACAGAAAAAGTTCAGCTTTATTATTGGGCAACTCTATGTTTCTTATAAGAACATTCAATTCTGCTTATTTTTAATTTTAAAAAAATATATTTCGCATAGGCCTACAGCACTTACAAAACGTCAGAAGTTTGCGCAGTTAATCTCGCTTCCCACAATAAAAGATCCATTTTGTAAAACACTGTGAATAAGATATCATTCAACAAAGTTGACTTGCGGAATTTATGTAAAAATAATATAAATCTAACAGCATGTAATAATGAATCGAAACACGTCCATTGAAATAGAAACCATGCGTACATTCACGTGAATGGAATAAAAACAAATTCGCGACACTGTGTGTACAGTCAAACGAGCTATTTGGTACACAGGCAGCTTTCTTGCTACTTCTTTCAAACAATTTTTTATATATTTATTTATTATATACTTTATTGTACACCGTTACACATACAAAAGGAAGGAGGACTTTTTGAGTGTGGCTGTCATGTTTTTAGGCCCAGGTTGAACGTTGTCTGCCAGTTTTAAGAAAGAATAATTATATCGACAGCGAGTGTAGCTGTAGTGAAATGAATATTTTGCCTGTATAAGAAATAACTTTTCTATCTTTAATTCTGTAAATACTGTTTTTGCATGACCTTGTTGGTTATAGCGAATTGTAGCTGTTCCGCTCTTGGTGGAATCCGGGATTGTCTAACTCTTACTGTCTAAAACCCACAGTGTGCCTTGAGTTGTCCTTTTTGCGAGGGTTATGCCCTTTCGAATAATCCGCAGCCCTGGCAGGCGTTGGCCCTAACTAGCTTCGTCAATTTTGCTGACATTTCATTGAGGCGCGCTGATTGACCTTGCGGCTGGATGGCAAGCAACCCGTTGCTCACCGTCCGCATGCCTGCACTCACGATGGCCGAAAATTTTCCTGAGATCGTTATTACTAAGAAGTTAATACAGGCACTAACAATCTAAAATAATTTAATGTTCTATAATTGCTACAGAGCCTTGGTGAACACTCATCAGTCGCTGGTGTTCCTGATACATAACGTGGTGGGCTACCTGCTCATGCTAGCTGTCATGGTGTACAACGTCCATCTGTTGCTCGCCGTCGTCTTCGGGATGATGCTGGGTAAGTGGGCTTTTTATTTATATGGTCTTCTTACTTCTTGTTCTTGATACAGAATATATCTATATCTACTAAAATGCATAAGTAATGATCAAACCAAAACTAAATTATCCTGAGTACCTAGTCAGCTAGTCTAGTTTGGGGCTCGTGGGTAAATAATAATAAGTTTGTAACAGGGCTATAGGTAATATTTGAAGCTACCCATAATGGTTTTCATTTGTGCCGCTGAGTTGGGAGCCTCTGGTCTCGAACCACGAACTCTTAACGAGATCTGTTTTACGACCTAAACTGAACTGTTAATTAAATTTATTCCCTCAATAACTGAAACCCTTGTCCCCAGGTTACTTCCTATTCGGCACGAAGTTGACTCGTCTTCAGATGCAGTGCTTCAGCAGAAAGCGAACGGTCATCTGCACGCCGGAGTGCGACGACACTGGTAGTTCTTGCTTGTTTCCTTTATTTTGTATTTTTTTCTATTTGTGCTTTTGTGAGCTTTGTTAATTGCCAGATATCTATTATAATCAACTTTGGTTAATTTTGCACTTTTGTAAGGGTACTCAATCACGGCATACAGATTTTCAAAACTTTACCTTGTATTATGACAAGTTATCTTCTAATACGGTAGCAAGTATAGTCACTGTTGTAGCCCTCACGTTTATTCTCATCCTTAGTGATTACATACTAATTTATTATTATGTAAATCATTGTCAATATTAATATTATATTCTAACTCTAATAGACAGGTGGTTATAACGCGCACGAGTGTTTGGACTAATTCTATTATTATGTTATTCATTATACACATTTCTAAGCATTTCTTTTGACGGTTGGCGGAATGTTTGAGCGATTGGAGCTGCGTGTCTGTCGTGGGTTCGATTCCCGCACGGGTCTCAGTGTCTGCGTTTATGTGAATTAACTTGCACTCGCGATACCGGTGTAATTTCTAGTGTGGAGCAATGTTTTTTTCCCAAAAAAATCATGTTTTTGCAACTGCGCTGCTTCGTTAAAGTTACAAAATAGCTGTATAGATTTGACAGTTACTTAAAGCTGTCACAAAGGCAGTTGTTTAAATTTAGAACACTAATGTCAGAATCTATTGAAGCATGAAATGCACAAGAGATCATTAAGAACTCTTTATCTTCATCGCAAGAAAGGTGAGCGCCTAGGTTTTTATTTTTGAAACAAAACTATTACATAACTTATTTTTTAAACTTTATCCGCTATAAGGAAAAATATGACACGAAAATTGGCATTGAAGAGTATAAGTTTTTTCAGATTGAAAGTTATATCGAGCACAAGACTTGTAATAAAAGAAAAATGATGTCAAATCAAGCTAGCAGTACGAAAAAATCAAACAGAATTCGCCAAAGACATAAAAATAAATCGATGCGGCCAGCTTGCGGCTTGCAGGAGCTGACGAGTTCTGCAAATAGGCAGAAAATATAAAAAGACATAGATATTGGCCGCACAGTACCTCTGTCTCTTTCTACAGAGTTATCCATTATACGAGGGTTGTTCAGTGCATTCTCAGCCACACATCTAAATACGCCATCTCGCTCTAACAATTAAAATCTATATCTTCCTTCCTTCCTCCCCAATCCCTGCTAAGATCGTTGCAACACGGAGAAGTGTAGCTGGGAAGTGTGCGAAGGCAAGCTCTGCAAGAAGATGGACGCCGTCGAACTGCAGCAGACAGACCACACGCTACTTCAAGACGAGTACCAGAGACATTAATGTAACACACCCTTTGATTCTTCAGTAGATAACTTCTTGGTGACTTGGAGTAGGCGTAGATTGTCGTATAGTTTGTAGTTGTCATTCGCTTTGTGCTTAATCCTTTCCCGCTTCAGCGCTGGTCAGCGGTCACAGCTACATCGTTATCGAGTCATATAGTACAGTAGTTTAGTGGTGGTCATCGAAATGGTTGCAAATTTATAGTAGCTTATTCAGTTTAACATGTTTTTTTTTCCTTATTAGGTTCTCTGAAATAATCAGGGGTTAGTATAGAACTGTGGATTTATTTGTTGTGCTGTTAAAATTCGTCTTAAAAGATTCTTAAGAAAAATTTTTTGGTTCTATTTTTTTAGCATCTATTGTCTCTAGTCCCAACTTCTTGTCGGACGATTATTTCCATAAAAATAAATGAGATTTTTGTCCAGAAACTTTATAGATAGAGCTGAATGGAGCTAGCCTAGTATTTGAATCGTCAATATCTTAGTTACATAGCTGTAGGTGTTCCCATTGCCACTGAGAACAACGATACTTGCTTTAAGCAGAGAAAGAGACATTTTTGTCACAATTTTTGTCAGTTTACACAAATGTGAAGATCCTATTATTTTTCATGACGCGAAATTATGTTTTATGCATATTAACTTGTATGTTTGATTAGCTGTGTATTTATTTAAATACAAGTAACATTGAAAGAATAATCAATATTAATTATTTGTCTTTTTTTGCAATATTTTAGCCATTTTTATTTGCGAAGCGAATGTAAATAAGGAACACATGTCTTTTATACGTATTATAACACCACGTATTCTTTTGATATATTTATTATCATTCAAATATGTAACGACGAGGCCATATACTGTATTGAATCCACCTGCAGGATGACTTGCTAAATTTGCGTACGAATGAAGTTAATTTTGAAGTTTTTCTTAGTCCACGTATACAATTTATTAAATTGTTTTTAACATTTTTTTCTACACACTATTACAGTTAAAAGATCATGCTATTATTTACCTACACGGCACGTATTAGTACATCAACATTTAAAACATAGACCACCGCCGTCCGTAGTTGCAAATTAACATTACACTAATAAAAGCTCAAACCATTTACTTACGACAGTATCTTATCTCTTCTCCAGCCGAAACCTCAACGCCGCCTCTACTCGACTCCTCAATGAGTTCAGAGTCCGACTTCTTCATCTGCCAGACTCGCACCTGCATACAGCCCTCACATTACTTCCCCGCCACCTCACAAGATGGCAGTTCCACCGAACAGAACGCCACCTGTTACTATGGCGCGAAGAAGTGTCCCTCAAGAGTTGCCAGAGCAAGGAAACTACAAGCTTCCACATCACACTGCCATCACGAAAGTGAAAAAGAAGACAGTCCTAGCGTAGAAGATGTCCAATTACTCCGGACGGAGCGCCAAGGTTGTTGCAAAAAGAAGCAAGAACCGCCCCCCGAAGAAAAATGCTGTAAAAAGGAGACCACTGTGATCGTCCATGTGCCTAGTCAGTCATGTTGTAAGGATGAAACTTCTGAAGAACAGCGTCAGGAAGTTCGGGAACAAAGTCCGCAGATTACTTGCTGCCATAGTGTGTCTGCACCTAGTGACAGTCAGGAACAAATTATCAAGTGAGAGTGAGAGACAGACTATGGATTAAGAGAGAGAAATGATATTAGAGGCTTTTGTATTAGGCGTTACGCTGTTTTAGGTGTCCGTGTGCGCGCGTTTGTGAGTGACTGTTGTTTTATACATTTTAAGATTTCGAAAAGTTTTTCTGAAATTTAGTCTTCCAATGCATAGCATCTCGATGGAGTATTAATAATGTGATTTGGTTGATAGAATAGAATTCTATTGTTTAGTTAAATGCGATGACAAACGTGCCCACACAATACGATTCTGTGATACATTCATTCTGTTCTTTGTCTGACTATAATAAAGAGCATTAAGATTCTGACTATGAAAGGCATTCAAAACAGTAAGACGTCATTTAGTTTTAACAAATCGGACGATAAATGATGACAAGTAACATTTAGTATTTTTTTATTTGTACAGAAATTTAATATTTTTTGTTAGATATAGATTTTTAAGTTTTTGTATTAGCATATCATTGTTTTATATAGACTAAAGTACGCGTCGGGAATATAGCGAAACTTAGAGGTTGTCGAGGTTGCACATTGTGATTAGTAGGAACTACTGCTCTTCTTCATGATGATGCATCAATGTTCTGTTTGGAAATCCCTCTATCGTTTGCCTAGCAGATTATAACTTAAAAACAGCAACTAATTGTCGTGTTACAGTTATTTAACCGTCGAATTTAATATAATAGGCTTCGAAGGAAGTTTTGCGATCAAGACTCAAAAAATGAAAAGCGCATTATTGTACAGTAGAAATAATATGTTGCGATCCAAATTAATCATGTATTATAATAAATATTTTCCTTGCCATATTCTGATGTGATTTTTGCTAGATAAATTGCGTTCTCTTTTAAAACGATAGATAGATAGATAGATAAATTCTTTATTGTACACCAAAAATAAAAATTACATAAGAAACTTAAAATTAATAGGGTGTCACAATGGGCGGTCTTATCGCTAAAAGCGATTTTTTACAGACAACCTTTGGATGGATTTGACCGAGGAGGAGAAAAAGATACGCAGGTAGTTCGTGGTGTACCATTTACATATACACAATACATAAACTAATAAATTACATATATTATTAATAATATAATATATATAAATATATATGTATAATTATAAAAGCAGAGAAATTCTGTACGTAATGACAAACATTCAGGAGGAAAGATAGTGATTAGTAACTTCATTTTTAAAGGTTGTGAGTGTTTGAGCTTGCCTTACCAACACGGGCAAAGCATTCCACAGCCGCACAGCCTGAACTGCAAACGACTTATCATAGAAGTCGTCAAACGTCACTTTAACCTTTGCATAATTATTCGTAAGACCCTTCCTTCGCAAATTTATAACAAATACTTATGCAACTACCTACGAACAACACAAAATAGACGCTAATTTTATTTATGAAATAAGCTCAAAAGACTGCAGATGTCGCTAGTTGCCTGCACACCTGTTTCCTTCGGCGTTAGTACTTTTTTGAACGTTAGAAAATATGCTCATTTTTTTAAACCGAATTGATTATTATTTGTGTTTTCTTCAAGTATTGCAAAGTGTGTTCATTGTAATATAATGTTGGCTGTACCTTATTTATAAATCATACGTAATTTTGCTCCAAGCGACAATATTAGTTAGTGAATCGAAGTGCCTTGAAATGAGTTGCGTTGTGCCAATTTTTTTGTGTATATTGAGTGAGGCACCTTTGTAATGTTGTTGTTGGATAATATAGATGAAATATTTTAGTTTTTATGTGGTTTTATTTTCTCTGACCTCAATGGAATGGTCTTTTTTTTAAGGTAGGAAATCTTCGAATGACTTCCCGCTTTATGGCGGAGCAGAAGAACATCTGTTGCTTCTATGCTTGCGTTCCAGGACTCCGAGTTTCCATTTCGGAAGTCAACCTATAGCTCCAGCAAGCTGGGCACATATGGTTTTGCTGACGTCTCTTAGAGGCGCGAGTGGAACACCACGGCGACTATTATAAGGGCTATATTTTACCGAGCCACCATGACCAGTCGTTGCTACCAACAAAATGTATATAGTTCTATAGGGAGTCTGCTTGGTGAGCTGGTGTCTGTTTGATGGCGCGAACCAGCTCGGTCGTGTGGCGACCCTGGTGTCTGTAACGTGTTTAATTTGGTAGCTTAGGGCTATATTTCACTTGGACATCATTTCGGCGCAACTGGTCGTGCCGTCATGATGTCTTGGTGAGATAGATGTCTGTCTAAATAAAAAACTAGTATTTCTTTATAATACTTTATTTATCATCATGAATATAATAATAGAACATTAAATGAATGATATTAAAATAATGCCTAAACCTAACTTACGACTAACATTTTTGTTTCAACATAATCACAATAATGCGGCGGGCGCGGCAGCTACCTCCCTATGTACACAGCAATAGGGTCTAAAATAGCGAGATTCTAATATTTTAAGACATTTACTGGTGGGGTTAGTATCTCTACTCTTATAATGTAGAATATATTGGCTCGTGTACACAATGGGTTACATTTATGAATCCTTTAACCTTTATGGATTGGTCAGACTAGTGTTTTCGTGTTCTAATCGCCAGAGTCGTGTATTTGCGACTGAATACACCATCTCGTTTAGCTCTGCAATCCCCATAGGTGAAAAACTGACGAGATGTGAGAATTAGGTCGTGGATGTGCGACCCTGGCGGAATAAACGTGAAAGTGTTTGTCGGATATATCCGAAAAAGATGTTGCTTTAAATGTTACAAGCATGAAGTCTATTTTTCTCGTACAGGAAATTATTAAATAACTTCTCTCTGGATGGAGCGAGGGGGATTGTCAGACTAACTGACTAAAACCCGCCCTGCTCTTTGAGTGTTAGAGCTGTGGTGGGTATTTCAAACACTTCTGCAACTCTACTTGGGTTGACGATAAGGCCTTGATCACATGTACCGAGTAAACGGGCGAAACAGTGCTCTCGGCCGAGAGACAAAGCGCAGTGTTCGGCGGAGCGTTTATCTCTACAACTCGCTTAAATCACTGTCTCGGCCGAGCAACATTTTACTGTCTAGCTCTTCACATATCACACTTACCTTTTACCCGGTAAGTGTGATCAAGGCATAAGAGCTGTCTTTGGAGATTTAAAAAATCAATACAATACTAGGTATTGCAGCATTGTGTACATGATTCAACTTTAGCTTACAACAATCGTGTGAATCTTACAATAAAACATAACTATACACGCAATATTCACTATAAATGTGGTACAAAGTTATACATAATTATTTTAAAATATCTAATGTGTTGTTTTAACGAAGACTGAGTGGAAAATGTTTCACATTGAGATAAAAGTTTTGAACTTTGTTTTGTGGAAGTACTGCCTTTTCGCATTATATGGAAGCAATGTTAGTCTTTTTGATTTTTTTTTTTTCATATTTGGTCATTGTTCCATAGAAAATAAAAAGATTAAGACACAAAAAAAGTAATAAAAAAATAATTCATCAATACATCGCATCCTTAAAACAAATGTACTATGCTGATTTTTCTTGTAATTATATTTGGTTTTATTAGTCAGTGTAGTTTGACACTATCTACCGCTCCGCCCAAGTTCGGGGGATGTCATCTTGATGATTTTTAACTACCGAAAAAAAAAAAAACATTTTGTAATCCGATTGATATTTGAGGAAATAGTTGATATTTACCAAAGGCGTAAGCTACATTGTATGAATCCAAGAGCTGTCACCTATCTGTCTATCTATAATCCTAGAGCAGTGTTGTAGTGTACATTGAAAACTTTAAAACATTCTTCTGAAAAATCACCTTTTTGGTGGCTTTTTTGTTTTAAGGATGCGAAACGTTTTAAAACAATAATTATTTATGTAAATCCTGTCTAAAGACACCACCGTAACAACAGTAAGCCTCGAACACATTAGGAAATAAAACGTGTCCAAACACGGCGCGCCGCAATGCTGTTAAATTGTCCAACACCATGTCCCGTAAATCTTGTGCAAAATTGTGGGGGTACAAGCAAGCAGCGACCTTACTACCACTAGACGTCTAATAACACGACACATGTCTGTCAACCCATGATGTCTCGACCAATCAGAACGCAGTACCCCTCCCCCATACCAAACAGAACGCAGTACCCCGCTCCCCGTACCTCGGCTAGTTGACAGAATTGTTTTGGTGCGCTAGTTCAAGCATGAGGCGTCTAGTGGCTGTAAGGTCGTTGGGTACATGATGCGGTACACTGGGCAACGTTGACCTTTCACGTAGGTTGCGCGTGTTGGGGTCAGTTTGTCCCTCAATGTATCTGAGGCTTGATTCTCAGCCATATTTCGGCATATTCCTTAGTTTTACACACGTCAGACTAGAATATTGTTTAAACATTTCAAACAATACTGCACTATGTATAATCTTATTTTCATAAACACTGGCCAATTTACTGCTATCGTTAATACAGAAACAAGATCATGTGATTGTCAATTTTATTGACAGTAATGGGAAGAATAGTGATAGAACAAAAAGAACTTATTTCGTTCACTGTAAAGTTTAGTATCTTGTCAAGTGAACACTTTTATACTATTAAAGATTTACAATAGAGAATATTCATTTTAAATAAAATACATTTTTAGATCTGTAGCGACATCTATGGCGCCACATAAGAACTAATCCTGCATCGCGCAATCAAAGTTCTCCACGCGATTTGAATATTAGTACGACAGCCCAAAGTCATCTATCGGGCAGTTGCCCACCAGACCATATAACCTGTCTGGTCGGAGGATGCTCGCTTTTCAACGGAGGTTCGCGGGACTTTACTCTCTGTTCTGCATACCTTCAAAACTCTTATTAGAGCTACAAATATGAAAGAATTTTGAAAATATCTTCATCAATAAAGAGGAAAAATATATCTCGTTTGCTTTTCTATCAATTTTGATATTGATTTCACTGTTAGTATTTTATTTGTAAATTTATTGACAAACTGGTTAGCTAACAAATATCTTTTTTCTTCTCTATTATATCTTTTGTGTTACGCATCTCTTTATCATCAGGATCTGAATAACACCTTGCCCTATCAAAGACGATATCAAATACTTATTTGTATACAACATACAGAATGGCCCATCTTTCATTAACGGATGGCCAGCCGCGCCCAAGTCTGCGAGGCTTCTTCAAAATAATTAATAATAACGATAAAGTTTAATAAATATGGCGGTTGCTGTCACAATACCTTGATCGTAATAACGTGATACAGGACAATTTCGTGAGCACCCCATCTCTTAGTATAGCATGGTAATTCATTCGTCTACTTGATTATCCCAACAAAAATTTATGTTGGGCTCCTGTCAATATTTTAATTTTACATAAATAATGTCAAAATAATAATATACCTACATATTTACAACAACTTTCTCACATTATTGTGTCGTCATGTGTATTATTTTTCATATCTATTTTTTTTCTGTAAAGTCTATTGTCCACGGACACGTAGTTTCATAGACGCGTATTCTTCATTATACGTCTACTCACAGCTTACATACAAAATCATGAATCTCTGTCGACGAATCGACAGAGTCGTGTCGTTGCAGATTCGTCGATAGTTTCATAGTTTTGAATGTAAGATTCACGCAGGCGTACACTAAGCGTATGATGACGGATACGCGTCTATGAAGCCACGCGTCCGTGGATAGTATGCCAACTTGAATGGTGCATGGTGTCATGCATACTGATGATTCTAATTAATTCTAATCTCTCGGCAAAAAATCGTCCAATATGAAAAACCACGCCAAACTGTAGAGATGAAAGCACTGTCATTAAAACCTATACAATATAACAAAATAAATTCTTAATTTACATGAAACCTTAGTCAACAGCTAGGAAGAAATTATTCACATTGGAATGAAACCAAGGTAAAGTTAGTGCGGGAAGACGGGTGACAAGACCAGTTCACGCTACTGGATAATCCCGCGTGGGATGCGGGAAAAAATCCGCTCAACTTTCTTGTACAGAGACGTACAAATCGCACGAATATTCGCAAATCTTCCATCTTTAAAGGTTTGACCACTCTTTAAACATGACATATCGAGTCTTAACTCATTTAGCGCCACTGTACTCAATTGGGTACGACCAAATAAATTCAGAGTAATTATAATTTTTAAAATTCTTTGTTTGATATATACCGCTCTTGTTATCTGTAGTTTAGTAGTTTATTAAATATTTAAAATTGAAGGAAATAACATTTCAAAAAGAATGCGTCCGTCGGCATAAAATGGAATCTTTGTATGGTTATTGAACGTATTATAATCAACTAAAATACTGCTGTACTCAAATGAGTACAGTACTTACTTTTATTTGGTTAGACAGTTTATGTTTCGTGGCTAAACAGTTGACTAAGACGACGCTATACAAAGCTGAACCTTTTCTAAACCTCGAAATGCCATACTTACGGTCGGGTACAGTAACACAGTTACCTAACGGACCTCTCGACCCAGGTGAAGAGAGCGTGTCAAGTGTGAACATAGGACCTTGAATACAAGGTAACTTTGCATAATTTTGTGGTCAAAATGAACATTCTCAGATTCATTGGGGTTTTTGTCATGGCGGTTGCAATTTTCGGGAATAAATTAATTGTTTTTCACCGTGACACGCGCCATTCACGAGCTACTTCTATAACAGACTATGCGCCGCACCGCACAAGAGACGGCAGGTCTCGTGTACAACGCGGACACACCCGAATGTCGGTAGTTAGCTTTCAGTACTCTATACACAATAAGTTAGTTTAATCCTTACATACAAAGAATATCAGACATAATTTACTTATGATAAGATTAGTTAGTAGCGTTTACACATAACTAATGACCCCTCCATTAAACACTAGATGGGTCAGCGCCGTCTACTTAACGGTAAAGCTAAAGTAACTTATCCCAAATAGCTTTTATCAGTGTTTTGTTTTATATTACTCTGATATTTCATGACTTTTCTTGAGTAGTTATAAAATGTTGATAATGAAATTGAAACTAATATCTTTTGACTTTCATTAGTTACTAATATTTAAAATTATTATTATCGTATTATACCTGGCCTGCGAGAGCAGTGGTGGCCGAGTGGTAACGGGCCCGACTTACAAGCTGTATGAGCTGTTTTCTTCGTGTCCTGCCGCGACCACGTCGTGCGATTTCAGGACACTAATTTTATGTTGAAACACAGGTTCAAAAAAAAAAAAAACTGGTAATAATACATTTGAGAATAGGAACTTTCGCTCAACCGTCAAATTGACGGCGCTGACCCGTCTACTGTTAAGAGAAGGTCAATACCCATACGATAATTTACTTATAAAATATTTGACTACATTTATGTTAAATAAATAAACGTCGTTAAACTTAAAGCTCACTACCGACGCCAGGCCAACGATCACAGACATTAAAGTCGTTTGTAAAAAAATAAAATTATAACCAAATTACAACAAACATCACCTATGTTACATCTTTAACGTTAAAGTGCAAAATTTACTCAAAACCTTACGACTACCGACATTATAATATATCATCATAATCTTGTGTAATCTTTAGCTTACAAAGTGAATTTTCTATTCACTGGCAATACTTTTAAAACGCTACGAAATTGAAATAGGATTCTTTTTTTTTTATACAGGGTTTAAGGGACAGACCTCCACAAACTTTAAGGGCTTGCTCAGTAGACAAAACTTAACAACTTTCCACAAGACTATTTTTCCAGGCAAAACAAAAAAAAAACGTCCTCTCCATACAAACTATCCAATCAAGTTTTTTATTTTGTATGGTGAGGCTGATTTTTTTATTTTTCTTTTCCTGAAAAATTCTTGTGGGCAGTTGTTCAGTTTCGTCTACTGAGCAAGCCCTTACAAGTTTGTGGAGGGCTGTAACTTACACCGTGTATAAATTACAAATGAAGATTCTTCACATATACCAGCAGATTTCATCCGATGCATCAATACATTTGCTACAAGAAACCTAGCCACAATGTATAAAGAGCATAAATTCATACATTTCTTAGTCATATTCATCAACAGAGACTTAAAAAACGAGGGTCAAACAAAACAGCTACAGTGCAGGGTCTAATATCCAAAAGCCTAATAAGCTACGGGCATACATTCTGTTGTGATACTTACCTGTGTGCTACATACATATTAAGATCGAAATTGAATGATCAATTTTGTTAATGTCGATCATGCAATTTTGACAGTTGCGGGAAGACGGTGATAGTTTTATTAATATTTTTCTGACACTAGCAATCTTTGGAATTTATCCGATCATATCTTTATATAAAAGGATTTATATCCTAGTATGGTATAGTGGTTTTATAGTATATACAGTACTGACTTACTCAGTGACTGATCAACGCTCAGTCCTTAAACCTAGAATGCTGAAATTTTGTACAGATATTCCTTTTATTGTGTAGTTACACAAAGAAAAAGAAAGGATTTTTCAATATTCACCCCCTAAGGGGATTTAACGAAGGTATGTTTGTATGGAGACATCTGCCTTCACGCGGGCGCAGCCGCTAGCAGAAGCTAGTGTAGAAATAAGAAACAGTGTCAAACAGTGTAAAATGATTGTCTGTCAAGTCCAGAAGAATACAAATATCTCTATAGTTCAAATTCCAACAGAGTTGTAAAGCAATCTTAATAAAATATTTTGAATAACCAGACACAATTATAATATTAATTATATTATCTAATCATAATCTACTATTACAACTCCGAAATCAACAATATTCGCAAGCGACCAGGGACCGCACAAGTCAATATGAAAATTAACACAAACACATAAGGTATAAAATTGTTTGACACATTGTCCTGCTACGGCCCTGGGTCTGAAATAAATTTGTTATGTAATAAATAGCTACACACGACAGGATTTGGTCCGACCGACCCTGTTGCTGACCAAATCGCGTCTGATTTGGTCGGCAGTATATGTCAGCGAGGTCCTCTCACGTGTAGGGCGTAAATGCGAGTTAACGGGGTGTTATTCTTACTCCGGAGAGCGAGGAGCGTTCAGGCCATCAGCTCCCAGTACTGCATCACTCGCTCACCAGGCGGCGCCGTCATGCCCTGCGGCCGTACGAAATTCATTTCTATTGTTTTGAACCTCTTCTTTAGTTCAGCGTCGAAAGACTGTAAAGAAATTATTGCATTTATTTTTGCAAGTTTGGCCATGAATCAAATGATATTTCAACCATTTACAGGTACTTTTAAGTCAAGAAAAAAATATGATGCTAATTACACATTCCAAAGCGGAGTTCTCTATGAATTAAAATATTAGCAGTGAACCAGTTTTGGACCTGCATCAAGTATCGTCGGCAAACAACACCGCATTAAGTGTGTTTTGTAATAAATGATATACCCTTGAAACTGAAATTAAAAAGGGACCTAAAATAGAGCCTTGAGGTAACCCTATCACTGTCTGTTATTAAAATAAGATTTTACTAAACTTAGCACTGTTTTACTCAGTTTTTACTGCTCAAGTTTCATGAACCAAACGATCAAACGCCTTAGATAGACCTCAAAAGATGCCTATAGCATCTTGTGCCTCTTCTCACGCATTAAAAATGTGTTTTAGTACATCTGTACCTAACTAAGTCGTTTATTACAGAGGGGCTTGAGTATTGCACCTCAAACAGAAGACAATGACGACATATTGTATTATACTGACCGCAGCTAAGTCAGGAGGCGCCAGCGCGATGGGCTGCGCGCGCTCCGTGGCCGCGGCCAGCACGTGCGAGGCGGCCAGCGCCAGCGCGGGCGCGGCGTGGCGCCGCAGCGCCCACACCTCCCACAGCGACGAGCCCAGCGCGCGGGACGTGCGCGCGCAAGTCTCTTCCATTACGTACGGGTCGTTAGACACTGAAGTGCAAAATAACATCACTTGCTATGTGATTAACAAGGTTTAAAGACCGCAACTGGGTAAATAGAACGCCCAAGTGATTTCTTATAAAAGAGCACCGTTGCAGCTCTTGGCGCGGGCACCGTTAAGTTGAACAAGCGACATTGCGCTGATTATAATCCAGTTTCCATAATGGGGGGAAGGGGGGTTAGGGCGAGCCCATCACACACGCGCTTTGTCCCCGTCGCAGTCTTTACGCAGTTTCGGCCCTAAATTGCAATTATTAACGTAAGCTGACATAGAGAGTGGACTTACAGAATTTAAACAATACTTCACGGTTCTAATTTGGTGATGTAATGGCAAGGCTATACTGGCCATGAAATGAAGTAACTCACTGATGTGCGGCGTGTCCTCCAGGCAGATCATCCGCTTGAGCGCGGGGTGGCGCAGCAGCAGGTTGGCGACGAGCTGCAGCAGCCCCACGGCGTCGTCGGGAGACGCCACCAGGGACAGCCGGGACAGGCGCTTTGCGAATGCGGCTACTAAGCTTTCGGGCAAGTGACTGTGGAACGATGGACCTAATTAGCATTGTTTGAGGCGATAAAGACAATTTCTTACAACAACAGGACGTTAGTACTGATATTATGTTTCAAATAGGTTTTTAAAAACTATATAAAATTTTTCCATCGGTTTAAACTGGATGAGGCTGGAACTAGATTATGGTTTATCCCTTTAATCGTCGATCGAATCGAGTCAGATTGGACTAATGAGTGTTCTATTCGCCAGTGTCCTGTGTTTGTGACTGGTTACTCCATCTAGTTTAGTTCTTCAATCCCCATAGGTGACAGAAGAGCTGACGAGATAGAGTATTTGGTCGTGGACGTACGATCCTGGCGGAATAAACGCGAGAGTGTTTGTCGGATATAATTATCATTGTCTACGTTGGTCAAAGAATTAACCTCTCGAACGTTCGCGAACTTTCACCCTAAATGCCCCCCGCGGCGAGGATTTTTCGATTATTCTTTTTTTTTGGTTTGACCTTGAGAAAAACGCAAATTTCGTGGTTATATTGATAATTATATGCAATAAATTATACCTTCCCGGAAAGCCCATTAGTTTTCCTATCGAACTGTGTAAGATTATAAATAAATGAAACTGACCTGACTTCGTAGCGACGAGATAAATTGGCATTTTGCAAATTTTCTTACACATAACCTTTAACTTTCTCACATTACACCAAAACCACACACATATTCTCGAAAAAAACACTTGAATACGATAGTCCATATATTTGCGCAAAAACAATATTACTCATATCACATCAAAACACAATAATTACACGACACAATCACTTTTTCCGGAACTCAACAAAAAGCCGCGCCATTACTGGCGCGCATTTTGTAAACACTGACGAGATAGGTACATCGCGGCGTACTGTTGCCAGAACTTTGGCGCCATTTTTACCGGTTTACTTTCTTTCAACAACGATTATGATAACAATATGCAATTATATCACTTTGTAGTAACTTCATTATGTTTATAGGTAAATAAACTAACAACTTATGTAGATTTCAAAGCATTTCGAGATAAATTTTGCACTAAAACAAGTCGAAACACGACGGTCATGACGGAAAAAAATACGCATCTTCACAAGTTTCGTCACTTTTTCACTGGCATATTTATTACTTTTCCAAAAACAAACACTTGCAACGTAATCTACACTTATTTCTCAGTAATTCTATATAAATCTTATAAGATTATTCACAGTTTTCTAATTGGAAACATGATTTGCGTCCGCACGCAACCACACGCAACAATGACGCCAAAAAGTGACAGATAGCTGAATGACGGATCACTTTATTTTTTTCAATCTTCTTCATTCCATGTATCGATATTGCCAATGGAAAATATTTTAATAGAAAGCGAATGAACTATTCTGTTCAATCGACTAAAGAACGGGTTGCAACTTGAAAATATACGTCACAGAAAAAATATCCAATCGGTGCAAGTCACTCTCGTACACCCGTGTGTACAATTGCGCGATGGGCACTCAACTCTCTCGTACACACGGGTGTACGAGAAACGCGCGAGAGGAAATGATAAATTTTTATTTTCATCTGGCAATTTATTAAATCAATGCAGCCAACCTAACGACGACGTTAAGGTAGTGACACACTATACTCACGTGGAGCTAAGGAAGATATCGGCGAGGTGCAGCAGCCGCCGCTTGTAGCGCGTAGCGAACATTTCGGGCTCAAACATGGCGTACAGGCGGTCGTACATGTCGGGGTAGTCGATGTTGTGGCGCCGCACTAGCTCCAGGACTCCTTGGAGCGCTAGCATGCTGATGGGGCCACCTGATCATAGAGATTATGACGTAAATAGGCGCGGGAATTCTAATGGAGTGGTAACACGGTGGTGGTAATAATGATGTCAATAATCGGCTCATTTTTTTTTCTTTTCTAATTTTCTATAACCTATCAATCTGTTTAATATACAATGGGTCATGAAGCTCGTGATTCATGGAGCTATTATAACAGGCATCTCCAAAGTAAGCTTCATTGAGCTTGGCTACGTGGTGAAGGTCTTAAAAGTGGTCTATCAGGGCACGAATGCTGTCTTTTTAGACAAATTACGACCAATAAAAAATCTATTGTAGCCAAATTTTTGAGTTTTGGAAAAAGAGATTGCAAATGAAAATTTTGCACAAATTAGTCATGGGTGCAATAAACAGTTTTTAAAGGATGCTGAAATCGAAAATAGAATAGGACTCAAAATATAAGACAGTTTTTTATTTGGAAACTGAGCCAATCTCGACTATTCTGCCAGTGTCTGGTGGTGACGGCAGCGCCGTGAGGTCATCATCATCATTTCAGCCGACATTCATCCACTGTTGGACATGGGCCTCTCCTTTCCCCTACGCCGTGAGGTGAACTGTCGAAATTTGCACTTTGTAGTAGATCTAAGGTGTTAGTGGCTGTAAGGACGTTACAAAATTCTACTTTTACTTGAACTTGGGTTAGTAGACTCACCAGCATCCAAACTATCGCAGAGCATATCAGTGGCGAGGTGCGGGCGGGTAAGCAAAGGCATCAGCCGCTCCACTAGCAGCAAGAGTGCGCGGCGGTGCGTGCGCGAGTCCTCACACAGCGGCCACTGGCAGGCGAAGCCCCAGCAGCGGTTGGCGTAACGGCGGCACACGCCTGGGTTGTACGGGAATGGGGCCTTGTCTACAGGACAAAAACTAAATTATACTCTGTTCAAAATAACATCAAGGTAGGCGCCAAATAAAACGGAATTGACCCTCCTACATTTATTGACATTCTTAATTTAAAAATCGTATTAAACACAAGTCGTGAGCCTTTACCTTTTCTGAAAAACAGTTCATTGTTGGTTTTTTGGATACCTTCGATATATTGGAGATATTAGAAAAGGTCAATATAATTTATTTTAAGTTTATCTGGCGTTTGTTTTCATGAATGTCTATACAAGGGTATAGACATTTATGAAAACCTTTTATTATTGTCCGTTCAATAGATTTTAACTTTTATTACGTTGGTTGCAAGACGAATGGCAGCTGCAGTAAAAAGTTGGTATTGTAACCACTCTTTTGCTTTTAATGCCATCCTTATGCCTACGAAATAGAAGTTAAAATCGGTTGAACGAACAGTAAAAAAGGTTTCTTTAAATGTATAATCTTAACGTGAATAGGCTGTAGGTAATTTTTTTTTTTAAAGTCCATCACTGTTGGATCTTTTATTCACATTTTTTTTCAATTTTATTCTGATTTTGATTGTTTTTGATACATTTGTGTTCTGATAATAAAATATACCTGTTGTAATTGTTTCAATAAAATTATTACTACTACAAATTCACACCAACTACAGTGTAGGTTCAATTTCTGACTCACCCTCTGTGCCACACAGCAGTTTTTCCTCCTTTTCCTCATTGTCTCTCTCCTTGCCCTTCCCCTTAGGCTCTGTGGCTATCTCACACACCAGCAGCTTGTCCAGCAACTCTAAATAGTTCTGCATGTATATGGATGTTGGTGACCTGAAAATGTACATAGGTATTATGGCCTTTTTTTTGTAGGAAATAATCTAATGACTTGTCGCGGTCTAGAGCGGAGCGCGAGGGCGCGTCAGACTTCTAGTGACTAAAACCACACCTATTTTCTTCTTTGCCTTACATTCCAAGACCTTTTTTGTCAGTGGGCAATATACATCTTATGACAACCCCCGGTCTTGGGTGGAGTGGGAGATAGTGTCAGACTCTTACTGACTAAAAACCCCATCCCGTTCCTTCTAGCCTTTATACCGGGGCTTGAGTTCCTTTCGGATAACCCTGGCCCCAGTAGGCTTCGATCTAGCTGGGCATTCAGCCCCTCCTGTGACATTCCAAGACCTCAGGGTTTTCTTTCGTACTACCCATGGGCCTGAGTAGGCTACTATAGTTTTGTTGATCTGCCAAGACGAGCCCAGCATAGCGCAAGGGCACTACCTACCTTTTCTAGAAGTAGGTGTTATTAGCAGTGACTTCTCATTGTCAAGAATCAGAATGAATTATTCTATAAATAATATAACTTGTTATTTGCCAGCACACAATCTGGTCAAACTTGATTGGCTTTTTGGAAAGTTGAAATGTAATTTTGCGGACTTTAAGAGAGTTTTAGATTTCAATGTTTTCAAGCTGGATTTTCATGCTTGAAGATATTGAAGCCAAAAACTGAGATATTAAATTGCATTGTTGTACAGTGTTTTTTGTCTGTTTTTTACTTACGTCTATTTTACCTTTTCAAATAAGTTTCTTACTTGCGATAAGCGAGTGTGGAGAGCACTTTCAGGCCGTACTGCTGCACATCCCTGTACTCTGTGAACTCTTGGAAGCGAGCGATGGGCGCCGACATCGACATCTCAGAGTCCAACAAAACGCTGAATATGTTCTGGAACAACAAAAAATTCAATCAGTAACAAGCAAAGCAAGCAAGTAAAAGTTTTTTGTTACACCTTTTTTCCCGGTGGGTAAAAATCACCCACCCTTGGGCGGAGTGGGTGATAGTGTCAGACATTAAACACACGCACAAACACACTTTTTTTTACTGACTAATAATCCACTCCTATTCCTTCATTGTCTTTCGTACCGGCGGCGGCGCCGAATCTTCCTTTCAGAAGCATATCTTTGGTCCCAGTAAGCTTCGACTCTGCTGGGCCACTACGGTTTGCTGACAACTCCTTGAGGCGCACGTAAAACAATACGCGCCGTCGACGACTTGGGCTCGGTCCGGACTGTTACCGGACGGCAGGCAATGGGTAGCTCACAACTTCGCAAGCCCCGCCTACGGTGGCTAGAAATCGAGATCAGAATCGCGGCGCCGACCGGGGCGTGAGCGCCGTTGGCTCACGCGTGAAGTTTGTCCATTTACAATAATAAATTTACCTTGAGTCTAATTGAAGGAAAATAATATCCAGTAGAGCCTTCCAAGGGATGTTTCCCTTCAGCCTGCATCAGTTTGCAGGCGGTGACCAGGGCCTGCAGCCGTGAACTGGTGCGACCGCGGCGGATGCACTCCAGGGCTCGCGTCTGTGCCGCCTCAAAGCACTCGCGCAGCCATCGTGTGTATTCTGCCTCTGGACTTTGGTCTGTGGAGGTTAGGAATAAGTAGTTTTATTTTCGCCAGTGATGACACCTAGTTCCTAAACGTGGTCGCTCACAATGGGCCTCATCAGAAGGCTTGAAGGGCAATGAAAAGGGTTATGCTCGGAGTCTCCTTGCGTGATCAAATCAGAAATGAAGATATCCGCAGGAGAACCAAGGTTGCCGAAATATTACGAAGAATCGCCAAACTTAGGTGGCAATGGGCAGGGCATATTGCTCGCAGAACAGATCGTTGGGGCCGAAAGGTTCTGCAGTGGCGACCGCGCAGGTACCAGAAGACGCAGCGTTGGAAGGCCTTCTACAAGGTGGTCCGATGACCTGTTTAACGTTGTAGGAATGCGATTGATGCGAAACGCACAGGACCGTTTATCGTGGCGACACTTGGAGGATGCCTATGTCCAGCAGAGGACGTCTATCGGCCGAAATGAAGATGAGTTTTATTATATTAACTAGCTTCTGCTAGCGGCTTCGCCCGCGTGAAAGATATCTCTATGCAAACTTTAGATCTCCGTTTCAATCCCTTAGGTGAATTTTGGAGAATTCTTAGTGTTCGCCGTCATAAAGGAAAGCCTTGTGCAAAATTTCACGCTCCTAGTCCCAGTAGTTACGGCTGTGCGTTGATATGTCAGTCAGTCTGTTTCTCATTTTATAAATACCTATTACCTACCAATACTTGAATGGTCCCTCCATTCAAGTATTACGTAAACACTATAGGGGGGTAGGGGGTTTTTGTTTTGCTTATTTTTATGACATGGTGGATGGGGGGGTCTAGATGGTGATTACGTGAGCAGCATATATTTTTCTTAGTTTTTTAAGAGAACGATGTCGATGTTCCAAAATCACAAGAAAATGAGCACACATCAGTGAGTAGCAAACATCCAATGTCTTTAAGATTTAGAGTCATTGATTTGTGTATCATGGACTGAGGACTGTGAATTGGAATGAATATGTCGAAATCTTAAATTCAATTTGTTTTTTCTTTTATTTCAAGCCTTTTCCTCATTTCTATCAATGTTTACGTAAGCATGGGGTGAGAGCTTTGCTTACTTTTGCTGACAAAGGGAAGGGGAGAGTTAATATTTGCAAAAAATCTGCTTACGTAATACTTGAACCACTTTTGTTCTATGACTTTTTAAAAAGAAAATACATTTACCAAAATCAAACCTTCAAGATTTCGTGTTCCATCTAACACATTTCAACTCTGTATTTTGCCGTATCTTCTTACGCCTCCCGCGGTGTTCTCGTAGTAATAGTAAGCAGGCTTTCGAAACAATGTCATCACACCTAGCACCATTTCCGTGTGCTCGACATAAGAATATTGATACACCATCATATAAAGATAATTACGTCTGCACTGCCAAATTTCGCTACAAGAACACGTATGACGCGATGCAAGCGCATGCGACCGACGACTAGTGACGGGCCGTCCGTAAATAGGTCAAGTTCATGTTCAGCTACCCTCCGTTATTGTACTATGCTTCACATAGACTTTATTTTCTGTAGGTATGAAAATCTGATGAACTAATATATGATAATTTTTTTAAAGTCATAGAACAAAAGTTGTTGTTTATGATGTTCTTAACATAGTCCTGAGAGGTTGCTAGTGTTTTACAAATAACCCCGTGTAGACTTAGCATAGCATAGTCGGCTTTATAATGTTCCCACTTTTAAGACTCAAGCCTCCTCTCTAGAAGAGGGAATGGGCCGTAATACACCAAGCCGTCCACAAGATATCTGTGTATCCAAAATATCTGGAGAAAGATGTGTAATAACATCATAATCACATAAGAGCGGTTGTATGAAGATGTATCTCGCGTTGGCCACTCTTTAGCAGGGTTTGTTGATACATTGTTTTCTCAAAATACTCTATTCAGAAACTAGTAGTTTTCTTTTTTAATTGATAAAAACTAGTGCTTGACTGCCATCCCATCTGATCGTAAGCAGTGATGCAATCGTTGATAGTGAGCACTTTTTTCACAGTTTATGAGCCTATTGCCTTGCCTTGAAGACACTCAAAATATAATCAAACGACAAGACCGCAGCAGGCAAATTGTTCCAGCAGTCCTCGGAAGACTACGTACGCGGTATAAACGACGAGGCGAAAGGCAGTCTACTTTTCATTATTTAATGAAACCTATTGTCAGCATGACCTAGGTGAACTGAGTAAATATTTATCACAAAACTACTTCAATGGCTTATTATGTTTTAACAACAATGTATGTTGATAATGTAATTCATACAGAATGATCTTTAACACAATTTCTGTATGATTATATAAACTGCATTATTGTTATAAAAGTTATTTTACTATTTTATATAGACATTTCAATTTTTTGTATATGTATAGAAGAGTAGCTGCTCCCAGCGGCTTGGCCCGCGTGGTAGCAGAAAATTATCCCAAGGGAACATACTTCCGGGATAAAAAGTATCCTATGTCCTATTCCAGGACATGGTCTATCCACGTACCAAGTTTCATCAAAATTGGTTTTGCCATTTAGGCGTGAAGACGTAACAAACAAACTCACTTTCGCTTTTATAATATTAGTAAGGCCTTATTTATGGAACTTTACAATTATTTGACTTTAAAATAATGTAGAGAGTAACTAGCTTTCCGGACTGGACTACAGTTTATATCGCGCGGGCAGAGACCCGTGCTTAGCAGTGGAATTATAGGTAGCCTATGTGTTATTCCAGTGTCTCTTCTACCTACCTACCAAATTTGATCTAAATCCGTTCAGTAGTTTTTGCGTGAAAGCGTAACAGACAGACAGACAGAGTTACTTTCGCATTTATAATATTAGTAGGGATTTAAATGGACTGTTAGAACAAATAGGTGTTTGTCATTGCGACCGAGGCGGAATTTGCATGCCCTGTGGGCGACGATGGTGTTATCGAGCCGAGTGCTGCGATGATCAATTTCAATGTGTATCAAACATCATTTTTCATTTACGAAGATATAAATAAAACGGGTCGACCCACGACTGCGGGGATCGCTTCACGCCCAGCTTGATACGACGGCGCAACAAGTACTTTTCCGCACTAGTGCGAAACAACAAGAGTAAATTGCCTAGAAGCAGTAGTGATCTCTACTGCTTCTAGGGCGGGTTTTTGAGTAAGTGTATTGAAAAACATGTTTTATTTGCAAAGTTGAATGTCAGTTCTGAATCATTTGACTGTACTGTCCTTGAGCAGATCAAATCTATACGCAATTATTATTATATTTTTAGTAATGAAACATCTGATATATGATTTTTAAAATGCATTTCTAAACTTGCTTGTCACTGTTGCAAGGACACATTGTTAGAAAATGTTGGTTGGTTTATATTTTGATAATTGAGTATTTGTATTACTTATTGATAGCTCCCACCCACCATTTCGCCCCCCTGAATTTACTTCTCCATCATCTTCATCATTTCAGCCATAATATAATCTAACTGACTGTTGGACATGGGCCTCCCCAAAGAGTCACCATAATGAGATGTCCTGTGCGTATGGCATCCATCAGATTCCCGCAATCCTCACCAGGACATTGGACCTTGCAGAATACCTTTTATGATGGGAAGTGTTCTACCTCGTTGTAAATCATTAATTTTTCAACTGCATTATCCTTTTTTTTCTTTTAAGCCATGCTATGTTAAAGTGAGCGAAATGAAATAAAAATTATTCAAATCAATCAAGCCATTTTTTAATTATAGCAAGACTTTTGAATAATAACAATCAGCTATTGATTTTCGTATTATCACATGTAAAGTTATATTTGTCAATACTAGGAAACAAATTTATTTGTAAACAATAATACAAAGCTTACATTGTTAATGTTCCAACAACATTGATAACTAACAAAGTAAAGTTAATTCACAGTATCAGAATATAAATTACATTACCAAGACATAACTTTAGCCTGGGTAATATTTATACAGATGTTTGTTGTTCATGTACTTATACATAATGATATAGTTGTTATTTCAGTAGGAAGTAAGAGAGCAGTTTCCAAGTAAACAAAGTTATAAACATTTAGTATCCAACACATAAAAGAACATGTGTGTAGGTACACAAGTATCTTGTGTACATGTATGTGACCTTGAGCCAGTGGCCCACAGATCAGAATATGGACAGCCACAGCCAAAGACCAACCATGTTCCAGCTTTGACTTTGTGTAAACCGTATTTATATAAAGCTGCACATAATGCGGCTCGTAACAAAAGGAATTACACAAGAGTGCGGCTTTGCGGCCGAACCAACCGTTTATATAAGCAAATAACGTCACATGTCGCAAAATGTGACCCAACGAGACGTATCCCGCTCGATATTCTTACTGCGCACTAGCCCACCAAATACAGGCCATCAAACGTATGAAATGCTCGACTACGGTGCCTAGATACAAGCAAAATCAATATAATTCATACAAAAATAATCTATATTATTATACACCACTTGCGACACTTACCTACTGGTTTTAGGGGGACGATTCCTTCTATCAAATCTCCACGTCGTAATAGTTCAGTAAATATCACTTCCACAGTTAGTAAT
Source organism: Mythimna lalbum (assembly GCA_949319445.1). Taxonomy (NCBI): domain Eukaryota; kingdom Metazoa; phylum Arthropoda; class Insecta; order Lepidoptera; family Noctuidae; genus Mythimna; species Mythimna lalbum. The sequence goes on from OX439346.1 coordinate 23,591,228, forward strand.
AAGGGCGTGTAATTGTCCGTTTCAGCCTGAAATACGATAAATAACCAACAATAAAAAACGTAACCTATGACGCAGTTTTCATAGCGCAATTATTACCACCCTGTCGGGTTTGTGCTTACCTCGAACATCTGTAAAATATCGGCAAGATTATTGGCATGTTTCCTAGAATTCAAAAACTCATTTGCTTTATTGCGTAGCTGGGCCGAAATCATTTTTGATAAATTTGGTTGCACAGCAGCCATTTTTGTATTGAAAAGAATTTGTCAGATAGACGGGCGAACGGAAGGCAACATCAGAACTTAAAAAAAGCAAACGTGCGATTGCGATTCGTTCGTAAATAAGACCACTGACAATATAAAGTTGTAAAGTTAGTTTCTGCTCTATGGTCGTAAACAAAACTGACAAGTTTGAGGTTATGTGTCAAATGTGCTGACAGGTTAGCGGCATTTGTTTTGAAAACTGATTTCCTAGAATTTACCAATTATAATTAATTTAAAAGTTGACAATGGACGGTGATTTATATGATGAGTTTGGTAACTATATCGGGCCGGACCTTGAGTCGGACTCCGATGACGAACAGAGTGTGTACGCCGATAACAGAGACGCTGACGAAGATGCCATGGATGACGATGAAGACGGGGACGCGGAGCCTGAGGTGGCGCCCATGTCCGTCGTCTTACACGAAGATAAACGGTACGTAGGCATGTTAACAGCTAGGAGATGAAAAAGCCCTTATTCAGGTGCTGGTCTACAGTTGTTTACAAAGTCATAGGTTATTGATTGTTTTTGATCAAAACATGGACAAGTACTTTTGTACTTTTCATTTAAGTTATAAAAACATCCAACGTTCTAATGGCACATCTAATATTACATACAACAATCTGCCTATCAGTTACCCAACAAAAGTGGGAGTAAGAAAAACCCTCAATCGCCCGGATGTCCTGTGCCCATCTATTTGTGCAGACCACCAGGTAGTATGGCCAACTATATTGTTAAAAACCGTAATATACTGTTTTATACTACAGTATACTTTTTACTGTTGAACAAAAATAAAGTTTACAAAATACTGTTTTCAGCATCAAAATTCTTAGCGCTATACTTACTCATTACTTGCGTTAAACTTACACGCTCACACATTTTTTTTTTATATAATAAAGAAAAACAGTTCTTAATTCATGAATCCCCAAGCGACACCCGGTGGCCACGCATCTATTGTCTTACTATTGTGTCTCTAATTGACGGTATCTGAAGAGTTAATAATAGAGTTTCAGAACAAGTCAAACAAGCTCCTTGTTTATTTAAATTTTATTTATAATTGTGATGAGGCATCTGAAGTTTCTAAATTAATGTGCAAAAAGCTCTAAAAATATGTATAAAAAAATTTAACAAAAATACTGTTAATTTTTCTAAAATATTGTTTGAAATTCTTCTTACATAAAAAAATACTTTATTTCTTGTAAAAAAAAGTTGGGGTCCCTACCACCAGGTAACATAACAAGCTTATAATAATGTTAGGTTTGTGTTTCAGTTATTGTATGACCAGATCAGGTCCTTAGTGCTGGTTCAGCTCTGTTCAGCTAGCCGGTAGTCTACCACAGGGGCTGTCCATTAATCATGTGAGGCTCGAAAGGGGGGGGGGGAGGGGGTAAAGGATTTTTTTTTTTTTTTTTTATATATATTATATTATATCACGTGTATTTATTTTTTCGGCAAGCGCGCGATACTCAACCGAAAAGCGGCATTATATGTATTTATTTTTATACATATATACATGTATACGAAAATATTGTACATTAATTCATGAATCCCCAAGCGACCACCGGTGGCCGCGCATCTATTGTCTTACTATTGTGTCTCTAATTGACGGTATCTGAAGGGTTAAATAATGTTCATGTACTAATACAAAAAACTTTTTCGCATTTCTTTCATTATTTTTATGTCAGTCAAGAACAAACTGCAACCTTTCTGTCTACCTCTAAATGTTTATTATAGTAGTCTTTAATTTTCTATAATAAAACTAGATGATACTTATACCAGCATTTTTTTATTAATAAAAAATAGATTCTTTGCAGGTACGAAAAAATGCACGTGATATAGGGGGGAGGGGGGAGGGGTAGTCTTAAACCTCACCACGTATCACCAAGGGGGAGGGGGGGGGGTAAAAAAATGCCAAAAAAAAAAAAAACATCACGTGATTAATGGATGGCCCCACACATGTAGGCGGGTGGCATTTAGTGCGTAGCAAGCCAGCTACCTGTAAATATGTCACAGCATCTAGTTTCTTACTAACTAGCCCCTTCCAACAGATACTATCCACAAGCAGTGGAAGTGTATGGGCCAGATGTAGAAACAGTGGTCCAGGAAGAAGACACACAGGCTTTAGATAAGCCACTTGTGGAGCCCATCAAACACAAGAAATTCCAGGTGCAAGAACAGCAGCTGCCAGAGACTAGGTACGACATGGAGTACATGGCCGATATGTTGGATAACACCAACCTCATGAGGAATGTTACGTTGATGGGGCATCTACATAACGGTAAGATTTCTAACCGTCTATTTGGGTCATGTGGTAGGCTATTCAATGTGAACATAATCAGCCACCGCAATGCAAGAGTTTGCATCAAAATATCATAGCAACCACTGGCAGAAGCACAGAACAGATGAATGAGGTAAGAATGGTCTTATGGGCGGTGCACGCCTTTATTTTTTTTTTTATTTTTTTTTTCTGTCGACGTGGAAAATCATCATTGACGAAACCCGCTCTTGGGTGGAGCGGGAGACAGTGTCAGAGTCTTACTGACTAAAAACCCCGCGCCGTTCCTTCTAGCCTTCATACCGGGGCTCTAGTTTCCTTTCGGATAACCCCGACCCCGGTAGGCTTCGACCCAGATGGGCCCCTCCTGTTGCTGACAACTCCTTGAGGCGCGCGGGAACAGTGCGCGCCGTCGACGCCTTGGCTCGGCCCGGACAGTTACCGGACGATCGGACAGCGAGCTACCCATGGCTCGCCGTCCGCGAGCCCGCGTCTACGGTGGCTGGAAATCGGGATCGGAATCCCGGCGGCGGCGGCGGGGGCGCCGTTGCCTGATGCGGTCTGCCTCCTCCTTTGCTAGCATTACTGCTTCGCAGAAGGAGGCGACCGCCTGCCACTCCTCCTCGCTCCGGACCATGGCCTGAACCAAGGCCCGGCGCGAGAGGTCTCCGCCGGCGCGAGAGGTCTCCGCCGGGCGGTGCAGGCCTGCCACGTCGGGCAATGCTCCTAGTTCACCAACTAATAGCAAACTTGCAATCTAAGTGTTCGTGGTCTGTTAGTATTATATGTATTGGTTTTTATATTGGTTTATTGCCTGTAGTGGAGTTAAAGGGTGTGAGACAAGCAGTGACACTTGTAGTACAAATCGGAAAATATTTCCTTTCTGACTCTTTCATCTTTCCTATGGGCGAAAGCTATAAAAAAAAAACCGACTTAGTTTTTAAATTTAGCCATTTATATTGTATAATCAATTGATAGACCAAAATGCCTGTAGGTAGAATTGTGCAAAAGTATTGAATGTGAGTATGTAAACCTAACTTTTGTTCTCCAGGAAAAACCTCATTCGTAGACTGTCTGATTAGACAGACACACCCCAGCACAATAAACACAGATACGACTATACCGATGCGGTACACCGACACGCTGTTTGTGGAGCAGGAACGAGGGGTCTCCATCAAGTCCATGCCGGTCACATTACTGCTGAAGAACATCAAGGGGAAGTCTCATCTGCTGAACATTATGGACACTCCAGGACATGTGAACTTTAGTGATGAAGTGACTGCCGCGCTGAGGATTTCTGATGGTGAGTAGTGTGACTTATAGTAGTGTTGTTTTGATAGTTTGTGACATGTCTGGAAAATATTCACGCTCTGCCCTACTCTACTCTACTCTACCCTACTCTACCCTACCCTACCCTACCCTACTCTACCCTACTCTACCCTACTCTACCCTACACTACTCTACTTTCACCTATTCTAGATTGATTTATCATTCTAATTTATAAACACAGGTGCGGTCCTCTTCGTGGATGCAGCAGAAGGCATAATGCTGAACACAGAACGCCTTCTCCGTCACGCGGTCCAGGAACGAGTGCCTCTGACGCTCTGCATCAACAAGATCGACCGTCTAATCCTGGAACTGAAGCTGCCTCCCGCGGACGCGTACTACAAGCTGAGACACATCATTGATGAACTGAATTCTATGTTGGAGACACATCAACCTCAGGATAATCCTGAGGAGCCAGCAACTGTGTTTTCGCCGTTGTTAGGTAAGTTATTGTATTTTTATCCTCACTATACTCTGTTCAAAATAACATTAGACATTTATGAAAACCTTTTATTACTGTCCGTTCAACCGATTTTGACTTTTATTACGTTGGTAGCATGACAAATGGCGGCTGCAGTAAATAGTTGGTATAGTAACCACTTTTTTTGTTTTTAATGCCATTCTTATGCCTACGAAATAGAAGTTAAAATCGGTTGAACAGACAGTAAAAAAGGGGTATAGAGACCCGCCCCGGCTTTGCGTAGATGGAAATTTTTAGATTCGATTTCGATTTCGATTTTAGGTGTTTTTAGCTAATGAGATCGATTTTCAGGCAATAGTTTGACTAAATAATACCATTTCCTTGACTTAGTCATGTTACAATTTAATTAAAAACAAAATAAACTAGAAACATTGACTTTAAGCGCCATCTAACGAAAAAAAAGCACAGCGCCGTAGCTTCCTTTAAACTCCCAAACGGAAAGTAGAAGATTAGAAGTAGGAAATTAATTCAAAAACTTAAATAATTAATCTTCTTCATACTGAAGTACCTAGTCTGTAAATATCGAAAATAGACCTTCTTTTTGATTTTTACGATGAAGTGGAAGGGAGCTGAAGCCGCGCAACGCTTCGGGATCAAAAGGTTGATTTAAGCTTACGGCACGGCGGCGGATAAAGCATAATACACACTTGTCAGATCTACGAGATCTAGTCTAACTAATCCAAACTGATCTCTATGTCCTTCGATTACCTCCCAGGCAACGTCTGCTTCGCCTCGTCTCTGTACGACGTGTGCTTCAGCGTGGAGTCGTTCGCGGCGATGTACGCGGCGGCGCACCCCGCCTCAGGGCTCCGCGCCGCTGACATGGCGGCCTGGCTGTGGGGCGACGTGTACTTCAACGCCAAGACGAGGAGGTTCACCAAAAAGCAGCCCCATGCATCAGCCCAGAGGAGCTTTGTTGAGTTTATATTGGAACCGCTGTATAAGATTTTTGCTCAGGTAAATTTCTGGAGTTCGTTAATACTTAGGTTTTGCGATGTTCGGTGATTTTATAATGCTAGCATTCTAGGAAGTTATTCTAAGGGAACTTACTCCCGGGATAGCAAGTATCAAAGTCAAAGTCAAAATATTTTATTTCACATAGGCCTACATGGGCACTTATAAGACGTCAAAAGCTAGTGCACGGTTCCAAATTGGTCGTTTCCTATGGAGAAGAACCGGCAAGAAACTCCATGGTTACTCTTTAAAAAATGTGTTTATTACAATATTCATTGATTTATGTAAGAACAGTGTAGACCAGTCAACACTGTACACAAAAGCACAAAATTAAGTAGTCATAATAAAATAAAAAAAAGTAAGTCGTAATAGAAAGTTATCTAAGTGTTTGTGGATTATTCAGTGTTCTCAAATAACCCTACATCACATATCCTCTGTGCTTTTCCAGAACATGGTCTACCAAATTTTATCGAAATTAGTTCAACCTTTCGATCGGGAAGAAGTAACAAACATACACACACCCACTCATAACCTTACCCCTTTATAATATAGTGTGTTGCGAATTCCATTCATTCTTCGAGTAATATCGGTCTATCTGCTGAACATAGGCCAATCCAACCAACTTCGCACTGGGCCCGCGTGGATTACGGGCCCATTCACTTTCATAAAAAGGTAGCCCCAATTGCAGTAGTGGGAAATCAAATTGATCGAATAGTTCTAAATATGTTAAAACTAAGGATCTTTTGTACAGGTGGTAGGTGATGTTGACGACACGTTACCCGCAGTTCTGTCGGAACTCGGCATCAAGCTGACGAAGCAGGAAGCCAAGCTGAACGTGCGGCCTCTGCTTAGGCTCGTCTGCAGCAGATTCTTTGGAGATTTCTGGTAAGTTTAAGACTGTTCAAGCTTGTAGGCCGCGTAGGCATTAGCCTACGTTTTTAGGCATTTTAGTTCCAGTGTTTTTACAAAGAACCCTGTATAATATAGATTATAATGTACCCAAGGCTTCATAGTCCTCCCACCAATAATCTCAAAGACAAACGACGAAGACTTCAGCGAATCAAGCAGGCATGACTGCGTTAAGATTGTAAATTCTTCACACAAAATACGTTGATTACTGCTGTAAAAACAATAATATTTTAACATTTTTAGAAATCTCAGTAAAGGTTTGAATCCTACCCAGGACGACCCAAAATTGTGTTCAGAATGTTAAGTATCTTCAAGGCTAGAGGGAGTAGGGTCTTTATATACTAGTGCGCTTTACCATCAACGATAGAAACGATTACCGTTAGGTGGGGTCGCATTTGAGCACAAGCTTACATAATTTAAAAAAATATATCTATAATATGTATGTTTTTAGAAATATATGAGTACGTATATCAGTGGTCAGTATCTAGTTTTCATAGCTCAATCTCTACCTTGGTTTGAGACGAGCGAGATGGCGTTGTGTGAAAGTTGTGAAATAAAAAACCAAAGTTCTTTGGGTGATCCGAGCGAATAGGAGTGTCAGACTTTTACTGACGAAAATCCACCTGTTAATATGATAATTCCTGGGTCACACATCGGAATTATGAGCAAGAATATATCTTGTGCCTCTTTTCCAGTGGTTTTGTGGAGATGGTAGTCCGGCACGTACCGTCTCCGTTAGACGCGGCAGCACGCAAGGTGGCGCACACGTACCGCGGCGCGGCGGGCGCGCTGCACGCCGACATGCTCGCCTGCGACCAGTCCGGCCGCCTCGTCGCGCACACCACCAAGATGTACCCCACCGATGACTGCACCTTCTTCTTGGTATGTGGCCCATATTGAACTTGACATGCAAATATTGCTATCTTTATTCTGGGAGGATTCATTCAGGTTTCTGTGTAAACTCCCTCGCAGTGCTCGGGAGTTGTTATCATTCACTGCGTTCAGGCTTTAACTTCAGTAAACTTCTCTCCTTTCGGAATTCACTTTGTGATAAACACCTAGTTACACCAAAACATTAACAAAACTCTTATACGTGAGCGCAGTGAACGACTCTTTTGTCGTGGGTAGGTACACTCACAAACATGTAAACTCACAAACACAAGACAACCAGATCCTCAACTGAAACTTAAAATATTTGTTTGATGCATGATTTTTTATTGAATGTAATTGTTCCAGGTGTTAGCCCGCATAATGTCAGGCACGCTATACGCGGGTCAGACAGTACGAGTGCTTGGAGAGAACTACAGCACACAGGATGAAGAGGATTCCAGGATCATGAACGTAGGCCGCCTCTGGATATACGAGGCACGGTATAAGGTTAGTTAAAATGTTTGTGTAATAAACACATTTGTTCTGTGTTTGGGTGTAATTTGGGTGTCTACGAGGCTAGAGTGAATAAGGCTCTTTATAAACTAGCGCGCTTCACCATCAACGATTGCATCACTGTTTACCATCAGGTGAGATCGCAGTCAAGCACTAGATTTATTGTTAAAAAAAATCTATAATGTCTGTCGCAAAGCATGCATGCATGAAGCAAAGTTCAAAGATATGAACTCTTCAGTTGGTTTTTTTGAGCGCAGCAATCTCAAGGATTGGTTCAAATCGTAAAATTAAAGTGTTGGATAGCCATATTAAAGTGCTGGATAGATAACAATTCGCCTGCTGCGGAGGCGAATTTTTACAGTCCTTCGATTTTACTCGCACGCTTCATAACCAGACTGCCGTGAAACCTTTCAAGGCTAAAAATGATTTCATTTTCAATTATTCAAAGAATCCTTGATCTAAAATCCACGCCTTCCCCTCCAGGTGGAATTAAACCGCGTACCAGCTGGTTGCTGGGCCCTAATCGAGGGTATCGACCAGCCCATAGTGAAGACCTGCACAGTAGTGGCAGCAGACGAAGATGCTGAGCTGCACACCTTCACTCCGCTGCGGTTCAATACGCAGGCCGTCGTGAAGATCGCCGTGGAGCCTGTCAATCCGTCAGAGTTGCCGAAGATGTTGGATGGGTTGAGGAAGGTAGGTTATGGTCAAAGCGGGCATCCGTCGCGAGGAGCCTGGCCCCGCGGTTCTTCTGTTACGTAATAATACATTGAGTTCTCCATCGACACGACTACATGCACACCGTTAAGTTAACTAGCGACAATGCGCAAGTAATAATCTGATTGGCTCGGTGGAGACCGCCACACACGACACAAGCGCCATGTCTCGCGCCTTTCACGCGAAATCCGCGCAGACGCAGTTTCACCCTCTACTAAGTAAAACCCACTTGTTTTCCTTCAATGGGCAATCTTTTTACGTTCCAGGCCCTCGGGGACTCTTCAGAATAATCCCGTAAAGGTTATCAATAATCTCTATATTTGTTTAACTTTAGCTAGGTATATGAGTATATTGTTTTAGGTGAACAAATCGTACCCCCTGCTATCGACACGCGTTGAGGAGTCCGGCGAGCACGTGATCCTGGGCACCGGCGAGCTTTACCTGGACTGCGTCATGCATGACTTGAGGAACATGTACTCCGAAATCGATATCAAAGGTAAGCATCGAACTATACAAGCTTATTTGTAAAACACGAAAACAAAACTTCAAGATTTCGATGTTCTATCTAACCCAATTCAACTCTGTATTTTGCTATATCTACCTATGTCTGTATGACTCGACGCAAGCGCATCAAGCACCCCTGCCTCCAGATCCCGCTCCCCTCGGCTAATCCACCATCGCTTGCATCGCATAGACTTCGTAATATTTAGAACGTTCCATTTAAATGTTTTTATTTTTGTGTAAAAATCTGGTGAACTAAGATAAGATAGACTTTTAAAGGTCTCTTAAAAGTCTAAATAAATGTTTTAAAAACTTTGGTTCTAACCAAAGTTGTTGTTTATGGTGTTAGTAATATAGTCCTGAGAGGTTGCCAATGTGACACTTCGTCGACCCCCATCCCTCCCCCTTAACGTGTGACGTAATTTATGGATGGCCCAAACTGCGTATATCGACAGATTGGATCAATTTGCCAATCTGCTACGGTCTTGCCGTCCGATAATAGTTTAGGCGTCTTCATTGCTAGACTGAATAGGCGCTTAATGAACTAGTGCGCTCCGTCATCAACGATTGCATCACTGCTTACCACATACAGGGTTATTTGTAAAACACTGTCAACCTCTTGGGACTACTTTACTAACATCATAAACAACAACTTCTGTTTTATGACTTTTAAAACTTTCGATTTTATTTTAGTGTCCTACTATTTTTTTTAACAGTGGCCGATCCCGTAGTATCGTTCTGCGAGACAGTAGTCGAGACATCATCCCTGAAGTGCTTCGCGGAGACGCCCAACAAGCGCAACAAGCTGACCATGATCGCCGAGCCGCTGGAGCGCGGCCTCGCCGAGGACATCGAGGCGGGCGCCGTCTGCGTCACTTGGGACAGGAAGCGCCTCGGAGAGTTCTTCCAGTCCAAGTGAGTCTCTTCCCTTATTCTTAGAGTCTGACGTGACAATCTAACAAAAGCTGTAGCAGACATATCAGGTGCAGTCCTTGCGAATGACGAGCAATAGGTACCTGGCTGTCCGGCTGTCCAAGCGCGCCTTAAAGCTAAAATAGTAGGTATTCAGCAACGCTGATACCTACTAGCTCCCGCGGGCACGTTGTAAAGAGTTACCGTGACTTTGGGAAGCAAAGGGCAACTGAAGGACACTGGATTTTAGCCACTAAAAGTCTGACATACTCGTACCTTCCCGCTCCGCCCATATTTTTATATTATTTGTTAATGAGCCTGTTGTGTCCCACTGCAGGGCAAAGGCCTCCCTTCCGCTATTCCACTCTTTTCTGTCCTTAGTTACTTCTGGCCAATCCTTAAGGTAGGAGTCCAAATCGAAGCCATCTCCTGCGTCGACAGCGTCGCCGGTTCCTGCTGTTCAGAATCCAGTCAGTGGTTTGGAATTTCGCCCGATTTTGTTGCGACATGCGGCAGATGTGACCGGCCCAGTTCCATTTTAGTTTGGCGGCTGAGTTAAATAAATGTTTCTAATTTATATCATATTGAATTCATCAGATATGACTGGGATTTACTGGCCGCGCGTTCGATCTGGGCGTTCGGACCAGACTCAACAGGACCTAACATCCTGGTCGACGACACGCTACCCTCCGAGGTCGACAAAAATCTGCTGGCGTCTGTCAAAGATAGTATAGTACAAGGTGAGCCAAGATTAGCTTGCCTATGGCTTGTGAATAAGTGGTACGATTGGTGTAGTGGTTGAGAGATTAACTGCTACACTGCGTGTCGTGGGTTCGATTCCTGCTTGAGACAAATATTTGTAATAAGTTCTAACGAGGCAGTCCCTACTTGAGGGACCTTTTGCAACTTCTTCTTCTTCTGAACAATCGCCGATTGCCAAGTCAATATATTTATTTAAAACAAAAGATTTGCAATATTAGAATGGTCACTATAAGATGTTGCAAAAGGTCTCTCAAATAGTTCAGGGACCCGCGCTTCAGGAAAAAAATAGACTATCTTCCATAAACAGTAAAAAAATAATTTGAAATTTTAATGAGCAATCCTAGGCATTGGATTATGCGAAAATGATTATGTGTTCATAGACAACATTTTAGTACTATTTAATCGTTCAAAATTCTCTTCGACGAATTTGTTTGCGAGTTTTATGATGAAAAAAAAAGGAAATTTTTCCGTTTTTATTTCAAAACTTACGATTTTAGATCTTAGTATTGGATATTTATTTGCAAATACTGCGAAAGGGCTTCGGACTTCGAGAAATTCGATGAAACGACGAGAAAATTAAAGCCTAACTAATAATTGCCTAGGGCCCACGACATGCATAAACCGGCCCTGCAAACAGAAACTGAATAAATCAACTGACTTTGTATTACATTGATCTCACAACTTTTTACTGTAGAAAAACTAAGTTACGAGCCTTGGTTTTTTTATAAGTTATGTTTTTGATGGCATGCTAGTTTACATTGTTTGTGAACGGATCTACTATATCCGACTGACGGCCATTAATTTGTCCAGGGTTCCAATGGGGCACACGAGAGGGTCCACTATGTGAGGAGCCCATCCGTAATGTGAAGTTCAAGATCTTGGACGCGGTGATAGCACAGGAACCACTACACAGAGGCGGAGGACAGATTATACCTACAGCTAGGAGGGTATGAGCTCATACTACTTACTTTTTGTGTTTTTAATATTTTTTTGGAAAAACAAACAGTTAAACAAAGTTTTTCAATAATCCTTATTATACAAAGTTAGTAGTGTATTCGATAGAAAGATATTTGATTTTAGGTATGTAAGTGATTTTGAATTTAAGAGGGTCCTTCTCCACTCGCTTATCGTCAACATCGAAAATGGTTTAAAAGCTTGTTACTTCATTTAATGCAATCCAACGCGATGTTTGACGAAAAGGCAACGCAAAAAAAGAGAGATAACGCCTGAAAACTTTGTTAGTATTCGGTAATTCCGATGTTTACTCGAATTTTTTTTTTATTTTTTGTTTTATTTTGTATCTTAAAACTTGTTCCAGGAAATAGCTGTTTTTTTTTAAACCCTTAAAAGTTTTTGGAAAAAGTTGTCATCATTTAGAATCTTAATAAAATTTGCAAGGTCTCTAGAGGATTACTTTTTTGACTTTTTTATTTTTAGGCAAATTATGAAGTGTCAAAGTTCATACAAAATAGGACATTTTCAGAGGTTTTTACTGGATTCGTTTTACACAAATTTAGAAATTGGTTTCTTTAGAAACCTAGATAATATCCACAAGATACTGTGTTTCCAAAATATCTAATGAAAAGTGTGTAATAACGTCATAATCAGTTATGAGCGGTTGTATGAAAAACAGTGAAAATGTATGTCGTGATGCACCACCTTAAGTGTTTTTGATGATAAATTCCTTTAACCTCTCAATTGTGATAATTAGAGACAATAGAAAGACAATGGGTACGCGAACGCCGGCGTTCGCTTGGGGTTTAATGAATATAATAAACTTATTATTACTATTATTATTATTATTTATAAACTTTCTTTTAAGGAACTATACTATGCAATATATAATAGCATCTATTCTATTCTATGTTAAAAAAAAAATTGGCTCTATTCTCTTTTTACTTATTCTGTGAGCTTTTTGTGAATTTCATGAAGAATAGTGTACAAGCTTAGTGGCTGAAATAAGTTCATCAAATCATTTTTACATATAACAATGAAATATAAATAAACCATACGAAAAAAACGTGGAATGTAGAACGTTATTTACAAGTTATTTAACATTATAAGTTGTCAAAATTAAAAAATTTTGTGTGTGTGTAGGTGGCGTACTCGGCATTCTTGATGGCGACACCGCGCCTCATGGAGCCTTACCTGTTCGTGGAGGTGCAGGCGCCTGCGGACTGCGTGTCTGCGGTCTACACAGTCCTGGCCAAGAGGAGAGGTACAAACAACACTTATTTTTATAGTAGGATACCTTCTTGGGGGTTTGTTGCGGGATTACTTCGAGTGAAGCTCAGTGACTGTTTTAATTATACGCTAATAATCAATTTGCGTATAATTGCTCAATCCTAGTGGATATGGTGATGTAAAATTGGTGTATTTATATATTTAATTTTCATGCAACAAAAAGTACATTGGCTGGGTCGAAGCCTACTGGGGCCAGGGTTATCCGAAAGGAACTCGAGCCTCGGTATGAAGGCTAGAAGGAACGAGGTGGGTTTTTAGTCGTCAGTACTATGTCCCGCTCCACCTAAGAGCGGGGGTTGTCATTGGATGATTTTTGTCCACCGAAAAAAAAAAAACATTGGCGGACTTAATGCCTTAGGCATTCTTTGCCAGGTCGCTGCAGCACTCGGCTTCATAACAAAGAATATCGCCTCGGTTGCCATGACAAAGTTTTACTACTTGCATCAAAATGGGCTATATTGATGTTTTGATCCGTAGGTCACGTGACACAGGACGCGCCGGTGCCGGGCTCGCCGCTGTACACGATCAAGGCGTTCGTGCCCGCCATCGACTCGTTCGGCTTCGAGACGGACCTGCGCACGCACACGCAGGGCCAGGCCTTCTGTCTGCAGGTGTTCCACCACTGGCAGATCGTGCCCGGGGACCCGCTCGACAAGAGCATCGTTATCAGGTACACGGTTATTAGCCGTCATAGTCTACTCATCCTATCATCATCATCATCAGCCTTTTTAATGTTCCCACTGCTGGGAATGGGCCGTAATCCTTTACCAACTTAGTTAATGAAAATAAAGCATTTTTCATTTTTCAACCCACCACCTGGGTCCCGTGCAGGTTGGTGAATGTCACATGTCCTCGAATTTTTTGGATCTAGGACATGTCGGTTTCCTCACGATGTTTTCCTTCACCGTTTAGAGAGCAGTGGTGATGAAATAAATTACATAAAGTAATGCGCCTAGCTAGGTTCGAACCCGCGACCTACAACGTAAGTCGTGGCCATCACCACTCGGCCACTGCTCTCGTCCACATCCTATCATACCATCTTCCTATCCTTGTACTATGTGAGTGTATGTCTAAAATGTCAAGCGACTTGGGAATTTTAATAGATAGTTTTTTATAATTTTAGTATCTAGAGGTACTTTATTTTTATTAACATTTCTGAGGGATAATAAATGACGTCAATTATAGTCTAGCGTATACCGTTTATGATAAACAAATCTGATGAAGCGAAAGATTATAATTATTAACTTTGTTCGAACTACCCAAGTTGTTTGATTTTTTAGACATACTTTACTTGTCCTCCTGTCAACAAAATTATAGTCTGTCTACAGTGCGTTTCACTTAAGACGTTCCTTTGGCGTAATGTTGGCTCCCCTGTCTGTCTACATAAAAAAGAAGGGAAAAAGGAAAGAGTTGCCTACTCTGCCAAAATTGTTCCCCGAAATTCGCAACGAAATCGATTTTAACGGTAGTTGCAGCACTTTTTGGAGAATTATGAGGGGAATGGGACTTTAATTTAAAAAAAATCAGGTCTAAAAGGACGTTGTTATAGAAATATACGATATTGAGGCATGGCGTTTTCGGTATTTGAAAGAATTGCAAGACAATTGGAATGGGGCCCAGCGCCCGATACTTTATTCAAAAATAGTAAAGGGAAAAACAAAAAAAAAACGCAATGATTAAAAGTAACGTAATATAAGTTAATCTCCCTAATATTAAGTAATTTAATTGCTAAAAATATTGCAACACTGTTTTTCCGTATTGCCAACATTACGGCAAAGGAACGTCTTAAGTGAAACGCACTGTAAAAAGTCATGAGACTTGAATTTTTTAACGAAATAAGAAATCTGTTGTCAGTAAAATAAAAAATAAACTTGTTGGCAACACGAATATTAGTGGTCATTCACATGGTTCTTGGGATAATGATAGTACTACAACAGATCTTGATGATAATGATGGTTTAACACAGATTGCATCCTCCTAACCCGTTCGATATTTACCTACCCACTTTATATTTTTGTTTTTTGTGTGCATTTATTCTACTGTTTTATTTAGTTTTTGTTTTTATCTCTCTTGTTTCATTTTTGTTTAATATATCTGTTATTTAATCTCACAAAAACAAACACTGCAATTTCGCTATAACCCTATTTTTATGGTATATGTGTAAACCATATATGTATATATATATTATTTAATTCATGAATCCCCAAGCGACCACCGGTGGCCGCGCATCTATTGTCTTACTATTGTGTCTCTAATTGACGGTATCTGAAGGGTTAAGTACCATCACTGATATTATATCACCTATATTGCACTACAAAACCGGTTTTATGTCCGTTGCGTCACAGCCACAGGTTCAGTTGAAGTTGGCACTAGTTGTCTGGCAATCATGCTGAACTGGACCTATTTTGGTGCAGCCATGAGGCCACACAACAACTTTATTTTTATCTTTATTTTTTTTTTTGGTATTGGTTTTTGTATTTGTGTTTGGGCCTTGTGCTGTGCCAAATAAATTTTTTTTTTCTTTCTTCTTTAACAGTTTTTGTGTAGAAAATATGCAAAACCGCCTTATTTATCCTGCAGATAAACGTTGCCGGATGATTGAAACATCAGTCCTTAGTACACTAACATTATTCTCATTGATATTATATATTCCCAGACCCCTAGAACCGCAGCCGGCCACACACTTGGCGCGCGAGTTCATGATCAAGACGCGGCGCCGCAAGGGGCTCAGCGAAGACGTCTCCATCAACAAGTTCTTCGACGACCCCATGTTGCTGGAGCTGGCGCGGCAGGACGTGCAGTTGAATTAAATTAATTAAATAGAAAATATACTAGAATATTGCAGTCGTGTTGTTTACTTTTTACCGAGAATTCTAAAACATTTCATCATCATCATCATCATCACTTCAGCCGATAGATGTCCACTGCTGGACATAGGCCCCCATCCATCGGATTCCCATAGCCTTCACCAGGCCATCGGTCCACCTTGTAGACCTTTCAACACTGCGTCTTCTAATATGCGGTCGCCACTCCAGAAACTCGGTCCCAACGGTCATCTGTTGTGCAAGCAATGTGCCCTGCCCATTGCCATTTACGTTTGAAGAATTTTCGTGCTTTGTCGGCAACCTTGGTTCTCCTGCAGATATCGTAATTTCTGCTTCGATCACGCAAGGAAACTCTCGAGTATAGCCCTAAAAAATTAGTCAAATTACTAGGATAAGAATGTATGGGCACGCCACAATCGCAGCAGTGAGTCCCTTTTTTCAAGAGTGGCTGGAGAGACGCTACGGCTTCCTCACCGTATATGGTATGTTCAGGAGGTTCCTGTTTCGGGTTCAGCGAAAGAATTCTAGTACAACTGAAAAACAAACTGGGCGGTTTTATTCAGAAACAATCTGACACGCACCCTAGAGCGGGAAAGACAAGTCGTCGGATGATTGTCCACCTTAAAAAAAAAAAGGTTAAGAAAGTAAAGTTTTACAGCTCTCAGCATTTTTTCCGTTAATAATTGCATCAGGTTTATAATTTGTTTTATTGCAGAAATGCAGAATCATTCATAAGGGGGAAAAAAATCTAAAAGAATATCTAAGAAGTTAACGGCTATTATTAGAAATGTCTGTGAACGGCAGACGTTCACTTGCTTCGTAAATATTTCATGAACTAGTATGTTACAAAGTACTCTGTGCATGAACTGCTGTCAATTTGTCAAGTGTCAAGTCAACGTCAAACTGTCAAAACATCGGGGAAGTAAAAGCGTGTTCCACATGGAAGTCGTTTACAAAATATAAATTTAAATAAAATATAACTAACTATTATATTTTGAAAAGCATTCTTTAACGTCTTAATTGTATAATTAAAATACAAAATGGCTCGCGGCAAGGACAAGAAAAAGTAAGTTTGGTTATGTTCTCATTAGCAAGTTATTGTGTTTACAAAGTTTACGGTAACATCGTGGTGTTTTAGGCGCAAGTTGGAAAAGAAGCAAGAAGGTGATGATGCTCCGAAGCAGGTGCCCCACACGCTGGAGTCTCTCCGAGAGAAGGATGAGACTATGCTTGCTAATGTTGACGATGAAGAAAAGTTGGAGGTTAGAAAGTGTTCTATTAAGTTTATAAATCAAGGATTATACCCCTCATGAGCGTCGAATCGTGTGCGAAGGTTAAAATGTTACTCACAGGACCTATTATAGTAGACTGTGACTGAGACAAAATGGACTTGCCATTGAACATGAACAAAGACTAGACTTTTGGTATCATATGACTGAATATTGTTTGGAATCTATTCACGTAGCAATAAATAATATACTAAAAAAAGAAATCATCTGTACAACTAAAAATAAATTATTATCAATAATACTTACAAACAAAAACAAATATCTAAGCTCTCAACACCTGACGTTTAGTTGAAACCTTGATTTAATCTTACATAGTTTTTTTTCTGTGTTTCTGTTTATCTAGTTTTAGGGGAGTAAAAACAGCTATATTGAGTAAAATCAATTTCTATTTTAACCTTTCGATTACCGTAATTAGAGACAATAGAAAGACAATGAGAGAGTGAATTCACTCAGGGCTTAATGAATTAATGGTTTGTAAACATTCAATTACTATTTACAGGCACAAAAGGACATGGAATTGGATGAACTTTCATCATACTACGAGAACTCATATGAACCTAAAGTACTGATCACATACTCGGACAACCCACACAACAAGACCAGGATATTCGGCAAAGAACTCTGTAGAATGATACCTAATTCTATATCTAGGTACAGACAAAGGTGAGGATGTATTCAAAGTTGTTGCAACTAGCCTAGTAAACTATACTCTATTAGAGTTTAACCAAACAAAAAACTCTTCAGCTCTCTTATATTAATAGATTTCTGTTTTCTTTCTGACTGTGCTTCTTTGAGTAAGGCTGGTTTTAGAGTAGCTTTGTCCGTCGGTGCTGACACCTGCAAACAAATTAACTTCTAGTAAGTGTTTTAGAATAAAATTTTAACTATTAGCATGTCCATTGGTCAGTGCAGACGGGTAAGTGGCCGTACGCGTCGTGCGTCGATCCTACGTAGCCGTCGCCGCTGACCAACGCACATGCGCCTCTGTCTTCAGTGGGCATTCTAGTATCGAGCCGAGCGAACACTGTCAGCAGCAGTCAGTCAGTACAAAGCAGCAATTATTTGTGCATCTGAACTCCACAGTGATCAGCACAATACTGAAAGGTCTAGCGCTGAAACTCAGCACTGACAACCACGCGCTGAGCTGTCAGCGTGACTCTAAAACCAGCCTTACACTTAGTGGCACTTTGTATTACTATCTCCTATATGTTATTATGTCTCCTATGTAAATTGAAGATTACAATTGTTAAAGTATTTTAGTATTCTTCATTCAGGACCTTGCTCATTGGTCCTCTCAGTTTCTGTTCCACTCTTTTTCTTGTATTTTTTTGAGAATTACACTAGTAGTATAAAACAACATAGCATTGAATCTTAATTTCATCTTCTAGGTCCTCGGTAAAACGCATAGTCCAGTCAGCTCTTCGTGAGAAAGTTACAGATGTTATAGTAATAAACGAGAATCAGAAGCAGCCCAATGGCTTCCTCCTCATCCACCTACCAAATGGACCGACCGCACATTTCCGCCTCTCCAGCTGCAAGATCACTCCAGAGCTCCGGAAAGATTATAAAGAGATCACAAACCATAGACCTGAGGTAGGGATTCTTGTGTCAATTATTATTGTTATATTATATCTTGGTGATTTTCAGTACTGTTTTCCATCATATGTCTGTAAACAACTATGTTATTTTATTTGCCTGCTGCGGTCTTCCTGTACGATTATAATAGGCTAGTTGCCGTAAAAAATGTAATTAGTCCGTCGTTTAGATTATTCAAAAATAAGGGACACGTATTTTTTTTATTTGTTAATTAAACCTAAAATGAAAAATATGTAGCCCATTAAAGTTACGTGTAACGTCACGCCTTGCTGCATTTTTTCGCACGGGGTGACGTCATAGGTAACTTTAATAGGCTATATCTTGGTAATTTTTTGTTGAATCGAAAAAATACGTGTCCAATATTTTTTTATAATCTAAAATACGGATTAAATAAAATATAGTTATTTTGACCCTGGAAACTATCCTATTGGAGTGTCTTCAAGGCTTGAGTGAATAGGCTCGTAAACTAGTGCGCCTCACCATCATAATTATCATCAGATGGGATCGCAGTCAAGCATTAACTTATATGAAAAAAGCTGCTACAAGTATATAAAAAATTGGAACTACATTAGACCGACGCACACGTGTAACACGCCTGATTTCTATGTAGAACGACGTCGCATGGCGTGGATCTAATATAGCTCTACAAGTCTAGTTTCCAAATAAAACGTATGGAGACCGACCCGCCCAGGTCGGCGTCTGTGGCCCACGTAGGCGCAATGTAGTTCTACCTTTAATTTTGTACCTATGTATGATGGCAGGTTATCCTGAACAACTTCAGCACGCGCCTGGGTCTGACGGTGGGCCGCATGCTGGGCGCGCTGTTCCACTACGAGCCACAGTTCCGCGGCCGCCGCGCCGTCACCTTCCACAATCAGCGCGATTATATATTCTTCAGGCATCATAGGTCAGTTTACACATCATTTCATATGGAGATAGGCCTGCTCTAAATGTCGCCACAACGAACGGTACTGCACGTCTCGCATCCATCGGATTGCCGCGAGACTCACTAGGTCATCGAGTATGAGTGCAGCGTTAGTTGTAACAACGCTGCATTTTTTATATAGTTTTTTTTCCGAAAAGGACCTGGGTTCGAGCCTGGGTCCAGCAATAAATACTATTGAAGTTTTCTAATAATTATTACCATGTAGCAGTCCACGCAGCGTAGCGCGTCTTAACGTTGCTTGTAAGTATCTCTGTTTGTATAGAAAACACGCACAGTCCAACACACCGAAAATGCATACACGCGCGTTCATGCAGATCACGCGCCTACATGCGGAGAAACATGCGTACACGCGCATGGAGGTGGGGCGGGACGAGAGGTGCCGTGCGCGATTTTATATGAAACTATCTTTCCGCCCGCGTGGACTACAGTTTATATCGCGCGGGCAGAGACCCGTGCTCAGCAGTGGAAGCCTATGTGTTATTCCAGTGTCTCTTCTACCTACCTACCAAATTTGATCTAAATCCGTTCAGTGGTTTTTGCGTGAAAGCGTAACAGACAGACAGACAGAGTTACTTTCGCATTTATAATATTAGTAGGGATGAGTCAGAGCCTGCGTGAATTTACAAAACGCAACTACGCGCGTGAAGGCGTAAAAAACCCGCACGATGATGCAGATCTGCACACCCGCAAGTAAGCGCGTTGACATGCAACATGATGCGTGGCAGTGTGATAATCGCCTTGCTTAATCTCATACCATAACTTGTCTTCTAGATACGAGTTCACATCAGACGGCAAACGCGCCAAGCTCCGGGAGCTAGGCCCTCGCTTTACTCTCAAGCTGATCTCCCTACAACAAGGCACCTTCGACTCCAAGCGAGGAGACTTCGAGTGGATCATAGCCGGCAGGAGGCACCAGATGGAAACCTCCAGGAGAAAGTTCTTCTTATAGTTTGTTATATGTAAAAGGAATAAAGTATTTTGTAAGAGCAGTCTGTGATCATTGATTAATTAAAACCGAAAACTTCGAAAGGAAATTCACATAAAAAACCTTTATAAAAAAAAATATATTAGAGGAGTTCCCTCGATTTCGCCAAGATTTTATCATCAGATCCCAACTTGGTGACTATGGGACCATTTGAGAAGTATACCCTTTCCAACAAAAAAAGAATCTTTCAAGTCAGTCTGCAAGCAACTAAGTTATGCGCAAATTCCTTTTTTAGAAGTCGGTTAAAAACGAATTTGAAAGTAGGTAAGTAATGGAAGGGTAGGGTACAGCGTGTAGAGGCCCCTGATGATGCCAGTTTTGGGCTACCTGATGATTTGAGACCCAACTGGTGTCAGCGTTCAGAAAACGTTGAAGTTTTTTAGTTTTATTTATCCGGTCAACTACCTGGGCCTAGAGATGTGCCGTTGCTGGCAATGTGGAAATATTGCTGGCAATATTATCACCAATATTCATACATCGGGCAATATTCCCACTTCACGGCAATGGCACATCTCTACCTGGGCCGCCTAAAGGCGAAGGTATAAAATAAAACGAGTTAATTTTAAAGTATGAAACATTATTATTTATTATGAATTACTTTTATCAAAAATTCTTAAAAATAGCTTAACCTAGTGGCATGCGGTACCTAATTTACGAGTTCGGTTTCTTGATGAATGTTAGATGGTAGGTAGAAAACAGTGGTGTTGGTTAATGTTACTAGGCATGACTTTACCATTTCTTAAAATTAAGAAAACTCTTCGTGGGCAAAGGTTCCAGTCCAGTGAAGAAGCAGTCGACGCTTTCAAGTCTGCCATTTTGGACATACCGACTTTGGATGTGAAAAGTATTTTGCAAATGGAAAAATTGTGCGAAGTAAAGGTGAAATTTAGCAAGCCACACTCCACATAGGGAATAGATTTATCAGCCGTAACAGTCTTGATCGCTTTCTACCTACCATTGGGGTATGAACTACTATTGGCAAAGTGATTACCCGAACAAAGAACACAAGTGGCGGATTTGCCGCTAGTAGGATATTCAATTTTTGCCATGGACTTTGACATTCATCCACTCGTTTAAGACCTCACCTTGGAGGTTCCTGCTCCGGGCTTCATGCCCGGGTGTGACCACTGTGCGGAACGACCGGAAGACACGGTGAAGCACACAGTTGAGGTGTGCCCCGCTTGGGCAGAGCATCGCCGTGCCCTCGTGGCGGCGCGGGCGATCTCGCGCCGGGCCTTGGTACAGGCCATGGTCCGAAGCGAGGAGGAGTGGCAGTCGGTCGCCTCTTTCTGCGAAGCAATAATGCTAGCAAAGGAGGAGGCCGACCGCATCGGCAACGGCGCTCACAGTGAGCCGCCGCTGGGATGCCGATCCCGATTTCCGGCCACTGCAGGCTTGCGAACGGCGAGCTATGTGTACCTCGCTGTCCGGCCGGTAACTGTCTGGACCAAGCCCAAGTCGCCGGCGGATCTGCTAGCAACAGCGACTTTTGATGGCTAAATTTATTAATTATGTGTGTGAAGGATGAATCTGATGCTGTTTAATAATAATAATAATTTCATTTATTTCAGGCTAGAAAACCCATAGTAAAAAATACAGTTTACAGTTTGTTTGTTTAATAAGTTTGTTGATATCAGGTTCCAATTTACTCAAGAACAGTCGCAAGTCGCCACGTTCGGTAACAAGCAAACGATTTCTCTTTTTAGTAAGCAGTGTTGTCACAGCACTAAATCCACGTTCACACAAATATGACGATGGGAATGCTATCAAGAATCGTTGGAACGATTGACCACAATCCAGGGTACAATTGCGGGATCGGTTTTTGTAGCCAAAATTATTGGTAAACATTTTTGAACTTGTTTATTATTTCCTCGTTTGTTGTCAATTCTATAAGTTCTTCTTCCAGTTGAGGTGACATTGCTGTGTTGACATTTGAAAACGGATCCAACACCCAGTCTGGTATTTCCAAGTTCAAAATGTCCTGGTATCGTTTGGTGAAGTCAATGTGGAGGTTTTCCAAATGTTGGCAGTAGGCAAACAATTCGTCGTTACTGCATGATACTGATAAATTTGGAAAATTGTGAAACTCACGTCTGCCCAGATTCTTTTTGTGTAGAAGCAGTTTGGCTGCGAAAGCAGCAACGACGTTTTTTGTTTTAATTAAATTTAGTTTATCGCCTTGCAGTTTGAGATTCATGTCGTTGAACAATTTATACAGGTCTGTCATGTAAGCTATATCATTCTTTGATGTTATGAGCTTGTCGTGCAATTCTGTATCTTTAGTCTATAATGTACAATTGTAAACTTGGAAATAAAGATTTATTATTATTATTTGAGGTTCAAGCTTCATCTTCATTCCAGCTTTACCTGTAACAATATTTGTAATTTAGCCTTGGCTGATAATAGTCCAGTGTTATGTATAGCTAGTGCAATATTTGTAGTGTGTCGTTATAACCGAGGCGACGTCGGGGCGTCGCCCCCGGCAGTTTTAACCACGGTCATCTGTGTCTCAACTTACAGAATGCTATTTTATGAGATCGCATTCTCATAGGATTGAGACAGTAATCATTTGGGACCAAATAAGGAAATAAGCATTAATTGTTATATATATATAGATTAGATCTATTTAGTTATCTAATTATTTTAAATTTATTAATCATCTATCTGGCGCCTATACCATACTAAAATAATTTTGGATAGCAACTGTTTTCCTTTCAGACAAATGAAAATAATTTCATGTTAAATGAATATAAGCTGGGATATGTGCAGTTTAAAATACTCGTAATTCTTCGTAGTGATTGCATCAGTTATTTGCCAATTAGAACAGTTTAAATCAATCAGAACCAATTTAACAGATTACTATTAATTGACAATACAAAATGAGATAGTTAATTTAACGCTGATCTGTTTTTCTCTTAGTATCTACATTGGTCATATGATAAATTATTGTAGTGGAATATGGAGTACAAAATTAAGATACCAAGACTGCAAAATATTGTGGCAATGTTATGGAGTTCCGTCAAAACTTTCGGACGTCCGAAATTCTAGTCCTAGACTTAGACCTATTTGCTGATGGAAGGAGATATTGATTGATGTCTGGCGATTTGCGAGAAGACTGAATGAGATATTTTTTATGTGTTTTACATTATTTGTACATATTGTAATCAGTGTAATTATTATTGACATTTTGTCGATCTGGTTAAATAAATAAATAAATTAACTAGAAAAAGAAGATAGCTGGAAATATTACATAGTTAAATTTTGAAATCTCACCTTCAATCTTTCTTGTTATACAACTCTTCTTTCAGCTCTTGCATTAATTCTAAAACAAAGAAAAAACAACAATTAAATACACATAGGCACAGCAATATAAATATTTATTGTGTTGTGGCAATACTCAGACGCGTGTGGTGGTCAACATGGTGGTATGGGTTCGCTCTGTTGAGGGAGACCTGAAGGTCAAGTCATCATTGTAAATCTATATTTAAGCTAGCTTCTGCTGGCGGCTTTGCCCGCTTGTAAGTGGGGTTTTCCATAAAAAACTAGGACCCCTTACTGCCCCGCACACGGGCTTCAAAAAAATGCTGACACAAATGCTAGAAGCAGCCACAAAAAAAAGCTAGAAGCCGCCGCAAAAAAACAGCTGAAGCGCGCGACAGCTTGTGGCTGGAGAAGCTTGAAGCGGCTTCAAGCGTTTTTTGTGGTAACGCAAGCGCAAGAAAGTTGCGCACAAAATTATAAAATTGCAAAAAACTACGACTTGTAATTGTGATATCTCTTCTACGTCTTTTTTATTTCGACAGTATTCAGTTTGGAACTTACTTAGTCAAACTTAGCAGTATCAGTTTTGTCTTTCCCTGTTTTTTGGAAGGTTGAACTGGTTACCTGGGAACAATAATGAGATTTCATTAATATTTGCCTCGTATTAGGCTGTTTTTAGCGTTTCTAAGTTGTACTCAGACGCGTGTGGTGGTCAACATGGTGTTATGGGTTCGCTCTGTTGAGGGAGACCTGAAGGTCAAGTCATCATTGTGATTCTTTTAGGATACTAGCTTCTGCTAGCGGCTTCGCTCGTGTGAAAGTCGGTTTCTCTATACAATCTTTGGACTCCGAAAAATCCGTTCATAGCAGATTTCTCTACACCCAATAAGGAACCTAGTTTGTAGGTGTTATAGTTTCTGAGATTCCGTGATTAATCAGTGAGTGGTATTTCGCATTTACTTAAATATTATAGAATAAATAGTCTAACTACAGAATTTTACTGTATTGCGAACGATTTTAAGCGAAAATATCATACTGCTTTGTTCAATCGACATCTTGTTATTGTGATGTTAAGTTACTTATGAAACTAACCTACTTCGAATTATCTTTCTGCGATTTTATTTTTTATAATAATGTACACCAACATTTTAAACTCAAAATCTACAGTACCTATTTAAAAAATATTTATACCCAAGTGACATAGGCTACTTTCAAGCGGGTAAAGCCGCTGGCAAAAGGTAGTTCGTTATATTTGATTTTAACTCACCTAATCAGCTTTTGTTAGACAAGGTTCTATGTGATTCCAAGTTGTATACCTGAAAATAAGAAAAATACTTTTAATTATCTTGTAGTACGAAGTGAAATGTTATTTATAAGGGGAATTGTAGTAACTCAGACGCGTGTGGTGGTCAACATGGTGTTATGGGTTCGCTCTGTTGAGGGAGACCTGAAGGTCAAGTCATCATTGTTAACAGTTTTTAGGATTCCATACCTCAAAAGGAGAAAACAGCCCCTTATAAGATCACTTTTTTTGTCCGTGTGTCTGTCTGTCAAGACCCTTCCTATTGATACCATACACTCAGGTCGGCGATCCCTTTAAGGTTGCGAAAAAATCAAACTTGTAAGTTAATGGAAAAAAAAAAACTCCCGTTAACGTAGAAAACAAAAAAAAAATATATTCTCGGTGTACCCTGAAATTTGGCATGAAGCAAGGTCTCATAGCATAAGCATAGGATTTTTTTTTTTAAACTAAATTTGTAGTTGTTAAGTCACAACAAAAAGAAAAAAAAAAAAACTTATTTGCAATGCGTAAAAATCTTTGAGACTCGATTCGGAAATTGAACTGTTTTCAAAGTTTGTACGAAATCCTCAGTGCGCGAGTCTGTCTCGGACTTGCCCAGTTTATTAATAAATAACCAATACTGCGTAAACCTTATCTTACCTTTAGAGATGCCAATTGATGGCGAGTCTGTAATCTGGCTGAAGAGAATCTGTAAAGAAAACAAAATTTTAAAGATTTTAGGGTTCTATAATTTGTAGTATAATATTTCAGTGTATCAGACAGCGGAACACATAGCTCATCAAAGTTGTACAGGTAAGTGTGTTCATCATTATAAATATACTAGTTTTCGCCCGCGGCTTCGCCAGCGTACATAAAATATAGCTTATGTCACTCAGGAATAAAGCAGCTTTCTATCGGTGAAAAAATTTTAGCAATCGGACCAGTACTTCCAGAGATTACCTCCTACAATAAAAAATAACAAGCTACCTCTTTATTATATTAGTGTAGATGTAGATAAATATAGTATATTATCCTTTCGTATGCCGTAATTAGAGACAATGAAAAAGCCATTGTGTCCCGCGTAGATCTGCGCTCTGGCATACAACGGGTTAACCCTTCAGATACCGTCAATTAGAGACACAATAGTAAGACAATAGATGCGCGGCCACCGGTGGTCGCTTGGGGATTCATGAATTAAGTACATTTTATTAATGATATAACCTAGTACTTGACTGCGATCCGACCTGATGGTAAGCAACGATGCAATAGTTTTAATGGTGAATCGCACTAGTGAACTACTGTGAATCCAACTACTTAAAATACTTATTTTTATTGATTTATGGGACCATAAACAGCTACAATATACACATACAATTAATAAATTATCTTTTCTTGGACTGAATGACATTTGACTATTCAAAAGTGCCTGCAAATGGTCTATCACTACATAGTATAAAACAAAGTCGCTTTTTCTGTCCCTATATCCCTATGTACGAATCTTTAAAACTACGCAACGGATTTTGATGCGGTTTCTTTTAAATAGATAGATTGATTCAAGAGGAAGGTTTATATGTATAATATTGCACCCGAGCGAAGCCGGGGCGGGTCGCCATTTTGAAATAAATGCTTTGATTTGATTTAAAACAACTAGCGAGAATAGTGATACTGCCATAAATGAAAACTTTATAACTTACCTTTTTCAAGATGGAATCCAAAACTATTAGTGTTTTTCTTGCGATAATCATATTCGCGAGCTGCCTGTGCAAGATATCCGTCCCAAATACGTAATGGAGAAATTGAGTAGCCTGGGAAAGAAAATATCTATGAAGTACTTGCAATGTGGGCTGAATAAATAATATTTAGAAGAGTTTGATCAGTGAGGATAGTTATATTAACAGCATTATGTGTCAGATGTCCCTATCTGGATTCATCATTTGAGTTTAGGACTGGCAAAGTGAACACTCTGTTGAAAATAACAGTAGACATTTATGAAAACCTTGTATTGACTCTTTTTTGGCTCGCGTTTGACCTCCATCTCACCTGATGGTAAGCGATTTAACATATTTTGACTTTTTATTACGTTGGTGGTGACAAATGGAGCAGTGGTGGCCAAGTGGTAATGGCTCCGACTTAAGAGTTGTTGGTCGCGGGTTCGAACCCAGCCAGGCGCATTACTTTGTGTAACTCATTTCATCACCATTGCTCTCAAAACGGTGAAAGAAAACATTGTGAGGAAACCGGCATGTCTTAGAACCAAAAATTCGAAGACATGTGACCTCCACCAACCCGCACTGGGCCCGCGTGGAGGCCTAGCAGTGGGAACATTAGAAAGGCTAATGATGATGACAAATGGCGGCTGCACAGCAGTAAATAGTTGGTATTGTAACAACCTTTTTGCTTTTAAAGCCATCCTTATGCCTACGAAATAGAAGTTAAAATCGGTTGAACAGACAGTAAAAAAGGTTTCTTTAAATGTCAAATCTTAACGCGAATAGGGTATAAATAAATATCAGCTTGATTCTTACCTTTTTGAGCCATTTTTTCAGCATTGTGACTCCCATATAAAAATCTGTAATAAAAGAATATTCCAGTTAGCATTGTTAACAAATTTTACAGATATTTTTCTAGTTTTTAATATAACTCAGACGCGTGTGGTGGTCAACATGGTGTTATGGGTTCGCTCTGTTGAGGGAGACCTGAAGGTCAATTCATCATTGTGATTTATTTATATCTACAGCTTACGTCGGATATTCACACTCGCGTTTATTCCATCTCGTCAGCTCTTCTGTAGGCTAGTTGCCGTAAAAAATGTAATTAGTCCGTCTTTTAGATTATTCAAAAAATAAGGAACACCTATTTTTCTATTTGCAAATTAAATCAAAAAAATTACAAAGATTTTAGATATAGCGTATTAAAGTTACGTGTCACGCCGGACGGACTAAATAAAATGTAGTTATTTTGACCCCGGAAACTACCCTGTCGAGGAGCTATACGATATGGAGCTCGTTTTGCTCTTAAATCCTTATCACTTTAGTCACGACACTGGTGAATAGACACGTCAACATTCGTGGGATCAATCCGACGCAAGCAAAGTTAAAGGGTTAATTTTCTAGTTAGGGTGTATATGGGCACAAAATATATTGGTACAGAAGTCAATCTACATACAAAGCTTGCTCAAGCAACGCACACATAGACACCGCTCACGGACACGATATCTCCGAGCGCCTCGGTTCACTTGTCGAACAGTTCTGGCTCAAACGCTCATCAGTGTGCGTCCACCGAGCGTAGGTATAAAAAGTGAAGTACATACATGATATTGTCTTCTGTACCTTTCTATTTTGTGATATGGGTGTGCATTATTTCTGTTACTTGTCTTAAATCTTTTTAAAAGAATTCAAAATCTTTAGATTACTCACATCAAACAGTTTCCTTGGGTGTAGATGATCATACTCTGGATCTGCAAGACCTTTGAACAAAAAAAAAAAAAAAACAATTATTAAAAGAGAAAAGCAAATTATTTATTTATTAGTATTAAGTAGTTGTATCAGTGTGGATAGTTATGTTAACAGCATTATAATCAGATGTCCCTATCTGAAATCATCATTTGAAAATGAAATTAATAAAAACACATTGAATGCCATACATTTTAAGAAGTCAAATTCAATTTCTATACCGTCAGTCTAAATGAGAAATTTCGTAGCTGACATCTTTGTTTGTCAAGTTAATTAATAGTGCCCATGTACGAGATATTTCGTACTTTGGCAGTAAAAAAATAAATTAAAAAAAATAGGCCTACTTGGACCCTAATAGAACAGAAGCAACTGCACACTAGCCATGTTAATGCCTACATAAGTCCTACGAAATATATCGTAGTGAAGAAATCACCTACGAGATATCTCGTACCTGGCATTCAATGTGTTACTTTAAGTATGATACCTGTATAATTTTACCTTATAACAGGCGCTGCTATGGTCCATCACCAATCATCTTGTACCTGAAAAAATGTCGAGTTTTGTAAAAAAAAATGCTTTCTAAGGTTTGTTAGTTCAAAGAAACTAGTGTCATGGTCAGATAGGAGCGAAAGACATTGCAAAGGTTGTACATCAAAGAGTTCAGATGAACTATGTGGTCATCATTTTAATTACTATTTAAAGGAATATTTGTTGCAATTCATGAGCTTTAATCTAATAGACATAAAGATAAAAGTCCTATTCTTTTTTGAAACCTTGTTCCTCACTAGTTACACTTATTCCTGTATCAGACATTTGGACTGTTACCGTCTGTTCAATCGGTTTTAACTTCTATTACGAAAGGCATAAGGATGGTATTAAAAGCAAAAAAGTGATTACAATATCAACTATTTACTGCAGCTGCCATTTGTCATGCCACCAACATAATAAAAGTCAAAATTGGTTGAACAGACAGTAATACAAGGTTTAAAAAAAAATTCTAATGTAATTTTGAACAGAGTAATGCCACAAAATATGTAGGTACAGAAGTCTACATACAAAGCGCGCTCGAGCAACATACACATAGACATCGTTCACGGACACGATATCTCGGTAGCGTCTCGGCCCGCGCATCGAACAGTTCCAGCTTAAACGCTCATTAGTGTGTGTCCACCGAGGGTAGTTATAAAAAGTGATCGATTTTGTGGTATAGCCATCAGGAAACAGACTCTGGCAGGAAATTTCGTTCTTAAAGCTCATGAAATGCCACAATATTGTTTTGCTAGTTACCTTTCTCTTGTGCCCTCTGTCTTCTGTTCCATGAGGTCTTATCTTTGTATTCTGGTTTCTGCAAGTCCTTGTACTGCTCATGAGGTCTTCAGGCCTGTAAATTGACCAATCCGTTAGCTATCTATAATAATTCAAGGGCCACAGTAATGTTAGCATGTTTTTATCAGATAGGAGCGAAAGACATTGCAATTGTGTACATCAGAGTATTCAGATGAACTATGTGGTCATCATTTTAGATTTATTTTTATTTACTTTTGGAATAGAGGACATTGACTATCCCTGTATGGGAGTTGGACCAAGAGCTGTTCAGAAAGGATTCATAATGCATTATGTTCCCAAGGCTAGTAATCTAATAAATGTATAAAAATCTGCTGTCACAGTGTTATAGAACTCCTCCAAAACGGCATGACTAATTATTATGAAATTTTTTGTGTAGGTCTTAGGCTATTTTTTTACCCCCATCCCTCATTTTTTTCTTGATAATTTTTTTATTAATACAGTAAGCAACCATTTCTAAGCATTCCTGTTTGGCAGCATTAGGTCTAAACCTAGTCAATGTCCTTAACAAATTTTTTAATAATAATTTCAGTATGTCTTACCTTGTTTTTCTTAAATCTTGCTAATACTCAATCTAAAGCCTTTTCATCATTCTGTAAAATATAAAAACTAGTTAATGTTGTTAATGTAATGCTTCCTTGATAGTACTGTTTAATATGTAATCAGATAGGAGCGAAAGACATTGCAATAGGTGTACATCAATGAGTTCAGATGAACTATGTGGTCATCATTACATTACTAAATTAACAAATTTATTTTAATTGCATATTCTTAAGCCGGGTCTACTGCGCCGTGTTTTCTAACTGAATAGGGGCGTGGCAAAACATGTTATAATAACATGTTCTGTTAGAAAATTGATGCAGTGGACTCTTTTGTAGAGATTTTTCGATTATGTTACTTACCATAAAGCATTTGCAGTGCAGAATGTAAATTGCTACCTGTAAACAACAAAAAAAATAAATAAATAACATTTATGTGAAAAAGTAACATTGATTCTTTTTTGCTGAGAGTCAGTAGGCTTAAAGCACTTGTTTGTGCATCAGCTCTCACAACAGGCTGCCCTAAGCTAACATTTACTGCAAAAACAAAGCAAATAGCTGATAAAGTACCAGCTATAATAATTTAAAGAATTACTAGTATGAATGAAAAATGGTCCCCTACTCTGAAATAAGCCGTTGTGAGTCAACTGAGGGTTTTCAGCTGCACTGCGCTGTCATCATGCTTTTCAAAGGGATGGAGAATAAAACTAATTAATAAAATATCAATGTCACCAGTTTATTGCATGTACATACATTTAATGATATTTTAAGTGCTTACTCAGATTAATCCGACAAAGATTTTCATGTCTATTTTCCAAGGTCGAATATTTATGACCAAATCTTTTCTTTACGAAGAGGTAATGAGATGGTGTATTTGGTCATGAACTCGTCAATATACGACCCTGGCGAAATAGACATAGAAATAATTGGATTAATCCGACTTAAGCCGATAAATGGTTAAATAATAATAATAATAATTTATTTTTTATTTAAATATTTAAAAATATAATTTATATGTTTGTACCATGAATAAAGGAAATAATAATAATAATATTTTATTTGCCAAAAAAATTACATCCAATTTTTTACAATTTTATGTGGGTGTAAGTAAATTCTTAAACAATAAGTAGCATCTGTAGTCAAACTAGGCAAGGCCTGTATTTTGGCTATCAGAGCAAATATATCTAAAAGGATTGTAAACAGTTTAGAAATAAATGCTTTGAATGTGACAACTTATGGGATATTTTATAAATAGGGGAATCAAGTGAAGGACACTGGGAGCTGAAGGCAATGGCTGGCCCAGGGAGTAATAGCAATACAGAGATGATTTGTAAAACTAATAGCATTAGCAATAGTCTGGTGGCATTAAGAAATATGAGTTGGTATAGCTGAGCATGATATGCACCATAGAAATAGAATCTAAAACTTACCTAAATAAATTCCTTTGCAGTTTGATGCTTCACGATACTCCTTCAATCTAAAACAAGAAAATTCTTTGAGGATACTTTCAAATATATCATATTAAAGGATATATTTTGTGTGGAATGTTCAGATAGAGCTAATATACATGCAAGATCATGGTTTTTCAATGGTTAGCACTTTTCATCATGTGAATATCAAATAGGCCATTACCCCTAGCCAAGTTTATAATCTGTAATCGTTAACGCTAATAGAAAACTTCAAATGGGCAGGAATGTCATCTCAACGCTCAGCTCAAAAAAATCGGGGGCATGGTCAACAGAAGGCGTTCAACGCAAGCAAAACAGTTGTAACTTGGCTAGGGAGGCTGATATCATTCAGACAGCCATGTAATTGATAGATTCTGGGATTTATACCTTCATCAGGTTTCCGATATTTCCCCTGCACAAATATGCGAGGGGCATCTATTCCCTCCTTGAAGTTGACTGTCCATCGCTGAATGTAAGTGTTCATGAGGATCTCAAAACCAGCATCGGTAAATAGCTTTTCTAGCTCTTCTTCAGTGAAATAATAGCTTCTGTAAATAAAGAAATAACATGGTAAAAATGATGTCCAGTAGGTATTGTATATAGCAACAGGAATAGTGTGCAGATGACACATCTGTGGTCATTTCGATATGGTAAAAACAAAAGAAAAAAAGGAAAAAAAAATCTGTAGAATCACCTAGTGCCATCCTGCCTCATGTAAAAGTTGTCAGCGATCTTATGTCCCGGCTTGAACCGCAGTTGCGCCATGTCGTAACGTCCGTAGTCGCGGAACAGCAGCACGCCTCCAGGGCGCAGCGCTCGGTACGCCACACTCGCAACTTGCGACCACGCGTCAGGATGAATCGCCGATAGCACGAAAATCAAACTCGCAATGTCCACGCAACCTTCTTCCATGTTCTCAAACAAGTCATCGGTGGTCAGGTCAGCGCAAAACGCCTTCATACGGCTCGCATCAAACAGTTTGTTCGATTTCACGAAGTCTACTGCACGTGGGGAAAAGTCACATGCGTAGAAATGAAAGTTTGAGAATCCTTCTTCGACCAGAGGGAATATCATGTTACCCACGCCACATCCAAGCTCTAGGAACGTAATCTTATCGTCAGCATCAAAGTTTATAAGCTCTTGAAACTCACGTGTCGTCCAACGCCGGTCCTTGAAAAACTTCGTCTCATTTCTTTTGTAAAAAATGTCCCAGTGACGCTTAGCCTCTTTCTCCAGTCGTGCAGCTTTAGCTTCAGGTATTATTCGGGAGTTTTGAGCCTCAAGACGCTGTTTTTCTTCGTCAGTCAGATCCTTCAGACGATGAATGAAAACATCGTCGTTTTCGCCGACACATTGGACTTCATCGGTTTCCATCATGGATATTAATGCCGGTTTCAAGATTCTCTGGCCAAAACAAAATCAATGAGATGATGCATGTCACAGATTTTTAGTTATTTTAAAAGATATTATATCTTTAGTAACACAAATAAATTAATAAACTTTTGTATTTTGTGAAAAAGTGCGTGCATTACATGCCGCAACGTCAATTCAAATGAACGAATGAGAGACTGAATGAATGAAATTGATAAAACGTCAAAATTCCATGAATGAACTACGATTTTTTTCTTATTATATGAAGTTTTTGGATACTAAGTCTTTTAAGTTACGTCTTCGTAGAGTCGTAACTTTTTATTCAATTAGAATACGGATGAAACCGGTTTTAATGCTTTTACAGTATTTGGCAGCAAATGTATGGAGTCAGTCTTGGCGATAAGCTTTGTTGTCAAATCATCAGCTCCATTTTATCGAAATAGCGCCTTAAATATTAATAAAAAAAGTTAATGGTAACAACTCCGCTCCCTTTGGCCATAGCGTAATGTGTAAATATCTAGCCTTCCTCGATAAATGGGCTTTTTAGCATTAAAATAATTTGTCACTAGTTCCTGAGATACTAGATGAACAATTGTAATTATAATTACCTAAAACAAAAAATAATCACTGTGATGTTTTTTATTTATGTTGTAGTGTTGTATTGTATCATAAACCATAACAGCGGGCTGCTAACAGTTTTACTATTATTTTATAAGCGTAGTTAACGAAATTTTATTGATAACAACAAATACGATAATAAATAACTGCTACACCTACCCGATATAACGATTACACCAAGGTCAGGCATTATCACAAGACGTCAATTCGCAATCGATGTCATCTGTGTATCATGATCAACATGCATGACACCGGCACAACGGCACAATGCGGGCCATGTCGACTATCCGACACGTGTCCCTTATCTAGGACAAATCATTTACAAGTTGACAAATTAACAATTTTTTGGACGGGATTCTCAGAACTACTAATACTATTAGTTGGGATTGATTTGTTAAGGCGAACATTACACGATAGGTTTTGCTGTCAGTCTTGCTCTTGCCACAGTCAAAGTTTTGATTGACAAAAATCCTTCCGTCTAATGCGGTCATTGACGTTTTTTAAGTACTCATTGACGAAAACCATAATTCATGACGCTTGCATGACCACGTAATGGTCGCCTAAGAGGCATGATCAATTTTTTTTTTTTTTTAAGTTTTTTGCACTTTGTAGGTCAGTGCAAGTTGTATGTAGACTACCAAAATATGTTTAGCGGCCATAATACGTATTTATTTACGGAATTATAATTATTAAATCAATAATACAACCCTCTCAGTTCGTCTTACCCATTTCATGAAATAACCATTCAATAGGTTATTTCATGAAAAAGTCACTAAAATTAAGTTCCAATGTACTTATTAACACCATGGTTTCCAGTGATTGATGCTACCAGAAAAAAAAAGAAACAATCATAGATTTTGTTCATGATGGGTTTTCTTGATCTAGCGAAAACGTATAGTAAACTCTAGTAGGATATATAAAATCTTTGCGTATAGTAGTTTCACACTAGTCAAGGGTTTTTAGTTATTTCATGCAGTTAATAAAAAGCTACCTACTTTTCACAATCTGCGATATAAATAAACGGTAGATCAAAATGAGCGATCTAATGGTCTGTTTACGGCGACTTCGGTATTTTAGCGGAGTGAGGCACGGCGAGCGGGGCGGCATCAGTAAGTGGAGCGTTTTCGCTGAGGCGTCTCATGGCATGCTTCAAATATTTTCATAATTTTGATCCTCTTCAGAGATACTGTCTATTAGAAACACAATAGTAAGACTATAGTTGCGCGAACGCCGGCTTTCGTTTGGGGATTCATGAAGTAGGGGCTTATTACACTACGCTGAATATAGCGTACGATATTCAGACTCGTCTTATTTTTTATTCATAGTAAGACAGCCTGACCCCTATTACGAACCATAGACTAAAACGGTCTTAATATCGCGTAGTGTGGCCCTTTAGTGGAGCGTTTTCGCTATGAGCGGCGTCTCGTGGCATGTTTCAAACATTTTCATACTTTTGATCTTACCGCTCGCCGCCCTGCGCTTAGCTCCCGCTCGTAAGTCACAGTGGCAAGGTCATGAACGGGCCGCTAGGTATACTATCAGCCGGCTCCTTATCAATTGCCGCTGTATAATTATAATATAACGACCTCCTTGATTTTAAACATACCTAATAACTACCTATCTACTATTTTCGTTATATCGGGTTCAATTAGTTGTTATTTCAGTGTCAGGTTTACTGCACAATTAAAAGTTAAGACGTTATTAGTAGTAGGTAGGTTTTACTACTTTTTCATAACATATAAATATCACGATCTATAATATACATTTTGATACAAGTGGATAGTGGATACGAGGTGGAATTCAGAGAATGGTTATTAATTCATGAATCCCCAAGCGACACCCGGTGGCCGCGCATCTATTGTCTTACTATTGTGTCTCTAATTGACGGTATCTGAAGGGTTAAGCCGAGTACTGTAATAACAAATTTTCACGTGTAGACGTTTTTTAATATACTTATGAATAATAGTACATTTTGATACAAGTGCAGTAAGTTTGTCATTGCGACCGAAGCGGAATTTGCACGAGTCGTAGGCGAGGGTTTATGGAACTGAGAAAGAAAAAAGAAAGAAACATTTTATTTGCCGAAATGGCCAAAAAGTATTTACAAATTCTGAGTACATTAATTAATGTAAAGAATGCGCCACTTCCAAGCAAAACGGCCGAACGCTCAGCATAATGCCGAGACCACTGCGTTAAAAGCGGCAAGTCTACGGCGCTGGTTTTTAGCGTGATCCGCAGTGACAAATTTGCACGTGTAGCAAAGGACTTTTTTCAGTACACTTACAAAGAAATGAATAAAAGGGGGGACCGGCGATTCGTGAGGGTCGACACGCACACACAGCCTGATACGATAAATAAGTGTTGTGGCGGGAGAGCACGCGCACTTTTCTTCACTGATGCGGAAAACAGTCTTGCGAGACTAAAACCGTTGGAAAAGAGCGAGTTTTCGAGTAAGTGTATTATAAATAAATGAACGGGGTTTGACGCATGACTCAAGGGGGTCGCTTAACGTCTATTTTGATACGATAAACACAATTAATTGTGGTGGTGGCAAGCTCACGCTCGCGCATTTTTCCGCAGTAGTGCTTTCACAGTAAATTACGTGCCTATAAAAAAGGCAAGTATATAAACAGTGTATTGAATTCAGTAAATGACTTCCACAGTGACCATCGCGCAATTCGCCATCACTGACTACCTGTTATTTTTAATCACTCCTCACACGCCTACTGGGGCCAGGGTTATCCGAAAGGAACTCGAGCCCCGGTACGAAGGCTAGAAGGAACGGGGTGGGGATTTCAGTCAGTAAGAGTCTGACGCTATCTCCTGCTCCACCCAAGAGCGGGGGTTGTCATAAGATGATTTTTCCCACCGAAAAAAAAAACACTCCTCACACATGTCAGCTTTCTTGAGGCTTTCCTCTCGCTCTCCATCTACCCACATTTAATATTTACAACTCTTTGACTAAGGCACTAAGTACTTGAGTAAATACTTCCGTTCAGAGAGACTTATCTACTTTATTATCAAAGAATATCTTGGTAATAAAATCAGTACGTATGTGCGTATGTTTATGTAACGCATCCTGCGATGTCGTATCAACATTCTCGGCTGCTCGTTAAACAGGCGTAAAATATCTCTGAATTAGCTTCCACAGCTGACAGACATCAACGCGTACTGATTCATATTTATAGATCAAATAGCGTTTTATACTATGTAGTGATAGTTTATCTTGGACTAGTTATTTGTTTGGTGACTCATATGATCCTTAGCAGTATGATTCAAAAGTGTATACAGGGTGTAAGGGACAACCCTCCACAAGCATAAGCAAACTGAAGAACCTATTAGGTACAAGTTTTTTTCAAAAAGTTTTCTGGAAATCTGTTCAGTTTCATTTACTGAGCAAGCCCTTAAAGTTTGTGGAGGGCTGTATCTTACACCCTGTATGTTACCGGGCAAACCCGATCTTAGGACGAACTAGCTTGGTCTAGGCCAAATCCGAGATAAGAGTCCACGAGCGAGCGAAACAAGCTTAGAATATTAGGGCACCCCGACACGGGCAGGTTAGGTTAGAAGGCTAACGAGCGGATTAGAGCTCCCGCCTGTGTGCCTCTGTGTGGCTATTTTTATAATAACCAACCAGAAATAGAAGCTCCTAACCTTACCTCTTTTAGGCACGCAAGTGTATTGAATAAATATGGTTTGATACATTTGGAAATCGTTATTGCAGCAGTCTGTTCCATAATACCCTCGCCTACGGCTCGTACGAATTCTGCTTCGTTTCTAATGACAAACTTAGGTATCCCACTTGTATCAAAATTTAATTACCTATCCTTATTTTATTTTACCTGTTACTACCCCATACTGAGCGAAAATTTGAATTTCTCTGGTTACACCACCCAAATGACAAGTGCAACACACCTACCCCTCATTCCAATGTTTTGGGTCCGCGCACCATCGGTTTTTAGTCATTTATACAATTTCTTCGTATTCATAGAACATCGAAAATGTTCTGTTGACCGTTCAAGACTCTCTCACAGTAGGCAAACGTGTGAGTACTTAATTACCGTTACGTTATCATTACTGCATTGTTTACTCTCGTTAACTTGCTCCCGGATAACGGTATCGGTTTAAATACCTGATAAACCCATTGTTTACGAAAATAACTCTAAAAACTAGGAAATTCTTAGTGAAGTAAAGGGATTTTCGGTTTTATTTAAAACAATAACTAATCCCACCCAAGATGCTAACAATTGACTCGTGAGAATTCCTATTGTAAAGAAAAAAAGATTTTTTTTTTTTTTTGTCTTTTGTAGTGCGTTAGTTGTTATTTTGACGCTGCGAGTTTCATTGTATTGAAACAGTTTTTTTCTAATTTATTTCCTCGAGACAGAGCAGTGGTGGCCGAATGGTAACGGCTCCGACTTACAAGTTGTAGGTCGCGGGTTCAAACCCAGCCAGGCGCATTACTTTGTGTAATTTGAAAACATATTATCTATTTCTCAGTTTTAAACCTCAGTCTACCTATCCTATATCAATCTTACTTTTATTTAATTAAACCCCGAGCGAGCCAGCATTCGCTTTTAGCAACATTTTCTTTTGTGTCTCTAAATACGGTATTCGAAAGGTTAAATATTATTATAACAAACAGCAATTTTGTACAAGTCTCGGTCATCAATAATCTAGATTATTCCACGCTTTCATCGCCATATCGCGGCTAGAGTTACGATGTTATGTCAACTCAGCCGTCGCGATTGCACTAACAGGTCAACTGCGGGTTGTTTATGCAACGCGCACGTAGCAACCGAGCAACCGTTGCAGAACTGCATTGATATGTCCCATTTCTTGTGATGATGGCTTTATCTTGTGAGGCCAATTACCCATATTAGTGGCCATATAAATACTGAGGAATTCTGGAACCTCAGTTACCGTTATATGTTAATTCTTATGTATCAATGAGTGTTTGTCATCTAGCTCCTAAGTGGCTTAACCGATTCGGATGAAAGTTGTGTGTATTGGAGTAGGTCTAGTGGAAGGTTTGAAAACACAATAAATTGAACTCAGTCAGTGACGCTGCTAAATGTCAGGTTTTGGGCAGAACAAAGTCTTTCGGGCTAGCAGTCCCGTGAGACTTTGTTCTGCTGTAAACTTTAAAAGTACCCCGACTACTACCTACAGGCCATTGGACTCGCTCAGCTGACGTTTTCTTAAAGAAATTAGTTTCGTACATGCGTAAATTAATACGAGTTTAAAAAAAGGTACTTTATTTTTAATTTTATCGTTACAAATCGACAGTGTTCCATGTACCGGATCGACTCTCCACGGGATTAAAATGATCAAAAAGTGGTGTATATTTTCAAATCTTGAAACAAATTGAAACCTAGATAATTGTTATCCACAAGATATCTGTATTTCCAAAGTATCTAGAGAAATAAATTGTAATGACCACATAATTACGTAAGGATATATACCGTGTATAAAAAATAATGAAAATGTGTCTTGGATTGGACGCTCTGCTTGCGTCGGATTGTTCCGACGAGTCTTTCCGTGTCTTATTCGCCGGTGTCGTGCGATTGCGGCTGGACACTCCATCTCGTTTAGTTCTTCAATCCCCATAGGTTACAGAAGAGTTGCCGAGATGGAGTATTTAGTCGTGAATGTGCGACCCTGGCGGAATAAACGCGAGAATGTTTGTCAATTATATCTACACTAATATAATAAAGAGGGAAAATTTGTATTTTTGTGTATGTTTGTAATGATTAAACTCAAAAACTATTGTGCCGGTTACAAACATTCTTTCACCATTGGACGTTTGCGGACATTGCGACATTCACCCTGAGTAACATAGGCTATATTCATTGCCCGTGCGAAGCCGGGAAGGGCCGCTAGCCCTAAATAAAAGGTAATGGAGAGCAGTGATGGCCGTGTGGTAACGGCCTAGACTTACAAGTTGTAGGTCGCGTTCAAACCCAGCCAGACGCACTACCACTGCTCTCATATCCTAGAACCAAAAATTTGAAGAAATGTGACATCCACCAACCCGCACTGGGCCTGCGTGGTGGATTACGGCCCATTCCCTCTCCTACAGAAGAGGCCTGACTTCCAGGCAATCAATAAAAAGGCTGATTATATTATGCTCATAATGCTAGTCAACAAAAGCAAAGCAGAAAGAAGAAAAAAAATACAGTAAAACCTAAAATTTAATTGTATAAAATGTTAATTATTCACATTTGCATGAATTAAACTGTTTATTAGCTCGGCTATCGTGGTTGACAATGGAAACAATTGCTAGAGGAAGTAACAATGTGGTACCAAGGCCGGTTGTCTAATTAATGAGCGCTTATGGCTTAGGCAAGTCATGTTCAGTTTGGTCATACAAAAAATCTTACTTACTTGTGATTTTGTTTTTGTCCAATTACCCACCCATTAGGTTGAGAGCAGTGGTGGCCGAGTGGTAATGGCCTTGACTTACGAGTTGTAGGTCGCGGGCTCGAACCTAGCCAGGCGCATTGCTGTGACATTCACCAACCTGCACTGGGCCCGCGTGGTGGATTACGGCCCTTTCCCTCCCCTAGAGAGGAGGCCTAAGTCCCAGCAGTGCGTGTTAAAAAGGCTGATGATGATGACCCATTAGATAACAACTTAGCTACAGTACTGTATATTGTAATTTGTAAGTAGTGGTCCT
Organism: Mythimna lalbum; assembly: GCA_949319445.1. Taxonomy (NCBI): domain Eukaryota; kingdom Metazoa; phylum Arthropoda; class Insecta; order Lepidoptera; family Noctuidae; genus Mythimna; species Mythimna lalbum. Next base: position 23,631,585 of record OX439346.1, read on the forward strand.
ATGTGGTATATACGTTCTACATCTTTGGTCTAGTTCGTTAGAATCTGGGTGTGCGTGTAAGAAGCATTAAGTCTTCCACCAGGAGTATTAATGAAAATGGATCAGGTCATCGGGTAGAGCCCCGATGACCTGATCCATTTTCATTAATACTAGGGATATCCGGCAAGATGTATAAGGGACTATACACCATAAGAGACTATTCACTCTAGCCTTGAAGACACATTAAATTATAATTGGATGGAAAGACCGCTGCAGTCATGACATGAAGAACCAAGCATGTTCCATAGACAAGTATGTTGCGACTCGCGGTCAATCCAGTGCAGTCCATGCAGTTTGAGGCTGAATAACGGTGCTTATTTACCAGTTTACCAAGCTCGCGCGACAGTGACTCACACTTGACCGGAATTTTCTCATTGCTTCGAGTTCATTATCAAAAAGTAATACATGTTTATGTATTTACGTAAAACAGTGAGCAATAATAGGTACAAGATGTAATGTGGTCAGCGTTTATTTGGAATTTATAGGTTTAACTGTAAATGGTTTGTTTCTATGCTGCTGTTCAAGGAACTTGCGAGCACATTTATTAATATAGTTGGTTTTTTTATCCTATTACCGTGAAGTTAGTTACTGTACTGTTCATTTTGATTTTAATTTAATTTATATTTTGAATTGATTTATTTAATTTGATTTTAATTTAATTTATATTTTGAATTGATTCATTTAATTTGATTTTAATTTAATTTATGTTTTGAGTTGATTTATTTAATTTGATTTTAATTTATAATTTGATTGATTTATTTATTTTGAGTTTAATTTATGATTTGAATTGATTTATTTTATGATTTCACTGCTTTTATTTTAATTTCATGATTTTAATGTACCTACGTATGATTTGAATTGATTTATTTTATGATTTCACTCCATTTATTTTAATTTAATTTAGTTTCGTCCTGTTATATATGAAACTATAGTACTTACTGGCTGTTGTCTGATAAATGTTTTTTTTTATTTATTTTTTTACTGTAGGCTAAAATTGCCTGATTACGTGTTGCCGTGCACAAAGAGCCTGGGCTCAGGGGAGACCGTGGTACAGTCGCCTCAGGGATGTACAACAGGCGTTGCACAGAGGGGGTTCCGGAATGATCTTCGCCCCTTCTACGTGCTGATTTTGATCACCGGGGTGGTTTTACTCAGGTAAAAATCCCAGACTCCCCTTTTGAAGGTTTACTGTCTTAACGGTATGGTCAGGGCTTGCGGACAGTGAGCAATGGGTAGCTTGCTGTGTCGCTGTCCGTCCGTCCGGTAACCGTCCGGGCCGACCCCAAGTCGTCGCCGGCGCGTAGTGTTCCATGTACGCCTCAAGGAGTTGTCAGCAACCGTAAGGGCCCAGCAGGGTCGAAGCCTACTGGGGATATGGGTAATGCGAAAGAGATCCTCGGGGCCCTGAAACAATGTCAAAAAAGGAACAAGGGTGGGTTTTTTGTCAGTAAAAGTTTGACACGCCCTTCCGCTCCGCCCAAGGGTGGGAGATGTCATTTAGATAATTTTTTTATACAAAAAAAAGGACTTACCACCACTTTTATACTTATTTTGATATAGTTATCTATCGAGGTAAAGGTGTCGGCATGGATCTTGAACGGTCGGCGTCAGATTGGGGATCGCTTTGCGCATTCCATACATTGGCGAGCCAATCGTCGTCGTTGTTAGATACATGTTTGGAGGTATGTGGAACAGAGAGTAAAGTCCCACATACCTCCATTGAAAAGGGAGGATCCTCCGGCCAGACAGGGTGTTATAGTCTGGTGGGCTACTGCCCGATAGTTGATGTCGGGCTGTTGTAAATGTTAAAATCGCGCGGAGAACTTTGATTGCGCGATGCAGGATTTCGTATTTTCTTCGTAGTTCTTATGTGGTGTCATAGATGTCACTACACATGCAGCAAGCGCAGGCAACGAATCACGAGTGACGCGATGGCACACTTCTTGCCCCCGCGTCTCACTTCATAGGTACCACTAAATAGGCCCGATATTTAACTTCTGCGCAACTTGAAGCCAGCGCTTAAGATCCGTGCCGATATCTATACCACGTCTACTTGAAAACATATAATTCCTAGAACGGGACCTGGTATCAAGGTTAGTGCTTGAGTAAGATACTTGACAGTGAGTACATGTAGTTTGCAGCCATTCATGTAAAGTACTTAAATAAATAAATATAATAAAAATATATATATGAAAATAATAAATAAATAAATATTACGCGAGAGCAGACAGTAGCTACTTACGAGTTGTAGGTCGCGGATTCAAACCCAGCCAGGCGCATTACTTTGTGTAATTTATTTCATCACCACTGCTCTCAAAACAGTGAAGGGAAACATCGTGAGGAAACCGGCATGTCCTAGAACTAAAAATTTGAAAACATTTCACATACACCAACTCGCACTGGGCCCGCGTGGTGGATTACGGCCCATTCTTTCTCATAGAGAAGAGTCCTGAGACCCAACAGTGAGAACATTATAAGGCTGACTATGTTAAGCTATTTATTACTCAAGTATCAAAGGGGGAGGGGTGGGGGTACTTAGAGTTAAACATTTTGATTTGGGAAACGGGGACGGAGGTCTACATGGTGCAGCGCGTCAGTCTGTCTGTTCGCGATAAATTCAAAAACTTCTAAAATTAATTGACTTGACTTTGACTTTGACACTCAACAACGGCAGGGACCAATCTGGGTCGAAGCCTACTGGAGCCAGGGTTATCCGAAAGGGCGCTCGAGCCCCGGTATGAAGGCTAGAAGGAACGGGGTGGGTTTTTAGTCAGTAAGAGTCTGACACTATCTCCTGCTCCACCTAAGAGCGGTGGTTGTTATTGGATGATTTTTGCCCACCAAAAAAAAAGCCGAAAGTCTTCAGCACGCAGCAGCTTCGTGCAGCCGCCGCATGTGCTGCGTGCATCCGCAGCCTGCAGCTGAAGTTCGAATAGCACCTTAATGCCCGCCATACACGCCAGGGTATACAGGTTTGCCTGTACAGGTGAGTTGTACGGGTAAACCGGAGCGTGTATGTTGCACAATTGTGCAGGCTTCCACTCAAGCTTGCCTAACCGGTGTAACTGTACAGGCAAATCTGTCAGGTATACCCTAGCGTGTATGGCAGGCATTAACGTGCTATTCGAACCTCGGCTGCAGGCTGCGGATGCAGGCAGCACATGCGGTGCTGCACGAAGCCGGCTGCAACTGCACGACTAGTTTCCTACCAGCGCTGCGTTATTTATCTTTATAGATATCGCAGCATATGCTGAGTTAGGTGCCTTTTTGACCTTGCACAAATTCTTCTATATTTATCGTATTTCTACTGTTTTTTTAATATGTGTGAGGTTCAAATAAACGTTTTTCTTTCTTTCATTCTTCCTTATTCTTTCTATGTAGTAAGTATGGAATTTTGTGAAAACCATTATGAACGCGGTTACTTAAGTAAATCAGTAATACTGTTTTTCCACAACCAGCATTACATTTTTTTTTTAATAATTTCTTATTCTGTTTTCAGACAAAGGTTTATTTTCAGTGCTGTTCATTGTTAAGGGTAAAATATTGTACAAAACAAACACAGGAAAGTACACAGGTGTTGTGTAGGTGACACTTGTTCAGTTCTTAGAATCCTTGAACACGTATGTTGAAAATAGGTAATACTGTCATATCAAGAGCTTGGCTCATTCTTATTCGAGCGCTTACTCGAAAACCCGCTCTTGTCTTACCGCTTTTAGGCACACAATAGACTGTTTTCCGCACTAGTATAAAAAACTGCGCGTGCTCTCCCCGCAAATTTTTTTTCTAGGTACATTTATAGTATGCGGTTGGGCGCGCGTCGGCTACCACGAGTCGCCGGTCAACCCCTGTCATTTCCGGTCATTTCTACGTAAGTGTATTGAAAAGGGCACGCCACAATATGGCGGTAAGTCTCCTGGCAGTAGACTTTGAGTTGAGGCTGGAAATACCTCACGCAGTCCTCACCTTCCGCATGACGCAGGTTTTCACCGGACATGGTAAGTTTGGGAGGTTCCTGCTGATTCGTGCGAAAGTGACGCTCGACGCTCTCGCGCCGGACCTTATAAGTACAGGATATGGTCCGAAGCGAGGAGGAGTGGCAGGCGGTCGCATCCTTCTGCGAAGCTTTAATGCTAGCAAAGGAGGAGGCCGACCGCATCAGGCAACTGCTCTGACGACAGAGCCGCCGCCGGAATTCCGATCCCGATATCCTGCCACCGTAGGCTCGGGCTTGCGGACGGCGAGCAATGGGCAGTTCGCTGTCCAACCGTCCGGTAACTATCCGAAAAGTATTGAAATAAAACGATTGACACACGTTGCAACACTACTTTAATTATGGCAACTCGAGTAAAAGTCTGACACCTCCTGCTTCACGCAGAACAGAAGTTATTTGATGATTATTAAGGTTATTTTTTGCCTCTGGGCCAGTGATCACAAAGCTATGCTACTACAGTCAAGCACTGGTTCATATCATGTAAAAAAAAAAGAGTGGTTAGACCGAGTGCTAGTAGCCAGGGTACGCCGAGCGTTTAGAGATGCGCGCTGTGGAATCAGAAACATCAAACTCCTCCACACATCATTACCCGCGAACTACAGTGGCCAATCTTGAAATTTCTTAACCGGCTGTGGTACCTCCAGGCTGGTTGATGTAAATACAATCTGGCCAAATGGGGCTTCCTCGACCCATCTCTAACACAGTGCCTGGAGCCGCTGCTCGTCACCTGCTAAGCTGCCCATCCTGCACATCCACCTCCAGTCTTCATGATTTGTACGAGGCCTATAACAGAGCTGTACAGGTTGCCAAATACTGGTCTGGTCACACAAAAAGAAGTACCTCGGGAGTATGTTGCTTTGGGATATTTTTTGTAGTTTCAGCGGGCGAAGCCGTTGGCAGTCTCTAGTCATAAAGAAAATCGTTTAAAATATGAAACATAGCAATACTAAATAAATGACATAATATTCTACAACTATCATACAACGGCGTCTAGTCCCAGGCTAAGCAGAACTTGTGTTATGAGTAGGTACTAGACAACTGATAAACATACTTATATATTTCTGAATAAATACCTACATTATAGATAAATTTAACCCAGACACTGAACAAGTGATCGTGCTCATCACACAAACGTTTGTCCTGGATGGTAATCTAACCCACGACCTCTGGCATAGCAGTTAGGGCCACAAACCACTAGACCAACTGGCAAGTCTATATAAAAATTATACCTACTTTAATAAATTATAGGTTAATTAAAATAGTTATTTACAAACTAGACTTTTAAAGAGACTGACCTCTGAGTTTGTTTCGGTATTTTTTGAAAACCTATTTACAAAATAAAGATAATTTACATAATATTAGCGCTCCTCTCTCCTACTATTATTGTTGCTGTACCCGAGAGGGTCCATACCTGTTTTGTATTTTTTTTTATTATTCAACACCTGACATGTATATTATGGATTGCAATAAAGATTTGAGACTTAAAAACTTTCTACATGTTTCGACAAGAACCCCTACAAAGAACAAAACAAGTAACAAGTATATTGTGTAGCGTATCTATTGGACAAAGGAGGTCCCACCGTTTGTTCTAGCCAGGTAAGCGCGCACTTCCCGGAAAGTGCGCCGGCGCAGGCAAACATGGCCGACACAAACACTGGCTGGTGACGTGAGGTGAAATATTTCACACGTTTTGACTCTATTTAGTTGAAGACACCTATTCTGTGTCTAACGTATTGACTCTTCTTTGAAATAATGCTATTCATGTCGGCTTTGAGTTAAGGTTTCATTTACAAAATTCGCTGAAATCAATAGATTTCAACGCCGCCTACACGCACAAAACGTTTTGGAAACACATTCATTGTGCGTGCAGCTAAGGAATGGAATTCTTTGCCGGAGTCTGTGTTTCCTGATAGCTACAACCTGGGAATCTTTAAGTCGAGAGTGAATAGGTTTCTTCTAGGTAAGCGCGTTCCATCGTCGACCGCATCGTCGCTTTCCATCAGGTGAGATAGCGGTCAAGCGCAAACCTATCAATAATAAAAAAGAAAAGATTAAGTAGTCTCTATTTACTGCTGTCCCCTGTAGTTTCACAGACGTCTTTGATCGCTGCTCCGCTCCCGCGGCTCGTAGCGTGATGTTATTTAGTCTATAGCCTTCCATCGGCTATCCAACACTAAATATCTATACTAATATTATAAAGAGATAAAATTTGTAAGTTTGTATGTAGGGGGTAATCTGGAAGTACTGGTTCGATTGCTAAAATTCTTTCACTGATAGAAAGCTATTTTATTCCTGAGTGACATAGGAACGCACGCGCCCGCGCTGAGTGCCATGTACGCGGACGAAGCTACGGGAAAAAGCTAGTTTATTATATTCCAACCAGTTGTTTCAGGGATTAGTGCGTTCAAATGATTCCTGTGTTCGATGGTTCGAATAAATTCATCTCATCGGATGTTATTTTAGGTTTCATTCACAAAGTTCATTGAACACAATAGCCCTTGTATATAATCTACTTATTTTTTATATTAATAGAAACTAGTGTTTTACTGCGATCCCACCTGATGGTAAGCAGTGATGTAATCGTTGATGGTGATACTTGCCCTGGAAAGTAAAGGCTTACTGAAGGAACACAGGAAGGATTTAGTCAGTAACAGTCTGGCACTCTACCTCGCTCCACCAAGAGTGAGAGAAGTTATTTGATGATTTACCACCTTGAATATAATAAAAAAGAACTAAAGTTATATCAAAGTTGATTATTGTCAGCCATATTTTAGTAAAGACCCCCGCGGCCAGAGATAGTGGTCAACCCGAGACGAGAGACAATTATTTTAAAATTATTGTCGATAGGCTCGCAATAATATAAAAAACCTCTTTCGTCTACAATACCACTCATAGACACTCTACCTAAATTGTAAAAACAAACTGTGCTCACGCATCGGATGGCAATTCAAATACCAGATGACAATAATTTAACAATAAAAACAGTGCAGTGGATGAGCGATGAATCGTTTCGGATCAATACCCGTGTGGGAAATACTTATTCAAAATGTCCACCAAGTCAAAAGTAAAGGTGAGATAATTAAGTATTCTTACAAAAGCATAGCTAGAATCCAAAACTAGCTTAGTGTGGTTTAAATTTGAATTAACTTTGAACGCCAAAAACGAACAAAGAAATTTTTACAAGCTTTTATTTAGTTTCACCTGTCCCGATGTTTGTCTGTCATCCAATCTTGTAAATTAAATTTCACCCTTTTCCCGGTTACTAATTGAGCTGAAATTTTGCATGCATGTGTAAATCAGATGACTAATGCTATATGACTATTATGACAAGGAGCTGATCTGATGATGGAACCGGAAGGTATAGGATTTAGGCTATAGGAACTTAGTAGTTAAACGACACAACCTCATCGAGTTTGGGCTCGCCGCTCGTGTGATTCGTCTTGACGTGTATTAGTTATATAGGTTACCGAGCTATAAAAGCTTGCTATGAAAAAATGATTTTCATTAAAAGCTTGTTTGTGATAGAACTCTAAAAACGAATTTGTTACTAAAAAATAGAAATCTAAGAAAAGAACGTAGTAAAAGAAATATAAATATACATCTAGGTTTATTAAATTAAAATTTCGCACACTATTTTCTAAGTATACTCTATTGTCTACATATCTTTTAATCTCTCCATTTGTAGGTTTATTGGAAGAAATAATTATTTCGTTGTAAATAAGCAGTATACCTTTGTACTAATATTTATAATTATTATTAAGATAATAAATACATGTATTATCTAAATAATAAAATTAAAATAAATTAACCCTTTTTCAAAACACCTAAATAAATGAAAATCATAAACGCAGTCGTACACTTGCGGACACGAAAAATGACCTAACATTATTATTGAGTTTAAATTACACAGTAGCGTAATAAGTGGCAATTTCCGATTTCTCGTATAGAATTCCTATAGTACAACAATACTACTATGATAATATGTTTCTATTTTGTTGTACCTACAGTATACGCATGACTGAATTCGTATATGTTTGTACCTATTACGTAAAGACAGCTGTTGTATTTCAAATACTATTATAGTTACGTAGCCAACGCCCCTTTATCGACGTAGACTTGTACTATGTGTGTAATGCGTCACTACAACCACTATGACGAATTTTGACGTTCAGGATATATGTTATAAAATACGTCATGTATTTCCATTTGTTAATGATTGATTAGAGTTTAATGATACTAACTGTAACATTAGTCATTCTAATTGCAAAATTTTAATACAATAATTGACAAATGATTATGGAATTGATTTAATTACTTTCATAATTAGAGAGTTAATTATGATTTTGCGGAAAACCATATACGTTATAGAGGATAGATAAGTCTACCACAATACTGCTACTGATCAAACTATACTTATCAATAGTAAACCAGTATAATTAGTGGAAAGATAAGCTGATGATTACTGATCAAACTTCACTTAGTTAACAATACTTTGCATAATCATTATAGTATTGCTACTAGGCTAACCTATCTGAACGCATCTAGAGTATTTCATTACTAAGTAGAAAATAGCTTTAACTTATTTTGATGAACAATGATTTTAAGAAGAAGAAAAAAACAACGAATTCATCAGAGCTTTAAAATTTTTAAATTAAAAGGACTGAACATGTTTCGGGTATTTATAATAGCGCCATCTATTATCTGATGGATAATGAAGTTTTGTTTCATACGAGTGCACAAGATGGCGCTAGTGGTACTCTTTGTGTTTGTTGCTTTGTGTTGAGTCGTGGCTGGTGAGGCGCACAAGATCACAAAGCGGTTTGTTATTGTTATCTTCAAGATTAGTTGAATCATCATTTATAATGAGGAGTTCTTATCGAAATAATACAAAATTAATGTGGCAGTAAATATATTCAGAAAATATCAACCATGATCGCAGGTATTTATCGATTTTATCAATGTAAAAAAGTTTAATACAAATCAGTACGAATTACTTATGTATATGTATAATATTGTCGACTTTCATTTTGTATACTTAGCCTTTATCTTATAATTAATAGTTCAGTTACGTTTTATTACAGTTTAGCTTTATTATTGCTTTATACAATATCGTATCGTGTAGCCGTCCACACGTTCTATTTCGTACACGCTAGTCACTTAATTTAGATTAATAATAATTACATATCACAATGAGACGTTCCTTCAACATGATACACTCGCACACAAATAATACAAAATACAAAACGAAGGCACGAGATCTAACTACATCTACGACTACTAGTATAAACATGCCCTAATGACGTTACGCTAAATGCACGCGCGCCCTACGCGGCGCGACTCAGTCAAAGTGTTGTGTTTGGAAGTCATATCACCTATTTAAATTTCGGTAGCGTTAAAATGTTTCAAAGCGGTTCTGGAATACAACAAGTGCGGCTCGGCGGAGGTCGTTCCCCGCGCCGGCCGTAATGGAATGTCGGCGTGCAGCCGCTCCTGGCGCTCTTTGTGCGCGCGCCCGCCCGGTCCGCGGCGCGGGCAGCCGGCAGGTAGCCGCCAGCCACGCGGACCGGGCCTCGATCACTATTAACACGTCACACGGACGACCCACAGTCCACTAGCCGCTTCACACGCCCCGACAGACTACACACTGTCCTTCCCTTCGAACTTCTCGGCCAGCTCGCCCATCAACTCCTTGTAGATGAGGGGGTCGATGTTTTTCCCGAGCTGGTAGAGCACGAACCAATCCCCAATCTGCAACTCCCGGGCCACTGTCTCCACCTGCGCCTGCGGGGCGAGGCGGCTGCGAGCGCGCAACAGGTATAGGCGCACGCGCGGGCCCGCCACCACAGCCATGCGGTAGATCAGCGAGATACCACTCAGGATCGACAGGATTATAAACCAGAACCATAGGAACACGTAGATCTTCTCGTTGACGATGTTCAGTGGCAGCACGCACAAACCGTCGAACTTCTGCACGGTTCCCGAGGGACCGTATTTGTGGAAGGTGCACTTCGTCACCTTAGGGAACACTCTGGCCATGGGGTCGACGCGCTCCTCCGGCTCCATCTCGGTGAAACTCACCACGTCACTTCCGTACGTGGAGAACTCTCCGTCCAAGAAGAAGTCCATGAAGAAGATCTGGCCGACAACGTTGATGAAGTTCAACACCTCGCAGATGAAGAAACGGAACGCGTAGAAGTTTTGTGTGTGCAGGTTTGTGTGGAAGTAGTCGACGAGTAACTTCTTGCGACTATCTTTGCATTCATCTCCCACTACAGGGCAGTTGAGATCGAGCACTAACATCTTGATGCGGCCTCCTTCCCAAGTTTTCCACAGGTAACGCGGCACATAAAACAAAATAGCTTGGAAGAACAACACAAAACACACCCACTGGTAGTACTTGTGGTATTTCACCTCGTCCTGGCCGTCCACGTGCGAGGCAACACCGGCCTGCACCACGTCCTTGCCGACGCGTCCCACCAGCCGGTTGGGAATCGTGAAAGTCGAGTAGATCCAGCAGTACGTGTCCATGACGGCGAGCGGGATCTCGTCGACAATGCAGTCGATTGGGTCACCGATGTATTGCCGCGACGTAACGAGCAGCGAAAACGCGATCAGTATGATCACGGTGGCTTTGTAATGTAGCCGAAACACATTGTTGTCGATGCACACAGAGTCGAGCTTGAGAAGCCCCTTCACGGAGCCGAAAACGTCAAACATGGCGGTCGTCTAGCCGCGAGCGCGCGGCGCGTCGTACGCGATCGTGTAAAGCAGGGCGTGCGTTTCGCCCTCGCGTCGAGTGCGGAATGCTGAACTGCGGTGGGGCGCACCGTCAGTTGAGTAGGGCGCAGGACTGCGGGGCGGGGTACAGTACGGTGTGCGGGGGGCTGCGCTCCCCACCTCACCGCACCGCTAAGTCGCAGACTCTCGGAGCAACGAACGACACAACTAAACTGACCTCTTTTCTACCTCCGTGGCGTCATCTGGTAGCACTGACGCCGTACCCAGAGGCTATGCATCTCAGCGTTGTTGGCAAGTGATAATGTTCACGGTGCACAGCAGTGCTGCTTAATTAAATACATGTCTACGGATTGCATCACTTAGTTTAGGAGAGTGCATGTCCGTGAAATGGTAATCAAGTATGTAACGTAACGGTAAAGGGCGACGCGACTGCGGCCCCACTCACGCGGACCGGTCGCTCGCTCGGGCGAATCACTTAATAACTTAACTGATTTAATTTAATGTACTATCTCGACGACACTGTCGAAGGAGTATCATTTTTAGTGCTTAGGTACTCTAAAGAAATGTTGACAATGATAATAAATAACGATATAGGTAGCATGAGCGTGGGTTGAGGAGTAGTCGAGGACACTTGGCTGATGACGATATGTCGGTCAGAGGGTAATAGTTCAAGTATAATTAATGTTATCATTCTGCCAGCATTACATTATTTTGTGCATGACCGTAATATCACGATAAAAGATGGCTCTACTTACACGGCGGCGGCTAGAGCGGTTTTAATTTCAAATTAATTCTTTATTAAGGGTTTTCTGACTTTGGATCTATCTAGCATCGTGAAAACAACCAATCTTTCTTGAGCAAACGTGGTAAGTAATCAATGCTCATGTTTTCTATAAATAAAGAGGGTCCTTCCCATGCAATGGTACAGTAAGAGACTGGTATTATTATTATATTATTGCATAATATTATAAGTAACCCAAAAAGAGCGTGATGTAAGAGAAGAAAGAGAGCGTGCTATTTTCGAATTGGATAAGTTTAATGCTTATTTTATACCCACCTTTCGATTTTAAAGTACCTCACAAGAAAAAAAATTACCTACTTCTACAGAAGCTGCAATTGCACGAATTTTAATTGGGATCCCACATCTATTTGACAAAAAAGTTGAAAAAGAAAAGTCGTGTTTCTTTTATATTATGAAGTATTTAGTTTTACCAATGCAGTGAACGTTATAATTTATGGAACGAAAAGATCAATAACGTAATGCACATTTTAAAATATTTACACTTATCATCGTAATGAATATCTCTCTGGTGACCCGTACCGTTCCGAGTGAGTGTTTACGTGCTCCCATGCACGCGGTTACTCAAAGTCTCAAACAACTCGTTTATTTGAGAAAGTGGGTAAAATATTAGTACTTTTTTTTTCTGATGAGCAGTTTTTTGTGTCCGCCAGTGTAATAGATGTGATATTGCAGTTTTTGAATGACGAACCAAATATTTTTTTATACGGTTAGAAATATTATGATATTTATGATTATACTTATACCCATGTAATTAGTTTTATGTATCACAACATTTAGAAAAACTTTGCAGCAGTAGATTTTTTACCTAGGATTTGCTTGAAGAAAGATAATGGTTTCCATGTGCTAAAGCAGTTTTGGAAATACGACCACACCGTTCCTTTACATGTTTTTTTTTTTATGGTTAGTCAATTAATTTTTAATCCCAAATGATACCTACCAGTGATATTATTTTTAATCAGAAATAAATTACCTACTTAGTGCTTACCTGCAGTTAACAAAAAAAAAATCACTTAGGTAACTGATCAAGAAATAAAAAGTTTCTTACGTAACTTTATTTTTTACAAAAATATTCACATTATTTTTTCAATTTCCATAATAATTAATGTGCATAGATATTATCTATGACTTTGTTAAGTGAGCAATGTTTAGTTTACTAGATGCTAGTTTTTTTCAAATATCGAGGAATAGATTGTGAACGATTATTATTTTTAAAGGTTTTTTTACGTCTTTGTAATATTAGTATATTATAAAGAGGTAACTTTGTTAGTTTGGTTTTGTCTGCTCTCAAAACGGTGAAGGAAAACATCGTGAGGAAACAGGCATGTCCTAGAACCAAAAATTCGAAGATATGTGACATCCACCAACTCGCACTGGGCCCGCGTGGTGGATTGCGGCCCATTAGTCCCAGTAGTGGGAACATTAAAAAGGCTGATGATGATGATGAAGTTTGATTTTGTGTTTTTTTCGACCCAACGTCGTTGGGTTTTATTATTTATTTATTTATTACTTTATTGCATACCTTAGCTGTCCACCAGAACATTTACAAAAAAAGAATAAGACGTACGATAGGCGGTCTTATTGCACAGGGCAATTTCTACCATACCTTTGAATTGGATGCCCTGAACGAAATGAAAACTAAGTATGGTAATAGCTTTATGTTTAAAAAATCTGTGTTTCTAGTCATAATGTACTTATCTATGTTTTGATAATGACGTTTAATTTGTCCTGCGTTCTTGATAATAGAGACTATTCTTTTATTTATATGTAAAATAATTTATTGCCGTTTTAGGAATTGCAAAAATAAACAATTGTGTTGCTCTGAAAATGCAAAGTTTATTTTATAGTTACGCATACAATCATTATAGGTACTATTCTATTTAACACATACACTATACTATCTTACCTGAAAATGCAAAGAAACGACAATTAAAGTTATTATTTAAATTGTAATTCCATTTTTATGTAACAATCCAAAAATATTCATGTTGTCAACAAGCTTTCTTAATGATCTTTTATTTGACATTGATATGAATGAAAATAAGTAAAATTAAAGGAGGATTACATCCTTTACATATCGCACACCCAGAACAACACTGCACTAAGTCTAAATAGCTCATTTTTCAGAATCGACGAAAAACCGTTATCTCATGTTATGTGACAGTTATTGCGAGTGTCCAGCACATTGCATGTAAAGATGAAGATTGAGCTTGATTGATTGAGCTATTTAGACTTAGTGCAGTGTTGTTCTGGGTGTGCGATATATAAAAAAATAAAGTACATATTACTACACATTTTTTTAAATTATGTAAATAGACTATAAATAACTCTTATACACAGTTTTTTTTTGTCAGGTTTATCACGTCTAAAATTAGCCCAATGATTTGCGGAAACCACAAGCACTGGTATTGTGTTAATATTTTCAGGGGCGTAATGGATAGATAAGGCGATATGTGACTCATTTTACACCCACTTCCGAATAGTATTATCTCAGATGCCTACTAGTCTACTAATGACAAAGATTTGATTAAATGAATTTTCACAAGTGGCGTAACTTGTCCCAAAGGGGGCAGGCGCGGTTGCTGTCTGAAATTTTGGAAGGGGTCACAAATAAATCTCTTTATTGCACAATACACAATTTTCTGATATTTTAGTGCACACATGATATAACAGATGGAAGTCTTATATTTGTATTGGCAAATTGGTTGATAATATTTTAAACATCGGGAGCTATCGCTGGATGAATGAATATTCGCGGCTAGGCACAAAAAAGGTTTTATTTTTTTGTAAATTTTTATACATTTTTTCAATTTGACGTGTATGATTAGGGAGGGGGGGGGGTCATGTCCTTTGTGATCCCCCGCCTTCGCACCGTGCCTACATATAAACTAGTGCTAGACTGCGATCCCACGTTATGGTAAGCAGTGATGCAATCGTTGATGGTGAGGCGCAATAGTGATCGGCCATTAGTTGTCGAGGCTGTTACAACTAGACCATGATACTTAGCTTAATATACAAAAAAAGGGAAATGGAAAGGGCTATGCTCGGGGTTTCCTTGCGTGATCGAATCAAAAATGGAGATATCCGCAGGAGAACTAAAGTTGCCGACATAGCACAAAGAATTGCTAAACTTAAGTTGCAATGGGCAGGGCAGATTGCTCGCAGAACAGATGGCCGTTGGGGCCGAAAGGTTCTGGAGTGGCGACCGCGTTTTAGAGGACGCAGCGTTGGAAGGCTTCACGCCTCAAAGAGCGGACTTACTGCCATAATTGTGGCGTAACCAGGACTGATGACCTGGTGAAGGTTGCGGGAAAACACTGAATGCGAGACGGACGGGATCGTTCGTTGTGGCTGAATTGATGATGATGATGTTGATACAAAAAAGGCCAAAAGAATAATGTTGACTATTTTGTAGCCACACACACCTACGTAGATGAGCCGGCTGAAATCCTCGAATTTATTATCATCACCGATATTCGAAAGATAAGATTGGGTTTCTTGCAAAAATGTAAGTACGCTCCAAATGTGCCACAGTCAAAGATAAATTTTACTCAGTAAAATAAATAGAAATGATTAAATACGGTTCTCAAAACATTTATTGAATCATTTTGGTAAGAATACTGTGACGTAGACTAGTCAAGCCTTTTTTTGAGGATTCCGAAATCATCAAATAACTTCTGTCATTTTATGGCGGAATGAGAAGGCGTGTCAGATTTTTATTTATTTATTTAATTTGGCTCTTCAACAATGATTGCACTATTAAATGTAAAGAAAAACAATTAAAGTTTAAGTTTAAGTACCCCATCACTTAAAGAAAAACACTGCATGCACTCATTAATACGCCTTAACAGCTTAAAAAAAAAACAATGAGAATAAACATCAAAACAGAACAGAATGAAAACCACAACAACACACCGCTCACCTGTGTCGTTTAGCTGTCTTCTGCGTTCGTTCTCGTAGTCCCACTGGGCCCTAACTCCTTCGATCAATACCTCTCTTGACTCAGGCTCGATCCTTACTACACGGTCGGACAGCAAACCATCCATACGCACAAAGCGTTTTGGGAACACATTTATTGTGCGTGCAGCCAAGGAGTGGAATTCCCTGCCGGAGTCAGTGTTTCCTGATAGCTACAACTTGGGGGTCTTTAAGTCGAGGGTGAATAGGTTACCTCTAGGCAAGCGTGCTCCATCGTCGACCACATCATCGCTTACCATCATGTGAGATGGTGGTCAAACGCGAGCCTATCAATAATAAAAAAATATTAAAAAACATGGCTCGCCATCCGCAAGCATGCACCTACGGTAGCTGGTAGTCTTCCTGCAATTGGCGACATCGGGGGCGTCCAGCCACCGGAAAGCCTAGGCACGCTTTGCTATAGCCAACTTGGAAAACTTTAAGGCAACACCACACTCTCATAAAATTTCCATAGGTTCTCAGAAGGTTCTGATCCTCAGTATTTGCAGCTTGAATCTCGCGTTACGCGCCTTATTCTAGTTTCTAAATTAAAAGACTGTCAAGCACCAGTGGTTCACTTTAGAAAAGGCCTCTGCATTTAATTGAACTAAGTAAATAGTTAATTCCCTTACAATTTTAATACGTTTTAAGCTATTGCATAGCTTCTATCGTGGGCCTTGAGCGTGGAGACCGAATCCAGAAATTCCGTAACGAAAAAAACCTAACACCCCCCACTAAATGGTTGTCATGGCAACTTGTCAACTTCAATAACAATTTAATTGCATAAGTTAATAAAAAAAAAATGCTATGCAATAGCTTTACCGCGGCAGTCTCCGAGTGCCACACGTCTTTTTTTTTTGTAAACTGGTCTAGTGGTTAGTGGCCGTGACTGCTATGCCGTAAGTCGATAAGTTCGATTCCCACCCAGGACAAATGTTTGTGTGATGAGCATGATCATTTGTTCTGCGTCTGGCTGTACTTTATCTAATACTAGCTGCTCCCAGCGGCTTCGCCCGCGTGATAGCAGAAAATTATCCCAAGGGAACATACTTCCGGGATAAAAAGTATCCTGTGTCCTATTCCAGGAGATATTCTATCCGTGTACAAAGTTTCATCAAAATAGGATTTGCCATTTAGGCGTGAAGACGTAACAAACTCACTTCCGCTTTTATAATATTAGTAAGGATGTCATCATCATCATCTTCCTGCCTTTGACCCGTGTTATTTGGGGTCGGCGTAACACGTTTTAATTTATCTACCTAATATGTATGTGTTTAGTAATATATGAGTATGTTTATCAGTTGTCTAGTGCCCATAAAACAAGCGCTGCTTAGCTTGGGACTAGACGGCGCTGTGTAATAGTTAAAAAAAATTGTTCTGGAGAGCAGAAAAGTTGCGGCGGAGACCTCTCGCGCCGGGCCCTGGTCGAGGCCATGGTCCGGAGCGAAGAGGATTGGCAGGCGGTCGCCTCCTTCTGCGAAGCAGTAATGCTTGCAAAGGAGGAGGCCGACCGCATCAGGCAACGGCGCCCTCGCCGCCGTCGCTGGGATTCCGATCCCGATTTCCGGCCACCGTAGACGCGGGCTCGCGAACGGCGAGCCATGGGTAGCTCGCTGTCCGATTGTCCGGTAATGGAACGAGTCCAAGACGTCGACGGCGCGCACTGTTCCCGCGCGCCTCAAGGAGTTGTCAGCAGCAGGAGGGTCCCAGCTGGGTCGAAGCCTACTGGGGACAGGGTTGTCCGAAAGGGAGCTCGTGCCCCGGTATGAAGGCTAGAAGGAACGGCGCGGGGTTTTTAGTCAGTAAGAGTCTGACACTGTCTCCCGCTCCACCCAAGAGCGGGTTTCGTCAAAGATGATTTTCCCCGTCGACAAAAAAAAAAAAGAGTAGAAAAGTTAAATTCTTTGTCTGGCTCTGTAACTTCAACTTAATTTTTTCGTTAATGGTATTTGTGGAAGGGATACCACAATATTGTGTAAAAGTTTGTAATCTACTAATTCATAATGATCGATTACTGATCTGTCAATGGTCTTGTAATAGAATCGTGATGGAATGACAATATCGAGCTTATTATAAGCACTAACTGCCGTCGTAATGACGTTGTTTAATCGTTATTAAATCTGCTTTAAATAAAAACAAAGCTACTTGGAAAGTAATAAATGACATCAAAGGGAAGTACCCAAATGAAGGTGTGGCTCAATTAATTATAAATGACGTAACAATAAATAATCCTCAAGACATTGCTAATTCGTTTAATGACTTCTTTCTTGACATCAATAAAAATAATACTAGTGTTCCCCATGAATTATCCAATAAATTGACATACAATTCTAATTCAATCTTTATGAGACCAACTATCCCTGATGACATTAATAAAATAATAATTTCTCTAAAAAATAAAAACAGTGCCGGTTATGATAACGTTACGACAAATATTGTCAAAGATGTAGCCCATATTATATCAGAACCACTTAGCTTCATTATCAATTTATGTATAGAAGAAGGCACTTTCCCAGATAAACTAAAAATATCGGTTATAAAGCCAGTGTTCAAAAAAGGAGACAAAACTAACATGAGTAATTACAGGCCCATTGCATTAATACCTATTTTTGGAAAAATCTTTGAAAAGGTTATGTTTAACTGTCTTTATAATTTCTTTGAGGCAAAGAACATCTTAGCCCCCAATCAATATGGTTTTAGGAAAAACAAATCCATAAATGTGGCAGTTATATATATAGTTTATAACTTCTTACAGAAGGTAATGATTAATTTGGATAAAGGGTTGCCAGCTGTCGCATTATACATGGACATGTCGAAAGCTTTCGACCGTGTCGATCACAAAATCCTCTTAAGAAAGTTGTATGCATATGGTGTAAGAGGCAATGTGTACAAACTCATAGAATCATACCTCAGCAATAGACAACAATTCACAGAAGTGCGGAGGATAAATCTTAGTACTAAAACAGAAGAACTATACGTATCTGAGTCTAGAATAGTAGAATTCGGTGTTCCTCAAGGAACTATTGTCGGCCCTCTGTTCTTTCTTATTTATATAAATGACATGCCTTCGGTGACAGCTCACGACATTACACTGTTTGCTGATGATAGCACCGTCTTATTTACTAATGATAATTCAACTGATTTAGAATCTGACATTAACCAAACAATAGTATTGATTATAGATTGGCTTAGAATGAATAATTTAATGATTAATATTGATAAAACTAAAATAATGGATTTTAAAATACGAACCCGACGTACAGGTACTTTAAAAATTCATTACCTTGATAGTGACATTGAGGAAACGGAAGTAACGAAATTTCTAGGACTACATATTGACCACAAACTTAACTGGAAATTTCATATTGAGCATGTTTGCAAAAAGCTGGGACAATTTTCATATGCATTGTATAGATTAGGGAGAATAGCAAATCGGAGTACTTTGCTAGCGGCTTACCATGGTTATGTTGGCTCTATTCTCCGATACGGTGTAATATTTTGGGGCAACAGTACGGAAAGAGAGCGCGCTTTCATTGCTCAAAAACGCTGCATCAGGGCTATATTCAACTTGCGCGAAACTGACTCCTGTAAGCCATTCTTTAAAAACAATAAATTATTAACACTACCATGCATCTATATACTTGAGGCTGCAGTATTTGTTAAAAACAATATTCACATGTTTAACTACTACACGCGTATACGGCGTAAGGATCAATTACGCACAACGGCCAGTAAAACTCACCTGATGCATGAGAGCATCTTTTGTTCAGCTTCTCGCATCTATAATAATATACCAGGGCCTATCAGAACAATTATGAAAAATGATAATTTTAAAAGGACTCTCCATGATCTGTTAGTAAACAGGAGTTATTACTCTGTAAAAGAATTTCTGTCTGACAAATCTTTACTAAAATATAGTCCCACCGAGTCATGATGTGTTCAATGACCTGAATTATTATAATTATATTTTATGTTATGATTTTGCAATTCCTCATTTTAGTATTGTGATTAATTATACTTTTTTAATTTGATGTGTATAATTTGACATCTTACCTGTTTCAATTTGTTATGATTTTATTCTTTTTAATTTTTTGACCTTATATGCAATTAATTTTAATTTCTAGGTAATAATCTAAATTTGACATTTCCATTAATGTTTTATTATTATGCTAAATGAAAAAATATATTTTGTAATAATGTTAATTAAATTTAATATTAATTTATTGTTTATCCAGATGTAATTATTGTATGCCCAACGGCGGGACATAGCTGATCTAAATTTTCATATATTTAAGAACTGTACTGTACATACCTATGATCCACAATAAAATTTGATTGATTGATTGATTGATTGGTTGTAATGGTAGGTCAATGAACAAAGGAACTGTCAAAATTTTTGCAGATTACCGCATACTTCAGTTATTCATTTGTCATTATCTACGAGATTACCATATTGAGTGTCAGTGGTTGACCATTGGAAAGTCATAATGACGCCATTATACTAGTAGATAACCAAAACTTGTTGATATACCATTCTGACACTATAGTACTAGCAGACTTGAGGCCCTGGCCCAGTAGTCGGCTGCTGAGGCTATCATTATTGATATATTATAAGGTAAAATACGTTACGTTAATTAATATGTTAGTAGTAGTTAGAAAACCTGGACTCTGACGGTCCGCGACAGAGTGACCGCTGATAAGGTAAGGACCGCTGACCGGACCGCTATTCATTATATCAATGGCTGTCATTAGATCTTTACGTGAACAGGTACATAGTACAGTAAATTAATCGTATTGCACAGGAAATCGCTTGATACACACCTAGTGATTATCGTTATTTATTATGATTTTCTTTACCAGATAAGAAATACAAGAATATATGTGACGCATGACATCCTCACCTTTTGTGTTTATCCACGTGCATTAGTACCATATCAAGTTACAATATGAAAATTTTTTCTTGAACCGTGGCGAAATAGGGAACTAAATTAAAAAGTACTGAATTTGTTTTTCTCTTTGCAAGCAGCGCTTTAGTCAAGTGTCAAGATAGACTGGGCAGTAGCAGCTTACCTACTTATTGCACATTTAGCATGTTTTCGAAAATCTACTAGTACTTCAAAAACGCTCACTGTCGCTTACGATGTTCTTCCTAAAAAGGCTCGATATAAGTTTTCAATATTTATATATTAGCACTCATTCAGCCAGAAAGAAGATATCGCTTGTTTTTAAGGTTCTGTTCTTCAAAAGGGAAAAACGGAACCCTTATAGGATCACTTTGTTGTCCGTCCGTCCGTCTGTCTGTCTATCTGTCGTTAAGACCCTTTATTTCGAGAACGCGTAGAGGTATCGAGTTGAAATTAAAACCATATTATTATACCCAAGTTCTTTCAAGCTGTGAAAAAACCAAACTTTTTTAAGTTAACTAATAAAAAAAATACGGTCGTGTACGTCGTTAAAAAACGTATTTTTTGATACTCTCAAAGATTGAAATTCATAGGGTATTTCCTGTTGACCCAGAATCCTGTTTGGACAAAGCAAGGTCTTATAGCACAGGTATAAAGTTGCAATTTGGAATAATCTTCGAGACTCCATTCGGGAATTGTAGTTTACACGGAACCCTCAGTGCGCGAGTCCACCCAGTTTTTTTTTACAACTTCTTGTCTGGATCGATCGTGTGTTAGTTTACTGCAAACACTATCCAAAAACAAAATTGAAAAACCGCTTGTAAGTATGTCAATATTTTCTTAAGTTCAATTTTCTCTTAGAAATCAGCAGCGAGTTCATAATTATTGAAGTACCACCAGGCAGAGACAATTTAGATTCCACAATATTTTTTCATATTTACGATACATTTCATAAGTATATTTTATCTAAGACCTGTCATGTTGGTAGTCAATCAACAGATAATGCTGGGAAGAAAGCGCGCACTACTCAAAGATATCGTATCTATGGTTACAGATATAAAAATAATAAGCTGGTGATTGTGTCGGCCACTGTCGTATTATGTGTCTGTCGAGATGATCGAAAATTTTGTCATAGTTATAGTACTAACTAGCTGATCCCAGCGGCTTCGCCCGCGTGACAGCAGAAAACTATCCCAAGGAAACATACTTCCGGGATAAAAAGTATCCTATGTCCTATTCCAGGACATGGTCTATCATCATCATTTCATTTCATTTCAGCCGACAGACGTCCACTGTTGGACATAGGCCTCCCCTAAGTGTCGCCACAATGATCGATCCTGCGCGTCTCGCATCCATCGGTTTCCCGCAACCTTCACCAGGTCATCGGTCCACCTTGCAGGAGGCCTTCCGACGCTGCGTCTTCCAGTACGAGGTCGCCACTCCAGAACCTTTCGGCCCCAACGGCCATCTGTTCTGCGAGCAATGTGCCCTGCCCATTGCCACTTAAGTTTGGCGATTCTTCGGGCTATGTCGGCAACCTTGGTTCTCCTGCGGATATCTTCATTTCTGATTCGATCCCGCAAGGAAACTCCGAGCATAGCCCTTTCCATTGCCCTCTGGGTGACTTTGAGCCTTCTGATGAGGCCCATTGTGAGCGACCACGTTTCGGCACCATATGTCATCACTGGCAACACGCACTGGTCATAGACTTTCGTCTTGAGACACTGTGGTATATTGGACGAGAAGATACCGCGCAGTCTCCCGAACGCCGCCCAGCCGAGTCGGATTCGACGGTTGACCTCTTTCTCGAAATTAGCTCTACCCAACTGGATTGTCTGTCCGAGGTAGACGTAATCGTCCACTACTTCGAGTATAGAGTCTCCGATCTTGATAGGAGTGGGTGCTACATGGTTGTTTATCATGACTTTAGTTTTGTCCATGTTCATTTTAAGACCCACTCTTTCGGAAGCTCTACTGAGGTCATTGAGCATTGTGCTGAGCTCCTCCGTAGTCTCGGCCATGACTACTATGTCGTCGGCAAACCGAAGGTGAGTGATGTACTCGCCATTAACATTGATGCCTAGTCCACTCCAGTTCAGAACCTTGAAGACATCCTCCATTGCGGCCGTGAACAGTTTCGGAGAAATGACGTCTCCCTGCCTCACGCCCCGCTGCAGGAGGATAGGTTTCGAGGTCTGGTCCTGAAGTCGGACTGACATAGTGGCGTTTTTGTACAAACACTTCAGCACCTCGATGTACCGATAGTCTATCTGGCACCGTTGGAGAGACTGTAGCACAGCCCATGTCTCGATCGAATCAAAGGCTTTCTCATAGTCCACAAACGCTAGACAGAGAGGCAGATTATACTCCTCGGTCTTCTGTATAACCTGCCGTAGCGTATGTATGTGGTCTATGGTGCTGAAGCCTTTTCGGAATCCGGCTTGTTCGGGAGGCTGGAAATCATCGAACCTGCGCGCGAGACGATTCGTGATGACTCTGGAAAACAGCTTGTAGACATGGCTCAGAAGTGAGATGGGTCTATAATTCTTGAGCAGGGTCTTGTCGCCCTTCTTAAAGAAGAGTACCACCACACCTCCGCTCCATGCCTGTGGCGTTTTTCCCTCGAGTATGACGGAATCGAATAACTTCTGAAGGGCCTTTAGGACCGGTTTTCCACCCGCCTTCAGGAGCTCAGCCGTAATTCCGTCCTCACCCGACGCCTTGTTGTTTTTCAACTGTTTCAGAGCCATCCGAATCTCGTACAGGCTGACGTCCGGGATATCTTCAGTGTAGTGTCGAGTCAATCTAGCTCTTGGGTCGTTTGCTAGATTTGCAGCGGGTTTGGAGATTGACGTGTATAACTGTCCATAAAAAGCCTCGATCTCTCCCAGAAGCTCCGATTTGGCGGATACGACTCTGCCATCGTCGGTCTTCAATTTCGTGAGCTGGCTCTGCCCAATAGACAGATCTCGCGCAAACACCTTGGAGCCCTTATTCCGCTCAATCGCGTCTTTAATCCTCTCGGTATTAAATTTGCGAAGGTCGCGTTTCAGAGATTTCGAGATCCGTTTATTGAGCTGCCGGTACGTGCACGCATCATCTGAAGACTGCAAAGTCATTTCACGCCTCTTCTTCATGAGCTCAAGAGTTTGATCAGTGAGCCTCTTGGTCTTGCTTGTACGAGTCTTAAAAAACTTAGACCCGACCGTATGGACAGTTTCCACGAACCCATCGTTGTATTCGTCCACGGAGCTTCCTAGGCACTCGAAACGATTTTGAAGTTCGAGCTGAAAGTTTTCGGAGTTTTGGATCTGGATCTGTGCAGGGCGGAGCGTAGACTTCATCAGTCGAGATCTTTCAAGCTTGACATTGATATTCAATGAGCCTCTTACCATGCGGTGATCACTTCCGGTTTTCACCGCATTGATCACGGAGACGTCATTGAATATTTGCTTCTTCGTCGACATGATGAAGTCAATCTCATTTTTACTTGCACCATCAGGGCTTTGCCAGGTCCATTTCCTATGCTCACGCTTTCTGAAGAAGGAGTTCATCATGTAGAGGCCCTCCTTCTCCATAAAGCTGGCCAGTAGGTGTCCCCGGTGGTTCCTACGTCCAAATCCAAATTGCCCCACTCGCAGCTCGTCACCGTCTCGTTTGCCCAGTTTTGCGTTAAAGTCCCCCATGACCACGGTGAAGTGAGTCTTAGGACCATGTATGGCTCTGGATATATCCTCATACATGGTCTCTACTTCGTCGTCGGGGTGTGTCGAGGTCGGAGCGTAAACCTGTATGACCTTCAACGAATATCTTGCTGATATTCTGAGTATAAGGTACGCTACCCTGGTCGACACACTCTCGATCCTCACCACATTGTTCACAAGGGACCTGTGGACGATAAACCCGACACCACCTTGAGACAGCCGGTCCCCTTCCCGGAAATAGAGCAGGTTACCAGATCTTAGGATTATCGTGTCCTCCCCCTGTCTTCGGACTTCGGATAACCCCACAATACTCCATCGTAACCTGCTCAACTCCTCTTCGAGTTCGGTTATCTTCTCGTCGGACCTGAGTGTACGCGTGTTGTACGTTGCCAGGTCCAGTCGTTGACGGTTAATCGATCCCGCCCGGAGATTTTTAGCACCCCGGACCCCAGGGCCGCGCTCACGCCCGTCCACGCTAGCACTACCGCTGGAGTCGCCGAGCACTTGGGGCCTGTTTTTTGTGCTTCTCTGCATTAAGGGGGGTTAGGACCTTAACCCGCCGCGCTGGTCCAATGCGTGTTGGCGGGACATGGTCTATGCGTGTACCAAGTTTCATCAAAATCGGTTTTGCAATTTAGGCGTAAAGACGTAACAAACAAACAAATTAACTTTCGCTTTTATAATATTAGTTAGGATATTAGTACTATAAGTATGACATAATATCCACAATATTCCACAACTGTCACACAACGCCGTCTAGTCCCAAGCTAAGCAGAGCTTGTGTTATGGGTACTAAACAACTGATAAACATACTTATATATTTCTAAACACATACATATTATAGATAAATTACACCCAGACATACAGAACAAATGATCATGCTCATCACATAAACATTCGTCCTGGGTAGGAATCGAACCCATGACCTGCGGCATAGCAGTCAGGGCTACTAACTACTAGACCAACAGGTCAGTCATACTATTTCTGCCAAGGACCTTTCGGTCCCATCGGCCATCGGTTCAACGAGCAATGTTCCCTACCTACTGCCACTGATGTTTAGCTTTTCTTGGCTATGTCAGCGACCTTGGTTGTCTTGCGGAAATCTTCATTCTTCTTTGAATAAGAGCGGATCGAAGTGAAGACATTTACATAAATGTAGTTTAGTGTCGACAACGAACAATTATGTCTAAAAAGACTTAAAGTGACAATGGGCAGGGCACATTGCTCGCAGAACAGAGAGCCGTTGGGGCTGAAAGGTTCTGGAGTTGCGACCGCGTACCGGAAGACGCAGCGTTGGAAGGCCTCCTACAAGGTGGACCGATGACGGTTGCGGGAATTCGATGGATGCGAGATGCACAGGATCGATCATTGTGGCGACACTTGGGGCAGGCCTGTGTCCAACATTATCTCGGTACACAGTATCCTATGTACCCACTTATGTAGGTATTGTTATCGGCTACTTACAGTATAAAGATGGCTGCCTCGATGGAAACAAAGGTACCTAAACCAAGTGTTGAAGTGGTCGATAACATCGCTAATCAAACGTAAACTGTTAATAGAAATGCAGAAAGTACTGTGAGCATCAGGTGTAAGTGGTGTAACTAGTAGTGCCTGATGGGGTATGGGTTAATCATACGAAATAATTAACAATAAACATATTTTATAATGAGACTACAACCATAATTATATGTTACCGGGGCCACATGACATGATCGAATCACAGACTAAATATACAGTCCTACAGAGGACACTACTGCTCACGCAGTTCGTAATACCATAACAGTGCCTACTGCACCATATGTCAAGAAGAAAGGTTCAAATCTCAAATAGGATTTTTGAAAGCTTCTCAGGATTGTGGCTGGATTTTGCAAATCCCATAAAATCTCACAATTTTTAGAAATTTCAATAAAGTACAGATTCTTTCAATAAAGTAAAACAAGTTAATAAAAATAATAATAGAAAGATGCGATGTGCAACGCATGAGTTAAGTATCCGCAGTGTAAAAAATTCTCAAACTGTAAAAAATCTCAAGATTTTCCAATGGAATTCGGGCCTTTTCTGCGGTCTTTTGATTTTTCATCTGGTAACCCTAACTGCACTATATGTATAAAAACAGAGACACATATCGCAAGAATAATGTATTATATAGCGTACGAGCTGTTGGCCCGCAGATTCACCCACGTACACAAAATATAGCCTATGCCACTCAGGAATAAAGCAGCTTTCTATCGGTGAAAAATTTTTAGCAATCGGACCAATACTTCCAGAGATTACCTCCTACAAATAAAAAAATAAAAAAACAAACTTAACCTGTTTATTATATACCTATTAGTGTAATATCTTGGCCAGGTCTTAGAATTGATACCTGCATGATATGCCCAACTAAAACTGGCCAGATCGTTTAAACGTTAACGTTTGATGATATGTCAATCCTCGTTTAATTTATAATGGTAATTTCACGAGTTCAGACAGAAGTAAAGATGTGCCGTTGCCGGCATTATGCCACTAATATTCCCACTTCACGGCAATATTTCCGGCAACGACACATCACGCCGCAGAAGCCAGTTATCAAATAAGTATTATTATGATTGTTAAGAAAGCCTCGTGCCGCGGCGGCCATGCTCTCAAATGGACGGGGACTACGTTGCCAACGAACGCCTTGACCCACTCGTATTGTATTGTAGTACGCACTGCAAGTTTTATTCGCTTATTCGCGATATCTTGAGCCAATTCAACTTCGATTACTGCCGATCATTCGGTAGAAATCAAAGTCTAAATAGATAGTGAAGAAGGCTACACTTAAGCCGTTCGTGTGTGGAATACTGCAGCCACATACGGGCTGGTGCTGCAAAATAGCAGTTTTAAATGCGAAAGGCGTTCTTTTTTATGGTGGGGAATATCATACAATGACAACCCCCGCTCTTGGGCGGAGCGGGAGATAGTGTCAGACTCTTACTGACTAAAAACCTACCCCGTTCTTTCGTGCCTGCATACCGGGGCTCGTGCTCCCTTTCGGATAACCCTGGCCCCTGTAGGCATCGACCCGGCTGGGCCCCTGCTGTTGCTGACAACTCCTTGAGGCGCGCCGGAACAGTGCACGCCGTCGACGACTTGGGCTCGGTCCCGACAGTTACCGGACGGTGCGAAGTGGCTAATTGCTGATCCAGATCTGGTTAAGTCCAATCTACAAAGCCTTGAGCACAAGCGTAGGGTAGTCAGCCTTACGGTGGCATTTTGAAGAGGAGAGTGTGCGCGGGAATTGCATGACTTGATTCGACCATCTCCTTTCTACCACCGGACAACCAGACGAACGGAGTGTATCGTATTGTTGAAACCTCAACCATCTGGACCAAGCGTTTCGCCTCGTTATTTATATCGCGTTCATCGAGGGACTGGAATAACTTATGCCTGCTGCGGTCTTCCCGTTCGATTATAATTTAGGTATCTTCAAGGCTAGAGTGAATAGGCTCTTAATAAACTAGCCCGCCTCACCATCAACGATTACATTACTGCTTACCATCAGATGGGATCGCAGTCAACGATGTCATCCATAAACGACGGAGTTCTGAGGTAAACAACATAAAAAACAAGCTTTTAATGAAAATATTTTTTTCATAGCAAGCTTTTATGGCTCAGTAGGTATACTTACATAATTAATACTCGTCAAGACGAATCATACGAGCCCAAACTCGATGGAATTGTGTCGAAGCTTCATGTCATAATAATTTTGCATTGTCATTTGATTTACACATGCATGCAAAATTTCAGGTCATTCGGTAACCGGGAAGTGGGTCAAATTTAATTTGCAATATTTGATTACAGACAAACACCGGGACCGGTGAAACTAAATAAAAGCTTGTAAAAATATACAATCGAATTGATAACGTCCTACTTTTTTTGGAAGTCGATTAAAAATGAGTACCTACCCAGTTAAAATTAACCTAATTTGAAAAGTTTTTTTTTCATCTGAATAAAAAAAAACTTGACAGCGTTCACACCTGATGGTAAGCAGTGATGCAATCGTTGATTGCGAGGCACACTAGCTTATTAAGAGCCTATTCAAGACACCTAAATTATAATCGGACGTGAAAACCGCAACAGGCAAATTGTTTAATTCCTTCGATGTACGCGGTAGGTATAAATATTTCTCTACGAATCATTTGTAATATGTTTTTAACCATTCAAACAATAAGTTCATTAGTGACGCCATTAAACAATAATTGATGCATAACACTTTATGAATTTCATAAGGAAAACATATGGCAGAAATTGTATTACCTGACTCAATTAATTTGCAGCTGCGGTATCTACCGACCACAAACACTACGTGACTATTGTCATATTTGCATTGCCTCACACATTACCTACTTATCATTTCATTTTTTTTTAATGCACTTACTCGGAAACCCGCTCTTATCCCACCGGTAGGCACGCTTTAGACTGCTTTCCGCACTAGTGCAGAAATGTGCGCGTGGTTTCTTACGCCAGAATGTTATTACATTTATCGTATCAGGTAGGCGCGCGACGACGCCCACTTGTCGCTACTTCGCTAGTCAACTCCACTTTATTAATTTCTTCGTAAGTGTATTGAAAAAGTCGTTTGATACACGTGCATATTTGTCACTGCAGCCCTCGACGCCATAACACTCTCGCTTACGGCTCGGGCGAATTCCGCCTCGGTCGCAATGACAAACTTTCATTTTTGTCCATGAGTTTGATTCGGTGTTTCTTCTCAGGGTAGTCAGCTAGGAAAGACCGGCCTCATCTAGCTTAATCAAACAGACGAAAAAAAAAAATGACGTGTAAAAGTGTTTTGTAAACCTATTTGCAAAAATAAATATCATTTATCATTCTGCAGTAGTATTCAAAATGTACTATTTTATAAATTATATTTGATTTGCTGACGAATCGGACACAATATCCGAATCAACAATCAACAGCGTCCGACACCTTTTATTTTCAATATTTTTTTTTACTGAAAAATTGGACATCAATTGGTCATCATATTCATTGAAGTTGTTTCAGTACAGTCAGATAAAAATAGTTTTAAAACTGTAACATAAAGAAAAAACCTATAATATAAAATAAAACTATTATATAACCTATGTATCTATTTTTTCGTTTCCGTCTTCATTTCTTTTATTATATAAGTAAAAATTTTATTATTTAAGTATGAATTGTTAAATAAATGCATGAAATGTATTACCCGAAGTTACCACCTAAAAACCAGCCTAAAATAGTATTGGTAACGTTTTTTCCCCATTTATTTATATATTAAAACTTTTTATCAAAAATTTTAAACAGTATGTCTTCTAATGATGATGAAAAAAAATATAAAAGAAAAATGTGTCCATTCGAACACTGTGTCCGAATATACATATTGTCTGAATCGTCAGCAAATCTTCCGTTCATATCTTTTTTTTTATGGTGGCCAAAAATCATCCAATGACAAACCCCGCTCTTGGGCGGAGCGGGAGATAGTGTCAGACTCTTACTGACTAAAAACCCACCCCGTTCCTTCTAGCCTTCATACCGGGGCTCGAGCTCCCTTTCGGTTAACCCTGGCCCTAGTAGCCTACGACCCAGTTGGGCCCCTGCTGTTGCTGACACACCGAACACCTTGAGGCGCGCGGGAACAGTTCACGCCGTCGACGTCTTGGGTTCGGTCCGGACAGTTACCGGACGGTCGAATAGCGAGCCACCCAATGCTCGCCGTCCGCAAGCCCGCGCCTACGGTGGCCGGAAATCGGGATCAGAATCTCGGCGGCGGCTGGGGTGCTGTGAGCGCCGCCGTTGCCTGATGCGGTCGGCCTCCTCTTTTGCTAGCATTACTGCTTCGCAGAAGGAAGCGACCGCCTGCTACTCTTCCTCGCTCCGGACCATGGCCAAGGCACGACGCGAGAGATCACCGCCGCCGATTACTCTCACGAGGGCACGGCTATGCTCTGCCCAAGCGGGGCATACCTCGACTGTGTGCACCACCGTGCCCTCCGGGCGTTCCGCACAGTGGCGACACCCGGGCGTCTTTTCCGCACGAATCCAGTGCAGGAACCTCCCGAACTTGCCATGTCTGGTGAGAACCTGCGTCATGCGGAAGGTAAGGACGCCGTGAGGTCTTTCCAGTCACGCCTCAAAGAGGGGACTTACCGCCATAACCATTCATTTTTTTTTCCGTATTTGAATTTAATTTTTTTTTAAATTATTATTTTATTATAGCTGTGTTTATTTTTGAATCATGCTACACTTTGTGGTGAAAAAACAATCACCAATAATATTAGTAAGAGGAAAACCCCTACGTCAAGCTTACCTTGTCTGTGGTCATACAGAAATGTTAATATATATGTTTATGTGGGTTTTTGGTGGTATTTTTTCGAGATGTGTTCAGCGACTGTTTTTAATTATTCACAAATTATTGAAAATATAGTAAACAAATTGGAAGTTGGAAGGATTGGAGGGAGTCCTTTGCCCAGCAGGAAAAATTTATATATTCGCTGTCTATGCCAATTGAGTCACCGACCGGAGCGTGGAAAAAGTTTCCTTTAAAACTTAAAAGATAGGAACGTACAATGCGTCTCAAATGAGAATAGGATCGTTTGCATGTTGTGACGTTACGATTTACTGTCAAATCGAGGAAAGGCATTTTTAAACTTTAACTATTTTACGTAAAATGTAATTTATTTACGAACTGTGAACGAAAAAAATTTTATCAGAATCCAGTTCTTCAATTTTACTCATCTCTGAGTTCCTTAATTTGGACAAAATTATTTCGATTTAACAGGAAATTGGACTTGCTATCGATCTTATTCTCATTTGGAACGCATAGTAAATTCAAAACCACGATTATCTCCAAAGCCAAACAAGTCTCAGACAGGACACAGTCTCTAAATTAATATGACATAGCGACAAGTAATTCTAAAGTCTTAGGTTATTCTTAGCGACGAAGCCTCAGAAACCCGTTTCCATATCTATCCACCTCATAACATCACCACATTAGCATGCACAGCGGTATTCCGACCGCTTTTTACCGACAATACAAAGAAATGTCGCCTCTCTGAATAATAAGTGCATATTCTTTAAAAAACGATTTTTCTACGTGAGCTTCATGCAAAGTCGGAGCTTTACTATGAGGTGCTAAACTGTTCTAGATTCTTTCAATTCTGTATTCAATAGTCTGCTGTGTTTTGTTGACTTACGTTATTTTTTGTTTCAGTTCAGCCAGCTTTGTCATCGTTTTCGAAGCCAGGTGGCAATCTGTCAGTTTTTCCCATCATCTTTTAATTCTATCGAGCGTTATTTGTTCATTAACTCATCGATGTAGCGGTAAAAAGCTACACAGAAATATGTCAATACTATATTTGAATGAATTAACTTCGTTCCAAATTTAAATTTGGAAAGAAAAAAAATGTTTTTTTTTAAGTGTGACACAGTGAAGCCCAAGCGCGCAAAAGATGGAAGGAGTGGAGGGAGGCCTTTGCTCAGGAGTGGGACAGAACAGGCTAACAAAAAAAAAATGTGTAAAATTTTTGGCTAGACTAGTGTATTTTATTTATCCGCTGATCCTACGCAGAAATTCTGAAATACCAGAATGCTCTTTCCACTACGATCCTCTAGGGGACTACACAGCACTCGATGTTCCACTGCGATCCCCTATGCTGAGGATTCTCTAAGAACTAATAAGTGCTGTATCTTTATAGTCCCATAGATAAAAAAGCCACCTAAAAAATGATGAATGATGAATCTACAGACGGGATAAAATTGATGTAAATAATTTTGATGTAGAAAAAAATACCAAACGCATATTACAAATAATATGCATATTATGGGTATATCTATGGCATGGGTATATATATTTATTGTTTTAAATATTTTTTATATTTGTTCGCGCATAACTTCGTGGCTTGCCAACCGATTTGATAAATTCTTTTTTTTTGTTGGAAAGGGTATACTTCCCAAATGGTCCCAAAGTCACCAAGTTGGCAGCTGATGATGGAATCTTTCTCACTCATATTTTGATTAAAATCATGTGTCCTTGCACGTCCATCTAATCTCCGAAGACCTTCAACAACAGTAGTTGCCTCATTCATATCTAACATCAACTGTTTATCACACAGCCCTGCCATTTATGACTCTTGATTGGCATAAGAAGGCATTAACTTGTCTAAACTGTACTATACTTACGACTTTATCTAAGTCCTCATAAATTCTAGTTGGCAATATATACGGTTAATCCTCGAATATATTGCTTTTATCAGTTTTCACCGTTTTTGACGGCGGACGGTTTATGTCCGGCGGCTTGTTTGATCTGGCTAGAAATGTATTTTTCAATAAAATTATTTTCTACAGGACGAACGTATTACAAATACCAGATCTTGTCTCTACTGCTTTTAGGAACGTAACTAGTACGGAAATGTGCGCATGAAAAATACCGGCCTCTCAATACAAAATGTCCAATCAAGTTTATAATTTTGTATGAAGAAGCCGTTTTTATCGTTTCCGGAAAAAAATCTTATGCAAGTTTGTTCAGTTGAACAAGCCCTCAATGTTTGCGGAGACCTAAGATTATTACACCTTGTATTCTTTTTATTTTGGTCTTTGCCGTATTTTCACAGTTACTACCCCCCGAGTACAAAGGTAGGCAACAATAAAATTAATGAATGATTTAAATAAATTCTTAGACTTATGAATGAATGAATAATATCATTGGGACCTTCCCTGACTCGAGGCATCGACTGTTTATTTTCCTTTTAAGTTGCATTTGAATAAAATTTCCTAATTAGGGTTCCGTACCTCAAAAGGAAAAAACGGGACCCTTTAGGATCACATTCCATCTGACTGCCAAGACTCTTATCTCGGGAACGCGTAGAGGTATTGAGGTGAAAATAAAACCAGGACTTAGACCATGACGTTCGAAATTGTTTAAATCTTGTTTCGGTGTGGGTAAGAGATGACGCTAGACCACCTGTATAGCTCTGTCTCTAACCCACACTGAAACAAGATTAAAACAATCTTACTTTAAACGTCATGGTAACCCCGCAGGTCTGAAGTCCCTTGAAGCTGTGAAAAAATCAAACTTCTTAGTTAACTAGAAAAAAAGATACGACTGTTTATGTCGCAAAGGTAGCTAGGTATATACAGATAGATCTACTTTGTAGACAGGTACAAATTAAACAGACAATTTTTTAGCAGATGTAGCTTTAACTGGTTGAACTATCGATTAAAACCTAATTGTTATTAAAAGGAAAATTGGATATAACACTTAGGTATATCCTTTGTACCTGCCATTATGGTAACCTATGAATTACATGCACTAGTAGCAAATATGGACAATGTATTACGGAGGTAAAGGACATTGTATAGAGCTCGTAAATACCTGCCTACCATTATTTACCTCATTTATATGTTACATTAGATACGTATTGAAATTGAAAACCCCCAATGCGTAAGTAAGCGTGATGCATTTGTTGTTTTTTCCTCAAGGTATGTAGGTCTAGACGTCTAGGTATAGCATGATATATTACATTTACAATTCAATCAAACCAAAACCAATCATTATCTGAAAGACGTCATTTCAGCTGAAAGCCGTCCATAGAAGAAAACGTCATTTCAACTGAATGACGTTCACAGAAGAAAACATCATTTCGTTTCGTTTTTTCGTTTTTGACGAGGCCAAAGAAAAGATGGATGGATTGTGTGAGAAATGATATGAAAGAAAAGGGAGTTAGTAATAGCTTGACGGGTGACAGGACAGAATGTAAGAAAAAAACGTGTTGCGCCGGCCCCAAACAAAAACAGGACAATGGGCAGGAAGATGATGATGAGATGATGATGACGTCCACGTGAAAGGTTTTGAGCGTCAGGTCATCGGTCTTCCTTGTGGGAGGCCTTCCAACTTTAAAACAGAAAGTTAATAAAAAAAAGTGAATCAACAGACTCGATAGGGTTGTATGTATCGTTTTATTGTGGAGTTCCTACGTCCAACTTTCAGCTCCATGTTATCATAACATTGCATTGCGTAATTACAAATGTATTCAAAATGTCAGCTCAATCGTTTGAAAAATCGAGTTGCAAGATTTGAGTCGAATATACAAAGTTACATACATTGCTCAAGTTGATAAAAAGCTTGTAAAAAAGGAAATTTAACACGAGTCATTTCTATTAAAAAAATGTAGTATTACAGATTATTCACCTCTAGTGCCAAAACTAAGAGAAGATCAAAGAACTAAATATGTAGTAACAGTAGGTCATAGGGATAAGAAGATGTGGTTAATACATATTTCACGTACATTTTATGGAAATTTTTAATTTATTGACCATTTTTTTTTATTGTTTCCTTTATTGATCATTTCGAATTTTACTGTCAACTTGACGAGTTCATCATCATCATTTCAGCCGACAGACGTCCACTGTTGGACATAGGCCTCCCCTAAGTGTCGCCACAATGATCGATCCTGAGCGTCTCGCATCCATCGGTTTCCCGCAACCCTCACCAGGTCATCGGTCCACCTTGTAGGAGGCCTTCCGACGCTGCGTCTTCCAGTACGAGGTCGCCACTCCAGAATCTTTCGGCCCCAACTGCCATCTGTTCTGCGAGCAATGTGCCCGGCCCATTGCCACTTAAGTTTGGCAATTCTTCGGGCTATGTCGGCAACCTTGGTTCTCCTGCGGATATCTTCATTTCTGATACGATCCCGCAAGGAAACTCCGAGCATAGCCCTTTCCATTGCCCTCTGGGTGACTTTGAGCCTTCTAATGAGGCCCATTGTGAGCGACCACGTTTCGGCACCATATGTCATCACTGGCAACACGCACAGGTCATTTTAACTTAATTACAAGATTTTTGATATTTTATACTTTTATACAAAGAAGTTATAGGGGGTCGAAAATGGCCTGTACCCCTAGCCAAGTTGCTAATCTGCAATAGTTAACGCTAGAAGCAAGCTTTAAATGTACGGGAATGACCTCATCTCAACGCTCAGTCACGTGGTTAGAACAAAATAATTCGACGAAAGCTTGCGTCGAACTACGGCTGAACTGTTTCGAGAAAATGATGGTACGGTCGTGCCACGATTTTGGCTTTTTTTTTAATGTTTTTATTTTTACACTTTTGAAGTAACATACAAATATGTGCTACTTACTAACAAAATATTATTGTGGACAAAAAGTAGTATTTATTATTGTTTTTATTATAATCAAGTTTTAAACTGGTACCAAGTCCACCACGTCCTTATTACCTACATAACATTTAAATTGTAACATTATCCTGTACAGCGTCCGCGCCATATGATTGGAAGCTCGAAGAAGGGGTTATACCAGTTAATTGTTTTAAAAATGATTTATTACAGTTCTGAGTATTCATTTACCTGTTCGGTTATAGTCAGGTGTTTGCCGTTTTTTCAAATTAATCATTCTGTTTGTTCTGTTACCTTTTTTTTCGTTTTCCTATGTTTACCGTCATCATGTCATTCCCGTCCTTGTCTTTCAAATCATTCCTCTCACAGTGCAACCATCTTTTATGAACTACTTCTTCTCTATCTTCTGCCAATGGATTCATCTACCAGATTGTGCTGATTGCCGAGAGTGGCCTAGAGGTCCAGAGCAGATTGGAGGTGTGGTGGCACAGACTGGAAAGTGTTGGCCTGAAATTGAGTAGAACCAAAACGGAGTACTTGTTCTGCAATTTCGGCGGTCTCTCCACTCCAGTGCCTTTAGCTCTCGCCGGAACGCCCATACCGATCTGTTCCGACTTTCGGTAACTCGGGTCGCTTGTCCAAGGGGATGGTGAGGTAGACCGGGACGTAACACATCGGATCAACGCAGGATGGAAGAAATTGCGACAGGTCACAAGAACAACTTGTGACCCACGGATGCCCCTCAAGTTGAAGGGTAAAATCTACAAGTTCGTGATAAGGCCTGTTGTACTGTATGGATCAGAATGTTGGGCTGTGAAAAAGACGGATGAAAAAAGATTGCATGTAGCGGAGATGAGAATGTTAAGATGGATGTGTGGTGTGACGAGAATGGATAAAGTGAGAAATGAGTATATTAGGGGAAGTTTGAAAGTGGCGCCGGTGACTGAAAAGTTGAAAGGGAATCGTTTGTCTTGGTATGGTCATGTAAAAAGGAGAGATAAAACTCATGTTGCTAAAAGAGTTATGAATTTACATGTGGATGGATGGAGAGGGAGAGGGAGGCCAAAGAAAAGATGGATGGTTTGTATGAGAAGTGATATGAATGAAAAGGGAGTTAGTGATAGCGTGACGAGCGACAGGACAGAATGGAAGAAAAAAACGTGTTGCGCCGACACCAAATAAAACGGGATAAGGGCAGGAAGATGATGATGATGGATTCATCTACCAGATATATTAGAATATTTTCCAACTTACCCACTTTTTTGTCTGTATTTATTCTACTGTTTTATTTATTGTTTATTTTTCTCTCTCTTGTTACTTTTTTGTTTTATATATCTATTATTTATTTTCACACTTTACCTAAACAAACACTATCTTACGCAATTTCGCTAAAACCCTATTTTAATCCAATTTTATCCCAAGGCAACATATCCTCGGGATAAAAAGTATCCAATTTGCTAATTCAGGACATATCCTTTTGCTGAATTTCAAATCAATCCGTTCAGTTGTTCTACCGTGAAGGAGTGCCAAATTTACAAGCACTCTCACAAACCTTCTCCTTTATAATATTACTGTGATAGTTTTGTTAATTTAACAAATTAATTTTTATATGTTCATTGGTCATTAAGGAAACAATATCTTCTATATCAATACCTTCTGTCATGAATGAAAGTAGGTAAACAAATATGAAAGAATAAGATGTCCTACACCGATCTCAAATTTAAATGTGAGGATAAGAGCCATACGGCCATAGGATGACAAACGGGAAGAATTGCTGTTATTCAAGATTCAAAGCATTAATCCCTACTAAATATTATAAATGCGAAAGTAACTCTGTCTGTCTGTCTGTTACGCTTTCACGCAAAAACTACTGAACCGATTTAGATCAAATTTGGTAGGTAGGTAGAAGAGACACTGGAATAACACATAGGCTACCTATAATCCCACTGCTAAGCACGGGTCTCTGCCCGCGCGATATAAACTGTAGTCCACGCGGGTGGAAAGCTAGTTTCAAATAAACCATTTACAGGCACGTTTGAGTTGTCAAGAAGTCAGTCAGTCAGAAAAATTATGCTTACCTATTGCACATTCCAAAGTGTAGATCTATAAGGAGAAGAATATGTAAGCAATGGACACTATTTTCGCCAAAATAATGGTGATGCATATGCTGTTTTAGTACAAAATTGGTATTTGGCGATAAAGTACGAAGGCCATACAGAGGTCCCCAAAGTTGTTTGGATAGCAACCTACTTAACATAACCTTCCCAAATCGGGGTTTAACTCTTTTTAGCTTTGATGAAGAAAAAGGGAACATTACAGTGCATATGAATGAACGACTGTTTAAATAATTTTAAAAGAAAAGTTCACTCAATTTCCTTACAAGCTTTTCATGTAAGTTCTGCTTACTTAAAAGCAAATTTGTGACTCACCAAACAGTCGCGACCATAGACATCCGTGTTGCGACCCATAGTTTGATAGATCGTAATGATGATTAGGATATTAACTGACGATCGACCAAATAAATTAATGTTTTACTGAAGATATCATAGATTATTTGAGTGCGTAACATTATGTTACATTATCTTTATCGTAGCAAATATTATTGAGTAGGTAATGATGTGTGAGCAGATGTCCCGAATTTTCATGAAGGTTAAATGAATGACTTGCTACTTCTTTCATAGTTTCCGCGGACAGGTGCCACAGAACAGCACGAAGTGAACTGAGTGCAATGTGAAGTGTTACTAACATAGATTTAAGTCTTATTTACTAACGACAACTTGTACTTATTCTATATGTATGTTAGTCTGTAAGGTATATATCTATGGGCCAAGATGCCTGATAATAAATGATTTATTATTATTATTATTATTATTATAGTGAATTCGGTACATTTCAAATATCTAATCGTCAATCAGTTATCATTAGATCCTTATAAAATGTTCACCATGACTAACACCACACTGCAAGCGATTGCAATACGCACCTTTGCTTTATCAATGTTCTATTTTCCGCCAATTACCGTTGTCTTTACTGTTGATTTGTTAATCATTTTCGTGTTATTACATAGTTCATTATTTTTTATCCGTTTTTCGATAAGCTTTATCACAGGATCGCCGCACCTTTCTCAATAATCGCTCGTATTTTTGATAGCCTTGCTGCAAAGGTATGGCTTTATATGTAATTGGAATTGTTTTAGGACTGATATATCCACCTGTAGAGTTAGTGATTAGTAAAACTGATTATCGCTTCACTGCTATTAGTACCTATCTCTTTTGTGTTAATGTCCACAGTGCTGCAGTTACAATTTAAAGGTTTTTTGCTGCAACATTTGTGTCATTGCGATAGCCTAAATGTATTTAATATGTAAGATTATTGATAATGCTATTTTAAAAGTTTCCACGACTTCATAATCATTTCCTACATGAACTGGTAGACTTATCGTCTGTTGTAAGGCGTAACCGACTGATTGTTCTAGATTTCGAGTTTGTTTCTTACATATGTTTTAAATTACTGGGTATGTGT
Organism: Mythimna lalbum; assembly: GCA_949319445.1. Classification (NCBI taxonomy): domain Eukaryota; kingdom Metazoa; phylum Arthropoda; class Insecta; order Lepidoptera; family Noctuidae; genus Mythimna; species Mythimna lalbum. Next base: position 23,670,368 of record OX439346.1, read on the forward strand.
GGTGACCGAGGGCCAGCTAGTTCTTAGAAGCCTTCAGTTACACTGCAATCCTTATATGTGCAAGCAAAAACGTAGGGGCATGTCTGTTATATTACATAGAAAAGCCACAGGCTCGTTCATGACTGAGCTGAGGTATTTTTTATTTTTATTTTTTTGTACCTAGGTAAGTAAAATATTTATAAAAGAACTCAGTTCAAACAACCCAGGGAAGGTTTTCAGTAGTTTTTTGAGATTTGTTTGAAATTGCTAAAATTAATTGTATTGAATTTATCTGTGGCGATAATATAGATTATCAGTGTTTGGAAGCCTTAAAACTATAGGTACTAGTAAAAGAAAGATTTAGTACTAAGAATGATATAGTTGATCATTGTAGAACTACGGCGAGATTGAAAGGACTGCACCACTAAGTAATTTAAAAAAATCATTTACTAACAAAAAAAAGTACAGATTCGATTGTACTTTATGGGACAATGAGGATGGTTATGAAGGTTTGGTTATGAAGCAGATGACATTGCTAGAATAGGGAAAGTGTCAGATGTCGACACAACTACGATCCGTAATTAAAGAAGAAAGAAAAGAGTTTATTTGCGTCAAACATCATACCTTAAAAATTGCGCATACCTTAAAAAAATAACAATATCGACTTAAAGTTAAGGCTTGATCCAGAAAGCAATACTCCAGCACACTGCGTGTACTGTTAGCAGATTCTTCGCTCTGGAGCCCTGACCACCGGTAGCTAGGACCCTGGTCCTGATGCCGGTGGGTTAATATTTTTAAATGTTTTTTATTTATTTATTTTAAATTTTAACTTCAATTTATTAACTTAATTATTAACTTTTGGATTAATAAAAACACTGTAGGTAGAAAGACTTATTTTAAATATCTTATAGAGGACCTATTTTAAAATGTTTTTAAATGGTAGGTAATATTTAAATATTAGGCTAATATAATCCTACAACAGGTTTTTCATAACTCGGGCAAACGAAAATAAACTTGACACAGTTTCAAATAACATTATTGACATGTTTAAGCAACATTGGGAATTTAGACTTTTTTACCTCTATATGTATTATGAATTTACCGAAAAATAATGCGTTTAATTAAATTGTAAGCAGTATTTTACAAGTGCAACCTTTCGACAGTTTAGTTTTTCTTGCGAGATAGATTATTATTTAACCGTATTTAGAATTTTACGGTGATGTTGTACGAGTAGGTACCTACTAAATTAAATTCGTCTTTTTTAATCATGTTTTTTTTTTAATTTGCTCATATGGATCTTATACTGTCTTAGTCTGAAATAATCTTTTTTTATTTTATTGAATTGATAAGTTCGCGTTTGACCACCGGAATTAGATTATGTTTTGTTTATTACTAGCGTCTCGCCCCGGCTTCGCTCGGGTGCAGTATTATACATATAAACCTTCCTCTTGAATCACTCTATCCAAAAAAAACCGCATCAAAATCCGTTGCGTAGTTTTAAAGATTTAAGCGTACATAGGGATATAGGGACAGAAAAAGCGACTTTGTTTTATACTATGTAGTGATTATTAAAACAATCATCTACCGAGCGATAAAATTTTAAAACTCGAAGATGAATAAAAATACAAAAGACTTCAAAGTTATCGAGTCGTTATCACTTCATTGAGCTCGTAAAAAGAATTATTGGCGATACGACAACTGCTTTGAAAGCTGTTAATCATCGTAATATTTATAGTGATGACGTAATGACGTCTGTAGTCGATGTCTTTGGCTGACAGTGAATACGATCAATGTTTATTTGAGTTGGATTATTTATGGGATTTTTTTCGGTGGGTAAAAATCACCCAGATGACATCCCCAGCCCTTGGGCGGACCAGGAGTTAGTGTCAGATTCTTACTGACAAAAAAAATGTTACTACCCTGTTCTCTCGTTGCCTTTCGAGCCGAGCCTTCCTTTCGGAACTAGACTACTACTCCCTTGCGTCAGTATAGGCTTAGACCCGGCTGGGTCCCTACAGATGCTGACAGCTCCTTGAGGCGCGCGGGAACAGTGCGCGCCATCGACGACTTTGGCTCGGTCCGCCGGACATATTTTTTTTTTTTATTTCAAACAATATAAACATTTTTTGCGAAATTGAAGTGTCTGTTTGTAATGTTTTTTTTTTAAAGCATAGAAAAGAAAGAGGGGAGCCCCCCTACCTAAGTATATTAACAAGCAATTTTTAAAATTTTTGTCGGTTTGTTCCGGCTAATTTCCGAAACGGCTCTGGATTGACGAGACTTTCATTGGTGGTATGATGAACAAGGATTGACATCATCAAATGTTAACGTTTAAACGATCTGGCGAGTTTTAGTTAACCATATTATGAAATGATCAATTCTAAGATCTAGTTACGACATTACTAGCTACCGTCACCGTTTTCGCCAGCGATGAAAAGTATTCCCATGTGCTATTACAGGATACCGTGTGTCAGGTTCGAGCGTGAAGTAGCAACAAACATACACCCACACAAACTTTCACCTTTATATTATTAGTGTGATGACTGCTGCCTCATTACTGTTTTTTCATGTCTCGTTTAGTAAGAGAACCACACCCAGGAATTAGTTTCTTTGCTGAGGTGATAGTTGAGTTGAGTGGGGCTGATGCACGCGTCATACTCGTGAACGGGTGCCGTCAGTTGAGCGACGGCACCGATTTCTTAGCTGCTTATTTATTTTTAATTTATCTACATTGTGTTCACATAATAGAAGCAACAAAAAATATGTTATGTAACTCATAATATGATTTAAATAATGTCCATAGAGTTTCTTGCACGTTCTTCTCCATAGAGATCAACGTTTTAGAACGTGCAATTTATTTTAAAAAAAATTGTTTTGGACTGACCGGCATTTGACTATTCTAAAGTGCCTGTAAATGGTCGACATGAAATCATTTCATGAAAAGCATTTCTTTTAATTTGATTTGATTTGTGGTTATTATGGCTTTGTTGAAAAATATTGTTTTTATCGTTGACGTTTCTTATTCTTGGGTAATTCCCCATGACGCTAAAACTACTTTGATTTAAACTTTACATTAATAATAAAAACCTACTATTCAATTAACGTAATGTAACAAGGTTTGATTGCTAAAAATATCCATAAATAATTTCAATATTAGGTATCACTACTAGCCTTTATTGGATGAAATGGACGAGCTGACTCATGTATTATTGCTGCGGTCCAGACTTAATAGCATTAAAATGGTCATTGCTCTTGCAATATCTTGTTCCTAGGATACAAACTACAACTAGCATAATAAGACTGATTGATAGGTTGTTGAGTTTGTCTAACTCATCATCATCAAGGCGTTCGTTGGCAACGTAGTTCTCGTCTATTTGAGAGCATGGCCGCCGCGGCACGAGGCTTTCTTAACAATAATATAGCATAGCATAAACATAAGTATACACTATATTCAGCCTTCTGAATGTTCCCACTGCTGGGACTCAGGCCACCTCTCTAGGAGAGGGAATAAGCCGTAATCCACCACGGCCCAGTGCGGGTTGGTGGACGTCACATGGCTTCGAATTCTTTGGTTTTGGGACATGCCGGTTTCCTCACGATGTTTTCCTTCGCCGTTTTGAGAGCAGTGGTGATGAAATCACCTACACAAAAAACTACATCAAAAAAATATTATTATATATTATTTCCTACACTTCAAAAAATAGGAATATAGGCCTCCTCTCTTTGAGAGGTTGATATGCCAATTACAGGAAAAAAACCTCTTTATTTTGCACAAAAAAAAACCCAACTCAAATGATTCAACAGTTACCGACAGGATTTCCGAGGACACACTCACTCATACTTACCTACAGAAGTAACTACGCAATGGTTCACTCGCCTTGTGTTGTTATTTTCAAAATACAACAATATTATATTATTTTACAATATCTGGACCTACTGTTTTAATTATTTGTTTGACACAATACGTGCATAAATGTATATAGGCGATGTTGTTTAGGTAATTTCAGACAATAATAAGTACGTCTGGGTTTTAGGTCTGCAAATTTTGTTTGTAAACAGGATAAACCCATTGATCTCTGGCAAGTAAGATCGAGGTTAATCTAGCTAACTTTTTTTCTAAATTACTAACGCGACATTCTACAAAAAATAATATGAGAAAGAGGCATTGTGAGAAAGCAGTCTTTTGAGAAAGACTCATTCAAAAAATAATATGAGAAAGAGGCATTGTGAGAAAGCAGTCTTTTGAGAAAGACTCATTCAAAAAAATTGTGGTTTTTTTTTCAAGAAACGAAAAAAATTCAGCCACTCCATACAGACCGTCCAATCAAGTTTATAATTTTGAATAGTGAGGTTGATTCGTCTACCGAGCAAGCCCTTACACCTTGTATACTAATTTGCAACTCGTCTTGCTCAGGGTGGTACGAGAGGGCGTGAAACTGTTTACTAATAAAGCCCACCTCTATTCTTCCAGGTGCCCTTTGCGTCCCGCGATCTCTGCAATCCAGGCAGGCATCGTCCTTAGTGTAACTACGAAGCTTTTTTTATGGTGGGGAAAATCATCTAAAGACAACCCCCGCTCTTCTGCGGAGTGGGAGATAGTGTCAGACTCTTACTGACTAAAAACCCACCCCGTTCCTTCTAGCCTTCATACCGGGGCTCGAGCTCCCTTTCGGATAACCCTTCAAGCTTTCGTTTGGCTATTCTCACAGGCCATTGTTAGCATCTATCGTAATTTCTTGACGATGCATCCCAGCTTGTCAAAAATAGTAGTCGGAACACTATCTGAGTTCTTTTATCTTGAAGCCATCGATAAGCTCACCTTCAGTGTAGCCGACATCGACGCACGTCGTTAACAGTTTCCCAATTCGTAAGTGATAGGTAGGTGAGTACAACTGAATTTTATCTATATCGATAACAGTTGAGGAGTACCTTCTTGTCGATATGTTCCAATTTAGAGGACGGTTTCAAGGTCCTCTAATACATACTTCAATGAAAACCAAAAAATATGTTGAATAGAAACTTATAAGTTGTTGTATTTCTAACATCGTCAAGTTCTTCGGGCATATCACCCGTAACCTTAGAGCATCAAATGGAACGTTTTGTGGTGCAAGGGAAAGTCGAGGGCAAAAATCTCGTGGACGCTCTCCAACACGGTGGACTAACCTCATCAAAACGGTGACACACTGCAGCGTAAATGAAGGTTCCCAAGCCACCAAACACAGAGTTGCATGGCTTCGTATCGCGAGTGATTCGGTGGTGCGGGACCCGACCGAGATATGACCACGACCACTCTGTCAAGAGTGTACGACTGAGAAGAAGATTTCTGACATTAAAAGAAAGAAACAAAAAAAAAAGACAGATAGAAAGAAAGAAAGACAGAACGAACAAAATCAGGCATGAAAGAATATACATTTATTTAGCATACAGACACATAAAATGAAGAAACCAGTACCCAATGTGGTTTCAAATCGTGGTTTCTATAGTACTAGCACATCTATTAAGGTGTGGCTGGAAGTCCTCACCGCACTTTGTAAGTTCGGGAGGTTCTATCGGATTTAGGCAGAAGAAACGACTGACACCCGACGTCTGGTAGACTGGTAGAGAATGCCTAAGGCATTAAGTCCGCCTTTGTACTTTTATGTTGCATGAAGTTTTAATAAATAAATAAATAAACGTCCGGCTGTCACCATTGTGCGGCCCACCAGGAGGACACCATGGAGGTGTGTCCCGCTTGGGCGGAGCACAACCGTGTCCTTGTGAAGGCGATCAGTGGTGCAGACCTCTTACGCCATGTCCTGGTTCAGGCCATAGCCCGGAGCGAAGGTGAATGGGCGGCGGTTACCTCCTTCTGCAAAGCAGTAACGACCCCAGGTGGTGGTTATAAAGAAATAAAGACTCCGGCAGGGAAAGCTAATTAGGGAAAATATAGACTCTTCTGCCATAAAGAAAGTGAGAAGCAAATCAAATCCTGTGACTGCAATGACATATGACTAGCCTTACAAGAATGGACTAACGGAAATGAATCACTAAGTGCTCATTGGCATAAACATGTTTTGAGATTTCGGTTGCGATAAGCTTACCTTCAATAATGTTTTAAGTTATGCAATAACGTGAGAGAGGTGTGAACAATTTACAGTATTTATTAAATGCTTTAGGTATTATGCACACGAAAGTATAGGCAGACTTAAGGCCTTAAGCATTTTCTACCAGTTGGTCTTTGGGTAACTAGGGAATAAAAGTTTAATTTATGTATTGTTTGATACAATTTTTGATATATTTTTATATGTATTAGGTATATGATTTAATTTAGATAATTATAGTATATTTTTTAATTTTCTGACTCATTTGTATACACTGTGTCTACATCTCTCATTCAACTCTCCTGTCGCAGATCTGCTGGAAGAAATTTCTTTTGAAAAAGCAGTACCTTTGTACTCTTCTTTCTATATTTGTTAATTTCATTTTTTAAGTGTTTTTGTGTACATAAATGAATTAATAAATAAAATAGTTTTTTTTTTATCGATACGAGTATAAACTAGTGCTTAACTGTGATCCCACTTGATGGTAAGAAGTGATGCAATCTCTGATGGTGAGGAGCACTAGTTTTTGAGCCTATTTACTCTAGCCTTGAAGACACTCAAATAATAATCGGACGGGAAGACCACAGCAGGCAGATTGTTCAAGTCCTTCCACAAGATTTTATTTTCAGGAAACGAAACCAAAATCAGCCTCACCATTCAAAATTAAAAACTTGATTGGACAGTTTGTATGGAGAGGCCGGTGTTTTTTTTTCGTTTCCTGAAAAAAATCTTGTGGAAGGTTGTTTAGTTTTGTCTACTGAGCAAGCCCTTAAAGTTTGTGGAGGGCTGTCCCTTACAACCTGTCTATATAAGCGACTGGTGAACGTGGGGGCTTGGATTCGACTGCCAAGTTGAGAAAAGAGTACTATTAGGTTTTTCATAAGTGTAATTCTTCTGTAGCTGCCTGGAGTTTGAAAGCCGGTGGTGCGCCAGATCTCTGCCCAGTCGTGTCGGATTGCCGTCCCTTCGGAATACGAGAGAGCGTGTACTTGTGTTAATACGCTTGAGATTTATAATATCTGCTGCGTTTTGTGATTGGCCACCAAAATCGACATTCGGTTTAAATGGTTTATCATAGGTTAACCCTATACTGATAGACTGCCAAACAAGTTAATAATATACATAAATACTTAAACATACTTTATACGATTAATTAAATTTATAAGTTAGTATTAATTGGGCATCAATAAATTCATTCGCGTCGCTGCCAATGGGAACAGTGCCCAAAAGTCAGTCAGCATAACCACATAGGTAATTCGTTGGATGGCAATAATATTTAAAAACTTATTGTCGGTTGCTTCTATATGTCTAAATTCAAAGATCAATCAGAAAAATCAATCAATCAATTATTTAAAGAACTTTCGAAACGCCTCGTGGACACTTCGCGTGACCCGAAGGCTGGCTTTTACTTCGGTCAAAGGATAAGCATTGCCATTCAGCGTGGCAATGCCGCCAGTCTTTTGGGTACATTACCAGTTGACAGCGATGCGGAGGAATTTTTCGACGCCTTACTTTAAATTGCCATTTTTTTTTAGTTCTATAGGGTTTTATTTATTAAGTTAGTTTTAATTAATTTAAGTTTATATCTATAACCATATTTTTGCATTTAAAGAATATTTTCGGTTAATAGATTGGCTTCTATTGAAATCAATTTCTAAATTTGTGTAAAACTAATCCAGACCTCTGAAAATCTCAAAAAAAAAAGATCAATCATCATCATCAGCCTTTTTAATGTTCCCACTGCTGGGACTCAGGCCTCCTCTCTAGGAGAGGGAATGGGCCGTAATACTGCACGCAGGCCCAGTGCGGGTTGGTGAATGTCACATGTCTTCTAATTTTTGGTCCTAGGACATGCCGGTTTCCTCATGATGTTTTCCTTCACCGTTTTGAGACCAATCAACTATCAATCAAATTAAAATTCAATCGATTTTTTGACAGGATTTTACAAATGAAGTTAAGTGGTGTGAAGTCTAGCCGAAAATGTGATGTAATTATTCGTGGAGTTTTGTATCTAAAGTGATTACACAACTGGACAATAAGTATGTGGAATCATTGAAACTAGCACGATCTCGGTAATATGGAGCTGAGAATTTTACTGCAGCATACATAATTATTTCATTACTCATACTCTGAAAGTAGGTCTGAAGTTGCCTGAGGAGCGGGCTGAAAAGTATCACACTTTTCATCCCTAGGGAGTTTTACTTTCAACTAACAGCAGTCAAATTATTTAAAAAAAAAAAACTAGGTCTATCTTCTTGTATTCGTAATGAAAAGCACAGTGCTTACCTCGGGGTTAAAGTTACTTATTTAGTCCCTCGAATTAGCGACCTCGCTACGCTCGGCCGCCAACTCCTTCTCAGGACGAAATAAGTAACTTTCACCCCTAGTGTAACAATGTACTATTTCATTACTCATACTCTGAAAGTAGGTCTGAACTTGCCGAGCGGGCTGAAAAGTATCACACTTTACATCCCTAGAGAGTTTTACTTTCAACTAACAGATAACAAATTATTAAAAAAAAAAACTAGGGCTATCTTCTTGTATTCGTAATGAAAAGCACAATGCTTACCTCGGGGTTAAAGTTACTTATTTAGTCCCTCGAATTAGCGACCTCGCTACGCTCGGCCGCCAACTCCTTCTCGGGACGAAATAAGTAACTTTCACCCCTAGTGTAACAATGTACTATTTAAACTACCTCAGTGAAGCTTGCCGAAAAGTTTTTTCGATTCAATTGCTACCAAAAACTGCAAAAAACATTACAATGTATTTCATTTGCATTCTAAAGGAAAACAGTGACTGAAAACAGGAACTGAATCAAAAACTAAAACTTTCTAAACTTGACAAGCTGTGTGGCTTTATGTACAAGACGTGCGAAGCCAAAAGAACGAAAAAAACCGGGCAAGTGCGAGTTGAACTCACGCACCGAGGGTTCCGTACAATACCGAACCTACCTACCAATGAAAACCGTTCAATTTCCGAATCGAGTCTCAAAGATTTTTATTTTTTGACATAACTACAGTTTTCAGATTTATTCCTATACTTAAGTTAGTAAGACTTTGCATCATGCCATATTTCAGGATTCTAGGACAACGGGAAGTGTATGAATTTCGATTCCCTTGAGTGTCTAAATATACTTTTTTGCGACATAAAAAAGATATGTTTCTCCGTTAACTTAGAAGTTTGTTTTTTTCACAGCTTTAAGGGACCGTAGATTTAAGTACTTATATATGGTTTTAATTTCAACTCGATAACTCGCTACCGATTTATAAGGTCTTGAACAAAGTGATCCTGTATGGGTTCCGATTTTTACTTTTGAGATATGGAACCCTAAAACATGAATTAGGTGACCATATAAATGTTTCAGAAAAATTACTAGTCCATTTAAAAAAAAGAACTGAAAGAGAATACTCTAGACTAGAAAGAGGTTACTTCAACTTCCATAGACAATATGTTGTAGAAGTTGGCATTATCATGGAATGGCGCCACCGATCGCGCGACGATGAGAAAGGGTAACTGGCCCAAAAACTAGCACATCAAATAGAGATAAATCTTTAACTATCTATAACAATCTGTGTCCCCAGGAAACATGGTCTTACCGTGTGTCAAGTTCGTCACTTTTCAAGAAAGGACCCTCAGAGGGACGGGAGGAGAGATCTCTCTCCTAAGGGGATATTTTATTATGCATATATTGGCAATGCTGAATAAGCTGATTATTTTTCTTTTTGTAATTCTTCAGTATGTTATTTGTTATTGAAAAAGGGATATTTCTCACAAAAAAGACTTGAACTCTTGAACGCTTTAAGTTAAATACATATTATTTCTGGCGAATGACTGGTGATGAAAAGAACGAAATTATCTATTTTTTAGTTTTATTTATAGTTTTTCTCATAACCGCGGCGAAGGCAATCTCAAAAACAGACAAACTCCATACGTAACATAATTAATATAAGGTCAAATAACCGCAAAACCCCACATTATACCACAGAATGTCAGTACGCATGGCTTTAATACACATAATTACTTCTAGACGGGTAGCCTCGCGGCCTGCGCCCGCGCAGACGGACCGGGGGGGCGTCGCGGGGCGGAGCGGGGGAGGGGGAAGTTGTGAGTAACACGGAACCCGTCAAACCTGCAGCCGAGTGATGCTGAGATCCCCTCTGCCTCTCTCGCGAAATGCCTTCCTACAAAACCTACTTGCAAACAACTTTGAACCCTATCTTTTAAGCGAAAAAACTCATTGTCCTATGTCACAATACACTATATATGTAAGAGATTACCTTCTATTCCTTTTACAACCGCTTTCCGACTAAAAAAGGTTTAAATATTCATTTCAATAATGAAACCACGCTATTGCTGTTTGACATAAGGATTGTATTGCTTTGCACTTTATCTATATTTTGGACAAACAAAATTAAACTTTAATCCCAAGTGATAAGATTGATTGTTGCTTAGCGTCTTATTGTAATTTATGTCTTTTGTACTATTCAGGGGGGTAATGCACAAGACATGTTCAAGTTTGGAGATTCTCAGAATTGAAAAATGCTGTCGTTAGTCTGAACTGTGTTCTTTACTCCTTTTTTGTTAAGAAAATTAAGTTGTCGTGATTTGAAAGCAATAAAAACTAGCTGGTGTTTATTAACGATCGATTCTTTTATAATTTTTGATTTCAGTATTCGGTTAATTGCCGTTTTTTTTTATTTTGTCAACTGTCGTAGAACTGGATGATATGACAGATATTCAAACGTGTAAAAAAAAAACTTGCAGGTGTAGTTTTTCGACGTAGAGTGTAGATAGCTATTTTTTGTTCAGTTAGTTTTATTAAAACGTTTATAGAACTGAAGTAGGAATTGATAAAAGGTGGGCTAGCTCTTTAAGAAACGTAATAATAATACAATTCACAAAAACTAAAACCTGACCGAATCATAAGCCAGCCGTTCAATAGAAAAAAATGCAAATGAACGCTATTGACTCACTCTCTACCGTATTTTAGAACAATGCACTCAATACCACAAGATCTATTGTTTGTTACATTTCTAAATATTCTCTTTAAACTTAAATAGCACATTTTATGGCTGGCTTAGCAAAACAAGTACACAGTTAATCGAGATTACATAGTTTTCGACAGTTATTTCTTTAAAATTCCAACAGCGAAAGCTTTTAGGCCAAACTTCACTAATCGACTTAGCCCGTTGTGTTCACGACATGGTACGCGCATTGCATTTTTACGACCCAAGTCCGGTCCCACGGGCCGTATTAAAAAATGACCACAAAAAATGGTCGACGAAAAAACCAGTATGGCCATCCATCCACGTCGGATTAGTAACAGGCCGATTATTGGGTTGTTTACCTTATACGTGGCAACGTTTGTTTTCTATTTTAGACATTTGACACCTTGCAATTTTGAATATGGAATGGAATTTTATAATTTCAAACTTAGAACGTTGTCTTTTTGGTTTCTTTATTCTTGATACTTAGCATAAAGCAGTGTTATAATGTTCCCAGTGCTGGGTCTCAGGCCTCCTCTCTAGAAGAGGAAATGGGCCGTAATCCACAACACATTGTTCAGTGCGTGTTGGTGGATGTCACATGTCTTCTAATTTTTGGTTCCAGGACATATCGGTTTTTTAACTTTTAAGAAGTAATAAAGAAGTAAAGTTTGTTTTTTTATTTGTAGAATTGTATTCATCTCTGAAAGTACTGGTCCAATTGCTAACATTTTTTCACCGATGGAAAACGGCTTTATTCCTGAATGCTATAGGCTATCTGCCGGAGGCTCTACGCGGGGATCGTTCGGTTTATGGCCCTCTACGGGGCGCCGGTGTGGGCGCCGTCGCTGGCAAAGCGACCGGCGTCCATACTGAATGCCTGCCAGAGGGTCATGGCAATACGGATGGTGCGGGGTTACCGCACGATCTCCCGCGAAGCGGCGGGCCTTCTGGCTGGCCTACCACCGTGGGATCTGGAGGCAACAGTCCTTGCACACATGCACGACATGCGCGTGGAGATGCAACGCCGGGGTGAAAGTCCACTGCCGCAACATGTCAAGGCATGGCAGACAGAGCTCCGGCGGGATCTCATGGTGAAATGGCGTCAACGGCTATCGCAACCCAGTGCTGGGCACGCCACGATTATGGCGGTAAGTCCCCTCTTTGAGGCGCGGCTGGAAAGACCTCACGGCGTCCTTACCTTCCGCATGACGCAGGTCCTCACCGGACATGGCAAGTTCGGGAGGTTCCTGCATCGGATTCAAGCGGAAGAGACGCCCGGGTGTCGCCACTGTGCGCAACGCCCGGAGGATACAGTGGAGCACACCGTCGAGGTGTGCCCTGCCTGGGTGGAGCATCGCCGTGCCCTCGTGGGGGCGATCGGCGGCGGAGACCTCTCGCGCCGGGCCCTGGTCGAGGCCATGGTCCGAAGCGAGGAGGAATGGCAGGCGGTCGCCTCCTTCTGCGAAGCAGTAATGCTAGCAAAGGAGAAGGCCGACCGCATCAGGCAACGGCCCCCTCGCCGCCGTCGCCGGGATTCCGATCCCGATTTCCGGCCACCGTAGACGCGGGCTCGCGAACGGCGAGCCATGGGTAGCTCGCTGTCCGATCGTCCGGTAATGGACCGAGTCCAAGACGTCGACGGCGCGCACTGTTCCCGCGCGCCTCAAGGAGTTGTCAGCAGCAGGAGGGGCCCAGCTGGGTCGAAGCCTACTGGGGACAGGGTTGTCCAAAAGGGAGCTCGTGCCCCGGTATGAAGGCTAGAAGGAACGGCGCAGGGTTTTTAGTCAGTAAGAGTCTGACACTGTCTCCCGCTGCACCCAAGAGCGGGTTTCGTCAAAGATGATTTTCCCCGTCGACAAAAAAAAAAAAAAACGCTTAGTCCGGACCGTAGAGGTTTCAACAAGATAAGGGTGTAAACTCGTCGTACGTCGGGTTGTCCGATGGTAGAAATGAGATGGCGGATTCAAGTCATGCAATTCCCGCGCACTCTCTCCAAAATGCAACCGAAAGGCTGGCTGCCCCACGCCTATGCGTCATGAAGTTTTATCATCGAATTATACCCATCATTTATATTGTTGCGGGCTGGCAGACGATGAGCAATGGGTAGCTCACTTAGATTAAATCAAAACAGTGGAAGATGTGACTCGCCTCTAGCGCGTGGACTGCTGGAATCAAGCCCTCGTGGCTTATAGGTCACATAAACGGGTGTGTTACGCATAAATTTCTTTTTTTTTTGTTTTTAAGTCGGACAAAGGTTAGCCAAATACCTTCGTGTGCTTTTATTAAATGCGTTGTACCAATCATACAAAAACAAATGACATAGAATCATTTCACTCGTGCACAGAGTCCAGCCTATCTAACCAAGTTACAACCGCGTCTCCTACTCCTGCGTTGAACGCCACGAGTTGACCACGCCCCCGAATCTTTTGTTTTGGTCTGTCTGAGCGTTGTGATGACGTCATTTCCGTATATTTGAAGTTTTCTACTAGCGTTGATGATTGTAGGTTATCAATTTGGCTAGGCAAAAATATTTAATAAAGGTCACAAGATATACACCACCGACATTAAGAACAAAACAGATCACGGCAGGTCTTAGCGGGCATTAGGAGCCAGCGCACAGCTGGGTGGCCCGGTGACCATGTATTTATGTCGCCAACCAGGTACCATAACTGGCTTATAACTTTGTGATTTTTCATGATACAGTTATGAAATTTTGTACCTACTTACATAGATTCTTTACATAATAAAACAAGGCAGGTGTTTCAGGTTTCGCAAAAAAAAATATTGGTGTAACAACACCATTTCCCCTCAACCAGCTTCCTCTACATCTGACGATATGTTCAAAAGCCAACGAAAAATCCGTTCCCCATTTTCATAAGGAAAGAGGTATTACCATTCGGAGCTGACTAAGGTATGCAGGAGGACAATGGAGCATAAACATGCACTCAAAGCGTAGAATGTAAAGTACGGAGCGTGATTAATAAGTTTCTTACAAGCATTGGATAATGTCTGTGGTCAACGGCCAGCGACCACCGGCAGTGACCTATCTCCTTAGGGCTGTGTCTTACTTCTATAGGTTTATTAATGCTGGATTCTTGCAAACGAACGTTCTTGGAAAAATTGGGCGGTTTTTTTTCTGGGTGATTCTTTGAAATTGAGAGAATGTCTCATTCATCTGGCTTAGTTTTTTTTTAATTGGTATAAACTAGTGCTTGACTGTGATTCCACCTGATGGTAACCAAGCAATCGCTGATCGTGAGGCGTACTAATTAATTAAGAGCCTCGAAGACACCTAAATTATAGTCGGATGGGAAGACCGCAGCTGAGGCAAATTGTTCCAGTCCCTCGATATACGCGGTATAAACGACGAGCTAAAACGCTCGGTCCGGATCATAGAGGTTTCTACAACCTAAGGGTGGATACTCGCCGTTCATCAGGTTGTGCGATGGTAGAAATGATTTGGTGGAATTAAGTCATGCAATCCTGCGCATACTCTCCAAAATGCATCCTGTAAAACACTGAAAGACTGGCTTACCTTACGCCTTTTTGTTTACAATTTGATATAAAAAAAATATTTGCATAAAACGTTTGCGTTCTTCCCTATTACTAAATGTATCAAAGGCACTCATTTGCATTTCACCCAGTGGCTAAAACTAGGCCAGACGAATGAGACATCCTCTCGGTTTCAAAGAATCATTCTTTTACTTTGCAGGTTAACCAACTGTCAACTCAACCGGGCCGGGGCTGCTCTCAAGCGGCTCCTGCCCAACCTTGGGGGTCCAGACGCCTCCTGCCGAAGGCTCTACGCGGGGATCGTTCGGTCCATGGCCCTTTACGGGGCGCCGGTGTGGGCGCCGTCGCTGGCAAAGCAACCGGCGTCCATACTGAACGCCTGCCAGAGGGTCATGGCAATACGGATGGTGCGGGGTTACCGCACGATCTCCCGCGAAGCGGCGAGCCTTCTGGCTGGCCTACCACCGTGGGATCTGGAGGCAACAGTCCTTGCACACATGCACGATAAGCGCGTGGAGATGCAACGCCGGGGTGAAAGTCCACTACCGCGACAGGTCGAGGTATGGCGGACAGAGCTCCGGCGGGATCTCACGGTGAAATGGCGTCAGCGACTATCACAACCCAGTGCTGGGCACGCCACAATTATGGCGGTAAGTCCCCTCTTTGAGGCGTGGCTGGAAAGACCTCACGGCGTCCTTACCTTCCGCATGATGCAGGTCCTCACCGGACATGGCAAGTTCGGGAGGTTCCTGCATCGGATTCGAGCGGAAGAGACGCCCGGGTGCCGCCACTGTGCGGAACGCCCGGAGGACACGGTGGAGCACACAGTTGAGGTGTGCCCTGCTTGGGCGGAGCAACGCCGTGCCCTCGTGGGGGTGATCGGCGGCGGAGACCTCTCGCGCCGGGCCTTGGTTCAGGCCATGGTCCGGAGCGAGGAGGAGTGGCAGGCGGTCGCCTCCTTCTGCGAAGCAGTAATGCTAGCAAAGGAGGAGGCAGACCGCATCAGGCAACGGCGCCCCCGCCGCCGCCGCCGGGATTCCGATCCCGATTTCCGGCCACCGTAGACGCGGGCTCGCGGACGGCGAGCCATGGGTAGCTCGCTGTCCGATCGTCTGGTAACTGTCCGGACCGAGCCAAGGCGTCGACGGCGCGCACTGTTCCCGCGCGCCTCAAGGAGTTGTCAGCAACAGGAGGGGCCCATCTGGGTCGAAGCCTACCGGGGTCGGGGTTATCCGAAAGGAAACTAGAGCCCCGGTATGAAGGCTAGAAGGAACGGCGCGGGGTTTTTAGTCAGTAAGACTCCGACACTGTCTCCCGCTCCACCCAAGAGCGGGTTTCGTCAATGATGATTTTCCCCGTCGACAGAAAAAAAAAAAAACTGTCACCTCTTTCGTATGAAAAGCAATTAGTACCATAGTTGTAATCTGCTTGTACAAAATTTCGTTTATACATTGCTGGCACAAAATTTCGCTAAGAAAATGGATTTAAAGGTCAGCGGGGCAGCTGGTCGCAGTTAAATGCACAGATACTATTACTGCCACCTAGGCGGGTACGAGTGTTGTGTCCATTTAATTTCGGCCAGATATTCAAGGGACTATAAGCCTTAAGAGCTTGGAACGAGCCAATCGGAGCGCCGAACGTCATGAACTTATCGATCGCGTTAGTTTAAAACGTAAAACAAACCCACACCAGACACTCTGGGTCTCGATATTTTAAAATCACCACGATTCCCGCGTATCTCTCACAACGGACCCCACACCTGTCAACGTATATAGATCCAAACGAGTAAGACAAGATTGGTAAGCGTATAAAAACTTGCAATCGGCTAATCATTCTAGCCTGCATGCTACAAGAGGATATAATCTAACAGAGAACTAGCTTCGAACATTCAAGGATAATATGGTTAGAAAGAGAGAGAGAGAATACTGAGATAAAAGATGACGAAGCAGTTTTGAAGAAGAAGTAATATTATGGGATAATAAGGGCAGGTAAAAAAAATAAGGCTGATCCTACTGATATTATAAAGGCGAAAGTTTGTATTCAACATGTAAATAAATAACAAACGCATAATAAACGCTTATCTCGAAAATACTATGTATAGAATCAAAAGCTGTTTTAAAAATAGGTAATTTTTTATCCTATAATTATTTTTAGATTATCTATGGATAAAAAATTACTAACCTTATTAAAAATTAGTTAGTTTGTTTCATTTGTACCTACTAATAATTTCTAATCATTTTAATTGTAATGTTTTGTTTTTGAATTTAATTTTTTGTGTAATGTATATGGACTATGTCTGAAATAAATATATTGTATTGTATTAAAAATGGGCGGAGGCGACTTGACATATCTGAGTACACACTCAATAAATGGCCCCCCAATAGCAGTCGCTAATACGGCGTGACGTAGCAACAAAGGGGGCCACATATCGTAAGGTGCTTGAGGAAAGGCATACCACAGCTATCAGGACTATCCCGAAGGGAAGGGCAAGATCCCTGATTATTTTAATATCTTTTCTCATACAATCCTTCCATCATTTCTACAGCACATATAGGCAGCACAAAAATTTAATAAGTTCAGCCTCTGTAGACTATCTACTCAATAAATGCACATTTCGTAAGCGCTAACTCGTAATAGTTATAAATAAAATGACATTATCCAACAGGTTCGTTGACTCGCCTCGATTTGACGTTCGATTACCAGTTTGTGCAAGTTTTTGCCGCAGTAACTACTTCTTTCTATATTTCTGTGATTTGGCCACGCCTAGCACGTTGACAGCGGTTATTTTTTGTATTATTTCCATTCTGAGGTACGGGGCGTTTAGGACCTGGTTGGAAAATTGTCATTTTGATCGGTAAGGGGCTTATTAGACCCTGTAATAATTTGCCCAAGTTCGGTACGAGGTCTAAGCCACCTCGTATTTAAGTAGATACACCACTGCATTCTGTTTTAATCATCACCACCATATCAGCCGAAAGACTTCCACTGCTGGACATAGGCCTCCCCCAAGCGTCGCCGTCGTTAGATATAGGTATATTCATCTCTTTTCCAAACTAAACCAAATTGAAGTTACAGTCTCCGCAAGGCAAAGAAGACTACAGAGAGAATGAACCAAACCTGTGTTTCTAAACTTGACTTTTGCGTCCTTGGACCTGGGATAATCTTTTCAGAAGTCAACACATTTTCGCTTATCATTTATTATAACCTTATGTGTTGATAGAGGCGATATAGTAGCAGTTGATTCCGTGTAAAAATCTTAAAGAAAATCTTCAAGTCATCGTGATATTTTCATAACATTATAGATAGGCCTATTAACTTAGATAAGTGCGTGTATGAATCAAGTATCGACACTTATCCATAAAAATTGCCGGAGGCTTTACAAAAACTTTAAAACCAAGACTTGATAGACTAACAAACGCAGCGCGGCGTACCAAAGTACAAAATAGATAGGTACACCGTACAGAAGTCAATCTCATATATGTACTTCACTTTTTATACCTATGCTAGGCGTTCGCACACACGTCAGCGCGTTGCGCCGAACTGTACGAGTGCGACCGTGCGAATAAGCTGAGATATCGTATCCGTGAGCGGTGTCTATGTGTGCGTTGCTCGAGCGCGCTTTGTAGATTGTCTTCTGTACCCATCTATTTTGTGACCAAAGTCTAGTCGATGCACCAACTAAAAGAAAAGAAAGTATCTAAGAAAAATATTTGTCTATTAAAAAAGTCGTTTGAAACACGTGCTTTGTCACTGCAGCCTTCGGCTCCATAACATACTCGCCAACGTCTCGTGCGGATTCCGCCTCGATCGCAATGACAAACTTTCTGCACTTGTATCAATATGTACTATTATTTGGAACACACACTGTATAAACAATATTCCCAACGGCCATCTGTTCTGCGAGCAATGTGCCCTGCCCATTGCCACTTAAGTTTGGCGATTCTTCGGCTATGTCGGCAACTTTGGATAAAAAAATTGTTAAAATAAAAATATTATTGCTGGCAACCCTATCGCGTCTGACACCGCCCTGCAGTTATCTGGTGCCATAAAGCCGAGTAAGCATTCGCCAACCATGGGAGTGATCGGTGTTGCCAGGCGTATGCGCATCTATACTCGTGTATGGAGTTACGACTCTGCTGTATCGGTAGATAGGCTTGCAAAACGCCAAATCAGCCACACAGCTAGGTTATGTGTTTGTGAAGTCTATGGTTTTAGTTGGTAATTTGGTTGAGCGAGAATTCTAAATAAACTTTATTTATTTATTTATTTTATCATTTATGTACACACAAAAATAGAAAAGGAGAGAACATATGAAAAAGCTATGTATACAGGCAAATTGTTGCAATCCTTCGATGTATTACGCGGTATAAATGACGAGGCAAAACTTCTTTTTCTTCCTGCCCTTGTTCCATATTACTTGATGTCGGCGCAACACGTTCCATTCTCCCTTTTCTGTCATATCACTCCTCACACAATCCATCCATCTTTTTTTGATCTTTAGTGACTAAAAGAAAGAAAATGTTTATTTACCGGTTACCGGTAGCCACCAGGTACACACTCTGAGTGCTTTTTCTTTTTTTTTCAAGATTGCTTGGGTCTGTTGGTCTTCAGTAGTAACCACCACGTGTTACTGAGAAAAAGATTCATGACAGACGGACAGACAGACAACAAAGTAATCTCATAAAGCTTCCGTAATTTATGTAGGTACTACTTAGCTTTTGCCCGCGGCTTCGGCCGTGGTACATAAAATATACCCTATGTTAGTTAGGAATAAAGCAGTTTTCTAATTTCTATTAGTGAAAAAAAAATTATTGATTGAAGATCCAGAGACAAACCAAAAAACAATATTAGTGTAGAAGATTAACACAGTCATTCACACGTGACACATAACAGTGATGACGACATTGACTCCTTTAGTGATACGTTGAGGAAGTCACAGCATTTCTCACAGCTGATTCCTCTTTGCACAATGACATTCTAGCGATACGCTCTTGTATCGTTCTCATGCAGTATTTAGTAAACATTGTGTGCGTTTCACGCACTTCGAGAACATGGCGACGCGCCAACTGCTCAGGTAATCACGATTATATTTAAAAATAGTCTGAATTTGAATAAGAAAGGAGTATCCGTGAAGGTTTTATTATATACTAGTTTTTGCTCGCGGCTTCGCTCTCGTAGTTTCGTTAAATTCCCCCATTTTAGGGAAGTGGGGGGTTAGAAAGAGACAAAAAGTAGCCTATGTCACTCTCCATCCCTTCAACTATCTCCACTTAAAAAATCACTTCAATTCGTCACTCCATTTTACCGTGAAAGACGGACAAACAGACACACGCACTTTCCCATTTATAATATTAGTATGGATAAAGGGTAAATAATAGTAAGTAGGTATAATTTACGCGGGCGAAGTCACTGGCAAGAGCTAGTAAGTATGCTATACAAGGTGTAGGGGACAGCCCTCCGCAAACTTTAAGGGCTTGCTCAGTAGACGAAACTGAACCCACCTTCCCCAAGTTTTTTTTTTCAGGAAACGTAAAAAAAACATCCAGCCTCACCATACAAAACTAATAAACTTGATTGGACAATTTGTATGGCGAAGCCGATTTTGTTTTTCGTTTCCTGAAAAAAATTACTTTACTTACCAAAAAAAAAATTAACTTAAAAAGATTACCTTCTCTGAAAATACTGGTCAGATTGAAAAATTCTTTTCACCAACATAAAGCTGCTTTGTTTCTGAGCGATATAGGCTATATTTTATGTACGCGGGCGAAGCCGCGGGCAAAAGCTAGTATTATAAATAAATGAGGTAAAATTATTTGTTGAAATGTTTTTAGGGCAACGTTGTTTGAAAATATAGGTACAACTACCAGAATAAAATCCTTACAATAAATGATAATATGAATCTTTATTTACATAACAATTAAAGCAGTGTTAAAATATTTGTTGTAGACAAAGACACATTACAGTCATAGTGACCTAAATTCTAGAACTTCAGATGTGTCTGTTATCATGACGAATATGGGGACCGTCTGGAGATACGGCGATAATGATAAGGCGGCGCACCGTGTGCTGAGCTGGTTTACACATCATATATTATTTATTTTCATTTAAAATAATTCAACTAATTTAGTAAAGTTTATGGCTGCATCATCATCATCACCATATCAGCCGAAAGACGTCCACGGTTGGACATAGGCCTCCGCAAGCGTCTCGCCACAACGACCGGTCCTGTGCGTCATATTTAAGTTTAAAAGAAATCTTGACCCAGGACTAATTTCTGATTAATATCAAATTCATTAACTTTTTAATCTAGGCGGTTAAAATTTAAAGAATTTGTAAGGAATTTGTAAGGAAGTTGAATCAAAGTCAAAGTCAAAATAATTTATTTCATATAGGCCTACAAGGGCACTTATAAAACGTCAGAAGCTAGTGCACGGTTCCAAATTGGTCGTTTCCTATGGAGAAGAACCGGCAAGAAACTCCATGGTTACTCTTTAAAAAAATGTGTTTATTACAATATTGATTGATTTATGTAAGAACAGTGTAGACCAGTCAACACTGTACACAAAAGCACAAAATTAATCATAATAATAAAATATAAAAAAAAAGTTTTAATAGAAAGTTATCTAAGTGTTTGTGGATTATACTCACATTCACATTCCAAAAAGAGACTTTATAAAAAAGCAAGAAAAATTGAAATAATTACAACTGTTAACAAAATAAATTACTAACAAATTGAATGCAGTTGAAGTCTAAATAATAAAAATAAAAAATATTGCAAAAGCAATTCGTTAAAGGAAAAATAAATATAATTATGTATATTAAAACAAAGGAATATATCCGACAAACACTCTTGTGTTTATTGCGCCAGGGTCGCACATCCGCGCGCGACCAAATACTTCATCTCGTCAACTCTTCTGTCACCTATGGGAATTGAAGAGTTAAACGAGATGGAGTAATCAGTTGCAAACTTACGCAGGTAAAAGCAGGTCGTACCTTCCTTAGCAAAAAACTCACTAAATACATCATCTGTGAAAATTTCAACTGTCTATCACGGTTAATGATTATGAGAAAGGTTCTGCCTGGTGTCAGACGAAAAGACCTACGGAGAGACAGGCAGACGGACAGACAGTGGAGTCTTAGTAATAGGGTCTCATTTTCCCTTAGGATACAGGACCCTAAAAACTGAAATCATGTAGACACTGAAGAACAAAACTAAGGGCCTGCGCACCCTGGAGACAAGACTGTCTAAACAGACTTAATGTCTACGATATCGCAGACTTGTCTACGATCACAGACTTCGTCGTAGCCAAGTCTGTCTAAGACAGTCTTGCAGACCTTGACCTAAGACAGTCTTGTGATTGAAGGACCTAATAGCGAGCTACTTAAACTGGGGCAGTCGATTTAATATCTATATATTTGTATGGATATATGTTACATATATACTACGGCAGGTGCTGCAAAATAATATTGCACCATATGGTCTGCATAGCCTTTTACAGTAGTGTTATATTGAGACTGATAAAATTCTCTAACTCTGAGCTAGGTGGGTGAGAGTGTGAACATCTATACTAATATTATAAAGAGGTAAAATTTGTAAGTTTGTAAGTTTGTATGTAGGGGGTAATCTCTGGAAGTACTGGTCCGATTGCTAAAATTTTTTCACCGATAGAAAGCTGCTTTATTCCTGAGTGACATAGGTTATATTTTATGTACGCGGGCGAAGCCGCTGGCAAAAGCTAGTATGTTATATAGTTTTTGCACTCGATTTGGTTCATGTTGAGTCTAAGAACATAACTCTCTTTTTTTGGGACAAATTATTAGGTGTTATATCCAGAGGTCGGAGGATTACGGTAGGTACTCATACTGAGACTCATACTAATATAACCATGTATTAATTTACCATATATCAATTCGGTACAAATACATGAATAACTCAACCCAATTCCAACATCTGTTAATAACTAAGGCTTTGTTATTATTAATATAGCTACCCCGTATTATCCCACTGCTGGGAAAAGACCTCCTTCAAACAACGATCACGATTCCTTGCTTTCTCTTGCCAATTATCGAGGACATCCAGGTCGTCCCGCCATCTACTTCAAGGAGATAGTCCATATCTAAGGAGCTGTGCTTTGAAAGACACGATTGGAGCCCAGAAATTGCGACACGGGGCCGTAGCAAACCACGCCTAAGATTTATTTATCTTTTTTAACACGCTTTTTTCTGATCAATAAGTCAAAGTCAAGTCAAAGTCAAAGTCAAAATATTATATTTCACATAGGCCTACATGGGCACTTATAAAACGTCAGAAGCTAGTGCACGGTTCCAAATTGAACGTTTATTATGGAGAATAACCGGCAAGAAACTCCATGGTTACTCTTTTTTAAAAAAATGTGTTTATTACAATATTGATTGATTTATGTAAGAACAGTGTAGACCAGACAACACTGTACACAAAAGCACAAAATTAATCATAATAAATAAAAAAAGTAAGTCGTAATAGAAAGTAATCTAAGAGTTTGTGGATTATACAGTGTTCTCACATTCACATTACAAAAAGAGGCTATATAAAAAAGCAGGAAAATTTTAAATAATTACAACTATCAATAAATTGTTAACAAAATAAATTACTAACAAATTTAAGGCAGTTGAAGTCTAAATAATAAAAATAAAAAATATTGCAAAAGCAATGCGTTAAAAGAAAAATAAATATATACAGGGTGTGATCATAAAGGATACATGCAGAATTCCTGAATTAGCACCAGGATATCTTAAATAATATTAAGTGGCTAATCAACTTAATCGTCAGTGAGCATCGCACGCAAGGCGAAGTAAATCAGTGTCAAGTTTAGTCTGATCTTGAGGTACCTTCGTATCACGCGACCAGTAACCATATCTATCGTTAAAGAACTGAGTTAGGGCCTCAGTTCTTTAATGATTGATTCAACAACGAAACGGCAGAGGCGTAACATGGACTAATTTAAACGTGCGCGAAAACACATCAGTCAGGCATTTTTTTTCATAAATTCGAAAACAAATAGAATAGTGGTCAAACGTGAGCCTATATCATCATCATCAGCCTTTTTAATGTTCTCACTGCTAGGACTCAGGCCTCCTCTCTAGGAGAGGGAATGGGCCGTAATCCACCACGCGGGCCCAGTGCGTGTTGGTGGATGTCACATGTCTTCGAATTTTTGGTTCTAGGACATGCCGATGCCATTTCCCTTCACCGTTTTGAGAGCAGTGGTGATGAAATAAATTACACAAAGTAATGCGCCTGGCTGGGTTTGAACCTGCGACCTACAACTCGTAAGTCGGGGCCATTACCACTCGGCCATGATAGAAAAGGGGGAACCCATTGTCTTGAGTTTCTGATGCCTGCTACTAACTTTCTAGGGAAAAACTCGATAACACTTTGAACCTCACGCATCCTGTGATCACCACAGCAGCAGCAGCAGTGGTGCTCAATCGAGCCTATATATCTACACTATATCTATACTTATAATAAATCTGTAGAGAGGTCAATTCTGTACATGAAATATATTTCCAAAATAACTATCAGGGGGTGATTAGTGATCGATACTGATGCCAAAAATGCAAACAGTAAAATTTTTGTCTGTCTGTCTGTCTGTCTGTCTGTCTGTCTGTCTGTATGTTCTTTATAGAAACAAAAACTACGCGATGGATTTTAACGAAACTTGGTACAATCATTCCTCATACTCCTGGGCAGGTTATAGTATACTTTTCATCACGCTACGATCAATGGGAGCAAAGCAGTGAAGGGAAATGTTGGGGAAACGAGAGAAATTACTCCATTTTTTAAGCTTCCGTCGCGTTTGAAGCCTTAATTGTTAAAGCTACACAGAAATCATGTATAACGGAAATGTTCTCCTTAAAATTATATAAAAAACTAGCTTCTGCCAGCGACTTCGTACGCGGATCCTGTTGCTTATGCCAGCGACATTCAGTGTTATAAACGTAAGAGTAGACAAAAATAAACAGAAAGCTCAGAACTGCTAAGCTATCGGGAGTTACACGTGTTATTGTGAGTCAACCATATAAGATAGACGTATGCTGTCGTGGGACATTTTTTATATAATTTTGAGGAGAACATTTCCGTTATACATGATTTCTGTGTAGCTTTAACAATTAAGGCTTCAAACGCGACGGAAGCTTAAAAAATGGAGTAATTTCTCCCGTTTCCCCAACATTTCCCTTCACTGCTCTGCTCCTATTGATCGTAGCGTGATGAAAAGTATACTATAACCTGCCCAGGAGTATGAAGAATGATTGTACCAAGTTTCGTTAAAATCCATCGAGTAGTTTTTGTTTCTATAAAGAACATACAGACAGACAGACAGACAGACAAAAATTTTACTGTTTGCATTTTTAGCATCAGTATCGATCACTAATCACCCCCTGATAGTTATTTTGGAAATATAATTCATGTACAGAATTGACCTCTCTACAGATTTATTATAAGTATAGATAGATATCCCAAGACATCATATGTCTATCTTTTATGGTTGACTCACAATAACACATGTAACTCCCGATAGCTTAGCAGTTCGGAGCTTTCTGTTTATTTTTGTCTATGGCACCATATCTAAGGTGTGTACACACTGTCACGCGCGTAAGTGGAAGGGAGAGATCTGGAACGTCTCGAATCGTCTCGCGCATCACGTTGTTTTCCAGGCTCTTAGAATTCGACACCAGACGTTTCAGATCTTTGATTTTGACGACTCCGTTGTCGCTGGCATAAGCAACAGGATCCGCGTACGAAGTCGCTGGCAGAAGCTAGTAAAATAATAAAGAGGTAAAGTTTGTTTTTTTTTTTGTTTGTAGGAGGTGGTAATCTTTGGAAGTACTGGTCCGATTGCTAAAATTTTTTCTCCGATAAAAGCTTCATTATTTTTGAGTGACATAGGCTACATTTTATGTACGCGAAGCCGCGGGCAAAAGTTAGTTTATTTATAAATAGTTTTCGCTTACGGAATGCCATTTTGTCTCCAGTCTCAGGACCTTCAGCAGAAGTTATCAGAACGAATGGCATGCCTTGGCAACTCTCTGATAAGCATAAGACCAGCGACCTCCCCGACCTCTTCCTCTGCTGATATCACAACAGACAGCTTACATTTAGACTGGGAGGACAGTGTGTGATTGTCGAGGGAACTACCTCGCCTTGTCCAGCGCGTGCCAGCTAATAGTGACTAGTTAAGATTACAATAAGCATCACAGTGTGCTTCATATATTATATGGGCTGTTGACAAACAGTGGTATTCTTGCTTTTATATTTTTTGCAATTTTCTTTCTTATGCATTTACTATAACATTTCAAGTTCAAGCTTTGAAAACATAATTTTAAGGTGCTTTTATCGGCAGTTGCGGAACTATAGGGTGGCAAGGCTGGCAAAATGGCTCGGATCCCCTGGTCTGACGGGCCCCCGCAGTCTTAGAAGCCGCGAGCTCAGAAGAAGTAACACAATTTGTAAAGAAAAAACACTTAAAAAAAATAACAACATGGCGTGGTGTTTTTGGGGCCCCATCCAATGAATTTGCCAGGGGCCTCAGATGATATAGTTATCTCACTGTTTATGGGCATATAGTATAGGCATAAACAAAAAGCTAGAACTACATTAGACCGACGCACACGTGTAACACGCCTGGTTTGTACGTGGAACGACGTCGCGTGGCGTGGATCTAGTGTAGCTCTACAGGTCTAGTTTCTATATAAAATGTATTGAATTGAGACCAATTGACGCGCCAATGACGGAGTGTGATATAGTTGCATTTTCTCATTCTGTAAGTGTAAAAAGACTTATAGGAAGTGTATAAACCTTCACAAAGAGCTCCTCCCCAACTACTTAGTGCTATCTATGTGTAAAATGCGTTAAGAGAATCAAACACGTCCGAATAAATCTTCTTACTTAATGAATTCTCACGATAATATTGAATTCCAAACATGTACTCGAGTATAACGCCCTGAGAACAGTGAGCATATACCAAGTGTGGGACGATGAGAACAGAATACCAGGCAACATAGATATGTTAGGTATTTAGAACTCTGTGATCCAGGCTGGTTCAGGTTCCAGACAATTTTCTAAAGAGGTAAAGTTTGTTGACATCCCACCTTTTTTTTTCTTTACGGTGGGCAAAAATCATCCAATGACAACCCCCACTCTTGTGTGGAACGGAAAATAGTGTCAGACTTACTGACTAAAAACTCACCCCGTTCCTTCTAGCCTCTTCATACCGAGGCTCGAGTTTCCTTTCGGATAACTCTGGCCCCAGTAGGCTTCGACCCAGCTGGGCCCCTCCTGTTGCTGACAACTCCTTGACAGCGAGCTACCGATGGCTCGCCGTCCGCGAGCCTGCTTGACATCCCACCTATACGCACAATAATAATAAAAAAATGAATACAATCATTCGTGACAATTTTAACTGTCTCATGGTTCATGAGACAGCTTGGAGATAGACAGACGGACAGTGGTGTCAGTAATTGGGGCTTAGGGCTTTGGGTACTGAACTTTAATTAGCATAAATACTTTTTAATTACCCACCCAGGGCAAATGTTCGTGTGATGAGCACGATAGTTTGTTCTGTCTGGGTGATTTTTATCTATATATGTATGTATTTAGAAATATATAAGTATGTTTATCAGTTGTCTAGTACTCATAACACAAGCTCTGCTTAGCTTGGGACTAGACAGCGTTGTGTGAAGATTGTGGAATATTATACCAAAATAAAAATATTTAAATTTAACGCGCTAAATATTACGAAGTCTATGCGAAGCAAGCGATAGTACAATAACGGAAAGTAGTCGGGTGACGGGGGTGCTTGAAACGCTTGTGTCGCATCGCATCAGATTGACTTAAGTAGGTAAAGCAAAATGCAGAGTTGAAATGTGTTAGATAAAACAACGAAGTCTTGGAGGTTTGTTTTTGGTAAATGTATTATGTATTGTAAAAAGTCATAGAACAAAAGTTGTTGTTTATGATGTTAATATCATAGTCCTGAGAGGTTGCCAGTGTTTTACAAATAATCCTGCAGAAGAGAAGACTCAAAACCAATATGGTTTAGTAGCAAAAAATGCAAACTGTTGCTTACGATGTTCTTCTTAATAGTGTGTGAAATAATTATTATTGCATGACTTGCAGCTTACATTTAAGTCTTAATGAACAAGATAAATACCACACCATGATGCTGTAATGTACCACTATGGCGACGACATTTAAATAATGGAATGCCGGTTGCGTAAACGCCTAAATGGTGACCGGTCGTCATACAGCAGGTCAAATGAACGGGACCATTGATGCGGCCGGGTCCAAGAGTGACCATTGATGAGTATTAATAAATATCGAGGTCGAATTTAGGTGGCATATGACTTGGAAATCAGCTACGCATATTTGAGATGAAACTTCATAGTCGGCCTTATAATGTTCCTACTGTTGGGACTCAGGTTTCCTCTCTAGGAGAGGAAATATGCCGTAATCTACCACGCGGGCTCAATACGGGTTGATGGATGTCCCATGTTTTCGAATTTTTGGTTCTAGGACAATGTCGGTTTCCTCATAATATTTTCCTTCACCGTTGTGAGAGCAGTGCACAGTGGTGATGAAATAAATTACACAAAGTAATGCGCCTGGCTGGGTTTGAACCCGCGACCTTCTACTCATAAGTCGGGGCCGCTACCACTAGGCCACCACTGCTCTAAATAAATGTATTGTAAAGTATTTGTTTTAATATTCCCAATATAAATCAAATAAATATTTTATGACGATAGAGAAGGGGGAGCCCATTGTGTTGAGTTTATTATGATTGGTGACTCCAGCTTGTTACTAACTTTCTAGGGAAAATCCCGATAACACTTTGAACCTCACGCCTGTGATCACCACAGTAACGAAACAATACACCAACCAACAGGAAAAAATTTAAAGTAGGTAATAAAATACTAATGCAACAACAATCCAATGTGACACACGCGTATGCTAGTAAAATGGCTGTTTTTCATGCCTATTTGTTGATTCACGCACAGAATTCGCTCCCTGGGTGCAAACGTGGTCAACTGCAGGTCAGCACTCGAGGTCTGCCCACGAGCAATTTAACCCTTCAGATACCGTCAATTAGAGACACAATAGTAAGACAATAGATGCGCGGCCACCGGTGGTCGCTTGGGGATTCATGAATTAACGAATTATTTTCGGAGACAAAATTTCATAACTGTATAATAAAAAATAACAAAGTGCCAACAAAAATACATAATCACTAGGCCATCCAGATGATTATCAGAAAGGGAGCTCGTGCCCCGGTATGAAGGCTAGTAGGAACGGGCTGGGTTTTTAGTCAGTAAGAGTCTGACACTATCTCTCGCTCCACCCAAGAGCGTGGGTTGTCATTAGATAATTTTTGCTCACCGAAAAAAAAAGGCCATCCAGGTGACTGAGGGGTTGTTTTGAGCTTGAATCCAGCTGTATGCTGGTGTGGTTCCTAATACTCGCTATGACGTGCCGTGACCTGTGTTGTACTTAGAGTCGGTGGTATCCAGCTTGTGACCTTTTTAAATATTTTTGGGAAAAAATATAACATGGCGTAAAAACTATTGGAATCCATTCAGTTACTGATTCTGAACAAACTATATTCAGGTTTCGCTTAAACTAAAAATAATTATAATTAATTTTAAGAATAATAATTTATTTACACGAATAATTGACATTTAAAAAATACTTAACTACTTATTACAGTGACTAAATAACTATATACAGTAATTAAAAAATAAAAGAAAAATAATGACTACGCTAATTGAAACTAAAATATAGCGTCAACAAACTCTTGCACATCGCGGTTGACTGGTAATGTGCCCAAAAGACTGGTGGCATTGCCACGATGTATGGTAATGCTTATCCCCTGTCTATCGTTAATTAATTAAATTAGTTGTAGTGTTTTCAGTGACACGGAAAACTATTCAGACACCGATTTTTGACTGTTGATCTAGTGATTAGTGGCCCTGACTGCTATGCCGAAAGTCGTGGGTTCGATTCCCACCCAGAACAAATGTTTATGTGATGAGCATGATCATTTGTTCTGTGTCTGGGTGTAATTTATCTATAATATGTATGTATTTAGAAATATATAAGTACGTTTATCAGTTGTCTAGTACCCATAACACAAGCTCTGCTTAGTTTGGGACTAGACGGCGTTGTGTGATAGTTGTAGAATATATTATATTATTTACCTAACTAACCAACTGCAACAAAGCGTAGGAATAACACTCGCATAAAACTGAAAATGATACTCATAAACCAAAGATCAACTGGAAGAATTAATCCCTATTTGTCCCGTCAGATATCGTAGAAGATATATGTACCTATACGCAAGAGTTGCGCAGGAGTGGGAGTGCAAGGTCGAACCAATCGACGGTCCCGCTTCCTTCGGGAGCCAAGCAATTACTGGTAGCTACTGTTACGTGACTACTTGTACTGTGTGTTGGTCTGTTTATGTCCGTATCCGTGTGACGTTGATGTGACCTTGTCGTGTGGGAGATGCGACCCCCCTGGATGCATCGGTAACGGCGGTGGAATACCGCCATTACCGATGCATGATTTACTTCCTGATGAGAGTATGCATGCGTGATTTGGGATTTAGCTTCATGGATAAAATGTAGCTAGTCAATAAATGGGTTTTTGCAGCTCAGAAAAATAACACCACCCTCATCTAGTTTAAACTGTCGAAAAATTTACGTATGTCTTTTAATTCTCTAACTGTTTTCGTCGGATTATTCTGACGAATATTTTCAGGTCAATTGCACCAGGGTCGTGTATTTATGGCTCAAACACTATGAGGGAAAAGACAACCATCGACTCGAAGAGATGAAGAAGGAAATGTCTTGAACTCGTTTGGAAGAAGTTCGGATCTAGCGCGAAGCCTAGTACATACCTATCCTACTAGAAGTACCATGGCTACTTCGGAACTACATATTTTCTCAAATCGAATGGGGGCGCGGACGATCCGCGACGGAGCGCTGATGCATTGCATATATAAATTTACTGACCGTTGGTCCGCGACGGAGCGACGGATCTTCCGCGTAGTGAGCCCGCTATATGCAATGTCATGTTTCGTCATCAATCTTCCGCGACCGGATTTCCGTCAAGTGTGGCAAAGGCCATGCAATACGCGAAAGACTGCAGTCAGGAGTCTGCATCTGTATATTTTATGAAACACTAGACAAGCTGTCTCCAACATGGCGGCTATACGAGTTGCATAACACAATTGATGATACTACAATTGGTACTATATCTGTTGGCTTGTGGTCGAAGGTCTATTCTACATATTTTTAGACATATAATACTACCTGACCCGGCAAATATTGTTCTAGCATATAAATTATCAAAGAAAAATATGTGAGGTGGGGGTAGGAGGGCAAAAAATGGCCTACGACCTATTCTCAGACCTACCAAATATACACAAACATAAAAATCGGTCAAGCCTTTTCGAGGGGAGGGCGTGGCAGACTTTTCCAAACTGAAACCACGCCTATGTTACTTCTTAGCCTTGCGTTCCAGGACTCCAGGTTCCCTTATGGTAGTCAACCCATGGCCTCAGTAAGCTTCGGCCCTGCTGGGTCCTTACGGTTTTGCTGACAACTCTTTGAGGCGCGCGTGGAATGCTGTACTCCATCGACGACTCAGGCTCTCGATCCGGATGGTTACCGGACGGCCGGACGACTGGCTAACCAATACTCGTCGTTTGCAAGCCCACGCCTGCTGTGGCTATTAAATACTTGAATGTTTCTCTGATGTAAGGTAACAGAGTAGACTGGTCGTCTCCATAATAAAAGACGTGTGCTGGCCATGAGCTGCGCTATTTATTGATCGTAATTGAGCACATGCACACGCTAGGTATTGTAACTCTAGCTCTCAGTCTCACAATAGGGCCAAGATGGACGCCACTCACGGCGACAATAAGCTGTATCCTCTGGGCAACAATATGGGCTTTATATTTAGCACTGTGGTTTGAATTGTCTATTGTTTAGTTTATATTTCTATATGTTGGTACGTTCTCATGCTTTACCTTTATCGATGAGTTCTATGTATAAGAGTTAAACTAATGATTCGATCATTTTGTCTTTTTCATGGTGCATGCTTTTGCATGGTTATTCATAATTTTGCAAACTATTGTAGATGGGGAAGGGCATCCTCACCTTTGTGATTGGATGCAGGTGGCTCTCATCTCAAATGCACCTTTGGAGGTATGCGGAACAGAGAGAAATCCCACATACCTCCGTTGAAAAGTGACGATCCTCCAACAAGACGGGTCTGGTGGGCTACTGCCCGATAGATGATTTCGGAAAAAGTTATTTTCATTACACTTTCTCGAAAACCCAATCTTATCCCACCGCTTTTAGGCACGCAATAGACTGTTTTTCGCACCAGTGCAGAAAGAAGCGTGTGCTCTCCCCCGCCACAATTTATATTAGTGTTTCATAAATATCTAATGTTATTTTTAACAGAGTATACGTCTGTATGCCGCGACGCAAGCGCATCAAGCACCCCGCCACCCGATCCCCGCTCCCCGCCTATTGTCCTATCACTTGCTTCGCATAGACTTCTTAATATTTAGAACCTTCAATTTAAATATTTTATATGAAAATCTGATGAACTAAAATATGATACATTTTTTTAAGTCATAGAACGAAAGTTGTTGTTTATGATGTTAGACATTTTTTTTTTATAATATTCCACAACTATCACACAACGCCGTCTAGTCCCATGCTAAGCAGAGCTTGTGTTATGGGTACTAGACAGCTGATAAACATACTATTTCTAAATACATACATTTTATAGATAAAATACACCCAGACACAGAAAAAATTATGAGCATCATCACATAAACATTTGTCGAAATCGAACCTACGACCTCCGGCTTAGCAGTCAGGGCCGCTAACCACTAGACCAACAGGCCAGACGAGTAGTCCTAAGTGGTTGCCAGTACAAGTAACCCTGTACTGTATTGTAGATTATTTGTGTATTTTGTTTTGTCTATAAGCCTTATAATAGTTACCTGATAATAAAGAATGATTATTACAAAGAAACTTGTGTTATGCCCGCATGGCCTATGAGTAACACAAAAGCTGCGGTTGTCTCGCCCGCACGCCGGACGGCACACAAAGCGCGGCTCAGGTAGCGCTGACTGATGAACTCACTGACTCACCCGGATCTGTTCGTCAGGTAACTGATGCTGTAAGTAGTTCACTGTCTAAAGTGTGCATATAGAAGGTTTAACTGATCGTTGTCAGCTGTAAACTGCCATCAATTTGATTGATATGGAATTGCCATCCTTACTTATACAACGTGTAACGTTGAATGCGCAAAACCTCAGACACCCCAAATGATTTTTGATACGATCGACCTAATTATGTGAGAAAAAAATATTAAAAAAACAATTAAACGTTTTATGAGCAGTTTTAGTTTGTTTAAAATTCATATCTGCTATGAAATAAGAACTTTTATTATTACAAATTTTCTCATACACGGGTGTAAAGTTTTAATGAAATAAAGTAAATATAAGGAAAAAAAAACACGATGTAAGTCTTGCTGAGTTAAAACCTACGAACGGCGCCAATGTCTAACCTAAATCCTGACCTTAATGAAAACCTTATTGGTGCTTAACTATAATTTTGAGCCGTTTGGGGTTGAAACGCTGGGGTCATGGGGTCAAAGCGAGCGCCTCCGTTTTCAAGAAAATTTCACACCGACTGGTCGATATTACGTGACCAGAGGGCTGACCACAGAAATCCTAATAATAATATTCCACAATTATCACACAACGCCGTCTAGTCCCAAGCTAAGCAGAGCTTGTGTTATGGGTACTAGACAACTGATAAACATACTTATATATTTCTAAATACATACATATTATAGATAAATTACACCCAGACACAGAACAAATTATTATGCTCATCACACAAACATTTGTCCTGGATGGGAATCGAACCCTCGACCTCCGGCATAGCAGTCAGGGTCACTAACCACTAGACTATCAGGCTAATCAGTAATAAGGCAACCTTTCTTTGCCCAATGCATTAACATTGCCATTGCACATGGCAATGTTAATTCTACACTAGTTAAGATTATTTTCATGAAAGCAAAGCCGCTTGCAGAAGCTAGTAATACATAGTTTTACAAAAAAAACTGTTTATTACACAAACCATCCTCAGATAAACAATCCTACATAAATAAGTTATTAGTAAATGTCCATCCATTATGCCATTACCAGTTTGTTTCCCAACATAGGTCCGCCATTACGTCCATAATGATACATGTATCACTGTATAAGGTACTATTGATCACATCAACACAAATCATCAACGTTTACGCGTAAAGGTAGTAGTCTATACTACTTTCTTAACGGGTCCTCCTCCATCCCTCTCCCTCCCACACAGAAGCATCTGCTGTCTCCTTTTAGCGTAGGTGTAACCCAAATAGCTGGGTTCATAGAGGTTGTAGAGTTATGAGGCAGAAGGACAGGTTTGGGCTTCATGGCCGTGATCATGACCTCCTGAGACGAAGTCTTCACATGGAAGCAGATAGATAAGTAATGTTAAAAAAATAAGCTTTTAAAAAAAGTTCTGCCATTTTGGATTTATTGTTTTCTTTCTTCGTTTCATCTTCGTCTCAATAAACCCTTTCAATTGATATCTTCTTTCATCATGGTCATTTATAGTTATGTGTTGTGGTTTATATAGAGATTGATCAATTTGTAGCAGTAGACCACAGACTACCCCCTGTATTATTTCAAGTTCTTATTCATCCTAAGGTTGTCTGGAAGATATCGCTGTCAGCGATAAGACCGCCATTGTACCCATAAATTTAAGTTTATGTAAAAGTGGTGTTGGTATACAATATTTATTCTATTCTATTCATGGAAAAATGAATAGTCTAGACCAGTTTTACGAATACGCCATATTGGATTTAAAGTGACGTCACTTAGCTGCATTGAATTTTGGAAAATCCGGTCTTAGTGCTCACCTACGTACAACGAGTATCCACCCTTACATTGTTGAAACCTCTATGGCCCAGACTTAGCGTTCCACTCCATTTATACCGCATACATCGAAGGACAGTGAGAAGAGCAGTGGAGCGTATTTCTTGGGAAAAATATACAATTTTCATAATACCACATCATCGTGCCACCACTGGTCCCTCGGAGCAGCGGTAGAAGAGTGGTAACAGCCCCGACTTACCAGTTGTAAGTGGCGGGTTCAAACCACGGTTTAATCCCAGCCAGGCGCATTACTTTGTGTAATTTATTACATCACCACTGCTCTTAACCCTTCAGATACCGTCAATTAGAAACACAATAGTAAGACAATAGATGCGCGGCCACCGGGTGTCGCTTGGGGATTCATGAATTAAAACGGTGAAGAAAAACATCGTGAGGAAACCGGTATGTCCTAGAACCAAAAAATTCTAAGACATTGACTTTCGCCAATCCGCACTGGGCCCGCGTGGTGAATTACGGCTCATTCCCTCTCCTAGAGAGAAGGCCTGAGTCCCAACAGTGGGAACATTATAAGGCCGACAATGCAATGCATCGAAGGACTGGAACAATTTGCCTGCTGCGGTCTCTCCGTCCGTTTATAATACAGACGTCTTCAATGTCAGAGTGGCTGTTAATAAACCATTGCCACCATCAACGATTGCATCACTGCTTACCATCAGGTGGGATTGCGAACCCTAGTTTTATGTTATGAAAAAAAGTCATAAAATGAAGCCTTGTACAAAATTTCACGCTCCCTAAGCCTTGTAGTTTCGACCGTGCGTTGATATATCGCAGTCAGTTTCTCCTTTTATATACAGGCTTCTTTCTAAAACACTAACAACCTTACAGAACTGTATTACTAACATTATAAACATAGAATAAAAAATTTAAAAAATAGTTAATATAAACAACAACTTTAGTATACTTTATATGACTTTTTACAAAACATAATTCATTTACCAAAATCAAACCTTCAACCTCAAAAATTTCGTTGTTCTATCTATATGTGTGTAGTTCTAACATATTTCAAGTCTGTACTTTGCTATACGTACCTACGTCTGAATGATGCGACGAACCCGATGCACACTTCCTTCCGTTAGTGTACTATCGCTTGCTTCGCATAGACTTCGTAATATTTAGAACGTTCAATTAAAATATTTTTATTTTTGTCTGGAAATCTCATGAACTAAAATGTGACAATGTTTTAAAAGTCACAGAACAAAAGTTGTTGTGGATGATGTTAGTAACATAGTCCTGAGAGGTTGCCAGTGTTTTACAAATTACCCTGTATACAGATTAGAATTAACCTTACGATTAGACAATTATACCATCATACGTAATATAATCTTACAGCTGTAAAGAACTATAATCTCATGAACATATACCCTTATCTAACATGTCATAATCAGGAAAAAACTGACGAATGTTTACGATATTTGATTGTAGTTTTAACTAGCGGATTGAGGAAACATAAACTCGTGTGATAACAAAATAGAATCATCTTGTTACTTGTTGCTTTTCTCAGTATTGTTAAATGTTATGGTTCAAATATTGAATCATGTGCGTCTGATATGTTGTAATTGAAATGTGATACATTGATTCTTGGTCACACATTTCTGCTGATGAAAGTGGATGGGTTTCATGCGATAATATTCAACGTGAAACATACCTATACACTTGTGCATTATTATAAACGTATTGTGATGCATTATTTTAAAATGATAGTTAAACCGATTTGTGATGCCCACAACTCATAGTTCAGGATCATTACAATTGCCTAGTCTTGTTCAGTGCTATTCTCGTTCACAAAACCTAGCAAATACTTTAACACTTTAGTAACTCCTTAAGTAAAGTTTTACAAAGATTTTAGGAGTTACTATTGATTTAATATGGAGTTACTAAGGAGTTACTAAGGAGTTACTAAGGAGTTACTAAGGAGTTGCTCAGGAGTTACTAAGGAGTTACTAAGGAGTTACTAAGGAATTACTAAGGAGTTTCCAAGGAGTTACTAAGGAGTTACTACATCGTTATCTAGTAACTCCTAGTTCTTCTTAGTAATTCATTTTAACCAGAAAAGCATAGGTTGATGAGTTACTTCAATAAAAAATCTGCAGTTTAAGTATTTTTGATAGTTTTGTTACCCAATTCTACCTGACCTTCTGTTTCACCTGGCTACTGTCAAAGATTAAGCAAAAAAGGTGGGAAGGTATTTTGATAAGGGCCCTTAATTGTGTATTCTTGAATGATGATGAAGAGTTTCTGATTCTATACGTTGTTAGTCCCCTTCGACGCTTCGACGGCGAGGAATGCTTTCTTTGTGAGCGCCACTAAACGCTGGTCGTGTTCACATACTAATTTATGGGCTTATGTATTATGTATATAGGGTTTTCTATGTTAATTTCGTTTTAACGCAATGTAGGACGAGAGGCCTATGGACTTCACAGGGTCAGTGTCACGGTTTTACTTGCTTTTATACTTTTCTAGTTCAAGGAGTCACGGACTTCGACCTGGGGCCCGAGTCTGCTATTTTTATAAATTCATCATTCCAACACGATCCCATTGTCATTTTGCTAAAAGTTCGTAATCTGCTAAATCATAATGATCGATCATTGATCGGTTAATGGTCTCGTAATAGAGTGGTGGTAGAATAACAATATCGAGCTTATTAAAACCAATAACTGCATAATAACGTTCTAATGGTAGGTCACTGATCAAAACAACTGTCAAAAGTTTTGCAAATTACCGCATACGTCAGATATTCATTTGTCATTATGTACGAGATTGCCATTCCAAGCCACCTCTTTCAATGAAGTGTCAGTGGTTGACCATTGGAAAGTCATAATGACGCCATTATATTAGTAGATTACCGAAACTTGTCAAAATCAACAATTATGAAGTCAATGATAGACCATTCTGACACTATTGTAATAGCAGACTTGAGGCCCTGTTCTTAAGTCATGGTGATCTACGGTGCAGGCTGCAGGTTGCCTTCTTCTTTTGTGAGGACCAACTGAAAAATTAGGAACTAGGAGATTTTTTCTACAAATTGTGTACTGTATTTTATCGCAATCCAGATGAGATACTTCTTGATTCTGGAATACATTTTTTACTATAGAGGACAGTAGTTTTTGCGTTTTGGAAACACATGTATTGTGCCTGCAGCCAAGAAGTGGAATCAGGATATCTGCCGGAGTCTGAGTTTCCTCATAGCTGCAACTTAGGGGCATGCAACTAAGTCAAGAGTGAATAGGTTACTTCTAGGCAAGCATGCTTCATCATCGACCACACCATCGCTTAATATCAGGTGAGATGGTGGTCAAATGCAAGTCTATCAATAATAAAAATTGTTACTCCTATTTTTTAAATTTTTTCACTGATTATACATACTTACATATAGTTTATACCTACCTAAAAAAAGTTTTAATTTCCTGATTATAGGCGAAAGTTTGTGTTTATATATTTATATGTTTATTACTCCTTCACGCTGTTTCCGCTGAAGGGATTTGAATGAAATTTGGTACACGGGTAGAACACGTCCTGGAATAGCACATGTTGCTTTGGGATAATTTTCTACTTTCCTGGTAAGCCGTTAACAGTAGCTAGTTGCTAAATAATGTTTGAAAAATTCGTTTGCAACATAAAAAAATCAGCATTCGTTGACAACGTAAAAAACATAAGCAGGTAAATAAACCGTATAACATAATGGTAGTTATGACTAACATAGCTTTTTTGTTGACTTGACTTGACTTGCGTCCTCGCCTGGGCAGCGTTCGGGAAGCTGCGCGGTGTCTTCTCGTTTAATATACCACAGTGTCTCAAGACGAAAATCTATGATCAGTGCGTGTTGCCAGTGATGACTTATGGCTCCGAAACGTGGTCACTTACAGTGGGCCTGGAAAAGGGCGATGGAAAGGCTATGCTCGGAGTTTCCTTGCGTGATCACATCAGAAATGACGATATTCGCAGGAGAACCAAGGTTACCGACATAGCTCGAAGCATGGTCAAACTTAAGTGGATTGCCACTTAAGTTGGCAGGCAGGGCACATTGCACGCAGAACAGATGGTCGATGGGGACGAAAGGTTCTGGAGTGGCGACTACGTACCGGAAGACCCAGCGTTGGAAGGCCTCCAACAAGGTGGACCGATGACCTGGTCAGGGTCGCGTGACGCACAGGACCGGTCGTTGTGGCGACGCTTGGGGGAGGCCTATATCCAGCATTGGACGTCTTTCGGCTGATATGATGATGATGATGATGGGACTTGTGGCCAAATGGCTCAGTCAATGACGATACCTTTGGGCTCCATTCATCCCCAGTTCAAAATGAATACTAAATTACAGATTGCCCTTGAGTTTACACGAAGTCTTTGCGTTTATTGTCGTAACAATCAAGTCGACAACAATAATCTCATATCTCATGCACGTGTATGTAGCTGACACGTGTCGTGTTACATGTTCATACAGACAATCATACAAGCGAAGTATGTTGATCATTGGCTGTTCGGTATGAGGATTAATGTCGGAACAGCAAATTGTGGGGTCAAAGTATCATTCGCTGGTTATAATTTCAGAGGATAATAGCACAAAAATATATTATATGTAGGTACAGAAGTCAATCTACAACATACAAAGCGCGCTCGAGCAACGCTCACATAGACACCATATCTCGGAACGTCTCGGCCCGTTCGTCGAACAGTTCCAGCTCAAACGCTCATTACTGTGCGTCCACCGAGCGTAAGTATAAAAAGTGACGTACATACATGAAATTGTCTTCTGTACTATTTTGTGATAATAGACACTTGAGATCCGTCAGTTTGACCCAAGGTAACAACTATCAGACTTATAGTTCGGTTAATTTAGACATCCGAGGTTACAATAATTCGTACCCAGCTGAAAATGATTAGGACTTTTCAGAACACCATTATAAATAAAATCTAAAAAGTCCTTATCGATCCGACCTGGAAAAAAAAATACTCGGGGTCAAAGGTCACAAAACGAGTTTTTCGCAATTTTCAGCAAAACGGTAAGATTTATCATAAAATTAACTCAAAAAATTGGAAGATCAGTTAATTATCTACAAAAATGTCTAAATACTTTTTTCTTATGAGCATCTTTGAGATATACTCGTAATGATTCAAAACGTTGAAAGAGGTAATCTCTAAATATCATTGGATAATCATCATAATATGCGCACGTTTTCACGCCACCTTTGAGGTCGTGTACTTAGCGCGTTTTTAGAGTTCCGTATCTCAAAAGGAAAAAAAAGTCTGTCTGTTTGTCTGTCTGTCTGATCCTCACCGTGTGTCGCTCGAACGAAGTGTCGGGAACAGAAAAACAGGGATACATTGAAATTTATTAAAAATGAGCTTCTGATCTATGTAAACTTAGAATTAGATTACTTGGAGTCATAAAATTCTTTTAAAAACATTAAAAGTTTTTATGTGCTGCAAAAAGTACCAAAAAATATAAGGTCTGGCTTCTATCTAGGTCACAGATGCACTGCCATACAACGTGGCAATGCCGCCAGCTTTTTGGGCACACTTCCAGTCGACAGCGATGCGGAGGAATTTTTTGACGCCATATTTTAGAAAAGAGTTATTGTCTATATATTTTTAATTAGTTAAGAAGTGTTTTTATTTTTACTTTTATTAAAAGAAATAGAGGAGGTAAATAAAAAGTACAGCCGTATAAAAAAAAAATAAAAAAAAAAATATAGAAAGAATGTCTATATTTAATTAAATGCTGTACATTTTTTTTTACCTCCTCTATTTCTTTTTATAAAAGTTGGCAATCCAATGGGACACACCTTAAATCGCATCATACTTCACATGCCCATGGCTGGGACTCAGGTCTCCTCTCAGGAATGGGCTGTAATCATGCTGTAATCCACCACGCGGGCCCAGTGCGGGTTGGTGGGTGTCATATGTCTTCGAACATTTGGTTCTAGGACATGCTGGTTTCCTAACGATATTTTCCTTCACCGTTTTGAGAGCAGTGGTGATGAAATAAATTACACAAAGTAATGCACCAGGCTGGGTTCGAACCCGCGGCCGACAACTCGTAAGTCATTCGGCCACCATTGCTCTAAAATCTCTATAAATCGATACTTACCAACGATTATTTGGCTCAATCAATGTGAATGTTGTCTCTGGTAGCTTAGCAACAGCGCTGACTGCGGTGGAGGTCGCGGAGGTGACGGAACAGGTTCCCGCCTGGCTGAGCTCTGACGCGGGGCTGCATTCCGCTGCGGATTTCTGCGCAGATTTTAGTTTTTTTATCGCACGCTTCACGGGGATTTATTTTGGGAATCGGAATGATGTAATAAGTAAATAGAAACACAGTTGGTAATTTAGGTGTCTTCAAGGCAAGAGTGAATAGGCTCTTAATAAACTAGTGCGCCTCACCTTCAACGATTGCATCACTGCTTACGATCAGGCGGGATCGCAGTCAAGTACTAGTTTACTATAAATAAAAAATAAAAAACAGGGCCATGGGACATCTTTTTTCTAGGTGGTAAAATCATCCTATAGGTAACATCTCCCGGTCTTGGGCTGAGCGGGAGTAGTATCTATGTAAATTGCCACGACGAAGAAGAATAAGGAATATTGTATAAGAAGTAGGAACAAGGTGTAAGGGACAGCCCTCCGCAAACGAAAACAAACGAACGTCAGGAAACGAAAAAAAAAAACAGCTTCACCATACAAAATTATAAACTTGATTGGACAATTTGTATGGCGAAGCCGAATTTGTTTTTCGTTTCCTGAAAAAAAATCTTTTAGGTGGTCCAGTTTCGTCTACTGAGCAAGCCCTAAAAGTTTGCGGAGGGCTGTCCCTTACACCTTGTATATGTAATGTCATTGAAGTAGGTAAATAGATTTTATTTTTGAGGTGAAAAATCAAATTACTTCTCTCGCGCTAGGGTGGAGCGATAAATGTGCTTTTTGGTTCCAGGTTCTCTCCAACAAATCCTGCAGCATTGGGAAGTCGGCCGACCATATCATGTATGCAGTTGAGCTTATGCTTGTTGTCTTATGACAAGCAGACGACAGTATACACTTCTGCTGATATGATGACCTTCATTCCCTTCCACACCCAAGCTACAATGATAACAAATGACCCATAAATGCCAAGAAAATGGCGCCAAACCGTCAGGAGACACCATTTAAGACGTAATTAATCTTGTTCAAATAAGTTCTACTAATTGATGTTAGTTATCATGGCGGGGGCCGTTCGTCATTGTCCCACTTCATGAAGATAAAACATATGGCTTCTTTAATATCTTTATACTTTATATTTATGAGATCAAGATACGAAGAGGTGTGGTGGTAGAGATATGGGATAAAAACACCGACTCGACACGGCAGTGGTTCTCAAAAAAATATTTTTCTAAATCAATTCATAAGTGACGGAGGTTTGAGGTAGGTAATAAAACTAAAAAAAATAGAACCTGCTCCTTTTCTAAGTCGGAAAAAAGAGCTGGTAAATAAATAAAAAAATATGATTAAGAATCTTTCTCGAAAACCTGCGTCTTGTTGAAGTAAGAAATCATCTAATGGCAGCTACCGCTCTAAGTCGGAGCGGAGGGCATCTCAGTCTTTTACTGACTAAACCATGTGCGTTGTTATATTTCCCTCAGTCGACTAGAGGATAAAGCAGTGTCTTAAAGTCGTGAAGGGCATGTTGAGTTCCGAACGAAACGAAGTGTTTATCTGTGTACGCGAATCAGAACTCCCGAACATAGTGAAGGAGGGATGTATACTCCCGAAGTCCCGAGCACAGCGAGGGAGTTAGTTACAAAACAACTAACAAAAACTCTTCAGCTTTATAATACATATTAGTATAGATTTTATTTTATTTATTTATAATGGAACAATACCCATCTGATTATCCACAACAACTTTTGAATAAAAAGCTTTAAATCCATATTACAAATCAGTTAAAAAAAATCAGAAGTAATTTTAAATCCTAAAAATGTGCACTAGCGCCCTTCTGACCGTTCCCCGGAGCCGGTCTTGATTCCTATGCGCGTGAGTCGATCTACAACATGCAAGCACCACATACGTCACATATAGACGTTTGTGCTTGTCTGTCTGTGTGTGTATGATGTAAGTCACAGGTCAAATGGTGGTCAGGTTGGAAATTAGTCTCATATGAGACTTGTAATCCTATTAGGTTACGTCGCCAATTACGGTGAAACATCCAGTTTCTGACTATACAGACAGTGTCCGAATTTGCACACTTTAATTTGAATATTTTTTTCGCTGAAGATTTGGACACACACTGTTCTGTACATACAGTCAGATAAAAAGTTTTAAAACAGGTGGATTTATGGGAGCAGCTTAGATTAATTTTCTTTATATTAAATTTTAAAACTTTTTTTAACTGAATGTACTAATCAGTTTCAATAAATTTGGTGATGTCCGTATCGTCAGTGAAAAAATATCTACACTAATATTATAAAGAGGTAAAGTTTGTTTGTAGGAGGTAATCTCTGTAGGTACTGGTCCGATTCCTAGAATGTTTTCCCCGATAGAAAGCTTAGTTATTCCTGAGTGACATAGTCTATAGTTTATGTACGCGGACGAAGTCGCGGGCAAAAGTTAGTATTATAAAATGGTAAATTTTGTTTTATTGTAATCTTAAAAGCTGCTTTATTCCTGAGTGACATGGTTATATTTTATGAAGGCAGACCCAGGGCAAAAGAGAGGGGAAAAGGCAGTTGAAAATAAAATGTGTCGATTCAGACACTGTGTCCGGAATTATATAGTGTCCAAATCATCAACAACTCGAAACATCAGCAGTTATGAATTTGATGCAATTATCATTTTTGGTATGTGTGTACGTGTTTAGTTTTTTGTGTGAAATCAAATGGTTTATTTAGTGAACAGTCAGTATGTAGTATGAGAACAAAAAGTTGATTGCTATATTGAACCAGTCATAACATTAAAGATGCACGTGTTGTTTTAGACCGACGTGTAAAAAAGAGGAGTTCATTGATTTGGTGCTAGGGTTCCGTACTCAAAAGGTAAACATGAGAGCCTATTAATACTTCACTGTCTGTTTGTCTGTCACCAGGCTGTATCTCATGACCCGTGATAACTAGAAAGTTTTAATTTTACACAAATGATGTACCATTTCTGTTGCCGTTGTAACAACAAATAAAATTTCGCAAAAAAAGAGTATAACCAATATTATAAAATATTAAAGTGGCCCCGGGGGGTTCGTTGG
This sequence comes from Mythimna lalbum, assembly GCA_949319445.1. Lineage (NCBI taxonomy): Eukaryota > Metazoa > Arthropoda > Insecta > Lepidoptera > Noctuidae > Mythimna > Mythimna lalbum. The sequence continues at coordinate 23,714,190 of OX439346.1, forward strand.
TACGCTAAAACGTACGGAACCCTGCATGCGCAAACCGCGACCCGCACTTATTTTTTTTAGATTTATACGTAATTTGTGTGTTATGGGTAAACGCCACAACTAGTCATGTCCCCAATTATAATTACATAACTGGTCTCTAAAGCATTAATTACTGGCATTTGTTTGTGTGATATGACGTAATCCATTAACTCGATACTGTCCCCGCACTCGGGCTTCAAAAAAACGCCGCTTCAAGCTTCATTTTGAGGGGGCCTTGTTTTGTGGCTTGTGTGCGGTGGTGCTGCCCCAAAAAAATGCTTGAAGCCGCTTCAAGCTTCTCCGGCCCCGCGCGCTTCACCTGTTTTTTGCGGCGGCCTCTACCTTTTTTTTGTGGCCACTTCTGGCGTTTTTTTGACGCCCGTGTGCGGGGACAGTCAGATGAAAATGTTCTAGTTGGTCTGCGAGGAGTAGAAAATTAGATATTCAGATTAAAACAATAAGTAGGACAAATTGAATGACATATATGTTTTAGTGTGAGAACGTAGTTACAAAAATTAAATCATAAAAACTTTTGTTAGAAAAAAAAATGCAATGATATGCAAAAAACAAGTTACGTTAGTACATTTAGTTGTAACTAATTCCTTTATTTTATTTATAAGTCTTACAGCTACCATTACATAAAAGTGAAAGTTTATATGACTGTGTGTGTATATGAATATTTTTTACTTTTTATTTTAGGTTCAAATGGCTGAATGGAATGTTATCAAAAATATGAGGTCCCGGAATATGGCACACAGGGTACTTTTTATCCCAGGAGTATGTTTCGGTGGCATATTTTTTATATCAGCGAAGCTAATGACAGAATCTATTAAAAGAGTCAATATTTTTTTTCAATTTTGGTGGCGAAACCGTTACTTTCACGAAAATTAAGAACCTGGTTCCCTAATTTTCACGAAAACTGAGGATAAGAAGGAGTGGCAGGCGATCGCTTCCTTCTGCGAAGCAGTGATGCTAGCAAAAGAGGCGGCAGCATGCGCGATTAAACGGCCCTCACGCCCTAGCCCAACACCCGGGATCCCCATTCCGATTTCTGGCCACCGTATAGGCGCGGGCTAGCGGACGGCGACCAATGAGTGGCTCGCTGTTTCTCTTCAGTTTCCTCGGTTTTCGAGAAAATTAGGGTCCTAATTTTCACGAAAATCCGAAGAAAAAGTTTTGCCACCAAAATTGAAAAATTTGAAAAATGTACATACCCATAAGGGTAGATCAGGACGAGCCATTTACTAGCCTCCACATTTAGTATGGGAGTTTTGTTCAGTTACCTATTTTTCTAATATGACTAGCGACCCGCCCCGGCTTCGTTTGGGTGCAATATTATACATATAAACCTTCCTCTTGAATCACTCTATCTATTAAAAAAACCGAATCAAAATCCGTTGCGTAGTTTTAAATATTTAAGCGCACATAGGGATATAGGGACAGAAAAAGCGACTTTGTTTTATACTATGTAGTGAAGTAAAATGTATGTTGCCACCTCCATTGTCAGTATTATAGATTTAACTAGTAAGTCAATAACCAATATTTATTGCCATTGTTGTAATAGCATTGTTTCTAATAACTGCTACAAGAGCCTATTGTTAATTATCTTTTACTGTATATCTTGAGATTCTGAATTTAATCATCTACACTAATGTTATAAAGAGTTAAAGTTTGTTATATTTTTTTTTGTTTGTTGGTGGTAATCTCTGAAAGTACTGGTCCGATTCCTAAAAATTATTCACCGATAGAAAGCTGCTTTATTTTTGAGTAACATAGGTTATATTTTATGTACGCGGGTGAAGCCGCGGGCAAAAGATAGTCGTTAATAATAATAGTATAAGTACATGAGAGGAGCATGCTTAACATTAGGAGGATAGACAAAGTGAGACATAAAAAGATAAGAAAAGCCACCAAAGCGATCGACGCCCTAACGTATGCACTTAAACAAAAATGAAATTGGGCTGGGCATGTCGCAAGATGCACAGACCAAAGATGGACTGCGAAAGTAACTTCGTGGAGCGGCCCAACGGGGAAAAGAAGCCGAGGAAGACCACTAAACAGATGGGAAGATGATCTCAGAAGGACAGCTGGTCCAAACTGGAGAGACTTAGCCCAAGATAGAGATGCATGGGCATCTTTGGAGGAGGCCTTTACCCAATCAGGGGTTCTTGCGGACAAAACCCACTCACAATAACTTAAACTATGTTAGATATATAATACTTACATTTATATTTTTTTACTAGTTTTCTTAATTCATGTATCCCCAAGCGACCACCGGTGGCCGCGCATCTATTGTCTTACTATTGTGTCTCTAATTGACGGTATCTGAAGGGTTAATTAATTACATAGCTTAAAACAAAAAAAAAACTTTGTAAAAAGCGAGAAATAAAAAGGCTTATTATTATTATTATTACATTGTTAAAACACTTCTAGTGCCTTTACGGTCCGGACTAAGCATTTTCCTTCTTCGTTTATACCGCGTACATCGAAGGACTGGAACAATTTGTCTGCTGCGGTCTTCCCGGTCGATTATAATTTAGGTGTCTTCAAGGCTAGAGTGAATAGGCTCTTAATAAACTAGTGCGCCTCACCATCATCGATTGCATCACTGCTTACCATCAGGTGGGATCGCAGTCAAGAACTAATTTATATCTACACTAATCTAATGAAGAGGTTAAGTTTGGTTTTAGTTTTGTTGTTTGTAGGAGGTAATCTCTGAAAGTACTGGTCCGATAGCTACAATTTTTTACACCGATAGAAAGCTGCTTTATTCCTGAGTGACATAAGCTATATTTTATGTACACGGGCGAAGTCGCTGGCATAATTTGTAAAAAAAAGTGCGGATTTAGAATGTATAACTACGCAGGTTTTCGGTGTTCCTAACACAATACCTATACAATTAATGATAATCCAATAAGTCTATTTTAATAATATGACGAAGTAAATTGATGTCCCGGACAATATCTATTGTTTTGATGCGAATATACTTGAGTATTATCCTTATAACGAACAAACAAATAATTTAAAGCTTCGATGCTATTCTTATCTTAGACACTATTATATAAATATTCAGACTATTTTGTTTCATTTCTGGACAAAGGGCTCTTCACTACATAGTATAAAACAAAGTCGATTTTTCTGTCCCTATATCCCTATGTGCGCTTAAATATTTAAAACTACGCGACGGATTTTGATGCATGATTCAAGAGGAAGGTTTATATATATAATATTGTACCCGAGCGAAGCCGGGGCGGGTCGCTAGTTCTCCATAAAGAACAAAATTATCAGAAAAAAATGTTTTTTTTTTTTTAATAACATAAATTAAGTAGTGCTTGAATGCGGTCCCACCTTTTTTTAGGTGGAAAATCATCCAATGACATCCTCTGCTCTTGGGCAGAGCGGGAGATAGTGTCGGACTTTTACTGACTAAAAACCCACTCCTGTTTCTTTGTCGCCTTTCGTACCGGGACCGAATCTTCAGAAACCAATCCTTGGCCCCAGTAGACTTTGACCTGGCCTAGTTTATTAAGAGGCTATTTACTTTACCCTTGAAGATACCTAAATTTTAATCGGACGAGAAGACCGCAGCCAGCGAATTGTTTCAAATACAAATAATAAGATCTAAAAAATGAAATATCTCTAGCTCCCTTTTCCGCCGAGGCCGTAGACAGGAATGCAGTCTTGCGAGCTGTGGACTAGACACTCACACACACACAAACAGAACCACAGTGCATACTAACAGGACAGGAGTCTTGTGTGTGTTGGTGGAGGGATACTATGGGTTGTAAACTCACGCGGCTATTGAGAGATGAGTTTTATTAGCGAGTTTGTTGGTGAGAGAGAACGGATATTCTTTGTGTATATCTTGCAATAAAGTCAAGGTGTTTAATGATAAGTGATATTTATTTTGTTAACAGTCTTTAAGAAAACACTTTTTTTTTGATGGGTAACAATCATCCACATGACTACTCCTGCCCTTGGGCGGAGCGGGAGATAGTGTCAGATTCTTACTGACTAAAAAAGTCACACCGTTCCTTCTTGCCTTTCGTACCGGTAGGCTTCGACCCGTTATAATTCGAATTTTAATTAGAATAAAACATTCTAAGACGCCATTTTATATATGTATTTTTGAATTTCGTTTAATAAAAGAGACCGTGATATTTGTGGGCTTAATTGCTGACTATGTTAGTGTCGACGTAAGCCTTGTACCATATGTTTTTCTTACCTTAACTATCTACACTAATAGATATTATAAGGAGGTAAAGTTAGTTTTTTGTTTGTAGGAGGTAATTTCAAAATATAGATAGAAAGCTGCTTTATTCCTGAGTGACATAGGCTATATTTTATGTCCGCGGGTGAAGCCGCGGGCAAAAGTGTTTTATAACTTTGTTGAAAAGTCATTTAGCGATGAAAAATATTATGAAATATTTGATTTCTTAAATCAGGCTGCTCCTGGTGAATCCTACTTGAAACAGACGCGCCTTATCCATTATAATTAATTAACAAATCTAAAAGATGTCTTGAGCCTTTATTGTAGATCAAAATTTGACATAAAATAACTAGGTTACGTTTTGATCTACAACAAAGACTGAAGATAGACTTACAAATAGATAGATAATATAAAGTGATGAGGACATTTCATATAAAAAGGTGATGTAATAAATCATTGGCTGAGTTCATTGATAGAATCTGAGGCTTCGCGATTTTCCAGCCCCGTAAGTCCCAAACTGACGATACCTCTGCTTATGCTTTTAAGATCAAGTTTGTTACAATCGTCTAATCAGGAACTTATACAATTTTATTTTGTAGCAATAACACAGTGCAATCAATTAGTCTTGAGTAATTAACAAACAAAAACATCCACGGTCAAAACAACGTTCACGATTTAAAAAAAAACCAAGCGAGTGATAACCAAGTGAGAATCACACTCATAGTACCCCGCCACACAACTGTGCTTGTATTAGTGTGTAGTTATGTAGGTACTTACCACAGCCCATAGTACACACACACACAAGACATTTGCAATTTTTTACACTTGAGACACGACCAAACAGGTTACAGCACAGTACGAAGTCTTATGTAATAATAATACATAATAATGGCTGTAAACGTTCGATTCATATCGTTATGAGGTAAATGGAACTATTTATAAGACTTATAAATTAATTTGTTAAGGAAAAACGAGATTATTGTAGCATGCATTTGATTTGAATAGCAAAAGATTATGAGTTTCATTTTGTTTTACCTGTTTATTATTAATAATTATTTTATTTATTTAACAACTAGCTGCTCCCAGCGGCTTCGCCCGCGTGTTAGCAGAAAATTATCCCAAGGGAACATACTTCCGGGATAAAAAGTATCCTATGTCATATTCCAAGACATGGTCTATCCGTGTACCAAGTTTCATCAAAATCCGCCTATGTACCACTACTGTACATGAAGTTTAAATAAATAAATAATAAAAAAAAACGGTTTTGTCATTTAGGCGTGAAGACGTAACAAACAAACAAACAAACTCACTTTCGCTTTTATAATATTAGTAAGGATTAATGTGAAGAATTTTGTGCGTAAAACACACACAAAATCAAAGATAGAAACAGAGAAGAAGGAAACAGAAAAATAGGTACCCACAGAAGTGATGCTTATTTCTAAACAAATCTCTTCCAGCATACCTACCAGCTAAAGGAGAGTTGGAAGAAAAATAGAGAAGTAGACTTGTGACGTCGTGCGATTTCGTCAGGGCACCAATTACAGTCACGGGTCAAAAGTACAGTTGCAGAGAGCAACTGTACTTGCTGATGCTGGAGTGTCTAAAAATTCTTTTTAGTAATAATAATAATATTAAGGATATTAGCAAACGTTTGATCGACTCTTCGCGTGACCAGAGGGCTGGCCTTTTCTTCGGTCAACGAATCAGCATTGCCATCCAGCGTGGCAATGCTGCCAGCGTTCTGGGCACTTTTCCCATTGACATCGATGTGGACGAATTTTTTGATGCCCTTTGAGTTTTCCCCGTTTTTCTGCCTTTTTTACTCGTTTGTACATATTATTATTTTAAGTTTGTATATACCTATTGATTTATAATATTTAATAGTTAAGATGTATATATTAACGAATAATAATATTCCATAACTATCACACAACGCCGTCTAGTCCCAAGCAGAGCTTGTGTTATGGGTACTAGACAACTGATGAACATACTTATATATTTTTAAATACGTACATAATATAGATAAATTACACCCAGACACAAAACAAATGATCATGCTCATCACATAAACATTTGTCCTGGGTGGGAATCGAACCCACGACCTCCGGTATAGCAGTCAGGGCCACTAACCACTAGACTAACAGGCCTACTGACTGACTAGTAGAAGTTCAATGATCTACAACTACTTTATTCAATACCTACTTTGGATTCTATGATAAAAATTAAATCAGTCATGAACTATTGACCCTATTCTACAAGGAAATTTTACACCTCTGTTCGTATAATAATAAAAATAAATCATTTTATTTCACTCTCATAATACAAATACCCTATAGACTAACATAGATACGTATCCAGGTCCGAAATTTTATATGATTTTCAAAAAATATAAAAATTCTTGCAAAGTACGTGTAAAATTCACATCAATTGAAAAAATCACATTTGTGCTTGACTGATAGTGTATGACTTTTACTGACTAAAAACCCACTCCTGTTCCTTCGTGGCCTTTCGTACCGGGGCAGAACCTTCCTTTTAGAAACGAATCCTCGGCCCTGCTAGGCTTCGACCCAGCTGGGCCCCTCCTGTTGCTGACAACTCCTTGAGGCGCGACTTGGGCTCGGTCCGGACAGTTACCGGACGATCGGACAGCAAGCTACCCATGGCTCGCCGTCCACGAGCCCGCATCTACGGTGGCTGGAAATCGGGATCGTAATCCGGCGGCAGCGGCGAGGGCGCCGTTGCCTGATGCGGTCGGCCTCCTCCTTTGCTAGCATCACTGCTTCGCATAAGGAGACGACCACCTGCCACTCCTCCTCGCTCCAGACCATGGCCTCAACCTAGGCTCGGCGCGAGAGGTCTCCGCCGCCAATCGCCTCCACGGCACGGCGATGCTCCGCCGTAAGGATGCCGTGAGGTCTTTCCAGCCACGCCTCAAAGAGGGGACCCGCCATAATCAAGGCGTGCCCAGTGAAATATAGTCCTTACTGTCAGGTGACATAATGATAAGGAAAAATAGGCCACCCTCGATGGCTGTAATGAGGAAATCTCGGTTTATTGTAACCAGTCGATAATTGACAATGACGAATTTTTCCTTAAACAAATCATCATTTTCTACCTTTAGTTACCTTTGGTAACAACAAGAAAACTCAAAAATTATCTGACCAATGATTTCCCATTATCGCTGATCAAATATTGATACAATATCTGAGCCAAGTCTGTCACGATTTGCTATTAATAACTATGATGTGACAAATGTATGATAATCATTTGACAAATAATACATCACTGTGAAATAGCGTAATCCAATTGTCATACTTCCGTAGAACTCTGAATGTGTTCGTTTTGTGTTGTCAGAATTAATTTACGTGTTCAGCAGTAATTCCAGTTGACCTGTTTTGGATAGGGAAACTCCTTGACAGCGTTATTTTTGTAGATATACAATTTTATAAAAAAGTAAGGACAGTAGGCTACGGACGCGTAGCTTTATAGACGCGTCGTCATTATTCTATACGGTTTTGCTGTGTTAGTTTTTACGCCCGATGTCAGTTTCTGATATTGCACCCATATAAAAAGTCAGCTGGGTATGTTTAATCCACTTGACGAAGGCCAGTAAGACCCCGGATACGAGTGTTTCTGGAGATGCCTGAACAAAGATGATGAGTGAACTAATGCTCGGGGCTCGATTTGCCTAACTTGGGTGGAGCTTCGCCGTGTCCTTCTGAGAGGCAATCGATTGTGGCGACCTGCGCATTTGGCCATGGTTCTGGACATGATAAAGAGCGAGAGGGTATTGGAAACAACTACTTTCTTCTGATAAACCAAAACTTGTTCTTGGTTTGATCATTTTTGCGCCCATTAGGGTCTGCGCCCAGTATCTGGGCATGGCAGGTACTGCCCGAGTTACGGCACTGGTTATTTACTGGTTTAACAAGGCAAAACTATACTAATCTCAACACATACTGTTAGGTTATATAATAGCGATTATAATAATATAACTGGTAGCAAGCTAAATAACGTAGTTCGTCGTTTTAATCAGAAGCGTCGGAACTGCGCGCGATCACAACAGAATTTTCACCATTTTCACTGACTTTTGAGGCGTAGCGCAGCACAGTTCAAGGCCTCAAAATTATAGGGTTAGAACGATATTCTCATATAAATACTTTTTAAATATAAAGGAAGGAGTAAATCCAATCCTGAAAATAATCGGCTTATTTCATTGTCATCAGTCTTTGATGACTTTGCAAAGTTTGATGAAAATCTGATCGCCCAAAGTTGGGTAAAATCGAGCTTAAAGGCGGTGGTTACAAGCAAACATACAGGTGAAGCTAATAAAAGCGTGTTGAAAGGCTCGACATGTTTATTATGTATTGTGTCTTTCGGCTGAAATGATGATGGTGATTATGATTGCCTTTGCCCACAGCTCCGCCTGCGTACTTACATAAAATATAGCCTATGTCACTCAGGAATAAAGCAGCTTTCCCTCGGTGCCTACTGGGGACAGGTTTGTCCGAAAGGGAGCTCGTGCCCCGGTATGAAGGCTAGAAGCAACGGCGCGGGGTTTTTGTCAGTAAGAGTCTGACACTATCTCCCGCTCTACCCAAGAGCGAGTTTTGTCATAAGATGATTTTCTACGTCGACAAAAAAAGAAGCTTTCTATCGGTGAAAAAACTTTAGCAATCTGGCCAATACTTTCAGAGATTACCTCCTACTAACAGAAAAACAAACTTTACCTCTTTATAATATTAGTGTAGATAGTGTGGATTATGTAACACGTGTATCTAATTCGTATTAATTATGAATTTGTAGTAATTTTGGTCAGCAAGCTTTCTTGTAAATATCGTGATTGTGTTACGAGTTCTGATAATAATGCCGTGTTGAGTGGCGGAGTGACATCATGGCGAGTTCAGTGTCAGATTACTGACGAGTACACGCAACTCAAGTAGAGTCGAGTGTTTAGGTGAGTGTGTGCAGGCGACAATAGGTGATCGGGTTCTGAAGGCCATCTCACGTACCTTAATTAATTCAATAATGTTACTATCGGTTAGTTAATAAATGATCTTTATTTTGTAAATAGTTTTTCAAAAAACACGTCAATTTTGTTTTTTTTTTTATTATTGATAGGTTTGCGCTTGACCGCTATCGCACCTGATGTAAAGTGACGATGCGATGTTTTCAGTCAGATTTAATGAGATGAGGCCAGTGTTTCCTAGGCCTAGCTGACTAATGCCTGAAATAAACGGTAAATAAATAAATTTGTTTATTTCCCCCCTCACGCGCGCCTTCTTCATAGCATGTTTATTATTTTCCCGAAGCAATCTAATTTGATAATACATTACTGTATAAGTAGGTAGGTAACACTTCCTCCATTGATAAGTATCTTTTCAACACACTTGACATCGATGTGGAGCTACGTTAGGAGCACCCAGACGCTAACATGTAGCGATCTGAAAGATGGTGTCACTTAGCATAATATATGTTACGTGATAGGTGACTGTAAAGCCTGTAGCCAGTGACTCTCCACCCCATTCACCTACAGACTAGATTGAATAGCATAAGATAGCATAATCAGCCTTTTAATGTTCCCACTGCTGGGACTCAGGCCTCCTCTTTCCAGTACAGGGAATGGGCCGTAATCCACCACGCGGGCCCAGTGCGGCTTGGTGGACAGGACATGCCGGTTTCCTCGCGATGTTTTCCTTCACCGTTTTGAGAGCAGTGGTCATGAAATAAATTACACAAAGTAATGCGCTTGGCTGGGTTTGAACCCGCGACCTAAAACTCGTAAGTCGAGGCCGTTACCACTCGGCCACCACTACATCTTCAGATTTAACAGACTTCAGTAAAATTTTCCCTCTTGTAATGAAATGAACTTGTGTAAACATGTTTAAATGAATAAATAAAATGAAGGCCCCGACCCGCAGCTATAATATACCTTAACTCCGATATCTAACATAACGTGATAACGTAGATAACCCAAATAACCCACTGTAATGATTGTAAAGAGAATATAATCACTCAATTAATTGTCAAACATTCTTGGTTAAAAACTTATCTTAATTTATTTTTATAAGTAAGTTATTGATGCTACTAAAAAATCTCCAGATATTTATCGACGAGAATATTTCTGCACTAACCAGCTACTCCATCTTTGAAATAACTGCATTTTTGTGGTATCGTACCTCAGAAGGAAAAACGAAACCCCTATAAGATCACTTTGTTGTCCGTCTGCCTGTCAAAACCCTTAATCTCGGGAACGCGTTGAGCTATCGAGTTGAAATTAAAATCGTACATATACTCACGTCTGTGGTCCCTTGAAACTGTGAAAAAATCAAACTTCTAAGTTAACGGAAAAAAAAGATACATACATAAATGGTCATTTAAGTCGCAAAAAACGTATATTTCAACAGTCTTCGACTTAAGCCGTCGCTGGGGGAGAACAGCCAGAGACAGGCTAGATCGAGCGAAGGATTATCATTTTGGTGATTTTGGATTACAGCCTCTGCGACGCGAGCTGACTCAACCATGGGACGGACACTGCGTAATTTTCAGCTTTTTGTAGGAGATGGCGGGAAGCATGAGGGGGAGGCCCATACCCCAGACATCGCAGACGCCGCCCTGGATGTAGGAGCTTGTGGACGGTGAGCAATAGGTAGCTCTGCATCCGATAGGGATCAGGCCTGGTTGATGGCGCGTTACCTTCCCGGCTCGCCTTATAAAGATCTGTTAGCATTGGTGACGAAGCTCTTTAGGGCCTTCATAATGCATGCCAGGAAGGAAAAAAGAAAGGTGCTTGCTGTGAAGGAAGAAAGAAAGATGCCTGCCAGAGTTGCGCGATTGTCCGAAAGAGGCACCGCGGTTTCAGAAGTTGTAGCTTTTATACTTCATTTGTATAAAAGATTTACAATTCGTTAATTAACAAAAATCGGTATAGACAAAATAACAAATAGTAAACATTTTTAGATAAAATTTTTAGACTACTTACAGATAAAAGACATGTCGAGATTGTTTACATTTAGTTAAGTACCTAAACAAATGGCATATAGGTCGCATAGGTGCCTCTTCCTAGGTAGTTCAGTTGAAATAATAAAATAGATTAGGTACTCAGATATCAACATCGATAACAATCCCATACTGCGTATTGAAGAATTTAAAACATTTAATACATTCTGAATTTTATTTCTCGGATTTCAACATTATCATATCAGCCGATAGACATCCACTGTAGGACATAGGCCTGTGCGTCACGCATCCATCGGATTCCCGCGACCCTGACCAGGTCATCGCCCCACCTCATGGAGTAGCGACCTACACGATCGCTACTCCAGAACCTTTCGTCCCCATAGGTCGCTTACTCCAGAACCTTTCGTCCCCATCAACTATCTGTTCTGCATGCAATGTGCCCTGCCAAGAATCGCCAAACTTAAGTGGCAATCCACTTAACTTTGGCGATTCTTCGAGATATATCGGTAACCTTGGTTCTCGAATTTATTTCTGTCAAATTAGCATAATATCCTTGTGTCCTTGTGGAGGTGATCGGTGGCGAAGACCTTAAGTTTTGGTTCAGGCCATGGTCTGGAGCAAGAGGAAATAGGAAGCGGCTGCCTCCTTCTGACTTCTCACCATCGATTTCCCATGTAAAGAACTCCCTTAAAACAGTAGACTATTGTTATGATTCTTTTGTATCAATGTACTAGCCTTTGCCCGCGGCTTCGCTCGAAGTGGGGAGTTAGAAAGAGACAAAAAGTAGCCTATGTCACTCTTCATCTCTTCAACTATCTTCACTTAAAAAACCACGTTAATTCGTCACTCCGTTTTGCCGTGAAAGATGGACAAACAGACACACACACTTTCTCATTTATAATATTAGTATGGATTTGTACGATTATTTGTGTATTTTGTAAGCCTTAGGTAACTGATAATAAAGAACTTTTTGTTATTGTTATTGTTGACGGTAAATCCCATTATGGCTTGTTATTCGTATTTCCTAAATTCTCGTGATGTTTTCCTTAAAAAATATATATTGTAAGGATTAACAAGAACTGGTTTAATGGATTACTGGGTTCTTAACCTCATAGACCGATCAATCAAGTAGCGCAACTTCAGTGATAACAGATATCTGTTAAATCAAATCCGTGGCTACGTTTATCATAGGTTTACTTTGAGTAGCAGATATAATTAAAACGGATTAATTTGGATTAACTAACGCTCATTCTATTATATGATAATGTTTTTTTTTGTGTCAAATGTTATTTATAACACTTGCGAGTTGGTGAGATTTGAAAACCAATCGTTATCATAAGTTCGCAAGTTTTGCAGGAACAGTGTTATTTTTTTCTAATCAAAAAGTATTTATAATAATATGTCAATATGTGGCTATTCTAAAATATCAACAGTTTTATATGAAAACAAGTCTTAACACTTTTAGGACAATATTGTCATAAAGGGTTCGAATGTCAATATAAACTGACTATTGTAATATATCAACAGTTTGATGAAATAGTTTTCGAACGATTGTCATAAAAGGTTTCGCCACTCACAAAACTGTGATGCGATGAGATGCGACGCCGCATGGCAGAAACTTGCGATGAGAATTGCTGTGATGCGATTTCGTGCGGCCATAACATCGGTTCAGTACCCCGGCCAAGTTGATAATCTACAATCGTTAACGCTAGTAGAAAACTTCAAACGTCATTCCTGTAGAATGATGTCATCTCAACGAATTTTATATAGCATGTAACAACTCTGGGTAGTTTGGAGGCCTGGAGCTCTGTAACACAGGATTTTCCTAGTACAGGCTCCAGTCTCCAGTCTCCACAACATCAATGTAAATGTCCTTACTGTAACAATGTACTGTTTTTGTGAATTGTTATTATTGCATTATGTGGTGGAGAAAAATAAACGCTTTTATTATTATTATAATCTCAACGCTCAGATACGTGGTCAGAACAAAAAAATTGGGGGCATGGCCAACTCGAAGCGTTCGATGCAAGAGAAACGGTTGTAACTTGGCTATGGGGCTGGTCTTTACCGGACGCGACGGCCGGTAGGCGAGCTATCCGTTTTTCATCGTCCGAAAACACAAACCAACGGTAGCCGAAAACCCTGCGACTCCCGACACCCGAGGCCTTTTCCATTTCATACAAATCCATTCAACAAACATTTCGTTTAAAGGTAGATAATATTAGTGTAATAAAACCTTCACTAAATTTTCGCTGAAAATTAATCTACCTACCTTATAAATAAATAAGCTTGCTACGAGGTACTACGCACGTAGCACTTTCGTAGCACTCTGTCGGTATTGGTTCTAGCATTTTGGAGAGATATAAATGATTAGTTGCTCGTAGAACAAAAGCCGAAAGGTTCTGGTGTGGCGACCGCGCACCAGAAGAAGCAGCGTTGGAAGTTTGAAGTTTTCTACTAGCGTTAACGATTACAGATAATCTATTTGGCTAGGCGTACAGGAGTCGACGACGCGTAGTGTTCCAAGCGCGACCCAGTGTAGTGGGGCCGATGCCTGCTAGGGCTACGAGTATGTTTGAGAGAATGACGATAGCCCTAGAATGGGCAAGGGAAGCGCAACTGAAGGACACCATGAAAAGTTATTTGATGATTTCACGCCTTAAAAAATAATTGGAATGGTAAATTTTCTTCTAATACAGCGATGCAACAAGCTCCGATCCTCGCGTTTTTTCATCATATAATTCAGAATTATAAATTCAACTTATCTCTGTCTACTGATGACCCTAAGCAACTACTTTTGGAACTACTAATAAGTTTTATTTTGGCTGTGAAATCATAAAATAACTTTTTCCACTCTGGGTGCGTTAGAGTTTTACTAACTAAATACCACTCCCTCCGTTGCCTCAACCTTTCGAATATCGTAATTAGAGACACATTAGAAAGACAATGAGACAGTAAACGCTTGGAGTTTAATAAATTTATCGCGTTCCATTGGAAAATCATCCAATGACAACCCTCGCTCTCGCTCGGGCGGAGTGGGAGATAGTGTCAGATTCTTACTGAGTAAAAACCCACCCCGTTTCTTTTAGCCTTCATACCGGGGCTCGGGCTCGGATAATCCTGGCCCCAGTAGGCTTCGACTCGGCTAGGTCCCTGCTGTTGCTGACAACTCCTTGAGGCACGACTTGGGCTCGGTCCGGACAGTTACCGGACGGTCAGACACCGAGCTACCCATAGTTCGCCGTTCGCAAGCCCACGTCTACGGTGGCCGGAAATCGGGATCAGAAACCCGGCGGCGGCGGGGGCGCCATTGCCTGATGCAGTCGGCCTCCTCCTTTGCTAGCATTACTGCTTCGCAGAAAGAGGCGGCCGCCTGCCACTCCTCCTAGTTCCGGACCATGGCCTGAACCAAGGCTCGGCGCGAGAAGTCGCCGCCGCCATATTGGTTCCATGGTCACGGTGACTCTTTTGAACATTCCTGCGGCCGTATTATGACATCTTAAAACCATCATGTTTTCTGTGTGAGAAAAGGATAGTGCTATTCGTCCTGTATAGCTCCGTCTCTTTTTCACACCGAAAACATGATGGTTTTAAGAGTTCATAATACGGCCCCTGTAGATGGTCTTTATGCTGTATTGGCGATCAAAAACCACTAAACCCTGGAGTAGTGAACTACTATCTCACTGAAGGGGAGGAAGCTTTAGTCCTGTAAGAATCGTGAGCTCACAGTATCGTCAATTACAAACTCATTATTACAGTCCTACTCAATATTTTTCCAATAATTTCAAAATGATACACATTAAAACACTTGATCACATATCTTATCGCTATCAGGTGTTATCTGACAGTGACACACGGACGCAGAAGGCAGGCCCGTCAGTGTGCGACCAGCTTCGCGTGTGTGTCGGTGGACTGTGAACTAAAGTGTGGTGCGATTTGTGAGTGTGACGAACGGAGATTAGTGACTGTGTAAGCTATTTTCTTTGTTTTCTTGGATTACTAAGTTTGTTTTGAAGGTTCTATACTTCTAGGAATCGGCACAAAATAGAAACCTTATGGGTAGGATCACGTCTGTGCTTTTAGGAGTCCATCAAAATGGAACCCTTATAGGATCGCTTTATTTTCCGTCTGTTAAGACCTAGTTTTTCAGAAAAGCGTTGAGCTATGCTGACATGAATGTTAATACTCAGGTCAGCTAGCGAAGAAGCAGAGAAAAAATCAAACTTCTAAGGAAATATAAAGATAAAGCCTTTTATGCTCCGTTTAGGCACATATTTTGACACTCGCTAGAAAATCAAAACCTATAAGGTACTTCCCGTTGATCTAGAATCCTGAAAGGCATGAAATAAGGTCTAATTGAAAAAGTCTGAAAATTGATTTGTAGTTGCTTTACAAAAAGAAAATACCTTTTTTGCGATTCGAAAAACCTTCGTGATTCGATTCGGGTACTGAAATAGTTACATGGGTCATTCATACCCGGTTTTTTTTACTCTTCTATTCGCTTTTGGTCGTCAGACCATAAGCCAGTGCTGCTTCTTCCTCTTTTAGAAGGTGGTCTTTCCTTTTAGCCACACAACATAAAAAACTTTTTTTTTATGTTTGTGCCTTTTTCTCTTTCTCAACGTGTCGACGTCAAAAAATCCAAACAAGGAATTATGTTGAAAAAAAAAAACATTTTTTCAACATAATTCCTTGTTTGGTCCAGTATTCGGCCTCGGCAATGCCATCCGCTAATGCTGTCATTAGATCTCTACGTGAACAGGTAACTTGCCACGTGACGCAAGATGGAAGGTGGGACATGGTTTGCGGAGATATGCCGTACAAACAGTAAAGATCGGAACCTTCCGAAAACCTCCAGCTGTGGCTCCAGGTAGTCTTTACTGGTGGACAACCTGAAAAAGTTCTCCTAAACGTTATTTATATGCTAACTCTTAACACTATAGTGTGATGTGTATTGTGATGATGAACAAATTGAGTGTTTCCGTGTAAGAGCTTAAGTTGAAGGTGTAACCATTTTTTTTCTACGTCGGAAATCATCAAATGACTTCCCGCTCTGGGAGGTGTGGTAGAGATTCGCAGAAGGAGGCAACCATTTGCCTTTCCTCCTCGCTTCGGACTATGGCCTGCAACGAGGCCCGGTGCGAGAGGTCACTACCGCAAATAATCCCCACGAGGACACGGCGGTGTTCTGCCCAAGCAGAGCCCACCTTCACCGTATGCACCACCGTGTCCACCACATAATGGTGTCACCATTATATGGAGAAAGAAAGAAAAAGAAAATAGCAAGTTTTTCTTCCGCGCGAATTAGGTACAGGAAACCCCCGAACTTACTATGTCCGGTGAGGATCTGCGTCATGCGGAAGACGAGGTCGTTGTGAGAAGGATATACCGCCATGTTAATGGCGTGCCCAGATTAGAAAAGACTACAATTCGAATAAATAAACAAAAAAATAAAAAAAAAAACAAGTTTAAATTAAAAATTAAGCCTTTTAAAAGTACGCTTTCATTCACTCTTATCCCACTGAAGCAAAAAAGCAAAGAAAGTGAACGAACGATAGTTATATCATTCACTCTCGTTCATGCTTCAGCGTAATCCTTATCAATATCAGTTATCTTAACATCGATTATCAGTTTTGTTGTATCTTAGATAAGCCACGTTTACAAAACGTACTTTGGTGCTTTATTTTCTGCAATGGCCTAAATCGACAAGTGCATATACAAGAGATAAGCTTTAAATGGATTGGTTTCTTGGAACAGTCTTACAGCGACTGTTGATACTCCAGGGCTGCGTGAAGTTATCACGGCCTTGGAATGCCCTGTATAACTGTAGGATCATAGGTTGCTTCTACTCAGTAAAAGTCTGACGCTACTTTCTCATTTCATCCAAACGGTATCACCAGGTGCCCGACTTTCTCTGTCGTGTGATCGAGGCCTACCTGTCGGACAGGTACATCATCTACCCCGATCACGAGAGACAGTGGAAACGGATGTCGTGCGGTGTTCCGCAGGGATCGGTACTAGGACCACATTGTGGAACATTGGATACGACTATGTGTTGCGCAGTGACCTCCCGGACGGGAACAGCGTGGTCTGTTACGCAGACGACACGCTGGTCCTGGCGTAGGGAGAGTCGTACCAGGCGGCGGTCGAACTAGAGTTCGGGCTCGAGGTGGCACTGTATAAGTTCGAGGCCAAGTGTTTTCATGGCCCTCGGAACGCGCCATCACTGGGATCCCAAATAACGGTAGGAGGAGTTCACATCGGCGTCGAGTCGACGTTGAAGTACCTGGGACTCATCCTCGACAGCTGATGCAATTTCGAGGAGAACTTCCGACGTCTCGACACGCCTTAATTATGGCGGTAAGTCCTCTCTTTATCTTTTATTCGCCCGGAGGAGATTAAAACTCTTAAAGCTAGGAGTATTCTAGACTTCCTGGAAGCCGCCCGGCTAAAAGAGTTACTCTAACAAGGTGGCGAGTCACAATAGATCTTTTAGGTCGCAGTGACTACATCTCCTACACTACGGGAGATGCATAGCCCCTTATCTTCAAAAATAATAATAAGTCCTCTCTTTGAGGAGTGGTTGGAAAAACAACACGACCGCTTTACCTCCCACATGTCGCAGATCCTCATCGGTCATAGTAAGTTCAGGAGGTACGTGCACCGGATTCGTGCAGAAATGCCCAGGTATCACCATTGACTAATCGGTACACATTAAAAAGTTTACTATTGTAGATTCTGCTAATGTTTCTGTTGGCATTGCAAGAAACCAACTCAAAAGTTATCATAAAGACTATCTAATCAAGATACCAATTCAACAATTTAGTTACCTTCAAAAAGTAACCTGTATTTTTAGGTTATATTACTGTCCAGACAATATTTTAAACTGGCTTTAAAATGTCGCAATTAATAACCACAGTATTAAAATGGTTGCCGCAACATTTTATATTCCTGCCATAAAATTTACAGAAAAGAATACCGCCATATACTATTATTGTTATCAAATGAAATGTATGTTAGTTGTAAGATTTATTTCCATAGATATGTAACTACATGTAGGTCATGGTTACCTACAGTCAAATGATTTACTTTTAAAGTATTTGGAGTATAGCCTAGCGACATAGCCCGAAGAATTGCCAAACTTAAGTACTTAGCAGTGGGCTAAACAGATGGTCGATGTGGACGAAAGGTTCTGGAGTGGTGTCCACGTACCGAAAAACGCAGCGTTAGAAGGTTTTTTTTTATTGTTTATAGGTTTGCGCTTGACTGCTATTTCACCTGATGGAAAGCGACGACCTATTGTTACTCCTTCACGTTCAATCGGTTGTCTGTATTTGGATGAAATTTTGCACACTGGGTACACTATATCTTGGAATAGCCTTATGATACTTTTTATCCCGGAAATTAGTTCCCTGAGTATAATTTTCTACTTTCATGCGGGAAAAGCCGCTGGCAGAAGGTGGTTAGCATAGCATAAAGCTGCTGGGACTCAGGCCTCCTCTGTAGGAGAGAAAATGGGCCGTTATCCACCACGCGGGCCCAGTTGGTGACTGTCACACGTCTTCGAAGTTTTTGGTTCTGGCCTCTAGGACATGCTAGTTTCCTGTCACCGTTTTGAAAGCAGTAGTGACGAAATTAATTACACCAAGTAGGGCGACTGGCTGGGTTTGAACCCGTTAAATACAGCGGGGTCGTTACCACTCGGCCAACACTGCTTTCACAAAAAAAAGATAGTTATTAAACCAATATTGACGATATTTTCTTTTACCTTTCAGGTATGTTTCTTCAATGCACGTATAAAACCAACCCTCTCCCAAGATGATGCTAGCAGCGACCGTCTCCAACTTGCTGGGGCCGCGGATGCGGATAGCCCTACGCAAGCCCATCATAGAGAACTTCGCGTTCAAGCTACATTACCAGCTGACAGTGACACTTCTCCTGGCTGCTGTGATCCTGGTGTGCGCGAGGGACTACATCGGTGAGAGCATCAGGTGCATGGCTGATGCGGGCATCCCTACGCCGCTGATAGAGAAATACTGCTTCTTTATGGCCACTTTTACCATTGTAAGTTATTGCTTTGTATTCCATTTTTAGAGTTCCATACCTCAAAAGGAAAAAAAAACGCAAGGAATCTTTATAGAACTCTTTGTTGTCCGTCTGTCTGTCTGTCAAGACACACTTAATATCTGGAACGGGTAGAGGTATCGAGTTGAAGTTGAAACATTACACTCAGGGCCCTTGAAACTATGAAAAAATCACACTTCTAAGTTAACGAATAAAAAGATACGGCCGTTTATGTCGCAAAAATCATATATTTTGATACTCTCAAAGGGATGCATAGGGTACTTCCCTAGACCCAGAATCCTGAAATTTGGCATAAAGCAAGGTCTTAATAGATTAAATGTGAAAAAGGTTGTTGTAACTTACGTCGAAAAAAAAATGTCGTTCGGAATAATCTTCGAGACTCCATTTGGAAATTGAACTATTTACCGACTTCCCAAAAAGGAGGAGGTACTACGTTCGGCTGTTTGTATGTTTTTTTTTTTTTTTTTTTTTTTTTGTATGTTTGTTCGTCGAATACTCCCCCAAATGTAGACGGATTTTCAAAATTCTTTTTTTGTTCGAAAGTAGATAGTTCTGAGGTGGTCCCATTATCACCAAATTAGGATCTGATGATGGGATCTTGGAGAAATCGAGGGCAACCTTCAAATTTTATAGGCTCACTTATTGATTTTCGCATATTTTATGAAGTATCTTGTGTATTTGCGTATGGTCGTCACCATCTCAGGTAGCTGGGCTGATGATGGAAGGTACAACTCCTTAACAGTAAGAAGTTACTCGAACAGGCAAGGACTGTTTTAGTAAATTGTTTTGATGTTTGATAGGGCATTTGCCACATTTGGTCTCATGATCATCAAGTCATGACCTGATGCTGCAGTCAGGATAGTCTGCAGAGTACCTAAGTCCTCGACAACAAACAGCAGATGTATCGAGTTTAGGCTCATTGAAAACGGCTCGATGTGTGGATAAACGTACTGCTAATAAAGAACACCGAAGTACATAGAGACCTGATGCTGAAGCCAGGAGCATCAGGAAAAGTACAAACCTTGAAATTACAGCACCGTAGTCGTGTTTGGGCTCATTTTAAACAGGACTAAATTTTAAGTTCATTGCAATGTTGACATAAATCTGGCCTGATGCTACAGCCGGGATTATCAGCATCTAGTCTAGTGACTGATTGAAAGATTTACCTTTCGGCTTCATCATCAGATCAGTTCGATATATCCTTTCCCTCTCCAGCATCTAGTTTAATGACTGTTTGAAAGAAGAGGGGAGAGGATATATCGAACTGATCTGATGATGAAGCCTTAAGGTAAATTAATGTAATCTAACCGTGTTTGGGATTATTAGAACCGTTATGAGATGCGCTCTGACTATAAGGTATTTAAGTTTGACTGAGGGGTACTTTTTAGTGGTGGTACCGTAACTAAAAAGTATAAAATAAAAAAAACTTTTTACAAAAAAAATATAACCGACTTCAATGATAAAAAACACTGAAAAGTATCAAATAACTTTAATTTTGGAAGTCGGTGTTAAATAACGAAGAGACTAAACTATTAAAGAAACACCGACTTCCAAAATTAAAGTTATTTGATACTTTTCAGTGTTTTTTATCATTGAAGTCGGTTATATTTTTTTTGTAAAAAGTTTTTTACATAGGTAAGTTTGTCCGGAACCCTCAGTGCGCGAGGCCACTCGCACTTGCCCATTTTTTTTGTTATGGCAGTTGAGCCATTTGTACTATTACTTGTTCTGTGCTGTTGCTAGCATCCCATATTTGCCTGATTTGATTGTAAAAGAATGTAGTTTATTAGATATCTATTATTATAATCTATTATAAATTGACTCTCGCCAATTAATGATACAATACAAGAGAATCCTTATGCCGCTATTTCCTATGTGACTTGCGCCTACTGAAAAAGTACTATGTTCTAAAGTAAATAAACTTTTCCTCAAACCCGTAATAAAGGTAATTATCCTATTTAACGCGTTCACAGGTAATTTTGTACAAAACTCTCACATTTATACTAGGGGCCTTACTATCACACGTTAATAGTCAGTCGTGCGAGCGAGAAAGAGGAAGGGCTTAAGGGCTACACCTTACCACTACAGGGTTAGTTGTAAAACACCGGCAACCTCTCAAGACTACTCTCATACTAACATTATAAACAACAACTTTTGTTCTATGACTTTTTAAAATATTGTTTTATTTTGGTTCATCAGATTTTCATACAAAACAAAAATTATTTAAATTGACAGTTCTAAATATTACTAAGTCTATGCGAAGCAAACGATAGTAAAATAGTGGCAGGAAGTGGGGATGTGGTGGTAGGGTGGCGGAGATGCGCTTGCGTCGCATCATACTGACGTAGGTAGGTAGGTACAGCGAAATAAAAAGCTGCAATGTGTTAGATAGAACAACAACATCTTGAAGGTTTGTTTTTGGTAAATGTATTATGTTTTGTAAAAAGTCATAGAACAAAAGTCGTTGTTTATGGTATTAGTAAAACAGTCCTGCAAGGTTGTTAGTGTTTTATAAATAACCCTGTATTGTTCCATCCCTTTAACATTTCAGTTTCGGTCGTAAATGTTACATTTGATACAAGTGCAGAATGTTTGTCATTGCGACCAAGGCGACATTCGCACGAGCCGTAGGTGAGCACAGATGGTCGATGGGAGGAAAGGTTCTGGAATGGCGACATCATACCGGAAGACGCAGCGCTGGAAGGCCTCCCACAAGGTGGACCGATGACCTGGTGAGGGTCGCGGGAATCCAATGGGTGCGATACGCACAGGACGAGGTATTCCACGAAGCGCACCCAAACGAAGCACACCCAGACGAAGCACACCTAAAGTATTCCACTTAGCGCACCCGTAGGTGCGCTTCAAATAAAAATTTAAAATAATTAATTTCCTATTCCACGAAGCACACCTACGAATATCACTCGCATAGTGCGGGGACTAAGAAATAAAAAGGTCGATAGTTGAACATATTTATTATTTCAAAGACTAACTCAAACTAACATCATTCAGTTTCATTATATCTACTAATGTGCCTTCTTGCTGGCTGACCATCGTGGGATCTGGAGGCAACTATGCACGATATGCGCGTGGAGATGCAACGTCGGGGTGAAAGTCCTCTGCCGCGACAGCTCACGGCATGGCGGAAAGAGCTCTGGCGGGATCTTTTTTTTTTTTAATTGATATAAACTAGAGCTTGACTGCGATCCCACCTGATGGTAAGCAGTGATGCAATCGTTGATGGTGAGGCGCTCTAGTTTATTAAGCGCCTATTCACTCTTGCCTTACCTAAATTATAATCGGACGGGAAGACCGCAGCCGGCAAACTGTTCCAGTCCCTCGATGTACGTGGTATAAACGACGATGCGAAACGTTTGGTCCGGACCGTAGAGGTCTCAACAACATAAGGGTGGATACTCGCCGTTCGTCGGCTTGTCCGATTGTAGAAGTGAGAAGGTGGAATCAAGTCATGTAATTCCTGCGCACACTCTCCAATATGCATCCTGTAAAACACCGATAGGCTGGCTACCCTTCGCCTGTGCTCAAGACTTTGTAGATTGGACTCAACCAGATCTGGATCACCAATTAGTCTCTTCGCACGCCTTTCCACCGAGTCCAAAGTAGCTAGGTGGCATTTTGCAGCACCAGCCCATATGTGGCTGCAGTACTCCACACACGAACGAACCTGTGCTTTGTATAGCGTTAAAAGCTGTCCCGGTGTGAAGTACCACCGGACCTTTGCAAGGACCTTTGCATCTCATGGTGAAATGGCGTCAGCGACTATAGCAACCCAGTGCTGGGCACGCCATAATTGTGGAGGTAAGTTCTTTGAAGCGTGGCTGGAAATACCTCACGGCGCCCTTACCTTCCGTATGACGCAGGTCCTCTCCGGACATGGCACGTTCGGGAGGTTCCTGCACCGCCACTGTGCGGAACGCCCAGAGGACATGGTGTGCCCTGCTTGGGCGGAGCATCGCCGTGCCCTCGTGGGGGAGATCGACGGCGGAGACCTCTCGCGCCGTCGCTGCCAGGATTCCGATCCTGATTTCCAGCCACCGTAGACGCGGGCTTGCGGACGGTGAGCCATAAGTAGCTCGCTACCTATTGTACCTATACGTACCGTCCGGTACCTGTCAGAACCGAGCCCAAGACGTAGACGGCGCGCACTGTTCCCGCGCGTCTCAAGGAGTTGCCAGCAACAGCAGGGATCCAGCTGGGTCGAAGCCTACTGGGGCCAGGGTTATCCGAAAGGGAGGTCGAGCCCCAGTATGAAGGCTAGAAGGAACGGGGTGGGTTTTTAGTCATTAAGAGTCTGACACTATCTCCCGCTCTGCCCAAGAGCGGGGGTTGTCATTGGAAAAAAATATAATAGTTTGACACAATATTTGTCATTTTTATAATCTTACTATTTGAAATCACAGATTATTTCATTATTATAATGAAACTGAAAGATGTTAGTTATTTAAGTTACTCTTTTAAATAAGTAATAAATATTTTCTTCTATCGACATTTTTATTTCTTAATCCCCGCACTATGCTAGAGATATTCGTAGGTGTGCTTCGTGGAATACTTTAGGTGTGCTTCGTCTGGGTGTGCTTCGTTTGGGTGCGCTTCGTGGAATACCTCCACAGGACCGATCAGTATGGTGACACTTGGGGAAGGCCTATATCTAACAGTGGACATCTTTCGGCTGAAATGATGATGATGATGTAGTTGAGTGTTTTATGCTCTGTACAAGATCGAGCAAGGAATCCCATCACCAGCTCTTCATTGTTGCAGGTCCGACATTACAATGAAAGCCTCCTTCAAGGAGGGTTCCTTCCACACCCTGGAGTGGGCCCTATCTCAGATTCGGATGAATATCTGCATCACACGTACTACCAGTGGGTGCCCTTCGTGCTGTTCCTACAGTCTCTGGCATTCTACATGCCACATTACATCTGGAAAAAGAAAGAAGGTTAGTTCCCATGGTCCTATCTATACTAACAACGGAGCTTACGGTCGAGATGTGCCTCACTTAGGCAGAGCACCGCTGTGTCCTCGTGGTGGCAATCAGCTGCAACGACCTTTTTCGCCGAGTCCTGGTTCAGGCTATGGTCCGGAGCGAGGAGGAATGGCAGGCGGTCGCGTCCTTCTGCGAAGCAGTAATGAAACCATTATAATAAATTGAAACATTATTACCTTACAGCAAAGACCACCTCTAAAGCTTTCCATTCTACTCGGTATTTTACTATTCTTCTCCATTCACGAAGGAACCCTAAAATTTCTAGGCTTTTTTCCCATTCCACTTAGGACGTCTAGAACCTCTTTACCTTCGAATATTCCTTCCCCTATAAGGTCCGGAGAATGTCCGCCTTTTTATCAAAGACATTGCTCTCTCTCAAAATGGGAAATCGATTTTGTAGGCGATACAGGTGTTCGCAAATTTTAGTTTTTTCTTTAATTTAATTCAGTCTTGCTCCAAAAAAATATTCAACTTGTTTAAAAGCTATTTACTGAAGCCGTAGTAAGGAGAGTGCAAATATTTTAACAGCTTTAGTAATGTTTTTATTAAAGTTGCAGTTTGTGTATTTTTATGATTACACACTTTATCTTATCTTGAGAATCCGGGTTAGATTTTTCTTGGTAAGTTATGTGTGTCACATCAATATTGCAGTGATGAGTCCCGCCATGACAAAGAGATACGATAACATCGTTTACTCAAAAATTTTCTCAGAAATATATATATTTAGCAAACAACTACAGCATAATAATGGTCCATCGATAGACAGACTGACGAATTTAAAAAGAAGGAACAGACAAACAGTCGAAGAACCTGCCCCCCTAGCCAAATTACAACCGTTTCTCTTACGTCGAACGCTTCGAGTTGACCTTGCCGCCAATTCTTTTGTTCTGCTAACATGACGGAGCGTTCAGACGACGTCGTTCCCGTACTTTTGAAGCTTTCTTCTAGCTTTAACTATTGCAGATTAGTAACTTAGCTAGGGGTACAGATGTGTTGACTTCTTGACACAACTTCTGTCTATCAGTAGACTACGATCAATCAGTTGAGTCATTTTTGTTAAGTATTAAAATAATAACCTGTCCTATCACCCGTCACGCTATCACTAACTCCCTTTTCTTTCATATCAATCCTCACACAATCCGTGCATTTTTTTTTTGCCTCCCTGGCCCTTGATCATGTATACAAAATTTTGAATATAAATTTATATTTTAATGTTTTATACAGGAGGAAGAATAAAAGCCTTGGTAGTCGGCTTGCAGTTCGCAAGTCTGGCACTACAAGAAGAGGATGTGACCGTCGCCGGCATGGACCTGCCTTCCAAGAAGACGCTGGACAAGCGAATTGAGACCATCAGGAGAGACATTAAGTTAAGGTAAGTATCTACCAGTATGCTGTAAATAATAGTACCACATTCCATGAAAAGCCTATCGGACCTCTGCGTGTTGATTTTGGCTCCTCGTACGCCTTCCAAAGGTCCAGGACTCTAGAGTTCTGGATCACCAACATCTTCTTGCCCTTGTCTCGTGTATTTGCGGTTGATGCAACTCGTTATCTTCTCTTCTGCTTCGCCTTCATATCATAAAGACACAACCTTCACACTGAGAGCTGCTTAAGTATATAATTGTATTATTTTGTTTTTTTTTTTTAATTTATATTTTCTCTCTTTTTTAAAATTTATTTTTTATAACAAGAACATGTTCAGTTAGCTGATAAGGGAAGTGCGCGGCAGCCCCAACACAAGTACTTCTGTAACTTACTGGGGCAGCCTCAATTTATTATGCTTAGATACTCGTACAATGTTTAAGATGAAAAATAAATATTTTGTATTTGTATTTTGTACCACAAACCACATTTCTCCTACATGCGTTGTCGTAGCCTAATTCTTGATACCGACGTGTATGCCACCTTTCGTAGATTTTTCATATCAGTTATTTTATTTTGTAGACGTTCCTTGTAAACAAGTTTTTCCGTTCTTTTTCTTTAGATTGCGTATAAGCCGCACATGGTCCGTCTGGCTGGTGTCCATGGAGGTCGTGAACTTACTCCACGTGATGTTCGAAATCTGGCTCATCAATAAGTTCCTCAACGGGCACTTCATAGGCTTGGGTCCCAGTGTGCTTAACTACGATGAATGGAATAACATTGCTGATCCGTTGGAGACGGTCTTCCCAAAGGTAAGCATGATCGACATTGCTCTTAGTTGCCGCCGATCGACACTTAGTTACCTAGGATTTCTGTAACTCTTTAAAATGGTCCGTTTCGAAATATGAACATTCTTACTGGACAGAGCTATGGTAGTCAGCAGAATAATTTAAGTTATTCTAGTGATAGGTTCACACCCTGTACAAGAAAACGAGAAATTATTATCTGTGATGCAAATAAAATCTAAGTAATTGTCACCCCGGCGTAGGGCTGGGATTTTACCTCTGTTGCTGCTAGTTTTATCCAAGCAATAATATAGAAAATTATCCCAAGAGAATACAATACCAGGATAAAAAGTATCCTATGTGCTAATGCAGAGTATGAACTAGGTACCTACCCCGTGTGTGAGTGATTTCGAAGAACTCACTGAAAAACTTTCACCTTTATAAAATTAGTTATTAGTGTAATATAATGTAGTCTAAAGACAAAACCTATTGTAAGGGTTTTAAAAAGGATTCTTTATCTAAGAGAAAGCTAGAGATAGAATTCTTTTTTGAAATCAACATAAAAGACATAGCTTCATTTATCCTTCTTTTATATTCAGGTGACGAAGTGCATCTTCCACAAGTACGGTCCGAGCGGTTCCATCCAGCAGCACGATGCCCTCTGTGTCATGGCGCTCAACATCATCCACGAGAAGATCTACACCGTGCTCTGGTTCTGGTTCCTCGTCCTCTTCATCGCTTCCGTCCTGGGTATGATTTTACACATCTAATATTGCTGAATTCCGTGAATTGCTTCTTAGCCCTCTTCTTCTCTCCTAATTTTTGCTGTGCCCAATCCCAATGCCCAAGATCCATATTGATCTAGGATCATTTTCAACACCATCGATGTATACATATGGATTGCAATAAAGTATTGAATATGAATAAAATTTTCATCTCTGTTAGAATTGGGTAGAGAGCTCTATCAAGTGGTAAAGCTCGGTGTAACTAAATTATTCGTAGATCTTGGTAGGAGCAATTTCTTCGTATTTGCCTGTGTTTGTATGTATTGGATATCATGCATGCATTCAATGCATTTCCAACCTATATGATGGGTTCTGTGATTATTTATGACTATGTTTCAAAACGTTAGGCCTTACTTAATAGAGGGGGAGAGTTTTATAGTGAATTTCACCTGATCATAGTGTGTATGTGTATGTCTACGTAATGATTACAGGATTACCAAATGGTTTGATGTAATTCCATTGGATGAAGTTTCGTTTCAATGAACTTTATAGCATTTGCTTTTTTATTTCAGCTGTGATCTGGCGTATCATCTCCTTCTTCCTGTACCGTCGTTCCCCGCGGTTCAATATGATGATGTTCCAGCGGGCGACCAAGAATGACGCCAAGTTCGACCCCTACAATGTCATCGAGGTCGTCAATGGCTGTCAGTTCGCTGACTGGCTGTTTCTTTACTATCTTGCTAAGAATATGCAAGGTGTTGTTTTCAAGTGAGTACTTTAGTCTTTTATAGTTATTTTATTTTTTACTTATTGGAAGTTCAATAACTGAGTCCTAGTTACTTTATTATTGTCTTCTGCTTTTTATTATTGATATCATATCGTTTCATCCATGTTACAAGAAAACTTTGCCAGCAACATGAAGATATAAAACTCCAAAATATACGTATTATTAAATAAAAATGAAGCAATTAATAGTCGTTTACACGAAAATGTAGTTAATGAACTACCAGGCAACGTACATGTGCAGAAGCAGTATTGCCAAACAAGCGTGTCTTCAACGTAGTCTTTAAACTTGTAATACGCGTTTTTGGTAATGAGATAGGTACAAGCTAGAATAAAATAAAAATCTAAAATATTCACATGACTGTATTCTTTTCAGGGAGCTATTCACTCGTCTGGCAGAAGAGTTAGGGCGACGTGACATGCCTGATAACGATGTAGACGACAACGAGAAGAAGGGAGCCGAACCTATTCTCTTAGGCCATCTCTCTTACGACGATGAAACACTACCACTGAAGCCGGAGAAGAAAACTACATAGCATAGGCTCGACATAGCTTAGTAGAGAGATATGAAATAGAATAAATGTAAAATGTTCTTGTAAAGATAGGACTTGCTAGTTGTAACGATACATTTTTTAAATGGAGTCCGTCTACTAACGATGAGTTCTCTACATAGATATAAATTCATATTTCTATGGTTCTCTATGGTACTGTGTGAAGTATGAGCCCTGTTACTTTAGGAGCTTTTTTTATTATTGATAGGCTCACGATTGACCGCTATCTAACATAATGAATATGTATAGCGACGATGTGGTTGACGATTGAACATGCTTGCCTAGAAGTAACTTATTAAATTTTGACTTAAAGACCCCAGGCTAGCCACAAGCTATCAATAAATATAGGCTCAAATAAAAAACGAATTTTAGCTAGCTTAGCCCAAACCATAGGTTCATATGTAAAATGACATCAGATCAGCAAATTGCTGTCTGATTTCAACAACTTTTAAGGGTACCAAATTCTTTAAAACCTAGTACATATTGATAAATATTTACAGGGTAAATTTTAGGCTAATAGTTTCAAAATGAATATTAAAATATATTGCTTAGGTTTGGAAAGGACGCATATAGAATTGAAAATATTTAATGTCATGCACAAAAATGTTGGAAGAAATTGTGTATTTATTTATATACCTACCTGAAGTTGGAGTTTTTGCTCAAATAAACTTTAGGAGTAGATTTTGCGCATACAATAAATAATAAAATATGGCCAGTTTATGTTCCTTTAAAAAGTATTGAAAATGGCCGCCAGCGGTGTTCTCTGCTATATAAGATAAGTTTGTTACGACATGTAGATAATGTCTGAAATAATCTTGTAAATATTGTTTTTTTTTCGAGTATTGCAGTACTGTGTAAATTGTCTAGTCCTTTATATGTCTTTTTGTTTTTTTTTTTTTTTTAAGTTTATGTGAATATAATTGGTGTTATTTTTTTAAATATTTTTTGTTTTATTTACTTTCTATCTTTGATTACTTTTCCACTCTTAAAGGTCGTAGCACGGTGTTATATTGCTCATTTGGTGCAACAAAAGCGTAATTACACTTTTTTCAAAACATGTTTTATAATGTTAAAATGTGCGAAAGACTACCTATTTACATCGGGAGAAACATCATTTACGTTGATTTTATTCAATAAGACGACCCACTGACCAATGATTAGAATCGTAATAAGTTTCGCTAAAATGCCATAACCATTAATACTTATTAATCTTTGACTGCATCTCCTGTAAAATTAAAATTGTAAAAAGCTATCCAACATTAAAATGTTTTCCCGCTCCTGCGTTACCTTTACAGAAACACATTTTATAAAGCCGTTATATTCTGCACAAAAGTCAAACGACTTGGGAATTTTGTATAATGTTTAATCAATTAAAAAATACATACTTAAATTCGATACTTTTTATAAAGTTCTTCTAAGTAAGTAATGATCAAGATCTCTTAATCAACCTTGATTATTGAACCAAAATATTGATTACATCAGATTTCATTTTATCCTAATAATAAATACCCAAGTTGTTTGACTTTTTAGACAGACTTTTTTTTTCTAATAATTTTTTTCAGGTGTGAAATCACGTAATAACATCTCCCGCTCTGTGTGAATCAATAGGGAGTGGCAATTTTACTGACTAAAACGTATTCTTAGGGTACGGTAACTCATTCGAACATATTCTGCAGCCTTAGGGGCGAAACCGTAGGGGCCATTACATTTTAATGGTGGGTGCCCAGCAGGGCCGATGCCCGCTAGGGCCACTCGGAATTTTTGAAAGGGAAACCATAGTCCTAAAACTCAAAGGGTAACTGAAGGATTTTTTGACAGGTTTTAGTCAGTATAAGTCTAACACAGTCTCCCGCTTTATCCCAGTATAGAAGAATTCGCTGGATAATTTCCTATCCCACCTCAAAAAAAAGCCTTGATGATTTGGATGTAGTCACAAGCACACATCATCGCTAAAACTAAACAGTTGGCGTACGTAAATATTACAAAGTTTAGTGATTTAGATGATTAACACAGTCTAAAAAATATTACTTACTTAATAATAGCTTGAAAATCAACATGTGTTCTACCTACAGGTATATCCAATTTATATCCGATGTTAGCTTACTACGTTGACGTAACTACCTAATACATAGGTAGTTTGTTTAAAGTTGTGTGGGTAGTTTATAATAAATCTGACCAAAACAGTAGGACTCTTGATTTCCGAAATATTCTCATTAACCGCTCGAGCGCCGATTGTAAGTACATATGTCTCTACAACTTGGAGACCTTGAAAAACGCTTAATTTTCATTTTGTACACACGTTTGTACGAAACTTATTTGGATGAAAATTTTGTTTTTTTCTGTATATTATTCTATTTACTATGTTATTATTTTTTCCGAAAATAATTCAGAAAAAGTTTTTTTTTTGTGGTTTACGTAAACAGTGCAATTTTCTGGGCCAATAAACCCCAGGCTGCCATTGTCTGAGACTTGCTGCCACAACGCCGCTACTTCAATTAGCCTCAAATATAATTCTGGGGCGGTTAAATCGGACGATCTTGCTGACCATGCCAAATCGGCAATTCTGCGAAGCAGTAATGCTAGCAAAGGAGGAGGCAGACCGCAGATGCGGTCTGCCTCCTCCAACGGCGCAACGGCGCAACGGCGCCCCCGCCGCCGCCGCCGGGATTCCGATCCCGATTTCCGGCCAACGTAGACGCGGGCTCGCGGACGGCGAGCCATGGGTAGCTCGCTGTCCGATCGTCCGGTAACTGTCCGGACCGAGCCAAGGCGTCGACGGCGCGCACTGTTCCCGCGCGTCTGAAGGAGTTGTCAGCAACAGGAGGGGCCCATCTGGATCGAAGCCTACCGGGGTCGGGGTTATCCGAAAGGAAACTAGAGCCCCGGTATGAAGGCTAGAAGGAACGGCGCGGGGTTCTTAGTCAGTAAGACTCTGACACTGTCTCCCGCTCCACCCAAGAGCGGGTTTCGTCAATGATGATTTTCCCCGTCGACAGAAAAAAAAAATGCCAAATCGGCAAAATGGGAAATTACGCGACCAGCTCCTGCAGTGTGTGGCTGCACCGTCTGGTTGAAACCACGGGTGCACGAAGCCCCTCTCCTCCTATACCAGCAGTAAGAAGTCGAAGTCTTTCACTAAAATTCGTTGTAGGGTCTGTCTGCTGATGCTCAATTGCGTGACCCGTCGTTTGGTTGATTTTATCGTTCTCAACGACATCGGCAGCTACCGCGGCGATATTTTCGACAGAACGCGGGTCGCGGGTATCCAAGTCCGCCGCGGCCACAAACTGCAAGGTCTCTTGTGGTTCCAATCTGTTTGAGTCGAGCAGCTAATGTTTGCCCAGTTGGTGTGACACGATTAGGAAATCGTCGTCAAAATCGTCGGCACGCTTCGCTAACACTACCATCCAAAATAATTATATTATTAGTCAAAAGAATCGACACAGTTATTCCACGCACTTACGGGGTGTAGAGAATTCCAGTAAAAACCTTTGAAAATCAGCTATTTTACGAGAGCTTAAGTCCTCCATAATGTAGGTTAAAATATAAAAAAGTATGTACTTTTTGCTTGTACAAAGCTTCTATTGATGTCAATAGAAGCTTTGTACATTTAATCGAGATTCTGAATGACGATAGACTTTTCTCAAAAACTACTAAGGATGGTAAAAAACACATAGGTACCTATTTCCTGGAACAAGTTTTGTGAAATATTCGAGTAAATCACGAAATTACAAAATGCTAACAGAATTTTCAAGCGTTTCCTCTCTTCTTTCACGTTACCTTAAAGAATTCATTAAACCAAAAAAAAAGGTTAAAGCCGGTGTTAGTATTAGTTTAGTTATCTCTAGTGAGTTTTCCCCGTTTTTCTGCCTTTTTTTATTTTAAGTTTGTATATACCTATTAGTTTATAATATTTACTAGTTAAGATGTATTATATATTAAAGAATATAGCTTTAAAAAAAATCTCTAATTATCACGATTGAAGAGTATACGACATAATCAAACATAAAAACCTACATAGGTACCTATTTAAACATAGCTTTATTTACACGACCGTTGCCTTGTCTAACTCTAAGTATTTTGACAACAGATTCATATTTACTTTTATACAAATTTAGTTAGGTAAACTATTTAATAGAATGCAATTTCCGTATGTTTTGTAACCAGTAACAAACGCTTTGACACCTTCCTAATTAGATTTTAGCTAAGGCCAGGCATTCCTAAAACGTATTTGGCCATGTAAAATAGGAAATGGCAACGTAAGGTACTATACTCCTTGATGACCTAGGTACCTAAGTCATCAAGGAGTTGTCAGCAGCAGGAGGGGCCCAGCTGGGTCGAAGCCTACTGGCGACAGGGTTGTCCGAAAGGGAGCTCGTGCCCCGGTATGAAGGCTAGAAGGAACGGCGCGGGGTTTTTAGTCAGTAAGAGTCTGACACTGTCTCCCGCTCCACCCAAGAGCGGGTTTCGTCAAAGATGATTTTCCCCGTCGACAAAAAAAAAGAAAAAAAAAGGTACCTAGGTCATCCATAACAATATTGATTGGTTGACAGATGAAAAAATCAAAAGTCCGGGAAAATGCCTTTTTTACGGTGGGCAAAAATCATCCTATGACAACCGGAATAGTTACAGCGAGGTACCCATGGCTCGCCGTCCGCGAGCCCGCTCGGAAAAAGGCCTGATTTCCTTTGAAAAATCCTGAGATTTATTACAGTTTGATGCTACGATGCTATGCTACCTACGGATCTCGCTCACGCGTTGTTAATTCTGCATTTCTTATCAAAGGAAGATTATTATTAATTTGCTTCAAAGATCCTTAAAATATAAGCTGTAAATGGTTGACGTATCCATGTGGATAAAAACCCCAAATACAATAAATAGAAAAAAAAAGTAAATAAGTACTTACCTATTTTATTGAAAATTCTCAAAATTCTGAGATATCAAGAGATTTGTAAAATCTAGCCACAATCCTGTGAGGAGTTCAAAACTGGTAACCTTACAATACTGCAATAGACAATACAATAATTATGATAAAGCGCCACAAAGTCTATATTTTTTCGTAAAAACTTTCTCCCATATTACGTCCACGAAAGATTGTTGACCCGACCAAATGCTGCGGGATGCTGACTAACCGACCACTGACAAAAGAGGTCATGAGGTTGGACTGTTATTTTCTGTGAAATCGAAAATCAGGCTTATTAGTTATTACGAAAAACACGGTTTTGAATGTAAAAAGCTTATTGTGTTAATGCAACTGTTTTTAAAAGGAATATAATATATACTTACCTCATAAGTTGTTTTTTTTTTTGTAACTGATTGTTATGCTTTATAATTATTTTCTTCTAAAGTTTTAGTGGCCTGAGTACGAGTTTTGTTATCCATTACAATAAAATAAACGTCTATTTATACTTAAACTGTATAAGCGCCATCTGGTGACAACTACGAATAAGTTCTTTTTTTCTAACCTTTATTTAAAGTAACTTTTGTCATTTAACCGGGAATTGAAGTTGGATGACCATTTTTATAAGTTCTTCGATAAATTTTGCTATTATTCCGTACCCGTTTTTTTTTTTTGTAAAACAGTTCAAATAGTTTTAAACAAGTATTTTTTGTTCTTTTTAATTTAGGGAATTATTTTAAATATAAAAAGTAATGTTTCATTTCTACTCTAGATATTTTTAAATTCGCGATAGGAAATGAAATATTTACAAAAAACGATCAATACATATTAACATTTATATAAGTTGCGTATCTCTAACCAATACTGAAAGATTTGCATTCACGGTGTTTATTCTAATGTTGATTTTTGAATTGCCTGACATAGGGACTATCCTAGCAGGACTGAACTGGCGGGACTGAACCTATGAATTATTAAATTATATTTTTATGAAAAGGAGAAACACCAATATTTATATTTATATGAGGGGAATAACCACTTGTCCATTGAAATACTTTGTTTCGACAGCTGACATTAGGGACTTTCCTAACGGGACGGTACCGGCGGAGAATAACTTATGGATTCTAAAAACACGAGTAATAATGTAGGTAATATTTTCTAATATTTCATTTCATTATTAATTTTGCGACTGGATAAGACTTATAAAATGTATTTAATTATTATAATGTCAATAAAAGTTCAAATCTATAACATAGCAATAGCATAGACTCAACTGGCTTCAGGAAGGCAGTTGACTCCTAAATGTTAATGCTTTTGTATCCATTCATTCACCATGAAAAATTGTTTTAAGATGGCTTTTTTCTTATTGTTTTATACAATACTTAAAACTTGTTTTAATCTGTGTTTTTCAACGAGTTATTAAAAGCACGGTTTAAATACAAACGGTTTGTAACACTATTTTAAACATGAGTTTTAATAAAATAACTTGTTTTAATCATGCTAACCCTGCTTATAGCATGTTATTGGCACGGCGATTTCTGAACATAACTGCTAGATATCGCAGTTTACCTATTATGATTTATTATGTATAGCCTGAAATCAAAACTAATTCTCATCTACTTAAGATTAAATTGGTATCGGGTTTTCCCTAACTATAATATACAACAACATTTATAGGTCTTTCACAAAGATAACCCAAGGGTAAACGGTTTAAACTAAAATATAATAAATAACATTGTGAAATTCATTTGTAATTTATTGGACTTCAGTTCTTATCTAAAAGCAAAGGTCAAATTGAGATATCTCCAAACAACATTATATTAAAACGTTAATAGGCACCTATAAAATGTATTTAACCCTTCAGATACCGTCAATTAGAGACACAATAGTAAGACAATAGATGCGCGGCCACCGGTTGGGGATTCATGAATTAAAGCGACTTTGTTAATGGGTAGGTTTTCAATTGGGGGTAATATAAAAATACCTTTTATATTACCCACATATATGTATGTAAATCATATACAAATCTTTGCCATATGTAGGTAATGTTGGTACATAAAACTGATGCTCGGTATTCAGTTTATTTCATATTTTGATAAATAAGTAGAGATATATCTCTACTTGTTGTTTAAAAAACTCAGTAGGTATAAGTAGCCCTACCTATACCTACTGAGTACTACATTACTGAGATTTTCATCAACAGGAAACATATTTTATATCGAATTAGTTAATCATCTACCTTTGAGCCCCGCATCGCACTCCAGTATTGAGAGCCCCCTTTTTCCGAACGGGCAGTAGTTATCATAGATCCGATGTAAGTATATTGTATACCCAATAAGATTCATACCTACTTATATAAATTATACTAGCTTTCCGCCCGCGGCTTCGCCCGCGTGAACTACAGTTTATATCGCGTGGGTAGAGACCCGTGTTCAGCAGTGGAATTATAGGTAGCCTATGTGTTATTCCAGTGTCTCTTCTACCTACCAAATTTGATCTAAATCCGTTCAGTAGTTTTTGCGTGAAAGCGTAACAGACAGACAGACAAACAGACAGACAGACAGAGTTACTTTCGCATTTATAATATTAGTAGGGATAGGGATTAGTAGGGATTTCTACAGCATAGAAAAGAAGGGTGGATTGTATTGAGTGATAACGTGACGGTTGACAGGACAGAATGGAAGAAGAAACATGTTACGATTGTGACTTGCACCGAGCCCAAGTAACATGGGATAAGGGCAGAAAAATAATGATATGATTTAACAGCATATGATCTGCCCCTCTATGTATTATTGGATATAATTATGAAGAGAAAATTGTTAAGAGTGAATTTGTTACTTACTTCTAGGTAAGAGAACTCCATCGTCGGCAACATCACCGCTTACCATCAGGTGAGATCACTGAGATAGTGGTCAAACGCGAGCCTACACATAATAAAAAAAAAACTGCTCATGTCAAAAAGAGATAGTGCAAACGTTTTGTATAGCTTTATCTCTCTCTCGCAACAGAATCATTTTTTTTTTTAATCTCATTTTATTTGCGGGGTTTTTTCTATACAGAACATGTCACCCCGATGATTTAATACAAATATTTTAAATACATGTTTATTAGTCTACCCGCAACCTTATACCACTAATAATAATACGATAAAGTATTCTTGCCTCATCCGCTAAAGGTGAGGCCAGAATACTATTATAGAAGCCCACATTAAAACTGTTGGCAAAAGCTTGACGTCTTTGGACCCCAACACGAACACACTCCGACAGGATATGATGCACATCTTCTATAGTGCCACAGACAACACAATTGGGAGAATCGACTTTGCGCATCATAAATCCAAAGCTGTTGAGTGGTATGTGGCCGGATCGGAGTCTCAAAGCCGTCACAACCTCCTGTCTATTTAATTTCCCGTCGCTGAACCAAAGCATCCGTGGAAGAGATGGCTGAATCGTCTTGTACCAAATGCCTTTCGTTAGAGATCTTTTATCAAAATACTCTGACCACGATTCGATACATCTGTCTCTAACCAAAGGTAAAAGCTCAGTGTACCAAGGATGACACGGATAAATTTCCCCATCTGACCCAGCTTCATTTGCCAAACGATCAACCACCTCGTTACCTTCTAGTCCAACATGGGAGGGGACCCATTGTAATACAACAGTTCTATGCTTGGCAATCAGATCCGTAATGGTTCTTAATATAGAATAAGCCAGTGGAAGCCCCCTAACAGGTGAAGTACTCGTACATCTCATCAGGTGGAGAAGAGCACTTTTCGAATCAGTAAGAATGACGAAACGGTCACCGTCTAATGACTCGATGTAGGCCAAAGCTTCAGCGATAGCAATTAGCTCTAAGTGCATTATTGACACTTTTGATAAAATTTGGAATTTGAAATGGGCACCTAGTTGTGAATCGAAAAAGGCCGCGCCACTGAAATTTTCACGTCTAGAACCGTCCGTGTACACACAGTAAAAATCGGAATATAATGCATTTAGAGACTTACAACATAATGATCTTAAATTATGGACATTATAACAATGTTTTGGTTTATCTACCGAATCTAAATTGGGCTTTACAGTACCTGATAAGTCCATATTGCTGACCCAAGTAGTCATGGAGAACATGTCTATTTGCTTGCTACAGTACATTTGTTCCTGTTTAAGAACACCGTGAGACAAAACTAACAGAGGCTTTTTCTTTTTTCTCCAATAAGCGTTATTACAACAAAGACCGTGTAGTTTATCTAGTATGCCAATTATAGGAAAATCAAAGCATTTGGATTTTAAGTAAAATTTATCAGCTAAGTATCGGCGGCGAATAAAAAGAGGGGGCACTAATAGTTCGGATTCCATCACATGTATAACAGAATCATGATGGCACTAATTATTTATTTCATATTTTTTTAAATCGGTGCCGCATACTAGGAATTGCTCCTGTACTGTATGGTGGGATGGGAACGTTCACAAACATGAAAACCTACAAACCCAAGACACCCAGACCCGAAACACTTATTTGTAAGGCATACAAATATTTGTTCCGAGCGGGAATCAAACCCGCGACACCCAGTGCATCAGTTAATTGATCAACCACTGTGCTAACAATGCCATGCCAACATGTCGAATAATTATAGCAACAATAGCCTAAAAAGAGTAACCATATATGTTATGAACTCTGCCTCAAACAAAAGCTACATTGGATGAGGCTAAATTAAATGCAATTCAGGTATCGAATTTTTAACTCCGACCGATTTCTAGATTTGTGAAATAAATATAGCTATAATAATTAGTTATTTAATAAATATGAGTTCTGTTATCTTTATGTGTCATTCTATTATTTGAATGCACCTGCATATGGAGCGCCGGCGCCTGTGACACTTGGTACGTACACATTAACTAGTACACAATAAAAATAATTCGAGATAAAGCTAATGAGCAATTTATTGAGTGAGTATCAAATATACTGACTCAGGTTTATTTTATTATTTTTCTCGTCCACTTATAAACATTCTCCTTTTACTAACTTGTTTATTTTTATGATAGGTATGCATTTTAATATCATTCATGACAC
Source organism: Mythimna lalbum (assembly GCA_949319445.1). Classification (NCBI taxonomy): domain Eukaryota; kingdom Metazoa; phylum Arthropoda; class Insecta; order Lepidoptera; family Noctuidae; genus Mythimna; species Mythimna lalbum. Next base: position 23,752,635 of record OX439346.1, read on the forward strand.
GGATGTTATGTTTAACTTGAAGTCCTATGTTATTGTCGTGTTACTGCGACAAAGGTACCGTCTATTGTTGCTACGAACCGTGTTTAGAATACATTAGATGGGACTATGTGCAGCTATTTGGTTTTTTTTTTTTGTGAACATGATTTTGGTTTATAAAATACTTAGAGTTTTTCCCCTGAAAATAATGCCGTGTGATAAATATTAATAAATAAAAACTTAAGATTCATAATTGTATAAGTATTATAAACTAGCTTTTGCCCGAACGGCTTCGCTCCCGCTCTTCCCTACTCTACCCTACTCTACCCTACTCTACCCTACTCTGCCCTACACTACTCTACTCTACACTACTCTACACTACTCTACCCTACTCTACCCTACTCTACCCTACTCTACCCTACTCTACCCTACACTACTCTACTCTACACTACTCTACACTACTCTACACTACTCTACCCTACTCTACCCTACTCTACCCTACTCTACCCTACTATACTCTACTCGAGAGATTTTTTTAATATTTTTTTCCGTAAGAACCTTGTACAGAGTATTAGAAAACTACAAAAAAAAAACAGCCAAATCGGTCAAGCCGTTTTCATGCTATGTCGTGACAACGGAAAACGGGTTTCATTGAATCATTTCAATTTCATTTCATTGAATGATCTTAAGTTTTTATTAATAATACTATTATTTATCACACGGCATTATTTTCAGGAGAAAAACTCTTAAGTATTTTATAACCCAAAATCATGTTCACAAAAAAAAAACGCTTTTTTTTTAAATTGCGTAGTTCTAAAATGCGTTTTCCATAAACAATATTTTTAGTGCCACGTCCCGAAACATTCAATCCCGGTTCCTGGAATTTCGGTGGCAGGTAGTTGGTAGGCTGCGGGTACCTACCTATTTTGTGCTGCGGGGTATCTCACGCACACATAGGCCTCACCACTCGCCATTGGCTAGGAATCACGTGCTTCACGCACCGGATGCCATATTCTTACGCAATTTTACGTTTGTGTTGTGGCCTTATTATAAAGTACACTACCTGTTAGTTAATTGTTATTACAAGCTTATAGCTTATGATTAAAATTACATATTAAGTATGTCAAGTTTTTGGTTGCAATTCATTAAATTTCAACACATTTAATTAAATTTCAGTTTTTTTTTGGGGCAGAATGAAGGGATTTATCGCCGTTGATTACACTGAAACTCCTCTTCTGTCGATGTTAGTTTGGCGCATATCTCCCTGGTCAACCTTCAGGTTGAAGGTGCTTCTCCATTACCTCGATCGACTTGTTTAATCTCTGATCCAAGGGCAGAACGTAAAAAAGTAGGTAATTGTTAGGTACTGTAAACGCAAATATTACAATAGTACCTACATAGAATAGTTCATAAATTAGCATGTTTTTAGTTCATTAAACCGGGTTTTTTGTATATCAATGATTAAACCCTAAGCGAACGCCGGCGTTTGCGCTGTCATTGCCTTTCTATTGTGTCTCTAATTTAAGTAAACTTAGATACCGTCAGTATCTGAGTTTACTTTAATTCATGAATCCCCAAGCGACCACCGGTGGCCGCGCATCTATTGTCTTACTATTGTGTCTCTAATTGACGGTATCTGAAGGGTTAATTACTAAATTTAGTACAGTACCTACAATACTGCTGAAGCAGCATCTACCGAGTATAATTTTTGCACCACCCAATAACATCATTTGTGATGGTCCCTCCATTCACTGCCAAGTCAAGCAAGCAAACGTTCCGATAAGTAAATGGTAGGGACCATTGTCAAGATCTACAAAACAAAATAAAAACAATTATGCTATTAAATTGTAAAACTAAAATATTTTTTAACTTATTTTGTGTGTAAAAATAAATTATTAATAATATAGTAAGTTCTTTTGGATTTCGCATATATTGCGTATATTGTAACGTGCTTTTTGTACTCTGGCAAGAATCAAAATGGCGTCAGCGCGCGCTCCGAGGCGCGCTCTCGTTTGTATGGTTGTCTTTTTCTAGCAAACGAAGAAATATACCGCTATCTCGGTTATCGCAACAGATAATAATTTTCTTTCAATGCGTGTGATGTAAAACAAAATAAATTGTGAGAGCCGGGTTAGCCGTGAAACGGAGTACTTTTCTTTGACGTTGCATGGTTCCGTTTTGTGGTGTAAGTGTTTTACGTTTTCTTTCGTGATTTATAAAAGAAAATATTGGTATTTAACGAAACAATTTTCGTATGAACCAGGGTGAACTTTGGAATGTTTATTGAGTGTGTTTAAAGCGAGATTTTATATTGCCAATTCCATGAAATTGTATTTGTAAACGAGTATTTCGAAAACGATCTAATTTTCCGCGAAAAATATTTACATAAAACAAAGGACTGACTTGAAAGAGTCGAAGGAGGCAAAGAACAAGCAAAATATGTAAGTAGAATTTAATTTTATGTCTAAGTCGGTCGTGTAACATTTTTTACGGACTACAATTTTTTGAGTGTACGCAAACACAGCTGAGAGTTTTGTGCCAGTATTGTTTCTGTTTGATGAAAATAGCTTCTGCACTCAATTTTAGACAAAGGAGTTTTATTAGGTCTAGTTCCTCTATTTCATCTATTTTTTGTCCAGTCAAGTGCTGCAGTTTTATTTAGATTAATTAAAAAAAAAAAAAAAAAACAAAACTAAGTAGGCCACTGTGTTCGATTTTTAATTTAGGTGTGTTACGAGTTTTTTTTTGTGTTGTATATCAATTAAATGTCAATCAAAATCTAATATAAATTCTTAAGTTGTTAAGTGTGCTTAAGGAGGTACCTTTGACCAAATACTACACTGTTTTCATATAAAAAACAAGTCATAAACACCTTAATTTTAAGCACTTCTTGGCAAAGTCCTGGAACATTATTTAATAACAGAATATTGCAGGGTCTGCATACAGACTGCCCCAATTTCCTGTTACACTAGGACCCATACAGCCCTTACCTAGATGAAAATCAGTAGTCATTAGATTATGCTTAATAAAAAATAAGTAGGCAGTTGGTTCTTTACGTAGGTGGACCTGGTTATACAAGGCTGACTTAGTAAGAAATAAAACAATCATGTACACAGGTATATTAGTATACACCTAAGACTAGTAGATTTTAGATATTTTATAAACCAGGGTCTCTTATAAGACCACTACAGCAAACTCTCATGCTATGAAATTACTCCAACCTTACTTTTTGACTGAAAAACCTGGTGCTTTTTAATTCATGAATCCCCAAGCGACCACCGGTGGCCGCGCATCTATTGTCTTACTATTGTGTCTCTAATTGACGGTATCTGAAGGGTTAAGTCAAAAAGTAAATTGGTCACTTCTTGGAAAGCATGGCTCAATTATCAACTACACAATCGCTTTCCATCAGGTGAGATAGTGCTCAAACACGAGCCTATCAATAATAAAAAACCTAACATGCTGTTTGCTGCTAAAAGTAGTCAAGGTGGTAAATTAGTTGGGTCCTATTCAAAAGTGATCCCCTGCTGCTGGGCTTCCATACACATGTGTCCATGTTTGTGTAAATGTATATATTTAAGTCTATGTACGTAAAAGTACCCATATGAGATCTCTCTGTTACGGAATTTTCATAAGAGTTACCGAGGCCCTTTTTTTTTTTTCGTTGGGGTAAATCATCTTATGACAAAACCTGCTCTTGGGCGGAGCGGGAGATAGTGTCAGACTCTAACTGACTAAAAACCCCATCCCGTTCCTTCTAGCCCTTATACCAGGGCACGAGCTCCCTTTCGGACAACCCTGTCCCCCGTAGGCTTCGACCCAGCTGGGGTTACCGTGGCCCTGGAATGCATAGAGTAACTGAAAGAAGACACAGGTTGGTTTTACTCGGTAAAATCTGATGCTGATGATGACCAAAAGCTGATGATAATTTATCAAACCACTGCCCCGGGTTAACCAAGAAAGCCAGAGTAGAAGTTATTTGATAAATGACTTACCATCAAATAAAAACAGTTTTCATTCAGCCATCAACACTGTTAGTGTAGCTTCCTATCTGTTATCAGTATGTCCAGTATTGAAGTTTATTCATTTCAAACAAAACTACAAATCTTTCCTCTTCGAACATACAAAATTTTCCTTGTATTGATAGCACAAATAGTAAATCTATTTCTATTATAATCCGTACCCAGTATTTGGCTACGGCAATGCTGTCCGTTGATACTGTCACTATAATGTAATGGTAACAAGGCATGAGATCTTTCATCTTGTAGATGAAAGATGGGAGAAGGTCTGAAGTCTTGATGTTGGCTTGAAAAATATATTTTAATTCATGAATCCCCAAGCGACCACCGGTGGCCTCTCTATTCTATTGTCTTACTATTGTGTCTCTAATTGACGGTATCTGAAGGATTAATGTCTCAATAATTTATATTGTTACTGGTATCATAACAACCATTTAAATAATATAGGGAAATGTAATACAGGAATAATAAATTAATCAATTAATATCAACATGTCAGATAACTACAATTTTATTAGGTTTTAATATTATTATTGTGCACAGGATAATTAAATTCAAACTTATTAATTAATAGTATAGTGGTTATTTAATGAATAATATCATTTTTTGCAGCTACTAATTATGTGCATGCTTAGTTAATAAGCATGAAGATATCAAGTTATAAAAAGTAGAAAAACTATGATTACTGGTCGAGCAGGGGCGTTGAATGATGATGATGATGATGATGATGTTGATATGTCAGTCAGTCAGTCAATTTCTCCATTTGTCGTATTAGATAATGCTAGAATACCTACTTCAATATTTACTGCAGTGCCACAGTCTATGTACTAGAAACTTTCTATACCAGTTTTAGTCTGAGGATAAAAGAGCTCTGTTCTTAGTGAAAGCTAGGTCAGGTAGTACTACAATGAATTGTTCAGTCAAACTCTATCATGTTTATGCAGAAATGGCATTTTACAAATGAGTGATCAGTGATCCAATCTTCTAAGATGAGGAGTGCACTCAACCAGATAACGTAGGAACGTCTAAAACTTTTCGAATAGCGACAAAATAAGGCGCTATTCCCTTTTTACATGCTTATACCTAGAAATGTGCCATTGCCGGCAATATTGCCGTGAAGTGGGAATATTGCCGGGAATATTGCCCGATGTATGAATAATTGACAACGGCACATCTCTACTTATACCCTATTCGCATTAAGATTAGATATTCAAAGAAACCTTTCTTTACTGTCTCTTTAATCTAGGTATTTTAATTTCTATTTCGTAGGCCTGAGGATGGCATTAAAAGCAAAAAAAAGTGGTAACAATACCAACTATTTACTGCAGTCGCAATTGGTCATGCCACCAACGTAATAAAAGTCAAACTCGGTTGTAAGGACAGTAATAAAAGGTTTTCATAAATTTCTAATGTTATTTTGAACAGAGTATAGTATTGAGCAAATAGGGATCCTTGGTATGAGACCACAGGACTACGAATACAAGCAAAATCGGCCAAAAATAAAACACAATCGAAGTTTATTTGACACGAAATGCAATGGCGTTTTTTGGCGGGTTTTTTTGGAGTGAAGTTCAGCGTCTGTATCAATCATTTGCAAATTGATTTCTAGTGAGTGTTGTGAAGTAAAATTGGTGTGGTTTTGTATCTAGAATGTACACAACTGGGCAATAATATGTAGAATCATTAGAAAAGGCGTAATCTCTGTAAAATGGAGCTGAAAATCTTATTGTAGTGTTGACTACTTCTGCGAAGCTTACAGTGAAGGCATGCTCGATACTTTTGCTGCCAAATACTGCAAAATTAGAAGGTGTTTCATTCGCATTCTGATGGAACTCGAAAGTGACGTTAAAAACTAAATTAAATGCTTTCTAAATTTGACAGTGGCTTAGTACACAAATCATGCGAAACCACAAGAATAAAGTGCAATGAGATCAAGTAAAACCTCCAAAGAATCAGATCCCAGTGAGCTTTCAAATAAATCAATGCAATTTGGACGAGGCAAAGGCATGTATTGTGCCCATTCCAACATGTGGCTCGACGCACGTGCTCCGAGCCACGCTCCAGCCGGGATAATGACCGCACCACATTTTTGTGGCCAACTAAGGCCAAACCGTATAATTTGGACCATCCTGTTCTCGCGCACACTTTAATCACCTTTAATGGTAGATCGCTGGGGGCGGGGCGGGGTGATTTATAGCCAAACTTGTCTAGTCTTACTGACCAGTGAGCCAAGACCGAATAACTTGGTAAATTTCTTATCAACTACTTCAGCCCGTAAAGAATAAGAAAGGTCTTTGTAGTTGGGCGGTCGTGATCCCTAACGTTAGTTCGTACTGTCAGAAATTCCAGGTGTGGATTCGATCTAGAATAAATTGCGTTCAAGTCGTCTTTAAGCCCGCCTTTTTTATGATATCGCTCTGATAATCCATGTTTAGATTAGTTTCTAGGAGTTCGCGTTGATTTGGTCTAGTTTTGTATCCACATATTATTTACTAGCGGCCCGTCCCAGCTTCGTACGGGCAATAAATATAGCCTATGTTTCTCAGGGTGAATGTAGCTTTCCAATGGTGAAAGAATTTTTGAAATCGGCTCAGTAGTTTTTGAGTTTACATTACAAACATACACGCACACACAAAAATACCCCTTTTTAAAATAGTATAGCTATATTAACTATCTTCCGCGGTTCCATCCGCGTCTTTAGTTGGTCGTAGCGTGATGTGAAATACCCTATAGCCTTCCTCGATAAAAGGTCTATCCAACACTGAAAGAATTTTTCAATTCAGTGTTTCCTGAGATTAGCATGTTTAAACAAACTCTTCAGCTTTATTTGAACTTCGATACTAATTGAACAGATTTGTACTTTTGTTTGTCAAAAACTACAGGATCGATAAGAATTCTTACACCAGTTGAATGCTACTTTATCACTGAGTGATATAGGCATATATTTTCTTCTTCGACACGGGCGAAACCTGCAACAGAAGCTAACTATTCAATGAACCAAGTGTCAATTTCTCTCGGGTCAGTTCCCTTCGTCACCTTGAATTGGGTGAAACTTTTACTAATTTACTCTAGTTTTTTACACCGATACTATTTTGCATCAATAAACAATTCAAGTCTATTGGCTTCACCTTCGATCTTGTTACTTGTTAATTCTATTGTTTTAAATCTGTTAATGTAAAATCGTAAACGATTCTCTACAAATTGTCCTTGTCACGCTCCCATTTTACCATAAATGGTATAGTTTTTGCAAACTTAACTTATCTATCTATTATCTTCTTTTATATAAAAGCGAAATACCACTCACTGATTGACACGAAATCTCAGTAACTATGACACCTACAAACTTAAAATTTGGCAGGTAGGTTCTTTAACCCTTCAGATACCGTCAATTAGAGACACAATAGTAAGACAATAGATGCGCGGCCACCGGTGGTCGCTTGGGGATTCATGAATTAAAGGGTGAAAGAACGGGTTTTTCGAAATTCTATCCCTAAGGGCTAAAACGTTCGGGGTCCAAAGTTTGTAAGGTGAAACCAAATTTCACGCGGGCGAAGTCGCTAGTAGGAAGGAGAAGCTATTAGGTCATAAACTGGGAGAAACTGACTGACATATCAACGCAAAGCCCAAACTACTGGCACTAGAAGCGTGAAATTTTGCACAAGGTTTCCTTTTATGACGTAAGCGAGCACTAAGAGAGGGTTTTCCAATATTCACCCCCTAAAGGGATGAAACCGGTTTCCAAAGTTTGTATGGAGACATCTACTTTCACGTGGGCGAAGGCGCTGGCAGAAGCTAGTTGTATCATACTTCGTAATCATCATTTTGAGATTGTGTATCAAACAAACGCAAACACGCAGAATATAGTCAGAAACTGAAATTCATAGCTGGAATTTTTATTACATTTGCATGTTTTTTTTTTTTTTGGAATTCTCTACTTTTCTCAACAATAATATGTATGTGATATACACCTGAAAACACAAATGACTAAACTGTATGGACATCCGTCCAATAGTTTTGGAGTTTATCGCGTTCATACAGGCAGACAGTTGCGGTGGGGGATTTTGTTTTATGCCTAAGGCTCGCGTTTATTCCAAGAGTATGTTCTATTAAAGTTTTCAATAAAAAACTTTTTACAAAAAAAATTAGTCGGTGTTTCTATAATAGATACCTAATCTTGTCTCTTCGTTATTTAACACCGACTTCCGAAATTAAAGTTATTTTGTACTTTTTGAAGTCGGTTTAATTTTTTTTGTAAAAAGTTTTTTATTTTTCACTTTTTAGTTATGGTAGCACCACTAAAAAGTACCTTCCCTTCAGCTAAACATAAATTACCTTATAGCCAGAGTGCATCTCATAACGATTCTTATAATCCCAAATACGGTTATATTACATGAATTTACCCCTTCCCCCTTTTCTTTCAGTCAGTCATCGACTACACGTATAAACAAAGCAATTTTACTTGTTACGACAATTCTGCTATGATTCTATGAGTTCTGTTCCATATCTTCGAAGTTCATGATCAGATCATAACAATATTTCTGTGGGACCAACTTGGAAGCATAACCTTTCATCAAAAAAAAAAAAAAAAAATCAAAATCGGTCCACAATTGACAGAAATATCGGTGAACATACATACAAAAAAAAAAAAACACATTCAGCCGAACATAGAACCTCCTCCTTTTCGAAGTCGGTTAAAAAATATAAGGTTTGTTTTGACATTTGTATTTTGACTACCTAACGGCTTGTTCGGTGTAGTGTAGGTACTATTATTTTATTGTTTCTTTCAGTTTCGTTCCAAGTTACATTCTAGGGTCCTTCTCAAATGTCAGCCTTTTATTTTTTAACGAGTTTAGGATAATTTTCTGCTGCCACTCGAACGAAATCATTTGTGTTTATTGCCATTTGCCAAAAGTTATACAACGCATACACTACTTTAATTATTATCAACCATTTCAAATTATAAGCGAGGACAGTCCGCATCTCAAATAGTAAAAGTGGCCATTCTTTGTAAAGGCCGGTTCCTACTACCTACATATGTTAAGAGCGACCATCCACAGATATACATTTCGATACAACCGCTCTTACGTGATTATAATGTTATTACACATTTTTCTCTAGATATTATAGAAACATAGTATCTTGTAGATATTATGTAGGTTTCCATTGAAATCAAAACATAACTAGTTGTGTAAAAGTAATCCAGTAAAAACCTACTGCAAATCATAAGCATACATTTTGTGTGTAATATTTTGCTTTTTATAATGTACCTACTCATAAATAAAAAATAAAAATAAAATGTCTGTAGAAACCTTGCAATTTAGTCGAGATTAGTAGAAAAAAACTTCCTGGAACTGGTTTAGTGAAATATTCGAGTAAATGACGGAATTACCGAATGCCAACAGAACTTTCAAGCGTTATCTCTATTTTTTCACGTTGCCTCTATCGAACATGCACAACATAATATGTTTTAAAGTTTGTTTGACAACAAGCTATAAAATCATGCACACGTTGACGATAGACCAGAGGGGAAGTGCCCTCTTAAGTAGGTGCAACGCGATACTCTGTTGCACCTTGCGCAGCAGGGGCTCGCCTTGACCGCGAAACAGACCTGTTCTACTGCGCGTGATGTAAGCTGCTTTCCATGCCAGATAGTATCGGCATGAGGGCTGTGATGTCAACGTGGTCGTGAAAATACTGGGGCAGGATACGGCCTTGACTGTCGCGACGATTGTGAACAATGGTGGAAAGTTGCGTAATATGCTTTTAATTTATCAATAACTAGTTACCCGCCCCGGCTTCGCACGGGTTCTTTACAAAAAATATAAATAGGCTTATTCTTTCCCGACATCTTTAACAAATATCGTTAATGTGCACAGAAATAAATACAAAAACTTAACAAATTATATACTAAAACCTTCCTCGAAAATTATGCTAGCGAGTGGTGAAAACCGCTTGAAAATCGGTGCAGTAGTTTTTGAGTTTATCGCGAACAGACAGACAGACAGACGCGGCGAGGGACTTTGTTTTTACCGACTTCCCAAAAAGGAGGAGGTACTACGTTCGGCTGTTTGTATGTTTTTTTTTTTTTTTTTTTTTTTTTTTATGTTTGTTCGTCGAATACTCCCCCAAATGTGGACGGATTTTCAAAATTCTTTTTTTGTTCGAAAGGAGATAGTTCTGAGGTGGTTGCATTATCACCAAATTAGGATCTGATGATGGGATCTTGGAGAAATCGAGGGCAACCTTCAAATTTTATAGGCTCACTTATTGATTTTCGCATATTTTATGAAGTATCTTGTGTATTTGCGTATGGTCGTCACCATCTCAGGTAGCTGGGCTGATGATGGAAGATACAACTCCTTAACAGTAAGAAGTTACTCGAACAGGCAAGGACTGTTTTAGTAAATTGTTTTGATGTTTGATAGGGCATTTGCCACATTTGGTTTCACGATCATCAAGACATGACCTGATGCTGCAGTCAGGATAGTCTGCAGAGTACCTAAGTCCTCGACAACAAACAGCAGATATATCGAGTTTAGGCTCATTGAAAACGGCTCGATGTGTGGATAAACGTACTGCTAATAAAGAACACCGATAATAAAGTACATAGAGACCTGATGCTGAAGCCAGGAGCATCAGGAAAAGTACAAACCTTGAAATTACACTCCGTAGTCGTGTTTGGGCTCATTTTAAACAGGACTAAATTTTAAGTTCATTGCAATGTTGACATAAATCTGGCCTGATGCTACAGCCGGGATTATCAGCATCTAGTCTAATGACTGATTGAAAGATTTACCTTTCGGCTTCATCATCAGATCAGTTCGATATATCCTTTCCCTCTCCAGCATCTAGTCTAATGACTGTTTGAAAGAAGAGGGGGAGAGGATATATCGAACTGATCTGATGATGAAGCCGAAAGGTAAATTAATGTAATCTAACCGTGTTTGGGATTATTAGAACCGTTATGAGATGCGCTCTGACTATAAGGTATTTAAGTTTGACTGAGGGGTACTTTTTAGTGGTGGTACCATAACTAAAAAGTGTAAAATAAAAAAAACTTTTTACAAAAAAAATATAACCGACTTCAATGATAAAAAACACTGAAAAGTATCAAATAACTTTAATTTTAGAAGTCGGTGTTAAATAACGAAGAGACTAAAATATTATAGAAACACCGACTTCTAAAATTAAAGTTATTTGATACTTTTCAGTGTTTTTTATCATTGAAGTCGGTTATATTTTTTTTGTAAAAAGTTTTATAATATATATTGATATCCATACTAGCTGTTGCTGGCGACTTTTCCCGCGTGATAGTAGACTTATCACCTAGTGGTAATCAAAATTGGCTACGACCTATTCTCAGACCCAAATATACACAAAAAAACGCTCAAGCCGTTTCGTACGAGTTCGATATTAATACACATAATATTTATGTATTTTTCTCTGTCAAACTAATTTTGGCGGCATTTTCAAACATACAGAAAATTGCGACCAATTTGTAAATCAAATGACATGTTTTTTTAATGATTTTGGCTTGGATACGAAGTCCTTTAAGCGATTTCTTTGTCTAAATAATTCATAAGTTTATTAATTAAAACAGCCACTGAACTTCACTTGAAGAAATTCCGCCAAAAGCTCTCAAATGACATGAATTCGTTACAAATTAAGAGTTCCTGATTCGAAATTTAAATATATTTTTACGGCTGTTTTTCTTACAGGCCTCTTCTAAAAATGTTCAGTGTGGCCTTGTCGCCTGTTCATGCGTGATTAACTTTTCTCAAACACCAGAGACGGTTTCGCAATATTCCTGTAAAATCACAATAATGTATCGATCTTGAGAACCATTTATTCATTCCCACGTGTTATTTTTTTTTGCACTCGTATCAATTATGTAAAACTTAATAACAAGTGTTACAGATGGGACTTATCCCACGGCCGGTGTATATGCATAGCGTCCTTCGCCTCGTCCGGTGTTTAACAATTATCATTTAGCACACGTTTTAATAACACAGCTCCGAATAAAATATATTAAATTATAGGCCTAGTCGGTTTTAGCCCGCGGCACTGAAGCCATTTTTCTTTTAGTGAAGTCTAAGGCAAAAAAAGTTGCGATAGCGGTTGGCGCGGTCCTGGATGAAAATTTGAGGCAGGTATTTTGCTTTCAACCGTATAAATATGGATGGTTATAAAGATGATGATGGTGATGGAGTATGAAGTAATAAAACGAGAGCATATCGCACTGATTTCTTTTTTCACTATAGCTTTGTTTATTTATATGTATGTATCTAAGTATGTATTTACTATTGCATTTGTTTTCTCATTTATTAAGTTGCACCTGCCATGTTATGTTTCTGCACCACCCTAAGGTCGACTGGCAGATAATGCCTAAGGCATTAAGTCCGCCTTTGTACAACTCTGTGCATAAAGATTTAAATAAATAAAATCAGTCAAGGCGAAACCACCATGGTAGTCAAAATTACTTGAAATACTCATTTAATTGGTCGATGGGGACGAAAGGTTCTAGATTGGCAACCTCGCACTGGAACGCAGCGGTGGAAGGCCTCCTACAAGGTGAACCGATGACCTGGTCAAGGTCGGGAATCCGATGGATACGTGACGCACAGGACCGGTCGTAGACTCTTGGGGGAGGTCTATGTCCAACAGTGGACGTCTTTCGGCTGATATGATGATGATGATGACCTATTTAATAGGGCAAGACGAACTAAGAGAGTTGTTTTGATGTTTTTAATGATTATAATTCTGTGGACCTTTGATAACGATCCTGCGTTCAATCAACCATTCTATAACATCGTACTTTAGGGTGGACCAGATGGCTGCAAACAAGCGTTCCAACTATGGTCACCTTCGTTTTTTTTTCTATGGGGAAAATCATCTTATAACAAAACCCGATCTTGGGTGGAGCAGGAGATAGTGTCAGACTCTTATTGACTAAAAACCCCACCCCGTTCCTTCTAGGCTCATACCGGGGCTCGAGTTTCCTTTCGGATAACCCCGGCCCCGGTAGGCTTCGACCCAGCTGGGCCCCTCCTGTTGCTGACAACTCCTTGAGGCGCGCGGGAACAGTGCGCGCCGTGGACGTCTTGGCTCGGCTCGGATAGTTACCGGACGATCGGACAGCGTCCGCTAGCCCGCGTCTACGGTGGCTGGAAATCGGGATCGGAATCCCGGCGGCGGCAGCGAGGGCGAAAATGCGCCACCCAACTGCTGGCTACACGGATTGAAACTAGCATGGTCACTCCTTTATGCGCAAACGCATCACACAGTCATAACGCCAAATCCAGACGATTAATCTACACGATTACACAATACATAGAAAAAAAAACTGCGATTTGACAAAAACTCACGTATCAGAGAGGTCGTCTACTATCAATGACCTTCCTGACATCACTCTCAATCACGGCTACAACGGCCATGTGGCAATTGCTTCAATTATAGATATTTTTGGGTCACGCTGCTGTCATCACATACATGATCATTCCGTCCATCTGTGAATGTTTAAGTGATCTATTGTCTATTAGTGACAGTTGTCAGAACCGTAAAAAAATAGTTTGGTTGAAACGATGAATAGTGTGTAAGGAATTGGAATGGATTGTCCGATGAAATGACATCGGCTGGAAGTGACGCCATTGTAAAATCATCATCATCATCATCATCATCATCATCATTTCAGCCGATAGACGTCCACTGTTGGATGTAGGCTTCCCCCAAGTGTTGCTATAACGACCGGTCCTGTGCGTCTCGCATCCATTGAATTCCTACGATCCTCACTAGCTCATCGGTCCGCGTTGTTGTCGCCGGTTGGCCTTTTTGGCCGGTTCCAACGCTGCATCTTTCGGTACGTCATCTATGCCCGTTCTGCGAGCTGTTGCCCTGTTTATTGCTACTTAAGTCTGGCGATTCTACGGGCTATGTCGGTAAACTTGGATCTCTTGCGGATATCTTCACTTCTGATACTATCACGCAAGAAAACTCTGCGCATAGTCCATTCCATTAGCCTTAGGGCTTTAGGTGACTAGACTACGTTTTAAAATGCTTTGTTATAATAATTATCTTAACAATATAAAATGTTCACACTTTAACACCATTGTGGTGGTGGCATGACCAGTCGCTGCTACCAACAAAATGTATACAGCTTTATAGAGAGTTGCACCTGGTGTTCGTTTGGTTGCGCAACCAATTTGTTGTCGCGACCAGCTCGGATGTGTGGCGACTCTAGTGTCTGTATGGTGTCTAGTTTAGTACCTTAGGCCTATATACTCCGGAACACTAGGGCGGCGTCCCGGAGAATATATATGTAGGTATATATGTTGTCTGGCCTGTGTCTAGTGGTTAGTGGCCCTTGACTCCTAAGCCGGAGGTCGTGGGTTCGATTCCCACCCAGGACAAATGTTTATGTGATGAGCATGATCATTTGTTCTGTGTCTGGGTGTAATTTATCTATAATATGAATGTTTTTCGAAATATATAAGTAAGTATGTTTATCAGTTGTCTAGTAGGTACCCATAACACAAGCTCTGCTTAGCTTGGGACTAGACGGCGTTGTGTGATAGTTGTGTGAATGTGTGTGTGGAATATCTCTTAGCCCTTAGACTCGACGGACATAGTATTTCTTAACTATTCAATTCCGGGCTCGGATGTCTCTTTAGATCCTTGTTAAGTTGATGACGAAGCTTCCTAGCCGTTATAATATGTAAAGTAGGTACTAAGCGGTCACTCTCGGACTGCATAAGAAAGAGATGTGTAAACACACAATGCTTGCTAATTTGAAGCATTTTAGCGACTTACTAAAAAACTACAGATTTGGTTATAAAATTAAAACCCATAAACGGTAAAACGTTGCTTGTAGAATAATCTGACAAACAATGTATCCAATATCCAGTTTTTAATCGATAAAAGTACATTTTGGAGGCATATGTATTCGTTTTTTTTTCTTTTTTGAACACACTACATATCTATCTAGCATTTATCCTAAACAATAACATATATTTTTTTGATTCTGTTTATTGCAGTGGATCATATACTTTTGCGCGTTTTAAAACCTCTCAATTAGTTTCTATAATCCTTTTAATTTTAAGGTCCATATAGCTTCGGTAGGATGACAGCAGGACGAAAATCTGCATCTTTAACATGAGAGAAGAGATAAGAAGCGTTGTATGAATCTGACAGCGTAAAGCAATTGTATTGTAGGAGGTCTGTATGTTCACATTGGCCATACAAATTGAGTCATAAACAGAGCTACAAGCTTGAATCTTCAATCCTTCGGCGCACGTGGGACGGTCTGAGTTCACTATTACCGTTAGTCAGTCAAGCCGTGTCCGTACAATGACGGAGTTCATTGTTATACTGCTGATGTAAACTATTGAGTTGCTGATGATTTGGACATAGTGTCCGAATCGCTTACGGTAACGCTTTGTGCCCCATTTTTTTTTTATTTGACTACTAAACTGTGTGTATAGAGCAGTGGTGGCCGAGTGGTAACGGCCCCGACTTACAAGTTGTAGGTCGCGGGTTCGAACGCAGCCAGGGGGCTCATTACTTTGTGTAATTTATTTCATCAACATTGCTCTCAAAACGATGAAGGAAAACATCGTGAGGTAACCGGCATGTCCTAGAACCAAAAATTTGAAAACATTATTCAACCCACACTAGGCCCGCGTGGTGGATTAAGGCCTATTCCCTCTCCTAGAGAGGAGGCATGAGTCGCAGTGGGAACATTAAAAAGGCTGATGATGAAATTGTGTGTCTGAATCGTTAGTGAAAAAATATTATAATAAATGTGTCAATTCGGACACTGTGTCCGATTCGTCAGCAACTCGAAACTATTCAGAACTCGCCATTGTCCTGCTTCCATTCGGTAAAGCGTGAGAGATTTTTTTAAAGAATTCTTCTTATTTTGTTGCTTTGTTCTAAATATAATGTCTGGTAGCTTGTCTAAGAAAGAATTTAATTATCGTTGCACTGAATGAACTACTCATTTGTTATCTAAAGCAAATCAGGTTTAAATATGACAAATTAACAGTAAACTTCACACTGTTTATGTTATTGTTCTGCAAATCGTTTTTTTTATTTGGGAAATCATCAAATAACATCTCTCGCTATGGGTGGAGCGAGAGGGAGTATCAAACTATTAAAAGCCACCGTATTCTTTTAGTTCGCTTTTTTTTGCGAGGGCTGACATATCTTGAGGCAACACAAGGCGCCGTCCATCCGGGCCTGGTATTTAGTCTTACGGGACGACCAGACGGGCAAGTTCGATTGTTCTTCAGAATGTAGTTATTCATAGAATTAACAAATTATTTACCGTCGATTTTTGGAAAGATTTTGTTCCAGCAGCTTTTTTTTCCGGTGGGAATATTATCTAGTGACATACCCCGGTCTTAGTGTGGGGTGGAAATTTAAGAAATTATCTAATGACATACCCCGGTGGAGCGGGAGATATTGTCAGACTTTTACTGACTAAAAACCTACTCTTGTTCCTTCTGTGCCTTTCGTACAGTACTTTACGGTCGGACAGTGAGCTACCCATTGCTCGCCGTCCGCAAGCCAGCTTCAATAAATTGGTAAAATATTTATTCCGTTTATAAAATTACATCATTCATACAATAATTATGGGGCTCCGATTTTTACCGACTTCCCAAAAAGGAGGAGGTACTACGTTCGGCTGTTTGTATGTTTTTTTTTTTTTTCTTTTTTTTTTTTTTTTTTTTTTTTTTGTATGTTTGTTCGTCGAATACTCCCCCAAATGTGGACGGATTTTCAAAATTCTTTTTTTGTTCGAAAGTAGATAGTTCTGAGGTGGTCCCATTATCACCAAATTAGGATCTGATGATGGGATCTTGGAGAAATCGAGGGCAACCTACAAATTTTATAGGCTCACTTATTGATTTTCGCATATTTTATGAAGTATCTTGTGTATTTGCGTATGGTCGTCACCATCTCAGGTAGCTGGGCTGATGATGGAAGGTACAACTCCTTAACAGTAAAAAGTTACTCGAACAGGCAAGGACTGTTTTAGTAAATTGTTTTGATGTTTGATAGGGCATTTGCCACATTTGTTCTCATGACCATCAAGTCATGACCTGATGCTGCAGTCAGGACAGTCTGCAGAGTACCTAAGTCCTCGACAACAAACAGCAGATATATCGAGTTTAGGCTCATTGAAAACGGCTCGATGTGTGGATAAACGTATTGCTAATAAAGAACACCGAAGTACATAGAGACCTGATGCTGAAGCCAGGAGCATCAGGAAAAGTACAAACCTTGAAATTACAGCACCGTAGTCGTGTTTGGGCTCATTTTAAACAGGACTAAATTTTAAGTTCATTGCAATGTTGACATAAATCTGGCCTGATGCTACAGCCGGGATTATCAGCATCTAGTCTAATGACTGATTGAAAGATTTACCTTTCGGCTTCATCATCAGATCAGTTCGATATATCCTTTCCCTCTCCAGCATCTAGTCTAATGACTGTTTGAAAGAAGAGGGGGAGAGGATATATCGAACTGATCTGATGATGTAGCCGAAAGGTAAATTAATGTAATCTAACCGTGTTTGGGATTATTAGAACCGTTATGAGATGCGCTCTTACTATAAGGTATTTAAGTTTGACTGAGGGGTACTTTTTAGTGGTGGTACCATAACTAAAAAGTGTAAAATAAAAAAACTTTTTACAAAAAAAATATAACCGACTTCAATGATAAAAAACACTGAAAAGTATCAAATAACTTTAATTTTGGAAGTCGGTGTTAAATAACGAAGAGACTAAACTATAATAGAAACACCGACTTCCAAAATTAAAGTTATTTGATACTTTTCAGTGTTTTTTATCATTGAAGTCGGTTATATTTTTTTTGTAAAAAGTTTTTTATTTCCCTATTACCTATCTCTCAGTAACCTTCATCTGCGTTCTAGATTTTCTTATTGATAGTATCGTTTGTTTTAAATATACAGCAGATGGTTGTAGGTCCTTCAGTCAATCAAGATATAATCAGTGTTAACTGCCTATCAATGACACCATTGTTATTTACCATTGATTGCCAATCGAACAAACGTATGCCTATATTTATTTCAATCAAGCATTTGTTGGTTTGTTGTTATGTAATCTAGCTTACGAAGTACATAATACAGTTCGTAAGAGTGTTAAGTACAGATGTTAGAAAGACATTTGTAAATTAATAAAAAAAAATAGGAAATAATGACTGTGCCCGCGGCGTAGGCCAACAAATTTTTTTTTTGGTTTGCGCAATCTTTTAGTACCTCGTATCTTACTAGTTCGCCATGTGGTCGATCGGTAACCGTTCATACCGAGCCCGAGTCGTGGATAGCGTGTTGTATTCTACGCGCTCCTCAAAGATATGTCAGGGCTCAGCAGAACCAGTGCCCGCTTGGGCCTTGGTGAATTTCTGAAAAGGAAACCAGTGGTCCTACAACGCAAAGGCCAATTGAAGGACACAGGTTTGGTTTTAATTAGTAAAAGTCTGACATGCCTTCCGCTCCACCCTAGAGCAGGAGAAGTCATTGGATGAATTTCCCACCTAAAAAAACATCGTTAATGTAGTGGTAAAAGCAGACCTTTTTATTATAAATGGTATTGTAATAAAAAGGTATTGTAAAATAGGTACTTCCACATGTATGTGGTTATAAAGCCATTGGCTGACACGACTATTGGTAGGTAACAAGAACGATCGACGAGTCAGTTTTTCAATAGGAGACACATCGGTACAACAAATTTTTAACCATAAATGACGAACGAACGAATAATAAATAAATAAATAAAATAAATAATCGGCGACCTAAAAATAAATAAAATAAATAGAATAAAACGACATCTCGTCAACAACATCATAATTACTCTTTCTAATACTCGTACAATAGAGTCTTTTTCATGTTTTTATTTGGTTTTAAAAACAAAGCTCTTGTTGAAAAACCTTATTTACTTTACAATGCATATATCGATTTATATAAAGAATGTTATTCATAATAACTAGGTCCTTGACACCGAGGTTATCATTATTGATACGAATTTTAATGCTTTTATTTTGCATAACTTTAACGGATTTTTTTTAATATCTTTTCTGGCCTACGACTAAGAGTTTTGGCTACTCAAGTGTCTTGAATTTATTTGTGACCAGCTTTTACCCGCAGCTTCCCCCGCGTGGGTACATAAAGTATTGCCTATGTCACTCAGAAATAAAGCAGCTTTCTATTGGTGAAAGAATTTTAGCAATCGGACCAATACTTCCAGAGATTTACCCCTACATACAAACTTACAAATTTTACCTCTTTATAATCCTTACTAATATTATAAAAGCGAAAAGGAGTTTGTTTGTTTGTTACTTCTTCACGCCAAAATAGCAAAACCGATTTCGATGAAACTTGGTACACGGATAGACCATGTCTTGGAATAGGACATAGGATACTTTTTATCCCGGAAGTATGTTCCCTTGGGATAATTTTCTGCTGTCACGCGGGCGAAGCCGCTGGGAGCAGCTAGTATTAGTATAGATATAACTTAACTTTCCAAGTAGATAGTATTGGTAGCAGATTTTAGGTCGCCGAAACCAATTAGTAAGTCAGTACACTTATTATAATTCATAATCGTATCACTGTCTACATAAACTATAAACTGTAACGTATGTATAAACTATCGAAACGTTTATAAATACTCTTTGTTATTGTGAAAAACAAACTGTTATTTGTATCAGCCATTGTTGTTTAAACAACAAAATTTCCTCTCATCATCGTTCACTGGGTTATTCATTCTGGCTTTATATTCTTATCAAGCGTTGTTCTTAGTACTAAACTAATTGTTACTTGTCAATTTATTATGTCATTATTGCCAAGTTTCCTGTTTGGCACATTATGCATTTCATGATTATGCTTTGCAATGTATATAATACTAGCTTTCCGCCTGCGGCTTCGTCCGCGTGGACTACAGTTTATTGCGCGGGCAGAGACCCGTGCTCAGCAGTGGAATTATAGGTAGCCTATGTGTTATTCCAGTGTCTCTTCTATCT
The DNA here is from genome assembly GCA_949319445.1 of Mythimna lalbum. Lineage (NCBI taxonomy): Eukaryota > Metazoa > Arthropoda > Insecta > Lepidoptera > Noctuidae > Mythimna > Mythimna lalbum. The sequence continues at coordinate 23,772,667 of OX439346.1, forward strand.
TCCTACCAAATTTGATCTAAATCCGTTCAGTAGTTTTTGCGTGAAAGCGTAACAGACAGACAGACAGACAGAGTTACTTTCGCATTTATAATATTAGTAGGGATAGTAGGGATTTTAAAATATTAATTGAAACATGGCTGCAGCACCAATAAACGGCTGGTTTCTAGAAAGACCATTAGTGTCAATGCTTTCAAAGCTCTAATGTAAATCTAACCTAAGTTGTGCTTCCGTATTTAAAGATATGTAGTGGTTTACGAGCTTTTGGAGCTTTATGAAGATTGACAATCGGATAGAGAAATCGCAAACGACGTTGTAAAATCTTAACGGGATTTCTCAAAGCAATGGTTGATGTAGATTTCTCTGGAATCGTAATGGTCTTGTAGTAGTTGGGACACTGATCCGAACTTGTCTTAATCGTTTTATAGAGAGTTCTCACAGTAGTTTTCTTCTTAAATGGTGTCTTACGGTCGCCTACGCAGAACTTTCTTAAACGTTCAACTTTAAGAGTCCTGACCTAACTCCAGCAAACGTTCTAAACGGCTATTATACCCGATTCATCCCATCGGATGATCAAACTCGTGGTACTTGTTGCATTGTGTCAGAAGCTGTTGCATTCATTGCCCGATCATGTCAATTGGGGTCGACACCGACAATTGGCCAATTTGGGCCGGCCTGGGTGATCGGGCCACGGTCCTACAATAGGCTCGACAATCATAAATGCATACGGTTTTGTATCCTTTGTTGGCATTGAGGAGATTGTTGAAGAAGCGCATTTCATGGGTTCACTTACAGGATGCTTTGCGTTCTTTATTCTGCAATCTAACTTGGAATTAGATCTGATTCTTGTTGCAGATGATAGGTCATTTTGTGATCAGAAGCAGAGTCTGCCTTTGTCCACAGCTTGAATTTTGCAACTGTATATTTGCTCCTGTAGAAGTTCATCTGGTTAATATATTTGCAATTATATTTTTGACGGTTTTGGTGAATACTACATTCACTTTTACTATGTGAATGCTTTCAGAATATATTGTTTTAAACTTCTGACATACTTTTTAGTGTGAACTAATTGTAATGTTTTTTTAAATTATGAAAATAATGAGGTGAGCGTGAATTAAAGTAATCTCTATTGATAAGTGGTAATTTATTTTGAAAAGTGTTTTAATTTCACGTTATTTAGCTAGTTTAGTGTGAATTTGATTCTCGGGCAAAACAAAATGTGATTTCAAGAGTCCAGCGTTATAGAGAAAGAAACGAAGAGAACTTACTTCTTTCTTTTCAGGATGTATCATATCAGCTCCTACCTACTACCAACCATGCTTTAATAATGGCATTACGTATGGGTAACTGCACAAGTGCTTCTGACTGCAGAGATGTCACCGGTAACTAGGATCCTTGAACTCACTTTCTGGAAAGAGGTGGGCTGGATGGAATAAGCCCACGAAAGGATGGCTGCCATGGTCCACCCACAAGCGTCCGCATAGGAAACCAGAGTCCGATAGATAAATAGATTTAGGTAAATATATAGTATATCGAGTTGGTATACTCCGAACCTCGACGTGAAGTGGTAGATATATATCTATGACTCATGCTGGTGCCGATATCACCAGCGCCAGAATTGGCATTTGACCCGTGCCCTCGGTAATATCCATGAATTTCATTACAATTACCACAGCAGCTGCTTTGATTACTGCTATTAAGGTTTCATTATTTGCAGCAATTTCGTTTTCACTTTTATCTGCCACTGCAGAACACGATTCAGTGGTAAATACACTATGAGAAGTTTCTTCACTACGAGGATTTTTTGGAGTTTTGTAAATCTTAAAAAACCATCACTTCCTGACTTTTACTGGCTAAAACCCATTTCTTTCGTACAATTGCCCTAGCAGGATTAAATACAGAGTTTCGTTCACTTTTATGTTACTTAATTGAAAAATTCTTCCACGATGAAAGGGTTGGTATATTGGGGAGAATCTTGTAAGATTCCCTTACCAATAAAATACTATGACTATGAACCTTCTTGATTTTGTTACGTAATAAAGTGTTGGAATAGTGGGGAGAACCTTCTTGGTTTTGTTACGTAATAGGGTTCAGTGCTGTCTTTGTCGGTATATACGTATTTCCCAATATTTAGTGGTTGCTAAAGCTTTATTAAATTATTGGGAATTCTAACCTCACAGTAGGACCGCAAAAACACCTTATTATTATACCTACTACTAAGCATTTGAGAAATTCGCTCACGGTAATACTACAAAGGTAATTATGTAGTTATTTAGGTATAATAATTTTCCTGTAATGTCTGAAGGTACGTGATAAATTCATCATAGGCCTCCTTTGTTACTTTATTTGGTGACGTGACTGTATGTCTGTGGTTTAGTTACCTCATCAACTATTTCAGGTAATTTGAGCATGAATTTTCAGCTGACATAATGAAATATTTTTATTTTTGTGTGAAAATCTTATAAACCAAAATATGATAATTTTGTTAAAGTCATAGAAAGAAAGGTGTTGTTTACGATGTTAATAAATAATATAGTCCTGTGAGGTTGCCAGTGTTTGACAGAAAACCCTGTATATCATAATAATATTAAATAGGTGAAAGTTTGTGAGTTTGAGCGTATGTATGTTAATCCTTTCACGCTGGAACGGCTTAACAGATATAGATGAAATTTGGCACAGCTCTAGACCATATCTTGGAATAACACATAGGATACTTTTTATCTCTGGAGTTAGCACATTTTTCTATTTAGAAGCGGTCGAAGTTGCTGGCAGCAGCTAATATGACAGGGTCCATGTTCCCAAAAGAATAACGCAGAAGTTAGCTCGGCGTCAGATGAGGACAAGGGTCGAAGGCGCATGTGGATCCACGCGCGCCTCAAAGAGATGTCAGCATATTGATGGTGTCCTCTAGGGCCATTGCCTGCTAGGGTGTCACTGCGGTCCTAAAACGAATAGAGCAACTAAACATGTTACAAAGTAAACCTGTTTTCTTTCTTTCTAACTAAAGGAACACGGATTGGATTATTTTGCCATTATCGGTTTATGATACGAAATACTTCGTACGCGAGTTTGAATCGCACTTGACCAGTTTTATTACGTCTATTGCATGTTACCGGATTCTCCTGTAGAAATTATCAGCATTATCTTACCGATTTCATCGTTACTATCTTAGGTTTTTTTTTATAATGTATAGGCTCACGTTTGACCACTATCTCACCTGATAATAAGCGATGATGTGGCCGACGATGGAACACGCTTGCCTAGAAGCAATCTATTCACTCTCGACTTAAAGACCCCTAGGTTATAGCTATCAGGAAACACAGACTCCGGCAGAGAATTCCACTCCTTAGCTGTACGCATAATGAATGTATTCCTAAAACGCTTTGTACGTATAGGTGGGATGTCCACCATGTACCGGTGGCGCAACGCCGTACGTTTTGTGATCAGATGATGGAACGGACTTGGTGGAATTAAATTGTGTAACTCCAGTGCACACTCCCCTAAATGTAAACGATAGAAAACGGAACGGGAAAAATAAGAAATTTCAAAGATCATCATCGGTCAAACGTTTTATTATTATACTAGCTTTCCGCCCGCGACTTCGCCCGCGTGGACTACAGTTTATATCGCGCGGGCAGAGACCCGTGCTCAGCAGTGGAATTATAGGTAGCCTATGTGTTATTCCAGTGTCTCTTCTACCTACCTACCAAATTTGATCTAAATCCGTTCAGTAGTTTTTGCGTGAAAGCGTAACAGACAGACAGACAGAGTTACTTTCGCATTTATAATATTAGTAGGGATAATACACACATCCTTATTACCTACCTAGTGTATATTTAAAAATGTTTATAGTTGATGTATCTAAAATAGATCTAAAGGAAATCCGCTGCTTGCGATGAAAGTGCCTACTTACTTACCTTGCATACGATATAAGTTGAATATATTTTATTGGCACAGGAAATCCATTATTTAGTTCTTTGGCTCCGGCAAACAGGTGCAATAACGATGTGGATAAAGAAAGATAAAAAGGAAAAACCTTTATTTGAGATTCGCACAAAAAATCTTAACTTATCTCTGTCGAATAAATTGAAATGAATATATTACTTTAGGTCTTACCGTTCAATTATAATTTGGGCGTCTTCAAGCCTAGAGTGAATAGGCTCATTAATAAACTAGTGCGCCTCACCATCAACGATTGCATCACTGCTTACTATCAGGTGGGATCGCAGTCACTGGTTTATTGTATTATTTTTTCTAGCCATTACTGTCCCACTGCTGGGCAAAGGCTTGGGTTTATATCTATCATTAAAAAAAAAACAACAACAATAATAGCGTTTAAAAGAAAAACAGTTTGTACAACAATTTTAGCACTATCAATGGTGTTTTTTGCCGGTTCTTCTCCATAGGAAACGGACAATTGGAACCCGTGCGCTAGCTTCTGATGTTTGGGGCTATGGTTTGACTTCCGAAAGGAAAACCCCGGGTCTTGAAAAGCAAAGCAACGAAGGAACATAGGTGTGGTTTTAATCAGTAAAAATCTGACACGCCCTCGCGCTCCGTCCTGGAGCGGGAGAAGTCGTTGGATGATTACCCACCTTAAAAAAATCTGACGTTTTAAAAGTGCCAATGTAGGTCTATGTGATTTTTTTTTTTTATAATTGATAAACTCACGTTTGACCACTATTTCACCTGATAGTAATCTATATGAAAATGAGCTGTCGCTTCATTGTCTGATTGTCACATTGCACTTCTGTTGGAATCCTTAATCATATTTATCAGTTACTTAACAATATCAATAACTGTTTCCTTAGTGCTAATAGAGCTTGTTATTTAATGTCGATAAGGAAATTAAATTTAGTATAACTTTATTTGCCGAAGATAATTGTTTCCGGCTACCTTTGAATTCGATACAGATTATTTTAAAGTTTCATTACGCTCTGGCCTATTTTTATTAATTCGGATGAAGCAATCAATGCTGTTAGTATGGTTTTATTTGTTATGTAAGTAATCTTTGAAGTTGTAAAGCTCTTTAATTAGGAAAGTGAATTACTTGCTTTTAGTAGGTGTACTTATATCTCTCTCTTTGTCTAACTTTAAGTATCCCATTTCTTTCGGCTCTCGTAATTTTTCGTCAGACATTTCGGTTCTTGATCACCGATCATTTACTTGGCCTTTATTTACACGAGTATATATATATACCTGCCAGTCAAGATTGTTTGAAGCTGGTGCTAAACACGCAATATTCGTTGGATTTACCCACTGGATCTGATTTTCTGTGGAATGCCTGTATTAAGAGGGTCCTTCTCCACTCGCTTATCGTAAACATCGAAAATGGTTTAAAAGCTTGTTACTTCATTTAATGCAGTCCAACGCGATGTTTGACGAAAAGGCAACGCAAAAAAAGAGAGATAACGCCTGAAAACTTTGTTAGTATTCGGTAATTCCGAGATTTACTCGAATTTTTTTTTTATTTTTTATTTTGTATCTTAAAACTTGTTCCAGGAAATAGCTGTTTTTTTTAAACCCTTAAAAGTTTTTGAAAAAAGTTGTCATCATTTAGAATTTGCAAGGTCTCTAGAGGATTACTTTTTTGACTTTTTAAATTTTTAGGCAAATTATGAAGTGTCAAAGTCATACAAAATAGGACATTTTCGGAGGTTTTTACTGGATTAGTTTTACACAAATTTAGAAATTGGTTTCTTTAGAAACCTAGATAATATCCACAAGATACTGTGTTTCCAAAATATCTAATGAAAAGTGTGTAATAACGTCATAATCAGTTATGAGCGGTTGTATGAAAAACAGTGAAAATGTGAGTCGTGATGCACCACCTTAAGAGCTTCAACTATCACACTATCTTGAAACTGAGCTCCTTACACAGAAATAATCATTGTTTTCCGATCTATATGTTCCATGGTATATCGGATCTGCGCAATACCTTTTGTTTCTCCATTTCGTTCTGTTCAACGCCACGCTGTCACCGATTCCCTTTTATTTCAGATCATTATTTCTGTGGCCTCAATTCATTTTTGGTTTCGCCTCCTCTTCCATACAGAATCATATGTACATACACATTCTGTATTCACGTTTTTAGAAAGTTTTTTGGAATTGCCTATTCCATTCTGGTTTCCGTACTTCCAGTAGCGGATGTTAGCCTTTTGTTGTATTGTTCCATAACTAATGTTCAATCTGAATACCCATTATTCTAAGAAGTACGACCAGTACTATATTCCTTTTATTAGCCGGTACCGAAATAGCACCCTCCGTTCATGGGCATGACTTCTTGCTCGTAAACCCACCAGCTTGCTTGGCCATTATCCTCACCGAACCCATACATTACCCAGTAATAATGCTTAAAATCTGTTATTCATGGTGTTGTGCTCATATCCGTAGTAAACTTTATTTTCTGAAGACTTCCTTGGATCTTTTAAAAAAAATATCTTAAATATCCAAGTGTTAAGAAATCCAGGGTGCTTAAAATCTTCACTTATTAAAATAACATCGAAGAAAAGTTCATCATCCGTTTGTTTATATTAATTTTTTTCCTAAGCTAATTATTATTCCATATTTCCTCGTTTTAGTCATTGGATTACAAAGTTCCTAAAGCCCATGTAAATTCAATTACTGCTTTGATATTTCCGAAATCTCTATCACTAATTCCTATTTCACCCTTTTCACACCATAAATCCTCTTAGTTAGAATATCCTACGGTTTTTATACTGCTGCCTGATCCCACAGTGGATTTCAGCGTCACGTTTCGTGCTGGGGTGAATGCTTTAATTGAAATCTGATTCCTTTTGCTCTCAAATAAATCTGATATTTGAACGGACAATTTCGAATCTTTTTAATCGAAACTATTCATAAAGCGTTGCTTTTAAATTGGAAAAAACGGTGTTAGATATGATTGAAGAAATACTGAAGTAATCAAATTGTGATCCGTCTATTATAACATAAATATTACAGTCAGAATTCCCTACTTTTACTGTTCCAACCATTTTCACGCCATTCAAACGTTAATTTTCGTAACTGTTTTGCGGTTGTTGACGCCATTTTCAAATATTTAGGTGCAATTGCGCGGTGGTTTAGCGCCATCGCTTTTAATTGACCTGATGGCTTTATTTAATCATTTAAGCACGTTTAATACTTTAATGGAACTGTTATGGTCACTAACATAAGCGGAAACTCTTCAATTGATGATAACGGTTAGCGCAGTATCTACTTGTGTACAAAATAATTGCGTAGGTAAATAATTAAAATAAATTTGTATTTTTAATCTCTAGTATCATAGTCTCATATCATAGCTTTTCGATTTGGGAGGCCTTTGATTTGGTGAGTCATGGAACATCGGTCAAATGTGTGTTGAGTTCATAATGTGGCATAAAAAATAACATTAACAAATATTGATATCATTCGCTGTTACATATTTAGAATAAAGCCACAATGACTTGTGTGTTTCGTTCTGAATTTGAAATCATCGTCGTTTAAGTTGACATGTTTGGCATATGAATACCAACTGTTGGCAATTTTAAAATTTTAATTACTTTAATATGTTACAGTTACAACCACTTAATTCAGTGCTCTCATTGGCAACGTGACCAAGTCAAAATAATCTTTAAATTTACAAAGCCTATATTCTAATAGCATGACTTTCTTTACTTATTTGATTAATTTGACAAGACAAGAACGCTATTAATGCGCTCTAAAGTAGGGCGTTAATATTGATTCAGAATGTGTTCTTTTTCTTTTACTAGGTACCTATTGATATTACTTTATTTTTTTAAACTGAACTTCTTACTGATAACATATTTTCATATGTCATGTTTTTACTGGTACTTCCACTTTCAAGTTTTCATTTTCAACCATTTGATCGCACTTTGCTCATTTACATTTCAGAATCGTAAACACTTACTAAGCACTTTCCTTCTTTATTTGATATACTGTATTATTCTTCTACTTACCAAGAAAGTGTTGCTAAATATTCTGTCACGACTACTTTTGGTGACATTTTCACATAAGCGACACATTTTTGTCGCTAAATGATTCTAAACGAAATTATTTGGACCGGGTTGACACTTTCAAGCTCTGAATAGATTTGCTAATGTTAAAAGTGGTGTGGTTTTCTTGTTATCATGCTAACTACAGCATTGCATTTCTATATTTGGTGTTAAAGTGACATATTAAGTGCAGTAATTTACATTTCAGACTTTCTCTGCTCTGTTAACCAGCTTGACATTTCGGCACGAATAACAACAGTATATGGTACATCTAACTGGACTTTGTGTGACAAGCTGTGGATTGTAACTGTTAACTATTAAATCGTTATGATAGGTTTAACTGTAGGTATTCATTTTTGGTTGGTAACTGTAGATTCAATCAAATGACGTAAAGCAGTCGTTGTCGGTATATGCACACTGACAGTGACGAACAGCTGACTAATGGCGCCTGCCTGAACATATGGATGTAGGTAGGAAGTATGCGCTATTATTCAGATATTACCCACCCAAGTTAACTTAAGGCCCAAGCGCCCCAAAAGTGCCATAAAACAGTGACTTCCTGAAGCCTACTCCTCGGTAACGGCCAGTTTAATAGGTTTGAAAAAAAATATATGTTTATTATAGTTTTATGACCAACATATCAATATTAGATTTTTTCGTGCGATTAATTCATTAATACTTTTGTCTAAAAAAATATTTAGCAATTTCGCAACTTTACCTTACTACTCCTTCGAAATGGCTTGCATTTTTAGAAACATTTTTATACATAAAAATTGGTGGTTAAATATTCTTCAAAGTGAATATAGCATATGTAAATCAATCAATATTTCGCAAAGAAAATGGATTTAAAGTCAGCCGTACTATCCGGGCGCAGCTAGCCGCAATTAAATGCACAGATATGCTTACTGCCGACTAGGCGGGTACGGGAGTTGTGTCCATTTAATTTCGGCCAGATGGTTCAACGGACCATAAGCCTAAATGAAGCACGTTCCAAATGCATCAAATTCCAAGCTGTCAATAGTAGCACTGCGTTCACACGCATTACAAAGAGGTTACAACCAAAACAAGGTGGGTACCACGCTGAACAATCGCCAGTTGAGCAATACTCGTTATTTGCACAGCTGTGACCTGCGTACCTGCGTGTTACCCGCGATACCGTCAATACAACCCACAATTACGTCATAGTTATTGGAGAAATTGAAGACGAAGTTCTAACATAAGCAGAAGAGAGTCAACCCCATGAACAGAAGTCCAAGCCAACGGTGCATGCTGGAAAGTATGAAGATGAAATTAATAACAAATTGTTCTAATGTGTACGTGAGTAATCTAAACTAGGAAATGTGAATCATGTAGATTTATGTATTGCTCATGGAATTATCTTAGGTAAGCTCGTTTTCATATGACATATTGTGATAGATCTATTATTATAATATGTGTAGAATGTAGATGTGAGGAATCTACATATTTAGTAAACACGTGGCGAAATGTACATTGTATTTGAATTTTAGTCAGCAAAAAGATTCACTCGAATGATTTGTGCAGCAAACAGTAAACTGATGACCTTATATCGTGAAAGACATGACTTGTGTACCATCTACAACCGCCTGACCACTGCTGAGTTCATTTTTGCTTGCATTCAAAACGACAATTTCAAAGGGTTTGCTTTGGCGCCGCGCCGCATGATTCAAGCGAAATTTTTTTAAGTGATCAGGCAGAAAAAACCGCGATGGTACCTGATGGTAGAATATTCGATTTAATAATTGAAAATATATAAAGAAATATATAATTTATTGCAGACCCAAACAAAACAAAGACATGTATCAGAGAATAAGTATCTTAGTAGTAGTATTTGTAATGAATTCTGATACCCAAGAAAAGATTTAACTTTTGTTACTATAAATAGCATAATTGGGAACATCATTAGCCATTAAAGCAAAAAGCTTACGATATAATGATAGATTATAAACATCGGACCCTCAGATCTCGGCCCCTCTATAAGAACAGAAACCAAATCAACATGTATTGATTTTTCAACACGTATCGCAGATGAGTTATAAATTGTTATTGTAACTATTAATTATGTTTAGAAAACAATGTATTGTACTCTTAGATTGCTTATGTTTATAATTGTAGCAGCAATCAGTCACCAACTGCAAGGGATCCGTTGTAGAGTATTTGCGTAATGTAGGGTAGTAGTACTCGGCCGGATTGTTCGAAAGAATCGTCGTGGTCTTTGTTAGGATAGGGCAATAGAAGGAGTAGGGGTAGGTTTTAGTCTGTAAAAGTCTGACTCTCCCTGCAAACAAGAGCGGTAGACGTTATTCGGTGATTTCCCAACCTCCACCACCAACAAGTTAGTTTAGATTTTATGATCTTGGTACGGTGTTTCAATCAATCAAAGCATTTATTTCAAAATAGCTGAAGCCCGCGGCTATGTCCCCATGAAATTGGTACTTCCCAGTTTCAATTTTCGTTTTCATATAGGCTTTCCCTATATATTTTTTTATTAGAGAGAGAATAACAAACACAACTGCCATGCTCGTTTATATCAAACAAGTAGCCAGCATTTAACCAAGCCAAACCAAGGATATAATCTTCCAATTTGTAACATGTTTGTCTACATAGGGTGCATTTTATGCAGGTTTTGTCTCATTTAGCAAGAGAATATAAAGTATTTTATTGATAATATTTTACATAGAACCCCATCGTTCCGACTACAGTAGGCGAGTATAATACAGTCGTTTTGTTAATATCAAAATGTGTTGTAACAAGGGATGCGCCAAGTTAGGGGTTCAAAATGCCAAGCGAACCATCTTTATTTTGGACACAATATGCTTTTATGTTATGTTGTAGGGTGTGTGTTCATGTGTTCTGCGATAGGCTTAGTTTGGTTGATTGATTGCTCAATTATGGTAAATAAACATGTTTTCTGCGAGACAAGTCTTGATTCTACAGTCACACTGGTCAGAATGATTATAATGAAATGGTTTTGTGTTACATTTTTCATCTGGTAGCTGTGCTTAAAACCCAACTCAAGACTAAAAAGAAGAGATATAACATAGTACAAAGCGTGTTGGTAGCAATTTTACGTACGGCTAAGGAGTGGAATGCCGGAATCTGTTTTCTGATAGCAAGAGAGACTAGGTTACTCCATCGTTGGTCACATTATCGCTTACCATCAGGTGAGACAGTGGTGAAATGCGAGCCTATCCATAATAATAAAATAGTTCAATTGTTAAAGGGGACTTAGTTACTGACTGGGTAGTTGGCTCACTGGAGTCACGCTCATCCCGCCACGAATTAAAACTCTGACACACCTGCTAAAAGTAGTGAAACTGATTACAGATTAATGAATAAAAAAAATAATTTTTCACCAAAGTCAAAGTCAAAATATTTTATTTCATATAAGCCTACAAGGGCACTTATAAAACGTCAGAAGCTAGTGCACGGTTCGAAATTGGTCGTTTCCTATGGAGAAGAACCTATGGAGAAGAACACCGTTGCGGTCTTCATCTTTATCATCATCAGCCTACAGCTTTAGTGCCCTTTTAGTTGCTATATTAAAATTTATTCCACAGTGAAATATATTTTTTCTGCCACTTTAATTTTGCCAGGTGCATGGGCAAATTAATCGCAATCTTAACGAGGTATAGTTAGTTATACTCGGGCGATAACATAGGTCTTTGAACTTTCTTTGTAGTTAGTGTAAACAGCTACTGTTTTTACTGGCTGGTCCAAATACTCAGCACATGCGCAAGCGCAGGCAAAGTGGACGATTGTCCGACGTTTGATGTAAAGGTATACAGGGTTATTTGTAAAACACTAACAACCTTGCAGGACTGTATTACTAACATCATAAACAACAACTTTTGTTCTATGACTTTTATAAAACATAATAATTTACCAAAAAAAAATCTTCAATATTTCCTTGTTCTATTCGGCGGGGGTGCTTGACGCGACGCTAGCGCATCAAACACTCTCGTCGACCAACCCTCCTTCCTTCTGCTATTGTGCTATCGCTTGCTTCGCATATCCTTTGTAATATTTAGAACATTCATTTAATTATTTCTATTTTTGTATGAAAATCTGATGAACTAAAATATGATACATTTTTAAAAGTCATAGAACAAAAGTTGTTGTTTATGATGTTAGTAACATAGTCCTGAGAGGTTGCCAGTGTTTTACAAATAACCCTGTATAAGGTATAAGTGTATCCTTTGAAGAATAAGATCACCTGTTTGTATAATTGAGAACTAGTTGATGTTGAACGATTATTGTCTATTTAGATTGTTATCTGACAAATTACCATTCCTTTAAGCTGAGCCACGCCTCCGCTGTAATGTCGTAGTTGTTGATATACGAGTGGGTTCGATAAAACGCCATTGCAATAAAATTTGATTGCCAGTACCTTGTACAAGGGAGACTGTTCGTCCTAAATCTATCACTCTAGCTTGACTTGAACATTGCTTAAATTTAAGTAATAGACACACGTTTCTGTTAGTGAATAAATTGTCCAAAGATTTTCACATCGTAATGATTAAAAGAAAGCTTTTTTGAGTATAGATCCTTACTCCTTTAACCTTGTAAGCACAAGCCTCTAGTTCAGAACAGACACCTACCATGAGGTGTGTACTTGTTGTACTAGAAGACTGAGGTGGTAGTTAAAGTGATGATGCAGTCTCAAGATGCCCCAAACGTGAATTATATTTCGCTACTTGTGGAGGCAATTTTATGAATTTAGAAGGATATCGGAGAAAGGAAAGGGAGTTAACGGGGAACTGCATTATTACGCACACGTGGACCACGTCTGACTTATAGGTAGAGTCGCGTCGTGTGGCGTGGATCTAATGAACATAGCTCTACAAGTCCAGTTGCCATATAATGCATGGAGACCGACGCGCCCAGATCTGCGTATATGGCCCACGTATGCCCAATGTAGATCTACCTTTAGTAATTCATTTTTTTTTTGGTGGGAAAATCATCCAATGACTTCTTAACGCCCTTGGACGGCGCGGGAGATAGTGTCAGACTCTTGCTGACTAAAAACCCTGTCCTGTTCCTTTGTTGCCTTTCGTACAGGGGCCGTATTTTCCTGTCAGAAGTATATCGTTGGCTCCAGTAGGTTCGACCCTGCATCCCCTACGGTTTGCTGACAACACCTTCAGTGATAGCGTGACGGGTGACAGGACAGAATGGTTTAAAGAAACGTGTTGCGCCGACTCTAAATAACACGGTACAAGGGCAGGAAGATGAAGATATTCATTCCGTAACTACAGTAACCAAGTCTATATTCACCTGCGTCCAATCGTCATAGCTTCCCGTAGCATGTGCGCACTATATCATCAGTGTATCTGTGTTACACGCGTATATCCTGTGTTATTACTATGTGTGCTAGTATTGAGGTGACACGCGATGCCACTGTTAGCGACAACTGTGCATCAATCGCGTGTTGAGTGCCACCTGATCGATTGTAGTTCTTGTTCTAACTTGACAGGTGAAATATTAGTTTATTTATCTGTTATATACTTTACTAGCGATCCGCCCTGGCTTCGCTCGGGTGCAATATTATACATATAAACCTTCCTCTTGAATCACTCGTATCTATTAAAAAAAAACCGCATCAAAATCCGTTGCGTAGTTTTAAAGATTTAAGCGTACATAGGGACAGAAAAAGCGACTTTGTTTTATACTATGTAGTGATTGTACACCTTAAAATGTGTTCACGTACAGGTCTAACATTTACAAGAACAAGTCTCTCTCTCTCTCTCTCTCTGCGATTATCTCACCGATGGTACTCAAGCGATGTTGTGGTCAACAATTAAGCACGCTTGCCAATATGTAATCTATTTACTCTTAACTTAAAGAGTGGCTCTTTAAGTCTAGACTGGATATATTAGGTTGTAGCTATCAGGAAACAGATACCTGGAGGGAATTACACTCCTTAGCTGTACACACAATAAATATGAAAACGTGCCTATGGGATGGCTGGTGGTGATATAACAAAAAAAAGGAAACTACAATATCGCATTGGGTCTGTCTAGCCTGTAAGGATATTGTAAAATTTTTAGAAAAAAATAAATAAAAATAACGTATGATTTCTGTTTATATATTCTTCATTAAGACATTCATATTATTATGAAACAGGAGGAAAAAGTGAATATACCTAATTAAATACTGCAATCAATTTATTACTTACATTGCTCTTATTATGACACACTATTATTTGTATTTGAAAATGCCTACATTCTGGATCTGGGTATATATTTGGTGTTTTCCTTTAACATATTTAGTTGTCCTTTAGTATTCCTATATTTTAAACGTGTTGCGTGTATAAGGTAAGTCTATAACATTAAAACTAGGAACAAGGTTTTAATACTTAGTCATTTTAATATACTCGTATGCTATCGTTAGTGATAGCGTGACGAGCAACAGGACAGAATGGAAGAAAAACACGTGTTGCGCCGACCCCAAATAAAACGGGATAAGGGCAGGAAGATGATGATGATGATGATGTATGCATTAGGGAGTGTGAGCAATATTCGTTATTTTATTATAATAAAAATCTCATGTCATTGACGCACAGTGTTTGCTATCGTAGTCCTCCGAAGTAGCTTGCCTAATATTTATGTTTTTTTTTTTTTGTGTATATTTTAAAGGTCTGAGAACAGATAGTAAGCTATTTGTTACCCTCATGAACCACCTGCCATTTTTTTCTTTGTTTATTTATATGGCTGAGTTAGTTATTGTATAGCTCTTTATTCTGGTACAAGGTAGAGCAATTAGAATTTATTCGTGTTAGGAAATTGTCGCAGTTAATCCAACTTTAATTGAAAGCGTTAAACCCATAAAAATGACATTCAAAGATAATCTTTCATCATCTATTTTTATCCAACGATTTACCTTCTAACCTATTTATCTATTGTTACAGATGCCATCGGAACCCCGACAATAAAAAAAAACGCGTTCGACGACGCGTCTCAATTACCACAAGACTGATTTTGAGTAGTGCCTCACATTCCTACCCATGTGTAGATAACGTGAAGAAATAAGTCAAGATGTTTAAGTTACTAGGAGGGTTAAGTGTTTACTTCAAATACCAGCCTATAAGGACTGACAATGCGGTGTTCCGGTTGCACAATGTGTTCACGACAGTGTTGCTGCTGACCTGTTCCATGATCATCACGGCGACCCAGTATGTGGGTCAGCCGATACAGTGCATCGTGAGTGGCTTGCCCGTCAATGTGGTCAACACGTTCTGTTGGATCACGTCCACGTTTACCATGCCTGATGCCTTTGCTAGAGAGGTTAGTTCTTTTTTTATTTACCTGATCAATCAGCGTATAGATAATTTTGCCTTGGTAAGTGAGTCCAGTCCTTTGATGATGTGTTGTAATGATACGATGACCTTTGATGGGAAATGTGACAAAACACCATTTTTGTTTTTGGTGGGATATTATCAAATATCGCTGTTACGCCTTTTGCTCTCAAAAGAAAAGGAGAGTCAGACATGTACTGACTGCATCTGCATTTCTTCAATTGCCCTGTACGTTCCAGGGCCACGGTAACTAATTCGAACAATTCGACGATTTTCGTATATTCTAGATGAAGTAGAAAATCCCCGCTGAAATTTTTCTTGACTCACAAACCATAATTTCAGCCAGGCATCACCCGATCTGGATACAGACGTATATTCTATTCAATGTATGAATACTTGGCGCTTATACCATCTAATCTTTCTTTTTCTGTACCTATTTTTATTGTACTGTAACCCTATGCCACTTGGCAGCATGCGGTATTAGTCCTCGAACAGCTCAGACTCAGTCTACTACTTCAAGTTGAGGACCCTCCGACTAATTGGTACCCTTTCCTTCCGGTTTAAGTACCCTAACTGCTCACTGTTATGTGACATTCATGGCAGACAGTGTCTCCCCTCACGAATAGTACTACACTTGTCTATAGGCTCCTAAATGTCGACGATGTTCACTGGTACATGTAGGGATTCGTGTTGTTAAAAAACCATTAGTGTTTTATTTGTAGGTACAAAATTAGTCCCTTTTCTGAGTAAAACTAGCAGGCCTTACATGTCACGTGTCCATTGGTACATGTAGGGATTTGTGTTGTTAAAAAACCATTGGTGTTTTATTTGGAGTGTAAGTACAAAACTAGTTTCTTTGCTGAGTAAAACTAGCAGGCCTTAGTTTAAAAGGGATTAACGTAGAAAACCATCGACATTGATTGCAGACGATTAATATCTACTGCTAAATATAATAGCCCCATCGCCATGTTCAACAATGTCGTAACTAGCAGACGGGAGGACGCCAGCCCACACATTATCTGTTAGCGTAGTCTCTTAGTCACCGTTTACTACTCCACATTCATAGCCAAATGGATGTGTAATCATAATCTTTACCGGGAATCTCTGTATCATCGTTTCAACCCTAATTTGATATGATTTCAGGCGTCTGCTTTTCCCATACTTTGAATGCTTTTTTATATTTCTTTCCTTCTCCGCCCGCCTCTGTCTGCCTAGAGCAAGTCTACCCACCCAAGTCCGTTCCATCATCAGGTCACTGGACGTACGACGATGTACCACCGATACATGGTGATTGGTGGACATCCCACACATACGTAAAAAAACGTTTTGAGAAGACATTTATTAAGCGTACACCTAAGGAGTGGAATTCCCTGCCAAAGTATGTGTTTCCTAATAGCTGTAACTTAAGGGTATTTACGTCAAAAGTGAATAAGTTGCTTCTAACGCTTACCATCAGCTGAGGTAGTGGTTGAGACTATCAAATCTACACTAATATAATAAAGAGGTAAAGTTTGTTTTTATGTTTGTAATGGTAAAGGAGGTAATCTCCGAAAGTACTGGCCTGATTGCTAAAATTTTTTCACCGATAGAAAGCGCTGCTTTATTCCTGAGTGACATAGGCTATATTTTATGTACGCAGCTGCTGGCAATAGCTAGTCCATAACAACAATAAAAAAAAAAATTGTCTGTAACTGCCATGATGACGCTGATCATAAAGGCAGTACCAGATTGTATTCTCCATAGTGGATCTTTGTATGCCGCCCATGAAGGTGTCATATCACATATGCCTCGAATTAATTATAATTGTAACACAATATTGGCATCGTGCCCACACCTCCGCGAATTAGGCAGCGCTTCCGATTTCTTTGTCGCTTCCACTCTTGTTCGACTGTCTTTATCATTGTTTTTATTATTTTAATAGTGCCACCTGATTCTTTATGTCTTGATGTTTAATTCTTGGTCTGGTTCGTTTTGTTCTCTCAAGACGTATGGAGCATAACTTTAGAGAGATTCGAGATAATTGTGATGCATTTTGGTTATAACAGTATCAGGATCTTTAGTATCGATTCTTAGGTACGTTGGTATGGATCTATGTGATTGGTTTAAGAGGGTCCTTCTCCACTCGCTTATCGTAAACATCGAAAATGGTTTAAAAGCTTGTTACTTCATTTAATGCAATCCAACGCGATGTTTGACGAAAAGGCAACGCAAAAAAAGAGAGATAACGCCTGGAAACTCTGTTAGTATTCGGTAATTCCTAGATTTACTCGAAAATTTCACAAAACTTGCTTCTGGAAATAGCTGTTTTTTTTAAACCCTTAAAAGTTTTTGGAAAAAGTTGTCATCATTTAGAATCTTAATAAAATTTGCAAGGTCTCTAGAGGATTACTTTTTTGACGTTTTTAATTTTTAGGCAAATTATGAAGTGACAAAGTTCATACAAAATAGGATATTTTCAGAGGTTTTTACTGGGTTAGTTTTACACAAATTTAGAAATTGGTTTCTTTAGAAACCTAGATAATATCCACAAGATACTGTGTTTCCAAAATATCTAATGAAAAATGTGTAATAACGTCATAATCAGTTATGAGCGGCTGTAATACCTTAAGACGTATTTTTCTTTGTTATGCATTTGTTCTATCGTCCTTATTCTAATTTATCTAGTGTTTGCGCTACATGTCTTAATCTACAATTCGCCAGTTAGCCATAAAGTCCATCTTACGTTCGTTCAGTCTTCATTTACTCTTATAGCCATTAACATTTTTCTCTTTTGTTAATCAGTTACTAGATTATTTATATGTAGCATCATATCATCATCATCAGCATTTGTAATATATTTTTAAGCCGTTTGGTGTTGAATCAGATCTGAGATCGTTGGGTGCGAGTGCTCACAAACTGTACCTAACTACCTAAGCCTATCTAAACGCCTTGTTGACACTTCGCGTGAAATTGAGAACCTGTACAGTTAGGTGACAAATACAGGTACAGAAGAATCGTTGAAAATATAATTCTTCTGTATGTAGAAGGGGAAGGTATAAATCTGTTCAGTAGTTTATAAATCATCGTTATTACCTAGTAAACGCTGAAAACTAGTCGTAAAGTGTGATTATATGAGTAGGCCAATGTACCTGTTGCGAGAACAAGCTATAAATAGCGCATAAACAATCAGCTGTATATTATGTTCTAATTGCCTCTTTTATTAGTCGCACAATGTAACGCAAATCACTTTAAGTTTCTTGAACTTTATTTTTGGGTCACGCTACACCACAACATTATGTAACAGTGTCGTGATGGCCCAGTGCTTAAGTAACCCGCCTCTTATGCATGAGGTAGCGGGTTCGAAACCGGGCAAGTACCAATGTGATCCAATGTGATTCCAATTAATAATTACTTTTCTTTTATCTAGGACATTACTGACACCCCGTGCCTCGACAAGCAAGTAAAGCCCTTGGTCCCGGAACTATCTTGTCATTCGCAGATCTTTGCCAGGCGTTACAGATAATATAATCAGACGCCAGAAAGTCTTGCTATCAGTCTATCCATAGAATACTCTTTGGATCCTGGATTACTGGATAACCCGATATCGTGTTACTCAGTAATAGGAAAATATACATGTATAATATATAAGTATGTTCCCTCTGGACAATACTACCACGCGGGCGAAGCCTCTGGCAGCAGCTACTATTATCATACTTATAATGGGTCGATATGTCGTATATTTCTCACGATTCTCATATCCTTGAACATATCATCCTTCTACCTTAGACCGTCATCATCATTCTTCGTGTCACGTTCTCCTTCTTCATACTTTAAGTTCGATATATCAGTGTTAATACTATTAGAATCTGCTACTACATCTTCATAGCGGCACAAATCACCGTCTATTACTCGGGTAGGTGCTGTCAATTGCGCGTGCGTAGATCCCTGTAACTGTCCACTTCCTCTGTTGGGTTGAGCTGATTGGGCTCGAGTGCGTTAGGGTTGGTGAGTGCTAGAAATCTGATATCGGGAAATGGATTAAGAGGTAAATTGATGAGGTAATTGAGACTTGATGGCCCATTATTGATGTCAACTAGGTAATTTAGAAGGATTTAATGAACTAACTTCAAGCCAAAAAGAAGAAAAAACTGTAATTATGTACAGTATATTTTGGTTTCGTCTTTTCTAGCCTATTTACGTTTCTATTGGAATTTGACTATGTACATATTTAGGGTATCCGTAGGGAGGAGAAGGGTTGGAAATTAATTCGTCGACGTTTTTTTGCTTGATTTTAATATTGTAGCACAGATTTCTTCTGTCCGACTCGCATTTGGCCAGTTTTTTTTTAAGAGTTCTGCCTAAATTGTAATATGACCAAAAACAGTTTCGTGGCAAGATTTTTTTAGTAAACTACTTAAGATTTATGTTTCTGTATTTCTTGGTAGCTATAACCTAGAGGTCTTTAAGTCAAGGGTGAATAGGTTGCTTTTAGGCAAGCATGCTCCATCGTCGGCCACATCATCGCTTTCCACCAGGTTTGATAGTGGTCAACTGCAAGCCTATCCATAATAAAAAAAAGATTAGAGTTTCCATAGTCTTCATTTTCTTTCTAAAACGTCTGTGAAAACTCCTGAGATACGAGTATTTAGGCCATACGTAATTTAATTGACCAAAGTGTTCCTATTAGTAATAGGACCTCGCCCACGTCACAATCTATTAAAGCACGCGAGGCTGTGTTCCCCTAATTGTTGGGTCAAATTCCTGGCCAAATATGAGTGTTACGTGATCAGTTCAGACCGGCTCCGGTTCGGTTATTGAAAGAGAATTGGAATTGGGGTCAAATTATACCCAATTTGGTACAATTATGACGGAAGAAGTCCCTGTTTTGCAGTTGCCATATCAGTTGTTGTTGTTGTTGTTGTTGTTGTTGGTATCGGTTGTTATTGGTTGGGTTGTGTAGTTGTTTTGGTGCAAATTATTCTTCGTCATATTTCGGTTTCACGACAGTTAGTTTCTTTTTAATGTGGGAAATCATCCAGTGATTTTCTCTGATTCGCCGGCTCTAGTACGGAGCGCAATGGTGTTTCAGACTTTTATTGACCAAAACCGCACCTATTTTCCTTCCTTCTATCTTGCACCTTAGGAGATGCACAAACAAATGTCGGTCGGGGTCCTGACCCTTTCCACCAGAAAAAACTCCCGGTTCCTTTTGGGGTACTCATGGATATTTCGACTGTTGGAGATTATTTTTATTCTTCTTAAATTTTCTCTTTTGTCACTCAAACCTGAGAAGCTTCTTAAATTAAGGAAGTGCTCATAGTTAGAATAATAACAGCTGCACGGGTCTCTCTCCAAGGTCAAGACAACGCTTGCTGATGTTAGACTATGGATAAGTGTCCATTTTAATATACCGAGACTCGTCCGTGCCTCTGAAAACACTAAGCCGTTTAGTTCCAACTGCAATTTTTAGACCTTTCACAGTCATAGTCGTTAGGGATAGGCGGAGACCAGGGAAACTGATACCGGTCTTGCAAAGATTTGTATTTTTGTTTGTCAAAGGACTCAAATACTAACAAACCTGTAAAAAATGTTTTACCAATAGAATGCTACTTTATCACCGCGTGACGTAGACTTCTACGGTAAAGCTGCTGGCGGAAGCTGGTTTTCCATCACGATAATCCTTTCAAATATTCATGAAATTCCCACATGTTAATGACATTGAACTTTTAAATGTTATTAGGTGCTATTTAATTGCGACATAATGTAATACTTTACTAACTACTATTTAGGCTAAGTACAACAATACTATAGCGACTCTCTTACAATGTGTTTCAATCCTAAATTGCTGGAATTTTGTGGCAGATTTTTTTCGAATGAAGTTTAATAGTTTTATTTTAATAATTTGCAAATTAATTCCTAATGAATATGTAGTTAGTATCTTATCAAAAGAGGTGTGAACGGTGAAATTTATGCAGATATTTATGGCGATGTAGGTATGTGCTAAGAAAGGATTTCCAAAAATTCACGCATTGAGGGGACGAAATGAGGGTCTAAAGTACCGAAAAACCCACTCTCTCAAAGGCAAAGTCGCTAACAGAAGCTAGAGGTGAATAAAATGTCCTGTTGAGCACTAGGGCTGTATACAGTTGCAGAGAATTGCAAATCGCTGACAATCGTTCTTACGTAGTAGGTACGTAATGCCCCAGATGGGTGTGTTCTAGAGGTCAGCGTCCACTTGTCTCGTTCTTATTGTTAACTGCATTGATGATTTGTTATTGTGTACATCCCGTTTGTTATTTTGGTCACACAGAACTTCTATATTGCGATTCATCTTTGCTTTCGTTTTATGGGACGGCGACGACATGGATGTTATTTAAATTATGATGTCAGTAACGCACATCTTATTGTTATTATATATATTAATATATTGATATTTTTTTTTCTCTAGCCCTTACTGTCCCACTTCTGGGCAAAGGTCTCCACCAAGTTCTTCCAGACTCTTATCCCGCGCCGTCTCAAACCAGATACATATTGATACATAGAATAAGTAAATAGATTATGTAATACATAGATATTACCCGCCATTTAAGCTCATTTCCCAAATTTTTTGATTAACTCTTGATAGGCTATCTCACCTGATAGAAAGCGACGATGTGGTCGACGATGGAGCATGCTTGCCTAGAAGTAACCTATTCACTCATGATTTATAGCTCCTCAGGTTGTAGCTATTAGTAAACACACTACGGCAGGGAATTCCACTCCTTAGCTGTGCGCACAATTAATGTGTTCCCAAAACGTTTTGTGCATATGGGTAGGATGTAAATAGCATAACATTCACACGAGAAATCTCAGTTTCGCTGAGACCAAAATACGAATCTACATAAAAACATTGAAATATTTCAGGAAGCCACGTGTGATAATGTTGTTATCACACGTGGCTTCCTGAAATATTTCTTTTTACGGCAATACGATGAATTAAACATTTCGTCACTGAAACGAGCTGTTTCAGTGTATATGTATGAAACCTATTAATCTTTCAAGATTTCGATTTGACTTAATTCGAGGACTTGTAGGTACTACTAGTCGCATTTTGATTTGAATACAACAATTTTCAACACATGTTTCCTTGGTAAGCTTTGGCTATTTTCGCGAATTCAAATCTACGAGTAGGTATAATATACGAACTATACGAACGGATACGGAAAAAATATACGAACGGATTTTCTGACATTCACCCCATAAGGGGATAAGAGCGGGTTTCGTCAATGATGATTTTCGCCGTCAACAGAAAAAAAAACCCCATAAGGGGATAAAACGGGGTTCCAAAGTTTATATGTAGAAAGCGAATTTCAAGCAAGCCAAACCGCTATTTATATAGCATAGCATAACCAACCTCATAATGTTCCCACTGCTAAGACTTAGGACTCCTCTTTGAGAGAAAAATAACTATTTAGCAACATAATTTTATACTCGTTCATAGTCAGCCTTATAATATTCCCATTGCTGCTACTCAGAGCTCCTAGAAAGAAAAGAAAAAGAAAGAAAAAGTGTTTATTTGCGCCCAACATGACGCATATCCCAAAAATAAATAAAAATAACAAAATACCAATATCCTACTTAAAAACTATCTGCTAGATAGGATATGCGTCACATCAGCGCAAAACGGCCAGTACTCAGCATAACATCCTCTCAACGTAGCATCCTCTTTTTTAAGAGTGGGTATGAGCCCTTATCTACCAAGCAGCCCCCGAGCGGGTTGGTGAATGTCACGTCTTTGAATTCCTGGTTTCCTGGACATACGCACAATGTCATACGCAAATCCCTCACAATGTTTTCCTTCACCGTTTTGGGAGTAGTAGTAATAAAATTACACTTGACAAAGTAAAGCATCTGCTTGGATTTGGCCTTCAGGGACGTTACCACTCTTCAAATATTCTGACTATCAAATAACACTATACATACCTATATGGATACAAAAATTATAAAGTATAATTTGCTATTTTCCATGAAACACGATGTCACGATTTTCCACAACCGACTAATTCGAAATTCATAGCTAGCTCATTTTAAATTCTTATCATCATACTTTATTATCGTTCTCATTGTATATTTATTGTCTATATCATAGTCATGTTATTGTTTATTTGGCGTAAATGAATCTGAAGTGGTGATTCAAAAAGTGGTATGTTTTTTATTGAGATTTTTTTGAGGTTTTGATGTTTTAAGGAGACAGGAATGTAGAATACAATGGTGATTTTATTCATGACTTGGTGATTTTATTCATGCACCAGGATTAGGGAATGCAATCTCGATCTCGCGAGATCTCGGCCATTTTTTGCGAGATTGATCTCGGACGAAAAACGGGCGAGATCTCGCGAGATTAACGAGATTGTACTAGAGCATAAAAACGTCTTATTCGAAGCGCGGATCGACACGGATGTTAAAATATTATAGACAGATACGTCAAACAATGTTTAATGCAAGAAAATGTATTGAAAAAATTCGTGAAAATGAATGTTTATCTTATAATACTTTTTTTTTGGTGGGTAAAAATCATACAAATGACATGTCCCGCCCTTCGGCGGAGCGGGAGATAGTGTCAGACTATAACTGCCTTCGTGCCTTTCATACCGGGGCTGAGCTACGTTTCAGAACTAACCCTGGCCCCAGTAGGCTTCAACCCAGTGCGCGCCATCGACAACTTGGGCTCGGTCCGGACATTTATCGGACGGTCGGACAGCCAACTACCCATTGTTCGCCGTCCGCAAGCCCGCGTCTATGGTTATCTTATAATTTATATTGTTTTTTCTAATTTATTCAAATATTGTCATAATCTCGCGAGATCTCGAAATTAGCGAGATCTCGCGATATTGTATTCATAATCTCGCGAGATCTCGCTCGAGCCCCAATCTCGCGAGATTTGCATTCCCTAACCAGGATAAACCACGAAATTCAAATTTTAAGTTTTTTTGCAATTTGCACCTCAGGGTCAAGTTGTATGTTTATTTTAATATGATTAGCGGCCGCAACACGAATTTATTTACGGAATTAATCATTAACATCATCATTACAACACTCTCAGAATAGACCTCGACACAAATGGGTGTGAGGGAACACCAGGGTGGTCTTAGTCAGTATCTTGACAGACTCTTGCATCCGCCCTCGATTTGAATACATCCATGAGGACTGCTTTACATAAAATAAAAAAAGGAAGCGAATTCATCACCTTTCCTTCTCCCAATAAAGTTATGTCACCTACTGTCTAATTTGTGTTTAGGCTACATGCGAATGGTGGAATGGAAATTGATGCAAATATTGTTGGTTGTAGGTTGGCAAAGAGGTGGCGCATCCAGGCATAGCGAACGAGTACGACAGCACGCAAGAGAAGAAGTACTACACGTACTACCAGTGGGTGTGCTTCGTGCTGTTCTTCCAAGTAAGTTAAACCACCATGACAATACGACACTCTTTCATCATCATCATCAATTCAGCCGAAAGACGATATAGCCTTCCATATATATTCCATACATATCGGATTCCCGCGACCCTCACGAAGTTATCAGACCGTCTTTTAGGAGGCCTATCAACGCTGCGTCTTCCAGTACGTTGAGTCCATCGTCCACTGAAACTGTTTATATCTAATGATCAAAGAGGTTTTTTTTTTTTTTTTTTTTTCTGTCGACGGGGAAAATCATCATTGACGAAACCCGCTCTTGGGTGGAGCGGGAGACAGTGTCAGAGTCTTACTGACTAAAAACCCCGCGCCGTTCCTTCTAGCCTTCATACCGGGGCTCTAGTTTCCTTTCGGATAACCCCGACCCCGGTAGGCTTCGACCCAGATGGGCCCCTCCTGTTGCTGACAACTCCTTGAGGCGCGCGGGAACAGTGCGCACCGTCGACGCCTTGGCTCGGTCCGGACAGTTACCGGACGATCGGACAGCGAGCTACCCATGGCTCGCCGTCCGCGAGCCCGCGTCTACGGTGGCCGGAAATCGGGATCGGAATCCCGGCGGCGGCGGCGGTGGCGCCGTTGCCTGATGCGGTCTGCCTCCTCCTTTGCTAGCATTACTGCTTCGCAGAAGGAGGCGACCGCCTGCCACTCCTCCTCGCTCCGGACCATGGCCTGAACCAAGGCCCGGCGCGAGAGGTCTCCGCCGCCGATCGCCCCCACGAGGGCACGGCGTTGCTCCGCCCAAGCAGGGCACACTTCAACTGTGTGCTCCACCGTGTCCTCCGGGCGTTCCGCACAGTGGCGGCACCCGGGCGTCTCTTCCGCTCGAATCCGATGCAGGAACCTCCCGAACTTGCCATGTCCGGTGAGGACCTGCGTCATGCGGAAGGTAAGGACGCCGTGAGGTCTTTCCAGCCACGCCTCAAAGAGGGGACTTACCGCCATAATTGTGGCGTGCCCAATGATCAAAGAGGTGGAAGACGCTTGCTATCCTTCTACAACTATGTTTTTAACTGATCAAATCTTTTCAGTTACGCACATATAAACAGCATAAGAATGACATAGACACTTCAGTACCTTTCGTCCCTATCGATCATCAGTTCTGTGAGTAATGTGCCCTGCTCACTGCCAACCTAAGTTTGGCGATTCTTCGGGCTATATCTGTAACTTTGGTTTTCATGCGGATATTTTCATTTCTGATGTGATCAAGCAAGGGAACTTCAAGAATTTTATAACAAAACAATAAAGTTTTTATTACATTAAAGTTATTTGTATGATGACGGGAGGTGGTCAGGTCAATGGTTACAAATGACCATCATTATGGCGAATTGTTACATTCTTTATGACATTATCACATTAGCTATTGCTGTCAACGCGTATTATTGTTAGCTGTTATATGAATGTCGGAAAAATCACGGTAATATTAGTTATAAAGGCGAATGGTGTTTTTTTTATATTATTGATAGGCTCGCGTTTGACCATCATCTCACCTGATGGCAAGCGATGATGTGATCGACGATGGAACACGCTTGCCTAGAAGTAACCTATTCACTCTTGACTTAAAGACCCTCAAGTTGTAGCTATCAGGAAACACAGACTCCGGCAGGGTGGTGTGTTTGTATGTATATCTTTGAGACTGTAGCTCACCTGCTTCTTAAGCTGCCTTGTGGTTGCGAAGACATCGAAGGACTAGAAAAATTTGCCTGCTGCGGACTTCCTGTCCTATTATATTTTAGGTGTCTTCAAGGCTAGAGGGTTGACGTTGTGGCGACGCTTGGGGGAGACCTACGTCCAACAGTGGACGTGTATCGGCTGAAATGATGATGATGAAGGCTAGAGTGAATAGGCTCTTAATAAACTAGTGCGCCTCACCATCAACGATTGCATCACTGCTTACCATCAGGTGGGATCGCAGTCAAGCACTGCTTTATATCATTAATTCATGAATCCCCAAGCGACAACCGGTGGCCACGCATCTATTGTCTTACTATTGTGTCTCTAATTGACGGTATCTGAAGGGTTAAAAAAAAGGTTTAATAGTTGTAAAAGTACAGAAAAAAAATACGCAACTTGTTAATTTTTCTTTTACTATCAAAAAGGTCTCTAACTTAATTATTTTCTTAAAAAGTCGGGTTTTCTATGTAAAAACGATATAATTAAACAGCTGGTAGGCTTACGTCATGGCGACGTCCGCCACAGATGGAAGATTACAATAAAATAATTAAAGAACGTGTCGGATAATTGCTCGACACTTGATAGATGTAAACATTACGTATTGTTCTGTGATGTCATTGTTTAGGTACCTACTTTATAACGTATCTCATCACTAAAAAAAAGGAATTAATGTAGAAGCAGGAACTACCGTATTATTTTTCATACGGACTTCTAGACATTTCAAAAGTAAATGATTTCATCATCATCAACATCATATCAGCCGAAAGACGTCCACTGCTGGACATAGGCTTCCCCCAAGCGTCGCCACAACGATAATATTTATTTATCGTTGTGGCGAATGAAAAAATATAAATGATTTAACCACTTACACTAATATTATAAAGAGGAAAAATTTGTATTTTTGTGTGAATGTTTATTATGAATAAACTCAAAAACTACTGTGTAGATTTCAAAAATTCTTTCACCATGTGAAAGCTACATTCACCCTGAGTAACATAGGCTATATTTATTGCCCGTGCGAAGTCGAGACGTGCCGCTAGTTTGATATAAAATGCTTTGAATTTTGAGAACTACACTGCGTACACGTGTGCTACACACGCCGATCTGGGCGTGTCGGTCTCCATACATTTTATATGGCAACTAGATTTGTAGAGCTACATTAGATCCACGCCAAGCGACGCGACTCTACGTACAAATCTGGCGTAGCCTATGTGTGCGTCGGTTTAATGTAGTTCCCGCTTTACAATACCCGTATACTGACCTCGGGAAGTAACTTCCTGGAGCCACCATGACGTGTTATAAAGCTTGTGTAGGGCCTCTGAACCTTCTCCCTCTCTGGATGGAGCAAGAGGGAGTGTCAGACTATTACTCCTGTCCTGTCCTGTTGACTCCTGTTATTATTCCTGTCCTTACACACATGCACGACCTGCGCGGTGGGAGAAGGCATTAGATGATTGCCCAACTGATAACAAAAAAAATCCGGGTCCTTTCAGGTGCTCTTTTTCTCCCGCTCTAGGGTGGATCGCGAGAGCGTGTCAGACTTACTAACTAAAACCCACTCCTATGTTCCTCTTTGCCTTGCGTTCCCGGGTTCCCTTCGGAAGACTACTACGCCACGACACAGTTTAGTTAATAACTGAACTTTGAAATCCACGTGCACCTAATTACCATTATCTTGTATTGATTCAATGAACGCATAGATTACTCATTCCAATCCTTTGTTTATTACTCACGATCACGCAATAAAAATAGAATCAATGTGTTTTATACTTATTTTATGACTAACTTTCTCTTAGCAACTTTGCGTTTGTTGACATTTTTTTTTGCTGATTAAGCTTTATCTACACTAAACTGACGCACACGTGTAACACGCTTGATTTGTACGTAGAACGACGTCGCGTGGAGTGTATCAAGTGTAGCTCTACAAGTTTAGTTTTCATAAAATAAAATATGGAGACCGATGCGCCCAGATCGGCGTGTATGTCACACGTGTGCGGAGTGTTCTACCTTTAATGGAATTCCTTTGAGCAATCCGCAACCCTGGCAAGCGTTGGCCCTAACAGCATACTCTCTCACTCTCAAAGGTGGTTACGGCCCCACTGTAACCACCCTTACTTCCAGAGTATGCTTGATCCTCGTGCCCTACGGGCTATCTGCAGCCCACTGACACACGGGCGTTTCTTTCGCCTGTAGGTATCCGAAATAGGAACCTCCCGAAATGACCATGTCCTATGAGGACAGGTGGAAAGTGAGGTTGCCGTAGCGCCTCTCTATTTCAATTTCAATAGCCTTTAGATCATGAAAATTCCTTTGTTGTGGTACTCTTGATTTAGCTTTTTTTATTACTTCATCATCATCATCATCATATCAGCCGAAAGACGTCCACTGCTGGACATAGGCCTCCCCCAAGCGTCGCCACAACGACCGGTCCTGTGCGTCACGCATCCATCGGATTCCCGCGACCCTGACCAGGTCGTCGGTCCACCTTGTTGGAGTCCTTCCAACGCTGCGTCTTCCGGTACGTGGTCGCCACTCCAGAACCTTTCGTCCCCATCGACCATTTGTTCTGCGTGCAATGTGCCCTGCCCATTGCCACATTACTTACATTTGGGTTATAACATATTCCAGAGTTCAGTGTGCTTTTTGGCAACGATCTCTACTAACTTCTTCCATTGCCATCTGTCCTTTGCAACTCTTCTCCAGTATGAACCGGCTGTAAGCTTAAGTTCGTCCTCCCATCTTTTCCGATTTCGACCTTTCGTCTCTCGACTACCTACTCTTCAAACAGTGGACTTATCGCCGCGATTGTGGCGTATCCAACCATCTCGCAACTCTGGCGTGCTTTTGTCTTACCCTACAAACATTTTTGCACAATGATGTCACGTTGTTAACATCTCAATTAGCATCATAATCGGAGCAAGGCCTATGACCGGCTGTGGCCTACTGGCTGAGTTTACGGAAAGCCAGTTTAAGTACAAACCCAAATACGGACACAGTCCAAATATATCTAATAGCTCAATCACGTCGCATCGTCGGCATGTCCTCATAAGAGCCGACAGGTAACGGCACTATGCTCGATTTATTTTTCGTTTTGACTTCACTTACAAGCAGTAATGTCAGTTAAAGTTGAGCAGTGGTACATACAACACTGTGCTTGCAAGCTTGCAACATTTAAAAAAAAGAGGTGATTGGTACTGTCGCTTTGTTCAATCTAATTTTAGAGTAGGTATAGCTAATTAGCTGATATACGGTTCTGCAAGCCAATTGCTCTAGAGTATGTTTTATAAATACCTTTGTTGTTAAAGGAACTAGCAAAAACACCGGCGTGGTTGTTTTTGTTGTAAGACTAGATAACTGTACTGGACAGGTGTGGCCAGACAATACGAAGGATGAGCACAGATGCAGTCGCTTGAATATTGTTCATTGTATACAGTTGAATTGCCAGAAAGAGAGGTGATAACTTGGAAAAGTTGCTTCTGGCAGGAAAAATAGATGGAAAAATTCCCAGGGACAGGAGTCCATTACGTTGGTTAGACCAAATCCGTCTTACACAGACCATAGTCTGCGACCACATCGCCGAAGACAGGACAACAAGGCGAAATATAGTCCACAAGAAAATTATTCGTCGAGGTCACGACCCTCAGCAATGTGGATAAACGACGTAAGGAGGAGGAGGACAGTTGAGTGATATTAAAGTTCCTCTCTGCACTATTTATACAGTCATTCATTAAAATAAATATAAATATTTATAATTGTAACCAGAGTTGTATCATGTTAGTCTTAAACAAAAATAATACTGGCCTTCTGAGATAGTCGGTTTAAAATTAAAATGGCAACACTCTTAGTTTATTATGATTATAATTAGCCCATATTGTCCCACTGCTGGACAATGGCCTCCCTCCACTCCTTCCAACGATCACGGTTCCTCGCCTTCTCATTCCAATTCTTGAAGAAGCCATCCAGGTCGTCCCGCCATCTCCTTCGTGGTCTGCCTCGGCCCCGCGTTGCTGTGTCCGGGCATCAATGCTGCGTTTTACGCGCTCACAGTTGGTTGGACACTCTTATTTGACACCCCTAAATTGGCAAGAAATAACAGTTTAGCAACATAATTATATACACGTACATAGTCAGCCTTATAATGTTACTAATATATTATTATTATTATTTAAATAAATGAATAATGCTGGGACTCAGGTTTTCTCTAGGAGATGGAATGGGCCGTAATCCCCCACGCCGGGCTCGAAGCGGATGTCTTCATGTCCCATGTTTTCGAAAGATTTTGTTCTAGGATATTTTTCCTCGATGTTTTGATATGACGAAATGAGTTGCACAAAGTAAAACGTCTGCCAAGGTTTGAACTCACGGCCATGACTTACGAGTTATCACTGGGGCACCACTGTTCATAAAAAACATAACATTATCAGCCTTACTATGTTAGCAGGGGCCCAGCCGGGACGAAGCCTACTGGGGCCAGGGTTACCCGAAAGGGAGCCCCAGTATGAAGGCTAGAAGGAACGGGGTGGGTTTTTAGCCAGTAAGAGTCTGACACTGTCTCCCGCTCCACCCAAGAGCGGGTTTCGTCAAAGATGACTTTCCCCACCACAAAAAAAAACCTTAGTGAACATATCACATTGCTGGGACTCAGGACTTCTCTTTAGGAGAGGGATCGCTGCTCCATGTTTAGCAAACTATCAAGCCAATTGCCCAATATGTGGGGAAATGCATCTTGGATCCGAACTGAGGGTTGCAGAGACATCTGACAGACTCACGGTGACTCCACTTGGTTTTCTTCAACTATCTATGCTAGAGTGTCTGGACTACTTGCGCAGTTCGACCCAAAACCAGGTATTGTGCCGCATGCGATTGTAGCGACTTATATGGCGTTACATAAGAAAGAACTAATCCTGCATCGCGTAATTAAAGATATCCGCGCGATTTGAACTTATAGAACAGCCGGAAATCATCTGCCAGGCAGTGGCCCACCAGACATGATACCCGTCTGGTCGGAGGACCCTCCTCCCTTTTCAATGGAGGTTTGCGGAAATTTTCACTCTGTTCCGTTTACCTCCAAATGATGATGCGAGCCTTATCACCCTAAACGTCTGCACTTTTCTCTTGAAAAGCGTACATTATTTCAACCGAATGCTGTCAGATTATCTTGATAACAATCTGTTATCATACTGCACATAAAAGTTTGTCCTGATGATGACGTTAATAAAAAACACGTCGCAATTCTTCTCATTTATAAACCGTGACATTTAACAATTACCATTGTCGAAATCACTGCACTAGTGACTAACGTGCGTGGGAATCGCATATTCACATCTGTACGTAAAATATGTCATTCGTAGATCTTTGACAGCCATTACAGATAACCAGAAACCAAAAAGTCTGACCAGTGTCCAAGAAGTGTCATGTTGCCCAGTAGCTGGGTTGTGGAGGTCTGATAGGCTGTCGCTCAATGTAAAACAAGGGTATTCGGTCACATCTAGTTAGATTGGAAGCCGACCCCTAGCTAGTTAGGAAAAGGTTATGAGATGATGATGATAAATTATTCCACAACTTTCACACAACGCCATCTAATCCAAAACTAAGCAGAGCCTGTGCTATGAGTACCAGACAACTGATAAGCATACTTATATATTTCTGAATACATACATATTACTAAACGAAAAAAAAAAAAATGCTCTACACACAAACATTTGTCTTAGATGGAAATCGAATCCACGACCTCCGACATAACAGTCAGGGCCACTAACCACTAGACGAACAAGCCAATCAAAAATGATGTCAAACAAATATGACGTATGCGGTCAATTTATATGTCAAATTCGGCATCTAGACACGTCTGATAGATTCGTGATCGGTTAATTTATGAGGATGTTGCCCTTTTGGACTGGTTATTATGTAAATATTGTCAATGAATGACTGGCCTTCGTTTGGATAGGTAATAAATAGCAAACCGTATTTATGTAACAAGTGTATTAAAAACCAAAATCTTACAATCATCGTCATCATCATCATCGTTTCAGCCGATATACGTCCACTGCTGGACATAGGACTCCCCCAAGCCACAACGATCGATCCTGTACGTCTCTTATCCATCGGTTTCCCGCAATCCTCACCAAATCCTGCAATATGAAAAAAGAATTAGTAAAAAGGTTTACTAATCAAAAAGATATTTCAAACGTATGTGGTACTAGTGCGCCTCAGAGATATGTCAGCATAACCGTAGGTACCCAACAGGTTCGAAGCCTACTGGGGCCATAGGATATAACTTCTATCTGCCGTTTCTTCGTCCGTGTGGAAGTAGATAATTATCCAAAGGAAACAACTTCCGGGATTAAAATGCGGTATTCCAGGACCTGGTCTACCTGGTCTGGTTTCATCCAAAATCGTTTAGCCGTTTGAGCGTGTAGGACACACAAGCTCACAACATACTATCCCATACAGACTTTCGCCTTTATGCGGGTCGTTAAATCGCAAAACACGAAGGGAAACTTATCTGAAGATGACGCGATCGTTACCCATTATTTTGCTCTTATACTACCTTACAACCTCGAAATCTCTGATGTCCGCCACCAAAAAAACAAATAAAATTATTCCTTTGCGACTAGGTAATCCTGTCACACCATTTTACCAGATTACCAGCCCACCTCCCCAATAACTTGATCCAGAAAATCACATTTTGATTACCCCATTTTCTTGCAGGCAATAATGTGCTACACACCCAAGTTCCTATGGGATGCCTTCGAGGGTGGTCTGCTAAGGACCATCGTGATGGGGCTGAATATTGGCATCTGCCAACCTGAGGAGAAGGAGAAGAAGAAAGACTGCCTCATCGAGTACCTTATCAGGCACGAGAGGGTAAGTGGTAGATTATATTTTTTGCGTCTCCAGCTTTTGTTTTGATTTAAAAAACTCAATTCCAATAAAAATATTTCACATGAACATACTTGAGCATGTTATGAAACATCTAATGATACTTCTCTGTTTGAATCAGCTGTTTCATATCTGTGACAAAGATTATTAAAAATCTTAGCAGTGCAATTTACTGTTTTCAATTGCGAATTGGAATATTATTGCCATTTCTTTTTAGTTGCTTTGGATATCTATTAGATAAGTTTATTTTTACATGGAAATAGTTTGACTCAAGCTGGTTCAGATCTTTTAAAGTTAAAATACTATAAGAAAAGAATAACCATACTGTGGGATTATTTGAAAGAGAACGGAGAAGATACGGGGTGGGTTTTACTCAGCAAAAATCTCCCACCATATTTTGCTCTACTCAGAGCAGGAGTAGTTATTTGATTATTTCCCACCATCAAAGAAAGAATAATCACTATGCATTAAGCAGAAAAGCGCCTGGAGGTTCTTAGTTCGGTCTGTTATTACCTAAAAAGGGGCCAAATTGCGTCGCTTCATCACATTCATAGGATTTAAAAGGATGCTCGCTGTTAAAGATGCATAGGAGGAAGATTTGCTTTTTGCGGAGAGCTTCTTTACCTTCTGGATGATTCGTACTTTTTCTGTTCGTGAAAATATCAATTTATAGCTAATCCTCCCGTGACCTTTGGAAGACCTTGAACTAGTTCAACGACATAATCGTGATCGCTATATGTAATCAATGTATAGCTGTTGCGCAATAACAAAATACACTCGAGGATCAAAGTACAGGACGACTCCGTTCAAGGGTCTTCACTTAGTAATGGATTCGTACATTTGCATGACTATACATAAAATGTTAGTTACGCAACGTAGTGTCTTCCTTGTAAGACTAACTGTGGTTTTGGGGTATGAATCAGAATATGCTACAAATGGCTACAAGGGAATCAGTTCCGCAAAGCTTTGTAAAAAGACAGCTGATGTAAAACCTCAAATACTTTTGTAATCAGAAGATAATCCAACTGACTATAATCTTTTGAACGATTGGACAAGAGATATTGCTATAGTACTTTGTCAAGCCGTTTGCAATTAACACTAGCGTTTCTCTCTTTACTGCTTACAGCATATTGCTTTTCATTTAATACAAAAGAATGCTGATCAACTGTCACGCTGTCACCAACTCCACTTTCTTCCATATCTCCATCTCTCTCCATATACAACTTGGTATTCGTAACTCTTTTAGTGGAATGCGTTTCAATTGTCTTTCTTTAGCTATCCAACGTTGCATAAATGCAATTTTTGCGTTTAATTTATTTCAATGACAGTCGATTCCAAGGACACTAAGTCAAAAAATCACAACTCAAAGTCACAGTTCCAAATCCGATTAATATTCACGACCGAGTTCTACTCGCCTCTGGGAACCGAACCTTATTCCTGCCGCTCCGTGGTCAGTGTACACAATGCATTCTCGGGTTACTTCTAATTGGCATGCGAAGAGCGAGCGATGCGCGTAAGTCGCGAGGGACTTTCTTGTGGATGGCCACAGGACTTCAGGTGTAAGGAATCCACTATATCACATACCAACAATTGAAGTCGCACAAAGAGTTTCTTTAGGTATGGAGTCCTAAAACCGCCTTTGAGTCCTCCAAAAGCTCCACCCTCCATAAATAATATTGCAGATGAACTGTCTTCTGGTTCTGGTTTTATTTTAAATTTGTATCTCGTGTATTGTTTTTATCTTTATCTACTTTACTATATTTTTTATCTTGTATGCCAATTGCTGTCCTATGTTAAGATCCTTCATCCATATTACATTTTTCAACAGCGAGTCCAACAAAGCGGTATATGGTGCTGTCTTCTTTAACATTAACTACAAGAATAGATCTTCAATCAGCTTAGTTAAGCAGCTACAGTATGTTAGTTAAATACACAAAGTTAATGCACACACGATGTTCATGGCCACCCTGCGTCTAACGGCAGTGAATTAGCTATTCAAGAGGCGTCAGTCATTGCTCAATAAGATTTTTTACCACACATTATGAATTTGCAACTTTTTCTCATTGTAGAAATATGCAAAAATAAGATACCGTGTCGCATACAAAATCGCATTTGTTTTCCAAGATATTTTTAACCGTTGCGATAAATCAATTTATTATTATTATTATTATCATCATTCTCCTCGACGGTGCCGCAAGGTTTCTTCGTCCATCTGTAGGTATTTATCGTCATAACTGAAGACACTTACCCCCATTTACTTTCTATCGCCTTCCTAACAAATAATTTTTACTGTTTTTTTTTATTCCAGAGATTTCCCTTAAATTCGTCTAGACAAGTCGTTAAATTACTCATCTCTCACCTTTGTTATTTCGTATATATCTACTTTAATTCAATTAGATACGATATGCTAATGATCTTTACCTAGATCAAGCCTTAAATGTTTACATATCTGTTAACGGTGACCATTTTTATTTCCTTGTACCTTGTAGATCTGGTCAGTTGTGTCAAGTTTTCAATTCACATTGTTCCGGACTGTTGATTAGTAACTGTTACGTCTTCATCTTCAGTTCTGGATTCTGATTTATTAGACCTAATGTTTTTTGGAAAATATAACCAAGGTTTTGAGATGTTTGATTGCAATAATTATAGTTTGAATGTGTCATCATAAATCTTTTTACTTTCCTAAGTACTAACAAAGAACTAGATTGTTAAGTATGTAAAAGATAGTTTTACATTATCATTTCCCTAGCATCTTCCTGACAACTTACATAACATGTTATTTCAATTTACAACTCAGTTTTTCTTACCTTTTACAACAATCTAATTTCTTCGCCTGTTACTTACCCTATTGTGGAGTTCTTGTCGCTTTCTTGTCTGCAATGGACCGTGTCGTGCCTTCAGATCGTGACAGTCGATCAGGCCAGCGACAAACCGATTCAACCAATTTTTTTCTATGCGGTCATTGGCCATACCTCGTTCATTGCTCGTCGTTACGCAATCTTTACCTTCACTGTGTTTCAAACATTGATGGCCGTGTTCTTAGTAATAGATTATAAGTTCATGTGAGGCCAGTAATGGATGGTCAAGAGTTTTTTTGCGTTCGATACCATCTCCGAAGTTACTTTTCCGGTTTAGAGTCGTGTACTTAGTTATTAAAGCGTTTAGTTTGTTGCAGTCTTGTCGTATTATATTTGTGAAGTTCGGAAGCTTATAATAAAATTATATGTACCTAATTATTGTCTAGATTTATATTTATCGCTGCTTTTCTGCTAGTTTACTAGTTGTCTCTAAGAGAAAATGCCAAGGTGTTTAAATATCTGATGTGCTTAATTTTATTAAAAAATTAACCTGGCCAATTTAACATCGCTTTGTTAATTCATGAATCCCCAAGCGACCACCGGTGGCCGCGCATCTATTGTCTTACTATTGTGTCTCTAATTGACGGTATCTGAAGGGTTAAATGAACATAGGTTTTATTGGTACCATTTCCTGTTACTAGTAATTGGTAGTATTAAAGCCTGACTAATAAGGTTTCATAGAAATTATTTGATTTGAATGGCTTCGAGGCCATTTTCGCAGAATTAATTGACACAAAATCACATTCAGTAGAGACTGGACCCAATGACGAAGCTGTATCGGTAATATTTTCGAAAGAATTGAAATGGTAACAGGAAAGGTTTTGCAATTTTGTGGTAAAACACGTGGGTTGTTTTATATTGTAGCCTTTGTTTTTTCGGCTTTTATGTATGTTAACTTCTAGGTATGCGTGCTCGTTGCTTAACATCAAATGACATAGTAGTCAAACACGAGCTCTCAATAATAATATTAAAATTATAATTCTAAGGATGTACTTTCTTATAATTAATCTATTTCTATATTTACTATCCCTTTTAATGCACAAGTTTCACGGCCACCCTTAATTTTATTTCAATATCTTCCCCCATTAAAACTCAAATAAAACAAAACCATACAAGAGCAGTATTTAAACCGGTGTAGGTGTCAAGTGCGACCGCTTCCTGTCATCTGGCGGATGTTCTCGCCTTGCACAGGTCACAGGTGTGGTTGCGGTCCGATTGTTGGCTCACTGCTGCCAATAATGTCGTTTGCTTACACCTTATACTTGGGTAGCTCGTAGTTGACTGTCAACACGTTTACTTGGCTACTGTCTTTTGTAGCACTGTTAACTTGTTTGTGTTTTTCGTCACTTTAGCTTGTATCGCGTTCTGTTTTGGTGTTAGCTTCTTTTGATTCGGTTTTTGGGAACTTGCAGTTGTTAGTAAACGTACCAGTTGGTGTTTTATCTGTTTCATTATTATTGTATTCAAGTTTTTAATTCATCTTAAAAGTTCATTGTAAGTTTAACTTGACACTTTTTTCGTAAACTGTGTCTTTTAGGTTAAAGAGTATTACGAAAATACTCTTAAACGACCATTACCTCTTCTTTGACTAGAAGTTGAACTTTCCTTCAGCTAGCTATGGGAGCAATTCCTAACTTACAATCTTGAAACCACCTATCACTTTGTGATTGGTATCTAGGCAATAAAACGGAAGCCTAACAACCTCGATAAGTCTTTTGAAATAAATTACATTGCTTTAAATTGAAACACATTATTAATTTTATTTCCCGGAACTCTTTTATTAAGCAAATTAAAAATACCTGCATGAAGTTTAAGGACTTGTTTACGATGTTAATCAGCAAAAGGTAGCCAGAGCTACTTAATAAGTTTTATTTATCCAGTACGTAGTCATAAGCCAGACTCACAGGGGAAAATCCAAATTCAAAACTATATTTGCATATAAAACTGAAGGTATAGTTACATCATATCCCACATGTTGTGACTCACTTGGCTACTATTATAATAAATTCACAGAATCCAACGGTGCCTTCATATTTTTCTGTTAATATTATCCTTTCTGAATTCTGACTTCAAGCACGTACGCACGTTGCTATTTTTTGGCTTGTACGCCTTTGGCCTTACGGAGGCTTATAGCCTTGTACAGAATTTTTAAGTTTGATCTCTAAAATCCGTGCATCCGAGATGTTTCAGAGATTTAACGGTAGATCCAATTAGTATGTAATGTTACTGAATGGCTTGAGGAAGCTTTAGGGATACAGTATTTATTTCCTAGTAAGAAAGGAGCTTATCCCCATAACCTGTACCGTAATCATATACCAATATAGATAGTGCTTTCTGTATAATTACAAGGAGCTCTCTCTCTTCCCATGACCTTCACTAGGGCATCGGTTTACCTTGCACAAGGCCTTTTAACGCTGTGTCTTCCGGTACGCGATCGCCAATATCGAATCTTTCGGTCTCATCGACGATCCTGTCCACTGCCAATTCTTGCATACCTTCGACTTATCAGAAAACATTTGATCTGCACTGCTATGTTTCCTAGACATATTTCTATTGAAAACTATGTAAGTCTGTATCTTGTGGATGAATCTTAAGAGAAGGTCTCCCTTATGATACCGAGATACAGTCTTCAACGATGACATTCTACTAGGAATGCGATATTCTCAATTTATTTTTTTGCTAGCAAATGCTGAGCAAAGACCTCTCTCTATTTCTTCCATTTCTCGTAAGCCCTCGCTTCGTCCTTGTAGTTCTGGTGAAATCGGTCCGATCCCGTCATATCCATCGTGGTCTTATATTTTTTATTTAATCTCCTTTACTAAAGTAGCTTATCTGTTTTGTATTATACGTATACGGAAAAACCGTAATTACTTAAACAGATGTTTAAATTAGCATACTATGTCAATTGAGACTAATTCCTTCGCACAATATTCAACATCTACATACGAATATTTATATTCTCGTAATTCGATGACGAATGCTTAAACCAATCTTGTACATACATTTAAGTAATTTTTATTGTTTCCTTGAAGTATTTTTTTCTATAATTTCGTCATAATCTTAGCATTAATTTAGACTTGTGCAACCTTGCTCAGTGTTTTCAGGTTGATTTTTTGTTGAAGCTTGCTTTACGGATGGGTTATATTTAAATCTTAGTATGTACTTATCTTTTGTTTTATTTTTTGGCATAAAATCACCTTTAGGGTGATTTTCCAGATATGTGCTATGCTACTTAGCTGTGGTTGCGTTTGATATCTACTAATCATATTCATTGGTGCACATAGATTAGTAGTACTGGTGGAAACGGATTCAATTGTGACATGTTGTTTTATGTGGAAGTATGCGTGCTATGATGGTCGCGAGTGGTGTAGCTGTATGTCGCTTCCCTATTATCGATACATCGCATAACTAGCTGCATTTTCCCAGCCAGCGCAGCTACTTTGCGGCAGCGTATCTTCATAGCACGTCTTATTCGCACCGCCACATATCTTAGTATTGCAGCATAGCTGCTTAGCACATCTGTGGTGGAAAAGCAGTCTTAGCATCCTGTAATGTGAAACGCTTGTAGTTTTTACAGTATTTTAATAACTCAAATACCTTTTTATCTTCATAAGATCATCATGCTTCTCTCGGCAATTTATTTTGAGATTAGAGTCACACATTGTCTACCATACTCATATCTTGCAAATTGATTCGCATCGCACATTGTATGATCATTTGGACCGAGCTTGGTCGCAGGTATCGCATGAAAGTTTGTGTGGTACTGTAGCTCATCAGCTGTAGTCGGCCGTTTCTACTCTCATAATCATCGACACTGACATAGAAACTCATCTGGAACATATTATTATGAGTATGCAGGTAATAATTAAGATTGTAGCTCTAACTTGAAGTGTGGGGCTCATGGGATCTAGTGTTTATATAAGAAGATATTATGATGTCGACACAACGTTTGAACACTTACATTTACTTTACAATACTTTATATTTACGGTACTCCTGGTACATCATCTATACACTCGGTCAGTCACTGATCAAAACAATGCAATTCTTCTTCTATCAAATTTAAATTTTGCACACAAGTCTTAAAAAAATATATTCGTCTAATCGGTCTCCATAATAGTAGCTATGGAATGGAACGTTTTATTTCCCCTTCCCTTCGATATCGCAGTAGCTTATGGAATTTAGCAAACTCGAAAGAATTTAATTAATTAATTAGAATTTTAAATTAAGATGAATATGATTTTACACA
This sequence comes from Mythimna lalbum, assembly GCA_949319445.1. Classification (NCBI taxonomy): domain Eukaryota; kingdom Metazoa; phylum Arthropoda; class Insecta; order Lepidoptera; family Noctuidae; genus Mythimna; species Mythimna lalbum. The sequence goes on from OX439346.1 coordinate 23,813,065, forward strand.
TCGAAGGTATGTTATTGAACTCTTCCGAAATGGCTTGACTGATTTTTATGAATTTTTGTTAGTGATTTTGTTAACATATACCTAATATGTGGTAGGTAGGTCTGAGAAAGGTCATAGGTTACTGTTTAAAGCTACATTAGACTGACGCATACGTAGACCACGCCTGATTTGATTTGTGAGAACGACGTCGCGTAGCGTGGATCTAGTGTTGCTCTACAAGTCTAGTTTCAATATAAAATGTATGGAGCCCGACGCGCCCAGATTGGCATACGTGAACCACGTGTGCCCTATGTACTTCTACAATTACCCTTTTACACCCAACCACCATATTTTTATTATATGAAAGAACAACGCTTTTTAACTCAGCTAGTAGTATTTTATAATCTCCAACGACGGAATTTAAATCACGCATTCTTTTCATGTGTAGATCGTTTAATAGATAGGTGGGCATTTGTGTGGGATATAAATATGTATTTAAGTAAGATATAAATAAACCTGTGCAGTGGAGTATGAAGATTTCATTCACCAATTACATAAACGTATAGCTATTATGTACGTACTCTGAATGAATGTTTCCCACAATGAATGCCATGTTATTGTGCTAAAATTACCTTTACTACTTGTATTTACATGTGAAATTATCTTTTAACTAGTTTTTGCCGAAGGCTTTGCCCTCCTAAAATTTAAATTATTTTAAACGAAATATATTATCTCTATGGATAAAAAAAAGTATCCTATATCTTATTCCAAGACTTGGCATATCCATGTACCAAATTTAATCCGAATCTGTTCAGCCGATTTAGCATAAACAAGTAACAAACATAACACATAAGTACCTTTTTTATTATTGATCGAGATCGATCGAGGGTCGCGTTTGACTGCCGTCTCATCTGATAGTAAGCGATGATGTGGTCGACGATGGAGCACGCTTGCCTAAAAGTAACTTATTCACTCTCGACTTGAAAGTTGTAGTAGTAGTTGTAGCCATAAACTACCCCTTAACCCTTCAGATACCGTCAATTAGAGACACAATAGTAAGACAATAGATGCGCGGCCACCGGTGGTCGCTTGGGGATTCATGAATTAAAGTAGAGGTATACCTACCCCTAGTTTAAGAGACTTACTGCATAGAATTTGCAAACTATAATGTATTTTTGAAACCTAAATACTCAAACCTTGTATGTCTCCCTGTGTAAACTATTACCTCTATACTACTCTGTCAAGAAAGTACCGGGAAAAGATCAATAATACACAAAATGTCTGTTATTCATCCAAATTTATTTTATCACCTTCAAAGTATGCTCCTTTAGAAACGATACACTTGCGCCAACGAATAATCCATTCATCAAAACATTTTTTAAGCGCTGCTTCCTGAATTGAGTTCAGTTCTCGCCGCGAATTCTCCTTTATGTCTTCTATCGATTGAAAACGGGTGCCACGAAGTGGTAATTTGAGTTTAGGAAAAAGAAAAAAGTCAGCAGGAGCCATATCTAGTGAATATGGTGGTTGCTAGATGGTATTTGTTGAGTGTTTGGTCAAAAATTCGTTCACAATGATAGCCTTGTGCGAAGGCGCATTGTCGTGGTGCAAAATCCAAGAATTTTCTTTCCACAAATCTGGCCTTTTTCGTCAAATTTGCTCTCTTAAACGCCGCATAACGCTCAAATAATATTCTTTATTTACCGTTAGACCTTCCGGTAAGAATTCAGAGTGCACACCACCGCGATAGTCAAAGAAAACAGTCAACATGACTTTGACTTTTGATCGACTATGGCGTGGTTTTTTCGGTTTCGGATCAGTTGGAAGGCGCCACTCCGAAGTTTGTTGACTAGTTTGCATGTCAAACTCGTAAACCCACGTCTCGTCACCAGTAACAATACGTTTCATGAATGTTGGGTCCGAACTGACTCGTTCTAGCATGTCCTCAGCGACTTTCATGCGATTGAGTTTTTGGAGAAAATTCAGATCTTTTGGGACTAGCCGAGCAGCAACATGTTTCATACCCAAATGATTAGTTAAAATGGTACAGATCGACTCGTGAGATACAGAAAGTTCGGCGGCTATCTCTCTCAGAGTTGAATGGGGATTTTCAGTCACTATTTCTTCACTTTTGCGATGTTAACTTCAGTTGCAGACGTTGACGGCCTACCAGAGCGAGGCAAATCTTCCATCACATCTCGACCGCTTTTGAACGCTTTGAACCACTCATAAGCACGAGTTTTTGATAAAGTCGATTCACCGTAAGCCTTCTGTAACATTTTCAGTACACGAAATTCCATTGGCGATGCAAAATTTAAGACAAACTCTTTGTTCGATATTTTTGTCCATTATGAAATTCGCAATACACACTATATATGATATTACTAAAACCAGCACTGTATTTAATATAAATAACAGATGCAACTCAAACTCCGCGCCAAAATGGAAAACAGTTGTGCCAATCTAACAACTACAAAAAAAAACAAAAATTTGAATTTGGAACCATAAACAAATCATCCATTCCCGATACTTTTTTGACTGAATGTAATATTAGTTTAAGAAAAATCGTCAGTCATCTATTTGCCAGTTAAAATTTCTAAGAACAAGTTAAACTGTCAACGTGTCCAGCCATCATTATTATTACTTAACCAAATCAGTAGCTGTGTTCACAGCTCCAAAGCACTTTCCAATAGCAACTCGTTTTTTTGGTTGCCGTCAACCGCGACTGGTCTGGCGACACTTTTTGTGCTAACGGTACTTGAAGCCGGCTACTGCGGGACGCGACGATAATTTATAATGCGCAGGAGTCGGTGCGAGTTCATGGAGGCCCTTTTGGTACAAGATATGAACCCACTTGTCAGGCCTGATGTGTTTTTAAAGAGCTTTGCTGCACATGTTTTTCATGAGATGGTATTTTTGTTTAAGAGGGCCCTCTCGATCCGTTTATCTCGCTGGGCCTGCGTGGTGGATTATGGCCCATTACCTCTCCTAGAGAGGCCTGAGTCCCAGCAATGGGAACATTGAAAGGCTGACTATATATTTAAATATATATTATCGTTATCGTGAGCACGGTTTAAAAGCTTGTTGTTTCATCCACTGCCATTCATCGCAGTGTTTGATAGTGGCAACGCGAAAAAAAGAGATAACGCCTCAACGCTCTGTTGTGGTATTTTCGGCATTCATTTGAATATTTCATAAAACTAGTTCCGGGAAATACGTGTCTTTTAAATAAAATATTATATTAAAAGTTATCGTCATTCAGAATCTCGATTAAATGTAAGGTTTCTTATATATTCTCTTTATTTTTTATTTTATGAGTTCGCGTAAAATAGCAGATTTTCAGTTTTTGGTTAGGTAAAAGAACTGGATTAGTTGAAAACATTAATTCAAATTTTGATTTCAACAGAAACCTAGATAATATTCACAAGATATCTGTGTCTCTAAAATATCTAGAGAAAGATTTGGAATAACGTCATAATTATGTAAAAGCGCTTGTATGGATATGTAGTATCTCAGTTTGGGCACTCTTAAGTGCTGTAGAGAGGAGATTCTTCATCTAACAGTAGTTTTCGGTGGGTTATCCAACATCATAAGGTCATAGACTTTTATGACAAATTGGAAGTTCCATAAAAGTAAGCCACAAAAGTCGTTATGTTTTAGCGTCTATCTCTTAGTGCGAAATATGAATCATGCTAATGACGGTGAAAACAATTAATTAAATCCGTAAAGAACTTATTTACGTCATTATGTATCCTTTTAAAACCACAATTCAATTAAAACAAGTTGTACCGCAAAACCTATATTGTGCACCCTGTAACTACCTAACCTTATACCTATATACTACTATATGATGTAAGCTGTGGATGTAAGTATGACATAATTACAAATTCATCTCATCACTCTTAATAATATTATTGTACATCATACTTAATATTATTTTGACTGGCCTGTTGGTCTAGTGGTCAGTGGCCCTGACTGCTATGCCAGAGGTCGTGGGTTCGATTCCCACCCAGGAAAATGTTTGTATGATGAGCATAATCATTTGTTCTGTGTCTGGGTGTAATCTATATATATAAAAATGACCCCCGTTTTCCGTTGTCATGACTTGGCATGAAAACGGCTTGACCGATTTGGCTGATTTTTTTTTTGTTGTGATTGTTATTGTGAGAAGGTTCTTATGGAAAAAAAAATAGGGTAGTGTAGGGTAGAGTAGGGTAGGGTAGGGTAGAGTAGGGTAGAGTAGTAGGGTAGAGTAGGGTAGAGTAGGGTAGAGTAGGGTAGAGTAGGGTAGAGTAGGGTAGAGTAGGGTAGAGTAGGGTAGAGTAGGGTAGAGTAGGGTAGAGTAGGGTAGAGTAGGGTAGAGTAGGGTAGAGTAGGGTAGAGTAGGGTAGAGTAGGGTAGAGTAGGGTAGAGTAGGGTAGAGTAGGGTAGAGTAGGGTAGAGTAGGGTAGAGTAGGGTAGAGTAGGGTAGAGTAGGGTAGAGTAGGGTAGAGTAAGGTAGAGTAGGGTAGAGTTGGGTATAGTAGGGTGGAGTAGGGAAGAGCGGGAGCGAAGCCGCGCGGGCAAAGCTAGTCTATATTATAAAAATGAGCTCCGTTTTCCGTCGTCACGACATGGCATGAAAACGGCTTGACCGATTTGGCTGATTTTTTTTTTGTTGTGATTGTTATCGTGAGGACAAGGTACTTATGAAAAAAAAAATAGGGTAGTGTAGGGTAGGGTAGAGTAGGGTGGGGTAGGGTAGGGTAGAGTAGGGTAGAGTAGGGTAGAGTAGTGTAGAGTAGGGTAGAGTAGGGTAGAGTAGGGTAGAGTAGAGTAGAGTAGGGTAGAGTAGGGTATAGTAGTGTGGAGTAGAGACGAGCGGGAGCGAAGCCGCGCGGGCAAAAGCTAGTTTAACTATAATATGTATGTATTTCCCAATCCCTGAATGTACTAGTCTGAATGCAAAAAAGTTTTTTTATCGATAGAAAGCTGATTTATTCCTGAATGTCATAGGCTATATTTTATGTACGCGGGCGAAGCTGCGAGTAAAAGCTAGTAGATAATATAACTCGTTTTTTTTATTACTTATTCATATAGTTTTAAATTACGTCATGTCCTAAAAGGGACTACGATTGTCAGATGTCATTGCAAGTGCACGCTCGCCTTGACACGGTCACCAGATGGCCCTAAAAAATGGTTCACTCACAACTGGCATAGTTAGGTTAGTAGGACAATCTAGCTTGTAAGATTTATGTGTATTGAAAGGTTAAAAGGGACTGTACATGGCGACATTATTTTTTTATTATTATTGCTACGAGTATAGATAGACTTGCGCTTCACTAATATTTCACCTGGTGGTAAGCGATAAGTGTCTATCACTCTTGTTTAAGATATCTTTGCCTGCTGCGGTCTTCCCGTCCGATTATAATTTGGGTGTCTTCAAGGCTAGAGTGAATAGGCTCTTAATAAACTAGTGCGCCTAACCATCAGAGATTGTATCACTGCTTACCATCAGGTGGAATCGCAGTCAAGCACTAGTTTATATCATTTAAAAAGAAAGAAAAAATCTAGTTTGTAGCTCTCGAAAACACGTACTCCAGCAGGGAATTCTTATTCTACTTCTTATCTGTCTAACTACTCATAATTAATGTGTTCCCAAAACGTTTTGTGCGTTTGGGTGGGATGTCAACCATGTACTGGTGGCGCATCGCCGTACGTCTAGCGGTCCGGATGGACGGAAAGAATAATGGCACGGGCTACTATATCCACTAGAACTCGTACATAACGTTCATTATACGCGGTTAGAACCCGTATGATCGCCGCATAGCAACCTGCTGTAGTTTGGCATGCAGGCATGTTTACCGGTGCCGATACGCTCCGTGCCCGTGTATGGCACGCGACGATGCCAATGTTCTAGTGGGCAGTGTCGAAATTTTTATTACCTACAATTACAGATTTTTTTCACCAAATACGTTTTAAGCACGGTCATGGTGTGATGCCGTTTATTGGATCAACTCCTTAAACGGTAAAGGTGAAATGGTCAATGAACTTGATTTTTTGCAAAAATACGTCTCATTCATAATGTAGCGACATCTATGACGCTACATAAAAACTACAAAAAATACGAGTTACTTTGCAAGAAACTAAGTACATCTGCATACGCTCTACATACATTAGCGAGTGTTGTAAATTTGGACGCACTCCTCACTGCGTATTATGGTATAGTCGAATGCCATATTCGGTACGGAATTATTTTTTGGGGCAACTCAACAGAAAAAGAAACTGCATTTAAGGCACAAAAGCGATGTATACGTTCTATTTTTAAATTGCAAAGTACCGATAGCTGCGTGCCATACTTCAAACAATATAAGTTGTTAACCCTACCATGCCTGTATATTTTAGAAATGGCAATATTTGTTAAATTAAACCCGGATCGCTTCGCGCGAATGTCTGATGTATTCCCACGGAATAGGCGTGACAAAAGTAAGCTGTGTATCCATAGTGCTAAAACAACACTGATGCGCAAGAGTGTCTGCTGCATGGCACCGGTTATATATAATAAAATACCCAGTAGTTGGAAAGACTATAGCGTGTCATTATTTAAAAAAAAACTGAGGAACTTTTTAGTTGATAAAGTGTACTATAGTGTTGCGGATTTTTTATTGGAAAAAGACATAAATTGACAACTTTTATTTTGTATTTAATTAACAAGTAACAATGTGATATTGATTATGTTATTGACTGATTATTATTAGAATTATATTATTTATTGAATGTTTAGAGTAGCCATGACATTTAATTATTTGACTATTGAGCTAAATTTATTTTATTTATTGTATTGATTGGTAATTAAATAGTTTCGTTTAATTGATTATAAAAAAAAACATTTACCTGCATAATTGTGTGGGGTTAAATTTTTTTTTTTTTAATGTACTTTTGCATGCCTTGCTATTGGCAAAATATGGCTTGTTCTCATCACTAAAACACTGTATCACCATCACTTGTACCCATATTTGCGAAATAAAAATTATTATTATTATTATTATTCCATTTATTCATTTTATATACATATTTATCACATTTTTAAATATTTTTTAAAAAAGACAACGTAAAAAAAAAAAACATTTAAAAATATAAAAAATAGTAGCCCACCGGCATCGGGAACAGGGTCCAAGCTACCGGTGGTCAGGGCTCCTGAGAGAGGAACCTCCGGACAATACGCGCCGTGTCCAGAAGCACTGCCTTCTGAATCAAGCCCTTGATCCAACTGCCTAACGAGAGCCTTCGTAGATGTTGGTCGAGGCTCTTGGCTATTAAGCCATTGGCCGTCACGACTATCGGCACAATGATTGCTCTATCCACTTCCCACATGTCGACAACCTCGCGAGCCAAGTCAAGATACTTAGTTTGTTTTTCCTTCTCAGCTTTCACGAGGTTCTCGTCATGAGGGACCGCTATATCAACAATCATTGTGCGACGCTCTAGTCGATCTATCACCACTATGTCAGGCTTATTGGCAACAATAGTCCTGTCAGTGATGATAGATCGATCCCAATACAATGTGACACTGCCATTCTCGAGAACTGGGTCGGGCACATACCTATAGTACGGTACTTCTGATTCCACAAGAGAGTACTTCAGAGCAAGTTGCTGATGGATAATCCTGGCTACAAGGTTGTGTCTATGCAAATAGGCTCCGTTAGCTAACTGAGAACACCCAGAAATAATGTGTCGGATTGATTCTCCGGGCCGGTAGCATGCCCGACAGATGTCAACCGTACCGTCCTTCACAATATATTTCCGGTAGTTATTCGTCATCATAACTTCATCCATAATTGCAAAGATAAAACCTTCGGTTTCTCCAAAGAGATCACCAAAGCGCAGCCAGGATACGGACGCTAAAAGATCTACATCGGGCCCATGTAAGGCCCGGTAAAAGCGCCCGTGAAGCTCCTTGCCCTGCCATACTTCCTTGCGTTCATTAGTATCCATTACCATTGGTTTGCGCCAGTTCTCGTTGGCCAAGGAGAGCGGGGTGAGGCCCTTGTCCACTGCCACTACATCTCTGTGCATCCCCACGTCGGTGTCCAGGAAGTATTCCCTGAGACTGCATATCTCACGGTTGTGCAGGGTCTTGGCATTTAAGAAGCCACGACCCCCACACTTCCGCGGGATATACAGCCTCATCACCGATGATCGTGGGTGATGCATCCGATTTGCAGTAAGCAGAGTGCGGACCCTCCTATCCAGGGCGTCGAGTTCCGTCTGAGTCCATTTCAGTATGCCGAAAGAGTACATCAAAACCGGCATGACCCAACCGTTGAAGGCGCGCACCTTGTTCCCGCCTGATAAAAGACTTTTTAGTACTTTATTCAGGCGGCCAAAAAAGCGCTCCCTCAACGATTGTTTCACGTCAGCAGCATTGATGCCCAACGCTTCCGACATACCCAAATACTTATAAGTTTCGGCTGAGCAGAGGGATCTAAGGTGTATGGAATCCGAGAGTTGGGTTCCCACGGATTCCATAATCTCCCCTCGCTTTACATGCATGACTGCACATTTGTCCAAACCAAATTCCATCCTGATGGCACTACTAAAGGTTTCAGTTACCTTCAGTAGCTCCATCAGTAGCAAGTTGTTGGGAGCAAAAAGTTTCAGATCATCCATGTAAAGAAGGTGAGATATAACCTGACCACCTCTTCTCAACCGGTAGCCCAAGCCGGAACCCTCCAGCAGTGTGCTGAGAGGGTTCAAAGCTAGGCAAAACCATAGTGGACTCAGACTGTCGCCCTGGAATATGCCACGCTCGATCCTTATCGGTTCGCTGTTCTCCCGGATTTGTCGACATCCTGGATAGTGAAGGACCGTCCTCCACTGCCCCATACACGACATCAGGAAGGTGCGCAGAGTTGCATCAACTTTATACAACTCCAGCACCCTCATGAGCCATGTATGCGGCACTGAGTCATAGGCCTTCTTATAGTCTATCCAACATGCCGACAAATCTCTTCGAGAACGACGAACCTGTTGGCTAATGGCAGCATCAATGAGGAGCAGCTCCTTAGTACCACGGGACCCGTTCCTACATCCATTCTGAGAGGCAGACATGATGGAATTTGTCTCAATATGACTATTAATTTTGGCTCTCAGTATGGATGTAAGAACCTTATAGACCGTCGGTAAACACGTGATCGGTCTATAATTTTTGGGTTCCGCAGTACTACCCGATTTATGGAGAAGGTGGGTTATTCCTGTCGTTAGGAACTGGGGCAGCGACCCTGACTCTAAGGCAGATTGGAATTGGGATGCCAAGCGAGCGTACGAACTTTGAAACCATTTAAGCCAGAAGTTGTGCAGCCCGTCCGGCCCTGGAGATTTCCAGTTAGGTAACGGACGGACTGCACAAGCTACATCTTGGGGGCTGATGGTAATTGCCCCCATTTCTGGTATAAGATCGCACTCTCGCTCAATCTCCCGAATCCAATCACCCTCAGTGTGATTGACAGGCACCGACCAGATGCTGCGCCAAAATGAATACATGGCATCATCATCCGGTAGGCGCGTATCAATCACACTTTGGTCCGGTCGCTCCCAAGCCCTATAAACCCACCTTTCGTTGCTTTGGAATGTGCGATTCTGGGTGTACCGCTCCACTCGCCGCTTGTACCGTCGAATACGGTTTGCCCATGCATAGACTTTCTGCTTCAGGTAGTCGATACGCTCTGTGATACGGGCTAGATAATCTCGAGGACTAATATCTGTCCCCGAAAACGCCCGCCTCACAAAGCGCATCACTCTAGGGCGAGTGTTGCCCTCCCTGAAGCAGATAAGTTTGCCGACGAGTGCTCTAGCCTCACCGATACGACGCTCAATCCTGCACTGCCAAGCTGGTTTAGCTGGTCGTGTAGCTCTGTCACTATTTGGAATTTTGACGTGAGCTACACGACACGCCGCTGCAGCCGCACAGTACAAGATCGAGTGGGTATCGGTAAGGTCTTCGCTGCTATCAAAACAATTTGATAACTGAGAATCTAGAGCACACACCAACGCCCTATTTTTCCTATGCATAGGCAAACGAGGTAGACGAGGTCTAAGCTCTGGTGGCATAGAGCGGTACTCCCGGAATGCATCCTCCAAAGCGCTCCTCAAACGTGCATTGCACTGGGTACTCACGGATATAGCCCCGTCATCACCATCCTCACCAACGTGGTCGGGTCGCGGTGAAACACTGGGTTGACGTTGCATCGCGGCCGGTGGTGAAACAAGTGAGACACGGCCATTCCGTGATTCTAGGCGCAGTCTATCAAGTACGGCGTCATCCAACATACGGTTACGCTGGATGACCCGCACCTGATCCGATAGTCGTTGGGCCGAAACGTTGACAGCTGGCTCAAGCACCTGAAACAGAGAGAGCATCCGACCACGGTACGCAGTCAAGTTAGTTCCCCCCTCCGTAGCCCCAAAGTATGAGCGCATGACATTTTCATTAATGGATTGTGTCCATCGCATGCGCTGCACACTTCCACCGGCAGCGGGGACCCTATCAGAGGCCGGAGGGCCTCGAAGTCCTAATTAAGTCCTAATTATTATTATTATTATTACGTAATCCTGCATCGCGAAATTTTTAATATCGTACGGATTTCATTACGCATGCAGCAATATAGTAAAACGCGCCCCGCGTGCGTGTTCCACGCATTACAATAAATACTTGTTTGAAATGGACATATGCGGGGGTTTCGCGTGCAGAGCAAACCCGCATGCGTTATGAAATTCGCATGATATTAAAACACCCTTAGGGTGTTCTTAGTGTTCTCCGCGCGAATTTGAACTAATCTAGAAATAGTCTATCGGGCAGTTGGCCAGGACTTGACAAAACATCCGTCTGGTCGGAGGATCCTCCCTTTTCAACAGAGGTTTACGGGGCTTTACTCTCTGTACCGCATATCCCTGAACTGATTTACAACAATACGTACGGAAGTTACTTTAGTTTGAACATTGTGACGTCTCGGTACACATTCTTCCCCCAATTTGAGGGCTCTTCCCTACTTCCTGTTCAAGTTCAAGGAGAATAAACTACTGCAATCCCCGACCCCTGTTATTAGGGATATGAAACATAAGACGCAGAACAAACCTCCAATCAAAATTGCACTTTATCCCTTCAACTTGAGGTGTACTTTCCCTAACTTACAGAAGCTGTGGGGACTACCGACAAATATTTGATTGCCTGGATATGAATTGAAAGATAAATCAAATAATTTCGTGGAATCATTTCCTATCGTAATAAGGTCTCAAATTGCTTACGTTTTACGAAGTCACTTCCTATTTATCCTTTTAAAAGGGATGCCGAAGTTTGAATCTTAGTTTATTGGCCAATTTTTACCACAGTTAAACAAACTTAAGCTTTCTCCTGAAGCTTTTAAAGCTTATTTTGTATTGATAGATTGTAAATTAGCACGCAAAAACTTTGCTGGGGGCTACAACATATGGCGAGCAGATTTACCTCCACAAGTCCAGTTGAGTCCATTGGCATCCGGAGTAATCAAAGAAGTAGGGTTCCTTACGAAAATAAATATGGACATAATGATCAGGAAACAATAGATACAAAGTGATTATTTAGGAGACAATACAAAACACAATAATAATACCGAATGACATGGTAATTGATGTGATGATTATAGTTTTCATAGCAATTTATTATAGATTTATGTACTTACTAGCTGCTGCCTGTGACTTCGCCCGCGTGATGGTTGAAAAATATTCCAAAAGAACATACTCCCGGGTTATAAGGAAGCTATGTATGTGAAAAAAATCATGTATCTACTTCCAGTAGTTTTGACTGTGCGTTGATTTATTTATTTGTTTAATAATTGATGTAAGATGTTCTGATGTGAATATACTTCACATCAGAACGCCTTACAGCAATTACACCAATGGAGCACAATTAGTTCAGAATCTGCTACTTTCTAACATCATGTGCGCCAAAGTGTAGTAGTGACAAAATGAGCGGCGTGATGCGGTGATGGTTCACGTACGCTTGCATACGCAGCATCAGGCCAGTGCTCCTCCAGGATTCCACATGTACCAAATCCCATATCAAACACATTTTTGACATTTAAAAGTTGATTTACATTGAAAAATATGGAAAAAATTTATGTCATCTTGACTATGTAGAGTGGATCTCAGTCTTATTGATATTTTAGTCAGTTTCTCCTTTTATATTTCATCATCATCACCATCATTTCAGCCGATAGATGTCCACTGTTGGACACAGGCCTCTCCCAAGTATCGCCACAATGAACGATCCTGTGCGTCCCGCATCCATCGGATTCCCGCAACCTTCACCAGGTCATCGGTCCACTTTGTAGGAGGCCTTGCGATTTTTATATTTAGTATGGATAAATTACTACTTATGCTTCTAAACTTCCTAGTAATGTATCTAGGAGGACTGGGATAAGTCTATATTGCAGTTTTATTCCAGTCTCAAATATCTATATGTAAAATCTGATTCTCATCAGGATAAATCTCTTCCTCCGATTACTTGAGCAGGTCTTCTCAATATGTTAAATTTTTTGCCTTTTTTATTCGGACTTGTTCATAATGGAGTGTTTTTTTGCCGGGATCGATAGTCAGATGAACGGACAGAGAGATAGATACTTTGTATTAATGACAGCTGATGGAGCAATGACCGCTTTATGTAATATTGCTATGTAGTTTTGGTAATATCCTTGTCATAATTATTGAAAGTTTTTGCCACGTCATGGAGCGTACTTTTTAATTTGATATTTACGCATGTTTGTAAAATAGTTTCAATTATGTGGATGGATCGAGATAGAGAGTGCCAAACATGGATTCCAACCTGCACTGGGTCCGCGTGGTGGATTACGGCCCTTTTCTTGAGAGGAGGTGAGTCCCAGCAGAGGGAACATTAAAAAGGCTGATTGTGCGTATGCTTATGCTATTGGATATGTGGATGGATTGAAAGAGATAAAGAGCGCCAAAGAAAAGATGAACGAATTTGTGTGAGAAGTGATATGAAAGAGGAGGGAGTCAGAGATAGCGTGACTGCTGACAGGATTGCATGGAAGAAAATAAGTATAAAGTATTAAGTGATAAGGGTAAGAAAATATGTTTTTTTTTAGTTTGATAAAACGGATGTGCTTTCTCATAGATTAACTACTTATAAAGAACGTATAGCTAAATGATCTATGCGGAGGAATCGATAGTCAATTGAAGATGTACATCTTACAAAAGCCCTCAAATTTCGCCAATAATGATGACTGAAAACTTATCGATAATTTTTTCAGGTCACTTGCACACTCACAGGTGGATTTGTCATAACAAGCTGTTATCGCTCGGTACAGTACTGATCAAGATCATTGCGAAGATGTTATCTTGTTGGGCTCAGTAGTTCCTATGGCCCCTAACCGACTCCATCTCCATGGTATCATATGATCCATTGCCATCGAAGTTACAAAGGTGTAACTTCGATGTGAATGCTTCGTTCTTGTGTGTGTTATCAGCTCAATCAGGGACTAGGACTGTGACTGTCTCAAAATTTCTAAACACACGTATTTATTTATGTACACGCAAACATTTAAAAATGTAATAAACAAAAACAGATAGAAGAGCTCAAAGGTAATGCAATATGAAATTACTTCCAGTGACAGGAAAGTTTGATGAGAGATTTCAGCCACAGGGTGTACCAGTGATTGTTTTCAATGTGTCAATTTGACTGGCTTGTTGGTCTAGTGGTTAGTGACCCTGACTGCTATGCCGTAGGTCGTGGGTTCGATTCCCACCCAGGACAAATGTTTATGTGATGAGCACGATCATTTGTTTTGTGTCTGGGTGTTTTATATATATTATGTAGGTATGTATTTAGAAATATATAAGTATGTTATCAGTTGTCTAGTACTCATACCACAAGCTCTGCTTAGCTTGGGACTAGACGGTGTTGTGTGATACTCGTAGTTGTGTGAAATAAAAAAAAATGAGTCGGAAAATTAAAAAAAAAACTACATCTTAAAATTAAAAATATTAAAAAAGAACCTTATAAAGCAAGTTTTCTATAGTTGTGCCTTTATCAGCTTGAGTAGCTTGCAGTAAGACTATTGAAGCAAATGCGAAACTGTCGGCACCACTAACTACCACGTTGGTTCACCATGGAAGTTACGAAAGTGTAATGATACTCCTCACTTGATTGTCTCATGTATGTCAACTACCACTCACTGGCAACAATGGGCCACTGATGTGAAACCATAGTGCAGTGCCGACCGATTACTAGAGTTGGGTTACTTGGTACTCGATTGTGTTATTAAATGCCGTGGGGGAACTCACTGGATTGTCTATGTCCGTTGATTTGCTGGAAGAATCGTGTATTTTTTTAATGGTCAGGAGTAAGAATCTTAGTATTTAAAATGAAAACTAGTGTGGCCGAATTGCGCGAGAATATTATCGACAGTTGTATTGTTACACGTACAGTGTTTTGGGAACACATTCCTTATGCGAACAGCTAAGGAGTAGAATTCACTACCGGAGTCTGTGCTTCCCGATAGCTACTAACTGGAGGTCTAAGTACTTCTAGGCAAGCGTCGGCCACATGTGAGAGAGTGGTCAAACGCGAGCCTATCAATAATAATAAATCGTTGTAGCTGTTAGAATCTGGCCTCGGAGCCCCACTAGGGCCGATACCTCCATGGGCTGCGAAAATTGTTCGAATGAGTAACCGCGTGGCCCTAGAACGCAAAGAAACAAGGGTGGGTTTTCTTTAAAGGTTTGATTCGCCTAGAGGTTCTCATTTGATAATTTACCACCGAAAAAATAATGGCGCTTTGTTTTGTTGAAGATAGGTGCTTATTTCATCGTCTTTTCTACAAGAAAGACGTCTACCGTTGGACATAGGCCTCCCCCAAGTGTTGCCATAACGACCGGTCCTGTGCGTCTCCCATCCATCAGGATCCCGTGACCATTACGCTACACTTTGTCGGATGGAAGGCCAGGCTGCGGTGTTTGAGCAGAGAGTAAAGTCCCATATATTTACCTCCGTTGGAAAGGGAGGATTCTTCGACCAGAAGGTTGTTGTGATTGATCAGTCTGTTGTAAATTACCCTGTATACAATGTAATTTAAAAAACAATGGCAACCTCTTAGGACTATATCATAAAAAAAAAATATCATATAGGTAGTTCATCAAATTTTCATACAAAAATAAAAATATTTATTTGAATCGAAGGTTCTAAATATTACGAAGTCTATGTGAAGTAAGCAATAGTACAGTAGTGGGTGGAACAAGGATTGGGCGGCGGGGTGCTTGATGCGCTTGCGTCGCGTCATACAGACGCAGTTAGGTATTATATAGGGAAATGCAGAGTTGAAATATATTAGAAAATACAACGAAATCTTGAAGGTTTGTTTTTGGTAAATGAATTATGTTTTGTAAAAAGTACAAGAGTTATTGTTTATAATGTTAGTAATACAGGACTGCAAGGTTGCTAGTGTTTTACAAATAACCCTGTAAATTTATTTCAATCGCGTAGAGAACTTTGATTGCGCGATGCAAGATTAGTTTTTATGCGACGCCTTATTTGTCGCTACAAATACTATGACTTCAGTCACGTTCCGGTGAATTTTGAAGGCTTCTTCAAATAGTCTCCCGTATACTCGTTTAAATAAATGAATTTGAAATAATTGACGCCACTTGAACCTCGTGTGGCAGGCACGTGGCGGGTCCAGAGGTCATACTTATCAATCAACAGGAGGTACTAGCTTCTTAAAATCGATAACTAGTTGATTATTATTATCGATGCGTACTATTCTGTACCTCTGGCGAGGACTAGCCAGTTTTTTATTAACGGTGGTAGATACATAACTCACCCAATAACTTCTCCCGCTCTGGGTGGAGCGTGAGGGTGTGACCTTTTGCAGATCATGCGTTTGCTTTTAAAAAAATAGCCATGCTGACATGGGGTTCAGGATTGTTTGAAAGACTTACAGTGGTGCTGGAATATAAAAGGCAACAGAAGCAAAAGTTTTATCCCTTCTCGCCCCACGTCGAACAGAAAAAGATATGATCTCCCGCAAAAAAAAAAAAAAAAAAAATGTTAACGTAAAGGCACTTTCAGTCATCATCAACACCTTATCTTCTTTCTAATACCCTAAAATAAAAACACATTTAGACAATGCTATAATTATCTCGGTCAAAACACTGCACAAAAAAATAACTACGAACGCACGTATAATTATACAAAAAAACATTGATTAAGCACCTATCCAGTGGCGGATTAGAGCAAGAGTAGCAAATGCTACAAGCCCGCGCAGTCGGGGGCTCCGCGTTTTCAAAGATCCTGTTTTTAAACGAAAAAAAAAAATCTTGTCAAACTATATAAAATAAAATAAAAATGCCATTTAAGTAGAACTATTACAATTAATTAATTTTAAAATTTACATCATTATTCCATATTCCAGTCAAACTATATAAATATATCCAAATCCAGCTGATTATTCAATATCTTAGATTTTTCTCATTATCATACGTTCCACGTATTTTACCCAATCTTAAAATCCACGGGTTTATTGGTGATTGAGACAAGAATGAGAAGTATTCAATAAGTCAGACACAGGAGCCCCTTGGTTGAGTTTAGTACAGACCCGGCGCTGGCTTAATCCGCCACTGCACCTACCATCATAGAACATACGTGACCTCGACTCGACTAGCTTCACTATTAGTTCCCGTGCACACATAAAAAATGCCAGGTGCTGGCTATTCTCACCCGTGCATCTGTCGAGGCAGCCCCTCTGGCGACCCTTACCGGTGTCACCCTATAAGGGCGATGTTGCTCACTGAACAATACTGCTTAAGGCGGTGAATTTCGCACGAGCAGATATTTTGAAAGGGTATCGGTATGTGTAAAGCTCTTGTAATGCCTATTTAATGCATCCACTACTGGGTTGCAACAGGATACATGGTTAATTGTGTTTAATTTTGTATTAAACAACAAAAAACAATAAAAATAAATCTATTCCTTCGCCCCCACTTTTCATCTGGGCACATCTCACTATCCTTTTTGTACGCACGCACACTAATGGCAGTGACATGGCATCATCATCATCATATCAGCCGAAAGACGTTCACTGCTGGACATAGGCCTCCCCCAAGCGTCGCCACAACGACCGGTCCTGTCCGGTCTAATGTAGTTCTAACTTTAATAGGAACTTAGGAATTGTGTCCGCGACAGTAGCCTATCGGTGACATAATTAAAAATTCTGAAAATGCCCTGTTCCTGACCACTGTTACTGCAGTCATTTTCCAGTACTGCTTGCAAAGTGGCTGAGAAATAGAACACTAATTATCGTTATCTTCCGAAAAAGATACACATTGAAATAAATTAGCAATATTATGCGACTAATACCTTCTTCATAATTCACTGACCTCTCCAAACAGTATTGTCTAACTAATGACAGCTTGGTAGTTGATAGGCAGTTGTCGCAACCATTGGCTCGGCAATGATGCAAGCATGACGCAACTTGATGCAAGGGCTACCGGCTCATGGAGACCGGTGGTACTGCGGACTATAAACACATAGCACGTGGATTGAGCTGTGTCCATTTAAATTACAGCATTAGTTAAGACCTTAACTCGGTTAGTACTTTTATTGTGTGCAGAGCTAAGAGGTAGAATTCCATGTTGAAGTCTGTTTTTTCAATAATAATAATAATAATAATAATAATAATTTAATAATAATTTTATTCAAATAACGTTTACAAAAAATGAACATAAAGCCAATAGTAATTAATAACGTTTTACATACAGTTCAGTGCCTAAAAATATACTAAAACTAAAATATTATTAAAGGTGCAAATAATCGTGATTTGGATATACAATGTTTGTCAGTGGACCACCCGAACTAGGTTAATTTAAACCTGTGTTTCAGGCCATCACTTTACAGTTCAGTTTCAATACGACAGTAAAATTTAAAATTAGAGTAAAACTATTACAAAAATGAATTCTATTTATAACTACGAAAATAAGCTTATGGTACAATAATACCTAAAAACTATGTTTAATAATGTATACAAAATAAACATTAACGAGGGGATTTGAGAACATTATGCTAAAATTTCCAAAAGTTGTTCAGTGTCTGTGTAATTGAGTATCACTAAATATTCTGACAACATCTTACTACATTTTTTATACCTTACACTATAGAAACTTAGTTCTTTGTTAAGCCTATTATATAGGAAAGGTCCTAAAAACACGTAAAAACGCTTAGCAAAGGCATGTCTGGTCTGAGGCTTTATGCAAACCAAGTCCTTCCTTCTCTTGTCGGATGGTAAGGGTTCAAAACGAAGTGAAGTATGCTGGTGTAGTACTATATTTAAGATAAATAATTGCCGCACTGTAAGCACTTTACATGCTGTGTACAGCTGATGCGTAGGAAATCTAAAAGGACGAAAGGTTGCAACCTTGAGAATAGCTCTTTGAGCACGCTCTAACGGGAGTAAAACTGTTTTAGCCGCACCGCCCCAAGAAGTTATGCAATATGTAATGATGGATTGACACAAAGCCAAATAGACCTGTTTAATTAATTTGTAATCGGCTATGTGCCGTAAATTTTTAAAAACATATATTAATTTGCGCACTTTCGTACACAAGAGTTCGATATGTTTACGGAAATTTAGATTTGAGTCAATCGTGACACCTAGATATTTTAAATCGTCAGCTCTGACTAAAGTGGGGCAAGAGCATGCAGTGTCAGCATACGTGCAGTTTATATGTGCGTGAATGTTTAGGTTACTAAGCGGTATGTTAGCATTCCTCATAGTAAATAAAATGTGTTTTGTTTTATCTGCGTTTAGTGTTAAGAGATTATTCTGGAGCCATTTGGATACAATATTAAAACCATTTTGAGCATATTCATACACCTCAACCTTTGATTTACCTGAAAACAATAGAGCTGTGTCATCCGCATATGATATTATAACACCATTTTGGAGCGATAAGCTACATAACTCATTTATGTAGATTAAAAATAATGTGGGCCCCAATATACTACCTTGTGGAATGCCAAAACAGCTATTTTTAAGATCCGTACTGGTATACTGGCCTATTTTTACACATTGATGACGATCGCTGAGATAGTCAGAAAACAGTAATAGTTGTTCACCTCTTATCCCAAGTGTTTCAAGCTTGTGCAAAAGTAAAGAACAAGAAATAGTGTCGAAGGCCTTGGCGAGGTCTAGAAAGATCCCAATTGTGTGCATACCATTATCAAGGTTAGTTGTAATATAGTTAGTCAAATTGTGGACTGCGTGGCTAGTTGATCTTTTTGCCCTAAAACCAAATTGACTATCAGATAGTAGTCTCTTTTCTTCTAAATATTTTATTAATCTATTGTTAATAATTTTTTCTAAAATTTTTGAGATGCCTGTTAAATGTTGTTCAATGTTGTGTTGTTCAATGGTTATAGCCTGGGGATTTCAAGGCAAAAGTGACTATACGGAGTATACACGAACCGAACTCCTGCTTAAATAGCTTCAAGACAAACATAATATACATTCCACAGCACTACATTCATAAACACTACACACCAACATCTACATTTACATTACACATACATATTTTAGATAAAAATCACAACTATAAGCTTGTTATGCCGTCCAGGCGACTGAGGGGTTGTTTTGTTCTTGCACCCAGCTGTTTGCTGGCGTCTTACGCTTTGTGTGCGCCTAGCGCCTAATGAACTGTACTTAGTGTGTGTGGTGCATTGATATACAAAAAACCTAGGTTTTTATAATTCAATGGTGTGGTGTCTAACTTGTGACCTTTTTAAATATTAAAAAAAAAAAAATTTTGGTAAAATCTTTTGGAATCCATTGAGTTACTGATTCTAAACAAACTATATTCAGGTTTTGCGTAAACTAAAAATAATGTTGTATACATATTTCATGTTGAACCTACTAGAATTTAGATGTTGTTTGCCTGACAATAGACTTATTTCAAAGCGTAATCATAAAATTGGGGTGGACGCCACGTGCTTTGTACATGAATTGAATAGCATAAACTCTGTTTTTTGTACACGAAAAAATTGTAAGGAACATTAAAGCGTTTTTGGAAGGCATAATTATGCTGGCTAGGGTCGACCAGTGTACACTGGTATAGCCACAGTGAAATATTTTCCGATTTGTTCTACAACGAGTGTCGCCGCTTGTCTCCCACCCTTTAACTCCACTACAGGCAATAAACCAATACGAACGCGCATTACGCAACTAACAGACCACGCACACTTAGATCGCAAGTTTGCTATTGGTTGTTGAACTATGAGCAATGGCCTATTTTGTGGCACGCTTGCCACGCCCACTAGGCCATTTTAATCGCTTTCATCTGTTCTGTGAGTGTACCATTTCATTATGTGTTTTTTTTATTAATTAATGTCAGTTTCGTAATGATTCACATGCCTCTAAAATATTTCAACCAGTGTGGGCTGCAAAATAGTTCGAAAGAGTTTTTTTTTAATATTCCACAACTATCGCACGACGCCGTCTAGTCCCAAGCTAAGCAGAGCTTGTGTTATGGGTACTGGACCACTGATATACATACTCATATATTACTAAATACATACATATTATAGATAAATTACACCCAGACACAGAACAAATGATTATGCTCATCACACAAACATTTTTCTGGGTGGGAATCGAACCCACGACCTCCGGCATAGCAGTCGGGGCCACTAACCAATAGACCAACAGGCCACTCAGTTACCACGAACCTCGCAAAGGGTTCCTAATTGTATACGCATACTGTGCGTATTAGTCAGTAAAAGTCTAACACTTCCTCTCCTTCCACCTAGAGCACAAAATAAAAATGAATATTTCTAACAACTAGGTAATTAGGGAATGCAAATCTCGCGAGATTGGGGCTTGAGCGAGATCTCGCGAGATTGGCAGTTTTGTGTGTTTTTTTTATTCAAATATGTACAATATTTGAATAAACAAGAAAAAAATAAATAAAAAAGATAAGTATTATAAGATAACCATAGGCGCGGGCTTGCGGATGGCGAGCAATGGGTAGTTTGCTGTCGAACCGACTGGTAACTGTCCGGACCGAGCCCAAGTCGTCGACGGCGCGCACTGGGTCGAAGCCTACTGGGGCTAGATAGATAGATAGATAAATTCTTTATTGTACACCAAAAATAAAAAAATTACACAGAAACTTAAAATGTTCCAAATCGTAGCTCAGCCCCGGTATGAAAGGCACGAAAGCAGTAATAGTCTGACACTATTTTCCGCTCCGTCCAAGGGCGGGAGATGTCATTTGGATGATTTTTACCCAAAAAAAAAAATTATAAGATAAACATTTATTTTCACGAATTTTTTCAATACATTTTTTGCATCAAACATTGTTTGACGTATCTGTCTATAATTTTTTAACGTCCGTGTCAATCCGCGCTTCGAATAAGACGTTTTTATGCTTGAGTACAATCTCGTTAATCTCGCGAGATTTCGCGAGATCTCGCCCTTTTTTCGTCCGAGATCAATCTCGCTACAAAAGGCCAAGATCTCGCGAGATCGAGATTGCATTCCCTATGTAACAAAGAACTCTGTAAACTCGACAAGGATCTTTGCACCTCAGTATCAATGAATATACCAAGTCGGTATTTTAATGACCGTCAGTATATTATAGTTTGTCTATGTATATTGACATTAACAGTTAGATCAGCAAGCTATATTTACTTAGCTTACCTTGACACATCACAAATGGGATGGCAGAATATTCATGACTTCCGACTCAATGCATAACATACCTTTTGTTTGAGTATAAATAAATATGGACAACTTGAGGTGTCATCATACATAATATTATAGAGACGAAAGTTTGTGAGTGGGTATGTGTGTGTGTTTGTTTGTTACTTGAATCTTTAACGGCTCAACGGATTTCGATATTAGACCATGTCCTGGAAGAACACTTAGGATACTTTTTTTAGTGTAAGGTTGGGACAATTTGTGTATCTATTTGAACGACACGACAGGATGCATGTCTATGTCCTTTTTTCGTGGGAAATTAACAATTGACTCCTCTCAGTCTTAGCGAAGCGAGAGGAAGTGTCAGGCTTGTATTGACTAAAATCCACCTGTGTATCGTGAGTTGTCCATTGCTTTCCAGGGCCACGGTAACTTTTTCGAACAGCGAGGAA
Organism: Mythimna lalbum; assembly: GCA_949319445.1. NCBI lineage: Eukaryota > Metazoa > Arthropoda > Insecta > Lepidoptera > Noctuidae > Mythimna > Mythimna lalbum. Next base: position 23,835,218 of record OX439346.1, read on the forward strand.
CTACTTAGTCCTGGTGTATATGTTCCTTTAGAATAACTTCCGAGTTTTATGCAGACAAATCCGCTAGTAGAAGCTAGTGATTTATAAATGGAATCAAAGCCATTAAATTAGTAAACATTACTAAATTAGTCGAGTTTTTGCCATGGGGTAAAACAAAGAGCAGCTCAATGTCAAAGATGAATAATTACTGTTGTCAGTAATCATGTTTCCGATTCAATGATTGATCAGTAGCCATCGATGGGGTCGTCTAGTACTCCGCAGTTCTAGTAATTGTATTTAATAATCGTTTATGGCGTACTTAAGTAATTAAAAAGTAAACTTTATTGTTTTAAATTTAGCATAATAGCAAAGCGCGCCTTTCAAAGTTCCCACTTCTGGGACTCAGGCCTCCTTTATAAGAGAGGAATGGGCCGTAATCCACCACGCCCAATGCGGGCCCGATACAATACAAACTCCATAAGAAAAAGCCGGGCAAGTACAAGTTGCACTGAGGTACTCCTTACAAGCTTACCCTATAAAAACAGTTCAATTTCCGAATTGAGTTACGAAGATTTTTCTGAATCGCAAAAAGCTTTTTTTTGACGTAACCCCAAATTTACTGTTTTCAGTTTTTTTCCTATACCTACTTGTGCTATGAGACTTTGCTTCATGCCAAGGATGAATTGTGATTCCCTTGAGAGCGTCCAATTTTTTTTGCGGCATAAACGGCCATATCTTGTTTTTTCGTTAACTTACAAGTTTGATTTTTTCACAGCTTCAAGGGACCGAAGACCTGAGTATATGGGTTTAATTTTAACTCGATACCTCCAGGCGTTCTCGAGATAAATGTTCTTGACAAACAGACAGACGGACAACAATGTGATCCTATAAGGGCTCCGTTTTTTCCTGTTGAGGTACAAAACACTAAAAATGGCGCATTAATATAACTCAAAACATGAAAAAAAAAAACAGATATACGGGTATGTTTGGCATAACTAGCCTTTTCACGATAGTAACTAGAGCATGGAACCTCGATGAAAAAATATATAAATACTAGCTTCTACCAGCGGCTTCACCCGCGTGGAACTGCTACTTCCTCATATCGTGGAACTGCTATAGCCTCATACTATATTATAGCCTACAGGTTCTTCTGATGTTGAAGGTATATTATTGAGAAATTTTCCTTTATAGGTAATATTAGTACGATTACTAAATAAGCCTTGTTTTCCTGATTCAGAATATGTAAATAATTCAATTTTGCCTAAAAGGGCAGATGTGCCATTTGCCATCATTTTGGCATTTTGGCTTTTGGCGATAGAATATCACGCTCTGCTTACTTCAGTCCATCCAAAGGTTGTCTGCAAGAAATTGCCCTGTGCGACAAGACAGCCCTTTGTACACTTATTTTTAATAATATTTATTCTGTATTTTTTGTTAATGTGGTGTACAATAACGATCTATTTACTGCAGTACTTTTGAGCATTATAAAACTTGCGATTAGTTCCTATAGTCCTCTTAAACTAAATTTATGCCGTATATTGACGTGAGTGTGTAGCTTTTCCCCGCAGCTTCGCTCGCGTTAAATTCGGGGTAACCCGGTTCCCCTGGGAAGTGGGGGGTTTAGAAAGAGACAAAAAGTAGCCTATGTCACTCTCCATCTCTTCAACTATCTCCTCTTAAAAAATCACGTCAATTCGTCGCTCCGTTTCGCCGTGAAGGACGGACAAACAGACTCACACACTTTCCCATTTATAATATTAGTATGGATGTTAGTGTACTGTTCGTTGTTGTATAAGTGTAATTATATATATTATGTATTGTGTATCTGTATTTTATGTATTTATATGAAGAATTGTATTAATATGTAACGGATAATATTGCACCTACCACGATTTATTGGCTCTGCATCACCCAAAGGTTGACTGGTAGAGAATGCCTTTAGAGAAGGCATTAAGTCCGCCTTTGTACTCTTTTGTGCATGAAGTATAAAATAAATAAATAAACATTCCACACCAACCACAATCGCCATCTGCCACATTCCGTTTTCCTTCGAACCTTATCACAAGTATCAATACAACAAAGAGCTATTTCATCAGCTCACAGCTCTATCTGGGCTAATATCTCCAATAACTACTCAGCATTCATCAGGAGTCAATAGGCTAAGAGATAATCATAACGAGTCATGTGACAAGGTCCGTTTGTGTGTATGAGGCGGTTGATAACCCAAACACATGATAGTACCACCCGCGTGGCAGACCATGAATACTTCTTTGATTTCATATGGTGCAAAACGGTTTGTACAGGAAGAAGAGATTAGGCATAGTTAGTAAGTGACAATGCTTTTTATGTGTTTGAAGGCAGGAAGGAACGAGGAAGTAAGATAAGTATGTATAATGGGTACTATAGTACAATATTTTGTGCTAAAGACCGTTATTTATTATTTAGCACAAATACCTATTGTACGTTATATTTTGTGTTAAATATAACGTACACACGCACAGGATCGATCGTTGTAGCGACGCTTGGGGGTGGCCTATGTCCAACACTATGACGATTGACTAATACGTATATCAGCGAAATGATGATGATGATAAATAGGTAACACTAAAATCCTTTTCTGAAAACTGCATCAATAATACTCATAAAATGATCAAATCAAATGAAATAAAAAAAGACGTGTGGCACTCGGAGACTGCCGCGGTAAAGCTATTGCATAGCATTTTTTATCAACTTATTTGTGATTGAAGTTGACAAGTTGCCATGACAACTATTTAGTGGGGGGTGTTAGGTTTTTTTCGTTACGGAATTTCTGGATTCGGTCTCCACGTTCAAGGCCCGCGATAGAAGTTATACAATAGCTTAATTTTTTTTTTTTTTTAAATGCAAATACAACTTAATATGATTAAGATAATGTCCATATTTATACGTCCTTCTTCCTAAAGATCAACATTTTGAACTTCAACTCAGAAATACTGCAATTGGTATAATTGAAATTTATTTCCATTATTTATTCAGGCTTTGAATTTAACATTATGTAGTTCTGTGACACACATAAAATGTTTGCTGAGGTTATTTTAGGTTACCTACAAACTCAGGTGACAAAGAATCCTAAAATAATAACTTACCTATCCAAATGACACAGTTTCGCGAGGAAAACAACAACCTTTTACAGTCAATAACCACAATAAATAAGTTAGCATTTACAAGGAAAATTACCGTTACCTATATTTCAGGAGCAGTAGTGTCCCGATAGTAACGGTTTCGACTTAAAAGTTGTACTTTATGGGTTTGAACTCAGCCAGACAGACACTATACTTTTTGTAATTTATATTATCAGCACTGCTTTCAAAACGGTGTAGCTACTATCGCTATAGAAACGTGTGTTTGTGCAGTGACAACCCTTTGGTAACGGCCTCGAAGAGTTTTTGTCGTGAGTTTAAACGCAGCCAATTGCATTGCTTTTTGTGATTTATTTCATCACAACTACTCTCAAAACAGCATATTAGACATCAGACATGCGACATTCACTAACATGCACTGGGCCTGCGTGGTGGATTTCAGCCCATTCCCTCTCCTAGAGAAGAGGCTGAGTTTCAGCAGTGGGAACATTAAAAAGGCTGATGATGATGATCCAGCAGCGGGAACCAAATAAAGCTGATAATGCTTGCTATACTTATAATATTTCTAGGTTAATACCGCCATCGGTCAATAGTCCGCTAATATCTACTCGAGATAAACTAACATAATGATGTACATGTACTCGTTTTCAAGAGCCTGTTATATCAAAAAAAACTTTTTACAAAAAAAATATAACCGACTTCAATGATAAAAAACACTGAAAAGTATCAAATAACTTTAATTTTGGAAGTCGGTGTTTCTATAATAGTTTAGTCTCTTCGTTATTTAACACCGACTTCCAAAATTAAAGTTATTTGATACTTTTCAGTGTTTTTTATCATTGAAGTCGGTTATATTTTTTTTGTAAAAAGTTTTTTTTATTTTACACTTTTTAGTTATGGTACCACCACTAAAAAGTACCCCTCAGTCAAACTTAAATACCTTATAATCAGAGCGCATCTCATAACGGTTCTAATAATCCCAAACACGGTTAAATTACATTAATTTACCTTTCGGCTTCATCATCAGATCAGTTCGATATATCCTCTCCTCCTCTTCTTTCAAACAGTCATTAGACTATATGCTGGAGAGGGAAAGGATATATCGAACTGATCTGATGATGAAGCCGAAAGGTATGTAAATCTTTCAATCAGTCATTAGACTAGATGCTGATAATCCCGGCTGTAGCATCAGGCCAAATTTATGTCAACATTGCAATGAACTTAAAATTTAGTCCTGTTTAAAATGAGCCCAAACACGACTACGGTGCTGTAATTTCAAGGTTTGTACTTTTCCTGATACTCATGGCTTCAGCATCAGGTCTCTATGTACTTCGGTGTTCTTTACTAGCAGTGCGTTTATCCACACATCGAGCCGTTTTCAATGAGCCTAAACTCGATATATCTGCTGTTTGTTGTCGAGGACTTAGGTACTCTGCAGACTATCCTGACTGCAGCATCAGGTCATGACTTGATGATCATGAGACCAAATGTGGCAAATGCCCTATCAAACATCAAAACAATTTACTAAAACAGTCCTTGCCTGTTCGAGTAACTTCTTACTGTTAAGGAGTTGTACCTTCCATCATCAGCCCAGCTACCTGAGATGGTGACGACCATACGCAAATACACAAGATACTTCATAAAATATGCGTAAATCAATAAGTGAGCCTATAAAATTTGAAGGTTGCCCTCGATTTCTCCAAGATCCCATCATCAGATCCTAATTTGGTGATAATGGGACCACTTCAGAACTATGTACTTTCGAACAAAAAAAGAATTTTGAAAATCCGTCCACATTTGGGGGAGTATTCGACGAACAAACATACAAAAAAAAAAACCTACCTCCTTCTTTTTGGGAAGTCGGTAAAAAGTGGTTGAGTGTTTTAAGAGATTATGTCACACAAAAATGTTAATAAAACATTTAGAGAAATATGTGGAGTCATTATGTGATGAGATTAGTAGGTATGAGGTTGAAATGCAATAGCAGGCTGGGGAACTTGATTTGACCCGTGATCTACTGTTTACTGACTAGACTCTGTGAGATCTACTAATTACAAAATCAATTTCACAATCAGAGTAAGAAAGCGAGCGAGTTGAAAAGTTTTAGAACAACCCTTCGAAGAAAAAAATAAAAAATAATATTAATAAAAGTAAAAAAACTTTGTGGAAATGTGATAAAAAATCGGCAACAAAGATGAAAGCGAGCTCAAAAATTTCAGCAACTTGCCTCAATGCGTTTGCTTTTGGCAAACATGAAGTTATAATGGATGACAAGTTAATAGAATGTAGTAGGGCCGATATTAATAATATAGCTAGCTTTCTACCGCCTTAGGCCATAGTCTTCTTGCCGAAAAGTAAATACGCTACAACTTTTTATTATTATTGATATGCTCGCGTTTGAACACTCTCTCACCTGATAAGCGGTAAGCAATGATATGGTCGACGATGGAGTACGTTTGCCTAGAAGTAACCTATTCACTCTTGATTTAAAGACTCCTAAGTTGTAGCTAACAGGAAACACAGACTCCAGCAAGGAGTTTCACTCTTTAACTGTACCCACAATGTGCTCCCAAAACTGACCGGATTAACAGCCGAGATTAGTCGATTGCGATGGAGCAGCCATCCATGACCTATAGGTACTTCACGAGTCTGTAGTCAATGTTGGATTGAATACTGAGTGTTATACATATATTGCGCCAAGCCACATTAGAATTCATCAGCGCCTTCCTGTCTGCTGTACCGATCAAGTGGGATCGCCAATTCGTCTACGATGCACTGTTTGCCCTTTTGACCGTTCATTTTATAGTAAGCCTTCTTGAGAAAACATCGTTGTATATCTCTCAAAAGTTTTTCATCATTTTGACAGAAAACAATGGTTACCAACCATTGCTAAGGCCCGAAACGGCTGGGTGGATGTGTTTTTTTTGACATTTTATTCAGCTCTGTGTTAGACTTATCTGGATCTTAAACATTGACCATAGTTTTAAGCTCAGACTAGTGAATTACGTAGAAGTTTATTATTTGATCTAGCTAGTCCGTCTCTTTATAAAATTACTGGCTGATACCACTGGCTTCACCCACCTGACGGAGAAAATTACCCCAAGTTATACCAGGACATGATCTACTCGTGTGCCAAATTTATTCTAAATCCCTTCAACAATTGCAGCGTGAAGGAATCACAAAAATAAGCACACATACTCACAAACTTTCGCCTTTATAATATTACCGTGATTATAGCATAATGTGATGATTGAGGACCTGTTAGAAAAGTCCATTACCAAGCCCTTTAATATTCAACTGTTCTCCATAAAATCCTCATTAAGTTAGTACATAGCGTACAATTGTCGCCCGGAGACAGCTCCATCTTCATTAAACGGTTGTTCACTCGTCAGGAATTTTAATATGGCCGACCACCGACGCCTTTATGCCTTCATACACTAAGATATCTCATGTCGAGTGCTGAGATTTTTTTAAGTTAGTAATTTTTATTGAAAACGCCTTGAGGAATGCTTTTAATGTAGCTTAAGGAGTGGTTGTTTGGAAAGTTAAAAGTAAAAAAAAGAGTGAAAATCATTTATTTGTGATTCGCACAGGATTAAATAACAGTCAAATAAAAATGCGATATTTTTAATCAAAATAGCAGTCAAAATTAATAGAGGCATTTCGCTAGCGCATGTCAATACCTCATCTATTTTTTACTTTAACAACACTATTGTCGGTAAAGGGTCACTGCATAGTTGGCCCATTGATTGACTGCTGCGTAGCGTACAGTTCGATTCCCGCACAGACAGCTGAGATTTGTATGGCCTGCAAATAGATGTGTCCAGTCTGGGTTTTTGTTTTGAAACACAAGAGTATGTTCACAGTGAGTTTACATGATGCAGTAGTTATTCTTAGTGTGAGGCAACGTTAGATAAAACTTAGTGAATAGGCTTAATAGACTAGTGCGCCTCGCCATCAGTGATTGCATGACTGCTTACCATCAGGCGGGATCGCAGTCAAGCACTATTATATCAATTAGAAAAAAAAACTTTATCTTTAGCCCAAGGACTACTGTGTTTTGATTTTGGCTTGTAATACAAGTATTCAAAAATTCAAATATATTAATGAGATTTGACCTTAATACCATATCTGTATTTCCGTATTTTGAGTTTTAGCTTGGTCATTATTCGATGGTCATGTATCTGGTTTTACAATGTAGTTAGTATAACACTAAAGAAGTAAAGACCGACACAACAATGGGCTATTTGAGTGGATGTGGAGCATTCTGGTGTTTTGATTCCAATGGCTAAGTGGTCGTTGTCGGTGCCACTTCCGGAGTAACGTGAACCAATTCATGGACATCGTCAATACCTGTGCGGACACGGTATGTTCGAATTTGTTTGGTCATTATAATAATCATACTCGTAAAGTTATATAACACGTCAGACAAATCAATATCTATGGGAAAAAGCGTATTGTATTTTTGATGTCGCCTTTTGTAAAACAACGTCCATTGCTGTTAATTTTACAAAATCTTGACATTTAGTCGAAACCAATGCATTCATCTATTTATCTACTAAAAAGTTAAACTACGTTTACCTTAGCAAAACCGTAAGTTATTACTATAAATATCCGGTTATTACATAAGTATATAGGTAAAAGACCTATAATTATTCCACGCGAACTCCGCGTGCTGATGTTGCCATACGTAAAATCCTAAGCGATTTTTTTATTATTGTAAATCGTCTATTGATTTCTCTTGCTCTTGCAAGAGGGCCAGTTAGACTTTTACTGACTAAACCCACACCTATGATCCTTCAGTTGTCCTTAGCGTTCGAGGACCATGGGTAACCTTCTCAGAAATCGACTCCTGGCTCTAGTAGGCTTCGGTTCTGCTGGGCACCTACGGTTTTGGTGACATCTCTTTGAGGCGCGCGTGGGACACTACAAGCTGTCGACGACTCGGGCTCGGTTCGAACGGTTGGAAGGTGGAAGCTAGTTGGGAAAAGGCTAAGGACATGGTGTCTGAGTCCTAGATCCATGAACTTCTACTTACCATGCTAATCTCTTGTATTATTCTATAAAAAAATCTACAACACCATTATCTCTTTACAGACGCACAAACTGTACGCGCTGCGGTACTGGGGCTGCGAGCTGCTGTGCCTGATCAACATCGTGCTGCAGCTGTGGATGATGGACAGCTTCTTCAACGGGGAGTTCTTCTCGTACGGCACCAGGGTGCTGGGCTACAGCGAGGTGCCGCAGGAAGAGAGGTATGTTGGTGGAGCTGGTTTGATATGCGGTTTATGAACGAATTGTATTATCGGTGGAAGCGTTTGGTGGCTTAAAAAAATGCACTGGATATGTATTATTTTCAGTATCAGAAAGCATCTATAAACTATACGTGTTTAGGGTTCTGTAATCTAAGTGTAAATATGGAACCCTTTTGCTAAGACCGTCTATCTTTCAACAGGTTATATAACCAGGGTATCTCATGAACCGTGATAGCCCGACAGTTGAAATTTTCACAGATGATTTATTTCTGTGGCCGTTATTACAAAATACTAAAAAAAAATTGTGTAAAAAAAAGTTGTACCCTACCCCTCGTGCGCGTGAGTTTGATTCGCACTGGGCTAGCTTTTTTAGTATTTCTGCACACCTAGTAGTTTATTAAATAAACCCTTTGATGATTAGCGTTTACTGCTGCTTATCAAAGGCCAACCATACCTAAGACTACTCTTAAACAATCTACGTTGTTTTGAGTTGTTTTTACGTTAACGTGATCGAAACGTTTGCCGCGTTTGGCTCTCTGATTGGTAAAGAGCTTGGAATGGGCCAATCGGAGCGCCGAATGTCACAAACGTGTCGATTGTGTTAACGTAAAATAAATTCACACTAGGCACTCTGGAAGTTATATCAACTCTCTTATACTTGTAAGTGGTGGTTGTCTACTTAGACAACCACCAACCAGTCTAATCAACTGCTGAAGAATAGCCTCACAGTCTTCTGCTCCTAACTGGTCCTAACTCCAACTCTTTCTCGTTCCAGATATGATCCTATGATCTACATCTTCCCCCGCATCACCAAGTGCACGTTCCACAAGTTCGGTGCATCAGGCAGCATACAGACGCACGACAGCCTCTGCATCCTGCCGTTGAACATCGTCAACGAGAAGACGTACATCTTCTTGTGGTTCTGGTACATTATCCTGGCGATGGTGCTCACTTTGCTGATTATTTACCGGTAAGTTCTTTTTTTGTACAAAAAAGTGGAGATTTTATAAAAACTTCGTGTGGATCGTATGCTTTTAAGGAATTGTGTAGGATGAGCTGGTGGGGTCGAGAAGTTCTCCAATTATGAAATCACCCGACGGAACGAACTCCAGGGATAAAGAGTATCCTATGTGCTGTTCTAGGACCTGGTCTACCAGTGTGCCTTTCACGCAAATCCATTCTGTCGTTCGAGCCTGAAGAAGTAACAAACACACTCGCAAACTTTCGCCTTTATAAAATTAGTGTGATTGTATGCGTCGGCAGTTCTCCCACTCTGGTTGGAGCGAGACGGAATCCCAAACTTTTGCTGAGTAAAACTCAATGATCCGTGGTCAGTTGGCTTTTGCGAGAGCCATGGTATCTTTCGAACTTTAATATTGTTATGTCTAAAGGCAATGTTTTGTAATTGCATATTTTTATAATTGTTGTATTCTATATTATCTTGCTACCAAACTTTGTAACAATTACTTCAGTAACTGCAACTTCCCACAATACTCCCATACTATATGTGGAGGCTTGTAAATGGCTCATCATGATCTATCTTGTCGTTTATCTTGTATTGTTAGCTATAAGCTACCCAAACAAAATAAAATAAATAAATAAAATAAACAATTCGAAGGACTGGGAGCCATCATCCCTAACTCGTGCCGTCGACCGGGGCTTGGTCCTTGCCGGACGGCGAGTTACCTATTGCTCGCCACGTCCACAAGCCTAGAATCTTACGGTGGCCGGAAATTGGCAGGTGACCTGTGTAGCATATTCAGCGCCACTGATTGCGATTTTGATTGTTTGGCGTTGTGCTGTGTCTGTACCGAATAAAATTATATCTATTCTATTCTATTCCATTCCATTCCATTCTATTCTATTCTATTCTATTATATTGTTGAAAACCGTGACTTGTGCTTCACAAATCTCCGCGATTACAGACAGAAATTGAACAAACAATCGGTACATCATAACGCGACATGCCTTATCAGTGTAAACAGCGCCGGGGTACCTGCATAACGAGGCGCCGATAGCGGCAATAGCCTAATTATGATAATGCTATGTGCTTAAGTGCTAGTCGCACTTGATTTGTGTCACATGGATATTTTTGTTTGAGGACTTTGAGATTAATGTGTTGTGGTCAACTTAGTCGCCAATGGAAGGCTGTATTGGGCGATATTCATTTATTTTCATAAGACCTTATTTTTTTTTTGTGGAACATCATCAAATAATCTCTCCCGCTTTAAGTAGAGTAAGAGGGATGTGTTAGATTTTTACTGACTAAAACATATCCGTGTTTCAACAGTTCGGCAAGGTTTTTTTTTTATATCGTGCGGTTTTGATCACGCATGCGGGATTGCCCTGCACGCATAATCCCCGCAAATGTCCTTTTCATACAGGTATTTATAGTAATCTATGTAAAAGACATTTGCGTGGAATACGCATGCGATACTCGCATTTGTCATCCATTGCACACAACGACATTTTTTTGCATGCGGGGCAATTCTGCATGCGTGGTGAAATGCGCACGATATTGAAAACACTGTAAATATTTTGAACAATCTCGCAACCCCAAGAATAACAATATTCTATGATTTCAAAGTCATATTAATACTATCTTTAATAACCCTTGCTTTCTTTCTTCCAGGCTGGTCATAATCTTCGTGCCTTCAGTCCGGCCTCGCCTGCTGCACGCGCGCTCCCGCACCCTCGCCATGGAGACGGCCGTCCTCGTGTCCCGCCGCACCGACATTGGTGATTGGTGGCTGCTGTACATGCTGGCGCGCAACATGGACCCGCTTATATACAGGTATATATAACCTTGGAACTATTCACCAGCCCCACTAGCCAAGTTTCAACCGTTTCTAATCTATTCTCTTGAGACGAACGCCTCGAGTTGGCCACGCCTCCGATTCTTTTGTTCTGACGTCATCTTAACGCTGTCTCGTGGTCAGAGACCATGGGATAAAACTATGATTTCAATTGATTTGGGGACTATGAAAGAAGTTGGTGAGTCGTTGGTGAATGATCTTCTTTAATACATCTGTGGCAAATAAAAAATTGATTTCAGCCTTATGGTTTTTGGCCAGATTTTTTCGGATATAGTTAACAATTTATTATTTGAAAATGTATTCCTAGTGGATACTATGGCGTAAAATTTTTGTAGTTTTGTAACTTAAAAGTGTCTGTGAATTTAACTTTCTAAGCTCCTCTTATAGTTTTAACCTTTATAAAATGTCACTGCTTTATTGAGCATGCTTAACTAACATAACATCTGTGATCTCCAGAGAGCTGATCTCCGAGCTGGCCAAGCGCATGGGCGAGAAGCCGGCGCGAGCGTGACGGCCGCCGCCCAGCGTCGCCGTGCTCGGCGTCTGACACCACCACTACTCCTCGCCACCCATAGCTGCACACCAGGAATCAGCCCGGCTCCCACTTACAGCATACCAACCTCCCGGAAGGACCCCCAGTACACACTCCCATCATTTCTTTAATGGATATCAACCTCCTTGAAGGACCTTTGACAAAGCAATGCCAGATAAAAAAAAAACTTATTTGAATTTAGAATCCAGATAATGATCATGTTTTTGGAATATTAATTCAATTAAACTTTGTTGTGTATTTCAACACAATAAAGTTTAAATTATTATGAGATCATTTTCTTTATGGAATTTTGTATCAAACTGAATAAGATGGTTGGATCAATTTTGAAGATAGAACACTGAATAAGACGGTTAAATCAATTTTGAATATAGAACACTCAATAAGATGTTTGAATCAATTTTGAAGATACAACACTACAGTGCGTTTCACTTAAGACGTTCCTTTGGCGTAATGTTGGCTCCCCTGTCTGTCTACACAAAAAAGAAGGGAAAAAGGAAAGAGTTGCCTACTCTACCAAAATTGTTCCCCGAAATGCTCAACGAAATCGATTTTAACGGTAGTTGCAGCACTTTTTGGAGAATTATGAGAGGAATGGGACTTTATTTAAAAAAAGCAGGTCTAAAAGGACGTTGTTATAGAGAGATACGATATTGTGGCATGGCGTTTTCGGTATTTGAAAGAATTGCAAGACAATCGGAATGGAGCCCAGCGTCCTATACTTTATTCAAAAATAGTAAAAGGAAAAACAAAAAAAAAAAACGCAATTGTTAAAAGTAACGAAATATAAGTTAATCTCCCTATTAAGTAATTTAATTGCTAAAAATATTGCAACTCTGTTTTTCCGAATTGCCAACATTACGGCAAAGGAACGTCTTAAGTGAAACGCACTGTAAATAAGATGGTTGAATCAATTTTAAATATGGAATACAGAAAATATTGACTGGCAATTAATTTAAATAATCTTTGATTTTAAATTCAAATGTAGAACGAGAGAGGCGTTTGAAAATCTCGTTACGCTTATTTTTTAAACTGAATGTGTGCTTTTACGCTGTCAACATTTTTACAGTTACAATGAGTTCCTGTAATTCTTCATGCTTTGGTTGATTCCTAGTAAATAAAGCTTATATAGTTCTCAAGTTTTCCAAGCTCAGAAACAGCCCATTTGTACTTTTATACAAACTTGACCGTTAGTCCAGTAGTTTGGAAATATTGTAAAAACTGAGCTGGTGATGTATTTAAGGTGCTACCTCAAATACATCACCAGTTCATAGAACAAATCATTTTATGGAGGTGCCGGAAATTTTTCTAACACAGATATATTAAATGTAGTATTTTTTCAGCTGTAGTCGACAATCGTCAATTACTTGCCCAATGTCGCTATTAAAAAGTTGTTGCATTCCACGACGACGCATCACATCCCTTATGGCAATTGCATAAGGTTAAAATTGCAATGTTGTCCGTCGTCGCGAAATGGAATAGATTTAGCGTAAAATACTCTACTTAAGGATTCGCAATAGAAGCTAATCGTGAAAATGTAAGTAACGATTCATTTAAAAGGAGTGCCCTCGGTTTCTGGACGGAAATTATTGATATTAAACGTTAATTGATATGTATTGATCGACCGAAATACGATTTGTAGCAAAAGCCGAAACCGTAACGAATATTCGGCCTCTTCAAGTTTCGGCCTTAACCGAAACCAAAGCTGACGTGGTAACAGAAAAACTGACAAGATATAAAAATAACATTACAATAATTTATGTAATTCCTAAGTATATTTCGATTTAGTTATGCTTAATTATGTGGTTATAATTTTCATAAAATTATCATCATCATTTCAACCGAAAAACATCTACTGTTAGATATTTGCCTTCTCTAAGTGTCGCCACAGCGAACAGTTTTGTGTGCTTCGCATCCACCGGATTCCCGCGACTTTTACCAGGTTATCGGTCAATTTTCTGGGAGGTCTTCCAACGCAGCGCATTCCGGTACATGATCGCCTTTCCATTGCCCTTTGGGTTATTTCAGACTTTCTGATTAGGCCATTCATAAACTACAATACACTAAATAATCAAAGATTATCCAAAAATTATAACATACTTAGATGAACGAGACATTTAGTTTTTAGGTCTATATCACAACCGTTAGCTCAGACAAGTTAGTTTCGGTTGAGCCGAATATTCGGCCTATTTGTGGCCGAAACCAGTTGTTTAGCCGAATCTAAATCTTCGGTCGGTCTCTAGTAATATTCAACGACATAAATTATGCTTCACAATTTACCACATTAAATTTGTGATAATTTACGTTCCAGGAACTGAGCTTTTTAAGGCCATAATTTTATTAGCACTATTAGTTTTTAATTTAGAACATTTCAATCAGATTTTCTGCATTGCGACCGGATATTGCTACCAATAGCGTCCGTAAAATTCTAAATATTTAGAATCTCTGCTAGAAATCTGAATTATTTGTATATTTTATAAGCTCACAAATCTATTTCATATTTTTATTTACTTTAATATGATATTAGATGAAAACTGTCCGTTTGAACAACGAAGTATGTACCTATAGTACTAAATCTCGAATATTCTTATAACTTTGGTTGTTTTTAAAAGAATTCTATTATGTAGTCATTATATTAATCACTGCCATTTATGTTCTAAACAAAATGATATGTTTATTTCTGATATGACTTATCTATATTTCTCATCTTGGAAAGGTAGTCCATGACGAAATCATTTTATTGCGTAGCTGCATGTGTATTAAAATAAATAATTAACATCACATATACATCACAGAATGGATAGGTACAGAAGTCAATCTCATGTATGTACTTCTCTTTTTATACCTACGCTAGGCGATCGCGCTGAGGTCAGCGCGTTGCGCCGAACTGTACATACGACCGGGCGATTGAGCCAAGATATCGTGTCCGTGAGCGGTGTCTATGTGTGCGTTGCTTGAGCTCGCTTTGTATGTAGATTGTCTTCTGTACCTATTTTGTGACAGAAGCAAAAATAAAACTTTACTATGGTACCAGACAAATTTGCGATATAGTATATTGACCCATCTATATTTATTTTTATTGACAAACTTAATCTCAAAAACGAAAATCTATCTTTTTTTTATACTGAATTTTTTGTTTGGTTGAACGCGCTAATTTCAGCATCTACTTATTCGAATTGAGATTGCTACTAGCATAGCATAGTCGGCCTTATAATTTTCGCAATGCTGGGACTCGGGCCTCCTCTCTAGACGTCTCTAAGAGGAATTCGCTAGTAATTGAGAACAATATTAACGCTAACAGGGCCTCGAAATATTAAAGATTTAAAAATAAGTGTCTGCAATACACTGTAAAAGACTATCATACTATAATCACATTTATTAACATCTCTGTTACACAATTAAACTAATACATCACAAAACGCACAGGATGTGTGCCAAAATATCTCACAATTAACTTATCTCTCTTTTGGAACCTCAATTTTAGTTCAATTTAAAATTATCTTTAGTTATATTAGATCTGAAAATGTGTAATTGTAATTTTTTTTTTAAATTACTAATGGTTGTAAACAAAACCAAATCTGCTTATTCTATACACTGTTCGCATTAACAATAGAAATTTAAAGAGACCTTTTTTACTGTCTGTTTAACCGATTTTAACTTCTATTTCGTAGGCATAAGGATGGAATTATAAGCAAAAAAGTGTTTATAATACCAACTATTTACTGCAGCTGCCATTTGTCATGCCACCAACGTAATGAAAGTCAAAATCAGTTGAACGGACAGTAATAAAAGGTTGTCATAAATTTCTAATGTTATTTTGAACAGAGTATAATGATCTGAGTAAAAAGACATTTTTACTAAACAGTTTTAATGCATATCATGTAGCTAGTTCTTTTGTAAGTTTATTTTTTACAATTATTTTAATGTTCTCATATACTCTGGCAGTAATTTTTTTAAGTTAACTTAAATGCCATCCATCTTTTGATGGACTGAAATCATTTTTATTCGTATCTCAAAATAATCTGAACCATATCTTAGCACAAATGTTTTTACAATTTTAGTATGGCAACATTTTATTGTATGTATTTTTTGCAATGGCAATTCACTTCGTAATAAGACTTGATTTTTTGCGCCTTTTTATACCTTGTCTCTTGTCGGAGTCTTGGCCCTTTTGGTCCATTATGTATAAAAAAAAAAAATGTATCTGTAGTGACAAGCACTGACACAATCAGATGGACTGGAAATGTATGGCCTTAACTGTAGTGTTGTATGGAATTTATGGACTTGCATGACTATTGTAGTGTTTGACTTGACTAAAAAAAGCGTAAATGTTTTAAATCTCAAAAAGTAAGTGTTGTGTAATGGTAAAGTTTACGGCCTTAGCATTTGGATATTTCCAATTTTATATTTGAATGTAGTCAGTGATATATTGTATTATTTGTGTATTTATACTATATTAGAACTAGTTATACAATTATTTAAGTGAAGCGAAAGAAAAACTTGTAATTTTAGTTTTTTTCTAAAGCGACGGTGCCGCCCTCTCCGCGGCTAGTCTCCAAATCGTAACGAGTGTTGTGATTATCTGACGGTCGGTGTTCATTTTTCTAATAAAATTATAAACTCCGTTATATTGGAGTGTTTTTTAGCATTTTCGCTGTTTTGCGCGTTAAAAGTTGACATTTAGATGAATTGTTATGTTTTAATATTGAAATCATTTTTTACTTGTTGTGGTGAAGACTTCCTCTCGATCAACATTCCTGAATACATGGAGAAATATGACTATATCTTTATATATATTATTCTTCTGTGTGTGTGTTTGTCACCTAACTCCTAAACGTCTTGACCGATTTGAAAGTAATTTTGTATGTATATTTGAGTGTTTGAAAACACAATTGGACCCGGCGGCGCTGCATTCGGGTTTTTAATTTTTCTTTTTCTGATAACGTGCCAGTTTTCGAGCAGGATAATGTCTGCCGAAACCGCTAGTATATTATATATAAAGATGGCGGTTTTTAAATTTTGTCTTCCCTACAAACAAGTTTCCATTTCAACAATATTATAAAATAGTGTTAGTTAATCATTAAATATATAAACCAAAACAGATTCTAAAAGCGTTGCTTCGAATAAAAATATAATATTTATAGAATTTTATTTTCAGACCATACAAATATAAATAAATAACGCAACGCCTAATCACAAAAAGCGCTCAAGAAAAATGCCATAAAATATCACAAATATGTATAAAATTATAAAACTTATATTATTTGTATATTTAGTATACGTAAGAGTAATTATTTTGTCATACGATTTGCGCGTGTGCAAGTTTAAGACAATTTTCCATTTTAGTGACTTTTATATTTTAAAGATAGGTTTTTTAAATGTGTTACACTGGTAGTACGAAAAGATCCTGTCAGTTCGAGATTATAACCTATATGAATGCAGTTAAATTTTCGTTTGACAGAGTGAAATTAGAAAAGATAAATATAACGTACTGCCAATCGGTGTATGACAAGGAATTATTGCAATTAAAGACAGAGTGTAAATAGTGAATTTAATAGTTATACGTATGTTCCTAACAGACGATTATTTTAGATTAATTTTAGGATCTGTTGAAAGAATGGTAAATTATATTTTTTCGCGCCAACATTCGGTTATCACTTAGGTAGCGCGCAAACCTGTCTCTTGTGTCAAATACAAGCTACCGATGAATATTTGAATTCTATAGAACCAGTATGAAATCATCCACTCCCTGCGCATACGGAAACATTTTTGTGTCCAGTTGCTTCCACTTATCACATACTCATGACGATCCAAAAGTGTTCATGTCGGTAAATGGAACAAAAAGTGTTTCAGTTTGCACAGCGCCTAAGACGTCGCTGCGTAGATCTATGGTATTTCTATTTTGACAAAAGACTAACCAGAAATTATAACAAAGCAATATAGCCTTTCAATGGATGCGCGAGTCTTTTTTTATCTTGACATTGATGTGATAAATCTACATCACAATATTTTCACTTTAGTTTTAAATGTAATATTATTTGTAACGATCCAGCATTTATTACATTTAGTTTTAAATTGTGTTATTATTTATGTACTCTGTATGATACGTTCTCGAATTAAGACATTATTTTTAATTAATTAGTTTTTAATTACTATTTTTATTTGTCAGAAAGAAAGTGAAATATATTACATTTTTATATAAAGATTTTTTATTTGATGAAAATTATGAAGGAACAGCAATTTTTTTTCTGAGTTGTTCTTTGTCGTTCATACAAGTTTTTTTTTATTAAATTACGGAAATATTTTTTTTTTTTAATTTCCTTTCTAGTGTTTCCGCGATATTTTTCAATTCGCCTGCAATGAGCAACTTCATCGTAATATACTTCAATAACTAATCAGAAGGCTCATTCTTTAAAAACAAAGCTAAATGATTAAGATATTATGATCATTTTTTTGTATCCCTGTAAACTACAATAGCTTTTATGTAGCTGATAGGGGGACGCGATGTTTCATTTTCAGATGAATTATACAAATATTATTCTATTATATCTCTGTTTTTTAATTTGAAATTCCCAAAGTTCCTAACTAATAACCGAAATCGTTATCAGGGTATAGACAAGCCCTCAAACCTCTAAGCACGCACTGCCCCTGGCCCGAACGTGGCCATGTTCTCGCTAGATGGCGCTGGGCTCAATATTTTTCCCTACTAATATTATAAATGCGAAAGTAACTCTGTCTGTCTATCTGTCTGTTACGCTTTCACGCAAAAAGTATTGAACGGATTTAGATCAAATTTGGTAGGTAGGTAGAAGAGACACTGGAATAACACATAGGCTATCTATAATTCCTGCTGAGCACGGGTCTCTGCCCGCGCGATATAAGCTGTAGTCCACGCGGGCGAAGCCGCGGGCGGAAAGCTAGTTTATTTATAAACCTATACTTATTGTACACCAAGATAACAATTTACAAAAAGGAAATCTTATATAATAAAGAAAAACATACGTGCCTTATCACACTCGACGATTTCTTCCAGGCAACCTGGAACGGAGTCTTCAATTAAGTCTTAGGGATCCAACTATAATAAATAGCCTTTGCCTAACTGTCGTAGGCTTCCTGTCTAACAAGATACAGTATTGTACATGGGCGATGGGTCAGCAGTTAAAAAAAAAAAGATATTTTGGACTGATTACAGACTTCCTGGCTTCTGGCTATACGTAATGACAAAGGTCTAACAGCCGAGACCAACGGCGTGCTTTCCGAGGTACCTATAGATTTGTCTTCATATGAAGACATGAACCCATCCACGTACTGGCCTTGGTAATCGTCGCTTAGTCTTGGTGCTTGTACGTATCCACTAGCTCCTATTTTGAGATGGGAGATCATTTAACGACTTCTGCTCTATAGCAGGAGGATGTCTGACTTTTACTAACTAAAACCATATCTATTTTTCCTTCAGTTGCGTCCAGGCCTACGAGTAACCCTTTTAGAAATCGACCTATGGCGCCAATAGACTTTGACCCTGCAGGACCCCTATGGTTTTGCTTATATCTCTTTGATGTGCGCGAGCTAGTGCTCTGGACGACAGGGCGGCGAGCTACCCATTGCTCGTCGTCCGTAAGCCTTAGTATCTAGGGTAACAAAGTAAATCTACGGTAGCTGGTAATCGGGGTGGGGGTCTTGGCGGCTGGGGCGTGAGGATGTTCGGTCCCTTAAGCGTGTCCTCTAAGAGTGAGTTTCTGAATTGAGGATTTTGATATAAGTAGTTACGTCTCTAACTATAATTTAACCCAAATTTTGACAGGTTTCCTGGCTAAAGTAGAGTTTGAGAAATACTCAACTTCAAATACACCTGCACTTTGAAGGACCTTAAAAACGCCACTAACGCTGCTATAAACGTGACAACTTTTGTGCCCAAAAACAGGAAAAAGAAAACTATCGATTCGAGAAGAAGTATAATCAGAAATCAGGGGTAAAGTCATTTAAATTTTAGTAACAAGAAGTAAAAATACAAAATCGATTTTCAAATTATTTATTCGATATCTCCCATGGTAACTTTCGTCTGTCGTAACATCTCGCTACAAACAATATCTTTTGGCACTATATTTGGCATGGTTCTCTTACGTTGCGGTATCGTGTTGCTGTTACGCCCGTATTCGACGATCTTGTTGCATTACACGTACGTGTAACGTGTTGCAGTAATGCTGATTTAAGATAGCAAGTGTCTTTTGACATTTTACTTAGGGACACACATAGGTAAGAAGAACTTGATAGCTGACCAGGAGGTAATATGTTCCATGTGGTCAAGATAGTTTTAAGTAGGATATTGGTATTTTGTTATATTTATTTGTTTTTGGGATATGCGTCATGTTGGGCGCAAATAAACACTTTTTCTTTCTTTCTTTAACTAAGCAATAGATGTGCATTGTAACATATATGTACTCAAGATTACAAATCATAACCAGATCCAATTTAACATTAGACACTTTAGATAAAAAAATTTACTGGTCTACACAGTCCTCTCGTAACTATTATGTTGATATTGTAATATAATAACATTCTGAAAATCGATCATATTTGAAAAAGAGTAACCATGGAGTTTCTTGCCGGTTCTTCTCCATAGGAAACGACCAATTGGATCCGTGCACTAGCTTCTGACGTTTTATGTCTATTAAGAAATGTCTATGTGAAATAAAATATATTGGTTTTTTTTTAAATGGTATAATTAAGAAGAACCTAACAAGATCCAGGTGAGCCAGGTTTTTTAAAATTCAAACCGAATACGGGCGTTAGGAATTAATTAGTATTATGTATAAATCGTTACACTTTACATCTTACAACCAGACAACCTTTACATTTACAATATTTACGTGTATACTGTGACGTGAACTGTGATCTCCAGAACACATTACCCTCCTTTCAAGGCAGTTGGGTAAACTTGTATTCGCTCTATGAGCTTGAGACTGTTGGAAGTTCCTAGAAAGAAAATATGTGGGTCTATGCAAAGTGATTCTGTCAGCGGTAACGATTGTCAAATAGTTTAAAATGTATGGCATTGATATTTTTCCAATGACTTCTTCCTCTATACAGGGCGGAGCGTTTCAGATTTACTGACTAAAGTCTATTGATAAAAAACCGGAATAACTTTTGACAATCGGCAGATATAGCTGTTTAAATGTCACTTTGTTTAGAATCAGTAATATTATGTCTTTGAGTTATCTGTAGATTATCAAAATCTTCTATAATTTATGTTCTTGGAGATCAAGCAGCCAGTCCAGTGACGCCGACACAATTTTCTAATATCCTCACGAACACAACAATTGTTTGTAACAATAATAATTTTTAGCCTACTTCTGGCAAATAAATTTCTCTAAATAGCGTCATAAGCTTACAAATTCAATGTATTCTATCTCGGAAATAATATTTAATCCAATTATCATCCAATTGAATCCTTCAATAATTGTCATTTCTTTTTTAAATTGTGGATGCTTTGAATCTGCAAACTTACGTCTAAAGTATTGATTGAAGAAATCAAATCCATATTTGGAAAAATACCTACGAAGAAAGAAGATAATCTCCGTGTCAATGACAAAGGTTTCAATATAAAATATAGATTAGATTTCTTCAACCAAAATATCAATAAATTCTCTAATAATAATCGAAGAAATTATATGAATTCAGTCGCTCCATTATAAATCATTAGGTTTACACAACAAATCGTTTGAAATACACATCTTAGAGAACATTTAGATCATTTCTGAGATGTGTTCTGTTGGCAGTGTGGTTATCGTCATAACAATGTTTCATCATTTGAGCGCTAGATACATGTGGCGTTTTTACTTTGTATACGGAGTAATTTTTGGAAATTCGTTTCGCAACTTTGAAAGTTGGAAAATATATTCAAAGTTTATAAATAAGTAATGTTATCCTCAAATGAAACGGCTGTTGAATTTGTGGCGTTTATAACTACTAATTTAGGTATTCGAAACAAAAAGCTCAGCTCTACTTACGTAACGTATCTTTTGACACGCAAAAGCTACATCTGTCAAGTCGCGGTGATCCTGCTCCACGGGTATTTCCTCGATCCTCTAAAGAACTGTTCGTTCCACTAGTAATATCCTCAATTACAACTACACTATAATACTTAATTGCTTGATTAATTATTGCTTTAATTTTTTGGTCTGTCAAATCCTTGGCGAGTGAAATGTGTAAAATTGTATATCGTGTGTGTGTGCTCACCATGTGCTTACCTTCAGTACGTTACAACAGCTAAAGTAGAAAACAAACGAAGCGTCGATTATCAGATTACTACGAGCAGCAAAACTAGGAGTAAAATAGTTCTAAAAAGTATACTAGTACTAACGGGGTAGCCGTCGATGTTAACTATTAGAAGGCCTTCGATAGGATTCGTCCTGAGATCACGTTCTTAAAGATTAAGTACAAACTATTATTGCATGTTTAGAATTGCACTGTTACGATTTCGATTAAAAAGTATCGATAAAAGTAGTCTTTACACTCGTTAGTATTGTCCAGAAGTCGAGAACATGCGTGGGGTACTGCAGGGCGGCCGTTGGGCCCGCGGGCGCTCGGCGCGCGCGCGGCTCACACGGGCGGCAGGTCGCGCTGCAGCGACGTGAGTCACGTGTGGAACACCCACCCCGGCACCGGAGGTCACGCGTCCGGCGCGCCGTGGATGTGGTGCTGGTAGGTGTGGTTCAGCTTGTTCGCGAACTCGTGCATGATGTCCCGAAAGATCACCGAGTCGAGGTTCTCCCCGAGGATGTAGAGGAGGTACCAGTCGCCCATCTTGCTGCGCCGTACGATGGTGTCGACGTTGTCGCGGCGAACGAGTCTGAAGCGCATGCGCATCATGTACACCCGCATGCGCGGCGAGAAGATGATGATGAAGCGGTACACGAGGGTGATGAAGGTGAGGATGCCGAGGATGACGAACCAGAACCACAGGAAGACATAGATCTTCTCGTTGACGACGTTGAGCGGCAGGATGCACAGCGCGTCGTGGCGCTCCACCTCGCCCGACGACCCGAACTTGTTGAACAGTGTGCACTTCACCATCCTGAAATATGCACGTATTTAGTTATTAATAGAAGCTCTCTTTGCTAAGTATTGACAAAAAATATCTACTAGAAGTCTGCTGTACTAATACAGGACAGTTTTACTGCCACTGCAATGGTAAAACCTTTGGTGGTATGCGGAACAGGGTGTAAAGTCCCCCAAACCTCCGATGAAAAGGGAAGATCCTCCGACCAGATGTATGTTTTGTCTAGTCATGGGCAACTGCCCGATAGACGATTTCGGGCTGTTGTATATGTTTGAATCGCGCGGAGAATTCTAATTGCACGATGCAGGATTTCGTAGTTCATATGTGGCGCCATAGATGTCGCTACATACCAAAGAAGATGACGCGGAATAGTGAGTTATCTAACTCATAGATAGGGTAAAACGAGAATATTTGATTAAAATAGCAAATTATCTCATCTCTAAGTTAGAAACTTAATTGTATAAGTAAATACAATTAAGTTTTTTTACATGTAACTACCGTAAATATATATATTTTTTGACCTTATTATCCGATACTGAACTTGAAATCGTAAAAACTGTACGAAACTACCTTTTTTTAAGGTGGGAAATTGTCCAACGACTTCTCCCGCTTTGTGTGGAGCGGGAGGTTTGAATTATATTGACTAAACCCACCCTATGTCCTTCAGTTACCCTTTGCGTTCTAGGACTACCGGTTAGACAGTCCTAGCGGACATGCTGACATCTTTGAGGAGCTAGTGGGTACTACGCGCTGTTGACGACTGGGCTCGGTTCAGCCGATAAACGGACGTGAAGCATTCACTGAACTCTAATGTAGCCTTCCTTACCTTGGAAATATGTAGATCATGGGGTCGATGCGATCCTCTTGATCTGACTCCATGTAGGCGATGACGTCCAGCCCGAAGGTCATGAACTCTCCGTCGAAGAACCGGTTCATCAGGAACATTTGCCCTGGAAACCATGGACATTGTCAATTTATACATGATAAATGTTGATCCAAGAGCAGTGGTGGCCTCGTAGTAACGGCCCCGACTTACGAGTGGCAGATATCGGGTTCAAACCCAGTTAGGTGTAGTACTTTATGTAATTTATTTTATCACCGCTACTCCCAAAACGGTGAAGAAAAAATTGTGATAAAATCGTCCTAGAACCATGAAGAAATATATAAGTATGCTTGTCAGTTGTCCAGTACTCATAGCACAAGCTCAGCTTAGGTTGAGACCAGACGGTATTGTGTGAAATTTGTGATATTAAGTAGGTATCCAATGGTGAGGTTTTAAAACTATTGTGTTTGACTCT
Organism: Mythimna lalbum; assembly: GCA_949319445.1. NCBI lineage: Eukaryota > Metazoa > Arthropoda > Insecta > Lepidoptera > Noctuidae > Mythimna > Mythimna lalbum. The sequence goes on from OX439346.1 coordinate 23,859,294, forward strand.
ACTATCATCCTGATGACAGTGATGCTACAGACAGATACCATAATCTGCCATCACTTACACATTTCCAACCTCGCCTAAGGTATTCGAGAATGCAGGTCAATTATCACGCATGGTAGGACGACCTTTTTTGATTATCCTTGTTAAGTTTCCCTCTGTTATACGATTTTAAAAATCCTGCAGACGGCTAAGGAAACTCATCCAATAAATAAGTACCGACTAGTAAGAGTCGCCATCAAATTCTGTTAAAACTCCAATTAGTGTCTCAAAAATTCAGACTACATGAACTAGTGTTCGCGAGCATGAGGTTCTTTTTTTTAATGTGTCATCAAATGCCTTCTCCCGCTCTAGATGGAGTGAGAGGGAGTGTCAGACTTTTACTTACCCTACCTTCAGTTACCCTTTGCGTTCCAGAGCCACGGTATATATCTTTATATATTTTTTTGTTTATTTTATATTTTATATGTTTGACATTATTTAATCACTTGACATTATATGTAATCATTTTGTTGACAAAGTATAATGTAACATTATGTAATTGACTTGTAAGTATCCCTTACCAATAAACTACTATGACTATGACTATGACTATCCATTTCCAATAATCCTACAGTCCAACGTGAGGTCCTGGGTTCCATTCACGGACGAGCTAAGCCCAGTACTAGGAACTTCTGTATTGTGTGTGCGTTTACAACCACGAGACACCAAAACTTGGTACCTTTACATACAAACATTTTTCCGTGTGGGAATCGAACCCGCGATAGGTAGAGCTAGTTCAGTCGCTGGACCTATTGTATTGTCAAAAAGATAATAATTATGATCTCATGTATGTGAAAATTGTTGTCATAATGAGAATAAAGATATTTAAACAAAACCTCGGCTTTACCCGTCGTCGCTCGGTCGCAGAATAACGCAATTCTATTACTAGTGCACCTCATCATCAACGATTGCATCACTGCTTACCATCAGGTGGGATCGCAGTCAACCACTGGTTTATATCAATAAAAAAAATCGATGCTGTTATATAAGTAAAATGCCAAATGAAACGCAATATGAATTAATCTTACGAATACTGATTAAAAAAAATACCGTAATTAGAGACACAATAAAAAGACAATGAGAGTGTGAACGCCGGCGTTCGTTTGGGGTTTAATGAATTAAAGCACGATGATTATGATGATAATGTGCTGTGTATCTTATTTATGTATGTCGACTTAATTCTAAACTATATAAAAAAAAAGAGTCTACGCATGTTTTTTTTTTATAGCAGAGTTGGGCACAGGTCAACATTCGGGCATAAACCCGCCGCGTGCTGTAAAACTTGGTTTATGCCCGTTTTAATTCAATATGTTATGATTTACAATCGGTGCGGTAGGACCCTGCGCCGTACTGCAAGAAGGAACCAGAAGACTCAGTAGTATTGTGTTCCTTTTTTAAAATATAAAACAATTTAAGACACACGTAAAGTTTCAATTTACGAAAATCGTTTGACCTTAAAGAAATTTAGTTTTTATTCTGTAGTCACATAAGTAACTTGAGGTGTTTTTTTTTTTCTGTCGACGGGGAAAATCATCATTGACGAAACCCGCTCTTGGGTGGAGCGGGAGACAGTGTCAGAGTCTTACTGACTAAAAACTTCGCGCCGTTCCTTCTAGCCTTCATACCGGGGCTCTAGTTTCCTTTCGGATAACCCCGACCCCGGTAGGCTTCGACCCAGATGGGCCCCTCCTTGAGGTGTAGCGAGGACGCAACAGGAGGGGCCAACTGGTTCGAAGCCTACTGGGGCCAGGGTTATCCGAAAGGAAGCTCGAGCCCCGGTATGAAGAGGCTAGAAGGAACAGGGTGGGTTTTTAGTCAGTGAGAGTCTGACACTATCTCCCGCTCCACCCAAGAGCGGGGGGTTGTCTTTGGACGATTTCTCCCACAGAAAAAAAAGGTGTAGCGAGGACTAATTTAGACGTGGGCGCAGGTGCATCAACGAGGCCTTAATTTCATTTTTTTTCAGCGACTATCGCAACACAGTGTTCGATCGCAATTCATTGTCGCTTACTATCAGGTGAAATAGTGCTCAAACGCGAGCCAATATGAGAAAACCCTCGTTCTTAAAAAGGGCCCTTGCTTGTACGAGCCCACTTTGTGTGCGAAGCCGTGAGCGAGAGTCCACTTCGCCTACGGCTAGCTACTCTACCGTAAGCAACATTGAATAGTCTGAACAAATCTAAAGATAAGCACTACGAAACTAAGAAAGCAATAATATAAAAGTAACTCTATATAAAAGGACAAACTGACTGACTAACATATCGACCACTGGGACACGGACAAGCGGAGTACACCTCCAGTGTTAATTGTATCGAAATTTATTATTCGAATTGTCTAGAAATTCTCCAATTAAACGCACACTATGTAGACAAGCATATTATAAATTGGAAGATTATCTCCTTGATAAAAATGCTTGGCTAAATGCCGGTCCTGCTCCACAGCCACATACTTTTGTAGCTACAAGTTAGTCTTTATATATATATTCGAAGAGATGCTGCTGCCCTTTTCGTATTGTTGTTTTCAGTGTTTTATTTGATTTGTTTATTTCAATAGGACTTAGGATTCTTTACATGTTATATCTAAAAATAATAGCATTGTATAATGTAGAAGCACTTTTTTTTACCCTGGAGCATTTTTATTAGGTTACAACTTTTTTTTTTTTTTGACATTGCTAGCATGGCAGTTGAGAGTTTGTCATGCTCACTCAAATGTCTCGCTGTTGGTGGCGCGTGTTATTGGGTCATTCAATTCCCTTCAAAATGGTTGAGCTGAGTGGGGCTGATGATGATGAACGGGTGCCGTCAGGTGAGACTGGTCATCTCTTAGCTGCCAGTGGCTTAATTCAGTTTTTATCTTTTAATATTTTTTTTTATTATTATCTACATTGTGCTCACATAATAGAAGCTTTAAAAATATTAATATGATTTAAAAGAGTGTCCATGGAGTTTCTTGCACGTTCTTCTCCATAGAGATCTACGCTTTGGAACGTGCAATTTAGCTTCACTTCTTTGTTTGACTGACCGACATTTTGACAATTCAAAAGTGCCTGTAATTGGTTTATTTGAAATAAACGTTTTTGATTTGATTTGATTTGATCGTTGGAGTCTTGGTCAGACCGTATACAACGTGTGACGTTAAATGCGCAAAACCTGAAAATAGTTTGATCAGAATGACGAGCAGAATCAATTAATTCATGAATCCCCAAGCGACCACCGGTGGCCGCGCATCTATTGTCTTACTATTGTGTCTCTAATTGACGGTATCTGAAGGGTTAAACCACTTTTTAATGGGTTACATTAAAAAAAAATCTTCATTGAAAATGTCGACCTGTCTATTTATGAATAGGTCAAGCCATCACGTGCGCAAACCCGCCCAAATAGATAAAGAAACACAAATGGTTGTAGTCCAATCAAATTTTCTCATACACGGGATAATAAAAGTTCTTATTTCAATGTTGATATGAATTTTAAATAAACTAAAATTGCACATAAAACCTTAATTTTTTTGAAATTTTTTTTTCACAGAATTAGGTCTTTTAAATTAAAAATCATTTGAGGTGTCTGAGGTTTTGCGCATTTAACGTTAGGTACACGTTGTAGAGAGTAGGTGAATGAAGAATTGAGACAAGATACTTCAGCTAATAGCTTAATCAGGAACACCGCACTCGCACTTGGGGTTGGAACGATAATCCATTATTTTTCCAAAGTATATTTGAAGAGGCATTACTTGGATAATGGCATAATCAAGTTGGTCTTCTGTTCTAAATTTTCCTGTGTCCGGTTGGTTCACGATTCAGATCGTGCGCGCGACAGATGTGCGTCTGATATATCAGTTAGGACATGTTTAGGTTCCGCGCGGGCCACTAGATCCGCGGCTCTTGCCAAAATGCTAACACACGACAATATTGTGGGTATAAATCTGTTCATTGTATTCGCGAGTCACAAAGCTGTCGGCAAATAAACTGCCTCACATAAACATTGCATAGGGACATAAAAATGGCGCCCGGTTTTTTGTGCATTTTATTGATATGTACGGTTATCTAGTTAATCTCTTCTTCCTTATACTTAACTAGTAATACAAGAATATCTGACAAATGCTTGCACTGATCACACAAACAGACAACTCCACTCAAATCTGTGATTATGTTTCCTCAAAAGGCCATCTTAGAGACCAATCGGCATGGATGTCTTAAGACCATTGCATTCTTAGCTGTATGGACTTTGGAAACAAACTCCCATACCGATAGAAATGTTAAAATAGTTGTCCCACGCGTGAATGAAGGCGATTTTGACTGCCGCAACTGCGAGAAGCGTAACTTCTGGCCTTTTAAAATGTGACTTCTTCGATCTCCGGGGAATTTGTTTTATAATGTGTAAGGACGATGTTTCAATCTTTATTTCATCAAAAGGATATAGGAATAGTGTTAGTAAAACAGTAACTTTATCAGCACTTAGCTCCGCTGGCATTTCAATAATTTAGTGAGATATGTTTTAGTGAGATATACCAATATCTCACTTCACTGTCAAGGTAGTCATCCCGCTGTGCTCATGGCCCCACTAGGACGAGATCGCGCACACAGCATTATTTCCCTCGCGGCCTACTTAGTTTTTGTTATTGGAAACGCGACGGGAAGCGAAAGTAAATACTGCTTATAGGTTTAGCATTACAACCACAACTTAAAAAGATGTTGATATTTCCTGACAGATTTTAATGAGCTTTTTGATGCCACCTTATCTGAAAAGCAACTCATTAGGGGTTTAATTATAAAATTTTAAGATTTATATTTCCTGAAAAATGTCCTTTTAATCTATTTGTAACATTAATCTTGGTTAGAACTAGATTTAGGTTTAACGAATTTATTACTCACTAGTTAACCCAGCGTACTTCGTACCGCCTAACAGTTAATTAATATAGTATATATCTTTCGGTATAGTCAACCGATTGCGATGAAACTAAGCCTAAGTAATATCAAGCTACACAAAATTTTGCGCGAACAACTAAAAATTTCTACATATTTATTATACCTATAGATTAAGAACAATAATGAGCTTAACTCAAAATAATAAATGTAACTTACAGCAATCAAGCAATTTTTAGTTAATTTTATCATACTTCAATGTACTTATTTTATTAATTTTGGCTTTTATCTTTTTTATTTCGGCACAGTGAACCGTATTTTTTTTTTAAGGTTTGAATATTTAACAAAATTTATTGAATATTTTAGAAAGATCTTTACACACAGAATATCATAAATAAATAAGATTATTTTCACAATAATTTGGTAATATCAACAAATTAACAACTATCTGTGTTTTAAATTAAAAAATATTTAAATTTCTATTTTTAATGGGAAGTAGCAGGACGTATAACGGTTTGATACCTTTGCTTCTACTTTAACCTGCAAATCTATTAAATATTATTTTTTATTTGTGTTATTTGCGTAAATAATGTTGAATTTAAAATTTGAAGATAATTCTTTAGGTGATTCAATATTTATTATTATTATTCAGCGGCGGTCCGCTGCCAGGTATTGTGATTTAGTTAAAAATTACTTGCGATAGCCTGCTGCCATCTAAATTAAAACTACAATGTATGGCAACTTTGAAAAAAATTCTTCAGTACAAAATGAACAAAAATGCGCCGTAATTTTCAGAGAAACTAAGTATTTCTTCGTAAGTGTATTGAAAAACGTCGTTTGATGCACGTGGAGATTTGTCACTGCATCACTTAGCTCCATCTATTAGGAATTTCGCCTCAGTTGCAATGACAAACTTTCCCTACTTGTATTAAAATGTACTATTTAAATTCCGCATCTATGATGTTAATATTTATCGACTGGGCTTTCAGAAAGCTAAATGCCTTGTGTCTGAAAAAACTTACAGTTTATTTACGAACCTGAAGTAAGTGAAAGTGGCTGGGTGCGATTAGTACGCGTCAGATCTATCCGCCACAACCGAGAGTCCACTTGACAGGTTTCCAAAAGCTTTCAGGACTCAAATTAGGTTAATAAGTATAAATGTTTAGAAACAAGTGGCTTGTATCGATCCCGATTAGTTTTGACTTTTTAAGGGTGTTCTAGTCGGTCATTTTTCCATATAAACCACTGTTTGACAGTGTGATGTCAAAACAAAATATGATATCTGAAATAATATAATAAAGCGGTAAAACTTGTTTTTTTTTTTATGTAGCAGGTAATCTCTGAAAGTACTGGTCCGATTTCTAATTTTTTTTTATCAGTAGAAAATTGCTTTATTCCTTTGTAACATAGGTTATATTTTATGAACGCGGGCGAAGTCGCTGGCAAAAGCTAGTTACAAATAAGTGCACTCGTACAATGGGCGGTCTTATCGCACAGGGCAATTTCTTACAGACAACTTTTGGATGGGCATGTCATTCTTTCCTTAGTATGGCGATTAAAACACTGTTTGACAGTGTGACAGTGAGAGGTGTGGTGGACGAGCGGTAACGGCCCCGACTTACGAGTTTGTAGGTCGAGGGTTCAAACCCAACCAGGCGCACTACTTTATGTAATTTGTTTCATCACCACTGCTCCCAAAACGGTGAAGGAAAACATCGCGAGGAAACCAAACCACTCGGCCACTACTGCCCTAGAAATACTTAAACTGTATACAAATTGAAACTCACCTATAACGTTGATAAGAGCAAGCCCCTCGCAGAGATAGTACCGGTAGGCCCACCAGTTGTGGTACCTGAGGTTCTCCCACAGGTAGTCCAGGATGAGCTTCTTCTTCGTCTTCTTCTCGATCTCGGTGCACACGCCCACGTCCAGGTCCATCATCAGCGCGCGGATCTTGCCTCCCTCCCACGACTTCCACAGCCAACGGGGCGCGTAGAACAACATTGCCTGGAACAAAAATTGTGGGTTTGAATATGACAATAAGTTTATTTGCCTGCTGTGGTCGTCCCGTCCGATCACAATTTAGGTATCTTCAAGGCTGTTCTAGGGTCCAATGACATATCCCGCTCTAGACGGAGCGGGAGGGCGTGTCAGAATTTTCATTTGCCCCTTGCGTACTAGGATTATGGGTTTCCTTTTCCGAAATTCCCCGTGAAGCTAGCTAGCAGGCATCGGCCCTATTGGACCTTTACGGGGTGACATCTCTTTGAAGAGCGCGTGGATCACTACTGTTGACGACTGGGCTCGATCCGGTCAATTACCGAAAGGTGTCTTCAAGGCTAGAGTGAATAGGCCCTTAATAAACTAGTGCGCCTCACCATCAACGATTTCATCACTGATTACCATCAGGTGGGATCGCAGTCTAGCACAAAATTTTATCAATAAAAGAAGTTTTGGTTATAGACTATTTTTTCCCTCCACCTTTAATAACATGGTGTAAAAACTATGGAAATCCATTCAATTACTGATTCTGAACAAACTATATTCAGGTTTCGCATAAACTAAAAATAATGTTATGTTATATCTGTTTGTACTTTACACCCCTGAAATTGATGTTTTTATTACAGATGTGACGAAGTTTGGTCAAGAAGTTTTGGGTTGATTTGTATACAAGTATATATATATTGTTATGATCGTAAAACTTTGGGCCCGGAAATGTAAAGGGAAACGTAACGGAAATCAAACTTTCGGATTGACCTTTTGGTTACGATGTGGACACTACTATTTAGGTACCATGTCTTGTGGATATACTTGAGTTTATCTTAGGATATTATGTTGGTCAGCACGTTAGGCGCAATTTTTCAGCGATTGGTCGCCTTGAATAATAGATATGTATCCTTATTTGAACTAAATCAAATTGAAGTTACGGCCTGCACCTAAGTATACGGAACCCTCAGTGCGCGAGTCCGATTCGCACTGCCCAGTGTTTTTCAAAGAATGCTGTTCTTATCATTCTGTCGACCACTTTCAATTCTAATCAGTAATCTGTTGAATGGTCTCTAAAACCTACCAAACTGCACTAAACCCTAACTGATACCAATTTCACTAATATTCGAACTATCCAACTTATTCTAAACTACCACATTTACAGCGCCATTCAAATCTTTTACAGCCAACTTAATTAACTTAACAACAACTTATTTTAGACTTTATTTTTATGTGGTTAAAGTCTAGAATTTAAAAAGATCTGTGGTAATAAGGCGTGAGTCACAATGGGAGCAATCTTCAAATCTGTGGTAATAAAGTTGTGTATGAAACAGAAAGTGGTAGACGTTTGTATGGCCGTAGTGCAACCTGTATCACGATGTAGCAATGTTTATAGCTGTTGCCAGTGTATAAATGCAATTGCTAAAAACACATATCGGAAGCTAGGCAGGGCTGTCCGGGAGTAAATTTGACTAAGATTAGATAAGGGAAAGATTCTTTAAAGAAATAAAAAAACTTATAGTAAGGGTCGTGTGTAGGTGAGAGGTGGCCGAGTGCTAATGGCTCTGACTTACGAGTGGTAAGTCGCGGGTTTAAACGCTGCCAGGCGCATTACTTTGTGTAATTTATTTCATTACCACTGCTCCAAAATGGTGAGGGAAAACGTCGTCAGGAAACCGGCATGTCCTAGAACCAAAAATTCGAAGACATGTGACATTCACCAACCCACTCTGGGCCCGCGTGGTGGATTACGGCCCATTCCCTCTCCTAGAGAGGAGGCCCGAGTCCTAGTGCGTGTTAGTAATTATACCAAAATATAAGTAGAAAAAACTAAAAGAGGCTTTTATAGTTTTCTTTCCCAAATATTAAGGCAGAAAGAAGTTATCAGAAACTGGCGCAGAACAGAGCCTTACCATGAGCCCTTAACGCGATCCATTTGATGATCTAAATTAAACTGTTAAAGGGATACAGCTACATATAATAACGCGGACCTACATTCACATATTATGCGTTAGATGGACATTTTTTTAATTATTGATAGGCTTGTGTTTGACCATCATCTCACCTAATGGTAAGCGACGATGTGGTCGACGATGGAACACGCTTGCCTAGAAGTAACCTATTAACTCTTGACCTAAAGACCCTCAAATTGTAGCTATCAGGAAACACAGACTCCGGCAGGGAATTCCACTCCTTGGCTGTACGCATAATAAATGTGTTCCCAAAACGCTTAACCCTTATTGCTAAATAAAAGTAAAATACGTAAATAAAAACGTTAAGAGATGGCATTTAAAGGTCAGTTTCACAAAAATCTATCATTATTGTTTTCCCCTTAATTACAATCTTATCATATTAATCAAACATAACAAAACTCTCACTATTGTATAACTTAAATCAATAACTTTCAATCGGCAGCCCTATCCATACGTCATAAATTCATCTGGCTAGACACTATCGTAAATGGTTTATAGCCATCAGATATTATGGCTTTCAGCAGGCCGCGGCTAGATGCGTACACACTGACAGACATCATAATACTGATGGCTTTATATAAATAATAGATTGACGTTTTTGGGGCACGCTACTAGATGGCGTTAGTGGGCGCTCAACTATATGCTATTTATTAGGTTGGTATTGCGGTTTTAGCTGCATTTTGGTGTCACGTAAGCTGTAAATTTAAAGTGTTTCAATACATGGCTTGGAGGGATGCCTTTGCCTTATAGATAATTCAAGGAGTTCGTGTTTTCGGGATTTTTCTTGGAAATAGGTTATTTCCAAGCTGGATTAAGAGGTAGGATATTATTAAGCGGCTACCTAACAGCTCTTTATTTGTAATTTTAAAAAGTGTGGAATGAATAAAGATTTATTATTATTAGTAAGCAGGTAAAGCGTAAAATTGAAAGAATTCACTGTACCTACTAATATAATAAAGAGAAAAGATTTGTATTTTTGTTTGTAGCTAAAGAATAAACTGAACCACTACGTGATCGATTTTAAAGATTTTATAACCAGTCGAATAGTACTTTATCAGTAAGTGACATAGTTTTTTCTCACGCGATGAAAGCGCTGGGAAAAACTAATAACATACCTAAATATTTAGCATACTTAACATATACAAAGTAAAAGTGACTATAAGTGTTGCAACACTTATAGTCTCAGGAGGGGCCCATCTGGGTCGAAGCCTACCGGGGTCGGGGTTATTCGAAAGGAAACTAGAGCCCCGGTATGAAGGCTAGAAGGAACGGCGCGGGGTTTTTAGTCAGTAAGACTCTGACACTGTCTCCCGCTCCACCCAAGAGCGGGTTTCGTCAATGATGATTTTCCCCGTCGACAGAAAAAAAAAACACTTATAGTCTCTTTTACTTTGTCACTTTGTCGCCAACATTACATGCACTGGAAATTAACTGGTTAATTTTATAACAATTTACAAGTCCATGTAATGTTGGCGATTGTTATATTAAATAAATAAATAAGTACAACTGTATACGCAATAAGTACTAATTTCTTAAATAAACAATCGTTTAATTGGCTAAACAGCAGTAGGGTAGCATAAAAGCTAATTAACGGCACCACAAAATCGTGTGATTTGACAAATTTATTCCTTCAAACGAATCCATTGCAGTAATGCCAACCTGCAAACAAGCTGTGAACTGTGCAGCGTGCATAATGTAGAGCTTCGGCTGCAGAGTGCAGGGTGTAACTGCAGACTGCAGGGCGCAGGGTGTCGGCTAGTGGGGTGCACGTACCTCATAAATTGAGTGTTCGATTCGGCTCAGCCGCGGTATTATCTATTCAATGCATGCCTCGAAATAGTGTGGGCATGTGTTCGTAGTCGTTTACACGAGTTTTTTGTCGTTTTGATCTGTTTGTTAGTTTTTAACTTCTAAACTTTAAGTCTTTACTGAATATGTAAAGTGGTACAATTGTTTATCTGTTTACGAATAATATAGGTAATCTCTGGATCGCTGTAAAGAAAATCGTAGAATACTACAGTATCGCTGAGTGACCATGCAACTTTTTAATTCAGAAAATCAACGGTGTTATACCGGCGTAAGCTATCACTTTTGTGTTAAACATAATGTTTCAATAAATTCTTAAATTATGGTAATCTTAATAGTCTTAATATACTCTTCCTGCATAGTAGACCGTATTTACTTAAGTAAATTAGCTGACACAAAAATGCTAAAATCGCGATTTAAAAGTGGTGGATTTGGAAGGTAAAAAATGGTTTACGATCTATTCTTAAACCAAATATACCTACAGAAATTCATTACACACACAGGTCGAGCCGTTTTGGAGGAGAGTTACCACAAATGCTATGACGCAATAAAAAATACCTACTATCATGTATTACCTTCAAAAATACATTCCAAAATAACCTTAAAATTATATCACCAGTCATTCTCAACCGAAAAAAAAACCGCATTACAAACAATAAATCGCCAGCTATCCGCTACTGAAATACTTCACTTCCCCGCATCGACCCGCATCCGGTTTATTTACGTTCCGCATCGTCGCGTATCGCGCGTGTGTTTATGGCCTAACGATTGACCGGCCGTCCGTCGTCCGCGCGTGTCGCCCAGTGCACGAAATAGATAGGTAAGTACAGAAGTCAATCTCATGTATGTACTTCGGGCACGCCATAACTATGGTGGTAAGAAAGACCTCACAGAGTCTTTACCTTCCGCATGACGCAGTTTTCATCGGACATAGTCAGTTCGGGAGGTTTCTGCACCGGATTCCTGCGAAAGTGTCGCCCGGCTGTCACTATTGTGTGGACCGCCCGGAGGACGCGGTGGAGCATACGGTAGAGATGTGCTCCGCTTAGGCAGAGCGCCACAGTGTCCTCGTGTGGGCGATCGGCGGCGGCGATCTCACGCGCCCGCCGTGCCGATGGGAGGAGGAGTGGCAGGCAGTCGCCTCCTTCTGTAATGCTAGCAAAGGAGGAGGCCGCACGCGTGAAGCGTGGGCCCTCACGCTCCAGCCACGTTTCTTCAACCACATTAGGATCCCGATGTTTTTTTTTTGCACCAATATTTCACGAAAAAGTTCATAGACGCGGTTCTCAAGCGGATATATACGCGCTCGTAATGAGCTGAATTGCGCCGAGATATCGTGTCCGTGAGCGGTGTCTATGTGTGCGTTGCTTTGTATGTAGATTGTCTTCTGTACCTATCTATGTTGTGGCCAGTGTGTCCCCGACTTTACTGGCGTTATTAATAGCTCTGTCGATTCATGTGGTTTAATTGAAAATGTACTGTTTTGATCGTTTTCAGATGGATTCTATTTGGCACGAGGGTGTAGCCACTGATGTATGCTTAAGCACTAGGGGCGTTGATAACGCGATATTCTATTAGTGATGGTGATAGTCGCATTGCCATCATTTTAGGAATAGATCTCGATATTTAGTGAGTGCATTGTTGATCGTCATTGCTGATCGAATAATACTTTGTCTAGAGCTCCAGGCACATTTTTTTATATCACTTTTTTCGCTCTGAACGGAGAGAAAGTAAGTGTTAGACTTTTACTAACTAAAACCCGCCCGTGATTCTTCAGCTGCCTGCTGCGTTCTAGAGTTGTGGTGACTCTTTCGAATAAACTCGCAACAATTTTTTCTTACTTGTGAAATCATCAAATAACTCCTCCCGCTCTGGGTGGAGCGTGATGGTGTGTCAAACTTTTACTAACTAAAACCCACAGGCTGCAGGCTGCGGTAACTCCTTCCAACAATCTGCAGCCCAGCCAGAGGTCGACCTCGACCCTATCTGACGTCTACCATTTTGCTGACATCTTTTTTAGGCGCGTGGGGAGCGTTGACACTAGAGATGTGCCGTTGCCGGCAATATTTCCAAGAAGCGTGAATATTGGTGGCTTGGTGAATAGAGGTGAGGGTCGCGGGAATCCAATGGATGCGCTGTCTCATAAGGACTAATGACAAATGCGTACGTTTTATTCAGTATGAATCATTTTACACGCATGATGCGTGTCTGCGAAACACATTACTTTGTACCTACGACACTGACCTACACTACTTAGATTTTATTTTGTTCTAACGGTCAAAGCATCGACTTCATCGAAATAATCACCATCGATACAGGCAGCTGTCATCTCCTGCAGGAGCATCAATTTAGTACATTTTGATACAAGTGCAGAAAGTTTGTGATTGCGACCGAGGCAGAATTCGCACAAGCCATATGCGAGTGTGTTATGGAGCCGATACCGAAGGCTCCAGTGACTTTGCACGTGTATCAAACGACTTTTTCAATACACTTACGAAGAAATGAATAAACGGGGGTTGACCGGCGACTCGTGGGGCGATAAATGTGATAGCATTGTGGCGGGGGAAAGCACGCTACCTTTTCTGCACTTGTGCGGAAAACAGTCTACTGCGAGCTTATAAGCGGTGGGATGGAGCGGGTTTTCGAGTAGGTGTATTGAAAAATATATTTTCTTTTTTACAAAAGAAGGCAAAAATAAATGGATTGTGGTATGGCTATTTCACCGGGACACCAAGGCGTCGCGCCGTGACCAGTTGCAACGCCATAATGTCCCGCTGAAATATAGCCCTAGTCAGGCGGATTGCTGATTCAATATCCAATGGTTGCTTACCTTTGGACATTGAATCAGCAACAAAGTCTAACGCTATTATGTTTTCCAATAAAAAATCCCGTGATAGTTGAAAAATAGGGACATTCTAAACCCGTTTTTGCGATCGTAAGTTTCTGCGAGTGTTGCCAGTTTTTTCTGGAGCCGCGGTCAGCCACAACAGCTGCTCAGCCCGTCCGCAACTACTAGATTAATAGCCCGGCTGCACTCGCATGAGCATTCCGAGGTTTGGCAACTTAGGTACGTAGATACGAATAAAATGCCTTGCTGGTAAAAAGAAATCGAAGAATTATGAGTTTTTAAAGGTTGGATTTTTCAAGTGGCATTTCATCTGAAAGTGTTCTGTTTACGCATACTTTTTATGGTCAAGATTATTATTTTTTCCGTTTCCTCTGGGATTTCAAGAATTAATAGGTTATTAGCAGGAGTGTTCAATCGTCAACGACATCATCAGTTGCCATCAGGGGAGATTGTGTCCTACCTACATAATGAAAATGAAAAAAAAAAACTTGAATTTTCTCAACATCCATGAATTTCCTCGTTGGTAATTTTTTTGGTGGAAATCCTCAAATAACTTCAACCGCTTTAAGTAGGAGCGAGAGGGCGTATGTGACTCTTCAGTTTCCATTTCTCTTCAGAACAGTTTCGAAGCATCTATCTAAGATCAATGCAAGCCAAGTGAAGATAGACAACCTAATGCTACCCACTTTTCTCCAACTAAAGTTTATTTTTAAATCGACCTTCTTGAGCACAAATAGAGCACTAGTAGCAAGAGGCCGTTATCACACTAGTGCATAGCCGAGTGAGCTCGGCGATCAGCTGTGAACCGATTGTCACACACTTGTTGCTTGGCGGTGTCGGCGAGACGAGTGTTAGCGGAGACATTGTGCTGAAGTAGCTCAGAGCTTCGCGTGTTCTTGTTATATTGACCTTTTTTAGGAAGAGTGTTGTATGTGACAGTTAGCGTTTTTTCTTTCGTAATTGAAAAGGTTTCTGATTTTTTTCGTATCTTTGTAAAGTCAGGCTTACTTTCAGGATATGTGTTTCTTTATTCTTTCATTCTTTATTGTACACTATAACAACTTAATAAACTATTTGGATAACAAAGTTCATGTGCATAGGCGAGCTTAACTCAAGGTTGATTTTTCTTCAAGCAAACCACTGAGCGATAGAGAGAGATTATGTTTAAAACAAATAACAGGATGGAAGAAATAAAGAAACACATTTATTTGTGATTCGCGCTGGACAAACTTCATCATCATCATCTTCCTGCCCTTGTCCCGTTTTATTTGGGGTCGGCGCAACACGTTTTTTTCTTCCAATCTGTCCTGTCACTCGTCATGCTATCACTAACTCCCTTTTCTTTCATATCACTTCTCACACAATCCATCCATCTTTTCTTTGGCCTCCCTCTCCCCTTCCATCCATCCACATGTAAACTCATAACTTTTTTAGCAACATGCGTTTCGTCCCTCCTTTTCACATGACCATACCAAAACAAACGATTTCCTTTCAGCTTTTCAGTTACTGGCGCTGGGCAAACTTAAAATAAAAAAAACAAACATTCAAAATAAAAAAAGAACTTTGCGAGGTCAATCTCAGCATAGTAATAAATTAATATATTTTTTTATAAGGTATAATTCTTCTGTACATCTTTTTGTCACTTCTCCTAAACGGCTAGACCGATTTGGATGAAGTTTTGTGTGTATATTTAATTGGGTTCCTGGCAGGTTTGGAAATATTTGGACTCGGTAAGTGGCGCTGCAATGAGGTTTTAATTTTTTTCTGAAAGCAAAGCTTTCTTTCGGGCATGACAAAGTCTGTAAAGACCGCTAAACTCTATAATAAATGTCAAAACGCCCTAATTAAGAGGACTCAAAAATACTTAATGGTTTTAACCTTGAATGTTACATACAGAGTGGCTTATTAAGGGATATCGGATATCGATATTGTGAGGTCAAACAATACACAGGTATCGGTGGGTCAATCTTTTTATCAAACTTACGGGGGTTTTCTTCAAAAAAGGTTACATTCGAGGAAAGCATATCGACGCGCGGCTGTTGCCAGATGCTTACTATGAATAACGCTGACGAAGTAGGAGGGGGAAATATCATAGCACGTGTGTTGTGACATTTTGTATTCGATCTTTACACAAACATGGACTCTTTTTAGGAAAAATGTTCTAAGCGACCACACTGTCGCTTGGAACATTCTTCCACAAAAAACACACATTTTTTGCAGGAATGGGTTTTCCTTTCCGTAATCAAACAGTTATGGAGGTATTTGGAACAGAGTGTAAAGTCCCGTAAACTTCCGCTGAAAAGGGAGGATCCTCTGACCAGGCAGATGTGTTGTCTGATCAACTGCCCGGTGATTTCGGGCTGTTGTATATTTCCAAATCGCGCGGAGACCTCTGATTGCGCGATGTAGGATTTCGTAGTTTAGTTTTTGTCAAACCATTGAATTATGAAGCTATTTTTATTTTATGGCACCATATTATGCAATTTTTTATCAACAAATTAAAATTTACTACGTGTAGAACTGTCTTATTACGGTACTTCTTAGATTTGCTGTATTTAAAAGTTAATAATCAAATCAATACAAACTATCGCGTTTATAATATGACTACTAGCTTTTGCCCGTACACGGCTTCGCTCCCGCTCTTCCCTACTCTACCCTATTCTACCCTACTCTATCCTACTCTACCCTACACTACTCTACCCTGCTATACCCTACCAAACTTCACATAAACCATCTACTAAATAGTCCGAACAAGGCCTAAAAATTTAGTTTGGATAGATGAGCCCGTTCTTGAGTTATAAAATAACAACGAAAAGTGGCATTGATTTTTATATACAAGATATACGAGTAGGTTAGTGTCATTATCGTTACATAAAAGCTGCCAATAATAATACACAGATGTGTAGAGAGAGTTATAATAAGGGTTTTTAGTCGTAATAAGTGAAATGTCAGATAATTATTGTGTGCCATTTATTTTGTTGCAACACTGTGTTTAGAGATGCTCATTCGACTCCTACATGTAATCTCTAAACGCTTGTAATTGCTATAAAACAAAAGACACCTACGTGCGGAGAGCTATCTCGATAATTGTTTTAAGAGAGATCATCTTTTTTTGAGGTCTGATATCATCAAATAATCTGCATCTACACTAATATTATAAAGAGGTAAAGTTTGTTTTTTGTTTTTTTTGTTTGTAGGAGTTAATCTCTGGAAGTACAGGTCCAATTGCAAATTTTATTTCACTGATAGAAAGCTGCTTTCTTCTTGAGTGACCTAAGCTTTATTTTATTTACGCGGGCGAAGCTGCTGGAAAAAGCTAGTTAATATAATAATTATATTATTCCATAATTTTCACACAAAAGTCATCTAGTCACAAACCCACAAATCGCATAATCTGGTTCCACAGACTTCAATCCGCTATGTTTGTGGGTTCGCGATTTATTAGTGGGATTGGATTCCCTAATACCTATAGGTATATTGTACTAACGTTTAAAGTAATAAATATTATTGTTCTTTGACAATTTCGCTTATGAAAAAAAGTTCGCACAGTTCGTCAGTGGGTGCGATCCATCGACCTAATTCCTCCGCAAACTACACAAGACTACGATTTACAAAAGCGTAGGCGTGACAAACAGAGAAATAGCTCAGTTAACGTGTTATAACACTTCATAATTAGCTAGTGTTACAATAGATTACAGCTGGTGCCGACAGACAGGTCCAAGATCACAGCTGAGCCACTTGGCACACGGCAGCGTCGACGTCGTGCTGGCTGCGGCGCCCGAGTTACACGCGGAAGCGTTTTACAGTTTTTTAACCCAAGCAAACGCCCTCCCTAGAGAGGAGGCCTGAGTCTCAGCAGTTGGAACATTAAAAAGCTGATTATACTATGCTTATGCAAGCGAACGCCGGCGTTTGTTCTCTCATTATCTGACATCTCTTTGAGGTGCGACATCAGAACAAGGAGAAAAACAGAAAAAGAAGTCATAAATGGAAAAGAGGAATTTTAATTACATTTGTATAGAGTGGCAACGTTACATCGCGTCCATGGCACAGACGCCACATAGACGAATGGTCCAGACGAAGAAGAACCCGAGTCGATTTCAAAATTCTTAAAACAAGGGTATAAGTGATTATTCGTATACCTAAGTTACCTCGACCCTGGAACGCTAAGGGCAACTGAAGAAACCAAATGTATTTTAATGAGTAAAAGTCTGACTCTCTTTCGCTCCACTCAGAGTGGTACTTTTTTTATCATTTCCCACCTAATAAATAGGGCAGTGCATGATGACCGAAAGAGGACACAATAGAAAAACGTTAATAATCAACGCTACGGTATACTAAAAAATCCGATTGAAGGAATTTGACAATTATCAGAAATAATCAGATTTATTTATTAAAACTTCATGCAACATAAAAGTACAAAGGCGGACTTAATGCTTTAGACATTCTCTACCAGTCTACCTAGGGTGGTAAAGAGAAAAACGTGGTAGGTGCATAAAAAAAAAAAGTTGACTGAGAAAAAAAATGGACTCAAAAAACAAATACAAAATAAACATACATACAACAATTTAATTATTTAAAACTAGTTTATGCCCGTGGCTTCGTACGCATACATAAAATATAGCTTAAAAGTCACTCGGGAATAAAACAGCTTTCTATCGGTGAACAAATTTTCGCAATCGGCCGTCCTTCTAGAGATTATCTCCTACAACCAAAAAAACAAAAAAATATTAAGTATATAACAGATGCAACCTACTTATATGAGGTTACATTAAAAGAAACAGTTCGATAAAGAAAATAATATTCTGAATTGTTCGAGTAGGTATAGGATCTACTCTTATATTATGACTTCTTAGTACATTATTGGAATGTATTACCATAACAATAGTACCTAAAGGCAACAAACAAACACAAACACGTCAAAACAAGGAAACATTATTAATTAAGAATTTAAAACAAATCAGTACTAATGAGTGCACAAAACAAAACAGTAATTAAGCCACATGCCAAATGGTTCCCGCCAATATTTTATAACTTGCGGCCATTTCCCACGGGCGGGAAAACGTCAGCGAGTCGTGACTTTTTCACGGCCACGCACGAAACGACTTATGAAATATGGAAACTATTAATGAGAACAACACTATAGTTTCATTTCAGACTTAAACGTGTTGTTTTTGAGTTCCAACCGCCAAAACAGCATGAGTTAATTACTGCACTGCTTGCTCTAATGAATTGTTTATGGTTAACCTTGACAGTTCACAATATATTTGAATTTCGAACTCGAAATAATTTACGCCACACGGCCATTTTTATTAGCTATGGTTCTTACATGTTTTTGAGATTAAGACAAAGATTTATCACTCAATTTTTTCTTAAATAAAAATATGATTGTTAAATAGGATACTTAAGATTATTAACACAGTTCATAAATTATCTTTAATATGTTTTAGAAGTGTTGCGCGATTGTTTATAGACAAACCAAAAAAATATATAGGCTCATTTATTTTAGATAATAGCCCACGTATTTTCTGTAGACACAATAAACACTACTTCTTTATGTTCTAGAGATTAAAATTGACATTGGTGACGGAAGTTATATAAGGAGTAAATTGTGAGTAAATGTGGAAATGTGTGTTCAGGTCAGAGAAGGTCAAGGTTAGATCATAGTAAAGCCTACTGTTTTCGGACACCTAGCTTCATAGACGCGTATTCTAGTCCAAGATCCCAGAGCGATCAGATATAACTTATTTTCACATGGATGAAAAAAAAAAACGCTCTAAAGCTCCACAAAAAATAGTAAAGTTCATTTTACTTATTTTTACATGTCTGATTTTTAACCTTTCGAATACTGTAATGTTATTAAGGTAACTATTATAAAGTTTTATTTTATTAGTCGGACAAATTGTAGTGACCAAACATCTCCTAAACACAAAAATTATTCAGCCAAGAGTACGAGCGCGAGAACACTGCAGCTACACAAAACTATGAAACTATGTCGAGAAAGCATAATTTACTAAAATACTGAAATATTTTCTTGCCCTTAATTTTAATTGAGTCCTAACTGGAGTTTTATTACAGAATGAAAAGCCACTAATTATGCATTAGGCATAAACAAACATTAAATTCGTCGAATTCTAAATACATTTCGGATGCATCGATCATCGTTCGGATACGTGCAGCTATCGGGCGACGCGCGTGATTTATGCGTCGGCTGTACGTCCAGTTGTCTTTGCCTACCGCAATGACAGCGCGGGAAAAATAACTGTAATGCCGCCATTTGGGTTGATGATGAGATTTTTTGCTGAGATTTCTTCAGTGACTGTTTTAATTATTACATCTACTATGAATCAGTTTGATTCTTAGTGGATGTTGAGGTGAAAATATGGCGTAGTTTTGTATCTCAAATGTCTGCGTAACTCGACAATATGGAGTCATTGAAACGGCGCGATCTCAATAAAATGGAGCTGAAGTTTGTTTGTAGTATTGACTAGCGAAGTTTGCCGAAAAGGTTGATTTGATATATTTGCTGCCAAATACTTCAAAAACATTAGATATGTACATCTATATTCTAATGCTATACTAATAAATTATTAATTCGAAGACATGGCTTAAAAGACTTAGTATCCAAATCAAAAATATTAACAAAAAAAAAAGAAAAATTGTTTTTTTTATTGACAGATGGATATGACTCGATGACGATTATCCCTGCATTCCGAATCAACAATCACAAAATCGATAATATTGCGAATCCAATCAAAGCGATTTTACATATCCTACGGATAAGATTCTTGACTATGAGTCGTCTGTCAGTTTCATCAGTAATTTCACAAGACTTCGCCAGCCTATGAAAACTCGCCGTAACAACAAAGTACAATGCACCACTATGTACCTACCTATGTGCTATATATGCGCACTAGTGCGTTCCCACGAACCGATGCTAATAAATAATAATTGTTTATTGCTTCATTAGAATCCGGCTTCGTTCGTTACTAGGCTACTATGTTTCTCAAATAACGATTGCACTAATTGTTGGCGATGAATGTGAGGAAATTGCATTTAGATATTTTTTATTTAAGTATGTGTGTTCAAACCTAGCCAGGCGCATTAGTTAGAGTAATTTATTTCATCACCACTGCTCTCAAAACAGTGAAGGAAAACAGTCGTGAGGTAGCCGGTATGTCCTAGACATAAAAATTCGAAGACATGTAACGTCCACCAACCCGCACTGAGCCCGCGTGGTGGATTTCTGCTCTTTCCCTCCCCTAGAGAGGAGGCCTGAGACTCAGCAGTTAAAATTAAATTAAAGTAGTTATATTAAAATGGCTGATTATGCTTAGCTTTATACCTCAAAATTCACAGAACAGATGGTCGTTGGGACGGATAAGGTTCTAGATTGTCGACCATACCGAAAAGCGCAGCGTTGGAAAGCCTCCCACAAGGTGGAACGATGACCTGGTGAGGGCAGTGACCCGATGGATGCGAGACGCAAAGGACCGTTCGTTGTGGCGATACTTGGAGGAGGCCTATGTCCAACAGTGGCCGTCTAACGGCTGAAATGATGATGATGAACTCAAAATTTCACTTATACGTTTGTGGACAGTAAAATATTACATCTCCAGGAATATGTCTTATATCATTTGGGGTTAGCGCAACACGATATCTCGATTTCGAGTTTCTCGATTGGAAACGACCAACTGGAAGCTTTCACACACTTTTCACCATTAGAATGAACCTTAGTGTACACTAAAACAATAATCCATCCACTACACACACACACACTACACACACACTACACTTTCTAGCTTCTTCATCTTCTCCATTTACCCACATTTCAAAAACAGTCATCGAGGTTGATGACTAATTATGTGTAATCCACATCGACGTCCCCGGGCATTGCAAAAATCAGTTTTTTCGATTACCGACTTCATTACCGGATAATAAGTCGGTAATTGAAAAAACAATGTGATTACCGACTTATTGCTCGGGTCATCGACATGTCAAAGGAATAATCTTGTTTGCCTTTCGGGCAGCTGAATGTTTTTTTTTTTTATTATGGATAGGCTAGCGTTTGACCTCTATATCACCTGATGGTAAGCGATAATGTGGCTATCAATGGAACACGCTTGCCTAGAAGCAATTTATAAAAATGTTGTAAATGTTCTAATCGAGCGGTGAACGGTAATACCACGATGCAGACTTTTGTAGTTTTAGTTCCAAAGTGGGTCCATAGATGTCGCTACCTAGTGTCAATGTGTAAACTGCCTATCGCTAGCACTAGATTTAGTTTCCTACCATCGATGTGTCATACGTTGAAAAAAAGCAGCGTGAGCAACGTGTTTGCATAACATTAAGCAGTACCACGTGCAAAAACTCACAGCAGATCACATAAAATTCTCTACAATATGTGCGGAAAGAAAACACACAGACCACACACGTACAGAAAAAATAATAAACTCGAAAAACTGCCAGTCTGTTATCATCAAAATATCACACAAAAAACAGATGGGTACATTTATTAATTGGAAAAACATTTAATGAATATCCGTACAAATGGTTCTAATATCGAGAATATTCGAACCATCTGGACTGGTAAGTATACATTTTTACTAATTTTCTGGAGAGCAGAAAACAAACATTAAAAGTGACTATTGTTTTAACATTTTGTAGATCCACTATAATTGTTAAAGATTGGTCATTTGAGATTCGAGGGCCGCTGAGTTTAAAGCGATTCCTCTAATATATTTGGAAAACATCTTGGCTAACTGTTACATTAGATTATTAGATTACTGTTTTATGGGTTTTCTTTCTTTCTCCTATGAAAAATTTAATATTTACCTACTTTCATAATATGCAGGATGACTGATGAAGATGCAGGAGACATTTTGGTGTAAAAATTTAAATGAGATCATGTATAAAAAATTACGTTTTCTACGTAAACAACTGATTCTATGGTTTCTCGCTACGCTCGGCCGCCAACTCCTTCTCGGGACGAAATAAGTAACTTTCACCCCTAGTGTAACAATGTATACTATTACTTAACAAGTGTCTTTTTTTTTTCAAAAAGTGAACATCGTACCGGTTCTGAAGATTTTTAAACGCGGCCCACGTTACTGGTTAATCATCAATAAGTAAAAAAATGTTTGAAAAGTTACAGACATACGTATATTATTATCGTAATCTCAACCAGTCTGACAATAATATAATCAGAACAATAAAACTGACGTTTGGCGTAAACATTGCGAACGCGAATGCACCGTCGACGAGGCATAGCGGCATAAAATAAGTTTAATTTCAGAGCGAGTAAAGCTAGAACGCACGTGTGCCCCGACGCGCCCAGATCAGCGTGTATGGTTTCCATACGTTTTAAACTAGACTTGTAGAGCTACACTTTTTCCACGCCACGCGACGTCGCTCTACGTACAAATCGGGCGTGTTACCCCCGTGTGTGCATTAGTCTAAACTAGTACTAGCTTAAAGGTATGGCCACATAATCGGCTTCGAAACGGTGTGGCGCCTGATTGCGTCACGTTACCGCGTCGTGCAGATATGCGGTGCCACGACACCGTGCGGTTCAAGTTCTGCATCATCAAAAACTTTTGCGATCAATCTTTAGGATTCTGGCCTTAACACGACGAAGGTACCAACACAGCACGAGGTCGTACGGCAGTATATCGGCGTCGCTATGAACTGTGAACCGCGCCAACTAACGAAAAGCACCTCGAAAGTCGATATTGCGCTAAAATGTCTGTAGAGAAATGTCTGAAGAGCAGTATATTGGACATTTTAAGAAATCTAACTATTATGAGAGACTGTAAGAGACTATTTATTATTTTCTAAATACATTAATAGATATCCATGTCATGGAGCTGCGGCATGACGACGTGCCGTAATCCGGTAGCGGTTCCGCAAAATTTCCCGTTGGCGGTGTCATACCGTGTTGGTGTTGGGCTAGGCCCTCAAACAAACGCAGGCAATACAATACTTTGCAAAGCGTTTTGCGAAGTTCCGTCTTCATGACGGTGCGACACCATACCGTGCTCAATATAACCACCATAATTATTCTCTCTGCGGCGTCGTGACGCAGTTAGCACCGCTCCCGCACCGCGATAGTGTGGGCAGGCTTTAAATCAGAATGCTGCTAAATCTTGCTTTCAATTATTCTTTTAGTAATACTAGTAAATTTGTTGTCAGATAATATTTTTTTTTTTTATATCACTTCATCGACTGTCTCAGTGAATCATACACAGAGAAATTAAACTCAATTTTTGGCAACTCATATTATAAAGAGGTAAAATTTGTTTGTAGGAGATAATCTCTGAAAGTACTGGTCCGATTGCTAAATTTTTTTCACCCATAGATAGCTACTTTATTTCTGAGTAATATAGGCTATATAATAGGTTACCTATGAAATTGACGTTTTGTATAAAAAAATTATACGATTTTTTTTCATGTATTTTTTATTTGTATTAATCGAAGTAATCACCCATGCAATCAATGCATCTTTGCCAACGCAGTGGCAGTTTATTGATGCCCTTCTTAAAGAAAACAGCTGGACGGGAGGCAACCAATTCTTCAAAGGCATTTTGTACTGCCTCTCGGGTATTTAATTTTTTCCGAAAAAGTAGTAGTCTGTAGGCGCAAGGTCTGGTGAGTAGGGCGGATGACGGAGAGCTTCCAACCCCAGTTCTTGCAACTCGAAGACCGTCTGCTGTGCAGTATGAGGTCGCGCGTTGTCGTGCAGGAGCAGCGGAGACGAGCGATTGACTAATGCTGGTTGGAGATGTGCCAGCTTCTCCATCATTGTGTTCAGTTCTTCACAGTACACATCTGCAGTAATGCTCACCCCGTTTGGTAAGAAGCTGTGATGAATCACACCGGCGCTAGACCACCAAACAGTGACCATCACTTTTCTAGGGGTAAGTTTTCGTTTAGGGCATTGTTTAGGTGCTGAACTATGGATCCAACTAACTTGCTGAGCGCTTGCGGTTATCAAACAGAATCCATTTTTCATTTTTCCTTTATTTGTGTGTCTGTTGAGCAGAGCAAGGCACGTCTCGACGCGTACTTCGCGCTGGCGATCATTAGTTCGTGCGGCACTCATTTCTCAAGCTTTTTTACCTTGCCATTTTGACGCAAATGGACCAATATGGTTTTGACGCTAACGTCGAAAGCTGCTGCTAATTCAGCCGTAGATTGTGTATCATCAGCTTCCACAATCGCCTTTAATTCGTCATTGTCGACCAAAGTCTTCAGACGACCGCGAGGTTCATTTTTCAGGTCGAAATTTCCAGAACGGAAGCGAGCAAACCAATAATAGCTGGTGCGTTGGTTTGTAGTGTTAGCTCCGTAAACGTCGTTGATGTTGCGTGCCGCTTGTGCCGCGTTGCTGCCACGACGGTACTCATATTCCATAATTACTCGAATTTTTAACGTATCCATGATGACAAAAAATATTGAAATGCGATGAAAATATAACACTAATCAATAAACAAATGACTACTTTTGGAAAAAAATATCTATGTTTTAAAATAAAATTAATTTGCAATTAGAATTCTTAGCCAAACAAAAATTATTTTGATTTGAAATGGCCAGTACTGCAGAACGGCAATTTCATAGGTAAAGACCTAATATTTTAAAGTACGTGGGTGAAGCCGCGGGCAAGAGCTAGTGATTTAAATTAAAGGAATAAAGCAGCTTTCTATTGGAGAAAAAATTTTAGCAATGGGACTAGTACTGTCAATGATTGCCTCCTGCAAACAAAAAAATAAAACCTTACCTTTTATAAACTCATTAACTGCCGCACTCAGAGACGCCCATTAACGCTAATCTCTGATTTACTAATTTTGACATTGAATAATAGTCTATATCTTTATGACGTTAAGTACCTTAGGTTTTGCTTTAATTGACATTAAAGTTAAATGACGTCTCTGAGTGCGGCAGTATATAGTGTAAGTAGGTAAGTACTTAAAACAAAAAGGATTCAGGACGATAAAAGAGTGGTCAGCAAGTCAGTATTTATAGCGTAACCGTCCACGATTGGCGATTAATTTCTATGGCTTCAATTTCTGCACGAAACTCGGTCACTGGTCTGATTCTCAACTTGAGTTACTAAAGCAAAATTGACCCATTGTTCCCACTGCTGGGACTCAGGCTCCCTCTGTAAGAGAGGTCCTGTTATCCACCACGTGGGCCCTGTGCGAATTGGACTGCCGAGAACGTTTAAAAGAGCTACAAACAACAAAAGACTGACATGGCCTCTCGCTTAACCCCAAGGCGGTTCTTCACATTTTATGATTTCCAAGTCCAACCTCGCTCAAAAAGAAAAATAAATAGAGATAAAGAATGAAAAACTAGTTTCTACCAGCGGTATGTCACTCAGAAATAAAGGAGCAATCGATCGGTAAAAAAATTGTAAATTTACGTTTCTCCATACAAACTTTGAAACACAGAGTCTTTAATTAGGAGGTGAATTTTGAAAAATCCTCTTTTACGCTCGCCTAAGTCATACACGGAAACCTTGCGCAAAATTTCACGATCATAGGGACCTGTATCGGCTGTGCGTTGATATGTCAGTTAGTCAGTAATAACCCCATATATAAATAACTTTATCTTTAATAACATTGGATTTCCATACAGGCTACCATACCCTGTTTTAAGTTTTTGAGGTGGTGCATCACGACTCACATTTTCACTGTTTTTCATACAACCGCTCATAACTGATTATGACGTTATTACACACTTTTCATTAGATATTTTGGAAACACAGTATCTTGTGGATATTATCTAGGTTTCTAAAGAAACCAATTTCTAAATTTGTGTAAAACTAATCCAGTAAAAACCTCTGAAAATGTCCTATTTTGTATGAACTTTGACACTTCATAATTTGCCTAAAAACTAAAAAAGTCAAAAAAGTAATCCTCTAGAGACCTTGCAAATTTTATTAAGATTCTAAATGATGACAACTTTTTCTAAAAACTTTTAAGGGTTAAAAAAAAACAGCTATTTCCTGGAGCAAGTTTTGTAAAATTTTCGAGTAAATCTCGGAATTACCGAATACTAACAGAGTTTCCAGGCGTTATCTCTCTTTTTTTGCGTTGCCTTTTCGTCAAACATCGCGTTGGATTGCATTAAATGAAGTTACAAGCTTTTAAACCATTTTCGATTTTTACGATAAGCGAGTGGAGAAGGACCCTCTTAAGGAGGATTTTTAAAAATTCATCACCTAAGGAAATGAAACGTGGGTCCAAAGTTTGGGTCAGAAGCTAGCTATATGCTTAGATAAAAGTACGAGCGGAAAGTCGTAACGTTTCTTTTCTTTCTTTCTCGAGATTTTTTTAAAACTAATTTTAAAAAACCCTAGTTCGATAAGAGGCCTTGATTTATAGATAGGCATCTAAATTATAGATGGGTTCGCGAATGACGCCGATTCCACGCCATTTGTGACGGTCACCAGAGGGAGGATTTATCACCGGTTGAAAACAAGCGTCATAATTTATGAGCCGCTGCAAACCGCACGCATGATTTCATTGTGTACTGGGTAACTGGCTCATTGATCTTGTGGTTGCCAGGGCCACTGCTGTGCGTGATGTCTTAGAGTTGGTTCCCAGGGCAAAATGTGCTTTTGGGGGTTTTTACATTAGGAATTACTTTGAAAAATATAAACTATCACTCCTCTTGAACGGTCAGTATGTCCTATCCATATTGTGTATGAAGCAATTCATGATGTAGTCCATTCCAGATAATGTTGGCCATTTCCTGAAATTGGCCGAAAATCAATTATAGACGTTGGTTTTAATCTAGAAGTTTTAGTTCGCGACGTGGAGGAAGGGACAGTGTCGTGGACGTAGTCCGTAGTTTTATATGTTAACTTCACGTAAGCGTACATGTTCAGGCATAATCCCGCGGATGGTAGCTTCGCACCACCGGCCGCTCGGCCGAGTGCATGAACCAAATGTCCGAAACTGCGGTTCCTCTCGTACTGAGCAGTATTACTATCGCAACGACAAGCCATCAGTAGGGTAAAACTAACCTGTCTCACGACGGTCTAAACCCAGCTCACGTTCCCTTTTGATGGGTGAACAATCCAACGCTTGGCGAATTTTGCTTCGCAATGATAGGAAGAGCCGACATCGAAGGATCAAAAAGCAACGTCGCTATGAACGCTTGGCTGCCACAAGCAGGCTGGAGTCTTGTAAAAATTCACCCGCGGCAAATTATTAGCGCATCTTTGTATGCTTTTTTTGTAAAAAATAATGAAACAACTTGAAATATTATTATAGCACATATTTAACCATAGTATGAGTAGTAACCAGTTATTTTTTTAAGTCAATTTGAGTGTATTATGTTTGGTAAATCAAGCGTTAAACATAGCTCTTTCGTGCCAACATCATTTCGACTTATGTTTGTGATCTTCGTTAATGGCATAATATAACGAATTTACAAATCTTACGAATGGAAACTAAGCGCAACATTATCATCTTTGAAATGCATTCATGGCTAGTTCTAATTATGTTTCATTTTCTTATTTCAGAAGTCACAATTTCATCAAAATTCTCAACATTGGGCTCTTATTAAATGTTTTTTTTTTTTCACAATAACTAAGCATCGTAGTTACATCATAATTAGATTATTTTGATGAAAAAACTTCAATAAAGCAAATGACAAAAAAGTTAAAATCCAAATCATCATAATTTATCAAAAATATTGATTTTAAAAGATGTCCAAAAAATGTGTATAAATTATTAGTATTTGTACACATTTTTTCACTTAAAAAAAATAACTGGCTACTACTCATACTATGGTTAAATATCAGCTATAATAATATTTCAAGTTGTTTCATTATTTTGTTCAAAAAAAGCATACAAAGATGCGCTGATAATTTGCCGCGGGTGAATTTTTAAAAGACTGCAGCCTTAAGGGGAAGCAACTCGACATACATTTTCACTGTTTTTTATACAACCACTCTTACCCGATTATGACGTTATTACACATTTTTCAATCGATATTTTGGTAACACAGTATCTTGGGCTATTATTTAGGCTTCTATTGAAATCAACTTCTAATATTGTGTAACATCAATCCAGTAACAACCTCTGAAAATCTGCTATTTCACATGAACTTTGACACTTCATAAATTACTCATACATTAAAAAGTAAAACTATTGACGATTTTTTTTTCAAAAACTTTTACGGGTTTACAAAAACTGCTATTTCCTGGAACAAGTTTTGTAAAATCTTCGAGTAAATCTCGGAATTACCGAATACTAACAGAGTTTTCAGGCGTTTTCTCTTTTTTTTTGCGTTGGCTTTTCGTCAAACATCGCGTTGGATTGCGTTAGATGAAGTAACAAGCTTTTAAATCATACTCGATGTTTACGATAGGCGAGTGGAAGGAGCTTCTTACGAAAACTTCATGACGAATACGCGTCTATGAAGTGACGCATCCGTGGACAACAGGCCTTAGTTAAGTAAGGAACAAAAATTTGAATGTAGTAGGGAACGAATTAATCGCTTGAAAACAGTAGTTTCAATAACAGTCCATCCCCACAGTACAATTACTCTAAAACAAGCCTAATTTAAAGCCTAACCAAGTTTGCATCGTCCGTTAGAAAAGCGTCATAAATTTATGACGCTATATCAGAGCGCTAACCGCTACACATAGTCTAGATTCCAATTATTATCGAGTATTATCGAGATCCTCGCCAAACCTCTGAATTGGCAACTACAGTATGCTGTCCATATTTTAGGCACATGATCCCGGTGTGATAGTGCGGGCTCGGGTACCCGAGAGACTGGGCTTCTAATCTGGGTAGTGCCTCATGCATTATGCTGTGTATCAGACAAGGTTCCCCACATTAAAAGCATGTTATCTGGAATAATAAACAGACATTTCGATTGGGTTCTAAGTATGTGCGCTGTAATGGACTGGTTGCTGGAGTGGCTGGATCGTGAAGGTTTATTATGTGCCAAGTTTCAACAGCAGTCACTCGGAAAACTCAACTTTTTTTTTAATGATATATACTATGGTAGGTGAACGTGGAATAACGGTCATTGATCTTCCTACATTTGTTGACATTCTTAATTTAAAAAACGGAAATAAAGACATAAAGCTATTTTTTTTTCTTCGGTGGGCAAAAATCATCCTGTGACAACCCCCGCTCTTGGGTGGAGCGGGAGATAGTGTCAGACTCTTACCGACTAAAAACCCCATCCCGTTCCTTCTAACCTTCATACCGGGACTCGAGTTCCTTTCGGATAACCCTGGCCCCAGTAGGCTTCGACCCAGCTTGTCCTGTTGCGGACAACTCCTTGAGGCGCGCGGGAACAGTGCGCGCCGTCGACGTTTTGGTCTCGGTCCGGACAGTTACCGGACGGTCGGACAGCGAGCTACCCATGGCTCGCCCCCCGCGAGCCCGCGTCTACGATAAGACATAAAGCTATCGTGAATCGACAACACACTAGTCATAAGGCTGTTACGGGCCGAATTAATGGCCCTAGTGGGCCGGACTTTGGCCCGCGGGCCGTAATTTGGAGATCTCTGCTCTAGTCCATTTTAATTGAGGAAAAATACTCATTACTGTAATCTAAACTTATATTATAAAGAGGGAAGATTTCATTTCTTATTTGTTTGTTACGATTTAACTCAAAAACAACTTAACTAATTTTCAAAATTATTTCACCAGTAGAAAACTACTTCATCACTGAGTAACTAAAATCCCTACTAATATTAAAAATGTGAAAGTAACTCTGTCTGTCTGTTACGCTTTCACGCAAACACTACTGAACGGATTTAGATCTCTGGTAGATAGGTAGAACAGACACTGGAATAACACATAGGCTACCTATAATTCCACTGCTGAGCACGGGTCTCTGCCCGCGCGATATAAACTGTAGTCCACGCGGGCGAAGCCGCGGGCGGAAAGCTAGTAAGGCTATATTTTCACGCGGGCAAAGCCGCTGGTAGGAGCTAGCTTCTAAGAAGAAAACTGTCAATTAAGTTTAACCTTCTCAAGTCCTAACTTAACTTGTTATTAGCTCAGCTAGCGTCGAATCACGTGTGTTTTAATGAAAGTGACAAGATGGAGGTAGCCCGCGATGACATAAGCGCCGTGCTCGGACGTGACCCGACATAATATGACAGTACAACGTGATAAGCCTCGAGATCCCCTCAAACACTTGACAGGGGGCACTACATGAGTATGAACTAAGAAAATATTTCACTAGTTGATTAGTTACCACGTGAAAACATGACCCGGAATTGGTTTTCTTTACTAATGGTTCTATGCGGTTTCACCCGCGTCTTTGATGACACTCTGGTTGGTTTTATCTTAGTCTACTCTATACTAATATTATAAAAAAGTAAAGTTAGTTTTTTGTTGGTTTGTGGGAGGGTATCTCTGAAAGTACTAGTCCAATTGCTAAAGTTTTTCACCAACAGAAAGCTGCTTTATTCCTGAGTGACATAGGCTATAGGTATTTTATGTACGCGGGCGAAGAATTTTTTTTTCCTCGGCTCCATAATACACTCGCCTATGGCTTATGCGAAGTCCACCACTTGTATCAAAAAGTACTATTTCAATTCGAACCAGTAAGCGCGTTGATAATCAAACTAAATTACACAAAGTAATGCGCCTGGCAGGATTTGAACCCACGACGTACAACTCGTAAGTCAGAGCCATTACCACTCGGCTACCGCAGTTCTCATGATGAATTACATAGTTTTACTTAATATCATGCAGCAACCCTATCAATAAAATACGTACGGTGACAATTCGTAAACTTTCGCCCGTATATATTAGTGTAATCTATACTAATATTATAAATGGGAAAGTGTGTGTCTGTTTGTCCGTCTTTCACGTCAAAACGGATTGACGAATTGACGTGACTTTTTAAGTGAAGATAGTTGAAGAGATGGAGAGTGACATAGGCTACTTTTTGTCTCTTTCTAACGCTCCACTTCCTAGGGTATCCGTGTTACCCAGAATTTAACGCGAGCGAAGCCGCGGGCAAAAGCTAGTAGTGAGATAGACGCAACTGTATACTTGCATGATGAAAAAGTAGGTCAAAACTATATAAATCAAGTCATTCTAAGATAAGAGAATTAAAACTGAGACTGAAGTAAGTAGACAGGTTAAATCGCTTTTAATAGGTGATGGCCGAGAAACTTACATATTGTTCATCTTACACATTCTCCAACATCCGCGAATATTTAGTCATTTTTATAAAATGATGTCATACAGCAAACTTACACGGACGGCGATTCTTTTTAAAGAAGATCGATTTTTGAATTGATTCGAATTTCAGTAAAATAAAATCGAGTTCTAAAAGATCGATTTCCTAAAGACTGGTCCGTTGGTTATCGCGTGTAGGTACTTTCTTTATGGTGTGGAAAATCATCCAATGACAACCCCCGCTCTTGGGCGGAGCTGGAGATAGTGGCAGACTCTTACTGACTAAAAATCTACCCCGTTTCTTCGTGCCTTCATACCGGGGCTCGAGCTACCTTTCGGACTAACCCTGGCCCCAGGCTGTGTAGATACTGTCTTGAGTCTTAAAAAGCATAGTACAGATGATTGATAATACGTTTGACAATACCGAAGTAGTTACTGGTGAGTAATTAGATGTCGTGTCGTGTATAACATTCACATAAGAACTAGTTTGAGGAAAATAGGCTGTTTGAATTTTCTAAATATGCTTGCATTCCGTAAGAAAAAATCGTATCTCGATTTCAAGTCAGCACAAGAAAAAATATTTGATGATGAGAAGCGCCAAAAAAAAAAACAGTAATATTATTCAAAGTCAAATTATGACATGATACAAGAGATCCTTCGTAAAATAAACTATTTTGATTAGGTCAAGGTCAAAACCAAAATACCCCCTCAACTAAATCACAAGAAAACACTAAAATCAACCACAACCAAGCCAAAATTAACCATCCTATCCACGCATTCTTATTTCAAACCCCAAAACATTTGTAAAAATATCCCTAAATAGTTCACAACTGTCTTCCATTCGGCTAAACATGCCATTATTTAGCTTAATAAACTGAAAATTAGGTCGCTTTTGGTGTGGGGAGGTGGTTGTGGGGGAGTGGTGGGGGGTAATGTCTGTGTCGGGATGATAATCAACCGATATTAACTGCTACTTGAGTGAGTTCTTACATTTTTATTCTGATGATCTGTTTAAGGGTGGGTTTTAATGGCGCGACTTTTTCATGCGACTTGTCGCGCTGAAAATTTCCTTGGATGGCAATGGCATGTGGTGGACAGGCATGAAAGTAGCAAAAACTTATATTTTTTATTACAAGACAACGTTTGTGGCTGACTGCTGTAATTAGGTAAAAACAGCTTAAAGTTTAATTTGTAGATGGGTAAATTTTTGGGCCTTTCAATGATTAACTCAAGCCTCACATAAGAAACAAAATGTCCTGCAATTTCACCTCCAATATTTTGCGATGCATTCTTTTGACGTTGTTGAACCATTTGACAGAATTGCGTGTCATTTTGGGGAACATTTTGTCCTCTAATGTATCTGATCTCGGACTTTAGTCTTCGTTTTTAATATTATAACTAAACGGATAGACCTTTTTGCCTGGTGGGTTTAATCGATTAAATAACGCAAGAAATGTATTGGAAATTTTAAAACCAATACTGAAGGAGTCACTTTCAGGTAGCAAATTATCAAAAAACTTCTACTGCTCTGGGTAAAGTGGGAGAGAGAGGTGTGTCAGACTGTTACTAACTTAAACCTATCTTTTAGTCGCAGTTTGGGTTTCAGACGGCGGTGACTCTTTTAAACAATCTTGCAGCCCATACGGGGCACCAAAAGGCCAAAAACTAACTGACAGATGTCTTGCTTAGCACGGATACATGCTAGGTGGCTCCATAAGATACTAGCATACTAAAGCTACATAAATAAATATCATCAATTTGTGTTTTTCAGAACAAAAATTTATTTAGCAAAAAAAGTCGCATCAGTGGAACGCCAGGGTTGTCGCGCGTCACCCCGGCATTACCATGTTGTTGGTATTTGCATACATTAGCGGCCAGTGAGCGGTGGAGCCAGCCCTAATAAAAACATAGCTCCTTGCCAACGTTACACAACTTTCCTTGGGAGCCGATATTTAACGAGAAAGTACAAGGATTTCAAAATATTTATATACAATAGTTACAAAAATTATTATTATGCGTACAGCTAAGGAGTGGAATTCTCTGCCGGAGTCTGTGTTGCCTGATAGCTACAACTTAGGGGTCTTTAAGTCAAGAGTATAATTGGTTACTTCTAGGCAAGCGTGGTCCATCGTGGACCATATCATAGCTTACCATCAGGTGAGATGGTAGTCAAACGCGAGCCTATCAATAATAATAAAAAAAGATATTTTGAACAATTTAATCACATTAATATTGTAAAGTTATCCCCTAAAAAATAAGTGAGCCTTCGTGTATTTTGCTGACCCCTCTCTGAGGCATGCGTGGAAGTCGTGGAAGTCGTGGGACACGTGTTATCCACTTGAGCTTATGCCTTAGCCCTTACCGGGAAGCGAGCTACCACCACGGTTTTTTTTAAGGTGGCGAAATCAATGAATGCATCCAATGACTCTATCGCTGAGGGTGGTGCGGGTGGCCGGACTTCTACTGATTAAAACCACACCTGAGTCCTTCAGTCGCTTTTTTACGTTCTAAGTCCAAGGTTTTCTTTTCAGAAAATGCTTGCGGCCGTAGCAGACATCGGTCTTCCTTACCAGGCCTCTACGGTTTTCTGATATCTATTTGAGGAGCGCCGTGGCGTGAAAAGTCGCTGCCACCGATCGCCTCCACGGGGACACACAAGCGGGACATATCTTCACCGTGCTCCACTTGGTCCTCCAGGCGGTTCACACAATGGTCACAATCGTGCGAATGTTTTACCTGTTTTGCATGCAGGAACCTCCCGAACTTACCATGTCCAGTGAGAACCTGCGTCATACGGAAGGCTCCAACCACTCCTCAAAGAGGGGCTTACCGCCATGATTTGAATCTAACAGTCTTTACAGTGTATACGGAACCGCTACACCAAAGCACAGTTTGTTCATAATTAATTTAAACTGTCTGCTTCAGCACAAGCCCGTCGTTATCTTCTTAGTGGCGAGTAGTACCGACATAATTAGAGGCGGAAGGATTACGGGCTTAACCTCATGTTAAAGATTATCAAGATTAACTAAACAGACAGTGAACAGCCACACATTATGAATTATTGCTACTACAACAGTGAAGGCCCAAGCGCCCGAAAAGTGTCATAAAACAGTGACTTTCTGAAGCCTACTCCTCGGTAACGGCCAGGTTAATAGGTTTGAAAAAAAAATGCTTATTATAGATTCATGAACAATATAACCAATATTTGATTTTTTCGTACGATTAATACTTTTGTCTAAAAAAAATATTTAGCAACTTTAAACTCCTTCGAGAAACGGTTTGGATCTTTAGAAACATTCTTTACACATAAAAATTGGTGGTTAAAATATTCTTCAAAGTGAACATAGCATATTATGTAAATCAATCAATATATTGCAAATAAAATGGATTTAAAAGTCAGCCCCGCACTATCCGGCCAGGCTAGCTGCAATTAAATGCACAGATGCGCGTACTGCCGCCTAGGCGGGTACGAGAGTTGTGTCCATTTAATTTCGGCCAGATGGTTCAAGGGACCTTAAGCCTTAAGGCAGGTGCTAGATAAATGTGGAAACAAACGTTGGTTTGTTGACATTCTTAATTTAAAAAACGGAAATAAAGACAAGCTGTCTTGAATCGATATCTATCGTGATGCTTTACATGATCTAGTAATGAAAAGCAATTCATTGTTTAGTTTTCGGGTACCTACGCAGAGATATTAGGAAAAAGTAAATGTACTGTATTCCACGGTTATCTGACGCCTTTTATAGTAATATAGTCCTATGAGGTTGCCAGTGTTTTTTAAATAACTCTGTAGATATCTCTCGTTTGACAATACATTTTTGACATTTAAAACAAACTTATCGTTATATAGGTATATGTAGAAATGTCTATTTTATTTACATAATATTATTTACATTTGTACCCTTACTTTTCTTAACCCTTCAGATACCGTCAATTAGAGACACAATAGTAAGACAATAGATGCGCGGCCAGCGGGTGTCGCTTGGGGATTCATGAATTAATAATCAATTTTTTTTTTTTTATGCACCTGCCATGTTTTCTCTTTACCGCCCTTGGTTGACACGGCATGGCAATGTGACGTGGACGTCCACATTACGGTGCACACAGGCGGATTTTTTAAAATTCCTGGCCAAAACCCCAATGTACGAAGTCGGTCATAATAGTCACGTGACGTAATTTTTTGAATCTTAATGATTCCTTGCATCCAATGACAGCTCGCATAATATTTTAAACGAACGTTTTCATGACTACTCATTATTGCAAAGTATAGACTTCTAAACAAAAACTGAATGTTGCTTAAAATTGAGTTTATTGAAAAAATATATTGTCGTATTTCGAACGTGTTAAGTGTAACTTTTACCATGGATTGTGAAGCTGGAGGTATGTATCTAAGTATTCAAATTAAATTCACTATTGTTTTTAGTTTGTTTGTTTACAAAAATAATTAAAGTAATTTGCAATATAAATTTTACGTAAAGATTGCTTTTGGTATGCTCTAAAGTTGCAAATTCATTAGAATCAGACTATCTTGTAAAGATTATAATAAAGATATACATCATAGCTGGCTATCGGTGTTAATTTTAGTTGCTAATATGTGCTACTCTGCTTTTCGTTGGACAATTAGCAATGTGAAGTAAGAAACACGAAAAATGTTTTATTTTATTTCTTCTTTATTTTTAGGTTCATCTTCTCAGAATGTCGTCATATGTCGTCAACAATTAGTTGAATATTATAGGAAATGCAATTTGAAAGATAATAATGAAAAATTTAAAAATCTTGTATATAAAGTAAAAAGCTTTTTAGGTGTTGAGGATGATTTAACAGATGGAGCAAAACAACTATTATCTAAGTTCATATTCGAATATAAGCAGAAGTGGGCTTCTGCTTAAAGAAACAATGCCTATTTTAATAAAAACAAATTTATTTAGCTTAATAATGGTATCTGTTTTGTTGTTAAGAAACATGTTTCAAAGCAAGTTGGTGGAAGACCTTCTAAAAATTTCTCTAAGAGCAGTGATCGATCAAAACGCAGAAAAACTGAAGACTTATGTACGGAAAGATCTAGTAGTGCACGTAAGTCTTCAGTTTTTCTAAAATCTGTTAAATCATCCTCAACACCTAAAAAACTTTTACTTTATACAAGATTTTTAAATTTTTCATTATTATCTTTCAAATTGCAGTTCCTATAATATTCAACTAATTGTTGACGACATATGACGACATTCTGAGAAGATGAACCTAAAAATAAAGAAGAAATAAAATAAAACATTTTTCGTGTTTCTTACTTCACATTGCTAATTGTCCAACGAAAAGCAGAGTAGCACATATTAGCAACTAAAATTAACACCGATAGCCAGCTAAGATGTATATCTTTATTATGATCTTTACAAGATAGTCTGATTCTAATGAATTTGCAACTTTAGAGCATACCAAAAGCAATCATTACGTAAAATTTATATTGCAAATTACTTTAATTATTTTTGTAAACAAACAAATTAAAAACAATAGTGAATTTAATTTGAATACTTAGATACATATCTCCAGCTTCACAATCCATGGTAAAAGTTACACTTAACACGTTCGAAATACGACAATATATTTTTTCAATAAACTCAATTTTAAGCAACATTCAGTTTTTGTTTAGAAGTCTATACTTTGCAATAATGAGTAGTCATGAAAACGTTCCTTTAAAATATTATGCGAGCTGTCATTGGATGCAAGGAATCATTAAGATTCAAAAAATTACGTCACGTGACTATTATGACCGACTTCGTACATTGGGGTTTTGGCCAGGAATTTTAAGAAATCCGCCTGTGTGCGGTGCCGCGACGTGGTCTTACACGTCGAGCAACGTAACGTGGACTGCCACATCACATTGCCATGCCGTGGCACGTTTTGTCGTCGTAACGTGTTTATATGTTTAAGCCCTAAGGCATTAAGTCCGCCTTTGTACCTTTGTGTTGCATGAAGTTTTAATAAATAAATAAACCGTCCGACCGCACACACACGACATGCACTCTATATTTTATTCCACAAATCTAAAGAAATATTTTAATTACAGCATTTTCCGGATTCCTGATTAACGTCCCAGTTTTATCGATCGTAAACCGGTGGAAAATAATAAAAAATAAATATT
Organism: Mythimna lalbum; assembly: GCA_949319445.1. NCBI lineage: Eukaryota > Metazoa > Arthropoda > Insecta > Lepidoptera > Noctuidae > Mythimna > Mythimna lalbum. The sequence continues at coordinate 23,897,107 of OX439346.1, forward strand.
TATTGTGGACCGGGTCGCGCTGGCAACATTACACAATGTTCTATCCTAATTATAGTTTGCTTATTTTACTTGTGCTTTGTTTATGCGACACTGGGTTTGTAGATTTAATGCTTGAATCTTTCACAAGCTTAAAACCGTTGTGAAAGAGTGAATTTTCCTTAGTAGATATCATTCATTCAACCGGTCCGCCATTCTTTACTATATTAGGATCAGCTTCTAAATAGGAGGTTATACTCTGTTCAAAATCACATTAGACATTTATGAAAACCTTTTATTACTGTCCGTTCAATCGATTTTGACGTTTATTACATTGGTGGCATGACAAATAGTTGGTATTGTAACCACTTTTTTGCTTTTAACCCTTCAGATACCGTCAATTAGAGACACAATAGTAAGACAATAGATGCGCGGCCACCGGGTGTCGCTTGGGGATTCATGAATTAATGCCCTTTATGCCTACAAAATAGAAGTTACAATCGGTTGAACAGACTGTAAATAAGGTTTCTTTAAATGTCTAATCTTAACGCTAATAGGGTATAGTTAGGCAGTCCTTCCCTGTAAAATGCTGGATTTCACAGGGATTGACTGCCTAATTTACTTCCACAATCAAGAAATATCTATGGTATCATAGCTAAAAAAATGTTCGAATTAAAAACTGGCCAGTAACAATGTTTCCATTATCACAGACGTCATTTAGTAAAAGAAACAAAATGTAATGAAACAGTCGCTCTGCGCGTGTTTCTAAATTCAAAGCAGACTAAATAGTCTATACGCGAGCAACATAGACAAGAAAAAACGTTAGCTGTCAACGACTTGTCAAAACTGATCTAAAAGTGAGTGTTAATTTCAGTAGTGACACTTTGGTAGAATGTGTCAACAATATCGTCTGTTAGTCAAGGGAATTTACTAAAACTAAAACTCACCTGAAAAAATAGGCAAAAACACACCCATTGGTAGTACTTGTAGATCTTCCTGTCGTTCATGTCTTCCTTGCCCTTCTCACGGCTGTTGCCGATGCCTGGGTAGGGCACCTCCACGCCTACCTTCTTGTTGAAGAAGCTCTTCAGCGTGTAGGTGGAGTGTATCCAGCAGTACGTGTTCAGCACATCCTCGGGGATGTCCTTCGTGTGGATGCAGTCGATGGGGTTGCCCACGTACTGGCGCGTCGTCACGATCAGGCTGAACGAGATCAGCAGGATCACGGTTATAGAGTAGTGCAAGCGGAATACAGGAGAGTCGATGTGTACATAGTTCACTTTTATCAGATTCTTCAATCCACGAAAAACGTCTAACATCTTAAACGTTTGAGCTGATCGTCCGTGTGTCTGTGTTCACTAACATTATTTATTGTTTCGAAGCACCAAGTTTACACTATTTATAACGTAAGGCACTATTTAGTTTGGCAGTGAGACTGTTCCGGGGGCTCATGCCCTCTCACGTGGGGATAACTTTTTTGGTATTTTGATGAACTTGAGCAGGGACAGCGCTTGGCTCATGTTTTCTTCGTTTCATGGTCCGGCAGGTCAGAGCGTGTGCGCCGCCATGCCGGCGCGGCGTCCTCCAGTCATCCAGTCTGTCGATGACGCGACGATGCGATGATGCGCGCTGCGTAACGCACGTTGAATTAATCTTCGAGGAATTTACGTATTAAAGTAGATTATCAGGTCAGATGTTCTAGTACAAATTTATGAGTTCACACGTCGTCGATCCGCCGGAGCACCGCGTCTACGATAAACTAATCGTTGTAGGAAACTGATGAAAAATATTTAAATTATGAACCTAAATAATGCTGGTGTATTCCCTACGGGTTAATTTATGCGTGGTTATGACTCAACCTGGAGAGTGCAGGAGAGCTGTGAGCGACTGACTAACCGCAATATTATGATTACAGTAGCATAAACTAGCTCGACACCTGATGTGAGTTATATGAGCATTAAGATATTTATTAGCGTTGGCAATACTCGACGTAGACTCGCGTCGAGTGCAATCGCTGCGGACTTTCAGTGAAATGGTCGCGACACGATAATTTTAAGTGTGTCTACTATAACGCCCTCATTGTGTGATATTTTAAACAATAATGACAATCTTTAGGTGAGCTTCGCGCGTTTCTGAGAAGTCTATTTCTTGAGCTAAACGATTTATGGGCCAGCGCCGGTTCAAGGCCCGCGTTGTCACAAAGTGTGCCACGCGGCACTGTTTCTGTTAAATTGTGCTAATATTTACACGTTAGATTTTAAGAGCTCCTTTGAAATATTATATTTAGTAGCCATTGTTTGAGATGATTCAGATCTTGTCTCACGGCCACTTGGCTTTTAACCGACCGGACATTAACGATGACAAGTATTTCCTAATATTTTGCAGCTTAGAAGCCATATTATGATGATTAATTTTCTATTTAAAGACTATTAAAAAAAAAAAGTTTGTTAGTATTTTTTACATCACACTTATTTATTCTTGTATTATTTCTGCTACCAAACTCAAACCATAAACAATAGAGTTTCCACACTAAACGTCACTTTGACAGGAAAATGCGCGCGAACTGCCATTTCATCCATTCAATGACTGAATATTTTAAGCCGCATATTTTACGATGGCTTTGTATCACATTATAATAAACATAACAATAAAAAATAATATATTCGTAAAAAGAACAGAGTATAATAATATTATGTCTGATGCACTTTGAAGCTTTAGAAGCACATCAAAGGATTAGAGAGCGCAGTTCAAGAGTAATTTATCAGTGTGTTACAAATGGCTCCATACGCTGCGTTCTATAACTTCTTTATTATAATGGAAGATACAACATAAATATGATGTTAGAATATTATAATTATGATATAGCTATATGTTGTAGTAGACTTTAAATCTGTAGACATCTACACTAAGATTTTATGTTTTACTATTACTAATATCTCATAGCGGCTCCGCTTGCGTGAAGGGGAAGTATCTACTTCATAAATTATAGCTTTTAAGCTGTTCTGATATATTTTATAAGCTACTAGCGGTCGCGGTAGACGTTGTTCTGCCCGAAAGCTAGCATTTTGTCAGAAAATAGTACATGTTGATACTAGTGCATAAAATTTAATGATGCAATCGTTGACGGTGTGAACGCAATAGTTTATTTAGCTTAGGCAATTAGTTTAGTTTACTTAATACAAGTCTTAATTCAATTGGCCTGATGACTTGAATTGACTGGCCTGTTGGCCTAGTGATTAGTGGCCCTGATTGCTATGCCGGAGGTCGTGGGTTCGATTCCCACCCAGGACAAATGTTTATGTGATGAGCATGATTAATTTTGTTCTGTGTCTGGGTGTAATTGATCTATAATATGTATGTATTTAAAAATATATGTATGCTTAGCTTGGGACTAGACGGCGTTGTGTGATAGTTGCGGAATAATATTATTATTTCGTTCATTGTTTAGTTTTTTACATATAAATTATATTTTTAAATATTCTAAATAAAAATATTAGCCTACTGGTATCGGGATCAGAGTCCAAGCTACCGGTGGTAAGGGCTCCAGAGAAAGGAACCTCCTAACAATACGAGCCTTGTCCAGAAGTACCGCTTTTTGAATCAAGCCCTTGATCTAATCCTAAGGTGATGGTCGAGGTTCTTGGCTATTGCTTATTATTATTATTATTTTGATATTAGTGCAAAAAATTTAATGATGCAATCGTTGATGGTGTGGACGCAATAGTTTATTTAGCTTAAGCAATTTGTTTAATTTACTTACTTAATACAAGTCAATAAAGGATATAAAGTCAATTCAATTAAAAAATGTCTGAAATTATAAAGGCACTAGGCCTTTATAATTTCACTACGTCTACCATATATCAGTAGGTAGGTTCACTAGCAAGTCTGGTTTGTAAGCCAGTCACGTCGCCCCTACGTGCGGTTTCAGTCTGCGCAAGGTGCAAATAACTTTGATACAGTTTCTTGATTTTATTCTACAAACGATAAGTGTTTCACAAACAAACACTGAATAAGTAACATGAGATTTTCCGTTTACATAATCACACTAATATACATATTATTACAAGTCATTTTAAGAGATGGCAGAATTTCGAACATTTGTTGGCATATTTTTTTAGCGTCATGTGATAAAAATCTCTCGGTATGCCTATGTATAATTAATAAGAATAAGAATAAGAATCATTTATTTTGCAAACATGGGTATAGTACACAGGTGTTTAATACTTGTCAAGACGAATCATACGAGCCTAAACTCGATGGGGTTGTGTCGTTTATCTACCAAGTTCCTATAGCCACCTTCTGGTTCCATCATCAGATCAGCTCCATGTCATAATAATTTTGCATTGTCATCTGATTTACACATGCATGCAAAACTTCAGCTCAATCGGTAACCGGGAAGTGGGTCAAATTTAATTTACAAGATTTTATGACAGACAAACATCGCGACATTTTTTTTTTCTAGACATTATTGTAAATAGAATCCTCGTATTAAGTTTTAAAACTTCTACAGATTTATTTTATGACTTTTCGTAGACGTTATGATAAATAAAACTGATTAATAAATAAGTATGATACCAATTAAACCGATAAATATTATTTTATTACCTAATCAATATCTTCCTATCGCAAATTTGTCTCATGTGACACAGATGGCAACCAATAATTCCAAAACAAATTAATTTTCATCATTAAAATCATTTTACAGTTATCAGATGTACATAATTACCAAGATTTATTGATAAATAATCTGTGCGTTAAAATAGTATTGCCATCATAAATAACAGGAGCGACAAACTGTCAAAATTAAGCGGTCGAAATCTGGCAATCTTGCAGGGTTGCCAGTTTTTTTTTGGAGATCGTAAATTATGTATCTCACGACGCATCCTTAGCTGTTTGGCAAAGAAAGAGCTGCCAAGTATTACCGAATGTGCTTAAATATTTCGCATGCCTCGTATTCCTGAGTTTGGGTAACATTTTTAGCATTAGTTGAAAATTTTAAAAGCTGAAAAGCATTGTTTTATGCAACAAAATGGGTGCATTTTCATATTTTGGCGTTTTGTTCCGAACCCAAAGAATTTTTTATTTGCATTTGTCAATATTCTACCTCTACTGAATAAAACCTCCTCTAAATCCTTGCAAGAGTTCTTCTCCAGTGCATTCTCAAAGGCTTATCTGAACTGATAACAATTTATACTTCTTTAAAGTATAAATTATTTGTTCGTTTACCATTAAATAATAATTCAAACTCAAGCTCAAAATATTTAGTTCAGTTAAACCATTTATAGACACTTTTGAATTGTCAAAAAATCTGTTAATCACTAAATAGATCAAACCATTTGCATGTTTTAAAGCGTAGGTGTATATGGAGAACAATGTGTAAGAAACTTTAACCCTTCAGATACCGTCAATTAGAGACACAATAGTAAGACAATAGATGCGCGGCCACCGGTGGTCGCTTGGGGATTCATGAATTAAGGACACTCTTTTATTTAAGAGAAGAGTCCTTAAGACACACCAAAAAGACAGTTTTTAAAAATTCAAAAAATACACCGCACTAAATTACACAAAAAAAAATGAGAACCCAAATCGATGCGCCAAAAGTTTCTACGCGATTTATTTGCAATTAAATTCGAGAGCAAAAAAAATGTTAATTTTTTAGTATATCCTGCAAATTAATAGAAAAGGGTTTATTTGCCGTTTTTGAAAGATATAAACAACTATTTTTCTCTCGATCTTCATGCAGGCGAAGTCGGTGACTGAAGCTAGTTTCCTAATACATAGTCAAATGATCATTGTCTATGCGTATGACCGGTCAACTATTCCACGTGGTCCGCAGTGAGGCGTGAGACTGCGCCCAATGATATCATGGTCTGTGAGGCAACATGTCTATGGTGCAACCACCGAATAATGGATGAAACTATGGCATCTATTGTATGTGTTATAAACAACTGTGTGTTATGGTCAGAGGTCGAATAGGATGAGTACGTTTACCTAAAGTTTGTAGAAGGAAGAGCAATGAGTATATACCAAAAAGGTCATGGAAGAAAAAGTTGCTCAGTGGTGACGGCCTGGACTTACGACTTGTAGGTCGTGAGTTCAAATTCAGTCAGTCACAATTGTACGCAATGTGTACCTACCGAATTAGTACATACATACATAAAAAAATAGTCCTAACCTAACCTAACCTAACCAATATCACATAGGAATAAAGCAACTATCTATCGGTGATAAAATTTTTGCAATTAGACCTGTACCTACTTTCAGAGATTACCTCCTACATACAAAATAAAAAAAAAAATTAAAAATTACCTCTTTATAATATTCTAGTGTAGATTGTTTTAATGCCAGCATATGCGCCTAAAACGTCTTTTTGGCTTCGCACAGATTACCTATGCTTACTTTTGTTATTTACGCATAATAAAATCATTGATACGATACTCTGGCAACCCTAACTACTCATTTAACGAGCTCCTTAATTTACGGCACTCTTCAAAAAGAACGCCTTTCCGCTGAATAACAAATATTTTTTAATTTTCCTCTGTCATACTTCACGTAGGTAACCATACGTCCCATTGTGAACGGGACTATCTCTGTTTTTGCTACTCAGTCCCGAGAAAAAAATTGGAAGTCGATTGTGCCGTATTCAGTTACAGAAGAGTCAATGCTAATTAAAACTCAAAATCTACAAGGTATTTTAATCTTCAGTAGTATCAAACTGTCGTGAAAACACTAGAAGAACATTGAAAATCCTATTCGCTATCTTTTTTTTTTTCGGTGGGCAAAAATCATCTTATGACAACCCCCGCTCTTGGGTGGAGCGGGAGATAGTGTCAGACTCTTACTGACTAAAAACCCACCCTGTTCCTTCTAGCCTCTTCATACCGAGGCACGAGCTTCCTTTCGGATAACTCTGGTCCCAGTAGGCTTCGACCCAGCTGGGCCCCTCCTGCTGCTGACAACTCCTTGAGGCGCGCGGGAACAGTGCGCACCGTCGACGTCTTGGGCTCGGTCCGGACAGTTACCGGACGATCGGACAGAGACCCATGGCTCGCCGTCCGCGAGTTCGCATCCTATTCGCTATCTTAAAATGAACCTTGAACCACGCAGAGTCTCTGTTTTAGCATCTGCAATCGATTAGGATAAAAAGAAAACCAAAAGAATTACGTGGTCTCTAAACGCATTTTTGTTGCTTCACGTGGCGCTAGGCTAGACCTACAGCTTCGACAGCGGATAGGCATTGCCATACACAGAAATGAAGGTACGGTTACCAGTCATAAGCGACACCATATTTTAGTTTGTTTGTAGTTAATCTAATCGCAAAGCTTCAGTGGCAGTGGGCAGGGCACATGCTCGCAGAATAGATGGTCGAACGAAATGTGGAAAGGTTGTCGTACTGTAAGACAGTGTTGGAAGACCTCCTACAAGGTGGATCGATGACTTGGTAGGGGTTGCGGGAATTCGATGGATGCAAGATACACGGGACCTGTCGTCGTGGTGACACTTGGGGGAGAACTATGTTCAAAAGTGGACGTCTTTCAACTGAAATGATGATGATGAGGTATGTGGGTAGCACTTTTTTAACCCATAGATAGTGGTTAAGATTTTAGGTGTCTTGTTTTACACGTTTGCGGACGCGATACAGGAGTAATTCCTAATGTCCCAACGTGTTTAAAAAAGACAAAGAGAAAAGAGAGAGAGTTGCGAGTCATCGTTATATTGACGATGTCCTGTTTTAAGTGTTACAAAAAGTGGACATATTAATCCAACTTTAGTTCTTGGTATATTTTCGTGTAAATCCGATATTAGGTCAAGGACGTTCGCAATCGGGGCAGGAAACGAAGACGCGGGCGCATAACATTAGCGATTATTATACGTTCGGGAAGTTTCGTAAACGTTCGGCTGTCATTTCCGCTAGTTATGTCATTTATTACGTGATTATGTTTTTAATGATGATTATTATTGTGGTTTATATACAGGAAATGTATTGTGAAAGAAATACTAGTTTCTTACTAAATTTTAGTACTATTGTGGACAAGTCGTCGACTGCGCGCACTGTACCCGCGCGCCTCAAGGAGTTGTCAGCAACGGCAGGGGCCCAGCTGAGTCGAAGCCTACTGGGGTCAGGGTTAGCTCCGAAAGGTAGCTAAGCCCCTGGTACGATAGACAATGAAGGAACAGGAGTGGGTTTTAGTCAGTAAAGTTCTGACACTATCTCCCACTCCACCCAAGAGCGGGGGATGTCATTAGATGATTTTTTCATAGAAAAAAAAAGTATCGTGGACAGTTACACAGTTGGTAGTTTGTATGTTTGTATGTTTGCTGCTCTTTGGCTACACGCGAAGGTACTCTTTAAAAGCACACATACAGACATACATTTATAAAATTTCACTTCTATAATTTTAGTTCGATTTAGTCATCAACCGTAACTTCCAATGCCCTTTATATTCAGTAATTCATCATCATCATCAGCCTTTTTTAAGTTTTCCACTGCTGGGACTCAGGCCTCCTTTCTAGGAGAGGGAATGAGCCGTAATCCACCACGCGGGCCCAGTGCGGGTTGGTGAATGTCACATGTCTTCGAATTTTTGGTTCTAGGACATGCCGTTTTCTTTACGATGTTTTCCTTCACCGTTTTGAGAGCAATGGTAATGAAATAAATTACACAGTGTAATGCGCCTGACAGGGTTTGAACTCGCGACCTACAACTCGTAAGTCGGAGCCATTACCACTCGCCACCACTGCTCTCCATTCAGTAATTAAGACATTATAATACGAGAGTAAGGGAAGAAAAGCTGCAAGTACAGTTCGGTACATTTGTTCCCGCCATCCACAGACTTCAACGGAAGCCGGAGTAAAAAAGCTGAAAAAGATCAGCCAATTAGCGAGGCATCACATTTTCATCTGAGAAGTACAAAACGTTGGCTTTCCTTCTTCACAATGATACTGTAAGGGTCGCCGCACACGGGCCACCGACCACAACCACTAAACGCCACTACGTCGCCAAAACGAGCTCTGTAGGCTATGAACCACGTTCATAATGTGTATGACAATTGTATGTTTTCAGTACGTAAATGTTCTTAAATAATTGAAGTTCTCGAAAACAACGCTATGGTAAGTAGATTTTTGGTTACGAAAGTAAACGTTTTAACTTATTGTTTAATTTACCGTTTTCGAGCTTCCTCGCGCAACCCTGTGAGACTCGCTGCTGGTTTTTCTACTGGGAGATGAACATAAGCGTCTCGATGTTAAAATTTTTCGGGAATATTTCTTATAGTTTTCTTACATTACATATGGATTCGCGCGCACGGCTGACGTCGGTGCCTGCCACACGCTACAAATCCTCGCTGCTTTCTTTTTTGCCTCTAAACGCCGACACCCGCCACTTGCGCATTTAAACCTTCTTCGTCAGAGTCCATTATGATACTACGCGTATAGGTTAGAAAAAGTAGCAGCCGCCGGCCACAAGTGGCTGTCGCTCGCTTCTGCTGCTTTTGTGGCTCCTTCTAGCTTGTCGTGGCTGTGGCATGTGGCTCGTGTGCAGCGATCCTAAGGGTTAATCACGTTTTGGTACTATTCAATGATGAAAAGGTTACAGAATAAAAAATCCGAAAGCCTTTCAAACCAGTAAATGTTTAGCGTATTGGTTTATCCAATTTTCTCATTAATTTGTTGGTCTAGAATTCAAATATACGTGTGTATATTCTAGACGATTATATTTAGTAGTATTTAGGTGGGAAATCATCAAATGACTTCTCTCGCTCTAGGGTAAAGGGCGTGTCAAACTTTTTCGGACTAAAACCACACCTGTGTCCTGTCCTTTAGTTGTCCTTTGCGTTCCAGGACCATGGTATCTCTTTAAATCCCGTTGCCCTAGCGGGCATAGTTAGGTCTTGATGCGACCCTACGGTTTTGCTGACATCTGAGGCGTCTATAGAACGCTAAGCGCCGTTTATGACTCTGACCCGGACGGCCAGACGGCGAGCTGCCCATTACTCGTCGTCTATAAGCCTGTGGGAGGAGGCGGTCGTATCCGATTCCCTCTTCCTCTGGACCATGGCTTGAACAAGGGCCCGGTGCGAGATTTTGCCATCGCGTTTTGCTTCCACGAGGACAGTACGGCGGTGCTCCACCGTATCCTCCTGACTGTTCGCAAAAAGACGACCTCTGAGAGCTTCTTCCTCTTCCACCTAAATCCGAAATTGGGATTTCCCGAACTTGTGAGGACTTGTGCAAGGCGAAAAGTGAAGACACCGTGACACCTCTACATCTACTCTATAATCTTGAACGTCATCATTTGGATACTACCGCGAATATTATGTAAATTATTTGTTTTCTTTTTAACACCTTAAGGCTGCTTCGTTTATATTATCAAAATTCTTTACAATACAAGAGCACTGAGTACTTTTAAGCCCAGAAAGATGTAGTTCTAAATGGAATACCTGCGGAGCAAAGCCGAAGGAAAAAAACTACATTAAAATGAGTAATTTATATTTCTATTTATTTTGCTTGTCATCAAGTTATGTGTTTTATTGTGGCACGTTGCTCTGTGCAAATAAATTCATAATTCAGTTCAGTTTATATTTTTAATGAAAATACACTTCATGTTTTCCGTTAAACCTCGTCTAAGTTCACCAGTAGGAGGTAATAATTTAAACTGTTGCATAATTGTTGAACATTAACGGGAAATTTATTTTATTATAATTTATTGGAAATAAAAATAAACGATAAACGCGTTTTATTTCAATCAACTGAAACGTTTATAAGTGGCTAGTTCAGGTTTAAGATTTAGGAGTTACGTTATTTATTGCCTGGGAGCCCATTATAAAGCACTCCGTCTTGGGAACCGTTACACGTAGAAAGTGGTGGCGGAGAGCTACGATATAATTCTATGAAGGGTGTCCATTTGGGTGATGTCAAGCAGTGATGAAGGATGTCCATTTTGGTGCTTGACAATTTTTTTTATTCAACTTCATCGTTATCATATCAGCGGAAAAACGTCCACTGTTGGACTTAGGGCTTCCCAAGTGTAGCTGCAATGACCAGTCCTATGCATCTCGAATACATCGGATCCGCGCGGACGGCTAGCAATGGGTAGCTCGCCATCCGACCGTCCAGTAACAGTCTGGACTGAGCCCAAGACGTCGACGGCGCGCCTCAAGGAGTTTTCAGCAAAAAGTAGGGGGCCAAGGATTTGTTTCTGAAAAGAAGATCGGCCCCGGTACGAAAGGTAACGAAGAAACAGGAGTGAGTTTTTAGTCAGTAAACGTCTGACACTATCTTCGCTCCGCCCAAGAGCGGGGGATGTCCATCGGTCCACCTTTTAGAAGGCCTTCGGAGTCGGAGGCTTTGCTTTCCGGTACTCGTTCGCTTATACTCCAAAATCTTTCAGTCCAATCGATAATCTGTTCTAAAAAGTAAATATAATAAATACCTACTAATAAATATCAAATATAACTATAACTGAGTGTATATATATTATTTATTGATCTAAATCTGACATTGTATTGACTATTGAACTGAATCTGATTTTTTATTATTTTAACGTTTTCAAATTATAATTTCAACTTCATCATCCCCTACGGTTTATTTTACTTAAATATGACAGGAATTGTATTCGGCAACTACTTGTGCATTATATGTGATTTTATACCGTGGATCTTCTTCTTCTTTGTCCAACCCTCTTAACAGTTTAGCTGGGGTCGGGTCTCCTTGTACGTTTACGCCAGAGAGCTCTCTTCTGGCTTGTCTGTGCACTGTCTCGCTTGCTGGATTTCTTTAAACATAATAGACCACCAGGTGGCAGGTGATCGTCCCCTTCCTCGCTACTTAGGGCCTGAATTTACACGGGTTTTTATACCATGTATGTTTATGCAAGACATGTAGACCATTATTCTTAATACAATATCTTGCAGTACTAACACCAATTTGTCAGCTATAAATTCATGACTACTCATTCGTTCATTCATGTTATACAAATAAAATAATCTTTGTCATTGAAATATCTACAGTAAAAAAAAGAGAACCATATTCGAGGAACTTCAAGTCTGATCTTGGCAACAAAAAATATCAAAATCTTGACAATATGTGAGGAAGTTAGGAGTTATTTTTGTATTACAATTTGCCTGCTGCGGTCTTCCCGTCCGATTTTAATTTAAGTGTCTTCAAGGCTAGAGTGAATAGGCTCTTAATAAACTAGTGCGCCTCGCCATCAACGATGGCATCACTGCTTACTATCAGGAGGGATCACAGGCAAGCACTAGTTAATATCAGACAAAAAAAAAATTGTGACAGGTTACATTTTAAAACAAAAGCTTTCTTAAAAATACTATAGTAACCCAATTATGTAGCCACAACAGGGCCGCCCTTTAGGGTCACGAGATTTTTTTGAAAAGGAGATCCGTGCTCCTAAAATGCATAGGGCTACTAAAGGATACATGTGTGGTTTTAAATTAAAACTACATTAGACGTGTAAAACGCCTAATTTGTACGTAGAACGACGTTGCGTGGCGTTGATCTAGTGTAGCTCTACAAGTTTAGCTTCCATAAAAAAATTATGGAGGCCGAAGCGCTAAGATCGGCGTAGGTGGCACACGTGTGCGTAGTGCAGTTCTACCTTTAGTCAGTAAGAGTCTGCCACACCCTCCGGCTCCACCCTAGACTGGGAGAAGTAATTAGACGTTTTCCCACCACCAAAAAAAAAACTGTTCAAGTCGACCTTCTCTAACGTATTTAGTGTTAGCCCGTGTGACAACGTTGGCAGCGCACGCGCAGCCATTTATACGCGCGTTATTCATTCACAAGCTCCGTATATTTAGTGTTACGTGGGTATATACGTATATACTCGTAGCGCACACTTCGTACCCGCTCGGTGGCACGTGGGTAGACGATATATGTCGTGCGTTTGTCAAGTGGAGTGCGTACGCGCCGGTTTGTGGCAAATTATTTATTTGAAGATTACTTTTTTTTTTAAGTTGTAATTTATTTTGGCTTTGTTACAAGAAGAATTGTGAAGCATAATTAATTAGAAAATTATGATTCAGCGGTAGAGTTAGAAAACTTGGAACTTTTCATATGTCAAAGCTATTTTTTTTTAGGTTTGAAAACATCTAATCTCCCACTCTCGGGTGGAGTGAGAGGGCGTGTCAGACTTACTGACTGACTGACTAAAACCACACCCATGTTCCGTAAGTCGCCATTTGCGTTCTAGGATCACGAGCCTACGACGCTATCACGAGCTGCTTGCCGCCGCCAGAAAACGAGCTACCCAATACTCGCCGTCCACAAGCCCTATGGACGACGAGCTACCCAGTAATCGCCGTCCGCAAGCCCTATGGTGGCCGAAAATCGATCTGCGACTCCCGAGAAAGTCTATCTGGTTGGATTGTTTAGATCGTAGGTATAATAAATACATACCTATAATCTTAGAGGGGTACTTCATACCCGATGGCACGTGGGTGGAGAGCTGGTGACGGTATAATGTCGTGGTTTGTGAGTTTATCAAAGCGTGCGTACGCGCCGGTTTGTAGGAGTACCATTTTATTTATTGGAATTACCAGTTGAATGACTTTTTTTCTTGTAAAGATGAAAAGATTTAGTTTTTACTGGCGCGGATTTGTAAGCTTTAAATATGATTGAGCTGGAAAATTCGAAATATTAAATGGTTTACTTTGAAAATTTCATTGACTGAGTGTCTGTGTACAAAGTTATTATATCCCTACTAATATTATAAATGCGAAAGTAACTTTGTCTGTCTATCTGTCTGTTACGCTTTCATGCAAAAACTACTGAACGGATTTAGATCAAATTTGGTAGGTAGGTAGAAGAGACACTGGAATAACACATAGACTACCTATAATTCCACTGCTGAGCACGGGTCTCTGCCCGCGCGATATAAAATGTAGTCCACGCGGGCGAAGCCGCGGGCGGAAAGCTAGTACCTATATATAATATTTGTACGTAAGTATTTGAAATAAAATGTGCCCATATTAACGGTGAAGGAAAACATCGTCAGGAAAATGTGTGCATGTCCTAGAACTAAAAATTCGAAGACATGTGACATCCACCAACCCGCACTGGGCCCGCGTGGTGGATTACGGCCCATTCCCTCTCCTAGAGAGGAGGCCTAAGTCCCAGCAGTAATAACATTAAAAAAAGTTGATGATGTGCCCATATACGTATGGCCACTTATAAAATATAAGGAGCTTTATGCACGATTGCAATTTATTTGTCAAAATAACTGAGAACATAGACATGAACGATGAGATGATAAGTGTGTATGCCAAATAAAATAGTTTTCTTTCTTTCTTTCTTTATGAATAGAAGAAAAAGCATAGCTTTTCCATCGTAAAACTTGGCTTTATATTTTGTGCTTTGTAGTCTAATTAATAGAGCTATAAAAAACCCATAATCTTAGTTATAACTAACTCATATACTCTATTCATATTTATAAAAACAAACAAAATATATTTCAAACAAAATGCATCATAACTCCATTACAGTGACTGTTCCGTTTTCTACACGCTGTATTATACAAATTCTCCAAAACTTCATAGACGGCAGTCCATCACGAAACAAAGGGTTTAAACTGCAATTCAAAGAGCCACAACATATCACAAAGCAACCATTCATGGAGGTAATAATTTAACATTTGTATCGCCATAAAAACGAACGTTACATGCGTACGTCCGGTGTCGACGACATCACAAGTGAAAATAATAAAATACATCGGGCTTCAATTTGGTGGAGTTCGATTTTTAAATTTTTAAAAACAAAGACAAGTAAAAAGTTTTTTCACTTCTTTGTTTTTCACAAGGCCTACTGTAAATATTTATTAATTCAAATTCAAATTTTTATTTTTCGGACATCATGATCCAATGGTTAGTATACATAAGACTTAAAAAACTATTGTTAGTAATAATAATAATAAACACACACAATGACTAAAACTATTTCTAAAATAATCTCCTCTGAGATTCATAAATGGCCCTGCGCTGAGACAAAACATCTCTAATTCTTTATCTAGGAATAGTTTCTTGTTTTTTACTTTTTTCTGTAGTCGGATTTGGTTATTGAGGTGGTGGACCATTTATCTAAATAGTTTTTGGAGCTATTGATAAAATGTTTTACATAATCCTGAAAAAAGAATCTTTAGAAAGACATTGGATTCTATTGTAAACATAATTGTTTGCGATTGTGATTTAATGAATATAACACTAATACTAATTAAAGAGTAAAACATAGGAACAAGCTTTGCTTAATGAATCATAAAGTATATTATTTACTAAGAACAAAAATGAACTGTTCAGTAACGGCCAGTATTCAATTGTTCGCATACAGCTCGCGGCGTCAAACATTGCTCCCGCCCGAGTCTTTGCACTTTCAGTTTATTTACGTCCGTATTCCGAATGCAGCTCAAACGGCAGATAAAAGTGCTCAGAGCTATTATTTTGATGTTTACGGTGCATTCCCATTGTTTATAACGATAACGGACGGGTTTTTAATAATTTATTGATGGCTTTTTTTGGACTGGCAATTTTTATTTTTTTGTTTATGGTTTGGTTTTGACTTAAGCGGTGATCTGACGTTTGTTGGATTTTATTTTGCTTAAGGTTATAAATGCAAATTGAGTGTTTGTTTGTAGGTTTTTTTTAGGAGGGCAATCATCAAATATGTAGAGAAAATCAAATGTTTTTTTTAGAAAAGAGAGTTTCTCCAACATTATAGTAAAACTAGTTGCACACGGCGATTTCATCCGTATCTATGGTTACTGCTCTACTTCGATTGGTCAAAAAGTAATGTAAATTATTTATATATTATTTAGTTTATGCGAATAAAAGGATTGTCTGAAAGGGAGCTCGTGCCCCGGTATGAAGGCTAAAAGGAACGAGATGGGGTTTTTAGTCAGTAAGAGTCTGACACTATCTCCCGCTCCGCCCAAGAGCGGGTTTTGTCATAAGGTGATTTTCCCCAACGAAAACAAAAAAAAAGTTTATGCGAATAAAGGTAAAGAGATGAACTTAATATCTTCTGTTAAGCGTGATGTTATAATAATATAACTTTTAGCGTTCCTCGATAAATGGGCTATCCAACACTAATAATTTCCAATTCCTGAGATTATCGCATTTAAACAAGTAAACACTCTTCAGCTTTATAATACTATACTAGTATAAAGTAAAAACATCAACATTCGAGTGACTGCACATTTGTTACGCACTCCGTCAGTCAGTCACAAATGTGAGTGACATTAAAATTACAATATGTCTACGACTGTCAGAATCTCGAACGATTTTAAGTGTGTAGATATTTGTACAACAGCTTTGGTTTGTATTTCGTTTATTTAGAAGAATCTATTAAAATCACCCAGATGGTAGGTAGATTAGTAGATTATTAAAGTAACCTAGTAGCCTGAAAAATCAGGTCTTAAGAAATTTGCTTTCCGATCGTATTTTTGTAAAATAATTCTCTAGATTGTTATCGTCTTAATTTTGTGACGGACTAGCACACTGTTTTTGCATATCATTTAATACACTTTGCAACCATGCATTGTATTTGTTGGCAACATTTATAAATACATGTCAAATTTTAAAACCGGTAAGTGATTCTTAAAACGCATACTCTGCACCAACGGATGTAACTCATCCACATTTTAAATTCCGAATCAAGCTGCGCACTTTCGAAATTAAAAAAAATAAACATAATCATAGACTAAAGAATTATTTCTTTGGCGCCATTATGCTCAATAAAACAACTTTTATTTGATTTTACATCCGGAAATCTTAGTAATACTCATTGAAATGCTGCTCTTTACATTTTTATAATATTTTACAACTTCCTTTTCGTGAGCGATTAAAGTTTTATTAACTGGTTTCGTGTAAGTGTTTTAACAGTAATGTTTTGATGTGTATTCAGTTGATTTGAGATCAAAACATTTGTTAATGAATTACATTCTTTGATAGTTTAATATAGTTGTGAGTAGAAAATTGCGACAGTTTTTTTTTGCAAAAAACACTACAAATTGTGGAGTTTGTGTGGGTCGGTTTCCTGTGCAAAAACACATGATTCAAACTTCAAAGCTTTGTTTAAATTGATGAATTCATAGATATCATTACTCATATCAGCACTTCTTGGGGAAAATTCCTTGAAAACAGCTCAGCAGGCTTTGCGCCACGGCCGCCGGAAAATACAGATCAATACTAATATTTAAAGCAAATACGTATGGTCATGAATTTATGCAAATTCCCAAAAGGAATCATTTATAAAGGTGTTATTATAATTCCGCGTGTTTGGATAGCGGACTGATACTTTGTTAATGGGGTCATAATCATAAAACACGTTAAAACTTTTGATTCATATTATCAAGAGCATATACATATCAGGAGGTGAAAAGGAGATATAATTTTAATATGGTTATATAAGAGAAATTCGAAAACATGTTTTAGTTGTATTATATATGAAGTGTCATATAAAAAAATCAGCGCCTATGGGCTTTATGGTGCATTAACATAGTACAAGCATTGACTTCCGCTTATTTCTTTAGTGTTTGTCTATGCTACATGGCAGTGTACCACTTTTTTAAACTTAAAATTTATAATATTGATTATCTTAATTAATATTGTATTGATTTATTAATTGTGTCTGTATCTTAACTATCTAGTATCCCCTACATTTTAGTGTCTTCCTAGGTTTATTTATGTCCAATATATTTTTAACAACAAATTACTACTATTATAATTAAGGTGTCTTCAAGGTTAGAGTGAATAGGCTCTTCATAAACTAGTGCGCCTCACCATCAACGATCGCATCACTGCCTACCATTCGGTCTGATCATAGTCAAGCATTATTTTATATAATTGTATTGTAGTAGAGAAAAGTCTAAATATAGTAAGCCACAAAAAATCCTCCTGTGATTCTCGCTGTACGTCAGGTTGTCAGATGGTAGAAAGAAGATGGTGAAATCAAGTCATGCGTTCATTACTGTAGAAATAGGAGCGAATTCTTCACGGGAAAACAAGGAAAATTAAGTTAACTGCATTGTGTTGCTTGAACAGAATGTCATTTATAAAGAATTAGATCAAGGACAAGATTAATAAAAGAATCCTCTCTTTTGATGCGCTGTTTATAGTCAGTAGTATTTTACGACGCGCCGAGCGGAGCCCGCGGTCATATAAGTGATGGCTGGATAATTAGATAAACAAAATGGTGGCTTGTCAACAAAGTTATACTTATGTCAATCTTTACGCGCGAAATAATAGCGTTAAGTTGTTAATACCCGCTCGAATTTGGTACGACGGATTTGGTCCGTCTGAACCAAGGTCGGGAAAAGTTTATAAAGTTGTATAAAGTTTATAGTTTTAGTTAGAACCGTAAGTTTTAGGATAATTAAAGCTTCAAAGTCTAAAGCATCGGCAACAAATTATAAGCCTATCGGGTTTCTACTATACCGGTTGCATTTCGGGGAGAGCGCGCCGGAATTGCATTACTTAGTTTTACCATTAGGCACCATCGCTATATGATGGACATACGCATAGGGAACACATTCATTGCCTCCAGCTAAGGAGTGGAATTCCCTACCGCAGTGTGTTTCCAGATAGCTGCAATCTAGGGGTCTTTAAGTCAAGATTGAATAGTTTACCTACTTCTAGGCAAGCGTGTTCCATCTTCCATCACATCATCGTTTACTATCAGGTGAGATAATGGTCAAGCGGGAGAGCGGGGCCCTATCAAAAACCAAAAATAAAAAATTACAAACCACATCCCATAATAACTTTAATTTCTAAAACCGATGTTTTTGTTTTTTTTTAACATGGTTCATTTTTTTTACCAAAAAAGTTTTAAATGCGTTTAGTTTTTAAGTGTGGTAACCCACAACACCACCTGTCCTACAGTAATGAAGACGAGAATGAAGCCGCTGCCAAGCTGTTTAGCGATGAGTGACAGTCGACACTTTGACAGTAGTGACAGCAGCACTTGCAGCCTGCCCATCAATCAGAAATCAATCAGAGCGGTCGGTGAAAAGGTACAACTTGAATATCGGTCTTTTGGCCTGTTGAGATTGACATCTATTGTCTGAAGACACGTCACGAGTACCATAGACATGAGGTTTAGCAATATTTTTTCAATAATATTTGATTTTTTGTGACATTATTTCTCAATCCTACAACATTGTTCTGTCCTGTTCATACAACATTGCTCAATAGATACACATTTTTACGATAACCCTTTATAATCGCAGTCAAATAACAGTTTATAGAAATAAAAAAAATAAAAAATGGGTAGTGAAGGTCTGGTAGGCAATCGCTCCGACGATTTGAATGAACTTTTGATCATGACTTGGGCTAGGATGTAATTAAAAAAAATAAAAATAAACTACGTTTAATGCAAATAGGCATGCATGATCTAACAGTCAACTTTCGGGTTAATAAATACTGTGGTAGGTATGCACAATATTATTTATCTATAATAGGTATGTATTTAGATTTTTTTTTTACGAAAGCAAACTCCGGTGGCACAAGCTAGCAAATAATCCGTCTAAAAGAAACAATATATACTGTCTAACATATACTGAACTAGGTATATCTGAGCCTATCCACTACAGCAGCCAAAACATCGATCATCATCATCGATTGATTGATAAACTTGGGAATACGATTGAAACGTCGAATTGGCTCGCTAAAATAAATACGCCGATATCATATTCACCGCACAGATATAGATACCTACATTCATATACCTATAGTAAATCTTATATTTATTTACAAACAAAAAGATTAAAGCCGTTTACAATTCACAAATAAACAAGGTTAACGTTCTCGGGCTTAAAAGCTAGACTTCTTGACTCACAGACTAAAATAATTTTAAAATGATAGTGTAACAAAGAATAAAGATATAGGAACAGAAAGAGAAATAAGGGAAAATAAATGAAGATATTCGCAGGAGAACCAACGTTACTGACATAGCTTGAAGAATCGCCAAACTTAAGTGGCAATGGGCAGAGCACATTGCACGCAGAACAGACAGTCGATGGAAATGAAAGGTTCTGGAGTGGCAAACATGTACCGGAAGACGCAGCGTTGGAAGGCCTCCAACAAGGTGGACCGCTAACCTGGTCAGGGCAAATAGGCAGCATGAATCTGTTTTAACTGGAGGCAGATCCTAACTAATTTGGGAAATGTTGGGCAGACTGATTGTTTATGCTTTTCCTCGTGGAATACTGGCTGCCGCCAGCGGTTCTGCTTATGTGATAGTAGAAAATTATTCCGAGTGAACATACTCCTGGAATATTTGGTTTCACTGAAATCCACTTTTTTATTATTATTACTTTTATTGTACTTTTGGCTACAATATTGACTCTACACTGTCCTCACATATATTCTAATATAGTCTAATATATGTAAAATATTCTAAAATAAATGCATTTTTTTTTTAAAGAGTAACCGTGGAGTTTCTTCTCTATGGGAAACGACCAAATGGAACCGTGCACTAGCTTCTGACGTTTTATAAGTGCCCACGTAGACCAATGTGAAATAAAAGCATTCTGAATCCCTTCAGGCGTGAAAAAAAAATTGTTGTTTTTATTTCAAATAGGCCTACAAGGACTCTTATAAAACGTTAGAAGCTAGTGCACGGTTCCAAATTGTTAATTTCCTATGGAGAAGAACTGGCAAGAAACTCCATGGATACTCACAAACTTTCGCCTCTCTAATATTCCGCCTCACTTTATCTATGGCCCCGTCTGTAGCTCTATTTAGTCTATGGTGTATGATGGTCGGGCGTCAGGCGCGGGTAACGGCTGCTAAAATAAAATTTAATGTGTATTAGTATCGAGTCGCTCCTGGATCGGTTCCAGACGCAGCCATCCCATATGATCGACAGGTTTTCCACTGACCGAGCGGCTGGTTAAGGGAATGCTACGGTTTGGACGGATTTTGGTGTGAAATAGCACAACTATATTTTAACATAACACTGCATTATATGGCTGCCTTTACCATGTAACTAACCTATATGTTACATCTCACAATAATTGTGAAATATAGTAAGTAATAATATGATAAAATATTTCATATTGTTTTCATTACACAACAAAAAACAAATATAACATTATTTCGAAATATAAAAATCCTTTGAAATTAAAATAACGATAAAACATTTCTAAATTTGTATGTAAGAGGTAATCTCTAAGAGTCTAAAACAACCGACCCGATTTGGAAAATTCTTTCAATGATATGTAGTGTATCTCTAAGTGAAATAGGCTGTAGGTATACTTATTTTCTACTTTCACGCGGGCTGAAGAATCACTGTTAGACACGAGTTGGAAATAAATGATTTAAACTTGTGATCTAGGTATTGGTTATTATTACAATCATTTCATTTTCACGACCACGAGCTTGTCCGAAAGAGTTACCGTGAGCCTGGAAGGCAAAGTACCTGAAAGGACGCGGGTGGGCTTAATCAGCAAAAGTCTGACACTCCCTCTCACTCCACCCAGAATCATTCCCCCAGAGTCATTTTGTAATTATCCATTAAAAAAAAATGGGACAATCCGAGTGAAAACTTAAAAAAGACATGTTAGTCTTCGTCACACTACTAGGATACAAGAAAGATGAAGAGATGACCAAATATCTTAACTTAAACAGTAGGTATAACACACACCACACTGCAGTTAAAGCTCCAAGAAGAGTAATTAAGACAACAATGCCAGGCATCTGCACTCCGAGTGAATCACAGGAGTATTTCCACATCAGAGTGTGCTTCTCTCTGCTTCCGTTCCTTCGCGGTGAGTAACGGACTCCTGATCCACATGCCATCCTGGTACTTAAGAGTATTTTTGGAGAATTAATCAGACGAACAAGAGCCAATAAATTGAAGCTAAATATAGAAAAACACATGCCCTCGAAGTGGTTTAATGAGATTGTGTTAACTTTACACATCGATGCCAAAAATTGACAGGAATTCCCAAAGTTAACATTAATTGTAGAGCTCGAAAAATACACTTCAGATAAATTATTTCCATTAAAATTGACGTTTTTTATTTCATAAAATAGCCATAGTTTAAAAAATACTTAGATTAAAATTTTTCATAACTTGTTAAAATGATCTAGACCATTACTAATTATGTATGGAACCAATGAATGATGGCTAAAGATATCAAGATAATTAATTACCAACTAAATTCTGTAATAAATGGATTAAATTTATAGCCAAATTGTATCGAAATAGACAACATTTATTCTAAAAAAACATAATTTTAATTAATATCTAAAAACAAAATGACAAATCCTACGAGGATATTATTTGAAGCAACCGCAACAGAGCATGGTAATGGTGGAACTAATTGCCAAAATTTTGCAATTAATTACAATAAAATAGCTATAAAATATAGCTTGTATCTGAAGTCAATAAATAACAGATAATTCAACATTATTAATGTGACAATATCACCTCAATTACTGACAATACCAACACACAAATTGTCAGAACCAGACAAGTCTGCCACAATTTACGAGTTAGGTCAGAAAAAACTGACTCACCTATAATAATCGACTACAATAAATTGTGTTACACGAATATAATGATCTTCATAATATCTCGAGGAAGTGTTTCTCTTATAAACAATGTAGAAGGAGCTAATGATGATTCATGGGCTGATGATGGATGATTCCTTAGTCATATTGCATTTAAAATAGGTCAAGATTTCTTCGAAGTTCGTGAAGATTTAAACACAGTAATTTAAAATGTTCTTGATGCATCAGACCTGACGTGTGTAAGTTCTAGAGTTACAGATGCAGACGGAAATCATTTATTGTTAATGGCAGATCTTTGAGCGTTCTTGTGCCAAGCGTTCGCTTTATCTTTTGTGAGGATGATGGATGATGGTGAAGCATTTGAGGCTGATCTTTTTGAAGTGGACCTTGTAGGATTTAAATTTGGAGATTTGTAGTTTCAATATTGAGAGGTTTACCCGATGTTTTTTTGGATGTTATCAACTAATTGAAAATTCTTATGTCTGTTATTTTGAAAACAAATCTGTGTTCAAATAAAGCAACGGAAAATGTAGGTATGTCATCTTGAGTCCAATTAGCAAGATGTATAAGGATATTATTAAATTGTTCTGTATGGCTGTCTTATGTGTGTGCGCTAATTTTGTAATAAAAACTATTTTTTAACATATTACTTTTATACGTTTAGTTAATTGTGTCTTATTTTTGAACATATCTGCGATAATGTTTGCGAAAGAAAAATGACGAGGGGAACCCAAAAACAATTCTAAAGACGAAAGTCAAAATAATTCTAAAATAAAAATAAACGTGAGCCATCACATTATAAAAAAAAAAAACGTTTTTTTTTAATAAAGAATTTTCTTTCTGCCATCACTATAACCCTTCTATACCTGTGTCTTTGACTAGCTTGTCAATTCCTAAATCCCTGCTCACCCTTCCTTCATAATGCCATATCTCTTTCAGTACAAACATCGCATAACTAGCGACATAACTGGCTACATTTTTACGATTTCCTATTGTTTATCTAGACAATGACAGTGAGGTGTGCAATCGATAAGGTGATAGTCGTAAGACGCACTAGTACGGCCTCCCGGCATTACACGGAAGACGGTCGGAACATACTTAAGTACTGTGTAATGCCATATCCGCCTGACTAATAACTGGGAACTTATAGGAAACCAGACACGCCTATGTTATATATTTATTAGCACACCAACAGCATTACACACAGGATTTTGTAAATAATAGTATTAAAATCTAAGCACTGGTATGCATGCCTATTACAGGTATGCAGAGCTTACACCATGCTAGGTATTACATTATTATTATGCAAAAAATTGAACATACAAAATGAAAAAAAAACACATACTCTCATAAAAACAGAAATTTGATTATAATAGAAAATAAGCTCGTTAAAAAAATGTTGGTTCTTCGTCTCATTTTTCTTCGTTTGTTCACAAAACAGCAGTGCTACGAGTATTATCTAAAAAAGCAGCCCCGAGCGCTGCGCTGGCCTCAGCGACAAAACCCAAAGTGCATTGATTTAGGAACAATCCAATGTACCATTGAAGACACTTCAGCCTGACCACAGCTAAGTTCATTTTTGCTTAACTTGAAACGAAAACTTCAAAGGGTTTGGCATGGCGCCGCGGTGCAGGATTCAAGCGAAAATGTTTTTAAGTGAAGGCAAAAATGACCGCGATGGTACCTATATGGATTTCTTCATTCTAGCCAGCGCTGCGCTCAAGGCTGTCTTCTTAGAGAACAGCATTGCTGTTGGTTTATGGGGCTAAAAGGTTCTGGAGCAACCACGTACTGGAAGACGCAGCTATGAAGGGGCGATATTTGATAGATGCGAAACATAGTCTCTCACAAAGGTGAGACATTGTCTTGTCAAAATTAAGAAGGAAGAATAAATGGCAGAACTGAGGCTTCAGATCCTGGAACCTGTCAAAAAACTTGTTTTTGACATAAGTAGTATTTTAAGTTTTTAAAGTAGAAGACCTCTTGCCTAAGCGGTGACACCTAGTAGCGCAAATTTTCAAATATTATTTTCAGTTCGCATAAAACTTACCGCGTACATCGAAAGATTGGAAAGATCTGTCTGCTGCGGTCTTCCCATCCAATTATAGCTAGAGGAAATAGGTTCTTAATGAACTAGTGCGATTTACCATGAACGAATTACTGCTCACCATTATGTGGGATCGCAGTCAAGCATTAGTTTATATCATTCAAGAATTTTCAAGGGTTTTGCTCAAACAAAAACTAATAGATCCCAAAACACGCAAACCTAATCATCCGGCTATTCCTGTTAATACAGTGTAGACAGTCATAATGAGGAGTACAAACTATCAAATAAACAATTGAAGTGCGTAAAGAAAAATGGCCGCGATTCTAAACGTTTGTTTATATAAACCCCGACGACTGACATTGTAAAGTAATTCGGTTAGCTAGAGTGTGTCGAGGAGTTCAATGATGAAGGTCAGAGCATCAGGTTTATGTCTTGGGGTAACCATAGAGTACTTATTGATGAGGTTTTATCGTTTGAAGTTCGCTTGGAGCATAGAGCACAGAGTAATGGCAGCGAATAGATATGCCATTTTATTCTAATACAGCGGCTTCACCCGCGTGCAATTTGGTTTCTCAATACAATCTTTGGACCCCCGTTATACCTCCTTAGGGCTGAAGTTTAGTAAAATTTGTTCTCAGGGGATGTCTACACCCTATAAGGAACCTACCTGCCAAATTTTAAGTTTGTAGATGTTATAGTTTCTGAGATTTCGTGATTAATCAGTGAGTGGTATTTTGATTATACTAGCTTCCAACAGCGACTTCACCCACGTGAAAGTAACTTTGCTCCCCTTTTTCATCCCCATAGAGGTAGAATTTTGAAAATTCGTTTCTTATCGGAAGCGTACGTCATACAAAAAAAACATAGGTACCTTCCAAATGTCAGGTCTTTACGATCAGTGGTTAAGGCTGTGCGTGAATCCATCAATTAGTCATTCCAAACAAACCATTTCATAAGTGTAGATTATGGTTATAGCTAGCTGTGACTCCTTCCACTGTTCGGCTAAGATCTCCCTCCATTCCTTCCATTGTCCCGGCTCACTCAGAGCCTCTCTTCTTGGTAATTCCCAAGGAAGACATCTAAATCAGATATCTCCTTCCATCTCCTTCGTGGTCTGCCATGACTCCATCTCGCGGGTCCATCGCTTGATCGGCATGCGGTAGACATGTCCAGCCCAGTCCCTCTTAAGCTGGTCAGCCTTTTGAGCCACGTCAATGATCTCTGAGAGCGCAGTGTAATGTTTTGAACGCAATCCTTAAGTATTACACCAAGTATACTGCGCGACACAGCACATTGGCAAACCTTGGGTTTCTTAATCTTGTTAACTAATGTAGCAAAGAAGCAAAATTGTTTGTAAAAGTAAATTTGTGTTAATAAGTACTGACCTGATTACCTAGGCGTTTTAGAACGTCGGAAGCATCATCACTTACCATCATACCCCCTAGCCAAGTTACAACCGTTTCGTTTCGATTCTCTTGTGTCGCCACGAGCTGGCCACGCCTTCGATTCTTTTGTTCCAACCACGTGACTGAGAGTTGAGATGACGTCAGAACAAAGGATTAGGAGGTGTGGCCAACTGGTGGCGTTCGACACAAGAGAATAGAATAGAAACGGTTGACGCGAGCTTATCAATAAAAAAATTGAAAAGACCACCGTTTTCAGAAATATATCCTGACTTTACAGGGCATCTGCCCTGCTGCGCTCCTACGGTTTGCTGACATATATTAGAAGTGCGCATAGAGTCCTATACGTTGTCTACGACTCGAGGTTGGTCTTTACCGGATGGTTGGACCGCGAGCTACCCGCAAGCCTGCGCCTACGCTAAGGTGGCCAGGGATCTTACTGTGACTTCCGACGGCCGGAGTGTCACTGTTTCTTGCTACTCGCTACTGTTGTTCGCTACTCTATGGTCTAGTGTGTAGTAATTTTAAGCCATGGTAATAGATATTAGTGGATATAAATATATAAGCCAAACATCCGAGTATTGATATTGATCGGGATATTAAACAGGTGATGTATATTCCTTATGACTCCATAAACAAAAAAAGCCCTGTGATCTATGTATTTAGATAAACGTTTACACGATATTTTGGCGTAAAAAATTTGAAATGTGACATTTCACTAAGTGTAAACTAGTAGGAACTACGTCCTTTCTTTTATACTTCTGCATAGCTACCTCATCATTATCCTCTAAGCCGAAAGACCAAACTATCACCTATTCCGCGAGCAAAGTGCCCTGCCCTCAAGTTCACTCAAGTTCAGCGATTCTTCAGGCTATGTCGGTGGCCTTGGTTCTTCATACTTTATCACACGCAAATAAACTTCAAGCTATCCTTTCCATTGCCCTTTGGGAGCCTTTAAGCCTTTTGATGAAGCCTGTTTGTAAGTGACCACGTTTCAGTGTCATATCATCACTGGTAACACGCACTGGTCAAAGACTTTCGTCTTCAGACACTGTTGTATATTGGTCGAGAACATACCGCGCAGCGTTCCGAACGCTGCCCAGCCGAGTCGGATTAAACGATTGAATTTTCATTCTCAAAGTCAGACCTATCCAACTGGATTGTTATAGGTAAACGTAATTGTTCACAACTTCGAGTTTAGAGTCTCCGAATAATATTCGAGTGAATTACTGAATTATCGAATGCAAACAGAACGTTTAGGTGTTATCTGCAAGCTGTCACAGAATGCTCACAGTAGGGTAGCTGGGTGAAGAGGGACCTCGTGTATGTGAGGGCTCTTTAAGAACAATGATTTTGTTTTATGATATAAATTTCTCGTTTTTAAAGTGCTTGCGTTTGGCCACCACTTCACCTGATGGCAAACGACGATGTGGTTGGATACTGGGTTGCTTGCGACAGATGTTGTCTCGTCTACAAAATTATGAAAGAAAAAGGCCTCGCTGATGCTTCTTCGCCCACATCTAAAGTAGACCACGCTACGCTTCTGGATGCTCAGGTTGAAGATAGCCGGGAAGTTGCATCTAACTGCCTTTTATTTTATATCTCTGCATAACAATAAAACTAACAAGGATTAATTCGCAATGATTCTATTCAACTAAGACCTTACATCAACAAACCACAATGCAAGCTATTTCAATAACTGGAGTAAAACCGAGAGTTCAACGAACTACAATCCCGGGATTTTAACTCGCGTATCTGTCAGAAATCCGTGGCAACACTAGCAATATGGCATAGATACGGCGTATGATCTGATGCCAACTGGCGCCAATCGATCAGCCATCGACGCGATACAACTCACGCAGTGGCGGATTAAGCGCCTATAGCAAATTCGATCAAAGTGCCCCTGTGTAGACAGACTTATTTAGTACTATTAAGGTAAAAACTACACTGCGCACACGTGTGCCACGTACGCTGATCTTTGCGCGTCGGCCTCCATACATTTTATATGGAAACTAGACTTGTAGAGCTACACTAGATCCACGCCACGCGGCGTCGTTCTACGTACAAATAAAGCGTGATACACGAGTGTGTCGGTCTAATGTAGTTCTAGCTTTATTCTTAGTCTTATTCTCCTTAGAATTTTAAGACTGGGTAAGGCATGTGGAAAGATGTGCAATGACTGAAATCTAAGAGATTGACTATCATATTCAATGAAATCATGACTTGTATTGGGATTTCTATATCTATATACTTAGACTAGATTTATTTTTGCGTTCCCGTGCATGATCCCCGAACGCGTGGGGCCCCTAAATAATATTTCACAGCTAATACACAACGCCTAGTCTCAAGCTAATTAGAGCTTGTGTACTAGACAACTGATAAACACATTTATATAAGTGTCTAGAGTTGTCTAGTACTGCATGTTACAGATAAGCTTCACCCAGACCCAGAACAAATGATCGTGCTCATCACATAAACATTTGTCCTGGGTGAGAATCGAATCCACGACCTCCGGCATAGCAGTCAGGGCCACTAACCTCTAGACCAACAGGCCAGTCAGAATGCGCGGGGTCTTTGCTACTCTTGCTACCTGGCTAATCCGCCACTAAACTCGCGCTCAGCGAGTTGATACGGATCGCGAAACGCTAGCTTGTGACGTCACGGTTTTGATAAGTGTTCGCAAATAGTGGGCTGTGACGTCAAACGGTTTGTGGAGACTAGGTTTAGGTTTATGTGATAACATCTGTTAAATTGATGTGTAGGCCGGGTTATCGTAAACACGCGGATATTACTGGCCCGCTTTAGAGATTATAGTCCATCGTCAGTTTATGCCGTGATGTGGTTTAAAGGGAAAACTAGAAATACGTAATGTATGGTTTGTTTTAGGTGGGAAAATTATCCAATGACATCTCCTGCTTTTGGGCGGAGCTGAGGGTGTGTCAGACGCTTACTGACCAAAAAACAACTCCTGTTCCTTCGTTGCCTTTCATACCAGAGCCAAGTTTTCCTTTCAGAAGCAGACCCTTGGCCCCAGTAGGCTTCGACTCTGCCTTCTTTTTTTGACAGACAGGTATCATCATTATTTCAGCCGAAAGACTTCCATTGATGGACATAGGCCAACCCCAAGCGTCGCCACAACGACCGATCCTGTGCGTCTCGCATCCTCTGTATTCCCGCTACTCTTACCAGGTCGTCAGTACCTTGTGGGAGGCCTTACAACGCTGCGTTTTTCGGTGCGTGGTCGCCACTCTAGAACCTTTCGGTCCCATCGATTCTACGAGCAAAGGTATAGAAAGATATACTTGGACAAAAAACTGCTAGTTAGTCGTAATAACTGCAGTAACTCCCATCTATGATACAGTACAGTACAGTGTAGTACAGTTATATTGAACCTACTACACAAATAACTTCGCGTAAATATTAACGTACTCGGCGAATAAGGAACACATTCGCCAGTTCACTGCAAATAGAACGATACAGGCGAGACAGGCGAACTAGACACGTAGTTGGTATATGAAGACCTGTAACCTGTACCTACTTTCTGTTCAAATAAATAACTATAGGAGTGGAATTCCCTGTCGGAATCTGTGTTTCCTGATAGCTATAACCTTGGGGTCTTTAAGTCAAGAGTGAATAGATTGCTTCTAGGCAAGCGTGTTCCATCGTCGGCCACATCATCGCTTACCATCAGGTGAGCTAGTGGTCAAACGTGAGCCTATACATAATAAAAATAATACTATTATTATTTTATCCTATTCATACAACGACCTGTAACCTGTACAGGCTACTTTATGTGCAAATAAAGAACTATTATTATTCTATTCTATTCCAAGCGCCAGTGGACAGCTGGGTACGGGAGCAAAACCACTCCTCAGTCACCCGGATGGCCCGGTGACCATGTATTTGTGTGAACAACCAGGTAACATAACAAGCTTATAACTTTGTGATTTTTCATGATACAGTTATAAAATTTTGTACATAAATTCTTTTCATAAAAATACTAGACACGTATTTTGAGTTTCGCATATAATAAAACTAGTTGTATATATTTTTTTTTTATTTGTAATTTTGTACTTGTATTTTATGCACCAGCCATGTTTTCTCTTCACTACCCATAGTTGACTGGTACAGAATGGCTAAGGCATTAAGTCCATCTTTGCACCTTTGTGTTGCATGAAGTTTTAATAAATAAATAAATGACGAAATAATTGACTTCTGATGGTTCTAGTCGATCAACAGTCAATGAGTCGAATGATTGTGCAATGATGGGTGACTAATTGCTAGGTACAAGATGTACATGTCTACTCACTGCAACTTGGCACACAAAGTGTTCAAAGCTCGCAATGTCTTCTGAATATTTTTTTTACTGGTTATAATAACATCTGGGGTGGCTTATATTCAGGAGTGGACGTCTTTTAGCTGAGAGATGGTGATGAGTCTTTCAAGCAGCTCCTAAAAGCTACATAAAACATAAAAAAAGAAGAAAAGGGCGTCAAATAACATGAGATAAAGAAACCGACTAACCCTATGATGGTAACATAACCTGCACCTGCTTACTGTCACTGATGCCACTGTCACTACAAAACCAGGTCAGTACAACCAGCTGAGGAAACCAAAACAAGTCTTCCACGAACCACAAAGATCCTAACTCAAAGAAATAAACATGATATCAGCAACAGTAACCAAAAGCCATAGTTGTCAAATATCATCAATCATCCGTATTGACGCAGTCGGGATCGCCCGCTGCGTACGCGCAGCTCGTTTTAGAACACAACTGGGTTAATACCCGCGGTTTTTAACCCACGGACCAGACATACTGTAATCGTATGTATATTGTATCTACATTGTTGCGTCTAAACCAGGTGGGCACGCTAAAATACCTTTCAATGTTGATGGTGAAAGATTTTGAAGGGAAACAAAAGACGATGGTTGGGAATTAGTGGCTTGAGATACAATTGGAGTCAAAGCAAAGATAATAATAGAAACAAACAAACGACATTCCCGTACCGGCACTCGTGCGGGCTGGTCGTTTTTATTGTCGCGGAGTTACTTTTTATCCCCACTGCGCTAAATACTGCGCACGCGCTGCAGGTGTGCGCCGGACCGCCCGGCTCCGTGTGCCTTACGCGATCGAGCCGCATGAGATGACTGATAAAGTTAGCGCTTCCTCGCGCTGTCAGACTCCTTTATGTATGAATGACGTGCAGAGCCTATTGAACGATTCTTCAGACATGGAGGTTGACAATAAAAATGAAGAGGTACGGATACAGTCAAGACCAGAAAAGAGGGTAAGAGAGGATAGTGCTGAAGAAGAAGAGGGTTGGACAAAAGTTAAAGGGAGTACAAAAAAGGTGTGTCTCGGCAGTAAACAGTCGGTAATAGATGATAAGTTCGAAGTCTATGCTTCCTCTAAGGAACGATTGCCGAAACAATTCGCAATGGCTCGAATTTTGAAAGAAAATAATATTACTAAAATTCGCCATATTAAATATTTAAGTCCTTTCAAAATACGCTTTGAATTTGACTGCGAATCGGCTGCTCAGAACTTATTAACATGCGAGAAACTAATAGAAAAGGGATGGAGGTTTCAGAGGGCTATGCAATTGTCTGTCTGTTATGGCCTTATCAAGGATGTAGACCTAGACTTTACGGATGACGAGATCCTCAAAAACCTCTCATGTCCAGCTCCTGCAAAGCTTTTATCTTTCAAGAGGCTAGACCGTCGTGACAGAGATAAAGGAGGTTGGTGCCCCAGCGAAACCCTTAGACTTTGTTTTGACGGTGATCATTTGCCTGCGTCGGTCCGCGTATGTGACATAAGCATCAAAGTTTTACCATATGTACACCAAGTGTCACAATGTTCCCAATGTTGGAGGTTAGGCCACAATCGGAAAATGTGCCCCTCGAAGAGCGTGGTTTGTCCGAAGTGTGGTGGCCGGCATGAAAATTGCGAGACTTCATCGTTTTCATGTGTCAACTGTAAAGGGAATCACATATCTCTGAGCAAGTCTTGTCCGGTTTATAAGAAGGAAAGAAGGTTGAGGGAGATTATGGCTGAGTTTGGATGTACATACAGGAAAGCCCTAGAATGTTACGTACTACCCGAAAACCAAGTTTCCACCGAAGTGGGTGTTGCTTTTCAAGCCTCAGTAGCCTCAGAAAACCGGTTCTCAGAGATACCTCATTTTTTAGACGAGCCTACACATACTAGGAAACCGGATCCAGAAGCCTCTCATCGTTCCAGTTATGCTGAAATAATCCGGACTACGGCCACAGTTCATAAAGAACAGACTCCTATCACGGTTAGAAAAGATGGTGAAATTCCAAAACCAAAATTAGTACAGTCCCCGAAAGCAAAAAAAAAAACACCCAAAGATGACTGGATGTTTTGGAACTCAGATACGCCTGAATATAACCAAGTACCCAGTGATGGAGAGGATACCGCGGATGAACGTCCATCTTTTAAGGAGCTGTGGTCTAGAATAAAAGAAGTTATCTACCTCAAGAAGACTAACTTAATTTTTAAGATAAGATGTGTCTTCCAATTGTGCTTAGAATGGTTAACCTTAACGTCAGTGAGTTTACTTTCCGAGTGGCCGTGGATAAAAACATTGTTTAACTTTTTTATTAGGTGTGATGGCTAATAAACCAATTAAATTAAATATCTTGCAGTGGAATGCCCAAAGTATCAGACCCAAGTTAGCATCGTTTCAACAACTTTTATGCCAAGAAAAAGTACATATTGCTGCCTTAAGTGAGACTTGGCTAGAATCAGAAAGTAATTTTAAAGTTAGTGATTATGTTGTTTATCGTGCGGACCGGGATGACTCATACGGCGGTGTAGCTATCATAGTACACAAATCTATTAAAGCGCAGCTGCGGCGCGTTCAGTTAAATAATAACGGCATTGAGGTAGTGTGCGTGCGATTGTTTAACTGCGATCCGTTTGAAAATATTGTTTCTGTCTATTGTCCATCTAGAATCGTAATCACTCAACTGGATTGGGATAGTTTGTTATCTTTATGGCCTTCCAAAACTTTAATTCTTGGTGATTTTAATGCCCATGACGTTAGTTGGTCTTATAAAACTGATCTCAGAGGCAGGCTTATCCGCGACTCCCTTTTAGACAGTAACTTTATTTCTTTGAATGATGGGACGCACACGCGAGTTCGCTTAGTTGACAATAATTTACAACAGTCATCTCCGGATATATCTTTCGTTTCCACAGATATTGCTTTAAATTTTAATTGGACCGTTTTAAATGAAAACCTGGGCAGCGATCACTTAATTATTAAACTGTCAACATTATGTACTTCATACATCCCTCCTGTTATTAAAAGAAATTTTGAAAAAGCAGATTGGACTTCATTTAAAAAATATCTTGCAAAAAAATTTTTCAATTTGCGTTTACCGAATGACCTCCAAAAAGCTTACGATCTATTTTTAGATATTTTGAATGAAGCAGCAAACAAATTCATCCCGATGATAAAATTTAAACAAAACCCTTCTTCAAATTTCACCCCAAAGCCGTACTGGACTGCAGAGCTGTCACATGCTGTGGCTCAACGTAGGCTCGCACTATCTAAATTTAGGCGAAATCCCTCGCCCCAAAACTTAAATAATCTTAAAATTCAGATAAGTGAATCACAACGTTTAATTCGTAAGGCTAAAGGAGTGAATTGGCAAAATTTTTGTTCCTCTGTAGATCATGAAACAACGTCTAGTGACATGTGGCGTAAAATGAGATGGTTGAAAGGTTATCGCTCGCCTAAACATTATGTTGACATTCAAAGTGCCACAAATCTGTTAAATTCTTTAACACCGGATTATGTCTCCCCTTCGACCCCTATGGTTCACCACAATAACCCTATACTAGAATGTGAGTTCTCCATACAGGAGCTGGATAAATGTATCAAGTCTAAGGATACATCTCCTGGATGTGATGATATATCTTATTCTATGATTAAGAATTTACCCAATGAAGGTAAATCTGTATTACTAACATTATTTAATAACTTTTTTAAGCGCAGTTTTGTACCTTCTCAGTGGCGCGACATATGTATCGTCCCTATTCCAAAACCTGGTCGTGACCCTAGTAATGTCTCTTCACTTCGACCTATATCCTTATTATCATGCATATGCAAAATTTTCCATTATATTTTACTTCGAAGACTGGAATGGTTTCTGGAGAGAGGCAACACATTCTCTGTGAACACAGTTGGCTTCCGTAGAAGTAGGTCGTGTCTGGATGGTCTGAGTTGCTTAATCTCCACAATACAAACTAGTTTTTCCGAGGGTTCTTCGACTATCGGTTGTTTTGTAGATATAAATAATGCGTACAATAACGTAAATAATACTGTTTTGATCAATGTTTTAGATAACCTCAAAGTAGGTTCACTCATATGTAAATATTTATGGAATTTTCTTCATAGAAGAGTACTCAAAATAAAATCTGGCAATAATTTTATTAGTAGACATTCTGGATGTGGATTGGCACAGGGTGACCCGATATCTCCACTGTTATTTAATATAATAACGTCAGAGATTTGTAAACGTCTGCAGAACGACATTTGCATATGCCAGTACGCGGATGACTTCGCTATATATGTACAGTGTTCCTCTGTTAGTGAAGGGCAAACCAAAATACAATCTAGTCTTGATTTAATCAACAATATGTTAACGTTTGTCGGTTTGGATATTTCTCCAGCTAAAAGTAAAATCTGTTTTTTTAGTAGAGGTTACCGGAGACCAGTTATAGAAGTGCGTTTAAACGATACGATGTTAGAATTAGTTGACCATGTCAAGTATTTAGGTATGTGGCTGGACAGAGGTCTTCGATGGAAGAAACATATTAATGAAGTTCGGGAACGAGTACTTAAATTAATTAATGTTTTTAAGGTTTTGGTGGGACCTGGGTGGGGTATTCACCCCAACCATCTAAGACGGCTATATATCTCCCTTATTCGTAGTCGTATAGACTTTGGTAGCTTTTTAATAGACAATAGCGCCGACACACATTTAACTAAATTGGATAGATTACAAAACATTTGTTTGCGTTTAGTAGGTGGATTTATCAAAAGCACCCCGATACATGTGATGGAATCCGAACTATTAGTGCCCCCTCTTTTTATTCGCCGCCGATACTTAGCTGATAAATTTTACTTAAAATCCAAATGCTTTGATTTTCCTATAATAAGCATACTAGATAAACTACACGGTCTTTGTTGTAATAACGCTTATTGGAGAAAAAAGAAAAAGCCTCTGTTAGTTTTGTCTCACGGTGTTCTTAAACAGGAACAAATGTACTGTAGCAAGCAAATAGACATGTTCTCCATGACTACTTGGGTCAGCAATATGGACTTATCAGGTATTGTAAAACCCAATTTAGATTCGGTAGATAAACCAAAACATTGTTATAATGTCCATAATTTAAGATCATTATGTTGCAAGTCTCTAAATGCATTATATTCCGATTTTTACTGTGTGTACACGGACGGTTCTAGACGTGAAAATTTCAGTGGCGCGGCCTTTTTCGATTCACAACTAGGTGCCCATTTCAAATTCCAAATTTTATCAAAAGTGTCAATAATGCACTTAGAGCTAATTGCTATCGCTGAAGCTTTGGCCTACATCGAGTCATTAGACGGTGACCGTTTCGTCATCCTTACTGATTCGAAAAGTGCTCTTCTCCACCTGATGAGATGTACGAGTACTTCACCTGTTAGGGGGCTTCCACTGGCTTATTCTATATTAAGAACCATTACGGATTTGATTGCCAAGCATAGAACTGTTG
This sequence comes from Mythimna lalbum, assembly GCA_949319445.1. NCBI lineage: Eukaryota > Metazoa > Arthropoda > Insecta > Lepidoptera > Noctuidae > Mythimna > Mythimna lalbum. Next base: position 23,932,846 of record OX439346.1, read on the forward strand.
TATTACAATGGGTCCCCTCCCATGTTGGACTAGAAGGTAACGAGGTGGTTGATCGTTTGGCAAATGAAGCTGTGTCAGATGGGGAAATTTATCCGTGTTATCCTTGGTACACTGAGCTTTTACCTTTGGTTAGAGACAGATGTATCGAATCGTGGTCAGAGTATTTTGATAAAAGATCTCTAACGAAAGGCATTTGGTACAAGACGATTCAGCCATCTCTTCCACGGATGCTTTGGTTCAGCGACGGGAAATTAAATAGACAGGAGGTTGTGACGGCTTTGAGACTCCGATCCGGCCACATACCACTCAACAGCTTTGGATTTATGATGCGCAAAGTCGATTCTCCCAATTGTGTTGTCTGTGGCACTATAGAAGATGTGCATCATATCCTGTCGGAGTGTGTTCGTGTTGGGGTCCAAAGACGTCAAGCTTTTGCCAACAGTTTTAATGTGGGCTTCTATAATAGTATTCTGGCCTCACCTTTAGCAGATGAGGCAAGAATACTTTATCGTATTATTATTAGTGGTATAAGGTTGCGGGTAGACTAATAAACATGTATTTAAAATATTTGTATTAAATCATCGGGGTGACATGTTCTGTATAGAAAAAACCCCGCAAATAAAATGAGATTAAAAAAAAAAAACAAACAAACGATCATTTGTAAAGCATTTAAGAGCAGTTTGGTTTTTCTTTGATTTTGAAAGCTTATTGGTCTAAACATGGCGTTAGTTAACAGTTGATTCCACTCTTTAATCTTTTACAAATGGGTAATGGTCTAACTCGTTTTTAAGTTGAGGATTTGACGTTGAGAATCATGTTTTAGTACTGCACTTGCACTGACTGGGCAGATCCACTCAAATCTGTGTGGTTATTTCCGCAAAAGACCATCTTAGACGCCAATCTGCATAGTTCTCTTATGTTTTACCATTATGTTTGTTGTATTGACTTGAAAGGAGTCCTGACCCTTGAGTTTTTTCTGTGTTTTTACTCAGGGTAGTCAGCTTGGAAACAGTGTTTTCATCTAGATTAAATAGACGTGTAAAAGTGTTTTTCTTTTTAAACCTTTTTGAAAAATAAATATCATTTGTCATTGAGTATGAATAATACGAGTACAACTGGTACTGTTCAAGTTTCTTGCACGTTCTTCTTCACACAGATCTATGTTTTGAAACGTGCAATTTAGCTTCACTTTTTTGACTGACCGACATTTTGACAATTCAAATGTAATTGGTATAAAGGTAAATGTAATTGGTGGAAAGAAGGTTTTTATTAACATACATCTTACTTATTAAATATTATAAACTAACAAGTATATATACAAACTTAAAGAAAATATACAAACGAGTAAAAAACAAAAGGAACTTATAGGGCATCAAAAAATTCGTCCACATCGATGTCAATGGGAAATGTGCCCAGAACGCTGGCAGCATTGCCACGCTGGATGGCAATGCTGATTCGTTGACCGAAGAAAAGCCCAGCCCTCTGGTCACGCGAAGAGTCGATTGGTATATTTGAAATAAACGTTTCTTATTTCTAATTAAACAAGCAATTCACGTCCACTTCAAATTCTCAACTCAGAAATTCGGACTTAAAGTAAACAAAACATTGATTAACACATAGTTTCAAGGCACCCAAACCCACCATAACCCATTCACAAATAGACGGCCCCGGGAAGTTCCTCATAACCTGCCTACCTCTAATCTAATGAAAATATAAAACTACAATATCCTGGAGTAACGAGGCATAAATCTCTGCAAACCTCTGTGGTGAATACCACCGGATACATGAACGTCCAGGTTCGGGCTTGAACAGTTTGTGTCGATCGTTAGCACCGGTGAAATATGCTCTTTGCTCAGTAATTACGTATCTTTTCATCTGCCCACGCTTGTGACAAATGTTCGGGTGAAGCAATGGGATAAAGTAGTGGGCGAAATATGTACGTAGATATTGTTGACTCTTTTGTCGAGATCTCTTTAATTGTTTAATAATATTGGCTTATTATCAATAAGAAATAATCATTAATTCGAGTTTTAAAACAGATATTATTATCACGATATTGTTTTATTTAGGACGATTATATAAATCTAAAAGTAAGGCTAAGTAAGTAAGCAAGGCTTGTCATATTGTACCTATGGATCAGAATGTTGGACCATTCAAAAGGACAGATTAAAAAGAGTGCATGTAGCGGCGATTAGGATGTTGAGATGGCTGTTTGGTGTGACGAAAATGGATAAAGTGAGAAATGAGTATATAATGATTAAAAAGTTGGAAATGGTCTGTCTTGGTATGGTCATGTAAAGAGAAGGGATGAAATGCATGTTACTAAAAGAGATATGATTATACATTAGGATGGATGGAGAGGCAGAAGGAGGCCAAATAAATTGTGGATGGATAGTGTGAAGAGTGGTATGAAAAAAAAGGAAGTTAGACAGAATGGAAAAAAAAACGTGCTGCACAGAGCCCAAATAAGATGGGACAAGGGTAAGAAGATAATGACACAAAGTAAAGCGCACTATTCGTCTATTGTATTTTACTTTTATTTAAAATGAAACATTGGTTCTAAAACATTTAAGGAGCACCTGATGAAAGAGTCTCAAAAAACCATTTCGCCATTAGTAAAACCTGTTGTAATTTGGCCATTTACATAAGAATTAGTGGTTGTATTGACAATAACGAGTGCAGTCGCGTCGGTTACACTAACTAGGTTAAAAGTTATTAGTGTATTGATGAGTTTCATTGTATTGTCTCTGGTTAGTAGTCTACACATGCTGATGTTGGCTAAATTTCAACATTCATTAATAGATAATAGGTGGTATGAATGAGACGGTTCTAATTGAATAGAAGAGCTGATAGTTTTAGAAGCGAGGCCAAAGTGAACGTTTACGTTTTAAAAATAGACTACCATTATCATAGCATAGTATAGCATAGTCGGCTTTATAATGTTCCCACGGTTGGGACTCCGAGCTCAAGACGCGCCTCAAGGAGTTGTCAGCAACAGAAGGGGCCCAGCTGGGTCGAAGCTTACTGGGACCAGGGTCATCCGAAAGGGAGCTCGAGCCCCGTTATGAGGGCTAGAAGGAAGTGGGTGGGTTTTTAGTCAGTAAGAGTCTGACACTATTTCCTGCTCCGCCCAAGAGCGGGGGTTGGCATTGGATGATTTTTGCCCACCATAAAAAGGCCTCTCTAGGAGAGGGAATGCACCGTACCTAATCCACCACGCGGGACTTCCATTATCATCATCATTATTATTTCAGCCGAAAGACGTCCACTGTTGGATATGGCCTTCCCCAAATGTTGTCATAACGACCGAACCTGTGCTTCTCGCTTCCATTGGATTCCCGCATCCCTCACTAGGTCATCGATCCACCTTGTGGCCTTCCAACGCTGTGCTTCTGACTTACATTATATTGGATATTATATTTTTTTTCATTAATAGAAAAATTATATAAATATATAGAAAAAAGAAAGAAAGAAAAACAGTTTATATACGCGAAATAAGACGCAATCTTATAGCTAGAATATATTTTTTTAGTAGGTAACTCACATTTTATACAAAAAATACTAATACCATAACTTTATTTACAAAAAAAAAAAACAAATATGGCGTCGGTACCCATAATACTGGTGACATTGCCACTTCATGTGTTCATACTGTCATTTATAAATTACATTTCGTATTTTCTTATAGGCAACTCACCTATACATTTCTTGTATTAATGCATACTTTATCAAAAACTTATATATTTCTACACTACTAAATTTCACTGAGTACAAATTCTATAACGTTACCTTGCCTCCAAACCTCAAAAGAACCTTGTCGATCAGAGGAAAGACGTGGAAAGCTTATAATTTTTTAACCTCCCATTATAGTGTGCGCGGCAGTCGGCAAACCCATCTGAATAATGTAACCCTATCATCTCAGTTGGACCGCAAACGTTCGCTTTCGGTTTTTCAATGTTTCATAGCATATTTTTTTATTATCGAAGTAGTATCTGCATTGGTGTTTTAGTTCAAATCGAATGTTGGCACTATTGGGCGTTTGTTTTTATTTTTGTTCTTTTTGAATATGGAACTAAGATATCGCGGCTTTTATTCTGTTGCAGAGTATCGATGGTACCGTTTTAGAATGTAGAATAAAATTCTCGCAGCCTATATTCTGTTACATAGTACTGATGGTGCGTGTGTTTACTGATTTTCTTCTTTTTTATGTTTGAATATGGAACAAAAGGTCCATAAGTCGGTAGGATTTTTTTTCAATACACTTACTCGAAAACCCGCTTTTATCCGACCGCTTTTAGGCACGCAATAGACTGTTTTCCGCTCTAGTACGGAAAAATGTGCGAAAGTATATTGAAAAAAGTCGTTTGATACACGTTCAAATGCACTACGGCACTACTACCCTCGGTTTTATAACACACTCGCCTTCGACTCGTGCGATTTCCGCCTCGGACGCAATGACAAACCTTGTGCACTTGTTTCAAAATTTACTATTTTAACATTCATGGTACAGTGGTACAGAGTTTGTTAAAGTCAAACGACTTGGCTAATCTAATCAATAATCAAATTCTTGAAATCTGATATAGTCAACACTGGTTGAACAATCAAGGATCCAAAGAGATGATCATTGTTTACTAATACAATCTTATTAAAAGTTTCCTATGTAATATGCACAACAGACTTTTTGATTCGTTTAAAAATTTCCAAGTCGTTTGACTTTTTAGCCAGGGTTTTTACAATGCTTGTCTGTAATCAAATGTTGTAAGTTAAACCCACTTCCAATTTTGAATGAAATTTTGCATGCATGTGTAAATCAGATGACAATGCAAAATTATAATGACAAGGAGCTGATCTGATTATGAAACCATAAGGTGGCTATAGGAACCTTGGTAGTTAAACGACACAACACCATCACGACTGACGATTGACGAGTATTACATATATAGGTATACCGAACTATAAAAGCTTGCTATGAATTGCATTAAAAGCTTGTTTCAATTTGGAGAAAACATGGCGGCGATTTTGTACCGTTTTGGCCGAGATCCTTAGTAAAGGTAAACATTACGTAGTCTTTGTAGATATTGTTTTTATTACCTACTTTAATATGAAAATGTCGGTCTCATGTCATACCATTTCTTTGGTACTTGGTGGGTATATCTATAGGTCGTCACTGTAAAGGTAGGTACTATAAAGTTAATGTAACGTAAAGATGATACGACCGCACCAACTCTTGAGTTATTTACGTTGAAGTGAGCCAGGTACGAAAAATACTCAAGATTTTAGAAAAAATTGTTTAAGAATATCTTTTTTTGGGAATCTCTAAATGATTTTTAAATTATGATTCTTCGTGATTTTTGAAACTATATCAAAAAAAAAAGAATAATAAATGGTTATGTAATGAGCATGATTGTTTGTTCTGTGTTCATGGTGAAATTTATCTATAATATCTATGTATTTAGAAATTTATAAGTATGTTTATCAGTTGTCTAGTACCCATAACACAAGCTCTGCTTAGCTTGGGACCAAACGGCGTTGTGTGATAGTTGTGGAATATTATTATTATATAATTATGATAATCCACTTTTAGTCTAACGGAATAAAGATATCCTTAGGAGGCTATCGACATCGCCCAAACAATCGCCAGACTTAAGTGGCAGTGGGCAAGGCTGCTCGCAGAACAGATGGTCGATGGGGACGTATGATTCTAGAGTGGTAAGTGGTAACGGTGGCGACCATGTACCGGAAGATGTCCTGTCTGTGTACCTGGTCGCGAGAATCCAATTGATGTAAGTCGCACAGGACCGGTCGTTATGGCGACACCTGGGGGAGGCCAATGTCCAACAGTGGACTTCTTTCGGCTGAAATGATGATGATGATGGTCATGAACTTCTTAATATTTTAACTGTTTTTCAATCAAACAGTAATTTATTTTTTATTGAATTTATCGTTTCAAAAACATTTGTTTGTACAAAATTTTTTATTAATTAGCCAATTAATAAAGTGTGTTTACTGTCAAATTATCTTCTGAAATCAATAAGTTATAATAACAGTAGTAAATAGTTGGTCAGCGAGTAATGCATAAAGTTTAGTGCAGTGATGTTGGAATGCCTTGCGTTAGTTTACGTTACGAGTATCGAAGCAGCTGGGAATTGTTCACCGAGTCACTCTTCATACATTCCACGAAATGCTATTAAAATATACTGTTGTCACCGAAAATATAAATGATATGCTAAACATTGTAATAGTGTCCGACTGAAACTAGTTTTGACTGCCGAAACCGCAAATGAAACCGAATTTCGGCTTCAGTTTCTGCCGAAACCGAAATTTCCATGTAAGGTCAAGTTTTTTTAGGGAAATAAAGGTCGCATCTTAATCAGTCAGTCCCTTATTAATTTTAAGTCATATTTAAAAATATATTTTTGGCTAAAATTGTTTATTTATTTACTTAACAATAACAAACCTTTAATTAATTTAACTTAATTAAAACTAACTTAAAAAATTAAAATAAAAGCACTAAAGAACCAAAATAAAAATTATATTAAATTCAATTTATGCTATCTATTAGTCCGTATTTTTGACGGGGTAAATCGGCTAGCCGAAGCTAGTAAATTATAAGTTAAGAATAGTTGCTATTTTTAAACACGCGTCATAAATATTAGGTACCTTAAGATCTTAAGTTATTCTCAAAGCTGCACCTAATTATTTTAAAACCTACCAAATACCGTCTCCAAAATATACCAGCCGATGCCTAATACCAGAGGTACTAATGACATCATTTATACACCCAAGTGAGTCTGCGATCATTGACTCCGACCGATATGGCAACACAGCCTGAGGTTTTTCATAGTATTTATCTAAAACAATCCGATTAAAATTTAGGTGTTTTCAAGGTTAGAGTGAATAAGTTCTGGTTTATCAAGAGAAAAAGATTTCGTGCTAATTTCCAAAAGGATTGTACCTACAATAATTTCTTGTCGACGGTACGAATTGCAAAACTAATAGAAGTATCTCTCGCAGGTACACCTTATGTTTACACGTTTAAATAAATTATATCCCGACTCGTAAAGCATGCCGTTTCATTCTAAAAGAATTCATCATTTTCAATGTAAACTGACCCATATACGAAGCATCCACGTTAGCTTGATACACCACGAATAACGATACAATCCGATATTAAGAAACATTAAAACGTTTTTAATGGAAAAATAAATATTTAGTCCGAACTATAACGCAATCTTGTAATCTAAACTAATATTGTAGAGATATAAAATTGTATGTTTGTTAACATATTTAGAAATTGTACAGGTAGCTTCGAGTACATGCGCCAGCCTTTCTGTATTTTACAGGATGAATTTTGGAGAGTGTGCGCGGGAATTGTATGACTTGATTCCGCCATCCCATTTCTACCATCGGACCCAACGTACGGAGAGTGTCCACCCTTACGTTATTGAAACTTCAACGGTCCGGGCTTTTTTTTATGGTGGAAAAATCATCTAATGACAACCCCCAATCTTGGGCGGAGCGGGAGATAGTGTCAGACTCTTACTGACTAAAAACCCACCCAGTTTCTTCGTGCCTTCCTACCGGGGCTCAAACTACTCTTTCGAAACTAACACTGGCCCCAGTAGACTTCGAACCAGCTGGGCTCCTGCTGTTTCTGACAACTCCTTGAGGCACGCGGGAACAGTGCGCGCCGTCAACGACTTGGGCTCGGTCTGGACAGTTACCGGACGGTCAGACACCGAGTGACCCATGGCGATGATGCGGTCGGCCTCCTCCTTTGCTAGCATTACTGCTTCGCAGAAGGAGGTGACCGCCTGCCACTCCTCGCTCCGGACCATAGCTTGAACCAAAGCCCGCCGCGAGAGGTCTCCTTCGCCGATTGCCCCAACGAAGGCACGGCGATGCTCCGCCCAAGCAGGGCACACCTCGACTGTGTGCTCCACCATGGAAAGCATTCCGCTTCGTCGTTTATACCACGTACATCGAAGACTAGAACATTTTGCGGTTTTCCCATCCAACCATAATTTAGGAGTCTTCAAGGCTAGAGTGAATAGGCTAAAGTTGTCCTTTTAAATAAATATATCTTTGTCATTCTGGCCAATTTTCTTTCTTATTATAAGCTTCCTGATGACTAAGTGTAAATTATAAATATACTAGAACATTATATAGTTGAAGAGTGTAGATATTACAACAGATTCTATTCGTTCATTTCAATCAAACAAATATTTGAAAAAATATGAACACTATAAAATTGTTTCAACTTATTCACACGAGTTCTAAATTCAAAGGAAAACCATAAAGTAGCTAGTAAAGTCTAAATTGGTATAATCTATCACAACATTTATTTATTTGAATATCCGTGAAGAAATACACAAGATCTTTATTTAAATATTACACTTTTGTATAGAAAAGAGGTGAGTCCGTAAATATAGAAGTAAGTCATCATTTTTTGAGTAGATATTATTACGAGTCGGCAGTAGAATAGATAATATTTAGGAAGTGTGCACGATTTTTGATCAGTCTGATAAACTTTATAGAAAAAAAAAAGTTTTAAACGTCAAATCTGTCAGAACTCTATGGTTTTAAGTGAAACTTTTTTCTCCTAATCAGATTCAGTTAGTGTTCTTAAGCCTTATATTTTGGCGTTTTGGTTTAACTTAACTTTATCAGGCATGCAGCTAGCAAAATAAAGAAATAGTCACGAAAATAATTCGACAAATTAAGTTTCCTAAACGACATATATTTTTTAAATCGCGTTCATAGTCAGCCTATTCGTTCTTCCAAAGTTTTTCGGAAGTATTTGCAAATCGCTAAACTACGCCAGGCAAATGTTATCGATTGCAAAACTTCGACATTCGATGCAGTATGGAACACGCGACAATGAGCCTAAACGTTGTGTCGCTACAAACGGCCTGTAAGCCCGGGTCGTGAGGCTCTTTGGACGGGGACCGGCTGCGGTCCTAATTTCCAATTTTTTTTTTTGTAGTATTTTGGGACCACAAGGAAGAAGGCATTAACCCCACGCGCGCTGGGTGGTATTATTATTAAGTACGCGTTTTTTTTCTAAATTCTCAAAAAATAAAACTTTTTCCGGGTTTTTTTTCAGGAAAAACGAAAATATAGAGACCAACATTCTCGACTGAAGAAATTTCGTACACTCGTGAATACAATACGACAATTAGGCGTTTTTCAAGTTCATTCAAGTTTTACAACCGTATGTACAGTTGGCGCTCAAGGGAAGAACAGTTATTGAAAAACTTGATTTATTTTATTTGTGGTCCCTAAATACTACTCATAAAAAATAATATTTTTATAGGTGGAAGCTGGGACCGCGGTCCCCGGCCCAAAGAGCCTCACGACCCGCGAGCCCGCCAATCCGGAATTCAATATAGATTGTTTATGCTTTTTGGTTTATGAAGAGGTTATGTCAGAGTTGAAGTTGCGCATAAGAATCGCATGTTATGCAGGAATTTGTGAATTGTATACTTTTTATAGTAGCTTCATGTCCACTGCAAATACAATGCCAGTGTGGAGCTCCTTCATAGGATATGTGTCACCTCCTTTCCTGCCCAGCATCGCCAAGCACAACTACCTGCACCCTTCATGACTTAAACAAAGCCAACGACAGAGCTGTCCAGGTGGCTAAATATTGGTCGGACAAAATTTGAAAGAAGTAGCTTCAAGTGATAAAGTAGTATGGAGCATTTGACAAAGGTTCAGTAGCGTTAATCCATTAACTATTTACTTAATAGTAACTTTTTTTTGAAGCATGACTAAAGTCAATATTACACTAATATTATAAGATCGAAAGTTTTGTTTATGTGTGCATGTCTGTTACTTCTTTTATAGTTCTTTTAAATCGTTTGTACTATTGCAGAGTAGAGTCTATGAACGGTGAAACCGCACATTGCGTAAATGCTCTCTCATGCAATTGTAAAAAGACAAAAGACGTACGGTAAGAACTCATACAGTCTATAAAGGTTAGCTTCTCCTCAAATAGCACTATGACACTTATGATATACTTAAGGATGAAAGTATGTGTGTATGTTTGTTAGTTCTTCACCCTTGTACGGCTAAACGGATTTGGATAAAACTTGATATACCTACGACTAGACTATGTTGTATGTGTAGAAAATAATGGTCCCAAAATATCGATGTGCTATTCCACATCGGTATTTAGGGACCATTTTCTACTTTCACGCTGGTGAAGCCACTGGCAACAGCCAGTACCTATACAAATAAATAAAACTGACCCTAACTAAACTCAACCTGATCTTCAATTCTTCACCGGCCTCACCTGCCACACCTAACCTAAATTCGTTTAGTTGCCCACATTTAATTCTCACCGCAGAACGAATGCCAAGTTCGTAACAGAAATAATTCTTTTGGACAAATAAACATCGTGCTAGTACCAGCGGTAACCTGGCTAGGTAATTACTATGCCGTCTTACCTATATTTACATTTATTTATTCACCGGGCTATTCTCCGCGCGTTAGCAAGTATGGCGCGTAAAAATGGGTGTTGCTAGTGTTAAAAATAGTATTTTTTTTTTTTTTTTCTTCTTCTTTGGCTTCGCACGGTTTGTGCATTCAGCCAATGTCACGTCAGGTTGTATTTCGTTATTATATGTACTTATTATAAATCAAAGTTAGGGAAACCAAAATATAAAAATAAAAATATTAAATTGAGCGGAATTTAGAAAAAGATATATAGGATCAGTTTTAACGGTGATAATAACATGTAGATAATGAGCAAATTACAATGACAAAAATTACAGTTTAATGTTATTTAGGATGATGAATGAGACTATACATTTATATACTGGAAAGCTATTTGTACAAAGTAAAGAAAGTATTGAGGTAGGAAAAGGGATACGAAGGGACAAGAGGTTACAGAGAAAGGAGGAATGGTCAAGTAAAGGGCAGGAGAAAAATATGTGGTTTAAGTCACCAAGGTCTGTGCCACATGAGCAAATGGGGTCGTCTATGATGTGTAGTTTGGCAAGATGGACTGGAGAGCAAACATGGCCCAGTCTCAACCTTATTAAAATAGAGGTCTCCACCTTACCAAACTTTGCCTTGCCAAACCACGGTTTTTCCGGAATCTCAGGTTGAATAAAAGAAAAGTATCGGCCCTTGGATTTGCTGCTGATATCCCAAGCTACCTTCCAAGTATCCCGAAGAAAATTCCTTGGCAACGTCTCAAGGTCATAGCCAAAGTTCTTATAAGGAACTAAGTCCCCACATTGCACCGCATCACCAGCGAGTGCATCAGCTACAACATTGCCATGGATTCCAGAATGGCCCGGAATCCAGACAAATTGCAGTGTGTTACCCTCGGAAATGGTTCTGAACGCCAATTCTCTTATTGCAAAAATTATAGGGGACTGTACTTTGTGTTCGAAAGGGGATTTATTTATGGCTAGAAGAGCACTCTGTGAATCGGTAAAAATTAAACATTTTTTGAGCTTAAAAATACGTGCATATTCTAAAGCTTTTAGAATTCCAAAACATTCGCCCGTAAAAACGGAAGTCTCCGGGGGCAGTTTTATTTTTTGAATGATGTTGTATTGAGTATGGTAGGTACCAATACCAACACAACTCGTCGGGGAATGCTTGGCAGCATCCGTAAAAATATGGTGGAAGTCTGAATGTTCAATCAGAAATATATTAAAACATAAATGGCAATCGGGATCTGATTTACTTACACAATTAAATTCAATATTGGGGATGAACAGTAAACTCTCATAGCTATTATTAAAAAGGGGTAATTTATTTGAACGGTGAATTGGCGAAGAAATCGAGAGGAATTTTTTATAGCTTTCAACCAAACAAGGAGTACGTTTATGGGACCAGTAAGCTGAAGATTCAATTTGTAACATTAAAGATTCCAGTTTTGGAATGAGAGGATGATTTGAGAACTGAAGAATCCGGAATAAATATTTGTCAGACAGGAATTGTCTTCTAAGGCTTAAAGGAGCTTCCCCGCATTCAATTTGCAGTGCATTAATAGGACTAGATTTCATGGCACCCGAAATAATGCGCAATGCTTTTGACTGGATCAGATCCAATTTTTTAAAAGCCATAACACTACCAGGTTCTAAAACGAACAATCCATAGTCCAGAGTGCTTCTAATGATTGCGTTGTAAATCAGTTTTAATGAAAAGGGATGTGCACCCCACCACACACCTGAGAGACATCTGAGCATGTTTAAGTGATTTTCACATTTATTAACAATATAGTCACAATGAGGAACACAGCTTAATTTTGAGTCAAATATTACACCTAGATATTTGAATTTATCTTCAACTGGAATAAGTGTTCCCTTGTAGAATAGGTTAACTAAGGGAATATTTCTCTTCCTGGTGAATAAAACAGCCGCACTTTTAGACACAGACAAGTCCAAACCGTTTAAATATAGCCATGACTCTAAAGTACACAAAGCAGAATTAATAACATCGCTAGCTTGTTCAATAGATTGACTTGAAGAATATAATAATAAATCGTCAGCGTATTGAAGAACCTTGACATGGTTAGTTATAGAAGAGTCCAAATCAAAAGTGTAAATATTGTACAGAAGGGGACTAAGTACAGAACCCTGTGGCAGACCTCTCCATACAAGATGAGAGACATCACGATCTCCTATTAACATGTTAACAGAGCGTTCAGTCAGGATGTTAATAATGAAATTAGTTAAATTCAAGGGAACCCCTAAAGCTTTTAATTTATTTTGTAAAACTGATAATACGACATTATCATAAGCTGCATTAATATCTAGGAAGACTGCAATGGTGGATTGGTTATTAGAAAACGATAACCGAATATCGGATGAAAAAATACTTAAGCAGTCAGTGGTGCTTTTACCTTTTCTAAAGCCATATTGTGATTCCGCCAAAAGACCCTTACTTTCAACATACCATTCTAGTCGATTCTTTATTAGGTGTTCAGCTAGTTTCATCAGAATTGAAGACAAAACTATGGGCCGGTACGAGGAAGCATCAGATGGAGTTTTATTTGGTTTAAGGAATGGCAACACCATTTGATGTTTCCATTCAACAGGGATGTTTCCTGTTTTCATAATAGAATTAATAAGATCTAAATAATAATTGAGGACATTGTCATTTAAATTAGCAAAAAAGGAATACGGAATGCCATCAATACCCGGGGCAGAATCCTTTGTTCTATGAATAACACCCTTTAATTCAGTGAGAGAGAATGGGAGATCTAGCGTCGTATGTGTGTCTGAACTTGAAGTGACTTGGTTATTGGTTAAGGGAGACAGGTTAAGGTTAATAGCCTCAGGAACCCAAGGAGGAGCCAAATTGTCTAAAAATTCGCTTGCTAATGAGTCAGGAATAGGAGAAGAATTATGATAAATGGACCTAAATCTACGAATATTGCGCCAGACAATCGTAGGGTGAGTATTCGGTGAAATTGTTGAGCAAAAGTTACGCCAGGAATCAAATTTTTTCTTCTTAAATACTTTAGAAATTTCCTTATTTAAGTTAGTAAGGGTTACAAAATTAATATCCGACATATCACGGTTATAACTGAATTCAGCCTCTCTACGTTTTTTAATCAATTCTGTGCACTCAGAGTCCCACCATGGAGGCGAAGGAATTGTGCTCCTGTTGTTATTTTTTACAGGGAAAACTTCATCCGCCGCTGCAATTAATATGTGTGCTAAAGCTTCAGCACAACTATTTTCATTACCATCAGAAATAACAGGCAAGGAGCAAAGTTTACTGTCAACAATGTTTCTAAATTTGTCCCAGTCATTATTATTTCTATCAGGTAGTTTATGTTTTAAGTTTGATCTCCTTATTGGTGCCTTTGCATTGGAAAGAGGATAAGATATAACTATTGGGAAATGGTCACTACCATATGTGGAGGTTAGAATATCCCAAGTCAATGAAGAGGCTAAGCTTGGTGAACAGATAGATAGGTCAATCGCACTTTGGTTCTGATTGGGACCACAGCGACGTGTAGCAGTTCCTGTGTTTAAGATGCATAAATTATGAAAATCTATTATATCTAGTAATTCATCCCCATAATATGTAGAAGTTGAACAACCCCATGATTGGTGATGGCAATTAAGATCACCTAATATTAAAAGTGGCTTAGGAAGAAAGGAAAAAAGGTTTTTTATTTCTTGCAGAACTGGAGCAGAAGGGTGAGGAACATAAATGGAAACAAGGCATATATGTTGAAGTTTAATGGCTACAATTGAAATATCCTCACTATGATGAGGCAACCTAATATTAGAAAATGGGATAGAATTCTTGATAAGTATAGCTACTCCACCATACCCATCAGATCTATCCTCTCGAATGGTTAAATAACCATTTATTTTAAAAATGTTACTTGGTTTGAGCCAAGTCTCTGCCAAGGCAAAGACAAATGGATCATATTTGTTTAGAAGATGTATAACTTCACTTTTTTTGTTAATGAGACTGCGGCAGTTCCACTGGATTATTTTGGTGTGGTCCATTATGTATTGATTGAGATGTATTGCAAGATGGGGCTGCGTTGGACGGTGAGAAATTAAACTGAGAGAGAAGATTATGTAGTGCGGAAAGAAAATCATTTACAGAAAAATTTGTGTCTTTAAAGTCATTATTATGATTGTTAGAAATAACACAACCATTTGATGGCTGGGGAATATTCCAATCTTTAATGATGGTATTATGAGCCTCTTTATTATAACCTTGTACAGATTTAGGAGGGGAATGAGGTTTGAGAAAGACAGTCTTTTTATAGCTACTTCGAACAGGTGTATTATTAGGTGAAGGGACTGGAGGAATATTAGCAGAGTTTTTGGAGGGAGAAGATAAAAGTGCATCAGCATATGATTTTGTTACTGGAGGATAAACTTTTGCAGCTTCAGCATATGAAACAGAACTTTGTGCCATGTATGTTTTAATTAATTTTTGCCTACAGAATTCTGGGCAAGACTTATTAATAGCAAAATGGGCCCCAGAGCAAAGGCAGCAAGATGTACTTTCTTGTTCTCTATCGCAACTGTCCCCAGTATGGCCTTGGCCACATTTATAGCAACGAGGTTTAGACCTGCACTGAATTCTAGTGTGACCAAACCTACAACAATTGAAGCACTGTATGGTAGGGAAAATATATAACTCTACAGGTAAAGCATTATAACACATAAAAATTCTTTTTGGTAAGACCTGCCCATCAAATGTAACAACTATGGATTGAGATGGTTTCCAAATAGTTGAACCATCAACAATGGTTTTAAAATTAAGACGTCTGACTTTTAAAATTGGACCGCAACCAATTGGTACTGTTATATTATCTAAAACTTCCTCCGGAGACCATTCCGCAGGAACACCACGTACTAGTCCCATCCTAGTAACGTTAAAAGTAGGTATAAAAGCTTTAAAGTTGTGTTTTTCTAGACTATTATGTGTAATAAAAGAATTCGCATCCAGGAAACTAGAAAAGGATAATGAAATCTTATTGCGTCCAATTTTTTTGACGCTACCATTAATAATATTTTGGAAGTTGTTGTGTTTTAAAAACTTCCCAAATGTGATTGGGTGCAATGTCGTACCATCATCTGGTGAAGTTATTATTTTTTGTACATGTATTACAAAAGGCGCGCTGTCCGTTTTATCGTAGGTTTTTCTACCAATCTGAGTGGGAATAACCATGGAAGGAGCAGGAATATCATTAGGCAATACATTAGACACATTTTCAGAATGGATAGGTGCAGATTCCACAGCTTGAGCAGAGTGTAACTCCATACAACCACAACCCGAAGACTCGGAACCATCGTGGTGTTTTCGGATACGACGACGCTTATTACAGTGCTTACAGACATGCATGCGACTTCTTTTTAAATTCCGAGATGAAGACGATCCATCAGTGTCCATACCTGATTCATTATTGGATTGAACTGTGACAAAAACGCTGGCCGGGGGAACAAAGTCCCCCGGGTCGGGCGGGTCTTTCATCCTTAACGTTAAAAACTAAATAATTGAAGAAACTTACCACTACCGAAGAATGCACAAAACTAAATATTAACTCTAAACTACTACTACTACTACTAATCTTATATATATATTTAAAGTTTTTCCCAATAAATATTATAAAAATTTGTTTTGAGTTTTAAACCAAAAAATACACGCCCGCCAAGTTGGAAGTTTCCCGCCCTTTTTCAAAAATAGTATTTAGTGATGGATATACTTACAGTGAGATCCACAGAGAATAAATGTGTTTGTAGTTGCAACACTCATTTGTTGGTTTTGTGTTTAATTTGTAAATATTTGAGCGTACGTGTGATTTTGAAAATAATTACTGTTGTTGATTGGTTTATTTTTTAATCAGAAGGCCGAACAGTCAAGGTTTTCTTAAAATGAGGTTTGAATAATATACTGCCGAATTTCACTAGACGAGCAATGTGCAACGTCATGTGGCGAATAGATCTACGGAACGGAAGAAGTAGTCTAGTTTAGAAGAAGTTTTAAACAATAGTGTACCGAGCAAGTTTAATAACATAAGTTAAATAACTTGAAGTGTTCTAGATCGCGTAAAGACACTACGTATCGTAAACTATATTAAAATGCAAATCTTTACGTTTATTTATTCTCTGCACATTATATACTACATTTAAATAATAAGACAATGACTAAATGCTAATCTTACTACAAAATTAGATTCATTAATATAACCAAAGAAAAACAGCTCAAAATTGATTGATGATGGCTATATTTCTTGACAAATAAAACAGTTCAGTTCCAACTACTAAACACTTAACAAATGGCCGCCATTTAAAAAACATGAATGCCAAACTTGTGGTGTGACGAGTTTAATAAAACTTAAATGCGTCGCGAGTATACATTTAAATCTATCTCCATTCAGCTCACTATTTTAAAGACGTATAAATACTCTGACACTTAAAGGGTTGTTTTATTTTTGATTGCAGCAACACAGCCGTTTCAAAAATGGAAGAAGAAACATATTTATGGCCAGTTCGTAGTGTGAAAAAAATACGTTTGACAGTTTTGTGATGATACAAAAGATGTCACGTTGAACGAATGAATGAGTGAGCGATAAACATCGTTCAAAAGGGGCCAATGGTGATGTTTTGAGTGAAAAGGGATTCTGTAGACGAACTTCGAATGGAAACTATTCGAGGAATGAGGGAGCTAGATGATAATAGATATTATGGGATGAAACACGTGTGGGCCTTGTTTCTAGTACAGTTATTTTATTCAAATAATTAATCGTTAAAATAATAAGTAAATATGGATACAGATTATGTAATGTAGGTAGCCATTAAACATGGAGCTACGAATGATTTTTTGACTTTGACCTTAATAATGATATAAAACAAAGCTTATATTAAGTATTAAATATATAATAAAATTCCCTCACGCAAGCATAAGAAACCTTCTCTCAATCAAAGCACAAACAAAGCTTAGGTTTTACTTAATTACCAACCAGACATTACTTGAAAAATTAATGAGTGAAACGCAACCTACGCAAGGTTGCGTTTCGGGTTGCTTTAATTAGTTTGTGATGGATGTTGTCAAACCTAAATTAGTATAGGTAACCATTATTGTTCTCAAGTAAGTTGTTTTTATTGAGAATAAACTTTCTTAAAACCAGGTTCGAAAAACTCAAAGACTCATTTTGACGATGAGGAAAACCCTGGAATGTAACTTGGAACGAAACTGAAAGAAACAAAAAAATAATAATTACGAGTCCGATGTAGTAGTAGCTATTTTAGTTGTAGCTACACTACACCGAACAAGCCGCTAGGTAAGTCAAAATAAGCAAATGTCAAAACAGGCCTTTTATTTTTTGACATCTTTAAGTACAACACAGGTCACGGCAGGTCATAGCGGGGATTAGGCGCTAGCAAACAGCCGGGTGCAAGAGCAAAACAACCCCTCAACAATCGCCCGGTGACATAACAAGCTTTTCAACTTTGTGATTTTTCATGATACAGTTATAAAATTTTACTAGACAGGTGTTTAAAGTATCGCATTTACTAAAAGTTAGCTTGTATAATATGAGATTATATTAATAAGAGATAGAACACAGAGAGATAGAATATTATTCTAAAAATATATTCAAAACAGCTATTATCGTCTGAAAATATAGAGAACAGTATTCCGATGGCGGATATAAATACTTGACGCTAACCGAACTGGGAAACGGAGCTCAATAGAGAGTCAATTTTCTAAAACCGTCCGTCTAAAGCCACTGTAATATCTCTGAACGTCAAAATGGAACTTTAAGAACATATACAAGCGTCAAAGTTGAAGTTTTGGCATTTATTTCGCGTTCAATACATTTATTATTCTTATGTGTACTTTAAATATCTATCATCAATCGTAGAAAAGGATGCCTTCAGAGGGTATAAGAATAAGATATACCTACGAGTGCATCTTCTGTGTTTGAGTTACTGAATTCATGATTTTCAGAAGTGATGTACCTCAAATTTGAATAAAAATGGCATTACAAAATTTATCATTACGTATTTAATTTTTACATTTTAACAAACTTGAAAATTTACTCCAGAAGATGGACTTTATTTTAAAAATAGCTATCCAATTTTTAAGTCCTTGACGATTAAAAAGAAGAAAGTAAAAGAGTTTATTTACGTCAAACATGGCGCATATCTTAAAAAAATAAAAACATCCGCGCAAAAGGGCCAGCGCTTAGCAAAATGCTGAGGCTCGTGTAAGATCAGCCTGAGCACCAGCCGCCGTCGACGGTGAGACGCTGATCGGCCAGCAAGGATCATACAAAGGACAAGGATTACGACACTATTGTATAATTTTTATTTTTCGTGGTGCTTTTCTTGCTAAAGCAGGAACAGCTCCACGCTCCACCAAGCTCCAGCAAGCTCCACCGCGAAATAATGTGTTATACTAACACTAAAACCCACCTAAGTTCTAGGTCCACGAGTTTCCTTTTCAGATAATCCCCGTGGACCTAGCGGGCATTGGCCCTACTAGGGACCTAAAACGAGCGACATCTTAACATTTTAGAAACCTTCTTAACGGTTACACCATTCCATGTTTCCAGTTAGCTCTCAGCTTGACAAGTTCCAATGTTGACCGTCGTAAGCCCGGCGCAATTGTAAACTAGATCGGAATAGAACTATGTCCGTCAGTTGTTGCTGTGTGGTCCCGCTAACTGCATGAATGTTACGGACTGTGTTCAACCGACTTGGGCTTAAGCTTATGTTTTACTGGTGACTCCGCCTGGTTTCGCGTGCAAATTATTCAAATGACCCTTTTTCGTTAATTGGTCTTCTTATTTGTGAAAACAGCATCAAAACCCGTTTTGTGGTTTTTTTTTGTCAACGGGGAAAGTCATCTTTGACAAAACCCGCTCTTGGGTGGAGCGGGAGATAGTGTCAGACTCTTACTGACTAAAAACCCTGCGCGGTTCCTTCTAGCCTTCATACCGGGGCACGAGCTCCCTTTCAGACAACCCTGTCCCCAGTAGGCTTCGACGCAGCTGGGCCCCTCCTGCTGCTGGCAACTCCTTGAGGCGCGCGGGAACAGTGCGCGCCGTCGACGTCTTGGACTCGGTCCATTACCGGACGATCGGACAGCGAGCTACCTATGGCTCGCCGTCCGCGAGCCCGCGTCTACGGTGGCCGGAAATCGGGATCGGAATCCCGGCGACGGCGGCGAGGGCGCCGTTGCCTGATGCGATCGGCCTCCTCCTTTGCAAGCATTACTGCTTCGCAGAAGGAGGCGACCGCCTGCCATTCCTCCTCGCTCCGGACCATGGCCACGACCAGGGCCCAGCGCAAGAGGTCTCCGCCGCCGATCGCTCCCACGAGGGCACGGCGATGCTCCGCCTAGACCCGTTTTGTGGTTCAGGAGGAGATAGATTAGTCTGTACTAAGTAGATATACAGTCTACAAAATAGTCGTCAAAGTATAAAGTAAATATCGCATCTCCACTCAAATAGTGTCACAATTCAAAAATCAAATGAATTGCGAAAAAGGCCTGTAAATTCCAATAATTCAAGGATATGGCGCAACAAATAAATAAAGAAAAATGGTTGGTGCTGTGGGCAAATAATTAAAAGACAATTTTTTTTTCATTATCTGCGCTTAAAGCTTCATGAATTCCGAAATTAATAGCATAATTATCAGCAAATAAAGCAAAAAATATTTTTGAGTTGTGACACTATTTGAGCAGAGATGCGATATGTAACTAATAAAAATCATTAGCCTTTATGTTAATCTTGATTCTAAGTTTTACAAAATTCTGGTTTCAAGTTTTGTACAACTCAATTCCTTATAAAAATCGTAAAAATCTTTATATTACTATACCTAACACTAACTTCCTATTTGTCACCCGGTAGCGAATAGAAATTTAATTCCTGGTTGCCACCTGATTGCATTCCATGTGGAAATATACCAACCACATAGATAAATTATAAGTTTTTGACAATTTAAAATGTGAATGTAATTGCCACCCGGTAGCGAATAGAAATTTAATTCCTGGTTGCCACCTGGTTGCATTTCATGTGGGATACCAACCACATAGATAAATTATAAGTTTTTGATAGTATAAAATGGAATGCTACTAAAATCAAAATACGAACGTTCTAAAAATGTGCGAATTACCCACTAAACACAACTTGTACCATTTCCATCTGAATTAATCTCTGTAGCGAGAACACGAATCGTGTTTATATACTTCTTAGAAAACATTTACACCTACCTAATAAATAATAATCATCTCGAGTTCTAACCAATCTATCTCCGATAAAACTAAGACGAATGGAAATCTAGACGATAACAAATTTTCAATACACTTACTCGAAAACCCGCTCTTATCCCACTGCTTTTAGGCACACAGTAGACTGTTTACCGCACTAGTTCAAAAAAGTGCGCGTGCTCTCCCCGCCACAATGTTACAATGTTACAAATGTACATTTATCGTTACAACCGCGCGTCGACCCCCACGAGTCAACGGTTTTTTTTTTACGGTGGGCAAAAATCATCTAATGACAACTCTCGCTCTTGGGTGGAGCGGGACATAGAGTGAGACTCTAACTGACTAAAAACCCATCCCGTTCCTTCTAGCCTCCTTCATATCGGGGCTCCAGTTTCCTTTCGGATAAACCTGGCCCCAGTAGGCTTCGACCCAGCTGGGTCCTCCTGTTACGAGTCACCGGTCTACCCCCGTTTATTAATTACTTCGTGAGTGTATTGAAAAAAATCGTTTGATACACGTGCAAATTTGCCACTGCAGCCCTCGGCTCTACAACATACTCGCGCACGACTCCGGAAAATCAGCCCCAGTCGCAATCACAAACTTTCTGCACTTGTATAAAAATGTACTATTTTTAAATCCGATGAAATATCGGCTTACTGTCGTTTGAGACACGTCATGTTCGGACACAGTGTTACAAGTGACATTTTTTAAATTTAATCATTTTTTTGGTGACGTTTCGAACACCGATTAAAAAAACTGTTTTGTACAGTCAGATGAAAAAAAATTGTTTGATAAATAATAATAACAACAACTCAATATTAATTGAACATTTATAATTTTTAATTTGACTGCACAGTCACACCCACCGTGGGTGTGACTGTGCAGTCAAATTTTAAATGTTGTTGGCGCCAAAAATAACATACTTCATTTATGTTTATCTGCATGTGTCACGCAAATATGTCGGAAAGTGCTGAACTCGTTTCAGTGTTACTTTCTCTCCTACGTTTCTTGGAAAACCGGAAACGTGTCGGTCAATGAGATTCCTTGGTATTTTTGACGATTCAAGGCCGGAAAACAATGGGTGGAATCACTCATATTTGAAGAAATTATGATTTTTTGTGCCTTCTCTCTAAAAACCTTGTTTTTTAGTATAGTAAAGGATGATAATAAGTAATTTGGTAATACTTTTTTTAAACGGAGCAGTCATATGAATGACTAGCTGCTCCCAGCGGCTTCGCCCGCGTGATAGGCAAAAATTATCTTAAGGGAACATATTTCCGGGATAAAAAGTATCCTATGTCCTATTCCAGGACATGGTCTATCCGTGTACCAAGTTTCATCAAAATCGGATATGCCATTTAGGCGTGAAGACGTAAGAAACAAACAAACAAATAAACAAAGTCACTTTCGCTTTTAAAATATTAGTAAGCATTTACTATCTAAAAAATTGGACACTATGCTGTTTCCGCCGGAAATGTCTGACACTTCCTTTGTCTTCTATTTTAGAGGGTAGTTCATTGACATGAGTCGAAATCCTCTTCTCATAGTCTTTCTAAATAGACAAATAGAATTTCGGTCCTCACAGTATCAACTATCAAGCAAGATATTCCTGAATAGCCCAGTGCATCTGTCTTTTCGGGAACACTGCGGGATATCCCAGACAGCTCGCCTTATGAAGTTTGCTCAGGAGCGGCGAGAGAGCCGCTGGAATAGGCATGTCAGGACTCTAATACCGCCGCGATTAATCGACATGTCGCCACGCCAGCCTCTACTACGAGCTGTGCATATTTTTTAGCCTTTCATTTCTGTGATACTTATTTCATACTGAATTGCGAGAGATTGGAAATCTATCATTGATCTACAGTATATGAGCAGTATGCAGCATATTTCTACTGTAATAAATGTAAGAAAAAACGTTTGTTAGTATCTCAAACAATCTTTGGGAAAGTTGTTTGTAATCATGAGTACAATCACGTGGATAAGTGTCAGTCACTAATTACTAGTCACCCTATATACACTTAAAATACACACTGAAGAAAGATAGTTATAATCAATACGAGGCCAAAAAGGCTCCTAACTCAGTAATCACACGTATACATATGTATTATAAGGGCGAAAGTTTGGGAGACTGTGTGTTTGTTACTTCTTCACACTTGAACGGCTGAACGGATTTCCATTAAACTTGGTACACTGGTAGACCATGTCCTGGAATAGCACATAGGATTTTATGTTCACTTGGGACTTTTCTTTTTGATGATAAAAACTAGTGCTTGACTGCAATCCCAATTGATAGTAAGCAGTGATATAATCGTTCATGGCACATACATAGCTTATTAAGAGCCTATTAATTCTAGCTTTGAAAACACCTAAATGATAATCGGACGGGAAGATCGCTACAGGCAAATTATCTACGCTATTTTCTTTCGCTGCTCACTACAGCTAGAAACCTACTATTAACTTCAATGTGATGTTGTTCCAAAGCTTTTTCTCGTTTTTCTCTGCGTCTGCGTCTTCGGAGAAACCAATCGTAACTTCTTATGTGTTTGTATTTACGTCTGCCGTGCAATAATTAAGAGGAAAATCGAAATTTCGAGATGACGCGCGGTGTTCGCACCACGGCCGCACCATCCATCTATATCAATCCCTCCCGACCTCCTTCGAACAGACCTCGATTCACAAACAACGAAAAAAAGAAAACAAACTCTCCATATTTATTTTAAACAATTATTTGCGTAATAATTTCAAATATCGAGGCGAGTGTATACGCTCCACAACACCGACTTCATTTATAAATACATAATAAACTTCCTACATGCCAAAATAGATTGGTGTACCGACACAATCTGAGTTACCGATACGCCTATACGCCTATACGCCGGTACGCCGATACGCCGAGTGCGCAAACCGACTCTATCATTGACTAGAATTGAAAAAATAAACGAAATCATTCGCTAATACGATTTACGATTGTAAATAATTATAAGCGTAAGTATCCGGCTCGAAGGTCGGATCTGGAGTTCTTTTTGTTAATCATTTATTTTGTGAGGTTACGTGCTTGTATTACCAGGAAACGGGAACAAATTGACAACAGTTATGGATACAGGTAACCTTGGTTCTCCGACAGATATCTTCATTTCTGATGTAATCACGCTAGGAAGCTCCGAGCATAGCCCTTTCCACAGAACACAGGAATCATATTTTTGTCTACATTCTTCTGTTCTGTGGCCCTTTCCATTGCCCGTTGGGTGATTCTTATAGTATATTAAGTCTTTTGATCAGGCCCATTGTAGGCGATCACGTTTCGGAGCCATATGTCGTCACTGACAACATGCTCTGGTAGTAGACGTTCGTCTTGAGACATTGAGGTATATTGGACCGCATGGATGCGAGACGCACAGGACTCGTCATTATGGCGACACTTGTGGAGGCTTATGTCCAGATAGATACAGTGTAACAATTTTGCAAGTCAATGCGAGTTTTTTATCTATCGGTAGTTTCAAGTTCCATTGCCGGTTTTGTTCGGTCTTTGGATGATGTAGTCGATGAAACATCCCGATGGAGTGTCACATCAGTTTCTTCTTCTATTTTTCGACTTGCCACCTTCAACGTGTGAGCACAAAAAGATAGGTACAGAAGACAATCTTTATACAAAGCGTGCTCGAGCAACGCACACATAGACACCGCTCACGGACACGATATCTCGGCTCAATCGCCCGGTTGTACTCGTACCGCGCTGACCCTAGGGTAGGTATAAAAAGCGAGATTGACTTCTGCACCTATCTATTTTGTGGTGTGTGTGAGTGCGTCATTGCGTAGGTTTTATTTGCATTTTGAAAAGAATAGAATAGAAGAATAGGCTTAACTTTATTGTACACCAAAATAGTAACATAATATGTAGTATAGAATGAATTAATAAAGTATCTGAAGTTTATTTTCTCTGTTTGTTTGATGTTTTTGAATACTTTTAGATAGACAGTTAATAGACTTAAATTAAGTGATTTCTATGAGAGTTATTAGTTATGACGAATTGAAAGAATGCCTAGATGAAAGGTAGCCGGTTGTACGGTCAAAATGTTGATAAGTTTATTAGCAAATTTTTTTGTTGAAATACACTTTATGTGTTTTTAGAGTAACCCAAAGTATTAATAAGACTCCGCTGTCCGTCCGTCTGTCTGTCTGGCCGTCTGTCATCAGGCTGTACCTATCTCATGAATCGTGATAGATGAAATTTTCACAGATGATGTATTTTTGTTGCCGCTATAACAACAGATACATACTAAAAAACCTAATAAAATAAATATTTAAGGGGGCTCTTACACAACGAACGTGATTTTGCCGTTTTTATAGACAATGGTACATAAAGATTGGAAACACTTAGATTTCAGAAAAGTTTTAAATGTTTCTAGCTACATATCTATATATATAAAAATCAATGCCACTTTTCGTTGTTATTTTATAACTCAAGAACGGGCTAACCTATCCAAACCAAATTTTTAGGCTTTGTTCGGACTTTTTAGTAGATGGTTGATGTGAAGTTTGGTAGGGTAGAGTAGGGTAGAGTAGGGTAGAGTAGGGTAAAGTAGGGTAGAGTAGGGTAGAGTAAGGTAGAGTAGGGTAGAGTAGGGTAGAGTAGGGTAGAGTAGGGTAGAGTAGGGTAAAGTAGGGTAGAGTAGGGTAGAGTAGGGTAGAGTAGGGTAGAGTAGGATATACGTAGTAGGGTAGAGTAGGGAAGAGCGGGAGCGCAGCCGTGCGGGCAAAAGCTAGTACCCTAATATAATAAAGAGGTAAAGTTTGTTTTTATTAATTTTTGTTTGTAGGAAGAAATCTCTGAAATTACCGGTCCGATTGCGACTTTTTTTTACCGATAGAAAGATGCTCTATTCCTGAGTGACATAGGCTATATTTTACGTAAACGGGCGAAGCCACGGGCAAAAGCTAGTTTTCATATATTAAATGACGTTGTTAAATCTAAAAATAAAATTTAAGTATCTTTCTTTAAAAAGTAGAAATCCTTATCCTGTAATCGGGTCAAAGGCTCGATGGCCGATATCCGTAGAGATAAAACTGAAGTGTTCCCCAAATCTGATAATAACGTATTAGCGGGAACAAGGTTACTTCGTAACCTGGAAAATAATAACCTTCAAATGTGGGTAGCTGTATATTAACGTAAGTAGGTACTGTAGAACTAGATGTTTTTTTTATGGAGGGGAAAATAATCCTGCTCTTGGGCGGAGCGGGAGATAGTGTCAGATTGTTACTAACTCTAAACCCACCCCGTTCCTTCTAGTCTTCACACCGGGGCTCAAGCTCCCTTTCAGATAACCCTGGCCCCAGTAGGCAGAACCAGATGACCTGGCTTCCTTGAAGATTTAAGAAGTTAATGGCATACTGATATGAAGATAAACACTAATTGGTATTCAGAATAACATTTCAATGACCCGATTTTAGGCACGCAATTTACTGTTTTCTGCACTAGTGCGGAAAAGTGTGTGAGCTCGTCTTCGCCAAAATGTATTATATTTATCATAACTATCTACATTTTTCTAGATATTATTTTGTTAAATTATTCGATCATTTCTGTAGGTTATTTTCTTTTTGCCAAAGATATCTTCTATATATATAAAAGAAAGTCGTGTTAATAACACTATTTATAACTCAATAATGGCTGTACCGATATGGCTGAAAATTGGTGGGTAGGTAGCTTAGAGCCAGGTGACGGACATAGGATACTGTAGAATAGGGTAGAGTAGGGTAGAATTGGGTATAGTAGGGTGGAGTAGCGAAGAGCGGGAGTGAAACCGCGCGGGCAAAAGCTAGTTTTAAATAAATATCATAGCTAATAACCATTTTAAGATGATAAGAAACGATAGCTATATTTAACTTAATTTAGGTAACAATTATAGATATTTAGTTGGTTTTGCAGTACGGGTACGATATCAGACTGGGCGTTAAGCAACCCCCACGGTTCACGCGTCTACCCCCATTTCTACTTTTCTTCGTTTATACACAGTTTTCAGTCAATTTACACAAACATTCGCCGTCTGGCTTCCCTTCCTATAAATACAAACAAAAAAGTCTGGTCGTGAACACCGCACAGTCGTATTTCGAGACGATCCGATCAATTAAGAGGCTTGTCATTGACCCCGGAGGTGAAGATACGGAACTTTGGTGACCTGGTCGGGAAAAGTGATGCCACGCGAACACATTCGCAAGAAGATCATCACACTGTAGAATCAAATCAAATCATCTTTATTGTGGATTTATTAGTACATACTAAAAATGGTGTTAGTTCAATATTTTATGTATAGGGTGTACAATAGAACGTAGGTTGATTGTTTGGAATATCTTGTTTTATGTATACAAGGTGTAAGTAATTTTTTTTTCAGGATACGAAAAAAAAAATTCGGCCTCTATACAAACTGTCTAATCAAGTTTATAATGATGTATTAATTTTGTGGTGAGGCTGATTTTGTTTTTCGTTTCCTGAAAAAAAATCTTGTGTATGGTTGTTCAGTTTCGTCTACTGAGCAAGCCCTTCAAGTTTGCAGAGGGCTGTCCCTTACACGATGTATGTATCTAAATCTACACAAAGTAGGTAAACATATTGTATTATTTTACTCATTTCCTTTCCGTTTTTCCTATATTAAAACAAAAAAATTTAAAAAAAAACACCAATTTATAAATAGTTTAGGACGTTTGGTTGTGTTTTTTACAGAAATGTTTGCATTTTACAAATAATTCTGTATTCCTGACAAAATTTATGAAAATGACCTCGTTAAGGCTATTATGAAGAACCGAGGCAACGGGTCAGACTAAATTAAGAGAAAAAGACCAATTCGGTTTACTGTAGCACTTAAAAATAGCTAAACTAAATGCAACGTTCTATTTTAAGTGCAAGAGAGAGACATTTATCAAATTTTGAAGCTATTCGACAACCTGTTTCCAATTCCTGGCAGCCTTAAATAGATTTGTTTTTAGTGTTACAGAGGTGTTATTGAAAAAAAAGTTAACTACACAGAACCATATTTTCTTTATTTTTTTGAAAATTAAGTTAAACAGTTAATCTTTATCAATGGCGCTCACTTGCTCGTAAGCCACCTCATCTAAACTGTATTGTATTTATTTTAAATTTTATGCACTAATGAAACACTGTATACATTTTCTACCAATCAATTTTAGGGTGGCATAGAGATACAAATATGGTAGGTGCAACAAAAAAATTTATCTCCAAGCAAAAGGCACAGTACATATTTCATAGGACTCTAGGCATTTTCCACCAGTAATTTTTAGGGTAATGCAGAGACAGGACATGGGAAGAAATTAAAGACAAACTAAAAATAAACAATAATAAAAATATTTATCTAGATGCACCTTCGGTGCAACAAAGTCGCAAATAGCCAAAACTGCAAATTCGAGCTAAGTAATCTTTGTCTCTGAACCATACCTATACTTGGGGCAACAAAAACATCCGCGAGAAAAAAAGTCATAAAACTAAATAATTCCTGGTGCAGCAATGTCACAATTCAGGACACTTTTTTTTATTTTGTGATTGTGATGATTGTTTTGGTAATTCAATATAAACTTTTGCGTAAAACTATAGAAAACAAAAAAAACAATTAATTTTATAAAGATTTCAAACCTACTAAAGTAGTCCGAAAATGAGAAAATAAATGCGAAACAATATACTAAAAGTCTTCTCCTGTAAAATTTAAAAATGAGCTGTTGTGACTTTGTTGCACTGAAGTTGCGATATGTTCAAACTACCTAGGCTTCTCCTTTTACGTGGAGATGAATTAAAAAATATATATGTATCTATGAATTTATACTATATGAAACCTCCGTAAAAAATGACAGCGTTCTAGGTCCAAAGGTTTAGACTAGGCGTTGATGAGACAGTGAAGAGTCAGGATTTTGCCTTTTATATTTTTACAGATAACCAAAATTAACAATATTACTAATAAAACAAATTCAAAAAATCAACGCTGGACTGATTCTACCAACTTCTTACGACTGCATTGTCGTGCCTTCAATTTAAAGTAGAATTTAATAAGATTAAGACGGAGTGCTTTCGAGAAAATAAGCCTGGGCAAAGAATTAAAAGCGAATAAACCTAATACGCTGAAAGAGACATCGCAATCGCAGAAATCGATTAGTATTAGTGGAACGAAGATATAGGATGTAGTGTTTGGAAGTATAGACCCAATTGTACAAATTCATACATTACTAAAAAGAAACATTTGTCTGTCTGTAATCAAATCTTGTAAATTAAATTTAACCCACTTCCCGGTTACCGATTGAGCTGAAATTTTGCATGCATGTGTAAATCAGATGACAATGCAAAATTATTATGACATGTAGCTGATTTGATGATGGAACCGGAAAGTGGCTATAGAAACTTAGTAGTTAAACGACACAATAACCCCATCGAGTTTGGGCTCGTTTGATTCATCTTGACGTGTATTAATTGTATAGGTATACTGAGCTATAAAAGCTTGCTTTGAAATAGTACATTGTTACACTAGGGGTGAAAGTTACTTATTTCGTCCCGAGAAGGAGTTGGAGCGCTAATTCGAGGGACTAAATAAGTAACTTTAACCCCGAGGTAAGCATTGTGCTTTTCATTACGAATATAAGAAGATAGACCTAGTTTTTTTTTTAAATAATTTGACAGCTGTTAGTTGAAAGTAAAACTCCCTTGGGATGAAAAGTGTGATACTTTTCAGCCCGCTCAGGCAACTTCATCCCTACTTTCAGAGTATGAGTAATGAAAAAAATATTTTCATTAAAAGTTTGTTTGGTTAGAAACCACGTATTAATTTGAAAATTACATCTGCATGTCTCTCCCAGACAAACGCCCGCCTGCATCGCTGCCCACCCATCGAAGGAATGTGACCCATCACTAAACACGCGTCCAAGTTTACTTTCTTACAGTTTGTATTTTTTTTTCAAACGAGCGCGCCAATAAAACTCAGTTTACAACGGTTGCGCGCGCGCATGTTTAACTAGCCAGTTTATTGATGTTGAATAAAAATATAGACGAGCTACTGTGGACTTTTAGAAAAGAGAATATTTTATGTTCGGAACTGACCAGGTTTTATTCGGCTAGGGTTGGGGTAGGTACAGACAGCTGCATCAATTAAATACTTTTTTAATACACTTACTTGAAAACCCGCTCTTATCCTACCGCTTTAACTGTTTTACGCACTAGTGCGGAAAGTTAAGCCTGTTCCCCGCCACAATTTTATTAAATTTATCGTATCCGGATGGGCATAGGCCTCACCAAGTGTCGCCACAACGAATGGACCTGTGCATCTCCTATACATCAAGTTCCCGCGACCCACACCAGGTCACCCGGTCTTCGTTGTAGAAGGCATTCCATAACAGCAACTTCTGATATGCGGGTCTCCACTTCAGAACCTTTCGTTGGCAAGTTATTTACTAAAGAGCAAGACTCAAGGTTATAAATGTGTATAGAAGAGTAACTGCACCAGGATTTCATGCAGATTGTATATGTTTCAACCGACACAAACCTTAAGACCTTGTCGGGAAACACAAAAGGTAACTGAAGAATGCGGATAAGCTTTAGTTAGTAAAATTCTGACACTCCCTCTCGAGAGAAGTTATTAATAAACCCTAAAAAATAAAACCATAATATAGATGGATTTCATTAAAATTTGTTCAAAACAGAATGTACTCGAATGATTGTTTAAAGTACTGTCAGTTTTTATTGAAAACTAAAATAAAGCCATATAAAATAAAAAAGAAAAATAATTAAAAACAGAAAACTAATGGCATCTTCGAGCTTTTGACGCCAAGTGGCCAGAGTTTTATTACACGGGTAGTGAAAAGAGGTTGCGTTTCATTTTATTATGACTTATGAGCAGCAAATCTCTTTTATTTTGTGACACTCTACGTTTTCTGGCGGGATTTTAACAAGGAGTGACTATTAGTACATTTTGTAGTAGATATTGTGAACTAAAATCGATGTAGCTTTGTATCTCAAGTGTTTCCGCAGCTAGACAATGTGAGGAATCATAGAAACAGGCGCCATTTCGGTAAAATGAAGCTAAGAATTTTATTGTATTGTCTATCTCAGCGAAGTTTGCCGAGAAGGTCTGCTTGATACATTTGCTAAATACTTCAAAAATATTAGGACGTGTTTACAAAGATACTAAAATAACTCAAAAATACATTTAATTTGGTATTGATGACGAGGAAGTATGCTTTAAGATCTTAACCTGCTCTAATAGAGCGAAGAAATAAAAAAAATACTGGCCAAGTGCGAGTTTCGCGAACGAAGAGTTCCGTACCATTATCTATAAAATCGGAATAAAATCATGTCTGTTATATGAGAACTTTATGGGCCCATTTAAATATATATTTTATTTTATATATTGCAACAGAAAATAGGGACTCTATTAACGTTTAACCGTTTGGGTACAAAATTCCTAAAAAATACATTTATTTCATAGCATTTACTCGTAGTTAGTTTCCAAGTAAAACTATAGGTATATAATTTATTTAACACACGGACATGAAATGAAGTATCGCTTGTTCAAACACAATAAGTCCTATGAACCGCTAAAATAGATCTACAAAGTCCGAAGCAACGCACTGCATAAAGTTGACACTAATTCATTCTGAAAATACGTTTCTTAGAAACGGTGACTTGTAGTACCTAGGTAGTTAGCTGCTGCCGCCTGGGACATGTGTCGTGTGGAAATAAATACACGTTTCTAGGTATAGTCGTACGTATAGTCAGTCTTAAAAGTCAAACGACTTGAGACTTTTGTATAATCCTTACTAATATTATAAAAGCGAAAGTGAGTTTGTTTGTTAAGTCTTCACGCCTAAATGGCAAAACCGATTTTGATGAAACTTGGTACACGGATGGAGCATGTCCTGGAATAGGACATAGGATTATACAAACCTTTTATCCCGAAAGTATGTTCCCTTGGGATAAATTTCTGCTATCACGCGGGCGAAGCCGCTGGGAGCAGCTAGTATTTAATTCAATACTTTTTATAAGGTTCTTCTATTAGTAAACAATGACCAAGATCTCTTAATCAACCTTGATTATTGAACTACTCTTGACTACATCAGATTTTTAGGTACTTATTAGGGCAAAATTAAATCTGATGTATGTGATGACACTAGTTCAATAGTAAAGGTTGATTAAGAGATCTTGATCATTGTTTGCTAATAGAATCTTATAAAAAGTATTGTATGTAATGTATATAACAGATTTTTTTAATTCTTTTTAAAAATT
This sequence comes from Mythimna lalbum, assembly GCA_949319445.1. Classification (NCBI taxonomy): domain Eukaryota; kingdom Metazoa; phylum Arthropoda; class Insecta; order Lepidoptera; family Noctuidae; genus Mythimna; species Mythimna lalbum. The sequence continues at coordinate 23,964,833 of OX439346.1, forward strand.
TCCCCGTGGCTTCCTATTTTATTTTTGTATTTCCGGAGGAGATTATTTGGTCCTGAAACGTAAAGGGCAAAGAAAAAAGACAAAAAGAAAGAAAGAAGGAAAGAAAACACAAACAATGTATAAGTAAACACGAAACAAAGAAAAGTTACCGACTGATTCAAGTGTTTTAGTCATTAAAGTCTGACACGCCTTCTCGCCCTAGCATAGAGCAGGAGAAGTCATAGGATCATAGGTTAAAGCACTAAGGATGATTTTTTGGTTGAATTGTAAATTTGCCGGCTGCGGTCTTCCCGTCCCATTACAATTTAAGCGTCTTCAAGGCTAGAGTGAATAGGCTCTTAATAAACTAGTGCGCTTCACCATCAACGATTGCATCACTGTTTACCATCAGGTGGGATCGCAGTCAAGTACTAGTTCATATCAGATTAAAAAAAAAATGTTTAATACTAACGTGCGTTTGACTGTATCAAGAGTGTTGGAACTAACGCAGTATGATTTATGAGTTATGCAACACACAAACCTTTTAATTGATTTCACCTTTTTGTAAAGTGACGTGTGCGTGAAGAATGACGTTTGAAAATCTATCTGTGGCTAAAGAAACAAATAAATTGCATGAAAGTTTGTGGAAGGATTTGGTGGGATTTTCTTGAGTGAAATTCAGTGCCTTTTTTGATTATTCGAAAATCGATTGCAATGGAAGTTAAACTCAAAAACATATAAAGCACGCAAGACTAGGCAACATGCTCAAAATAAAATAGAAGCATAAGAAGAAAATAAACATCTAAATTGACTGAATGTTTGTGGCAGAATTTTGGTGAGTTTTTCTTGAGTGCAGTTTAGAGGCTATATGAGATTTTCTCAAATATACTGAATATTGTGATGTAAAAAAGTTGTTATTTTGTATCTCAATTATCTACACAACTGGACAATATGTGAAACAGGCGCGATCTCAGTAAAGTCAGAAGAGCAGGTAATGTTATTAATTTATTATAGCACTGACATCCGCAGCGAAGCTTGCTGAGAAGACTGACGAGATATTTGCTGCTAAAAACCACAAAAACATTTAAATATGTATTCTATATCTAAAACTTGTAAGTACTTTCCAAACTTGATACTGACTTTACGCACAATTCGAGAGAAAACAGAAGAAAAAAAAAATAGTAAAATTAACAGATGAAACTATGATTTCAAGTCACAAGAACAGAAAAGCCAATTTCCGTGATAGAAACTGGGTAAACCTATTTACGAATGTGTGTTGATATCGGTAACATTGGGTTACATAAATTCCCCACAGGAGTATCCAGAGTAGCCACAATGGTTCTCAAACTGGGCTAAGTAGATAACATGATTGAAAAGAGTGTCCATAGGCTTTTTTGCACATTCTTCTCCATCAACATAATTTTTCTGACTGACTTCTACACAACAATTTAAAAGTGTCTGATTTATTTACACTAATATAATAAAGTAGTAAAGTTTGTTTTTTTTATTTTTTTTTATTTGTAGGATGTCTGCCGCATGTCCAACGAGCTGTGGGCGCGTAAAACGCAGGATTGGTGCCCGGACACAGCAACGCGGGGCCGAAGCAGACCACGAAGGATATGGCGGGACGACCTGGATGGCTTCCTTAAGAATTGGAATGAGAAGGCGAGGAACCGTGATCGTTGGAAGGAGTGGAGGGAGGCCTTTGCTAAATTTTTTTCAACGATATAAAGTTGCTTTATTCCTGAGTGACATAGGCTGCTATATTTTATGTACGCGTGTCTTTTAGATTTTAAGAAAAAAGAGACAGAACTATATGAAAGAAGAACTGTTTAAACAAGAAAAATACATTCAGTTCTGATCCATACTTAAATTTAAATTTTCTGATATTTATTAGTGAGAAGGATGCATTTGTTTTCTATTTTTTATTGTTATAACCTTAGCATGAATTCAATTTTAGCTATTTTTAATTAGTCGTATCAAATTTTAATATATACCATATAGTAGATAATCTCGCTTCATATAGGTAGTATTGTAGGGAAGGAGGACTTTCATAGCTTCTGTACGATTACCGCTTGTTACCGTCAGTGGTCGTCCGACCGTTCGTCTATCGAGGTCCACGGGGCCACCGCACATTCTTTCACTTTGAGAACCAATGATTTAAAATGATTTGTTTAACTACAAAGTGCGTTATAAGATGCAAGTCTACTATTGTTTACCAGGAAAACGCATATGAATTATGTCATATAAAATAAGGAACTTGTTTTTTTTTATGTTATGACAGGCCATAAGAAACGCGTTCCCCCAAAAGATGGAAGGCGTGGAGTGAGGCCTATGTCCAGGAGTAGGATAGAACAGGCTAACAAAAAAAAATATATAAAGAAACCTGGTGAATATTCTTTCTTATCGTAAGCGAGAAATTACAAGTTGCTTTATTTCTTAAGATATAAACAAAATGAGTCAAGTCAAGAGGTGTTAAGTTTCAACATAGAATTGTGTATGCAAAAGCTATCCCGTGGAAAAATTGCGAACATATTTCGTGAGTATAACGAGAAAATAACATCTTAATTTTATGTGCATCTACAATGCCAGGATTATTCGCAAGAAAATGTGTAGTTTTACTGTTGGGTCTGTTTCGCCAACGGATAATATTTTTTGTGAATTAAATAGGCGAAAAGCATAATGTTTGGTGTTACAAAGACTATAAAACATTGATTTAAGACTTCTGCCAGCAGCTTCGACTAGAAGTAGGCTTTTACATACGAAATTTGAACCCCCGTATCATCCCTTTAGGGGGTGAATTTTGGAAAACCCTCTCTTAGTGCTCGCCTACGTCACAAAAGGAAACTTTGTGCAAAATTTTACGATCCCATGCTCAGTAGTTTCGGCTGTGTATTGATATGTCAGTCAGTCAGTTTTTACTTTTATAATATTATATATAAATAGATGAAACAAAAAATATTTATATTTTATTATACCAGAAACTATTCTTCAGAAATAAATCTTATAACTAACAAATAAATCATTTGTTACAACCATTTCTTTGTATATATCCCCATAACGTTTTCAACAAACCTAGTTTGACCATTTCGTGTCCGTCATTGAATGCGTCAAACCATCAAACCATCCAGCCATCAAGCGGCCGCCATTATTTCCTAATGAGTGACAGAGAAAAGCGCGGGAAAGCAGCGGACGCAAAGATAACGCACATTCTGCCTAGTATCGATACGCAATAAATGTTTATTTCAGTTCGTTAAATAACTTGGGGATGATTTAGTATTTTCTTTTCTGTATCTTGTAGTTTGATGGTTAATTTATTGAATATTCGACCTTAGGTAAAATGTTGCAGCGATATTTATTTGGTAATTACTTTGCGAGCATCATATTAGCGCAGTAACACTAATTATGATAATTCGTATCTACTGTTGTGTATAAGGTTTCTATTTATTTACCGGAATAAGGAATAAAACGGTATGTTTTTGGATAGGTTCATAGATACATCATCTACTTTTGAATCTCCTAGTAAAATCATAATATAAAGATCAAAGTAAACAAATAACCTCAATAAACACAAAACCCAACAAAACAAAATACAACATCTTCGCTGGAAGCCATACACTATCTTCACATGAATATTTCACAAAAATATCATCCAGCACCTTAAAATTATCCGCTGAAACGCAAGCGGAGTGTTCTGCGGTAGGTATAATTAATTTAAAAAGCACGGTCTCGATTAGCCACTGTTTAATGTACCAGGTACATAGTAATTCGGCAAGCAGACCGCTCCCCGCGATATTGGGTCAACATTGTCCAAACGCCTCGTTCGATGAACTATGAGCATTATCGAGCAACGTTTCGAAACTCGTCGTAAATCACCACACGGCGGGGTTTGATTGAAAACGGAACAGTTCGACTGAATTCTAAAAAAAGTGCAGAATTGACTTGTAAGAATAAAAGTTGCGGAATTAGGTTGGAGTTGAGAAAAAGATTCGAGTAGGTTCCTTTTTTGAATTTTGACAGAACCGATGCCGAAATATTTTGGATTGTCATTTGGTTTTGTTTATAAGCTAACTTTTAATATTTGAGTTAATTGTTTAATGGTAATCGATTTATATTTGTTTACGTGGTTTATGTTATAAAAAGTAAAGTTTGCGTTGAGTTTCTAACTCGACAATAAATAAATGAAAAAAGAAAAGTCTTGAAAGAAACAAACGGGTAAATAAAATACTTTTCTTGTCATTTCAAACTATTCACAAAAAGTTATTTATTTTTTAGAAAACTTACATAAAGCCAAAAACTAAGTTTTCTTTCACCGTTTAATAGTTTATTAATAAGTTTTCAGAATATGAATTGTAACGTGGAATACACAGTTCAATTTCTCATGGTGTTGTTATTACGAAACTGGAATGTAAACAAATACTAACGAACACCTTGATTAGTTGCAAAACTGGCTTCGTTGGTAGCAGAGAGTTAATTACAACTACTACTCTAATTACCAGCTCATTTGTACGAATTACTTGCACAAACTGTTACATACGGCATGACAAACATTGCACGTACTGCGGACGACAGGTAACAGGTCACCGATAATGTAATATTAATTCGTCTGCTATAAGACAAACGAAAGTATCGTCATAGCAAAATAGAGCGCGACTCACATGTCGATATAGCACATAGGCCAGATCCAGGTTGCGATCGCCCACAGTCTTCAGACACACAATTTTAATGCATGCTTTTTATTTTGTCATTAACCTTCGGGGTGCTCCGGTTTCGAATCGGCAACGTTTTATTTTTGAAACACGGTTACGTTGCGGTGATTAGCGCGGTAGCACGCGTGCTCGGCGCTCACTGGGCGGCGAGGGCCCGCACTGCACCGCACCCACTCTCATCGAAAAACTTCGAAAATTCGTATAGAAAAAAAGTTCGCGATCCGTTTCAAAAAGTTACGTTGTGCTGCGAGTCGACTGTCGGCGCGGGACGGCGCGGGCGGCGCGCTCAGACGTTCGCGGCGACTGGCTCCCGCCGCTGAAAAAGCTCCTTACGTTAAATACATACAGGGCGATGTGCATTCTATTTATAAAGTTAAGTTGGGCGTGCGGCACGCGCGTGCAGCCCGCCACCGCCACTGCCTACATGAACATCATAATATTTGAAGTTATTAGGTCAGCTGATGAAACGTGTTGCGGCACTCCGCCGCGCGGGTCTACTGCCACGGTAATTAGCAGCCTAGAGGTACCGCGACGGGGCCCGCGCCCGCCGCGGTGCATCGCTACCTCGCATGCCCACTAACTAGGTATAATAGTTACACATTGGAAGGGCTCCAACAATAATAGAGATATGTTACGTTTATGATGATCGTGAGAACCGTTTTGACGCGTAACCGTTTTATATTTATTTTATTTACTAAAATATAATAACATCTTTAGTTACAGTGCAAACTATAAAAACGGCAATAAATATTGAGTTCGACATTTGAATTTATTATCGTAAAACAAAATGGCTTCATGTTTTAGTGATGGTTTTTCGTTCGATTTTATTTGCGTCAACGCGTTAGTTGTCGGCAGATTATATGTATTACGGACGTCGTGACGTGACGCGAGACGACGTGACGCTACGTTGACGAATAGTAATATGGTTTACAAAGGTGACGGAACTGACAAGTCAGTTAGCTACAGCATGTTACAAGGAGAACACGTTCGTATTTTAAAATTGAAACAAGACGTAGGAATCAAAGACAGCGATCGCGCGTGACACGGAGGCGGATAAATCTTTGAAGTTTAGCCGTTTGAGCGTGCATAAACATCTCGGCACGCATAACAACTAAATTGGACGTGTTGATATGTGCTTCCATATTTCTTGTTTTCATAAAAAATAGGAGTTTAATGTAATAATTTATTATGTTTACGGGTGCCGTGTAAATGAGGAGAAGTTTATTATTTAGCGTCAAACTGTCATATGCTTGTTTTTATTTTGGCAATATTTTATATTTCTAATGCTGACTAACTAGCAAGAGTGTCACACGTGGGTATGATTGCCGAGAAATTTGACAAAACGAGATAATAAATAATATTTTTTTTTCAGAGATAATTGGGTATAAATGATCTTAGGTTATAAACATATTAATGGATTACGTAAACATTGAAAGGTTTACGAAAACTGAAGTTTTAAGTGGCATGTGAAAAGTTGTTGTAATAAATAATATGTTATATATGTTTTGAAGCTTATAATGATCATACACTGAAGCTGAAGTGCGCAAATGAATATTTCATTGGCGCCATAAATCAAACAACATACTTAGTTTGTTCTTGTTAGAGTTCCGCACCTAAAGGGTAAAAACGGGTCCCTGTTACTAAGACTCCGCTGTCTGTCCGTCTGTCACTAGGCTTTATTTCAACAACCGTAATAGTTAGATAGTTAAAATTTTCACAGGTGATGTATTTCTGTTGTCGCTATAACAACAGATACTAAAAAACAGAATAAAATAAATATTTATGGGGTCTCCCATACAGCAAAAGGCTACCAAAAAAAGCCGCTTCTAGCGTCTTTTTGTGACGGCCTTTTTTTGTGGCCCGTGTCCGGCGGTGTTGGCACAAAAAAAAAAGCTTGAAACCGCTTCTAGCTTCTCCAGCCACAAGCTGTCGCGTGTTACAGTTTTTTTTGTGGCCGCTTCTAGCTTTTTTATTGTGGCCCGGGTGTGGGATTTTTTGCTACGGACAGTACGGAACCATTCGGGCTCCGACTCACACTTGACCGATTTTTTGTTCGTTCTTATTTTCTATAAAACATGTTGATAGTTGTGTTTGTATTTAAAATAGAGCAATCTTTGGTTTCCTGAATGAATTTGGAATACGTATGTAAAGGTGAAATAGGTAATAGACATTAGGAGGGAAAGCCTTCATGAATATGTAAGTCCTACGATGTTTTCAGGTGTTTTGAACATTTTTATACTGAGTGCGTTTGGTGTTTCTATAGAACAGTTGTACTTGGATGTTTTAAATTAAAAGTACCATTATTAAAACTTCTTAAAAGCAATAAATATGGAAATTGATTGACCTTTTTACACTAGTATAAAAAAGTATTTTTTTTAAAGCAATAATTTTTTACACTAGTGTAAAAAACGCCAAAAGTACGATTAGTTTAGCTTAGTCGGCCTTATAATGTTCCCAGTGTTGGGACTCAGGCCTCCTCTCTAGGAGAGGATTGAGCCGTAATCCACTACTCGGGCCCAGTGCGGGTTAGTGGATGTCACATGTCTTCGAATTTTTTGGTTCTAGGACATGCGGTTTCCTCACGATGTTTTCCTTCACCGTTTTGAGAGCAGTGGTGATGAAATAAATTACACTAAGTAATGCGCCTGGCTGGATTTGAACCCGCGACCTGCAATTCGTAAGTCAGGGCTGTTACCACTCGGCCACCACTGCTTTGAAGTACCTTTACTCATTTACATTTTTTTTTTATACCCATAAATATGGCAATTGATCGTATTTATCTTATTGCTTCAAGTTTATTTTCAAAGTAGATAATAATATATTATATATTTTAATTTTAAAAGTAATGTAATCATTATTTACCTGTATTGTAGATTTTTTAAACATTAGCATTTCAGAGTTCTGATTTTGATTCACTATTAATTTTAGACAATTTTACACTTTTTACAGTACCTATGTCAGGTGAATACGAGCCAAAATCGTAAAAAAGACAACCGTCTGATATATTTTAACAACGTTTAATATATTATTATGCATTTTTATTCAATGATTTCAAAATAGTGTATGTTATGTTATTTGCCTGCTGCGGTCTTCCCGTCCGATTATAATTTAGGTGTCTTCAAGGCAAGAGTGAATTGGCCCCTGAATAAACTAACTCTTAATTGTATATATTACATTAAAACATCTTTCTATAATTAACTTATTATTTTATTGTTCTTTCAGTTTCGTTCCAAGTTCCAAGTTCCAAGTTGCAGTCTTTATGAAATGTCAAAACGGGCCCTTTTAATTATTAACGAGTTTGATCTTAAGTTTCTACACTATTATAATTTAGTTGTGTGTGTCAGATAAACATGTATTTTTCTTTCATTCAATATTTCTTACTTTCTTCCTAAGTATTTTGTTCTTTTTTTTTTAAATTTGGTCTTGTCTTTTCTTTGTCCTTGTATTTTCTTTACTTCATTATTTTTTTAATCTAACTAACCAACAAATAAGAGATATTTTTTACTGTGGCATAATCTTCGTTCACCTACTTTACAGCCTGCAAGATGAACCTAACGCAGTCCCCTCAGGTCGGCATGACGTAAGCGCAGTAATCCCGCTAACTCGACACGTGCAGCCGCCTCGCAGGCTGTAAGAACACTAACACTTTAAGTTGTTTCGCATTTCGAGCATAATAAGGCGCTGTTACTGGTTCTAGTTTATGTAAATCTAAACTTTACCGGTGTTACGTAGCAGAGATGTTCCTCATCGGGGCTTATAATTTGTATGAAAAATTTTGGGCTTTTTTTTTGTCGACGGGGAAAATCATCTTATGACAAAACCCGCTCTTGGGTGGAGCGGGAGATAGTATCAGACTCTTACTGACTAAAAACCCCGCGCCGTTCCTTCTAGCCTTCATACCGGGGCACGAGCTCCCTTTCGGACAACCCAGTCCGGGGTAGTTGCTTGGTTTTAGGGAGTGAAAAGACGAAAGATCTCTTCTCTAGTACCTACACATACGCGTAGGTAATACTATGTACTAGCTTCTGCCAGTTTTTTCGCCTGTAAGAAAGTAGAAAGTTATATAAATGTTCTATAATAAATATAAAAATGAATCCTTTTTTCCTTGTTTTCATCACTCATCATCACGCGTGAAAACCAATTTCGCTAATTATTGTAATTAGTCTAATAAAAAGAAATCATAGCTAAGACAGGACAACATGTCTGTCGGGAGAACAGAGTCTTATACAAACCATTTGGGAATTTACTCCCGGATCAAGAGGATCCTATGTGTAGTCAAATTGGTACTTTCCTAGTATCGAACCCGCAACGGCTTGGTCGGGAGCCTTAACCACTGTGCCACCACGACACTCGTTTGACATCAATTCCGTTAAATCATACGCGTTTAGTGCCAACTCGGACGCGTAAACCCGACAGATTCTATTACCTACAGTGAACGCGCGGTAATTAGCGACGCGCTCGACAGATGGCGTTGATGCACTCTTCCGTGAAACTTCCATGGCAGGCCCGTGACTGAATGATGCGAATTTAGTTGCTGTGTTCCAAAATAGGTTAACAGAAAAAGTGACTATTATTATCGTGAAAATGCGTTAAATGAAGGAAGCAAGAATCAAACATCAAATAAATGCTTTGATGTATCATATAGTATATAATTTACAGGCACTTTTGAATTGTGAAGAAAAAAAAAAAAGAAGCTAATTGCACGTTCCAAAGCGTAGAAACTCTACGGAGAAGAATGTGCAAGAAACTCCAAGGACACTCTTTTCAATCATGTATGTATTAAGTAAGATATGTGACATCCACCAACCCGTACTGGGCCCGCGTGGTTGATTACGGCCCATTCCCTCTCCTGGAAAGGAGGCCTGAGTTCCAACAGCGGGAAAATTATAGGGCCGACTTTGCTTGCACTGACTAGACAAATCCACTTAAGGCTGCAGTCTCGTAAAAATTCACCCGCGGCAAATTATTAGAGCATCTTTGTATGCTTGTTTTTAACAAAATAATGAAACAACTTGAAACATTATTATAGCACATATTTAACCATAGTATGAGTAGTAGCCAATTATTTTTTTAAAGTCAATTTGGGTGTATTATGTTTGGTAAATCAAGCGTTAAACATAGCTCTTTCTTGCCAACATCATTTCGACTTATGTTTGTGAGCTTCGTTAATGGCATAATATAACGAATTTACAAATCTTACGAATGGAAACTTAGCGCAACATTATCATAAATATTGATTTTAAAAGATGTCCAAAAAATGTGTATAAATTATTAGTATTTGTACACATTTTTTGGACATCTTTTAAAATCATTATTTTTGATAAATTATGGTGATTTAGATTTTTTATTATTTGCTTTATTGAACTTTTGGCATCAAAATAAACTAATTATGATGTAACTACGATGCTTAGTTATTGTGAAAAAAACATTTAATAAGAGCCAAATGTTGAGAATTTTGATGAAATTGTGACTTCTGAAATAAGAAAATGAAACATAATTAGAACTAGCCATGAATGCATTTCAAAGATGACAATGTTGCGCTAAGTTTCCATTCGTAAGATTTGTAAATTCGTTATATTATGCCATTAACGAAGCTCACAAACATAAGTCGAAATGATGTTGGCACGAAAGAGCTATGTTTAACGCTTGATTTACCAAACATAATACACCCAAATTGACTTAAAAAAAATAACTGGCTACTACTCATACTATGGTTAAATATCAGCTATAATAATATTTCAAGTTGTTTCATTATTTTGTTCAAAAAAAGCATACAAAGATGCGCTAATAATTTGCCGCGGGTGAATTTTTACAAGACTCCAGCTTTAAGTGCGTTTTTGCTAAATAACAGGTTTTAAAAACACACGTCAATTATTTTTTTTCGTCATTTTAAACTAGATGAGGCTGGCCCATAGATTTAAATCTGTGTGTTTAAATACCACACACACAGAGAAAAGCGACCAACAACTCTGCTTGTCCCTTTAGAGAATTCAGGCGTGTTGTTGTGTTTAATTTACAACTCCACACATTGGACAAACAAGACGCAAACTGACACACAACACACACGCACACACACAACATGACAACAACACACAACACACATGAGACATTTCAACGCTATCTCTTAATGGCTTACAAATTGCAGCATCTTCAACAAAAATATAAATATATAAAGCTGAGAATTAATGTGTTTTTATTTATTTTAATTAATCAATTGACGTGTTATTTATGTTACCTTGGGCGGTCCCTACACTGTAAACAAGGTGGAGTTTATTTTCAAAATAAATACCTGTTGGAAGATTTTATTGGACTAGTTACGTCAATGATTTTAACGTAAATTGCACAAGGAAGACATAATTTTAAATTCGAACAACAGTTTTTGAATGTATTTTTAACTGGATTTTGTAACAAATGTGGAAGGTAACGCACCTATAAATTATGTAGGTCTTAATTCATGAATCCCCAAGCGACCACCGGTGGCCGCGCATCTATTGTCTTACTATTGTGTCTCTAATTGACGGTATCTGAAGGGTTAATCATTGGTCTTAATCATTTACCTAGGTAATTAAGAACAAGAACTTTGTATTCTAGTTTTTTTTTTTTTTTAAACAATAGCTACTTTATGCGTGCTGAGCATTTTATTTTGTAGAACGCGGTAGAACTCATCATCATCATTATCATCGTCAGCCGAAAGACGTCCACTGTTGGACATAGGCCTCCCCCAAGTGTCGCCAAAATGAACAGCCCTGTGTGTCTCGCATCCATCGGTTTCCCACAACCAGGTTATCGGTTCACCTTGTAGGAGGCCTTCTAACGCTGCATTTTGCGGTACGCAGTAGCCACTCCAGCATGTGCCCCACTCCACCTTTCAGCATGTGCCCTGCCCATTACCACTATAGCTTGGCTTTTCTTCGTGCTAAGACGGTAACCTTGGTTCTCCTGCGGATATCTTCATTCCTGATTCGATCACGCAAGGAAACTCTTAGCATAGCCCTTTCCATTGCCCTTTGGGTGACTTATACAAATACGATTTTTCTTAGATTTCATACAAAGGTACAGCGATATTATTGTGTTTTTTTTATTATTATGGATAGGCTCGCCAGCAGGTGAGATAGTGGTCAAATTCACTATCTCACCTGATGGTAAGCGATGATGTCCCTTTTCTAAGCGGTTTCTAAAATGATGCAAGCCACGCTTTGTCTGCCTTTATCAATCTCGATTCAATACAATTTGCTCAAAACACCAATCGTCTCATTCTTTTACGAAATCCAGCTCGTGCACTTGTAGATACCTGGATAAGTCAAGAGACTGTAAATGAAGCAAGTTTCATCACAGCCGGGAGCACGGCATCTCAGAGCGACCCACTTGCGCAGGTGAGCAGTAAACATGTTAAGATGGACACTACACTGCGATGTCAAATTGTAACACACGTGCAAGGGACAAGCGGTCGGTGGGAGAAAATTAACGACAAAAATTATTCGAGTGGTTAAGATATTGGTAAGTATCTGTTTGAGGTATTATTTCGTCGAAAATCATCCTGACAATGACGCGGCGGAGTGAAACGACATTTCCCTATGCCGATGCATAGAAAACTAAAAATTCAAATCCTGCGTCGCGTTATCAGAGCTTTCCTCGTAATTAGAACACAAACAACAGTCCAAAATCAACTACCGGACAGTAGCCTAGATCAGACACAACACCTCATCTCTGATCTGGTCGGTGGAACCTCGAGTTTGGAGGCGTGCAGAATATTACACTCAGTTCCGCATACTTTAAACCGTAAAATCGTACTGTCTCAGACTTGTACTGACTAAAGCCTTCCTTCTTTGCCTTGCGTTTCAGGAACCCTGTGAACCTATAGCCCCAGTAGACGTTCGACCCTGGTTTTGACAACCTGACAACTCAATGAGGCGCGCATGGAACACTACACGCCGTCGGCGACTCGGGAGTATCTGTTAGGGGTGAGTTTAGAATAAACTAAGGTTACGTAAGGGTAAGCGGATTCCGATCCCGATTTCCGGCCACCGTAGATGCGGGCTCTCCATGCGACAGCGAACTACCCATGACTCGCTGTCCAACCGTCCGGTAACTGTCCGGACCGAGCCCAAGATGTCGACGGCGCGCACTGTTCCCACGTGCCTCAAGGAGTTGTCAGCAACAGGATGGATGGGGCCCAGCTGGGTTGAAGCCTAGGTACTGAGCCAGGGTAATCCGAAAGGGGGCTCGAGCCCCGGTATAAAGGCTAGAAGGAACAGGGTGGGTTTTTAGTCAGTAAGAGTCTGACACTATGTCCCGTGCCGTCCAACAGCGGGGGTTGTCATTGGATGATTTTCCCCACCATAAAAAAGGTTAAAGATTATAGAGATACCAAAATTTCAAAAATACCGATTAATACGTAGTACCCCTCCTAATCTCTCCCGCCTTCCCCCTATGCCTTGGGCAGCCGGCCCGCCGCGACAAGCAGCACGTGCGCGGGCACTAAACACAAGCACCACGCCGCTGCCGACGGCGACGGGACACCGTCACAAAACGCCGCGCACGTTAACATACTTACCGATTTACATGCGAATCACTGCTTATTGTGTCCGTCTGTTTGTCAGGGTAGGCGGTGTTGTTTGAAATTAGAGCTACGGATTTTTTTGGATCAAGGTGAGAGTCTTTTGACATAAAATGTAAAGAGAGTTTCCTGCTGGAGTTTGTGTTTCCTGTTAGCTTATACAACCTCGGGGCTTTTAAGTAAAGTCAAAAGTAAAATTGATCAAGCACGAGCCTATCAATGACCAAATATATCTTTAATTTGAATTTCTGATTTTTTTTTAAGCTAAAAAACTCATCCAATGATATCTCGCGCTCTTGGGCGAAGTGGGAGATGGTGTCAGACTTTTATTGACTAAAAACCCACTCCTGTTCCCTCTTTGCCATTGTTCCAGGGCCCTGGGATCTCTTTCACATTACCCATGGTCCCCGTAGGCTACGACCCTGCTGGGCTCCGACGGTTGCTGACAACTCCTTGAGGCGCGCATTTCTGACTTGAGATCGACATTAAAATCTAATTTTAGGGTTACCGCGGCCCTGCACTGCAAAAGAACACAAGTGGGTTTTACTCAGTAAGCGTCTGACACTATTGCTCCACCCGGAATGGAAAGTTTATAGATTTCCTACATCAAAAAAAAAAAAAAATTGTTGAAAATTTGGGGTTGGCAAATCTGTAACCCTAGCCAAGTTGCTAATCTGCAATAGTTAACGTAGCAGAAAGCTTCAAATGTTCGGGAATGACGTCACCTCAACGCTCAGTCACGTGGTCAGAACAAAAGAATTGGAGGCAAGGTCAACGGAAACGGTTGTAACTTGGCTAGGGGGGCTGGTTGGATAAAAACCCTAAAATAAATAAAGAGAAAAAAGACTATCGAAAATTTCGTAGCAGTAATTAATAATAGCTTAAACGGAGACATTTACATTAAGTACCAACTGCTTGTAATGTAAATGAGCTCATTAGTAGAATTAATTGTTGTTGCAAAGCGTTAAATAGCTAATTTGCATTTATTATTAATATATGAACTGTGACCCTTGACCAAGCGAGCTCATTGAGAGAACCGGAAATTTAGCAGCTAAATGTTTATAAAAACTGGTCAAGTGCGAGTTTAACTTACACATCGAAGGTTCCATACAAACTTACCTATGTAAATCTCAGTTGATCTCTTTACAAGCAGCTTAGCATCCATAAATATTGTTATGTTTTAGACATATTGCAATGTTTTATAATTGCATTACATTATTGTATTCTATATTATCTTGCTACCAAACTTTGTATATCTCAATTACTTCTGTAGCTGTAACTTCCCACAATATTCCCATACTATATGTGGAGGCTTGTAAATGGCTCATCGTGATCTATCTTGTCGTTTATCTTGTATTGTGAGCTGTATGCCACCCAAACAAAAAAATAAATAAAAATAAAATAAATAGTTTGATTCTCGAAGATTTTACAAGCTTTTATTAAGTCCCGATGTTTGTCTGTAATCAAATCTTGCAAACTAAATTTGACCCACTTCCTGGTTACCGATTGATTTGAAATTTTGCATGCATGTGTAGTGCAAAATTATTATGACATGGCGCTGATCTTTGATTTTGTAATATAACTAATAAACATTTTCAGTTTTTAGACTTTTTCTTTTACTTGTGCTATGAGACCTAGCTTCATGACAAATCTCAGGATTCTAGGTGAACGAGAAGTATGTAGGTATCCTATAGGTTTTGATTTCCTTGCGAGTGGCATAAATCTGAAACTGCGCTCGCGTACTAATATTGTTAAACAAATTACTTGAATTTAAGATGTTAAAATAAAATTGTAGTAATACAACTCGAGGGGATAGGCACTGTTACTTCTTAATACAGGCTATTTCATAGCCTAGCAAGGAGAACAGTACGACACCCTCTTGATTGTCAGAAATATAATACTAGCCACTTTGTGAAAAATGTAAAATGTACTACAATCTGTTTTTTTATATAAATAAAGATTATTATTATTAAATGGATTTATTTTTAGATTGCGGTGACTAAGGAGTTTGAATTTTTTCATTGCTCCAAGGGGTAGCAGTCCTGAGTACTTGATATTAAATTCACAATCAGACAGAGAACAAAGTGATCCTATAAGGGTCCCGTTTAGCCAACAGAGGTTACGTAACTAACTTACGTTCAATGCCAAAGTTAAGAGCAAAGCAGGTTTGTAAGTAATAACGGTAATTGTAGTCAAGATTTTTTTCTATCATTTTCTTATACGTATTTCGATTAGAGTCGCGGTTGGTTCAGTGGTTGAGCGTTTAGCTGCTGCGCTACGTATCGCAGGTTCGATTCTCGCACTGACCTATTATTTATATAGTTGTTCTGGGTCTGGGTGTCTTGTGTATGTGAGTTTACATGTTTATGATCGCTACTAGTGCCATTGTAAACATAAATTTAATTTTATGTATAAGCTGTGTTACTTTTTGGTGTACAATAAAGTTTATTCTATTCTATTCTAGTGACGTGAGGTTTATCAAAAAATAAAAGAAAGAGTAAATGAAATAATCAAAATTGTGTAGTCTAGTGACGAGACCAGATGATCTTAAAAATTTTGGAATACCATAAAGTAATAGTACATTATGATATAAGTGTGTAATGTTAGTGATTACCGTTGAGGCGGTATTTATACGCGAGCCATGGCGAGGGTCTTAAGAGAGCCGAGAACGGTAATCATACACTAATACGTTACTATACGGTAATATACACTTGTGAAGAAAATAACTGTAAAACCAGTAAACTTTTCTGGTAGTAAAAATCTGTTTTCATATCACGCCTATTTTTTTTCCCTTTTTCGTGTTGCCTGCGCCCCTCCTAATACGATCTATGTAATAAAATTATGCCGGTGGAGAGGTTGAACAATAAGGTTTTAACCACATTATAGCACTAGTGCGTAATGGTTATCAAAATGTCACAGTTTAAAAATACCTAACTATAATAACAAGCAAACGACTACCTATTGCTAAAACCACTTCCCGACATGCAAGTGAAGCCAGGTAAAGGTGCTAGTGAGTGCAGTTTGCCGGTAACAGTTGAAACCGCGTCACGCAGTCACGGCACAATCCTTTAGATGTGCCCTCACATATATATTATTATTGTGGGTAGTTTTAACACGCCTACAGTCTGTATTAACGACATGCATGAACTGGAGGGTAATAACTTGGTAATTGGGTACTTACCTTATTTTCAAACATTATTTTGTGATAATACTAAAAATATCTAAAAACCGCGTTAAAATCTATACTAACACTCGAGTGCAAGATTCACACAATATATTGCAAACTAGTTTTTGCTCGCGGCATCCTTTTGTACATAAAATATAGTCTATAATATCACTTAGGAATAAAGCGGCTTTCTATCGGGGAAAAAAAATTAGCATTCGGGACAGTACCTTCAGAAATTACCTCCTACAAAAAAAAAAAAACTTTACATTTTTATAATATCAGTGTAGACCATGTGGTATCGTATCTATATATATATTTATATCTATATATATGTAGGTATATATATATAAATACGCCAAAAGTGGAGTTACAACAAAAATGACCGACCGGTTTTGGGAACCGCGTCGTGGGCTACTACCCATTTCCTCTCATAGATAAGAGGGCTGAGTTCCACTATTAGAAAAATTATACATAATAATATAAAACGTTCAAAACAACATTGGTAAAATTAACAATAATAATAATTAATCAAACCAGGCATCGTTGGTTTAGTCATCAATAAATTATTTTAGCTCTTCTTGCCTGAAACACAGGATTTCCTAGTTCAGGCACGTAAGACTCAGAATTAAGATATATATTTAAGACTGTATGTAATTTATGCTCTAAAGAATTTTGAATAAAAAATATTATTATTATATTATTATTATATTAATGCAGATATCGTTTTGAAAAAATATCTTGGAGGTAAGTTTGGCTTTTTTAACGTTTTAAAATTAACCAACATCTCAGAAATGAACATATGTTTTTTTGGCAACCTCAAACACAATAGATACGGCAGATATATATTTTTTTACGCAACCAAAAATTTTTTAAATTTTGCCAGGCCAAATTCATGACTACATTACATTTACTTTACAAATAAATCAGAAAAACCTTTAAGAATAACATACAATTCATACATTAACATCGTAAAACAGTTAATAACAAATAAAAGATGCAATAAATCATATGCGCCAATATTCGTAGCTTGCACTGCTACGCGCTTGCTACGCCGTAGCACTTCGTAGCAGTATCTGAACCTTTTCCTAGACCTCAATGTGTTCGTAGAAAATTGTATGAATATGTATTTTAGTACTGCGAATATTACCGTACTATACTCCATTCAAAATAAGATTACACATTTAAACAAACATTTCTTACGGTCCGTTCAACCGATTTTGACTTTTATTGCGTTGGTGGCATGACAAATGGCGGCTGCAGTAAATATGTAGTTGGTATTGTAACAACTTTTTGCTTTTAATGCCATATTTACGTCTACGAAATTGGTAAAAAAGGTTTGTTTATATGTCTAATGTAATTATATTATTTATAATTTTAGTTTTAATGTTCAGGAAAGTATATAGTAGCCATTTATTTATCCTCGTCAGCTGCGATATTGTTCGAAAAAAAGTCATTGAGGCATTGGAACACAAAGGCGTCACAAAACCTCACTGGTCGATTCTAGACCCGTGGCCGTGGGACGAACAGGAGTGGGGTTATAGTCAGTAAAAGTCTGACACTACCTCCCGCACCGCCCAAAAGCGGGGGAGGTCAATGGATAGTTTTCCCTGTAAAAAAAACTGGTCAATTTTAGTAAGTAAAAGTTTGACAAGCTCTCGCTCCAACCAGAGCAAAGTTTAGGTATAATTGCTTGTTAGAAATACCCAAGGCTTCATAGCTACTAATAAGAAAGAGAAGTCTCACAAAGTCCATCACGCCCGAGAGAGAAATTGTTATATAACGTTGGCTTTTACCAATTTTGACATTTTTTTCACTGTTAATGTTCTATTGTGTATTATTCATTAAACTGGTTAGACAACATATTTTTATGTATGTTTATTACTGTCCCAATATTAAAAATTAGCTTTTTCTCAGGAATAAAGAAGCTTTCTAACGGTGACAAAATTTTAACAATCGGACTAGTACTTCCAGAGATTTCCTCCTGCAAACAAACTAAACAATTTTACATCTTTAAAATATTAGTGTAGGTGCCAACCGCCAATACTCTTCACCCCTACTACAGTCCAATAGCGTGCTAGCTAATCCCGAGACCCGCTAAGTAGCCAATTCACGATGACCGCACTAGAGTCATTTACTTGTCTATAGTCTATACTCACCATAGACTAAGCGACTAGCACTTAACTTTATTGCTCGTATATCAATATTATTTTGCAATTTTGTTATCATTATTATTGTTTGCAATATTATGGGTATATACCCATAATATTGCAAACAATAATAATGATAACAAAGTCACTCCAATACCTAATATATATATATTAGGTATTGGAGTGACTATTAGGGTTATTTTGGGAAGGAATATACTTCGTATTTGTAAAAACTTTTGCAACATCCTGGTTCCGTGTCACCGCTTTTTTGCACAAAATGTAGCGTATTCATACTAGCGTGAAAACGTGTGTTGATCAGCCCAATTATTAATTTAATTTATTATATTAATGATAACCTTGAGTTTGGTCGGAACCCTACAAAAGTAAACATAAGCGCTAGAAAACAAAAATCCGCCAGTTATTCTCATAATAATTTGTTACTAAATATTATGATTATGATTTTTTATTCAAATACTAGTTGTATGTTGAAAACCTTCATGTGATACACGTGGGTATCTGTCATTGTAGTCTCTCGACTACTAAAATTATTTTAAATAGAAAAACCAGGAAACTGACCATCTTGAATATCGAAGTGATTCAGCTACAATTGAGCTAAAGCTTTTGTCCATTGCATATGAGTAATGTAAACTTTCAAATTCTTCTTAACCATTACATTACAATTAAATTCATCATTTAAACATTCGTAATGACCGGCGTAACTGACTAATTCATTTTCTTAAAACTATTTCACAAATCATGCATTCATCCCGTTAGTCATTTGGTATAATCTAAACAAATTCACTTAGTTTACTGAATTAATTTTGCCTGATGATACTGCTCTTCACTTCCATCTTGCACAATGGAAATTGACGAATGAGGTCTATATAAAAACTAGACACCGATCCGCCGGTTTGAAGGACTCAAACGGCCATTTTATTTTGTTTGATATTTCCCGCGCGCCATCGCTACCGCACTATAACACTCCCCTCTCTTTGAGGCTTTATAGTAACCATTTCTTTCAGTCCAGGACTATAATCTGTTAGTAACATATTGTACTTAAAAACGATATTTGTCTTAAAACCCCAGATACATTATGGGACAAAATGTCCCCCAACTACATGACGCTGCAACGTTGCCCTGTGTCCCGCTACTTGCCCTCCAACATTTTACAAAGCATCCTCGTGAAGCGGGACATATTATTGAACAATTTCACTGCGTTGCGTGTTGCACATCAGGTTGGGGGGGAGGGAGCATTTTGCACCCTAATATATCTGACATGAATCAACATCCACCTTTGCAATATAGGGCTGGTACTGCCTCAAACCCGAGTGAGTAGGGAATAGATTAGTGTCGTTTATTTCTGAATATAATGGTATATGAAGATCTCAATGTTAGACGGAATCACATACACTAACCTTTGGCGGAAACACTAGAAATATTAAGTGTGTATCTTTTAAGCAAATTCACATATATTATGTACAGTTTATGGAATTTTAATAAAATTTAAAAATATTAAAATGGCAGTTTTTAAATGAACACCCATAACTTTATGAACCACGTTATTTTTTATGCATACATAATTAAGAATTTGATATTTTCAATGTTTACAATTTGATATAATGTCAAATGTCATCGATGAATATAGGAAGCACATCTTTTCCTAACAACAGCGGTATAGCCATCCAACCGCGCCTCTCCGCCAGGATGGTTGCCTTTATGGATGTTTGCCATAAAGGCAACCATCCTGCAAAACCCTCAAGTTCAGAACCACCACTTACCTGAAAGAAGAGCGTGAAGGCGACCCACTGGTAGTACTTCCCATATCTGCGCGGGGACGTGCCTGCTCCCCTCACGCCAGGGTATGCTCCTCCGGCCTCGCCTGCCACAGTGAACGTCGAGTGGATCCAGCAGTAGGTGTTCAGCACGTCTTCTGGTATGTCCCTGGAGAACGAAGGAGGGTTTGAAGAATAGGAATTTTGTCTGTGATGCTGTTTTCAGCTGCATGGTGGTTGAGCGATTGGCTGCTGCGCTGCGTGACGCGGGTTCGGTTCCCGTACGGAACAAAGGTGTTCCGGGTCTGGGTGTCTTGTATATGTGAGTTTACGTATTTGTGAACGTACCCACGATACAGGAGTCATTCCAAGCGCGGGAAAGCGATTTCTTTAAGTAGTTTTACTGGTATTTTTAGCTCGCGTTTAAATATTATCTCGCCTGATATGAGCGTGATGCAGTCGATGAAGGAGTATGATTCTAAAATGTCTATCTTGTAGGTGTCAAGAAACACTAGCTTTGACTCCTTCGCAGTAGGTACCTCTCCGCATGATGAAAAATATTAAATATTGCCAAAATATTGAATCTTTTTAAGAAGTACTTCGCAAGTTTGTTTTTTTTTTATTTGCTGGATTGGGTTTCCTTTCACTTCTCCAAAATGGGTTGACAGATTTTATTTAAAAAAAAAAATGGTATTTGGTAAGTCTGAGCCATTTTATATAATTTTTCCAGTCGGTACGGATAGTCGGAAGCCATCTGACAAGACAACAGTCTCGCAAGAGATGTTACCCAATTACTAGCTGGAGGTCAAATAGGTAGGCCGTTGCTCCATGTAAAATAATGGTATCCAATTTAACTGGAAGGCGATATCAACACAATTTTAAAATGCTGGGTAGATAGATTGAAAGTTCTTTTTGAAACCAAAGTATTGATATGTGCTTTGTGTTGTGCCAAATAAATCAATTTTCTTTCTTTTATTCTTTCTTTTTTTTATTTATTTCTTTCTTGTTTTAGATAATAAGTACTAGCCTACACCAGTTACAATAAAATATAATAGTCTTTTTTAGTCTGTGCTAGTGCTTTAATATTAGTGCCAACTGTACTTAATTGAATTAAATTAACGAAAGTTTTTCTCAAGACCTGCTTTCAGTAACTCGAAAATGTTTAATCAAGTAGATAGATTTCTATAGGAAGTATAAGTATATTCCCGATTTCTCAATTAAGCATTTGCAGTTGAGTACCTATTTCTCAAATTTTACCTTAGTCTAAAAATCGGTCAATATTTGACATAAAAAAAGTTGGGAGGCGCTTTTAACTCAAACACTAAATTACATTATATGTTTTCTCATCGAAATACCTGTACTTCTTATATGTTATTCGGGTGTTTATTAGACATACCTACAAAATATTACCTAAAGTGTTTTGCACGTACGAATATAACAGTATTTTCGCAAACGTTTCAAACTGAAAATATTATTTTACAGCGTGAGACTGTCATAATTTCCATTTAGTACGTGAACTAATTTAATTTATTACGCCAATAAAACGATTAACTGTAAAATAATAATTGGCACACATTTTTGTCTAATGAGTTCATCATGAATAACCCCACTGCAGATTCGTGACAGCGGCACTATTTTAAATCTGAACGTGTAATCCGCCTCGTATATTATTTTAATAACAATACATGTCATATTACAGAAATAAAACAATTCTTTTCGATACAAAAAATCTTCGCTCATTTTTCGTCCCACACTTTTCTGCGAAGATTTAGTTTAACGCCATCTATAATTTTAAGTGCGAACTACGTAGTCTGTTAGCTAGCTATACGTCGTGTTTTCTCACCTCGTGTGTATGCAGTCGATAGGGTTCCCCACCAGGTGGCGCGTTGTTAAGGCAGCGCTAGCTGCCAGCAACGCGGCGGTTGTTGCACCGCAGTGCAGTCGGAATGCTACGGAATCAATCTTCGGGTTCACCCCTTGCTGCACACGGGAAAATAATACATAAAAACATGGGCTCTAAAGCTTAGAATTCAATTTTTATTGTATAGCCTGCAGATATTAAACATTCAAAGTTAAAATCGGTGCAAATTGGGGAAGCCCTTTGTAATCTACGCTGTTTGAATTCAGAGAGATTTTATGTTTATGGCTGGCTCTTGAGTCTTGAGCGGAACAAATTGGAGCAATAAAGTTTTTAACTAGGTAAGTACTGGTTTATTTAAAGGCACAAGTAGGAGATAAAATAAATCTGAAAATACACTTTGGTACCTAGGCATTTTGGCGTGAAGGAAAATGTTTTGTTTGTTCTTACAAAAAATGCATATTACCATAAGACGCTGTATACCTAAATACGGTATACACATAGTTAGAATAATATCACTGCAATAATCACACCGAACGAAACCACACAAGGACCAAATATCACAGGACAATAAGACCGAAGGACCAGGAGGAAATATTGCAATTAATAACCGGACACACAACGAAACAAATGTCTTTAATAACCCAAACAATACAATAATGAAGTCACGGCGTAGCGTAACCGACTTACGTTCAGGGGCGTAGCTACCGAATGACTAGGTGGGGCATTGGGGCCCCCAAGTTTGGGACAGATGACCAAACCTGATTAACAAATCTCTTATTGAACTAGCGAAGAATTCTAAGTAAATTAGATTGCAACATTAATTATAGCAACTCGTTGTAATCAATAAAGTCTCTTCTGCTTCGCCCAGAACAAAAGAGGGTTTAATGATTTTCTATGTAAAGAAAAGGACTAAAAGTTTTTTTAGTGCTCCAGAGCTATTAGTAATTTATCTATGCCACTGGCAGTGCCTTGGGGTGCCATAACATCTGATTAAAACCCTCTTATTCAACTAGCCAAAATTCCTCTCATCTTTGGAATCTAATCCCCTGAGTTTGTTTCGGTGTTTCTTCTCAAGGTATGACTACCTTGCTATCATTGTATGACTATCAGCTAGGAAACACCGGCTTCATCAAGTTTCAATTGATGAAAAAGTGACTTGTAAAAGTGTTTTTTTAAAAACCTATTTGCAAAATAAATATCATTCATAAATAAAATAGGTTGCAACACGACTTGAATCGTACCTTTTTAAGTTTCCATTTCTATTCGCTTGAAGGGAATTCCCTTATATAATTTCTGTTGTTTGTGCAGTGTTGTTGCCACCGCAAATTCTTTCAATCATTTTAAAAAAAATTTTAGCGATTATTAGATTTTTGAAAAACAGTCTCAACTCAAAAATCGTAAGTAACCACAAAGCGGAAATGCGATTTATTGATAAAACCTAAACAGTTAAGGCTGCAGTCTTTTAAAAATTCACCCGCGGCAAATTATTAGCGCATCTTTGTAGGCTTCTTTTGAACAAAACAATGAAACCACTTGATATATTATATAGCACATATTTAACCATAGTATGAGTAGTAGCCAGATATTTTTTTTAAGTCAATTTGGGTGTATTATGTTTGGTAAATCAAGCGTTAAACATAGCTCTTTCGTGCCAACATCATTTCGACTTATGTTTGTGAGCTTCGTTAATGGCAATATAACGAATTTACAAATCTTACGAATGGAAACTGAGCGCAACATTATCATCTTTGAAATGCATTCATGGCTAGTTCTAATTATGTTTCATTTTCTTATTTCAGAAGTCACAATTTCATCAAAATTCTCAACATTTGGCTCTTATTAAATGTTTTTTTTTTTCACAATAACTAAGCATCCTAGTTACATCATAATTAGATTATTTTGATGATAAAACTTCAATAAAGCAAATGATAAAAAAGTTAAAATCCAAATCACCATAATTTATCAAAAATATTGATTTTAAAAGATGTCCAAAAAATTTGTATAAATTATTAGTATTTGTACACATTTTTAACATAATTAGAACTAGCCATGAATGCATTTCAAAGATGATAATGTTGCGCTAAGTTTCCATTCGTAAGATTTGTAAATTCGTTATATTATGCCATTAACGAAGCTCACAAACATAAGTCGAAATGATGTTGGCACGAAAGAGCCATGTTTAACGCTTGATATACCAAACATAATACACCCAAATTGACTTTAAAAAAATAACTGGCTACTACTCATACTATGGTTAAATATGTGCTATAATAATATTTCAAGTTGTTTCATTATTTTGTTCAAAAAAAGCATACAAAGATGCGCTAATAATTTGCCGCGGGTGAATTTTTACAAGACTCCAGCCTTAAGGGCAAGGGTGGCAAACCGGCAAAAATATTCAACATACAGGTAATTTAAAACAGAAGTAATGGCACTATTTTTTTCTTCTATTTAATGAAATAAACAAATAACTGTAAACATTACGCTATATGAATATCGAGTTTCTAAATTAAAATTAATTATATTTGCTTTAAATGTTTGTCTTTATAGACAAAGTACAAAGTAAAGATTCTTTGGTGGCACGTCATGACCACTTTTTTTTTAATGTATGAAGTGGCACATTCTCCAGTAAGGGTTCATTATCCCTGGTTTAGGGGCCCCAGTTCAATTTGCCCCAGAGCTCTTGGTCACCTACCTACGCCACTGCTTAGGCACGTTACGTTACAACGAGATTAGTACCGGCTTCCGCGGTCTTCCTGCCTCAAGACTAGTCTTACGTATGTTAATTAGTGTCGCAGACTAGGGCTATGGTAAACAGTTACCTATGTTACTTAGGTAACCTCTGTATGTCGTACAAGGGCTGGAGCATGCACCTGAGCGCCTGTAAGGCTTTAATTTAAGCAAGTTTTCTTACTCGAGCAACTTGGACGTAGTTTAGGTTAGGGTTGGTCTCAGTTCTAACCTAACCTATTTCACCCAGTTCAAAGTGATGAATATACGACAATGGTGAATATTTTTTACGGGAGTTTGTCGAGGATAGGAGATGACACGTTATTTTGATATATAATAAGATTGGGTGTTTTAATGTTCGACATTCTAATATGTACCCGTACTCGTGCCGGTCAAGCTGCCTCCAACGCGACTTACATATCTACATCTATATAAGTAAATATATAAAAAAAGGGAAACTGACTGACATATCAAAGGACAGCCAAAGTTACTGGGTGAGTGAGACATCGCATAGACAAGCACTATGAGATTATTTCCTAAAATTCACCCCCTAAGAGAAATAAACGGTGGTCCAAAGTTATGGAAAACCTAATTTCACACAGACGAAGCCGCAGCCAGAAACTAGTTTCTTATATTTGCTTCTCAGATCTAGATCCAACTCAGTACTCACCCCTCCAGACAGCAGCGCATAGATGCTGGTGAGGATCTCCATGGGCCTGCGCGGCTGCGGGGCGCGCTCGCGCCTCCGCCACGCGCCCGCGCCGCCCGCGGACACGCCTGCGCGCGCGCTGCCGCAGCGAGCCCGACGGCCCCAAGACAGGCACGAGTCCCTGGGGAAGAGGAGCGGGCTGAAGCTCACAGATTGAGACAAGTACGAGAGCCTGGAGTAGAGGTAGAGGTGGGCAACTCGCACTTGCCCATTTTTATGGTTCCATACAAAACTTTTCTATGTAAATAGTTCAATTCTCGGATGGAGTCTCGTAGATTTTTCCGATTTGCAAAACAAGTTTTGTTTCTGTGACGTAACAACATATTTATTGATTTCACATTTTTCATTTACTGGTGTTATTATGAGACATTGCTTCATGCATGAGATTGTCTTCTGTACCTATTTATTTTGTGCGTAAGGTCAGGGCCGAATCCCTAAGGAAAACTATCAGGATAAAACCAGTTTAACACGCCATTAAGAGCTCGTGGTGAGCCTCTGGTCTTGCTTTTAACGGTATCCAAATCGCACCGTTCAAAGCTGCAGCTAACATTTACTAGATATTACATATATTTAGTGCAAATAAATTATATTTCATATGGAGTGCAGGCAGGAATGCATTGTTCTGTGTTATGTTATTCTGACGTGCAATGGCTGGCAGATAAACAAACTATCCTAGTTTGGAATAACGAAGGTCACGTTGATAATAAACCTGTATCAGCTGTTTGTGTAGGTACCAGTTGTATAGATACGTAAACTCTCAATAGTTTTACGTGATCAGTATCGAAGATATATTAATATATAAAAATCGCATATCACAGTGATTGTTATTAAATTCCCCCGAAAAGGCTTATTTTGTTGGTCTGAGTGTATGTCGTAGGCAATTTTTTACCCTCGTGCCCCAAACTCCCACTTTTTTCTTTGATAATTTATATGATAGAACAACTTTTGCAAACTCAGCTAGTATAAATATAATAAGCTTGTTGGTAGTTATATTTTCGAGCCATTTTGGGTTGATACTCTCGGATCGTGGGGTCCGACTGCTCACACATTGTTCAAAAACCTTTCCAAACTTTAGGTGACTTAAAAGCTGGCATTTACCTTTGACAGATAATAAGCATTGACATACAGCGTGGCAATGCCATTAAACATTTGGGTACAATATTATACCGATACGGAGGAGTTTTTCAATGCCATACTTTAGATTACTTTTAATTAGTTCTCAATGATTAGTTTTTCCACGATATTATCGATTTTAAAGAGCTTATCAGAGAGAGCATTTTCTTATTCCTTTTTACAATTACAATAATAAAAACAAACAAATGAAATTAAACAATATAAACATCGTGAAATTATCCAAGCAATACAGAAACAAATAAACACTCAATTATAACATAAACAAAAATAAACTCACCAAAAGAAATGTCAGAATCCTTATTCGTAACAAACACTAGTACACTACATTACACGCACTACAACAGTTCCTATGAATGGACGGATCTCTACATCGGAAGCGCGCGCGTCGACATCACACGTGTGCCAAACTAAATCTAGACAAAATAGTTAAAATCGACTCAATTGTGTATAAACTCCGTAAAGCTTCGGACACAACTAGCAGGGCTTTAGGAAACCGCTGAAGATATAAAAATAGACTTTCAATTATTAGAAACCCAAGGTTACTTCTGTTGTCAATCGGGACGGGGAGACAAGTTGTTTTTCTTTTGTTTTGAGACCGGACGACCTATAAATGTATAATGAAGATAATAATAGGGACAAGGTTGAATTGAGAAACATCAATGGGCTAAATATATCTCCTCCTGAGGCAGCATAGTACACTTTCACAGTTAACTTTGAACATGGGTATTGGGTAGTTAGTCTTCAACACACCCAAGTTCTTTTTAATAAATCTCCTTCCCTGAATCTGTCACCATGATAATGTGAAAAAAACTATCTAGTCGAGTATAAAAGTTAATAATAAACCAGCTATAAATATCCTTTTGGTTGAGAGAGGGTGAGTCGAGTTTGAGTTGGGAGGGATGATTGACTTAAATTAGGTATTGGATGTAACCACTGCTCTCAAAACGGTGAAGGAAAACATCGTGAGAAAACCGACATGTCCTAGGACCAAAAAATCGAAGACATGTGACACCAAGCCGCACTGGGCCCACGTGGTAGATTACGGCCCATTCCATCTCCTAGAGAGGAGGCCTGAGTACCAACAGTGGGAACATTAAAAGCTGATGATGATGATGATGAATGTATGGTAAACCACGTTGTTTCATTGAAATTGAACAAACATTTAAATCTACAGTTTTGCGGCATTTCAGTTTTAATTTCATAAAAATAAATAAATGGCAAGTGCTCATTCGAGAACATGAGTGACAGTATCCTCATCAATCACATCCAGGATACATAAGAAATTGATAGTAAAAAAAAACTAAAACTGAGTGTTTTAATGTGCAAATTAACAATGTAGGAAATATAACTAAACTTTTTAACGAGTCTCTCATTCCAATTAATTTAATGAAACATACAAAACGAAATATAGTAAAGGAATCACTGTATTCAACCGGCGAATAGTACAGTAAAAACTTGCAAAGTTTTGCCCATTAATTTAACTCTCGTAATCTTAACCACATATTTGTCTCATTATGAAAGAAAAACCCATTCAGTCGACAATATTTACGAAAAAGCTTTGGACGCTCTCCAAATTACCCAAACTTACGTGATGAATGTACTAAACAACGCCTCTTAATCCCAGTTTACGTCTAATGGATATTTAAATAAATCGCTCCGTATCGTTATCGTCAAATAATCATATGTCTTATGACTCAATTTTTATTAAAAACAAGATAATTATTTATGGGCTTAACACAGAGCCCTGCAGTAAACACTATGTTTTCATTTCTAAAACCGTTCGATTGAAGTCTCATACAGAGTGGAGCTTATTTTTTAAAGCAACAAACTTTGTGAGCAACACTTTACCAAGCATTGTTCCGTTTTAAGGAGCTTGTCAAACAAATACAGGTGTCGACCTTGTCAAACGCTGCCGACGAGTCAGCGACCGAAGATTGATGTCTGAACAACTGCTGCCGTCGCCTCAAGAGATCTTTGTCTGTCTGGTTGATAGTGTAATATGAATCACGCGTATTTTGGAACTCGGTCAAACGTCTGTTGACTTGTATCATACACTTTTCATTGTTAATGGATATTGTGTTTATTTTTAATATCTTGTTAGCAAGCGGTCTGTTCTATTATCGCTGTAGTTTTTTATTTGTGTGGCTTAAACTGATTTTATTGCTCAATGGTAAAATGTTTGTTAGATTATGTCTTGAGCCATTTATTTATATTGTGAACATTTGTTTATGAATGTTCCATTGATGCCGTTTGAGATCGATTCTATTTGAGTTATTTGGTTCACTCTTTATTTCAGATACCAAATGGAATTATCTGATATTATTGGGAAGGTTTTAGAGTGGCGTACGCGCATCAAAAGATGCAGCGTTAGAATGCCTCTTATAAAGTGAACCGATGACATGGAGCCTCACCATGAGGTGCTAAAATGTTAGGAAGGAGTACAGGTGAGAAAGAGGGAAAGGTCTATACACACTATACAGCTCCCATTAACAGTTCAGTTTAGGTCGTAAAATTGATTACACACAGGACCATTCGTTGTGACGACACTTGGAGGAGGCCTGTGTTCACCAGTGAAAATCTTTCGGCTTTTGAAGATGATGATGTAGTGAATAATGTTTTGTTTCGTGTTAAAATAAATATCAGTATTACCTTCTGTTAGCAATCCTGTTCACTCGAAGCAGTTCTTGTCGGCCAACCACTTCTTGGCGACTACCAGACGTCTTGCCCATGGGGTGCGCGGGAAGCAGTGCCGCTCTGCGCCTGTAGTGATTTCATTAATGTATCCTACAGTGCAGTGCTACTAAATTAGCTTTGTGTCATTAGATTGATAGGTGATAGTAAAATGAATGCTTGGCGCATTTAAAGCAGTCAGCATCGCTATCTATTGCTTACTGGTTATTATTTACTGGCTTGAGCTATTTTTAAATAATAACAAGAGCTGGTACTGCAAAATTTGAGTGCACTATCAACAATGTCAACTACACTTTTTTCGTCTCTGTTCTGTTCTGTTTTAGTGCTGTTCTTTGCGCCTTTTTCTTTGCTTTAAGAATGTTACCTTCGGTTAGCAATCCTGTGTTCGCGCACTCCTGGTTCGCGGTCAGGTCGGCCTCCAGATGTCTTGCCCATGGGTGCGGGGGGCCACCGCACTCAGCGTGAGCTGGCTGCTCGCGTCATCCTCGCACCTACCACTGTGGGCAAAGAGAACATTTATTAGATTATCATCATCAGTGTCACCATTGACGTTGTCCCTGTGGAGTCAAAGGAACACGTATTTTTCTTTGATTTTTTCTGATCAACCATGATACTGCTACTAAAAAAAACTTATAAATGCTACTTTTGTTAGAAGACCATGGACTATACAAGAGACCTAACACGATAATATGTAGTGATCATATCACAGCATTAACTTCATAGCTAGATGCACCCGTAGACACAATTTTTTTTCGTCGGCTGGGGCTCGAGATATTCCTCTTCCTCACGCTTTCTGCCACCTTCTTTGCTTGCATTACTGCTTCCCATATAGCCCTCTCCCTCCATACTATGACCTGGTTATGGTTGAACACGAGATATTGCCTTCACGAGGACACGGCTGACCTTCACCGTATGCTTTATTCTGCCATCCGTGCGTTTCTTCCCTTCGATTCCGACACAGGAACTATCCGGAACAATAGCGTCCGATGAAGACCTGCATCAGATGATAAGTGAAGATGCTATGGCGTCTCTCTAACCAACCGTAGTCACCTTTGGCATAGTGATAATGTTATGCGAAGGTGTAGTTACTCGGAAGCTTTCAGGGCCACCCTTTATAATTTCTCACGAATTTCGTAAATTCATTAGAGAAGAAGATATTAAGACTAATGAATTTTGCACACATGTCGCGTACGTGCATGACATATGCAAAATTGACAGCACGGAACAAATCTATAACATATCCAGAAACCCAAGAAATCAATAAGCAAAATCTGTTGGAATTCCTTCTGTCCTGTCATTCCAAATTAGACTGTCAATCAAGAAATAATATTTAGTCCATGTGCTCGGATTACCTTGTCCATGTGACGTCTGTTTAATGGCAGGGTGCTATGGATGAATTCTATTTCCTGACATAAAATTTCTCTCGTTTGCTGGTCACGACTCCGGTTGGCGTCATAAAATTCTTTAGTGACTGTCTCGTCGTTTGCAGATTCATGCTTGTGATGAGGCCGTATATTTTTAAAGGACTTTTAATTAAGCATATTGTATTTTACTTATGGTAGTTTTGTGTTAAATTGAAGAATAAATTCTTAATGAAAATGTGGCCGAATTAAAAATAATGATAATTAGGTCCTTGATCCTACACTATGACCTATAGGGCTTCTTCACACGTACCATAAACACACCACGTCGCAACGACAAAATGCTGTCAAGCAGTGAATAGTGTCGTGAAGCTTTTTGTGGTTGCGTTGTCGCCAGTAGTTGCGATGCGGTTACGTGGTATGCAGACACGGTTGGCCACTGTCGTTGCGTCGACGCAATGTTGTGTTTGCGATGTGATCGGCCACTAGTTCGCAGTGTCGCTGGTGGTTGCGATGTGGTCGTTATCAGACACAAGGTCGATAACGACTGCAAAATGTGTTACGTGTAAATAGTCCTATTCATTTTCAATACGAAATATACGCCCGGCCACGTGGTGTAGTTGAGGTGAGTTGGTGGTCGTGGCCCGTCGTGGTGTGCTTGTGATACGTGTGAAGAAGCCCATATCCTACAATGACTTTTTTTCTGCAGAGGTACTTGAAAAACAAACAATGTAAACGATCGCGATAGATGTCAATCCAAAACAGCTTTGTCTTTATTTCCGTTTTTTAAATTATGAATGTCAATAAATGTAGAAGAGTCGATGACCGTTATTACAAATTCATCCGGAGCTTGCCTTAGTCTTAGGGTGTTTTTAATATCATGCGTCACCCCGCACGCGGTCTCAGTGCGTATTGCCCGCATTACAATAAATACCTTTATAAAGGACATTTGCGGGGGTTACGCATGCGGAGCAAAGAACCAATATAAACCTGACATAGAAACCAATTTGGACCTAGAACCCAAAAAACGAAACCGCATATTGAATCAAAACAAAAAAAAAACAAACCTCTAGACCAAAAATACAACATCAAAATAACTGACAACCGCTAACAAAGTACATTTTATTTTATCAACTGCTGCAAACAGTTCCCAAACTCCCCGTGCTCTCATAAAAGCCATCCAACTTCCAGGAAGCATTGCTAGTTATTGCCCATCGGTTAGAAACGAGCATTCTGTTGTAACCACACACCTAAGAGCACCGTATCATATGCGTATCATATCCGTATCATACTCGTATATAACGACAAGTCATTTCAATAATTGATATCGCCGATGTGCGGTGCAATATATACCGCGAGTTTCTTTGCCAATGCATATTGATTCGCAAATATCATTTTTGAGGCTGGAATATGTTGTTGGGCTGAGCGGATTAAGTGTTGTCAATATCGCTCCGCTGGAGATAACTGTAGAAATATTTATTTATTACACAATATATTACAACAAGAAAAGAAAAGGAGTTAGTGATAGCGTGACGAGTGAGAGGACAGAATGAAAGAAAAAAACATGTTGCGCCGACCCCAAATAAAACGGGACAAGGGCAGGAAGATGATGATGACACAATATATTACAACAACTATTTTGTTGAGGTGGGAAACCATCTAACGACTCTCTCCAGCTCAGAGCGGGAAGGCATATCAGACTTTTTTGTCTGAAACCCACCTGTGTCCGTCTGTTGCTTTTTACGTTCCATCCTGAAATGCAAAAAGCTACTAAAGGACACTGGTATATCTTTCAAAAATTCTGTGACTAGCGGGCATCGGGCCCACTTCGCCTTACTGGACGGCCGGACGGCGAGCTATCCATTGATCGTGGTCCGCAAGCCCTCCTCAGGATTATTAGTCTGTCTAACGTACGAATGAAAACTTGTGAAGTTATTGTGAATGTGGGGACTATGTGGATAACTTTTTCCTTTTCTGTAATTTTAACTGTAACTAATGTCTGGCTGTTTTGAATACTTTATGCGACCTACCCAAGTGTCCTTTCTTTGGTATTGTCCGTCAGATCGTTGAGCTCCTAGTAGATAAGCTACATGCATACTGACAAATGCTTGCACTGACTAGACAGGACTATCAACTCAGGGTAGTCAGCTACGAAACACCGACTCATTTAGTTTAAATTGACGAAAAAATTGATATGTAAACGTGTGTTTTAAAACCCTATTTGCAAAATAATGATCATTCATTCACCCAGGAGCAGCGGTGACTTGGTCTACTCAATTTTATAAATTTATTTATTATATTCTTTATAGTACATCACAGAAACAAATATACAGGACAAACTAGACTACTACTCAAGTTAGACTTTTACTCAATTTTGCTGGTTTGTGGTGCGGTAGTTTGTGGTACCTTAGGACCACAAAGTCTAGAAGTAGTTCGAGGTGACTAAAACGTATTTTATAGCTCAGTTATTTATGTTTGATTGTTAGTTTCCATCTTTATCGTATCACGAACTCATGGACACTTTAAACGTGATATATTGGGTGTTAAACCGTTTGATAGGCTTTAAATACTGATTTATCGAGCAGCAGTAATCGCATGACCTTTCTTTTAGCTTGTGCAATTGAACTGGAATAGGCAGCTATAGATTCATACATCGACCGTTGAGTAAAACTCTATACACTATGGACGCCTAAAGGGCTTTTTTTTAATGGGAAATCATCCAATGATTTCTCTTACGCTAGGGCAGAACGGGAGGCCCCTGTAGGCTTCAGCCCTGCTAAGCCCCCAGGGTTTTGCTAAAGTCTCTTTGAAACGCGCGGTGTCCTCCCTCGGGTCGGTCCTTATAATGGTGGAACCTGAATGTTTCACAGGGATCAAGTGCCCTTCCAAACTTACCACTCATTTAGTTAACCCAATAAGGATTTATTTTGTCTAAAAAATCTTGTCTGTGCGGAACATGAGGTGGAGAGATGACCAGAACGCTTGCTGTGAGGCTAGTTAAAGGAGGCACGGGAAGAAAGTTCCTGGAAGGACTTTGAAGAGCGTTTGTCAGTAAAAATAAAAACTACACTCTTCATAGTCATATTGTCCAGCGATCATGATATAATGTGAAATGGTGTTTCCTTGTGGGATCGCATCAGGAATGATGACTTCCACGAGAGAACCAAGGTTACCGACATAGCCCGAAGAATCGCCAAACTTACGTGGCAGTGGGCAGGGCACATTGCTCGCAAAACACATGGTCGATGATTCCGGAAGGTTCTGGGTGAACGAAGCACTGGAAAACAGCAGGAGCGTTGATAGGCCCTCCCAAAAGGTGTATCGATAATCGGGTGAGAATCGCAGAATTGCTATGGGTGCGAGACGTTCAGGATCGTTTATTGTGGCTATGCTTGGGGAAGGCCTATGTCTAACAATGGACGTCTTCCGGCTGAAATGATAATGATGATATAATAATAATCAATAATTGAAACAATTCATTCTCCAAAAAATAGCTACATTTTACAAAAATGAAACGAAATACAGTATTAATAAATCAGAGAACAAATTAATTGATAACGATCATTCATTTTCACATGTCCGCTGTTCCGCTCCCGCTGCCGCCCCGCCCCACGCCCCACCCTGAAGTAGTGCGGGGAAAAGTGCGCGGAAATCGAATGGCTTCCATTCCCGTGCGATCCCGCGCGGATAAATTTCCAGTAGGTACGCGGGAAAATGCTGAAATTTCACGTTTCACTTATCGCCTTGTGTAATATTAAAGTTTTGTCTAGAATTTCTCAATTTTCCGATATGTTACGTGGTTCGCGTAAAAATTTATCTTTCCGTTTTACGAGCTGGGTCGTTGTGACAGGTTATTTTTTTTTTCGGTTCTGAGTACTTGTGGATGGGTAGTTTGTTATTGCTTTTTTTAAGTTAGCTTTGAGTTGTAAAATCGGTTTACGTATTTGAGCATCTGTCCGGCTGTCAGCTGGCGAATGCAGCAACATTTCGAGGACGCAGATGTTGGTTTCAAATTTAGGAGTGTCTAAGTTTGATATGAATAAATTTTGCTTGCTCAAATAAATTAAATGCATGCATTTATAGGAGAGAAATTGGAGTGTAGTGCCATCGTGATTTTGATATTTTTGGGCAATACAAATTAGTACTAAATAAAATATCTTAAACATAATTTTATTATTACACCTAATCCGTAGTGTAATCGTGATCTAAAATCTACAGTTTTACCCACAACTCAAAATAGATAGATAAATATATTGTACACCATAAAAAATACAGTAGGGTCTTAAAACTAAAACCAAACCAGAACTAAACCAACCAGCAATTTCCAATACAATAGTAATATTCATCCATAAAAACGTGACGTTTCATAGTGCGAGACAACTAACAATATTCTCGTACACAATATAACAGATTTCCATAAATTCGCGTTCCGAGTAGTGGCGTATTGTAAACGTAATAAATCCCAAGTTTTACGGTGGCTGTAAAAGTATTGCGACACGCGCCGATATTTACCGGTACGCTGGTACGGCACTACGCCGATACGGCACTACGCCACTACGTCGGAACGCCGTCACGCCGAGTATTTCATCGTTGCAATCTTGTCGGTGATGGCTCTAGATTGGTTTAGGTATGCTATTTGCAACTTGGTATTTTCGGGTTACGTGGCTGTAAAATATTTTGTAGAAATTCAGATAGGTCTACTTATATGTAGATATATATTATCTTTGCCCATGACTTTGTTTTTGTTGAAGTCGAAGCTAGATGAAAAATAGCCTTAGTATTTCCTTGGGATTCAAGCTTTCTCTGAATCAAAATCGGTTCAGCATACTTTAACCGTGAAAGCGTAATAGACAGATTACCTAGTTACTTTCACACTTAGGTACATTATAAGTATGGATTTCGTTTGACTACTTATTTTTCTATTTAAGTCTGTTTTATCACTCGTCAGAAATTAAATCTAATTAGGCTTCCTCGGACACGTGCGATGTAATAATTTGAAATAGTTCTAGTAATACTACAGATCAATGTCAGAAAAACCTCGTTGTAACATCGTTGTCGCATTGTCTTGAATTCGTGATGCGCATCTAGAAGTGGAAGTGATTCAGATGGTACCTGAAATGTATTTACCCTTCACCCTTCACCCATATTAACCCTTCAGATACCGTCAATTAGAAACACAATAGTAAGACAATAGATGCGCGGCCACCGGTGGTCGCTTGGGGATTCATGAATTAAGTATGAAAGGGATACTCGTGATCCTTGCACGTAAAAGACAACTGAAGGAATATAGGTGAGGTTTTAGTCAGTAAAAGTCTGACACGCGCATTCGCTCCTCCCTAGAGTGACAACAGTTAAAAAAACGTTAATAACGTATAACATCATAAATGCTAATGATATTTATTTTGCAAATAAACTATATATAAACTAGATGAGGCCGGCGCCAAAATAAACAACAAGATATAAAATAATGAAGACGAATTAATTTTCTATAATCATATTAACATATCCAATACCGTAATTAGAGACTCAATAGAAAGACAATGAGAGAGCGATCGCCGCTTGGGGTTTAATGAATTAAATAAGTTGCATGAAGTGTTTCGAACACTGTTTTTCTCCACAAAAAACGTTAAAATATTTAGGTTTGATGGCAAAACAAATCGGAAGTTTGGTCGTTATCTAAAATGTATAGTTGCTAAGTTCCGCCAGCGAGCCTCTCAAAAATATAGCGGGTTTCTTTTCTTCAAAGTTTTTTTTATTTTGAAAATAACACGAAAGTAATTCAGTCCTCACCATGATCATACCTTACCATGACGAGATAAAATGTCAGTCGTGCGAGCGAAAAAGAGGGAATAGAGCTATAAACCTTATACAAATTAATTTTTAGTAAATGCGAAACCTGAATATAGTTTGTTCAGAATCAGTAATTGAATTGATTCCAATCATTTTACACCATGTTATATTTTTACCCAATTTTTTTTAAAAAGGTCACAAGATGGTCACCGGCGACACCAAGTACAATGCGTTCCAAATGAGAATAGGATCGATTGCATGACGTGACGTCACGATTTACTGTCAAATCGAGGAAAGAAATTTTGAAACTTTAACTATTTTACGAAAAATTTAATTTATTGACGACCTGTGAACGAAAAAAGTTTAATCAGAATTCAGTTCTTCTACTTTACTCATCTCCAAGTTCCTCAATTTTGACCAAATTTCTTAGATTTGACAGTAAATCGTGACGTCACAACAAAAAATCGATTCTATTCTCATTTGGATCGCACAGTACAACACAGGTCACGGTAGGTCATGGCGAGCATTAGGAGCCAGCGCACAGCTGGGTGCGGGAGCCAAACAACCTCTCAGTCGCCCAGATGACCATGTTTTTGTGCGAGTAACGCAACATAACAAGCTTATAACTTTGTGATTTTTCATGATACAGTTATGAAATTTTGTACATAGATTCTTTACATAAAAATACTAGACACGTGTTTCGGGGTTCGCATATACTAAAACTAATGTTGTATAGGTCCATCCCTTTAAAAATTCAGTTTAGGTCGTCAAATGGATCGCGTTGAGAGCTCGTGGTAGGGTCTCTCTCAGGCGAGGCAGTTTATGTGAATTTCCTTCCACACCATTCGTTAAAGTATTAGATTTTTCTCGGCTTATATGCTGAAATCCATTTATGTTAAATTGGTATAGCGTGCACTATAAAAATGGACGGTTTTTAAAACGGTTTTGTTTTCCCGTCATTGCAATTTATATTTTTATATCCGAAATTGAAAACTAACTCAATTTTGTTGAAAAGCGCGCGATTTTTATGAATGTATTTTTTGTCGTAGTATTTTAGTACTAGATGTTGACTTTATTTGAAAGAAAAATAGATGATGTTCGATAAAAACTGTTTAGGATAATAGCATAATCAACCTTTTCAATGTTCCCACTTTTAGACTCATCCCTCCTCTCTAGGAGACAGATTGGGCAGTAGTCCACCACGCGGGCCCAGTGCAGGTTGGTGAATGTCACATATCTTCGAATTTTTAATTCTAGGACATGCTGGTCTCCTCACGATGTTTTCCTTCACCATTTTGAGAGCAGTGCTGATGAAATAAATTACACAAAGTGATGCGCCTGGCTGAGTCTGAACCCGCGACCTGCAACTTGTAAGTCAGGGCCGTTACAACTCGACCACCACTGGTCTAAAAAACTGTTTAAGTTTTAGTAAAAGATGTTTAAAGAACGTTAATTACAGTGTATGATCGTCTTTTTTAAATTCTTAAATGAAAACACAATACAAAAAAAAATGAAGTGATCATCAAATCAAATCCTGTTTGTGTTGTTTCTCGTAAAAACTAACATTTATTATATTCAGAGCTCTATTTCGAACAGAACGCATGTCACAACGCAAATACAAGTAACATAACGCTTCGTACTATTTTATTAACAATCACATTTTATGCGTTCACCACCAACCAGCGACCATAGAGCAGAGTTACTCTACTACGAGCCGCCATTTTGAAAACCGCCGCCACTGCCGTCCCTCGTGAATAAAAAACACAGCGTTCGTTAGATATTCTCTGTGAAAGTAATTTTTACTGAAAAATAAAATGTATTGGCAGTTAAAGTGAATATTTTAGTGTAGAATGGTGTCGTTCGTTTCGCTCCTAGTCGTGGCAGCCGTCGCCTCTGCTCACCCAGACCCCGAGGTAACCGTAATTGTTTTGTTGCACACTCTGAATAGAGGCGTAACGTAGACTAATTAAGAGGTGGGCTAAAGCGCATCAGCGAGGCCTTTTCCTTTCTTAAAGAAAACGAAATAGCGCCTGTTGCAACCCAGTGTTCGACCATATCATCACTAAGAGGTGGCCAGATAGATTAAACCAACGTCCCAACCAAGATGACCTTGCTAGTTTCAATCCGTGTAGGCAGCAGTTGTAATCCATGGCTTTCAACGCCCTAGAGGGACGCTAGGGAGGCGCGTTTTCCCAACCGCCGAACTTGTTGGCGCCTGGTTTACATCCATGTAGCCGCAACACAAACCAAACACTCAAACCAAAGCTTACA
This sequence comes from Mythimna lalbum, assembly GCA_949319445.1. Lineage (NCBI taxonomy): Eukaryota > Metazoa > Arthropoda > Insecta > Lepidoptera > Noctuidae > Mythimna > Mythimna lalbum. The sequence goes on from OX439346.1 coordinate 24,003,710, forward strand.
AAGGTCACCGTGATTGGGACGTTGGTTAACATCCATCTGGCCGCCCCTCCATCAGATGTCATAGTAGTCAAAGACGAGCCCATAAATTATAAAACAAAATCCTCGTTGTCAGAGAGCCCTCTCGCATTCGTGAGATTCCTTTAGGTGCGAGGCCATGGGAGATGGCCCACTAGGCCCACGGCTAGCTACGCTACTGGATTTGAATTGCAAAATAGCTCCGGAAATTTGGCAACAATGCACGTGCTGATAACAGTCACATACAGATGTAAATGTTGCCAAGATAAAAACTATATGATTTTATTTTCAAGTTCCTTTTTTAAAACATTTTATGAGAACTAAATTGCACGGTTTTGCATCGCAGCGTGTTCTTAAAAAACATCTATTTGTTTTAATCGCTGCGAAATGCATTTTCCTTTGTTCTGTTCAGATACGGTTTCTGAACAAAGGCTATTTTTATTTTTGTATCTGCAAAATAAGGCTTTTAAAATTAAAAATGTTCGTTAAATTCAGCCAAGCTACTTGGGAAAAACTACACGAAATATCTAGTCAAAAATTGCTACCGATTCTGACTCATCTAGGTTTTTACTGACATAAATATGAATGCGCCGTTAAAATAACTTTAATTTCGGAAGCCGGTGTTTCTATAATAGATACCTAATCTTGTCTCTTCGTTATTTAACACCGACTTCCGAAATTAAAGTTATTTTGTACTTTTTGAAGTCGGTTTAATTTTTTTTTTGTAAAAAGTTTATTTTTCACTTTTTAGTTATGGTAGCACCACTAAAAAGTACCTACCCTTAAGCTAAACATAAATTACCTTATAGCCAGAGTGCATCTCATAACGATTCTTATAATCCCAAATACGGTAAATATTACATGAATTTACCCCCTCCCCCTTTTCTTTCAGTCAGTCATCGACTACACGTATAAACAAAGCAATTTTACTTGTTACGACAATTCTGCTATGATTCTATGAGGAGTTCTGTTCCATATCTTCGAAGGTCATGATCAGATCATAACAATATTTCTATGGGACCAACTTGGAAGCATAACCTTTCAATCAAAAAAAAAAAATTCAAAATCGGTTTACAATTGACCGAAATATAGGTGAACATACATACATACAAAAAAAAAACATACATTCAGCCGAACATAGAACCTCCTCCTTTTCGAAGTCGGAAAAATAGCTTTTAGCGATAAGACCGCCCATTGTGATACCCTTTTCATTTTAAGTTCCTGATGTATTTTTTTTTTTGTGTACAATAAAGAATATATCTATCTATCTATACATAGGCTCGCGTTTCACAACTATCTCACCTAATGGTAAGCGATGATGTGGCCGACGATGGAGCACGGTTACCTAGAAGGAACCTATTCACTCTTGACTTAAGACCCCTAGGGTTGTTCTAGCTATCAGAAACACAGACTCCGGAAACTAACTCAGGAATAAATATGGGAGTTTGATAGCTTTTGTTTAAAAAATATGTCAAACCACCACCTATTTTTTAGTTAACAATTACCTGACTATTGAAAAATCAAGCCTTAAAGTACTAATAGCCTGTACCCCTAGCCAAGTTGCTAATCTGCAATAGTTAACGCTTGTAGAAAGCTTCAAATGTACGGGAACGACGTCGCCTCAACACTCAGTCACGTGGTCAGAACAAAAGAATTGGCGGCAAGGTCAACTCGAAGCGTTCGGCGCAAGCGAAACGATTGGAACTTAGCTAGGGAGGCTGGTCACGACTTTAGTCATAGAGGCACGTGGCGCGGCGAGCGGGGCGCCATTGCTAAGTGGAGGCTTTCGCTATGAGCGGTGTCTCGTGGCGTGCTTCAAACATTTCATACTTTTGATCTCAACGCTCGCCGTCCAGCGCTTAGCTACCGCTCTCGGGCCGTAACACCTCTCATAACTTATGTCATCCATTGCCATTTTAATTTTCACTCTTCACAATGTTTCATCGTCTATCTCCAATACCCTCATGATCATGCCACCAGATTAACTTCCAAGAGAACCGTCGCATTGCAAAGGCCATAGTGGAAGCCCTGCAAGACTCCAAGTTCGAGAATGAGCTGCTCTTCGACCTGAAGAAGGAGAACCAGGTGTATCTCAACCGCACCATGTCGCTCGTCATCAAGTATATTGTTAAACGGTAATTATACAGGTGGTGTTTTATTTTAAGACTAGCTTTTACCCGCGGCTTCACCCGCTTTTATTAATATACTTTATTTTGTCTCCCCCTTTTCTCACTTTAAAAAAAAAATTGCTTATGTCCGTCTCCAGAGTCCCAACTAGCTTTGTACCAAAATTCATCAAAATCGGTTTTGCCATTAGGGCGTGAAGTCGTAACAAACAAACAAAAAATAAACAAAAAAACTAATTTTCGCTTTTATAATGTTCCCACTGTTGGGACTCAGGCCTCCTCTCTAAGATACGGAATGGGCCGTAATCCACCACGCGGGCCCAGTGCGGGTTGGCGGATATCACATGTCCTCGAATGTTTTGGTCTAGAACATGCCAGTTTCCTCACCATGTTCAGCTTCGCCCGCATACATATAATATAGCCTATGTCACTCAAGAATAAAGCAGGTTTCTATCGGTGAAAATATTTTAGCAATCCAACCAGTACTTCCAGAGATGACTATTTAAGATCATCTCAAGAAGTACTGCTCCAGAGATGGTAATAAATAGTATAATATGTATGTATTTAGAAATATATAAGTATGTTTATCAGTTGTCTAGTACTCATAACACAAGCTCTGCTTAGCTTGAGACTAGACGGCGTTGTGTGATAGTTGTGTGGAATATTATTATTATTATTGTGGAATATTATTATTTTTATAGTTGATATACACAAGCGAGTTCAACCCACAATTTGGTTTTCTTACAGCTGATAAAGAAATGAGAAAAAATAATTGATCTTCAGGGAGTGTACCTATTTGAATTTGACTCGTTTCCTGCATAGCTCGATAATGCTTGACTATAGCATAAACCAGAATGTGTATTGTATACAAGGCAGTTTCCATTATATGTCATGTCGGATGCCCATGGGAAGTGTGGGAACGACGTCATGGCTTAGAGGCTTAGGATAGGTGCGTAGTTCGATGTTAGTTACGCGTAAAATATTGGTATTGAGCCGCATATGGGGAGACCGGGAGCCGTTGCCACACAGTTCTGAAAAGGCGTTACGTTAAATGTACAGGGCTTTTTAGAAAACCAACAACCTTGCAGGACTGCATTACTAACATCATAAACAACAACTTTAGTTCTTTCACTTTTTACAAAACACGATTTACAAAAAATTATTCTTCAATATTTCGTTGTTTTATCTAATATATTTCAACTCTGTATTTTGCTATACTTACCTACGTCTGTATGACGCGACGCAAGCGATATACAGAAAAACAACCTAACGCCCGATGCCTCTTCTATTGTACTGTCGCCTACTTCGCATAGATTTCGTAAGATTTAGAACGTTCAATTTAATTTTTTTTTTTAGTCTGGTGAACTTTATATGTAGTAAAATAGTCCTGAGAGGTTGCCAGTGTTCTACAAATAACCCTGTAGGTATATTGGGTTTAAAATTAGTTCTAAATACTATAGATACTGTTGGTACCTAGCCGCTATTTAAGGCCCCAACTTTTGATCAAAATGATGCTTAGATGTTTAGGGTTCCGTACCAAAACGGGACCCTATTACTAAGACTCCACTGTCTGTCTGTCTGTCACCAGGCTGTATCTCAAGCGTGATAGCTAGACAGTTGAAATTTTCACAGAAGATGTAAAACAGGCAAAACTCTGGTTAAACTGTAGCGTGTGGGCAGTCCATTCTTAGCCCCATCAATCTTCTTGACATCTCTATGAAACGCGCGTGGAACACAACGCGCCATTGATACGTTCTTGGTCCTTACAGGGCGACCGAACGGCGAGCTACTTATTACTCGCCGTCCACAAGCCCGCGCCTACAGGGACCAAAAACCACCCCGTCCGGAGCATCACCGGCGGGAGTCGTTATCTTACCCCTTCATGTAGGGTCTGATAACCACATATTATGATTATGCAAACATTGCATTTTCCCAGCCAACCTTAATAAAATGTAACAAGATGAGTATTTTCCCGTAATCCCTGATATTTTTCGTTCCCCGTCTGGTTCCAGCGAGGTAGACAATTACCGCTCCCGGCGCACCGACGCGATCAGCAGACGAATCTACTCCTCGCTCATCATGAAACTCATCGATATTGCGAAGGTATGTACTCGTAGCTTCAGGAGTATACATATACTGTAACTAGGTGCTCCCTGCGGTTCTGCTCGTGTGAAAGTAAAACATTGTGCCAAAGGAACTTACTCCCGGAAGAAAGTATAATATATGGATATGCTATTCGAAGAACAGATGGTCGATGGGGATGAAAGGTTCTACAGTGGCAACCATGTACTGGAAAACACAACGTTAGAAAACCTCCCACAAGGTCGACCGATTACCTAGTGAGAGGCGCAGGAGTCCATTGGATGCGAGACGCAAGGGACTAGTCATTATGGCGACTTAGGAGAGTCCAACAATGGACGTCATTCGGCTGAAATGACGATGATGTACTATTATAAGGCTGATCATGCCTGACATGACCACCTGTGCTGCCCCCGTTAGTAAACAAGACGCATCTAACATTTTTCCCAGAGTTGAGTTATACACATTGCATGAATCAGGACATAATGGCGCATCTGCCTATATTTTTTATATTTTGCTAACACGGAGAGTGTTAGCAAAATTTAAAAGCCGTTTTAACACAAGGAAAATAGGCCCAGTTTCTCGTTTCATTCATTAAAACATTTTTTTTATCCGTTTTCGTTTTTGTTAGATACGTCTTTTTAACTATCAGGGGCAGTGTGTGCCAAATGTCTTTCAAATCAGTTTAGCCGCTTAATCGTGAAGAAGTAACAAACTTACAAACATCACCAACAACAAACAAACAAACTTTCACCTTCATAATTTTAGTTTGATACTAAATTTTTAAAACTTAACTCCTATTCCGAATATCTTCGCAAAAGTCGCAGCGCGGTCTGGACATAATTTGTGACATTATAAAACTTTTAAAGAAAATAACCTAATATTTTAATAGCTAAATATTATTATTATTATATATAGCTTTACCTATTGCACACCTTAACTTAAAAAAGGACAAACATTTACAAATATACGTGTACAATAGGCGGTCTTATTGCACAGGGCAATTTCTACCAGACAACCTTTGGATGGACTTAAACGAAACGAAAAGATTTCGGGCTGTCAGTGTACAACTATTTAAAGAACAATGCAAAAATAAAAATAAAATAAAAAAAACCAAATAATAAACTAATAAATATAAAATATAATTTCAATGAGAAAGGAGAAGAAAAACTAAAGTGATGGATAATGCTCCTTCACCATTCTTTTGAACGTTTGTAGTGTTTGGGCTCGCCTCACTAGTCTCTAAATCAGTCTACAGAACTGCATGCATATCATTCTATAACGCATCGCATTTTAAAAAGAAAGTCTATTTAACGTACCAACCCCAACAAGCTAGTCTATGAATTATTAACTTACTGCGCCTGCAAATATGAGCACAGAAACCGCTCCTTTATGCATATCGAACTGAAACAATGGGCCGGGTAACAATAGCCGAATATATACGGTATAACGGCTATATAGTAAATAACCGGTTTACTTTCTGTAGGAGAGACATACGCCTGAAATGTAGCCAAATGAAAAACGAAATAATGCTGCCCGCTGTGGCTGGAACATGGAGTAGACGGACCCTCGGTTTGCAGATAGAGAAAGCTTTTCAAGTCATAAATTTTAGACAGTGCTGTTCTATAAAAAATAAAATACTGGGCAAGTGCGAGCCGGACTCGCGCACTGAGGGTTCCGTACAAAGATATCTATGAAAACGTAAGTTTTTTTGTGCCGTAACTACAAATTTACAGTATCTATAAGGTCTTGCTTTATGCCAAATTTCAGTATTCTGGGTCAACGGGAAGTACCCTATGAATTTTGATTTCCTCGAGTGACAGTGTCGAAATGTTTTTTGTCACATAAACCGAAGTATCTTTTTCTCGTTAACTTACAAGTTTGATTTTTTTTACTGTTTTAATTTCAACTCGATACCTCCACGCGTTCCGTTTCGCGTTCTTGACAGATGGACAGACAAACAGACAGATGGTACGGACGAACAAAAAAGTCATCCTATAAGGGTTCCGTTTTATTTCCTTTTGAGGTACAGAACCCTAAAAAAAAATAGGGTATACACATGCATTTTATATATTATAAAAATGCTTTAATAAACAAATGTAAAAGAACGTTTTAAATATCTTCATCAACAATGAAGTTTTAAAGTTAGCAAAAAAATAGAAGTCAACGTAGACCTTCATGTCAAAGTCCATTTACATGTCCGCCATAGCAAACCGCATTTTGGTGAGAGAGACAAATGCTTTAGAAAATGTTTGCTTTTCAACCAATTTTGATATCAACCGATAAAACTGCCTAATGTACACTAATTTTCATACATTTTTGTTCTGTAAAATGTGTAAAATAAATAACATTTGGGATTATTAAGATGATTTAAAAAATTCCACCATTGGGGGTTTAGAATCAGATACTGGACCACGTAGATACATGTATATTATATGTGTCGGTGTCTCAAACATGATATTTAACAAAATAATACTACAGAATGAATAGTATCCCAACAGAGCGGTGGTGACAAGGCCTTTTCAGGTAAATTGAGATTTCGGACTTTATTGTAAACCATACGATAAAACACAAAGCAATACCGCCGGTACACGCAGCGGCGGGCTTATCGCAACAAGCGTTATTTACTCCACATAAGGTACTATGTCAAATAATATCATAGCACACGTACACATAGTACACATACTTTTCAACATAATCTTGTCTCAGGATTGTTAATCTCATTGTTAGGATTCCGTACAAGTCGGCAAAAATAGAACCTTTTTTTAAAAATTGATATAAGCTAGTGCTTGACTGGTAAGCAGTGATACAATCGTTGATGGTGAGACGCACTAGTTTATTAACCTACTAGCTTTTACCCGCGCCTTTGCCCGCGTTTATTAATAAACTTTATCTCCCCCTTTCCTAACTTACAAAAAAATGCCTATGTCCGTCTCCAGGGTCCCAACTATCTCTGTACCAAAATTCATCAAAATCGGTTTTGCCATTTACGCGTGAAGACGTAACAAACAAACTCACTTTCGCTTTTATAATATTTACCTAACCTAACCATACAAGATCACTTTGTGGTCTGTCTGTCTGTCAGTCTGTACGAGTGTCCGTTAGATAAGACCGTTTTTCGCAGAAACACGTAGTAATCTGAAATTAATAAATCGTGCCCTTATTGCAAAAACCAACTATCTGCAATTTTTTGTCCAAATTAATTTAAACATAGCTCATCAAGACAAGCCTACAGGTGAAACTGGTTAACGGTTTGTAAATAATACTTATTTACAAAGATAGCTTTGGCAAAAATAAATAACCTACAGATTTCATTGAAAATAATAGATAATAATATAATAATAAAAAATGGCATTCCCTTGTTTTTGCAATAAGGGTACGAAATATTCTAGTTTTCTACCTCATGGGATATATTGAAAAAATCAAACTTCTAAATCAACGCAATAAAAAATATGGCCCTTTTTATCCTATATTTTGACGCTCGCAAGGAAATTAAAGTAGAATCATAAAATTTGGTTAGACGTAATACCATGTAGCACAGTAAGTTATGGAAAAAAATTTAATAAGTTTAAGTTAAAGTTACATCACAAAATAATGACTTTCATAACTTGATCTTGCCATCACCTTTCTATTATGCGATAGCCTGACATACAGCGAGTGTCCACCCACACCTCGTCGTTTACCGCGTATATCGAAGGCCTGGAACAATTTGCCTGCTGTGGTCTTCTCATCCAATATAATTTAGGTGTCTTCAAGGCTAGAGTGAACAGGCTCTTAATAAATTAGTGAGCTTCACCATCAACGATTGCATCACTGCTTACCATCAGGTTGCATCGCAGTTAAGCACTAGTGTACACTTAGATATTAGAGATAAAGTTTGTTTTTTTGTTCGTAGGAAGAAAGTACTGTACGTCGATTCTGTAAAATTCAGACAACAACTCGCATTTCACTTCGCTATTCACTCTCACTTCACATAAGGTTCAAAACGACCTTGATTTTGCATTCTGTAAGCATCACCTAGGCACTTGCGAAGTGAAGTGAGCTCCGAAGCGACCAATACTGTACTAGTGATTACCACACTCAACTAAATGTAAGTTGAGATTTATCGGTTTTTTATTTTACCAGTTTTTGACTCAGAATTTTAGCTATTATGGATGTTTAAATTAAAATATCTTATTTAAAGGAATTTAAGGCAGCTAATAAGTAAAAAAAAAAAACAGAAAACTCTAAGTTCGTGCCGTGAATATAATCTATGCTTACCTTACGAAAAAAAAATGACTGACAGACAATATCATTAGTAATCTGTGGACAATGTTTATGCGTTGAAGTTTTATAGTGCGTTGTATTGTTTTGTTTAGTTAGTTTACGTTTTGTTTGTTTTTTGATCGTTCAGTGCCAAAAATAATTGTGAAATAATCATGAAGTAGTTTTATATTTCTGGTTGTAAAGTTCAAAAATAATATTAATAAAAGAAGTGTTTATTTTGTTTTCTAAAACAACAACAACGTTTCAGTCCAAATGAAACACGTTCCTCTCACCGATCGTCGGCTCAGGTTGAAATTCTGGTAGAGTTTATGCCTAAACAGTATAAGTGGCACTATCAAAACATACAAACAGTGGACTAAGGTTAGCAGTGCTTTTTTATATGTTAGAACCACTTATCATTCCTTAAAGCAAACCACTTAAAATGTGCGACGAATCTTGGTTTAAAGTGTGTTTAAAAACTTTATTTAAACACTATTTAACTATGATTTCTTCTATTTTCACTCGTAAAATAGATGCTTTTAATTTGACACTTTGAATCGGGTTCGAGTGCGAAGTGACCGTCGAAGTGATGGCGGAATTACCTTATAGAATGCCACTTCTTACGTCATCTCATACTTTATCTGTCAAAATTCCGCGGTCAATTTAGTTCAACTCGCAAACACGCTCGCAAGAGCAGCGCTAGTGTGAGTTTCAGAATGCCAATCAAGAAACTCACGGCGGATTCAGATGCGAAGTTTAGAATGAAGTCTTACAGAATCACACTGCTGGTCCGATTACTTAAATGTTTTTACCAATAGAAAGCTGCTGTATTTCTAAGTGACACAGGCTATATTTTATGTACGCGGGCAAAAGCTAAAAGCAAATGCCATTATGAGTTTAAGTTTGCACAGAATCCTCAGTGTGTGACCGGCTTTATCTTACCTGATTTTATTTATTTGTTACTTGCAACACAACGGTACAAATTCATATTTGATGCGTTAGGCGTTCTCTAGTGGGATTGTTTGAAAGAGTTACTGCAGCCTTGGAGCGCAAAGGGCAACTGAAGGATCACTGGTGGGTAAAAGTTTGATAGGACCTCTTGCTCCCCCAAGATCGAGAGAAATTCACTATTTTCCACCTCATAAAAAAGACATTCTCTATCAGACAACCGAGGCTTCGTGTTGCCCGCGGATGAAAACCGACCCTAGGCTGACATATTTAGGCCAGAAAAGGAAATATATAAACTAATATCACTACATAGTACAGAACAAAGTCGCTTTTTCTGTCCCTATATCCCTATGTACGCTTAAATATTTAAAACTACACAACGGATTTTGATGCGGTTTTTTTTAATAGATAGAGTGATTCAAGAGGAAGGTTTATATGTATAATACTTATTGCACCCGAGCGAAGCCGGGGCGGGTCGCTAGTTATAAATAAAGAGAAATGATTTTATTTTTTGTTTCTTATGATTTAACTCAAAAACTACTGAATCGATTTTAAAAATTCTTTCACCATTAGAAAGCTACATCACTGAGTAACATAGGTTAGGTGTTTTGAGATAATTTCCTACGAACACGCGAGTGAAGCCGCTGCCAGTAACTAGTTGGCATCATAAAAACGGAAACACCTTAAATGGTTTTATTGATGATATTAACGTAATTGGAAGGAAGTGGCTAAGGACAGAAAAGATTGGAATAACGGAAGGGAGGCCTTTGCCCTGCAGTGGGACAAAACGAGCTAATAATAATAATTAACGTAATTTATTGTGTTTTTATTGATGATGTCATCAATAAAAACACAATTACGATCTAATTTTGTGTTTTTGTAATGTGTATAATTTTTAATTTAATGTTCCATGTATATGAAATCGGTTTCCGAAATAAATAAATTTTAATTTAATTTAAAATTAAACCAAATGAAAAAGTACACAGAACAGGACCAAAATGGCAAGGGCGGGGGGCGATTAATCAAACTCGTAAATAAATAAAAAAATACACTTCTTCCCAAGATTTATCACTATGCCTTATCAATTGGTCTCTGAAACTCCATTTATACAATTGCTGATACTCAACAGCAAAATGATCTGATCATGACGGCGATAATTTACTCAACTACTTACTATTTCTTTTTTATAGGACCTACCCCACAACACAACAGCTCAAAACCGCATCGACACAGCGCACAAATACTACATGTCGGTGGAAAGCAGGGACATGCACGATCAGATGGCCGACGTGCAAGTGTTCCACGCCAGCGCCAGGCTCTACGACATCATGTTCACTGTGAGTATGTCGCCACTGACAGAGTAGCCTCATGCACGACCAGTGGACACACATGCACGACCAGATGGCCGACGTGCAAGTGTTCCACGCGAGCGCCAGGCTCTACGACATGATGTTCACTGTGAGTATATCACCACTAACAGAGTAGACTCATGCACGACCAGTGGACACACATGCACGACCAGATGGCTGACGTGCAAGTGTTCCACGCGAGCACCAGGCTCTACGACATCATGTTCACTGTGAGTATGTCGCCACTAACAGAGTGGACTCATGCACGACCAGTGGACACACATGCACGACCAGATGGCCGACGTGCAAGTGTTCCACGCGAGCGCCAGGCTCTACGACATCATGTTCACTGTGAGTATGTCGCCACTAACAGAGTGGACTCATGCACGACCAGTGGACACACATGCACGACCAGTGGACACACATGCACGACCAGATGACCGACGTGCAAGTGTTCCACGCCAGCGCCAGGCTCTACGACATCATGTTCACTGTGAGTATGTCGCCACTAACAGAGTGGACTCATGCACGACCAGTGGACACACATGCACGACCAGATGACCGACGTGCAAGTATTCCACGCGAGCGCCAGGCTCCACGACATCATGATCACTGTGAGTATGTCGCCACTAACAGAGTAGACTCATGCACGACCAGTGGACACACATGCACGACCAGATGGCCGACGTGCAAGTGTTCCACGCGAGCGCCAGGCTCTACGACATCATGTTCACTGTGAGTATGTCGCCACTAACAGAGTAGACTCATGCACTAGTATCAACAAGTCGTAAGCGCAGACATATTGGGTCAAAAGATCATAAATATATTTATTGTTATTACTTACAATTTGAATGTCCTAAAGGTGTTGATGTTGACAACATTCCCTGTCAAGTTTTAAGTCAACAACAACTACCAGAATTTAGCTAAATTAAATTAAAAAGTTATCATTATGTCAAATGTCAAAGTAGCAAGAATTAACTCAAATAGATAGCAGGCTCCCAAATCACTGACAGTTTAGTGATGGATGGTTTTATTTAGGCGAAAACAAGCAGTTGATTTTATCCCCATTTTCTTGGTAAACAAAACTTGTGCAACAAATAAAATTGAAGACAATTTTTTGGTGTCATATAAAAAAGGGGGTAAATTGTTTTAAGGGGATGGAACTCGACATACATTTTCACTGTTTTCAATTCAACCGCTCTTACGCGATTATGACGTTATTACACAGTTTTCATAAGAAATTTTAGAAACACAGTATTTTGTGGATGTTATCTAGGCTTTTCTATTCAAATTTATTTATTAAATTTGTGTGAAACTAATCCAGTAACGACCTCTGAAAATCTGCTATTTTGCTTGAATATTGACACTTCATAATTTACAAAAAAAAAAGTCAAATAAGTTTAAAAATGGAAGCCTTGCAAATATCAAGATTCTAAATGACGACAATATTTTTCAAAAACTTTTGAGGGTTTAAAAAAACACTTATTTCTTGAAACAAGTTTTTGTAAAATATTCTAGTAAATCACGGAATTACCGAAAGCTAAAAGAGTTTGAATCGCTATCTCTCTTGTTTGCGTTGCCTTTTCGTTAAACATCGCGTTGGATTGCGATTGCTCGATTTTTTGTTGGCGATAGCCGAGTGGAAAAGCAGCCTCTAAGTCTCGTTGATTTAGTGGTCGCAAACGTGGCTATATCATACTAAAGAGTACAGAAACACTATTACACGACTTTTATAAGTCTAAAAACAAGGGACTGATGACTAAACAAGATATATAAAAAAAAAATAACCGACTTCACTAAAATATACTTGGTGAATATGGGACCATTTGGGAAGTATACCCATTCCAACAAAAAAAGATTTTTTTCGGTAAATCGGTAGGCAAGCGTCTAAGTTATGCGCGATCAAACATAAAAAAAAATACAAACATCTGAATTTAGAACCTCCTCGTTTTTTAAAAGTCGGTTAATAAATGTATGTAGTTTCTTTTTTTTACAAAATGTATTTCTTTTTTAGCGTAATGGCACACGCGAAGTATCCGAAATAAACATACTTTGAAGTAGGTTTCTAAAATGTAACAACAACAATTCTATTTGAGCAGGATTCTCGGCAGAACCTGGTTGACAATGAAGACAGCGACGTTGAGGAATTAAGCTCAGCCTAGTGACATTCTGTGTGCCCAAGTGTAGATAGCACTATACGGCTGCAAAACGGTTCACTTCAAAATTAAAAATTCCAGTTGTGCATCTTCCCCATTTGAAATCGTTAGTAACAAAATGTTGTAATATTAAAATAACATGTTTTTACTAAATGATTATTCAATATTTATAACAATATTTTTTTTTTGTTTATACTTTGACAGTTTGTTCCGGTTAATCTCCGAAACCGCTCGACTAATTTCGACGGGACTTTTTCCGCGCTGTATTTGAACCCGTGACACTCAGCAGCGTCAATTTTTGTTTTAATTGTTGATAGGTTCGCGCTTGACCGCTATCTCACCTGATGGAAAACGACGATGCGGTCGGCGATGGAGCGCTTACCTGGAAGTAATCTATAAAAAAATAAGTCTACCTGTTTATTATTTCACAGGCTCCGCGAATCTTAGCTCAGCTAGATAAGCTGGATGATTTGACACCGAGGATACTGGTGAGGAAGCTCAATAACTTGGAGATCAAGCCGGTACATCTTGCAGTAGCTCTACTGATCCAGGCAAGGATTATTATGAATTTAAAAGAAAACCCTAAGAACTTTCCAGCATATTTTACTTTTTAAATGAAAGAAAGAAAAATCAGTTAAGACACGATATCTCGGAACGTCTCGGCCCGCTCGTCGATCAGTTTCGATTCAAACGCTCATTAGTGTGCGTCCACCGAGTGTAGGTATAAAAAATGAAGTACATACATGAGATTGTCTTCGTGTACCTATCTATTTTGTCATGTCAGAATCTTCCCACCATGAGAATAAAGGAACACAGAATGCACCTATGTTTGCGCACTGACTGGAGCACTATAATCTCTCCCGCGTACTTGACTAATCTCCACTGCAATCGAAATTTCGGTCGGGATTACTATTAATTTTATTAATTCAATAATTTATCTTATCTAATTTATCTATTCTATCTCATCATCTTCCTGCCCTTGTCTCGTTTTATTTGGGGTCGGCGCAACACGTTTTTTTTTTCCATTCTGTCCTGTCACTCGTCATGCTATCCCTAACTCCCTTTTCAATTCAATTCAATTTACCACCACCACCACCACTACCACCACCCACACACACCACTTCTCACATAATCCATCCATCTTTTCTTTGGCCATTTGGTAGATGGATGGAGAGGGAGAGGGACCCTCTCCATCCATCTACATGTAAACTCATAGGTACCTACTGAACTCTTTTAGTAATTGCATTTCATCCCTCCTCTTTACATGACCATACCAAGACAAACGATATCCTTTCAACTTTTCGGTAACTGGTGCCATTTTCAAACTTCCTTTATCTATTCTATCTATTAACGAAATCTGATCCACATTTTGGTGGTGGACGAGCGAATGTGCATACTTGCATTCGATGCAATTATAAATTTTCGCTTAGTGTTCGATTAAAACTCGAACAATGGTGTTATGTTAGGTCGTTATGGCGACATTTGGGGAAGCTGGTCTATGTCCAACAGTCCACGTCTTTCGGTTCAAATGATGATTATGCTGTAACAATTTAATGTAATTTAATAATGTTTCTACGGGTTTTTTTATGTTGGGCAAAAATCACCCAATGACAACCCCCACTCTTAGACGGAGAGGGAGATAGTGTCAGACTCTTACTGACTAAAAAACCACCCCGTTCCTTCTGGCCTTCATACCGGGGCTCGAGTTCCCTTTCGGATAACCCTGGCCCCAGTAGGCTCGACCGAACTGGAGTGCTGTTGCTGACAACTCCTTGAGTAGGCGTGCGAGAACAGTGCGCGCCGTCGACGTCTCGGGCTCAATCCGGAAAGTTACCGGACGGTCGGACAGCGAGCTATCCATGGCTCGCCGTCCGCAAGCCCGCGTCTACGATGTTTCTATAGGTTAATGCGTGAAATAAAAGATAAATAAATAAATTACATCGACACACTAATTTTCTTCTTCTATTTACACAGTACCATCTCCGCAACACAGTGAACTATGCGATCAGGTCCAAGTCCCTGGAAGTCCTGTCCACGAAGCCGCAGCAGGTGGGGCCACAGGTGATCGACATGCTGAAGGCGCTGGCCTCCAGGATGCTGCCCATCGCGGAACTGCTGGACATCCACCTGGCGCACTCCAGCCCCGCCTTCAAGGACACCTGCCCTAGCACTTGGCTTGGGATAGTTAATAATAAACAGCCTTGAGATTATTTAATAAATAAAATAGTTGTAACTAGCATTTATTCCCTCTCCTATAAAGGAGGCCTGAGTCTTAGCAGTGGGAATATTAAGAGGCTGATACCATAATCATATAGTTAGCATTTGGAAGAGAGCAGTGGTGGTCGAGTGATAACGGCCCCGACTTACGAGTTGTAAGTCACCGGCTCAAACCCAGCCAGGCGCATTACTTTGTGTAATTTATTTTATCACCACTGCTCTCATAACGGTGGAGGAAAACATCGTGAGGAAACCGATATGTTTTAGGACCCAAAAATCGAAGACATGTGACATACACCAACCCGCACTAGACCCGAGTGGTGGATTATGACCTATTCCCTCTCCTAGAGAGGAGACATGAGTCCCAGCAGTGGGAATATTAAAAGGCTGATGTTGATGATGATAGCATTTATTCCGTGACTCCGCTCGCGAGTTTGTTTTCGTAAAAACTTTAAACGGTCTTTTGGAGATAGGAGAAGACAGATAAAGCCTATGTCCTTATTTAGGGTTCAAGCTTGCTCTACACCAAATTATATCAATATCGGTAATTCGGTAGAGTAGCTTATGCATGAAAACATAACTGACAGAGTTCATATCACACTGATGATGATGCCATCTAGTCAATTTCGGCCACAGCGACCGCATTCCTTGGCTCCTCATGGAGGTTGTGAGCTCAGATCTGCTGATCAGATCACACTAATATTATAAAGGCGAAAGTTTGTGAACGTATGAGTTGAAAAGTGTTTGATACTTTTCATGCTCGTAAACCCTCGACGAAATTTGGATGAAATTTGGCATACGGTTAGATCAAATCCTGGGATAGCTCATTGGATACCTACTTTTTATCCCAGGAGTATGTTCTCTTGGGACAATTTCCTACCATCTGTATATAGGGTTATTTGTAAAACACTAACAACCTTGCAGGACTGTATTACTAACATCATAACATAAGTATGCGTCTTATTTCGCGTAAATAAAATGTTTTTCATTCTATAAACATCAACTTTTGGTCTATGACTTTTACAAAACATAATTAATGTATCAAAAACAAACCTTTAAGATTTCGTTGTTCTATCTAACACATTTCTACTCTGTATTTTGCTATACCTACCTACGTCTGTATAATGCGACGCAAGCGCATCAAAACTCCCTGCCGCCGGATCCTCGCCTCCTCCACTATTATACTATCGCTTGCTTCGCATAGGCTTCGTAATATTAAGAACATTCAATTTAAATATTTTTAATTTTGTATGAACTAAAATATGATATGAATTTTTAAAAGTCATAGAACAAAAGTTGTGTATGATGTTAGTAACATAGTCCTGAGAGGTTGCCAGTGTTTTACAAATAACCCTGTATAATTACGACCTCTTATATAAAGCAAACCAAATTCTCGAAAATATTTTTATCGTACAGTCAGACTTTCGACCTACAGACATCGGTCGAACGGTTTTCGCATGAATTTCGGGATAACACTTGTGTTTCTAAGTATTTTTGTTGAAAACTATAAAAAGAAAGACGACAGTGATAAGTCATCTTCATTACTGTTATTTGGGGTCATGAAACTAGAACTTGAGAATCCATTTATAATTTTACGAAGCTTGATAACTGGCAATAGACTCCAGCCCGCTTTCAAGAGCCACTTGACATAACCTTGAAAATATTTATTTTACTTTTCCTAAACGTAAGGAGTTTCCTTGCGTGATCGAATCAAGAATGAAGATATCCGCAGGAGAACCAAGGTTACCGACATAACTTGAAGAATCGACAGACATGTGGCAGTGGGCAGACAAAATGGCCGATGGGGACGAAAGGTTCTGGAGTGGCGACCAGTGGACGCAGCGTCGGGAGGCCTCCCACAAGTTGGACCGATGACCTGGTGAGAGATACGCGAATGCGATGGATGCGAAAGCCACTGACCCGTCGGTTGTGGTGACACTTGGGGGAGGTCTGTATCCAACAGTGGACAGCTTTGGATGATAAGTATGTAAGTAACAGATTCAAAGAAAATACTGTACAAAGTTGAACTCATCCGAAAACATCAATTCAACTACCGCTTACTATAAATATCAGAGATAAACTTATTAAAGAGAGAAACAAGAAATTTAGGACGTTCTTGAGACGAAGAAGAACACCCTAAAATTCGGGAAGTCCACCATAAGACTTGTAGAATTAGTCATTTCCCGTTCATGTCAGTTTTGATGTGATCATTTCATGAAGTGGTCAACTAGGTATTGCGTGAAATGGCCAATTCTATGACAAGATCACAAAATAAAATAAAAAAATTGGTGTCTTAAAAGCTAGAGTGAATATGCTTTCAATAAACCGGTGCGCCTCACCATCAACGATATAATCACTGCTTACCGTCAGGTAGGATCGCAGTCAAGCTTTAATTGACATATATCAATTTAAAAAATTGTTACATAGAGATTAATCGCTTTTGCTTGGTCTTATACTCCATACAAGGAAAGTTACCTAATTATCTCGATTTATATTAATTTAAAACAAATACTTCAAATTAAAAAGCATGAAATAATGGTGTCTACCATGTGTACCTCACTATTAGTCCATAAAGATGGCGTTAAAGAAGTCCTCCTAACCGCTGTCGACTGAAAATATGCAAAAGACTACACAGCGCCGTTCTCGTACTCGTTTATCCAAGAAGATTTCCTTTGTATCGAGTAGAGGCATGTAACGACAGCATCACATACAAAAAGCCCTATCCACTTATCCCTATCTCCTCGTAAGTACACGCTGTTAATATTACACTGGGTGTACAGACTCGAGTCGGTGCCAAATGTGGTAATCAGCTACTACACTTTTATCGCCACGATCTGGGCAAAAATGCCATCTCTTTGTTCGTTCGTTTTGGACACACAGTGTAATAAAACTGCCCGGCTGAACTATAATTAAGGGGATACATGTTGGGCATGGGTAATTGAACTTATTTATATTTCGCAGTTGTCTTTAGGCTGTAAGGAGTAGGCCTTTAGGCTTAGATTGTTGAAGATCTGAATGGATTAAATGATAAATGTTATTTATTTTGCAAATAGGTTTTAAACAAAACTTTTACACGTAATTTTTTGTTTCGTCTGTTTAAACTAGACGAGGCCGATATTTCTTAAAACCCTGAGAAGAAACACTGAAACAAACACAGGGGTTCAAAATTTCTTTCAAAGTCAATACAGTAAATATGTAATGGCAAAAATCACATGAGAACCAAGCAGATTTGTCTGAGATGGTCTTATAGTTTGCTGTGGTAGGTCAGTGTCAATAAATGGAAATAAGTTTTATGTGACAAAACAGTCTTCATTTAAACTTGTCAGAACTTTCAGATATCGATTTCTATACATGTAATAAATCTGTAGAAGTTCTTTGTTGTCCGTCCGCGCATCATACACAACGTACAAAATCGGTGTAGATAACTTTCATACATAAAACTGTGTGTAATTTGATATATTACTTAGGCTTTGTTTCAACTCAATTTTTTTACTGTATCGAAAGATATACTGCACATCTGTTAGACGGTACGAAGTTTGCCGGGTCAGCTAGTTTGTATAAAACTACTTCTAACTTAAAGAAAGTGACATTCTATTACTTTTTGGGGGGATTTTTCGTGTGAAATTCAGTAGCTATTTTAATTATTCGTAAATTAATTCCTAATGGATATTGTGATGTAAAATTGGTATAGTGCTATATCCCAAGTGTCTTCATTGGTCTATTTGAGGAATAATTGAAACAGTTGCAAACTCGTTTATTTAATTTTTCGTAAATTTAAAATTAATTTACGAAAAATTTGATTTATTTACGAACTGTGAACGAAAAAAGTTTAATCAGAATCCAGTTCTTCAATTTAACTTATCTCTGCGTTCTTCAATTTTGCCAAAATTTCTTCGATTTGACAGTACGACATCACTTCAAAACACAGCAATCGATCCTATTCTCATTTGGAACGCAGTACTTATTTTGTAAACTTGACGCTTACTAAATACAGAAACAGTGAGAAGACAAAAAAAACAAAGTATCGTAGTCCAACTGGTCAAATTGTTCCTCAGTTTCGAGCCCGAGCTGAGTCTGTGTCCATATTTACCAATCTGTTGCTGGAGGCGCTCCAACTAATGAAGATACTGAGCGCAGCACTACTCGCAAGGAATTTTAAGTTGTACAAACAATAGCTGGCTTTACTTTAAAGATCTTTGAAGCTAAGAAATTGAATTTGTAGATTGCATCACTGCTTACCATCAGGTGGGATCGCAGTCAAGCACTAGTTTATATCAATTTTAAAAAAATATCTTTAAAGTTACGAGTTTAATATCGTTTAGCTTTTTTTTGGTGGAAAATAATCCGATGTCTTAACCCGCTCTAGGGTGGAGCGCGAGGTTGTTAGACTTTTACTGACTAAATCCACTCCTATGTTCTTTCTGGACCTTGCGTTCCAGGACCCCGAAGTTCCCATTCAGACATTTCGTATGGCTTGAGAGGAAGACCAACAACCAACAATGCAATTTTTATTTTTAAATATTATTTATAAACTCATGTTAGAGCAATGGTGGTCAAGTGGTAATGGCCCTGACTTACGAGTTGTATGTCACGGGTTCGAACCCAGCCAGGCGCAATACTTTGTGTAATTTATTTCATCACCATCACTCTCAAAATGGTGGAGGAAAACATCGTGAGGAAACCGGCGTGTCCAAGAACCAAAAATTCGAAGACGTGTGACATTCACCAACCCACACTGGGCCCGCGTGATGGATTACGGCCCATTTCCTCTCCTATAGAGGAGGCCTGAGTCCCAGCAGTGGAAACATTTAAAGGGCTGATGATGATGATGATGATGATGATATGGACAGACCATAGTGAGTGCAGGCAGGCCAAGGAGGCACTTCCCTCCATCGATATGACAGACCTCAGCGGCACAAAGTGACGGCCATTACAAGTGGCTACGGGACCTATCGGGGCTTAGGTACACATCTAACGACTTACCTACATTTCATACAGAGCAATAATTATTTATTTATTTATATTTTTTCCTTTAATTAACATTTCAATGAAAAAATATTTACAAATATTAGAATTTCAATAAACACTACAGAAACATCTAAAATACAGATTTCCAAACACCGGGGAACGATAAAAGAAAATCAGTATAAAAAGTAACGCGTGACGTCAGCGCCCTATATTATGATATCGGCGGCGGTGAATCAGCGCACACGCATCGCTTGCTGCGATTTATGAGCGGACGGCAGTTGTCAACGCGCATAGACCACGGAATTACCGACGGCGGCGGCGTCCTATTTTATTTATTTTATTACACCTAAATGGCTGAACGGACTTGGATGAAACTAGGCATACGGGTAGAACATGTCCTGGATTAGGATTTATTAAGATATAGCTTTTTCAATACCTTGACTCAAAAACCTGCTCCTATCTCTACAACTTTTAGGCACGCAATTTACTGTTTCTCAATCAATCAATCATTTAATTCCGCTCTGGTGCGGAAAAGTGCGCGAGCTCACCCACGCCTCAATTTATTACATTGATCGTATCAGGCTGTGCGCTAAGAGCCCCCATGAGCCGCGCGTCAACCCTCTTTTATTTATACCTTAGTTTAAGTATCTATTGAAAAACGTTGTTTGATGCACGTGGAATTTTGTCATTGCAGCACTCGGCTCCATAACACAAACAAATAACAATAAAGAAATAATAATAATAATTTAAACTATTCGATTCCAAATTCCGCCTCGGTTATAATGACCAACTTTCTCCACTTTTATCAAAGCGTAGGTATTATTTTTTATTCCTCTCATATCTCGATAAATGGAGATAAAATTGATTGTCTAAATGCTTTTAGTTGGTATCTTAGCAAGTTCTAAGGCCATACTATGAGCTCTTAACGCGATCCATTTTATGACCTAAACTGATCTGTTAAAGGAATGTAGTTATGTAGAGTGAGAGCCTTCTCTTTCTCGGTCGCACCACTCACATTTCAACACATCATGGTAAAGCCCCAGATCTTATGACGAGAATTCTATTGCTGTTTTTTTACCCAGTTCCAGTACCACGAGGCGTCTGCGACACTCCGAGCTCTGTGGTCCCGTGACTGCTTGTTCTCACATGAAACAAGCAATAAAAGATGGAGTAGGCCAACGACTTCTTTTAAAAATTTCCTACAAGATATTGGCTCATAGACTTGTAGATTGACCCACATAATAACAATAAAAAATTGTTAAAGATTTTGAACAACAAATTCGCGAGTGACGATGCTTTTATAATTTTAAAACTACCTCGCACTTCATAAGTGTGTGTAAAATGTCTTGTAAACTAATTTTAAGAGCTGCGAATGTAAGTTTTTTCGTAAATCTAATAAATATTAGGTCTTTACCATTGAATGTTACTTTAAACTGTGGCATATTTCGATTGCCTTGGAATTTAGGTTTCAGTAATTTTTATAATAAAGGTACGATGTAAGTTATTGTTTTTCGAGATTCGTATTCTAGGTAAGTCCCCTCTTTGAGGCGTGGCTGGAAAGTCCTCACGGCGTCCTTACCTTCCGCATGACGCAGGTCCTCACCGGACATGGCAACAGGAGGGACCCAGCTGGGTCGAAGCCTCCTGGGGCCAGGGTTATCCGAAAAGAAACTCGTGCCCTGGTATGAAGAGGCTAGAAGGAACGTAGTGCGTTTTTAGTCAGTAAGAGTCTGACAATATCTCCCGCTCCACCCAAGAGCGGGGGTTGTAATAAAATGATTTTTGCCCACCGAAAAAAAAAAGATTCGTATTCTATGTGTTTTGTATTTTCTGTAAAATTGCTGTATTTTTGTGTGAAAAAAGAAACATTATTTTAGGTGTGAGTTGAGTCAAACAGTACACCGTATGCAATATTTATGACGTATACAGACTTAAAACTGTTAATGAATGGGATATGTTTTTTTGTCTCGTAGGAAATTTTATCTCACGAAATTTCCAAAGTGAAAGCTATTAACGAATAATACGTCAATGAAATTGCTTTTTTATATTATAATTCTAAGTTAACCCGAAAATATCTAATTATCCACTCAAGCCTCAGTTTATTTGAAAACAGCTAAAACATGAGTGTTCCCCGTACATTATCTAATTTCATACCATCAACACGGCCTGACCAGCATTTTTCCATGCTGATGCGGCAACATGATAATGACCCTCATAACGTAATGTAATCCTCGTTTGTACGGTCAGCAGCGAGAGTTTGTTAACACTGCGACGTTTACATGTAATCGAAATCGCGAGCAAAAACAAAAAAACTCCATTTCAGCAACAGGTCTTCTTATATAATTCAAACTAAGAATTATTTCAGAGCCGCATCTTCCATTTTCACTTACGATACCTAATATTATATGACAGATTTTGAATGTACATGTTTGTTATTCTTTCACGATGGAAGAAATTTATTTATTTATTAGTATATACTTTATTGTACACCTCATAAATGTGGGCAGGATAAACATATACAAGAACAAAGGGCAGTCTTATCGCACAGGGGCATCACTTACAGACAAGCTTAGGATGAACTGAACGAAAGGAGATAGAATTAGGGCCGTCAAAAAATCATAAATAATATTAATTACACATAATAATAAAAATACCTCCAGAAACTTTAAGGGCTTGCTCAGTAGACGAAACTGAACAATTTAACCTACCACAAGATTCTTTTTTAGGAAACGAAAAAGAATCTTGAAAAAATAAAATCAGCCTCACCATACAAAATGATAAACTTGATTGGACAATTCTTATGACGAGGCCGACTTTTTTTTCCTTACCTGAAAAAAAAATTGTGGTAGATGGTTCAGTTTCGTCTACTGAGTACCCTTAAAGTTTGTGGAGGGCTGTCTCTTACACCTTGTATACATCATCAATAAATATCTTCTTATTTATAAAAACAATTGCTGTTCGTTAGTCTGGTTAAAACTCGGGAACGTCTGGACACTTTGGGTTCATTTTCGTCTCGAAGGTGAGAAAATCAGGAAAAAATTACGAAAATAAAAATTGGAATACGCCATCTCTAATTTTCATGTCATTCTTCATTCTCATCTTTTGACAGCTTAGCTAAAAGGACTAAGTAATAGTACAAATTTTGCCAGGTTAGCTAGTCAAATATATAATTGAGAAAGGAGAATAAAGAAATATTACAGTGAAAGGACCTTCACTTTGTTTTAAAGGTCGGTAGCGTTTTAGCACGCCAAAAGCACTCGGGTAGACCAGGATTTGAAATGGCACATAGGTTACTTTTTATCCTCCTCACTTGATCGCCCCCACGAGGATACCGACTGAGGTTTGTATGCCTGATTTACCATGTATGATAAAAAAAAAAACAAGTTTAATTGCTGACTATACTCTGTCGCGAAATAAACAAGGACGCAGCATTGTCCGGGTACAGATCCTGTGTACGTTTGATAACTGTTATCAGTACGCGAGCCGGGCGAGGAGAGCCGGGGACGCACCTTTGGGTTTCAATATCTCATAGGCAGCAATGTTTGTAGAATGATATACTACTTGTGCTACGTGCTCAAACAAAGAAGAAACAAGTGTCGCTACTTTTTTTGCGCACGTGTAGGTAGTTCTTAAATTCTTTATTGTACCTACACCATGATAAATTCTTAACAAAATATGTCGATATCAGAGTTCATGTACATAGGCGAGCTTAACTCAAAGTTGAGTTTTCTTCCAGCAAACCGTTGAGTCTTGAGGAATGGGGATATCCGCAGAGGAACCAAGGTTACCGACATAGCACGAAGAATCGCCAAACTTAAGTGGCAATGGGCAGGGCACATTGCTCGCAGAACAGATCGCCGAAAGGTTCTGGAATGACGACTTCGTACCGGAAGGCGTAGCATTGGAAGGCCTCCTACAAGGTGGGCCGATGACCTGGTGAAGGTTGCGGGAATTCGATGGATGCGAGACGCACAGGACCGTTTATTGTGGTGGCAATTCGGGATGGCCTATGTCCAACAGGGACGTCTTTCGGCTGAAATGATGATGATGATGATGGAACCGTTGAGTGATAGAGAGAGATTACAGTAGAGGGTAAGATCCAGTGCACCATTTTAATATTACAAGTAATATGAATAAAGTTAGTTCATTCGATAAGGTCAATAAGCCCCTGAAGTTTTACGAAGGACTATTTTAAGTAAATATTTGTGGCGTCAATGTCGTGTGACACTTATCAAAGTATCGAAGAACAGTCAAAAAGGATTATAAAAAATCGGAAGTCAGGTACTCACTGGGTGCTGGGAGCCAGGATCATCTTGGACGCACTTTCAAACGATATTTCACGATATTTTCAGAGATTGTTGAGCGCGCGCGCGGGAGCGAAGCTAGGCCGCCCGCGTCTTGGATTGAATACTAGTTTTTTTTTCTTTCTCCGTCAGATGACGATGCGTTGCGGGGTTTTGGATATGAGGTTTTTGGGAATTAATGGAATTATGGAAGTCATCCTAAAGCCTTTTCATTAGGTTTGTTCTTTGTGTTATATTTGTGACTTCACATAAGAACTAAACTAACAAATCCTGTATCATGCAATTAGAGTTCTCCGTGCGATTTGAACGTCATACAACTGATACAACAGCCCGAATCATATCATAATACTAATGGACCGATTTTCAAAATTCTTTCACCAGTAGAATCCTACTTTATCACCGCCTATATATTTTTCAATACACTTCCTCTAAAGCCCAGTCTTATCCCTACAGCTCTTAAACACGAAATTTATTATTTTCCACACTAGTACGGAAAAGTACGCGAGCTCGCCCCGCCGCAATTAATTGTATTTAATTAATCGTATCAGCCCCCTAGCCAAGCTACAACCGCTTCGCTTGCGTTGAACGCTTCGAGTTGACCTTGCCGCCAATTCTTTTGTTCTGAACACGTGATTTGGCGTTGAGACGACGTCATTCCCGTACATTTGAAGTTTTCTACTAGCGTTAACTATTGCAGATTAGCAACTTGGCTAGGGGTACAAGCTGGGCGCTAAGTGACCCTCACGAGTCGCCCGCCAACCCTCGTTTATTAATTTCTTCGTAAATATATTGAAAAACGTCGTTGACTATACATGAAAATTTGTCACTGCAGTACTCGGGTCCATAAACCCTCACCTACGGCTCGGTGGATTTCCCCTTTTTTACAATGACAAACTTTCTCCACTTGTATAAAGATAGGTACTATTCTACCATCAGTGCAGCACTCGGCTCCATAGCACCTTTGCCTACGGCTCGGGCTTATTCCGCCTTGATCGCAGGGACTAACTTTTTTCACTTGTATCAAAATGTATTTACTTACTTATTAATCTAGATTGAAAACCAATTTCTTCATACCTCATAGTAACCATAACCAACAAATAACGATTACTTGTACAAATACGTGTATCAATACTCTGCACCAAACTATCTTATTTTCAATCCCCGGCAGACGAAGTGAGCCCGAGTAATGTAAGTAACGGGGTCCCAGGCGGGGCCGCGGGATACATATGTATGTCTCATTCCATCACGCAGACCGTCCGGTCATTCAGGGTTGATGTGCGTGGGTACACCGAGGTAGGAGGTTTGGAAGTGGCCTCAAGAAAATAAACAAGAAGAATGTTTAATTCATTAAACCCCGAGCGAACGGCGGCGTTTGCGCACCCATTATCTTTCTATTGTGTCTCTAATTATCACGATTGAAGAATAAAATACAAATTTTTATTTTTGAATCACAATCGTTTATTTCTTTAGTTACTCGTAGTTTAGTAACGAATACTTTGAATCCAGTACATGATTCTGGACCCCCCCAGTGGTGGAATTTTTCGTCGGTTTTTTCCTATTTATCACTCTATTTTCTTTCATATCTCTTCTCATACAATCCTTCCATCTTTTCTTTGGCCTCCCTCTCCCAATCCATCCATCCACATCATCATGTTCCTGCCCTGGTCCCATTTTTATTTGTGGTCGGCCAACAACGTTTTTTTTTCGTTTCTTTTTTATCTTATTTATTTTTGTTTTTTTTTTTTTCTATTCATCTCAATGACATTCAGTTCCCTTCAAATTGGTTGAGCTGAGTAGTGACACTAGTAATCAATAGACATATACATATAATATATATATATTTATATATAATATTTTTTGTTATATTTCTACAGATTTTGCAGCACTGCTTACCATCAGGTGGAATCGAATGCGCAAATAGCATAATTTTTCTTACTGACTGACAGGCACTTTTAAATACACTTGGTATATTTGCAACAAAATCGAATATTTAAATATTTTAGTAACAAGTGTGTCATCCCTCTTATTTACATGGTCATACCAAGTCAAACGATCCAAGTTCTAGTTTTCTATAATGATACTTAAACACACTAATGTAAAAACAAAAGTTTATGAGTGTTTGTTACCTCCACACGCTCGAATTGCTGAACGAATTTGAATGACTAGTCCCTTCCACAATCTCTAGATCTTCGTCCCACCCTTCGTATCACCTTATCTACTGTCTATTCGGGGCTAAGTGTCCCGAAAATTGCTATTAAATAATATTCCACGCGATGAGCGAAGTAATGGCCACCCTAATCGGCGCAGTGGCGTGTGAGCCACCAAGATATTGACGTGGTCAGGGAATTCGGGCCAACTGACCTTGTAATAGGTCACACATATACCTAGCGAGTTGTCGGCATTTTTGGGAACGAGGTAAGTACGATATCAAGGAAATGGTGTATGGAAAAGGTAGTTTTAGAAGTATTTCATGGTTAGGTAGTTTTTTGGTTTGCAAACGTTTGAAGAACTGGTCTTTTTTTTGGTGCAACCGTGGGGTCACATTAATATTATAAATGTGAATGCTGGTGAATGATGGTATGAGTGTATAAGTACGTTTATCAGTTGTCTAGGACTCATAACACAAGCTCTGCTTGGCTTGGGATCTAGACGGCGTTGTGTGAAAATTGTGGAACATTTCACACAACGCCAACATGGTCTACCCGTGCGAACATACAGACACATAAACTTTTGCTTTCTTATTATTAGTGTGTATACTTCTGTTTTACTCTTTTGTTGCAGTTGTGTTGTGTTGGTGACAATATATATTGTTACGTACGTAGGTAATTAAATGCCGATTTACCAATAAAGAACTTTATTTACCACAAACAATAAATAATTAGTCCAGTCAACAATAATCCAAATCACAGTTAGCACTAGAGTTCCGTTTTACTATCGCCTCGGTCGTTAGATAAAATCACTTCGCACACTTAGGTAGATCGCTCTTGATCGCAGTCGAAATCAGAACTGACTCACTTCCGTTCGGGGGCTCGTATTTATACGCGGAGCAAAGAAAATTCTAGATACTGACGTCTCAGGATAGTTCCAGAACAATAGAGTCGCATCGCGGGGCCATAAATCAATTTTATTATTTTGTCCTTCGCGAGTCACTCACGCGAATTTCGACTCTATTACTAATGGCGGAAAGTACCATTTCCCTTATCCACCTACAGATACCTACAGATTACATACCTACTAAATACTAGGTACAACGAGTACTTATGACGGAATGTTCCAGATCTTGCCAGGCTAGGTAGGTACTTTGGTTCTAGAGCTTTCGAACAGCAATGCGTTTTAATTATTCGTTGCCACTCTTTATTTTGTCGGAGATATGACGTGTTGAAGTTTTACGGCGTAACAGTGCCCCCCTCTTAGTCATGCTCGTCCCGAGCATTATTAGATCCGTGATACGGCGCCAATCTGTCCACATGGACAACCTTAGGCTTCCCTCTTAGCCCTTTCTTGATGCGGTAGGTTACATCGTTGATCCTTTTTAGTACGGTGTAAGGTCCCTCCCATCGAGCTTGAAGTTTCGGCGACTTCCCTTTTCGTCGAAGCGGGTTGTGGAGCCAAACCAGTGCACCTTCCTCAAATCCCTGGGCGTTGGCATTACGGTCGTATCTCGTTTTCATTTTAACGCTGGTGTTCATGCTATTCTCACGTACTCGTTTATGCACTTCGTCCAATTGATCTTGAAGGTCACTTACGTAGTCCGTAACTGGCTTAGTCTTGTCAGGTGGCACGCCAGTTACGGCATCGACTGGAAGTCTTATTTCCCTGCCGAAATTCACTCTTGCTGGGGTATGTCCCGTGCTATCATGCACTGCCGATCGGTACGACATCAGAAATAGTGGAATATACCGGTCCCAGTCTTTCTGATGGTCATCGACAACCTTAGCCAGATGATTCTCCAGGGTTTGGTTAAACCTTTCCACCATTCCGTCCGACTGAGGATGCGCAGGTGTTGTGCGTGTCTTATAAATTCCCAGAAGAGTACACATTTCCTGGAACAGCGCAGATTCGAAGTTACGGCCTTGATCGGAATGGATTTCCAAAGGTGCGCCATACCGACATACTACTTCCTCGACCACCTTCTTCGCCACTGTCGTCGCTTCCTGATTGGGTATGGCGAAGACTTCGGGCCACTTTGTGAAGTAGTCCTGGATCACCACTATGTACTTGTTTCTGTCATCCGTAACTGGGAAAGGTCCAGCGACGTCGATGGCAATGCGTTCCCAGGGGGCTCCCACATTGTACAGCTGAAGCCTGCCCCTGTTTCTAGTCTGTGGTCCTTTCACAGATGCGCACGCTGTACATTTCCGACACCATTGCTCTATGTCATCTCTACAATTGAGCCAGTAATACCGCTGTCTCACTTTCAGTAGAGTCTTCTTAATTCCCAGGTGTCCTCCAGAAGCACCATCGTGTATTTCTTGTAGCAGGGGGACCACTTCACATCGTGGTACTATCACTTGTGTGGTCACCTCCTTGCCATCGTTCGATTCCCATTTCCTACAAAGCACATCATTTTCTAGGACTAAACTGTCCCACTGTGCCCAGTAGCTCTTTGTGACGGGACTATGTGACGATACTTCACTCTACTGAGGCCTAGTTCCGTTACGCTTCCAGTGCAGTATAGGTCGAATATCGTCATCTTCTTCCTGGGACTTCTTGAAGTTGCCTTCGGTCCTAATCAAATTCACGTGTTCTCGGACTTCATTCTGCTGGCAGTGTCTACAGTCCTCATTACATGGACGTCGCGAAAGGGCGTCAGCATTATTATGCCCCTTTCCACTGCGATGTTCCGTCACAAAGTTGAACTCCTGCAGCTGCTCGAGCCATCTTGCGACTTGGCCCTCCGGGTTTTTAAATTGTAGAAGCCATTTCAATGCAGCGTGATCCGTCCTCAACGTAAACTGCCTTCCTATGAGGTACTTGTGAAAATGCTGCAAGGTTCTTACCACAGCCAGCAGTTCTCGTCGAGTCACGCAATAGTTCCGTTCTGGCTTTGAAAGTGCCTTACTGAAGTAAGCAATCACGACCTGTCTGTCACCTTGCACTTGTGACAACACTCCTCCAATTCCCGTGTTGCTGGCATCGGTATCGACGACAAATCTTCCGTCTCTGCTCGGATACCCCAGTATAGGCGCTTCACATAGCCGTTGTTTTAGCTCGTTGAATGCTGACTCACAGTTCTTGTCCCAGATAAAATCTCGTTTATCCTCCGTCAGCTGGTGTAACGGTTTTGCAATGTCCGAAAAACTCATAACAAATCGTCTGTAGTATGTGCACAACCCTAAAAATGCACGTACTTCTGTTTTGTTCCTTGGAACTGGCCACTGTTGGACAGCCTTTATCTTCTCAGGGTCGGTTCTCACCCCATCGGCGGAAATAACATGTCCCAAGTAGCTGACCTCCCTCTTGAACAGGGCACACTTCTTTGGGCTTAGTTTTAGGTTAGCCCCTCGTATCCTGGTAAACACTTTCTCCATGTTCCTTAGGTTTTCCTTAAAAGTGCGGCCCATTATAATGACGTCATCTAAATATACCAGACAGACGTCACCAAGAAGGCCCACCATGACTCTCTCCATGAGGCGTTCAAACGTCGCTGGAGCGTTGCACAACCCAAAAGGCATAACGTTAAATTACCACAGGCCAATGCCCGTACTGAACGCTGTCTTTTCTTTGTCTTTCTCGCTGATTTCCACTTGCCAATAGCCACTTTTCAAATCAATGGTTGAAAACCACTTCATACCACTGAGCATATCAAGCGTATCGTCTATCCTCGGCAAGGGATAACTGTCCTTCTTCGTCACATTATTCAGCATTCTGTAGTCACACAGAATCTTGTACTGCCGTCCTTCTTCTTCACCAGAACGACTGGAGAAGACCATGGGCTCGTAGAAGGCTCAATTATTCTGCTATCAGCCATGTCCTTTACCATTTCTGCTACCTCAATTTCCTTAGCCCAGGGTATACGGCGCGGTCTCTGTTTAATTGGTCTGGCATTACCTGTATCTATCTCATGCTTGACGAGACCTGTTCTTCCGCAGTCTTTTCCCGTTGCAAAGATATCTCGAAACCGTAGCAGAAATTCCCTGGCTTGCTGTAGTTCCGAAGCCGATAAATTGCTCTTAGAATTTTCCAGAAGTTGCTGGATGTGATCAGGTTCACCTTTTATTACGTCTTGTTTCACTGAAGATGTATTGATTTGCCGGAGATAATTCAATCCTTCACATCTCCCAACAACACTGTTTTTCTTTAGTTGGAACTCTTCTTTCCCAAGGTTCACAATCCTTACCTTGGATCTCCTTTTCGTCATTACTAATGTTCTCGCGGTGATGAGCTCCGGGTGCCGGCCAGTATCTTCAACCAAAACACATCTTGTTTGCCTGATTTTCTTAGGAAATTTTACTTCGACTAAGGTTTCGGTTCTTGGAGCCAGTGTAACATTCTTTAAACAATACAGGTTGCATGAGTTATTTCCTCGCAGGAAGACTTCTTGATCTGGGAACTTCAGTACTCCCCTATCGATATCTAGAATACATCGGTTATTCTGCAAGAAGTCGAGACCCAGTATGCAATCGTCCGTAATATTTGCAATTAAAACAGGGTGGGTATACACTTGATCACCAATTTTGAACTTGATTTCTGTATCACCGAGGACGAAGACTGACTGGCCGGTTGCTGTCTGAAGTCGGCAGGATGGAGACTTTCTTTGTCTGTCTTTGTCAACGGTAAAATTGCAAGCACTATGATTCAGCGTCCCTTCGACTATCAAACTATTTCCGTCGTGAACTTGATTGATGGTGATGGTTGGGGCCTTCAGTTGACCAGCCAGCACCCGCCCCGCGGCCCTGGCGACTTTTAGTTTAACGACTCCTCGTTAACTTGAGTTCCGGAGTCCACACTTCCCCTTTTCTTCTTGGGGCAATCGGTACGAATGTGCCCTTTTCCCCCACACCCGTAGCATGTCGGAATATAGCGGGACTTTGTCGAGGAAGAAGCCACCACTTCTCGTTGACGTGGCTGCGTTGTAGGCGAGACCACCACTTCCCGAACTCTGTGCGTACGAGAATCTTGTCGTACGGCTTCCACTTCCAAAGCGTGTGCCATCGCACTCTTTAAAGTTTGGTGGTGTCCGAGCCGCACCGTAGCCCTGACTTCAGAATCCCGTAGACCGTCGATGAATGCTTGCACCAGATTTACTTCCACCGTCTCTGGTGTCATCGACATGTACGCACGCCGAACCAGCCGTTCAACCTCGACTCCCCACTGCTGCAGGCTCTCGTTCGACCTCCGCGTTCTTTCGCGAAGTTGCGCACGGAAAACATGCTCGAAGTGCTTGTCACCGTAGCGAGTGTCCAGTCCTTCCATGAGGCGCGCCAATGTCCTGCCGTCCGGAGGTAGGTTCTCTAGGACTAGCAGAGCGTCCCCTCGTAGAGCCAAAGTTAATGCCGCAAAAGACTGTTTATCATCCCAGCGGTTTGTTTCAACCAATGTCTCAAATTGGTACTTAAATGCCGTCCAGGAAGACGTGCCATCAAAACGCGGCACATCAAATTTTGCGGCCGATGCACAGGGGGTGTGCGATGGTGAGCCAACAGCAATGGGCTCGCGTGCTTCGAGCTTGACAATTTTTTTATTGATGTCCAGCAGTCGATCTTCATGGCCATCAATTCTTGTTTCGAGGCTATCAGCTCGGGCGGAAACCTCTTTTACCTCTAAGGTGAGATTCTTTACCTTCTCACCCAACGTAACGAGGCCGTGGTCGATTTTATCGAGGATCAGGTTCTGCTTAGCCTTTTGATCGCAACGAGCGGCTTCCTGTTCGCGGCGAGCGGCTTCCTGTTCGCGGCGAGCGGCTTCCTGTTCGCGGCGAGCTTCTTCCTGGTTAGCTGCGATTAGGTCCTGAAGCTTACGCTGGTTAGCCTCTTGTTCGCGGCGGGCAGCTTCCTGGTCGCGACGGGCGGCTTCCTGGTCGCGGCGGACAGCTTCCATACTAGCTTGCATGGCGGCCAACACCGCAGCGAGGTTCAATTCTGAGGATGGTCCTGTTGGCACCTCAGCAGCTGCCGTTGCTCCCATGCCAGCCTGATCTTCCTCCTCCATACGATGACGCGCAGCATCCATCTCTGCTTGCCTCCTTGTTCGTGGTCGCTGTTCGTCGTCCTTCTGTGGTAACGGCATCCCACTTCTGACACCAGTTAAATGCCGATTTACCAATAAAGAACTTTATTGGTAAATCGGTATTTAATTACCTACGTACGTAACAGTTGGTTCGTTGCCACTCTTTATTTTGTCGGAGATATGACGTGTTGAAGTTTTACGGCGTAACAATATTTTTATCCTTCTCTTATTTCCTGCGATCTGTCTATTCCTGAAAAGCTGAATGTTATGAATTTAATAATGTGGCTACATCCAACTTTTTACCATCTACAGAATATCTTGGGGTGCTTTGGAATCAATATGACACCGTTTTTTATACACGTACAGAACAGGAAATAGTACTCCTATCAGACTTAGCGATACCAAAGGTTTCTATGAGTGCAAGTATTTTTTAATCGGATCAACAGATCTAGAGATAACCTATTCCTAATGATATCATTTTATTACTTGAATTCTGGTATTGAAAGTTTCTGCACTATTAAAGAACGCTGTCCAAAAGTGGATTTGATGTCTTCTCTACCAATTGATATTAGTCTGTCAAAAATCATCATCTCCCTAACCTTTTTCCAACTAGTTCTGATGGTGATAAACTGAATTACACAAAGTACCTTAAGCGCCTAGCTAGGTTTGAACCTGCGATCTACAACCCGTAAGTCGGAGCCGTTATTACCACTCGACCACCATTGCTCTTTCCATTTAGTTTGGGGTCAACTTCCAGTCTAACGGAATGGAACGGATGCGGCGGAATACCCGTATTTTACATGGGGCGGCTGCCCATCAGACCTCCACCACCCAGTTTCTTGGCTAGTCGATACTCCTTGATAGACTGATGGTTAGACTTTCCGGCTTCTGAATATTTGTAACACCTGTCAAAGATCTAGCCTTTTGGTATTTTACAAGATGCACTTTGGGGACTGTGCGAGGAAATTGAATGACTTGATTACGCCCTCTCATTTCTACCATCGGATAACCCCCAGGTGTACGGCGAGTATCCACCCTAACGTTGTTGAAACCTAAACGGTCCCGACTAAGCGTTTCCCCTCGTCGTTTATACCATGTACATTGAAGGATTGGAACAATTTGCCTGCTGCGATCTTTCCGTCCGAAAATAATTTGGGTGTCTCCAAGGCTAGAGTGAATAAGCTCTTAATGAACTAGTGCGCCTCACCATTAACGGTTGCATCACTGCTTACCATCAGATGGGATCGCAGTCAAACACTAGTTTAAGTATATCAATAAATAAAAAAAAACTATGAATGACAATTTCTTTGAGTGGCCTGTTGGTCTAGTGGTTAGTGGCCCTGACTCTACCCTACTCTACCCTACTCTACCCTACTCTACCCTACTCTACCCTACTCTACCCTACTCTACCCTACTCTACCCTACTCTACCCTACTCTACCCTACTCTACCCTACTCTACCCTACTCTACCCTACTCTACCCTACTCTACCCTACTCTACCCTACTCTACCCTACTCTACCCTACTCTACCCTACTCTACCCTACTCTACCCTACTCTACCCTACTCTACCCTACTCTACCCTACTCTACCCTACTCTACCCTACTCTACCCTACTCTACCCTACTCTACCCTACTCTACCCTACTCTACCCTACTCTACCCTACTCTACCCTACTCTACCCTACTCTACCCTACACTACCCTAATTTTATTTTTTTTCCATAAGAACCTTATCCTCACAATAATAATCACAACAAAAAAAAAATCGGCCAAATCGGTCAAGCCGTTTTCATGCTATGTCGTGACAACGGAAAACGGGTTTCATTTTTATATATATAGATATGTATGTATTTAGAAATATATAAGTATGTTTATCAGTCGTCTAGTGCCCATAACACAAGCTCTACTTAGCTTGGGACTAGACGGCGTTGTGTGATAGTTGTGGAATGTTACAATAGCGACCAACGGCTTTACATGCTTTGTGAAGCACGGGATGATAGTAATATCCCAGATAAACGCAAAAGTATATAGTAAACAAATGTTAGTACTTATTACAGTTTCTTTCAACACTTCGATATAAAAAAGACATGGCGATGTGAGTTGAACGACCTACCGAGTGTATTTATTATTTGGCAGCGGCTCTGTCTTGCGAAGGGCGCGAGCTTTCATTTCCGCACTGTAGCGGTACGTACTAGTTACTGTTTGTACAGCCTTCAGTATTGCCTACTGGCGACTGTTAACACTGGCAGCTATCGATTTGTTTTTAGTTTTAGTGCTGTTGAGAACAGTTTTCGGTTTTTGGCGTAATTTGTTCAAGTGATGTTGAGTGACGGTTTTTATTTACCGAGACCAAATGAAATATCTGCTGTCTATTGTACTCAAAACGTTTATAGAGATAATAAAACACGATTTTATAATTCATGCGCTGAGCCAAGTCGAAAGCAGTGGCGGCCAAGTGTTACCACTTGGCCATCGATCCCGACTTACGAGTGGCAGATCGCGGGTTCAAAACTTCAAACCCAGCAACGCGCCTTTGTGTAATTTATTTCATCACCACTGCTCTCAAATCGGTGAAGAAGGAAACATCGTGAGGTAATCGGTATGTCCTACAAACAAAAATTCGCTTACATGTGATATTCACCGACCCGCACTGGGCACACGTGGTGGAATACGGCCCATTCACCGACCCGCACTGGGCACACGTGGTGGAATACGGCCCATTCACCGACCCGCACTGGGCACACGTGGTGGAATACGGCCCATTCACCGACCCGCACTGGGCACACGTGGTGGAATACGGCCCATTCACCGACCCGCACTGGGCACACGTGGTGGAATACGGCCCATTCACCGACCCGCACTGGGCACACGTGGTGGAATACGGCCCATTCACCGACCCGCACTGGGCACACGTGGTGGAATACGGCCCATTCACCGACCCGCACTGGGCACACGTGGTGGAATACGGCCCATTCCCTCTCTTAAAAAGGAGCCCAAGAGTCCCAGCAGTGAGAACATTAAAAGGCTGATTATTTATGCTATGCTAAATAAAATATCTCCTATTATTGTACTCAAAACGTGTAGGTATTGAGATAAAACTCGATTTTATAATACATGCACTGAACCAACTACTTACGTGCAGTATTTTTTTTTGTTAATATTTTTGGCTTGGATACCAAGTCCTTTAACCTATGTCTTCATATGAATATTTACCCAGTCTTGTTCCTTACTAGACGGCAAACTACCTGATGCTCGTCGTCGTAGCTATTCCTAAAGCCCTGAGCGTCACTGATAGTGGCTGAAGTCTGTAATTTATACCTACGTAAATCGTATTTATATGGCATATAGAAAAGTCCTACAACGACTATAAAAAATAGATACCCCTCAATCCCAACTCGGATGTAATAAAATACGAAACAGTAATAACGCTATAATAACCTATAGGCCGAACAGAAGCCGCGTCGTCTCCCAAAGGGTTAAGTGAGCACTGTTAACAAATCAATTACAATAACCCTCCGCCGCTGGCGGGCGCAAAGCCGACTACTTTCCCCAACAAATAAGCTCCAAAGATTTATGCTTGCCTAGTCCTCGCGACCCGGAGTCCGGACAGATCCCGGGCACCAAAACTCCCCGGGATAAAAACCCCGCACCTTATATCAAAGCATTAAGCGCTCAGGTCAAAGTGTTAAAAAGGTGGGGATTACATAGAAAAAATATGGATAGCGTAACCCATGCTGAAAATGAAAAAAATAAGTTGAGATTTAGTAGGGTTTGAACAAGTTTATGCGTAAGTTGTAGTTATTAAAACTTCTTTTTAGATAATCGGTAATGATCTACGACCACTTATCGCATAAATATTGAAACCATGATACTTAGTTTTCGACGTTTTTATAATGAACTAGCTTTTGCTTGCAGCTTCGCCCGAGTAGGTACTTACATAAAATATAGTTTATGTTGATCAGGAATAAAACAGCTTTCTATCAATGAAAAAATTTTCGTAATCGAACCATTTCTTTCAGAGATTACCTCCTATAAACAAAAAAAAACATAAAAACATTTAAAACGAACTTTACCTCTTTATAATATTAGTATAGATATAAATCTTTTATTTTAGGGTAAGCGAGTTGTCTTATAGGTATCTTCTGCTCTGGGTGCAGCGAGAGAGAGCGTTAACTTTTACTGACTAAAACGTAAATATCCGTGTTTTTTTAGTTGCCATTTGCAATCGTACAACCCTAGCAGGTTAATTCTTAGAGAGAACAACTTCAAGTAAATTTAACGCAAAGAAAAAAAAAAAAACTTAAGAAAAAGAAAAAAAAAAGAAAAGAAAAAAAAAGAAAAGAAAAAAAAAAGAAAATGCTTAAGGCATTAAGTCCGCCTCTGTACTTTGTGTGCATAAAGCATTAAATAAATAAATAAATAAATTAAGAACTACAACAGCTTTACTCAAGAAGTGATCTTACGTACTTGAAAAACTAACCTATATTATACCTACCTAAAATAATTAATAATGATAATAAAAATATTCTGGCATTAAAAATAATGCTAATACTACATAAAAAAAAATCGTTAATTAACACTTATTAACATTATAAAGAGGTAAAGTTGGTTTTTATTATCCGTGGTTTTTATGTCTGTAGAAGGTAATCTCTGGAAGTACTGGTCCGATTGCTAAATTCCTGAGTGACGATATTTTATGTACGGCGGCGAAGCTAGTTTATTATAATTCTTGTAATGTTTATGATTTGCTTGTCCAATATTTCTACGCCAGTATAAATATTTCTTTCTTTCTTTGTTATCTTTAAATCACTACACATTTACACATAGAAATATTTCATCCCTTACCCAACTAATGTCAGAGAAGCTCCGCAACAATCAATAAATCTCCCCAATTTACGAATCCTCGAAGACAGTCCACTACAAGTAGATTAGACACGTATCTATGTATCTCTACTGTATGCAAGAACAATAAATTTTATCGAGAGCCCAGCGGTCGATTCACTTCGCTGTCAGATTAATTCTGCAGTTAAATTGTAAATGAGACTCGAATCCCGCTCAGTCCGGGACGGCCGAGATCCCGGGATGCCGGGATTTACGTCGCATCCTTGATTTATTCATCCCGTCTTGTTCTAGCCTTTCTTTTAGGACTACTCTAGCTAACGAAGGCGGCTGAGTGAATTCGTTGAGTGACAACCGATTTGCGATGGCTTGGGTTACACACGGCGGGTAGTTGGAGATTTATTTGAGATGTGTCTGACCTTTTGGGAGGGTTATTTTGAACCGGGAGTCGTAGTCTAGCTTTGTCACGCACTTACAAGTAAAAAGATGTGAGTCTCTAACTAGGATTATAGTTTATCTAAAAAGTCAAACGACTTGGGAATTTTCTACAATATTTAATCATTTAAAAAATACTTATATTCGATACTTTTTATAAGGTTCTTCTATTACTAAACAATGATCAAGAACTCTTAATCCACCTTGATTAAGTATTGAACCAGTGTTGACTACATCAGATTTCATTTTGCCTTAATAATTATCCAAGTCGTTTGACTTTTTAGACAGACTTTACCAATTTATATGAGAAGAAATTCAGTACATTTGATTTCAAAGAGTAAATAAAGGCTACGGACTTATAGATATCTTTTTTTTTAGTTTTTGCAGCACATAATAAATTATATTTTTTTTTTTGCATTATACGATTCCCAAACATTCTAACTCTAAGTTGACAGATCAGAAGTTCATTTTTAATCAATTTCAATGAAGCCATGACCTAAAATGAAATATTTTCAGTAAAGTTAACTTTCTTGGTTACGGTAATCGGTCTATTAGTGTTACAGATCATAGAGTACGTCTACATAATATTGACTACTAGCCTACGTACATATATATATAGCCTATGCTACTCAGGAATAAAGCAGCTTTCTATAGGTGAAAGATTACCTCCCACAAACAAAACAAACTTTACGACTTTATAATATCAGTGTAGAAGTGTAGACAATACTCTATTTTATTTAGCGTACGGTTGGCAGCCCTATCCTTAACGTTATTACACTAAAACGGTTCAAAGATTCAAAAATAGAATCTAACCACACAAAAGCCAGCAGACAAAGTGGCCAGTAATAAATAGTTTCCGTGCAAACAGCAATCTTTGTCCCATTCTTTGTGGCGTAATCGGACAGCGAGCAAACTAGACCGAAACTACGAGGTCTGACTGAAAACTTCATCATGTGAGCATTTATCTGAGGGCATTGTGTGCTGCAACAATGCAGTTCGCACTCCGAGGCTGTCAGGCCTTCCTGCAGATAGGCACTGCGGGGACGGTACGGCAAGGTGCGGCACGGCTGCGCCAAGATCTATGCCCTGCCAGAAACGTTCCATCACGACAACTACTTAGTACAGTCTCGTCTACAATATTTATGCTTTAAAATTTTGTTTTGTGCTCATTTGAATATGTAGCAGCTATCGTGAAAGTATTTTCATTATTTAAACTGCAGACGGAAGTTTTTCTTTCTCCATTTTTAATGAAATTTAAACTTTCTGCATGTCGGTTGAGGGAGCATTGCTCGCGAGAGTTATGGGCTCTCCGCGTGCACGAAATTGCGGGTCTTTGATGACTTTTGCTCATCGCCCATTTCGAGGACAAGAAAAACGGCCATTATGCTTTTTCCGGAAGTTGAGTTTTCGGTTGATTATAAGTGTCATAATAACATAATGCAAAAGAATGTGTGCGTTAGAATTAGCGTGTGCAGCCTTACAGGAACGCCGTCCAGAGATACGCAGTCCTAAAAGAACGCTGGCCTTACCACGAGCTCTTAACGCGATCCATTTGACGACCTAAACTGAACTCTTAAAAGGATAGCACCAACCCTCTTTCTCACTCGTACGCTTTACTTTTAACACGCCATGATAAGACCCCCTTAAGAGGGTCCTTTTCCACTCGCCTATCGTCAACATCGAAAATGGTTTAAAAGCTTGTTACTTCATCTAACGCAATCTAACGCGATGTTTGACGAAAAGGCAACTCAAAAAAAGAGAGATAACGCCTGAAAACTCTGTTAGTATTCGGTAATTCCTAGATTTACTCGAATATTTCACAAAACTTGCTCCAGGAAATAGCTGTTTTTTTTAAGCCCTTAAAACTTTTTGAAAAAAGTGGTCGTCGTTTAGAATCTTAACAAAATTTGCAAGGCTTCTATAGTTTTACTTTTTTGAATTTTTTAATTTTTAGACAAATTATGAAGTGTCAAAATAGGAGATTTTCAGAGGTCTTTACTGGATTAGTTTTACACAAATTTAGAAATTGATTTCAATAGAAGCCTAGATAATATCCACAACATACTGTGTTTCCAAAATATCTAATGAAAAATGTGTAATAACGTCATAATCGGTTATGAGCAGTTGTATGAAAAACAGTGAAAATGTGTGTCGAGATGCATCACCTTAAGGTAGAACTGCACTGCTCACATTGTGCCACACACGGCGATCTGGTTGCGTTGTTCTCCTTTCATTTTATATGAAAAGTTGGCTTACAGAGCTACGGAAATACATGTTGCGTTGATCCCAAGTAATATGGGATAAGGGCAGGAAGAAGAAGAAGATTTATAGAGCTACACTAGATCCGCGCCACGCGACGTCGTTCTTCGTGCAAATGAGGCGTGTTACACGTGTGCGTCGGATTAATGGAGTTCTAGCTTTATGCTCCGTAAGCGAGCGTGTGTGCCCGATCCTCCCGCGCCGCTCCATTGCGCACGTGAGGTCGGAACGTGGCAGATTCTGAACTAATTGGTGCTCCCCTGGTGTAATGGCTGCAAGGCATTCCGATGTCAGGATCAACGAATAAATAAGGGATATTGTCTTGAAAAGTTTTCGGAACTTATTAGTCACGCAACTTGTTAATATTTACTGCTGAAAGTGCTTATAGCTTAGATTACCTTCTGCTGTGTTGAGACCTCACATTTAGCCTGTATTTTAATGGATAGAGACAAAGAGGTAACACTGCACGTAAATGAAGACTGAATGAGTTACTTCTAGGAAAACTTGCTCCAACGTCAACGACGGAGATGTCAGCCTAACCCAGGGGCCAAACAGGGTCGAAGCCTAAGTATTGGGGACATGGCTTGTGCAAAAGAGAACCCTAGGGTCCAAAAACGAAGGCAAAAACGAAACTTGTGACTGGGTTTTATTCAGTAAAAGTCTGACACGCCCTCTCAATCCGGCCTAGTGCGGGAAAAGCGCTTACCATCAAGTGAGATATTAGTCGCGAGCTTAGCAATAATTAAAAGCTCTTCATGGCACTTCCGCTACTTGATACAGATAGTAACTAAGAAGCACAGGTCCGCTCGTGTGTGGAGTACTGCAGCCACATATGGGCTGGTGCTGCAAAGTGCCACCTAGCAGCTTTGGACTCGGTGGAAGGGCGTGCGAAGAGGCTGATTGGTGATCCAGATATGGTTAAGTCCAATCTTCAAAGCCTTGAGCACAAGCGTAGGGTAGCCAGCTTTTCGGTGTTTTACAGGATGCTTTTTGGAGAGTGCGCACAGGAATTGCATGACTTGATTCCGCCAACTCATTTCTACCACCGGACAAACCGACGTACGGCGAGTATCCACCCTTACGTTGTTGAAACCTCCACGGTCCGGAATAAGCGTTTCGCTTCGTCATTAATACCGCGTACATCGGAGGACTGGAACAATTTGCCTGCTGCGGTCTTCCCGTCCGATTACAATCTGAGCGTCTTCAAGGCTAGAGTGAATAGGCTCTTAATAAACTACTGCGCCTCACCATCAACGATTGCATCACCGCTTACCATCAGGTGGGATTGCAAACCTCCTAGTAACCAAAAAAAAATAGTAAAAGGAATGAATGCGCAGTATTTCAAAACAATATCTAATATTAATTAAAAGCCTACAAAACTAAAATGGCCTCCATCTGACATCGCAGGCTGTATGGCGACGTATCAGTTGCCAAGCGAGGAAATAACTCGGAAATTATAACTCATTGTAGTCACAAATAAC
This sequence comes from Mythimna lalbum, assembly GCA_949319445.1. Lineage (NCBI taxonomy): Eukaryota > Metazoa > Arthropoda > Insecta > Lepidoptera > Noctuidae > Mythimna > Mythimna lalbum. The sequence continues at coordinate 24,045,299 of OX439346.1, forward strand.
ATTTCTTGACTACTTTATGAAGTTTTTGAAAGAAAATGAAATTTATTTATTTGTTAGGTATACCTATTATATAGATTGTATTACATAAAAACGGAGAGCAATGGTGGCCGAGTAGTGATAGCTCGGACTTACGAGTTGTAGGTCACGGGTTCAAACCGAGTCAGGCTCATTACTTTGTATAATTTATTTCATTACCACTGCTCTCAAAACGGTGAAGGAAAACATCGTGAGGAATGGCATGTCCTAGAACCAAAAATTCGAAGACATGTAACATTCACCAACCTGCACTGGGCCCGCGTGGTAGATTACGGCCCATTCCCTCTCCTTGAGAGGAGGCCTGAGTCCCAACAGTGCAACATAAAAAAAAAGGCTGATGATGATGACGATGACATAAAAAGGTGGTAAAATATTTTAAGACTATATTCGACTTATCACTCGTGCAAATATTTTTATAATATTCGTAACAATAATATCATAACTGTCTTTATGGACTTTAAAAGAGATTGACCCCTGAGTTTGTTTCGGTGTTTCTTCTCAGGGTAGTCAGCTAGGAAACACCGGCCTCATCTTGTTTAAATTGACGAAAAAATTGACGTGTAAAAGTATTTTTTTAAAACATATTTGTAAAATAAATATTATTTATCATTTATCATTACTTCATCAGTCAAACATAATAAAATTTACAGTCAATAATATTAAAGAATTTATTGAGGTATCTTGCGAGGTTCTGTACCGCCATTGCCATTTATTGGGGTACTTTTTTAGGTAGGTAATCGTCCAATGACATCTCGCGTTCTAGGGTGGAGCGTGTCAGACTTTTACTGACTAGAACCCACTCTTAAGGTGGTGCATCACGACTCACATTTTCACTGTTTTTCATACAACCGCTCATAACTGATTATGACGTTATTACACATTTTTCATTAGATATTTTGGAAACACAGTATCTTGTGGATATTATCTAGGTTTCTAAAGAAACCAATTTCTAAATTTGTGTAAAACTAATCCAGTAAAAACCTCTGAAAATGTCCTATTTTGTATGAACTTTGATACTTCATAATTTGCCTAAAAATTAAAAAAGTCAAAAAAGTAATCCTCTAGAGACTTTGCAAATTTTATTAAGATTCTAAATGATGACAACTTTTTCCAAAAACTTTTAAGGGTTTAAAAAAACAGCTATTTCCTGGAGCAAGTTTTGTGCAATTTTCGAGTAAATCTCGGAATTACCGAATACTAACACCGAGTTTCCAGGCGTTATCTCTCTTTTTTTTGCGTTGCCTTTTCGTCAAACATCGCGTTGGATTGCATTAAATGAAGTAACAAGCTTTTAAACCATTTTCGATGTTTACGATAAGCGAGTGGAGAAGGACCCTCTTAAGTTCCTTCTTTGCCTTGCGTCCCAGGACCTCAGGATTCCCTTTCGGACGTCGCATGGAGCCGGTTGTTGGAGTGGACTCAGTCGTCCGCCTATGTCCAACAGTGGACGTCTTTCAGCTGAAAAGCTGATGATGAATTTTAAGAACAAATGACAAAAACAAAAGTCAATACTTAAACAGACCTTTACAAAACAACTTTCACACAAAGTAAAGTCTCCAAAAACATGACTAGCTACATCTGGCGAATGTTCTCTAACTTAAAACTATTTGTCTGAACAGTCCCGAACAGCCGTCAACATGTCCGGCACAAGCGAGCCTCTCAAATGAACATGTTTCGAAGCCAGCACCTGCTACAGATACACCAATTAATTAGAACAAGAGTCGTTCAGTGTCAACGTTCACTTATTCGTTCATTTAGTCTGATAAGTGAAGTACAAGAAGGTTTTTGGCGGGATTATTTCGAGTGACATTCAGTGGCTGATTTATTTATCCTTTAGTTGATTTCTGAGTGATATTGTGATGTTGGAACTGGTCTAGTTTTGTTTTTCAATTGAAGGCGCGGTCTCGGAATAAAATTGATTGAACCCACGATCAGTACCACTATTACACCGCTGCCTGGATTATTTTTATTGCCAACTAGCTGCTCCCAGCGGCTTCGCCCGCGTGATAGCAGAAAATGATCCCAAGGGAACAAAATTCTGGGATAAAAAGTATCCTATGACCTATTCCAGGACATGGTGTATCCGTGTACCAAGTTTCATCAAAATCGATTTTGCCATTTGGGCGTGAAGACGTAACAAACAAGCTAAAAAACAAACCAACTCACTTTCGCTTTTATAATATTAGAAGGATTGCATAAATATTTGAATTTAATGTCTTAATGGAATAGAAAGTAAGTGTCGCTGCACATGGGCCACGTGCCACAGCCACAAACAAAGCCACGAGAAGCTAGAAGCAGGTAAAGGACTCTGAAGCATGTGACAGCCACTAGTGGCCGGTGGTTGCTACTTTTTTTAACTCATACGCGCAGCATCATAATGGACCCTGACGAAGAAAGTTTAAATGCGCGAGCGGCGTGCAACGGCGTTTTGTATCAGCGTTTAGTTTTTTTTTTTTTTATTCGTATAAACTAGTGCTTGACTGCCATCCCACCTGATGGTAAGCAGTGATGCAATCTCTGATGGTGAGGCGCACCAGTTTATTAAAAGCCTATTCATTCTAGCCTTGAAGATACCCAAATTATAATCGGGCAGGAAGGCCACAGCAGGCAAATCGTTCCATTCCTTCGACGTACGTGGTATAAACGACGAGGCAAAACGCTTAGTCCGGACCGTAGAGGTTTCAACAACGTATGGGTGGATACTTATTGTAAGTCGGGTTGTGCGATGGTCCGTTTAGTGGCCGAGTCGGACCACAAGAAACAAACAGCGGCGAATTGTAGCGTGAGGCGGCCGCCGGCTTCAGCCGTGTGCGGTGAATTCATATAAAATGTATGAAACCGACAGGAAATACGCCGGTGGTGGCGTTTTGTGGTTGTGGCCAGTGGCCCTTGTGAGACGATCCCAAGTAAGACTGTATTCTGTATCAAAAACGAAAGACTTCCACTGTTGGGCATAGGCCTCCCCTAAGTGTCGCCACAAAGAACAATACTGTGATGATTCCCGAAACCTTCATCAGGTCCTCAGTCCACCTTGTAGGAGCCTAGGAGGCCTTCCAACGCTGTGTCTTCCAGTACGCACGCGGTCGCCACTCCAGAACCTTTCGGCCCCAACGGCCAATAGGTTTTCTAAACTTGACTAATTACAAAAATTGTGTTTTGCACGGTTTATGAAAAGAATTAGGTAATAAAGAAATGATTAAATAGATGTGTTTTTAGGTTTTAATCTGCCTGTTTATGTAGTGGTTCCAATTCTGTTTCAGTCGGTTTTTTTTTTTTTCATTTCATCGTTGTAGCGTTGTGAGTCTTCCAATATCATATTTACTCTGTGAGGGTCAATCCTCGAATAAGCCTGAGCTTAAACACACTATGAACATAGGATATGTCCTATTTATCTTCATAGGTACTAGCTATCCCTCGCGGATTCATCCGCGTCTTGAGTTTTTTTTTTTTCGGTGGGTAAAAATCAGCCAGATGACATTCTCCGCCCCTGGGCGGAGCGGGAGATAGTGTCAGACTCTTACTGATTAAAAAACCCCACCCCGTTTCTTCGTTGCCTTTCATACCGGGGCCGAGCGTCCCTTTCGGAAACAGACCCTTGGCCCCAGCAGGCTTCGACCCTGCTTGGCCCCTACGAGCTGTCGACGACTTGAGCACAGTCCGGACGAGAGCCGGACGGTCGGACGGCGAGCTACCTATTGCTCGCCGTCCGCAATCCCGCGCCCATGGTGACCGAAAATCGGAATCAGAACCGTAGCGGCATTGCCTCGCACGTGCGGCCGCCTTCTTTGCTAGCATCACTGCTTCACAGAAGGAGGCGACCGCCTGCCACTCCTCCTCGCTGCGGACCATGGCCTGTACCAAGGCACGACGTGAAAGATCGTTGCCGCCGAGCGCCCCCACGAGGACACAGCTTTAGCCGGTGTGAGAGCGGAAGCGAATTCGATTGACATTTACATAAAAGAAAAATAAAACAATTTTTTTATATGATTTATTCTAATTCTATACTCTGCTAGTGGCTTCGCCCGCTGAAACGTCAATAATTATCCCAAAGGAAATATACTTCCGGGATAAAAAGTGTCCTATGTTTTATTCCAGGACATGATGTACTCAACATCATCACACATCGGCACAGTAGTTTTTGAGTTTATACATTACAAACATACGGGATAGACTTTCGTCGATTGTGGAGTTGCGAATACTGAAGTTCTTTGGGCACATCTCCAGAAACGAGGATTGGAAAGACTTGTGGTTCACGATCGCGTTGAAGACAAGAGAGCCTGCGGTTGATTTTCGACTCGATGGATCAATTTCATCACCAGGGCTACGCAGTCGACAGCAGTACAGTGTGCGCGTAATGCCAACAACCGCCAGAAATGAAGAGACAGCGCTCGACATGCCACAGCCTTGGAGGCAAACAACGGCGGCACACCGCAGGCCTGTTCATCAACTGCCACGACCACTCTAACCTGAGTGCCCGACTAAGAAGATTACAAACATACACACAAAAATACAAATTTTTCCTCTTTATAATATTACTGTAGATTAAAAAAAAACTATAATAGTAGACACGCAATTTTTTCAACGCCTCTGGTATGATTCCTGTGTTCTGTGGCCTCCACCATGTTTTGTCACTGTATTTCTCGAAAATTATTTCAAAAAACCCTCCCCTGTGCAATGTGTTTGTGAACAAACAAAAAACTTTAATGTCCTAAAAGTTTAAATACATAAATACTTGTATGGAGCGGTAGTTGGTGGCTGTATATAAAGTTGTGCCGCGCCCGTCGACTAGCTCTTGTAGTTTCACACCTTTTTGGTGTAACTTTGCCGGGTACTGTAAACTTTGCCCGTGTCACTAAAAGATGCATGCAATGGCGAATATATTTAAATAAACAGACGAAGGGAAATGTACTCTTTCAATCATCTAATGGCTTCTCCCGTTGTAGGGTAGGGCGAGAGGGTTTGTCAGACATTTTCTGACTCAAACTACATCAGTGTCTTTTGGTTGCCCTTTGCGTTCTGCGACCACGGGATTTCTTTTCAGTAAATCCCCGCGGTAGACGTTATCGTCCCTGCGGGACGCCTACGGGTTGCTGACATTTAATTGAGAGGAGCACGTGGATTACCACACGCTGTCGACGACTTGAGCTCCTGAAGACTGCCGAACGGTCGGATGGCAAGCTACCTATTGCTCATCACCCGCAAGCCCACACCTACCGTGGCTATTGGGACGTGAGGATGTTCGTTCCCTCACGCATGCGTCCGTCTTCTTCGCTAGCATTAGATACTGCTTCGCAGTAAGGAGGCGACCGCCTGCCATTATCCCTCGCTCCGAACCATGGCTTAGAACGGGCCCCAGCGCGAGGGTCCACAGTGAAATTATGTATTGGATCAGTAGTTGTATGAATAACAAACTATTGCCTGCGGCTTCGTCCGCGTACACGTCCGCGTACATAGAATGAAAGCCTATGACACTCAGGAAGAAAGTAGCTTTCTAAAGGTGAAAAAGATTTAGCAAACAAAAAAACAAACTACCTCTTTATAATATTAGTTTTGTTATTGGTTTCATGATTTATTATTATAATCAATGTATAAGTTGTGCTCAGCAATGACTTCCTTTGACATCGTAGATCCACACCACCTACATTCCATCAAAGCAAGAGTGTAGGCATCTTCTGTGCTCACTCGTCCTTACTCGGCCCTCATTCATGCTCTCCACCAAGCGTGGTTGAGGTCAAGAGCAGGCTCAATGGGAAACAAAAATGCATCAATAAAATATAAAACCACGGCAACAACCCTGGGAATAAACGTTTAAATGAAACAGATTCAATTCTTTAAATTTCTCCTTTATCAGGTCTGCTGAAAGATATTTCTGTAGAAGTAAGCATTTTTATGCTCATATTTAACTACAATCTAACCGCAAAATTATGTTTGTTTTTTATTTTATATACTTTTCCGGGATAAATGTTGTGGTGCCCAGGATATTAAAAGGAATAATTATACCTTATTACTAAGTTTCATCGTAATTAAACCGGTAGTTTTTGCGTGATCCTGAACAAACAGACAGACAGACAAATATTTTTTGGGTTCAATGTTGGTCTAGTAACACCCCCTGCAATTTTTTTTTATATTTTCAATGTACAGAATTTTCACTTCTACAGACTTAATATAAGTATAGAAGATATACAACATTCGTTTTAGTTCATGCGAAAGCCGAAACACTTGTCGAATATTTTTAAGTAAAAAATCTGTGTATCATAACTGTATCATGAAAAATCACAAAGTTACAAAGAGCTTGCTATTTAAGCAAAAATACAAGGTCACCGTGCTATCCAGGTAACTGAAGGAATATTTTGCACTTGCACCCAGCTGTTCGCTGGTACCTAATGCCCGCTATGAGTTCAACTTGTGACTTTTTAAAATATTACGTGGTGTAAAAACTATTGGAATCAATTCACTGATTCCGAAAAAACTATATTCAGATTTCGCATAAACTAAAAATGAAAAAGAATATAACTGACACACGCTTGAAGGTACTATTCATTGAATTTTCTGAAATTTTCCAATTTATGCGCAATTTTCTTATTTATTTTAACTTCATGTTCCATAGTGGTACTTACATAGGCGGACTTAATACAAAAAGGCATTCAACCTTTGGGTTAAAAACGATACCAAATTCTTAATATTTATTTCCGTAAATACCTTCTGCAAAGAATTAGGAAACTTAAAAAAATAAACATAATAAATTAAATTGGTAAAGTCGTTTAACTTATGACGTAACCAAGGGAAAGATCCCATCCATTACTCTCTCCCCTGTGTCTAAATAAACAATGAAATAAATAAACAAACACATTTTTGAATAGTCTTAGCGAATTTTAATGTAGTCAAATGTGCAAAGAATAATAAGCCACTTAATCCTGGTTTATGAGCGTGGCGCCACAGCGGGGCTGGTAGGCCGGAGGGGCCACAAAACGGCGCAGCACGAAAACTTAACAATAAAACCAGAATAAGGTTTAACTTTCATTTAATGGCGGTGTTAACAAACAATTATTTTGACTTAAACCTTATTTAACTTCGTGTCAGTCACTCCCTCCATGGTACTATTACGCGAGGCTCAGTTATTATCTAAACACACCCGATTTTTTTCCTAAGATGGGTAATTATCCAATGACGTCTTTCGGTCTAAGTGGAGCGAGAGGAGGGGCAGACTTTTACAGACTAAAATCCACAGTTTCCTCATCAGGGCATCGGCCCTACTGGGCCCCTACGGTTTGCTGAGCGCGTGGATCACTACGCACTGTCAACGGCTATGGGGCTTGGGTCCAGTTGATTACCCAACTGGCGGACGACGAGCTACCTATTGCCCGACGTTTGTAAGCTCGCGTCTACCGTGGATGGTAGTTGGGGTCAAGTTTCCGGCGACTAGGGCTTGAGGACGTTCGTTCCCTCACGCGTGCGGTCTCCTTCGCTAGCACACTCCTATGGTACCGTAAGGGCTCAACAAGGTCGAAGCCTTCGGGGGCCATGCGTCTAAGGAGAACCCCGGGGTCCTGGAATGAAGGCAAAGAAGGAACATAGGAGTGTGTTTTAGCAGACATCCCATTCAGTTTACATCAATATTGCATACCGCTTAAGACACATTGTTTCCACGGTAGAACTAGTATTAGAAAATACTGCAAATTTTCTTAGATTTCATACAAAAATGGTTGTAAGTACAGCGATATTACAGAAAATACAATACACAAAGAAACTAATAAATACTTAATTTCGAAAAATTTATAACGTACCTACCTACCTTTAATGTAAAGTTGTTGTGGCAACGCTTGGGGGAGGCCTATGTCTAACAGTGGATGTCTTTCGGCTTATATGATGATGATGATGAATATAAAGTTTTGAACTTATGATTTCTAAATAAAAAACAGTTTAAAAAACAGTCATTTCATAAGTACACATACACACAAACATAATTAATTACTTATATATTACATAAGTATGTATTATTATACAAAGCCCAGTTTCTAAACACACCCCATGAGAAATGAGAGTCTAACTGAAGCCAGAAGTTTGTACTAACTCATTTAGATAATGTGACTTTGGCCGGCTCCTATTCTTTAGTAGATGTGGAAGGAGCTCGTGGGTTATGGCTAATTGGCTCCAGCAAAGGATGATTAATCACAACTACTGCAGGCACGCCCGAGGTGTGAGAATATTTGAAATCTCAAGCCCCTCCGTGGATATGTTGGGTAAGGGTGGAATTACATCGTATGACGGTCACTTGGGATATTATAAGTTCAAGACAATCATACTTTTGGTTCTTTGGATGTTTAGTTCGTAATATCTTTGGTCAGACACTTTATTTTGAATCTGATATTTAGATACATACGCTCATAAAATCTCCGTTGCATACGTGTTGGTTTTATATTTAAATTATTATTAATTCATGAATCCCCAAGCGACCACCGGTGGCCGCGCATCTATTGTCTTACTATTGTGTCTCTAATTGACGGTATCTGAAGGGTTAATAGATCATTTAAAATCTTATAATCACTTTTAAATGCTCCAAATATTTTCATAAATTGAAGTCGTAGGATGCGGCATCTTTCTATAGAATCATTTATAGACTTGAAACGCGAAGAAAAGCTGAGTGAACACAAGAAGAAAAATGAAGGTATTCTCGCTCGCTCTGGGTGAAGACCCAAAGCAGAATTAACTACATTGAACCGACGCACACATGGACCACGCCTGATTTATAAGTACGTAGTATGACGTCGCGTGGCTTAGATCAGTAGATAGCTCTAGAAATCTAGTTTCCATATAAAATGGATGGAGACCAACGCAATTAGATCTCTTTTTTTTTCAGGGAAATATTTTATTTAGTGAAATTTCCGTGATAAAAAATATAATAAGTCAAAGAAACGTGCAGCAGGCATGCAGCATGCAAGCAGCCATGCATCATGCAGCATATCGTCTTATTTCGTGTAAATAAAAAACTTCGCGTAAATAAAATGTTTTTCTTTCTTTCTTTCTTTCATATCATAATCGAATAACAGATGAGGGAAGAGACTTCTTCGTATGTGGCAGACGTGTGATCAGTTTAGCTCTACCTTAAGTTATTTGATGCATCTCATCCTAAAAAAAGATAAGACCCATAGAGTAGATCATAGAGGGGCCAAGTTCGCCATACTTCATTATTAAATAAAAATGGCAAATGGTAAATCTACATACCTAAAGACGAAGGTCAATATTTAAAAGGCACACAAATAGTTTCAGTAGCAATTAAACGCACATGAATCAAAAACAAACGAGGATTTAATATCGTAAAAGTACACTTGAATTGATAAAACATGCCTATCTGTCATTTTACAAAAATAGAACGCAACATTCCGTTTTGCCAACATAAGCATGTTAGTATTTTGTTGTTTTCGTTGTATAAATAAAGAATGACGGGAAAATTGTCACTTCGGAGTGTTTTAGCAAGTTGTTTTTCATGTTTGTCTTATTTACTTATCTTTAATAAAAGCGTGAATCAGACAATGATAACATATTGTTGTCAATTAGCATTGAACTTTAATTTATTCGAATATTTAGTGTATTTAGTTTAGTAGGTAGAAAAGTTCTATAGACTCATTGTAATTATATTAGATACTCATTTGTTTTCATTCATTCTATACTTATTTCCATCAGGTGAGATAATCCATGGTCAAGTGCGAGCCTGTCTACACTAAAACAATAAAGAGGTCATTTGTTTTTATGGACTATTTGTCTCAATTAAAAGTTTTTTTATTTAATTTTAATATTAGAAATCATCCTTTAAATGTAGGTAAAAATATCATCTCATGGATAAGGTAAAAAAAATAAACGCATCATTAGTATCAGTGCTTTTTTTCCTACAAATTTCACGTACAGGCAACTTCTCTGTGATGTAACAGTTTAATTTTAAGACTTTCCTCACCCAGTTTATCTCACATTCGACTTCTAATATCCTCACACCAGGGGTTCAGTAATTTACGCGCCAATTGCTCACTAGACCTCCCTTAAATCATGGCTTCCTGGTCACAAACGGACAAAATAATCCCTATGTGAACTTTCCTCAGCACCTATAAAGATGGCGGCCATAGATAAAAAAGTCTATGATCAGCGGATTTTGTGCCAAAAAAAGGAAAAACGAAAGTAGTGAAAATGTAGTTTTAGTGGCTATAAATATGTTTATGATAATAAAACGCTTATCTTGTATTGACATTTTTGTGTTTGTAGTGTTTGGCTTGACCGGCAGTTCGCTGACTGTCATTTTATTTTTATAAGTTTTTTGTTTATGTTTTTTGTTTAATATCTTGTAAATGGAGTTTTTGGTTATTCTAAACTTGACACTGGTTAAATGCACAAACCATGCAAAGCCTGGTTTCCTGGTCTCGTTTTGTTGCACTTTTGAACTATTTGAGATAGGTATGTTTTTTATTATTATTGTATCTGTTGTGTTTCGTCGTATCATCGTGTCGTATGAAGCACGCTTGCCTAGAAGTTACCTATTCACTTCCAATAGGGAATTCCACTTCTTGGCTGTACGCAAGATCTCACTAATATTATAAAGAGGTTAATCTCTGAAAGTAGTGGTCCAATTTCTAATTTTTTTTTACCGATAGAGAGCTTTATTCCTGAGTGAGTTAGGCAGGCTTTTAAGTACAGGGCGAAGCCGCGGGCAAGAGATAGTTTTTAATAAGTATGTAAACACATAAGTCAAGACTAGTGTAATTTCATGCCTAAATTACCAAAATAACCTCAACTAACACGTGTTAGCGTGACATCTACGTACTATTTCGAGTGCTCGCAATAAATCCTGCATATTCTAGATTTATGTTCAAACAGCGAGTGTTGCAGCTATTGCCCCCTCCGTCATCCTTGCTAACGGCGTGATTATCACACACGATATATTTTGACAAATGCACGTGTAACTCCAGCTTAATGTATTATTGCTAGTAATTTATGTGTCCCTGGTACTTTGAATAATTTGTAATACTGGTTTGAGGTTACCGCGTAATGGTTGCTCGTCACCTCAAATTTTCCTCTCGGTATTATTACATGCTGCAATGGACAGTGAGGTTTTTTATTGGTAGGCAATTTTCATTGATAATCGTTGTGGTCTTGTGGATGAATGGAGAGGGAGGCCAAAATATATGGGATGGATTGGATCAGAAGTTACAGATATGAAAGAAAGGGGCAGTCGTATCATAGCATGACGAGTGACAAGACAAAATCAAAGATATTAACGTTTTCCGCCGACTAGCTCTACTTTTCACCAATACTGAATATGTGCTCCTCGAGGTAAAGGTGATTTTACCTCGAGCTAGCTCGAATACCTCACTGCATTCGGGATTCTAGTATTAACTCCCTCTCTCCCCTCGAAAGATAACAATGAAATCCTTCATTGCGGTCGGGATTCAATATGACATCCGGGATATTAGGCACTGTTTTTTTTTTTTTGATGATATAAACTAGTACATGACTACGATCCCACCGGATGGTAAAGTAATACAATTGTTGGTGGTGAAGCGCACTAGTTTATGAAGAGCCTATTTTTTCACCCTAGCTTTAAAGACAGATTTTCTAATCGGAAAGGAAGACCGCACGATGTTCGCGGTATAAACAACGTGGCGAAACGCTAAATAGTCAGTACTTAGCGTTTCGCCATAAAGATGTCAACAATGTAAGGATGGACACTCGTCGTACATCGAGTTTCCCGATAGTTGAAAAATGCACGCACTGTTCAAAACCAAATACATTAATCTACTATAACAGAATTTAAATATAGAGAGCTGGCTAATTTGTCATGATTAAATCATGGCATGAGAAATGTTTACAAATGTAATTAAATCCTACCCTTGAATATGTTCTCTCTCTGTTACTCAAAGGTTTGCTGGGAGAAAACTTATTGCTGTGTTAAGCTCGCCTTTGTACGTGAACTGTCTGTATCTCCATGGGTGTTGAAGCCGATAAATTAATTCCAAAATGGCGGCTGCAAGAAAATATGTTATGTCTTTGTGTACAATAAAGAATTAAATTTATTGATCTATAAGTCGCTAAAAGACTCACAGATTTAAAAAATAAAACCCAGCCTATTTATGCCCAGTAAACTTGGTCGAACTAATAGTCTGCAGTCTGCGCTCAGCCTTATCGGAATGGGCTATTAAAATCCAAAGCCTGGCGACTTTTATGGCGCCACTGACAGCCGCAACATAATTATGTGAACAGAGAGACTATATGACCACTATTCCGAGTTAGTTAAGTCTCCTGAACTTATAATTTTTTTTCTTTTCTTCGTCCGTCCTTGCTCCTATGGTCTGGGGACGGATCTTCTTACAATGCTGCAACATGATAATCTGGGTTCTTTGTTTTGGCAACAGGCTAGTTGCCGTAAAAAACGCAATTATTCCGTCTTTTAGATTATTCAAAAATAAAGCACACGTATTTTTTATTTGTAAATTAAACCCAAAATGACAAAAATATAGCCGTGACGTCACACGTAACTGGGCTATATCTTTGTTATTTTTTGTTTAATGGAAAAAATAAAAGATACATGTCCAATATTTTTTTATAATCTAAAATACGGACTAAAAAAATGTAGTTATTTTGACTAAGTAAAAATTTTTCAATAGGCGGTAACTTTTGGCTTTGGAATAAAAATGGAAAGTTTCTCATATTTTCTGCACAAAAGCGGTTACAGTAAAATTTTCATTAGTAAAACAAATGGCCTTAAATGCTTTCCCATGCGAATAGATAAAATAGTAATGCGTCCCCTTTGGTCAGCTGCGTAGTTGGCTACGTGAACACACACACATACAGGAAGAACGCTGGTGGTCTTCGACACCAGGATGCAGGCAGGCCAACCACAACCCAATAAAGCCTTCACTAAAAAACTTATAAGATAGCAGGTCACCTCTATCTAGTCTTATGAGTTTTGTTTATGCAGTTTTCCTGATGACGGGAACCCTCACCGGACACTGCACACTGAATAAGCACCTCCACACAATAGGCATCACAGACAGTCCCCTGTGCAGAGCGTGCTTGGAGGGAGAGGAGACGATTGCGCATAATTATGCTCCTTGACGGCACGAGTGTTACTGAATTACGCACAAGAACTATAGGATCCCCGAACTCCCTTACTGAAGCCCTGAAAAAACTGAGAGGTCTAATTTGTTTGTGAGAGAGGTGGGCTGACTGGAATAAGCCGCATTTGTACAATTTTTGTGCATAAAGCTTTAAATAAATAAATAAGCCCACCTAAGGTTATGGCCGCCATGGCCCACGTACAATGGTAAGGACATAGGACTTGGCCATAGGACTAAGTGCGGAAAGCATACTCAGACATAGACATAGACGGCCTTAAATTGAGTAATCCAAAAGTCAAACTAAACTGCACAGAAAGGAGTTAATAATAAATAATTAATTTATCAAAGCGTGCCTCCAGTGTCCGGTGTAGACGGCTACCAGTCGTGGCATGTTGGCACGATTTATTTGAGTCTGCCGACGAGTGTTGGCGGCTTTCTTTGTTGGATGAAGCTTAAGCTTTACTTAGCCGCCCAAGTTGTCGGCGTCGTAAACGAGTTGCAGTCCGATAGCTTAAGTACAGTCTGAGCTACGGCTTTTGTTTTTATATGAAAAGATGGCTGCTTTGTATAATGACTGCTTTGTTCTCAGTTTAAGTAAATATCAGTCTTAATGTTCCCAAGCCCTTTTACAGGATTTAATTTTGGCACTTTGCTGGTGTATTTTATAGGTATCTATAATAATAATATTAATTGTCCAGTACTAAAAATCTCTCAGCTACGTCGCGGATAGTTAAAAAAAACATGTACTGTGTCGCGAAATAAACAAGGACGCAGCATTTGTCCGGGCTCAGATCCTGTGTACGTTTGATAACTGTTATCAGTGCGCGAGCCGAGCGAGGAGAGCCGGGGACGCACCTTCGGGTTTCAATATCTCATAGGTAAGCTATATTTATAGAATTATATACTACTTGTCTTGTCGCAAACAGAAAATACATAATATTAAAATTCATAAAAATGAAAGACTGTACTACCCAACCCGCCAATCTCAGAAAAAAAAAACTCTAGGTTCCTAAGATATGAGGCGGCCGTATTCCCGATTTCCGGCCACCGTAGGTGCAGGTTTGCGGACGGCGAGAAATGGGAAGCTCGCCGTCCGACCGTCCGGGCCGAGCCCAAATTCCGCGCGCGCCTCAAGAAGATGTCATGCAATAACCGTAGGGGCCAAGTAGGATCGAAACCTACTGGAGCCATGGGTGATACGAAAGAGACGCCCCTGGGGCCCTGGGACAGAGGCAAAGAAAGAACAGGAGTGGATTTTAATCAGTAAAAATCTAACAAGCTCTCTCGCTCCGCCCAGAGCGGGGAGAGCATCATTAGATGAATTTCCCACTTAAAAAAAGTACGTTCTCGTAAATTTCGCATCAAACTCATACTCTTCCTCCTGTGCTTATCCCATATTACTTGGGGTCGGCGCAACATTTTGCGGAAGTAGTTTACGTTTTACGTGGAAGGTGAGGAAGCCGTCCGTTCTTTCCAGCCAGGCCTCAAAGATGGAACTTACCGCAATAATAAGCTAATTACCGTAAAAATTTAATTAGTCCGTCTTTTAAATTATAAAAAAATTAGGAACACGTATTTTTTTATTTGTAAATTAAACCAAAAATGACAAAGAAATAGCTCATTAAAGTTACGTGTGACGTCGTGCTGCATTTTTTCGCACGATATGACGTCACACGTAACTTTAATGGGATATATCTTTGTTATTTATTATTTAATCGAAAAAAGAAAAAATATGAGTCCAATATTGCAGACGCACCTACACACACGCACACAACGCTCACGCACTCTCACACCATCACACATTCACTCACGGTAGTTTTATTATTTCTTGTTCTTTTATTTTTATATTTGTTTCATCCTACCAGTTCTTTTGATACCTATATTTACTGTTACGGAATGTATTAATTCGCGGGTGAGTGTCCTGGAGACCTGAAATACAGGGTTTCCCTAGTTTAGGCTCCAGTCCACCCCTATATTGAACTATATGCAAAAATGTAATAATTTGTGGTGGAAATAAACATTTATTATTGTTATTATTTATTATTATTAATATTTTTTTTAAATCTAAAATACGGATTAAATAAAATGTAGTTATTTTGACTCTGGAAACTACCCAATTATGGCGTGCCCACGAGAACGTACTGCCGACTTGTTTTAAAGACTTTGACTCATACAAGAAAATGTTTGTTAAGAAGACATCAGCTATATAACAAGCCAGCCATATACTCGTATCTGTATCCACAAATACTTGTCCAGTATATCTTGGCAGACACTATCTTGGCTATTAGGCTTCTTACCCACTAGCCCAGCGGATAGCGGCGCGTCCATCGTCCCTAACACCCGCGGTGGACGGCTGCACTAATTAACTTACGTCACACTTGCGCCGGTTCGGGTAAGTTACGGTTTTTAACTTACTGTCGTACACCTGGGTTAGTTGCGTTAAGTTCATGATTAGTGGAGGTTGTATTGCTTATTTTTATTTAGTTAATGCGAGACATTTGCAATATTAGACATTGACAATTTTATTATGTAATTTAATTTAATTTGAAGGTGTAATTAAGTATTGATTAATTTTTTTGCATAATTTAATAAATGTAATAATAATAAGAATCAATATAATATAATGAAATGTAATAATCTTATATATAAAATTTGCAAGCCCTTCCAGGGTGCATGTTAATACTGTGTCATGAAATTTTAATGCATGCTTTATGTCCAGTGTTTTACATGTTAGCAAGTAATAATAATAATTAAACCGCGTAAGGAAGACGCAGCGTTGGAAGACCTCCTACAAGGTGGACCGATGACCTGGTGAAGGTTGCAGGAAACCGATGGATGCAAGACGCACAGGAACGTTTGTTGTTGCGACGCTTGGGGAAGGCTTATGTCCAACAGTGGCACGTATATCGGCTAAAATGATGATGATGATAATTATATAAAACTTCTGCCAGTGGCTTCGCCCCATGTGAATGTGGAAAATTAAGTGTGTATTATCTCAAGGGAATGAAACTCAAGGGTTAAGGGGTAATAAGTATGCAGTATAAATCTATGTATTATCTCGATCTAAGTAGGTACGATTGCTGATTAATCAAGGTTGCTAACAAATCAGTAACAATCATACACACATACAGTTATACCGTATGTGGCACTGTTAAAAAGCTGATCAGAATCAGAATCACTTATTCGTAAACATAGTTTTTTTTTTTCGTTGGGGAAAATCATCTTATGAGAAAACCCGCTCTTGGGTGGAGCGGGAGATACTTTCAGACTCTTACTGAGTAAAAACCCCACCCCGTTCCTTCTAGCCTTTATACCGACGCTCGAGTTTCCTTTCGGATAACCCCGGCCCCAGTCGTAAACATAGGTGATAATTATTGTATAGAAGATCTTAAAAATTAGGTAGTGCGCTATGTTTTCTTTTCTTTTTAATTTTGTTTTCTTAAGAATTTGTGACATACAAATTATTAAAAAAACAAAATTATACTATTAAATTAAAATATTAATTCATCACAATATCATTATGCAAGCAAAATTTTAATATTCATAATAAATTTCATTTCATGTCAAAAAGTATAGTCTAAAAATAAAATAAGTTAAATAAAAATATTTAATAAATGTCAATATTATAAAGTTACAGAGATTGGTCATTAAGAAATTCACCTAAACTATAGTAACATTTTTCAAGTAGTAACCCATTAAGCGTTTTTTTTTTTTAACTTCTGCACTGACATACATTTTATTTCATCGGGTATTTTATTATATATTTGCGGTGCAATACCAAAGAAGCTTTTCCTCACAAGAGTAGTTTTACATTTCACAAGGCATAAATCATTAATATACTGAGCACGCATGGGTGTTTTCTTTACTGTACATAGTTTGACGAATAAATGTGGATTCATTTTTACAAATAATGCAATTTCTAGAATGTATAAGGCCGGCAGAGATAATATTTTTAACTTTTTAAAATAAGGAATGCAACTATCTGTTATTTTTAAACCACACATACATCGTACACATACACTATTAATCATTAACTCAATTAATGTGTTCATAGTAATAAACTTAAGCCCATTTGCAAATCCGCACGTTATAACGGGTCTCTACGGAACCCTACACAGCTCGTGGCTAAACACGCACTTGGTTTGGCTCGGTATTTTATATCCTATGTATTCTAGTCTAGTCCAATGTAATATCAGTAGGCCGGCCTCATCTAGATTAAACTGACGATAAAAAATGGTCGTGTTTTTTTTTATTTTTAATACCTATTTATTTATTATTAGTATTACCAACTAAACTAACCAAACCAACCAACCAACCAACTAACAACCAACCCAACTGAACTATTATGAGAACTGAACTACTGGGAATTCATAAGTTCATTTTATAATACTTTTCAAGTGCCTAGAGACAATCACAACATTAACATAAAACATTTGATTTTAAAACACATACGATTATTTAATTATCATTGTATAATATGTAAAAAAAAAAACAATAATTAAAATGATGTCAAATTATAACAATTGTTTGCAAAATAAATATTATTTACCAGTAGAGCCAAAAGTTAACCTTTCGATTCAAACGCTTGCTACTGAGGTTGCATGAGAGTGCTGGGATACGCAAACCCGGCCTCATCGTGTTATCTATTCGACCCATAGTCCGTCTCTAGCCCCATTTGTTCAGCTAAGGATAACTGCATTGATCTCTATGTGTTCCTGGTCATAAATCTGATTTATGGCTAGTTTCGATGAACCCATGTCGGGTTTGTCTGCCAGAATTCTAGTCTGGGATTGTGGGATTTTAAATGTATCTATTAACAATATTGGTGTTATTCCAATAGAGCTTTTATAGAAATGTTACAAATCTTTTTATATCGTACTAGCTTTTGCCTGCGGCTTCGCCCGCGTAAATAAAATAAAGCCCACGTGTAAGTGTTACCTAGATCGACATATAATGACTACATAATGTATGTAGATAACACAGTATACTTAGTATCCCCGGGATTTGTTCCCTTGAGATAATTTTCCACATTCACTTTGGGAAAAGCCACTGGCAGAAGATCGTAGTTTTAAATAATTACTAGCTTTTGCCCACGGCTTCGATGTGTCACTCAGGAATAAAGTAGCTTTCTATAGGTGAAAAGTTTTAGCACTTTTAGCAATCGGACTTGCAGAGATTACCTCCTACAAACAAAAAAAAACATACTTTAATTCTTTATAATATTAGTATAGAAGTATAGATAAAAAAATCAGTAAGTATCTTGAATATTAAAATAAAAAGGGGGAAAAGTATTTTTGTGTGTATGTTTGTAATGAATAAACTCAAAAACTACTGTGCCGATTTCAAAAATTCTTTCACCATTGGAAAGCTACATTCACCCTGAGTAACATAGGGTATTCATTGCCCGTGCGAAGCTGGGACGGGCCGCTAGTTAATTATAATTTTGCGTAAATAGGGATAGACAGTCTATTTTAATAAATTTTACAGCTTACGTCATCGAATATAAAATATTCATGAACACTGTGTTCCTGAATATATACTTTAACTGCACACCTAGTATTTCCTAAGAGCCCAGCTTATATTAATCCTATTGCAATAACTGACGTCACTGATTCCAGTCGTACATTCTTCCTGCTAACCTAGTACCGCACTACTATGACATAATAATTTAATTAGCGGTCTTAGTAATTGGATTAACGATTATCCTACTTGCTTAACACCACGGGTACTAGGACCTCATTATGACACAGTAGGTGAAGTTTTAAGGCGTGTTTAGATTTAGCTGGTGTGTCATAAATAAAAACCCACCCATATTATCATGCAACACTTCTTAGCTTTTTTTTGGTAGGAAATCATCCACAATTTTCATAAATTGAAGTCTATAATAAAAAGTTAGAGCAGTAATGGCTGAGTGATAACGTCCCTGACTTACGAATTGTTGGTCGCGGGTTCAAACCCACTCCCTCTCCCAGAGAGAGGAGGCCTGAGTCCCAGGAGTGCGGTGGCTGATTATGCTTTTGCTATGAAAAAAATCAAAGTATTAAACATCGCCTAAATGGGCACTTATAAAACCTCAGAAGCTACTCGTAGTGCTCAATTCAAAGCAGTCGTTTCCTATGGAGAAGAATCTGCAAGAAACTCCACAAAGGGCAAACAAATGGTGATAATAAAATGATGGTGTAAACACAGGTGATTTATCAGTCAATAAGTACAACAGTTAACAAAACAACAAAGTCCATTAACCCCCTATAAAACAACAAGAACACGTGTAAACAATCAATAACGACCCCTATAGTGTTAACTATCCGATCAGCCTCCCCCAACACCCACAAACGAGCATCGTAAGGTTTAATTAAACAAATTCAAACATCTATAAAAATACGATATACCCGTAAACGCTGCTGATAAAGCTAACGAACTCTTTAATGAGCGTTGGGGTACTCTGGCACCCCGCGCGGGGTAGCAGGGCACCCCGCGCGGGGTAGCAGGGTACCCCGCGCGCATTAACACTGGAGCACTAAGAAACAAGTGTTGTAAAAACTTGTATCGTTGTTGCATTATGTATGTGCCGGAAATGTGGCGACCAATTGTGGGGTGCTTTGATTTGGCTTCATGTGGTGATGAGTAAGGGGTTGACGAAGAATTATATAAGTAATAATAATATTCTACAACTATCACACAACGCTAGTCTAGTCCCAAGCTAAGCAGAGCTTGTGTTATGATTACTAAACAACTGATAAACATAATTATATGTTTCTAAATACACACATACATATTATAGATAAATTACATCCAGACACAAAACAAATAATCATGCTTATTACAAATACATTTGTCCTGGGTGGGAATCGAACCCACGACCTCCAGCATAGCAGTCAGGGCCACTAACCACTAGACCAACAGGCCAGTTGAATAGAAAAAGGAGGATGGTTTCTGGATTTATAGTGGTTACTGTCACCATTTTACCAAAGATATAGTTAATTAAAACGTGCCCGCTTACATTAATTAAAATAACAGAGAGTTCGAGCGAGAGAGAAAAGGGGTGGGAGGTTGAGTCAGAGTCGTGAAGCATGGAACATACCCTTGGGATGGAAAGTATTTATCCCATGGTAACACAGTCCCGGGATTCATAGTTTCTTAAGTGCTATTCCATGCCATGGTCTACCAGGGTGCCAAATTTCATTCAAATGCATTCAGTCGTTCGAGATTAGGTAATTCATGAATCCCCAAGCGACCACCGGTGGCCGCGCATCTATTGTCTTACTATTGTGTCTCTAATTGACGGTATCTGAAGGGTTAAAGAAGGAGCAAACATACACACGCACACATAGGTAGGTAACCCGATAAAAAAAAGCCCGATTTCCATTGAAAAATCCTGAGATTTTTGCTATTTGAGAATTTTTTCACACTGTGAATCTAACTCAAGCGTTGCACATCACACTCAAAGAGGTCGGGGTGGCAGCGGAACCCCCTTTGGCAAGCGAAGATTAATTTTAATTTATTTAACTTTTTATTAAACTGTATTTTATTGAAAATTCTATAAATCCTGAGATATCATGAAAATCTCATGAAATCTCAGGGTTTTTAGAATTTTAGTAAAATACAGGCGTAATTCTGAGAAGAGTCCAAAAACCCTGAATTTCTAGGACAAATCCTGAGCTGCCCCTTAACTCACCTACACAGGGCAACACCACACAACCCTACGCACACACATACAAACCTTCGACTTTATAACACTAGCGTTTTCAACTAGAAAATTGTCTCAATTGAACATATTTCCTGAGCAAAAAATATACTATATAATATACCTACTCTAGGTATACCCAGACAAAATCTAACTACCCGTGTAACAATTTTTATCCAAATCCGTTCAGCCGTTTGAGCGTGAAGAAATAACAAACATAGAAACTGACAAATTTTCGTTTTTACAATATTAGTTTGACTTTTTCGTGATTAACATAACATCATCCCTTAACGTTTATGTATATGTACCTACTACATAGTATTATAAACTTTCAGATAGTTAAAATGTGTTCTATATATCTCTATGATAAGTACTTAACATAATATTATGTATACGTAAACAAACGTCAGAAAAAAAAACTGGTAAATTTAAACTATTTTGTATCGGTGACCTTAGAATAATCTTTATAAGAGTAAATTATTTAAACCTAAACCTAAATCACTTGTAATGAAAAGAGGATAAAGAGCTGATGCCCGTGTATCGTAATGTTCGTGTGTTATCGTAATCAGTTAATTTATGAAGACTGGTGCTAAACAATGATCGTTTAAAAAAAAATTGCCCAATAATAAAAACATACACAATAATATTGTTGTTTATTAATGGCAACTAGGCCCAAAAATTGTTAGTAACTATACAATAATGTTTAACGCTAGGAAAATAACACTGAAAAGTTTCAATACCTAATATTTTCTCTCATTGCAGGAGTCTTCAAAATCAAATTCAATAAAAAGAGATTCTAGAAATCAACATATTCTATCAATTTCAACTTAAACCGTCTACTTACGAAGACAACATTTTGGTAATAGTGTGTGCGATCAGCTGACATCATCGAAAAAGTTTTCACAAACGAAATTCAATAATAGAAAATAAAGAACAGTCAAATGAAAACTTGGAAAATATTAACCCTTCGAAATAAATATATTATGCTTTTCCAACAATTATTTCATGAACTTTCTAAGCGAAAATAATTCTATTTACAGTCAAACTTACGTTTATTTAGTTTATTTTGTCCAGCTGTGAACGCAGTTTAAACACATCTCCAACACCGGTAACTATAAATCACGACTTTCAGAAAACAACAAACAACAAGACAAAAATAAGAAGAAAAAACTTACATCGGCAAAGGAAGACTTGTCACAGAGGGCACACACGCGAGCCACAGAACAACACACGAGGCCCACCATGGTGGACAACATATTTATCAGAAACAGCCATTTATCAACACACCGGGCAAAGACATTTGTTACGAAATGTCAAAACTAAAATAGAATTCACTTGTTTGTGTCCAAACAGGGCCCACGTGCGGCCCAGCGCGCGGGCCGCTCATATCTGACGCCTCACTTACCTTTACACGAAAACGAGAAAAATAACACCACTCCACACGCATATCAACATTATCTAATAACTATTTAAACATAAATTAACGTAAAATCAATGAACTCGAACGCTTTGATGTTTCATGTTACGTTTAATTCTCAAATAAGTCTTCTAAACTGGGCCAAAGCAGTTTATTTTGTAAATGACACAATTCTGTATGGTGCATGGCTTTTAATGTTTGATTTATGTTAGGACACCCTATTGGAAAAAGTTGGTTACAGCTATAATGGTTTGCTGCAGTAATGTGACAATAAAATCAATATGTGTGCGGTGTCATTAATTATGTTCTATCAGTGTTACATGAACGCACCTGGTGTAAAAGCGCGGGAAAGTCATCCGTCACTTGGCGGCGCGCACGAGCGCTATTCACTGGCAGGCTCACAAATCCACATCATTGTCAAACGAACACTCGCGTCAGTAACGACTTTTCAAAAGAAAAAAGACGTGAAGTTGTATATAATTTGTTGGAAGGTGTCGGGCGAGTGGCGCGCTCGACCAGCTCGCGAACTGTTGGCGGATGGACTGGAACCGGCGCGCTGGCTCGCGTATTTTTCTATTATATACATTGGTTCTTCTCAATCGTGTCATATCATTTTCGTGGACACTGGGCGCGCTATTTATAATTGACCCTATATTTTTATAAATATATCCGTGGGAATATTTCTGTTCACCACTGTTCTACAAACAATCGGTGCACATTTCAAAGGTTTTACGAGTTTCTATAATTTGTTCCGTCTAGTTTTTGTCTTTGATCTACAAATTGGCGAGACTTACGAGTGATATAGTTGCTGATGTATTTAAATGCTATAACGCTGATATATTTTTGTAAGATATAAATAAATATTTAGGAAGGTAGTTCCATTTGAATAAGTAGTGTAAACATCATGATATAGAGCCATTCCTAACTATGTCCTCAGCCAAGAAGTGCTTAAGCCGAAACTTTTTAAGTCGAAATGATCAATATTTTAGCTGTAAGTAGTCATTTAGAACTTTTTTCTTCATAAGTTCTTGTAGGCTACTGTATGAAATGTTCAAAGAATACATTAGGTAATGATAAAATGTTATTTATTTTGCAAATAGGTTTTATAATACACTTTTATTATTATTATTACTATGACGTGTTAAATTGTCAAGCGTGCGAGCTAAAAATAGGGATAAAGTTATATACCCTATATAGCTCCATCCCTTTAGCAGTTCAGTTTAGGTCCACAAATGGATCGCATCAAGAGCTCGTGGTATCGTTTTGCATGTTTTCTACACTTTTTGTAATAATATTCCACAACTATCACACAGCGCCATCTAGTCCCATACTAAGCAGAGCTTGTGTTATGAGTACCTACTAGACAACTGATAAACATACTTAAATATATTTCTAAACACATACATATTGCAGATAAATTACCCCCAGGCACAGAACAAATGATCGTGCTCATCAAACTAACATTTTTCCCCGGTGGGAATCGAACCCACGACCTACGGCATAGCAGTCAGGGCCACTAACCTCTAGACCGACAGGTCAGTAATAAATAAATGATATTAATTCACTAGCTTTTGTCCGCAGATTCGCCTGCGTATATAAAATATAGCCTATATCACTCAAGAGTAAAGCAGCTTTCTATCGGTGAAAAAATGTTTGCAATTGTACTTTCAGAGATTACCTCCTACAAACAAAAAAAAACAACTTTACCTCTTTATTTTATTAGTGTAGATTATACCAATGCGTGACGCACAGGACCCGTCGTTGTGGCGACGCTTGGGGGAGGCCTTTGTCCAACAGTGGACGTCGAACCTCAAGTGAACGCGCGTTCACTCTCTCATTGTCTTTATATAGTGTATTTTCTCTAATTACAGTATTCAAAAGGTTAAAGGTTCCCAATTAAAAGCTTAAAAAAGCTTGTAACTTGCTCACAAAAAGACCCAACTTTCCAGACTTAAAATATGCACCACTAATGATCCTAAACCAAAGCAAAGTGGAATATGTAAATAAGTAGGTTAAGCCAAAAAAATTCCCTAAGCAAATGTGTTTTGCGCAAAAGGCATCGCTAAGGGAAACCAACTCATAAAATTTGAGTTGAGCCATTTTGTCTGTGTGTTGATGAGTCAGGTTACACTGTGGAACGACGTTTTTCAATTTGGAGATTTGAACAGGCCGCGCCGGGGGACGTGCTATGTAGTAATTTAGAACATGCGAGCTCGGGGCTGGATTTGCTGTACGCGCTAATGTATGTGTGTACTGGATGGAGATAAGGGTGGGTATCTAATGGTTGCTGTTTGCTAGCTATGTGTAATTGTGTCTAGAATGTAATTTAAAATGTTTATATTTAAAAATAGACTAAATATTATAATACTGCCTTTAAAAACAATTAAACGGTAACTCGATCAAAGTGGAAACAGGGACTTTGTAGAACAAAACATTATTTCCGTCTTTGTCACACGAATATCATGGAGGCGAAAGTTCGTGTATTTTTGTTATTTCTTCACGCTCGAACAGCTGATCAGATTTTGTTTAAACTTGGTATATGGTTAAATCATGCCATGGAATAGCACATAGGATGAGGAGAGTTTTTATCTCGGAAATATGTTGTCTTGGGATAATTTTCTACTATACCGTAGGCATAGCCGCTGGCAACAGCTAGTATGATTATATTATTAGTTTATGAATGCACAAATAACTCCTTTCTATTATATTTCTATGCTCTGTTCATTCGTTTCAAAAGTACGCCTTAAAACTTAACATACAATACCTGAAAAAAGGGATTTGATGCTTTTTTTTCTAAAATATTCTAACCAGACAAAGCTAAACTTGTTTTAAATATATGGCATTACTAGCTGCTGCCAGCGGCTTCTCTCGTGTGAAAATAGATTTTCATTTTCCCAAAGGAATACGTTCCCGGGATAAATGCCCTATTTATTTATTTATTTATATGATCATCAAGCAACACAAAGTACATAAGCGGACTTAATACCTACTACTACTAGTTCAAGACATGGTCTACCTCTGTACCAAGTTTCATAGAAATCAATTCTGCTGTTCGAGCGTAAGAAGTAACAAACATACACACTCGAAAACTTTCATCTGTATAATTTGTAGTATGATAAGTAAGTAACGAAAAGTAGGTATAGATAGTGAGTTTTCATTGTTCCATTAAAATTGCGGGTGTTTAGACAAGTTTCCCCGATGTGCAAAATTTCAACCTTTCCGAAACAGAGATAGTTAATTTTCGAAAAAAACTGGTACAGCTTTTTGGCTTCCGACGACAGAATAAACACAGATGTCAGGGAGAACAGCGAAGCATGACCATGTTTATCTCTACTCTCTGAAGAACAGATATACATTGAATGACACGATGTCAAAAAGAAACAATTCTTTAGTTTTTTTTTTTGACATCATGTCTTTGAAATGTCATCTGCAATCTGTAATTTGGTTTGAAAAGTCAGGTCTATAATTTGTCGTTTTGTTTTTTAGTTCTACAGCGATGACGTGGTTGTACGTAGTGATAATTTTATTTATTTTTTTGTTTGCTTTAATTCATTAAACGGGTTAAACCTCAAGCGTTCGCTCTCTTTTTGTCTTTATATTGTGTCTCTTATTACGGTTTTCGAAAGACAAATTACTAACAATTTATTTAAACGAGCTTTGACAGCATGCCTGGCACAGCGGTTGAGCAGTTGGCTGCTACACAGCGTGTCGCAGGTTCGATCCTCGCACGGAACGAATATTTGTATAGGCTAGATGTTCTGGATCTGGGTGTCTTAGGTACGTGAGATTACATATTTATGAGCACATCCATGATTCAGAAATAATTTCTGGTGTGGAGAACGTTTTTTATGTTATATTTTAATTGTAAAATAATACAAATCTACGTCGATGAATATATTGTGTAGAATGTTTAACTATTAATACAGCGGCAACCGAAATGGCGCAGCAGTGGTGGAGCGTCTGCCTACTGCGTAAGGGTCGCAGGTTCAATTGCCGCATTAAGATAATATAAATTTGTTTTGAACTATTAAGATACTAGAAAACCACATCTGGTCATTCATAGATAACATTAAAAACAAATCATTTTGACGAGGAAAATAAAGCGAAATTTTTTCGTTGTAGTCGCCATTAAAAGCTGTGATTGGGGACCGTGAAGGAAATACCAGTTATGTTTTAAAATGTAAAAAATACGTAAAATGTGCTTGGGGGCTTACAAGCGACGAGCAATGGCTAGCTCACCGTCCGGTAAGGGCCGAGCCCCCCATTGGATTTATTATTAGATTAGAGAACTCCATTGCCATTTTGAAACTCCGGTACCAAGTTTTGAAGTCCGACTTTTACTCGTATCACGGACATTACACACATATTAGGCAAACTTAGTTCAAAAGCAGGAAACTTGAATGGCAAAAAAAAAATTTAAAAAGCTTCAAATCATAACAGACGTGTACAAGAACATAAGCGGCAAGTGGCGGACATACATTTGACATTTGACTGGCCTGTTGGTCTAGTGGTAGTGGTTAGTGGCCCTAACTGCTATGCCGGAGGTCGTGGGTTCGAATCCCACCCAGAACAAATGTTTATGGAATGAGCATAATCATTTTTTCTGTGTCTAGGTGTAATTTATCTATAATATGTATGTATTTAAAAATATATAAGTATGTTTATCAGTTGTTTTGTACCTATAACACAAGCTATAGACGGCGTTGTGTGATAGTTGTGGGATATATGTGGATATTATATACGCACGCACCGAGTTTACGACGCTCTATGACTGACTGATTCTACGAGTCTGTACAGCTGCACGACAAAATGGATCGCGATCACCTGTACCTTAACTTTATTCAATGTTTTAAAGTTTAGACCTACCTGTGCACGGTCGAAGCGTATCGTCATTATACGCTTGGTGTACGCCTGCGTGAAGCTTACATACAAATCTATGAAACTCTGTCGACGAAGCAGCAAAATCAACCAACTAAGAGATCATTGCCGTGTGTGTGAGGACATGGTACACTCACGTACCAAGTTTCATCGAAATCGTTCAGCCGAAAACACATACACACACACTCGCAAACTTTCCCCTTTATATGATATTAGTGAGATACGGTGATACCCAATAAATTTTGACTGGCCTGTTGGTCTAGTGATTTGTGACGCTGGCTGATATGCTAGAGGTCGTGGGTTCGATTCTCACCCTAGGATAAATGTTTGTTAGATGAGCATGATCATTTGTTATTCTGGGTGTAAAAAGCAAGAAAGGAAGAAAGAGGTTATTTTTGTAATGTATCTATAATATGTATGTATTTAAAAATACTTATAAACTTATACTTATTAACTCATAAAGATACATTCTTTATCAGTTCTCTTATATATATGTTTATCAGTTGTCTAGTACTCACAACACAAGCTCTGCTTGGGACTATACAGCGTTGTCTAATAGTTGTGGAAAATTATATTATATACTAGCTTTTGCCAGCGACTTCGCCCGCGTACATAAAATATACCATAGATAGAAATATCGGTGAAAAAAATTTTAGCAATCGGTTCAGTACGTACTTCCAGAGATTACCTCCTACAAACAAAAAAACAAACTTTACCTCTTTATTATATTAGTGTAGATTATTATATATTAGCCAGCAGGATGTTTGACATAACAGATAGAGCTGCTAAATGCACGAAATACTATTCAGATGTTATTCACGGTTTGTCGGTGGTCAGTCTGTCGTTCAGGTGTACATTTATTTCAGTTTTCAAGTACCCCGCGCCATCCAACTATTACTAAACTGTTTACTACACTGATGGCAAAACACGCATCAACTATGGCGCGTAGGAAACCAATAAAAATGCTTAGCTATGGAAATAGGATAGTTTCCAGGGTCAAAATAACTACATTTTATTTAGTCCGTATTTTAGATTATAAAAAAATATTGGACACGTATTTTTCCTTTTTTCGATTAAACAAAAAATAACGTAACTTGAATGGCTAAATACCTTGGTCGTTTTTGGTTTAATTTACAAATAAAAAAATTCGAATCCCTTATTTTTGAATAATCTAAAAGACAGACTTATTAAATTTTTTATGGCAACTGACCTATTGTACACAGAAAAACTGATGTATAGAAAAGACATTTAAAATTGAGAAAGAGCCGTTTATGTTGTTATTATCCAATGACTTTTCACTCTAAGGGCCTATGCACACCACGTTTTTTAAACGCGCCGTCGACGCGCGTTTGTAGCGATACAGACGCGATACGCACGCAAGTCAGACGCAGCCTGTAGACCTTTGCACACCTGTATAAATAAAGACGCGCGTGTGTAGCGATACAGACCCGATGCAAACGCGCGTGCGTAGCGATACAGACGCGATGCAAACGCGCGTGAGTTTCGATACAAACGCGCTGGCATTTTGCGTTTTTAAGCAGAACTGGCAATCGTGAATTCCACAATATTGGCCGGTTTTGAATTTCATTTATGAAGTTTTCTGTGTCGAAAGGCTCCATTTTTTTGTTCCAAAGACGTGCGGTTCACCAAATCGCTCGATTGCTACTAGCGTAGATTCACACTTCCCTTTCCCTCGTTGCGGGGGAAACCCCGTCCGTAGAGAAGGCGCGCGCGCTAGACGCGCCGGTGCCGCACGTTTGTATCGATACAAACGAAAACAAACTGCTCTGCAGGATAAAAACGCGCCGGCGACGCGCGTTCACAAAACGCGCGTCAACGGCGCGTTTAAAAAACGTGGTGTGCATAGGCTCTAAGATGGAGTGAGAGCGCGCGTCAGACTTTTACCCATCCTTTTTTCGAGGTGGGTAATCATCCAATGACTTCTACCGCTCTTGAGTAGCGCAGACTTTTACTGACTAAAACCCGGTCATGTTTCTTCATTGCCTTCATTCCAATATTTCCTACTGAAAGAGTAGGCTTCGACCTTTGTGTGAGTGCGCAAGCCCACGCCTACGGGGAAATACGTAAGCGTGGAACGAAGACAAAGAAAGCACAAGAGTGCATATGTCTTCGAATTTTTGGTTCTAGGACACGCCGGTTTCCTCACATTGTTATCCTTCACAGTTTTGAGAGCAGTGGTGATGAAATAAATTACACAAAGTTATGCGCCTGGCTGGGTTTGAACCCACAACCTACAACTCGTAAGTCGGAGCCCGGCCGTTACCGCTCGGCCACCAGCTTCCATAAACAAACAAAAATGGGTGAGCATCCCTCTCACTTATTTATTTCTCTTGTCATATGCGTTCCTTCCAGTGGTGTAGCTACCAAAGGGCTACGCGGGGCAGTGCCCCGGGGCCCCACGCTCTGGGGGCCCCAAAACCTGAGAAGCAAACCTCTTATTGAACTACCGAAAAATGCGTCCACCTTCGAAATCTGAAAAAAATCTGTTTTACCACACAACTCGTTTTAGTTAGTAAAACTCCGACACTCCCTCAAGCACATACTCTAAACAGAAGAGGTTATATAATGATTTTCTGGTGAAAGAAACTTTATTCACTCAAAAAGAATAATAACATATAAACTTCTATGAGAAAAATAAAAATAAATTAAGGGTTACGTTAATTTTTCCAGGCCAAAAGGGGACCCAGTTTTTTTGGCCCCATTTCTGGTCGCCTTCCTACGCCACTGGTTCCTTCAATCAGTGGTTGAGTTGAAAGTTCACGTTCGTGAGCGGGCGCCATCGATTGAGACTGCTCATATCTTAATTACGAGTACATCTAGTTCGAATCGTTATATTTTTTTTTTCATGTTTTTATCTTTTTTGATAAAAACATCAAAATGATATAACTAAGGATTGTTCGAAAAAAATATTTATTTATTTATGTAATATACTTACACCAAGATAATAAATGACATTTGAGTCTTATAATATTTAAAAACATGCAATTGGCGACCTTATCGCAGGCAACCTGGTATGGAAACAGAAATATCGATCCTGAAACTCAAAAGCTGGGTTTTATTCAGTTAAAGTCTGGCATTCCCTCTCACTATTTTAGTACCTTAAAAAAAAATACAATATTTAATTATGAATGAATCACCAAAGGATACGGAACACCACTAAATTAGGGTCGGGGCAAACCGACGTTAGTGTCACGTGTCGTGGGGCACAAAGTACTAGGGCCGCAGCAAACAACAAGAGTGCACTGTACCAATACTCAACATATACGCATACGAGTACCTACCTACATCATGAAACATTCGATAGATTTAGACAATGCAGTACTTTTATAATAATTGTTTTTGAGTTTTTATTGTTTCCCAAAATTCAATACCTAATTAATTTTTATATTGAACAGTATTTTATTAAAACATTTTAAAATTAATTCTTATAATTTCTGCAAACTCGTACTGCCCAATTTATTTGCTTCCTAGTAACACCAATAGATGGCATTCAAAGTACAAAAAACTTGTAAACATCATGATAAATAATAGTAAAGATATTTATTTATTATAATAACGATATGATTCAAATACAAAGTAGTTATATTACTATGTGATTTATTTAAATCGAAGAAAGTCATGCAAATCAAATCCCTTTTAAAATAATAACTTAGAGAACTTCATTTCTAGTAAAAGACTGAAAACAATATCAATAAACAGATAAAAATATAAACTCAAATTAAAAACTCTGTAAACAAGTAATAACGCCATCTATCAAATTCCCTCCGAACTAACCGTGGGAAAAGTAAGTCGGGTGAGACATCGTGCTAAAGAACAACTAGTACCAGGGCACTATAAATCACAAGAAACTTTCACTGCCCATAAATCAATATCCGCAATAAACAGGCAAACTTATCTGACATGCGTGGAGAAATTGGGAACTAAAATGGAATGTACTGAATTTGACAGACGTTTGACAGGAATACGTTGCACGTGGCGCCACCATAATTTGAAAAAGGAAGTTTGTCGGTGACTACTATGCGTGTATAGCTTTTGATGGGACATGCATGTGAATGGAAATGCACACATGCATGCTTGCGTTGATTGAGAGTAATTGTCAATGAACGTGTTCATTACGTCCATGTCGACCCGCTCTCTCTTTTATCAGAGATGTGTGTGTTAGAATATATTAATGCTATTTATTGAAGTGGTGGTTCAACAAGACACGGTCGCGTTTCGAACCCAACTTAATCGAAATTTGTAGTTTTGTAGTATTTGTTCATCAAGAATTATGTGTGTAGTTTTTATTTGATCAAAATGAAAATAGTCCCTTTGTAGTTATTTTTTTACTGACACTAAATTATTTGAAAATAATAGTGTAGTAATAAATAATTACCAAAATACTTATACGTTACTCGCATACAAAAAATCAAAGATCTAAATGTTGAGTTCAGCGCCATCTAGCGGGGACATGGCTACACTCGGCCCGTAACTTTCATCGGCTGTAAGTACCCAAATAGCACAAGAAGCTGTATGAGCTGAAGAAACGTTATACCCACTGCTACGTCGTAACCCGTAGGCCATGGCTGTAGCTAGCTAATACTCGTAGACATGTAAATGAGAAGCCTACGCTTGCTACGCCATAGCGTAGTTGTCGTAGCCTGTATAATATGATAAAAAAAACTTTTTACAAAAAAAATATAACCGACTTCAATGATAAAAAACACTGAAAAGTATCAAATAACTTTAATTTTGGAAGTCGGTGTTTCTTTAATAGTTTAGTCTCTTCGTTATTTAACACCGACTTCCAAAATTAAAGTTATTTGATACTTTTCAGTGTTTTTTATCATTGAAGTCGGTTATATTTTTTTTGTAAAAAGTTTTTTTTATTTTACACTTTTTAGTTACGGTACCACCACTAAAAAGTACCCCTCAGTCAAACTTAAATACCTTATAGTCAGAGCGCATCTCATAACGGTTCTAATAATCCCAAACACGGTTAGATTACATTAATTTACCTTTCGGCTTTCATCATCAGATCAGTTCGATATATCCTCTCCCCCTCTTCTTTCAAACAGTCATTAAACTAGATGCTGATAATCCCGGCTGTAGCATCAGGCCAGATTTATGTCAACATTGCAATGAACTTAAAATTTAGTCCTGTTTAAAATGAGCCCAAACACGACTACGGTGCTGTAATTTCAAGGTTTGTACTTTTCCTGATGCTCCTGGCTTCAGCATCAGGTCTCTATGTACTTCGGTGTTCTTTATTAGCAGTACGTTTATCCACACATCGAGCCGTTTTCAATGAGCCTAAACTCGATATATCTGCTGTTTGTTGTCGAGGACTTAGGTACTCTGCAGACTATTCTGACTGCAGCATCAGGTCATGACTTGATGATCATGAGACCAAATGTGGCAAATGCCCTATCAAACATCAAAACAATTTACTAAAACAGTCCTTGCCTGTTCGAGTAACTTCTTACTGTTAAGGAGTTGTACCTTCCATCATCAGCCCAGCTACCTGAGATGGTGACGACCATACGCAAATACACAAGATACTTCATAAAATATGCGAAAATCAATAAGTGAGCCTATAAAATTTGAAGGTTGCCCTCGATTTCTCCAAGATCCCATCATCAGATCCTAATTTGGTGATAATGGGACCA
Source organism: Mythimna lalbum (assembly GCA_949319445.1). Lineage (NCBI taxonomy): Eukaryota > Metazoa > Arthropoda > Insecta > Lepidoptera > Noctuidae > Mythimna > Mythimna lalbum. The sequence continues at coordinate 24,078,083 of OX439346.1, forward strand.
CCTCAGAACTATCTACTTTCGAACAAAAAAAGAATTTTGAAAATCCGTCCACATTTGGGGGAGTATTCGACGAACAAACATACAAAAAAAAAAAAAAAAAAAAAAAACATACAAACAGCCGAACGTAGTACCTCCTCCTTTTTGGGAAGTCGGTAAAAATGAGACCCGGAGCCTCGGGACAAAAACAGACGAAAGATACAAAAACCAACAAATACCTACTTCTATTTATCTCAATCGATTAATATTAGCTGCACATCTTGTGTGTTTACTTTTGTGAAAGCAGAACTCAGAATGACCTACCTAATTTCTTGAGTAAACCATTCTAATTTGGCAAAAAAAAAAACAAAAATATTCGATTGACCTGACATTACTGCTATTACATATGCGGATGATAGCTATTTGATTCATACAGTGTCTTATACCTTTCCTTTTCTTGCTATAATTATATTCGTCTTGCTGTCATCCTACCATTGCTATGTAAAAATGACCATAAAGTAGTTTCTACTTGCCTAATTTATATTAAAAAAAATAATTAAAAAAAGGTGTCTCAATTCCAATTCCAAAACTTGCAATATATTTGTAGATACTTACGAGATGTAGGTCGCGGGTTCAAACCCAGCCAGGCGCATTACTTTGTGTAATTTATTTCATCACCACTACTCTCAAAATGGTGAAGGACAACTTCGTGAGGTGATCAAAAAATCGAAGATATGTGACATCCACCAACCCGCATTGGGTCCACGTGGTAGATAACATTCCCTCTCCTAAAGAAGAGGTCCGAGTCCCAGCAGTGGGAACATTATAAGGCCAACTATGCTATGCTGTTTGTTGAGGGTAAATCTTGCAAATGGGTTTTAAAACAGAACTGATTGAACTAAAATTTGGTACACCTACGTAACTTGGATGATAATGCAATAATATGGTTTCATGGAGCTGATCTGATGATTCTGATGATGAAATCGGATAGTGGTCATAGGAACTACTGGGTGTCGCAAAACAACCGCATCGAGAATGGTACGTGGTATATTATACCCAACAAACGCCTACTGCCATGTATTATTGTTGTTTACCGCCGTAATGTCTGCCCATCTATTCAATATAATCCCCATGGTCCCGTTTTACTATACCCCTGGGCGACATCCTTTTTTGTGCGCCGCGGCACTAAATTGCCGTCTGACAGTCCGTGCCGTGGAACGAACGCTCCGTTGACGTCACGTGTTTGGGGACATGCGGTACTAGGGCATCAGTAGTTGTCTGGAGCATCGCCGTATTTAGTGCTATCATATGACACAAGGTGGCTCTAGCATTCATTCATGCTAGCTTACTTTTTTTGTCTTCGCACGGTTTGTGCATACCAGCCAGTGTCAAGTCCGTCATTTTAAGTTCCATTAGAACGTGAATGATTTTCCAGTATTTGGCAACCATTGAATCAATGTTGGCAACAAATTAGTCAGCCTTTTTCGGTGAGCTTTGCTGTGGTTGGTGGAATTGTAGTGTTGACTACACTACAATTATAATTCTCAGTTCCATTTTCAATCGCGCCTGTTTCAATGATTCCAGATATTGTTCACTTGATATACAATTTAACATCACAATATATCGACTAGGAATCAATTTGCGAGTACATAATTAAAACAGTCATTAAACTTCACTCGAAAAAATCCAGCCAAATTCTCCTGCTGATTACTAATGTCACCTAATGTCCAAGCAAGAGTTAATTTTTAAATACAGTTTACCTACTGCGAGTACATACCTACAAAGATTCTTCATTTACGTAATAGGTCTATGTTAATTAATGCCTCAATAAAAAGCCCATAAGCTAAAGAAATGTAGACCTATATGTTACGAATAACTACTTCATGTACTTAATTAAATATGTGATGTGAATGACTCTGAACGGTGTAAATGATAACGCCACGTGTTTATAGAATCAAAGTACTAGGACATCAGAGATCAGAAGGTGCTAATATGGAACATATGACAGGGGTGCGTCCGCGTCCGTGTGCCCCAGTCCCAAGGTCGCGTCATTATTGAATCTATGACGTCACGCAATAGTACGCGTAATGCATGGCACGTCTAGCCCAAGGTAGATAGTTTGCATTAGTTACACTATAATTAATTATTATGGTACCTACATAGATATAAGAAAGGTATATTTCTATGTTCTGGTAGTAATTTATTGTACCTAACAGCTATTTAATAAATAAAAAAAATACTTATTTATTTTGTCGGCCAATTTTGGCTCACATCAACAATCATTTTCAATTAATAATGCAGTCCACAATTGACCGAGATATCGGTGAACATACATACAAAAAATAAACATATATTCAGCCGACCATAGAACCTCCTCCTTTTCGAAGTCGGTTAAAAAGCCAATTGTTCCTGACCATTCATGTTTCAAACTATAACGCACATGATTAATCAGAATCAAATGGATTTTCTAAAAAACGGCGACATTCGGGCCCATAATGTGTCGATAGACTACCAACCTGTATTCGTTATTTAACCAGTTGTGCACGTCTCTACCCGGCCACGTGTTTACCGACATGAGATACTAGGATAATAGGATGTGCCAGGAGCTGCTCTAAACTTTTTTGTTTTCTTGCGCTACGGCAACGTGTTGTCTGGTATTAGTTACTAGGATTTTAAACTTCTCTAATGGTTTGCTTCCTACGTAGCCTAGCTCTGTCTGCACTCGAGGGTATTGCTGAAACAATGACGTCATATCATTGTATTCACCACCTGCGTATTGTGACGCCCTAGTACAAAATGAACTGAGAAGTCGCTACTAGCTCACGGGATGACGTCATAAAGTGACGTCACAGATTATCGACCTACCCAACAGTGCAGTCTAGACTACTTAGAATACAAAAATGCCACAGTAACGACGGCTATTTACTTGTCATTTATCACTAAAAAAAAACTGGCCAAGAGCGTGTCGGGCCACGCTCAGTGTAGGGTTCCGTAGTTCCCTGTCCGTCACAGTGTCCACACGAGAATTAAAAAGTACAGCGCCATCTCTCGGGGAATTGGATTACTAATTTATACAAACTAGACGGGTTATGTACCTCTATGTTGGGTTTTCGGTGGTAATTTTAGATTGCGTGAACCGATTTTAATCATTATTTTTTTATTTGAAAGAAGATACTTTCAGGATGATAAAATATGTAAACTAAGTTAAAAAAAAAGCTTGAATATACGGTTAAATTATAAACTTAGTTCAAAAATTATTTTTTACCATTTTTCAAAAACTATTCAACCCATGAAGTGCAAAATATTTTCCTAGAAAGTCGAGAAAGATGAATATTAAAAAAAAGTTTCTTTGGGAAAGTTGTCTGTAATTATGATTACAATCACGTGTATTATTTATATTATCGGTCACTAATTACCAGTCACCTTAACCATAAAAAAACTAACAACCTTGCAGGACTGTATTACTAACATCATAAACAACAACGTTTGTTCTATGACTTTATTGTAAATGTATTGTGTTTTAATACATTTACCAAAAACAAACCGTCAAGATTTCATGGTTCTAACACATTTTCAACTCAGTATTTTGCTGTACCTACTAACGGCTCCCGCGCACTGTTCTCGTAATAATAGTAAGCAAGCTTCCAAAACATTGTCATTGCACCTAGCAAGCATCGCACCATTTCCGTGTACTTGACATTAGAATATTGATACACCATTATGTAAAGACTAGCTTCTGCCAGCGACTTCGTACGCGGATCCTGTTGCTTATTCCAGCGACAACGGGGTCGTCAAAATCAAAGATCTGAAACGTCTGATGTCGAATTCTAAGAGCCCGGGGACTGGAAAACAACGTGATGCGCGAGACGATTCGAGACGTTCCAGATCTCTTCCTTCCACTTACGCGCGTGACAGTGTGCACACACCTTAGACATGGTGCCAATGTCTCCGTGTTCGATGTAATTAATAAATGGGTTATAGGAAAACGCGCTCCTTTCTTTATTCCCAAAAAGTGTTTCCATAGCGTGATCTAACTCGACGCCAACGCCATTTAGGAAACGTTTAGAAAACGGAAACTACATATTATTTACCCAAATATTATAGTATCTTAGCCATGTGCAGCGCCCCTTAGTGAACTCCACAGCGAGTGACGTAACCTACGACCAACTTATTATTTGTGGTTGGTACAGTAATCGGGTCTAGGGATCGAACCGCAAAATTAAGTTTGTTTTTATTGTATATACTTTTCCGGGATAAAAAGTACCCAGTGTGGTGCCCAGGATATTAAAGAATAATTATACCAAGTTTTATCGTAATCGGACCAGTAGTTTTTGCGTGATGCCTGAACAAACAGACAGACAGACAAAAAAAAATTTAGTCTAATTTTTGGTGTCGGTGTCGGTCTAGTAACACACCCTGCCGTTAATTTTTTTAATATTTTCAATGTACAGAATTTTCACTTCTACAGATTTATTTAAGTAGGTACCTAAGCTACGTCTAATAGAATGAAATAACCTATTTGATACCTAGGTAGGTACTTACCTATTTAAAACTACAGCTAAATAAATTAAAAAAAAGTTTAATTTATAATTAAGCTAATACTAAGAAATATTTAAACACTACCAAAATAACTAATACCTATTTTATAAAATAAAAACCAAGGAAATCTAAAAATAAATTACTAAACGTAAGATTTGTTAAAATCAATTATTGTCTGTCAATAAGGTCGAACACTCTGAACGTCTATTCGCATCAACATCCAAATATTGCCGCCGCGAGCCGCGTCGAGCGCGGCGACCGTTACACAAAAATAATCCTTATAGCATGATTCAGTATTCACGTGCGATGGCTTATTAGCGTATTTCATGTATAATTTTGGTGTTTCTATACCGATTTCTATGATTCTTTTTTTATTGAATAGATAATAATGTTAACTTTTTTTAATTAGGGATGAGTGAGAGTGTTATAAACGTAAGAGTAGACAAAAATAAACAGAAAGCTCCGAACTGCTAAGCTATCGGGAGTTACACGTGTTATTGTGAGTCAATCATAAAAGATAGACATTCTGTTGTGGGATATTTTTTATATAATTTTAAGGAGAACATTTCCGTCATATATGATTTCTGTGTAGCTTTAGCCATTAAGGCTGCAAACGCAACGGAAGCTTAAAAAATGGAGTAATTTCTCCCGTTCCCTGAACATTTCCCTTCACTGCTCTGCTCTTGCCTGCCCAGGAGTATGAAGAATGATTGTACCAAGTTTCGTTAAAATCCATCAAGTAGTTTTTGTTTCTATAAAGAACATACAGACAGACAGACAGACAGGCAGACAAAAATTTTACTGTTTGCATTTTTGGCATCAGTATCGATCACTAATCACCCCCTGATAGTTATTTTGGAAATATATTTCATGTACAGAATTGACCTCTCTACAGATTTATTATAAGTATAGATATAGATAATTACGCCCGCACTACCGAAATTCGCTACAAGAACACGTACCTAACTAACCTAACGCAACGCAAGTGCCTGAAGGCGTCCGACCGACTAGTGAGAGTCGCCCTTAAATAATAGGTCAAGTTCATGTTCAACTACCCTCCGTTTTGTCTGATTGTACTATCGCTTGCTTTGCATGTCTAAATATTACGTTAAATTTAAATATTTTTATGTTTGTATGATAATTATTGATAATCTGATGAACTAAAATATGATACATTTTTTAAAGTCTTAGAACAAAGTTATTGTCTACGATGTTCTTAACATAGTCTTGAGAGGTTGCTAGTGTTTTACAAATAACCCTGTATAATTCGCCTGTTATCCCGAATTTATTTTTTTACTGCTAGCACACTTTTCCATCCTTCATCCACTCCTTTGTTCGCCTGAACTCGCTGTACCAGCGGTAGATGGTTGCTGGTGAAGCGTCAATGCCTCTTATAATTACCGATATATTTTTTAAAAGGATTTATATATAATATCTTAGTTACTTTCCCGCATTCCAAAAACATTATTTCGTTTAAAGGCAAGACAATTGAGTCTCTGTTGAATTCCGCAAACCAAATATTCACTACCGCAGGAGCCCATTGGTCGGAATCGAACGTTTCCTTGAGATGCTTGCGAACGACCGACAGAGGGCGACCCCCTTCTTTTCCGCTCCGCGCCATCTTTAATACGTTATGTCCACCCGCTCCGCAATAAAAATCCCATATCTGTTGAAAACCGGACAATTTTCGTGAAATAAGTGCATCTGCTGCCGTGAGACATTATAAACTTCTAGTGCAGTGTGTTTTTCACGAGTTCTGACCAGTCCACCGGTGGATGAATGCTGATATTTCGCCGGCCGGCATCACACGCAACGACGACAAACCCGTGAATAAGGTGATTTCCCGTCTCTCTGGATTCGCAAGGTACGTGGGCTCTCTTGTTGCAATAGATGTAGAGGATATTGGTTTCAGAAGGATCTTCAACAGAGATTTGATTTTTATAAATTTAAATCTACATACACCCGCATATTTTCGGGAGGTCTTAAAACCCCCACAGCTTCAGATGAGGCTATTTACACGCCTCATCAGTTGCCTTCAAGCTCCTTCATCCATAAAAGCAATTTAAAGTCGATCAAATGACTCATCAAGTTTTAGGCCACATTTAATATCATAGATGATAATCATCGCACAAAAATGTTCTCGATGCCGATCCATTTTAAATGAGACACGATAATTTGATTTGGCTCTCGAAAATATATGGAGGGAAATTCAAAATATGAACAATGGTATTTTTACTTTTAAATACTTAACCAAAGTTTTAAAAATAATTACAAGTGGAGTGCCTTATACATAAAATGTTTTTTTCGCAAAACTTTCTGAGTGGCCTGGCTTGACCTTTATTATTCACTTTTGTATAAGTTGTTATATTGTACAATAAAGAATTTAAATTCATAGATCTATAAAAAAGAGTTCGAAAGCCAGTAGTTGCAGAAAACAATGACGTGCATATTTACAACCTGCCAATTCTGGCTCCCTAGTACGAAATGAACCGAGGAATCGGTACTAGGGCACGTAGGAACTCACAGTTGGACATCATAACATGACGTCACGGAATATCGACCTGCCGACCTGTGCAGTCTAGATTTCAAGGCCTGTTCTACATAACTTCACGTCATATAATTTCATAAATATTCTGTTCCAATTTTCATACAAACATAACAACATTGGCGGACATAAAGCCAACATTAGTATAGCTTGATAAAGAAGTCACACATTAGCTGTATGGCTTCAGAAGTTTGGATCAAAGCGCTACCATGCTACGAGTGGAGTGCTACGGCGTAGCTTAAGACAAATTAATCTTTCCGAGGTTTCCGATACCTCAAACATTTAACAGTGTTATTATTGATGTAAACCCGTTATAAATAAAAAGAAGTGTCAGCGAAACATGACGTCACTGTGCAAGATGCAACCCCACAGGACAGGTGTTGTTAGCGAATCTCTACTTGATTCCTGTGGTCCTAGTACTTACACTTTCAAAACACGTCGCTTCGGATGGAGAACAGGGGAGAAACTACAAATGAAATATTAGGTAACGCGCGAACAAACAAAAAAAAAGTACAAACATTCGTTTTGAGAACCTCCTCCTTTTTTGGAAGTCGTTTAAAAATAGTAACCCCTCTCTTTTTCGACGTCTGATATGTACCTATAATAATATAAACTCCTACTACTGCTCTTCGAACTCCCGGCCGCGGCCCCATGCTGTCGATATGAGATATTAGGATACCAGAAATGACCAGAGTACGTCTGAAACTGCTATTTTTTTGTTTTCTGTGCAACGTTGCATGACGCCATGTGTTTTCTGGTAATTAATAGAAAAATAAAATAAAATTATAAAAGAAAATAAAATTACCAACGATGCTAATTCCTTCTACTAAAATTGCGTTTACTTGGTTTTCTTGATTTATTTCTTGTTGTCATGTAGTCAATTATGATCTAAATTATGTTTTTTAAATAATAAATTATCATTGTGTTCCAATGCACATTGCAACCTTTAGTAACGGCTGCGTCTCCTTCTCAACTTATTGTACAGCAGTCTGCTGTACAATAAAAATCTTACATCTTACTATTAATCAATATCCAAACAATTCTAACAGCTATTGAACTTCACTCGAAAAAGTGCCGCACAAAACTCATTATCGTTAAATTTAAATCAACAAGTCTACGACAATACGCGGAATAGAGGGTTGTTGCAGAAATGATGACGTATGTATTCACCACCACACAATTGTGGCGCCCTAGTACAAAATGAACTGAGAAGTCGCTACTAGTTCGCGGGATGACGTCATGAAGTGACGTCACAGACTATCGACCTACCCAACGGTGCAGTCTAGACTTCTTAGAATAAAAATACCACAGTAACGGATTTTTAATTGTCGTGTTTAGCATTAAAAAGGAATTATGGTGCGCGGCCAAAATTGGAACTCACGCTACATTATAAAAAATAGTCATGCACTAGTTTATACCATTAAAAATCACACAACTTATATAAACAATAAAAAGTAGGATAGCTAATAAAAATATCTTTTAACAAAAAATCTAAATCAGAACTAAATCCAGTACTTACAAGTCTCTATAACAATATCGCCTTATTTTTAATGTCATTCAATTGACAAAAGATATAGCTGATCAAAGCCAAACATATTTGAGTAAAAATCTTTAGCGGTATACTTGTATCGGCTTCAGAAGTTTGAATCAAAACGCCACACCATGCTACAAGTTACGAGTGCTACGGCGCGGCGTAGCTTATAAATATTTAGTCAAACTAATACTTCCGAGGTTTCCGAAACTTCAAAATTTTTTAAGTAAGTACTTGTAAAAAGAAGACTCGGCGAAATATGACGTCACTGTGCGAGATGCAACCACACAGGTGTCGTTAGCGAACCTCTAATTTATTCCTGTGGTCCTAGTATTTACACTTTCAAAACACGTGGCTCCGGATGGAGAACAGGGGAGAAACTACAAATGAGATATCATAGTCACCACGCACTTGAACACAACAGGTGCATCTCATTCCAGAATAAAAACAAAATTTTCCAAGAATGATACGCTACTCGGCGGCAGAATTTATTGTTATTCGTCAATTCCTTAACGTTTTCATTGCTTTATTTATGAAACTTACGACATATAAACAAAATTTTTTTTGGCTTGATCCTTGCCAGACTGCTGGACTGTGGACCGTGGCGACCTAGCCATTGCTCGTCGTCCGTATCCCCGCGACTACAGCGGCCGGGAATCACCTTGCGACTCCAGATGCCTGAGGCGTCTCCTGTGGCTAAACCGAACACCTACACAACTTACAAGCACCTAACTTTCATACCTAGGTACTTCATGTTTCGGTTGAAGACGTACTCGACGCTCTATTTGAAACTTTGTTTTTCTTTTCGTATAAGCCCTTTGTGCGCTGCAGTGCTCGTCCTTAACAAGATATAATGATGCCTGAGCAGTAATCAAAATAATCGAAAAATATAAATAAAATCGTGTACCGGAAAACACAGCGTTGGAAGGTCTCCTACAAGGTGGAGCGATGACCTGGTGAAGGTTGCGAGAATCCGATGGATGCGGGACGCAAAGGATTGTTCATCGTGGCGACACTTGGGGGAGGCCTGTGTTTGGAAATGGACATGGACAGTAGTCGTCTATCGGCTGAAATGACGATGATGTTGATGACGATAAATAAAATAACAATATGAACTTCAAATCAACCCTCACAACGGGCGGGCGGTCTTACCCTTGTTCACTTGCCACGTGTTTTTATACCCGAAATACTAGGACAGTAGATGCGACATAGAGGTCAGCTTTGCAACATCAATAAATTAATTATTATAATAAAGTACATAATAAATAGAAAACACAATGTGAGAGATGTTGGATCATTGCATCGATTCAGTTTATTTTTCTTGTATTTTTTATTATCTTGGTATTTTTAAAAGTTCCGAAAGGCAAAAAGGAACTTCCCTTATAGCCATCCGTTCTCCATTCTTGAAGCTGTAAAAAAATTAAAAGTTTATTTTTGTCAAAAGAAAATATGCATTAAAAAACAAAGCCTAGGCAGCGAGTGGTATATACGGCGCTTTAAACGGCGAAAATAATTTTAACATTGATGAAATAGTAATATTGCGTTTTTTTCACTTGTGGTATTTTAATATAACTTTAAGAATTTTATCGCTTTCTATTTGATATCACACTGACAGCAACCTTTTTTATAAAATAAAATAACAGTATGAACTTAAAATTAACCCTCACAACATCATCATCTTCCTGCCCTTATCCCGAATTATTTGGGGTCGGCGCAACACGTTTTTTTCTTCCATTCTGTCCTGTCGCTCGTCACGCTATCACTAACTCCCTTAAAATTAACCCTCACAACAAGTACAAAAAAAACCTTTATTTATACTTACACCGCGTCTCTCATAAGTAGGTTATCCGCTTTTGTTTTTTTTTTTTTTATAATATTATATATATAAAATATTAAAAAAAATCAGCGCAGCAGTAGATTAAGTGCTAGGCGCTACTACATACCTACTTACATCATAGACTGTTAAAATAGTAACCCTTTTCTACATAACTTTAGATACATAACCAGAATACGTCTGAAACTACAATTTTTTCTTTGTTTTCTATGCTACGTTCCATGAGGCCGTGTGTTTTCTGGTAGGTACTTACCTAATTTAATTGATACCAGAACAACAACAAACGTTACTAAGGCATTAGTAACGTTTCACAAATTCTTTAGTGGAAGCATTTTTAATTGCGTTTACTTGATACAGTATTTCTTGATGCCAAGTACATGATTTTTTAATATTAACCCTTCAGATACCGTCAATTAGAGACACAATAGTAAGACAATAGATGCGCGGCCACCGGGTGTCGCTTGGGGATTCATGAATTAAATCAGCATCGCGTGCCAATGCACATTACGCCCTTTAGTAAGGACTCCGTCCCCTTCTCAACTACTGTACCAACTACAATAAACATCTTACATCTTACTATTAATCGATTTACAAACATCGATTTTCAAACTTCATTCGAAAAAGTCCCGCCCAAAACCCCTTATCGTTAATTTAAATCAACAAGTCTACGAAAATACGCGGATTAGAGGGTTGTTGCAGAAATGATGACGTATGTATTCACCACCACACAATTGTGGCGCCCTAGTACAAAATGAACTGAGAAGCGCGAGATGACGTCATGAAGTGACGTCACCGACTATCGACCGACCCAACAGTGCAGTCTAGTCTAGACTTCTTGGGCACGGGCTGTACGTTAGCTTGCTTCCATGCAGTCGGCAGTTTTCCAGTCTCAAATGAAAGCCTAAATAGCGGAGACAGTTCAGGCGCACACGTTTTCAAAACAATTGCCGGTATCCCGTCTGGACCGCTAGCCTTGTTTACGTCAAGGTTACGCAGCAACCTACAGCCGTCCTTCTGATGGATGCGAATATCCGACATACTCGTATCGCACCCATCAGGATGAGCAGGGGGCCGCGCGTTACCAGGATCTAGACGCGAAGATTGCGCGAAGAGCGAGGCAAACAAATTTGATTTCTCCTCAGCGGTACGTGCCAGCGACCCATCGGTTTTCAGCAGTGAGGGACGGCAGAAGTTCGATTCAACCGACTTAGCCAGAGACGAAAACGCCTACTACCCGTAGGGTATGAAGCTAGTTTGTTCCCGATGCGGCTAATGTGGTCGAACTGAGACCCCCGCATCACTTTCTTGCAAGACTTATTAATTCCAAAAGACCTGCTAGTAAAAAATATGCTTGAGTAAGACAGATGTAATTAATATGTTTTATCAAAGAATTTAAATTTGTAGATCTATATAAAAGAGTTCGTAAGCTGGTGGTTAGAACGTTGCAGAAAACAATGACGTGTATCACAATACAACCTGCGAATTCTGGTGCCGGTGTGAGAAGTCGGTACTAGGGCACGTAGGAACTCGCAGTTGGACATCATAAAATGACGTCACACAATATCGACCTGCCGACTTGTGCAGTCTAGACTCCAAGGCCCGTTCCCCCACCTACGATTAAGTTTCTTTAACTTACACGTCATATATTTTCATCTGCTCCAATTTTCTGACATCTAATATAATATAATAATAATAATAATAATCCTTTATTGTCAGGCAACTAAGGCCCATAGATAAAATACACAAATAATCTTACAAAATAATAAACTAATACATAAAAAAGATACTATAACTAATTATTATTAAACTATAAACTATTGCACACGAAGTGACGGCGTCGTGTTCCGCTGCGAGGTCGGTATCCTTCCACGAAATCGTCGATACCCGCACCACAAACGACTTGAAATTCGTATTATGACGCGGCTCCAACTGCTCAACTCTCAAAGTCCAGTTCGTCTTGATTCGTACATACTCCACGATCTCCTCAACCTTCGTGGTGTGATGTAGCCTCGAAACGTACAGCAGCGTCGTGGGTATTGCTGGACGCACTAAAACGCGCGAATATACTGTATTGTACATCTTTGTAACATCTGACAAACCGACTTACTTTGTTGACACCTCTACGGTTGGACTAAGCGTTTCGCCTCGTTGTTTATACCGCGTACATTGAAGGCCAGGAACAATTCCGGTTTGATTATAATTTAGGTGTCTAGAAGACACCTAAATTAAAGGCTATAGTAAATATAGGTGCTAATTAAACTAGTGCGCTTCCTTTAAAGACACAATTTTTAATAAACAATAATAAAAAGTAGGACAGCTGATGAAAAGGTCAAAATCGGAACTAAATCCAATATAAGGAGTTAGTTACCATATTAATTTCCTTGATTAAAAATAGCACGTGTTTATTTATCCATTTATTTAATTCTTTATGCAAACAAAAGTACAGAGTTGAACATAATGCCAACATCTGTATAGCTTGATAAAGAAGTCACACATATGACATATCTGAGTTAAAATCTTTAGCTGTATGGTTTCAGAAATTTGGGTCAAAGCGCTACACCATGCTACGAGTTACGAGTGCTACGGCGTAGCTTAGTCAAAGTAATCTTTCCGAGGTGTCCGATACTTCAAACATTTTTACAGTGTTATTATTGATGTACCAAAACCCGTTATAGATAAAAAGAAGAATCGGCGAAATATGACGTCACTGCAAGATGCAATCCGGCAAGTTAGGTTAGCGAACCTCTACTTGATTCCTGCGGTCCTAGTACTTACACTTTCAAAACACGTAGCTTCGGATGGAGAACAGGGAAGAAACGCAAATGAGACATGGAGGATGGAGCTGAATACCAGTAGCCCGATTCAAGTTTCAAAACCGTAACGATATCGTAGCGACTTAGTCGTTTTTGTCATTTTCGTATTCACTTCCATCAATCGAGTTGAACATCTATCTGTAGCACAACCATAGATATGGAGGCCACGGTCGTGTTTGGGGATACCAGGACAATAAACGTTGCCAATGGTACGCCTTTTGCCAAAATTGCTGAATTTATTTTATAATCGCTTTTATTGTACGTTAAATAACTTGCTTACATTTCCAAAAAAACGACATCTAAAGCAGTCATCATTGTATTTTTTGAGAGCGATACGAAAATTAAAGTAATATTGCATGTCGTTACTTTATTAGTGTTCGTTTTCTGTTCTTAATTCAATTAATTCAGTCAGTCAGATAGCCAAAAATATTGGACACGCATTTTTTTTTCTTTTTGTTTAAGTGATAAACAAACAATTAAGACAATTCTGTGCGTCGATACCGCGTGACGTCACGTTTAGAAGTGATGTGACAAGACTCCCACTCTTGAACTTTACTTTGATGCGTTTTATATAAGCAATAAAGTATTGAGTATTGTGTATAATTTCCCTGTTTTTATTAGTTTCGTATAACAAAAAGTGACCAATATAAACTTCTACTAGTTTCTTCGCACGCGTGGAAGTAGGTTTTTCGATACAAACTTTGGACCCTCATGTAATCCCCTTAGAAGAAAATTTTTAGAAATTCATCTCTTCACCCTACATCCTAAAAGAAAACCTAGGGAAAAATTTGACGCTCCTAGAGCCTGTAGGTTTGGCTATGCGTCGACATGTCGGTCAGTCAGTCAGTTTTCCTTTTATATTCATAGATTTACTGGCAGACTAAGTAAATAAAATTTTCTTTTTTTTACCTTATTTTTATATAGCTAAACCAGAGGCGACGTGGATGCGATGAGGCCACGTTTTTCGACATTGTATACTAGGACAACATGAGTCAACTGGAGTGCGCAACTATCAAATTATAGGTAGGTTGAGAGCTCAAATTGTCAAGTTCAATAGACGACCATGATTTAAAAAAAAAAACAAATTTAAAAAACAACAAACAAACAACACAAACAAAAAAACAACAACAACCCATAAAAAATATATCTTCGTTGTTCCGGTGATGCATCTCGTCCTCGACACACATTTTCACTGTTTTTCATACAACCGCTCATAACTGATTACGACGCCGCGACGTTATTACACATTTTTCAATAGATATTTTGGAAACGCAGTATCTTGTGGATATTATCTAGGCTTCTATAGAAATCAATTTCTAAATTTGTATAAAACTAATCCAGTGAAGACCTCTGAAAATCTCCTATTTTGTATGAACTTTGACACTTCATAATTTGTCTAAAAATTAAACAAGTCAAAAAATAAAACTATAGAAGCCTTGCAAATTATTTTCTATATGACGACAACTTTTTTCAAAAACTTTTAAGGGTTTAAAAAAAAACAGCTATTTCCTGGAGCAAGTTTTGTGAAATATTCGAGTAAATCTCGGAATTAGGTACCGAATACTAACAGAGTTTACAGGCGTTATTTCTCTTTTTTTGCGTTGTTTTTTGGTCAAACATCGCTTTGGATTGCGTTAGATGAAGTAACACGCTTTTAAACCATTTTCGATGTTGACGATAGGCGAGTGGAAAAGGACCCTCTTAATATTTTCGACTTCCAAAATTAAAATTATTTTGTAATTTTCAGTATTTTTTTTTTACATTGAAAACGGTTGCATCTCATAACGATTTTAATGATTCCAAACACGGTTAGATTACATTAATTTACCTTTCGGCTTCATCACAGATCAATTCGTCACATCCCCTCCCCCCTTTCTTTCAGTCAGTCATCGACTACACGTATAAACAAAGCAATTTTACTTGTTACAGTGTCAGTTCTACTGTGATCCTATGAGGAGTTCTGTTCCATTATATCTTCGAAGTTCATGATAACAATATAATATATCTAATGGAACCAACTTGGAAACATAAACCTTCCTATGAAATAAAATATTTTCAAAATCGGTCCACAACACAACAAAAAAATACATTCAGCCGAACATAGAACCTCCTCCTTTTTGAATTCGGTTAAAAAGAGTGTCGAAGTATATGGGTAGTTGCAGAAAACAATGTCATTTACCGCACTGTATTTACTACCTGCCAATTCTAGTACCCTAGTAAAATATGTACCGAGAAGTCGGTACTAGGGCACGTAGGAACTCGCTATTTCACGTCATTCATGACGTCACAGACTATCGACCTCCTAACCTATGTAGAGTGAGTCTAGACTTGTTACGTTACGAGCATCGCTAGATTTTTTTTTGTCCTTTTTAGTTTAAACTTGGAAATCATCAAAGGACTTCTCTCGCTCTAGGGTGGAGTGAGATGGCGTGTCAGACGAACAATATCTCTCCTATGGGAGCCTGAATAGATCCTCAATAACAGGAACTGGTGATTTAGTCTCTGATAGAATAGGTGAGGTGGAGCTAAGGATACCAAAATTGGAAGAACGGATGAGAACTCTTTGTCTTACAGTGAAACACAACAGGCTCATAATAAACGTTCCTCATTCCTCCGCAAGTCCTTCATTAATGTCCATATTGTAACAATTGAATTCCATAAAACTTTTCGATCCATGGTACCACTTTCATACATCCTATATTTTTCCTTCACATAACGCCACACACATATAGATCTTTCTTCATATCATTGCAGCTGCATGAATCTGCCTTGAATTCAACCCTTTTGTGGCTGTACTTGCTGATCCGTAGAGTTAACTGGTCAGACCATTAGGTATTTTATAAATCTACGCCTAACTGTCAACAACAAACCCTAAAATCAAAAGAGGAATGACTTATTTGGAATCCTGCACTACTTTGTCACCGTATAAAAAGCAACGCGCCGCCCCTCAACCCGCCCCTGTGATATTGTTAGCAAGTCTCCTATTGATTCCTGATATCCTAGTACTCAACATTTAAAAACACGTGGTCTCAGTGCGGCCCACTTGCAGAAAGCAAGATGAAGGAAGGTATTATTTTTCAATCCTGGCGTTTATATTTTTTAAACTAGGTAGGTAATCATTAAATCAGTCTCACAATAAATAGTAGGGGTCAGTGGTCTCACATAATCGAGGTGAGTGTTTTTCTTTTAGTCAAATAGGTATTAGTAACCTGTGCAGAGTGTGATGGTCTTTTGAAGAAAGAACCACATAGTTTGTGTGAACCTGTCCAGCTAGTGCAAGCATTTGTCAGTACTCGTGTTACTCATAATAAAATTAGGACCACTAAGGAGGTCAACTTAATTACAAACATACATAAACACACCTTTTTCCACAACGAAAAAAAAATCGGCCTCGCCATACAAATTGTTCAATCAAGTTTATCATTTTGTATGCTGAGGCTGATTATTTTTTTCGTTTCCTGAAAAAAAATCTTGTAGAACAGGGTTGTCCAAACCAAGGCCCGCGGGCCACATGCGGATGCGGCCCGCAGCTTGAATAAACGCGGCCCGACAAAGCTGTTTTTTTTTTTGTAATGTAACCTAACCTAACAGTTTTGTGGAGAGAATATTATAATTTAATTTTTTCGTAATCCAAAATAAATTGATGGGAGATTTTTTTAAGATCTTTGTTGAACGTTTCCCTAAACTGACAAATGTTGGTCTAAAAATGGGTTCGATGATGGGCAGTACCTATCTTTGTGAAAAAACATATTCAACAATGAAATTTATAAAATCGAAATATAGGTCTTCATTAATTAGACACATCATATCGACGTTGATGTTGACAGAATTGTAAAAGATAAATTATTGAAAAAGCAATAAAACTAATGATACTGTACTTGTATTTAGTTTTTTAAAATATTTTGCGGCCCCCTAATGTATTTAGTCATTTTTATTGGCCCTAGATTCTATCAAGTCTGGACAGCCCTGTTGTAGAAGATTGTTAAGTTTCGTCTACTGTGCAAACCCTTAAAGTTTGCCGAGGGCTGTCCCTTCCACCTTGTATAAGTGAATGACGTTTACGTCATCACCATTCAAGATGCAACCCGCAGGTACAATCCACCCTTTAGGTATTTTGAGTGCACCTCCAATTTATACCTGATGTCCTAGTACTCGTACATTTAAAACACGTCCTCAGTACCGCCACTCGCAGACAACAAACAGTGTAAAGAAAAATCAAATAACTAAAAGAGAAATAATAACACAAGAGGAGTCGTTTTTGCCCTATCAAAAAAAAAAAGTTTTAATTAAGACTTATAATTAAGGTTTCCAAGTTCAAGACAACGTATCCTTCTCATGTCAAATATTGCGGGCAGTACGCTACTTGCAAGTTATCCTTAGGTCGCGTCGGCGTCGGTCCGTACATGAGCGAAACTCCTCCGTGCCCCAGAAAGACCATAAAAGCGGTTGGCCCTGGATGTTATCAATTGACGATATAAGACTGTCGTTAGTTCGTTACGGTAGTCTAAAGCTACTCTTTGATAAGATTTGTGACAGGGTTTTTATGTCACAAATCTTATCAAAGAGTATCGTGTTACTGGGTATTGCAAATAGTGTAGGCGTTGCTCCATGTTTTGATATTCAGTCAGCTGCATTGGTTAGAATGAAATCCGACCTCAAAATACATAGAGTATAGGCAAATTACATCAATGTTTCAAAAATCACCGAACCTCCAAACTCTTTTCAAACCTACAAGCGTCGACTGAACATAAAAAAAGTGGGGCAGGACGCTCATGCCACGTTTTCTTAGACAGTGAATACTAGGACATTAGAAACCACCTGGAGTTCAAATGTGTAACAATTGAAATATCAATCAAAATACATATCAGGGGTGCGGAAGAGGCGTCTCTGATACACCACTCACAAATGTATAGAGGAGAGAGAGAGGTATTCGGTACCTAGTGTGTGTATATTATTGTGAGGCCACGTGTTCTGCAACACAGGGTACTAGGACATCATAGACCAACTGAAAGTATTAGATATTTGAATTTATCTCTTCTTCCAGCTCTACCAAGCTTTTCCAAAAAAAGATTATCTTCAAACAAATATCATTGTCTTATTTTGCTGATAGGAGGACACATCTTTTAAATTATAAAAAAAAGGAATACTACAAAAAAACAAATTTGTGAAAAAAACAATGTTTGGTGGTTGTGCGTCTGCGCGCCTCTTAGAATTTCATACATTATATTCCAGAAAACTGCACGGTAACTGTGAGACAGAAGACCAAGTAAACAAAGCCTGTCAACCAGCCTCCCCAATTACGTTGATTTCGGCTTTCAGACCAGCACAAGAATACTAACGGTACGTTATTTATACTGTTGTTTTTTTAATAGGTATTACTATATATATTATTTGCTTTTAAGTTGTGTGTGTAAAGTTTTAATAAACTTTCTTTCTTTCTCTAACTGAATGTAGTTAAATACTTACCTATATTTAACATGGAGTAAAAGTGCTATCTAATATCCCCACAGAAATCTTAATAATAAGGCAAATATTATTAAGATTTCTGTGAATGTCCTGAACTCAGTTATTATGATAACACGATACCCTTTCAAGGAGTTGTCAGCAACCGTAGAGGCCCAGCAGCTCAAGGAGTTGTCAGCAACCGTACGGCCCAGAACGGTCGAAGCCTACTGAGGCCAAGGGTCTGCTTCTGAAAGTAAGGCTCGGCGGGTCGGCCCCGGTATGAAAGAGAACGAAGGAAAGGGGCAAGTTTTTTAGTCAGAAAATGTGTCTCATGGACGGCCTTGAATACTGGGATTGTAGAAGTTACTTGGAACATCAATAAACCCTAATGCTTACGGCTGAATGAATGAATGCAAAATCAGGGTGTAAAGGGGCCGCCGGCCATCATACACACGCCCATTCACAGAACACAATTATTTGTATGGTATTGTGACCACGTGTTTCGCAGCACAAGATACTAGGGCATCAAAAACTAACAGAAGATGTTTGAATGTAGAGTAAAATATTTGGCAATACCCAAAATGTTTTGTAGCAAAATCGTTGCAACAAAAATTCACTACAGCAAAGGCTTACACTTACTTGACAGGCCTTACACCCACGGAACCGTGTTTATACCGAACGATTACGTCTACTTATTTTGCAGCTTTAGCCATCTTGGTAATCGCAAAGAAACGAAAAAGTGTCAGATAAAAAAGTTTTTACAAAAAAAATTAAACCGACTTCAAAAAGTACAAAATAACTTTAATTTCGGAAGTCGGTGTTTCTATAATAGATACCTAATCTTGTCTCTTCGTTATTTAACACCGACTTCCGAAATTAAAGTTATTTTGTACTTTTTGAAGTCGGTTTAATTTTTTTTGTAAAAACTTTTTTATTTTTCACTTTTTAGTTATGGTAGCACCACTAAAAAGTACCTACCCTTCAGCTAAACATAAATTACCTTATAGCGAGAGTGCATCTCATAACGATTCTTATAATCCCAAATACGGTTATATTACATGAATTTACCCCCTTCCCCTTTTCTTTCAGTCAGTCATCGACTACACGTATAAACAAAGCAATTTTACTTGTTACGACAATTCTGCTATGATTCTATGAGGAGTTCTGTTCCATATCTTCGAAGTTCATGATCAGATCATAACAATATTTCTATGGGACCAACTTGGAAGCATAACCTTTCAATCAAAAAAAAAAATTCCAAATCGGTCTACAATTGACCGAAATATCGGTGAACATACATAAAAAAAAAAAAAAACATACATTCAGCCGAACATAGAACCTCCTCCTTTTCGAAGTCGGTTAAAAATACAGATGTTTTAAAAAAGGTGTTTTTGTAAAACTATCATAATTTTCGATTGTGGGAATTTTCATTGTCACTCTCCTGGTAGTTAGACGACATCCCTATCGAGTTTGGGCTCGTATGACTAGTATTAATTATATATATGTATTATACCATGCTATAAAAACTTGCTATGAAAAAATATTTTCATTAAAAACTTGTACCTATATTTTTATGGAACCGTACGTACCAGCAAGGATCACGTGTTTTTAAACTTTGAATACTAGGATACCAAGAATCAAAAGGAGTGGCTCCTGTACAAAGCTGCAGGGGCAAGTCTATTATTACCAGCCAGGTCATTGAATTATAAAAACCCTTGGGTTTTTTGTATATCAATGAGCCAGGTGCAACAACCGACCTTGACACAAAAAAAAACGCACCCCTCAATTTATACTAAACACAACAATACCTTGAAACGTGGTTGACGAGTCAGGTAGTATGCTGTCCACGGAGTTAGTATATAGAAGATGCTGTCTCGTGTGACTTGCCACGTGTTTCAAGGCATTGTATACTAAGACCTCAGAAGTACCAGTAGCTTTCACGTCGAGTTTGTTGAATGAACCACTTTTTTAACGTCAAACATAAAATAAATGATAACACGGATTTTACAAGACAACCGGATCGTTCCGTGCGGCTGATATTATTTAGCAACGAGCTCCTTCATACCTAGTTAAGTTAATGTTTAATTGCTATTAGCTGCTGCTTGCGCAGTGACGGATTAACACTTAATCAAATTAAGCAATTACCTAGGGCATCGCGTCTGGGGGGGCACCAAAAAGAAGCAAAAAAAAAAATCCGTCCTTAGGGCATCACGTCACACTCTCACGTCACCAAAAACGTACTACGTCTACTTATTTTGCAGCTTTATTATATCCATCTTGGTAATCTCAAATAAAAAAAAAAGTGTCAGAAAATACAGGTAGAATTTTTGATGGTGCGAATTTTCATTGTCACTCTCCTGCGTCCGCGACGCGGCGTACGGACTTTCATCTCAATGACAAAACTTCTTTACGTTTTTTTTTATTTTTTATTAATATATTATCAGAGAAGAGTAAGTATCCTGAACAAAATGCTCACTAAGCACAAAAACTTAAATGAACCGTACTGTTTTTTATATTTCTATGGAACCGTACAAGCCAGGATCACGGGTTTTTAAACTATGAATACTAGGATACCAAGAATCAAAAGGAGTGGCTACCGCACAAAACTTCAGGGGCAAGTCTGTTTATTACCAACCAGGTGCAAACGACGACCTTGACACATAAGAACATAGAACCTCCTCCTTTTCGAAGTCGGTTAAAAAGCGTACCCCTCATTTTATACCCAACCCAATAGTACCTTTAAACGTGGCTGGCGAATCTGTGACTCGCCACGTGTTTCAAGGCATTGAATACTAACACCTCAGAAGTACCAGTAGCTTTCAGACGTGAAACTTGACGGAGTTTGTTGAATGAACTACTTTTTTTGACGAACATAACATGGTAGCACGGGTTTTAAATTTTAAAGGATAATAATTTGTCGATGGGAAAGAAGAAAAAAAATCATAACAAGGGTAGACCATATCCAATCACAAACTTAACATGTATAAATATTGCCATAATAAAGGACCGATGAACGCCTCTATCGTTTAAATCGGTTCAATAGTATAGGTACAGTATTACAATATTCCTTATGTAATACTGTGGTATAGTGTTTGTGGTGGCACCAAAGAATTTATATAACCTACGGGTTGACACTTGACACATAAAATTATGTAAGTAAGTAAATTAATACGAATATACACACATACGTACACGACTGCTTATCTTCCGTCTAACTACTCATACGCTAATCGGAAGCCGATTAAGGTCTCAGCACACATATGGGATCGGAAAGGGATCGTAACCGTAACGCCTTTCGCCTCGCTGTCAACCAGGCGTCAACCTACCGTATGCACGTAACGAAAGCGTATCAGCAGCGCCTGTACGTCAACTCGGCTACGGCTAGGCGACACCGCGCTTACGCCTCGCCGCCCCCTGGCTGACCTGGTTGGCACCAGATCAGTTTGAATCCAAACGTTAAGTGTAGCGCACGGTTATGTCTTGGTTTACAATACGTGAGTTGGCTATCATAGCCATAGCACTCGATGAAGAGGAAAAAGAAAATAGCAAGAAAAAAAGAAAAAGATATTGGGTACACAGTATGAATAAAGCAAGGAGTACTGAAGGGGAATTTCGGACTATAAAAAAACATTTGATGGATGATGAAGAGAAATTTTATATTTATTTTCATATGCCGAAATATCTCTTTTATAACATATTGCAGTCTATAGATGAATGTATAAGGAAGAAGAATACAACATTCAGAGAAACAATATCGCCCGAAGAAAAACTAGCTGTAACGTTAAGGTGAGAAATTGCATTTGTTTTTGGAATTTTTAATCTGGTCTACATAAATATTTGTACTATAATTTTAATGTTTGTATTATCTCTATTGTTCTTTTTTTTAAGTGTACAAAAAAAATACTCGGTTCCGAAACTACAAGATAGATTAATTTTTATCCTCTGTCGATAAAAAATATTTCTTTTGGAACGCAACCCTCATTTGCGATCAGGTGTGCACAGGGGATGTACGTTTTATGTCTGGTGTATGTGTGTATATATTTTGTGTGATTGCGTAAGGTATTTTAGTAAATGCAACTTTTTTGTAGTTTAGGTAAAAAAAAAATACCCATAAATCACATATTTTTTTAATTATACAAAACTATATTATTAAATCCAAAAATTATGGCAATTAAACAAAAATAGCGCCACAACAAAAATACAATCATTGTATAAATTAAAGATTGTTTGAAGTATCAAGATCGTCAGCATTTGACGCGCCATTTTCTAACCGTTGTAAAATTTTTTAACCGTTGCCGCAATGCTCTTAAAAAATGTATCTATCTCATCTTCTTTTTTGGTTTCGTTGTGATTTAATCAATATTTCATTAAAGTTTGTGACGCTGAATTTTTTTCAATATTAAGATTTTTTTTTTTGAAATTTTGGATGCAACTGAAGATGCAGAAGACTCAAGACGCGGCGAAAGTGGAGTAGTTTCCGCTTGTAAGTTTTCTGGAGACTGAATTATGTTTATTGAGTTCTGTGAATCATCATTACCCAAGAAACTGCTAACATCTGAACCGTCATCATCATCAACCGAAGAGATCGTATTTCTTTCTTTGTAATGAGGTACTAAAAAACTCATTTCATCTTCAAAGGTCCACTTTTTCGTCGTCGGGGCTGCCTGACCACTTTTAGTTTTACGCTTCTTCATAGCTCGTCGGTGAGACTCTCTAAGACTTAACCAAGTTTTCTTGCACTCAGATTCTGAAATAAAATAAATCATGGTTAACTATATCAAGCGCATGTAGTTACACATGTATGTGTGAAAGGGAGTACGTACACACACATTCACATAAACATATACACGTATTATAAAACGTATATTAAATATACATTTATTGTTGCAGGTACTTCATAACTGGATCTACATTTACTAATTTATCATCGAGCTTCCGTTTAGGAGAATCAACTATTCGTTTGATAGTAATAGATGTGTGCAATGCAATAATAAATAAATTAATGCCAATTCATATACCTCAACCAACTACAGCCACATGGCAAGGAATCGAAGAAGGATTTAAAAATAAATGGAACTTTCCGAATTGCATAGGCGCCATTGACGGCAAACATGTAAATATAATTGCACCTCCCAATAGTGGATCGTTGTTTTTTAACTATAAAAAATCATTTTCTATTGTTTTGTTAGCTATAGTTGATCCTGAATACAGATTCATAGCGGTTGATGTAGGAGCCTATGGAAAAAACAGCGATGGCGGAATCTATTCATCATCTACATTTGGAAAGGCACTTGAAAGAAACACATTCAATATTCCATGTGACAAACCATTACCAGGAACTAATCATGCAATGCCACATGTATTTGTGGGAGACGAGGCATTTCCATTGAAGACATATTTATTAAGACCATATCCTCGCTCAAATACACGGAGACTATCAGATCCTGAACGGCAATATAATTACCGCTTATCACGAGCTAGAAGGGTTGTTGAAAACGCTTTTGGAATTTTATATAAAAAATTTGCGATTTACAACAAAAATATTAAATTGCATCCAAAGTTTGTAGATAAAGTGGTATTAACAACTTGCATTTTACACAATATGATGAGGACATATAACATTGAGATGAATTTACAGGAACCGAACAGAACAGAACAGGAAATTACAGTTGAATTCGGCGAAGACCGATTGTTAAGTCAATTACCAAGTATTAGTGGTGCCCATATGGCTACCGCTTTTAATGTACGTGAAAAGTTCAAAACATATTTTCAAACTTCTACCGGACGAGTTCCATGGCAGTAGCTTTTAGCTTTAAATATTAATGTTAATTCTTAATGGATATTCCAGTAAAATTTTTCATTATAATTATATTAATCACAACTGTTTTATTTCCCATACATACCTACATACGCGAAAAACATTAAATAAATAATTAAATAGGAGTAGGTACTTACCAGATTGCTTTAAAGTAATACTTATTTGTTTCCAAGCCTCGTCCTTTTTTATAGTATTGCTGTATTTAGCATCACTTAAGTCATATAAATATGGATATTTTCTCACTTCTTCAATAAGTTTCTCCCTTTGCATCGTTATTTTGTGTTTGAATCGAACTTAAAATTTTAAATAAAACATACGCGCAACACGAATGAAATACTCCTTGCGAATGGCGGCGTCTTTAGCAGGCAAGTCGCGGGAGGGGAAAGGGGAAAGGGTGGACGAAGAGATGTGAGCTCGGGTACGGAGAGACGTAAGCGCGGGGACGGAGAAACGTAAGCGCGGGGACGGAGAAACGTAAGCGCGGGGACGATGAGCCGTAAGCGCGGGAATTCAAGTTCGGAGCCTGTTCCGAGGCGAGGCGATTACGTTATTATTCCGATTAGTGTGCGTTGCAGTAGGGAGTTTAATACAAACCATTCTGAACGGCTCGAAGCGATACGGTGACGATCCCTTTCCGATCCCATATGTGTGCTGAGACCCTTAATCAGCTCTGTTCTAGTCATATTTAATTTTTTGTAATGCTTAATTTTTTTCTTTGACTGCATTGTGCTAATATAAAATAATTCAGTTATTTATATTATTAATATATGCACATAGAATGCATTTTAATTCTAACTATGGAACAGAATAAGCAATACTTAATTATGTAGCACCTCTACTTACAAGGTTATGAAACGATATAGCGAGCGATATTGCAACTTGTAATACTGCAAAATCATAAAGTACGTTTTGACTTTAACTAATAACGAATATGAAAATGACTCGTCTAACAACTTGCACGATGATGTTGCAAGTTGCAATGACTTGCAATATGATTTGGAAATAATACTGATTCATCTGGATAAATTAGTTAATATTTTATTAATCTGGATGAAGAAGGGAACCATTTAGGTTTTATAGTCGCCAATCAAAAACAGTAACATCAGTGATGTCGACGACTTGATTGAACGATGTTAAATTTTATTTTAAAAATCAAACTCCATACAAACGATGTAAAGTGAATTTACAAAATATACAAGTGAGAACCCCGATGCGATGTTGAGGCCACGTGTTTTGGGCCGTTTATACTAAGGCAACAGAATACGGTAAGAGGTGCCGCCTAAACTAGTTTAGTGTTGCAATTTAAAGGTGACCTTACACCTTTTATAGCGAACCCTGCGTTAACGTTGCATGAAAGATATCAAAATAATTACCTACTTATGTAAAGAAAAATTAATGTTTATTTTTCAATTATTACTATAGGCGTTTTGATACATAATTGTTAGCGATCACCTTTTATGCAAGGAATTGTTTGTATTAACTAGGTGATTCCGCGCTTCCACTTGTCATTTTTATGCAATTGAAATGTACATGCAAGACTAAAAAATAAATAAAGAGATTATCATTATTCGATGTCAGGCTAGAGAGAAAGAATACAAAGAAAAAAAAATCTTTTTTTTTTTCATTTCAAGTTGACTCAATAAACTAGTGCGCCTCACTATCAACGATTGCATAACTGCTTATCATCAGGTGGGTTCGCAGTTAAGCCAGTAAAACTCTTTTATAACTCAATTAAAAAGGCATACCCATATTATGTGTCTCCACAAAAAACAGACCTGTGCGTCTCGCACCCATCACCGTTCTCGCGACCCTCAACCTTGTGGGAAACCTTCCAACGCTGCACCTTCCGGTGCGAGAACACCACTCCACAACCTACGGAAAAAGCCATTGGAACTAATAAACATTAATCAAGCCAATAAACTAAAAAAAAATGATCATAAGCCTCGTAGAACGAGGCTTATGATTTACAATATAAGATTACAAAATTTACAATCCTACAGCAAAATCGATTTCTGGTTGTGCATGTTTGTATAGACTTTACCAGGAGGAAGGGGTAGTGGGAGGGGTAGTACTCAGTGACGTCACTGTGAAGTGCCATGACGTCACACCGCGTGTTCCTGAATGCCCTAGTACCGACTCCATTGTTAGTTTCATACCAGAGCATCAGAAATCATTAAGTGATTTACCAGCACCAGTGGTATACAACAACTACTGCTACTGTAACAGCACGATTTGCGTAGTGGTTGAGCGATTGGCTGCTGTGCTGTGTGTCGTAATTTTTTTTTTTTTATTGAAATAAACTAGTGCTTGCCTGCGATCCCACCTGATAATAAGCAGTGATGCAATCGTTGATGGTGAGGCTTGATTTCCGCACGATACAAATATTGGTATGGCCTACAGTTAGGTGTTACGGCTACCTATGAGTGTCTTGTGTATATACATGTTTGTGAACGCACCCACGATACGTGAGTTACCTAGTCCTAGTGTGAAGGTAGGTTTTTTATTTTATTATGTTACTGGAAAACTTTACCGTCAATAGCGACGCGTCATTGTACTAAATAGAGAAAACCTAGGCCAAGGGCGAGTTGGACTCGCGCACTGAGGGTTCCGTACAAACTTACTTAAAAAAGAGTTCATTTTCCGAATTGAGTTACAAAGATTTTTCCCTTTTTTTAAATATTTTTTTTAGTGTTAAGTAATTATTTTTCAAGTTATTACAATTTGATAAACTTATAATAAAAATAATGTGCTGTTTCTTTTTTATGCATGTTTATTATAGCTAAAGATAAATTAATTTAATATTTAGTAGCGTATAGTTAAGCAGAACCTAAGTCAAACAATTATAGCTTTCACGCATTCTTTGATTGTTGACTCTTGAAGTCTTCCGATGTCCTGGTACCGACTCTTTCCTAACAACGTGACGCGACCTTCGATTTCCCACGACCGTATCAGCACTTCGTTATGATACTATTACCGTGACTTCGTTGATAGTGAAATGAAGCTACATCAATTTCGTGACAAAATACTTGAGAGACTTATTTCTATTTTCACTTCAACGAGAATTTTACCGACGCACACTTATTTTTAAATTTACTCAGCAATTGGAAAATTTACTTACTAGGTACTTATTAAATTTACTTTGAAAAATTAATGGTGAAGTTTTACCAGTTAATTTAATTTGATGACACCGTAACAATATTAATCCGTCTAACCTTTACTTAGATATCGGCATCGACTGACAGTTTAACCACTTCATATTTGCCAGGAAATCACTAGTTTTCACGGCTAGTACTAAACGGCTAGTATTTTGAAGCAAGCAGAGCCGCCGTCAAATGTTATAGTTTTAGTGCATCCTTTGATAAACTTATTGTTGGCTCTTAGCGCCTCTTGAGGTCCTAGTACCCAAATCTTGCTAGAAACGTGACACAACCGTCATTTTCTGACTTTTTTTTACTACTACTACTTAGAAATGTACGCTTATTTCCAGTTAGTTTAACGGTCAAGAGTCATCATTTCCGCCGAAAAATATCCACTGTTGGACTTAGGCCTCCGCCAAGTGTCACCAAAATGGTCCTGTGCCTCGCGCATCTATCAGACTCCGGCAACCCTTATCAGGCCTTGGTTCACCTTGTAAGAGGCCGTCTAACGTTGCGTCTTCCGGTACGCGGTCGCCACTCCAGAACCTTTCGGCCCCAACGGCCATCCGCCTATTGTGCCAACAGTGGACGTCTATCGGCTGAAATGATGATGATGATGGCCATCCTGTTCTGTGAGCTATGTGCCCAGCCCAGATTCTTCAGGTTTCGGGCGGGTCCTAGCCTGCAGCAATTTTTTGTGTTAATGGTTATAAAATCTCACAATAAACTTTTCTTTATTAATATTATACTTTATGGTATTTTTTTCTTGGAAATCATTAAATTGTCAATTGATACATTTGAAATTCCTTTTTAACCGACTTCGAAAAGGAGGAGGTTCTATGTTCGGCTGAATGTATGTTTATTTTTTTTATTGTATGTATGTTCACCGATATTTCGGTCAATTGTGGACCGATTTTGAAATATTTTTTTTTTATTATTTAAAAGTTATGCTTCCAAGTTGGTCCCATAGAAATATTGTTATGATCTGATCATGAACTTCGAAGATATGGAATAGAACTCCTCATAGAATCATAGCAGAATTGTCGTAACAAGTAAAATTGCTTTGTTTATACGTGTAGTCGATGACTGACTAAAAGAAAAGGGGGAGGAGGTAAATTCATGTAATATAACCGTATTTGGGATTATAAGAATCGTTATGAGATGCACTCTGGCTATAAGGTAATTTATGTTTAGCTGAAGGGAAGGTACTTTTTAGTGGTGCTACCATAACTAAAAAGTGAAAAATAAAAAACTTTTTACAAAAAAATTTAACCGACTTAAAAAAGTACAAAATAACTTTAATTTCGGAAGTCGGTGTTAAATAACGAAGAGACAAGATTAGGTATCTATTGAAACACCGACTTCCGAAATTAAAGTTATTTTGTACTTTTTTAAGTCGGTTTAATTTTTTTGTAAAAAGTTTTTATTTATAAAATAGCCTTTGTTTGTTGACTCTTGGCAATTTCTGATGTCTTAGTAGCGACCAATTCCAGAAAACATGACGCATCCTATAATTTCCCACGATTTGTTGCACTTTATTGAAAAAAATCTGCATTCCGAGTAAATGCATTTTAGAGAATTGAAACACTGTTAGCTGGTTGTCCTCACAGGAAGGCTGTATCTCATGAACAAATTAATAATGAAACCTAAAAAATATTTTATTTTAGTGACTTGATTTGCTATAGAGAATTAGGCTCAATAGTTACTGGTCGGCTGTTAAAATGAAAGTTGGTACTTAAATAAAACAAAACAAAAGGTAACAACGTTTATCATGTAAATAGTAATTAAGAGAAGTCGTCCAGATGTTAAACATGGGTGTAAATAAAAAAAAAATTAAGAACGAGTCTGGCCTCTTTGTGACTAACTCACACCCTAGCCGATATTTAAAATCTTGACGTCTTGTTTGCTCTTGACGTCTTTTGATGTCCTGGTATCCAACACTCCCTGAAAACGTGACGCAACCGTCCATTTCTTAAACCATCCATCGCTTTCCAGAATAAATGTTATTTTTTAGCATTAATTATTTTTCAAATTATTTAGATAATCTGCAAGCTTTTGATGACCAAACAGTTTGTAAATATAGTACCTAGTATCTTTTTTTACAAAACAATTGTTTGTAATAATGTGATTGTTCAGTCTCTCCAGTCAGTCCATTCGTATTTAGCTACCTAAAGTTAATTAATATTATATTGAAGCAAGCAAAATTAAAATCAAATAATTATAACTTAGGTAGAGCTCATCCATCCTTTGATTGTTGACTCTTAAAGTCTTCAAGTCTTAAAGTTTTCAATTTCGAACCGTGCACTAGCTTCTGACGTTTTATAAGTGCCCTTGTAGGCCTATATGAAATAAAATATTTTGACTTTGACTTTGACTTTGACTTTGACTTCTGATGTCCTGGTACCGACTCTCGCCTGACAACGTCACTGATTTTCTAGCACTTCGTTGACAGTGAAAATAAGAAATGGAGACAGTTTGTGATGATTGTCTGTGTATATTTAAAATTTGACAACCGGTAAACCATGTCCTAGAATAAGCACAAGCATACTTTTTATCCCGGGATTACTTTCCTTTGGAATAAAAGCAAATATAAATTAAACTTAAATCCAAAATCCAATTAGTAAAATACTAGTGAAGTATAGTGAACGGTAATGAATCCCAAAACACTTACAGCTAAAAAAAAAATTACCTGAAAGAAGCTAAGTTGATTTCATCCTCGAAACCCATGAAAGGATCGCGATCGTGGGACATCGTCGGTTGCGTCACGTTTTCAAGAAGCCTCACATACTAGAGCATCAGAAAATGCCAAGAGCCAACATAATGTCTGTTACAGTACATCTACCTAAACAATAAAAAATCGAATATTATGCAAAACTTAGTGGTTTTCTTTGATTGACTGACATTTTGACAATTCAAAAATGCTTGATATATTGGTCTACTTGTTTGAAATTAATTTTCTGTTTTCTGTAAGTACCTCAAAAGGAAAATGCGGAATCCTTATAGGATCACTTTGTTATCCGTCTGTCTGTCTGTTTAAAAAAAAAACCTTGCTTTTTGTTGTTTTAAGATGTATATTGGTGGCGCTGGTGAATAGCTTAATGATTTCTGAAGCTCTGGTATGAAACTAACAATGATTCGGTACTAGGGCATTCAGGAACAAGCGGTTTGTTTAACGTCATGTCACTTCACAGTGACGTCACTGAATACCAACCCTCCCACTACCCTTACCTCCTGGTAAAGTCTAGACAAACAACCTTTCAGAAATCCATTTTGTTGTAGGGTTTATATGTATACAACGTGTAACGTTAGATGCGCAAAACTTTAGACACCCCAAATAATTTTTAATTCGATTGACCTAATTATGTTAGAAAAATAAATCATTAAAAAAAATTAAAGGTTTTATGAGCAGATTTAGTTTGTTTAAAATTCATATCTGAATTGAAATTTGATTGGATTACAACTATTTGTGTTTGTTTACCTATTTCAGCGGGTTTGCGCACGGGATGACTTGATCTATTCACAAATAGACAGGTCGAAGTTATTAATGAAGATTATTTTGAAAAATGTACCCTATATTAAAAAGTGCTTTAATTGATTCTGCTCTTTATTCTGAACTAACTAATTTCAGGTTTTGCGCATTTAACGTTACACGTTGTAAGTAATAAGTATATAATTTTATAACGACGCTCGCGATTATTTTATCTTTAGTTTATTGGCTTGATTAATGTTTATTAGTTACAGTGGCATTTTCCATAGGTTGTGGAGAGGCGACCGCGCACTGGAAGACGCAGCGTTGCAAGGCCTCCCACAAGCTGGAGGGTCGCGGGAATGGTGATGGATGCGAGATGCACAAGACCGTTCGTTGTGGCAACACATGGGATGCCCTTAAAAATAACGGCGCGGGGTTTTTAGTCAGTAAGAGTCTGACACTATCTCCCGCTCCACCCAAGAGCGGGTTTTGTCAAAGATGACTTCCCCGTCGACAAAAAAAAAATGTCCTTGAAATAAAAGCAACCCGAAGTAAGGCATATATAGTATTAATTATAGTTAAGTCTGGAGCTGGGAGGGGGCCATTTGATGGGGGGCGGAGGGTTGTATGTGTGTTGAAGGTTGGGAGTTTCCCCAATTTTTTATGCGTGTATGGCTCGTTGCTGCTTGAGTTTCGCATCGGGTTGGTGGCCTCTCAGCTCTGAAATTTTGACGGGATTTGTTATAGCTATTGGAAGGTGCTCTGGAGTGACGCCACTTGCACGTGGAGTTGCCCAGAAGCAAACAATGTGAAATCAAAAAAGAGCACGGACGCCATGTCTTTGGTTTGAATGTAAGGCAGGAGTGCGGTTTTAGTCAGTAGGAGTCTGACACTGCCCAGACTGGCTCGTATGTGAGGCAGCCTGGCCGTCCATGAGGATTTCCCACCCCTGCCGAAAAAAAAGAAAAAAAAAACCCGAAGCAAGGTGATTTATAAAGACGGTCATTTCTAACGTCATAATGAGGATCGTTTTTGTCTTGGATGCGTCTTACAAATCATGTTTTCATATAATATACGTTAGTATAAGTAGTTTTTTTTTTTTGTTTTTTTTCGCTATAATATAGATAAACACGTTCTGAGATTTTGTAGTAAGTATTTGGTAGCAAAACTAGCAAATATATCAAGTTAACCTTCGCGGAAAACTTCACTGAGGTAGTCAACACTACAATAAAACTCTCACTCAACTCAATTTTACTGAAATCGCACCTGTTCCACATGTTGTCCAGTTTGGTAGAAAATTTTACAGAGAAGCGAGATAGATTTATACAAATAGACCTTAGACTAAAAGAGACGAATAAACTTCAAAAACAGACGACTGAGGTGCGGGGCGCCCATGCGCCCATGAGGCGCCCTCAGGGCGACACGGACATTTCGGGCAATCTAGCGGGCGAGTTTTACTGCACAGGATACTAGGACATCATAAACTAACTAGAGGTATTATTTGAATTTAGAGCAATACACCATGTGCGGAGCAAATTCATTGGCTGCCAAAAAGTTATACATTCAAGCAAAGGCGAAACTTTATCAAGTACAAGATCTGCAAGCTTGATGCGCTTGAGTCAATTGAAAAACAAGCCAAATTAGGAACAATGAACTCGTCGTGTCAAAATTCCAAAATTTACATTTTAAAGAGTGTGTGCGTCAATGTAGCATAATTCACCTAGGGGACCGCTAAACATACGGCATCGATATCCGTGACGTACGCCGATTTCTGTTAGATATCCCACTCATGAGTACAGAACGTTTGGGAACACATTCACAAGTTATCGTCGGGTCCAATGGTTGGGTCGTATACATGGGCAAAACTCCTCCGTTCCCCAGAAAGACCGTAAAAGCGATTGGTCCTAGCTGTTATTGTCGATCTTAGACTGTCGTTAGTTCGTTACGGTAGTCAAAACTCAAAAACCCTGTCACAAATCTTATACTTAAAGGAATATCGTGTTACCCCCAAGCTAGGTACCGAGTTTTGGAGATCAGATAGGCAGTAATTGCTCCATGAATACCTACTGATAGCCAGCTGCATTGCATTGGTTAGACTGGAAGCCGACCCCAAAATACATAGTTAACACGTTCAGTGCCACCGACTCGCCCGGAGAGTCCACGTAAATTTTATTCCAGCGCCGTAGACTCGCCCGTCGAGTTCAATGTGTTTGCTATTTTTTTCCAAAATGCATGTGTATTTTATGGTTAAAATGATACTGAAGACTAAATATACCCTAATCTAAAGAATTACGTGGTGGGCCGGGTGTGCAGACCCAGTTTATAATCGAAAGAAAATAAACTATTCTGCAATGCCTTGAACTCGCTAGGCGAGTTCACTGACATAGATTCTCAAACTTTTATTAATGAAATATCTATATGTACGGTTGATACTTTTATTTTCATTTTACCAAAAGTCACATTCACTCGTAAAACAACGGCGGATTGTGTTCTACATCTTGTAGGGGCTCGAATTTGGTGTTATTATATAGGCAAATTTTACCTTACACGCTACTTTATCACGCAATTGCCGACCTTATGTAAACACAATAAGGATAATAAATTGCATAGTTATTATTATGAAAAGCATGTAAAATTGGTTTTTATTTAGTCGAATTGAAAACCTCCTGTTTATAAAACAATATTAGATATTTAAAATATAACCTCAACAATAACCACTATTTATAAGATTGACAGTCACTGCATAAATTACGAAACAAACTTACCTTTTCTTTTATCTATAGTGTTTCTTGCCATTTTTATATGTTAAATTACACCGTATGTTAGTTAAACACTTTTTAATTGCGTTAAACACGTAACGTACACTGTCACGGCCACAAAAATAACAAAACATTGTTTTCACCCTAACGCTATGCCACTGAACTCGCGTGGCGAGTCGATTCAATTCGTGTTACAGCGCCGGCGACTCGCCCAGCGAGTCCAACGTAAAATGTAGGCGGCATCCGGGACAACATCGCGAAAATCGTAGTGGTAATGAAAGTGTTAAGATAAGGATAAACCAATAGATCAATAAGTTTCGTAAATCCAAACTCTTCCTAGCCACTTGTTGCAAATCTACAAACGTCGACTGAACGTGAAAATAGTGGGGCGGGGCGCTCATGCCACGTTTTGACATTAGAACTCAAGGTGAGTTAAAATGTGCAACATAAATAAATTCTATTCATTTTAATAAAACCTTATAATCAAAACAAACAAGGGTGCGAAAGAGACGTCCTTTACATACACACACATCTCACAATGTTTATTATAGGTATTCGGTAGTGTGCGTATATTTAATGTGAGACCACGTGTTCTGCAACACAGGGTACTAGGACATCACAGACCAACTGGAGGTGTTAGATATTTGAATTTATCAAGCTCTTCTTCTAGCTCTACCAGGCTTTTCAAAAAAAGATTTTCTCCAAATAATGGTCTTACAATGATTACTAATATAAGTACCTTATTTTGCCTTGTTTTGTTGTTTTTTTTTTGCTTTTTTTTTTATTCTTTTGTCATTTTGAGTTTGAGCAACAACTATCATTGTTTAGTAGTTGTGCGTCTGCGACTCTCAGAATTTCTTACATTACGGACCTATTTTCCGGAGAACTGAGAGAATAACGAATGAATCAGCCTCTCCAATAACGTTGAGTTCGGCTTTCAGACCAGCACCACATTACCGGCGCTACGATTTTATTGTTTTAACCTCTCGTCTACCTATCGTAGTATTGCTGAAGTAAGGTGCCTTTTTGGCTTCACACAGATTTTTTGTTTTTTCTGTTTTTTTAATATTATTATTACCTTCTATTTTTATTATTTGCTTTGCTTTTAAGTTGCGTGTGTGAAGTACTAACAAACTTTTTTACTTTCTCTAACCGAATGTAGTTAAATACTATTTAATATGGAGTAAAACTGATATCCCCAACTCAGTTATTATGGTAACACGATACCCTTTCAAGGAGTTGTCAGCAACCGTAGGGGCACAGCAGCTCAAGAAGTTGTCAGCAACCGTACGGCCCAAAAGGGTCGAAGCCTACTCTGGGGCCAAGGGTCTGCTTCTGAAAGTAAGGCTCGGCGGGTCGGCCCTGGTATGAAAGGCTACGAAGGAACGGGGTGAGTTTTTTAGTCAGTAAAAGTCTGACACTATCTCCCGCTCCGCCCAAGGGCGGAAAATGTCATCTGTATGGTTTATACCCACAGAAAAAAAAGCACGATATCCCTTGGCAAGACTGATATCAGACTTGACAGCCGAGACCAACGATTATACGTGCTTTCCTAGTTACGGATGAATCTTTATGTTTACACCCATCCACTGGCCAGCCTCGTCAAGTGTGGTAAAGCAACACTTGACGAGGCTGGCTATTCGAGTTTAATCGAAAATGCCTCTACCGCGTGAGTAGCAGATGTTTCTATTCGGTTTACCAATACTTTGTTAAAATAATAATATTACTAGAATCAATGTTTTATTAATCTCTGAAAAGAAAAAAAATGTTAAGGCTCGCTTTTGCGTAAATTGGGCTTTTGGACACATCGGTAACGTCACTCTGCAAGGTGCAGTGAAATTCATCGGCTAGCAAATCCATGATGATTCTTTGGTGAACATTTCTTTTTCATTAACTAAATGCTTTTGCGAAGTCTAATGTGCGGTTACATAGACAATAGCTCACACACACTGAAACAATGTTCATGCATACACACGTGTCTGTCCTTCGTGAAATAGAATATCTCAGAAAGAAAATGTGTCTCATGGACGGCCCTGAATACTGGGATTGTAGAAGTTACTTGGAACATCAATAAACCATAATGCTTATGGGCGAATGAATGAATGCAAAATTAGGGTGTAAAGGGGCGGCGCCGGCCATCATACACACGCCCATTCTCAGAACACAATTATCTGTATGGTATTGTGACCACGTGTTTTGCAGCACAGGATACTAGAGCATCAAAAACTAACAGAAGATATTTGAATGTAAAGTAAAATTTACGGTAATACCCAAAATGTTTTGTAGCAAAATCGTTGCATATTTTCATTAAATACTTGTGTATATTTTTATGGAACCGTACGTACAAGCAAGGATCACGTGTTTTTAAAGTTCGAATACTAAGGATACCAATAATCAAAAGGAGTGGCTCCTGCACAAAACTTCAGGGGCAAGTCCGTTTATCACCAGCCAGGTGCAACAAATGACCTTGACACAAAAAAATACGCACCCTTCATTTTATACGCAACACAATAGTAAGTACCTTGCAACGTGATTGGCGAGTAAGGTATGCAGTCTCCTGTGGCTCGCCACGTGTTTCAAGGCATTGAATACTAAGACCTCAGAAGTACCAGTAGCTTTCACGTCGAATTTGTTGAATGAACCAGTTTATTTAACGATAAACATAACATGATAACACGGGCTTTACAAGACAACCGGACCCAACGGCTTAACAAACTACTTTCTGAATCACAGAGGGGTCTCGGTATGTCAAAATGGGGACGCATCCACCAACCGACCTCGGGAAGTGTTGCTTAACTTTGGAGATCGTCCCGTGCGACTGATATTATTTTAGCAACGAGCTCCTTCATACTTAGTTAATGTTTAGTTGCTAGCTAGCTTCTGCCTGCGGCCAGTGACGGCAAAATGCCTAGGCCATCGCGTCTGACTCTCACGTCACCAAAAACGTACTACGTCTACTTATTTTGCAGCTTTATTATATTATCCATCTTGGTAATCTCAAAGAAAAGAAAAAGTTTCGGAAAATACAGGTAGAATTTTCGATCGTGCGAATTTTCATTGTCACTCTCCTGCGTAAAGACTTTCATCTCGATGACAAAGCTACGTATTTTTTTAAATTAATATATTATCAGACCACACTAAACCGACCCCGTTCCCGCGCGCCTCAAGGAATTGTCAGCAACAGGAGGGGCCCAGCTGGGTCGAAGCCTACTGGGGCCAGGGTTATCCGAAAGGAAACTCGAGCCCCGGTAGGTTATTGAAAAAAAATCTGCATTCCGAGTATGCATTTTAGGGAATTGAAGCTGTTCGTCCTCACAGGAAGGCTGTATCTCATGAACAAATTAATAATGAACCCTTAAAAAATATTTGATGTATTTTAGTGACTTGATTTGCTATAGAGAATTGAAAACAAAAAGCTATAACAACGTTTATCATGTACATGAATAGTAATTAAGAGAAGTCGACCAGATGTTAAACATGGGTGTTAATTTAAAAAAATTAAGAACGAGTCTGGCCTCTTTGTGACTAACTCACACCCTAGCCGATATTTAAAATCTTTCTACAATTAGTTAACGTTTAAGAAAATAAATAATGCTGTTTTTCAAGTCTGAGAAGATTCACCAGCCTCTAATTTTATGACTTTATAGAACGACGATTACATAATAGTTGAAAAGCTGCAGCTTTCGTGCATGATCTATTGATAAATTTATTGTTTGCTCTTGACGTCTTTTGATGTCCTGGTATCCAACACTCCCTGAAAACGTGACGCAACCGTCCATTTCTTAAACCATCCATCGCTTTCCAGAATAAATGTTATTTTTTAGGATTAATTATTTTTCAAATTATTTAGATAATCTGCAAGCTTTTGATGACCAAACAGTTTGTTAATATAGTACCTAGTATCTTTTTTTACAAAACAATTGTTTGTAATAATTTGATTGTTCAGTCTGTCAGTCAGTCAGTCCATTCGTATTTAGCCACTTATCTAAAGTTAATTAATATTATATTGAAGCAAGCAAAATTAAAATCAAATAATTATAACTTAGGTAGAGTTCATCCATCCTTTGATTGTTGACTCTTAAAGTCTTCTGATGTCCTGGTACCGACTCTTGCCTGACAACGTGATGCAACCACCGATTTTCCAGCACTTTGTTGATAGTGAAAATAAGAAATGGAGACAATTTGTGATAATTGTCTGTGTATATTTAAAATTTGACAACCGGTAAACCATGTCCTAGAATAAGCACAAGAATACTTTTTATCCCGGGATTACTTTCCTTTGGAATAAAAGCAAATATAAATTAAACTTAAATCCAAAATCCAATTAGTAAAATACTAGTGAAGTATTAGTGAACGGTAATGAATCCCAAAACACTTACAGCTAAAAAAAATGACCTGAAAGAAGCTAAGTTGATCTCATCCTCGAAACCCATGAAAGGATCGCGATCGTGGGACATCGTCGGTTGCGTCACGTTTTCAAGAAGCGTCACATACTAGAGCATCAGAAAATGCCAAGAGCGAGCGTACTATGTTCATCAAAAGATGCACAAAATACTATGGCTGATACTTTTGTTCTAGCCAACATAATGTCTGTTATTAGTAACTCTACCTAATAACAATAAAAGATCGAATATTAATGCAAAACTTAGTGGTTTTACTTTTCTTTGATTGACTGACATTTTGACAATTAAAAAATGCCTGATATATTGGTCTACTTGTTTGAAATAAACTTTCTGATTTCTGTAAGTACCTCAAAAGGAAAATGCGGAATCCTTAGAGGATCACTTTGTTATCCGCCTGTCTGTCTGTTTAAAAAAAAAACCTTGCTTTACATCACACTAGAACTCACGATACATGAGTTACCTACTCATGTATCGTAAATGCGTTCCCAAACATGTAAATTTACATACACAAGATACTCATAACTGGAACAAAAAACAGTAGGGCAAAAAAAAATTGTATTGTTTCGTGCGGGAATAGAACCCACGACAAGTACAGCAGCCCATTCGCTCAACTACTTTGCAAACCGAGCCGTCAAAGTTGAATAAGGTAATGAGACGAGTAAACTTCAAAAACAGACGACTGAGGTGCAGGGCGCCCATGCGCCCATGACGCGCCCTCAGGGCGACACGGACATTACGGGCAATCTAGCGGGCGAGTTTTACTACACAGGATACTAGGACATCATAAACTAACTAGAAGTATTATTTGAATGTATTGCAATACACCATGTGCGGAGCAAAAGCTCCATTGGCTGCCATAAAGTTATACATTCAAGCAAAGGCGAAACTTTATCAAGTACAAGATCTGCAAGCTTGATGCGCCAAATTAGGAACAATGAACTCGTCGTGTCAAAATTCCAAAGTTTTGAGCATCGCCACCGAGATGCCAGTTGGTCGATTAGGTTAAATTTTAAGGAGTGTGTGCGTCAATGTAGCATAATTCACCTAGGGGACCACTAAACGTACGGCATCGATATCCGTGACGTACGCCGATGTCTGGTAGATATCCCACTTATGAGTAGAGAACGTTTGGGAACACATTCACAAGTTATCGTTAGGTCGTACAAGGGCAAAACTCCTCCGTTCCCCAGAAAGACCGTAAAAGCGATTGGTCCTGGCTAGGTTAGGATAAGGATAAACAAATAGATCAATAAGTTTCTAAAATCCAAATTCTTCCAAGCTACTTGTTGCAAATCTACAAACGTCGACTGAACGTGAAAATAGTGGGGCGGGTCGCTCATGCCACGTTTTCTTAGACACTGAATACTAGGACATTAGAAACAACCTTGAGTTAAAATGTGCAACATAAATAAATTCTATTAAATTTAATAAAACCTTATAATCAAAACAAACAAGGGTGCGGAAGAGGCGACCATAACATACACACACATCTCACAAATGTTTATAGGTATTCGGTAGTGTGCGTATATTATTGTCAGGCCACGTGTTCTGCAACACAGGGTACTAGGACAACACAGACCAACTGGAGGTGTTAGATATTTGAATTTATCCAGCTCTTCTTCTAGCTCTACCATGCTTTTCAAAAAAAGATTTTCTTCAAATAATGGTCTTACAATGATTACTAAATAAATTCACATGTACCTTATTTTGCTGATAGAAGGATACCTACATCTTATTAATTACGAAGAAAAGAAAATATGATTACAACGTTGTTTTAATATGATCATTTTTTTGATTGAGTTTGAGCAACAACTTTCGTTGTTTAGTAGTTGTGCGTCTGCGACTGTCTGCGACTCTTAGAATTGATTACATTAGGTACCTATATTCCGGAGAACTGCCCGGTTACTGAGATAATAACGAATGAATCAGCCTCTCCAATTACGTTGAGTTCGCCTTTCAGACCAGCACCAGATTACTGGCGCTACGGTTTTATTGTTTTAAGTATCGTAAGTATTGCTAAGGCCTTTTTGGCTTCACACAGATTTTTTGTTTTTACTGTTTTTTTTAAATATTATTATTACCTTCTATTTTTATTATTTGCTTT
The DNA here is from genome assembly GCA_949319445.1 of Mythimna lalbum. Lineage (NCBI taxonomy): Eukaryota > Metazoa > Arthropoda > Insecta > Lepidoptera > Noctuidae > Mythimna > Mythimna lalbum. Next base: position 24,118,456 of record OX439346.1, read on the forward strand.
GCTTTTATGTTGTGTGCGTGAAGTACTAATAAACTTTTTTACTTTCTCTAACCGAATGAAGTTAAATACTATTTAACACGGAGTAAAACTGATATCCCCAACTCGAACAAAAATACTCGATAAATCGAACAAAAATACTTGTATGTAAACGAATCGTTTTTTTTTATTAAGAACATCATTTTTTATATTGGAAAATAAGAATAATGAGCATATTTATCTTGGATAGGTAAAAATAAAATATCTGACCTCAAGGCAGCTCTGGGCTTATGTAATGCTTTATTCTTTTCTTTGATTTCCTTTATCTCCATAATCATTTACAATCATATCCAAAACTTTTCTTAGAACTTGTTCGTCGTTCCAACTTCCATCGTAGTACTAAATATGTATTTTGAAACAAGCAGAGCCGCCGTCAAATGTTATAGTTTCAGTGCATCCCTTGATAAACTTATTATTGGCTCTTAGCGCCTCTTGAGGTCCTGGTACCCAAATCTGGCTAGAAACGTGACTCATGACTTTCTTACTACTTAGTTTACGATGCAAGTGAAAAGAAGTCACATTTTCGATGTTTTATAGTTTTTTTTCTTATCCTTAAATCGTCGGATACAATTCAATGACCTTTTCTATGAAATAGCCTTTGTTTGTAGACTCTTGGCGTTTTCTGATGTCTTAGTAGCGACCAATTCCAGAAAACATGACGCATCCTATAATTTCCCACGGTTGGTTGCACTGTATTGAAAAAAATCTGCATTCCGAGTAAATGCATTTTAGAGAATTGAAACACTGTTAGCTGTTCGTCCTCACAGGAAGGCTGTATCTCATGAACAAATTAATAATGAAACCTAAAAAATATTTTATTTTAGTGACTTGATTTGCTATAGAGAATTGGGCAGTTATTGGTCGGCTGTTAAAATGAAAGTTGGTACTTAAATAAAACAAGACAAAAAGTTAACAATTCACAAAAAGTTATAACAACGTTTATCATGTAAATAGTAATTGGGAGTATGTAGTCGTCCAGTTATTAAACATGGGTGTAAATTTAAAAACATAAAGATCGAGTCTGGCCTCTTTGTGACTAACTCACACCCTAGCCGATATTTAAAATCTTTCTATTAGTTAACGTTTAAGAAAATAAATAATGCTAGCTATTTATGAAGTCTGAGAAGATTCACCAGCCTTTAATTTTATGACTTTATAGAACGACGACTATAATAGTTGAATATTCTGCAGCTTTCTTGCATCTCTTGATAAATTTATTGTTTGCTCTTGACGTCTTTTGCTGTCCTGGTATCCAACACTCCCTGAACACGTGACGCAACCGTCTATTTCCTATACCATCCATCCATCGTATTACCGCTTTCCAGAATAAATGTTATTTTTTAGCGTTACTTATTTTTCAAGTTATTTAGATAATTTGCAAGCTTTTGATGACCAAACAGTTTGTAAATATGTAGTACCTAGTATCTTTTTTTACAAAACAATTATTTGTAATAATTTGATTGCTCAGTCTCTCCAGTCAGTCCATTCGTATTTAGATGAGTACCTAAAGTTAATTAATATTATATTGAAGCAAGCAAAATTAAAATCAAATAATTAAGCTTAGGTAGAGTAGAACTCATGCATCCTTTGATTATTGACTCTTAAAGTCTTCTGATGTCCTAGTACCGACTTTTTCCTGACAACGTGATGCAACCACCGATTTGCCAGCACTTCGTTGATAGTGAAAATAAGAAATGGAGACAGTTTGTGATGATTGTCTGTGTATATTTAAAATTTGACAACTGGTAAACCAGGTCCTGGAATAGCACAAGAATACTTTTTATTCCGGGATTAATTTCCTTTGGGACTATTTTGGGAGAAGCCGCTAGCATCAGGCTAGTGAGATAAAAATAAAAGCAAATATAAATTATACTTACAAATAAAAAATCCAATTTTGTAGTAAAATACTAGTGTAGTGTAGTGAACGGTAATGATTCCCAACACTAACAGCTAAAATAAATGACCTGAAAGAAGCTAAGTTGGTCTCATCCCCGAAAGCCATGAAAGGATCGCGATCTATGGACATCGTTGGTTGCGTCACGTTTTCAAGAAGCGTCACATACTAGAGCATCAGAAAATGCCAAGAGCGAGCGTACTATGTTCATCAAACTTTTGTTCTAGCCAACATAATGTCTCTACCTAATAACAATAAAAAATCGAATATTAATGCAAAACTTAGTGGTTTTACTTTTCTTTGATTGACTGACATTTTGACAATTCAAAAATGCCTGATATATTGGTCTACTTGTTTGAAATAAACTTTCTGATTTCTGAAAGTACCTCAAAAGGAGAATGCGGAATCCTTATAGGATCACTTTGTTATCCGCCTGTCTGTCTGTTTAAAAAAAACCTTGCTTCACACTAGCACTCACGATACATGAGTTACCTACTCATGTATCGTAAGTGCGTTCACAAACATGTAAATTTACATACACAAGACACTCATAACTGGAACACAAAACTGTAGGGCAAAAAAAAATTGTATTGTTTCGTGCGGGAATCGAACCCACGACACGTACAGCAGCCATTCGCTCAACCACTACGCAAACCGAGCCGTCAAAGTAGTTATAAGGCGTATATTGGTGGCGCTGGTGAATCACTTTACGATTTCTGAAGCTCTGGTATGAAACTAACAATGGAGTCGGTACTAGGGCATTCAGGAACACGCGGTTTGACGTCATGTATGTCACTTCACAGTGACGTCACGGAATACCAACCCTCCCACTACCCCTACCTCCTGATAAAGTCTAGACAAACAACCTTTCAACAAGATTTTCGTGTAGGGATAATATGTACCACCTATATTTAATTTCATAACGACGCTCGCGATTCTTTTATCTTTAGTTTATTGGTTTGATTAATGTTTATTAGTTACAGTGGCGTGCACTGGAAGACGCAGCGTTGGAAGGCCTCCCACAAGCTGAAGGGTCGCGGGAATGGTGATGGATGCGAGATGCACAAGACCGTTCGTTGTGGCTACACATAGGATGCCCTTAAAAATGCTCTAAACGCCGTTACGGATACGTGCAGAGGTGGCTCACTGAGGCCACGTTTTCTCCACACTGTATACTAGGACAACTGGAGTATTCGGCTTTCGAATCTAATCGAATCAATGTGTATTGTTTAGGGCAATGCTCCGTGGTAGGGCAAATCCAAAACCAAATAGTCAAATTCATTGATTTCCTTGAAATAAAAGCAACCCGAAGCAAGACTACGCCATCTAGTGATTTATAACGACAGTCATTTCTAACGTCAAAATGGGGATCGTTTTTGGCTTGGATGCTAAGTCTTATAAATTATATTTTCGTATTATATGTATAAGTAGTTAATTTTTTTTTTTAGCTCCAATTTAGATAAACAGGTTCTGAGATTCTACATGTTGTCCAGTTGCACAGACAATTGAGATACAAAACTACTTACGACTAATTTTACATCACAATATCCACTAAGAACAAAAAGCAAGTAGGTACCTTAAGGGAGGAAGTGGGTATAAGTTTTGTAACTTTTCTTGTATACAACTACATATTTAAAGAATCAATTTGCGAATAATCAAAACACTGAACTTCAATCTAAAGAAAAAACCGCCAAAAATCGATTAAAGAAACAATGACGTTTACCCCTGTGTTTAGAACCTGCTAATTCTAGTGTCCTAGTAAAAATGCACCGAGAAGTTGGTACTAGGGCACGTAGGAACTCGCTATTTCACGTCATTCGTGACGTCGCAGACTATCCACCTTCCAACCTGTGCAGTGTGCAGTGCAGAGTGCAGTGACTTGTTACGTTACTACGAGCGTCGCTAGAATAGTTTTTGTCCTTATTACTTTAAACTGGCGAATCATACAAAGAAATTCTCTCGCTCTAGGGTGGAGTGAGAAGGCGTGTCAGACTTATACTACTGACCAAAATCACAATGTTGACACCGCAAGTGTATGTGTTGTAATCACTAGAAGCCGTGTCAAACGAACAATATCTCACTTAGGAAGTCAACAGAGTCCGTCAGCTACTGACTGGATCCCTCACACCCGTAGCCGCGACTGACAGTTTCACAATATTGACAATTAAAAAAAAAAAGTATATGTAATTATGTACATATATATTTTTCCATAGTTTGGATAATACACGGTTTGATTTATTTTGGTAGAAAATTTTACAGAGAAACGAGATAGATTTATACAAATAGACCTTAGACAGACAGAGACGAGTAAACTTCAAAAACAGACGACTGAGGTGCGGGGCGCCATGAGAAGAATACCCATTTGATTTGTACTAAATTTTAATAATGTATGCCATGCGCTCTCAGGGCGACACGGACATTACGGGGCAATCTAGCGGGCGAGTTTTACTGCACAAGATACTAGGACATCATAAACTAACTAGAGGTATGACTTGAATTTAGAGCACCTCTGCAAGCAAATATAACATTAATTATATCGTTTTATTTATTCAGAATAGTTTACAAATAATATATATTATAAATATATAATATATATATTATTTTATAATTAGACTAAAACCATTTGTGTTTGTTAACCTATTTCGGCGGGTTTGCGCACGTGATGGCTTGACCTATTCATAAATAGACCGGGCGACATTTTTAATGAAGATTCTTTTGAAAATTTTAACCTATATTAAAAAGTGCTTTAATCGATTCTGCTCTTTATTCTGAACAAACTATTTTCAGGATTTGCGCATTTAACGTTACACGTTGTATAAATATTTCTTTTTTATTTGCTAAATAAATGCTTTTGCAAAGTCTAATTTGCGGTTACATAGAAAATATATATATATTCATGCGTATGCATGAACACACACGTACCTACCTCTCCTTCGTGAAATAGAATATCTTAGAATGGACTTGTGTCTCATGGACGATCTTGAATACTGGGATGGTAGAAGTCACCTGGAAGTTGGAACATCAATAAGGCCCTATTATGCTTATGGATGAATGAATGAAAAATGAGGGTGAAAAGGGGCGGCATCGGCCATCATACACACGCCCATATCACAGAACCCTATTATTTGTATGGTATTGTGACCACGTGTTTCGCAGCACAGGATACTAGGGCATCAAAAACTAACAGAAGATATTTGAATGTAGTATACGATACGACGATACGGCAATAATACCCAAAATTTTTGTAGCAAAGTTGTTGCAACAAAAATCCACTACAGTCAAAGGTTACAACGAACGATTAAGTCTTCTTATTTTGCAGCTTTATTATAGCCATCTTGGTAATTGTAAAGAAAAGAAAAAGTGTCAGAAAATACAGATGTTTTTAAAAAGGTGTTTCTGTAAAACTGTCATAATTTTCGATCGTGCGAATTTTTATTGTCACTTTCTTGCGTCCGCGACGCGGCGGGCGTACGGACTTTCATCTCGATGGCACAGCTTATTTACATTTATATTTTATTTATTAATAAAGTCAATCGACTGAAACATTATTTTATAATTATTTACCAGACAAGAGTAAATCCTGAACAAAATGCTCACCAACCAACCACAACAACTTAAATGGACCGTACTGTTTTTTATATTTCTATGGAACCAACGATCACGTGTTTTTAAACTGTAAATACTAGGATACCAAGAATCAAAAGGAGTGGCTCCTGCACAAAACTTCAGGGGGCCTCTTCTCTTTATCACCAGCCAGGTGCAACAAACGACCTTGACACAAAAAAAAACGCACCCCTCATTTTATACGCAACACAATACCTTGAAACGTGGTTGGCGAGTCAGGTATGCAGTCTCCTGTGACTCGTCACGTGTTTGAAGGCATTGAATACTAAGATCTCAGAAGTAGTACAGTAGTAGCTTTCACGTCGAGTTTGTTGAAGAAGCTGCTTTTTTTAACGACGCTGACGAACATGATAACGGGGGTTTTAAGCCATAATATCTGTAGATGGGATAGAAGAAAAAAAACATAACACGGGTAGACCGTGGGTAGACCATATCCAGGAATAACACATAGAATAATAATATGTAACATTTATATAAATGAATGCCATTATTTACGGGACCGTAATAAAGGATCGATGAACGCCTCTATCGTTTAAATCGCTTTGTGGTGGCACCAAAAATTTTATATATCCTACGGGGCAGCACATAAAATTATGAAGGTAAAGTAATACGTACACGACTGCTAAAATCATCCGTCTAATGATGATACGCTAATCAGAAGCCGATTAATCAGCTCTGTTATAGTCATATTTAATTTTTTGTAATGCTTTATTTTTTCTTTGATTTCCTGTATCTCCATAACCATTCACAATCATACTTAAAACTTTTTTTAGAAGTTGTTCCTCGTTTTAACTTCTATCGTACCTAGTACTAATTCTTAAAAAAAAAAGTGTAATAAAAAATACCTCGAAACGAAATGTGCGCTTATTCAAACGAAATGTACGCTTAATTCCAGTTAATTTTTAACGAAGCGTCTTCCGGTACGCGGTCGCCACTCCAGAACCTTTCGGTCCCAACGGCTATCCGCCTATGTCCAACAGTGGACGTCTATCGGCTGAAATGATGACGATGATGATGGCCATCCTGTTCTGCGAGCTATGTGCCTTGGCCATTGCCACTTAATTTGGCGCTTCTTCAGGGTTCGGGTGGGTCCTAACCTGCAGCTATTTATTTTTTCAAAACTTCCTGAAAAATAGAACTACCAGCCCCCGCCTTATTAAATTCATTATGTTTTTCTGCTCTCATACCGTCAAATTCCAAATATAATCAACAATAATAAATTATAGACTGACTCTAATCCACAGATAACACTAGTAATAGTAAGTTATTTAACGTTTTTAACACGACGGTACACAAGGTCTGTATAAAATTAAAAAATCGGGTGTTAAAATGAAAGTAAGTAAATAAAACAAAGAAAAAGCTATAACAACTTTTATCATGTAATATAGTAATTAGAAGAAGTCGTCGAAGGTGTTAAACGATTCTGGCCTCTTTGGGACTAACTCACTCCCTGGCCGGTATTTCAAATCTTTCTACAATTGGTCGAAGATTAAGAAAATAAATAAAGTTTTTCTTCAAGTTTAGCCAATTTAATTTTATGATTGTAAAGAACGACGACTAGTTTAGCTGCAGCTTTCGTCATCTCTTGACTTTATTGTTTGCTCTTGACGTCTTTTGATGTCCTGGTATACAAACCTTCCTGAAAACGTGACGCAACCGTCCATTTCCTACCATCGTAACTGCTTTCTAGAATAAATGTTATTTTGTAGTGTTAATTTTTCAAGTTATTTAAATTTGATATTCTGCTAACTTTTGATGACCAAAAAGTTTGTAAATATAGTTAGATTCTTTTTACAAAAGCATTTGTTTAGTACTTTGTAATAATTTGATTGTTCCCTCTCTATTTAGCTACCTAAAGTTAATTAATATTGCATTGAAGCAAGCAAAACTAAAATTAAATAATTATAGCTTTCATGGATCCTTTGATTGTTAACTCTTGCAGTTTTCTGCTGTCCTGGTACCGACTCTTTTCTGACAACGTGATTCCACCATCGATTTCTCTCGACCGCACTTCGTTGATATTGAAAGGAAGTCTTCGCGATAATAAATAAAAGAATTTTTAATTACAACAAGAAATAATAAATTTAAAGACAAAAAATAGACAAAAATAAGACGACCATTCACGCGTTTACTTTAGAAATCGATTGACAGATCTGAATCTATTTTTTTCGAATAATCACCGGTGGAAAGCGTTAAGATACTAGGATATCAGGAGTAAACTAGCAGCACTCATTGTATTTTTCTAATTGGTATATACAAACTTAAAATAATAATATGTACAAACGAGTAAAAAAGGCACAAAAACGGGGAAAAATCAAAGGGCATCAAAAAATTCGTCCACATCGATGTCAATGGGAAAAGTGCCCTGATTCGTTGACCGAAGAAAAGGCCAGCCCTCTGGTCACGCGAAGAGTCGACCAAACGTTTGCTGATATCCTTAAAAACTCGATGAGCGCTCGGACCCCATGGCCCTAGTGTTTCAACCCCAAACGGCTCAAATATATAACTTCCAATGAGGTTATTATATTTACGCCGTTTGAGGTCCTATTAATTTATAATATTTAATAGTTAAGATGTATATAATTATAAAATAAATATTATAAATAGTTACGAAATAAAAAACAAAATTTTTCTAATTTGATAGCCAGCCCGACAACAACTATCGGGCAGTCGTATATGTTCAAATCGCGCGGAGAACTTTGATTGCGCGATGCAGGATTTCGTATTTTCTTCGTAGTTCTTATGTGGCGTCATAGATGTCGCTACAGATATTTTACACTTTCGTTAAATAGTAAAGTTAGTCACATCACTCACATCTATCGCGATACCGGTCAGTCACGTCAAAAAAACATTTGTGAAGTGAAGGAGTCGTTTGTTTTGGTATGGTCATGTGAAGAGGAGGGATGAAATGTAAAAGTAAAAGAGTTTTCTGGCTAATACTGTGGACCCAGGTTGGCCATTGAACCCCAATTGGCCAGATTATTTATCTGGCCAATTAGTATTTTCACAATCCAACTTAAGCAAAGTACCTACAAGTGTGGAGCCTCTTCATACTTAGGACATTCGTCAGTGGAACTCCAAGGTTTATATATGAGGCCCATTTTTGTCACGTAATTGATGTAGCTTCATTTCACTATCAACGAAGTGCTGATACGGTCGTGGGAAATCGCGGAAGGTCGCGTCACGTTGTCAGGAAAGAGTTGGTACCAGGACATCAGAAGACTTCAAGAGTGCAATCAAAGAATGCAGGAAAGCTATCATTTTTTGAGTTTGGTTCTTCTTAACTCAACATAATATTTAATTAATTTATCTTCTAGCTGAAGATAAATTAAATTAAATAATTTAATAAATATGCATATTAAGAGAAACAGGTACATTATTTTTATTAAATCAAATTACTAACGAACACGTTTTGTAAAAAAAAAAAATGTTTATAGAATACTTATTTATTTACGCAATGATCATAATATGTTTATCAATCCCTACTAATATTATGAATGCAAAAGTAACTCTGTCTGTCTGTCTGTCTGTTACGCTTTCACGCAAAAACTACTGAACGGATTTAGATCAAATTTGGTAGGTAGGTAGAAGAGACACTTGAATAAAACATAGGCTACCTATAATTCCACTGCTGAGCACGGGTCTCTGCCCACGCGATATAAATTGAACTGTTTTTACCGACTTCCCAAAAAGGAGGAGGTACTACGTTCGGCTGTTTGTATGTTTTTTTTTTTTTTTTTTTTGTATGTTTTCGTCGAATACTCCCCCAAATGTGGACGGATTTTCAAAATTTTTTTTTTGTTCGAAAGTAGATAGTTCTGAGGTGGTCCCATTATCACCAAATTAGGATCTGATGATGGGATCTTGGAGAAATCGAGGGCAACCTTCAAATTTTATAGGCTCACTTATTAATTTTCGCATATTTTATGAAGTATCTTGTGTATTTGCGTATGGTCGTCACCATCTCAGGTAGCTGGGCTGATGATGGAAGGTACAACTCCTTAACAGTAAGAAGTTACTCGAACAGGCAAGGACTGTTTTAGTAAATTGTTTTGATGTTTGATAGGGCATTTGCCACATTTGGTCTCATGATCATCAAGTCATGACCTGATGCTGCAGTCAGGATAGTCTGCAGAGTACCTAAGTCCTCGACAACAAACAGCAGATATATCGAGTTTAGGCTCATTGAAAACGGCTCGATGTGTGGATAAACGTACTGCTAATAAAGAACACCGAAGTACATAGAGACCTGATGCTGAAGCCAGGAGCATCAGGAAAAGTACAAACCTTGAAATTACAGCACCGTAGTCGTGTTTGGGCTCATTTTAAACAGGACTAAATTTTAAGTTCATTGCAATGTTGACATAAATACAGCCGGGATTATCAGCATCTAGTCTAATGACTGATGAAAGATTCACCTTTCGGCTTCATCATCAGATCAGTTCGATATATCCTTTCCCTCTCCAGCATCTAGTCTAATGACTGTTTGAAAGAAGAGGGGGAGAGGATATATCGAACTGATCTGATGATGAAGCCGAAAGGTAAATTAATGTAATCTAACCGTGTTTGGGATTATTAGAACCGTTATGAGATGCGCTCTGACTATAAGGTATTTAAGTTTGACTGAGGGGTACTTTTTAGTGGTGGTACCATAACTAAAAAGTGTAAAATAAAAAAAACTTTTTACAAAAAAAATATAACCGACTTCATTGATAAAAAAAACTGAAAAGTATCAAATAACTTTAATTTTGGAAGTCGGTGTTAAATAACGAAGAGACTAAACTATTATAGAAACACCGACTTCCAAAATTAAAGTTATTTGATACTTTTCAGTTTTTTTTATCAATGAAGTCGGTTATATTTTTTTTGTAAAAAGTTTTTTTTATAGGTAAGTTTGTACGGAACCCTCAGTGCGCGAGTCCAACTCGCACTTGGCCGGCTTTCTCTATTTAATCTGACAATGACCGCGCCAGTTAGCCTTAAATGTCAATCGCTCTTGACGATGAAGTTTTCCAGTAATTAAAAAAAAAATCCTTGCTTCACACTAGGACTAAGTAACTCACGTATCGTGAGTGCGTTCATAATCCATACTAATATTATAAATGGGAAAGTGTGTGTGTCTGTTTGTCCGTCTTTCACGGCTAAACGGAGAGACGAATTGACCTGGTTTTTTAAGTGGAGATAGTTGAAGCGATGGAGACACAGGCACTACTTTTTGTCTCTTTCTGACCCCCACTTACCAGAGAAAGCATGTTACACCGAATTTAACGCGAGCGAAGCCGCGGGTAAAAGCTTGTCATGTATATTCAAATGCACAAGACACTCATACTCATAGGTACCCGGAACACCTAACTGTAAGCCATACCAATATTTGTATCGTGCGGGAATCAAACCTCAAGCCTCACCATCAACAATTGCATCACTGCTTACTATCAGGTGGGATCGCAGTCAAGCACTAGTTTCATCATCATCATCATCATCATATCAGCCGAAAGACGTCCACTGCTGGACATAGGCCTCCCCCAAGCGTCGCCACAACGACCGGTCCTGTGCGTCACGCATCCATCGGATTCCCGCGACCCTGACCAGGTCGTCTAGCACTAGTTTATATCAATTTAAAACCCACACACGCAGCACAGCAGCCATTCGCTCAACCACTACGCAAACCATGCTGTTACAGTAGTTAGTTGTACCTATACCGCTGGTGCTGGTGAATCACTTAATGATTTCTGATGCTCTGGTATGAAACTAACAATGGAGTCGGTACTAGGGCATTCAGGAACACGCGGTTTGACGTCATGTCACTTCACAGCGACGTCACTGAATACTAACCCTCCCACTACCCCTTCCTCCTGGTAAAGTCTAGACAAACAACCGTTCAGAAATCGATTTTGCTGTAGGATTGTAAATATAATTCTAAAACGATATTTTTTTCTTTAGTTAATTGGCATAATTAATGTTTACTAGTTCCAATGGCTTTTTCATAGGTTGTGGAGTAGCGTCCCCGCACCGGAAGACACAGCGTTAGAAGAACCGTGTTGTTACTGCAGTAGTTAGTTGTACTACACCGCTGGTGCCGGTGAATTACTTAATGATTTCTGATGCTCCGGTATGAAACTAACAATGGAGTCGATACTAGGGCATTCAGGAACACGCGGTGTGACGTCATGGCACTTCACAGTGACGTCACTGAATACTAACCCTCCCACTACCCCTTCCTCCTAGTAAAGTCTAGACAAACATGCAATCAGAAATCGACTTTGCTGTAGGATTGTAAATATAATTCTAGAACGAGGCTTATGATCATTTTTTCTTTAGTTTATTGGCTTGATTAATGTTTATTAGTTCCAATGGCTTTTTTCATAGGTTGTGGAGTAGTGTTTGCGCGCCGGAAGGTGCAGCGTTGGAAGGTTTCTCATAAGGAGGAGGAGGGTCGCGAGAACGGTGATGGGTGCGAGACGCACAGGACTGTTTGTTGTGGCAACACATAATATGAGGATGCCTATTTTAATTCTTATTTTATTGATTTATAATAAAGTTTGACTGCGAATGCACTTTTATTTTTTTTCATAGGACTTGTAGTTTTGTCGGAAATCGAGATAAACTGTTTTTACCCTTAAAAACGCACACCCATCCTTATCCCGACCTCAGATCGCCCGTAATTTATTTTTCCTTACATTTTTGTTATATTCTCTTTCGTTTCCAGTGGGTTTCATACTACTATGATTTTATTCCGTTTCAAAAATTATCGACCCTGGTCTATTGTTTAAAGGTGATCTCCGATAATATGTATCAAAATGCCTATTGTAATTGAAATAAGCATTTTTTTTTTCTTTACATAATTATTTTTTTGACTGGCCTGTTGGTCTAGTGGTTAGTGACCCTGACTGCTATGCCGGAGGTCGTGGGTTCGATTCCCACCCGGGACAAATGTTTGTGTGATGAGCATAATCATTTGTTCTGTGTCTGGGTGTAATTTATCTATAATATGTATGTATTTAGATATATATATAAGTATGTTTATCAGTTGTCTAGTACCCATAACACAAGCTCTGCTTAGCTTGGGACTAGACGGCGTTGTGTGATAGTTGTGGAATATTATTATTATTATATTATTTTTATATCTTTCATGCAACGTTAACGCCGGGTGCACTATCAAACAGTATAGACAGCACCTCTTGCCGTATTCTGATGCCTTAGTATGAATGGCCCGAAAACACGTGGCCTCAACATCCCATCGGGGTTCTCACTGTATATATTTTGTAAATTCACTTTTCTGCACGTTACATTTTTCGTAATCGTATGCTAATATAATAGCACTATGGAGATTGTTTTTTTTTTTTTTAATTTTTTACGTCCCAGATATTCTGGATTAAGTAACCTTAACTGATGATAGGTCTTCCGGCTTGTGAAACCTAAGTGGTTCCCCTCTTCATCCAAATTAAAAAAATAATGCTAATATATTAAATCAGTATTGTTTCGAAATCATAACTTGCATGCACATCACCGCATCACTGCAAGTTTTTAACTGAATCAATTCATTTTCATATTCGTTATTAGTTAAAGTCAAGACGTTTGACGCGCGAGCGAATAATTACTCGCGTTCCCATAATCTTTCAGGTACTATGTATTTACTTATTCTGTGGCATAATTAGAATTAAAATGCAATACATAATATTACTGAATTATTTTATATTAGCACAATTCAGTTGATAAATTTTAGTTAGGTATGTCAAAATTAAATGCCATAATGATTTTTTATTCCTGTCCTGCCTGATATCCGAGTACCCCAATAGTCAAAAAACCTGGCCTCAGTACGGCGCCCGCAAGCAACTGAAAATAATTGAATTAAGATTAGCAAGCTTCAGCAAGACAATGGGTGGAAATACGCTGCACACACGTATGCTACACACGCCACGCTGGGCGCATTGGTCTCCATATATTTTATAAGGAAACCAGACTTGCAGAGTCACACTTGATAAACGCCATGCGACGAAACGCGACGTCTCGTTCTATTTACAAATCAGGTGTGTTACACGTGTGCGACGGTCTAATGTAGTTCTAGCTTCAGTGTTTTATTGAATATGTATTAGGATGATAAAAAAAATCTGTCCACTGTACAGTAGCTCATGAAATCCCTTTCCAAGCGTTTCTTCGACACTGCTACTATGAAATACAGCAACCGTTCTCCTTTCTTATATCTATGAACCGCTCGCATCGGCCCCCCGATACGAATTACGAATCCTGTATCTCCAAGATTCGCAGGGGCATGATCTCGTCACTCCCGATAATGCAATTACCCTGCTTCAAGAAAGCTTTAGGAAAACCACCACCCAGCACCCTTCGAAAACACAGACATAGACGGTGGGTCGTTCTGTCCTAGCTGCTGAGGCCTGCCGCAACGCTCCCGTCAATGTCACATGCAAGTCCAGTTACGCAGACGACAACCTCATATGTAGACCGTATTCAGAATCTAAACGTGCAGATAGACGGCAACGATACGTCCCCACTAAAATTGATGAATTTTATGTAATTGATTTTAAAAAAAAAGTATTATTATTAGTCTTAAATAATAACGTCACTGCTGACTGCACCGAGCAAGTATTATGCAAGTTGTTTAAACTTTAAACACTACTGGAATATTTTACATGTATTACAAACACATCTCCGATTCGTTCCTGGTATCCCGGTGTCCAATGTAATGAAACACGTGGTCTCAGATCAATGCTTTACATGCAAGAGGGCGCTTTAGTACAGCAAAATTCCCCTAGTTAAATACTACATGCACTTTCTTGTTGTTTCCTGTTGCCTTGGTACTAAATGTTTAATATCACGTTGCCTTGTCACGCCGCGCGCCGCCGCCGCCGCGCCGCGCGCCTTTATGAGGGTCCGTCCTATTCCACTCGCCTATCGTAAACATCGAAAATGGTTTAAAAGCTTGTTACTTCTTCTAATGCAATCCAACGCGATGTTTAACGAAAAGGCAACGCAAAAAAAGAGAGATAACGCCTGAAAACTCTGTTAGTATTCGGTCATTCCGAGATTTACTCGAATATTTCACAAAACTTGCTCCAGGAAATAGCTGTTTTTTTTAAACCCTTAAAAGTTTTTGAAAAAAGTGGTCGTCATTTAGAATCTTAATAAAATTTGCAAAGCTTCTGTTGTTTAAATTTTTTGGCCTTTATAATTTTCAGGCAAATATTATAAAGTGTCAAAGTTCATACAAAATAGGAGATTTTCAGAAGTCTTTACTGGATTAGTTTTACACAAATCTAGGAATTGATTTAAATAAAAGCCTAGATAATGTCCACATGATATTGGTTTTCCAAAATATCTAATGAAAAATGTGCCATGACGTCATAATCAGATATGAGCGGTTGTATGAAAAACAGTGAAAATGTGTGTCATGATGCACCACCTTAAAACATGATGAAATTGATTTCGTTGTCTGCTAAATTAAATAGATTCTATTTTCTTTGTTATAAAACAGGACTTCTAATATTTCGTCATATTTTAGATTGTTTTAATTAATAATGGGTTTTTATTATTCTTTTTGGTTTGTGTATGTGGTTATATACATATAGATAGTTTACATGATGATGGAGAAGAGAAAGTCGAAAACCAGGGAAAATTTATTAGCAGTTTTTCTGCTTTAGAAAGTAGTAACTTTCAGTAAAGTCTATAAATCATCTATGGCTACTGGCTGCCTACCATCGCTCACTTGATGTAGCATGGGGCATTTCTGAATAGCCCAATCTGCCGTCCACTAACTAAAAGGCAGCTAAGTGCAAAAAGTGTTTTTCGAGAAAACACAAAAATTGGGAATTGATGTCTCTTGAAAAGTATGCTACCTAGGAACAAGGTTACAAGTTATATAAATGTAGGCATAGTCTTTGTGCACAATATGTGATATATTTTATTCATTTATATTTATGCTATTTTATTTAAATTCATTTTCTAACTTTTAGCTAAGCAATGTAAACACAGACATTGTGATTTAATGTTCTGTATCTCAAAAACTATTAATCACAGAAAAATGAGTCTTAGACCAAAATATAGAGCATCGAAAGTTGTATAAGACTACATTAAAAAGTGAAAAACGACCAACTGTGGCTTAACGGCCTTTTAGTTAGTGGACGGCAGCAATATCGACTACTCTGTTCACTTTGTACTAGGACGCGAGAAGTGAGTAAGAGATGAGAACGTGCATATAGTTTTTTGAAAACTGCCTTCTTCTTGCTCACGTTTGACCCCAATCTCAGCTGAAGGTAAACGATGGACCACACTTGCCTCGGAGAAACCTTACGTCCTACCCATTGACATATATATTACTGTCCTACCTATTTCGAGAGGTTCCTGATTGGGATTCGGTGGCAAGAAACACCCGGGTTTGACATTTGTGTGGATCGTCGAGGACACGATTTAGCATGGTTATATGAAAAAGATGTAAAACATTGATTTACAAAAAAAAAAAAAACAATGAAAGTGTTCTTAAAAATATTTTTCCTACAACTGGTGCATCGTCGTACATCTTTTGGTTCGATGATGGAAATAGGTTCATTTTCTTTGTTGTTTATTGTTTTTAGAGCTAATCTACGTCACGCACTGTTCCCGCTTGCCTCAAGGAGTTGTCAGCAACCGTAGGGGCCCAGCAGGATCGAAGCCTACTAGGGCCAAGGGTCTGCTTCCCAAAAGGAGGCTCCGCCCCGGTCTTTTAGTCAGCAAAAGTCTGACGCTATCTCCCGCTCCGCCCAAGAGCGAGGGATGTCATCTGGATGATTTTTACCTACCGAAAAATAACCCAAGTTAATCTGGCAAATGTTTTGTAAGTCGGTGCCGGATTATCAAGTTTATCGGACTAAAGGGTAAGACTGAAATCTTGTAGTCCGGATCCCAAAATTATCTACCATGCAATCAGTCCAATTACTCTCATACATATGTACCTATGAAGACGGTAAGATTAAATCAATATCAATATATTTAGACTGGCCTGTTGGTCTAGTGGTTAGTGGACCTGACTGCTACGCCGGAGGTCGTGGGTTCGATTTCCACCCAGGACAAATGTTTATTTATTTTATTTATTTATTCATTTATGTACACACAAACACTTAAAAAATGAAATTAACAAATACAGAAAGAAGAGTACAAAGGTACTGCTTATTTCAAATGAAATTTCTTCCAGCAGACCTGCGACAGGAGAGTTGGATGAGAGATGTAGACACACTGTATACAAATAAATGGGAGAAAAAAAATTACTATAACTATCTAAATTAAATCATATAATACATATATAAATATATCAAAATAGATACAATACATAAATTAAATTATAAGTATATATACAAAATATAACTTTACGAGATGGTTGAGAGGTAATGTTCTTTGACTAGCTTTTTGAACACAGATATAGTTTTAGCGTCACGGATCTTAGCTGGAAGTGAGTTCCACAGTCGAACTGCATGAAAAGAGAAGGAGTTGGAATAGAAATGAGTATTATGGGATGGGAAATTAAGATGGTATTTAAGGTGGGCTCTGCAAAGGGCGTCGGCAGGGCGGGTGAACGAAAAACGATCACGCAGGTAGCCAGGATAAATTTATGTGATAAGCATGATCATTTGTTCTGTGTCTGGGTGTAATTTATCTATAATATGTATGTATTTAGAAATATATGAGTATGTTTATCAGTTGTCTAGTACCCATAACACAAGCTCTGCTTAGCTTGGAACTAGACAGCGTTGTGTGATAGTTGTGGAATATTATTATTATTATTATAATATCAACTAAATAATATACGATGTATAAAATACAGTACTTATAAAAATAGCATAGTCAATCTATAAAAAAAAAATGTCGTTTATCAGGCCTCCATTTAGTCCCTCCGTACCGAAATGGAAAACGATCAATTTTTGTGCGTATGTCTGTGTCAATCATTACAAAAAAAAAAAAACCCAAAGTTGTGCCTGCTCAATATTACTCGCTTACTAGAGTTAGTTTATGCTGTCCTAGTACTCGATGTTTAAAAACACGTGGCTTGGTAACCGGTCCGAATGGCATTAACAATAATTATTATGTTTGTATATTTTTTTTTACTTTAAAAAAATATCTATTAGATAGTGTTAAATGGTTTTATTATTTTGACATTTAATTTAATAAACCTTTGAAATCGGGTAAATAACAACAATCCCATGGATGCGTATTATCTACTCATGTGGCACAGGACCGGTCGTTGTGGCAAAGCTTGGGGGAGGCCTATGTCCAGCAGTGGACGTCTTTCGGCTGATATGATGATGAGGATGATGTTAAAATAACAACAACAATATTATGATTTAGTAAAGTAAACAAAAGAAAATGTTATGAATCTAATAAATAAAACACCATCGTTTAATTCATGAATCCCCAAGCGACCACCGGTGGCCGCGCATCTATTGTCTTACTATTGTGTTTCTAATTGACTGTATCTGAAGGGTTAAATAAACTGAACTGGTATGCTCTTGACATTTTCTGCTGCTCTAGTATCTAACGGTTTCTGAAAACGTGACGCAACCGTCCATTTCCCACGATCCCAACCTTTCACACCGCCTAAGCGTTCGGGGATACAAGTTACCTTCTTTCGGGTCATTTTATTTTTATTATGAGGTTTGAGTGTGGGATTCATTACCATTTACTACTACTTTTTTTAGGTGGGTTCTTCCGCTCTAGGGTGGAGTCCTAGGTGTAGGCTGTTACTGGATATTGGTAACGAGAAGCCGGCGGCGGAGACGTGAGAATGTCCGTTCCCTCTCTCGTGCGACCGCCGCCGCCGGTACCATAGCCCAGCTCGAGCAGCCGCTGCCGCCAATCGCCCCTACGCTGACATAGCGTTGCTCCGTCTAAGCGTGGAACACCTCCACCGTATGCTCTACCATGTCCTCCGGGCGGTACACGCTACGGTGACACCTGGTCGTTTCTTTCACGAATCCGGTGTAAGAACCTCCTGAATTTGCCATGGCCGATGAGGACCTGCGTCATGCGGAAAGTGAGAACGCCGTGAAGTCTTTCCTGCCACTAATCAAAGAAGGAACTTATTGTCATGATTATTATACCTATATAAGTTTAGTATTCTTATATACGCATGTTTTTTTTTTGTTTGTAGAATGTAATCTCTGGAAGTGCATATTGAACCGATTGCTAAAACTTTTTCTTGAAAGCTGCTTTATTTCTGACTGACATAGGGCAATGGGCTATATTTTATTTACGCGCGTGAAACCGGGGGTAAAAGCTATTCTATTAATACAATATTGTCAGAATCACCGTATAAGTTGCATGCAATAAACAACCCATCCTTGAACGTTTCGCATCGACATCCGTGCTTCGCATATTGTTGCCGCAACTCCAGTTGGATTGCTGGTGTCCTAGAACTCGCTATTTTAAAACACATATCTTCGTGTTCCGTCGTTATAAACAAGTGAACCTTTATTTAAAAGAACTCAACAACTGTTTCCCAAAACAAAAGTGCAACAATATACTCGTACTTTTGAAACTTTTATTGAAAAACTCATTCAAAACATTTGCACAATTTGCGTTTTACCGGTTTTTGTATGCGGTAAAAAATCTGAGTGGATGAAGTTTGGACAAACATTGGCATTTTTGTGTTGGTGTATCAGGCCATGGCCCGATGCAAAAATCTTCGTAAGTATAAAAGCAATTAGGTACCAATTACACATTTACCTAGCGGTACTGTAAAGTGGGACATTCGACACATTACATGTCCCGGATTGTCTAGCGGTTATTTTACAAGTCCATTGCAATAATCTTCTTGGTGATCCTGATCAAACCTGTCTCGGCACTTGTCTTTGTTTAAAGGCTCAAGTCAGAAATTAGTAATTATTCTTTTACCCAACTACCAAAGAAAGAAAGTATTTTTTTATTTTGTTGATGTGTCCTTCTTTCTATTATAAAACCCGTTGTGTGTATCGCACCACAAACGCCTAGCCATGTATAAGCCGTAAAAAACTCTGTAACAAAATCATAATATAGGGTGTACCGCGTACACCCCGGTGTAATTTGTGCAACTACGATGCCTATGAGAACTGCTGTTACTTTATGATGTCCTGGTATTCTAAACCCCTTACACGTGACGTAACTAGCATTGCATTTCTATGGGTTAGTTTTGTTGTAGTATAACCCTATAAAGAGATAAGTTAGCAAAAGATCTTTAAGTTTTATAAATTGCTGTTTACTTTTTCATGAAAATTAATAACTACCCTAATGAATACTTAATTATAACTCCAACCCTTAACGACCCTGAAAATTATTTTGTATTTCCTAATTAAGATTAATATAAATCAGATATTATTATGATTATTATTTAGCAAACAACGATATCAACTTACTGTGTTTGTACAAAGCGTCGTGTCAAGGCAACGTATTATAAAAACATCGTATACTAGTGTAACAAGGAACCAACTGCTGGTGCTCAGGTTAGGGTGAATTGGAGCAACCTTTGCTACCGAAAGCGCCCCCTGTTTTGTAAGCGTTGATCTGAGACCACGTGTTTCGTTACATTGGATACTAGGATATCAGAAACCACCTAGAGATGCGTTTGTTAAACCATGTAAACAAAAATCAGCTATGCTACGTGGCCTTGACAAGTCTGTATAGCAAAGTATGAACGCGTTTTAAATAAATGTATATTATTATGGTGACTTGGTGAGCGATATTCTTGTGCTATGAACTATGCTATATGCTAGAAAACTTATTTAAATATTTAAAACACCTTAAACGGCTTTCAAAAAAGGTGAATTTTAATATATTTATTGCTCAATCTCTTCTCTCAGGTTTTTTCTGATATAATACCTCAACTTATGTATATGTATAATTGAATGCTGTGAAGAAAAGTGATAAAATTACTAGTTTGTCCAATATGTGTCTCGTGTTAGATAATAATTATTTTCATTGTCAAGAATTATGGACGTCTGGAAATGGTTTCAATCTTCAATGCATGTGATTTTTTTTCTGTCTTTGAAAGTTCATTCATAACTAGTCTAGTAAATGAATGAACGAGCTCAATGATAGGGATGGCGGATGGCATACATAGCACATCATCGTAGCCCTCCACGACACCGGGTTTTGTTACGTCACGTTTTACCGACTGTAGATTACTAGGACACTAGAAATAACTAGGAGTCCTCGTTGTAACTTGTGATATGTTTTGCAATAATTACTTAGATTTTTGGGTGAGCAATTTTGTAATATTGTGTATTTATTTCAACCAGATAAATTTCGGTGACACACACACACACATAAAAAAAAACCAATGAGAAAAATGTCTTTTTGTAATTTAGAAGTTCAACAATACATGTCATTGGCCAACCCTGGACCACTTTGCGGCAAGAATTTCATATCAACTTTATACCTATTTTTTATCAATATTAATAGTGATGAAATCAGTATTAAATAATAATTTCAAACAAAGTAGCATTATGTCAATCAATTAGTGAAAATCGTCAATCGTGTAATAAAGTAATAAGTTTTCATAATTAAAAAGTAATTTATTTGTTTTTCATCACACATTCTTCGTGTCCTGCCCTCGAGTACCTTACTTTACCCTGCTTAAAAGTCTCTATTATCAAAACTCTTGAATTCTCCTTGCCGGCTTAGTTACCTTTATTTTTTAATATTTAAAAATTTGGAATTTAATGGGAATTTTTTGTTTTCATCATCATCATTTTAGCGGAAAGGTGACAACTGTTGGACATCGACCTTTATCCCTATGGTTTTGGTCATTTGGTATGGAGTAGGTAGTATCAACCGCGCTTGGTGCAAGTACCTGCCTTTTCCCTCTAGGAGGTGACTGAAGGCGATCGTCATTTGAGAGTCTGAGCAGCAGGGTGACTACAGGACAGCCTGTTTGTGAAAGCCTTGAGCCGCCACGGTTATCTATGTGTATCCCGTCGTGCTCTCGTTCGTCCGTGTACAAAATACCCTCCGTTGCGTCTCTCTTAAGGGTTACTGGATACCAGGACATCAGAAAGCACTGGAAGTTTTCTTTGCACTTTATACACACATGCTCAAGATCATTAAACCCTCGCGCGTGGAGGGGATATACCTACTTGAGTTTACAGTTTTTGTGGGTTATTTTAATTCACTTTTCACCGATTCGCGTAGGAGTATAGAAGCCAGAAGCAAACCGTAGAGGCTAGCAGGGTCGAGCCTACTGGGGCAAGGGTTTTTTTGGTCAGTAGGTCGTCTTAGGGGCGGATTTTCTGAAAGGAAAACACGGCCTTGGTATAAGAGGCAACGAAGGAACAGGAGTGGGATTTAAAAAAAAAGACCATTGCCAGAATAAGAAATATGTTGAATGGGTTTTCAGCTTTTTATAACTAAGAAGTTAATTGACGTTAATAAATAATTCATTAAAATCGTACTGACGCCTAAATACTGAGTTTTTTTAGCCAAAGAAAGTTGATTCTGTATGCATTTGTTTCGATTTTTTTTACAATACTAATTAATTCTGCAGGCTGCCAAGTTAAACAGTGAGACAACCTGGACTCGCGTGGTGCGCACCACGAAAGCTGGATCGAGGCGGGGCAAGAAAACTGTGTCTGTCAAGAAATGAGAGAAAAGGCCTTCACCTAGCAGTGGGACACTAAACGATTCTAAAAAAATGCATACGAGAAACTTTGTAAACGGATGACTATTCATCTTGCAATCCTATATCTACTAATTATCAAAAATACATAAATCTTTTGACGGAATTTTCTTATACCTATAGTGAATATTCGCATCATGCGCAGTAACTGAATTTATAAAGCTTGTTTCGATTAGCAGCTTGGAGCGCGAGCGTCTAGTTGAACTTGAAACGAATTGTTAATAAAATTGTTTTTTTAAGAAATACGGTAAAAATAAAAAGTATTAAAAAATTCACACAAATTCATCTGTAACCCTCCGCGCCTTGGCGCTTCGAGCCTTGTCACGTTTTGAGAACCATTGAATACTAGGACATCTAAAAGATTTAGGAGTTCTTGTTGCACACTACACCCACATGGGCATTCAAATTGATTCCTTCGTAGTTAATAATCACGGAGTTCCGTGTATAATGGTATTTTTTTCTTTGACAAAACCTGCAATACAATTCGCTCCGTTCGCAAAAGAGCAAGTAGGTATTTTAATAAAATTTTTAGTTCCCAAAAGTTCCCTACATCGCATAATGCGTGAAGACCCCAAACAAAAACACCGGCTGTCCAGCCTCACTCAAAGTCAGATTTATTTAATTTTATTTGTAAACACAAGTTACAATTACACAAGAATGTGAGATGTTATTCTTAAGAGATACATTTTTGTTGGTTCTCTATGCTTTGCCATGATACACAGTTTATTACGATGACTGCGGTTTCAGCAGTGGCACCGTGGCACTTTGAGGCCACGTGTTTTCGAACGTTGAATACTAGGACATCTGAAATCAATAGGAGCTGCGTTGTATCGGACACGGAACTGACCTTCGCAACAATGTTTACAACTGTTGGAACGTTAGCTTTTCCTTCAGGCTACGCGACTATAGTTTACGAACCCACCAGTTTTATATTAAAAAAAATATTATTATTTAAATTATAATAACTTATTATGTAACTCATAATATAATTTGAAAGAATGTCTATGGAGTTTCTTGCACGTTTTCTCCATAGAGATCAACGCTTCGGAACGTGCAATTATTTAGCTTCACTTTTTTGGACTAACCAATATTTTGAGATTTTTAAAAGTGCCTGTACCAAATTGGTTTATAAACGTTTCGCATTTATTTCATAAGGTGAAAGCTGCGAACCCAAACTCGGCCCAATCTCGCAATCTCTTAAAATTTGAAATTAAATATTTTTTGTCATGTTATCTTAGTTTGTAATAAAAAAAAACTTGATACTGGTCTGATAGGAAACTTCTGTTCTTACTTTAAAATTTAAATTAACATATATGTAGTATATATATTATATTAAATATATATGTTTATATATGGTTATATGTATGTTTATTTTAAAATATGTTTTCATTTTTACTCTTTCTCATAATAAAATTTTCTTTATATGCGCCTACCATAATGCACCACCCTAGGCTGACTGGCAGAGAATGCCTAAGGCATTAAGTCCGCCTATGTACTTTGTGTTGCATGAAGATTAAATAAATAAATAAAGTAATACAAATATTCAGGAGGCAAATAAAAAAACAGAACGAGAAAAAGTCACCAATTGAAGAAACGGCAGCTGACTTTGTATGAGTAAGTACGATTTTTATTAAAAATAACTAAAATATCAATAATTTGGACATCCATGGGCATATGGTGATATAAGTTGGGTAAATGATAGATGATAATCTGGCCAATCGAGAGTTAAAGAGTTATCCATCATTTACGCCAAACCAACCTAAATAAGCTAAACACCGGCCGCCCGGCCTCACACAGTTTACGATAGCTAGATAGCTAACGGTGGTTTCGACAGTGAGGCCACTTTGAGGCCACGTGTTTTCGAACGTTGAATACTAGGACATCAGAAATCAATAGGAACTGCGTCGTACTGGACACGGAACTGACCTTCGCAACAATGTCAGCAACAGCAGGGGCCCAGCTGAGTCGAAGCCTACTGGGGCCAGGGTTAGTTTCGAGAAGTAGCTCAGCCACGGTATGAAACGACAAGAAGGAACGGGGTGGGTTTTTAGTCAATAAAAGTCTGACACTATCATCTCCCGCTCAGCCCAAGAGCGGGGAATGTCATTGGATGAGTTAGGCAAACTCGCCTTTGTACATGAATTATTATCAAGTCACGGACTATGTTAAGATTTTGTGAATTCAATAAAAAATAAAAAGTAAGCCTATTCACACAATTTACTACTCATCAACAGATACACCACAACGTTGACTACACCAGTCTACACCGCGGGAAATTGTCGATGACGTCACTGTCACACACTTGTTTTCTGTATGCCCCAGTAACAAAATTTCGATATTTCGATACTAGGGTACCAGAATACTATGTAGTATATTCATCAGTGATATGCTTGAAACTTGAAATAGACCACGCACATTATTGCAACGCTATTGCACACGGTACGAGACTGCTCCAATACATTTCTGGGGATGATTGCCGGAAGACTTGATTACCCTTATACCTGCAACAGGAGGGGCCCAGCTGGGTCGAAGCCTACCGGGGTCGGGGTTATCCGAAAGGAAACTTGAACCCCGGAAGGTTAGAAGGAACGGCGTGGGGTTTTTAGTCAGTAAGAGTCTGACACTATCTCCCGCTCCACCCAAGAGCGGGTTTTGTCATAAGATGATTTTCCCCATCGACAAAAAAAAACCCTTATACCTGACATTGCTGTAGAAGACATGATGCTGGTTATGTCCTATAGTATTAATTTGTTTTTTATATATATTTTTTTCTCACTTTATATTTTAGGGACCTAAATTTCAAAGAGCAGGTCAGCTACATCGAAACCTAAAATAAGTTTACAATAACAACTTAATAATCAACACAATTGATTACCGACACATTGCCATATCAAATGTAATCTTAGCAGCATCACTTCTAGGATTAGCCAGGATTTCAAAAAAGACAAAGTACTGAAAAAGTTTTGCAATTTTGTCAGTAGGTAGCTCCCGAAGCGGTTTGAGTCTATTGACACATTCCGCCAAAATATGTTTGTAGGTGTGATTTTTACAACCTTTGTCTTAAAGACGCTTGTACTAAAACTATGTACCTATCACTAGCAGTAGGAACACTTCCATAGTGGCCCCGTCACATTTTAAGAGACCGCACCGTTACCCCCTCTATGCAATGCCTGATAGGGAAGGTTACATCCCTGAGGAGACAGTACGGATGCTCCCTAGGCTTAATATGCGCGGTAGCACGAGGTCACTACTCCACCGTATTCCCTGGAATCATTTGATTGGTGAACAGAGTTCCCAGTCTGAACGCCCGAGACTTCAAAGACTCTCATATAAGGCCGAAACAAAGTGATCTTTTACTAGTAAGCCAAAATATATTTAATTGACAAGCGCATAGAACATGCCGCCGTACAGAAAATTCAATCCCTTCTTGCCAACTTTGATTCGCAACAAATTAAAACTACTAGGACCTCAATTGGCAAAAGTACAACCGAAGATGTCGTCTGATATGCACTCACTTATTTATACTGTAGCTTTTTCAATTCTTTGTTGTCATTTTAAATATATAGATTGTAGTTTAACGTAAAACTTATTAATAGCAAAACGTCACTAAAATGATAACCACAATATTTGCCAAACTGGAAAGTTCAGTGCAATTAACGTGAAGAAGAAAAAGAGAAAAAAAGAGACCGTATGCTTACTGGCCCAACGAAAATGTACTTATGTTGCAAACAATATGGCCACGTGTTTCAGGGCGCATGATACTAAGGTAACAGGACACAACAGCTGGTTGTAAGTGCTTTCACTTTTCCTTCATTGATAGCACCAGCACAAACACGTAAACATTGTGTGAGTTTGCTGCACCACATGCTCAGTGGTTTTTATGTTGAAAATCATGAATACAGAGATTTTTTTTTTTCGTTTGTGATTCCCACTACATAAACTTTATAAATATGCCCAACTTCGAAAATAGCTTATAATTTTTGACTACAACAACGAATATCATACTTTTAATATTGAAAGAGCGTGTACTTCGTAAAAGTGCATGAAAAAACATATTTCCCCAAAATGGTCTTATGCCCTTTGTAGCGGTAACAGTCAATAATGAAAAAGCGTGAAAACTTCATTCAACCCTCCTGTCTAGACTAAATCCTCCCCCTCCCACCTCCCGGAAATCGTCAGTGACGTCGCATTATGACGTCATCCCGCGCGTCACTGCATGCCGCCGTTCGATCGACCCGTTCATTTATTACTAGGGTGCCAGGATTCACATAGAGCTTTTTTGTAATGCCGTACGGATATACTCACGATATACCATAGGCTTGGTTCTGAATGTCCATTCATAACCAACTCTATGGTGCATCTTTGTCTATCCATTTGTCACAGCACAATTAGGCAGCATTTTATATTTCTATGGAAATATAAAAAACAGTCTTATGTCTATGGGCGGCAGCAGCAGCACGCAGCACCGTCATCAATGCAGGCCTATGCAGCGTCTGCGTGATACTATTGAAGACTTGGATTCATACAAGACGCCTTGACGGGAGAAACAAAAGTACAAAAATTAAACGACAATTACAAACATAATTTGCGCTCAGAATAATAATACTTAACTGTATATCAAACAAGGAACAGGAGTGCGATTTTATTCAGTAAAAGTCTGACATGCCGTCTTGCTCCGCCCAAGAGCGGGGGATGTCATTAGATGATTTTCCCACCTTTAAAAAAATGTCCTCCTTACGTCGTTTATCCTCAATGCTGAGGGAGGGAGGGAGGGTCGTGAATTCGACGAATAACTTACTTGTGGGCTATATTTCGCCATGTTGTCCTGTCTTCGGCGATAAAGATGGTAACGTGTCCGTGTCCACTCAAATCTGTTTGGTTCTTTCCTCAAAAAACCATTTGAGACACTAATCTGCATGGTTCTCATATGATTTAACCATTACATGTTCTTTACTGTATGGACTTTAAAAGAGACTTTGACCCCTGAGTTTGTTTCGGTGTTTCTTCTCAGGGTAGTCAGTTAGAAAACATCGGCCTCATCTCGTTAAAACTAACTGAAAACAAAATTGACGTGTAAAAGTGTTTTTTGAAAACCTATTTACAAGTAAACATCATTTATCACATCATTTCACGCATACCGTGGTGTTTTCTCTCCAGTGTAGAACGTTTGGTCTGACCAACGTATCGGATTCGTGCCTCTGGATCTTTTCCTGTCAGAAGTAACTTTACCATCAGAAGTAACTTTTCCTGTCAGCAGTAACTTTTCCAAGTTATCACCTAAATTGTGAAAACGGTAGGGATATGATGATGATGCTGAAGAAGCCCTTTCTTCATTTTTAACAACCATTTTGGCACCTTTCCTAAACACATTTTTTTAATCATGAATCTAGTTAGATGACGCCGATTTCCAGTCACCGTAGACTTGCAGATGAGTAATGGTAGCTCACCGTCAGGTAAGGAGCCCGTATCATCGCACGCACGCCTTAAAGAGATGCCAGAAAAACTTAATGGGCTCAGTAGGCCCGATGCCTGCCAAGGCTAAGGGAATCCCCTCTTTGAGGCGTGGCTGGAAAGACCTCACGGCGTCCTTACCTTCCGCATGACGCAGGTCCTCACCGGACATGGCAAGTTCGGGAGGTTCCTGCATCGGATTCGAGCGGAAGAGACTGTGCGGAACGCCCGGAGGACACGGTGGAGCACACAGTAGAGGTGTGCCCTGCTTGGGCGGAGCAACGCCGTGCCCTCGTGGGGGCGATCGGCGGCGGAAACCTCTAGCGCCGGGCCTTGGTTCAAGCCATGGTCCGGAGCGAGGAGGAGTGGCAGGCGGTCGCCTCCTTCTGCGAAGCAGTAATGCTAGCAAAGGAGTAGGCCCACCGCTCCAGGCGCCCTTACCGCCGCTGCCGCTGCCCGCTGGGTTCCAGCCCCGATTTCCAGCCACGGTAGACGCGGGCTCGTGGACAGCGAGCTACCCATAGCTCGCTCGTCCGATAACTGTCAGGACCGAGCCAAGGCGTCGACGGCGCGCACTGTTCCCGCGCGCCTCAAGGAGTGGTCAGCAACAGGAGGGGCCTACCGGGCTCGGGGTTATCCGAAAGTAAACTAGAGCCCCGATATGAAGGCTAGAAGGAACGGCGCGGGGTTTTTAGTCAGTAAGAGTCTGACACTATCTCCCGCTCCACCCAAGAGCGGGTTTTGTCAATGATGATTTTCACCGTCGAGAGAAAAAAAAAGGCTAAGGGAATGACAACTAAAGGACACAGATGCATTTGAGTCAGTTAAAGTCTGACACGCTCTTTAGTTCCACTCTAGACTAGGAGAAATTATTTGATGAAGATCCAACTAAACTTCCTTCTCCACTCGCTTATCGTAAACATCGGAAATTGTTTAAAAGCTTGTTACTTCATTTAATGCAATCCAACGCGATGTTTTACGAAAAGACAACGCAAAAAAAGAGAGATAACGCCTGGAAACTCTGTTAGTATTCGGTAATTCCAAGATTTACTCGAAAATTTCACAAAACTTGCTCCATGAAATAGCTGTTTTTTTTAAACCCTTAAAAGTTTTTGAAAAAAAATTGTCGTCATTTAGAATCTTAATAAAATTTGCAAGGTCTCTGAAGAATTACTTTTTTGACTTTTTTAATTTTTAGGCAAATTATGAAATGTCAAAGTTCATACAAAATAGGACATTTTCAGAGGTTTTTACTGGATTAGTTTTACACAAATTTAGAAATTGGTTTCTTTAGAAACCTAGATAATATCCACAAGATACTGTGTTTCCAAAATATCTAATGAAAAATGTGTAATAACGTCATAATCATTTATGAGCGGTTGTATGAAAAACAGTGAAAATGTGAGTCATGACGGACCTTAAAAAAAAATCTTATTTAAAGAATGGTTGGTAAATAACTAGCGGCGTTTTTGACAGATTTCAGCTAAGACGCGAATACCATGTCGCAGTTCTAGTTCTTTGTATTTTGACACGGATTATCACCGAGACGATTTATTGTGTTTTGTATTTGTAAGTTTCTGAGTACCATAATGGGCTAGCAGCCTAGCAGGTAAAAACTTAACTTGCTATGAACCGTGGGAACGGGCTGGTTACGTCACGTTCCAAAAAGTGAGAGTTACCAAGACATCAGAGCACACTAAGAGCTAAATTTAGTTCAATTCAATTTCAGATTAATTGCCGCCAACAGTAAGTGCATCTGACTATAAAGGAAAATTATCCAAAAAATATTTGTTTCGTATGATCTTTGTTGTTAACATATATAGGCGGTTTTTTTTAGTCACATTTTTGTTGTTATCATAGGCGGTTTTGATTTTTAGTCACATTTATGAATTTGTTGTTTTAAGTCCTCACATAATTATCCTCACCTCATAGATTTGATGCCTCACATAATCATGACTCAAAAAATTCAATAAGATAGAAAAATCTACTTGCTTTTTTTTTAAATTCGTACTACTTATTTTACTCAGGGTCTCAATAATCTTATAATAAAAATTCATTAAAACTTCTCTCTTATAATCTCATTAAAATTCTCTCTTATAAGCCTCTTATTATAAAAATTCATTAAATTCATTTTTCTTCTTATATCTGGTAGCCTTTAATAGTTTTCTTTCTTTTCTTTTATTTTCTTTCTTTTAAATAGGCTAGCAGGCGGAACAGGGAAAAAATTAAATTGACTTGAGATGAGCCGTGGGAACAGCTAGGCATCACGTTTCAAGAAGCGATTATTACTAGGACATCAGGGTACACCTAGAGTTTGGCTCAATCTCTGCAGCCTATTTACTTACTATTTGAAAGTGTTCTTGTTTAGAACTTTTGTAATGTTTTGAAAGAATATCGCTACTATTTTAGTATACGTATCAGATTTTTTAAATCATTCTTTAAACCCTTTACTTTGATACCTTGTCCAAACTGTATGACTGAATAATATTACTATTGGTGTACTCAGTCTTAATTATTTTTTCATATTACTACAATCTACAAATAACATCACTTAAACTAGAAAAACGAAAGACCCACCGCGAGTACGTCTCCCCATTAACGGTTTTTATAATTTAAATTAAATAAGAAATAAAAAGATAGGCAGTTTGGCCAGGAATCCCGTAGTCTGGTCTTCCAGTGTATTATAATAAATCTACAGAGTGTGCCAAAGAAATGAGTACATATAAACAAAAAAACCTTTTTCTGGGGCAGTCGGGTAAAATAAGGTTTAAAGTTGGGTTTCTACCGTGGGAACGAGTTGAGTTCGTCACATTTCAGAAAGCGATGTTTATACGGAGATCAGAGCACATCAGGAGTTAAAGTTGCATTTTATCCATAGATAATTATCCAATTTTATCCGTCAAATAACTAATAGTACATTAATGACGATTGCATTAATTCTTTTTCAAGCTTATATTTAACTTGCAGTGTTTGAATGTATGTTTGGTTTGTTTATTTAGGCAAATCTAATTAGTTCTAAAACAGTTACACCCAGTTGGTTGAGCTTTTGGCAAACATGTTTAGTTTGGATGACAATGCATGTGTGTCTGTTGCTGAAGATTTTATGGCGGACCGTTGCTAGTTTGATTTTAACTTACACGCTTTGAAAAATATTAAGTTAAAAACAACCTTCCATCTAGGTAAAAAAATATGCGCGTAAATCTCCAAGCGAACGCGTCCACGTTGATTACAAAATTACGCGTTCTATTTCTCTGAAATTTATCCAAAAACGTAAATAATCAAACTTCTTCAATTAGTCGAAAATAATGTCTACAAGAAGTGTGTGATATTGGGTTCATATCCCACCGTGGCTGCACTGGATTATTGTGGCTACGTCACGGTTCAGGAAACGATAGTTACTAGGACGTTATAGCACACCAAGAGTTCAACTTGCATCTATACCGCTATTCAACAGGAATGCTACGTCGGAACTTTAGTAGCAGAAGCAGAAACGAAAAGGTCGTAACTAGGTATGAAAGTAAAAACCTTTAAAAAAAAAAATATGTAGAGGTATATTGTATTTAATTTAATTATTTAAAGTAATGTAAATGTTAACTTCCGATTATATTTCTATTATAAAAAGTGCGGAAACAAAGGAAAAAACAAATGTTCGTGAACGAGAGCGCGAAACTTTCAGTTGCAAATGCAGAAGTAAATTAGGCCTGATGGATTAATTGTTACTCTTTCTACTATTTAGTTATCAGTTCTTGCACTATCACACTAGATATAACTAGGTTTAACTAGTGTAATCGAAATAACCAT
The DNA here is from genome assembly GCA_949319445.1 of Mythimna lalbum. NCBI lineage: Eukaryota > Metazoa > Arthropoda > Insecta > Lepidoptera > Noctuidae > Mythimna > Mythimna lalbum. The sequence goes on from OX439346.1 coordinate 24,149,892, forward strand.
ACGGTTAATGAGAATCAAGATCCGTATTGCTTTATTCCACGTTAGTTAGGTTTATTAAATTAAACACTAGCTTCGGCCATCGACTTCGTCCGCTTGAAAGTAGGTTTCTTCATCCAAATTTTGGACTCCCGTCTCATCCCTTATGCGTGTGAATTTTGGAAAGTCGTCTCTTAGTGCTCGCCACGGAGTTAGTATAGAAGAGGAGGCGCCCTAAACAACTGTGCACTGTGACTCGCAACTGAGTCCTGACGTCATCACGGTGGGCGTGGCTTAAATCAGTGTATTGTTGGCGTTCGTCCTGAGCACAACTTCGTAAACCCACTTATTTGGCGTCATACTCGCGATAGAAAACCAAAAAAATTAAGTGTTGTATTTTATCTTGTAAAAATTACTCGGATAGACGTTCTGATGCTATGGATGCCATCACATTTCATTTGTAAGTTATTTTATATGCATAATTTATTAAAATACTTCTAGAAAAATCTTAACGTCAGCATTTCCAAATATAATTCTACTCGACATTGGATGGCGACACTTTATGTCATGGGAACTAAATATATTTAGGTACGTAGAGCTCAGTATTAATATATTTTAATAATCATACGTACTGAAATTTGATCAACATTCATCCCTAAAGGTCCTTTAATTCATGAATCCCCAAGCGACCACCGGTGGCCGCGCATCTATTGTCTTACTATTGTGTCTCTAATTGACGGTATCTGAAGGGTTAATCGCCATAATATTATTTTTGTAGTATTTATATAATTTTGTAAACAAGTCGCCATCTATCGTCAAATAGCAAAAATACATGGCAGTAATTAGAAGCCAATTATTTTACCGAATATCCCCAGGCTACAGAACTTGTAAATATAATACTTATATTTCTCTAATATATGATTTGGTCGATCAAATTGTTTTTAATTACCTCACATTTGGTGTAAAAAGTAGAGTATGCAACACAGGGATAAAGCTGTCTTTGTCTTGGGCGGCTTGAATTCCTCACTTCACTCTGGTTTCTTTATAATCTCCCACTCAATGCTCGGGAGCTAATTATATAAAACCTTCACTGACGTTCGGGATTAAAATAGCAACCTTCGTTTCGTTCGGAATTCAACATGCCGCCCGCGACTTAAAGACACTGCTTTACCCCTAGTCACATAATCTACTATTATTGAATGGTATCGGACGTAAACACATGTTTTTTTTTTTTTTAAAAAAAAGAATAGCTTTGTAATGAATCTTGATAATTCTTTCTATCAAAATAAGCCTTTAAAAAAGTAAAACCTAATAAAAATGGAATAAAAAAAATGTTACAATAAAAAGGATTTTGATGATTTTCGAATGATCTTCATTCGTCATTCATCTAATAATAGTATCACTATTTCAATGAAAAATATACGTATCGCATGGTTTGCACAATTAATTTAAAAAACAGAAATCCCTGGTAATTCTGAGTTCGACCCTGTTGCATCCTGCACTTAATGACATCTAGTGTGAGATAGTTACGTAACCACAAAATAAAATCAACAGAACGACCAAGTAGTTTGGCTATTGACCGGCAGATGGCAAATAAAAAAATGGGCGGAGTCTAACACCCCCTCACCCCGCAAAATGTCACGCTTTTTTTCTTAGGGAAATCTTATTACAACATCTCCTCTTCTATACTAACTCCGTGGTGCTCGCCTACGTCATCAAAGTAAGCCTACTGCAAAATTTCACACTCTTAGTCTCAGTAGTTTCGGCTGTGCGTTAATAAGTCAGTCAGTCAGTTTCTCTTTTTACATAACAATAATAATGTTTATTAAATTGTTTGATTTACATTCAGATTGCCATAGGATTTTAGATAACGTTATTTTTGCAACAATCACCTGTGATGTGTGATCTCACAACATAAAAATATAGGGTTGATAACCGATGGTGGCGCGGACTTGTCACGTTGCCAAGAGGGGCGAGCTACCAGGCTATCAGGAAACATGAAGAGCGCAACTAAGTGATCACTCTACAAACACTATTAGTTTAATACTATATTTATTTAAACTAATACTAATAATACGTATGTATAAATAAAGAAGAAATAAAGATTTGTATGTCTGTAATGAATAAACTCAAAACTATTTTAAAATTCTTTTACCAGTTTAAAAGTGACTTTATCACTGTGTGACATAAAGACGCGAGTGAAGTTTTTTTCACTGACCCTGCACACGTGTCTCAAAAAAACGCTGCCACAAAAAAACGCTAGAAGCCGCCACAAAAAAAAAGCTAGAAGCCGCCACAAAAAAAAAGCTAGAAGCTGCCGCAAACAACAGCTGACGCGTGCGACAGCTTGTGGCCGGAGAAGCTTGAAGCGGCTTCAAGCGTTTTTTTGTGGCGGCACCGCCGCACACGAGCCACAAGAAAATTTCACCTCAAAAAGAAGCTTGAAGCGGCGTTTTTTTGAGGCCCGTATGCGGGGACACTTAGGGTTACCCAAGGGGTCAAAACCAGACCTTATGAATATCACTCCGCTGTCCGTGTGTCAGTCACCAGGCTGTATGTAACATGAACCGTGTCTTTTTTTTTTTTTTTTTTAATTCGCAAAACTGATGTACAATCATATCATATCAATCATACAATCAAAAAAAGTAAATATTATAAAATAATATATCTGATTGACACCTACTAGATGTGAATCTTACATGCATATTTAAGAAATAGTCACTTACAATTAAAAATTAATTAATATTTAACATAAACTTAAAGTACGAATTCCTCATCTTAAGAAGAAACATTAATCAAACACTAATTTGAGTTATGGTATTAAATCTCTGAGTCTAGTTTTTATTGAGGCTACAGAACCAGTAAAGACATCAATTTCGCCACGAACAGAGTTGGCAAAAGAAAGCATGCGGCTTATGGGAGAAAAATTTCCTATGTTAGTTCGACTGTGAGGCAGGACGAAAGTTCTTCGGTTAATTAAGCGGCTACCACTACGAGGGATACTAATGTTTACTTTTTCTAAAATCTCGGGAGAATCTATTAGACCATTAATTACTTTAAATAAAAACATGAATTCTAAAAATTTTCTACGTGCGCTTAATGATGTTATTTTATAATGGGTTAATCTAGAGTTGTACGAGTGCAGCCTACGACATTTGTTTTCTGAGTAGCACAGATGGTACAGAAACCTTTTCTGAACGCGCTCTATCCGATCCGAGTGTACCTGATAAAAAGGGTTCCATACCGTACTACAATACTCCAGAATACTGCGAATAACACAGTTGTAAATAGAAATAGTCAGGGAGGGTTCTCTAAAAATTTTCATTTCCCTGACGATGAAACCTGACAGTTTAGATGCCCGATTTATAATTTGATCGTAATGACTCCTAAAACTTAAACCGCTATCCACCAAAACACCAAGATCCCTGATAGTATCAACCTCTTGGAGCTGGCTGTTATTGATTGAATAACAAGTTTGACAGGTTTTTTTCTTTCGGCTAAATTTAATAAAATAACATTTGTTTTTATTTAAAGACATATTATTTTCTGAACACCAATCAAATACGCTATCCAAATCTTGCTGAAGCTGAACAATGTCAGATTCGTTATTAATAGTTCGATATAGTTTTAAATCATCGGCAAAAAGTTTGTATTCGGAGTTAATATTCCTACCCAAATCATTTATGAAAACTAAGAAAAATAAAGGCCCCAAGTGTGACCCCTGAGGCACCCCTGATGGTATATAACACTGCCTGGATTTAAAACCTTTGAGATATACTAGCTGTGAGCGGTTTTTTAAATAAGATTCACACCAACGCAGTAACGATCCATGAACACCCATACATTCCAATTTAGTAATGAGTATATTGTGATCTACTAAATCGAACGCCTTTTTAAAGTCAGTGTATATTGCATGAACTTCACTACCTTCATCCAATGCTGACGATATATAAGAGATATACTCAACTAAATTGGTTTGCGTCGATTTCTTTGGGCGAAAACCGTGCTGATTATCATCTAGCACGTTTTTTATGTGACAAAACATCTTTCTCTGCACAAGCAATTCAACAACTTTACCACACGTCGAAAGAATTGATACCGGTCGGAAATTCGCAACATCGTCAACACTACCAGATTTAAATATTGGCGTAATGTGTGCTATTTTCCACTGATCAGGGAAATAGCCCTGTGATAAAGAGCAGTTGAAAATTATAGTAAGAGGATCAGCTAGGTTCGCTGCACACTTTCTAAGGAAGAGAGGAGGGATTGAATCAGGTCCCGGGCCTTTATCACAGTCAAGGGAAGACAAGCAATCAAAAACTTCTTTAACTTTAAGTTGGCAATTACAGAAAATATTATTGCTGCAGGGAATGGGTTCAACTGGCGTTGAGGAGCGTGTACTATTGTTTCTTCCATATATAGACTGAAAATGATCGGAAAACAAATTGCAAATTTCCTGGCCTCCCTGTGTAAACTCGTTGTTTTTTAAAGCCATCTTATTAGGAATACAACTGTCACCTACCCGTTTACTTTTTATGTACCTCCACACATATTTAGGATTAGTGCGCAGATGTTCAGTTATACTCCTTTTGAAATTTGCATAGCAGTCTTGTATCATATCACCGCAACGCGTTCTCAAGCATTCATATGTAATTCTATCTCTAGGGTTCCCATATTTTTTATATAGTTTGTGATATTTAGCTTTCTCTTTAATGACTTTTAATAAAGCACGGGTATACCAGACAGGATAGCGCTCATCTCGTGGTTTTGTGATTGGAGTATTTTGCTTTATGATTGGCATGAGAATGTCATAGAATTTTTGCAACATGTCGTTGACATTAGTTATAGAGTTCAATTCATCAAACCAATCAATTTCCGCAAGTTTAGTATTGACCACATCGTATTTACAAAGATAAAAGTTTAAGTATGGAACTTTATTTTGCATTAGAGGTTTGGTATGATCCGTTGAAAACGAGATTTCTAGCGCTGGGTGATGAGGATCAATAGGTACAAATGGACTTAAGGCCTGAGATACCATCACTGTGGTATTACTACTACTGAGAACCAGATCTAAAACTCGATTTGAAGCGTTAACTACTGTGTTGCATTGGTGAAGATCATTAAATGCCAGCATGTCGATAAAAACGTTTTCCAAACTACTACTTGATCCTTTGGGGATTAAGAGACCTGAATCCATACTATACTCCCAAGTGATGCTACCCATATTGAAATCACCGATCAGTAAGTTGATAGAATTGCCTTTGCTCTTCTTGTTAATTACTTCTGCAAAGTTTCGAAATAGTTTATCAACATAATCTTGTTTGATTGGGGGTGGGATGTAAACCGCGCAAATATTGATGTTTAAACCTCCTTCACACTTAATTGTTAAGTGTTAGCTAAACAGTTCACACAGATGGTGATTCTGTTGCCGGTATAATAAAATATTTTTTAAGTGGCGCGCTCCCATACAACAAACGTTGTTTGTTTGCCGTACAGAACCCTTCGTACACAAGTTGACAACACGTTTTTTCTTCCATTCTATCCTGTCCTGTCACGCTATCACTAACTGCCTTTTCTTTCATATCACTCTTCACACAATCCATCCATATTTTCTTTGACCTCCCTATTACAACTTTTCACTTTGAGAAAGCTCACTTTATCCTATCTCGTCACACCACACATCCATCTCAACATTCTCATCTCCGCTACATGCAATCTTTTTTCATCCGTCTTTTTCACAGCCCAACATTCTGATCCATACAATATGACAAGCCTGGACTTATAGATTTCTTCAAACCGTTGGTCAAACTTGATTCCAGTGACCTAAGTATCGTCATTTCATCCATCCTGCGTTGATCCGATGTGTTAAAAAATGCTCTTTGATTTTACCTGTAAAACCTTTTTTACTATAAAAAAGCAATAGGTACAGCGCCTTCGTTAAAACCGTTACCAACGGTCCAGAAAAAAAAACCGGAACCACCTTGTGTTAAATACAAGAAAGAACAGCTGAGCGAGCGTGTGAAAACCCCACCGCCGTCACGTGTTAAAGGGCATTCGTCACTAGGAGATCAGGAGACACCAGGAGTTAACACACTTCTGCATGATATGAAGACATATTATGCTACATTTATCTTTAAAACGGTTGCAACAAAGTCGGCATCAACTTGATCACAAACACCCCTGTCACTAACTTTAAATGAATCTTACGCCAATTGCAACTCAAACAAGAACGATTTACAACACATTTTCCCTCACCCGACCACCAACTGCGTTTCATCCCTTTGGCACTTAAACTTTTCATTCTTACAACCAATTTTAGACTCAGTTGTTTCAAAGCCAACGTACATATTCTAATAAATTCGTTTCTGACATATAAGACCTTTTATAAAAACAAGTAATACGTTTGCATACCCCTATGAATGCCCCCGCGTGAAAGAGATGCACCAGAGATAATTTGATACGATGGAAAGAGATAAGCGATTTTCTCTCAATTCTTATTTCGTTTGAGCGGCCAGACGGGACGACACATGCAAAAACACGCTGCTTTATTTGGGACCTAATAAAATAATTATTTTGGACTGATAAGCAAAAATTAGGCCAACTTAAAACAATATCTAAATTCAGAGCATCAGAAGGAAGGAGCCAAGGAAACCCGCGAAATTTTAATGTTCTTATCATTTTGCCGGTCAGTGTTGCGTCACGCGTTGTGCGTTGATTGAAGGCCTGAATCTTTATCATTTACGGGTTACTCTAGCACTTTCACCTGAATACGCATCATGTAAACTAAATATATGTATAGATAACTATTTATATTTCTGTTTTTGAATCAAAACGGAGAATAGGTAGATATGAAAGCATCAACGTAGCGGAAACTCATAACATCTATGTAGGTTATAATATCGTCTCCGTCGTGGAATAAACTCTGGTCAGCTTCGACCACGTCTTCATAAAGAAACCCTATTCCATCATCGGATCACTAGACACACGGCGTTGCGCCACCGGTAGATACTTCCCAAACTCAACCGGGCCGGGGCTGCTCTCAAGCGGCTCCTGCCCAACCTTGGGGGTCCAGACGCCTCCTGCCGGAGGCTCTACGCGGGGATCGTTCGGTCCATGGCCCTCTACGGGGCGCCGGTGTGGGCGCCGTCGCTGGCAAAGCGACCGGCGTCCATACTGTTACGTACGTAGGTAATTAAATGCCGATTTACCAATAAAGAACTTTATTTACCACAAACAATAAATAATTAGTCCAGTCAACAATAATCCAAATCACAGTTAGCACTAGAGTTCCGTTATACTATTGCCTCGGTCGTTAGATAAAATCACTTTGCACACTTAGGTAGATCGCTCTTGATCGCAGTCGAAATCAGAACTGACTCACTTCCGTTCGGGGGCTCGTATTTATACGCGGAGCAAAGAAAATTCTAGATACTGACGTCTCAGGATAGTTCCAGAACAATAGAGTCGCATCGCGGGGCCATAAATCAATTTTATGACTTTGTCCTTCGCGAGTCACTCACGCGAATTTCGACTCTATTGTTAATAGCCGAAAGTACCATTTCCCTTATTCACCTACAGATACCTACAGATTACATACCTACTAAATAGTAGGTACGACGAGTACCTATGACGGAATGTTCTAGATCTTGCCAGGCTAGGTAGGTACTTTGGTTCTAGAGCTTTAGAACAGCAATGCGTTTTAATTATTCGTTGTCACTCTTTAATTTGTCGGAGATATGACGTGTTGAAGTTTAACGGCGTAACAATACTGAACGCCTGCCAGAGGGTCATGGCAATATGGATGGTGCGGGGTTACCGCACGATCTCCCGCGAAGCGGCGAGCCTTCTGGCTGGCCTACCACCGTGGGATCTGGAGGCAACAGTCCTTGCACACATGTACGATAAGCGCGTGGAGATGCAACGCCGGGGTGAAAGTCCACTACCGCGACAGGTCGAGGTATGGCGGACAGAGCTCCGGCGGGATCTCACGGTGAAATGGCGTCAGCGACTATCGCAACCCAGTGCTGAGCACGCCACAATTATGGCGGTAAGTCCCCTCTTTGAGGCGTGGCTGGAAAGACCTCACGGCGTCCTTACCTTCCGCATGACGCAGGTCCTCACCGGACATGGCAAGTTCGGGAGGTTCCTGCATCGGATTCGAGCGGAAGAGACGCCCGGGTGCCGCCACTGTGCGGAACGCCCGGAGGACACGGTGGAGCACACAGTTGAGGTGTGCCCTGCTTGGGCGGAGCAACGCCGTGTCCTCGTGGGGGCGATCGGCGGCGGAGACCTCTCGCGCCGGGCCTTGGTTCAGGCCATGGTCCGGAGCGAGGAGGAGTGGCAGGCGGTCGCCTCCTTCTGCGAAGCTGTAATGCTAGCATTGGAGGAGGCAGACCGCATCAGGCAACGGCGCCCCCGCCGCCGCCGCCGGGATTCCGATCCCGATTTCCGGCCACCGTAGACGCGGGCTCGCGGGCGGCGAGCCATGGGTAGCTCGCTGTCCGATCCTCCGGTAACTGTCCGGACCGAGCCAAGGCGTCGACGGCGCGCACTGTTCCCGCGCGCCTCAAAGAGTTGTCAGCAACAGGAGGGGCCCATCTGGGTCGAAGCCTACCGGGGTCGGGGTTATCCGAAAGGAAACTAGAGCCCCGGTATGAAGGCTAGAAGGAACAGCGCGGGGTTTTTAGTCAGTAAGACTCTGACACTGTCTCCCGCTCCACCCAAGAGCGGGTTTCGTCAATGATGATTTTCCCCGTCGACAGAAAAAAAAAACCGGTAGATACTTACATGGTGAATTTCCCACCCATAAGTACAAAACATTTTGGAAACACATTCATTATGCGTGCAGCTAATTTTCCTGCCGGAATTTGTGTTCCTAACACCTAAGAGTGAAGAGGTTACTTCTTGGATAGCATGGTCCATTTTCGATCACATCGTCTCGTGCCATCAGGTGTGGTAATGTCAAAAAAAAAAAAAAAATTAACCTTTTTAATTCATGAATCCCCAAGCGACCACCGGTGGCCGCGCATCTATTGTCTTACTATTGTGTCTCTAATTGACGGTATCTGAAGGGTTAATGCTGGGTACAGTAGGTACTATAACATAATAATATGATAAAAGCAGGTAAAAGTGTTAAAAATTCACAACAGGAAGCATACATTAAATTTCGATGACAACTAAGTAACTGTCCATTGACCTACATCACCTTGACCTACACAGCCCCTACTCCACACACCACAAAGCCCATCCCTCGTCTAATCAGACACACCACATACGAATATATACAAGTATGTGTGTATGTACTACACACGATTCACGAACACGTCCGCCCCCCGTGTGTGAAAAACACGTCGCGACACGTCACCTCACGTGTTTCTCGAAGGCGAGCTACCAGGCGCACAGGCGAGCGAAGGGGTAGAGCTAGATTACGGATCAGTTGCCCAACATGTCGACGTGGGGTGAATGCAGTTGAGACGTTGCACCCCTCGGAATCAACATGTTTGACGATTTCTTTAACTTTACGGTTTCGAATGTAGGATAAAGAACTCTTTCAAGGATACTTTTTTTATGTAAATACCTTACTTAGGGTACCCCCAAATAAAATATAAAACAAGTGCGTGTCGGACGACTCGCGCACTATGGGTGCTACCGCCCGTAGCAAAAACGAGCAAAAAATCACATTTGTTGTATGGGAGCCCCCTTAAATATTTATTTTATTAATTTTTTAGTATTTGTTGTTATAGCGGCAACAGAAATACTAGCTGTGACAGTTTCAACTGTCGAAATATTCATGAAATTACAGCCTCATGATAGACAGATGGACGAGCTGCGGAGTTTTAGTAATAGGGTCCCGTTTTCCGGTATACAATTTGGTATTAAGGTGAATGCTCCAACCAGCCCGCGAAATTCAAATTCTCTTACGTTTTTTGCAATTTGGCCTCATCTCGTTAAAATTTACTGAAAACAAAATTGACGTGTAAAAGTGTTTTTTGAAAACCTATTTACAAAATAAAGATCATTTATCATTTATCATTTGCAGGCCAGTGACATGTTGTAACTTTATCAAAATATGATTCGCGGCAATAACAAGTATAATTTTAAATACAAGAATGATCAGAACATTCGCTCCATCAGCTTTCACATAGAAAAGCTGTATGTAAGTTAGATTTCGGAGATTTTAACAATTTATACCTTTTCTATGTGGAGCGAATGTTTTGATTATTTTTATATTTAAAATTATAGGTACTTGTTATTGCCGCGAATCATATTTTGGTAAAGTTACAACATGTCACTGGCCTGCAAATTGCAAAAAACGTAAGAGAATTTGAATTTCGCGGGCTGGTTGGAGCATTCACCTTAACACATTAAACCTTATGGCAATCAATCTACTCCGTCACACTCCTTGGCAAGGCATCCCTCCACTCCTTCCATGTTTCGCACAACCACATTATTTCTCCTACTAGTTCTCAAATCTGTCTAGTTCATCCTGCCATCTCCTTCGTGGCCTGCCGCAACCCCGTCTCACTGACTCAGAGCACCAATTTTCCCCAGTTTGTCGGGCATGCCGCAGACATATCCTGCCTAGTCCTATTTAAGTTGGGCAGCCCTAGAGCCACATCAGCTATCCTGGTTTTGGAATGCAGGATCTAGAGTGTTTCGAACTCAACTCATTAATTTAACATCTAGGATACTGCACTCCATTGCTCATTGGCAAACTATAAGTTGACTTCTGAATGTTAGTCAAAGGCCAAGTTGGTGCGCCATAGTTCAGGACGGGGAGAATACGCATGAACTTTTCTTGTAGCGCCGTGGGTTACTTCCTGAATAAACTCAATCAATAAACTGCTGTGTTACTTTTTGGTGTACAATAAAGTTTATTCTATTCTATTCTATTCTATTCTATTCTATTCTATTCTAATAACAACTTATTTCAATTTTAGAATAGTGTATAGTTGAACTGTTTATTAATATAACAACATACCTTAATACTAACATATCTACGAGTAAATAAAATACCTAGAAGCCCGAGCCACCGATTTATAATAAACAAAGCACTCTCTTATACCTACCTACTAACCTTATACCGCAAAACAAAATAATATCTTATTGAACCTGTTTTCCACAGTCCACACAAATTCACAGACACAGCAGGTATAAACTCTAAAGAGAAAACCCATAAAGAGCACCGCTAACAACACACAAACACCATAAACTTGAGATCGGAAGCGTGTCGACGTATACAACGGTGTGACGGCCCACAAACCTTGATTCTGACAAAAGCCGCCGCCACAAGGGCTTCCTAATGCCTTCCTCACGATCCTAGGAGGCATTAGTAGTGGCGAGCTTACGAGGATTACTTGTAGATTTATACACACGTCTCTTGTGCAAGTACTTGCGGCCAGTTGCGGTTGGCTTGTAGATGGAGCTTAATTTTGTAACAAAGTTGAACTTGAAAAATGCATTTCTTATAACTATGTAATGTAATTATGATGTGATGAAACTATGAGATCATTTCCACTGATACCTTGCTATGCGGGGCGAGTAAGATGTTTATATTTCTATGGCTAAGCACTCGCAACCATCCATAATATGCATCCAGAGCACACATTCAGAGCACGCATCCATCCATGTAAAAAATTTCTACCAGTGCTAAGCTAAAGTTCGCGAACTAATTCGCAAGAACTTGGTAGATAGCAGTATCACCACAGCGTAAAAGTTTTCCATGTCGATTTGGACCATTGTTTGACTATTTTAATGTAGGAATGTAGTTTATTAATTTGAGTATAAATTATATTATATCTATGGTTTATTATTTTGTCTATTATTGCATTCACGTCTTTATTTTTCTATCTCTTTTATTGTACCAACCACACGTAGGTACAATAAAAGCGAAAGAAAAAAATCTCTGCATCACCCAAAGAATTTAAAAAAAAGTAGAGTTTTTAAGAAGTTTTTGCAAAGTAAGCAAAAACACATTTCTAGTAAAGAAGCACCCTAATTTCCAAGTTAAAGTGCACAGCGCTACCAGGAACACATGAACTGTAAAATAATTATAAGCTAAGAGAAGCTAAACACCTGAAAATAATTAACGTAATAAATAGCTACAGCTGCGAAGCCTGCCGTCTGCCCCGAGAGTGTATGAACTAATTAACTGTTTTATTTGCTAATTATTACTCGTATTTGCACCATTCTTAAATTAAACGTTTGCGGAAACAATAGGTTCGCGTTTCAACAAATGAAACTCAGTTTTAATCCTTCTATTTTTAAATATCAATGTTGATTCAAGGTTATGAAAGGGCGAAAACAAATAAATTTTAATAGAACAGCCCAATTAAAACTTTGAATTACATAGTTGTAAAATAGTTATGAAGTCGTGTTGTGTCATTTGTTTTCATCGAACAAATTCACCCACGTCATTTATTGATTACTTCATGTATTTTTAATCGTTTTATTATTTAGAGCCTTTAATAGAAAAAAAAAACTGATTAGAATCAGCTCAATCATTTGAATTAAGAATTTGTTAGTCAGTGAATCATAATTTTTGTAAACAAATATTTATTACTAAAGCTGAGTCCTTGGCTGAACAAAATAGTATTTACTGCTTTTAACAACTGTACATAATTATGATATTTTTACGTCTAGATTTTGATTACTTTAGGAAAAAGGTTTTATTACAAAACTATTATTCCTCAAAACTACGTCTAACGCCATCTATTAGAATTTACTTGTACTCACTTTCATAAGAGAATATCAAAAGCTCATAGCGGTGCCGCTGTCGATGGTTCCCCAATAAAATTATCAACGCCATCTATTGGTTTGTGTATAAGATGTCTGGAGAAGTGGTACGTGGATTGCCACGTGGCTGGAGAAACAAACTCTGTTTTCATTCCAGCTAAGTTAAAAACTTTTACACCAATAGATGACGTTAGTGAACTAACATTGTAGATTTTAGCGGTATGCAGAACGAGGATTAAAGTTCCGCTAACCGCTATTGAAAAGGGAGTTAAAAAAGATCCGATATTCGATTTTGGACCGTAAACCGCGGAGAACTCAAATACCGCAATATAGAATTTTGAATTTTAGTTTCCTTGTTTCATCTCAGATAATTATCGGTACAGATTGTAGGGGAAGCTTGTGAGATAAAAACTATGTATGTAAAAGTGTAAGTATATCTTTAATTCTATTAATGGACTTGAATCCGTAACACTTGAACAAAAACGAGACGAGACATTTACTCTAAGCTCCTCCACTCAACTGTCATCTCGCACTCCAAGTCGTAGCTTCTGAGCTGGTCTATCTCCAGCTCGATGATCTCCACCGCGTCGGGGCACAGGTTCCTGTCGAACTCGACGGACTCGTCATAGTACTCCACTGAGCTGAAAATGTACTCACTTCGTCTCGTGTCGTTTTTAGCCTTATCTGCCTTTTCCTCTAGCTTCTTCTTCGGTTCCACCTTCGTTTGAGCTGTTGTCACCTTAAAGTCTAATGTTGGTGTCGTATGCGCCATGGTTGTGTTTGTTGTATTAACAGCTAACGTAGCATTTTGTGCTATGGTAGGATCGAAATTCGCAGATGTTACTTTCATAGTAAAATTAGCAAAAGAGTCGTTGAAATCGTCTGTTACTTTGCAAGTCTCTACGACTAGATCCTCTGGTTTTACAACAAGAGGTTTAGAAGACACGTATTGGACCCTCGCTCCATCTTCTTTTAACATCTTTCTATATCTTCTGACTATGTCTGCGAAGGTGTCGGACTTGCAATGTCTTCTGCCATCGAGTACAGCTCCCCGAAGATGTGCGAAGTGCCACTCTTCATCATTCAAGTCTTCTATAAATCTTCTGTCAATTTTCGTCAGTTTAATATTAATGTTCTCTCCAGGTTTTTGCGTGGAAATAGCCAACTCTTCGTTCAACATTTGCTGACATTTGGTTTTACTTATGATCACTAAAAACACCCAAGGGAACAGAATATGCATGTCGAAGCAAACGATAATATTTATCCGAGTCCTAAGGCCTAAGAGCAGAATTTAATTATAAAAGTCTTGTATTATGATTTGGTCGATAATGCATGACGTTGATTATACCTTCAGATAACACAGCATTGCTATAAGATGTATTATGAACATGTGATAAATACGACCGACGATGGAACAAGAAATAAATCTAAACCTTTATTCGAGACAGCCTAATTAAGCAGATAATCTTTGAATCGAATATGTAATATCAAACTTATTTTTTTTTTGATCATTTTTTTTTGCTTTATTCTACCGGACAACTATACAAATTCGAAAGATAGCTCTTACAGATCCTATGGCAAGGACTATTTTACTAATAGTAAGCTACACCACCGCTGAGGCCATAGAGTCTATAATAATATAAGCCTATAAAACCGTAATTTTCCCGGGCGTTCGGCAAGCTCAGACTATCATAGAACATGCACGGGACGAGCTTGGGAGATGCTTTAGACAACACTCTCTAGCTCCAGCTAACTTAAACTAATTAAAGAGTGCGCCAACGGAATAATGCTCAAAAGTACACCAAAGGCGTATAAAATTTGGTCTACAGCATGCCACAAATGGGTACATTCGTGCGACGTGGCCAGTCCACTCCCACTTCAGCCTGGCTGTTTTTTGTTGTTCAGTAAAAGTGACCAACTTTGAGCACCGTAGGTGAAGACGCAGGATACACATGTCAATGAGTCACTGGTCATTTTTCTTTTCAGTGTCATCGGAAGGCTACTCTTCATGTTGTGATCCTTAATAGCCCAGAAGGTCTTCCAAGCATTTTGGATTCGTCTTTTGACTTACTTGTCTTGCTTATTATTAAAGGATACAATCTGGCCTAAGCATGTACATACTCATCGACATATTGCAACACTTGCTCGTCTACCTCGACCCTAAGTTTCATGTCGTTGGTCATGATCTGGGTCTTAGATGTGTTCATTGAAAGTCTAACGTCAAGACTTGCCGTGCTCAGATCTCTTAGCATTTTTGCAAGTCTTGAAGGTGATGTCGAGATTAGCACAACGTTGTCAGCAATGCAAAGAACTGAGCGTGATGTTTTATGTATTTGTTTTATGTACTAAACGTTTTTGTATATTTTTATTCATAAACAACATAGATACTACAGTTTCACGAATTTATCTTATGTATTTAAACAAATATCATACTATTATATGTATAAACAAAACAACGATCCGATTCGGTTGCCTGTTGCCAGAAGATTTGGTCCGTTAAACCAAATTCGAGACAATAGCGTGTTAAATTCTGATATCTATTGTTTATAGATTGTCAATATTTTATGAAGCGTTAAAGTACTTACCCATGGATATCTATGTACTTACCCCAGCATCCTAAACAAGGCGAGCCTCGAGGGATGAGCGTGTCCAAGATCTAAATCATGACTAACAGCGACCAAAAGAAAATGTAGGTACTTGGAGGTATTTTTCTTCTTCAAAAGAGAAATTATCTAATAACTTCTCCCACTCTAGGGAGAAGCGTATCAGACTTTTACTGACTAAAACCCCACTTATGTTCCTTCATTTACCTTTTGCGTTCCAGGGCAATCCTTTTCTAATCATTGCCTTTTCAGAACCTAGGGCTGGTTCTCTAGTGCAGGCATCGACTCTGCTAGACCACTACGAGTGTCTAGGAGGTATGAAGATTGCAAAGTCTCTGCTCCAAATTATATCTTTCCCGGCCAAATAGTATCTTTCCAGGCGAAACCAGACAATAAGCTTCTAGCTTCACAATACGCGCTGCTAGAACTCTGGTCGATGAAGACATCATGAAAGAATACCTTCCAATCTGACGTAAGGGAAATTAATGGATATTATTAGATATGACTCAATATACCTACGACATAATCGTAGACAGTTGTAATTTTTGTTATTTATACCTACGCTTGCTTCATTTCATGTCATAGTCTAGCCAGCATACTATAGTAGTCTTGGTCATAGTCATTCCGATAACTTTATTCTCGTTTTCACGCCTTTTTTATTGTGAGAATGTCAGCTTAGAATTTATATTTGTTTACCTTCTGTTTGCCATGACGTTGTTTCCTTGCTACTAAATATATCATCATCATCATCATCATAACAGCCGAAAGACGTCCACTGCTGGACATAGGCCTCCCCCAAGCGTCGCCACAACGACCGGTCCTGTGCGTCACGCATCCAAATATATGCTAAAACTAAAACATATAATACAGACCATTTATTTAATGGTCCGTAAGCGCATATGTATTCTAATTATTAATATATTCTTTAAAATATGGTATTACAAGCTTTCCGCCCGCGGCTTTGCCCGCGTGGACTACAGTTTATATCGCGCGGGCAGAGACCCGTGCTCAGCAGTGAAATTATAGGTAGCCTATGTGTTATTCCAGTGTCTCTTCTACCTACCTACCAAATTTGATCTAAATCCGTTCAGTATTTTTTGCGTGAAAGCGTAACAGACAGACAGACAGACAGACAGACAGAGTTACTTTCGTATTTATAATATTAGTAGGGATTGATATTTTCCCCGCTAGAGAGCTCCGATAAACGCGTGCGATCGCTGCAAATCATGAAGTGCTATAGGACGTGGGCGCCGTCGCTGGCAAAGCGACCGGCGACCATACTGAACGCCTGCCAGAGGGTCATGGCAATACGGATGGGTTACCGCACGATCTCCCGCGAAGCGGCGAGCCTTCTGGCTGGCCTACCACCGTTGGATCTGGAGGCAACAGTCCTTGCACACATGCACGACATGCGCGTGGAGATGCAACGCCGGGGTGAAAATCCACTGCCGCAGCATGTCAAGGCATGGCGGACAGAGCTCCGGCGGGATGTCATGGTGAAATGGCGTCAACGGCTATTGCAACCCAGTGCTGGGCACGCCACGAATATGGCGGTAATTCCCCTCTTTGAGGCGTGGCTGGAAAGACGTCACGGCGTCCTTACCTTCCACATGACGCAGGTCCTCACTGGCAAGTTCGGGAGGTTCCTGCATCGGATTCAAGTGGAAGAGACGCCCGGGTGTCGCCACTGTGCGCAACGCCCGGAGGACACGGTGGAGCACACCGTCGAGGTGTGCCCTGCCTGGGCGGAGCATCGCCGTGCCCTCGTGGGGGCGATCGGCGGCGGAGATCTCTTGCGCCGGGGCCTGGTCGCGGCCATGGTCCGGAGCGAGGAGGAATGGCAGGCGGTCGCCTCCTTCTGCGAAGCAGTAATGCTTGCAAAGGAGGAGGCCGACCGCATCAGGCAACGGCGCCCTCGCCGCCGTCGCCGGGATTCCGATCCCGATTTCCGACCACCGTAGACGCGGGCTCGCCGTGGTCGGCGAGCCATGGGTAACTCGCTGTCCGATCGTCCGGTAATGGACCGAGTCCAAGACGTCGACGGCTGTTCCCGCGCGCCTCAAGGAGTTGTTAGCAGCAGGAGGGGCCCAGCTGGGGACAGGGTTGTCCGAAAGGGAGCTCGTGTCCCGGAAGGCTATCTCCCGCACCACCCAAGAGCGGGTTTTGTCAAAGATGATTTTCCCCGTCGACAAAAAAAAAAAAACAAAAAAAAGTGCTATAGGACAAAGCGCGTTTTTTTTTTGTGAGTGGCCTCTCGCAGGTCAACCTATGAGGTTGTCGTCTGCTTAACCGATCTTGCCTGTGGTGGCCTTGATCATAGGACGAAGCGCGGCCATCAACGCGCTATTTATAGGCGCGGCGCCGCAACAACTACGTCCCTGCATTTTAAATTTGTAATATCTTCGGAAATATTCACTTAAATTACATGCTGTAAAAATCATATTGATCTATAATAAATGCACAATTTATTTAAAGTACTTAATTGGATAAGGATTAATGCTGTAATGTTTAAAATCACTTCGTAAATAACCATTTTTTAGTAAAGGATAAAAAATGGTTATGGTGGGTTATCCCTAAGAGATAGACATATGCCATCGCGGACTTTTTTGTTGAACTTTTTAAGATGGAAAATACTGTAGTACATTATTTTGGTCTATCTCTTAGGATACAGCCAGCGTTTGCAATATAAGCGCAAAAAAAACGTTCTTATTTACGACATCACATTAGAAACCTCTAAATTTTTCAGTGTTTCTCTACTATATTATGCATGTATTATACATATAAACCTTCCTTAAGAATCACTCTATCTATTAAAAAAAACCGCATCAAAATCCGTTGCGTAGTTTTAAAGATCTAAGCATACATAGGGACAGACAGACGGCGGATAGCGACTTTGTTTTATACTATGTAGTGATAGTGAAGTGATGTTAAACTTTGGTTGAACATATTAAGTGCAATAAGATAATTAAACAGTTTCAATCAAAACTATATTCAATGCTCCATCAAAGGTCCACACTAATCATTGCATTAGCGTCGAATTATAATCTCCACAAGCCACTGAACATACACAATCAGTGGTAAAACACAAACAAACTAAACGAACATAATCTCAGCAAATAACGCCTAATAAAAGAATACAAACCGCCCATTATACAGGCATCATTGACAGATCGTTATCTCGGGCGCGCTAACTAATCCATTCAGCCTCGGGTAACGTAACTACCCTCCAAACGTCGGGAAAATACTTCAATTACCCTCACCCTCCCACCCCACGCGCCCCCGACACCCCCGCGACATCAAAACAGCCCAATTACACGTGCCCACCCTTTAATAAACCCTCGTTTGCTCAAATCTGAAATAAAGACGTATAAATAATCAACAATTTTGAAACGAAAAGCTACAAATTAGCATTTGTTTGAATAAATTGAACAATAAATGTGACTCTGAGGCCGGTCAAAGTTGTCAGCTTGAGAAACTTGGAGGCTGTAAAGCGTTACTGCGCTTTAAAGCGAGGTAAAGTTCAGGGCATATACTTACTGCACTTAGAGTTTCGAGCGCTGTAGCGGCTGAGTTCTCGTTTCAAATGTTAACAACTTGCTAAGAGATGCAAATTGCGAGCGGTTGGCAGCCATGATTCGGAATGGCGCCAAAACATTTGCATAATTCGCACAGAATTGAGTGGCGGAATCAGAAATGGAGCGTGATTGAAAAGATGTGGGTGATTTAAGATCATTTTACTTGCTATTATAATTTGGATTGTTATTCTACATTAAAGCTATGGTTTAAGGTTCTACTTTAGTAATAAATAACAAACAAAAAATTGGAAATTAATATCTGTACAATAAAAAACAGAAGTCACAATCATGACTGTTTCTTAAAAATATTGAAACTTTACATCAGCCTGTTACAGAACAATAATTATTTTGTACCTAGGATTTAATATAAGCTAATTTGAAAACGTTTGGAAATCGAAGTTGTACGTACATGAGTCGGATTTTTTTCTACCGACAATCGCTTACCCCTTCAAAATATAATGTAAACAATATGTTTTGACCAAATACTTTTTTATGCTGATCAATTGTCAATAGAAAATAAGTCAGTCCCACATATTTATAAAAAAGATCTAAATTCAACTCCAATCTCAAAATCTATAAATTATAAAATCATTTTATTTACAAACATTACACAATTTCCATGAATTCTAATGAAACTTAGGTCTTAATCCACGGTAGGGTTTCATGAAGAATATGTACAAAATTATTTAATCTCATCATTAAAAGCAGGAACAAATAAGTTTGTAGGTAAACTCGTACGTACACGCCCTTATTTTTAATTAGTACAAAACTAGGGCGCTATCCGTACCCGTTACTGATATTATTTGAGTAAAAATTAAAAAAAAAACTAAATCCAAAAATTATCCACGAAAATTTGTGATCATTGAATCAATAATTCATAACAGCTACTAGAAAAAACTGTTGTGTTAGTGTTTTGCCCTTATTTTCGCCATTCATTGACGCCTGTACAATATTTCCATAAATTGGGTTACATTTATTTTATTGGGATATAAACAAACGCTCATAATTTTGCTATATAGTATTTGTACCAATTAAAAAGTAGCAGTGTATGCTCTTCATCAAATTTTTCTTGCATTAAATACTTTTACATATACACCATCGAAAGTGATAGTAGTCAAATGCAAGCCTTTAGAAATTAAAAAAAAAAAAACAATTATTATAAGTATGCTATAGATCTCATACCATTGAACACATATTGATCAGCAGAATGCGTGTAATAAACTTATGTAGACTTTTTTTATCTTATGATTGACCATACTTTAAATTCATAACAAAACAAAACACAATTTGAAACTCAGTAATCTGTATTAATACGTATAAGGAATATTACCTATCTACTCGTACATCTACTAACTGAGCTCTTAATCTACACATAAAAGTGACTATTCCAAAACCATTAACAATTTTATTGCACAATTTTTAGTTTAGCATTTACAACTTATACCTACTTAAAGTCTTACTAATACTAAACTCTACAATAATTGTTTATTTCCTAAGAAATAATTTATTCTTTTCAAAATAAAAGTTTCAGCTTAGACTAACTCGCCAGCAACCTTACCCGCGTGACCGTAGAAAATTATTCCAAGAGAACATTCTCCCAGGATAAAAAGTACCTTATGTGTTATAACAGAATATGCTCTACCCGTGTGTTATATTTCATCGATATCCAGGTCGCCGTCTAAGCGTGAAGAAGTAACAAAAAAGAAGTGCTACAAACCCTCACACATTCGACTTCATAATATCAGTATGATGGGATTACATTACCTATGTAATCCTTACTAATATTATAAAAGCGAAAGTGAGTTTGTTTGTTACGTCTTCACGCCTAAATGGCAGAACCGATTTTGATGAAACTTGGTACACGGATAGACCACATCCTGGAATAGGACATAGGATACTTTTTATCCCGGAAGTATGTTCCCTAGGGATAATTTTCTGCCATCACGCAGGCGAAGCCGCTGGGAGCAGCTAGTAATATTATACTATTGCGATTTTGTGTGTAATAATATTTTGGCACTGACACTAAGACATTGGTATCTTTTAGAGTGTGGTCTATAGAAGGTTTAATATTTTTAAATAGAAAGAAACGTTGGTAAACGTGAAGGTCGCTTTGATTGCGTGAAACAGTTTGGGCTGCGCTACAAAAATTTCTGGGTCAGAGATGAATTTTTACAAACGGCAGTAACAAAATGTTGCTGATAAGGTAAAGTTGTGTAATATATTAATAACGTGCAAAGTTCCTAGGTGCTCACAGATGGCAGTGCATGTAGGCAGGGTACGGCGGCAGCAGCGCGCACGCCAGGGGCAGCGCGTGCGCCGACAGTTCGCGCTCGCCACTCGCCGCCTGCGCACGTAATTGCTCCAGCCGCAGCTGGTTCTGACGCTTCCATTTGGTCCTATGACAAATATAATGCTGTATTTTAGATAATTATAACTAACTATTAACAATACTGTCCAAAACACAGAACAGAAAGTCCAAAATGTAGCATAATCCATTTTTTTTTTTTAACCTAAAGTATATACGAGTATCTTTTTGACTGTTCTAACTTTTAGAATATTATATATAGCTGGTAACCGAACAGCAAAGTGAAGTTGTTGTTAGTATTTTCATGAAGAACAAATGTACCGCTAACTTCAATTATTATTAAAGTCCCATTTGGGCGCCAGTTAAAAAACAAAATTATTTAATCGTTTATCATAAAATCTAGTTAGCCAAATGCCCAAAATAGTTATAGTACTTTTTTAAATGCAGCTCATGAAAGTCAGAATTTTCATTAAGGTTCTTGTTCTTATTGGCACCCAGCATGTGACGATTGCAGCCCGTGATGGGCGCCAATATATGTCGAAATAAAAAGTATCAGAAAACTAACGAAATGTGTGTATACTATATCGACTGTCAATTCGCAGTTTGCTTTTGCGTAATTGTGAAGCATCGTAGAAACAGAAGTAAAGTTTTTTTTTTTTAACGGGACATATTTTTTGTTACTCTCAGGTGCATAAGAAATGCATAGAAAAAAAATACACGAATACAAGGAACTTCGTACTTATTGTGGTGGCTTAAAACAAAACTCCTAAATAGCACTTACCTACGATTCTGATACCAGGTCTTAACCTGCGTCTCGCTGAGACTGAGCGCCTCAGCCACGTCCCCGCGATCAGCAACGCTAAGGTACTTCTGGCAGCGGAACTTGCGCTCCAAGTACGCTAGCTGAGCGTGAGTGAAGGCAGTTCGTCGCCGACGCGGCTTGCGGCTGGAGCTCGACGGGGCAGACGGCCGGCTGCCTGGCTGACGATCTAAATAACGTAAATATCGTAATGAAGTCAAAGTTTCCAGTATACAGGTTTATTTGTAAAACACTGGCAGCCTCTCAAGACTTACTAACATCATAAGCAACAACTTTTGTACTATGACTTTTAAAAATTTATCATATTTTAGTTCATCAAATTTTCATACAAAAATAAAAATAATTAAATTAATATTCTAAATATTACAAAGTCTATGCGAAGCAAGCGATAGTACAATAGCGGTGGGGAGGGGGGTTGGTCAGTGGGGGTGCTTGATGCGCTAGCGTCACGTCAAACACCCCCGCCGAATAGAACAAGGAAATATTGAAGGATTGTTTTTGGTAAATGTATTTTTTTTTTAAAAAGGTCGTAAAACAAAAGGTGTTGTTTATGATGTTAGTAATTCACTCCTGCAAGGTTGTTAGCAACCAAACCAAAAAATGACCAATCGTTAGATTTTGCACTCATCGAACTTAGGGTTACATAGCGAAAAAGTGACATTATTGCAATATACAGTTAGCTGATAATCCGGGGAAGCTTAGTCAAATGATTCTCATTTAAAACAAATCATTTTATTCACGGCCACATCGTTGCAACCCAAAGTGTGACAAAACGGTATAGAAATGGCACCATTTTTGGATACTAAGGTGGACTTATTGGCTTAGTCATACTCTACCACTCAACCTAAATGTATTAGAAATTAAAACTGGATGATCATAACTGGCTACTTGTACGGTTAAAAGTACAAATCTGTTAATTTGGTACAAGAAATATCAATATACATAAAATTCATATTCGGTCGAAGATTTATTATTATCAAATCAATATTTACCGTTCGAGTCTTGCGATTCCCTCTGTGAACTACCAGCGATGACTGACGCGAAGCCCGCCAAAAGCTGAGACTGGAACGAATTCTTCGATAAATCCATAGACCTGCCGTAGATACTGTCCGACAACCCCGCCATGTGCTCATAACCAGTCCCTTCGGTGCCCTCATCCTTCTTGTTATCTCGATCTGGCCTATACAAGTGAAAGAGACTGGTGTCATACAACTTCATTCGTTCTTCTGGTCGGTTCTCGTATTCATTCTCATCTTCTTTGAAAGGAGAACTGTAATTCGCTTGATTATATTCTAAAGGCGATGACCTCTCTATTTCTTCTCTGTCTATTTTCTTCTTATATTCGTCGGGGAATGAGAATTGTGACTTTTTGGGAGTGGATGTCTCACTTCTGTTATCACCGACAGATATGTCATCTTCGGCATCAGATGTTTCCACGTTCTGACTGGTTGCTGAATTGCATCGCAAGGTTTCTTGATCTTCATCAGTGTGAGGTGGACCTGTGAATAATATCAAATGATACTCGTGTTAGTTGAATGAATTAAGACGAAACAAGCGGGTGTCTTTGTAATTTACTTCGTTTGTTGGTGTGAAATGAGGATTTCCCGTAAATTATAGTCAACAAAGAGGTTAAAGCATCGCTTGACACTAAGACTTGACACTTAACCGTGAGCACAAACGGAACGCGCACAAAGGCCCCGGCTCGCATAAAGACCTCAGTTTTAAAAAAGGAACGGCCATAGACGCGAGTTTTCTGCTCTAATTAATGCCTCGGGGCGTTCCGTTTCGCTCTCGAGCAATTGAATACGACGTCTGTGAATGGTGTGTTTTAGCGCGCGCGGGAAATTCTTGTCTATGGTTACGTTTGTGTCTTTTAATTTGCGTGAAAATGGTGTGGAGTGGGCGTGGGGCATTCAGGCCGTGAGGTCGCTTTTCATATGATTTTCTTTCGCTAAACTTTTGTATGCTTGGTTGTTAATGGCGTGGCCGTACCCGATTACTTGTTATGTGCGGGCGGGCGTGGAGAGCGACCCTCGAGTGTTTCTCTCGTTATAATATCGCATAAATATGTTTTAGCGTGCACTCTTCCCCGCGACGT
The DNA here is from genome assembly GCA_949319445.1 of Mythimna lalbum. NCBI lineage: Eukaryota > Metazoa > Arthropoda > Insecta > Lepidoptera > Noctuidae > Mythimna > Mythimna lalbum. The sequence continues at coordinate 24,174,004 of OX439346.1, forward strand.
CGAGAGGTCTTAATGTTTCCGCATCGGTATCTTCTACGAAAACATCGTTAAAATGCTGTTTTCTATATACGTGCTACACAATACCTACATATATTTAACAAAGTACTTATTTTAGTCATAGAATCCACTTCAGTTGTGGTGTAAAGCTGGTAATTAGATACGAAAGACATAAGTATACACAATGTCATTAAAATAACTAGTAATCCACAAAAAGGATTAGGTAAAATACTTTCTGGGGAATAAATTTCGATTTCTTTTAAAACAATCATTAATTAAAGAAATACAGGGCCTAGAGCGCGATCTCTTTCCGATTGCATATAAAAGAAAAAGATACGCAAAGGCTTGCATAAAATAAAGCATTTTAGCGATTTCTACGTACGGAACATGGCTTGAATTAGGATCCAGCGTGAAACGCCACCGCCGGTTGCCTCCACGAGGATAAGGCGGTGCTCCGCCCAGGCGGGGCACACCTCCAGAGTATGCTCCATCTTGCCCTCTGACCGTAGAAAAAACATTGTTTCTACATACCGCTGGCACGGTTATGTACCCACAGCGCACCGGCAGCTGTTGCAGTAGGCAATAGAGCTCAGAGTAAAACAAAAGATATCGTCACCGTCAACTCGCGATTAGACGCACATCTGCTATTAGCGCCTCCAAGACTTTGAAAACTCCAGTTCTCAACGCTTTAGACTTTGGTCAACACAGGGGCTAGATAAAATAGTCTACGCTTGTGTCTACCTCTCGAACAGCGAAGATCAGCCCCGTAGCCAGATCGAAAGTCTCGAGTAGGCTACTCGTCCGATTTCTTTGTTCTACCGTCATCTTAACGCTTAGTTACGTGGTAATAACAAAGAAATCGGAGGCGTGACCTACTCGAGGCGTTCGAAGCAAGAGAATCGAAACGGAACGGACATCGTCAAACCCCGGCCACAGTTACAGGAGACGCCCAGACGGAGTCGTAAGACGAACCCCAGCCACCTTGAACCACCCACCTTAAACAAAGAGCAGTCGGTATTAGACGCCGTCCCTCTCATAAGGACCGAGCCCGAGTAGTCGACAGCGTGTAATGTTCCATGAACGCCTCAAAGAGATATCAGCGAAACCGTTGGGCCTAGGGCGATGTCCACTAGGGCCATGGGGAATTTCTTAAAAGGATACCTGTGGCCCTAGAACGCAAAAGGCAACTGAAGATTCCTCTCGCCCCTCTACTGTAGAGCGAAAGGTATTATCAGACTGTAAGTGCACCCGGCAGAAGTCATTGGATGCTATTATTCCAAAATAATACGAATTTTCTTAGATTTTAGGCAAAAATGGATATGAGTTTAGCGATGTTACATAAAAGTACAATACACAAAGAAAACTAATACAAAAAGAGAAAATTATTATTATTATTATTCCAAGTTAATCCTAAGATTTCGTAGTTCTAATCTAAGTATCTTGTTTTACAAAAAGGCCAGTAAAATAGAATAGAATTTTATGGTACCTACACTAAATAGTAGATTATGTGACTATGGGATAAAGCAGTGTCTTCAGGTCGCGGGCGGAATGTTGAGTTCCGAACGAAACAAAGGTTGCTAATTTAATTCATGAATCCCCAAGCGACCACCGGTGGCCGCGCATCTATTGTCTTACTATTGTGTCTCTAATTGACGGTATCTGAAGGGTTAAATCCCGAACGTTAGTCTGGGATTTATATAATTAACTTCCGAGCATTGCAAGGGAGTTAATAAAGAAACCAGAATGAAGTGAGGAATTCAAGCCGTCCAAGACAAAAACAGGTTTATCCCTGTGTTGGATACCTACTCTAATTTTTACACCATCTGTGAGATAATTAAAAGACAATTTAATTTGTGGGTGACTCACATATGTGTACTGTATACACTATACACGTTTTCAATAAATCCTCACCTAAATCTATTATGTCTATTTACACATCCATTTATATTTATATATTTCCAAGTTCACAACACACATATTCACTAACACTAACCACAACATAAACATTGACGTGACGCATTGGACACGCGCACTGTCGATGACGCGCCGGCGACTTATTTCCTTCTACCGCCAAGTAGTAGCATACATTTCGTTTCTTACCAGTCACGATCTATGCTGCCCGCTAGACCTACGTGCGCTCGCGCCGGTAAAATAATTGTGATCGAAATCTATCCGCGCTAACTTATAGCTGCGCTTGCAAAGACTGTATATTATATTTTACTATTCTATTTCTCTGATAGTGCTTGGCTCATTTGCGCCTTCTAATCGACAGTGTTGTAGTGTTGTGTGTGAGCTATATACCTGCAGATTCAGCAAGGACTTTTATTTATTCACCACTACCCAGTGAGTACCTACACTACACCACACACCACCCAACCAACCAAAAATGTTTACCACTCAACATGTTTTGAGATTGAAAACAAACAAAATTCATTAAGATTCTAAAGTTTAAATTTTCTGTGTCGTTACTTTTTTTTAGAAACTCGTCGGTATACCACGTGTTTTCTGTTTTTTTTTTGTCAGTGGCCAGTTTGAATTTCGAACAAACTTGTTCGATGCACGTACAATTCAATTCAATGTTGACGATTTTAGATGTTCCAAATTTAAATCTCAATATAATTCATTTTTATTCTTTCTCAACACATGTGCTTCAAAAAAACGCCGCTTCAAGCTTAATTTTGAGGTGGCCTTTTTAGTGGCTCGTGTGAGGCGATGCCACCACAAAAAAATGAAGAAAGAAAGAAAAACATTTTATTTACGTGAATTAGTATACTTATAGCTAAATAACAAACGTAACAAAAAATCAGTCGAAAGGAGAGATATGCGTCTCATCCGCGCAAAACGGCTCAACGCTCAACATTAATGCTTGAAGCGGCTTCAAGCTTCACCAGAGGTGTCGCGCGCTTCAGCTGTTTCTTGCGGCGGCTTCTAGCTTTTTCTTGTGGCCGTTTCAAGCGTTTTTTTTTTGTGGCGGCGTTTTTTTGAGGCCCGTGAGCGTTACAGCGGGACAGTTAGAGAGGATTTTTCTGTGTAAAAGGTGTAAAAACCAGTGCCGTAGTGAACCGAAATACCGTCCTAACGAACATAGTGGAACCTCTTTCTCAAACAATGTTCAAATGCAGAGATTAAGTATTCCAACAGGACTCTACATCAGCTCATAAGGCACGAACCGCGTAAAACTGGTTGATTTGAAGGGCTTTGCAATGGAAGATAGCATTTTGAATAATGCAAATAAAATTATATTGTAGATACGTATACATTTAATTTCATATAATAATCATCACCATCATTTCGGCTAAAAGACGTTCACTGCTAGACATAGGGCTCCCCCAAGTGTCGTCCTGTACGTCTCGCATTCATTGCATAAACCGCGACCCATACCAGGTGTGTGAGGCCTTCCGGTACGCCACTCCAGAACCTTTCGTCTCCATCGACCGGATGGTGGAAGAACTGATGTTATACGAGCAATAAAAAAAAAAATTGTGCCCACTGCCACTTTTTTTTTTGTTTTTTTTTTATGGTTGGGTTGAGCTTCCTTTCGGATAACCCTGTCCCCGTAGGCTTCGACCCAGCTGGGCCCCTGCTGTTCCTGACAACTCCTTGAGGCGCGCGGGAACAGTGCGCGCCGTTGACTTCTTGGGCTCGGTCCGAACAGTTACCGGACTCAGGACTGTAGGACAGCGAGCAACGGTTTACGGTGGCCAGAAATCGGGATCGGAATCCCGGCGGCGGGCTCTCTGCCACCTAAGTTTTGCGATTCTTCGGGCTATGTCGGCAACCTTGGTAGAATCAAAAAGGTGCATATTTTTCTTTTATTACCAAAAAACCTATCATTAAATACATTAAAAGTTTTTGACAGAATTTATGACCTGACTTGATCTATTCTTGGCGACGAGAGCGATTACGGCGACGGTGATAACTGACTTAAACTGTGATAATACCTACATACTAGTGTTAATTAATATGTGTGTAGAATATTATTTCCAAAATCCGATGTAAATGATCTTTGAAACGTAAAAATCTATTGATTGGAAAACCAATAATTACGCGAGACACACACAAAGTTTATTGATTTTTTTTTTATATGAGACCGGATTATTTGTTTTGTCTCTCGAAAATATGTGGAGAGAAATTCAAAATTTGAACAATGGTATTTGTACATTTAAATAACCAAAGTTTTCAAAATAATTCATAAAAACATTTTTTCGTAATATTTGCGGAGTGGCCTGTTATATTGTATGGTTTTCGGATAAAAAGATTTTAAACGACTTTTGGAAGTCGTTTAAAATCTGTACATCCGAAAAGGAAGTGTGTGTAAATAACAGCAAAACAATACAGCATTGATATAAAAAACATTTTTATCAACACTTACTTTCTTACAAATATTTCTTTCTGTTGCATTATTATTAATATTACGCTGATGCAGTTTAAAATACGTCGTCCCATAATGGCTGCTTGACTTTCATTTTCCTCTCTCCCTTCGATAAGAAAATGATGAAAACAAACGAAAATATTCACAAGTCAAGTCCGCCGCTAAATGAGCGCTGACATTAAAATTTTAAATCATGGCATTGGTTAATTCATTTTTCCACGAAATCTGCTTACTTTGGACATGTTTTCTACAGTTATAAGAAAAATTTACAATTAATATAAGTAGGTATAGTTTTTTAGATATTGGTAGGGTAGATAGCATTATAGAATTTGAGATATGAACCTTTTTAAAGTTAAAATTTTTATTTTCTGTCATTTATAGTTAAGTTTACCTACATTTTTAAGGTTCTGTACCTCAAAAGGAAAAAATGAAACCCTTGTAGGATCACTTTGCCTGTATGTCTTTCTGTCAAGAGTCGTTATCTCAAAAACGCGAACTTAGAGGTATCAAGTATAAATTGCTATGAAAAAATTCAAACTTCTGAGATAACAAAAAAAAGATACGGCCGTTTATGCCGCAAAAAACCTATACTTAATAAGTTAAGTTCCCTTGGTTCCCTTGAGAGGGCTCAAGGGAATCAAAATTCATAGGGAACTTCCCGTTATCCTAGAATCCTGAAATTTGGCATGAAGCACAACAATAGGAAACAATCTGTAAACTGTTTTGTAGTTACGTCAGCGGGAGAGTTAGACTTTTACTGACTAAAACCACACCTGTGTCCTTCAGTTGCACTTTGCGTTCTAGGACTACGGGTTTACTTTTCAAATATTTCCCGTGTTCCTAGATAGCAGGCATCTGCCCTACTGAGCCCCTACGGCCTGCTGACATCTCCTTGACAAGCTCATGGATCACTACGCGCTGTTGACAACTGGGCTTGATCCGATCAATTACCGGACGACCGGACGGCGAGCTACCCATTGCTCGAAGTCCGCAAGCCCGCGTCTACCGTGGCTGGTAGACGGGTTTTTTTTTCGGTGGGAAAATCATTCTATGATATCCTCTCTCTTAGGTGGAGCGGGAGATTGTGTCAGACTTTTACTGATTAAAAACCCACCCCGTTCCTTCGTGCCTTCATACCGGGGCTGGGCTGCCTTTCGGAGCTAACCCTGGCCCCAATAGGCTTCGACCCAGCTGGGTACTGTTGCCGACAACTCCTTGAGGTGCGCCGTCGACGACTTGGGCTTGGTCCGGACGCTCGGTCATTGCTCGCCGTCCGCAAGCCCGCGCCTACGGTGGAAATCGGGATCGGAATCCCGGCAGCGGTAAGAGCACCGTTGCCTGATGCGGTCGGCCTCCTCCTTTGCTAGCATTACGGCTTCGCAGAAGGAGGCGGCCGCCTACCACTCCTCCTCGCTCCGGGCATGAACAAAGGTTCGGCGCGAAAGGTCTCCGGAACCGATCGACCCCACGAGAGCATGGCGATGCTCTGCCCAGGCGGTGCAAACCTCCGCCGTATGCTCCACCGTGTCCTCTGGGCGAGTTGTTCAAGTTATTACCCAAAACAGTATTTTCCAAGTACCACGCAGTTAGCACGTAGGTCATTCGTAGAACATGCGTCAAACTAAGTTTTACACTATTAGGACCATCCGAACAACATCCGAAAAATGTAGCGCTGTGCAATCATTTGTGACCAATTTTTTTTAAGTGACTGAATCTAAGACTTGTCTAGTGGTACTTACTTCCATTCAACGTGTCAAGAAGGATTTACTGCCTAAAATAAAACAAGTTTTTAATGAAAATCATTTTTTCATGGCAAGCTTTTGTAACTACCTAATTAGAGGTAATACTCGTCAAGACGAATCATACGAGCACAAAATCGATGGGGTTGTGTTGTTTAACTATCAAGTTCCTATAGCCACCTTCCGGTTCCATCATCAGCTCCATGTCATAATAATTTTGAATTGTCATCTGATTTACACATGCATGCTAAATTTCAGCTCAATCGGTAACCAGGAAGTGGGTTTGATGACAGACAAACATCGGGACAGGTGAAACTAAATAAAAGCTTGTAAAAGGTAGACCCGGATTTAGAGGTTTTACTCATTTTACGTCTTACAGCACTCCACTAATACTTAATTTATTTTTCTTTCTCGGCTTTCACGAAGTTCTCGTTTTTCAGCCGATAGACGTCCACGTCTATCGGCTGAAATAATATCATAGTTAAAAAGTCACAGGCCTCCCTAAAGTGTCGCCACAACGACCGGTCCTGTGCGTCTCGCATCCATCGGATTGCAGCAGTGTAAGTGTATGGATTCGAATAGTTTTTACACCATGTTATATTTTTTTCCAAGAATATTAAAAAAAATAAAAAGTCACAAGTTGAACACCACCGACACTAAGTACAACAGTACACGTCCATAGTCTAGACCGAGCCCGAGTAGTCTAGGGCGCGTGGTGTAAGGCGATGTGAGCAAAACCGTAGAAGCCCAGCAGGGTCGAAGCCTACAGGGACCATGGGTTGGCTTCTGAAAGAAAACCCGGGAGTCCTAGAACGCAAGGAACAAAAGAGTGGGTTTTAATCAGTAAAAGCCTGACACGCTCTGGCCTAGCGTCCCCTTCTGCGAAACAATAATCTGAGCAAAGCAAAGGAAGTAGCTGGACATTGGATACGTTTTCAGACTAGAGTCTAATAAATATAATTCAGTAAATATTCTTCTAAATTCATAAACCAGTATTGTATGAACACTTTATAAACAAAAGTTACCTACAATATTTTCGGTTTTGAGCCCATTATGTCGCGGGGTGCTCCGAGCCCCGGCCCCTTAGCCCCTTAGCCCCCGTACGACAATGTAAATAGCACGCGTGACAAATTAGCGATGTCCCGCTGTGCTCTTTAACATCGACACCCGTGGGGCCTTCCGATCAGCGACGATTAGTCTTGATACTTGATCGGTAAAGGAATTAAGTATATTGTATAACGACTTGACTGCATATTCTTAAGAACCCTTTTATTTAGATAAATAACTAGCGTATATACTATTAAAATACACTAGTCAGCTAACACTTACTATTAAAATAATATATAACACAAATAATAAACAATAAAATACCAAGGACAGTCGTGAGTCAGATATAAAAGTGCTAACATATTTAAAGGGCTTCAAAAATTGCGACTAAGACTGCCATACAAAGGATGAATGAATATACGGCAATCTAATGAGTCTGCAAATACTTTTACTGACTAAAACCCACGTATGTTCCTTCAGCTGCTCTTTGCGTTTCAAGGCCACGGCAGCTAATTCGAACAATCCCGTAACCCTGGCAGGCATCGTTTCTGGCCGTTCTCAAGCCTGATGGCCAATAACCTAGGCATCTATGATAGATGCCGAGGCGGAAGGATTCTCTCCCTTCACGGACGCTTTTAGCCGCTACTAATTCGCAGATGGAGGTGACTGCTTCTCATGCCCTCTCGCGTACCACGACCTGGACCAAGACTGGATGAGAAAGGTCAGCCGCTCACAGATCAACCCTTACCCTATATGGACACCTATAAAACGGCTGAAGCTAGGTTACTTTTTGGCTAGTAAAAATTTGAAACTCTCTCTCGCTCCAACTAGAGCAACAGAAGAAGTTATTTGATGATCTCCCACGTTAATAAAAAGGGTGATCTTAGACTAGCGAAACTATCATCATCATCATCATATCAGCCGAAAGACGTCCACTATTGGACATAGGCCTTCCCCAAGCGTCGTGAAACTATCAAGTGGGTTTAATCGCGGTACAATCATTAATGTTATTTTAAGGGTTGTGTCGTCAATGTGTGCTCATAATAACGACAATCACTGCTAACCAGACGAGGCCGAGGATCACAGCTCAATTTGTGTCTATTCTTTTGTAATTAATTTACAAGCAAGAAACAAGAAATAATGTCCGGGAGAAGTTATGTGATGATTTTAAAAAATAACAAAACAAGGTTTCCTTGAACAGAAAATTCCAAACTAGCGGCGAAATTGGGTTTCAAATTGTTTATTTCTCATAAGGACATGGCATCGTAGTTCACTTCTTCTTCCTGCCCTTATCCCATATTACTTAGAGCCGGCGAAACATGTTTTTTCTTCCATTCTGTTTAGTCCACTTAATGTACATGATTTATAATTTTAAATAAACAACGAGAATCCGTTCAAGCAATAACAACAGATACTGCCTAGCTTACATGATCTGATCTGTAAATGGTTTATTATAAACTAGCTCTGCCCGCGGCTTCGCTCGCGTTAAATTCGGGGTAACACAACAAAAATAAGCCGAAAGGAGAACCCCCTTTTGCCGACATCTTCAACAAATATCGTTTATGTAACAACACAGAAATAAATACAAAAACTTAACGAATTATACTATAGAGTTTTATTATCCCTTCCTCGAGAATCACGCTATAGAGTGGTGAAAACCGCTTGAAAATCGGTGCAGTAATTTTTGATTTTATCGCGAACAGACACACAAACAGACGCGGCGGGGGACTTTGTTTTATAATATGTATTGATACAATATCACTCACCATACAAATTCATCTTAAGATACGAAAATATGAAATATTATTTATTATCTTCGTCGTGTGTGATAGTCCATTGAATTGTATGGCGAGCGATATTGTATCTTAAGATAAAATATTATAGTATCTTAGCCGTGTGCCTCTTATTGAACTCCACTGCGGGTGACGTAACCTACGACAAACTTATTACTTTCGGTTGATACAGTAATGGGTCTAAGGATCGAACCGCAAAATTAAGTTGTTTTTTATGGTATTAACTTTTCCGGGATAAAAAGTACCCAGGATATTAAAGAATAATTATACCAAGTTACATCGTAAGCGAATCAGTAGTTTTTGCGTAATGCCTGAACAAACAGACAGACAGACAGAATTTTTTTAATCACATTTTTGGGTTCGGTGTCGGTTTAACACCCTCTGCCATTTTTTTTTTAAATATTTTCAATGTACATAATTTTTACTTCTACAGATTTATTATATCTATAGGTTAGGTTAGTGTTTTGCGGAATACTATCATTTTTTATTCAACATTTTGTATCTAGAAAATCTGGAAATTTTAGAGGTAGGTACACCATTAAATGGTACGCTCTTATCTTTACGGCGATTGTCCTGACGTGTTCCCTTTGTTTTGGTTTTTATTTTGGTAAGAATTGAAAATAATAATTCACATAAATAGGTCATTGCTAACGGCGAAAGTATTGCAATAGCATACTTAAACAGCAGAGAATTACATGAAGCGAAAAAAGGTCTAAATGACTTTCTAAAAATAACTTTAATATGATTTCCGTTTCAGTTAACAACAATTCTTCCTAAAGGAATGCCCGGAGAATGGATTTTGAACCCAGTCCCTATAGACTGGGTTCAAAATCCATTGCTCCACATATTTTTTTCGTGTAGTCCATTAATATAAGAGATAGGTAACCTTATTTTCCCAACTAATCACCACGGGTGCCATGGCACATGGCACACACTTTGTGAAACACTGGGTTAGGTAACTTTACCGTCTGTCCACTTCGACAATTAGGCTATAAGTTGCCTGTAAAAGATTTCTATTGGCGATAAGACCGTCCATTGTTTAACCCTGTTAATTCTTAAGCTCTTATTGTATTTTATTATGGTGTATAAATAAACTATATCTACCTAAAGTTTACTTCAATGTTACCCGACAAAGTTCTCATGAAACTTACCTAATATAATCAAATTATATAATATATTATTTCACGAAGAATTTCTAAAAGATGTTCCGTAATAAACAGACAATCATAATTCCTGCTGTGAGGAAAAGCTGACGTTTTGATAGCGATCATAATAAAACTTATTGGAGAAGTAAAGAGACCAATTTAATGTCAATAGTCACTGATTGTCAACGACGTTTCACGATGTCAAAACCGATAATATCGGTGACTCATTCTTATCGACTAAAGTAAACTGCCTATAAAAAGATATCACGTAATATTAAGAAACTTGATTTACCTACTTACATAATTTGTCCAGGAACACTTAGCGGAAATGTTAGTTTTTTCTACGCTATATAGATGTGAATCTTTGTGTCGGTCTATGTGTAATCTATTACTCCTCGACACTCAACGTAAAAAAGACACTTTATTTGCCTCCGATGCGACGCTTGGGGGAGGCCTATGTTCAACCGTGGACGTCTTTGATGATGATCATGATGATTGCCTTCCAGTAAGACGCATGCTATCATTAGATATTATAAAACAAAGTACCACTCAGCGTCTATCTGATTTCTGAACGCGAAAACATGAATTTTCACAAATGGATGGAATGGTTCTTGAGGAAGGTTTAAGCGTATTATAAATGTATATTATTGTAGAGAAAGCCCTAAAGATTTCTTGGGCAGATTCTTACTTGCTAATAAATAATAAAAACAGAAACCTACTACTAGTCGATCCTTACTATATATTCTACCATACTTCTTTTATTTTTAATGCGTAACAGCACCAATAATAAGGGTTGTGCATGTCCTTCTAGAGCGGCCCCTCCCGGCATTTGCACTCATATCCGTCTTGCAAATATCTTTTTTTAGTCACATTGCATTCGTTTCTTCATTAATCATTATAAGCATCCTTGTTTTAAACAACACTGTCTCGTCACATCATTCATCAGTCTATCATTCAAAGACTCACCATACACATATTATGTATTTCACAAGGAATGCATTTCTACAGCATTTATTCTACCTTAACTCTTCAATCGTGTTCAACGAACGTAAAGTCGAACGCCGGCGTTCGCTTGGGGTTTAATGAACCGACTGACTAGTAACCTGTCACAAATAGTGTCAAGCAAATCTCATCCTTCGAAGTCGTGAGCGTGAACTCTAAGAAACATAGTTAGTCTAGTACGTACGTTTTGTGTTAGTAGGTCTAATAATTGATTTAACCAACAATATATAATAACAATAACTAAGAATTGCTCATCTAGAGTTAAAAATATTAATGATACAATTGATAATATTCCAGCAATCAAAAATTACTTTCACAGATTACAAATACCGCCTCTCAGCTCCAATAAAATACTCAATAAACAAAACGAACAAAGCTCGAATTTGATTGGACAAAACAAATTAAAAGTCTTTAATTTGAACTTTGAATAGTGAAGCGTGGAGTCAATCGGCCCTCGACCGCGGCGCGTGGCGGTCGCGTGCGCCGGTGAGTGGCGCCGTGCTGCGCTGAAGAGCATATGCAGCAGCATTGTCCGACGTTGTCTTAGCGTTGATTGCTATGATTTAATACATATTTAATATGATTACAAAAGACTCTTGAAATAATTTTCAAGAAAAAGAAAGGTGCTAATTGAACTGACTTTAACCGACTTCAATAGAAGGAAATTTTGAAAATTATTTTTTTGATGATTATTTTTTTTCTATGGGGCCAACTTGGGAAATATTGTTATGATCTGATCATGAACCTCGAAGATATGGAACGTAACTCCTCATAGGATCACAGCAAAACTGTTGTAAAAAGTAAAATTGCTTTATTTATACATACTGTATTCGATGACTAACTGAAAGAAGAAGTGGGCGGAATATATCGATCTGATGATGTAGGCAGAAGGTAGGCCTGGGCTTGGCTTATTGGAATTGTTATGCAATGTTTTAATTATAAAACTTTATAGGTGCCTTACTATAGAACCTGCACGCTATTTAAATTTGGCAGAGGGGGGGCTTACTTTTTAGTTGTGGTATACACTACATTATAAAGTGTAAAATAAAAACTTTTCACAAAAAAAAAACACAATCGACTTCAATGTAACAAAAAAACATTATAGTGCACTTTAATTTCAGAAGTCTGTGTTAAATGACGAAGCGACAACTATTATAGAAACACCGAGAGGCTGCTTTTGCACTCGCCTATCGTAAACATCGAACATGGTTTAAAAGGTTTAAAACGTCATCTAACGTGATGTTTGAAAAAGCAACGCAAAAAAAGAGAATCAAAATCAAAATCAAAATCATTTATTTCAAATAGACCAAATGTAGGCACTTTTGAATAGTCAAATGTCAGTCAGTCCAAGAAAAGTGAAGCTAAATTGCACGTTCCAAAGCGTAGATCTCTATGGAGAAGAACGTGCAAGAAACTCCATGGACACTCTTTTAAATCATATTATGTGTTACATATAATGCTTGTTTACATTATTTCATGTTGCTTCTATTATGTGAGCACAATGTAGATAATAAAATTAAAATAAAAAATATATTAAAAGATAAAAACTGAATTAAGCTACTGGCAGTTAAGAGATGACCAGTCTCAACTGACGGCACCCGTTCACGAGCATGACGCGTGCATCAGCCCCACTCAGCTCAACCATTTTCAAGGGAACCGAATGACCCAATACACGCGCCACCAGCAGCGAGACATTTAAGTGAGCATGACAAACTCCTAACTGCCATGCTCGTAATGTCAAAAACAAAGAGAATAAAAGTCGTAACCCAATAAAAAATGCTTCATGGTACCTCACATTCACAAATAGGAAAAAAAAAGTGCTTCTACATTAAACAATGCTATGGTTTTCAGAAACAAAAGTAATAAATGATCACAAGTTTAAACTATATTTTCAAATTACAAAAAAATAAAAATAATTATAGTTTCCAAGCTAATCAATACACCCTAGTGTGGTAGTGGAGCTGGACCAGCATTGAGCCAAGCATTTTTATCTTGTATATAATCCTCCAACTTATAATATGCCTGCCTGCATAGTGTGCGTTTAATACAAGATTTAAATTTTGTTTCATTGAGTTCTAAAATTTGGGGAGGTATTTTATTATAGCATTTTAAACAATACCCCATGAAAGAAGAGGCCACTTTTGCCAATCTGAAGCCTGGTTGAACTAACTGGTCCCTATGTCTTGTAACATAGTTATGTCTATCGCCTCTTTTGCTAAAGAGATGAAGATTTTTTCTAACGTACATGATGTTTTCATAGATATATTGACAAGGCACCGTCATGATGTTAATATCCTTAAACAGCTGTCTTAGAGAATCGCACCGGCGGAGATTGTAAATAGCTCTGATGGCTCTTTTCTGTAGTATAAAGATTGAGTCAATGTCTGCAGCCCGTCCCCATAGTAAGATACCGTATGACATGATACTATGAAAATAACTAAAATAGACTAGTCTAGCGGTATCAACATCCGTAAATTGGCGGATTTTTCTAATAGCAAATGCAGCCGAGCTAAGCCGTCCTGCAAGAGATGTTAAATGAGGACCCCATTGTAGCCTTGAGTCAAGCGTAATCCCCAAGAAAACCGTTTTTTCGACAAATTCTAATTTCTCATGGTTCAATACAATATCACAATAACTACTTTTGACGTTCGGTAAGGAAAATCTTATACATTTCGTTTTTTTTGCCATTAAGAACTAGATTATTAGCAGTGAACCAGTTTTGGACCTGCAGTAAGGCGTTATTTTCATCGTCAAGATTATTAGCCCTTCTATTTATCTTAAATATCAGAGAAGTGTCGTCGGCAAACAACACCATATCACGTTTATTTTGCAACAAATATGGTAAATCATTAATATAAACTAAAAATAAAAAAGGACCTAAAATTGAACCTTGGGGTACCCCCATTTTCACATTTAATCCCGACGAATTGACACCGTCTATTTGAACTAGTTGCTGTCTGTCATTTTTAATAAGATTTTATTAAGCTTAACGCTGTTTTGCCTAGTCCGTAATGCTCAAGTTTCAGGAGTAATGTTTCATGAACCACACAATCAAACGCCTTAGACAGGTCGCAGAAGATGCCAATAGCATCTTGTGCTTCTTCTCACGCATTAAAAATGTGTTTTAGTAAGGAGACACCGGCATCAGTTGTACAACGTCCTTTGGTGAAACCGTACTGTTTATCGTGTAAGATGTTATTGGTGTTAAAATGATTAAGCATTTGATTTAACATCACCTTTTCAAATATCTTGCTAAAAACCGGCAAAACGGACACCGGCCTATAATTATTAGTGTCTTTACTGTCCCCGGATTTAAAAAGTGGTATTACTTTACTATATTTCATTAGATCCGGAAAGACTCCTTGATCTATACACAAATTAAATATTAAAGCTAAGTACGGCGCTATTGTCTCAATAATTGAAGTACAAACTTTGATAGACATACCCCATAGATCTTCGGTCAATTTAACCTTGATTTGTTTAAAAGCTTTTATTACTGTTATGGGGTTTATATGCTTAAAATTAAATTCAGTAGAGCTTCAGTAGGCTGCAACGTTCGCCTGCAATAAACCAAAAGCATGCGATGGGGACGAATTTAGGACTTCAGTAGTTTTAATTGGTATACTGGTAAAGAAATTTACAAATTCTTCTGCAACTAATTTACTATCACTAATAAGACCATGACGAGTCTCCAATGTGTAATCATTTTTATGTATTTTGTTCCTGTTAGTTTCATTATTTATAATCTTCCAAACCGTTTTTATTTTGTTATCAGCTGATTTAACTTTATTGCTAATATATAAGGCCTTAGCTGCCTTACAAGTATTTTTAAACATTTTTGAATATGTAGAAACATATTTATTAAATGTTTCAGTGTTAATAATAGGCTTAAGGCCATACAGCTCAAAACCAATACCTGAATACTCTGTTAAAAGTAAATAACGGAATTACTGTACGAAAAATTCCGTGATTTACTCGAATATTTTACAAAACTTGTACCAGGAAATTAGAGTTCTTTTATAAATATTGTCGTCATTTAGAATCTTGATAAAGTTTGCAAGGCCTCTATTGTAATACATTTTTGACTTTTAATTTTTTGCAGTAAATTATGAGGTGTCAAAGTTCATGCAAAATAGCAGATTTTCAGAAGTCTTTACTAGATTAGTTTAACACAAATTTATAAATTGATTTCAATAGAAGCCTAGATAATATCCACAAGATACTATATTTCCAAAATATCTAATGAAAAATGTGTAATAACCTCATAATCGCGTAAGAGCGGTTGTATGAAAACCAGAGAAAATGTATATTATGTCGAGTTACATCCCTTTAATAGTAGTTTATGTGACCAGTTTGAATTTCGAGTCAACTTGTTCGACGCACGTACGTTTTGACAATTCAAAAGTGCCTGTAATTGGTCTATTTGAAATAAACTTTTTTGAATTTGAATTTTAATTCACAATATTGACGATTTTTGATGTTCCAAATTCAAATCTCATTATTCCCTAGGGATCGCCCATACTACATTATCTCCCTAGGGAATAATGACTTGCTTTAAGCGAGGTTTGTATGACGTATAAAACGACATTATCGAGCAAAGCGAAGTGTAAAAAATTATATTGCACTTTTTAGTGTTTTTTTTTTACATTAAAGTCGGATGTATTCTTTTTGTGAAAAGTTTTGAATTATTCGCCTCTAAAAATCTATACTGCCACAATTAACGAGCGTCTGAATGACACTATTTTAAACTCTAGTTATCTTCAATATATATATACTCGTATACCCTAACCTGTCCGTGTCGCTATGCCCTAAAATTCCAAGCCCGCTTTGCTCGGTCTTGGACTAAGAATAGTTTAATTGGCGTTGTAATTAAAACGAATTAGTTCATTAGAGGATATTCTATTTTCCCGTTCATCATCATATCAGCCGAAAGACGTCCCCTGTTGGACATAGGCCTCCTCCAAGCGTCGCCACAACGACTAGTCCGTTGCTCAGTTATAAAATGAGAAATTTGATCACCTGGCCAATAGAGAAATGTGTGGCTTGACTTATAATTTCTCCTATGTAACTTACTTAAAAAGGGAAGGTTTTCATCACAGCAGACTTGGGGATGAATAATAGAGAGTTACCCATTATTATTCATCTGCTGTTACTTATTCTCAATCACATAATTTAGACAGCAGGTAAAGTTTAATATTATATTATCTTCTAAGCTGTTCACTAGTCTCCATGATGGAATCTTCAGAAGGTTGGTTACCGATAGAAACGAGATTGGTGGAGGCATTACTGTTGGCGAGACGAACTTGATTAATCTCCATTTCATCATCGTTTTTTATGAAACAAACTCAAACTCTAACGCTCAAGGCCACAAGACCGTTTTTTTGGTGGGATTACATAGGTAATATTCAGCCGTACAAGGGCTACACAGGGCGAAAGGTTTCGCATAAACATATTTAATTTTATTAGAGTAATCTGTGGATAAATTTTGTATTTTTTTAAATTGCTGTAAACTAGCCACTGCGATCCCACAACGATGGTAAGCAGCGATGTAATCGTTGATGGTGGTCGCACTAGTTATTAAGAGCCTATTCACTCTAGCTTTGAAAACACCTAAATTATCATTGGACGGGAAGACCGCATCAGGCAAATTGTTCCAGTCATTTGTTGAACGCGGTTTCAACAACGTAAGGACGAATATTCACCATACGACGGGTTGTCGATCGAATCAAAAATGAAGACATCCGCAGGAGAACTAAGGTTGCCGACATAGCGCAAAGAATTTGCCAAACTTAAGTGGCAATGGGCAGGGCACATTGCTCGCAGAACAAATGGCCGTTGGGGCCGAAAGGTTCTGGTGTGGCGACCGCGTACCGGAAGACGCAACGTTGGAAGGCCTCCAACAAGGTGGCCTGATGACCTGGTGAAGGTGGCGGGAAGCCGATGGATGCGTGACGCGCAGGAGCGTTCGTTGTGGCGACGCTTGGGGGAGGCCTATCTCCAGCAATGGACGTGTATCGGCTGAAAAAAAATGATAACGGGTTGTCTGATGGTAGAAAGGAAATGGCAGAATCAAATCATTCTATTCCCGCGCAAACTCTCCAAAAGGCTTTGTAGATTTGACTTAACTAAATCTGCATCATCGATTGGCTTCTTTGCCCGCCCTTCCACTGAGTCCAAAGCTACCAAATGGCATTTTGCAGCACCAGCCCATATGTGGCTGCAGTACTCCACACACTAACGGACCTGTGCTTTGTATAACATTAATAGCTGTCCCGGTGTGAAGTACCGCATGACCTTTGCAAGAACGCCGAGTTTCCTAGCAGCTATCTTGGCTTTGGACTCAATGAACCGCCCAAAGTTAAGGTCCGAGGAAATTTCAACTCCCAAGAGCTGAAGGCGGTACACTCCAAGGATACTTTAGTACTTTACTTTACTCAGTATTACTTTTGATTTCATAATTGGAACTGTACGATACAAGAGTTGATAAATTTACTCTCGCTGTAGTTATATTTAAATTCCAAATATTGACTGAACATTTCTGGTCATCAATCGCTCAATTGCGTCAGAGAAGTGGTCAAGAGTGGTCGTTAGCAGTCGATAAACTTTTAAAAAGAATAGTTTTGTCACGAGGGTGCTCAGCGGCCTCACGACGCGCGATTTGAAGGAATGTAGAATCGGCACGTTCTCCTCTCAATGTTTTAAACACAATTTTATTTCGACAAAGAATCGGTCAGTTTAAGTATAACATGACCATTAGTTTACCTGGTTCTTTATTTCTTAAACCCTTTCACGATTCTTCTTGCACATCATATCAGCCGAAAGACGTCCACTGCTGGACATAGGCCTCCCCCAAGCGTCGCCACAACGACCGGTCCTGTGCGTCACGCATCCATCTTCTTGCACTATGTTTTTTTTATTTTGGCTTCGCAAGGTTTATGCATTTATTTATCCAGTGTCAATCTGTGTCAAGTTTAGAAAGTATAATCAAGTTTTTAGCCACTTTAGGTTACTTTGAGTTCCATTAGAACGCGGATGTAACACATTTTCGTGTTTTTCAGTATTTGGCAGCAAATGTATCGAGTCAGCCTTCTTAAGCTTCGCTGTGGTTGTCAATACTACAATAATGACTCCACATATTGTCCAGCTGCGTACACACTTCTTACACATATTCGATAAATAGATACCTCAAACAAAAACAACAAGCCAGATTAAAAAATGTTAATAAATTCAACAGTATGTAGATACCTCGTTACTAGCATTCCCTGATTGCCCCTCTCGTCACGAGGACGTCGCGCAAATGGCAGGAGACACATGAAACATTCATTAAACACGGCTAATTATTCGTCAAGATGGTTTATTAGTTGGTAATGCATGCACCGCAGCTAACGCGGCCTAACATGGCCGACTCCCGCTAATGTATGCGAGTGCAGGGCGCGCGCTGCTCGCGCTCGATATGGCGGCTTATTAGCGTCGCGCCGCGCACACTTAGACACGTAGCCTGGTAATAATGCGATTATGTTGCATTCACTATCTTCATACTACTGGTCTAAGCTGGGACCTAGCCTCTTCTCAACTTAGTATGTTAGAAACTACTTAATTAAAACTAGTGGTTACACATTCATATGCTGTTGTTGTGAGTCTAAGCAGCCACCTAGCCATGAATAAGTAATTTGGATAACTAATTTATCTAACTCGTATTCTTTAGTACTCCGGTAGTGTATACTGACCTGATCCAATTTAAAGTTAAAAGCCTACAAAAGCTTGCAAGGTATTTAACCGCAGCGGAGTTGCGCCCCGGTTTAGCATCTCCACACGCCACTCGTGTGTGTATGTAAGGACTGTTGCCTTCAAATCTCACGATAGCTGACCGGCAACGAGCTCACCATAGTTACCACAATAGTGGTGTTAAGACCCGTTGTGAGGTAGTAGAGAACTAGAGATAAAACATGGCGCCTTGGCTACTTTCAAGCTGACTGAGGTACCATCTGGATACCTAATGATATTCTGCACCCATAATTGAGAAAGTACTTGTGCTGAATAAACCGACACCCGCTTGCTACCATTCTGGCTACTGCCTCGTTGTCACAGGGCAATACACTCTTGAGAATCGCCCACTTTAGGTAGTGCTGAGTCTTAACCCCTCGCTTTAAAGTGTGATCTTGTCCACAATCACAGGCCAGAGCGCGGGCGCGCTCAAGAAATAATGGTCTGAAAAGAAAGGAAAAAGAATGGAAAAGAAATAATGGTCAGAAAAGAAAGGAAAAGAAATGGAAAAACAAAACCTCCCTATCCATAGTATACGTGTGACGATACCCAGTAGATATAGGATATGGCCGGCTGGTATGAGACAATAGACTTGGGGTGTTTACCGCCTGAAAGGAAGTGAAAGGCCCGAGACAACCCGAGACGGTCTGTAGGTGAGTTTCAGTCGTACGCGGTGACAGAGGGTGACAGCTGTTTTGCATGAAGAAGATGACAGGTTTTGCATAAATTCATGTTGCTTGACTTGACCGGGGAAGTGACATTAAATGTGCAAGCACTCCAGGTCCAGCCCACCGGCCAAAGGTAACTGAAGAACACCGTGTGGTTTTAGTCAGTAAAACTCTGACAGAGGAAG
This sequence comes from Mythimna lalbum, assembly GCA_949319445.1. Taxonomy (NCBI): domain Eukaryota; kingdom Metazoa; phylum Arthropoda; class Insecta; order Lepidoptera; family Noctuidae; genus Mythimna; species Mythimna lalbum. Next base: position 24,193,716 of record OX439346.1, read on the forward strand.
GAGGAAGATCTTCCGGAACGTGCGCAGGGGTAATCCAGAAACAAGTGTTAGACTGATACAACTGGATCCTCTGGAAGTAATGATTTGATATTCAACTCTTGTGCTTCTACAATAAAGCACACTAAGAGGCAATAGGAGGAGGTGGATAGGTGGGAGGAAGGGGTAGGTTAGGGGATGGGAGGGGGGTATAGGTTAGGTAATATAATAGGATTCTTACGACGCACATATATGTATTATATTCACTATTAACGGCTTCACGGTCGACTGCCCGAGAAATATAAAATGTACCTACGCCATACTTACGATACGTAAGTATTTACAATCGACAAAAAGTTACAATAGGTAAAATATATATTTTTTTAGTTCATGAAGTCCATCCTAAGTTTTTCTGGTAGATCATACCGCTGTCTGCGATAAGACAATAGCGGTCTCACTGCTGACAGCGGTATTTCAATCCCCAGAGATTTAAGTTTCTGTGAAATTGTCTATTCTATAAATTATGTATATTTTATCGCAACACATTAATTTTATTACTATATCCACTGTTTCCTTCCCTCTTCGACTCTCCTTCTGCATACCGATCCATCGTGCTGCTCGACAAGGTGGGCAAGCTCTTTGAAACGGTCAATGCAGACCACCACGCCGTCTGGGTGGTTGGTGTAGGTGAGGATGGATCTAGCGTATTACCAGTTTGGTATCCACAGGAGCGCTCCACGGTGGATGCCATAATGCGTGTGCGAGGAATGCGGTGTCCTCTAGTCGTCTTGCGGTGTCTCTTAATATCGCCAACGCATTCAGACCTTGTTCTGAAGCTGCATTAGAGAGGCACTCCTATATCACTGGATACCGTCCTACGTCTGTAGTGTAGTCGAGGCCTACTTAGCGGCCGTCATCTAAGCCGGTTACCGCGGGGGAAAACATCACAAAGATGGCTCTAAATATTACTTTTATTGATTAAAAACCGGACTAATATACATCCCATTATTCTGTTTCTTGGTCAGATTATTCGAGCAAAGGTTTACCGATATAGTGTTTTTTAATTTTTTTAATAAATAATAATAATAATAATATTCCACAACTATCACACAACGCCGTCTAGTCCCAAGCTAAGCAGAGCTTGTGTTATGGGTACTAGACAACTGATAAACATACTTATATATTTCTAAATACATAAATATTATAGATAAATTACACCCAGACACAGAACAAATGATTATGCTCATCACACAAACATTTGTCCTGGGTGGGAATCGAACCCACGACCTCCGGCATAGCAGTCAGGGTCACTAACCACTAGACCAACAGGCCAGTTAAATCTGATGATATTTGGTAAATTGCTAAAATGTTTCATATTTGCAAGCAGCAAGGAAGAGTCGCGCGAAGACACATTGTCTTTTGTATGTAGTCCGAGAGTGACTCCGCTATAAGTCTTCTTAAACAGAACATTCATTCAGAGTTCCTCCATTGAGGAAAGTACTTTCGTACTTTCAGTTTAACCGACGATTCTCAAATCAATTGTTATTTTATGATGTGTTTCGTAACTTGCTGATGATTATTTTCATTTGGTGGACTATTTACACTTGTAATGTTAAAACAGTTCAATGGGACCTATCTCTTTACTTAGTTGATTTCGTTAATTTTGATAATCAATAACGATTCTCTCATATCGATAATTACCTAAAAAGACGCAAAAAAGACGCTACTAAATATCAGGGTTAACTGGGAATAGAAACATCATCATTAAATATATTAATCGAACGATACTGTTATTAACTCTTCAATCGTGATAAATTAGAGACAAATAGCAGACAAAGGCAATAGAAAAGCAACTGGTGCGCGAACGCGGCGTTCGCTTGGGGTTTAATGAATTAAATCAATTCAGGGATTAAGAAAAATACAAAATCGCAATTTTTCTGCATAATAAACCTAAACATAAGAAAAAAAAACTTACTTTACGCCCACTGTAACCGCTGCTACGCGGGTGCTACGCGGGTGCTACGAAACCGCTACGCGACGCGACTACACGAGTTGCTACGCTTGAAACAGAGTATATTATGTACTTACAAGTTTTTATAAAACTTTAAAGTTGTAGCGCATTTTAATCTGGATATAAAAGTTATAAAATAATGTAGGTATGCGCTTTCACTTTTAAAGAACCGTTGCCCACACTAGGATTGACTCCTGGATCGTGGGCGCGTTTACAAACATGTAAACTCACATCAATAAGCCACCGAGACCCAGACCAACTATCTGTACGCCATACAAATATTAGCTTGCTTAATTTTTTTTGGTTGCTTTGTTAATTTCATTTAATTTAATTAGGCGTATATAAATCATTTAATTTCCTAAAAGCACGTCCCCCACAAACATTTTCACGAACGAATGGGGGAGGCCTATGTCCAGCAGTGGACGTCTTTCGGCTGATATGATGATGAGGATGATGACTGATCTGACCAATTGCACTTAAAATTCAATTAAATTTTCATTAATTAATGCAATTAATTTGTACGGAGAAAATACGTAGGTACAAATTATACTTAAGTTTAAAATTAATTAAATTCATCACAACATAAAAACAATAAAACTGTGTCAGTATATCAAACGACCGCACAAGGATCTTTCATTTTTCTTAGCGATAGTATTTTTTTTCACGCATAAATAATTAATGATTATTTAAACGAACGTTTCCAGACATACCTAGTGTAGCCGCCGCGCCCGGCCGCAACACGTCTCCGAGCAGATCTTTTATTAAAAACGACTTGTGACTGTCTTGCATGCGCGAATCCATTTTTATATCACTTTTATAAATATTTAAAACCAATATCCACACACTTGTTAGTAGTTCAAAATCACTTAGATCAAAACTCAAAACTTTCTAGTATTTGTCGATTTCATTAATTATGGTAACTCATTTTCTAAAGTTGCTAACCATAGACCGTTGATACAATAATCAAGAGTAACTTCTAAACAGCGTGCACTTTCCCGCGCATTCGACATTACTGTCCGCCATATTCGCAAAATAGTCGTTGAATCGCGAAAATCTTTTCATTTAGCTACGCCCTACCCCTAACCGATGTTACATACATTTTCTTGTGGTTTTGGACCAAAATACCGCTTAAACGGGGTTTAAATCGCGTTTAGCATGCGCGGCGGCGCCGGGCGTGGCCTGCGGGCTCCTCCCCGGCCGCGCGCGCCAATCGCAGCGCCGCGCCAAGTTCACAGCCGAACGACTCGTAAAGTACGCATCGGCCAAGGGTTTAGACTCGTAGTTATTGAGTTGGGTTTTTTAAAAGACCGTTTTGAATGTAAATCGAAAAGTTAAGCGGGTAAAGAGCTGCCCGCGGTCCTCCAATTACATTGATAGTTGTTGTGGAGTGGAGCGCCGCGGTGGGAGGCCGGGAGGACTGTTTTATTTTAGTAATGTTATGGTCGTTTTCATTAATGTTTGAACTTGAAGCGTGCTTACGTTCATAAATCGATCCACCGGATACTATACTAATTAAAAAAAGATCCTTGCACGTTATAAAATAAAGTCTCCCATTACGTCTGTGTATAAGCGCGATATACTCAATAACTACTGAACGGATTTTCATGCGGTTTTTCAGCAATAGACAGAGTGATTCATGAGGACGGTTTAAATGTAAAATTCATGCATATTATACGAGGAAAGCCTCCAAAAATTACATCCGTGTGAGGCTTTGAAGCTTTCATAAGTTTTCAGTTTCATATAAGTATATTCCTACATTTCTTAATGAATAGTCCATAGGAAATCTAACCAATCCGTGCTACCTTGAGTAGCTTTTTACATTTTTGAGCTCCTTTCGCTCGCTCTTAAAGCCAGCTATAAAGTAGGTTATTTTCATTTCGGTACGAGTGATCAAAACGAAAATAGAACCAAACAAGAACCAGCAAAACAGGTTTTTTTTGTAGGTAGGAATATCATCTAAATGACTTCTGCCGCCTAAGGTCGGAGCAAGTGTCAGACATTTACTGAATACCACTCCTGTTCCTTCTTTGCCATTGTTCCCGGGCTTCGGGGATCTCTTTCGCATCACCCATGGCCCCAAAACAAACAGGCTGTTAAATACACGTACCTATTAATACCTACACCAAAGTGTTAAAGAGTCCCTCACAAGGGCGACCAACGACATTATGAGAGTCGCGGGATTGCGATGGCTGCGAAACGCACAGGACCGTTCGTTGTGGCAATAACGGGGAGGCTTAGGTCCGGGGTGAGAGTGAGAGCCTAGAGTGGACGTTTTTCGGTTAAAATGATGATGTCGATCAATGGATGAGAAGAAAGAGTTTCTTTGTTCCCTAAAGCCATAAGGTACACGCTAGGTTATACCTGACAGGTTTACCTGTGCAGGTGAGTTGTAACAGGTAAACCTGATGTTGTATGTTGCACAACTGTGCAGGTTACCTGACAAGTATAACTGTGCAGGCAAACCTGTCAAGTATACCCCAGCGTGTAATGGCTATCTTAATACTGAAAATCTGGAGCCGGAGCGCTGCGCAGTCTCAATTTGTTGTCTTCCCGTCTTGAGTGGAGTTAGAGAGAGTGCCAGACTTTACCTGACTAAAACGTGTGCTCCTTCAGTTGCTCTTTGCGTTTCAAGGCCCGTAATTCTTGTTAACAATTCTGCAGCACCTACAAACATGTGGGGCCGTATTATGACATCTTAAAACCATCATGTTTTCGGTGTGAAAAAGAGACGGAGCTATAAAGGACGAATAGCACTATCCTTTTCTCACACAGAAAACATGATGGTTTTAAGATGTCATAATACGGCCGCAGCCCTAGTCAACCCGTCCATTTTGTTGACATCTCTTAGAGACGCACGTGGTTCACCATCAACACCTACGCGTCGTTGAATTGGGTCTGGTTCTTACCGGACGGAGAGTTAAAACTAATAATTTTTCTTTCTTTTTTCAAATTATTTTTCCCGTTCGAGTAACAAAAAGAAATTTCAGACTTTTACTAACTGAGAGCCGGGGCACACGAGCGATGCCACCCCACCACTGCTCGCCGATTCGTCGAAATATTTGTTGTGCGGCGCCGCCGCCCGCCGCCGCAACGCATCACTTGCCCCGGCCCTAAAGGCCCTTTGTTTTTTCAGTTTCTTTCTTCTTCAAAAAAAAGTAATGAAATTATAGAATCTGAGTAGTGAATTTCGTTTGTTTGATTTTTTGTGATAAGTAGTTTATCTTAACTTGTAAATAATAAATGGTTTATTATCGCACAGATGGTGTAAATAGTAGAGTACCCAGCACGAGCTTCTTGGGCGGCTTGAATTCCTCACTTCACTCAGGTTTCCTTATTAGCTCCCTCACAAAGCCCGGGAGTTAATTATATAAGTCCCTCACTACCGTTTGGGATTAAAATTAGCGAACTTCGTTTCGTTCGGAATTCAACACGCCGCCCGCGACTGCACTGCTTTATCCCCTAGTCACATAATCTAGGTACTAATTTATCCTAAACTAATTCTTAATTATTTTAGAATAAAAAAATGTGGTAGATACCAGTTTTGATAAGTTCTTGATAAATCTTGATTGTGTCTCTGGCGTGTTTGTGTGTGAGTGCATCGATACCAATACCGATGCGCTACCAGTGTAGTGCGTCGATTCCCATATTATTTAGATACCTGCAATTTGGATAACTAATTTCTTAAAAAAAACACCACCTAAGTGCATTTGAATGCTTGAAGAAGTTAGTAAGTACATGAAGCAGTAGTACAGAAGTAGTAGTAGTGAGTAGGGGAGACCGGGTCAAAATCGTACAGCTAAGGGTTTAGGGTTGTAAATCTTACATTTCAAAATACTAATTTATATTCTCAACAATTATAATTAGTCAGTCTCATAGGGAACACAATCAGTTGAAAATATTTGAAATAATTAAAATCTTAATTCATGAATCCCCAAGCGACCACCGGTGGCCGCGCATCTATTGTCTTACTATTGTGTCTCTAATTGACGGTATCTGAAGGGTTAAACAATAAAAATCTAAAATTATTAAACATCTTCTAATTACGGTTTTGCCCCGACACATGGGCAAAACCGTATATTATATACGATATTTCCCTAAAGGATCAAAAAGTAGTTTTTCTATGATCAAGACATGCTCAACTAGACCGTGTTCGTGGGAAGCCAAAAAAATCGGTTTAAATCGTCCCAAGCCTTTGCGTGTGGAACACTCCAGGTCATTGTTCTGGCTAAATCATTTTACTCGATCTTATAATGTTGATTTTGGCTTTTTCATGTTATCCTGATCCCATTCTTGTCTAGAAGTCGTCCTTTTATAATTAAACGACATTTTAACTGCACATAAAATAAAAAAATTAAGTAAGTTTATTTTCAATCATGCAGGTGAAAATCAGTGGCCGATTTTGCCCCGTACGGTTTTCACCCAAGACTCAATATTTCAATATATCACTCACTACTACGTACGTAAACCGATTTTAACTACTTAAATATTTGTTAATTACGAGTTAATTACACACACTTTAACATAGTTGATTGGACATTACCGGTTATATTCGTAAATTTCACTATATTGATTGAATCTTCACAAAAATAAGATCAAGAAAGCCGAAAATCAATAAAATCGATTATTTTGATAACGCGCATGCTTGCAGTGACAAGTTTTTGTTGACAAATAGCTCCGATTGGTCGACGCCACTGAGCAGTTGCCGAGCGGGAACTTTGAATTATTGACCAGAATAGACCAGCTATACTGTTTTACCCCGGTATACGGTTTTGTACAGGTCTCCCCTACATGAAGTGTAGCGCGTATGTACAAATACTCGGTCGTAGACTCTGCCCAGCAATATAAAAGATTTTTCATTAGGGACACTCGAACTTTCAGCTATCTTAGTAAAGCATAACAAAAGCATAATCGGCCCTTTTTAATGTTCCCACTGCCGGGACTAAGGCCTCCTCTCTAGGAGAGCGGGTTGGTGAATGTCAAATGTCTTCGAAGTTTTTGGTTGTATGACATTCCTCACGATGTTTTCCTTCACCGTTTTGAGAGTATTAGTGATGAAAAATAAGTGTGCCTGGCTGGGTTTGAACTTGCGTCCTACTCCTACGTCGGCGAACCCCTAACTCGGGGCTGTTACCACTCGATCACCACTGATCCATGCTTGGTAAAGCGATAAACATCGACTTCTATTCCATAGCGATACACACATCGATGGCGACAGATGACAGACAACCCAGTCATTTGCTACTTTAAAGGCCAATATTACCTACTCGCGTTCTTCGCGAAATTGAGTTCGTTATTTATTTATTTAATTAATCTTCATGCAACACAATACATAAGCGGACTTAATGCCTTAGGCATTCTCTGCCAGTCAACCTAGGGTGGGGCAGAGACATTATGGTAGGCGTATAAAAAGAAAAATTTATTTTGTTTTTAAGTTCTTGAAATGGAGCTCTCGAAATTGAGTTCGTTATTTAAGATGTCATCCAAACAATAAGATATAAGTTGCTTTCGAATTGTCTATAATTATATATTTCTAATCTTTGATTATCTTGCGAACCAATTTGAGGTGGTTTAATAGGGAGAAGGAAACTCAATAAAAACGACAAAATTTGTTACAAAATTATTTTTATCATCCAACATGACAAACTTCGTATAGTTAATAGTAAAGTTAACGTAATCAGTAGACATAAATTAATATAAACATAATCAGAGCGGAGAGAACTGGATCATTGTCTTGATGTCCTTCACCAGGATCTCGAGGAAGCCGCGCTGCACCTGGGGCTGGTTCTGAAAACATAATAAGTAATTTAGTACAAATTAAAGAACAGGGATCTTACCGTGCGAGTGAGAAAGAGGAATGCAGTGTTTGTACCTGTAAGCGCGCGCACCCTCCCCACCGCTCCTAGCTCGCCGAGCTAAGAGCAACGCTTAGTAATAAACCAGTGGTCACTATAGGCACACGGTCGTTTCATTGCTAGTCGAGTACCTACGCTACCTACCTATATAACAATACACCATATACACCTCTTAGTACTATGTTACTAACTTCATAAACAACAACTTTTGTTATTTGACTTTTAAAATAATAATTTAGTTCATCAGATTTAATACAAAAATAAAAATATTTAAATAGAACGTTCTAAATATTACAACGTCTATGCAAAGCAAGCGATAGTACAATAGCAGAGGGGAGCGGCGATCGGCCGGCGGGGGTGCTTGATGCACTTGCGTCACGTCATACAGACGTATAGTTAAATACAGAGTTGAAATGTGAGAACAAAAAGTTGTTGTTTATGATGTTAGTAAATACAGTTCTGCAAGGTTGTTAGTGTTTTACAAATAACCCTGGTATAGCTCCATCCCTTTAACAGTACAGTTTAGGCCGTCAAATGGAAATGGATTGCGTTAAGAGTTCGTGGGAAGCCTCCTTCGAGAGAGAAGGTCTGAGTCCCAGCAGTAGGAATATTATAAAGCTGATGGTCCCTACCTTAGCGGTGTCCAAGAGTTGTTCGGTAAACCTGTCGTTGAACACGGCGATCAGTTCTTTGCGCAGCTCGGGCAGCTCGTCTCCGGTGCCGCGCCAGGCGCCTGACGTGTTCAACATGGCTGAAATACATTGTAAAGTTTAGCATAAAAACCTTTGATGTTATAAAATGGAGATCAAAATTGTAGTTAACTAAGAAAATGTTTACCTATACAAAAATAATTTATTGCCATTACAATTTAGTAAAATAAAAATTAGTAAAAATGAAAAGTACATTTAAGTTTTCAGGAATGTTTCGCGCTCTGAAAAATTTAATATTTTGTAATCTTTTTCAGTTTAAGTGTTCTGAACAGTGATACAATGTAAAAGTACGTACAGTTATCGTTATCATCAGTGGGCAGATGCACCCTCAGCAGCAGCCTGGCGTGCGCCCACAGCAGGTGCAGCGCCGCGTCCAGCGCGAGCTCGCAGGCGCACAGCTCGGCGCGCCGCGTGCGCACGCGGGAGCTCAGCGCCGACACGGCGCGCCCGCGGCACTCCACCGGGGACAGCGCCTGCGAGTCTTCGGGCAGGAGCTTGCGCATGTCTGCAAATGACTTTTTGTTTTAGCAACGCATAAACCTTAAATAAACGAACGACAAGTCAAGAAAATGTTGTTCGCGAAAATCAGAATTAGGAGGAGATTGAGACAAAAAATTAATCAAGTTCAATAGTGAAATGTCATTTTCGCAAATACCCTTTCCTTGACTTAATAATGCTTCTATACCCTTAAAACGCCATCTAGCAAACATGGTCACGATCCAAACTTTAGCTGTCACCTTAAATCGGCGTTAATTGACTAGCAAAAACACTAAGAAACTTTCCTAACATGCGCAACAGTGTAGAATACATTAGGCCACCAAAGTCCACTATATACTTCGAATTGCTACTACCACGTAATGTGATCCACTATTAACTTGCCACTATTAGCTTACATGGACCACACTGACCACGTCTTTATTGACAAATATTTGACATACATACCGTCAAGACTCATGGTAGGCAGGTTCTGGAGCTGATGGCGTGTGGTGGCGAGCAGCTTGTCGTGATGCGCGTGCGCGCGCACCAGGTGCTGCAGCAGCGCCAGCAGGCGCGCGCACGCGCCGCCCTCCACGCACACATACATACCGTCAAGACTCATGGTAGGCAGGTTCTGGAGCTGATGGCGTGTGGTGGCGAGCAGCTTGTCGTGATGCGCGTGCGCGCGCACCAGGTGCTGCAGCAGCGCCAGCAGGCGCGCGCACGCGCCGCCCTCCACGCACACATACATACCGTCAAGACTCATGGTAGGCAGGTTCTGGAGCTGATGGCGTGTGGTGGCGAGCAGCTTGTCGTGATGCGCGTGCGCGCGCACCAGGTGCTGCAGCAGCGCCAGCAGGCGCGCGCACGCGCCGCCCTCCACGCACACATACATACCGTCAAGACTCATGGTAGGCAGGTTCTGGAGCTGATGGCGTGTGGTGGCGAGCAGCTTGTCGTGATGCGCGTGCGCGCGCACCAGGTGCTGCAGCAGCGCCAGCAGGCGCGCGCACGCGCCGCCCTCCACGCACACATACATACCGTCAAGACTCATGGTAGGCAGGTTCTGGAGCTGATGGCGTGTGGTGGCGAGCAGCTTGTCGTGATGCGCGTGCGCGCGCACCAGGTGCTGCAGCAGCGCCAGCAGGCGCGCGCACGCGCCGCCCTCCACGCACACATACATACCGTCAAGACTCATGGTAGGCAGGTTCTGGAGCTGATGGCGTGTGGTGGCGAGCAGCTTGTCGTGATGCGCGTGCGCGCGCACCAGGTGCTGCAGCAGCGCCAGCAGGCGCGCGCACGCGCCGCCCTCCACGCACACATACATACCGTCAAGACTCATGGTAGGCAGGTTCTGGAGCTGATGGCGTGTGGTGGCGAGCAGCTTGTCGTGATGCGCGTGCGCGCGCACCAGGTGCTGCAGCAGCGCCAGCAGGCGCGCGCACGCGCCGCCCTCCACGCACACATACATACCGTCAAGACTCATGGTAGGCAGGTTCTGGAGCTGATGGCGTGTGGTGGCGAGCAGCTTGTCGTGATGCGCGTGCGCGCGCACCAGGTGCTGCAGCAGCGCCAGCAGGCGCGCGCACGCGCCGCCCTCCACGCACACATACATACCGTCAAGACTCATGGTAGGCAGGTTCTGGAGCTGATGGCGTGTGGTGGCGAGCAGCTTGTCGTGATGCGCGTGCGCGCGCACCAGGTGCTGCAGCAGCGCCAGCAGGCGCGCGCACGCGCCGCCCTCCACGCACACATACATACCGTCAAGACTCATGGTAGGCAGGTTCTGGAGCTGATGGCGTGTGGTGGCGAGCAGCTTGTCGTGATGCGCGTGCGCGCGCACCAGGTGCTGCAGCAGCGCCAGCAGGCGCGCGCACGCGCCGCCCTCCACGCACACATACATACCGTCAAGACTCATGGTAGGCAGGTTCTGGAGCTGATGGCGTGTGGTGGCGAGCAGCTTGTCGTGATGCGCGTGCGCGCGCACCAGGTGCTGCAGCAGCGCCAGCAGGCGCGCGCACGCGCCGCCCTCCACGCACACATACATACCGTCAAGACTCATGGTAGGCAGGTTCTGGAGCTGATGGCGTGTGGTGGCGAGCAGCTTGTCGTGATGCGCGTGCGCGCGCACCAGGTGCTGCAGCAGCGCCAGCAGGCGCGCGCACGCGCCGCCCTCCACGCACACATACATACCGTCAAGACTCATGGTAGGCAGGTTCTGGAGCTGATGGCGTGTGGTGGCGAGCAGCTTGTCGTGATGCGCGTGCGCGCGCACCAGGTGCTGCAGCAGCGCCAGCAGGCGCGCGCACGCGCCGCCCTCCACGCACACATACATACCGTCAAGACTCATGGTAGGCAGGTTCTGGAGCTGATGGCGTGTGGTGGCGAGCAGCTTGTCGTGATGCGCGTGCGCGCGCACCAGGTGCTGCAGCAGCGCCAGCAGGCGCGCGCACGCGCCGCCCTCCACGCACACCCCGCTCACGGCGCGACCCGACGAGTCGCACATTATGTTGCGCGCGTACGTTAGCAGATTACACACGATCTGGAGAAAGAGACGTTAGATAAAGATATGCCGTATGTGTGTGTAACGAGAGAAAGAGAGAGAGGGAAAAACGGAAGAGTGAAACGAAAAGAGGGAGAAAGAGAGAGAAAGAAAAGGGAGACAAAAAGGGGGAGGAAGAGATAGAAAGAGAGGAAGGTGGAGAAAAAAAAGAGGGAGAAAAAAGAATGTGAAAAGAGAGGAAATAAAGACAGAGAGGGGCAAAATAGAGAGGCTTCATTTGCTTTGTTTCGACATGTCTAAAGATTTTTTGAAACGTCAAAATGATGCGTGATTGACTTTACCCTATTATGTAATGGGGTAAAGTCAATACATCAAATCTACTGATTTACGGTTATATCATTAGGAAGTGACATTAACATTTATTTCACGACAATTCATCAAGAGATACACATGAAATACATAGTGTGTCTCTTTTATCTGTATATGTATCCAATTTATCCAGATAGAATCTACCCTGTTTATTTGCTCCGCGGCCGCCGCGCTGGGCTGCAGCGCCGTGGGCTCGCTCACTTGCGCGCCGCCGAACACTTCTCTATTTACCTTATAGTACAGCAGGCGTGTCTGCGTGTGGTCTGGCAGGTCACTGGCGGGGCGGTGGAAGCGCGCCAGCAGCGCCAGCATGAGCCAGCGCACGCGCGCCGCGGCCGCCGCGCTGGGCTGCAGCGCCGTGGGCTCGCTCACTTGCGCGCCGCCGAACACTTCTCTATTTACCTTATAGTACAGCAGGCGTGTCTGCGTGTGGTCTGGCAGGTCACTGGCGGGGCGGTGGAAGCGCGCCAGCAGCGCCAGCATGAGCCAGCGCACGCGCGCCGCGGCCGCCGCGCTGGGCTGCAGCGCCGTGGGCTCGCTCACTTGCGCGCCGCCGAACACTTCTCTGTTGGACGCGCGCCCTATCACGGATGTTATGGCTTCGACTTCGATGAGCAGTTCCATGGGAGAGTTCGGGTGCGCCGCTCTGCAGACAAGTATGCATTTTTGAAATTGTAACAGGAGACTAAGGCCTACTATTCACGAACGCCAAGCTTCACAAACGCGTATTTGTCGCTATACGAGAGCCCATTGCTCGCCGTCGCAAACCTCGCGCCTACGGTGACTGAAAATAAGGATTAGAATCCCGGCGGCTGGGGCGTGAGGAAGGCTGTTCCCTCACGTGTGCAGCTGCCTCCTTCGCTAGAATTACTGCTTCGCAGGAGTCGATCACCTGCTATTTCTTCTCACTCCGGACCATGGCCTGTACCAGGATCCGGCTCGAGAGGTCGTTACCCCCGATCGCTCTCACTGGGACACGGCTGTGCTGCCTGAGCGGGGCATACCTCCGCCATATGCTCCACCGTGTCCTCCGGGCGGTCTACACAATTGTGACGCCCAGGCGTTTCCTCCAAACTTACCATGTCCGGTGAGATGTCATTATGACGAAGGTGAAGACACTTTTACGACTTTTCAACTACTTCTGAAGGCCCCTCCTTCAGAAGTAGTTGAAAAGTCGTAATTTCCCGCCATAATTATGGCGTGCCCAGAACTGGATTGCGAAAGTCACTGTTGTCATTTTACCATGAGATCCCGCCGGAACTCTGTCCGCCATCGCAGGCGCAGTTTCACCCCGTTGCATCTCCATGCGAAAATCGTGCATGCGTGCGGGGACTGTTGCCTCTAGATCCCATGGAGGCAGGCTAGCAAGGAAGCTCACCGTTTTGCGGTAAATCGTGCGGAATCTCCGCATCAACTGAATGGCCATGACCCTCTGGCATGCGTTCAGCTTGGCCACCGGTCACATTCACAACAACGGGGCCCACACCGGCGCTCCGTAAAGGGCCATGGCCCGAACGGCGGTTGGGCTAAACGCGCGAACCTAGGTTGGGCAGAGGCGCTTGAGGGCAACCCCAGTCCGTTCAGTTTGGAAACCAGACGTCGGAAATTCGGAAGTGTTCCTCAAAATTCCAACGGCTGTCTTCTATTTATCTTATAAAGGGCCTTTTTATTAATTTCTAAAAAACAAAGAAAATACACTACATGAATAACACTTACCGTAGCACGGCGTCGATGCACTCGACGTGACTGAGCAGCGCGTGCGTCACGTGTAGAACACAGCTGTGGTTCTGAGGACCCAGAGTAGTCAGCAGGGCGTCGCACAGGGACAGCGCCGGCACGAGGATCTGACGGAACCTACCAACAAATACGTTTTATTTGAATTTTAAATGTACCTGTAGCTAGGAAAAAATTAAGGGTGCATTTACAAGTTTTGTAAAAGCTCTTTTATTTGAGATACATAGGCACAAAACCATACATTATCATTTCAGCCAAAAGACGACCACTGCTGGACGTAGGCCTCCCCAAACCTCGCCACAACCTCCGGTCCTGTGCATCTCACAATACATTGAATTCCCATGACTCTCACCAGGTCATCGGTCCACGTTGTGGGGCAGTGGGAAGTCTTCTAACGCTGACTCTTCCAGTACGCAGTTGCCACTCCAAAACCTTTCAGCGCCATAAACCATCTGTTCTGCGACCAATGCCCTGGCCATTGCCACTTGTGTTTGGCGATTCTTCGGACGATGTTGGTAACCTTGGTCCTCTTGCTGATATCTTCATTTCTGGTACGATCGCATCTCGATGGATAAATTCGTCAGCTAGTAAGAATGAAACCACTTCCTTCAAATCTTCACGTTTTAGCAATAGACGGAGCACAAGCCTGTATGTTAGGATGCGCCGCTAAAGCCGTGTAACGGCCAAACAACCTAATATTTCTTATAATAAGAGCTAGAATTCACCTGTTAGCAACGGACGGCACAAACTCGGTGTCCTTACGAGTGCCATAGCCCGTGTGTATGTCGGGATGCGCCGCCAGCGCCGTGAGCGCGGCGAGGCAGCCCAGCGCGCCCTGGCACAGGAGCGTCTCCGCGCCCAAGCGCGTGCCCGCCATCTTGATGAGCAGGCCCATCTTAGACTCGTACACGTAGAGGACGCGCAGGGATTTCGGGTTTGGTTCTAGAGTCTGTAGAAAAGGTTTCAAGTATAGGTCACAAAGATTACAATCAACATAAAATTAAAAGCGTATAACAGTTTAAAGGTTTGGCACCTGCATTTGTTGATGAATAATCTATGGCAGACATGTACTTATGTTACTCAGCATAATTTTCGCGGTTATTCTGCATTAACTAGGACTTAATTCCAATGCTACCGATACTGCAATACCATTGCCACTTACTGACAATTTAAGACATTCTCTATGGACTCAAAAAGAAGATCCATAGCCAAATTATGGGCTAAGTCACGTATATTAGCCGTTTCACTTATTATTCACTAAAATAAAGAGCATATTATTGAATTTTTTCGCTTTTCAGAAAGAGGACTACTACTGCGTTATAAAATCCAGAAAGACTGCAATAATATACGCAGATCCGTATTTCTATGAGATCAGATATACCGTGTGGTAATGTAATTCTGACTATTAAGTCGAAAATAGCTTTGAAACAGCACTCACCTCCTTCAATCCTTCATCATCTTGCAGCAAACTATCGATCAAGCTCCTCAGATAGCCTTGATTGGTCAAGGTATTCATCCAATCAGTCCTCGGGTTGATCTCTATGAGCGTGTCCAGGCACGCCAGCGCCACCATGCGGCACACGTCATGTCCGGCGCCGATACAGTCGCCGCACACGATAGAACACAGGTTCTCACCGAAGTCACTTATGACATCTATTACCATGGACTTCAACGCAGACTCTTCACGGCTAGGCCTTGCTTTGGAACTGTCCAATCGACTGACGTATGTGTTAGACAAGCTCTCGTCTTCCGGATCGGCTGCACTCGACTTCAAATTCACTATGTTCAAATAGTTCAGCAACGCGCCATATAGATTCACTCTCATTTTTTGCGTTGATCCACCGGATATAAGAATCCATGATAGAATTTTGTGTAGAATGAATTTAAGAGTTAATGAATTCGTTTGCATGATTTGGTTTGAAGGTCCGAAAAAGCTCATTTCGAATTCCGAAGACTTTTGATTGGATTCTCTCTTTTGTAGGATGTAGCAATGTCGTAGGTTTACTAGTAGGAGCAGCACAGTTCCGGACGCTAAGTTTCCTAGCTGTGGCAGTACTTCTGAAGGCGGTATTTTGTTGAGGAGGTCCTGTAGTATGTTGAGGAGGAGGTTTTTTCTGGATTCTAAGCTGAGTATGTCGTGTGGAGCCACGCAGAATAGGATCTCTGTGAGCTGGCGCCATGAGTCGTAGTAGTGTGTTAGGGTGGCCGCTAGGTTGCGCTGTCTGTTCACTTCTGTTACGTAGTCTAGGACCTGTGGAACAGTAACCAATTGATTCTTATGGAAACCAGGTAGAAGCTGTGCGATTGCACTGGGTTTATTTGTAGAGTTTAATGATTATTAATCTCGAAGTACATCGTACGTAATAATGTAAAGTACCTTCTGTATTTCAGTAGCGACGAGATTCCTCTGCGGCGCAGTAGCGTGCAGCGCGGCGAGCTCGCGCGTCAGCAGCGCGTGCACGCGCGACACGCTGATGCGCTTGCCACCGAGGCCTGGACAACAAATACTTATAATTACGATAAGCTCCAGACAGGCTATATTTTATGTACGCGAGCGAAGCCGCGGGCAAAAGCTAGTTAGATTATAAACTGTAAGATAAAAAATTAAAGTGACGAAGATTACTATCAAATCAACCCTCTCTATTTGTACTTTATGAAAAATGTTAGTTTGAAAAATTTGAACTTCACAGGTTACCTTTAAGCACGGAGGATGTTCAATGATAGACCGCAAAATTCTAATTAAATATGACAAAACTATAACTGATGAACGTTTCCGTGTTGCCGTTACCTGTGGGTAAGTCGCACGAAGCAATGGCTTGTCGTAACTGTTGCGCTTGGAACAGCTCCCAGCGCGGCTCCACCGCTGGATCCACGCTCACTGGCAGCTCTTCTAGCGTCCGACGGAGCAGGCACCATTCCCATTCCTAAACAAAACATGTTAAGAGTTCTGATTTGAACTTTTTGTATGATATAATATATTATATGTAAGACTGCTAATTCTGAATGTAAAGCTAACCGAAAAATAGAATGCGAAGAAATACTTGAAATTGTATGGTAGTCATAAGTATTTTAGATGAAATATACTGACATATAATAATATGACCTAAATGATTAGTATTCCATGTATGTTTTTAATTTGGTTTAAATTTGCACATTCACAAATAAAGATTTTTCATGGTTATTCTTTTTTTTTAAGATTTGTTTAGATCGATCGTAACTGATGAGTGTCGTGTTACCTGTGTGGGATGATGTGCAGTGTGAGTGAGTGCTGTGAGCAGCGCGTCGAGCGCGGCGTGCTGGCGCGACGCGGCGGCGGCGCCGGCCTCGCACGCGCACGCGCGCAGCACCCACGAGCGCGCCGACAGCGACACCACCGACGCGCACTGGGCGGCAAACAATTGTGAGGGCAGGACAATATGATGACTATGAACTCTTTTCACTATCGAGGAATATAGCAAGAGCCAATAAACGACAAAACTATCAATCCAATATATAAAGCGGCGTCCTATAGTGCGTTTCACTTATTGAAGTTCCTTCGCCATATTGATTCCATGCCATGTTGATTCCCCTGTCTGTCTACAGAAAAAGAAAGGAAAAAAAAAGAGTTGCTCTACCAAAATTGTTACACGAATTGCGAAACGAAATCGATTTTAACAGAAGTCGCACCACTCTATGAAGAATTATGAGAGGAATGGGATTTTATTTTAAAAAAAAATAGATTAAAAAATGGCGTTTTGAGTATATATTTGAAAGAACTGCAGGACAATCGAAATGGAGCCCAGCGTCATAATAGGTCTTTACCTATGAAATTGCCATTCTGCAGTACTGGCCATTTCAAATCAAAATAATTTTTGTTTGGCTAAGAATTCTAATTGCAAATTAATTTTATTTTAAAACATGGATTTTTTTTCCAAAAGTAGTCATTTGTTTATTGATTAGTGTTACATTTTCATCGCATTTCAATCTTTTTCGTCATCATGGATACGTTAATGGAATATGAGTACCGTCGTGGCAGCAACGCGGCACAAGCGGCACGCAACATCAACGACGTTTACGGAGCTAACACTACAAACCAACGCACCACCTGTTATTGGTTTGCTCGCTTCCGTTCTGGAAATTTCGACCTGAAAAATGAACCTCGCGGTGGTCCGAAGACTTTGGTCGACAATGACGAATTAAAGGCGATTGTGGAAGCTGGTGATACACAATCTACGGCTGAATTAGCAGCAGCTTTCGACGTTAGCGTCAAAACAATATTGGTCTATTTGCGTCAAATTGGCAAGGTAAAAAAGCTTGACAAATGGGTGCCCCACGAACTCAATGATCGCCAGCGCGAAGTACGCGTCGAGAGATGCCTTGCACTGCTCAACAGACACACAAATGAAGAAATTTTGACCCGCATTGTTACCTGCGATGAAAAATGGATCCTGTTTGATAACCGCAAGCGCTCAGCAAGTTGGTTGGATCCTGGTTCAGCACCTGAACAATGCCCTAAACGAAAACTTACCCCTAGACAAATGATGGTCACTGTTTGGTGGTCTAGCGCCGGTGTGATTCATCACAGCTGCTTATCAAACGGGGTGAACATTACTGCAGATGTATACTGTGAAGAACTGAACACAATGATGGAGAAGCTGGCACATCTCCAACCAGCATTGGTCAATCGCTCGTCTCCGCTGCTCCTGCACGACAACGCGCGACCTTATACTGCACAGCAGACGGTCTTCAAGTTGCAAGAACTGGGGTTGGAAGCTCTCCATCGTCCGCCCTACTCACCAGACCTTGCGCCTACAGACTACTACTTTTTCCAGAAGTTGGATAACTTCTTGGCGGGAAAAAAATTCAATACCCGAGAGGCAGTACAAAATGCCTTTGAAGAATTTGTTGCCTACCGTCCAGCTGATTTCTTTAAGGGCATCAATAATCTGCCACTGCGATGGCAAAGATGCATTGATTGCGTGGGTGATTACTTCGATTAATACAAATAAAAAATACATGAAAAAAAATCGTTTAAATTTTTTCATACAAAACGGAAATTTCATAGGTAAAGACCTAATATATAGTGTGTATATTTCATTCAAAATATGTTTTCCAAAAGAATAAAACCAATTGGAAACAATGCAATTTTTAAAAGAAACGAAATATTAGTTAATCTCCATAATATTGAGTAATTTGCTGTTTTTCCGTTTTGCCAACATTACGGCGAAGGAACTTATTATGTGAAACACACTATAGGTGAGTAATACAACACAACAGCGGTTGCCCAGCGATCCGATGTGGTTCACGCCAACTTAACGCGATGCGGCAGCTTCGTCCGAAATGCGCACTAAGACATAACGCGGTAGCTATATCCTACAAAAGCTGCCTTAGGCAGAATTTATAGCACCGAAAGAAATTGCACAAAAATATTGAACCAACTGAAAGTGATCGCTTTGCTTCAATCATCGCCGCAACGCAACGTCGCCGAGTTATAAAAAGAGTCAAATTAATATTTTCATTTACAACAATTTTATGTTTCCAAGTTTACAGTTTATACAATTTCGGTCTCTGCGACGTGTCGATGAGTTCGAAGATGACCATTATTTATATTTTAGATGTTAGTTTCCTGTCTATATATATACATAAGAAACGCTCGCCTACCTTGAGATCCACGGTAGCCTTAACATGCCTGGAGAGGAAGTAGTCCCTGGTCCTGAGGAAGCGCAGTATGGGCGCCGACGTGTTGGGCCGCGCGCACAGCCAGTACACCAGCCGGTAACAACTCTCCACCAAGTTGTTTGCTTCCCTGCGAACAATACCATCAACATTATTGTAACTATAATCAGATAATAATAGATGAAAACGCACAGGACCGGTCGTTGTGGCGACGCTTGGGGGAGGCCTATGTCCAGCAGTGGATGTCTTTCGGCTGATATGATGATGATATGAAAACGTAAAAAAATATCCAATGAATTCTCCCGCTTTAGAGCGAAGCGAGAGGACGTGTCAGACTTTCACAGACTAAAACCCACTTCTATGTTCTTTCTTTGTCTTGTGTCCCAGGACCGCAGGTTTCCCTTTTAAAAGGACCAAAAATAAAAAGTAGGTACCTGTGTTGTTGGTTGTGCGAGGCGATGTGTTGTTCCAGGATGTCGAGTATGGAGTGCAGGCAGGTGCGCGGGTAGCCTCCGGAGCCTGCCTCGTTCAGCTGGCTGCGGCTCACCTAGGTAGGGAAATGGAAGCATTTTGTACTAATCGAATAATTCTTTCACGATACTTTATCAATCTTAACTATAACCAGCTTTTATCATGGGATATACTACGGATCAAAGACCTGCGGGAACGTTTAAGGTAGTGACCGCAACCTAGGACTACAGTCAATCTTTTATTGGGGTTAATTAGAATAACAATTTTATATACTCTAACGGCCCAATCACGACTTAGCAGCTCGGGCACCGCAGGTGGGGCGGCACTGGTAAGCAAGTAGCGTCTAGTGACGTGCGCGAAGGTTTTCATACTTTTGTTCCTACCGCTCGCCGCCACCGCGCTTAGCTTCCGCTCATAGCGGCAAGGTAAAAAAGTACAGATTTTTTTTATTACAAAAATACCGACGAAATTTTTTATTTTTTACACACGGTTTATTATTTTTGCGTCGAAATCGTGAGATACAGTGTATATCCTAATGTTATATTCGTTGTTTCACAAAGCGTATTTTTCTATAAACCAATTCTTGATACTCACATCATCATTTAAGCTGTACCCGAGAAGGAAGTGCGCGAAGTTGGGCGGCGCGGTGGGCAGCACGTGTTGCAGCAGCAACAGCACGCCCTCCTTGGCTTGTCTCACGTAGTTGCCAGGCTCCGGAGCTGTGCTGGGGCTGGCTGCACCGTCTTCAGCCTGTACTACCGGCTCCGACCACTCTTCAGCTTCGAGGCACTCTACGAAGCCGTACCTGGAGACACGTGATTAACTGTTAGCACCTTTACATTTAACGTACAATCAGAAACGTTTATTTCAAATAGACCTAATAGAGGCACTTTTGAATTGGCTAAATGTTGGTCAGTCAAACAAGTGAAGCTAAATTGCATGTTGCAAAGTGTAGATCTCTATGGACAAGAACATGCAAGAAACTCCATGGACAGTGGACACTCTTTTAATTTATATTGAGTTACATGAACCTTTGTTACATATTTCTTGTTGCTTCTATTATGTGCGCACAATAAAGTAATTAAAAAAATTATAATTGAAATTGAATTCAGTCACTGGCAGCTAAGAGATGACCAGTCTCAAATGACGGCGCCCGTTCACGAGCATGACGCGTGCATCAGCCCCACTCAGCTCAACCATTTTGAAGGGAACTGAATGACCCAATAACACGCGCCACCATCAGCGAGACATTTGAGTGAGCATAATCGTCCCCAGATATTTTATTATTGTGTTATTTCGTGTGTGTGGGTGTGTGTGTGTGTGTGTGTGTCTGCTGTCTACTGTATTTAATAAAGAGTACTAAAGTTTAGAACACGCAGTTGTATCATTATAATAGACGACTCCTTATTCAACGATAGTTGTTGTTATTTCCTAGAAGCAGATATAAGGGAAAGGGATCGGATTGTTTGGTATTTAAGACTAGCACACACCTGATGTCCGCCGCCAGCGCATGCCTGTGTGTGATGGAGGCCAGCAGGTGGCGCGCCGCCGCTGGCGTGTTGAGCGCGCGCACCAGCAGCGCCACGCCGCGCGCGGCCGCTGCGGGCAGCGTGGACACGTGCTGCAGCACCTTGCAGCACGTCACCAGGCGGCAGTTGTTGTCGGGACCCTCGGGGGCTGAGGAGAACACTCAATTTGACAACAGAAAAGCACCAACAACTAGAACCTATTGTGAGATGTGTTTTTGAGTAACATCATCATCATCATTTCAGCCGAATGCCGTCCACTGTTAGACAAAGGACCTCTCTCAAGCGTCCCTACAACGAACGGTCCTGTGCGACCCGCATCACGACTCTCACAAGGTCCACCTTGTGGGAAGCCGCGTCAACGACGCTGCGCCTTCCGGTATGCGGACGTCACTTTAACGGCCCGTTCACTTTCTTGCCGCTGTGAGCGGTAGCTAAGTGTGGTGCGGCGAGCGGTAGGATCAAAATTATGAAAATGTTTGAAGCACGCCACGAGATTCCGCCGCTCATAGCGCCGCACGCCCGTTTACCGTTGCTACCCCGCTCACCACGCCGCTCGCCGCTAAGACCGAAGTCGCGACCGGGCCGTAACACCTTTCATCCCCATTGACCGTCCGAGCAATGTGCCCTGCCCACTGCCACTTAAGTTTGGCGACTCCTCAGGCTATGTCGGCGACCTTGGTTCAGACGTGTATGCTTACCCAGAATAAGCTTGGAGAGCGGCACGATGAGCACGGAGCGGCCCGCGTCGGCTGCGGCAGTCTGTAGCGGCCGCTCCAGCGCCAGTGCACGCTCCAATATCTGCAGGATGCTGATCAGGCTCTGTTCTATGTACACCTGGGGAACATATGATCGCGTTATCATCATTGCTAGTTTGTGGCAATAAAAGAAAGCTTTAGAATCTCGTGTTTGTACCGTATACACTGCACTCTGTATTTATACAGTTTTTAAATACAGGCTCTAGCGTATATGGTATACAGTCTGTATTTACAGAAAAGAGTGAGTTTCTATTTACCATTCAACGTCAATGTTTAAAAATATCAGAGGCAGCAGCAGTTGACTTACGATTTTACTTTTAGAGATATGAGGAATAGTGAAAAAAATTCCATCGAAAAGGGCGGATCCTCCGACCAGACTGGTATTGTGTCTGGTCTGGGCTACTGCCTGATAGTAGATTTCAGATTTTTACATAAATGTGCTTATTGCGCGAATAACTTTAATACAATAATGCAACATTTAGATTATCTTATGTGCCACACTCACCTTAGCCGGGTTAGGGCTGTCGAGCAGCTGGTGCGCTTCGTCCAGCGCCGCCAGCAACAGCCGCAGCAGCTCGGACTTGGTGTGCAGCTGCAGCAGCAGGCGGAAGCCGGGCGGCGGGTTGGAGTCGGGCTCGCGGCCCGTCGGCGGGAAGTCGTGCGGCGACGGCTCGTACGACTCCAGCCAGCGCGCGAACAGGCGGAAGCACAGGGACAGCATCTAGGAACAAAATTAAATATAAGATTTGCATGTTATGTAAAAAGCCTGCTACAGTGGTCTGACCATTGAAGAGCTGACCTGCCATTTCTCCGTAGGCTTGGCGTAGGGCCGGTGCGGCGCGGGCAGCGCCAGGCGGTTGAGCGCGTGCTCCACGTACGGGTCCAGGCCGGGCACGCGCGCGCCCGCGCCCAGCGCGCGCGGCAGCGGCGCGGCGCCACTCAGCGAGTCCAACAGGCACAGGAACGCACGGGACAGTGGGTACTCCTCGATGCGACACTCCACCTGCACACGGAACATAACGCTTGCTATTCAATTTCTAGACAAAGAAGAATCAGCTATTATTAAAACACAAAATATTATTTTAGGTACACCATGATCATGGCGGTAAGTCCCCTCTTTGTGACGTAGCTGGAAATGTCACGGCGTCCTAACCTTCCGCATGACGCAGGTCCTCGCCGGACATGGTAAATTCAGGAGGTCCTTGCATCGAATTCAGGCAAAAAAGACGCCCAGGCATCTGATATTCAGACGTCTGACACCCTGAAGACGCGGTAAGCCCACGCGGTGCCCTGCTTGGGCGGAGCACCACCATGCCCTCGTATAGAAAAATACTCTCAATCCAAACACGCCATAATCCGATGCGAAGGGGAACAAATTACATATTTGTTTAAAAGTGATTTATTGTACTACATACACCACAGAAGTATTTAATGGTATAGGGTCATATCCAGAGTCATATTTTAAAAGTTATAACAGACTAGATTTTGCCCGCTTCTTCGCCCACGCACATAATATAGCCTTATACCTCTCAGGACAGGAATAAAGCATCTTTCTTTCGATATTTTTTTTTTTTAATTTTTATCGAAAGAAATATGACTTTCCTCAGAAATTATCTCCTACAAACAAAATGAAATAAAGAAACAAACTGTACCTCTTCATAATATTAGTGTAGATTAATTAATTCTAATATATCCTATTTCTACTGTATTTAAATTCTACTGTATGCGTGTGGTTCAAATAAACGTTTTTCTATCTTTTTTTTTTCTTTTTTTTCTTTTTATGTTATTTTTATTCTAATTAATTTACAATTTACAAGAAGTCTATTCATGTTAAGAACATAATAACGCATCAGTGCGATTGCAAAGTAAAGGCGTATTGATATACATACCTCATGCAGCTCAGCGTTGAGTGCTCTCTTATCATTGGTGGTGGAGACGAGATGGGCAGCTTCCAGCGCCGCCCACACGCGCCCCGCCGTGGCTGGAGTGCCGCCCAGCGCCGCCAGGGTCGTGCACAGCTCCGCCTTCAGCTGCAGCGGGATGTGGCAGCAGATCAGACCTGATTCAATAATCATCATCATCAGCCTTTTTAATGTTCCCACTGCTGGGACTCAGGCCTCCTCTCTAGTAGAAGGGATTCTCCTAGAGAATGGGCCGTAATCCACCATGTGGGCCCAATGCGGGTTGGCCTGATTAAACAATAAGTATTTATTAATAGAAACGGATTCTAGTGCTCGTAGTGATTGTTTATTGGACAAAGTGTTATTCTTTCATCTACTAGTACGCCGGCAGTGAATTAGCCACGTTGGTAACATCGGCAATACTGACCGAACATGCAGTTGACGGCGTCCCACTGTAGGTTCTCGCAGATGGCGGCGCACGCGGCGTGGTCCTCGCGCGCCACGCTCGCTATCAGCTTTAGAGCCGCTATCAGTGCTTCCACCTAAAGAAAAACTAATAATTTTTAACTGACTTCAAAAACAAGCAGGTTCTATGTTTAGCTGAATGTTTTTTTTTTTTTTTAACAATTTATATACACACAATACTAAAAGAAGACGGAAACAGAATAGTATAAAGGTGATGCTTATAAAATAATAATAAAAAAAATGCAAATGCATATATATATTTATGTTGGTACTGACTTCTTCCTGCCGCACGAGCATCTTGCCGGCGCGCGCGGCGGGCGTGAGCACGGCGGACGCGCCCATGGCCGCCGCGTGCGCGTGCGCAGAGAACGGGGCCGGGTCGGCACGCAGGTTACTGCACAACACAACACATATTGTTTATTGAACTAAATACATTATTTTATTTAGAAATAAATTATTAAAATTGATTTCATAAATGTGTGTATTTGGTTGTTTGGGAGGTGTGTGGTACTCACTGGGTAGGTGGCGAGTAAATAAAAGTCCTTGTTGTTCCTCCAGGTATAACTTCCTCACACACAGCACAACAACAGAGTTTATTAGAAGACGCAAAATACAAGTTAAGCACAAGCTGATATATTGTAGCAGCAACTACTAACAGTTCTTATAAACACAGTGGTAGGTTACTGCGGGTAGATTTATCACAATTTCTAATCGGCGCGAACGCACGTAGTTCTAGCGGGCAGCGTAGATCGTGACTGGTAAGAAACGAAATGTAACTAGTCTGCTACTATTGCTACTACTTGGCGGTAGAAGGAAATAAGACGCCGCGCGTCATCGACAGTGCGCGAGTCCAATACGTCACGTCAATGTGTATGTTGTGTTTAGTGTTAGTGAATATGTGTGTTGTGAACTTGGAAATATATATGAATGTATAAATTAGACATAATAGATGTAGGTGAGTATATGTGTATAGTGTATACAGTGCAAATGTATGTGTGTTTCTTTGTTAATATGTTATATGTACAAATAAATACGATACCAATAGAATTAACACAGTTCAAGACACCTGCTTGGCCGTCTTCTTCAAACTTTCTTGTGGCTAGTTTACATTTCATATGTTTTACAGTACGTAAATTTACGTCTTTTCACCCTATTTTGTTGACCTTGAGCATGTTTCTATGTTTTCAACTGTTCAGTATCATAGCAGCACACAAACCTGTGGTATCTAGCGAGCGCAGTCAGCAAGTGGTAGGCGGACAGCGCATCCCGCTTGGCCAGCAGCGCCCACGTGTGGCGCGGCACGGCCAGGCTGGCCAGCGCGCGCAGGTAGGCCGCGAGCAGCGCTCCACACACCACTTCACCTGACAGCCGCACGAACTTGTACAACGTGGCGGCGCGCCCGCCCGATCTGTGAGAGTATGTGATTACTGCGGTTGCTCTATGTAAAGTGGTAGGCAGAGTTAATGATATACAAGTACATAAATCAGTTCAGTCTGTTCCACAGAGTCAGTTTACCTTAATAAAATACACCATTTTACAATTTTTACCCTTTTATCTACGCTGCCCGGGGGCGTGAGCCCTCCTGCCTACCTTTGCGTGTGAGGGTGCTGGTGCGCGTGGCAGGCGTGCCAGTAGTCGTGAGCCCTCCTGCCTACCTTTGCGTGTGAGGGTGCTGGTGCGCGTGGCAGGCGTGCCAGTAGTCGTGAGCCCTCCTGCCTACCTTTGCGTGTGAGGGTGCTGGTGCGCGTGGCAGGCGTGCCAGTAGTCGTGAGCCCTCCTGCCTACCTTTGCGTGTGAGGGTGCTGGTGCGCGTGGCAGGCGTGCCAGTAGTCGTGAGCCCTCCTGCCTACCTTTGCGTGTGAGGGTGCTGGTGCGCGTGGCAGGCGTGCCAGTAGTCGTGAGCCCTCCTGCCTACCTTTGCGTGTGAGGGTGCTGGTGCGCGTGGCAGGCGTGCCAGTAGTCGTGAGCCCTCCTGCCTACCTTTGCGTGTGAGGGTGCTGGTGCGCGTGGCAGGCGTGCCAGTAGTCGTGAGCCCTCCTGCCTACCTTTGCGTGTGAGGGTGCTGGTGCGCGTGGCAGGCGTGCCAGTAGTCGTGAGCCCTCCTGCCTACCTTTGCGTGTGAGGGTGCTGGTGCGCGTGGCAGGCGTGCCAGTAGTCGTGAGCCCTCCTGCCTACCTTTGCGTGTGAGGGTGCTGGTGCGCGTGGCAGGCGTGCCAGTAGTCGTGAGCCCTCCTGCCTACCTTTGCGTGTGAGGGTGCTGGTGCGCGTGGCAGGCGTGCCAGTAGTCGTGAGCCCTCCTGCCTACCTTTGCGTGTGAGGGTGCTGGTGCGCGTGGCAGGCGTGCCAGTAGTCGTGAGCCCTCCTGCCTACCTTTGCGTGTGAGGGTGCTGGTGCGCGTGGCAGGCGTGCCAGTAGTCGTGAGCCCTCCTGCCTACCTTTGCGTGTGAGGGTGCTGGTGCGCGTGGCAGGCGTGCCAGTAGTCGTGAGCCCTCCTGCCTACCTTTGCGTGTGAGGGTGCTGGTGCGCGTGGCAGGCGTGCCAGTAGTCGTGAGCCCTCCTGCCTACCTTTGCGTGTGAGGGTGCTGGTGCGCGTGGCAGGCGTGCCAGTAGTCGTGAGCCCTCCTGCCTACCTTTGCGTGTGAGGGTGCTGGTGCGCGTGGCAGGCGTGCCAGTAGTCGTGAGCCCTCCTGCCTACCTTTGCGTGTGAGGGTGCTGGTGCGCGTGGCAGGCGTGCCAGTAGTCGTGAGCCCTCCTGCCTACCTTTGCGTGTGAGGGTGCTGGTGCGCGTGGCAGGCGTGCCAGTAGTCGTGAGCCCTCCTGCCTACCTTTGCGTGTGAGGGTGCTGGTGCGCGTGGCAGGCGTGCCAGTAGTCGTGAGCCCTCCTGCCTACCTTTGCGTGTGAGGGTGCTGGTGCGCGTGGCAGGCGTGCCAGTAGTCGTGAGCCCTCCTGCCTACCTTTGCGTGTGAGGGTGCTGGTGCGCGTGGCAGGCGTGCCAGTAGTCGTGAGCCCTCCTGCCTACCTTTGCGTGTGAGGGTGCTGGTGCGCGTGGCAGGCGTGCCAGTAGTCGTGAGCCCTCCTGCCTACCTTTGCGTGTGAGGGTGCTGGTGCGCGTGGCAGGCGTGCCAGTAGTCGTGAGCCCTCCTGCCTACCTTTGCGTGTGAGGGTGCTGGTGCGCGTGGCAGGCGTGCCAGTAGTCGTGAGCCCTCCTGCCTACCTTTGCGTGTGAGGGTGCTGGTGCGCGTGGCAGGCGTGCCAGTAGTCGTGAGCCCTCCTGCCTACCTTTGCGTGTGAGGGTGCTGGTGCGCGTGGCAGGCGTGCCAGTAGTCGTGAGCCCTCCTGCCTACCTTTGCGTGTGAGGGTGCTGGTGCGCGTGGCAGGCGTGCCAGTAGTCGTGAGCCCTCCTGCCTACCTTTGCGTGTGAGGGTGCTGGTGCGCGTGGCAGGCGTGCCAGTAGTCGTGAGCCCTCCTGCCTACCTTTGCGTGTGAGGGTGCTGGTGCGCGTGGCAGGCGTGCCAGTAGTCGTGAGCCCTCCTGCCTACCTTTGCGTGTGAGGGTGCTGGTGCGCGTGGCAGGCGTGCCAGTAGTCGTGAGCCCTCCTGCCTACCTTTGCGTGTGAGGGTGCTGGTGCGCGTGGCAGGCGTGCCAGTAGTCGTGAGCCCTCCTGCCTACCTTTGCGTGTGAGGGTGCTGGTGCGCGTGGCAGGCGTGCCAGTAGTCGTGAGCCCTCCTGCCTACCTTTGCGTGTGAGGGTGCTGGTGCGCGTGGCAGGCGTGCCAGTAGTCGTGAGCCCTCCTGCCTACCTTTGCGTGTGAGGGTGCTGGTGCGCGTGGCAGGCGTGCCAGTAGTCGTGAGCCCTCCTGCCTACCTTTGCGTGTGAGGGTGCTGGTGCGCGTGGCAGGCGTGCCAGTAGTCGTGAGCCCTCCTGCCTACCTTTGCGTGTGAGGGTGCTGGTGCGCGTGGCAGGCGTGCCAGTAGTCGTGAGCCCTCCTGCCTACCTTTGCGTGTGAGGGTGCTGGTGCGCGTGGCAGGCGTGCCAGTAGTCGTGAGCCCTCCTGCCTACCTTTGCGTGTGAGGGTGCTGGTGCGCGTGGCAGGCGTGCCAGTAGTCGTGAGCCCTCCTGCCTACCTTTGCGTGTGAGGGTGCTGGTGCGCGTGGCAGGCGTGCCAGTAGTCGTGAGCCCTCCTGCCTACCTTTGCGTGTGAGGGTGCTGGTGCGCGTGGCAGGCGTGCCAGTAGTCGTGAGCCCTCCTGCCTACCTTTGCGTGTGAGGGTGCTGGTGCGCGTGGCAGGCGTGCCAGTAGTCGTGAGCCCTCCTGCCTACCTTTGCGTGTGAGGGTGCTGGTGCGCGTGGCAGGCGTGCCAGTAGTCGTGAGCCCTCCTGCCTACCTTTGCGTGTGAGGGTGCTGGTGCGCGTGGCAGGCGTGCCAGTAGTCGTGAGCCCTCCTGCCTACCTTTGCGTGTGAGGGTGCTGGTGCGCGTGGCAGGCGTGCCAGTAGTCGTGAGCCCTCCTGCCTACCTTTGCGTGTGAGGGTGCTGGTGCGCGTGGCAGGCGTGCCAGTAGTCGTGAGCCCTCCTGCCTACCTTTGCGTGTGAGGGTGCTGGTGCGCGTGGCAGGCGTGCCAGTAGTCGTGAGCCCTCCTGCCTACCTTTGCGTGTGAGGGTGCTGGTGCGCGTGGCAGGCGTGCCAGTAGTCGTGAGCCCTCCTGCCTACCTTTGCGTGTGAGGGTGCTGGTGCGCGTGGCAGGCGTGCCAGTAGTCGTGAGCCCTCCTGCCTACCTTTGCGTGTGAGGGTGCTGGTGCGCGTGGCAGGCGTGCCAGTAGTCGTGAGCCCTCCTGCCTACCTTTGCGTGTGAGGGTGCTGGTGCGCGTGGCAGGCGTGCCAGTAGTCGTGAGCCCTCCTGCCTACCTTTGCGTGTGAGGGTGCTGGTGCGCGTGGCAGGCGTGCCAGTAGTCGTGAGCCCTCCTGCCTACCTTTGCGTGTGAGGGTGCTGGTGCGCGTGGCAGGCGTGCCAGTAGTCGTGAGCCCTCCTGCCTACCTTTGCGTGTGAGGGTGCTGGTGCGCGTGGCAGGCGTGCCAGTAGTCGTGAGCCCTCCTGC
Source organism: Mythimna lalbum (assembly GCA_949319445.1). Classification (NCBI taxonomy): domain Eukaryota; kingdom Metazoa; phylum Arthropoda; class Insecta; order Lepidoptera; family Noctuidae; genus Mythimna; species Mythimna lalbum. The sequence goes on from OX439346.1 coordinate 24,223,220, forward strand.
CTACCTTTGCGTGTGAGGGTGCTGGTGCGCGTGGCAGGCGTGCCAGTAGTCGTGAGCCCTCCTGCCTACCTTTGCGTGTGAGGGTGCTGGTGCGCGTGGCAGGCGTGCCAGTAGTCGTGAGCCCTCCTGCCTACCTTTGCGTGTGAGGGTGCTGGTGCGCGTGGCAGGCGTGCCAGTAGTCGTGAGCCCTCCTGCCTACCTTTGCGTGTGAGGGTGCTGGTGCGCGTGGCAGGCGTGCCAGTAGTCGTGAGCCCTCCTGCCTACCTTTGCGTGTGAGGGTGCTGGTGCGCGTGGCAGGCGTGCCAGTAGTCGTGAGCCCTCCTGCCTACCTTTGCGTGTGAGGGTGCTGGTGCGCGTGGCAGGCGTGCCAGTAGTCGTGAGCCCTCCTGCCTACCTTTGCGTGTGAGGGTGCTGGTGCGCGTGGCAGGCGTGCCAGTAGTCGTGAGCCCTCCTGCCTACCTTTGCGTGTGAGGGTGCTGGTGCGCGTGGCAGGCGTGCCAGTAGTCGTGAGCCCTCCTGCCTACCTTTGCGTGTGAGGGTGCTGGTGCGCGTGGCAGGCGTGCCAGTAGTCGTGAGCCCTCCTGCCTACCTTTGCGTGTGAGGGTGCTGGTGCGCGTGGCAGGCGTGCCAGTAGTCGTGAGCCCTCCTGCCTACCTTTGCGTGTGAGGGTGCTGGTGCGCGTGGCAGGCGTGCCAGTAGTCGTGAGCCCTCCTGCCTACCTTTGCGTGTGAGGGTGCTGGTGCGCGTGGCAGGCGTGCCAGTAGTCGTGAGCCCTCCTGCCTACCTTTGCGTGTGAGGGTGCTGGTGCGCGTGGCAGGCGTGCCAGTAGTCGTGAGCCCTCCTGCCTACCTTTGCGTGTGAGGGTGCTGGTGCGCGTGGCAGGCGTGCCAGTAGTCGTGAGCCCTCCTGCCTACCTTTGCGTGTGAGGGTGCTGGTGCGCGTGGCAGGCGTGCCAGTAGTCGTGAGCCCTCCTGCCTACCTTTGCGTGTGAGGGTGCTGGTGCGCGTGGCAGGCGTGCCAGTAGTCGTGGCGCAGGCCGAGCGGGTCGCGCGCGTAGAGGCGCTCCACGCAGCGCAGCAGCGCGTCCAGGCGCGTGCGCGAGCCGCCCGCGCCGCCCGGGGGCGTGAGCCCTCCTGCCTACCTTTGCGTGTGAGGGTGCTGGTGCGCGTGGCAGGCGTGCCAGTAGTCGTGAGCCCTCCTGCCTACCTTTGCGTGTGAGGGTGCTGGTGCGCGTGGCAGGCGTGCCAGTAGTCGTGAGCCCTCCTGCCTACCTTTGCGTGTGAGGGTGCTGGTGCGCGTGGCAGGCGTGCCAGTAGTCGTGGCGCAGGCCGAGCGGGTCGCGCGCGTAGAGGCGCTCCACGCAGCGCAGCAGCGCGTCCAGGCGCGTGCGCGAGCCGCCCGCGCCGCCCGGGGGCGTGAGCCCTCCTGCCTACCTTTGCGTGTGAGGGTGCTGGTGCGCGTGGCAGGCGTGCCAGTAGTCGTGAGCCCTCCTGCCTACCTTTGCGTGTGAGGGTGCTGGTGCGCGTGGCAGGCGTGCCAGTAGTCGTGAGCCCTCCTGCCTACCTTTGCGTGTGAGGGTGCTGGTGCGCGTGGCAGGCGTGCCAGTAGTCGTGAGCCCTCCTGCCTACCTTTGCGTGTGAGGGTGCTGGTGCGCGTGGCAGGCGTGCCAGTAGTCGTGAGCCCTCCTGCCTACCTTTGCGTGTGAGGGTGCTGGTGCGCGTGGCAGGCGTGCCAGTAGTCGTGGCGCAGGCCGAGCGGGTCGCGCGCGTAGAGGCGCTCCACGCAGCGCAGCAGCGCGTCCAGGCGCGTGCGCGAGCCGCCCGCGCCGCCCGGGGGCGTGAGCCCTCCTGCCTACCTTTGCGTGTGAGGGTGCTGGTGCGCGTGGCAGGCGTGCCAGTAGTCGTGAGCCCTCCTGCCTACCTTTGCGTGTGAGGGTGCTGGTGCGCGTGGCAGGCGTGCCAGTAGTCGTGAGCCCTCCTGCCTACCTTTGCGTGTGAGGGTGCTGGTGCGCGTGGCAGGCGTGCCAGTAGTCGTGAGCCCTCCTGCCTACCTTTGCGTGTGAGGGTGCTGGTGCGCGTGGCAGGCGTGCCAGTAGTCGTGAGCCCTCCTGCCTACCTTTGCGTGTGAGGGTGCTGGTGCGCGTGGCAGGCGTGCCAGTAGTCGTGGCGCAGGCCGAGCGGGTCGCGCGCGTAGAGGCGCTCCACGCAGCGCAGCAGCGCGTCCAGGCGCGTGCGCGAGCCGCCCGCGCCGCCCGGGGGCGTGAGCCCTTCCGACGCGTACATCTGCACCGCGCGGGCGGCCTCGTCGGCCCTGCCAAACAAACCATTTACAAATTACATTATTGCCTAGAGTTATCAGCTTAAAGTACAGCTGCTTATTGATAAATACTAAGGCCTCATTATCGAGACACGCTTCGCGTCGTGCGGACAGTTCGAACATTAGGGAATGCGTGTTGGTGGCGCATCATCACTTGCATTTACTTTGATATTGGCGGTTCACGGTTCGCCCGCCGTTGCGTTTCCGCCACGACCGTCGTTTCCAGCGCCGAATGCACAGTGTATGTGAGTGAGTATATTGTGTAACATCGCTCACTGCATATATCACCACCGTCGGAGCACCTTGTGTAGTGTGACGAAAAAAAATAAAGTGAGACATGAGTATGTTAGACGAAGTTTGAAATTGGCGGCAGTGACTGAAAAGTTGGAAGTAAATCGTTTGTCTTAGTATGGTCATGTGAAGAGGAGGGATGAAACGCATATTACTAAAAGAGTTCTGAGTATACAGGTAGATGGATGGAAAGAGAAAGGGAAGTCGAAGAAAAGATGGATAGATTGTGTGAGGAGTGATATGAAAGAAAATGGAGTTAGTGATAGCATGACGGGTGACAGGACAGAATGGCAAAAAATACGTGTTGCGCCGACCCCAAATAATATAAGGGCAGTAAGAAGGAGGAGAACCTTATACACTATACTTTTCAAGTCTAAACTAAGAAATATTCATGAGAAAAGATGACCACAATATGATGTTAAACTTACTTGACCCTCATCTCCATGAGCTTGGAGTGCATGAGTACTATAAAGTCGGTGATGAGCGTGTGTATGCGGCGCTGGTAGTACTCCTCCTTTGATACCAGGTCCGTCGATAGTATCGCCTCGTCAAGGTACTCGAAAACCTGAACATAATCAAAAGAATAAGCTATGAAAGAAAACTGATTTTAGCAGTGGAAAATATTAGAACAACGACCTTATAGCCACTAGACTTCTAACAGGCGACGCATGTATGTCAACACATATGATTATAGATCCGATCTGATGTTTCGACCTATCAGAACGCAGTACCCCGCTCTCCCGTACCGATCAGAACGTAGTACCCCGCTCCCCGTACCGATCAGAACGCAGTACCCCGCTCTCCCGTACCAATCAGAACGTAGTACCCTGCTCTCCGTACCTCGGCTAGTTGACAGACTTGTTTTGGCGCGCTAGTTCAAGCATGAGGCGTCTAACGGTCGGCTGTAACGTCGTTGTACATACAAAGTCATGTTCTGATAGAATCAGAAACGTTTTTTTTCAAATAGACCACTTTTGAATTGTCAAAATGTCCAAAAATTTAAGTTAAATTGCACGGTCTAAAGCGTAGATCGCTATGGAGAAGAATGTGCAAGAAACTCCATAAACACCCCTTAAACCGTAGTTTAAGAGTAGTTTAGAAAGAACTAATAATGTCATTATCAGTTCTTTCTACCAAGAATTCTTTATTATTTATTTAGATTACTACTCAGTTTTTGCATACAAACGAAATTACCTCTTCTCAGCGAACCCCCCCCCCCCCTTCAAGGTTGAATTCCCAAAAATCCGTTCTTACTGCTGGCCTAAATTACAAAAGGTGCATTTAAATTGATATATTATTACAGATATTACCTATATCACTCTGTAACCAACATTTTGCAGCCTAATTTTGATTCATATCGGACCATATTACTAGGTTCTTTAAGTTATTAAACAACACTAACCTTGCCATCAATAGCAGCATCCACCAGCATTTCATCCTGGTCTAACAGCTCACACTTCAGATGGGGGGCAGTGCTCCTTCGCAACAACGACTGTGGCGCCCTCTTCAGCGCCGCCAACGCTAGCCCAAGTGACAGCTGACATAATGCCCTCACGCCTGAACCTCGGCCTTGTTCACCTGACCCTGATAGCTCGTCGAGGAGCACGGAGATCAGCTCTGGGTCTTGGATGAGGGGTAGCTTCTTGGCTAACTCTTCGCCGTCTTCACGTCTGGATTGAAAGATGTTAATAAATAAGCAAGTTTTTTTATGTTTCAATTTATTGAAGTGAAAAGTTCTTTAGGCGCGTTGAGGACTTTATTTTGTGATATTGAATTAAATTGAGTCATCACGTGTATGTAACGTGCGGTCGGCTCGAGTCTAAAGTTCACTCTCCGTGGACGCGTAGCTTCATAAACGCGTATTTGTCATTACACGCGGCGAAGTCGTACCGTCGTGTTATAGCTTCGGTGACAGAGTTTCAAAGTGTTGCATGTAAGCTAATGACACACCAACCGTACAATAACGGACACGCGTCTATGAAGCCATGCATCCATAGACAGTAGGCCGAAAGACGACTTACCAGCCTACGAATTATACAATCTCCTAAGACAATGTTTAGTAAGACGAATTGAGGGGGTTTTATCGATGACTTTAATGATTATAATCCCGATAATTAATACGTATAACGACCACCAATCATATTTTAATCAACATACAACATGACAAATGTAAGAAACCTTAAGAAAATTTGAATTTCACAAGCAATCCTAAATAAAGCTAAAAAAAATACAAATATGTTATGGTTTGGCCCCTGCGTCAGTGGTTCAGCTAATTTGTTTTTTTTATAATGAATATATTCTGAAAATGGATAATCTTACCTATGTAATACTGATAAATCCAGTGCATACAAGAGCGCCATTTGCAAGCCGAGGGAGATTTCATCCAGCGCCCCGGTCGCTCCCTGAGTTGGCGACGTCGTTTGCTAAACCCAACAAATTCAGATTAAATAAACAACACAGTCATGAGAACTACTTTAGACCGACGCACACGTGGGCCACGCCTGGTTTTCACGTAGAGTGGCGTCGCGTAGAGCGCGGATCTAATCACTCTACAAGTCTAGTTGCCATATAAAATGTATGGAGAACGACGAGCCCATATCAACGTATGTGGCCCACGTATGCCCAATGTAGTTCTTCTACCTTAACTAAAATAATATAGGATTTAATATACTTTACACATGACATACCTCTGATATCAGCCTCAAGATAATGTCTCTGCTGAGTCCTCTCTGTGCTGAGGCTGCAAATACTACACCAGCTAGCAGTTTTCTGTAAAATAAAAACATTTATTGACTTTATAAATAAAATAACTATCAAAATAATGCTCAAAAAAAATTGACAAATACATTTATTTCTACTCACTTATTAAAAAAAAACTTGATGGTACTGAATACATGGGAAAATCACTTTCAAAAATAACATTATTCAAATGTCCTTACGGGTCTGGAACACTTTTAAGCGATATCTAACATTCATGAATACACATCTCAGAAGATGAGTGGGAATGTTTTTGATTTCGTGACTAACGTTTTCATTCATCCCCCCCCCCTCCAACAGAGCTCAGGCCTCACACTTTCGGATTTTTTTCCCCGGGGTTCTTTTAAAAAATATGGGTATCCAACAACTATATCTGAATTTTTTTTTATTATGGATATGTTTGCCTTTGACCACTATCTCACCTGATGGTAAGCGATGATGTCGCTTACCATCAGGTCGACAATGGAACTCGCTTTCCGAAAACTCATCAATTTCCCGAATGAAAGGTAACTGAAATTAGAAAAACTTGTTCTACTTCGAGAAATATAGATCCTTGCGTGGCAGCTCCATCTCGATCTGCAGCGTCAAGTGTAGACCCTCGCGCCACATACCTGGTAGTCTCGATGGTGCTGACGAGCGTGGCGTGGTGCCTCCCCGGCGGCAGCGCGCGGTTGTTCTGCAGCAGCTCCATCTCGATCTCCAGTGTGAAGCGGCGCAACGCATCCAGCGCGTTACCGAGCAGTCCGTCCGCGATCAGCTGCTCCACGTAGCGCGACACGTACGATACTATCTCCTCACGGGCGTTTATTGACCTGGGAAAAAGAATTTGTAAGATCATCAGAGAATCAGCTTTCATTTATGAAAGCTGCATCCGCTTATTACAGCATCTTGGGTATCTCACATTTCCCTATACTCTGTTCAAATTAACATTAGACATTTATGAAAAACTTTTATTACTGTCTGTTAAACCGATTTCGACTTTTATTACATCGGTGGCATGACAAATGGTGGCCGCAGTAAATAGTTCGTATTATAACCACTTTTTTTATTTTAATGCCCTCTTTATATAGGTATCGGCATGGATCTTGACCGCTCGGCGTTAGAGTGAGGATCGCTTTGCGCATTCCATGCACATGCAGCAAACGCAGGCAACGAATCACGAGTGACGACTATGACGATGGCGTGGCGAACCAAACACTGACGCTCCCCGCCCCCGCGGCTCACTTCATACCACTAAATAGGCCCGGTATTTGACTTCTGCGCAACTTGAAGCCAGCGCTCAAGATCAAAAGTCAAAAACGTTTATTTCAAAATTACAGGCACTTTTGAATTGTCAAAATGTCGGTCCGTGCTGATATCTATACCTACGTAATAGAAGTTGAATAGACAGTAAAAAAGGTTTCTTTAAATTCTTAATGTGGATAGGGTATAGTCCACAACAGTCCTATCAAACTGTACACTCACCAGCATACACCGTCCCGTGCCATGACGAGCTCCTTCAGAGCCTGCACGAGCGCCCTCCTGCCGTCGTAGTACAGCAGCACGGCCACCAGTCCCCGCGGCAGCCCCGGGTGCCGCGGGGACTGGCGCTGCGCCGTGTGCAGCAGCTCCAGCGATAGGTACTCGCTTACATTGTACATGTCTGGGGGAATTAAGTTGAAGTGCATATTATACAAAAAATATATTATTTAACATAGACTTATAAAAGGTCTTTTTGAATGGAGAAAAACCAGAAAGAATCTCGATTTTTTTTTAATGATTTATTTCCAATATTTCCATATTACAACACAATAGAAAATAGTGAGTTTCAAAGCCTTAAAAATAGCTTTAAAACTTGCGTTTTAGATTACACTGATGTTCTTGAGGGTTTTGTTGTAAAAATAAATGTTATGAATCAGGAACATGATTTTTTTTTTACTGTCATGTGGATTGGCTTAAATGTCATGACATTACAGGACCACAAACTGTTTATTTTTCTCTCTATAAACACAACTCAATACATTTAAATCAAACAAACCTAATGGGATTACGTCAGCGACCAATATTAAGTGTACCTTTCGCATCTACTAATTATGTAAAGAATGTTTTTTCAATAAGGAGTGCACTTGATTTCAATAGACTTTCTAGGGAACTTGATATCGACTTGTTCTGCACCAGTGTGCCGTCCTTGCGACGACAAATAGCACAGACATTTTTTTTTAAATAGATTAGAAAATTGTAATCACACTCACATTTTCACGTACTTTCCCTCTCGATATAAAATACATTTTTTTTTTGTCTACGTGTGGAGGCTTGTAATTAGCAATTTGAAAATATCACACTTTGTATATCAATTATTTTGTTAGTCTGTAAGCCTTCTTTAAAATGGAATAAAAAAAAAATTAAAAAGGCTGATGATGATGGTGATGATGATGAAATTATATTAGTTACATTTCCAATGATTGTGAATTGTTACACTAGCTTAAAAATTTGCCTTAATTCATGAATCCCCAAGGGACCACCGGTGGCCGCGCATCTATTGTCTTACTATTGTGTCTCTAATTGACGGTATCTGAAGGGTTAATTGAAGGTAACATACTAACCTGATATGATAACAGCTTCATCTACAAGTTCTTTAGAGAGGAGTGTCCTCCCCACACTGGGGAGGGTCACTCCCTCTGTAATACCGCGCCTTATCTCATCCCGGCTGGTGGGGTTCTTTGCCTGAAAACAGTCATATGAGTTACATAACAGGGTAGTCCATAATCAGATTTTAGTTTTGTAAAGTTCTAATTGGGAGGTTTCTATTGTGGATTTTGTGTTCTATATGTAATTTTTCTTGATCATAGATAACCTAAACTTATATAATTAGATTTTTTTATAGTAAGCCCTATGGCAAATACTCCAGGGAAGCCCACAAAATTCAAAGAAGGGTTGTATAAGAATTATTTTTTGCCTATCATACACTTAATAAAAACTTTGGTTTCCAACAATTTTTAAATATATTTGTATAGATATATATTTCTTTATTTAGTAACATTTATATGGTAAATAATATAGTAATTATTGCCTAAAAAGGGTGTTTTGTTCACTATATTTTTTGTATATTTTTTCTGTAGTGTGTTATTATTTGCATCTATGCACACAGTGAAACCAAATAAATCATTACTCATACAAAAGTTTATGAAGAATAGTATCATTGAGACTGAAAAGGAATATAGTTCATGCAGCGACAAAAGGCAATAAGGCATGAGTGACTAATTCCACAAATAATAAACCTAGATTAATGCATAATGCATTAAGTCTGCCTTTGTAGTGTTTACTAGTGCATAAAGTTATAAAAAATATAAAAAGTAATAATTTAATTTTTTTAAATATGGTATTCCTATTTACTACATAAATATTGAAGCCCAAGCTATTATTCAATTGGTAGACCTTGGGGTCAATTGTTAAATACTGTTGCAATAGCATTATGTACTTAAAAAAAAAATTAAGTAATTGATTTAAACTTGTCAGAATTAATGAAAACAACAAACTTACAGGATTTTTGAATAAAGAGAGGAATGTTTGCTTGTGCCGCCTCAGTACTGACTCAAATGTGTGCACAGCATACGGGGCTCCCTTGCCTTCGTGAGCCAAGTAGCCCTCCACAACAGACACCAACTCTTTGTAGGGGGTCCATAGGTCGTCCGCAGTTGTGCCTGGAATGAATATGTGAGATGATAAAGCAGGAGATTGTAGATGTACTCCCAGATGGAGTATTGTTACTTAACTAAACGTAAACAATCTTGATGTCTTTTTATTCAAAACTAGCTTTTGTTTACGGCTTCGCCTGCATACATAAAATATAGCCTATGTCACTCAGGAATAAAGTAGATTTCAATTGGTGAAAAAAAATTTGCAATCAGACCACTACTTCCAAAGATTACCTCAGACAAACAGAAAAACAAACTTTACCTCTTTATAATATTAGTGTAGATAAATCATATAAAAGACGTACAAAGATTATTTAAATATAGTTAATGGCCTAACATTGATTTAGGTAATTTATACCTAATTGTAAATATTTTTAGATAAAATTTTTAGACATTTTTTTAGATAAAAGTTATGATTGTTTACATTCAGTTAACTACCTAAACAAATGGAGTATAGTTTTACATTTAGCATAATGTTACAGCGGCACACAAATGCATGTAGGTGCTCAGGTGTCATAAGGCAGTCAATATCTTACAATACAAAGTACAGTTGTCTGTATAAGGTTTTATAATTTCTTAGGAAGGCTGTTGAGATAATGACACATGTTTCAACAGGTAACAAAGACATGATTTTTGGAATATTTCAACAGTGTTTATAACCTACAAACGCCCAAATGATTAGCTATTGCAACTGATGTTTCAATAACTAATACTTATTTTCTAGGTTCAGACCGCTTATTTATCTGCAATAAACGATTCTTGTATCAAACAGGCTTATTCGAATAACGAAATACTAGATTTCTCGTAATACCGCTAAACATAGAAATGAATTAGGTTATGACAACAAATATTGACCTTCGTTAATATCCATTGTGTTTATTTACTGTCTCTACATCAACACTATAATTATAAAACCACCAACTTTCACTGAGCACAATCATAAACTATCTTTAAACTTTTAATCATCTAAAAATATTTTGCTATTTTGAAATAATCTCGATTTGTTTTTTGACAGTTGATAGGAAAGACAGACGCGCGCACGACTCATTTCGTTCGGAAATCTTTGAAATATTCCATGGCATCATGAGTTAGTGTAACCTACGCACTATAAAGCAGTTTTTTCTTTTTGTCGTACTTAATAATTCTATGTAGCGTACTTAATAATTCTATGTAGCGTACTTAATAATTCTATGTAACTACATAGAATTATAAATTAATTATGAATTTCCTTTACAATAATTATTTTTCGAAACGGATGTCAGGATTTTTTCCGTTCGGAAAAAGTAAGAACGTGTGATAAGAGCGTTTAGGTTTCTGAATCTGAATTCCTGATCGGGAACCTAATCCAGAAACCAAATTTGTGCGTCCGGCCTTAGTAGACAGGTCGCTATTACACCGGTCTGAAAAACAAGGACTTACTCTGTGCTTATTCGCATGCAAGACATCGACGTTGGCGATTATAATAATGCATTTTTGAAACTCTAAAAGATTGCCGTAGCACTTACCTACTGCAACCCTATTTGCATAGATACCGGCACGGATCTTGAACGCTGGCTTCAAATTGCGCAGAAGTCAAATATTTGCTCTTGTTAAGGTGAGGTTAGACTACAACATTTTCTGGAGCATTTCTGTGTAATGTACCATTCTAACGAATGGTACAATACAGGCAAAAGCTCAGTTTCCAAAGCATTTCCATGTAATGTAACGTTCCTGCGAATGCTCGGCGTTATGTTACGGGAAAATGCCCACAGCGAGTGTGCATTTACGGACATTTCGTTGTACCTTGCGTTCATTCTTTTTTGAAATGTCACCCCGCAATCGTGGCTCGACGAAATGTTACACCAATATGCTCGTTGGTTTGTAAAAAAGAGGCGAGCGTGCTCGACGTTTCGTTCGTAAAAGGATGATACACTAGAACATAAATCATAGAGCGGCTCGTTCTGTTAAAAGTAAATGTTGTAGTTTGTACTCACCTTTAGCGGTACGAAGTGAGACGCGGGGGCGGAGAGCGTCAGAGATTGGCTCGCCGCGCTATCGCGTAATAGAGATGTCACTCGCATGACGCATGTATCTAACAACGACGTCAATTGGCTCGCCTATGTATGAAATGCGCAAAGCGATCCCCACTCTGACGCTGAGCGCTCAAGATCCGTGCCGATATCTATAATAAGATCCAACTCTTATTATACTACTCGATATCAGACTGTGATACAGTAAGCGTCTCTCTCGCTGTGCCCGATCTCTGCCGTCTGAATTCAGAGTAAGTCAGTTTGACCCCTAAGAGCGCCATAAACTAAGACTGTCTGAATATCGAGTGGTGTAATAGATGCTTTACTGAACATTTTTTTATTTCAAACGTTACTGAACTCCACACTTTCAACTCCTCTGTCTCCTACTGAGTCCTCATCACATACACGAGACTTTCGGGTCTGGATACCCAAAACAATGTGTAGGCCATACAAATATTTATTCCGTGCGGGAATCGAAGTCGCGACACGCAGTACAGCAGCCAATCTCTCAATCACTGCGCCAGCCGTGCAGTCGAAATTATCACATACAAACTAATTCATGTGTTCCCAAAACGTTATGCATATGGATGGGTGGGGTCTGCACTGTGTTATTGCTGTCACAGCTCACCACCTCGCATCTTATTATCCTGCATTGATGAAGATAAAATCATACTACTAACTTCACACAACATTTAAGATTTATTTAAATGTATGTAAAATAGGATTTACAGAACAAGAACATTTATAACAACAATAAACATTAAAAAATAGTCTTCAAGTACATACAGTTAAAAATGCAGACATAATGCAGAAAAGTTTAGATTACTTTTTCAATCATAGCGAGGTGCTCCATACACTTGTTCCGATAGAACGTGTTGTTGTAGAATACAATGCTGTTGTAGAAGTCTCCGACATTAGTGGTCTGCACCATCAGCGAGTTCAACACATCCTTAGTGCCATCACTTCGCACTTTGTCACACTCATTGTTCAAGAGCTCAAGGTAACTCAGTGCAGATTTGTTCACAAGGTTGTTCAGCACAAGTGTGTTGTGAGAGGTGAAGCCAATTTTTTCAAAACATTTCTTGGCTATGATGTATATGACACTGACATTGAAATGTGTCAGCATGTTAATATTCTGGACCAGTAGCGTCTGCCCCCCTTCCAACTTCTGCAAGCTCTGCAACAACATTTTGAAGCACCCCTTCTCAAACACGTGGTAGCTCTCTAAATGCTCAAACTCTGGAAGTAACAGTCTCATATTTATCTCCAGTCCATAGTCTCTATTATTATCCATACATTTACCTTCTTTACAAAATATTATCTCCTTAAACTCCTCTTCAGCTAAAATCTGTTGGTATAACTTAAAAATAGGTACAAAAATAAACTTTGAGCTATTTATTTTCTGTAAGGGACAACCGTATGTGAAGATTAGGGCCAGTTCTAATTTCGCATCATAGAACTGCATCCATTTCACTTCCTCATTGATTAGGATCAGAGGGTTTGACAGTACCTCTGCCTGCAGGAATGAATTCAAATTATTGAACTTTTCTCGGAGAGACATCTTTGTGTACAGCTGCCTCTCTGTATATGATCCACGGTGGTACCTGGGGTTCATGTTAATTTTGTTTTCTTCATGTAAAATTCCTTTCAAAATCTCTTGTTGGATATCCAAAGGTTTCAGATCATATTGCCAGATGAATTCATTGGCAACTATAGTTCGAATTTTCTTGATATCTCTGTGCAGTGCAATGTTCTTCTGCATGAGGTAGGCTTGTAAGTTATTATTGATTACTTGGCACTGTATAGAACAGAAATAGCATGCACATTCTTCAACTTGTTTCAGGAATTTGTCTGGTATAGCTTCAAGAGGAAACAAAGCAAAGTTTCCATACACATCTGATCCATATGCAGACTTCAGAGTAGGGAGAAACTTTTCCAAGATTGTCACACCTTTATACTTGAGGCAGATGGCGTAGACTTCAGAATTTCCCTGGCGAGAGGTGACTGGCTTGTAAATGTTCACTTCACTGAACAAATGGTTGATGAGATACAGAAGGCTCACTGTGGAATGTTCAAATAATGTGAATAGCTTGAAGATCAGTGTCCCACCTGAAACATTCATAATTATTTAGAGTTGTTATTATATGAAAACAGAACTTATAGATAAGATAATGAATACTACAAGTGTTCCATAACTTAATCTATGCAATTAATGGCTATTATCAATAACACAACAACTGGTACAGTACCTGTGCTGAGTGCCTGCAGTGCCGTGATGATCTCACAGTAATGCAGAGGTGAGGTTACTTCCTCTTGGGCATCAGGTTTCTGTAGACAATCGATGGAACCATCTGCCGTCACCAGCAAAACCTGGGAAGAAGGCATTAGACATTCATATTTAGTTTGTTTGGACAAAAAACAAGAAACCACTGAAAACATGGCTCAGAATATCATAATATTGGCCTAAACAAGACCACCTACCTTCCCCAAAGACTTGGCCTTCCTAATGATGGCCTGTGAGTTCTCCCAATCCATCAGGTTGCCAGTGTTGTCCACTCCAAAGTCCCAGTTGTTTAATGTGTGGAACATAAACCGATCATCACTGATCATGTTAGATGGAGAGTTGCCCTCATAATATGGGTTGAGTGTGTTAGCCACCCATTTCCACTGGAAATTGAACAAAAGTCAGTAAGACACTTAATTTAAATGGCAATTAATTAGGGCACAGGTACGTAATATTTGGATAAGGTTTGATGATGTCATGGATGGTACCGTTGAATTAGTGTAATTAATAGCTCATGCTTGGAATTAATGAAAACAGTAACGATGTGTAAACAGCTGGTCATTACAAAAGGAAATAATAATTACATATTGAGTCAATACATGAAAGCTATTCAATACAACATAATAACAGAAACACCTTATGGATACCACGAAATGCTCACAATCTGTTTGATTTATCAAATTGTTAGCATTTGGCTGGCTGCTACACTGACTCACATCAATGTGCTGGTGATTTGACTTCAGGTAATGGTTCAGGGAAGTGATGAAAGCTCCCGGAGCCTCGCACAAGTGCAGCGACACCATCTTCCTCTCGAGAGTCGCCTCCGCCGGTACAATGTTGTAAGTGCACGCACACTCGTAGAATTTCGTCCATGCTTGTGTTAAGAACTCGGGGTTTATCTGACACTTGACCTTCCAGCCGACCTCTCCCGCAGGGTTTCTGCGCCGCGTATGACTGCTCCACTCCTCAATATTAAAATCATTCAACTGACTTTTGTGGAAATTTAATCGATTTTTCAATATTTCTAATTGCTTTACTTTCCAAGGTGACGCCGAAAACCACGACTCTTTCTCTGGCAATTTCCAGTCATTTTGGAAACGAAACTGAAACTTCTTATTGAACAAGTTGTTCAATTCATCTTGAAAGTCGTCATTACTGAAAAATCTTTGACGAGACTGTAAGATGCAGCTATCAGGTTTGTGAAACATTTCTTGAGGATTTGAGCGATGATATATGTTACACAAAAGAACACAACTACAGGTTATACCATTATTACAGTACAAACTTCGAAAATTTTGTATAGTTTAGCTCATTTCTATTACTGCGTTGCATTCGTATTATTCACAAGGAAGGAAAACAAAATACACAACCACGCATGACGGCTCACTGACAAACAGTGTTGAGTGTTTCTACTTTAATGATTTCCTTTCCCTACAACTCAATTGAGATTTCCCCTTTTCAGGACATTTTTCCCTTTAAAAATTATTCTGGTGTAGTTTTTCACTAGTACTAAAAATCTGCTCAACGGTTACTATTGAACAGTCACTCTCACTTATCATTGGTTTATACCATATAATACCCCACCTCAAGTTTGTACAGGCCAATGCAACAGCAAACGAAAAAAAAATACTAAGCATGACTATAGTATAATTTCAACATTCGTATTATTATTTATAGCCTGACAAGAAATATATGAAACTTGCACTGGTGTCACAACTGTTTCTATTATACGGTAGCTAACAGTAGTATAGTCCACACAAAACTTGGTTCCGATATTTGGCAATATTTTAGGCTAGGCTTTATCCATGACTAGCTTCTGCCAGCGGCTTCGCGAGTGAAAATACGGCTCTTCATACAAATTTTGAAACCCTGTTTCGTCCCCTTAGTGGATTAATTACAGGAAATCCTCTTATTGATTGTCTAAAGTATAATAGTTGTTTTCAATTATTCGTATTCGTATATTTAAATACCATTTAAAATCCTTCTGCCATAATTACATTAACTTTGAAAACCTTGGACTTTCATACAAATTTCCAACCTCCGTTTTACCCTCTTAAGGGTGGAGTTTCGTAAAATTTCACCCTATAAGGAAACTATATGCCAAATTTTAAGTTTGTAGGTGTTATAAGTTCTGAAATTCCGTGATTAATCAATGAGTGATATAGCCTTTATTAGAAGTTTTCCTGCGATTGCCCCTTTTCATCTCTTTCCCCTTTTTCTTCCGCTCTGGACCCTAATTTCCCCTCAAAAGGGAAATTTCCCCTCATTGTGGAAACACTGCTGACAATAAAGTGACAGTCGTGACAGACTGTCAATAAAATCCAATTAGATATTGGATTTGGACCATAAATTAGACCAAGTCTATAGGATATGTACAGTGCGTTCCAAATGAGAATAGGATCGATTGCATGTTGTGACGTCACGATTTACTGTCAAATCGAGGAAAGAAAATTTTAAACGTTGACTGTTTTACGAAAAATTTAATTTATTTACGAACTGTGAACGAAAAAAGTTTAATCAGAATCCAGTTCTTCAATTTTACTCATCTTTGAGTTCCTCAATTTAGACAAAATTTCTTCGATTTGACAGTAAATCGTGACGTCACCACATGCAATCGATCCTATTCTCATTTGGAACGCATAGTATAGGTCCCGGAGTAAGTCTATAAGGTATAGGTATACAAGATCCTTGACCTTCAGTTCTAGGACCCAATTTGCGCAGACGCGACGGAGAAAGCTCCTCTGTCAACGGGAATTTAGACCACTGCACAAAATATAAAGAAATTATGTAAAGCTAACGCTGCACTGTATCAGTGGATGGATTTGTATTTGCCGAGAATGCTGATTCGTTATATTTGCAAAAATAGAAGGCGTTTCGTCCATAACCTAACGGAAAACAAGGTGATCTACTGAAGTTTAGTGATCTACTTTTTATATGTTTGTGGTGATACTCTATACAAAACTCTATACGGATATTGCTTAAAAGACTTAGCATCCAAGCAAAACTATTATTAAAAACATCTGAAATACAAATTGCAATGAGTTGAATGAACTTTTTTAGTTTTCTTTTGTGTTTGGTCGGTGTTCGTGAGATGATTTTATTTGTTTTCTCAAAATGATTGGTGATCTTAGAAACTGGACATGAAGAGACAATATAACGACTAACGTGAGACTATTTCAGACTGCTTGTATTATCGACTTAATTGACGACCACGTACTGATCTAATTTACCGTTAGACTGTGATCATGAGCAATTGGAACCAAAGTATGCGAAATGACGACCGCAATGACGACAAACCACCTTACTCGAGAATATTCGTAGTGTGCAACAAGCAATTACGGGTAGAAGATCTGAGGCCGGCGTTCGAGGTGTACGGACAGATAGAAGACATACATATGCCGAGGGACCGCAACACTGGGGAGTCGAAGGGCATAGCTTACATTAAATATTCTAAGACTTCCTCCGCCGCAACTGCTATAAAAGAGATGCACTTAAAAACTATTGCCAACAGTAGTAAACCAGTCAGAGTTATGGTAGCTACACACAAGAACGAAAATCATAACCCTAATGAGGATAAGTACAAGCGTCTCTTTATCAAAGTACATAAAGAAGTCACTGAGAGTGAGTTAAGACAGCACTTCTCAGAGTTTGGTCAAGTACATTCAATCCACCTGCAGCGGGACAAGCTCACTGAGGAGTGCAGGGGGTTTGCTTATGTCAATTACACTTCATTTTTTGATGCAGCCATTGCTTTTGAAAGATGTGACAGGAAATATAAAGCAATATTTGCAACACCTAAAGAAGAATTGAAAAGAAGTCGCAACAGTATTGAGAACTTTACTGAAAGCTTTCACTCTAGCAACTCCAGTATTATTAAAGATAGTCACAGTGAACATTACAACCCATCCAGAGGCGAGATGCACAAAAGAGATAGTGTAACTTCACTTATTAAGTCCAAACCCAACGACTATGATACAGTATGCGTGACTTGTAGCCCTCAAGTGCCACAGAAGTATATAGACAGACTTTTTAATGTTATTCCAGGAATGACTTCATGTAAATACACATCTGACTGCTTTAATGGTTACTGCAAGGCAGTGATTACATATGCAGATGAAAGGTCAGCAAGTCATGCTGTTGAAAGATTAAATAACTTTGAGTTTCCATCAGGAGAAATAATATCTGTGAAACCAGATGATAACCCTCTAAGCAAAGCAGCTAATAACCTTTCTAATATTGTTAATAACTTTAAAAATGCTATTGATACAGCAAATCCTAATTTAGTACAGCTTGCAGAGGCTATAGCTCAAGCATCAACTTTGATACAAGCTGCTACATCAGGCCCTGGCATGAGGGAGATAAAAGCAGAGAGCCATCAAACTGATTTCTGTAGTGTTAGTCTGCCCCCTCCACAGCCACTCGCCAACAGTAGTAGCAGGGTTGCTCAGAGATGTTTTTTAGTGTTCAAGCCTCACCCTCCCCCTGTATCAATTTTGAAAGATGCCTTTTGTCGCTTTGGTGACCTTATAGATGTGTCTACATTCCCTAACAAAACATTTGGGTTTGCCAAGTATGCAACAATTAGAGCAGCCCAGGAGGCTATTAAAACCCTCCATGGTGCCACTCTGTGCGACATTAGGCTCAAGGTGTTAGAAGCAGATGAAAGACCCTCAAAAGATGACAAAATTATTATTGATGAGGAGAACAATGTAGAGCACAATACTGATCGAAAGAGAATTAAATTACAAGACGAAGACTCCAACATGAGTTAACAACAGAGCATGATAATCTACTCCTATGATATAAAAAGTACAGATCTGACACAGCTGTTGTAAATGTTGTTTTTGATGAAATGAAAAGACAGTTTTCTTTATTATTAATCATTTATTTATCAATAATTTGTTTGTAATTATGACTGACTATTACAGATATTTGCGTATGAATTGGACCAATTTTTTTGGAATGTTGAGATAATTTTTTTTTCAAATCTATTTTTATAAATTACCACAATGAATTGAAAACTAATGTCAGACATATTGATGACTAAAAGACTTGTAAAATTCAAAATTGCAATCAAAATTACTTGTAAGATATCTTAATAAATTATAAAACGAAAATACTGACTTTTAATTTTGCAATAATAAAGAGATTACTTATGTTTCTAAGACTACAGGTCCTATATTGATGGCCTTGGCCATCCATCTTATATATACTATATCTATAGTAAAAATCACAATATTACCAACCACACTGTACCCTAACTGTGCAAAACCCAAGTAGAAAATGTGCAATTTCTTTGGAAATTAACAAAAAAAAAATAATCCAAAACAATACTACTTAACAAAAGATTAATTCAGCAAACCATTTTCGTGCAACTACATTATAGTCAAGATTAATTTTTTCTTTACTGAAATTACTTGGTAGAGATACACATTACTCTTAATGTTAATACCAATGTTGGTAGAAATCAACTATAACAACAAACGAATATAATATAAATCTTTTCATATAGAACACAACAGACTCTTGAGGGGGGTTTTAACCCTGAAATTAAAAAAAGCTGTGCTTAGACAACAGATAAAGAGATCCATTCGTAAGAAATCGTACTTCAAGTGATCTACACTTTATTCTGCAGCAAATAAATGACCTCATTAAGGTCAGAGATCAACTTTTTGATGATGTTATCATACTGCATTTCGTAGCCATCTTGCCGGTTCTCATGCCAGTTCTTGTTGCTCTCACTTAAAGTTTTCTTAGAATCAATCAACTGAAAGAAATTCAACAAAGTATCCATTAGATCCCATTGTATGTCCGTAAGGATTGAGGAGCCGCATTTCGTATCTTAATGACATTAAATACCTATTTAGTGGTAAGTATAAAAATTTTGTAGGTTCGATCCTCGATTTTGTAGTATAATACTTAAACAGTAACATGGACATGAAGGAGCCAAGTCAGAACTACGCACCTTATGGTTGAATATTTATCATGATTTGGTATGATTTAGTAGCATTTTAACCCTTCAGATACCGTCAATTAGAGACACAATAGTAAGACAATAGATGCGCGGCCACCGGTGGTCGCTTGGGGATTCATGAATTAAAATAGTTCGTAGACAAAATTTGAGCACTGTAGTGTTAAAATTAAAAAAGTTATCATAAATATTGTATATTATGGCTCCTCAGACCATACACATGACCTGTCATTTATCAAAGAAACATTAAAGTTCAATTGATCACAATTCCGTCATCATTTAGTAGTAAGTATATTAGATTTGTCAGTGCGAGTGTAATGCCAACAACCGCCAGAAATGGAGAGACATCGCTCGACATGCCGCAGCCTTGGAGGCAAACCACGGCGGCACGCCGCAGGCCTGTTCATCAACAGCCACGACCACTCTGACAAGAGTGCTCGACTAAGAAGAAGATATTAGATTTGTAGGATAAGAGCCGGGTATAAAAAATTATATAGCAGATTTAATGAGGCTACTCAATTGAGATGCTTCGGTAAATAGATAGGCTTTAAATCAACTATACTTGTGACGAAATTTGGAACAAAAAACATATATTTAGTATAAAATCCTACAAAATTTACGTATAACCCCGCCTTAAAAAAATACATATCTACAGAGTATCTATTCTTTAATTTTCTATGAAATGGTTTTGAAGGGTGACCATGATTACATTATTTACTAAGACAATATTTGTCTCATGGCTTATAGAAGCACAAATCTATTTTATTTATTACTTGGATATTACTGCAAATTTATGTTAATACCTACCCTCAATAATATATTAGTTCTTATTGTGGTCCTCTTAAGAAATAAGTATTAATTAACAATATGAATATTAAAAAAATATAAATGAATATGGGTTACTCTTATTTTATTTTCATTTAAAAATTGGTGGGTCCCCTGGACCCATGACTATAGATACGAAAGTTTATTCACCACTTGCTAAGGGCATGCAGAGGACTGAACAATAAAAAAGATTTTTTGTCTATTTTATTTACTAACTACCTTAAAATACTATTAAATCACACCAAATTGTGATAAATATTCAAGCATGATGTTTGTAGTTCTGATGTGGCTCCTCAATCCAAACATTTAGATTGAGGAGCTACCTTCATGTTCATGTAACTTTTTAAGTATTGTACTGCAAAATCAAGGATTGAACCTACTAAATTTTTAAACTTACTACTAAATATGTATTTAATTTCATTAAGATACGAAATGTGGCTCCTCAATCCTTACTGACATTGAATTTTAACCATTAATATTGTTTAGGTAATTTACCACTTTGAAGTCAATATTTTAACTACTTTCATTGCCAAGAACTTGGAAGCCAGGTCATACAACAATAAAATTGGAAATTAAAATAAAAAACAAAGTAGGTACTATGTTATGCTTACCTAAAGATAGATGCTTTAGCCAGGTACTGAGCAATAAGTGTAAGTTAATAATAGCTATGACTTGAGAGGTCAGTTAGAATAGAATAGAATAAACTTTATTGTACACCAAAAAGTAACACAGCTTAATGGGAATTATTTTATGTCCTTGGCATTCAATGTGTTACTAAGATGGTTGCCTATTCTAAAGTCTTGATTCTCAATGGAAAATGCATGTAAAAATTAAAAATCATGTAAAAGAAATTATAGGTACTAAGAATATATTCTTACCTTGGTAAACATGGCAACATCCCCGCACAGCTGTTGCAGCTTGGCCTCCAGTTCAGCATTCTTGAGCTTCACATCATCATTTTTGTTCAACTTGATGTTCACCAAGCGTTTGCCAAGCTGGTCTAGGCTCTGTGCATACTGATCCAGTTCCAGGTCTACCATCCCAGCAGGCTTAGGAGGTTGTTGTTCTAGTACAATTAACGACTGCTTTAGACGCTCAGCGTAGCTCTTCATTGATGAAATAGCTTCATCAACATCAATATCCATTTTGTCTTCCGCCATATCGGGCATTAACAGTTTTGGAACACTGGCTTCCAAGTATTTTGAAATGTTTTCATGTCGCATCTCATCGTTGTTGGGTTCTGCGGTGTTTTCCACCACGGTAGACACTGAATCGTACATCGATCTTATTTCCCTCATAATCTTTTGTGAATCTTCAAGCTCTTTACCCAAATTATTGGTCATTTTTTCTAACGCATCTAATTTTAACACTGATTGTATGTATTCAGTGAAATGACCAGGATTAGTTTTGTAATGTTCACCCATTTTTAGCGATTGATTATTTGTAGAACCAGAATAATATTTACGAGTCGGACAGTATTTTATTTCCTATTCTTCGTTCACAAACTATGTGTAGGTATATATATATTATTTTTAATGATTACCTTAAGGAACGCCACGGAAGGCTATAGTATTTTTACAATATTGCCTAGTCTTATGCTAATGCTACGGCTACATTATCGCACAAATATTCGTGTCGCGAACTCGTGACTTACGATAAAAACATCGTATTCGAATATAAGCGATGTTGCTGTCAGTATGTTACAAAGTACTCTGTGGTTGCTGTCTACATAAGTGGTCAATTGTATTTATATGCGGCTGAGTAAGTGTATTCTTGTCCGCCCGTCACGAGTCGACTCACGATACCCCGAATATTTGCCGAATCCCAATAATGTAACCACAGCATTACGGGTACATATTAAATGAAAGGTCTTTATTATTCTCTGCATTTCGCGTTATTTCGTTAATCTGACGCAAATCGTCAGATTAACGAAATAACGACGAAATATACTCATATTTTGTAACTTATATTTTGCTATTGATTTTTTTTTTTGTTCGCCCTTAGAAAAGGCAGGCATCGATCTATAGACCATTCAGCCTTTTTCTATTGAGTAATAATTCTTTGTGACATTGCACGATATTTTCGCTTTTGACGCAATTCGGAATGCCGGGTTTGTGTTTTGACAGGTGTTTGACATTAATTTGCACGTGCGTGCTGACACTGTTTAGAGGAGCCGAAAGATTTTACTGAAACGATAATATTGCCTAAAAATGGTGCGAAAATTAAAGTTTCATGAACAAAAGCTACTAAAAAAAGTTGACTTTATATCATGGAAAGTAGACAATAATCTAAATGAAGTGAAAGTTATGAAAAAATATCATATACAAAAACGGGAAGATTACACAAAGTAAGCCACGATTTTAGTTATTGATGTTATATTAAAATTGTAAACAAAATGATGAAATATTTCATGTTTATCTCGTAGGTACAATAAGCTGTCTAGGGATATTCGTGAACTGGCAAATAAAATTAAAGATCTGGATGCTAGCCATGAATTTCGGACCGAGTCGAGTGCCCAGTTGTTGGAGAAGTTGTATCAGATGGGGTTGATCCCCACGCGCTGGGACCTGGCGCTGGCTAGCACTGTGTCCGCGAGCTCGTTCTGCAGACGAAGATTACCTTCTGTTATGGTTCGAAGTGAGTATAGTTCATTATGTACCTCAATTTGTTGAGGCCTATTGTACACTTGTTTTAATAAATACTTTGTCTCAGTTAATAAATAAAATGGGGACAATCACTACTTAGTGTAAAACAAAGTCGCTTTTTCTGCCCCTATATCCCTATGTATGCTTAAATCTTTAAAACTATGCAACTGATTTTGATGCGGTTTTTTTAATAGATAGAGTGATTCAAGAGGAAGGTTTATATGTATAATAACATCCATTAAATAGTGGAGAAATACTGTTACCCAAGCAAAGCCGGGGCGGGTCGCTAGTAAAGAATATAAAAACTCCTCTGAAATGGCTTGACTGATTCTTATGAAATCGAGTCAGCTAGTAAAATATAAAATACCACTTATTAAGAATCCCACCTAATCGTTAATTTACGTTGAATGCAGCCAGAAACTCTGAATCAACAGTAGAAGCAGCATAGAAATTTTCCCTTTTTTAAGACTTATTTTTATAATTGATTTACAGACAAAATGTCAGAGAACATGAAGGAAGCCACCAAGTACATAGAACAAGGTCATGTCCGTGTGGGACCTGAAGTAGTGAAGGATCCGGCATTTCTGGTCACCCGCGCTTTGGAGGACTTTGTCACGTGGGTCGACGGGTCCGCCATCAGGAGACATGTTATGGAGTACAATGACTTGGTAAACTATGATCAACTATTTTTTATTATGATTACATAAATATAAACTACATAGAACACCATATTGGTTCAAATATTGCACAGATCCGGAATCATAAAAATTATATTTAACTTCATGATAGATGCTTTGTTTAGAACACAAAAATTGTGTTCTACAGCTCCTAATAACATGAGACAAGGGCTAAAAAAATGCTGATGAAATATTGTCTCATCCATTTTTTGAAACTTTAAACTTTTATTTATCTATATATATAAAAATCAATGCCACTTTTCGTTGTTATTTTATAACTCAAGACCGGGCTCACCTATCATATAGTAGGGTAGAGTAGGGTATAGTAGGGTAGAGTAGGGTATAGTAGGGTAGAGTAGGGTATAGTAGGGTATAGTAGGGTAGAGTAGGGTATAGTAGGGTAGAATAGGGTATAGTAGGGTAGAGTAGGGAAGAGCGGGAGCGAAGCCGTGCGGGCAAAAGCTAGTTTATTATATTCTTTATTGTACACCACACATAAACAAATATATAGGACAAACATTTTAAGAAAAAAGTGTACAATGGACGGTCTTATCGCACATGGCGATCTCTTACAGACAACCTTTGGATGGACTGAAAGAAGGGAGATAGATTTAGGGTTGTCGGTGTACAAACATCAGAAATAATACTAATAAGATACTTTTATTAGCATTTACAGACACTTGTAAATAGTAAATTAGTTTGTTAGTCATAAAATTATAGTTGCATCATTTCAGCAACATAAGCAGTCAAGAAAGAGTTAAGTATAGTATTAATAAATTTAAAGTACTTTACATCCAATAGCCTATTTTCACTGTTGTCCATTTCAAATTATTTGGAACTAGCTTTTGCCCGCGGCTTCACCCGCGTACGTAATCCCAGGATAAAAAGTATCCTACCTATGTGTTATTCTGGGATATGGTCTACTCGTGTACCAAGTTTCATCAAGATCCGTTCAGTATTTTTTGCGTGAAAGAGTAACAAACATCCATACATCCATCCATACAAACTTTCACATTTATAATATTAGTAGGATAGCACAGTTGGTTTTATAACATTCCCCCTGTTGGGACTCAGGCCTCCTCTCTAGGAGAGAGAATGGGCTGTAATCTACCACGCAAGCCTAGTAAGGGTTAGTGGATGCCAGATTTTCGAATTTTCTCATAATGTTTCCTTTCACTGATTATTCTAAGACAACATGTAAAATAATAATGTATTTCTTGTTTCAGAGGGATGATTTCGAAATGCTGTAACATACCACTTAGCTATAATTAAGATAATATATAATGTAAATAAATATGTGCTGTAAGAGTGGAATGATTGTGTTGAGGACTGAATTAAATAAAAAAGTTGTATGTTTGTTACATAGTTTATTATTTTAAGTATTAATTCAACCAGATTCTACTTACAATATTGATGGCCTAACCTAACCTAACCTAACCTAACATAATTCATATTTACATATCTTAATATACAACATTGCACTATTCTCCATAACTACAAATATTAATAGAAAAAAAAAACATACACAATTTTTTTTTTCTATTAATATTTGCACTAGAAATTTCTATTTTATTGTAGACTAGCGGCCATTCCCGGCTTTGCACGGGCAATAAATATAGCCTATGTTACTCTGGGTGAAAGTTGCTTTGCAATGCTGAAAGAATTTTTGAAATCAGCACAGTAGTTTTGGTGTTTATTCATTACAAACAAAAATACAAATTTTCCCTTTTTATAATATTAGTATAGACGATTTTAACATGCAGACCTGGGACTTAATTATATACATGGTGTATTGTCAACAACTTTACTGGACGCAACACACTGTATTATTGTTAAAACATAATAAATTGTTTTAGTACATACATTATTAGCCGGCAGTGGTGTGGTTACCAAAAACAAATCACACCACAGTGTCCTTCAGTGGTGTCATTGATGACATGCTATTTAATATCCTTTTATGTCTGGATGAAAATTGTCTGGGAATCTCTCCATCTGCAGAGAATTGACTCAGACTCCATCTCCAATTTGGAATAATATATCTTCTGACATTTTATAAGTGCCCATGTAGGCTTATGTGAAATATTTCATTTGAATTTTGAATCTTACTAAGGGCTTTATCACACTAGTGGTTTGAGAGCGGCTGCGGGGCGGGGCGAGCACGCAGCGAATGCGTCGCGAACACGCCACGGCTGCGCAGCGAAGACGTCGTGGACGCGTGACAAATTCAAAAGCAAGTTCGACGTACAATACGCTCAGTAATAAAATGGATTACGACGAGGAGACACTGCTGTTGGATTTGTTACTTCGAAGACGCCGCAGACCCGCATCTCCTTGCCGGATCTCGTTGCACGTCCGCAACAAATTCGCTGCGCATACGCGGCGTGTTCGTTGTGCGCCCGTAACGTATTCGTTGCGCACCCGCTCCGCTTTAAGGACGCTCGCTATACGCTAGTATGATAAGGCCCTAAACTAAACTGTAGTGCAACACTCTCTAGAGACCCAGGAGACTAGTCTATTTCCCACCAGAGTTCTGGAGTTACCAGATGGATGAGGTAGTATTTAGGTATAGGGGTCCTGCTCTAAATGAATCAATTCATATAATAAAACCTGATTTTAATAGTTCTAATGGGTACTTTTTATTCAAACGAAGGGCCATAGGAATGACTGAACTATTTGACATTTTGACTTAGGTACATTTGTTACACTTACAATTTAAGTACACACATAACTTTCCAAGTCCTTTACCTACCACTAAGTTCTTTTTTACATAGCATGGTTAGGATTACAGGACGAAAACATGCATCTTCTGGGTAAGCTTGTTCCCCCGTGGACCTCGTCTCTTGCTTGCCATCACGCATGAACGAAGTTAGAGTTGCCAGGTGTTGAAACCGAAAATCCCGGCAGACTATCCTATTTAGCCGGAAATTTGGTCAAACAGGCCGACTTTTTTAAAAGTCTAAAATGACTTTTTAATAACTATAAAATTCATAGAATCTTTTTAAATTCTAACGAGAATGCAATTAAATTAAGTGATATAATTGCTAGACTAATTGTATGCCCGCTCTGCTTGTGCTAGCGAGACAAGGAGACAAGGTAAGGCTGAACTCAAATGACAATTTTATTCTAAATAACCTAGGAGTCAAGAGTGAATTCTCTAGGCAAGCATGCTCGGCCACATCATCGCTTACCATCAGGTGTGATAGTGGTCAAAAATTTAAAAAACCTAATAAAAACCGTACGGGCCAGACTCCACCAACGCAGTTAAAAAGCCTGACCGTGTCCAGCTTTATCCGACGTCTGGCAACGCTAACCGAGGTCAAGAGCCAGCTCTGGGAAAACAAATACTAGTCCTAACCTCGCCCCCTCCATCACAAGGCAAGCATGTCCCTCTGTCCCCTGGCCTCCATGACGGCAGCTATCCTCATCATAGCCTCGGCCTGCGTGCTCGCGGCGTCGGCCAGCCGTTTCAGCGCTTCGGCCTGCACGAGCGCCGCTTCAGCGTTTTTGATGGCGACGGCAACGCGCTGCTCTTCAGCTTTAGCTCGTATTAACTCGGCATCCGCTCGTTTTTTCTCTACCTCTATCAACCATTGTGGGTAAAGGTCTGTACAAAAAAAAATTATTGGTACCAAACATAATAATACACAATATTATAAAAGTCCAGGAAAAAATAGGCACATTTATCGCAGAAGTTGCAGATACTGCAATGGTTACCATTCCCAATCAATGCTATCACTGGTATTTTGGGATACAGTGTTCAGTTGTAGATATTGATACAATTTGTATCAATATCTACAACTTGTTTCTGTAAGGTACATTTGAGCAGTGGTGGCCGAGTGGTAATGGCCCCCCCGACTTACGAGTTGTAAGTCATGGGTTCGAACCCAACCAGGCGCATTAATTTGTGTAATTTATTTTATCGCCACTGCTCTCAAAATGGTGAAGGAAAACATCGTGAGGAAACCGGCATGTCCTAGAACCAAAAATTTGAAGACATGTAACATTCACCAACCCGCACTGGTCCCGCGTGGTGGAATACGGCCTCTCCTGAAGAGGAGGCCTGAGTCCCAGCAGTGGGAACATCGCCCGGAGGATACGGTGGAGCACACAGTTGAGGTGTGCCCTGCTTGGGCGGAGCAACGCCGTGTCCTCGTGGAGGCGATCGGCGGCGGAGACCTCTCGCGCCGGGCCTTGGTTCAGGCCATGGTCCGGAGCGAGGAGGAGTGGCAGGCGGTCGCCTCCTTCTGCGAAGCAGTAATGCTAGCAAAGGAGGAGGCAGACCGCATCAGGCAACGGCGCCCCCGCCGCCGCCGCCGGGATTCCGATCCCGATTTCCGGCCACCGTAGACGCGGGCTCGCGGACGGCGAGCCACGGGTAGCTCGCTGTCCGATCGTCCGGTAACTGTCCGGACCGAGCCAAGGCGTCGACGGCGCGCACTGTTCCCGCGCGCCTCAATGAGTTGTCAGCAACAGGAGGGGCCCATCGGGGTCGAAGCCTACCGGGGTCAGGGTTATCCGAAAGGAAACTAGAGCCCCGGTATGAAGGCTAGAAGGAACGGCGCGGGGTTTTTAGTCAGTAAGACTCTGACACTGTCTCCCGCTCTACCCAAGAGCGGGTTTCGTCAATGATGATTTTCCCCGTTGACAGAAAAAAAAAGCAGTGGGAACATTTTAAAGGGCTGATGATGATGATGAAGGTACATTTATTATGAATGTAAATATTTTTTAGATATTAAAGGTCAACGGTCTGTAAAAGAGAGAGTAATAAATTGGTGGAGATTTTCTGGTTGAACAAAGAAGGACGAAAGAACTGAGTGAAGATTGAGGCGCAATGAAGAAACAAGTACCCTGTTGGTACTTAAATTTAAAAAATAAAGTAACTACATGTGTGTCTTTCGAGTCACGGCTATGCCAACTAGATCCAGTTCAGTATAATGCCAGACAACTACGCACCAGTTGCCTGACGCTGGTTTTCAACTGAACCTGAAAACGCGAACTCGATGGCAGTTATTGCAGTGGTTGAGGTATTGGCTGTCGCGCTGTGTGTCGCCGGTTCGATTCCCGCACGGAACAAATATTTGTATAGCCTAAAGAGGTGTTCAGAGTCTGTGAACGCATCTACGATACAGGAGTTATTCCTTGTGTGGGACAAACTTAAAAAAAAAAAACTTAACGAGATGCGAGTACAAAAACATACAAGAAGTGGAGTGACGCGGTGACGGCCATATGGCTGGATCTACCAGCGATCGTTATAAGAAGCTGCATAATGTTTACATCCAGTTAAGAGGACCCCTTTCGACTCGTCTATCGTCAAACTGAGTTTGGTCATGGTTTAAAAGCTTGTTGGTATATCCAATGCAAATGTTTGACCCGAAACAAAGAGATAACACAAAAATTACGTCATTCAGAATCTCGATGAAATATGTAAGGTCTCTACAGTTATATTATTTTCTTCGTTTTTTAATTTGTGAGTACCCTTTAGTAGCCCTTCATAATGGCTAAAGTTCAATTTGATTTCCAGAGATCTTTACTGCATTAGTTTTACGCTTAGTACGCTCTTAAGGAGGGTAGGTAACGAGCTCAAATGATGTCGCTGATTCATTGAAGTTAATGTATATAAGCTACAAAATCCTTACTCTGTATAGCAGGTTCGTTTGAATCGTTCTCGTTCACGTATTCTCCGCCAGAAGACTCTGCACTGTCATTACTCTGTTCATCTCCACCTGGAATTGGTAAGCATATCATTATCACGGTAATTTCAACCAGATATGTTATGCATTTTGGCATCAACATAGTCCTTTACAAATAAAGGCCTTATTGCAAAGTTTTCGCTTTACAAATGATTTGAATTTATTATTTGTTGAATATGATTAGGAAGTTTATCATAGAATTGTACATTGACATATAAGTGAGCCCCCTAATTTTTTGAGCCTGGTTGCAGAAATTGCAGTGTGCCTGGACAAAATTAATAATTTGATAGCTTTATTGTATACTAGCAATTCGTCCGAACTTTGCATGGGTGCAAATTCTATACACAAACTTCCTCGCTTATTTAGGGTGCAAATTCTATACACAAACTTCCTCGCTTATAGTTTTTTCTATTAGTGAAAAGTGTTAAAAACATAATTCACTGCATGTTTTAGGTGAAACACGGGCAGATGAAGACAGCGACTTTATACCTACTATTTAATTATTATATCTTGCCTATATACTGTCCCACTGCTGGGCAAAGGCCTCCCTCTATTCCTGCCATTGTTCCCGGCTCTGAGCAACTCTGCAATTTCCTAAGGAAGGCATCTATGTAAGAAGAGCCGACATCTTCTGTCTGTCGCATCCCCATCGAGTGCCCCGACAATTGGACAGATAAATAGCTTTTGTTACCAACCTGATAATCTGTCACTCGATTCACTGTGTGGTTTGCTAAAATGATTTGCATGTACGGTCTCTTGGAAGGCTTCCAGTTTCACTTCTGGGTGTATATTATTCTGAAACAGAATGTGGTTTATTGGATTATAAACATTGATATACAGACCAGAGGCGGCTCGTGATATTTTTTTATGGGTGTTCACTAAAAACTCTGCATTTTTAATTTGTAGCTGTATTTCAGATCTGCTAACTTCATAAATAGCATCTTGAATATCATCATTAAAAACCGAAGCGTTGGATAAGTGCTGTTTCATAGCCAAATCGATCTCCGACACAAAATAAACGAAACCTCTATAAATGCCGGGATTCATCATGTCCTCGTAAGGCAACTTGAAATGCGCCACAAAATACCACGCAATCTATTAAATGCCGTAAAATGTACTTTTCGATTTGCAATTCGTTCATTGAACTCTCTAATAGATTTCCGATACGCAGAATCGAGCGCCTTACGAATATCTTGTCGGCCGATAGATGCTGATTGCATTTCACATAACATTAGGTATGAAATCGAGATTGCGAATGTTTTTTTCACTTTTATTGAAAGATGCGCTAAATCATCAACATTCGTTTCCCTCTACGCACCATCACCACCACCACCGCCGGCGCAAACCTCAAACACTAGACACGGGAAACAAAATAATTTATTGTTGTCCTCACATCCACACAACTAAGGTGTTTTGAAATGTTGTTGAGATTTAAAAAAACATGTAAAGCTTATAATTTTCGTACTACATTTCTAAGTGCGATTTCTGACCGTGGCGGCCCTTTAGCTTTCAGTTCGAGACGCATTTCGAGAATATTTTCAATTTTTTTTATAAAATTTACATTTTGTTCTATTTTTAACTAATTTTTAAAATAATTTTAAGAAAAATTGCGAAATTATCGTAAAATAACCGGCGCGCGTGTCATTTTGTTTATTTACATAAGATCGGCAACAACGTATATTTCACTCAGTCACCAAAACAAAGCGTCAACGTAGCGCAGGAGCGGCGCTCCAGGATCGGCTAATTTCTCATACAAAATCTTCTGTTTCACGCGCCGCACTGTGTCGATACTTCTCTTTCGCACTCATTGAATAGAGCGTTAGGAATTGTACTAAACTTTTTTTCATAGGAGCGTAATCGCTGGCGCTCCACGCACTCGTAACAAATTGACTCCAAATATTATGTTACAGAACATTTAATATAGTACTTCGTATGTAGTAGGTTCTTAGTAAACTGTTATGAAGAGCGTATGTATAGGCACAGTAGAAAGTGTGTATATTTTAAAATACATGGAATTTGTTATGTTTTTATTTTATCATTTTTGTGGGGGTGCACTGCACCAGCGCTCTTTAGAACGAGCCGCCTCTGATACAGACCTAAAATTAATCACACTAATATTATAAAGAAGAAAGTTTGTATGTCTGTATTTTTATTATTTCTTTATGCTCGAAAGGCTGAACTGATTTGAATGAAATTTGGCAAACATGCAAACATATCCAAAAATAAGACATACCTTTTACCCTGGGAGCTTGTTCATTCAGGATAACTTTCTGCTTTCTCAAGCGCGAAGCCACTGACAGAAGCATGTATTGTAAACTTGTGGCTTGAATACCAAGATTATTCTAGACTAGCTTTCCGCCCGCGGCTTCGCCCGCGTGGACTACACTTTATATCGCGCGGGCAGAGACCCGTGCTCAGCAGTGGAATTATAGGTAGCCTATGTGTTATTCCAGTGTCTCTTCTACCTACCTACCAAATTTGATCTAAATCCATTCAGTAGTTTTTGCGTGAAAGCGTAACAGACAGACAGACAGAGTTACTTTCGCATTTATAATATTAGTAGGAATTACAGATAGTTTTACACAATAGTTTGAACACATAGGTATACTTAGTATTGTATTTGGCAATAATGTTTAGGTTAAGGTTTTAATACAAGATTGAGAAATATCTATGCATACCGAATTTGACTCTGTATATCCTTGTCTGGTCTTCCTCTTCTCATAGTAAGGGCCTAATATTGCAAGTGCCCTCTTTTCCATCTTTGTCAGAGGCCTGATGCCCTTGAGAGAAGATCCCGATTTCTTCCTCTTCAGCAGCCACACTTTATTCTTCAGCTTATTCTTGAAGTCACTCCAGTACTGTAAATATATGAATCTGTAGTGAGTACTTAATAACCAAATTATTGTGAATTGCACATAAAGAGTTAGAAGCCAAAAAACATTTACAAATAAGTATACAGGTTGACAAGTAGCTATAACGGACTTAAAACAAACTAGTTAAAAGTAATTGTTGTGTATGTAGCCCAAGCAGAAAGTATCTTTATAGTTGCATAATCTGCAGTAAACAATAAACCTTTGTATAGGTATGTATAAGTAATACTAATGGCAGTAGACCTTATACCTTATATATAATTAATATAATAGACCCTTTCTTCCTGGAGTTACACACATAGAAATATTTACGAGTAAGCGGAGACTGTCCAGTTAGAGAACTAGACAGTGTAATTTAGTAGACTATACTAATTTCTATTTCATGTTTAATGATAGCCTAACTATCATTTATTTGATTGGAATTAATATTAACCTTACTCCATCCATCAGCAGTTTTCCTGGTGCCTCGGCAGCTGTTGAGCATCTTAGTGAGTTCCTCCCACAGCCTCTTGGACGTATGCCTGGCTTCAAGAGAGCGCAGGTTGCCGGATGCAAACTCAACATGCTGAGCCATGAAGTCTATGATGGACTTCACTTGTTCGTATGATACGAGGCGGGACTGACCGTTGCTATCGCTCATTTTTTCATCACTGAACAAAAAATGTGAACAAGAAAAAATTTGTTTGAGATTTATTGTAAGACAAACCAACTACTGGCCAAAAAATTGGAAACAAACTGGAACTTACAATAATGGTTTGTCAATCTAACAATGGTCTCAATGCTAAGTCCCAGGAATAAAATACTGAATTAGGTATTTAGTAAGATGTCAATTTTGTTTGTTATTATCAAATAAAAGTTAAATAATAATAACAGCATCTGCAAAATTGAATACAATATTTCTTTAGATTATATTCCTCTAAAATTGATAATTCATATTTGTACACAAGATTATTTATATTAATAGAAATAGAAAAATAACAACAAACATATTATCAGCTGTCAAGTTCATAAATGTTTACATGACATTGACATGTCCATGACACTGACGTGAAGTCCGAATATCTATGTATGTTCATAATTTTTAATTTTCTACTTGATGCTATAATAGGCTAGGATAAAGCTCTTGAGCTGTTTTCCACTTTTTCACATTGTTACCTCTGTCTTTAAAGATCTCCGATCCCGAAACCGTGAATTGTTCAATCACAATGCTTACGTGACGATTGATCAATCATCTAAAGTTAACGATTAATTGAACGTTTTATAAGCGCCCATGTAGGCCATGTAGGTTGTATAAAATATTTTGACTTTGACTTTGAACAGCAGAATAGTCGCATCAACATGTGTATGCGCATGCATATGGGCCTTAGTTGCAGCACATACTTTTACGCAAGATTACGAACCTATGTCAAAAATATAAAAAAATACTGGTAGCAGCTGGCTTGTATGTAAGCGCCTTTAGATTTAGTGGACAATGTACTGTGTACCCAAAGCACAAAGTAAAAAAAAAACCATCATAAATTATGGCAACAATCACAATATTCTTGTCTTGCGCCGCGAGTGTGCGCAGAAAAATAAAAAAAAAATAATAGGAAAAGAAATGGCAGTTACTAGAGAGAAAGAAAATTGTTCAAGAAAAATTAATGGAAATATACCTGCATTATCTCTCAATAGTGATAACATGTCGACGTCCACGGATAGTGACGACGTAGCGGACCCGACGTATGAAATTAGGAACATTCAAAGCATTATAAATGTAACCCGTGAAAACATTGACGCTCTGAATGCAAAATTCGCTGGTTTCCAGCATCCACCGTCGCTGTATTTGTCTGAATACCAGGAGTTGACGTCAAAGTTGCATAATTTGGAGTTAAGAGAGCGGACTTTGCGGGAATTACTGCAGTGTGAGTCGCCGGACAGGAGTGAGGAGTATTCATTGCAGGATGATAGTAAAAAGTTCGATACTCTTACGCGGCAGCCGAAGGTGTTCCTTCGGGCGCACCTGCCGAACCAGCAGCGGACGAGTGTGCAGGTAAAGGAGGGTGTGACGCTGCGGGACGCGCTGTCGAAGGCGCTCAAGCTGCGCAACCTGACGTGTGAGATGTGTGAAGTGGTGCGGACAGGCAATAACCTAGTGATACCGTGGGACATCGACATTACCGGGATCGACGCGGAAGAGGTCAGTCCAGTGTTGTTTGTTTTGTTTTGATCATGGTAAGTCAGTGGCACATGGTGCTGTTTGCTGTACAACACAACTTTTTGTTGGTTTGTCTGTATTCAGCCTCTCTAGGCTTTCAAGCTAGCAAATAGTTAAGGTAGTGGATTGGATGTAGTAATTGGGGTGTTTTTCAAATAAGATTGCTTTCTAATACTTCCGTCTATGACATCACAGCAATGTTTTTGTAGATTTCCTGATGTAGATAGACCTACTACAAGGCTCTTAAACACTATGCTTATATTATTTGCAAGTTCAACTCAAGACATTAACAAAATCAATCTCACTGCTCATTTTGTTGGTATGTATGTAAAATCTATAGTAGAATGATAACATACAAACACTGCTCTACAATTGTTGTTAATATAAAGACCCTGAGTAAGGTCTACGTGAAATACTGAAGTTCAGTTGCAAAAAACTAGACTGGAGGCTGACTAATTTATGGTAGCCACACGTTCCAGTATACTTGCACAAGTCTAGACTTGTGTAAATATATGTGATCACAGACTGCGCGAGTCTCTTCCAACTCATGTTACAGTATACGTGTGCAAGTCTAAATTTGTGCAAATATGCTGGCTACTTGGCTACCATACGCTGAGAAAAAGTTAAGCACAATGTATATATTATGTGGTATGTGTAAATAATGACAGTTCTATACTATTTGTGCTAGTCTTTGGGTGCTGTTGCCAAGACAAAATCATGAATTCTTAGAAACTTGCTACACTACAGCACAAACAATTAAAAAGGAATAGTATTCTCACATTCATGGATAGATTCTGCCACATGCACTGAGGGGAGCCACTTGGAATTACCATTGTGATGAAAGGATTAGTCAGCTAGACTTTGAGTTACCAAGTGCTAACTGTCCAGGGTGCACCTGGCGTTTGGAATTGTGAGACGATTTGAGATAAACGCCACTTGGGGAGGCTCCTTTCTTGCCACATGAACTGAAAGCTTTCCACAAATTGGCATGACTTGTTGTGACTACAATGACTTTAGATTAATATCACCTAGAAGCATGGCTTATTATTAATTAAACAGATTGTTATGTTGCAGAATAAAAATGGAAAAAAAATGTTGGACCATATAAATTGGACTGGTGTCTCCAACTCTCATGTTCATACTAATGTTGTGCATGAGGTTGGGATACCCTTCAGAAGGACCACCACTACTACTAGGAACTGCGACTACTAGGAACTACGACTACTGGGAACTACTACTACTAGGAACTACGACTACTAGGAACTACTACTACTGGGAAATACTACTACTAGGAACTACTACAACTACTAGGAACTAACTACTACTGGGAACTACTACTACTAGGAACTACTACTACTACTACTAGGAACTACTACTACTACTACTAGGAACTACTACTACTACTAGGAACTATAACTACTGGGAACTACTAGTAGGAACTACTACTAGGAACTATAACTACTGGGAACTACTAGTAGGAACTATTACTACTAGGAACTATAACTACTAGGGACTTCTACTACTAGGAACTATTACTACTAAGATACTTACTAGGTTTCAGTCTTCAGGATTATATTCTTATTGGAATAATCTTATATTTTTATGTGACACTGTTGGCAGGAACTAAAATAATTCAAATGTGTCTTGCACTAATAATTTAATTCATTATTGTACACCACAGCAGGTCATAAGAAAACCATATAATAGATGAAATTAGCCTTAAAGTGAGATTTTCTAATAATGGTGATGCATAAATCATGTGACTTGTTTAGCCCCATTTCTGATGGGGAGGTTTGGGTCAGAATGTTTGAAACCTTAGTTTATTTAGTGATTTCCGCATATATGAGACATTATGAAGATTGCGGGCCTACTATGGCAATAAATTTAAGGATCTGTTGATAAAATTATTGGCTTAATTTCATTTGGAGCCGGCCTTTAATTTGTTTAGAGTATTATGAGCGTCCCATATTTTATTGATGCTCAAACATTATGAAATCTGAAGTATGTTGTAATTAATTTAAGAAGAAAATAAGATATTTTTTATAAGATTATCATAATCTCATAAAACTAAAATAAGAGAAGACTTGATAAAGATGGAAGAGGCCTTTGTAATGCAGATCATCAACCTTTAACTGCCCTTGTTGGTTTGGTTGGATAAGTGTTTTTTTGCATCCTATTTGCCAGGTACTTTTTTTTTATTTAGGTGGGAAATCATCTTCTCCCGCACTTTGGTGGAGCGAGAAGGCGTGTTAGACTTTTACCGACTAAAAATGCTATGCTTCTTCTTTGCCTCTTCAATCCTGATAGGTGACCGAATACTCTATCTCGGACCCTGGCGGAATAAACGCGAGACTCGTGTTGGTCGGATTAATGAATAATATTGCTAGCAATAAAGGCTAATGGTAATGTCAAAAAAAAATAACAGTATAGTTAGTTTGTATGTGTTGCAGGTGACGGTACGCACACTGGACAAGCTGCCCATAATGTCGCACATCTCGCACCAGTTCACGCGCAAGACGTTCTTCACGCTCGCCTTCTGCGAGTGCTGCAGACGCCTGCTGTTCAACGGCTTCTACTGCTCGCAGTGCAACTTCAAGTTCCACCAGCGATGCGCCGACAAAGTGCCCAGTATTTGTCATCAGGTATTCAGGATGATTTATTTTATTATTCGAGCCATACTTATTGTTAATCAGATATCTATTAGCTGAGGATATACTTAGACAAAACTTACCTAAATTTGTGAAAGCGTCTTCGATTATTTACTAAGGAGAGATTAATTATGATAATAAATTATTATCAGTCAAGACCGGACTGATAAAAGTATATTATCATAATTAATTTATAGGTATAGGTAAAACGGGCTGTTATCCGCAACTCCACGACTAAGGCGCTTTTAATTTTATAGTATTTATAACTATGTAGATATGTAGCGACATCTATGACGCCACATAAGAACTACGAAGAAAATACGAAATCCTGCATCGCGCAATCAAAGTTCTCCGCGCGATTTGAACATATACGACAGCCCGACATCAACTATCGGGCAGTCGCTCACCAGACCATAACACCCTGTCTGGTCAGAGGATCCTCCATTTCCAACGGAGACTTTACTCTCTGTTCCGCATACCTCCAAAAATATGTTAATGGCTTATTATAACATGGCCTGGGACCTGGGACGCGTCTGTAAAGGTGTTATAATTTTGTAAATAAACAAATTAATTTTACAAGTAAGGTTAATTGCGGACTAAGCTACGTAATTTATTTGTTACGATCTTTAAAGAGCAATATAAAATCGCAAGCGACTAATTTCGACGCGCATTACGATTTATTGTCGCCAGTAAAAACTGGATGCCGAAGACTATTTCAGTCTTACCACCGTAAAAGACGGAAGTGTGTATCGAATCTTCTTCTTTCATCAAAACATGAATTTACAAAAGAAACTAACCATTACTACTGGTTGCAATGTGACTGACCGCTGCGCTTGCGATTTTATCCTCATCCTGTTTTAAATCTCAGGCCATTTATTTTAGCGGTACGCGGGTTTTAGTGTAATTCTCACATTCACTTCACACACTTCTCTTCTTCTTCTTCTTCTTCAGATTCACTTTTTTCAAAAAGATTTTGTTACTTATCGTGGTATGCGCTAGGCCTTATTGACTTGGTAAAAATATACGCTGTATTAGACATGCAAATGATGCAAAAAAATTATTGAATTTGAAGAGTTCTCTCGATATCGCCAAGATTCCATCATCAGGTCCCAACTTGGTGACTATGGGATCATTTGGGAAGTATACCCTTGCAAACAAAAAATATTTTTTCAAATCAGTTGGCAAGCGACGAAGTTATGCGCGAACGAACATAAAAAAAAAATACAAACATCCGAATTGAGAACCGCCTCTTTTTTTTGGAAGTCGGTTAAAAATATAATGGAAATCTGTGATTGCCGATATCCAAAAATGTAGCCTATACTGAGTGAAGCAACCAGAAAAGTGCTAATGCTCGGTGTTTATATCACGATCGAGTAATTGATGATTTATCCGCTCAGTAAAATCGATTTAATTCACAAAGCATCCTGACTCGTGCGCAGACCGCATGACCATTTTTAGTCTTGTAAAAAGGGGGTGGGGCATGTTCTCGTCATAAAACGAAGACTATAAGAAGATATGTTCGTTTATATGATCCAGGTCACTATTTTCCAGTGCAGCAAGCTTAAGGCCACATCCAAACCCAAGACTGATTTGTTAAAGACTTGCATGACGACCTCTTCTGCCACCAGGTTCGTATGACGGACACGTACTACGCAGCCCTATTGGCCCAGAACCCAGAGACACAAGCCGGCATCCTGCACTTCCCCCCGCACTTCGGCTACCACCATATGATCGCAAGGAACGACCAGAACAAGTCAGTATACTACCACAACTTTACTATTTATAACCATTTCTTTATTTTGTATTTTAGGGCCTGTCTTCTATTGACATCTTAGATAGTAAGGATAGGGAAGACGCGCGTTTTTCTAATGCCTACTGTCCACGGACGCATAGCTTCATAGACGCGTATTCGTCATTGTACGTTTGGTGTACCTACGCTTGCGTGAAGCTTACATACAAAACTCTCGTCGACTAAGCGACAGCGTACAGTTTAGTGTACGCTTCGAGTACAGGCGTATACCAAGCGTATTCCCAACACACAGAAACAATAGCGATTACCTATGCGTAAATATGCGATAGTCTACTCGTCCGTGGATAGTAGGCCAGTGGCCACTACAATTTAGCCCCCTATCTTCGGGAGTGGTCGGCAATCTTCGAGAGTGGGTGTATCGGACAACCCTATTTTGCAATTTAAAACTATATAAAAGAAGAGGAAGACAATGATAGCGTGAGGGTTGACCGGAGCCTCGGTAAATGCCGATGCACCGTTTAGATAATTTTTTAATAAATGATTTATTCGATCCTAGTGCTTGAGAATTGTCCTGTTTTCCTAAGTAGTAAGGAAGAGTATTCGTAGTAAATAAGGCAGGTTACTAAGCAGTGTCGTAATGTGCAGGTCTATCTCTCCAGCTAAGAAAATGAAGGAGTTTGATGTCCATTGGTGAATATCAATCGCTAGACTGGCACCGCTTGCTTTTGTGAACGCAATGGAACGCTTACACTGACACTGTCACACTAATACATACACACATCCAGGGCTGGCGCAAAGCTGACGCGCAGGTCCGTCAACCACTCGCTATAGGGCAAAGTAGGGCTTTTTGAATGAGTTGAGTAATAGGTAGTTCAAGAGTGTTCTTTATTATCAAGTCTAGCCATCCGCCCCGGCTTCGCACGGGTTCTTTTCTAGAAATAAATACAAAAACTTATACTTAAACCACTAACTTAACTGTTACTTATACTAAAACCTTCCTCGAGAATCACGCTATCGAGTGGTGAAAAGTGCTTGAAAATCGGTGCCGTAGTTTTGGCGACGGGCAATGGGTAGCTCACCGTCCGGTCGTTCGGCAACTGACCGGACCGAGCCCGAGTCGTCGACCGCGTGTAGTGTTTTACGCGCGCCTCATAGATATATCAGCAAAACTGTACGGAACCAGCTGGACCTTTGCCCGCTACGCCACGGCACGGGGAATTTCTGAAAAGGTCCTAGAACACAAAGCGTAACTGTAGGACACAGGTGTGATTTTAGTCAGTAAATGTCTGACACGTCCCCGCTTCGCCATTGAGCGGGAGGTCATTAGACGATTGAAAACACTATCTAAATCAGACTAACAAAAAAATTTGGATCAAAAGCTCGAACCTTTTATCTCGCTAATGAACTTAATTTATTCAAGATGCATTTCATGTTCTTTAAAACTACTAAAATGCAACGATCTGTCAGTATTGCACCAGCTCTCACACAAACAAACTGTACTTGTATTTACTGCAGTACCTTTCCTTCTTGTTAGAATGTCTCGTGTTTTGTAAGATATTTCTAGGATAATATGCACCTGTTTTTATTTCAGTTATCTAATGAGTTTCTATGTAATTATACTGCTATTTGTATCGTAAAACCTATTTGTAATTAGATACGTAACTTCCGCACTAGTAAAAAAACAGTTTGAAGTATCTCTGCTGCTGTAGCAATTTATACCAGTGTTGAATGGCGTTGCTGAACTGTAACAATGCTTTTGTTATCATATTATTATTGTGTTTTTTGTTTGAAATAATGCTTAATTCTGATTGAAAACTGTATTACAACAATTTATGAGACAATATCCTCATATATAATCTACTAAGGAATAAGTCCCAAGGTGCTCTGTCCACCTTCGTAGTGGTTTGTGAATAAAGTTATAATGAATGTAATCATTACCGTGTTTGTAATAACACTCTCGCGTTTATTCCGCCAGGGTCGTACGTTCTGGACCAAATACTCTATCTCGTCAGATTTTCTGTCTTCTATGGGGATTGAAGAGCTAAATGATCTCTTTTAGCTTTTCAATCCATCTGGATTATCCAGTCGTAAATACACGACCCTGGCGAATAGGACACGAAAACAATCGTCGGAGCAAACCGACGCAAGCGTTTAAAGGGTTAATATTTGGCGATTCTATAAGAACAAGGTCTTAGATTCACACATTCTATGCAAAATCTTTCACCTCTTCTTACACCATATCCGACCATCATCTGATCATGCATCTCTTGCGCAGGCACCAGCACCCACGCTCACTAAACCAGCAGGACAGGTCGAACTCGGCGCCAAACGTGTGCATAAACATGGTGCA
Source organism: Mythimna lalbum (assembly GCA_949319445.1). NCBI lineage: Eukaryota > Metazoa > Arthropoda > Insecta > Lepidoptera > Noctuidae > Mythimna > Mythimna lalbum. Next base: position 24,264,171 of record OX439346.1, read on the forward strand.
GAGACCCATGACCCTCGCCGAACATCAGAAAAAGCATAACCAGGTACGAAACATATCAATGCATGGTACGACTGCCTTGTTAAATTGACAGGAACCTAAGGACAGCTAAAGAACTGTATTATTTTTACAGATTAGTAGCTTAGAACCCCCCCAAAAGGACCCCGTTACGGCACATCCCTGAACAGATTGTATAACGGTCTCCCCTGAGCCTCACTGTGCACGGCAGCACGTGATCACTGTGCCACCGTCTTCCCTGGAATCACTCGATGGGCGAGCAGAGTCCCCACTTTGAGCGCCTGTGGTTCCTAAGTCCCACTTTCCATAGCCCAGGAGGTTTATCACAGTCTCACAGAAGGCAACAACTTCCCTCCAGTTTTCTGGCTCCGCCAGCTTAGTCCTCACTACTACTGGCAGAGACTGATCTCGTCCGATCCTGGCGACCAGAACTCGTCGCTTAGTGGCTGACGCTGTCGTGGCTCCATGCCTGACGAATTAGGTCGTTCTTGATTCGAATTCGACCCAAAGAAAGGCGGGGTGCCACGACAGAAAACCTCCACGAGTGCCCGCGGACTGTAGTTCCCTTGCGGACACGTCCTGAGGGAAGACCAGTCTGCGGGACGGTGCACCCTGGGAGGCGGCCATAGACCCCCTTGGGCACTCCAACCCAAGGGCCTCTATGGCCGTCTGCGAATGTTCTGTCCGACGGACCACTTCAACGCGTGTCCCTCTGCTACAGCAGAGGGCACAGTGGCGAAGTAAGAGCGGGCCCGGTGTGCACTCACACTGCCGCCGGGCAGGCAGGAGGAAGACGTGTTCCTCCTTCTGCCACCGTTAGTCTCGTAGCCCCAGAGATTGTCCAAGGTCATGTTTCTGACTCTTGATGGGGGACGAGGGCCTTGGCTTAACCGCCCGGGCCGCGAGGAAGACAACCTCTATAAAAAATTACCCCAAACCTCCAAGCGGCGGCGCACCGTGAGGGAGGTTGTTAGCTTGACTAATGGGTAGCTAAATTAGTCTCTAGTGCGAACCACGTACTTGAGCCAGTAAAATATATATATACTCGTGGGAACAAAAATGCAAGACTCTAAATTTTTTAAAACCCCAAAGGAGAGTGACGCGCGGTCGGAGTCCGACGCGCAGTCCGAAAGGAGCTCGGAGGGCTCGGAGTGTGAGGAGGCAGCGGGGACTTCAGGGAGAGGATCAAGCCTCTCCCAGAAGAAGCGCTCCGCTTCCTACAGAAAAAAGGAGGACGGGTCGTCCTGCTCGGAGGGGCGGGCGAAGATCCCCACCAGCAGCCGTGGCGCGGGCCGAGCCCGCGGGAAAGGAAGGGGCCTCACGGCCAAAAAATCCGCCGAGCGAGCCGACAGGCTTGCCGCGGAGGGGCGCCACCCCGGCGCGGGCGACTCTGGCAGGGACCTCTCGGAGCCGTCCGGCAGCGAGAGGCGCACCGAGGCGGAGTCAGGCGGGGAGGCGGCCATGCCCTTCAAGGAGCTGGCCGTCACCCTGCTTCGAGACATGGCCCGCCAGAGGGACAAGGCCACGCGGGAGCGAACAATCCGTCGCCACGCCGCGTCCCTCCAGGGGGCCTTAGAAGCCTCCGTCGAAAAGAGGGTGGAGAGGCTCCGCAGCGAGCTTCGGGCGGAGCTCCAGGCCGAGCTCCGGGCTGAGGTCCGGGCGGAGCTCGCAAGGGCGCCGAACAGGGGCCGCCAGGAACCGATGGAGGAGGGGCGCGAGCAGGAGCAGGGGCAAAGCCAGCCCCAGCCCCAGCCCCAGCCCGAGCCGGAGAGTCAGCTGCTGACATTGATGCAGCGGGAACTCGCAGCTTTGCAGCAGGGGCTGCAAAAGCAGCAGCTGGAGTTCCAGCAGCGCATCGAGCGGCAGCTGTCTCTCCTGGAGGGCATTGTCCTGCGCCCTCCACTGGCGGCCTCTGGCCAGAAAAAGGCGGCGTCCTATGCCGCTGCCGCGGCTGTGGCTTCTGCGCCCAAGGCGGGCCCGTCGGGGCAAGCAGGGCGCAAGGCCGCGGCGCCGGAGCCCGCAGGGCCGAGGCCGGAGCCCGCGACGGCCAAACAGCAGCAGCAGCGGCGGAAAAAGGGTGCGGCGGTGCCTGCCGCTAAACCGGCAGGACCTCCTGCCGCCGTGGCGACTAGGCCGCGCCTGCCACCTCCTCCACCCGAGGAGTCTGGCGCCGAGTGGACGGTGGTCGGCGCCAGAAAGCAGGCGGGCAAGGTGGCCAGAGCGGCCAAAAAGCGCGCGAGGCGGCAGGAGCGCAAGAAGCGGGCCATGGCGGCGCGTCTTCGCGCCCCGAATTCCGAGGCTGTAGTCATTACGCTACAGCCTGAAGCGGAAAAGAAGGGCGTGACGTACGACGACGTCATGGCGAAGGCGAAGAAGGCAGTGCTGCCCCACCTTGGGGAGCTCGGAGCCGCTGCGGGCTTCCGCATGAGGCACACAATCACTGGGGCCCGAATCCTCGAGGTCCCCGGTGCGGCCAGCGGCCCTGCAGCGGATGCCCTGGCTGCCAGGATCAGGGCGTCTCTGAGCGAGGAGGAGGCCCGAGTGTCCAGGCCCACAAAGTGCATTGATATGCGCATCATGGGCCTGGACGACTCCGTCAAGGTGGGCGAGGTGGTGGCCGCCATTGTCGGTGCGGGCGGGTGCACGGCCGAACAGGTTCGGGCGGGCGCCATCCGCGCTGACAGCACGGGCATGCGAGCCGTAACGGTAAGCTGTCCTGTGCAGGCGGCCAAAACCATCACCGGGGAGGGCCGTCGGCTTTTGGTGGGCTGGGTCTCCGCACAGGTCAAGCTGCTGGAGCCCAGACCTCTGCGGTGTTTCCGCTGCCACGTGGGGCACCACGTGGGAGCCCACTGCACCGCGGAGGATCGCAGCAACCGCTGCCACCAGTGTGGCCAGCCCGGCCACAAGGCCGCAGAATGCCGTGCTACGCCGCACTGCTACGCATGTGCGGCGGCCGGCAAGCCGGCCGACCACCGGGCTGGCGGCAGGTCCTGCGACCCCCCCGCCAAGGCCAAGGGCAAGGCCCGCAGGTCCATCCCCGCCGATGTCCTCGCCACCGCAGCCGCCTCCTTGGCCGCCGCCGCCATCGCCGCCGCACCCGCCGCCGCGGCTGTGCCCCCTAGGGGGGCTCGGGAGGAGACTGTAATGGAGTGTCAATAACGGCCCCATTACGTCTCCTCCAGGCGAATATCAACCACTGCGCCCCCGCTCAGGATCTGTTGCTCCAGAGCATGGCGCAGTGGTTGATCAATGTCGCCGTAGTCACCGAGCCGTATTTTGTCCTGCCCAGTGGTGATTGGGTTCAGGACCTGGACGGCTCGGTGACCTTAATTAAGTCGGCCGCCGCCGGTACCCCGCCCCCCGAGTCCGTCACGAGGGGGCGGGGTTGCGTGGCAGCACGGTTCGGGGACATCGCCGTGGTAGGCGTCTACCTGTCCCCGAGCCGATCTCTCGACGAACTGCACGTCTCCCTGATGGAGCTAAATTCCGTCGTCGCTGGGTTCGGTTCCCTCCCCGTGGTCGTTTGCGGGGACTTCAACGCCTGGAACACGGCTTGGGGTTCCCGGTTCACGAACCAGAGGGGTCGGATGGTGGAGGACTGGGCCTTGGAGCTGGGCCTGGTCGTACTGAACCGGGGTTCTGTCCCCACGTTGGTGCGGATGCGGGGTGAGTCGGTGGTGGACATTTCGTTCGCCAGCCCCGCTCTGTCGCCGCGTGTAGTCGACTGGCGCGTGATGGAGGAGGTGGAGACGTACTCCGACCACCGGTATATCCGGTTTGACGTCTCCGCCGAAACCTCGGCCGCGCCGGTCCGACGGAGCCCTTGCGGTCCGCGGTGGGCGCTTAAGCAGATGGACCGGGAGCTCCTCCTGGAAGCCGCGACGGTACAGGCCTGGGTGCAAGCACCGGACAGGCCTGTCGACATCGACGTCGAGGCGGAGTGGTTCCAGGAGGCCATGTCGCAAATTTGCGATGCGGCAATGCCCCGTGTCCGTCCAGGACGAGCTAAGCGCCAGGTGTACTGGTGGTCGCCGGAGATCGGCGCTCTGCGCAATGCGTGCAATCACGCGCGACGCCGGTACGCCAGGCACTGCAGGCGCCGCATCCGCCCGCCGGATGCGGAGGTCAGAGAGGCGGAGCTATATGAGGAATACAGAGAGGCGAAACGCACCCTCCGAACGGAGATCAAGCGGGCCAAACTCGAGGCCCGCAACGTGTGGCTGGGGTCTCTGAACGCGGACCCATGGGGGCGCCCGTACAAGTTGGTACGGGACAAGCTTCGCCCCTGGGCTCCGCCGTTGACTCAGAGTCTCCGGCCCCAACTCGTGGAGGGTGTGGTTAGTTCTCTGTTCCCTGCGCGGGAGGAACACTCCCCCCCGCCCATGGCTCCGCCTCCGCCAGCGGTGTCAGACCCGGATCGCAACAGCGACGACGACGAAAATGCTCCAGAAGTGACCGAGGTAGAGCTGAGAGTGGCGGTGCGAAGGCTTAGTGCCAAAAACACCGCCCCAGGACCCGACGGCTTGCCAGGGAAAGCCTGGGTCCTGGCCATGGAGGCTCTCGGGCCTCGACTGAGAGGGCTCTTCAGCGCATGCCTGGAGAGGGGCCAGTTCCCACTTCGCTGGAAGACGGGGAAACTGGTCCTCGTAGCGAAGCCAGGGCGCCCTGCGGACTCTCCGTCCGCATACCGGCCCATTGTGCTGCTCGACGAGGTGGGCAAGCTCTTTGAAAGAGTAATTGCAAACCGCCTCGTCGTGCGGCTAACACGGGTGGGGCCGGACTTGTCGGACGGACAGTTCGGCTTTCGCAGGGCGCGCTCTACAATAGACGCCATCATGCGCGTGCGAGCCCTCACGACAGGGGAAGCGGTGTCCCAGGGTAGGTGTGTCGTGGCAGTGTCCTTGGACATTGCCAACGCCTTCAACTCCCTGCCCTGGAGTACGATCCGGAGGGCACTCCGGTACCACCGGGTGCCCGAATACCTCTGTCGAGTGGTCGAGGCGTACCTGTCAGACAGGTACATTGTCTACCCCGGTCACCAGGGAGACTGGAATCGTCGAGAGATGTCGTGCGGTGTTCCGCAGGGGTCGGTTCTAGGCCCACCCTTGTGGAACATCGGCTACGATTACGTGCTGCGCGGCGACTTCCCTGACGGGGTCAGCGTGGTTTGCTACGCAGACGACACGCTGATCCTAGCGCAGGGAGAGTCGCACCAGGCGGCGGTCGCTCTAGCGACACGCGGGGTTGCGATAGCCGTTGGTAGGATCCAGGAGTTGGGACTCGAGGTGGCGCTGCATAAATCCGAGGCAATGTGTTTCCACGGCCCTCGGAACGCGCCACCATCGGACTCCCAGCTTACGGTAGGAGGAGTTCGCATCGGCGTCGGGTCGACGATGAAGTATCTGGGACTCGTCCTCGACAGCCGGTGGAATTTCGTAGAACATTTCCGACGTCTGGCTCCCAAACTTCTCCGGGCTGGGGCTGCTCTCAAGCGGCTCCTGCCCAATCTTGGGGGTCCAGACGCCTCCTGCCGGAGGCTCTACGCGGGGATCGTTCGGTCCATGGCCCTCTACGGGGCGCCGGTGTGGGCGCCGTCGCTGGCAAAGCGACCGGCATCCATACTGAACGCCTGCCAGAGGGTCATGGCAATACGGATGGTGCGGGGTTACCGCACGATCTCCCGCGAAGCGGCGAGCCTTCTGGCTGGCCTACCACCGTGGGATCTGGAGGCAACAGTCCTTGCACACATGCACGACATGCGCGTGGAGATGCAACGCCGGGGTGAAAGTCCACTGCCGCAACATGTCAAGGCATGGCGGACAGAGCTCCGGCGGGATCTCATGGTGAAATGGCGTCAACGGCTATCGCAACCCAGTGCTGGGCACGCCACGATTATGGCGGTAAGTCCCCTCTTTGAGGCGTGGCTGGAAAGACCTCACGGCGTCCTTACCTTCCGCATGACGCAGGTCCTCACCGGACATGGCAAGTTCGGGAGGTACCTGCATCGGATTCAAGCGGAAGAGACGCCCGGGTGTCGCCACTGTGCGCAACGCCCGGAGGACACGGTGGAGCACACCGTCGAGGTGTGCCCTGCCTGGGCGGAGCATCGCCGTGCCCTCGTGGGGGCGATCGGCGGCGGAGACCTCTCGCGCCGGGCCCTGGTCGAGGCCATGGTCCGGAGTGAGGAGGAATGGCAGGCGGTCGCCTCCTTCTGCGAAGCAGTAATGCTTGCAAAGGAGGAGGCCGACCGTATCAGGCAACGGCGCCCTCGCCGCCGTCGCCGGGATTCCGATCCCGATTTCCGGCCACCGTAGACGCGGGCTCGCGGACGGCGAGCCATGGGTAGCTCGCTGTCCGATCGTCCGGTAATGGACCGAGTCCAAGACGTCGACGGCGCGCACTGTTCCCGCGCGCCTCAAGGAGTTGTCAGCAGCAGGAGGGGCCCAGCTGGGTCGAAGCCTACTGGGGACAGGGTTGTCCGAAAGGGAGCTCGTGCCCCGGTATGAAGGCTAGAAGGAACGGCGCGGGGTTTTTAGTCAGTAAGAGTCTGACACTGTCTCCCGCTCCACCCAAGAGCGGGTTTCGTCAAAGATGATTTTCCCCGTCGAGAAAAAAAAAAAAAAAACCCAAAGAAAGGCAGATGATCATTAAGAATTTCTTTCAGGACATAACATGATGGATGGAGCATCCGATATATTGAAATACAATCTATATTACTGTATAATGCTACAATTTGTTATTGAGTGTTGAATTAACTTTCTTCAACGTCAATAATTGTTTGAAATACGGTGAGTAATGCGTAGAAACTAGCACGCAATTGCGCGTGAAGCTACAACATTGTTTAGGTATGTAACTGATATTTGACAGTAGTGCGTGTGCCGTTATTTGTTACTATGTAACGCTTTACTGCATTATTCGTATAGGTCTCCGATGGTACGATTGTTTCCTAGGACTGTGTGGCCTTACTCGCTTGGAGTGAGAGCGTAATATGGTTACGCTCTTTTAACCCAAAACCATATTTTTATTCTTTTGATAGATCCTCCCAAATGCAACAACCATTCCGATGAGTTATATAACATTAAACAAATCTAGGCTACAGAAATCCAGGGCTTATAACTGGTAGACATTATTACGCACGAGTCCACGAACGGGCGCCGTCAGTTCAGACTGGTCATCAATCAACTGCCAAGGTTTCGGAGGCTCTACGAGTATCGTTTGGTCTATGGCCCTTTACAAAGCGCTGGTGTGGGCGCCGATGCTGCCAAAGTGACCGGCGACCATGCTGAACGCATGCCAGAGGCTAGCTCATGGCTATTCGGTAATAGTCCGGACCGAGCTGTTGTCGTCGACGGCGCGTAGCGTTCCACGCGTGACTCAAAGAGATGTCAGCAGAACCGTAGGAGCCCAGCAGGGTCGAAGCCTACAGGGACCATGAGTTGTGCGAAAGATAACCCCTAGGCTCTGGAGCGGAGGCCAGTTTAAAGTCTGACACGCCCTCCATTTCCGCCCAAGAGCGGGAGAAGTGATCGAATGACTTCCCACCTTAAAAAAAGTTCCCACGGTTTTTTTTTGCTCTGGACGCTTTTAGTATAAATAGATTAGAGACTATTTATTGATTTAATAAAGGAGTGTCCATAGTGTTTCTTGGACACTCTTCTCCATTGGGCTATATTCTACCGGAACACCATGGTGGCACGGCCAGTCGCGCCGCCATGGTGTCCCGGTGAAATATAGCCCTAAGCTATCAAACTAGACACCATACAGACACCTGAGTCGCCACACGTCCGTGCTGGTCGCGCCACCAAATTGGTTGCGCAACCAAACTGACATCTGACTACATTTTGTCGGTAGCGGCGACTGGTCGCGCCGCTATGGTGTCTCGGTGTATGATTTAATAGAGGTATATTTTGCGTTTTGTTGTCACAGTGTAACAATTCTCCGCAGTCGTCCAACTACCTGACGTCGGGGCGACACAAACAGGACGACAAGGACAAGGCTGTGGACCAGCAGCATAGTCAGAGTACACAGGTGCGTCCATACTCCAACATATTTCTTTCATTCCAGGGGTCACAATCATGCTATATAGCCCGATTTTATAGAAGAGCAGAAAAAAGCTGTCTGCTCCAAGTTTCTTGATCATCACCATTTCAACCGAAAGACGGCCACTGTTGAACAAAGGCCTCCCCCAAGTGTCGCCACAATGACCGATTCTGTGCGTCTCGCATCCATATACCTACAACTTACACCAGATCATAGGTCGATCTTGTGTTTCAAATTAGTGATAACGTGACAGGTGACAGGACAGAATAGAAGAAAAAGTCATGTTGCGCCGACCCCAAATAACACGGAACAAGGGCAGCAAGATGATTATGATGTCAGCAAGTGGTAACTTCAGCAACACTGGATTTTCGGGCATTAAGTGTTTCCATTAATTTGTTGTTTGTCACATGTAATTTGTTGTTGTTTTCAATTTGTGAAATTGTACGCAGGCATCTCCAACGGGCACGTTGCGGCCTCGTCGTGCGCGCGCGCGTTCCGCTGACGAGTCGTGGAAGAACGCGCTGTCGCCGCGGGAGAGCTACGACGACTGGGTCATACACGCGGACGAGATACTCATCGGCGCCAGGATAGGTGAGTCCGCTCGGGCGTACTTTGAGGCCGGGCAGTTGCCCACCAGACATAACACCCGTCTGGTGGGAGGATCCTCTTTTTTCTTACGGAGGTATGTGGGACTTTACTCTCTGTTCCGCCTACATCCAAATACAAAACTATGAAACTGTGGACGCAACGGCAACGTTGCCGCTCTTACACAAATACGCGTGTATGAAGCTACGCGTCCGTATACGGTAGGCCTATGTGATTCTCATCAGTGACAAAATTATATAAATGATATTTATTTTGCAAATAGGTTTTAATAAAACACTTTTACACGTCGATTTGGTTTTCAGTCAGTTTAAACTAGATGAGGCCGGTGTTTTCTAGCCTTGAGATGAAACACCGAAACAAACTCAGGGGTCAAAGTCTCTTTTAAATTCCATACAGTAAACAAATCATATGAGAACCATGCAGATTATTAGTGTCTGAGATGGTTTTTTGAAGAGAGAATCAACCACTAATAAATGCGAAGCTTTAAATTGCCGGTACTTAACTTGTGGAAACTGTTGAATGTTCTCAGGGTCGGGAAGCTTCGGGACGGTGTACAAGGCGCACTGGCACGGCCCGGTCGCCGTGAAGACGCTCAACGTGAAGACGCCCACGCCGGCGCAGCTGCAAGCCTTCAAGAATGAGGTAACTACTCTACTATATTCATTACTAGCATTTGCCTGTAGCTTCGCCCGTGTTAAAAGAGAAAATATAGGCCATAGGCCTATATTTTCTTGTTCAATGGTAAAGTAGCTTTCTACTGGTAAAAGGTTTTGGCCACTTGATATTAGAAAAATTATCTCAAGACAATACAGGCCTACATTACTCAGTGAAGATGTAGCTGTCTAAAAGTGTTTTTTTTTTTTATTGTTTAAGTACTTTAAATCGTAACATACAAACAAACAAAAAATCAAGTCTTTCCTCTATAATATTAGTTTAAATATAGCTTGTACTCCCTTTGATATACTTAAAAACTCTTAAGTTTTAATGGTTATTTTTATTGTAAGCAATGATGTGGTTGACGAAGTAGCATGCTTGCCTAGAAGTAACTTATTCACTCTTGGCTTAAAGACCCGTAGGTTGTAGCTATGAGGAAACACAGACTCCGGCAGGGAATTTCACTTCTTAGCTGTACGGATAATGAATGGGTATTATACCCAAAACGCTTTGTATGTATGATTGGGATGTGCACCATGTACCGGTGGCGCAACGCCGTACGTCTTGTCCGATGATGGAACGGATTTGTTTGCTTCAGGTGGCAGTCCTCCGCAAGACGCGGCACTGCAACATCCTGCTGTTCATGGGCTGCGTGTCGAAGCCGTCGCTGGCCATCGTGACGCAGTGGTGCGAGGGCTCGTCGCTGTACCAGCATCTGCACGTGCTGGAGACGCCCTTCCCGCTGCTCTACCTCATCGACGTGGCGCGCCAGACCGCGCAGGGCATGGACTACCTGCACGCCAAGAATATTATACATAGGTATCATCACCATTGCAAGAGACGGGAATATGTGTGCCAAATAATCTCGATCTTTATATAGCATCATGTGACATATGAGTTCAATAGGTTTAGGGCTTAAAGATAAAACTGCAATGCGGCGACGCATTGTAAAAATCTGCGAGCTCACACGACAGATCGCAAGAATTAATAATAATATTACAGTAATGGCAACGCATTGCAGTTGTGTGTGAAAGCCCCTAGACTGGCTTTCTGTACAAGCACTAACAACAAAATGTATTGTAATGACATTACCTGTCACATGACTTCTCTAAGCCTGCAGACCTTCCAAACAATGAACAGTCCACAATAATAGGCTTCTAAACAATCACAATCATTCAGCAGTCATTTCATGATAATTACACCTTTTATTCGTATTTCAGGGACCTAAAATCAAACAACATATTCCTACGAGACGACTGGTCAGTGAAGATCGGAGATTTCGGTCTAGCCACGGCCAAAGTGCGGTGGTCTGGTGAGTACTAGAATATCAATAGTCGTCATTTTTAAGTTCTCTACTGGTCCACTAGAGTCTGTGCGGAAAAAGCACAGTCTTATGATTTGAGGGCGCTGCTGTATACAAGGTGTCACGTTAAATGCGCAAAACCTGAAATTAGTTTGTTCATAATAACGAGCAGAATCAATTAAACCACTTTTTAATAAAGGTTACATTTTTCAAAAAATCTTTTTAAAATCTTCGACCTGTCTATTTATGAATAGGTCAAGCCATCACGTGCGCAAACTCACTGAAATAGGTAAACAAACACAAATAGTTGTAATCCAATCAAATTTTCTCATACATGGGATAATGGGAGGGTCTTGTTTCAATGCAGATATGAATTTTAAACAAACTAAATCTCCTCATAAAACCTTTAATTTTTTTTAATGATTTTTTTTCTCACATAATTAGGTCAATCGCATTAAAAATCATTTGGGGTGTCTTAGGTTTTGCGCATTTAACGTTACACGTTGTATAAATATAGTTTTGGTTATATTGACATACATTTTATATGGATTCGCCGCACACGGTTGATTCCAGTGGCTGCCACAAGCTACAAATCGCCTCTTCTCGCTTCTTGTGGCCCGCTAAACGCCTAAACAAAACGCCGCAACATGCTACTCGCGCATTTAAACCTTTTTTGTCAGAATCCATTTTCTTTTTTTCGGTGGGCAAAAATCATCTCATGACAACCCTCGCTCTTGTAGCGGGAGGTAGTGTCATTATCTTACTGACTAAAAACCCACCCCGTTCCTTCTAGCCTCTTCATACCGGGGCACGAGCTTCCTTTCGGATAACCCTGGCCCTAGTAGGCATCCATTATGATACTGCGCGATTGGGATAGAAAAAGTAGCAGCCACTGGCCACAAGCGGGTGTCGCGCGCTTCAACTTTCTTTGTGGCCGCTTCTAGCTTCTTGTGGCAGTGTTTGTGGCTGTAGCATGTGGCCCATGTGCGGCAAAACTTAGACATGTTGAAAATTTATTATTTTACGTACTAATTTCGACGCGGCCGAAGGTTCAAATCAAAATCATTTATTGCAAATAGACCATTTGCAGGCACTTGGGAATAATCAAATGTCTGTCAGTCCAAGAAAAGTGAAGCTAAATTGCACGTTCCAAAGCGTAGATCTTTATGGAATTGAGAAGAACGTGCAAGAAACTCCATGGACACCCTTTTAAATCATCGGCAGATTTTCTGTCGAAATTAAAACCTAACCCGGGCTCTTGGTCGGCCTACGAAAGGCCTACGAACTACGTATTTGTACAGCTAATTAATTATTATTTTTAACCGGCTTTATTAGTTGTTTTTATTCATAACCTATCAGTCATCTACACTAATATAATAAAGAGGTAAAGTTTGTTTTTTATTTATTTATTTTTTGTTTGTAGGAGGTAATCTTTGAAAGTACTGGTCCGATAGTTAAATTTTTTTCACCGATAGAAAGCTGCTTCATTCCTGAGTGGCATAGGCTATATTTTGTGTGTGCGGGCGAAGCCGCTGGCAGAAGCTAGTAGGTAATAAAATAACCGTAACATTTGTAGACACGTCGACAGCGGGCGGCGTGCAGTGGCAGCAGCCGACGGGCTCCATCCTGTGGATGGCCCCCGAGGTCATCCGCATGGACGAGCCGGCGCCCTACACCTTCCGCTCCGACGTGTACGCCTACGGCATCGTGCTGTACGAGCTCATGGCCGGCGAGCTGCCCTACGCGCACCTCAATAACAAGGACCAGGTAATGTGCGCTCGAGCTCTGGAACAGCAGCGACGGGCTCCATCCTGTGGATGGCGTTGTTCCCTTTGCAAGAGCAATATAGATGACATGAGGCTGGCACAGTGACATATGGATTGACACTAGAGGCTTATGCTCAGCAGTGGGCGAAGTCAGACTGGATTGTTGAAAGAAAAAGAAAGAAAAAAAACACGTTTATTTGGCACACAGGTACACACAATGAGATAACACTATAATTATGGTATACAAACTTAAACCTAGAATACATCTACATTGTATGTCTCACACCTTGTGGTACACCAAGGGGTACCAACAGATTAGAATGTATATTGGATTTTCAAAAGAAAGTAGTGGATGCTATCTTAGCGGTGACCCATGTAGAGAGTGTTCTTCTTAACAGAAAGATGTTATCGAAATGTAAAAGAGATAGATTCTATGACTCATTTTCCAATTGCATGTGACACTTCCTTAGAAAATCCATTCTGTACAGTATATCCTAGATCAAGGTAACATAAGACACATTCTTAATTAAGAACTTTCAACCAAAAAATGAATACTGTAAGACGCTCAGAATAACTGTTTTTCTTTCTTTATCTAGACATCCACAGGTCTTGACCTGTCAAAAAGAGATAATTATTAATGTACCTTACTAATTCACGTTCTCTTCACATATTTGCAGATCCTCTGGTTAGTAGGACGCGGCAACCTCCGACCCGACGCGCGGCGCTTACGCCAAGACGCTCCACAAGCCCTGAAACGCCTGTTCGAGGACTGCATAAAGTTCGACAGAGAGCAGCGGCCGCTGTTCCGCCAGATCCTGGCGTCGCTGGAGTCCATGCTGCGCGCCATGCCCAAGATCACGCGCAGCGCGTCCGAGCCCAACCTCAACAGACAGTTGCACGCGTCTGATGACTATTTGAGCTACAGCTGTGCGTCGCCGAAGACGCCAGTCAACTTCCAGTTCAATACTGATACCAGTTTTCCTGCGTTTTACGGGTATGTAATTTTAAACCAATAAATGACAGTAAGAGTAACTCTTTAAAAATCTAAAATTTTTACAATATATCCGAATCTTTTTATTTTTTTATGTTATTTCCCCGATTACTTGTACATGCTTGGATCAATTTGAAAAAGTAGTTTGTGTTTGAAAGGGCTATACTTCCTCAATGGTCCCACCAAGGTCAACATCTGTTTTTGAACTGGAAAAATCGAGGGAACTAGGCACACACACTTGTAATGGTTATTTTCTAGAGGTACCTTAGTATACAACTTGCTTACTATTTAGGCTTATCTACAAAAAACTATTACCGACTTCAACAAAAAAAAAAAACTAAAATCTGCAAATTAATTTTACAGTTCTGAAGTTAGTCATTATAAAGTCACTAAAAAATAAAATCGAGTATTTTACTCGCTTCCTCCAAAAGGAGCGTAATATTTTAGTACTTAGTTTTAAAATAAAATTGTAACATTTAGTATTTCTTTTCCCAGCATTCCAGTGCCGAACCAGCGGCATCCGTAGGGCTTGCTGAAGGGCTACGACTAGCCAAGCAGCGCGGCCGGCGCATGCGCTCGCCAGCCCGCGACAGTCGCCGCGACCGTCGCCGCGACAGTCGCCGCGACCGTCGCCGCGACAGTCGCCGACACAGCCGCCGCGCGCGCTGCGTAGCTCTTCACTCATGGCGATAAATGTTCCCTGATTACGTCACATTGGTTACTGCTAGCCAGCCCGCTATGATAATATGAACGTTTTAAGTGAACAGCGCACGGAGACGCGTACTCAGGGCTCAAAGTGCGCGTCTGCGTGTAAAGATCACTTAAAAAATTCGCTGTCAAACAACTCTAGTCAGTTTTTGATTTCAATATCATCAAATGCCTGAATATAGTTGTCAGATGGTTCTATAGTATCATAACGGCTTCGCTAGACAATCGAATCGAACAGTTCCAAAAAAAAACAATTCATGTATAGTTAATTATTTCAGTGTAAAATGTGATAATGCCAGCAAGGACAAAATGTGAGACAGTATTTTAAGTATGGCTTACTATAGTAGGAGTGTGAGCGTCTCGGGTATTGTGATGGATAACTGGAGGATGCGAGATATGAGCTTGTACGCGATGCTGTTCAGCGGCTGGTTTACCTTAGTCAATAATCAGCTGGGACTTTGAACAAGCGGATTTTTTTGCGGCGTTATAACAGGAATCTTTGACGGTCACTTTCGTGAAGCGTAAAGCGCTTGATGCAGTGGCCCCGTAGACGCTCTGACAGTGTCTACGGGATCAATTTTAGGGTCTGTAGTAGTTGGCCTAAATTGTTGGGAGATCTTCGATTCATTGATAAAAAATTTCATAATCAAATTTTTATGTGTGAGAAAGTCAACTGGATCTCCATGAGGGAGATCCAGTTGACTCTTAATAATTTCGACTGTGTTTCCGTTTATTGCCTTAAGCTTTCAGTCAGGTATTTTGTGCTTAGAGCCTACTAGTTTCCCTCGACGAGGTGCACTTAAAGACAGCTCCACGTCGGTGTCACCAGTTTGGGGGTAAGCGGAAGAAAGTAAAGTTCCACAAGACAATGAAAGTCAGAAAATATACATCTATCTAGGCAGAGCCTCATAAACGAGGGAAGTCTAATAATAATACTATAGAGTGCAGCAGGTTCTAGACTCCCTCCAGCCACTCATCCTCACACCTCGCTTTGAAACATAGTTTCGGGTGCCGAACCACCGATGTTGGCGTTCGCTGTCCGGTTAACATGACTCTGAGAACTTGCCAAAAGTTGTTATCCTCGAGAGTCATGTCATAGTTTTACGTCGCCCCGCTGCGACATCTTCACGGTTTTAATCACTTAAATGTCGTCTACAGATCAGGAGGATCTCTTATTTGAGTCACTTATAGTCAGGTTTATCAGTTGGGTCTTTCTAATGTGAGAAACTCTTCCGGTGAAACCCCAAGATCGACGACAACGTTGAGAAACTTGGTGTGTTCACATCTCACCTGTACCTTCAAAGGGTATGCGGCACAGAGAATAAAGCCCCGTAAACCTCCTTTGAAATGGGTGGATCCTCCGACCCAGACTGATGTTATGGTCTGGTGGGCGACTGCCCGATAGTTGATGTTGGGCTGCCGTATATGTTCAAATCGCGAGGAGAACTTCGATTGCGCAATGCAGGTTTTCGTATTTTCTTCGTAGTTCTTATGTGGCGTCATAGAATTCTGATGTCGCTACATACCCACCCCAGCAAAGAATCAACTCGATAAGTTCGACTTTTTGTATAAATCATCGAAGTGACGTTTCCTGTTATAGCGCCTTTTGAATAAGGTTCTACTGTCGATATGTTCACGATCTCGGACTGTATTTATCATTATTTATTTTATAATTTATTGAAAGTTATTTATTCTTACTTGTGCCCAAATTGTTATGATATGAAAATTATTAATACGAATATATTTTATCGAATTTGTTGCTCAATACATGGCTAATTTTATATAAATAAATAAATTTCGAAACTCTAAAACGTCTCTAATGTCTTATACAGAACAGTGAAACCAATTTTTAAAACATATTCTAAAAATCTGTTTTTTAAGTATAGACAAAGCCCACGGCGTTTTTAAATGACTAGTAACTTATTAAAATAAACATTGGAAGTTGCATGTGAACGAAGTAATGGAGAGGACGGTAATATCCTGAAATCTAAAGCAGTCTTATGAAACCTACTCGTAGTGTCACTTCACAATAGAATTTAGTTTTAGAATAAATAAACTCCCAATCACTATGTCATTTTAGACTGGACCCGTCTACCGGACGAGTAGAGGTCAGTGACCGGACGCAATTGAAGTAAGAGTTTACACTCACGAACGGCATGTCGCCAACGTCAGAGGGAACTGCAGCCGTCGCGTCGACATGTCGGCGACAGCTGTTGTCGCTTTGCGACCGTCGACATTCCAACTTTGAAGATTGATTGCTTACATTTCGGGGAGTGTGCACTGGAATTGCACAATCTATTACCGCCAAGTCCGTTCCATTATCGGACCACAACTACTTGGTAGACGTCCCAGGTCCCACCCATACGCACAAGGCGTATTGGGAACACATTATGCGTACAGCTAAGGAGTGGAATTCCCCGCCGGAGTCGAGTGTTTCCTGATAGATACAACTTGGGGTCTCCAAGTCAATAGTGAAAAGGTTACTTCTAGGCAAGCGTGCTCCATAGTCGACCACATCATCGTGGTCAAACGCAAGCCTATCAATAATATAAAAAAATAAAAATAAATCAGCGGTAGTCGGTAGTTTGTGTCAAGTATCGGCTTCAGTTGCCTCTGCCGGCAACATGCCGGTCGTGTGTGAGCTCTAAATCAGAGAAACAAGTCTTAATAATCATAGACAAAAGCAATATAAAAACCTATAAAAAAGTTATTTTTCTGAAATAAATAAAATATTTTTGTAATATCTCAATACAAATCATTAAGTGATAGTAATAATGTATGTTTTTCAAAGTATTATTTGTACGATATAGTTGTAACCGAGTCGTGCGACACATACTTGTAATTTATTCGTAATTATTGTAAATAATTAATTGTAATAAAGACCGTAGATTAATGTCGGACGATTAAGAATATTGTGTATACAGTAAAGTTAATTTTAAAGCATAACTATTAACTCTAAGAACACAATAAATTATTGTTTCAATTTGATTTACTTGTTTTAATTCTCTGGTGCAGATACCTCTCATATTTAATGAGATGAAAATAAAACTTGAATTACCGGTAAAACGGGGCGCGCGGGGTGTCGTTGAATGGAATTTAAAAAAATAGATTAGGTATTATAATGTTTAATTTTGGAATGTTTTGTAGAATGCGCGAAACAGGATTCACAAATTGGCAGCATTGTATATCGTTTCCGTGGTGTAGCGGTTATCACATCTGCCTAACACGCAGAAGGCCCCCGGTTCGATCCCGGGCGGAAACATAGCTTTTTGTGCTTCATATTCTGAGTCCACTTGTTGATAGAAATACACTACCAATATTTATTTGCCCCTTTAAATTTTATAAATAATTGTTTAAAAAGAAAAACAACTTTAAATTCAACGAGCCAGTTTATTTCATAATATTCGTCACGCACAACATAATCATCTCTTTATATCAATGCTGGTTTCCATAACTTCAAATTATAAAGCCCTTTTATAAATATAGCTACACTTTTATCAATTAAAATATTGCCAACGTTTTAAAAGGGCCTCATAAATGAGTCGTAGGTATACGAAATTAGCAATCTAACAAACATAATATAGTTATAGTACTTGCTATAGACAAATACTTTATTTTTAACACATATCATTAGATTATTATAATAATAAAAATGGATCACTGGTAACATCAAATCCATACATTGGAAATTTACGCGATAACATGGAATATTTTATTATTAAAATAAGCATTTTATGTAAAAAAACACTGGATAGGTAACATTTTA
Organism: Mythimna lalbum; assembly: GCA_949319445.1. NCBI lineage: Eukaryota > Metazoa > Arthropoda > Insecta > Lepidoptera > Noctuidae > Mythimna > Mythimna lalbum. Next base: position 24,282,023 of record OX439346.1, read on the forward strand.
GTCCTCATTCGCAAAACCAGCTAGTTATTCAACATTTCCAAAAAACAATGTCCGCGTCATACGGCGCTGTATTAAAGTATCAAAATTGTGTATAATTTGTTTTTATTAAGATACTGTAAATAAGCTTATCAATAAATTAATCACTATAATTTTTAATCACTTTTTATGAAGTAAAAAATCCGATTCTGATGGCTAGGCACGATGGTTGGGTTTTTGGTACAGTATGAATACAAATAAACAATCACTGACATAATTCCATCATGCTTAGCGCTCTTCAATTCGTCTCTGGTCAATTTATTTTTAATAAATTTTCTATAGGACGTCAACCCGTCGTGTTTTCTAGACACTCAGATCATGTCAGTGTATAATTTAATTTAATGCTGCTTTTAACAATCTGTTTACAATATACTAGTCACATTCTATTCACCTCTCTAGTACTGTAAAAATATATAATACTAATTATTATAATCTAATCGTTAGAATGTTCGCTGTCAGCGTCCGCGGCGCTGTCTCCCTCGTTCTTGGGTTTCTTATCTTTTTTGAGACGTATCTCGAACTTGGAAAGATGAATCTTCTTCCCGCCAATTTTGGAGTCACCTGCCGTCTTGATGGCCCGTTCTACTGCTTCAGGACCGTCGAATTCTACAAATGCTGTCGCTGTAAATAACATACAATATAAATAATAATAACAATAATAACACTAAGCACATCACTAAATCTGTAGAAGTTTTAAGTTGTGCGCATCTCGTTAAAGGCACGAAATCGATGTTAAAATTGTGTGAAACTTGATATAATTCTTAGGATTTGTTTCATAGCAATCAATTCACGCAAGATGTACTACATTCATTGACTGTTAGGCGGTACGAGGTTTGCCGGGTCAGCTAGTACGTAATGTAAACATCATAGATGGCGGCATGTGGGTGTACACGTGATAACAAGAAGTGCAATGCATTCCTATCTAATCGCTTGTTGAAACTGATTTGTGAGACTCTTATGGCTCTCATTATATCATATGTATTTTATGGTTCAATAATGATGCTTAAAATCTGTATGGATTTTTTTTTTCTGTCGACGGGGAAAATCATCATTGACGAAACCCGCTCATGGATGGAGCGGGAGACAGTGTCAGAGTCTTACTGACTAAAAACCCCGCGCCGTTCCTTCTAGCCTTCATACCGGGGCTCTAGTTTCCTTTCGGATAACCCCGACCCCGGTAGGCTTCGACCCAGATGGGCCCCTCCTGTTGCTGACAACTCCTTGAGGCGCGCGGGAACAGTGCGCGCCGTCGACGCCTTGGTTCGGTCCGGACAGTTACCGGATGATGGGACAGCGAGCTACCCATGGCTCGCCGTCCGCGAGCCCGCGTCTACGGTGGCCGGAAATCGGGATCGGAATCCCGGCGGCGGCGGCGGGGGCGCCGTTGCCTGATGCGGTCTGCCTCCTCCTTTGCTAGCATTACTGCTTCGCAGAAGGAGGCGACCGCCTGCCACTCCTCCTCGCTCCGAACCATGGCCTGAACCAAGGCCCAGCGCGAGAGGTCTCCGCCGCCGATCACCCCCACGAGGGCACGGCGTTGCTCCGCCCAAGCAGGGCACACCTCAACTGTGTGCTCCACCGTGTCCTCCGGGCGTTCCGCACAGTGGCGGCACCCGGGCGTCTCTTCCGCTCGAGAAATCTGTATGGATGGGTATCAATCTAGCAGAATGCTTTTTAACCGACTTCTAACAAAGGAGGATGTTCTCAATTCAGATGTGTGTATTTTTTTTTTAATGTTTAACTTCGTCGCTTGCCAACCGATTTCAAAAATTATTTTTTTGTTGGAAAGGGTATACTTCCCCAATGATCCCATAGTCACCAAGTTGGGATCTGATAATAGAATCTTGGCGATATCGAGGGAACTCCTCAAATTCAATTCAATTTTTTAGTGACATTGGTTATTTTTTTAAACAAAAAGTTTTTTTTTTCAACACTATTGTGTAATGTATTACATACCCATGCTCTTCTTCCCCTTAACGAGATGCCGTATGCTGCGGATCTTGCCAGCGCTGTGGAAAGTAGAGCTGAGCGCCTGGTCGGTCAGGTCGCCGTACGAGCGCACCACCAACGTGGTCTGTGTGATGGGCAGAGCTTTCTTCACGCGGATGCGGCTGCCTTCGATGTACACATTGTTTTCTAGGAGAGCCTGGAGATATGGGATTATTTGTTAATTTAACCTTTCGAATACCGTAGAGACACAATAGAAAGGCAATGAGAGACCAAGCGCCGGCCGTTCGCTTGGGGTTTAATAAATTAAATGATATCTAAAACCCAATCACCTCAGATTATAATTTCATATACATATTTACATTTTCACGGGGAATTTCTGAAAAGGGATTTGGTAGTTCTAGAATGCAAAGGGTAACTGAAGGACACGGGTTGGTTTTAGACAGTAAAAGTATGACAATCCCTCTCGCCCCACCCTACGGCGGAAGAAGTCATAACAATTTGATGATTTCCCAAATCATAAAAAAAGTATAATATATTGATGTGTAGTCAAATTTTTTAAAAACCTTTTTTGATTTTCAATATGGAGAGTGGGCAAGTTACTATCAAAGCCCAATATGTGTTTTATGATGATGATATCACACAATGACATTTAGTCCCAAGCTAAGAAGTACTTGTGTTATGAGTACTAGACAACTGATAAACATACTTATACAATATTTCTAAATACACACATATTATAGATAAATTACATCCAGACACGGAACAAATGATCGTGCTCATCACAAAAACATTATGTCCTGGGTGGGAATGATGTGTAATGCATGGCAGTCAGGGCCACTAACCACTATACCAACAGGCCAGTCAAAAAGTCAAGTGTTTCATTAGTTTAATTCATGAATCCCCAAGCGACCACCGGTGGCCGCGCATCTATTGTCTTACTATTGTGTCTCTAATTGACGGTATCTGAAGGGTTAACCTTTCATCAAACTCAAATTCTGCCTATGTACTTTTGTGTTGCATGAAGATTAAATAAATAAATAATAAATTCAAGCATGTGACAAGTTCTTTAAATTACCTGTTCAGCAGCTGTGTCACTGTAGAAGTTGAGGGTAGTAGTAAAAACGGGCTTGGACTCTTCTGTGGGGTACGCTTCCGCAATGCTGAAACCGATAATTGGAAATATTATACCTTCGCCTACATTATCTAAGATTTTTTTATACATTTTCCCAGTTCAAGACAGTGGGGAGTGGAATTTCCAGCCGGAGTCTGTATTTCATGATAGCTACAACTTGGGCTGTTTTTATTTAATTCATTAAAAAGCGAATGTCGGCGTTTACACTGTCATTGTCTAACTATTGTGTCTCTAATTGACGGTATCTAAAGAGTTAAGAGTGAACAGATTACTTTTAGGCAAGCATGCTCCAACATCGGCCACATCATTCCTTACCGTCAGGTGAGATGGTCAAACGTGAGCCTATCAATAATAAAAAAAGAAAAGGGGGAAAAACAAAATCAACAAATTCAAGAACCCTACCCAATTTTTCTTATCAATCCATGTTTAATGAAATGGTCTGTTAGTAACTTCTTGTAGTTGAGCATGATCGAGATGGGCAGGTTCTCCACGATCACGGTGTTGGCCAGGCCCTCCTCGTCGACATCTCCCTTCTTATCCTTGTTCCACTTCCTCTTCTTCCACTTGACCTTCTCTTTCACTTCTTCACTCTTATCTGAATCCTCCTTACTGGATGGCTGAGTTCCTTTAGGTTTTTTTTTCTTATTGGACTTTTGTCTTAACCTTTTACTCTTGTCCTTGTCAACTACTGTCATTTCATCTAATAAGTCTGTCAGTGTGTTCACATTATCTCCAGTACTCCTCAGTATCGGAGACAGTGCACACGCACTGACAAACTTTTCCGACACATTCTCCAAGTCTTCAGTTATGTCAGGTTTGCCATCTTTCTTACGTGATTTAGAAGCCGGCTCCCCTTCAGCCTCTGTGCTCTCAACGGGAGGTACCTTCACTTTCTTCTTTTTAAGTTTTTTCACTTTGGCATCAGATACCAGCTCACTGCTGGTGTCTGCATCGGTTGGTTCTGTACTGTGTTCAGATTTTGCTTTCTTAAGTTTTTTGAACCGCTTCTTTTTCTCTTTAATTTGTTGAGTTGAAACCGGAGCGTCTCCTGGTGGAGACTCTCCCAGCATTTTTTTTGTTTTATTGAACTTGGCTGGCTTTTTCTTAGCTACAATATGCTTACTGCTGTCCACCTCCATTTTTAAACTGTTAACTTCAGCTGCTTTGTTCTCCTTCTCAGATTGTTGGTTCATTTCTAATGTTTTCATGTCCTTCTCTTTTCTTATGTTTTTATTTTTAGCAACAGTTTTGGTTGTAGTCTCAGGTTTTTTATTAACTTCAGTGTCATCAGACTTGGTCCTCTTCACCTCAACTTCCTCATGATCTTCTAGCATGAAGCTGACGGACTTGTTCCTCTTCTTGGGTTTAGCGCTGGACGCGCTTGACCTGGCACTGTCGAAAGACTCTTGATCAGCTTGCGATTTACTTTTCATAATGGATTTGACTGATTGACTTTTGCCACTTGTGTTAGGTGTAGAAGTAACTTTAGAATCATCGATAGGGCTGCTCCGAGGTAAACTAAGGCCTAAATTAGAGCCATCAATGTTGATATGCGATATGTCTACTGCATCTTGTTTGCTCCGTTTTTTGTTTTTATTATGGCTATGATCACGTTTCGGGGTACCTATCTTGGTTTTTGGAGTTTCCTTGTTAATAATTTCATCAGATTTTCGTTTTTCAGCAATCTTACTTGTATCAGCAACGGATTTGTAAAAACCAACAAAGTCTAAAGTTTTGTCTGACAGAGCATGCTTTTCAGTAGCGCTTCGTTTCAAATCAAATGACTTGGATTTCATTTTTCTAGCTTAAAATACCTTCTTAACTTGAAATATTGTTAAACAAATTGGAATAACACATGATAAACACGCACAGACGTGTAGAGAATGTTTAGAGGTTATGTTTTGCAGCTGCTGCCATACTGCCAAAGTGACAGAAGCAGAAGTAGAGATTGGCAATGTGTTGCTGCCCGGCGGGAAAAAATACTAACTGGGCATTTATTTATATTTGCCCGATAAATGCCCGATCGCAGGGCATAAAAATATGGGGATCGTTAAACGTGATTTAATATATTTTTTCATTTATAATACTAAAGAAATAAAAGAAGTAATGTCAATTATGATTGAATCCATTCTTAACCGACTTCCACAAAGGAGGTTCTCAAGTCATCTAAATGTTTTTGTTTGTTTTAAAGAATTAAGTAATATCTTTGTCAAATGTTAACTGATTTTGATGTTTCTTTTTGTTTCAAACTTGGTGACGATCTGAAGATTAACTTCAGAGATAACCGTGGAATACTTCAATAAATGTTAGCAAAATTTCCGGGTTGACAATACCATGTCGTAACATAACATCACGCCAATACGCTCTGAAGGGTTACCTTAGTCATGTATCATGTAAAGTTCACTCAGGTATAGGGAACCAGGGGTTCCTGAGTTAACTTTACATGATACATGACAATTCACCAATTATGGTGAAACCATGAAACCAATCAATTAATCAATTATTCGCGCATAATTTTTTGTTTATGGACGGGATGAAGTTTCTTTTGGTGTTCGTTCGTTGGGATTTTTGAATTTAAGGTGTTGGAATCGGAACTGGAATCAGAACCGGAATTGGAATCGGAACAACCTTTTTTATTACCTATTGATAGGTTGACACCATCGCTATCTCACCTGATAGTAAGTAATGATGTCGTTGACAGTGCAGCACGCTTGCCTAGAAGTATTCTATTCCCCTAGGTTGTAGCTATCAGAAAAATGAGACTACGCCAGGGGATGCCACTCCTTAGTTGTACGCAAAATATACGTGTCCGTGCACATGGGTGGGTGTCCATCACACCCATGCGCACAAAATGTTGTATGTACCGGTGGACACTATGTACCAGTGGCCTATTGCCGTATGTTTGCACGTTTACGTACCAGTTGCATTTCGGGGAGTGTGTGACGGAAGCTATTCCGTAAGTAACGGCGTCGTCGCGTCGGTGCTGTTCCGGCGTGAGGTACCTTTGCCAGGATTAACTACTTTGTGGCAACACTAGTAACCGAGTCTTAACTTCGAATGAATAGCAAACAAAAGCAACATGCCAAATATGAAACGAAACGAGTGAAAGAATAATTGTCAGACGTTGCGGGGCGAGGTTGTTCTCGCGACAAGTATAAACTTTTTTGTACCTCCTAAGTTCCGATTGAAAATTGGGATCGAAATTGGAATCAAAGCTGCACAATCAATCAAAAGTTCCAACATTTCGGGATCATAATAGGACCACCGTAATATCTCTATACCTAGTTTGTCTATTTGGGGTAAGTAATTTACCAGAGAACTTGCTCACTATTTAGTTTTGGCTGTGGAGTCAAAAATTAAAAAGTGAAGGTTTTCAAGTTCGGAAATCGGTTTTTTGGTGTATATTCAAGTTCGGAAATCGGTTTTTTGGTATATTGTTTTCCGGTTTATCGACATAGTTTCCAAAACTTGAAAGCTATTTTGCAATTTTTAGTTTTCGTATTTTTATAGACGGTTCTACTTTTTATAAAAAAACGTTATTTCTCTCTTTATTGCCTTTAAAACAGCTAATGAGCTAACAATATCAATATACGCATACCTTGCCCCACACCCTTCTCACGATGCAAGTATTTTACGCCACCGCCACATGGTTTTGTAAATCATTTTAAATAAAATGTACAAATTTGTTAAAATACACCTTTTTAAAGCTAAACTCAACAAGATAGCCCAGTTTTTAAAGCTAACATCAGTTTCGTAAATTAACTATGGAACAAAAAATAATGCCCAGATAAATGCCCTCAGGCGGGAATTTATGGGCATTGATTGGGAATGTTTCCAATCCGCCAAACCAAAATGCCAGGGCATTTGCCCATCTCTAGACAGGAGTTATGGGCCTGCGCTCATTTGAGACAAGACGTCTTAGACATGCTTCCAACCTTCCAGTTATTATCCGTGGACATGTGGGACAAGTAGGATATTTATATAAAATCTCTGGTCGGACACTATACAATATATTTTTGTCGGTCACACAGAGTACTTTGTAATATACACAGCACAGAGTAGGTACTTTGTAATATACTGTGAATAGGTTTAAAAAAACTATATGTTTTGATAAAGATTCATGTACAACATTATAAAAAAGGAACCATTTATTAATTACACATATTTCTGAATTTAAAATTACGAAATAATACTCCTGCCTGTGCGCGCATCGTCTCCCCTCCGCCCCCCTCAAGCGACATGTTTACCCCGCGCGTCCATCGAATACATTTAGCACATTAGCTGGCTAAAGATGAAAAGTCACGAAGCAAATTAACATGATATCGAACTTTATTTATTTATTTATTTAAACTTCATGTACAGTAGTGGTACATAGGCGGACTTAATGCAACAAGGCATTCTCTCCCAGTCAACCTTTGGGTAAAAAAGACAACACTGTGGTAGGTTTGCACAATAAACAAATAACAAATACTGTAAATGAAAACAAAAAGCAAATTATATAAAATAAAATACATGTTAAAATAATAAACTAATAAATACTATGAAAAATAACAAATAATTAAGAGAACTTAATAGTAATTCTGACGAAGACCAAACTAAGGTTGAGAAGACTTCATGTAGTACATACTAGTTCCGAATTTTACGCTTGAAGGAAAATTTACTCTCGGCCTTTTTGATGTCTAGGGGAAGCACATTCCAGAGCTTTATGGTGGAAACAGCGAAAGAATTAGACATAAAACCAGTACGGTGAGAAGGAATATGAAGAAGCAAGTCTTTGGATGCACGAAGGTTAAGATTATGAGAACTGCCCAACACTTTAAAATACTGTTTTTAATAATCAGGAGCACAAGGATCGTTAATTATGGTGAAAAGCATGCAAAGGGATCTGAGGGATCTCCTGTGGCGGATAGGCAGCCATTTAAGCTGAGAACGAAAGGAAGAAATGTGATCATATTTACGAAGCCCAAATATGAAACGAATGCAGTTGTTGAGAAGTCGATCCAATTTGTTTAGAAGTTCTTGGAAAAGATCGGAGTAACAAATATCAGCATAGTCAATTATAGGTAACACAAGCGACTGGACCAAAGTAGTTTTAGTGATTGACGGGAGCTCGGCCGGTTTTCGAAGATAGACTTTAGCCGGTTCTCGAAGATAAACCTAAGTTTAGCCGGCTAATCTTAAGTTTATGTTCACACCTATCTTTAGCCGTAACATATATATACAATCACGGCGCGTGCTCGCAACTCGCCTCGCCATTCGCATCGTCACTTGTTCGATTCTGTAAATGTGGCTTCAATGCCATGCCACCAGTCACAGTCAATCCTTGGAGACAAACCTTTGTGGGTTCAATAGCTTCTTATTCAAACGATGGCGGTGAATGAATAGCTCCAGTGTTTGGCCGTACGGTATTATTTCTATAATGTCCACACGTACAGTGCATGGACGTTGATGATTGATTCATGATTATGATCTAGATCTATTAATTTCCTAGAATAACGCAAAATTTCCATATACTCCATATTTTTGTTTTTCTAATTGTCTGCACAGAGGTGAATAGAGTTGTTTTGTGTTGGCTTGATCGTCTAAGGTGGGCCTTATAGAAATATTTGTTATTGATTTTACGGGAAGCTTGGCTTCGTTCGGATACATCCAAAATAATTCTAGAAGCGATTTTAATACGGCAACACCGCTAACCTCACTTTTTAAAATCTATTTTAATGGCGGATGCGCTTGCGTGATGCCGGTTTCGTGTTATTATTGCATATAGTTTGGCGTCTTTCCTTGTGGATTAGTGATATCATTGATTTTACCTGTTAATTCGCGTTTGGTAAGTAAAACTTTTAATCATATTGTATAATATCCAACGAGGATTACGGAATGCCATTGTAACAAGTTATTACGAGTAACGCTTCAGGTTTGTGAATTTTCCACTCGAAATAAAGCCATGCTTCATGGCGCGTATGGCTTGTTATGATGTATTTACCGTTATCTGTGATGTTATACACAGTTAAATTTAGCTCATCTGCTAAACAAGACTGTATTTTGGCGTTTCTGCGTAATATGATGTTTCGCGCGTTAGTAACTGCGCCCTTGAGATCTGAGAATAGGCGCCAAGTGCTGTAGATAAGTTTTAGCAAAAAATAGATATGGCGGGAAACGTTGCCACTGTGAGAGCGTGACGGATCGCACGCCTGATTGCTTGAGTCAGTTCTTGTGTAAATTACAGCTGGATCGTCATAATGGTAGCCCAGAAGAAAGGCCGCGGCGCTAAAAACCAGGCTGCGAAGGCGAAGGCCGCCGCCCAAGCCGCCGAGGAACAGGCACCCGAGATGGAGACCTCCGAGCCTGTGGAAGCCGAAGATAACAACGGTGAGGCCGAGCAGGCTGAGCAAGGGGACGAGTCGGCGGCGGCCGAAGGAGGGGCCGCGGAGGGTAGCGGGGACGCCGACCAGAGCCAGGAGAACGCCGACGAAGCTGGAGGCGATGATAAGAAAGAAGACAAAGTAGAGTCTGGTAAAATACTAGTTGAGAACCTCCCGTCGACCTACCTGTTCGACTATCAGGAGAAACTCAAGGAGTTGTTCTCAAAACACGGAGAAGTTACCAACGTCAAGTAAGTATAACTGTTTCACAGTAGCAGCTATTTAACTGAAACATACAACTTGCCAACATTCAAATATCAATCCCTGAAATGTCATAACTGTTGAAATGAATCACTGTTTGTATTTGTGAATGAAGTTGATTAGTATAATATGATGATGTGTGATGTGTTCTCGAGGAACTAGCAAGCTGCTCTCAGAACACAGCAACACGGGCTCTACTGTACGGAGTATTAATGAGACAAATTTTCTTTCTTTTTAGACGTGGTCCAATCATTGTAACTGAACTGACCACAACTCCGACATTATCGGCAATAGTCGAATTCAAAAACAAAGAGTCTCTGGAGAAGGTAAACAAAAGTTTATTAACATTTTATATTTTATACTGAAAAGTGATTAAGTAGATATTAGAACTTTATTAGCCTGCTTCTGAAAGAGGCTGTATTTATGGCTAAGTCTATTTTTTTTCCAAATTATGTATATCCAGACTGAAATGTTGCTACTTTCAAGTCATGAGCAGAATGAGTGACTATTTGAATGTTAGAAAAGGCTGGTCTTCTACACTTGATGCATCCGTTTGGCAGCTTTGTGTGTTGACAAAGTAAAGATCAAAATTGATGATTGACATTGATGTGTAGTAGTTGATCAGCTGAGTATACTCATGTCATTTGTGATGTGTCTTATGTGTACTTGCAGTGGCCGAGGGTAAGTTTCAGGATTGTTGCAGTGGGCTTCAGGTCTGTTATGTGTGCAACACTTTCTTGTTCCATATGTAACTGTCTAGGTTCCGGCTATTATAAGCATGTTACATGTAAGTTATGATTGTTATGTTGTCCATTTAATAAAATGTCTACAATTTAATAAAGGCATATAGGGATTTTATTTCAATGTAAAAAAAAATTGATAACTATGTACTTACTTGACTATAATTATGAATAATCTATTTATAACATTTATACCACAATTTTTCAACAACTTTACCTAAACATGTATGCTATCTTTTTTATTCGTCTGTTACCAATGAAGCCCATTGCACAGCCTTTTTGGTAAGTAGAATTTCAGACATATTGCAGAGTTGTAACATGCTAAATACACTGTATGTCCATAACGAGCGGCGCGATAACTGTCGAACTGGTAGACTAAACATTCTGCCATGCCTCATGCGGTTGCCATGCCAACAGCCAACTGTTGGCGCCGTTCAAATGTTTGTATTCGAAGTTTCCACACGCGTTTTAATACAACTTACACAATGTCAGTTTTTCCGTATTCGGGAACCTATTGTTTCGTAATCAGTTATTTTTGGAAAAGTTCGGTATCTGAAGGTAATTAAATTAAACACTCTTTTTTAATTTAATATGTACAATAATCGACAATAGTTCGGGCTAACATTCAACACACCTAATTCTAGCATACCTATTTTTGGTTTTTGTCAAAACAAACACTAGCTTCCGTTACTTGAACATATACATAATACTGTACAAACAATAATACACGCCGATCGATACACATCTCCAATTCCTGGAAAGATTGTCGCCTCGTCACAAATGAAGCGCAAGTCAAGTCACACGGTTGGCTGTTCACAATCCATTCAACCAATTACAGCAGTAAACACGCTTTTGCAACAATTTTGCTACAATTTTTGTTCCAGAATCTGGGCACACTTGTCCATTTCCCCGTTTACATTTGTTGCCAAGCAATGCCGGGAGGAAGTTGACATGTCGCGACATCGAAAAATTATCTTATAAACGTGTGTGATTTGTTTACGCAGGGCGTGTGTCGATTGCCGAAGCCGGGGAGCGTTTATTAGTTCTATCTTTACTCATCGTAACGGCGGAAAACACCGCATTGTCTAGTTTGCACACGGTCTGTGATATAACCCATAAACTATCTGTTGTTATGTATTCTGATCTAAATCTTGTTTATATTGCTAAACAATATAGGTATTAAAAGCTTGTGTTTTAGGTCGATGCTTGGACAGAATTTGTGTCGTGTTAAGCATGAAAATCTAGGTTTAAAGATGTTTAATTCTCTCGAGAACAATGGTTATCTTGAGATAATTTAATAAATAATAATGAGTTAATAAGAAATTCTAGGTAGACAACACAGGCTTATTTTTTTTTTAAATTGTATCACAAAGTAAAAACTAAAACAGCTACACAGCTCAACATAAAGATGAGAAAATTTCACATCACACCAACACGCTAAATGTACAGTCAGCGAAACGAATGAATTAGCAAATTGACCATCAAAGTAGTCCGTTCAGAAAACGACTAGTCATTTTATCAGTTGTATGAAACGTTTAAAATACGTAAGAGCTCATACACACGAGATGCTTGTTGCCGTTCGTGTGTAGAGCTCTAGTGTGTCAACCTGCTAAACAATACATTTCCCTGACTTACCACACACAACACAACTTTTCCTTTCAAACGCTAACATTGCTGATAAAACGCAGGCATTGTCCGAAGAGGGCACGGTGATCGACGGCACAAAGATCACCGTCTCTGTGGAGTCGCGCGCCGAGACCGCCGTGCTCGTCGGCGTGCCCTACGAAGCCAGCACTGAGTACGTCAAGCTCCTGTTCTCCCAGTGCGGGGACGTGGCTCACATACACGAGTTCAGCAAGACCAAGTACAAAATACGTAAGTGATACTTTTTGTTCTTTTCCTTTTTCTAGCTAGCAAATGATGGTGAAAATCGCATCAAAATCTATTCCCAGCATCAGCGGCTGATTCATAATGTTACACAGGTTTCTACTGTATCTTTTTTGCGCTAAACTGCGTAGATCATATTCATATGTATGCCTATAGCTTTTTCTCACCTTTAACAATAGAAACGCGGGCGTCTCTTTGGCTCATTCCTATATTCTTCCTGCTCTAGTTTTATTATGCGTAGAATCGCAAAGTACACCAAAATATGTGTAAATACATATTTATTAGTTCCATTTGCATACCATCTCCATATTACTGTAGCATAAATAAAATTGCCAAAATTGTCAGTGTTCCGCGCTTCTAGTGTAAGGTACAAATATTGACGTAGCTAGTCTAAAGAAGCAGCAATTAACACGTGGCTTTTGAAACCTAAACAAAAGAATAAGGACAGAAATATTTGCCATACAAAACTGGCATAAAGATCAGTCTTCTCAATATAGCCCAAACTGTAAATGTCGAGGCTGCGAACGGGGCGCGCGAGTATCATCCACCACGCGGTGTCCGCCTAAACAATGTGCTCCGGGGTAACGAACCCCTCGGACAATAAAACGGCATCGGTATTAGCGCGCACAAGGGGAGAGTAATAGAAGGGTGAAGGGCGACGCGGGAGAAAAAAATATTGATTAACTGTCCGCGCTTGCATTGCGTACAAAAGTTACGAAGATTGAATATTATGACTTGCCACGGCACCTGTTTGTTTGGTTGCGAAATCTTTACAATATAAAAACCTGCACACATTACTATTGAACATCTGTAAAGATTACAAGTACGCTTGCGCACAATTGCTGCTAGTCTTTTGTTATAATCTTATTGTGAGAGTCCGTCCCGTCTTGGTAGCTAAGAGGGTTCGCCCCTATCTACTTCTATTCATACGTACGAAGGTACTCTCCTCAGTGTGTACTACACAGTACCTATATCGAGAATTTATTGACGTTTCTCGTGGACGCGTTAAGAGCAAATCGCGGCGCCGGTATGCTCGTGTATTGATTTATTATACGATTGGCATCCATGTTGTGTGCAGAGTAGACTATGTAAATGAGCTTGGTAAATGGAGGGTTAGCTCCCCAACGCGAGGGGACGCGATGTTGCTACTAACTTATCGCGTGCGAACGTCCGTCAGCCTAGTTGCAACGACAGCTTTATGTAATTCACACAATTAGTTACTGCAAACCAAGCTCCTTGATAACACTGTGTAAAATAAGTTTTTACTGACCTATAACTCGTACGCGTAGTTTACAAATAGTACCTAAGTAGTTGTAGTCTGATATAAATAAAGATAAAACTAATTTGATAAGCCACGCATGAATTGAAAGTAGAATACATGAAAGGCAATTTAAGGCGTGTTACGTTTACTGACCACGGTATGAGTTCACGATAGTTTTCAAGGTCCACCGGTCGAGTACAAAGTGGTCACTTGAATGAGTTACGTAACCATGTCAAGCTAGCCACGGCTCGTGACTGTTGTTATGCGAATCCTTTAAAAACAATAAAGATTTTATCGGAGTGCAATGTCCGGTCTACCTATTGTTTTCTAAGCAATCTGGGAGTTTTAAAAAGTCGCCGAGTCAAATGTTTTGTTTTAAATTATTCATCAAGGAAAATACCTTTCATATTTCTTTCCTCAAGCTCAGTTGATACTAAAATCAAGTTCAGTAGTTTGCCGATGAATCAAATTTAACAGATAGACAGAGCAATCTATAGTTATATTTAGTTATACGCATGTCTCTCATCTCCCCTACGTCTGAATTCGAGGGTCGCCATTGCGTTGGGGTGATTATGTGCATCTTGCTACCTATACATTGGTTGGCATAAAATCGATTTTACTTACAACTAGACAATTACGATGGTAGGTTTCGGGTAGCCAATATGGCAAGTTGATCGATAGGAAGCCACTAGTCATCGCACTTGCGGACATGCACGCCTGGCGCGTGGTTATGTTACGCTAATTAAATACTCGATATCTTCCCGTGACCACGTGACACGGTCTCCATTCGTTAATTTCAATGAATGAGCTCGTAGCGTAACTCGTCAACAACAATTTTATTTAGCAGAAAAAGTAATGTTATTACGTTTTCGCTAAAGTGGGGCTGGAGAAATGATGGAGTCCCCGCCCGCGGCATTTAGGGGTTAGAAGGAAAAGGCCACGTGGGGTTGTTTCAAGGGGCGGGGGAGACCGCCTTTATTCATCTATCTTACCAAAATACACAAGTTATAGAAAGGTTAAATAATATGCTAAGCGGAAAGTCGCTCTCATCAACTTGGTTAGCTGCTACTGTCAGCAGGAAACAAGTTAAAATACTTGTGAAAGATAGGTTTATTTTTGAGCGCTTAATTAGCAGCCAGCTAATATAGTAACATCTTAACGAATAGGTATGTCTGAAAGTACTGATCTTATTTCTTAGAAATCTTCAACAGTAGAAATACTTACATATCCCGGAATAGTCACGGTTCCGTTCGTTTAGACCATTAGAGGTAAGTCGCGGGAAAAGTTTGTGTTAAAATAAATTTAATGAAGATTTAAGATAAAAAGACCAGATGCGTTAGTACTCACGAGGGATGTAACGATATTTGTTATTAAATATTGAAATCGCGTTCAGAATCGGGGTTTTTAAATTAGGTTTATCAATATATGGCACCAAAATCGGGAGCAAACGCGGAGGCGGAGGATAAGTTCCGATTAAAATTTATCGAAATGGGATGTTTCGAACTTTCAGAATCAAAATGAAACATCCGTAACATCATCTTTGGTACTCACAACCTGTTTATGAACATAAAAAACAAAACGAGTACCTATGGCAGGTGGCGTATTGCTGTTTCTGCTCAAGTGTTAGTTTCTTGCAATAACTAATCACCACCACTTCCATTGTTGACAGTGCGAGTAACATTCCAAGACAAGGACTGCGTGGACAAGGCCCTGAAGCTGGACCGCGAGCTGCGCATCAACGGGTTCCTGGTGACCGTGTCCAAGTACCGCGACGAGGACGAGCAGAAGGCGCACAACGCCGCCAACGTAAACAAGGTATTCTACTATGTATGTGTGGCTCCAGTGCACGGCGACGCGCAACATGGCTGCCGCTAGACACGACAATTTTAAATAGAATTAGTTAAAAGACGGCGATTAGACTGAGCTAAATCGGGTAAATAATCTTAGCACTAAGGGTGTCTTTCATATCGTGCGGAAAACCGAAAATCAAAAAATCACGCATGCGGGATAGCCCCCCCCACGCGTAAGGCTGCCTGTCTTCAGGAGCGGAGAAACGCAGAAATATTAACCAATAGAATTGCATAAATTCAATGGAGCAGAGATTTTGAGCAATCCTTATCTTAGCCCCGCAAATGTCTTTTCATACAAGTATTAATATTGTAATACGGGGGAATACGCATACGTTATGCGGTGCGTGATCCTGGACAGCAGACTCGCGACGCATAGCAGCCCGCAGAAAACTAGATCGTAGGCTAGCGTGTCTCACGCTGCGTGAAATTTTCTGCATGCGGGACAATCCTATTATAGAGATTTCATTATTAGACTAGCTTTTGCCCGCGGCTTCGCTCGCGTTAAATTCGGGGTAACACGGTTCCCCTGGGAAGTAAGGGGTTAGAAAGAGACAAAAAGTAGCCTATGGCACTCTCCATCTCTTCAACTATCTCCACTTTAAAAAATACGTCAATTCGTCGCTCCGTTTTGCCGTGAAAGACGGACAAACAGACACACACACTTTCCCATTTATAATATTAATATTAGTATGGAAACACACTAAACGCAAGTTTTGCCTATCACATATTTTGTCAGAAATGTTAGGAGCCTAAATAATGCCTGTTTCGTATGAAAAAGTAAAAGTGAAAAGTATTGACAGTACCGTGTCTAGCTACGGCCTGCCCGCGCGTCTTCGTGCTCTGTGCTTGGTTTCATTATCAACATTGATAAGTTTTACTTCACTTTCGTTTATATGGCCTGGCGAAATTTGAAAGAATTTTAGCATTGTAAAGCTTTGTGACTGGGGAAGGCCATTGTGCAACTGTGGACGTTGTTAGGCTGAAATGATGATGATGAAAGCGTCTTCTTCTAGTCACTTATATCTGCTTGATAGTATTTCTGCCAGTATTTCTCCTTAGCTCGTATCATACTGTATGGATATTGTGTCATCATCATAATCAGCCTTTCAATGTTTCCATTACTGGGACTCTCGCCTCCCTCTCTAGGAGCGGGAATGGGCTGTAATAATATAATAATAATAATAATCACACATCGCCGTCTAGTCCCAAGCTAAGCAGAGCTTGTGTTATGGGTACTAGACAACTGATAAACATACTTATATATTTCTAAATACATACATATTATAGATAAATTACACCCAGACACAACAAATGATCATGCTCATCACATACACATTTATCCTGGGTGGGAGTGGAACCCACGACCTCCGGCATAGCAGTCAGGGCCACTAGACCAACAGGCCATTCAAATCCATCGTGCTGGTTGGTGAATGTCACATGTCTTCGAGTTTTTGCTTCAAGGACAGACCGGTTTCCTCACGATGTTTTCCTTCACCGTTTTGTGAGCATAGGTGATGAAATAAATTATACAAAGCAATGCGCCTGACTTAAGTGGCAATGGGCAGGGCACATTGTTCGCAAAACAGATGGCTGATGGGGCCGAAAGGTTCTGGAATGGCGTCCTCGTACCGGAAGACGTAGCGTTGGAAGGCCTCCTACAAGGTGTACCGATGACACCTGGTAAGGGTGGCGGGAATCCGATGGATGCGAGACGCACAGGACCGTTCATCGTGGCGACATTTGGGGGGGAGTCCTATGTCCAATAGTGGACGTCTTTCGGCTGAAATGATGATGATGAATGCTGCCCCCGTTAGTAAAAGACGCATCTAACATTTTTTCCAGGTTTGAATTATATACATTGCCGGGATCAGGAAAAAAAAGCGCATCTGCCTGTATTTTTTATATTTTGTTAACTTTCTCCAGTACGGTTTTAACACAAGGAAAAAAGGTCCGATTTCCCGTTTCATTCATTAAAACATTTTTTTATACGTTTTAGTTTTTGTTAGATACGTCTTTTTAACTATCACGGGCATAATGCGCCTGGCTGGTTTTGAGCCGCCTACATCACGTAAGTAGGGCCGTTACTACTCGGCCACCACTGCTCTCGGATTTTGTGTGTTGTTCACGTACTTGAATTATATTAACTTGTGTTTTTGTAATCGCTTGTGGAGCTGACCTGTCCCCTTGCCCCACAGAACAAGCGCGCACACCCCAACCAGCAACAGAACCGCAACAACGCCAACAACGCGGCGGCCGCGAGCCCCAACAGCAACCGCGCCAACAACTTCCGCGCGCGCGGCGGACAGGCCTTCAACGCCAGGGGGGGCAACTTTAGAGGTAACTTCAGAGGTGTCTGCATTTCTCTCATTATACTTGTTGTCGTAGTTAGAACATATACTTACTGCATGACACTTGTATACTATAATATTGAAGATTTGAACACAACTACTCATGGTATCATGGTGCCAGGAAAACGACCACAACCTTGAACAGCTCATTGTAACTGGCATGGTTGATGGCAAACGACCAAGAGGCCGCAGCCCAATCAGAAGGGCAGATCAGGTCCGCGCCATAATAGACACTCAATTGCGCGTCGCACTTCATGTCGCTAAGAACCATCACAGTTGGCGAGATACCATCAATAAGACATTAATCCAGCGGGAACTTCATGAGGAATACGACTCGAGGAGGACTCATGGTATCAAAACATGAAAGAAGTTTTGTTTTTGTTTTTCATGTTTTGATACATGAAAGAAGGATCGAGTGACCCAATTGTCCCACCCATACGCAAAATACGCACTTTAGTCGTGGAGTTGCGGAAAACAGCCCGTTTTACCTATTACCTATTACCTAACATGAAAGAAGTCAGCAGCTCTAAGACGTTTGTAAGACAATAGTAGCTAGAAGTTATGAGGAGAGACTTGCTCAGCAGTTGAATTA
This sequence comes from Mythimna lalbum, assembly GCA_949319445.1. Taxonomy (NCBI): domain Eukaryota; kingdom Metazoa; phylum Arthropoda; class Insecta; order Lepidoptera; family Noctuidae; genus Mythimna; species Mythimna lalbum. Next base: position 24,300,442 of record OX439346.1, read on the forward strand.
TGTAAACTGACAGTAATCAGCAGAGATGATGTTGCACTGCTAACTAAACGTACCCTCTTGACACTGTTTTGCCAATCTTTCACAAAGAAGTTCAGCTATTTTCGCCATTTTTTGCATTTAACATTTTTTTCTGTGGAACATGGAGAGGAATTAAACCGTGGATGTTGTTGATATATCTTGTTACCATTTCATCATGATCTTCTAACATTTCTGTACAACTTAAAAGCATGTTTTATGCATGTGTTTGGTAGAGTATGAACAGCATTATTCAATATCTCCAATACCCCCAGGAGCGCGCGGCGGTCGCGGCGGCGGCTTCGGCGGACGCGGTGGCGGCGGCGCCTTCCCGCGCGGGGGCTTCGCGCCCGTCAACACCTACATGCCTCCGCAGGGCTTCATGGGCCGCCCGGTAAGTCTCGCACCATGATACTACACTCAAGTACTAAGTCAATGCATGGATAGCAAAACAATAAAAGTAAATGTGTAAATATGCGTATCTTAATTTTAAAATCTTCATAAACAGTCTTTGCTTCTAAGTTTATCTAGGCTATTGTGAGGCAGGGGATGTCATGCAGTTGGGTTACTGACACCTCGTGCCTCACACGCCGCAGTAAGGTTAACCTGACGGAAAGCCGGATTCCGCTTGTAATTTTTAGACCATTGACAGTTATTTCAAGTAGTCAGGCACCACAACATCTGACTATCAGTCTATCTAAGCAGTATCATGTTGCCCAGACACTGGGCAGCCGCTCCATGAAAAATACGAGTATTCAGCTTCATCTGGTTGGACTGGAAGCTCACCCCTAGCTAGTTGGCAAAAGACAACAGTCCTTGTGAAGACATCAACAATCAAACAGTGATTGTTTGTTAAAGCTCAAGCTATGATGATTCATCATCTAAGTGCACACAAATATACTATTGCAACTGGAAATAAACTGGTTGGTTAGTAATGTATGGACTGCTGTCTCCTCTGCCTTTAAATTCACTCTAGGGACATATTTCTACATAAAAGATTCTCATAAAGACTGGCCTTCATTGACTTAGCACTGCCTGACTAAATTTTCTGCGACTAATACTATCATATTAGCGACACTGCTTCGTTTTTATATTACTTAGTATTCTCCTAAGCATGAATTTAGCTTTTAGTCTAAAGGCAGCAACACATGCTTTTAGCTGGCACAATAAGTATTCAAGTAGTTTGAATGGCACAGTGGATTGGACACGTACCAATCAGAACTTGTGGTACACTGGCATGCTTGCTACTTGCATACTTTTGTACCAGTTACAAGCAGTTTTTAGTATCGTGCGGTTTTGATCACACATGCGGAATTGCTCCGCACGCATAACCCCCCCAAATGCCCATTTCATAGAAGTATGTATTGTAATGCGTGGAATAAGCACAAGGGACGCATTTTTTGCATTTTGAACTTTTCTGCATGTGGAGCAAATCCGCACGATGTTATAAACACCCTGTTGCCGCCTTTACCCAAATTGGATAGTCTTATGTTCTATAATAGCAGTTTTTAGTGTTTGTTTTTTAGCTTGATGTAACAGAGCTTCCATGGAACCTTTTGTACAATAGTGTCGATTTCATGTGGTAGATGACAGTATATAAATATGTATTATATTTTTATATTTTACCCTCCCTCTATACAAATTATTAAGTTGACATCTTTCGAACTGTATTTTTTTGCAATAATTTTTAAGAAAGCTTTTTTTACCATTGCATGCTTATGTCCATTTCATAGAAACGAGTGCATAGAAAGATATGCAAAGAAATGCAGTACAATGACGAGACACTGATAAAAGAACAACAGAATACACACCAGCTCTGCAATTCTATGCATTAACACGTTCTGTGCATTCTTTTCAGAGCTACCTGTAGAAACATTACACCAGTTAAGTCCAAGGTAATACCACCCACACATGCCATGTGGGTACAAACAACCAACGGGTCTCCAAGTCTTGTCTATAGGGAAATGCAAACAACATTCAGACACAGTCCACCATTAATCTTACTTCCCATAGCAGTACGCTTGCTATTCTTTTGTTACAAATGCTTTACTTTTTTTTTACTTTTTTGGTTGCATGTATTCAAATGGTGTAATATTATAAATTCTTTCTATTTGTTTAAAAAATGTCTGTACTAGCAACAATGGACATATTTAGGCACAGTACCGACCGTAAATATCGCACATCTTGTTATACAAAAAGTTCGGTTTCTATGAGGATACCGCAATCACAGACGTGTGTGGCAGTATCAACTTTAGCTGAATGTTTGATCTATTTACTCTCGGATACTGTATTTCTATTCTTTTGAGTTGCGTGAAGTAGGCTTTATTTTCGAGTCTCATTACTGATAATCCAATCGAAAGAAATTTTAATGTACACCCATCTAATCGTAATAATAGTTTGCTTCCCAGCAGGGTGGGTTCATGAACGACGGCCAGCGGCCAAACAAGAGGCTTCGGCAAATGTAACCATATTCATTAAGACATAAGATCCAGTGTCGTGCGTCGTCCTCCTATGTTCGTGTGTGTGAGTGTGAAGAACGCCCTATCAGAGACTTCTACAACAGTGACATGATTTGCAGTATCAATAAAGAAATAAATCTAGCTAATTGTATTTACTAAGTACATGGAATAAAATAATTGTAAGCTAATGTCTTTTTGACAGGTAATAAAAATGTAATTACTAACATTTAACCGCTGTTTCATTTAAATTCCGAAAGTAATTGAAGCCAGTGGAAGAAAGTTCTTGTAGCGAGCATTTCCCTTTTATTTGCATTTAATTAACACAATATCATAATTTTGTGTGACCGGAACATTAAGACAGTAACGCTATTTAGCTGTGCCGAGGTTTCACTCGCATGCTATGCATGCTAGACATTTGAGCAGAAATAAGTTGGCGTAACCCAAGCTCAGACTTGTGCAGAAATAGCACATTTGGTGGACATGGCTGCAATTAAAAGTGCTGCCAGAAAGGGAGTTCTAGTCATTGCTCGAAGTCATCATAGCCAAGCTTATGGCTAGTACGCCAATAGATAAGGTTCCTAAAAACGAAGCGTACAACGCTACACAGTATGAAACAAGACGTGCTAAGTACTCCAATCAAACCAGAGCCATTGAATTTTATTCAAAATAAAGATTCTATAGATCAAGTTAATTTCATAGTGTATGATTTCATGGACTCTTATAACATGCGTAAAATATTAGTTCCGCAATTATTTCTATCTCAATCACCGGACCATTTGCCGAGGCGGCCTACAGTGTGCCGCGCTGAGACCCGCCAGGCTTGTTTGTATTCATTTCGCTACGTAATTGTTCTAATTGCTTTTGATATCCCGTTATAATTACTCCATAACATCTTGATTAAAAGAGAAAGTAATAATTGAGCACATATCGGAAAATCGAATGCTAGATCAACCTTTCTGGACTGCAGTTAGGCAAATAACTTGGCAGGCTATAGCGGTAAAAAAATTCATTGTTGCGACTTGTTAATCGTCGTGTAACTGCAACCAGACTGGCTGTCTGTTGGGTAGTAAACAGTATTTATTTACTTTTTACAATTCACATTGACTGCTTGTAAACACGCCTAAACGCGATTCGCAAGTTAGGTTCTGCAGTTAGTGAACATTAGCCAACGTGTGCCGACAGAGCACGCACGCATTCGCGATACATACAGAAATACGAAATAATATGTGCTAACAAAATGTTCAAGTTAAACGTGTGTTTTGTGCTATTGTTCATAGTTTTAGCTGAATGCGGGAAAACGCGCCAAAACCCAAAGAAGGAACTAAATAGATTAAATAAACGTCCCGCGAAAGCTGAAGTGTTTGATAACTTGTTTAATATCTATGATCCGACGTTTTTGGCAGTGGTGTGGCCCAAGATAACTAATGGAATACATATCCTGGTCGACCACACCTGCTGGGAGGAACTCGGAGTGTTCTTCAAAGAGTTGACGGAAGGCAAGGCTTGGGCGTACAACGGTAAGTACCAATTAACGGTACATGCAATGAGATAATGAAGACAATAAGTAGGTACACGGTAATATAATTACTTGGATGTTATGGAAAAGAAAATACAGATACATCTAATACATTATGTATAAGGCAGCTAAGTACAAATTTCTAAGCGAATAAATTATTTGCTTTGTAAAGTTTTGTATCTCATTCGTGATCTAGCAAGTCTGTCTAAATCTTATGTTCGCACAAATTTAATATCAATCTCCCTGCTTAACCCTTCAGATACCGTCAATTAGAGACACAATAGTAAGACAATAGATGCGCGGCCACCGGTGGTCGCTTGGGGATTCATGAATTAATTATTATTATTAATTATTATTTATTTTATTATTTATCTGAAGGGTTAAGCTGACTAAAAATGTGTATCTGTCTATAAAACATCCAAAATATTGTACTGGAATCGAACCATGAACTTAATAAATTCATAACTTTATCAAGGAAGGCAAAGTACCTAGGCAGCTAAAATCTTTACCGACTTCTCTCTGCTTACCCTAAAGTAGTAGTACCTTGAGGTAACTATGCACAGCACCTTAGTATAGTACTCGTAGGTACGCAATAAAAGTTAGCGTGGGACAGTTTCCCTGAAGAGTGTCCGCAAATTATGCACATGTAACATGCAAACTGAACATAATTAGTATGTTCCTATCGGAAGCCATTTAGGTAGGTACTTGACCACCACTGCTCTCAAAGTACCGCTAAACTCCATTAAAAAGGGAGGATCCTACGACCCTGTGTGTGACTGTTGGTTTCAGACTATTGTCATTGCATTCTAATCTTGCAGAGAACTCGATTCCGTTATGCAGAATTTTGAATTTTATTTCATATGTAGCGATATTATATAGATGTCGTTGCCGTTACAGAAGTGTGGATGGCAAAATGCTCATCAGGGCAAGCTATTCGTTCCATAACACGGGCTTATATATTTGTACCATAACATGAGACTATATGATGGTACCATAACATGGGACTAATTATGATGGTACCATAACATGGGACTAATTATGATGGTACCATAACATGAGACTATATGATGGTACCATAACATCGGACTAATTATGATGGTACCATAACATGGGACTATATGTGGTACCATAACATGGGACTATATGAGGATACCATAACATGGGACTATAAATTATACTCGTACCATAACATCGGACTAATTATGATGGTACCATAACATGGGACTATATGTGGTACCATAACATGGGACTATATGAGGGTACCATAACATGGGACTATATGAGGGTACCATAACATGGGACTATAAATTATACTCGTACCATAACATCGGACTAATTATGATGGTACCATAACATGGGACTATATGTGGTACCATAACATGGGACTATATGAGGGTACCATAACATGGGACTATATGTGGTACCATAACATGGGACTATATGTGGTACCATAACATGGGACTATATGTGGTACCATAACATGGGACTATAAATTATACTCGTACCATAACATGGGACTATATGAGGGTACCATAACATGGGACTATATGTGGTACCATAACATGGGACTATATGAGGGTACCATAACATGGGACTATAAATTATACTCGTACCATAACATGGGATTGCCGAAATGAAGAATCGACCTGGAAAATACAGGCGTAGCTAATGTTATGCGTGAACGTCCTCAAAATAGACGTAGGTAACATATCACGCTCCTCGTTATAATATGAAAAAAGTTATTTTTTACCATTTATAAAAGTAAAATGTGTCTTGTAAAAAAAGCGATAATTTTGTTCCTCGATCACGTCACTTACAGCACTAGTAACTCCCCCATTTCATTTCCTCATTATCGACATTTATTGTTTTTCTTTGGCGTGACCACTAATCAATATCAACTTTCGATTGTTCGCCTTCGCAGCAATGTGAACGCTCTCCAAGTTCACTGCTCGCTCAAGCAGCCGGTCGCATTACCACATCATTACAATCGATTATGATTAGTGGACGATGAAATAAAGATGACAATAAGAAGTAATCGTGTCTGTTAGCCATTTGTTTTAATTACAAGAATAGGTTCTATCTTTATTATTGTTTTGACTGCTGTTCTGTTACTAAAGTCTACGTAAGGAGCACATAATTTATTGACGATGATTACCTACATAATACTAGGTACTATCTACATAATATAAACAAATTGAACCAAAACGTTTTAGTTGGTAAACAATAATATACCTATTGATTTATTGAATAAGCCCATACGATATTTAATAGTAGGTACATTGTTACACTAGGGGTGAAAGTTACTTATTTCGTCCCGAGAAGGAGTTGGCGGCCGAGCGTAGCGAGGTCGCTAATTCGAAGGACTAAATAAGTAACTTTAACCCCGAGGTAAGCACTGTGCTTTTCATTACGAATACAAGAAGATAGACTTAGTTTTTTTTTTTTAAATTATTTGACAGCTGTCAGTTGAAATTAAAACTCCCTAGGGATGAAAAGTGTGATACTTTTCAGCCCGCTCTTCAGGCAACTTCAGACCTACTTTCAGAGTATGAGTATTGAGTAATGAAAAAGCAAGTTACATACAATTATAAGCTGTTTGATATGTGGGGGTAATTCATACATCCCACCCATATGATTGGTCCACTCAAGCATATTTTACTAAAACCATCCAAGCTTGGTGTTCATCACGGTACCGGATACTATCTACATTGGATTGACTCCTATTGCCACGGTAGAGAAATTTAAATACCTTGGCTCCATGCTCACAACAGACGCCAACGTCGACGCCGATGTGACGCATAGAATCAGTGTCGCCTGGCAGAAATGGCGGGCACTAACAGGTGTACTGTGCGACCCACGTTTCCAATAAAAACAAAGGGTAAGGTATATAAAACTGCAGTCCGTCCAGCGCTACTGTATGGCTCCGAATGTTGGACAGCAAAAAAGACGCATGAACAAAAGGTCCATACTAACGAAATGAAGATGCTAAGATGGGCGGGGGTGTGACTAGACTTGACAAAGTACGGAATGAACACATTCGGGAAAGCTTCAAAGTCGCACCAATCTCCGATAAGATGACTGAGAATCGCCTTCGTTGGTATGGACACGTCCAAAGACGTAGTGAGAACCACGTGGTCCAAATCGCCCTAAGCCTACCAGAACAAAAAGAGGTAGAGGCCGCCCGCCATTGAACTGGTGGTCAAATATAGAGAGGGACCTCAAGAAAGCCCAGTTGCCAAAATTGACAACCCAAGACAGAGCCACTTGGCGCAGGAAAGTGAGGAGACCCGACCCCAAATAATGGGACCAGAGAAGGAAGAAGAAGATCCAAGCTCGGTGTTCGAGATAGGCATATGGGTGTCGCGGGTTCGATTCCCGTACGGAACAAATATTAAATACACCCGGAACACTTATACGTATCTACGTATACGGTCTGGATGTCTTGTGAATATGAATTTACATGTTTGGGAACGCACCCACGATACCGGAGTCAGGAGTTATTCCTAGTGTATTGTGATCTTTAGTTCCATTTCACCATTCAGCTGCAGGCCGATCTTCGGTCCATCATATACAGGGCTTATCTACGCTCAGCTTTGTGATACTCCGATACACACACACACACAACACAACACACAACACACGACACACACACATACAACACAACAACAACATAGCACCACATAACACAACATAACATAGAACAATTCGACCCACCTCGGCCATCCTTTCTTTAGTTTCTATGAACCTCTTCACTTATGTTGGGCAATTATATTCTCTAGGGATTGCAGTGTCGAACATGATCAAAAAAAGTAACATTGACCTTTGCTAAAAAGTCAGTATTTTAGAAGGGGGTAAAAGGCTTTATTTAAAAAAGAAGTCATCAATCAGCCATTTAGTATTCTGCTTTTAATTTTTTTATTGTTAATTGAAATTAAAAGTAGTATGATAAAAAAAAAAACAGTTCCAGTTAACACAAAATATTTTAAGCAAACCTTTTATTAGGAAGCATAGGGAAGCACAGTGTTGATCTTGAAATTGGTAAACTAATGACGATTAAATCGTTGTAAACATACACATGAGAGTATTTGCTCTCGATAGAGCTTCAAAATGTGAAAAAGACTGGCTTAAAAAAGTGATTTTGCCAAAAGTGACACATAAGAGGCGTTATTAAAGCATCACATTTCGAGAAAAAAAAAGATGTTAGGAATTATTGATTCCATCATTCAGCTTTACGTATGTATTTCATCATACAATGATGAAATGTCTCATATGAGAAAAACCACTATAATCTTCTTCATGTAAAGCGGTGTTTCACGAAAACTGTCTATCCCGCTAGGCATTGAACCAAAAATTATGCGCATTATTAGCAAAAACAAAAGAAAACTATTCACGCAATTGTGAAGTGCCGTTAGCACGCGCGGTGTCAACAGAACGTGGGTACAGTCGAACAAACAGCACTACAAAGCTATTTGCAGGCAACTTCAATTTACACAAATGTAGTGATTGTGGTATGTAAGAATCCTTCGTAAATTGACTTTGAATTTACGAAGGGTTCGTATCGTGTAACGAAAGGTGCTGTATTAGTGGGACTAGTGGGACGAGTGGGACTGCCACATGATAGACCGATGTAGGTATTGGTAAACATTTCAAAAATCCCCATGAACAGGCAAAGTACGACAATGTGGAGGCTAACGACTCTTGGGAAGGAGCAAAGGACGTCATTTGGCTAAAATAAACTATGCCTGTAAACTAAATAGTTAGTTGGACTGTATTCGAAGACGCAGCTCAGCACACAGTTAACTAACGCACTCGGAGATGACGTGAGACCACACAGCATGACTTCAGTGAGAGTTATCTCGCACTGGAAAAACTAATCTGGTGAAATTACGTGTGTGTGTGACGGTTGCTAGGCAGACACAGGCAGACATTCGGCTACTGTTATTATCAGAATCTACTTAAGAATCGCTCTAACCATTATACAATTAGTAAGTTAGCTAACAAATGTAATAAATGTTCAATTAGATACGATAGTGCAATTAGTGCTAGATATAATTTTTTAATTGTATTTTACTACACCGTTCAATCATAACTAGATTCTTTAATTTGTAGTTTGTGAGAACTTTATGGTGAAGTAAAGGTTCAGGTTTGTGGAAGCACAGGATTGTTCGTTGTGGCGACGCTTGGAGGAGGCCTATGTCCAACAGTGGACGCATATCGACTGAAATGATGACGATGATTATGAATGGTTAATAGCCATTATGCAGGTAGCCGCATCGCAGTGCGCATAGAAATAAATACCTATTGCATACCAACATAATTTTTGCTTGCGGTCATCCGTACGGCTATCTGCATAATGCGTATGAACCCTAACTCCTAATTTATTTGTTAAAAACGTCTCCGATAATTCTGTAAGTAAGTAATCATTTATTTCCAGCTCTCGACGCATCAGGGCGCTATGGATCGGGGCTGTTCATGGGCAATCGCTTCTGGTTGGGATCCAAAGAACAATGTATGGAATTGGTACGAAAATCCTTTAATATATTTATTGTTGCTCGTAATCTTTATTTATCAGTACCTAAAATCTTTCCTCATCGCCAGGATGAAGAGTCGATTGCAACGAATAAAAGCACAATAGCAGATGACTTTGTCGACGTCATCGCTCCGGTAACTAGGACGAAATACTATGACGATGGTACGTAAAACATCACAGAAATCAAAATGTTTAAGCAAGCAATGCTCACATCAACTAATAATGAAATTGTTATAGAAACACACGAGTGGCGCTGGATGGTGCAGTATGACGAGGCACCACAGAATGTAGCGGAAAGCTGGCCGCCATACCGGCTCGCGTACACTACCCTAGGGATCACACTGAACATCACTAAGTCCAACATGATAAAGGTAAGTTACTTAGCATATGCTTCAGCTTTATCCTAACGTTATTCTAACGGCAAAATGTTAATTTTTGACAAATTCGTATTACTTTTGTCTGTTACAGTCTACCGATATAACTTTAGGCCTCTGCATGCCATACTCCTGCTCACCTCGCGACATCATGTCCGTCATCAACTTCTCCATCATGGTCAACGACAACTTGAAAACGAACAAGACATCACGTATCGCGAGGATCAGCAGCGTCAGACGCGTGCAGGGACACTACGACATAACGGCAGACAAAGCCGGGGTGCTGTTGATATGTGTCACAACACTCCTTGTAGCTTTAGTCATAGTCGCGACTGTAATAGATCTAGATCTATTGAAATGTCTACCGTATGGAACAAAATCAATGACGTTCGATCTAGAGAAGTATAATACAGATCCAAATAGAAAAGGAAAGGAGTTAAAACAAGACAATGACACAAAGACTGAGACGGAGGCGCTTGGGTTTGAGAACACGAACACACATTACATGGCGGTGGACAGTCTGATGAAGTGTGGCGCTCCCACGATTACGCTGGACGTGAATTGTGCGGAAAAGACATTGGGAAGCTGCAAGAGGTGCGGGAAGTACAGGAAACAGTGCAGCAACCCACGCCAGCTCGACAACCTGCCTCCCTGCCCACGACAGAAGTACAACTCCTTCGCGAGCTTGAGCACAGAGAGCAAGAAGAAGAACATCTTCTGCCGACTGCTGCTGTGCTTCTCTCTAGCGTACTGCTGGAAGAGAATCTTTAACACGAACACGGCAAACAAAGACCTGTCGCTGATACATGTGATGAGGGTTTTAGCGACGTTCTGGATTATGTTCGTGCATATCGCTGTTATAGTCGATTATATCTCAGGTAATATCATCATCAACTTAATAATTATACTTCTGGTACATACTATTTAGAATGATTGGAGATTAGTGTAGTGTTTCATTTGCAGATTTCGCTGGCGATATAAATGGACAGAACGATGTTTACCTAATAATCGCTACAGGAACAATAGCGTTCGATACATTGTTTTACGTGAGGTAAGACACTGAATTCGATAACAGTTATACAGCTTCCAATTCTCCATATTTTTACCAAAAGCTTTAACAAGTTACTAAATGGCTCTGCATTGATTGGACACATATTTAAATTCCAAAAGTAAACGAGCTTCCTTTTGAAAATATCTTTCATTTTTATTACTAGTAATTGCTGACAGTGATTAAAATCCTTTTAATTGGTTGAACTACTTTCAATGATCCTCGTTTTTAGCGGTCTTTTTAGCGCACACCACTTCTTCTTCCTGAAGAGTCAGTACAGCGTGAAGGAGCTGGTGGGTTTCCAGGGTGTCTGCGGGCAAGTCCTGCAGTTCGTCTGCTTCGTTACCAACAGGGTCATTAGGTTGGTAACTAGAATTCATAATTAATGGATTTTGTAGTCTAGAATGTAGTTAGCTCTGTTTTAATCTGTTGGTCTTGTTAGTTTAGACTGCCAATTATTTTTAAAGATGTCTGTTTTTTTTATGTCGATTAGTAGTGGATTGAAAATAAAAGCTAGATTTCATGTTTTTAAGTAATTAAGACTAGGTTAGACTATCAAAACAGTTACCGATTTTGTAACTTTATCTATATCTTTTTCTATACACATAACGTTTACTGAAAGATTATTGAAATTAAGCATTTCATTAATGTCTTGACCTCTAGGAGAAATCTAAATGAACATCTAATCATCTTGAGCTTTTATTTAGGTACCTATTATTTTTAGTGTTAGTGAAATCGGCACCAGTAGACGTTTCTCTGCGACATCTCATCTGCAATTATGAAAGCTCCAAAAACGGTTCTCTCCACCAGGTTACTTCCATCGTACGCGTACGTGGTCCTCCTGTCAGCAGTAGTGGCGCAGTCCACGTACAAGACCGCCACCCTGACGCTGCCTGACGGTGACGAGCACAACTGCCGCCAGCACGGCTGGAGGAACCTGCTCTATATTACTACTGTTTATCCTGCTGAGGAACAGGTTTGTGCTAACCCAACTAAATTAGAGTGCATTAATTTTACCAAGTTAATAACTGAACTTTGAAAGAGACCCCTGAGATTGCTTTGATTTTTTTTTCAAAATAGCTTCTTAGGTGGAAAATAACCACTGACTTACCTAGTTTTAATGAAAAAATATGCGCAAAGGCCGATTATATCCCGGGATATGTGTACCGTACACGTTTACAGGCTTACCATCCTATGACATGTACATGCTAAGGTACCTCTGGGGAAAATAGGCATGACATTTTGTATGTTTATGCTCTCACAGTACAATCATGTTCGTGTCGTGGTACCTCTCTACGGAGACGCAGCTGTATGTGGAGAGCACGCTTCTCTGCAAGACTTGACATCCTCGCTATCGTATCTCTAACTAACTCATTCTCTCCTAGTGCATGCTCGTGTCGTGGTACCTGTCGACGGAGACGCAGCTGCACGTGCTGGGCGCGCTGCTGTGCGCGGTGAGCGCGTGCTCCATCGTGCGCGCGCGTCTGGCCGCCGTCTTCACCGTCGTCGCCATGTTGTCCGCTACCATCGCTGATGCTAGTGCTGCTTACTTCGACTATGGGCAATTGTGAGTATACAACTAAATATTGAGTTTATTACAATCAAAATAACATGACCATAACCCAAAACATCTAAAATAAGTGACGTACAGCCAGCACCCTCAAAGATATTATATAGTAGATGATCTGTTTTATACTGTTGTCTTCATCTTTTAGATTTTCAAATTCATTTGGTGCATACGCTGTTATCATCGAGCGGCCGTGGGCGCGCGTCTCTCCTTACTTCATGGGCGTGTTCACGGGCTGGCTCATTCACATGATGAATGGCAAAATGAAAGTTTCTAAGGTAATCTAAAACATTATAATAACAAACTTCTATTGCATAGTCGAAATCGAGTCACTACTAATAATGTTCGTATCTAAATAGAAGTGATCCCAAGTGATATCCCTGCGGCAGTCCTTAAATAACAAGATAAACAGCAATAACGATTTTTGATTGTTTTACATTTGCAAGACTAATTTTCCTCTAGATATCGTAGACCTATATATAAATCCGAACAATTAACTTCTTAACTTTTAAATAATACCTCTTAACTTTTTTTCGTAAAATCATAAAACATTCCCTAATGATTTACTGAATCAAATGCCTCTCTAGAAGCATGCAATATAAAGAAAGAAAAGAAAAACGTTTATTTGTACCTCACACATACATTTAAATTTAAAACAGTTGAGTTAGGATACCTACATAAAAATACATATTATTACGTATGAAAAAAAAAATATGATTTCAGGTGACATCGACTCTTCTGTGGATAGCGTCTCTATCGTTCATGTTTACGTCGTCAGCCGTGCCGATGGTGGGGCTGCCATGGCTTGCCGCCTGGCTGCACTTGACCTGGCCCATTGCTCTGCTGTGGCCAGTGCTGATGGGCACTACTAATATGGCTGGTAAGTGTCTAAAAGCTCTTCCATGTTAGAGATGTTTATTTCTTTACATTCTTTAGAGTCGCGTATTTCTTTTCATCTTGAAAACTACGATTAACAAACCATGAGGTATCACGTATTGCATAATATTGTAAGTTGCAGGGGTAATACGGAGCGATAATTTTAGGGTTGCTCTCCTTAGCGTCTTTCACACTCTTACTCGTCAATCGTCGCGAAACATAGCCTAGATTATTTGCTTTAATCCAATCTTCTAAGCAACAGGTGTAGTTACTGTTGGACTTTTATTTTCGGCTCCGATTCAAACATTGACATCAAAGGACACATAAAAGGGGACAGGTAGAATATCTGCCATCATCACAACATCACAATGTGAATTTGTTTATTTTATTCCTGTAACATTTTATTTTCCCAGGTGTGTTCCGGCGGATCCTAGCGCGCTCATCAATAGCAGCACTGAGCAGATTGAGTTACGGCATGTTGCTGCTTCATGCTGCAGTAGCGCGGACCATGTTGCTGTCTGTTGGCTCAGCGCTGTGTTCTACTACTCTGTGTATTGTAAGTATTTTATTATCGTTTGCTAAGTTATGTTTTGTTTGATGTATTTTATTGATAGGTTCGAGATTCGAAGATTTGTATTGTATTCTTTACTTTCTTCGTTTCGAATGGTTATGTATGGAGTTGTTATGATGCACTAAGATGAGCAATTAGAAGTCAGCTTTACTTTAGCAATGATTTTTTTTCTGTTATTTATGGCTTGATAACTGAGACTTCTCAAGTCAATTTTTTATCTTTATTATATACACTTACTTTGTTTAACGTTAGAATACAGGTGTAACATATTCTAATATTTTTTGGAGTGTTTGTGTTTTCTTGGCAATCTTCGCAGAGGTAGTCAACATTACAAAACTACACCAATGTTAGGTCCCAATACCCTTCTGAATCAATTTAAAAACATCACTCGAAAAAATCTCGCCAAAAACTCTCGAATTCTAAATTAGATTCCCTTTTCCCACAGTGGCTATACTTTGCGGGGACGACGCTAATAACCATACTGGCAGCCATGGTGCTCTCTCTCCTGGTGGAGATGCCGTGTTGCAGCCTCCTCCGAAGACTCTCCGACTGCGCCTCATAACAATAAAACAACCTATTTATTTTGTAATAAAAATTATATTTATTTATTTATAATATTCGGTAAAAAACTCTTAACTATTTATATTTACAGCCTATTTACATTAGGTACATACATAGGTAAATGTACATATTTATCATAATATTACATTAATAATGTTTGTTCAGCAGAAATTATTTTAATAAGATTATCAAGATTAAGATTGATTATGTACTAGATAGTAAGGATATCGCAATCAGGGTAACTTTAACCGACTCATCAATTTTCAACATTATAAGTTGAATTTGACAAAACAAGATGTATGTCTTAGGCCTACTGTCTAACGACGCATAGCTTCATAAACGCGTATTCATCGTGCCGCTTCGCACTTCTTTGACTTTCATAGTTTTGTACTTAAGCTTCACGCAGGCGAACACCAAGCGTTTATGAAGCTACGCGTCCGAGAACTTGCCTCAGTTTCGTATCAAGGCCTATCAAGACTGTCATCTCTCCAAGACGGGTTAAACCTTAATTCGAGTAACGTTTTTTAAACATCTATGCACAGCCTGATTATCTAGTACTGAATCTATCACAAGCTAAGCAAAAGAACAGAGATCAAGACAAGAACCTCGAGATATTTAAAGCCAACTTAAAATTCGATACACAAAACACTTCTAGAAACTTAGTCTAGCAACTATGTACATAACAGCATGAATTTAAACATGAAACTTAAAATTACAATGGAGTATTATTTTATTTATTTCGATCCTAGCTTTAAGTGTTTTCTTTAGGAGTAATAAATATAATTAATCCATGTTTGATTTTTATTTCAACGACTAAATTTTCACTCGGCTGCACATGCGGCTTAGTATAACTTAAGAAATTCATCTACAATTATAAGTCGGTCAGCCAATTCTACACGTTGACTTGGCTCCCATTAGACCTTGGGTCAAGTTAATCCAAAACGTCTTTCTCCCCATTCAATATTATTATAAAACTAGCATGGAAATTCTCTCGAAATAAATTTGGTATTCATAAGTGATTACCCAGGTTGGGTAATAGGATTTTATTAATCTAATATAAACAGAGTTTTTTGTAAAACATTAACAACCTTGCAGGAATGTATTACTAATATCATTATAAATAACAAGTTTTGTTCTATGACTTTTTACAAAACATAAAACATTTACCAAAAAAAGAAATCCTTCAAGATTTCGTTGTTCTACATAACACATTTCAATTCCATATTTTGCTATACCTACGTCTGTATGACGCAAAGCAAGCGTACCAAGCACTCCACCGCCCGGCCTATTGAATTATTGTACTATCGCTTGTTTAGCATAAAATTCGAAATATTAGAACGTCCAATTAAAATATTTTTATTTTTGTATGAAAATCTGATGAACTAAAATATGATACATTTTTAAAAGTCGTAGAACAAAGTTATTGTTTCGAGAGGGTCACCAGTGTTTTACAAATAACCCTGTAATAACTCTTGGCTCAATTGTCATGATGAATAATTTCTGAATTACACAAGAACTTAACATACTCGTTCATAACCAGTCCTCAGTAAATACAATCAACACATAACATACAGTGTTCAGTCAGACTGCCTCCTCTCGAGGCGAAATATTAATAACAAGACATATCTACGTAAATATACAACGGAATGTAACTTAATTTACATGCTACTGCCCGATTCCTAAAACTTACCGACTGGTAATAGCAATTTGCTAGATTTTTTACATTTTAACATTGATTCTTGATTACAACTAGTTAGGTGTCTTTAAGGGTCAGAATTAGGTGGACTTTGAGGCAAAAATTTGACTTAGTTCATTAAACTGGAATGTCCGATTTTCGCAAATACTATTTCCTAGGGTTAGTAATGCTTCCACACACTAAAACCAAAATAAACTAAAACAAATTAGTTCAGCGCCATCTAGTGACAACATCGCGTTCGGACCCGAAGCTTTCATCTTAAGTCTAAGGTATTGGTAACTTAAACGCGTCAGTTTTATAGGGCAGTCTATTTAAAGAGTATCGTGTTGCCCAGTAACTGGGTTCTGAAGGGTTCTAAAGGTCTGATAGGCATATAAAACACGGGTTTTCAGCCGCGTTGGACTGGAAGCTGCCTCTAAATCAGTTGGGAAAAAGGCTAAGGAGATGACGACAGACTTATAGGAACCGGGCATAAAGATTACTAAAATCACATTCGCCCTTAATATCAGGTAGCGAAGCGTAGTCTATCAACAACATTAAGATTGTACAACATTTTTGTAACGACTCTTGCGCAGGTTCGGAATGCATTCAAACATTTTTGGCCAATTAAACCTGCGCAATCTAATTTAGATTATTAATTCCATCCGCCCTTAGTAGGTCAGTAGTGAACTAGTGAACTAAGGCTTCGTTGCACCACCTCCGGATAGCGACTATCTACCAGATAAATAAAAAAAAGAACTGTCTATACAAAAACAGGAAATAAAATTCCAAACTCCTGATAAATTTTAAAAATTCCTGATAAATTCTGTCAGATGACTTCACACGTTCGGCCCAGCGTCACTCTATTTTCTCATACAAAATGGACATACGTTGATAAACATTCTGCTCTACAAACAGTTCTAGATATTTGCAAGTTTTCAATATCTTGCGTTTCACGCAAGACACGCGCGCGCGCGTCGCGGTTCACGTGTTTTGTATTTTGACAATTTCAAAATCCAAAAAACGTGTCCCACGTGCGTGAACCGCACGATATTAAAAATACCCTAATAGAATTTACCAAGTCTGCTTGGCGTATGAAACGTAGGGCAAATAATGACATATTTTTATTCGGCGTGATTAGACGTGTTATCAACAAATTATTCTTGACGCCATATACGTAGAATCCAGGGATATCCGAGGGTGGCGAAACTAGCCATCAGGCAGTTTAAGTCTCTGTATCTAAACTTAGGTTAGTTTCACACTCTGTGGGGCTTCTTCTGCGGGGACACAATCTTCAGCATGGTGACGATGGGCGCCTCGAACGCCACTGATATCACGAACGCGAGCGCGTACGATATCACCGTCAGCCCAAGGAACAGGATGAACTGGGAATAGAAAGAAATTTATTTAGAAAATACATTATGGCCAGCAATGGTATAGGCTATGTGAATCAAGGTTTAAAGTCTCCATGTACCACATCCTCATTACCATGATCATTATTTAAGACCAAATGTCGCCACAACCATAAAGATACCTGTACCACATACTTAGAAATAAATATTTCTTCTTCAATGCTTTCGGCGATTCAGGAACCCTGGTTATTTTTCTTGAAGCGAACCCATGGCCCCAGTAAGCTTCGATCCTGCTGATCCCCTACGATTATGCTGACCTCTCCTTGAGATCAACAGCGGTGAGAGTATTGTGGCGCCCAGGTGGAAGTATCGCACCAATCGTAAGCGTAAGCGCAGTGTGGACGAAAAAAAAATCCATCTAAAAGAATTTCAATAAAAAATATGCATATGCACAGAGCGTAGAGCACAGTTATGAGGGTTTGCACCAGGGGAGGCAGGAGACTCCAACTCTAGAACTTGGGGCCCCCCTGAATTGGTCGCCCTGGGCCGTCGCCCCATCGTGCCCCCCCTAATGCCGGCACTGCGTGTCATTGGCAGGTCTTACGGCATTGGAGCAGTTCTTGGACTGTAGAACTATGTTAGTGGGTGGTACTCACCACGAACAACTCCCCCATGTGGATGGGATGCGTGAGATGCATGGCCACGTAGCGCAGCACCACGGGGTGCACCAGGTAGGCGCAGTACGTCACGCGCGAGAACGGGTACAGCACCGGCGCTGACAGCAGGGGACGCACCCAGCCTGGAACCAGAACACGGATGAATATGATCTTGAAAGTAATTAGAGTGACCTTGCCACAGAATAAGAATGACAAAAGGTTTTGGTCTTACTAAAAGGCACGTTCCACCTCTAAATACATTATTACTATACTCGCGGGAAAGCCCTTTTTAGTTTAACTTTCTTCACATTTTACACGTTATAAGGTCAAAAGAGTTACAAATTTTAAATGCCTCGAAGCTGCATCTTTTATGCATGACACATGATACCGCAGAGGTTCATAAGTTAAAAGCACTCGAAATGTCAACCAAAGCTCATAGTTCTAACCAATTATACAGTTACCATCATGACTAGTGAGTATTTTGATCTTGAATCAAGGGACTTGACACTAAAATCAAATTAAATCAAATAATTTATTTGATTTGATTTGATGGGGTTTTCTTTTTGTACTATTTGTTACGACTTTGAATAGGACCAAGTCAGGTCAACTCAGGTCTCAGGTGACCAATTAATGTCAGAACTATAAGGAGTCTTGCTTCTATAATCCGTACAACAAGCGATTATGATCCAGCCTATACATCCAGATCCCAATGATAGACAGGACACTATACACGGTGGCTGATGATAAAACGCCCAACTCCGTCTTAAACAAGAACAGCTGAACAGGATCTTACCTCCATGCCCAGTAGAACAAGCGATGATGATCCAGCCTATGCAGCCAGCCCACAGCGAGTGTGACAGGGCACTATACACAGCGGCTGACAAAACACCCAGCTCCGTCTTGTATAACCCGAAGATCAGGAACAGCAATGTGCCCGTGCAGACTGCCCAGCCCACTAATGCCCACACCTGGGAATACGAAAAGAATGTGTAAAAACATACATTCAGCCGAACATAGAACCTCCTCCTTTTCGAAGTCGGTTAAAAATGAGACAAGATTTACTAGAAGTGATCATTGTAGAATGTGCCATATTATTCCGGATTATTATTCAAACACTTGGAATAACTCCGATACCGTTGGTGTGTGTTTAAAAATATACACAAGACATGGAACACCTATCAGTAAGCCGTGCAATTATTTGTGACACGTAGCACAGCAGCCCTTCGCTCAACCACTGCGCGAACAGTACCGTCAAAAAATTTTAAAACTAGGTCATAATCTGTCTAAAAGTTTTATAGACATCACTCTAGACTCTAGGTGTCAATTTAATCTAGGTAAAAGTATAAACATAATGGGGGTGATTGTTCAGCCATTACACAGCGTGTTCCATCGTCGACATCATTGCTTACCATCATCAAGTGAAAAATATCATCTTGTTGATGTAGGTAATGTAATTGAAATCAGAAAAAAACTCTATATCATACGAGTAATTGACAACACAGCAAAGATATATGAAAACCAAAGTTAAGGAGCTAAGAGTGAAACATGTCTTCTCAAAAACCTACCCTTGTCATCCTTATCTTCAAATTGGTCTTGAACAGGATCCAGCCCGTCAGCATGCCGACGAGGTAGGGGCCCAGCCGGGTCCAGGGCTTCTCGTACACCTTGTCGAACTGCGTGAACGGGTCCTCGCTGTTGGGGATGTGGTTGTTGCTCCAGGAGACGTAGCCCGTCGTGAACAGGGACGAGAGGAACAGCACGCCCGTCAGAGACGCTGACACTTTGAAATGGCTGCGGGAAGGGAGAAAATATACCTATTATGCGACTGTAGGAAACTAGATTTTTGGTGTTACTTTCGTGATGAAAATCTACTTGATGAAACATGAACAATCAGGACAAACTGCGTCCTCTTTCTTATAATTGAAATACAATTTCAAAAATGTATTTCTAGCACTTCTAATCTTTGTAGCACTCTGTTTTTTCTCACGCACATTTTATTTTTAGGGCTCAAGATTGGCTTAAAACGAAATAGGTAGTTATCAAAAACCGAACTTACCTCGTAGCTAGAATCAATAAGATAGCGCTGACTGCGTAGAACTGAGTGTCGTCTGACAGGTACCAACTCCATAACATGCACTGAAATCATACAGTAAATAAATTAGCTTTAAATGGAATCTATTCTGTGTTGACTCTTTGTAAGAGGTTGCTTTTTTATTTAAAAAAAAACGCAACCTCTGAGCTGTTTTTTCTTTGACTGACTGACAAATTAAGGCACAGCCGAAACTACGGGGCCTCGGAGCGTGAAATTTTGCACAAAGTTTCCTTTTACCGTGTAGGCGAGCACTAAGAGGATGATCTCCTAAGGGGATGAAAGAAGCTAGTTTAATAATAACTAGCTTTTGCCCGCGCGGCTTCGCTCCCGCTGTTCCCTGCTCTACCCTACTCTACCCTACTCTACCCTACTCTACCCTACTCTACCCTACTCTACCCGTATAAGTGTTGTAACAAACACGACTTTCTTTTATATATATAGATATGTTTCTGAGGTGAATTCTTCTAGTATAGTCTAGATAACTTTTAACTTACTTGTCTAGTTTCAGTAAATACCCTTTTGGAGAAACAAACACTATATATAGAACTGTGAACACAGTTTATAGTATCATTTTTCGTCATCACTGTTTATTCTGGCCATTCTGATAGAAAAACGTAGAGCAGCGCTATAGTCCCAAAAAAAAACTCAAAATGCTGACCATCTGTTCAACAGGGAAGAGTGTGTTGATGTAGAGCAGGTTCCTCCACCAGTACTTGGGGCAGGTGTGGTGGTCGCCGGCCGGCGGCTCGAACACGGCGTTGTGCTCGAACCACTTCATCGTCACCTCCACCACGCCCAGGATGAACAGGTACGGGGCTGTTAGTCTGTAGACAACGGAATAATCAATATAGAGAAAGGATTCCAATGACTTCTCTTGTGGAGCTTCCAGAACTTGTCAGACTTTAACTGACTTCCTAGTGACCCAATGCGTTTTAGTACCAACGGCTTTCTTTTCATAAATTTTCCGAGGAGTCCTCTTTGTTGTGTTGTTTCATGAAACTTATGTGTATTGTTTGAGTGAACTCGCTAATTCTGTCAAATATATTCTGTTTTTTTTTTTTTTAAATATTGACTTAATATCAAAGTGTACGAACCTAGCAAATCTGTATCCAATAAGTCCGAAGAACTGCAACACTCCGGAGGTGACCTTCCGGTGCCCCTTCACCAACAGGTCCAACTTGCCCTTCGTCTTCGTGCGGAAGTACAGGAACGTCACCAGCATACCACTGCGGAAAATACAAGATGTTGTTATTGTTACCTTAAACTCTTACAGTAATGAGGGTTAGTTGTGACACCTAAAGAACAAAGATTTGCGAACTGTTAAAACGGGTAGTACTTGCTAAATTACGTGATTTGTTCAATGCGGGAATTAAAATGAAATCAATCAAAAGCCCGTTTTGACATTTGTACGTTGACTACCTCGCGGCTTGTCCGGTGTAGTGTAGCTACTATGTACTACAGCGGATTTTATTGTTTCTTTCAGTTTCGTTTCAAGTTAATCAAGGGTTTTTTTTTAAACTTTCGAATACCGTAATAAGAGAATAAAAAGACAATGAGTGAGCGTTCGTTTTTTAACGAGTTTAGGTATACCAAAACGAAAGTGGAGAGATGAATTTGACTTTTACCTGAAGGACGGGCCCGCAATGGCAGAAGAACGTCGTATATCGACAGGGGATGGGGACAGTGTGACAGAACTAGCGTATTCTGTCCCATTGCTCTACCTTTCCTTTATTTACCCTTCCCTTTCCTTATTCGATCAGATAGATTAGATGGTTCATTAGTTAGTAAAGAACTCATACCCGAGACAGAAGAAGGTGTCGACGCTATACACGGCGCTGATGATCAGCTGGAACCAGAAACTCTTCTCCAAGATCGCTCGCAGGGCGGTGTTATCTGCATACTGAAATAAATACATACATCAGACTACACAATACATAGATAAGGTCAAGGGCAAAGTGATCGTAGATTTGGCGGGGAAAGAACTAAATTACATTGGGTTCAAGAATTCGGTCAAATGGTCAAGTGTGAAAGTTGCCAATTGATTAAATTAGGACCGTAGTGAATGCGCAATGTTTAAAAGTGTGTTATAGATATTCAGTGTGTAATACTACCCACGCTAAAAAAAGAAATACATGTTGTTTATTTTTTTGAAAAGAGGTGCAATTTTTAAAGAATTGATTAGACGATCTGAAATGGTTTTAGATGAATTGCCCAAGCAATTATGTAAAGATGCCTTCACATAATGCTTGGGGGACATAGGT
The DNA here is from genome assembly GCA_949319445.1 of Mythimna lalbum. Classification (NCBI taxonomy): domain Eukaryota; kingdom Metazoa; phylum Arthropoda; class Insecta; order Lepidoptera; family Noctuidae; genus Mythimna; species Mythimna lalbum. The sequence continues at coordinate 24,322,995 of OX439346.1, forward strand.
GGACATACAGTCGACTTTCGCTATTTCGAAACTTGAATGACTTTAATATTTCTCGGTAATTAGAACCGTTTGAAACGAATTCACAAAAAATTAAACATAGTCGATCTTAGTAAACATGATGTAAAATCAAAATTAACGGAATGGCTACTGAAACAGGACTACCTGAAAACAGAGTCTTTACTCAAGTATGTTGTCTAACTACCTATGTACATATTTCTAATAAACACACACACACCCACAGACACATCCATACATACACGCTCACACACACATATCTAGTGAATGTAAATTTAAATTTATTTCCTATTAAGTATTTTCTTAGAATGCTCGGGTAGATCGACACAGTCTACTATAAATACTATAGCATCAATGCTAAGCTGAATCACTGTCTCTCAAGATACAGGTAACCCAGTTTGAGAGGCAGGGCTTTCCTTATTGTGTACAGATTTTAGTTCCTAGATTAAAAAAAAAAAAAAAAAAAAAATCAAACGGTTCTAATTACCGAGAGAAAAAATACGAAAGTTCGAATTATCCAGTAATGATCGACTTTTTTTATTCATAGAAGATTGCTTACCTTGAAGACAACAATGCAGGTATGTCCGAATATAACCCAGACCATGGACAAGGACCTCAGGCCATGTACGACGGGCACGGTGTCCGCTCCCACGGACTGGTCGAAGATCTGCAGGATGTTCGCCTTCATGGAGAACGACAGCAGCAACTCGGACCAAACGCCTGCCAGAAGACAATAGCAACTTAAAGCGGATGCGAGAAACATTACTTGAAAAGTTGTAGGCGTTAGTTTGTATACACACACAGCATTTACATGCAGCATGCATGGAGAGGAGTCTAACCTATAAGACAGATATTAAAAAGTTAGAAAATAAAAGTTAATTTCATGTTGTTACGTACCATCTGTCGTTCATGGTCAATAAAGGAAGGATCTCCATCCATTTAAATAGTGGAGGCGTGGGATGGCAAACTGGGTAACCGCCGGATGCGTCGCGCAATAAACAAAAAAGCTAATATTTGACTGAAATTTTTATTTTATCTTACTTTTACCTTTCATAGTAAAAAATTTAATAGTACCTAAGATAAGCATCTAATTTTTCAAATTCGTTGACTCGAGTGTTTCATTATCGGTTTTCAGCTCTTGCTATTATTCAAATGATAATGAGGATATATGAAAGGATAGAACTGCCACCATTATAAATCCAAAATAAATGAACAAATGCCCATCGAAGAAGTAGCACCTACCGACTGTACTCTGGAACGTCCCCATGTCCGGAGAGTCCGGACAGATTAGACACAGTTATAACTTACTGAGTTTGAGTTCGTCAGTGGAGACGGTCTCGGCGGTGAGACGCTCCTCCGACGTGTTGCTGTTCACGGCCAGGTTGTTGTTCACGTTGTACATCGATTTGCCTGACGATAAACCAATAGTCAATATTGTGACAAAGATCCCTATTGAAGATTAAAAAAATAAACATTTATGAGTAAAAATTGACGCCATTCTTGTGTCTTCCTGCAAGTTTTTTTTATTATTAATAGGCTCGCGCTTGACCATACAGCACAGTTCAACGCAGTTTTTTTTTTGTTATTACCATAACATATTTATGTCAGAAGCCAGTGCACGGTTCCAATTGGTAATTTCTTTTGGAGAAACACCAGCAAGGAACTCCATGGTTAAAGTGTCTAGAATCCCCATTTCGTATTTTGTAGTTGTACAATCATTAACCCTTCAGATACCGTCAATTAGAGACACAATAGTAAGACAATAGATGCGCGGCCACCGGGTGTCGCTTGGGGATTCATGAAATAAAGAAAGAAAAGAAATAAAAGGAAAGGATTTATCATTCGTTTGTTTTGTAGTTTTTTTCATTCGCACATTAGTAGTCACATTTTAGCACTTCGTAGAATATGTCTGGTAGAGTCTACATAAGTATGTCTGCAAAAGGTGCTCAGCTGTCTCCCCGGTACCTACCATTAGCAACAGTGATGTCGTCAAGGCCATTGAGGTCCAACTTGAGGTCGCTGCGGGCGCCGCCGTTGGCGATGTTGGCGGCGATGTTGTCCGCGCGCTGCCGGCGCCTCTTCACGTCGCGCGCTATCTTCACGTCGTACACCGTCGCGGTGATGAGCAGGATGGACACGAGGATGCTTACCGCGCTGCAAATAAATGGGTGTTTGGAGAATTAATTAATGTAGGCTGAAACATGTAAGAATGAATGAATTGTAGTGCTACCACGACCTGTTAACGTGGTTCATTTGACGACCTAAACTTAACTGTTAAATGGGCTATGTAGGATGTATAACTCCATCTCTCTTTCTCGCTCGTACGATTGACAATTTAACACGTCGTGGTTAGGCCTCTGGGAAGACCAAGACAAACTCCTAATCACAGAACGATTGGGACAAAAATGTAATGTCCGTTAAGTGTTCGCGAACACGAGAATGAAACCGACGGGTGCAAAGTAAAAAAAGTTATCTGCATTTTTGTGATTTTCTATCATCTTTATTGAATTAGTAATTATAAGCAGTTATTTAGTAGGTAATTTTTTTTTTTCAAAAACATTATTAACCCTTCAGATACCGTCAATTAGAGACACAATAGTAAGACAATAGATGCGCGGCCACCGGTGGTCGCTTGGGGATTCATGAATTAAAAAGAAACCTATTATTTTTTCGTTTTTGACACTTGAAAGGTTTCTCATTTCTTAGAATATTAAATATTTGTTAAGTTACTGCAACTATCAGAAAATCGCAAAGTTGCAGATAACTTTTTTTACTTTGCACCCGTCGAAACATTCCCAGTCATTATTAGTGTAAAAGGTGTAAATGACGGAGTATAAAGCCGGGTACAGACTGTAACGTAAGATGCTATGTAACACTCCTTGAAAATACACAACTCAAACTCAAAATTAAGCTCAAAGGCGGTGGCTACAAGCAAACAAACAAGCAAACAAACAAGCAAACATACAGGTGAAGCTAATAAAAGCGTGATAAAAAGGTATAACATATTATTATATACGGAGTCAACTCCAAGCAATGAAATAAGTCAATTGTTTTGGCGACGGCTCTCCTCACCTTTCTTCGCTAGAGTTGTTGCTTCTGGGTCGTGCTTTAAGACGCTTATTGACATCAAGGGAAAAATAATTATTTTTCTATGAAAACTTGAAGATTTTTAGATTTTGAGAGCCGAGTACCCAAGCTAAACACTTAGTCAGGTTATTTTTACAGCTGAACGTCAACATGGCTATTTAGAGCATGTTTACCTTTAAGTAGGTCTCAGAACTTTCAGGCGTCTTATTACAGATTGCGTAAAACAAAGAAAAGCCTGTCGTAAGGGGACAGACAGGACAATCAGTCCAGGAAATCCATTAGCCACATCTATATGACTACATTATGTTCTAGAAACCTGACAGCTGCTGTAACTATTATATTATTATCTCAGTTGCCGCTCCACAAAGCACAGGAATTTTGCAACCATAACAAACGCAGAACCGTTTGAAATAACTACCGGTTCAAATAATATGATTGTTTTGCCAACTGTACCCGACGGGCACAATCACACGTAATTTGAACATAGATTAATATTCTTTGAGAGTTGCACAGCCCATTAAAAAGCCGTCCAGAAAGAGCGAATGAACAGTTACTTCTGGTCAGAGAACAGTTACTTCTGGTCTGAAATTCTGGATTGTGATCTGCATCGTGAAATGTTGCCTGTAATTAGGAACATGCTTACGTTTGTGAGGATTGAGAACACAGCTGTGGCTGTTACGACTGCGAACACGCACGTAATTACGGGTTTATTTATTCATTGGCACAACAACAGCATTACAGACAGGGTTTTGTTCGTAAAAAATAATATTAAAATTAAGGCACAGGTATGCATGCCTATTACAGGTTACACCATGCTAGGTATTATATTTATTATTATGTTTGAAAATAAAAATAAACGGGTTGCATTACAGACTGTGGTTCATTAGGTCCGAACCCTGAGTAATTTTAAAATGTATTGGTAATGTGGTGTCTTAGCTGTTTTGGTTGTTTCAAGTGTCAGTGGCATGATGTATCTGTCTGTCGAGATTGTACGGGTGGCCGAAGTGGTTGGCGGTGCGAATTATGTGTAACACTCCAATAAGCAGTACAATACAGGAAACTTTTTACCCTATTACATATTTTAAGTAAGCTTCGAATTTCGCCTTACCAACAGCTTTAACGTTGGCTTTGTCATCTTGCATGTTTCCAATTCGACTAAGTTTTTCAGAGTTCTATGCAAGATAGACAAACACACGTTCCCATATGGGGTTTGTTTATTTTACCACTTGACACACTGTCAAAACAAGATAACTACCTAAATTGCTCAACAAATTGTATAATCTACTTCTAAGTCGATTACATAAAGACAGTCGCACTACATTCAAAGGTTCGGCGGGTGCAGTCTAGCTCTAGGAGTGTGACGTCACCGCCAGGCTGCTCGACTGCCTGACACACTAACACGGCGGTAGAAAGTGGAATAACCGCCATGTTGAGGCAAGCCTTAGGAAGTATCTTAATGTCAACCATTTCATAATTTCATGTTAAACGCGTAATGAATGAATCATCACAGTATTCCTAGAATGTTGATATGGCAAACGTAACCTCATAACTTTGAGCCTGTCTTACTGACTGAGTCTGAGGACTTGGCAGAGCCGTGTCTGAAGACCCATTATAAGGGGGCAAGATTATTGGCTTTATAAAGTCAATATTCTCGCCTTATAATAGGTCTAAAGGCTGGTCTATAGTGTCGTCCGCGGAGCGGGGTGTTCCACGCGCCCCTCAATGATATGTCAGCAACACCGTGGGTGCCAGCCAGTGACGAAGCCTACTGGGTTCATGGGTTATGCAAAAGAGAACCCCAGGAATCTGGAACGAAGGCAAAGAAGAATCAGAGGAGTGGACTTTAGCCAGTAAAAGTCTAACACGCCCTTCCGCTGTGCCCAAAGCGGGAGAAGTCATTGGATGATTACTCACTTAAAAAAAAGTGGGTCAAAAGTGATCCCAGTATTGATGGAAACTCCACTGAGAATAAAAATAGGTTACTTCAAGGCAAGCGTGCTCCATCGTCGACCACATCATCGCTTACCATCGGACGTGAGATAGTGGTCAAACTATCATAAGAGCCTATACATAATAAAAAACAAAGTATACAAATATAAGTTGGTTGGTTGGTTTATGTATTAACTTATACAGTTATACATTAACATATAAGTTTATTATATTCTAAAGTCGGTTTGTTCATCTTTGTTGCATAATTTGGAATTTTGGTGACTAAGTATTGGTTGTTCGTGAGTTGTTATTGGCAGTTATCAGTAAAAAAAATTAAGACACTTGTCCCAAAGTACAAACAAGGAAATCTCGTATTGAAAATATTCTCGGTTGGAGTAGCAATATGAAGCCAGTTTTGCAACAACTTGCAAAACGCATCGGACGGCTATAGTTATGGTATATTACGGCGAATGCTCGGTTTTAATACATTATTAACACGATTGCGTTGCTTATATAATAAGTGAGTAATTTCTTAACATTTCCTAGAGACTTAAGGCTTTAAGTGGATAAAAACTAATTATAAATAAGGCACAGTTCATGTACATACGAGTATATAAAAGGAGAAACTGACTGACTGACATATCACCGCACAGCCGAAATTATTTAGACTATGCGCATACAATTTTGTACTAGGTTTCCTTTTATGACAAACGAGCGATTTTACTAAAGTTCATCCCCTAGAAGGATGAAACGGGGGTCTAAAGTTTGTATCGGGGAACTTACTTCTACGCGGGTGAAACCGCTGGCAGAAGCTAGTAAATAATATTTGTTGTTCAGTTCAGAAATGTTTATTTCAAATAGACCAATAACAGGCACTTTTGAATTGTCAAAATGTCGGCAGTCTAAAAAAATGAAGCTAAATTGCACGTCCCATGGTGGAGATCTCCATGGAGAAGGACGTGCAAGGAACTCCATTGGACATTTCGTTGCGAACTTTAGTTAGTGAGCGATGATAACTGTTCAGTCAAATATGGATTTTCGAAAGCAATGTCTTCGTTGGTTACAGTAAATAAACGTGTAATGTTATCTCTTCCTACTTGACCTCTGTTGTAACAGCTTTATGTGCTATTACAACGCAAGTCTTACTGTCCCCTCACACGAAGCGCGCGACACGTATGTTCGGCCGGTGAAGCTTGAAGCCGCATTAAGCGTTTTTTTGTGGCCGCACCGCCGCACACGAGCCACAAAAAAAAGTTTAGCCTTTTTTTTATAAATGGAGTATCTGTTTACCTGAACTCCGCATCTCAGTTACTGTGTACCACGTCATGAGGATACCCCTTACTGAGACGGCAACATTTTAGATGTTGATTGTCATGTAAATATTGCATATAAGTTCTTATCTACACTAATATAATAAAAAGGTAAGTTGCTTTTTTTTTTATTTGTAGGAAGTACTAATCCGATTGCTAAAATTTTTTCACCAATAGAAAGGTGCTTTATTCTTGAGTGACATAGGCTATATTTTATTTACGCAGGCAAAGTTGCGGGTAATAGCTAGTTTATAATAATTTGTCTACGGAAACCTCCACCACCATCATCAGGTACAGGTACACCTGTAAGGGGGCTATCGAGGCAGGTGTAGCGTCCATGCTGCGGTATTAAGCGTCTGGCTACAAACTAGTACTGCAGCAGGTGAACAACACACAGAAATACTTACAGTAACACCTGGAAGGTGGGATCTCCGAGGTAGGTGTACCCTCCATGTTGCGGCGAGCGGACAGCGAGGACCTGATGCTGCAGTAGAGGTGCGCGGGCGCCGCTCACGAGGGCGGACACGGCGGCGCGGGAGCAGGAGCGCGGCAGGCACATGCCCAGGTGCAGCGTGCGGTGCTGACGGACAAACACACCATTAGCTATCATCATCATCATCTCCCTCTGGCTCAGCTCTACCTGATGGTAAGTAGTGATGCAATCGTTGATGGTGAGGCGCACTAGTTTATTAAGACCCTAATATTTACTCTAGCCTTAAAGAAAGATCGCAGCAGACAAATTATTCCAGTCTATCGATGTACGCGGTAATAAACGACGATGCGAAACGCTTAATCCGTTAGTAGTTATTTTTAATAGTTAATTATTATACTGGTTAATTATTTTCAATCAAAGAATCAGCATTGCCATCCAGCGTGACAATGCTGCCAGCATTCTGGCCATTTTTCCCATTGACATCGATGCGGACGAATTTTTTGATCCTCTATGAATTCCCTTTTTAAAACCAAGCGAACGCCGGCGTTCACGCAGACATTGTCTTTCTATTATGTCTATAATTATCACGATTGAAAAGTTAAGTTTGTATATACGTATTAATTTATGTATAAAGTGTAAATAATTATTGACGAAGTATTTAACAAAATTTCATTATGACCAGTCAATCTTACATTCTTAACGATGTCGGTGAAGTTGGTGGTGACGGAGATCTTGGCGACGTAGAAGGCGGTCTCGAAGGGCGGCCCGGAGCCCACCATGGACAGGTCCTCGCGCCAGTCGTTGAAGATCTGCGACAGAGACTCTGGAACACACATATGTGAATATTTTGTTAACTATTCATTTGTTGTAGAATCTCGATTTGGTTACATTGGCGGCATAATCGTGGAAGTCGTGGGTTCGATTCTCACACAGGACAAATGTTTGTGTGATGAGCATGATGATCAAGTTTGTGTTTGGGTCTTGTTTAAGCTGTAAGTCCTCCAAGATGTAATAAATAAATAAATAAATAAATAAATAAATAAATATATAATTATTTTTATCAATTGTCTAGTACTCATAACGCAAGCTCTGCTTAGCTTGGGACTAGACGGCGTTGTGTGACAGTTGTGGAATAATTAGTATTAGTAGTTAATTAATAATGTTCAGTTAATAAATATTTAATATTATATATACAAAAGTTACTTTTAACAGCTGAATGATTTTGGATGAAACTGGGCACGCGGGGATATCATATCTTAGATATAATTTACTACAACGCAGTGGAAACCTCTCCATGGTTCCGCTTCCAAACGGAAAACCCTCCGGTTCTGGAACGCAAGGCAAAGAAGGACCTTAGGAGTGGGTTTTAGTCAGTAAAAGTCTGACACGTCCTCTCATTCCGCCCTAGAGCGCGAGAAGTCACTGGACGATAAAGAAGCTTTTTTCTTATTATTGGGCATTATTTCTCATTTATTGCAACGTTTCGAACTTTACATAGGCATCCATATAAGTGAGGACTTGTTATTGGCTGTCAGCCTAACTTACTGTTTCTTACCTGGTTTGTTTTAGCTGTAAGTCCTCCAGATTTTTTAAATAAATAAATATTACATTTTTCGCAATAAAATGTTTACTTGAACAAGGATATTGCGTGTACAAGGATATTGCGTAATAGGCCTAAATCCATTACATAAATGTACGAAAACGCATAATATCATTGAACTTTGCATTTATAAATCTACTAAGTTTCAATACCAACGTTCTTAAAACCTTGAATCCTAGATTTTAATATGAATTTACGCAACTAAAGCTGCGCATACGCAGCGCCGTACAAAAGACATCAACGCGCGCATCTTTGTGTGCACCTTTTGCAAAATAAACAATATTGTTTGTTTAAGAATAAACATAATGTTTATTGTTCGTTGTTAATAAATAAACAATATCATAAAACTGTTACTTAATATTGTCTTTAACTATTTTAGAAATTATATAACTTTATTTTTAGTATATGCAAAACCAGCCATTTTTATTACACTATGTTATATTTTTTTCCAAAAATATATATAAAGGGATAAAAGTTAGACACTACCGACACGAAGTACAATACAGGCCACGGCAGGTCATAGCGGGTATTAGGAGCGAGTATACAGCTGGCTGCAGAAGCAAAACAAACCCTTAGTCGCCCAGAGGGCCTGGTGACCAGTAATTTGTGCGGATAACCAGGTATATAATTTTGTGACATTTTGTACATAATTCTTTACATAAAAGTACTAGACACGTGTTACAGGTGTCGCGTAAACTAATTTTATATTTATTTTTGGATGGTGGTCCCCAAACTAGGTAGAGTCTGTATCTTGGGGACCTAAGTCGTGATAACTTTAATTTATAATAATATCATGTTTGTATCATTACTGTTTGTCTGTTATAATTTGAGACTTATCATTAGACTTGCATAATTATTTCAATTAGTTACCTTTGCTAAGAAATAGAGTGGTAAAAGATCCAATTGTGTAATTCTTCGAAGAAATACTTTCAGATTTTCAGAGTTGATAGTTTATGAAAGTTATTATTACATCAGTGTTTTAAAATGAACACGTTATTATGATGTAAAAATTTAATAATAATTTTGAAACACTCATCATACGGACCTGTGAGTCATCACCATTTATTTAAACTTCTTTAAACTTTCAATCGTGATAATTAAAGACACATCATCATCATTTCAGCCGATACACGTCCACTGCTGGACATAGGCCTCCCCCAAGCGTCGCCACAACGAACGCTCCTGTGCGTGTCGCATCCATCGGCTTCCCGCAACCTTCACCAGGTCATCAGACCACCTTGTTGGAGGCCTTTCAACTTTGTGTCTTCCGGTACGCGGTCGCCACTCCGGAACCTTTCGGCCCCAACTAAACACAAAATAGAAAGACAATGGGTGCGTGAACACCGGCGTTCGCTTGGGGTTTAAGTGCATAGGTTAGGTGTAGGCAAGCGTGCTACATCTCGACCACATCATTGCTTACCATCGGGTGAGAGAGTAGTCAAGGGCGAGCTACTCTAATATTATAAAGAGGTAAGTTGTTTTTTTTTGTTTGTAGAAGGTAATCTCTAAAAGCACTCGTACTGGTCCGATTACAATAAAAAGCTGCTTTATTCCTGAGTGACTATATTTTAAGTATACGGGCAAAGCCGCGGTCAACAATAAAAATAATCTCAACTTAGCTTCACTTTTTTTTACTGACTGACATTTTGACAATTGAAAAGTGCTTGTTATTTTTTTGGTCTAGTGCTGCAATCTGCATGTTTGAACTGTAAGTGTCTCTCAGCAAAAAGTTTACCCTAGAACTTTTACAATAAACAACAACAATTCGCCTTGAATACCATTATAGACAATATTTAACGTCCTACTTTAATTCATCGATTTTTGGAAGTTTCTCGACATCTGCGCAGGCGCAAGAGACAAGGCCGCGCTTGTTGGTAGAAAGTGACGTAAGTCAACACCCCTTGACCCAGTACAAGAACTGCAGTTTGTCGCTGTAATAAAGTTACAAAGTACTTGTTTTGGGCAATCTGGGCAGTTTTACTACTTAAGTTTCATAATTTTTTAGCTGTTCACGTAACTTGAGGTAATGTTTCATTGGTAACAGCCCAATGAAGCAAATTAGTCAAGAGTGCATCGTGTTCGAGGTCTTATGGAGGTATGCGCTGTTGAGACAAATGAAAATATAAAAAAACGGCTAAGTGCGAGTCGGACTCGCGCGTGAATGGTTCCGTACCATCAGTAGCAAAAAATGGCAAAAACTTCATGTTTGTTGTATGGGAGCCCCACTTAAATGTTTATTTTATTTTAATTTTAGTATTTGTTGTTTTAGTAGTAAAAAAATACATCATCTGTGATAATTTCAACTATCTAGCTTCAACTATCACGGTTCATGGGATACAGCTTGGTTACAGACGGACAGCGGAGTCTTAGTTTATTTTTAAGTATTACTAACAAAAATATGGATTTATTTTGTACGAGTATCTGAGGCAAATAAAATTATTATTATTACGAGTATTATGCTGTTATATTGTCTAACTTTTTTTCTGGGAAGAGCACTGCGTCCTGAAATACAGGCTCGGCCTAGCTCAGGCGCAGTTGCACATTTATATTTATTATGCATTTGTTACTAAGTTCAATTAATTGCTCAAGTATTGTAAAATTTTTATGGATAAATAAAATTATTATTATTATTATTATCAATAGGGTCCCGTTTTTACCCTTTGGGTACGATACGGAACCTTAAAAAGGTTGAATCGATTTAAGATGCTTTTGTATTTTGTACAAGTTCACAGTGGTGTAGGTCAGTTTCCGTGAACAGTTAATTTTAATTAAAACCATTTCGGTAAAGAAGGTTAGCGAGAACAGATTGATTCAACGCTCGTAAATCTCTTGTAAAAATAAATTCTGGTAATGTACCAGAAGGAAATAACGAGTATATACTGACAATCAGACAGCTTTTAAACGGCCTTTAAAAAACCCTTGATTTACGGCAAAGAAAACATTATTTTGATCTGGTCAATTGTTAATTATTTGAGTGGCCTGTTGGTCTAGTGGTTAGAAGCCCTGACTGCTATGCTGGAGGTCGTAGTATCGATTCCCACCCAGGACAAAAGTTTGTGTAATGAGCATGATCATTTGTTCTGTATTTGGGTGTATTTATTTATAATTTTATGTATTTTGAAATATATAAGTATGTTTATCAGTTATCTAGAACCCATAACACAAGCTCTGCTTAACTTGAAACTAGACGGCGTTTTGTGAGAGTTGTGGAATTAAAAAAAATTAACAACAATGTATAGTTTTCAGTATAATACTGCTAACATAAAAAGATAATTTCAATATTCACAGTAACTTTTTGATTCTTAAAAAAAAGTATGAGAAAACAGTAATTGGCGAATTATACATAACACACTGCCATAATACTTTCCCCATGAAACCACCATAATTATCGACAAAAATCAAAAATATTTCCATTGGTAGAAAAAGCACATTATTACCACGGTCTACAGCGTCCATTTCTACCATGACGCGATTACACAAGATGTGGTCTATTATCGATACTGCATATCGATTAGTATCGAGTCGATAATGTCGCCACATTGCGTGCAGGTACTCGGGCAGTATTGCAGTATCTTGCATACAGTAACACAGTATTGATGAAATTAATTGATATTCGCTTAACGTGATCTCCTGATGAGTGTTGATAAATTAGATACAATTGAATACCTACATCTACACTAATATTATAAAAATATAAAGTTTGTCTTTTTTGTTTGTAGAAGGTAATCTCTGAAAATACTGGTCTGATCGCTAAATTTTTTACCCATGAAAGCTGCTTTATTCCTGAGTGTACGCGGGTGAAGCCGCGGGCATAAGCTAGTTACTAATATTCTTTAGCTAAGTTATTATGCTTGATTTATGGTATATTTGTTTTGTAGTTTGAAAACGGCATTTGTATTAATTACTTTCCTGTGGACCGGGGCTTTAAAGACCTCGTTTAATAACTATCACTATGACGGCAAGGGGTTTATTAGACCTCGTAACTTTTAAGAAACTGAACATTTTTTTAGGTTAATAAAAATTTTACTTCTTTGCGATACGAGGTCAAAGTGTTCCAGTATTAAAGTATTGTATTTAATAAGGTGGTTTTCTTTTCTGGTTTATTAAGGCATCTTAGATATACGAGGTCTGTATACGTAGCGTTCGATCTGGCAACACTTGAGGAATTGGGCTTGAGAACTCATTTCTGACTACCTGTAACGATTATCAAAGATCTCGCAATGACAGCCGGAGTCAAGCTTCACGTACCGCACCTATCTGCTAGCTATCTAAGCCACATAATCTAACAACCGCCATAGTTATCTGCGTGCACATCGCGTGCTAACCTCATAAGACCCGTCAAAGACAAACGCATTGCGGCACACAACACCACTGACTACTTAGCCGAGTTCCGCACCCACTGACACGCGTCCTACTAACAATGGAGCTGTTGCGAGATTCTTAGAAGACATACTGAAGTATTTGATAAATTACTTGACGAAAATAACTTTGTAGAGGTACTGATTTGGTGGCATACTGAGATAATCATAGATAATGGTGCTGCCTGTGAAGGCCCCTTAAATTACACAGCATAGTAAGTTGTATTAACAATAACATAGCATAGCATAGTCGGCCTTATAATGTTCCCACTGCTGGGACTCATGTCTCCTCTCTAGGAGAGGGAACGGGCCCAGTGCAGGTTAGTGGATGTCACATGTCTTCGAATTTTTTGGTTCTAGGACATGCCGGTTTCCTCACGATGATTCACGATGATAGATTTTCCTTCACCGTTTTGAGAGCAGTGGTGATGAAATAAATTACTCAAAGTAATGCGCCTGGCTGGGTTTGAACCCGCTACCTAGAACTTGCAAGTCGGGGCCGTTACCACTCGGCCACCACTGCTCTTAATAATAATATGTATTAATAATAATATTCCACAACTATCACACAACGCCGTCTAGTCCTTAGCTAAGCAGAGCTTGTGTTATGGGTACTAGACAACTGATAAACACTTGTATATTTCTAAATACGTACATAATATAGATAAATTACACCCAGACACAGAACAAATGATCATGCTCATCACATAAACATTTCTCCTGGGTGGGCAGGACAAATGTTTATGTGATGAGCATCGAACCTACGACCTCCGGCATAGCAAACAGGGCCACTAACCACTAGACCAACAGGCCAGTCAAATAAAAAATAAGTATTACTCGGCATGCGGCGCTAACACTTGTCATTACGGTATGGAGTGTGGTTAAGCAATGGGCTGCTGCGCTGCGTGTCGCGGGTTTGATTCCCCCACGGGATTAATATTTGTACGGCCTACAGATAGTTCCGGTTGTTTTGTGTATGTGAGTGTATTTATTACTGGGAATGAGCCGTAACTTTTTTTAAGGTGGGAGATCATCAAACACCATCTCCCACTCTGTGTGGAGTGAGAAGAAGTGTCCGAAATTTATTGACAAAAATCCACTGGTGTTCTTCAGTCACCTTTTGCGTTTCAGGGCTGCGGCGACTCTTTTAAAAATCTTTCAGCCCAGGTAAGAAATGGGCCGTATATATCGATTTTTTTTTTTGTGATTATGATGCCGTTTTGACAATACTCAGATAATACATGATTTTATGTGATCTTTAGTATCTAATATTATCGAGAAACTTGTAACCCTATTGTCATACTTGTTGATAAGTTCTGTAATTGCAAAACCAAGTTGTGGTACTAACTGTTGCGCTGCTTGACGGGCGAGTGCTGTTCGTTGAGGATGTCGCAGAGCTCGGCCGAGCCCGTCCAGTAGTTGTTGCCCCAGTAGAACATGGACGTGTAGCGGCCGCTTGCGTCCTCCACTGCAAAAAAGAGAAACAAACAGTTAATAAATTATAATATAAAATAGTGAACGAAATTTTCGAGAGACAAAGCTTCAGAAAACATGAATATTTGGGGGGCGTGGGGTATTACGACGGGCTGGTCGCTAAGTGTGACGTACGTACTACGTACGACATGGCCACGTTATGGGATGATTATGCTAATGATTAATCAATAACCACACAGATCAATCCACTTGTTAAACACCACACATCAGCGGTCGTGGGGGGGGGGGGGCTTAGCGGTCGTAACTTGACGACCGTTTTGTTTCGACTCTCTTGCGTCGAACGCCTCGAGTCGGCCACGCCACCGATTTCTTTGTTTTGACCACGTAAATAAAACGTATTTGGTTGATACCACATACCATTAAAAGCGTCAAAAGCGCCTCTCTGTGTTGGTTTCGACTCCTCGTACGCCTTCCAAAGGTCCAGGAAAGCAGAGGTTATTTTATTTAAATTTGGAAAAGCTTGATAAAATGGTATCAAATTTTTACAAACATACACCAAACCCCAAAGATTCGTCGTTTTAATAGTCTATCAAGTGTGCAGTTATTAAATAAAGTCATTGTAAAGTATGAAGATGAACTGAACTATGGTTGAACGATGGTTCCGGCGTTTTCTGACACCAGCCATTTATTTCAGTTAACGACACGGATTGCCTTGAAGCGTGTTTCCGTAACCTTTTGGTAAACGTTCATATGGGGACACTTTCCAAAATAACACTTCCTGTTTATATTATGCGTGAAATCGATGAGTATGTTAAATACAACGTAAACAAAATACAAACAGCCTCTTTTCTGATAATAACTGTAATACATTACAATTATAATTTTTAAATTTTTAATACATAATTATCTATCTATACTTATAATAAATCTGTAGAGAGGTCAATTCTGTACATGAAATATATTTCCAAAATAACTATCAGGGGGTGATTAGTGATCGATACTGATGCCAAAAATGCAAACAGTAAAATTTTTGTCTGTCTGTCTGTCTGTCTGTCTGTCTGTCTGTCTGTCTGTCTGTCTGTATGTTCTTTATAGAAACAAAAACTACGCGATGGATTTTAACGAAACTTGGTACAATCATTCCTCATACTCCTGGGCAGGTTATAGTATACTTTTCATCACGCTACGATCAATGGGAGCAAAGCAGTGAAGGGAAATGTTGGGAAAACGAGAGAAATTACTCCATTTTTTAAGCTTCCGTCGCGTTTGAAGCCTTAATTGTTAAAGCTACACAGAAATCATGTATAACGGAAATGTTCTCCTTAAAATTATATAAAAAATATCCCAAGACATCATATGTCTATCTTTTATGGTTGACTCACAATAACACATGTAACTCCCGATAGCTTAGCAGTTCGGAGCTTTCTGTTTATTTTTGTCTATGGCACCACATCTAAGGTGTGTACACACTGTCACGCGCGTAAGTGGAAGGGAGAGATCTGGAACGTCTCGAATCGTCTCGCGCATCACGTTGTTTTCCAGGCTCTTAGAATTCGACACCAGACGTTTCAGATCTTTGATTTTGACGACTCCGTTGTCGCTGGCATAAGCAACAGGATCCGCGTACGAAGTCGCTGGCAGAAGCTAGTACATACTATAATCTTACTAATATTATAAATGCGAAAGTTTGTATGTATGGATGTTTGTTACTCTTTCACGCAAAAACTAGTGAACGGATCTCGATGAAACTTGGTACACGAGTAGACCATATCCCAGAATAACACATAGGATACTTTTTATCCTGGGATTATGTATGCAGGTGATGCCGCGGGCAAAAGCTAGTATGATATAATATGTTTTCCAATATTATCATGCAACTAATTTAGAATTTCCTAAACGTAAACAAAAGATGTAGTGGTTGTAACATCACTAGTTAGTAAGTACTAAATGTCGCAACCCTAGCAATATGTATTCGTCCATTGTTGGCTTAGAGGTATTAGACAAACATCTGACTGACTGTTATATTCTCTGTGAAATAAACGGCTGATAACTTCCTGACTTTCATTATAAAACCACAATTCACTACAGTAGTCAAATGCATTACTATTTTGTACATTCAAATATTTTGTTTATTTAGAAGGAAACTGGCTGGAAAGGGTAACTGAAGGACAGGTGTAGTTTGGTCAGTAAAAGTCTGACGCAAGAGAAGAAAGAAAGAAAGAAAAACATTTTATTTGCCCGAAAAGGCGCAAATTTAAGACTAACAAAACATTTTTATAATTTTACTTTAGAAAATTTTACAAGAAAATAGGTTACAACAATAAAGAAATTAAATTAAAAAAGAGCAGGAGAAGTTATCGGATGAATTCCCACGCCTAAATAATAATAAAGAATTACTCAGAAATAATATATCTTACAGTTATGTCATATTTATGCTAGATGATATCATTTTTGCGGGCAAATTATATAAAGTTACTTGTTATTTGTGGTTGAAAAGTAAGTTATTTATGTAAAACTCCATGGGCATCGATTGAAAAACTATTACGGGAAAAGTGATGAAATGTGTTCAAACTAAAAGCACTCAGTACGCACACTGTTGCGTACACGCAGCCAACGGGCTATAATGAACAGTATTGTAAGAGCGTATTGTAGTTTCAGAGTGGTTGACCTCTGCTGCAGCTGTGCACTTTCCAATTTTGTGCAGTTTTGTGCACAGTACAGTGCAGTGTAGCTTGTGTGGCTCACAGGGAACCTTGAAACACAGGTGTCAGGCGTGACAGCCTTGGAAGCTGAGGGTATTAAAAGTCCAAGTACAGTAAGGTAATTTTTAGGTGGGAAATCAACCAATAAATTCTCCCACTCTTGGGTGGAGCAGAGAAGCGTTTCACTGATTAAAACCCATTCCTGTTCCTTCTTTGTCAGGCGCTCCAGGGCTCCGGGTATTCTTTTTAGAATGGCTCCAGTAGGCGTCGACCCTGCCGGACCCCTACGGTTTTGCTGACACCTCCTTGAGGCGCGCGTGGAACACTACGCGCTGTTGACGACTCGGGCTTGGTCCGGAAGGTTTCCGGACGGCCAGACGGCGAGCTACCCATCGCTCGCCGTCCACAAGTCCACGTACAATAATAAAGCTTTTAATTTGCATATGGTTGGATTGTGCTATATTTTTGACAACTTTACGTAATTACCATAAATTAGCAACTATTTATCCTAGAAAATGTTCCATTGAGATAATTTTCTATTACTACGCGGGCAAAATCGCTGGCAAATAGTTTATTAATTAATTAACTGTTGTCTATTAATGTAATTAGGTTAAATATGATGCTAATGAAGTTGTTTTGTTCATTAAAGCCAAGACTCGGTACAATGTAGAAGTTGACACTGACATTAGCGAGTTTTGCATGAACTGCAAATTTAATAAATGAGGACGTTGGCGTCGCGTCGGGCTCTCTCAACCGCACTGACCTCAGTGTAATTGTCAGAGTCGGTCATGTTCACTGGCATCTTTTGTTTATTCCGGAAGCTTTACTCAATATTTTATTTTTGACATGGTGAAGGAAAATTTCGTGCGAAGAATATTGGTATTTATTATGTGTTTGTGTTTTGTTTTGCGTTGTTGTTTTGTTATTTTTGTGTGTTTTATAGGAAAGGGGGTCTATGTTTTAGATGTAGGGACGCTATAGGCGGATATGTAGACAACTGAAGAAAAATATAATTGTATGTTATTTATTTATTTATTTATTTAAATCTTTATGCACAAAGTTGTACAAAGGCGGACTTAATGCCTTAGGCATTATCTGCCAGTCGACCTTAGGGTGGTGCAGAAACATAACATGGCAGGTGCAACTTAATAAATGAGAAAACAAATGCAATAGTAAATACATACTTAGATAGGTACATACATATAAATAAACAGAGCTATAGTGAAAAAAAGAAATCAGTGCGATGATGATTCTGCCAACATCTTGCGAATATGCTCTCGTGCCTTCACTTTAAAAGAATATCGGCTAGTCGCCATCCTGATATTCGGAGGCAGCGCATTCCAAAGGGATATCGCTTGAACGAAAAAAGAGGAGTGGATAAGCCCGGAACGGTGTGAGGGACATCGTAGAAGTCGATTATTGGTAGACCGAAGATTTTTTTGAGCTTATTGAGTTATGACCACTTTATTTGATACTATATGGCTTTATTGAGCTATGGCCATTCTTATTTGATCTTATGAACTTATTGACGGTATGGGTACTTTATTTGACTTTATGAACTTATCGAGTAGTGGCCACTTTTATTTGATGTTGCGAACTGACGTATTGCCACCTTATTTAACTTTTTTTTAGATGGGTAAACCATCCAATGACTTCTCTCACTCTTGGGTGGAACGGGAGGGCGTGTCAGAGTTTTACTGACTAAAACCCACTCCTGCTCCTTTTTTGCCTTCGGTCCAGGCCCCCCTGGGTTCACTTTTGCACAACCCAAGAACTTTATGACTATGAACTTATTGAGTAGTGGCCATTTTTATTTGATACTTTGACTTTATTGATGATTTATATTATTGATGATTTATATTTGACTTTATTATGATTTACAACTTTTATTTCTGTTAAGGTGCGGTTCTAATTTGACATAAGAAAAACAAAGAGTTAATCTTACCCATTAAATTTACTTACAGCCATATAAGACATTGTAGTTTTGGTGTTTCGAGTAAGTGTTCTTGAAATAAGGTCTCAAAATAAATAATTACATCCTTAAGTGAAGTATTTTATCTTACTATTGAAGGCGAGATCGAGCACTTGTTAACTATCACTTGCGCCGACAAAAGTACGACAATGACAGACAGGGCCATTTGCATGCGCCTCAGTAAACCACACGATAATGAGCTCTGTTCCCTTGAGATAAAGTACAAACTTGAACTTTAGACTAACAGATAATGTAAACGAGAAAAACAGTAATAACGGATATTATCACAATATCCTATACAAGCAAATGATCTATTACTAACAGTAAGTGAAAGCGTTTCTCACTTCCGCTGTCGATTTTCAATATGGTTTTTCCTTTTTAGCCAAATTATGGCCAAGTTACGAACGTTTCGTTTCAATTCTCTTGCGTCGAACGCTTTGAGTAGGCCAGGCCTCCAATTCCTTTGTTCGGACCACGTGATTAGCGTTGAGATTACGTCAGAACAAAGGAATCGGAGGCGTGGTTGACTAAACGTTTGGACCACGTGATTGGGCGTTGAGATGGCGTCAGAACAAAGGAATCAGAGGCGTGGCTTACTCGAGGCGTTCGACGCAAGAGAATCGAAACGAAACGGTTGTAAGTTGGATAAGGGGGTAGGGTTTAATCAAACAGGCTTTAATGACAAACGTGTTGAAATCGAGTTCTCCGTGACATTATAAAGTCATGTCGATATATTCAAATCGAAATATAATTGCTAGTGTGAGTATATAGTCAGCAGTACTGTTGTAACTAGAACCAGGTATCATTTTCTGTAAAAATGCCCAAATATACCCTATTCGCGTTTTTTTTACTGTCGGTTCAACCGTTTTTAACTTATATTTCGTACGCATTAGGATGGCATTAAAAGCAAAAAAATGGTTACAATACCAAATATTTACTGCAGCCGCTATTTGTCATGCCACCAACGTAATTAAACTCAACATTAGTTGAACGGACACTCGGACAGTAATAAAAGGTTTTCATAAATGTCTAAAGATATTCGGAACATAGTATTTGTATATTATACTAAACTAGCTGCTCCCCGTGGTTTCACCCGTGTCTTTCGTTACTACTCCGCTCCTATTGCTCGATGCGTGATGCCTTCCTCAAGAAATGGTCTATACACTAAAATATTTTTTCAGTTCGAACTAGTCATTCCTGTGATTTGCGCGTTCAAACAAATAAACTTTTCAGTTTTGTAATACGTATTGAGGACATTTGAATGTAAATAAAATTTCAGGCATTTCAATTTAATTTTGACCAACCGACTTCTACTTCAATTTAAAAAATAAAGTAATCAACTTTGATTATAAAAATCCTAGAAAAACATCTCAATAAATAATTCAACCAGTTTCATTTTAATTAAAAGACAACACCAATAAAAACCGAGAATGCACAAGAAAAGCCGCAGTAAAAAGCTGTATGCAATGCAAGAGTGAATAGTATCGAGATCTATGTCAAGGTGAGTGGATGGATAGGCGCCGCGGGTCGCTGACCCCACTCGCAGGTTCATTCCGAGTCCACTCCGCGCCTTGTACGACGCACTGAATAAATCTGAAAGAATTAACTATGTAGTAAATATCTAGTAAGGTTAATTTGCAAGACATCGTGGATGGCCCATTTAAAAAAAAATCTTAGCGTCTTTATTTTTTTATGGTGGCAAAAATCATCCAATGACAACCCCCGCTCTTGGAGGGAGTGGGAGATAGTGTCAGACTCTTACTGACTAAAAACCCACCCCGTTCCTTCTAGCCTTTATATCGGGGCTCGAACTCCCTTTCGGATTACGCTGGCCCCAGTAGGCTTCAACCCAGCTGGGCCCCTGCTGTTGCTGACAACTCCTTGAGGCGCGCGGGAACAGTGCGCGCCGTCGAAGTCTTGGGCTTGGTTCAGCTTGGACAGTCAGACAGCGAGCTACCCATGGCTCGCCGTCATCCACGGACAATGGGCCGTAATCCACCATGCGGGCCCAGTGCGGGTAGGTATATGACACGTCTTCGAATTTTTGGAATTTTTGAGAGGTTGGGCGTGTCAGTCATTTACTGACTAAAGCCTACTCCTGTGCTCCTACTTTACCTTGCGTTCCAAGACGCCGAGGTTTTCTTTCGGAATACTCATAGGGTGAGGGAGAAGTGAAGATACGTTCGAAACTGCAAGATAGTTTTACGCTGCAATCTTTCAACAAAACACCATCAAGGGCAAACATTATTTAATTAATTAGTTAATCTTCTAATTAACTTGATTAGATTTTCATTAACACCAGTGTGAATATTAATTTTACGGCAATTATTTTAATTGTCATAGAGGTAACCGCTCAGTGCACTGTAATCACTGTAGTCCAGTGACTGCAGTGACAAAGATATAATTTCCAAAAAAAACTTAAGATCCAATTAACACAGTGGTGGAAGCGGTGGTCACATGGTGGACATTCCACCCGTACGTGCTAAACGTTTTAGGAACACATTCATTGTGAATACATACAGCTAAGGAGTAGAATTCTCAATCGGAGTCTGTGTTTCCTGATGGCTACCACTTGGGGGATCTTTGAGTAAAGACTGAATAGATTACATTTTGGCAAGCGTGCTCCATCGTGACCACATCGTCGCTTTCCATTAGGTGAGATAGTGGTTAATCACGAGTCTGTCAACTTAACTTCAGCCTGTAAATTAATATAACTACACTGCTTTCTGTATCTGTTATTTATTTACTGTGCACACCTACCACAGTGTCTTTTTTAAACCCAAAAGTTGACTGTCAGAGAATGCCTTGTGGACATGTAATTTAAATAAATAAATTTGAAAAATTAACTAGCAACAACAACATTGCAAAATTGTTTCTCATGAGATGTCCTAATGATCGCTAAATCATCATCAACATTACATGTAGTTACAAACATAATCCTATTCGGGTCACTGAGCTGCGCATACGCACCACTCGCTTGGAGATTAATCTGTAATACATTAATAATGGTAGATAACTGCAATAATATGGCAACCTTGTGTCGTGTGATCGCTCAGATAACAATTAATTTAAATTATCGTAATGAGGTTTTATTACTTCGTAAGGGAATTACTGTTCCTATTATCTTTGTGAGTTTATATGTTTAGGAACATACAGGATAAAGTAACTACCATTTTTCTCGGAAAAATGCAGTTCTTTTTGTAAAAGGCCACGAGAGCAAACCGCAGGGAATTGCTAGTGAAACATATTGACATTTGTGACGTCATGAATGAATGAAGAAGAATGAAATACAGTACGTTTCACTTAAGAAGTTCCTTCGGCGTAAAGTTTTTTTTTTTATGTACCCACATTGTTGGCTCCTCTATCTGTCTACACGAAAAAGAAGGGAAAAAGGAAAGAGTTGCTTACTCTACCAAAATTGTTCCCCGAAATGTGAAGCGAAATCGATTATAATGGTAGTTGCAATGACTTTTTGTAGAATTATGAGCGGAATGGGATTTTATTTAAAAAGCAGGTCTAAAAGGAAGTTATTAATAGAGAGGTACGCTATTGTGGCGTGGCGTTTTAGGTATTCGAAAGAATGGCAGGAAAATGGGAATGGAGCCCTGCGTCCTATACTTTATTAAAAAATTGACCATAAAAAAAACAATAAAGGCAATTGTTAAAAGTAACGTAGTCTAGTCTAACGAAGACTCTCCCTAATATTTAGTAATTTAATTGCTAAAAATATTGCAAGACTGTTTTTCCGTATTGCCAACATTACGGCAAAGGAACTTCTTAAGTAAAACGCACTGGGGAAAAGGCTAGGGAGGTCCCTAGCCTTTTCCCCACTGCTGGGGTCAGCTTCCAGTCTAACCGAAGCGGCTGAATACAACCTGTGTTTTACATGGAACGACTGCCTTACAGACCTCCACAACCCAGTTACTGGGCAACAAGATACCTGTAACGACTGTCAAGGATCTACGAAAGACAACCAGGACCAACGGCTCTAAGTATCTTCCGAGGCATGGTGTGCTTCATGTCCTATTTACTTTAGATAGGTAGGTTTTTATAATAAAGCAATGTGCATAAGTAAAGTGTTTGATGTCGTGATTTATAAAAATGTGGGCGTTGATTTATAATCGCTGTAAGGTTTACTGTTCCAAGGTTAGCTTCGTGCTTATTGTAACAGTACTTTATTGTGATCTATTGAACATTTAAAATGGAACGACTTAATAAATAAATAGTAGTTTTAAACTTATCTTTATTTAAACTGGAACACCACTCTAGTTATGCACGTGTGTGCTTTAATGTAACCTTTGAAATTGTCAGGTTGTTTTTCTGCTATTTGCATATTAATGCATATCTAAAGCTAAATCTTTAATTTGACCCAACAGACGACATTCTGTCAATAACTATTGCAATTTACTTTATAGAATGTAATAAAGAATAGTATATTACGAGTATTTACTGTTGTATTATTTACGGTTTTTCTAACAATTATTCCGATTTTCTCTTCATAAGAAACATCAAACCTTCTAAACTTCAAAAGAAAATTTGTAAAACGTCCATCCAGATTGCTCCAGTCATTCTTGAGTTTTGTACTCAGAAACACATTTTTTTGGAAGTAGTTTTTTTAAAGTTTAGTATTTTTCTATTATTTTACCAGATTTGTATGGCAATACTCGTAAGAAGAACCTCTCCTCCGCATGAGCACCTTCTTTATCCAGGCTTTCATTTCTATTCACTTATTGCACATTCTCCATGAAAAGATCCGTTACTCTACTAAACCTTCCACCCCACCAAACATTTCCTCATTTCCCGTCGGACCGCATACTTTAAAACCGCGACACGCCACTTTGCATCTCACGTGCTATCAGCAGCCATGTCCCAACTGGTCGCAATCGGCTGCGGTTGCAACGGGTGGCTGTTTGCTATGCCACGCTGTGCGCCGAGCCCTGGGGCTGACCTCTGCGATCTGTTGAAATGATGGCTCGCATTACGTTTCCTCACACTGCACTGCAGCTTGAATGTAAGTGTCATATTTAGAACTAGCCTTAATGACATTGTGCTTAATCGATTCAGTTGAAGTGTTAATGTTGTGACTTGATGTAGGTACACCTAGGCATGTTTATCTTTATATCTTACGATTAATCAAATTTCTTTATAAAGCTAGTTAATAATATACATTGTGAAGGGCCAAAGTTCACGCTAAATAGCAGATTTTTATATATCTTTATTGGATTGGTTTAAATTACATAATTTATTTAAAATATCTACAAGATTTTTCTTTACAAGATTTATAGGGATTTTAAATTCAAATTCTCAAGCAAGTTATGCTATTGCTGGGTGAGATAGACACATGTGTAGAGTTTTAATCCCAGAAACGTCCGTTTCCTCTGGCAAAACCAAATAAACTGTTTTTTTTTCTAAATTCACAAAGTTTACTATTAAGTAAACGAGTAGTTTAAGTTTAATATTAATATGTTATTTTACTCTTTATTATGAAGATGAGTTATTTGGGCCATCAAAAACTGGAATCATAAAGATAAAATGCAGGAAGTACAAGTGTAATATTCTTTCCGTCTGGTATTTAGTTCATGACCGGACTTTAGCAGAGTTAGTGAAGATGTGACGTATGCTGTAATTAAGAGGTTTCTAATCAGAGCGAGTGGAGGTGTGACAAAACTGGCGACGCGACGCGGCGACATGCAAGCTGATGCGCCGCAGTAACGGTCAAGTTGCGCGCGCGCCGGTTAGCTGATGACATGACGCAACGTGACGACGTGACGCGTCATCGACAGCTCTTTTGAATATCGAACAATGTCGCGTGTTGTTTGAATGGTAGTATGCAGTTGTAGCTGCTGTTGGTCATGTCCTCACTTCTTAAAGGTATTTTTAACTAGCTGACTCGGCAAACTTCGTACTGGCTAATAGTCCTTTTAGCTAAGCTGTGAAAGGATAACGCCACCTACAGGCTTTCATATGTTTTTCCATATTTTCTCATCGTTTAAACCTTCCCTGGACTTCCACAAATATTTTAAAACTAAAATTAGCCAATACGGTTCAGCCATTCTCGAGATTAGCGAGACTAACAAAATTGCAATTCATTTTTATTTATGCAGAAAATTGTGGTTGTGTACAATGGAATACTTGTATGAAAAGGACACTTGCGGGGGTTACGCGTGCAATAAGGTTGTAAGGTTGTGGTCTTACAATAATTCCATATTACAATACTAGTAGATATTATGTAAGGACAGGTAAGGTAGACACAGCCTTGTGCGAGGCGAAGATTTTGTACATCATGAACAAAATCATCGAAACGCCTAATTCACATTTTGCGTAACTCAAGAGCTGGGTTTTACCTCGGTCCGAGATTAAGCATTGTCCTACAAGTTGGTAATGCCGCCAGTCTTTTGGCTACACTTCCAGTCGACAGCGATGCGGAGGAATTTTCTCGACGCCATATTTTCGCTAGAAGTTATTTTTCTTGTTTTAGAAGTTACCATAAAAAATCAGCATAATTACTTTACACGAATTTTATGGTTTTTAGAGCTCATCGTCTATGTTAGATTCACAAATCACATTGGAATGCCAAGGATTTTTTTGCAAAAAGGTGTAAAGAAAACTTGTTTTACATGTTTTTTTCTATTTTGATTTATTGTGTTTTTTTAACCACCGTCTCAGACGCTAATCTGTATGGTTCTCATATGAGTTGATCATTACATATTTACTGTATGGACTTTAAAAGAGGTGTTTCTTCACAGTAGTCAGCTAGGAAGCCCACTAGTAACACCGGCATCAGCTAGTTTAATTAAACTACCAAGTTTACATGTGATGTTATTTGCAAAATAAATATTATTCAAGCATATTATTTTTATTTCATGTCACAATTTTCAAGCATAATTTATTTATCTTTAAGTGATAAAAGAGAGAAGCCATCAAATATTGTCGGAGACACAAATGTGAAAGCTTCTGTTTACTTTAATGTTCTCAAAGAAACGATTTCATTTTGTTATAAAGATTTTGACACATTTTTATTCACTAAATGGAGAAATGCTACAATAGGTACTACAGTTTCCAACAGAACCTACCATTCACTACGGCTTCCATCTTGGATTCTTCTTTGGAAACCCAGAGTCTGAATTGGTTGACGGTGGATGCAGGCAATGTTCCCATTCGTATTGGCAATGGGACTTGAACGCGTAATCAGTCTTATAATGTTACCACAACTGGGATTCAGGATGGGCTGTTATCCACCACGCGGGCCCAGTGCTTGAACATAACAGGCGAAACGAGAGTGTTTATGTATTGTAATGTCAGTTTACCTCTGTTCAACCACTAGGCAATACGTCATACGTACGAATAGTCACAAGTAAGCCTTTTTTTGGTGATAGGAAACCATCAGATAACATCTCCAGCTTTGAGTCTGAAACCAAACCGTGTTCCTTTCATTACCCTTTATGTTCCAGAGTCACAGTGATTATTTGGAATAATCCCGCTGCCTTGGGCCATAAACATCCAATTTAGAGCAAAAATCTAAATTGGATGAGCAATAAACACACATACACAATATGTAATAATTTTGCACTGAACAAGTAGCGCACATCAATTAAATTACGTAACCAATACAATTAACATTAAGCGAGTAAAAGTGAATAATAATAATAATAATAACAGCGCATAACAGGTGCAAATAAGTTTCACTGCGCCTTAAGTTGCGCGCGCGCCGGTAGCGGGACGCAGCGGTCCGGTGCGCGGCGCGAGCGACGAGCGGCAGCGGGTGGAGCAAGGTGAGCTTGGGTCAGAGTTTAAGTAGGAGGGTTAATAAGGGACAATTTAGAGATAAGGTGAAATTCTGACACGAGTCGGTGATAAACGTAGACTTGTTTATGTGGTAATTAAGTAATAGTGAATCATATATTATTGATTCGGAGATAGGTTTCAGTCCTTTAATGCGTATAGTTTAGGAAAGTGGAACGAATGAAGCCTGATAAAGGTTTTATGTTGCTCTATATTTATTTATATAAGTAATTTATGTAAGTAAATAAAGTCTTGTAAGGAATCAAAAATAAAATTTTTTACAGTCGTCGAGTCTCTAATAATGCGTCTGTGTTCTGCATAAATTAATTATAGATCAAACAAACATCATCAATCAATAAAAAAAAATCAGCCTCACCATACAAAATTATAAACTTAATGGGACAGTTTGTATGGAGAAGCCGATTTCTTTTTTTTTCATGAAAAAAAGTATATAACCTTTTAATGTTTCCACCGCTTTGACTTGGGCCTCCTCTCTAGGAGAAGACATGGACCGTAATTCGCCACGCGGGCCCAGTGTGGGTTGATTATTGTCACGTATCTTCAAATTTTAGGATATGCCGGTTTCCTAATGATGTTTTCCTTCACCGTTTTGAGAGCAGCGGTGAGGAAAAAAATTACACAAAGTAGTGCGCCTAGCTGGGTTTGAACCCGCGACCTACAACTCGGAAGTAGGGACCGTTACCACTCGGGTACCACTGCTTTCGAGATGGACGTACCCAGTGCTATGTATACAAAGCTGGCACAAATCCTCAACATGAACGTAACCGGGATGAACTTGACCGCTCGTGTCTTGCGCCGACATTGTCATAGGTGCGCTTGCGCAACACGTCGTCCACATTTCCACAACACTTCTGGGACGCACTTTCTCTGGCCCGCCGCCGCCGCCGCCGCCGCCCGGCGAGCGCGGTCGTCAGCGATCGCACTAGCTTGCCAGGCTGGTTTTACTTATGGTGCGATATGATATTTAATATTGATATAGTTTGAAAAAAAAAATACTTTTTCAGATACGTGGATACAAACAATAAAATACAATTAGGATTAAAAAATAAGTGGGTAAACCATAAACAAAAACACGTTTATTGTATGTATACAAAATACAATAAACGTGTTTTTGTTTATGGTTTAGTTCCACGTACAAGAATTTTTAATCCTAATTTTATTTTATTGTTTGTATCCACGTATCTGAAAAAGTACATATTTTATTGATTGTATTTGTAGCGGCAAAAAAATAGCTCTTATTATTTGTGAGATACAGCCTAGGTAGATAGACCGACGGGCGGACAGTGGAGGTTTAGTAATAGGGTCCCATTGGTAGTTTTCGGGTACGGAACCCTCATAAAAACTATTATTTGACACGATGGCAATGTGTTAAGAATACAGTCGTATAATATTGTCACATTTTTAAAAACATCAATGTTTGTTTCAAAGCGCCTCGAATTCCCAGATTAGTCCAGAGGCCTTATTTTGATGGTCACTGAAAAAGTCGGTTCGGTTTTGTTGAACTGTCATACGATTTAGCTCAAATACTACGGGAATTATCGAATATCATACACGGATTTAATTTCGACTTATTTCGAAAGACATACTTTATATTTAGTTATAAAGTGTTAAGAAATAAGAGCCCTTGAGTTTTGTAGAGCTATCAATAGACTAGACTAAGATCTTATGTCTTTTACAAAATCATCAGCATTCTACTCGTGGTCATTTGGTTTGTATCTGGTCCTGTTTCCTTGTAGCTAACGATTTCTCAACTGAGTCCATCTGTATCTCTCTCTACATTTATTTTTGCAAAAGTTACTGCATGACGTCAGATCATTAAGGAATTGCGAAGATAACTGCAATTGATGTTAATAGGGGGAACTTTCACAATGTCATTATTGCATAACATTTCGCAAAATAATATCATAACCTCACGCTGATATAATGACAAACGCGATAATTTATATATTAACACGTTCAATACGCAATGAGGTCTAAAAGACCTCGTACGTCTTCCTTGCGATGCGGCTAAGATAAAAAACTTTTTACAAAAAAAAATTAAACCGACTTCAAAAAGTACAAAATAATTTTAATTTCGGAAGTCGCTGTTTCTATAATAGATACCTAATTTTGTCTCTTCGTTATTTAACACCGACTTCCGAAATTAAAATTATCTTGTACTTTTTGAAGTCGGTTTAATTTTTTTTTTGTAAAAAGTTTTTTATTTTTCCCTTTTTAGTTATGGTAGCACCACTAAAAAGTACCTACCCTTCAGCTAAACATAAATTACCTTATAGCGAGAGTGCATCTCATAACGATTCTAATAATCCCAAATACGGTTATATTACATGAAATTACCTTCCGGCTTTATCACCAGATCAGTTTGATACATCCCCTCCCCCTTTTCTATCAGTCAGTCATCGACTACACGTATAAACAAAGCAATTTTACTTGTTACGGCAATTCTGCTATGATTCTATGAAGAGTTCTGTTCCATATCTTCGAAGTTCATGATCAGATCATAACAATGTTTCTATGGGACCAACTTGGAAGCATTACCTTCCAATCAAAAAAAAAAAAAAAATCATACATTCAGCCGAACATAGAACCTCCTCCTTTTCGAAGTCGGTTAAAAAACATAGCCGTGTGAAGGCCGTATTTAATTTGGATTAGTTTAGGAAAGAGATACATTTATATCTAAAAGACCTACTTTAATACGGTTCATTTTGATCTCATTCCGCATAGAAGAAATAAAACTTTTATCATATGCAATTACGTTTTTTTAAATCGTTTAAGACCTCGTTTGAAAAGACCAGGAATGGAAATAATACAAAAATGAGTGCCGCTGTCAACGTGGATATTTGGTAAATGCCAAGGAGTTGTAGAAGACAATAATAATCATCATCAGCCTTTATAATGTTCCCACAGCTGGGACTCAGGCCTCCTCTCTAGGAGACATTACGGCCCATAGCCACGGTAATAATATCATACAGTATTCCAACTTCATACAAACGGACGAAACGCAAGCTATACCTACGCGCCTCGGTCGTAGCATGGTCTCGGCATGTAGACAGTCGCGACCGTCGCAACTGTGCCGCACTGACGAACGGACACGACGTTTTTTTTTTTAACAATAATCGCGCGATTAGTGTTAGTTTGTAGAATTCAAAGTAAAGACGTGGTATTTTATTATTAATAATATTGGTTTATTGTACTATGTAAACGAATAATACTAAAAAAAGCATTATATTTAAATCTACCAATCAAAAAACTACACGCATTTTTATTGAACACTTCCTATTCAATCCACAAAGTATTTTGTTTATATAAAAAAGTAAGTAAATTTACAATCACAAAAATAAATTGAAACAAACTAGGCAAATGTAATTAGATTGCTGGAGGCGGGCAGCCCTATCGCATGTTTACGTACCGCGCGGCTGTAGGCATTTATTTCAAAGATACGGCCGAGTTATAATACTGTATGATACTATTACCGTGCCATAGCCGTAATCTATCATGCGGGCCCGGTGCGTGTTGGTGGGTGTCGCATGTCTTTGAATTTTTGGTTCTAGGACGTGAAGGTTTTCTCACGTTGTTTTCCTTCACCATTTTGAGAATAATGGTAATTAAATAAATGATATATAGTAATGCGCATGGCTGTTTTTGAATACTTTGAACCCACAACCTAAAACTCGTAAGTCAGGGCCGTTACCGATCGGCTACCACTCAACATTATTACATAGTTAAGTACATAATAAACTAACCAGTTTAATTACTGAACCGCACAACTGCTGTAATCGGCCGCAGCCCTAACCTCTATCGAACAAGGTGAAGAGCATACGGCATGCATCGGCGCTTCAAATAATATCGAGTCGTGAGGAAATGTGGAGGAAGGTGAGCGTGTGCGTGAGTGTTGGTGAGGGTCAAGTCTGCAGACGTTACTGTGTAACGGACTGAAGGGTGGCTTGGGACATGGCGCTGGAGATTTGGGAGGGTGGTGAGAAATAAAGGCATATCCAGGAGTGTACTGGATTCGGGCTTGCGGACGGCGAGCTATGGGTAGTATGGTAACTGTCCGGACCGAGCCCAAGGCGTTGACGGCGCGCACTGTTCCCGCGCGCCTCAAGGAGTGGTCAGCAACAGCAGGGGCCCAGCTGGGTCGAAGCCTACTGGGGACAGGGTTATCCGAAAGGAACTCGAGTCTGGGTACGAAGGCACGAAGGAACAGGGTGGGTTTTTAGCCAGTAAGAGTCTGACACTATCTCCCGCTCCACTCAAGAGCTGGGGTTGTCATTGGATGATTTGCCCCACCATAAAAAAAAGAGTGTACTGGACTGAGGCATTTTCCGAAAGAGACCGCGGTCCCGGAACTGAGTGGTTACAGTCAGTAAAACTCTGATACTCCCCCTTGGTACATCCATGGCGGGAAAAGTTATTTGTCGATTTGCCAGCCTCGAAAAAAAAGGAGTAGATACGAAAAAAAATTGAGTGGGGTGGGGTGGTGGGGAACTGATACAGCCTGAAGGCGATGGTGATGATGAGCAGCTTCGCTCGCCTAACTACATAAAATAGTGCACACCACAGTGTACTTCCTATCAGTGAAAAAATGTTACCAATCGGAAGAGTACTTTCAGAGATTACCCCCTACAAACAAAAAACAACAAACTTTACCTATTTATTAATATTAGTGATAGTGATGATGATAGCCAAGATATGATAGTGATTTTTTAATCGTAAATTTAAATATTCAAATGAGCCTTTTCGTTCACCATTTCAATTAAAATGTTTTTGACCTTTGTACGAAGTTACAAAACAAATATAAACAACATTCCAAAATCTTTATGAGCCTCTTTATGGAAACGGGTCCTTGGCCGTTTCCAAAAGATAGCTATTAAAAAAAAAAAACGGCCAAGAGCGTATCGGGCCACGCTCAGTGTTGGGTTCCGTTGTTTCCCGTCCGTCACTATAAGTGCCCCTCTTAAGAGAATAAAAAATACAGCGCCATCTCTCGGGAAATTGGGTTACTAATTTTTACAAAGTAGACGGGTTTTGATCAGGTTGTGATTGATATACATATTGGTACCGAACAGCTTTCTAGTGCTAACGGTCACTGAGATTATCCGCGGACGGAAGGACAGACAGACAGACATGGCGAAACTATAAGGGTTCCTAGTTGACTACGGTACCCTAAAAAGTAACGCTTATGTGTTACAAACAGTCATAAAAACCAACTATTCACTTAACATACCAGCCAGAGGACTTCATATCATTAGATTCCGGCTTCTTTGTAATTATAATCATCTTATCAGTAAATAAAACAAAAACGAACGCAGTAGGCATGGAATGTGGGCTTCATTACAAGTAGGAGACTAGGAGTACAATAAATATTTGTATAGCACAATGACCCGATGTAGGACACAAGAAATGAGGGTTTTATATCTTTTTATCCGACTTCTTAAAAAGGAGGAGGTTCTCAAGTCGTCTGATGTTTTTGTATATTTGTGTTGTTGAAGATGGGCTGTAGTAGGCTTTTCAGGTTTTTGTAAGGCATCAGTGATCGCACGAGAAGACGGAACGTTGGCAGGCCTACCACAAGTTGGACTAATTAGTTAGGGTCGTGAGAATCCGATGGATGCGAGACGGACCGAACCAGGCACAGGACCAGTCGTTGGGGCGGTACTTGAGGGGGGCTTACGTCCAGCAGTAGACAGGTCTTTACACTGAAATGATGATGATGATGGCACACATGGTGATGGTACATATTAAATGCATGAAGCATTCTCATATAAGGATTAGGATGGAACATTTCACTGCCTGGAGAAGTGGTCCAAACTCGCACAAGCAAGAGGCTCTAGATTATGACCAAAAAGATTAAAATGTTACTGTTCGATTCATGCAATAGCAGAACGGGCCGAACATTCTGGACTTTGGACAATGTTATCCAGCGCCAGACGGAAGCGTGACGGTATTTGAGGAGAGCTATTAGTCTAAGATCCCAAAGCACGTAGACATTCATTATTTTCTCATTAACAACAAGGTGTGGAGTTGATTACTGATATTGATTTAGTTCGTACTTTGACTGTAGATGTAGGCATACTTGCTATAACTATATAGGGCCGACAGTCAATTAGCCGGTACCTGGGGCAAAAATTATGTAATAATACCCACTCAATACTAATTTTTCTTAAAATCTGGACTGTTAGCGTAGTGGTTGACCGATTGACTGCTGCGATGCGTGTCGCGGATTTGATTCTCGCTGGGAATAATTAATTGTATAATCTACAGATAGGTTGTTCTCGGTGTGGTTGTCTTGTGTAAGTGATTTTATATATTTGTCGAAGCACTTACGGTTCAGGAGCGATTCTTAGTGTGTAGAAAAAAAAACTCAGGTTGATCAGAAAATAAGAAAAAACGAATCTTATCAAAAATTTGCTTTTTATTCAAAGGATATTTAAATTAACGCTATTAGTAAATATATTTAGTTCAGGCCATTACATTAACTAAATACATCTAAATGAAGTCAAACATCCAAAAAAAACTTAGTAGAGTTTTGATTTGCCTACGTAGGAATATATTTTTGCAAAGTCAACATGACTAAGTGTATTTATAATGGGTTAACATAGTTATTAATTATATAGTTAATTCTATTTGTATTTCATTATACTATAGTCAGAGCAGTGGTGGCCGAGTGGTAACGGCCCCGATTTATGTGATGTAGGTCGCGGGTTCAAACCCTACCAGGCGCATTACTTTGTGTAATTTACTTCAGCACTACTGTTTTCAAAAGGATGATGGAAAAAATCGTGAGGAAACCGGCAAGTTTTGAGTCAATAAATAGGTACTGTTAAGTCAAAAAACATCGTCTTCATTCAGCCACATAATCATTGTTATCAGACACAAGAGGTTCATTGAACCGAGTCAATTGATTAGGTATTTATTGCGAGATACAGCTGTTAGATAACTAGACGGATCTACGTTTACAACTGGCGCATTACGGAAGCGTCTACAACGAATTCCAAATCAATTGATTTGTCTTGCGTTTTGCAAAAATAGGCGCATTTACTTTGAAAATTACGTACACTGTAGTATAGCATAGTATAATCAGCCTTTTTAAAGTTCCCACTGCTGGGATTCAGGCCTCCAGTCTAGTAGAGGGGCCGTAATCCACCACGAGGGCCCGGTGCGGGTTGGTGAATGTCACATGTCTTCGAATTTTTGGTTCTAAGAAATGCCGGTATTCTTACGACGTTTTCTTCACCTTTTGAGAGCTGTGCACATAAGTGAGTTCCATAAGGTAATGCGCCTGACTGTGTTTGAACTTGTGGTCTACAACTCGTAAGTCGGACCTATTACCACTGGGCCATCACTACTCATCTAAAGTGCTAGTCAACTATTTATTTCATTAGGGAGCTTATAAATGTATCAGAATACATACTGATATAATTACTTTTAATCAAACAAATCCTACTTAACAAAACCAGTAGGAAACATCGAAAAGAAAGCCGAGAACAAATCGTATCACTAAATCAGCGGTAATGGGAAGCGTACACATTGGCGTTCCGCCATAATGACCCCTAAGCACATGATTACAAGCGTTAATATGGCGTGAAAGGGAACTAGGGGCAAAGACCCCATCCTTGTCGCTTTCACTCCATAGGAACATTACGCAAGAGGGGAAGTGCGCTTGTTATCGACCTGTGAAGATTTTTGATCAAATCTTCAAAAGATGTAAGATGTTGACTGAACCCTTACAGCTGGTTTTTAAATGAAATATTTGAAGTTGAGTATTTCTCAACCTCTATACATTTTTAGTTTATGCGAAACCTGAATATAGTTCAGAATCAGTAACTGAATGGATTCCAATAGTTTTTATACCATGTTATATATTTCCCTAAAAATATTAAAAGTTGGACACCACCGACGCTAAGTACAACACAGGTCACGGCAGGATATAGCGGGCATTAGGTGTCAACAAATAATTGGTTGAAAGTACAAAATAACCCCTCAGTTAACCTGGATGGCCCAGTGACTAACTTTGTGATTTTTCATGATGTAAAGAATTTATGTACAAAAAATAACTGTTTATGTTTTGTACATAAATTTTTTACATTAAATACTAAACACGTGTTTGGGTTTCGCATGTACTAAATCTGTCCAACTGTGGCACTAATACGTTCAAAACTTGTTGGGTCTTTTCGGAAAGAAATTCGAAAATTACTTTTTCAAAACGTTTCACGTTAAATTTGACGGAGAAAAGTGTAACAGACCTCTATGAGCCGTGCTCAGACACAGGCTGTTTAAAAATTGAATGAGAAATAAATGATAAACTTATATATTATGCAACGTGTAACGTTAAATGCGCAAAACCTCAGACACCCCAAATGATTTTTAATTTAATTGACGTAACGCTGTGAAAAAATAATCATTTAAAAAAAATTAAGCTTTTATGTGCAGTTTTAGTTTGTTTAAATCTAATATCTGTATTGAAATAAGAGCTTTTATTATCCCGTGTATGAGAAAATTTGATTGGACTACAACCATTTGTGTTTGTTTACATATTTCGGCAGATTAGCGCACGTGATTGACTTGACCTGTTCATAAATAGACAGGGTGGCATTTTAAATTAAGATTTTTTTCAAAAATGTAACCTATATTAAAAAGTGGTTTAATTGATTGAGCTCGTTATTCCGATCAAACTATTTTCAGGTTTTGCACATTTAACGTTACACGTTGTACATTATATATATATAAAATAAATAAAACCGGCTGTTACGTTTTGCGGAAGTAAATTCAAACGGAAGTAAGTGTTCGTGGAGTAGTGGGTGCCGGGTGGTGAGGCAGAGCCAGTCGGGCCTGAGCGCCGAGTTCAGCCGCGGGGTCGAGACCTTACTCCGACACTTTGTAATCTGCGTCTGAGAGTTTACTTTCCTTATACTTGTTCTTTTTTGGCAAATAAACATTATTATTATTATATTCGGGGGATTCGATTTTTCGCACTCAAGGCATACAGACGTGCTCATCATTGCAATAAAAAATAAATTAATTAACGCCACTGCATAATTAGTGACCTACTTGTTTACCTACGTATTAGGTAGTTGTTAATAAGTGCTGATAGGTTAAAATAATGGTTGTGTAATTATTTACTAAAAAATGGAAGGCAGCCCCTTCAATCGCAGCGGGTTGACGCGACGCAGCCCTCCATCAACACCTACGCCGACGCAGCCCCAATTACCAAGACCTGACCAAGCCAAGGAAGACGAGAAAATTGAGCCAATACCGACTCCCGAGATTCAGAACTGGATGAGGTCCATTGACCAGTGCCTCCAAGACGTATGCAGTATTGTGGCCGATGGTAAGCTCAACTCTGATCAGAAACTAAAAATAAATTCTCTTTGCCGCAAGGTTGGACATGGAATCTCGCAAATGGCTGTTCAATACCAGTCACTAAAACAGTCGGCCTACAGGACACATAACTCCCTAAGCCTTTTGACTGAGGAACGAAATTTAATGGACTGTATTATGGAGATGAAAGATGCGATCAACAAATCTTGTGCCCTGCAGGCGTCAACTGCACCAACATCTTTTGCAGATATGGTGAAGAAAAGGTCCAATAGTTTTATTCGTCCTAAGTCCTTTAGCTCCGTGGCGATTTACCCACGGGATCACTCGAAGACTAGTGATGAAACTAAAAACATTGTCCAAAAGATCATTTGCCCTGGTGAAATGAAGTTAAAAGTCCGAGGCATACGCAAAATAGGAAAGGGTGGACTCATCATCAGCACGGAGACCAAGGAGGACCTAGATAAGCTCAAGCAATCGGTCCAACTCGCTTCGCCATCTCTTACCGTCGACGAACCTCAAAAGCGCAAACCACGCATAATAGTGATCGGAATTCCTGCTTCAATGGCTGAAAATGAGGTTTACAAATGTATTTTTGAACAAAATTTGGCCGACAAACTTCCGACTATGTCTAGAGATACATTTTTGACCTCAATAAAACTTAGCCACAAATCTGGCAGAAAAGACTCTGAGAATTGCAATTACATCTTAGAAGTTCCCGCCCAAATCCGTAAGGCTCTCATCACACAGGACCGGGTATTCATTAATTGGACATCGTGCCCGGTACGAGACTTCACACTGGTAACAAGATGTTACAAGTGCCAGCAGTACGGTCACGCTGCTAAGACGTGCAAAGTTGCTACCCCATCATGTGGCCACTGCGGCGAAGAAGGGCACACCATGCAAGATTGCACCAAAAAAGGCGAGCCGCCTAAATGCGCGACCTGTTTGCGCTTCAAAAAACCTGCCAACCACAAGACTGGAGATCCAGAGTGTCCTGCTAAAAAAGCTGCTGAACATAGATATATAAATTCAATAGATTATGAGGGCGCCTAGAGCGTCATACTCAAGGCCAGACTTCCGTGTCACGGTTACTGCTGACTCAAAATTCCAGTGTGTTGACCTACAAACCATAATTTTTCTTTCATATTAAGTATTTTAGCATATTAGTCCAATGTAAACATAACTCTTTAGAATTAACGCAACCTCGACTTTACTCGTTCTGCTGACGCATAATCATATGTGTGTAAGTAGAGAATAAAGTGCAAGAAACAGTTTTAGAAAACAAAATAACATATTGAGACCATTAGTATTTAAGTAAACTAGGTAAATAACATTATAAATAATTCAATTATATCATCCACTATTTATAGACTTTTTTAACATTGTTATAAATTATATTGTCCTAAAAACTATAGATAAGAGCTTCTACCGCCTGTGATACAGGTTTATCCTAGTACAGGCTCATAGAATAACATAGCATTTACCTTTGTAATTACTCTTAAGATTTTATGTAACCATTTTACCAAATTTTACCCTGAATAAAAAAATATTATATTATATTATTATTATATTATTATATATTATTATTATTATTATATTGTACACAAAACTTTAATTCATGAATCCCCAAGCGACCACCGGTGGCCGCGCATCTATTGTCTTACTATTGTGTCTCTAATTGACGGTATCTGAAGGGTTAAAAGTCATTTAATGAAGGATAGCTGATGGGCAATTGTTTTTTTTTCCAGCAGAGGGTCCTTTTCCACTCGCCTATCGTATACATCGAAAATGGTTTAAAAGCTTGTTACTTCATTTAATGCAATCCAACGCGATGTTTGACGAAAAGGCCACGCAAAAAAAGAGAGATAACGCCTGTAAACTCTGTTAGTATTCGGTAATTCCGAGATTTGCTCGAAAATTTCACAAAACTTGCTCCAGGAAATAGCTGTTTTTTTAAACCTTTAAAAGTTTATGGAAAGAGTTGTCGTTATTTAGAATCTTAATAAGATTTGTAAGGTCTCTAGAGGATTACTTTTTTGACTTTTTAAATTTTTAGGAAAATTATGAAGTGAAAAGTTCATAAAAAGTAGGACATTTTCAGACGTTTTTACTGGAGTAGTTTTACACAAATTTAGAAATTGGTTTCTTTAGAAACCAAGATAATATCCACAAGATACTGTGTTTCCAAAATATGTAGGTAATAACGTCATAATCAGTTATGAGCGGTTGTATGAAAAACAGTGAAAATGTGAGTCATGATGTACCACCTTAAGCGGACGACGATATTACATAAGTTTAATTCTACTTTTAAATAAACAAAATATCTGTACAGCACACAATACTTAAACATTGTGTTTATTTTCGAATTTCTTCGAAACTACTTGACCAAATTTTATGATATTTTTCGTCTATATTTGGTAGGTCTGAAAATAAGTCGTAGGCTAAATTTTACTATCTTAATATAGTTAAACTAGAAAGATTTAATGAGAAGGAATAATGTCAGACTGCAGCGATAGGCTAGTGGTCGCAAGCTCTATTACAGAGCACGAGTCCTTGAGTTCGATTCCTAGCTTAAGTGTTGCTTATTGTTTCCCATGCGCAATTTTATAGAAGCAGTTTGGAGTCTAACCTGATTGATGACCATAGATTTTGGGCCAATGACGTGGTACTCAAATATAACTGTCTAAGTAACTGGGGCGTACCTCTGCTGAACCCTTTCGGGCATATAGACGTGATACTATAAAACACAGGTTAAAAAGTAACTGTTCTTCAGTTGACGTCAGTCAAATTTTTCCGTAAGCAGTTTTTATCATAAAAAAAATCCAAAAAGTCAGTTCTATTTTAGTGTTAAACTTTGGCATTCAAAGGGAAGGTCTCGTTCGAAGTAAATGACCTTACAATCAAAATTTTACAAGGCAACACCGATCTGTTTGTGTACTGGGCACCCTGATTACCTCAGTTGGATCTTACATTTTTGTAACATTATTGATATTTCATTTAAATAATTGAAATAATTGAATATTGAATAATTGAAAAGAATTGAAAAGAATTGAATTGAATTGAATAAATATACTTACAGCTACACTATAATATTATAAACAGGGAATATTTGTATTTCTGTATGTATGTTTGTAATGAATAAACTCAAAAACTACTGTGCCGATTTCAAAAATTCTTTTATCATTGGAAAGCTATATTGCTATATTTATAGCCCATGCGAAGTCGGGATGGGTCGCTTGTATAAAATAAAATGGTACTTTATATGACACTATAGCTGTTCCTAGAGACCTCATCTAAGTAAAATTATGGGAAAATTGTCCCAAGGAAACACTCGCCTTCGATAAAAAGTATCCTGTTGTGCTATTTTAGAACATAGCCTACCCATTTATAAAATTTCATCCAAATCCGATCAATCGTTTGAGCGTGAAGAAGCTCTTCAATATTTATGTGGTAAGTGTGATAGGACAATCGCAGTAAAATTTTTGTATAGGTCTACTTGAACTATTCCAATGAGATGCAAACAATGAATAAATAAACAATAAATACAAGAAAGCCTAGAGAGGTTTTTGATTTTCATCTAAAGGTACACTGTTGTAACGTAACATGAAAGGAACATTCCATAAGTGTGGACGCAGCGAGCACACGAATTGACCACATAGTTCAAATGCTCTTCACGCGCTCACAAATCGTCCACACTAAGGGGACACTGTTACATTACATGATACATTGCAACAATGTGGATGGCAAATTCTTTCATTGCGTGTTACGTTACAGCAGTCTGTACCCGGCTTAACCCTTCAGATACCGTCAATTAGAGACACAATAGTAAGACAATAGATGCGCGGCCACCGGTGGTCGCTTGGGGATTCATGAATTAATGCAACATCTGTGTACGGTAAGTTGGCCCGTGACCCCGAACTATCGCCCCTGTGCAGTTTCACTTCATCGCCAAGTCCAGGTGATGGAGCAAGTATTCATGCGTGTGGGTAATACCCTTAGGTAATACCTAATTAAGTAACCTCTAGTTAAACTGGAAACTACTTCGATCAACTTTTGCTTAGAGATGCAGGGTCAGGTTTAACCGATAATTTTGTCATCTAAGTGTGATAGGATAATATGTTTTATGTTCCCTGAAGGTAACTTAATTATAATTATATAATCTGAGTGCCAAGTGTGAGTTTATTTAACGTTAACGCGATCGACACGTTTGTGATGTTCGGCGCTCTGATTGGCCCGCTCCGAGATATTAACCAATCAGAAAGCAGAACGCGCTAAACGCTTTAGTAGCGCACTGAACATTATAAAATACACGTAAATTGTGTTATTTATTTTATACTAGTTGACGCGGCGAACTTCAGTCAATTAATGTAATATTTTTCGATAAAGTCAACCGATTGCAATAAAACTAAACTAAAGCCTAAGTAATATATCAAGTTACGCACAATTTTAATGTATAAAAGTTACCTACAGTGATTTCGTACATTTTACGTGATGCGCGCACAACCAAACGTTTCTACAGATTATGTACGATTAGACTATAGGCTAGGTTAGGCTATTGTTATTGTATTAAATCTTGCATATTATTTTGTAATTTTTCTTTATGCATCTAAAGACCGTGGAATTCTGGACATTTTTCAAGCCACCTCGCCGACTACTTTTATACCTACCTGTACAGATTTTATTATTATTGGGGGAACTAGTAGTTTTTAAAAGTTTTCGAATTATTGTATTGGGTATAAACCTGTAATGATAATAATTTATTGAGAAGAAAAACATCGTGAGGAAACTGGCATGTCCTAGAACCAAAAATTCTAAAACATGTGACATTCACCAAACCGCACTGGGCGCGCGTGGTGGATTACGGCCCATTCGCTCTCCTAGAGAGGGGCCCTGAGTCCCAGCAGTGGGAACATTAAAAAGGCTGATGATGATAATAATTGTAAGAGTAATTTTATTTTTAATAAATGAGGAAACTAATATCTGCTACAGATTCGAAAATAAAAGCTCTTACATCAGGCTTTTTTTTTTTTTTTTTTATTCTTTATTAAATTAAAGAGGGTTTAATCTATTCAGATTATGCCACCCTCATCGTTACAAATCACTTCACTCGGCATGCTAAAAATTTATATATTATTAAGAGATCAAGATGCCCCCCGGCGTTTGATCCCAATTATTACGAGTTTGTACATCATCCTGGCCGCGTCCGAAGTAGGAGCAGCCAAAACGATGTTACAACCACCAGTCTCGCAAATATCACTAAAGGTCGACAGAAGATCTCGTCTTTCCGCTTCGTTCCGGACACACTCCATCATGATGTGGTATACATCCTCAATTGAATTGCATTCTGTACAATTTGGTGTTTCTACTTTACCCATCAAACATGCAAATTTGTTTAAAGGGATATGTCCGGAGCGAAGCCGAAGGGCTGTCACAGCCGTTTGTCTACCCATATTGGCATTGTCTAACCACGTATTTTTAAAAACGTTTGGCTGTATAGTAGCATACCATATGCCCTTACTACGACTTCTTTCATTGAAATATTCTTGCCACCTATCATAGCACCTTTGTTTTACTTCAAAATAACGTTCTGTATGGTACGGTAAACAAGAATATGTTTCTCCGTCTGTTATTGCTTCTTTAGCTAGCTTGTCGACTATCTCATTACCTACAATGCCAATATGAGAGGGCACCCATTGTAATACAACACTTTTGTTCTTAGCTTTAAGTTTACAGATCTGGTCTAGTATCGCATATGCAATAGGGATCCCACGTTTGGGCTTAGTACATCGACTTAAAACCTGTAACGCGCTGCGACAGTCACTTATTATTAAGAACTTGGAACATGCAATTGAATCAATATAAGACAAAGCCTCCAAAATAGCTATTAATTCAGCGTGCATTATTGAAATCACACAATCAACTTTAAATTTAAACGATGAATTTACAAATAAATCATAAAATGCAACACCTATTTCATTATTACAAATTGATGCATCAGTATAAATTGTATATAGGCCAGTATATTTTATTTGTAAATATGTCTCACAAATAGCTTTTAATTGACACGCATTATAATCTTTTTTGGCTTGGTCGACACCCTCAATTGTTGAGATTATGTTGCTATCTAGATCCACGTTGCTGACCCAAGTGGGTAAACTAAACATATCTACGTTCTCACTACAGTGGATGCGACCGTGCTTAAGTGAGTCATGAATTGTGACCAAAACCGGTCTTTGTTTATTCCTCCAGTAGCGATGCGAACAAACTAACGCCGACAGACGCTCGAGTTCATCAACTGTGACATTATTTTTAAAAGACTTGCATTTTAACCAAAATTTACTCCCCAATAATTGCCGACGGATATGAAGGGGCGCGATGCACAGTTCATTTTCCATAATATGTATGGGCGTACTCTTCACAAAACCACCTATTGTACGTAAACAAATATTCTGTATTCTATCTACTTTTAATAAGTGTGTCCGACTGGCATTACCATAAAGAACACTCCCATAGTCAATTCGGCTTCTTACTGTGGCTGTATACACACGTCTCAGGTGTGAAGGGTGCACCCCCCAACCAAAACCAGCTAGCATTTTAAAAATATTTACAAACTTAAGAAGTTTTTCCCTTAATTCATTGATATGCTTCCTCCAAATTAGTCTAAAATCAAACCACAGTCCCAAATATTTAACATTGTCAACTACTTCCAAGGGCCGACCATTCACATACAGTGTAATATTTTCTCTTTTGTATCCTCTTTTGAAAACACATACCTTGCTTTTTGACGGCGATATATTAAGGCCTAAACCTGCAATGATAATATTGAATTTATCCAGAGCTATCTGTAATTTTACTGAACCCAAGTGGCAATTTTGGCACGAGGTATATAAAACGAAATCATCTGCATATTGTGCTACATGAACATTATTTATAGTCGTACAAATAGGGACAGTAGCTATGTTAAACAATAAAGGGGATAAGGGGTCACCTTGAGCCAGCCCGCGCCCTGTGTTTCTACTAATTGATAAATTATCGTCTATACAAATACTCAATTGTCTATCTTGGAGAAAGTTCCATAAATATGAGCACAGTTTTGAACCAATTTTTAA
Organism: Mythimna lalbum; assembly: GCA_949319445.1. NCBI lineage: Eukaryota > Metazoa > Arthropoda > Insecta > Lepidoptera > Noctuidae > Mythimna > Mythimna lalbum. The sequence goes on from OX439346.1 coordinate 24,366,068, forward strand.
TTTACTATTCATATACTGCAGTAAAGGAATGATTTCAATATTATTGTAAGCGTTTTCAATGTCAATGAAGCAACCTATGGTACAGTGACCCTCCGAAAACCCCGTCTGTATTCTCGAAGTAAAGTTAGACAGACTGTCCAAACTAGACCGGCATTTTCTAAAACCTACAGTGCAGTTGGAGAATACTTTATTATGTTCTAAATACCATTCGATTCGGTTTAAAATCATGTAGTGGAATGTCTTACAGATACATGAGATCATAGAGATGGGTCGTAGTTTCGTGGGTTCCGCGGCAGTTTGACTATGTTTGGGAATAGGAACGATGTTAATTTGTCGCCATTGTTTAGGGACAAACCCGCGACTAAAGCATTGGTTAAATAGAAATAACAAGATATCCATAGCATTGTCTGGCAAATGTTTTAGCATACTATACGATATATTATCCTTGCCAGGTGTGGTATTCCTATCTTTTATTGATTTAAACAATTCTTGTTTGGAAAAGAGAGTATCTAGTTTTGGGTTGCATGATGTAAAAGTTTGATCGCCTAAACTAACAAAATCTGGAGTCAGAGATGTAAGGAGGTTCTCCACATTAGTTTTATTGATGTAAGTCTTAGGTGAGACGTACCCCTTGATCCATCGCAATTTATACCACATTGCTGACGCAGTGGTCTGGTGATTCAATGTCGAGCAAAATTCACGAAACGACGATCGCCGGGTTGAGTTAATTAGTTTTACTGATTCCTTAATTTTATTTTTCAAATCTTGGTAATTCGCGTCTGTAGGGTTCCGACGGAAGACAGCAAGTGCGCGGCGACGAATAGCGACTGATTTAGATAAAGACGGGTTCCAATATGGTTTCGGATGAAAGGTGGAGGTAGGCCCGGAATATATTTTGTAATATGGAATGTGTTTATCTGCAGCTGTGTTAATCAGTTTTTCAAATAAGTCGTATGACATTTGTAGGTCATCTGAGTGCGTAAAACTATCAAATAAAGTCTGTGCCAACTGTTTGTATGAATTCCAATCGACCGCTTTATAATTTCTGAGCTTTTTAAGGCATTGTCGGGGATTAGTATCTAAACTGGACTTAATTTTTATCATAAAATGGTCACTTCCTAACGATTCGTTCAGTACTGACCAGACAAACTTAACAGCGATATCTGACGATGCCAACGATAAATCCGGAGAAGAACTTTGAACGGCGTTATTTACTAATTTTATTCTTGTCGGGCTTCCATTATTTAAAACGACAAAATTATTATCCGATAAAGAATCAAACAGTTGACTACCGCGATGGTCCGTTTTATACGACCAATTACTATGGTGACCATTGAAGTCCCCAAGTATTAACGTCTTATTGCTGTGTTGAGATAGCAGAAAATCCCAGTCACTCGTAGATGTCGTCACCGAAGAAGGACAGTAAATAGCTATAATAGCTTTGATGTCGTTACAATTAAATAGATCAATTTTAAGTGCTTGTATACCTGAATTTTGACAGTTAATTAAGCTAATGCTAGAATTTATAGACTTATGAACTATCAGTGCTACGCCTCCGTAGCCATCGAGTCGGTCATTGCGATAAATAATATAATTTTTTAATATGAGTTCCGAATCAGGGTCTAACCAAGTTTCGCTAAGGGCAGCAACGTGGATTTTCTCAAGTACAAGAAGATTTTCAAAATTGAGCAACTTAGGTTTAAGACTCTGGCAGTTCCATTGTAGAATATTTAAATATTTATTTTTAGTGTGACGATCCATTATCTAATGTTGTTGAAAATTCAAATAATTTCTTAAGTATAGGCCACTGGGAGATATTACTTGCTAACCACACTATCAACCACTCTGTACATATTTTTAAGATACTTTTAAATTTACCATAAATAGTTTCACTTTCGGTAGAAAATACTTTTTCAATTCTCCTAAATAAATCTCGGATTTTTACATTACCACGCGAGGTTCGTTTTGAAGACGTTCTTCTAGGTTTTGAGTTGTTTCCTGTCGTTTCACTATTTGTAGATTCTGAGTCGGAGTGGGGGATTTCCCAATTTTTAAAGTTGTATTTTTCTGGCATATTTATGGGTTTTGGAATTCCTTTTTTCTTAGGGGTAGTCTTCTGCTTAGATTGCTGTCCATGGTGTGGAGCTCCTTTTGTAAAGTCAATCATCACCGACGTTTGGTTAGATTTATTTGGCTTATCAGCTGATGTGGATGGCTGGGTGAAGACATGGGGTACCTGAGGTGGTAATGCGTCAGTTGGAGAATCTGGAGAAGGGTACATTGTCAGGGCCTTACGATACGTACAGTTGAACTCGGCCATAATAAGGCGTATTTTTCTTTCTTTCTTATAGGAGGGGCATTCTTTGGACAGCGCCATGTGTTTTTCTGAGCAGTTTGGGCATTTCAACGTACTTGTGTCGCAATTGGCATGATCTCCACTACATTTTGGGCAAACTATTTTACCAACACATCTTTTAGCGGTGTGGCCTAGTTTCCAGCAACGCGAACATTGTGTTACTGGGAATACGTATTTATCGATATTAATTTTGAGGTTGCCCACAAAAACGTATGCTGGTAAAAAATGACCCTTAAAGCACAATCGTACAGTTTCACACGGAATCCATCCCACGCCATTTTCGTCACGTCGGTTTAGACGCTTCAGAGAAACAAGTTCCGCTGGACTAGGACATGAAATATCGTTTAGTATCTGTTCTTCATTTAGATCAATATCGACATTTTTAATAATGCCGTAAGAGTAGCCAACCTCCAGCGACTTAAATATTCTCCACCCCATAGTTGCGAATTTCTCGCAGGAAATAAATCTCTCGGCACTTAGGTCATTGTGAAATTCCACTCTTATACGGTAAGGGTTGATATATTTAATTATATTGTGTCAGAAATGCCTTGCTCGCGAAATAACTTGGCTAAGCTAAATTGTTTGGGCAGCTTTTCTGTACTTGATACATAGACCTCAATTTTATTACTATCGCCTTTAGCCTTTTTTCCGCTTCGATTAACTACAGTCCATTCCGTTTCGTCGTCTTCTCGCCCGCGTTTACTTGATATCGGAACTTCTAAATCATTACGTTGTGCTTCAGTCGAGTTTTGTTCTTGTGTATTGTTGTATTGGGCCGTCTCTGTCACCATGCTGACTTCTTCTAAGTTAAGATCGCTTGTACTACTATTTGGATCGCATTCCTCCCCCTCGCAATTAGACATTATCATAAAAACAAATCATTCGTCGCATAACAACATAAAATGCAGGGAGCGCACCACGCGGTGCGCGTGCGCTCGCCAGCTGTATAGTGAGCGGCTCGTACGTATGACGCGCGGATAGCTAGTTCGTCTAGGACACGACGCTAACACGATCACTCCGTACGAGTGTCGCCTCGATACTGTCTTACATCAGGCTTATTAACATTGACGGTACACTCTGTAATCAATCTGCAACACAACTGATGTTACTTTTACTGACCTTACATAACTCGACAAGGTCGCACTCTGGCCTCTCTTCAGCCATGGCACGCCACTTGCCATAATGACCGGCAACAGGCCACAGTAATCCCACGTAATACTGGTAATTAATATTTCCCAATCGTTGTCAGAAACCGTCGGCATTTGGCAATGTTGCACCCGTCGTCGGCAAAATTGAGATGTAAAGGTGAGTGCGCACTGCGGCGTATGGGCTGATGGGTATGCCCATATAGGTTTTAATTATTCGTAAAGATGACCGACTGTTGTAACAGCCATAGCTTACAATAAATGTACATTGAATACACAGCAAAGTATAGTTGCCTTCATAATGTTCCCACAGCCGGGATTCAGGCGTCCTCTCTAGAAGAGGAAATGGGCCGTAACCCAGCATGTGGGTCTAGTACGGGTTGGCGGATATCACACTTCTACGAATTTTTGGTACGGGACATGTCGTTTTCCTCACGTTGTTATCTTTCACCGTTTTGAGAGTAGTACAGCACAGTGATGTTGAAATAGATTATGGGGGTTAAATGAGGGTTTAAACGTATGACATATAAGGCGGGGTCGTTACCGTCCATGAAACAATAATCGTGCATAATCGTGGTTCATATTACTTACTGTATTGTAAGTTCTTAACGCTATCAACTTTTTAAGTTACGTATCAATTCTTCAAGAATAAATTCTGTAATTAGTTTTAAAGAAGTGTTTAATTAGTTTTAAAGAACTTTCGGTAAAAAAAACACCATTGTACGGCCCTCTAAACGGTACCGCTCAACCACACCATAAAGTGTGACGATGATGTATGGCACAGACGACATAACTCGGTTCTCAGACAGTCATAAGCGTATTGTTTTAAAGTAATGATGTAATCGTATCAGCTGCCCGACTCGGCCACAACGCCGGCGACCGAAAACTTTCTTTATTTTTAATGTGTTTTGAACTGTGAACAGCAGTTTGTTACTTCACAGAAACAGTTCACAGTGTCATTATGGAAATAGCAATTGTAAAAAAAAATAACATACTTTAGGTATGATCTGAAGATTAATTGTAAGTTATAAATATATAGGGTAGAGTAGGGTAGGGTAGAGTAGGGTAGAGTTGACAACTTAGCTAAAATGTATCACAACATAATTATTAGGCGGAACGAAGTTCACCGGGTCAGCTAGTATTATTTATAACTAGCTGACTCAACTAACGTAATTCTGTCATAATTGACAGCGAATCCCAATATTGAAAGCTAGGAGCAGTATCGAATGTATCAAAGAAAAATGTGCACCTATTTTTCAGTTTCTTGAATATATTTTATCTTCAAGTGAAGAGTAAATAGGTACTTATCTTCTAGGTAAGCGTGTTCCATCGTCGAGCGCATCGTCGCTCTCCATGAGGTGCGATAGCGGGCAAAAAAAAATCTCTTCAAAATTTATTCACATCGGTTGAATTATTCTCAAGTTTAGCACTTAGCTATACATTTAGTTATTCATTTTTATTTAACTATTAGTTGCTGCCTTCGGGTTTGCCTGCGTGATTGTAGTAAGTTGTCCCTAGGTAGCACACGGCCTGCTGCCAGTCTAACCGGATGCGGCTAAATACCTGTGATTATGCCCATATGGTAATAGGAACTATTCTTATAGATTCAGAAGTTTTATGAATAACAAATCATAGATTTTTAGAAAATTAAATAAAATAAAAAAATAAAAATTATTTATTATAATTTTTTTTTTGTCGACGGGGAATATCATCTTATGACAAAACCCGCTCTTGGGTGGAGCGGGAGATAGTGTCATACTTTTACTGACTAAAAACCCCGCGCCGATCCTTCTAGCCTTCATACCGGGGCACGAGCTCCCTTTCGGACAACCCTGTCCCCAGTAGGCTTCGACCCAGCTAGGCCCCTCCTGCTGCTGACAACTCCTTGAGGCGCGCGGGAACAGTGCGCGCCGTCGACGTCTTGGACTCGGTCCATAACCGGGCGATCGGACAGCGAGCTACCCATGGCTTACCGTCCGAGAGCCCGATTGTTTATTGTCTCATTTAATTTCAAAACGTAGGTCTCTTTCAATCCATATTCAGAAGGTAAAGTAATAAAGACAATAGTTTTAGGTAACTAAACTATACGTTTAAAAAAACTTTTTACAAAAAAAATATAACCGACTTCAATGATAAAAAAACACTGAAAAGTATCAAATAACTTTAATTTTGGAAGTCGGTGTTTCTATAATAGTTTAGTCTCTTCGTTATTTAACACCGACTTCCAAAATTAAAGTTATTTGATACTTTTCAGTGTTTTTTAATCATTGAAGTCGGTTATATTTTTTTTGTAAAAAGTTTTTTTTATTTTACACTTTTTAGTTATAGTACCACCACTAAAAAGTACCCCTCAGGCAAACTTAAATACCTTATAGTCAGAGCGCATCTCATAACGGTTCTAATAATCCCAAACACGGTTAGATTACATTAATTTACCTTTCGGCTTCATCATCAGATCAGTTCGATATATCCTCTTGACTGTTTGAAAGAAGAGGGGGTCTTCTTTCAAACAGTCATTAGACTAGATGCTGGAGAGGGGAAGGATATATCGAACTGATCTGATGATGAAGCCGAAAGGTAAATCTTTCAATCAGTCATTAGACTAGATGCTGATAATCCCGGCTGTAGCATCAGGTCAGATTTATGTCAACATTGCAATGAACTTAAAATTTAGTCCTGTTTAAAATGAGCCCAAACACGACTACGGTGCTGTAATTTCAAGGTTTGTACTTTTCCTGATGCTCCTGGCTTCAGCATCAGGTCTCTATGTACTTCGGTGTTCTTTATTAGCAGTACGTTTATCCACACATCGAGCCGTTTTCAATGAGCCTAAACTCGATATATCTGCTGTTTGTTGTCGAGGACTTAGGTACTCTGCAGACTATCCTGACTGCAGCATCAGGTCATGACTTGATGATCATGAGACCAAATGTGGCAAATGCCCTATCAAACATCAAAACAATTTACTAAAACAGTCCTTGCCTGTTCGAGTAACTTCTTACTGTTAAGGAGTTGTACCTTCCATCATCAGCCCAGCTACCTGAGATGGTGACGACCATACGCAAATACACAAGATACTTCATAAAATATGCGAAAATCAATAAGTGAGCCTTTAAAATTTGAAGGTTTTCTCCAAGATCCCATCATCAGATCCTAATTTGGTGATAATGGGACCACCTCAGAACTATCTACTTTCGAACAAAAAAAGAATTTTGAAAATCCGTCCACATTTGGGGGAGTATTCGACGAACAAACATACAAAAAAAAAAAAAAACATACAAACAGCCGAACGTAGTACCTCCTCCTTTTTGGGAAGTCGGTAAAAAGCAGTAGTTAGGGTAGAGTGTAGTGAATGTAGTGTAGGAAGTGTAGTGAGTGAAGTTTTATAGTCATAATTATGGGAAAGTAACCAAAAGTCAAAACATTGAAATTGTCGCTTATAATTTTCTGGCTAAAAAGGGTCAATATGTTTATAACTCTAGTGCGCCAGGCCCCTAACGTTTTGAATACATAATAACACGTAATCTACTCGGTATCTATCTCGTAACAGCAATCTGTGGTAATAGGCCGTGAATACCGTTATTTAAAAGATTTCGCGATGTTATTAATATTCAAAAATCCATTTATTTTTGCAAGTATTAACTTTACGGCCATTATGTGTTTCGTAAGCGTTTAGAATTTTCAAAGCCGAGTTATTTAAATCTGTGTAGATATATATCTATATACTTAAATATTTATTCATTTAATCTTCATGCAACACAAAGTACATAGGCGGACTTAATGCCTTAGGCATTCTCTACCAGTCAACCAAGAGTGGTTTTTTTTTTTTTTTTTCTCTCGACGGGTAAAGTCATCATTGACGAAACCCGCTCTTGGGTGGAGCGGGAGACAGTGTCAGAGTCTTACTGACTAAAAACCCCGCGCCGTTCCTTCTAGCCTTCATACCGGGGCTCTAGTTTCCTTTCGGATAACCCCGACCCCGGTAGGCTTCGACCCAGATGGGAAAATCCTGAACCGAAGAGACGATATGGTAGGCGCACAAAAAGAAAATATTGTTTTTAAAACAAAATTAAAAAGTATACATATAGTAATATCTATCTATTGATATAATATAATAGTAAAGATCACAAAATATTTATTTGTTAAGTATTCAGATTTATTTTTTTACTCTTCAGATACTGTCAATTAGAGAAACAATAGTAAGACAATAGATTGGGGATTAATGAACTTAGCAAAGTCGGAATTTGACATATATTTATTACTTTGTTGTACACCTCAAAAAGTGAATAACACAAAACCAAAAACATTACAAAAACCAGTCGTATCGCACAGGGCAATTTAATTTCTTTCAGTCTTTGATTCAACTGAAGGAAAGGACATAGTTGGTAGATTTTAGACTATCAGTATACAAAAATGATAAATAGTAATTAATTGCTGACGGAAGTTCTGTATCAATGTGTTCAGAGCTACGTGTTTCATTACAATAGTTGTTATTGTTATTGGTGACGTACTTTATGGCTTCAGTCGAAAGCTCACACGAGCGGAACCGCGAGAAACACTACAGGCAACTTTATTTATTTTATTATTTATGTACACACAGGGAAATAGTATTATGTAATATATATTTATACTTATTTATATTTAATATTATAATGCTGAAGTCTTGGTTAGCTTGATTGTTGGTTTAGTCGCGCTAATCTCAGGAAGGGCTGGTTGCATAAAAATTATGTACCAAATTCTCTCTCTCTCTCTTTTTAATTCTCTCTTTTTCTCTTTCTTTCTTTCTTTTTTTTCTACTTTTTTCTTTCTTTTCTCTTTTCTTTCTCTCTCTCTCTCTCTCTCTCTCTCTTATTCTTCATATCTAAACTTAAGCCTGACATTAAATTAGATTTTTAGTTCCATCTGTTCGAACTGATGATGGCGCGTGGGTTGTATCATTCGGTTCCCTTCAAAATGGCTGTGCTGAGTGGTGCTCACTCATATTTATTTTAATATCTATATTAAGGTTTTATTTTACATCGTTTAAATTGTTCTCACTTAACAAGAAACATTCTAAGATAATTGTAATAAGTGCATTGTTATGTGACAAGAGTGTCCATGAAGTTTCTTGTATATATAAATAAAATAATTTCAGAGACGTTATTCAGGAATTAAGCTTACAAAATATAAGTTTAACCTAACAAAGCATATAATGCTTCGAAGCTGTAATTACCATTACCAAATACTTCAAGAAGTTCGAATAATATTGCATAGGATGCAAAATCGGCAAAATTACTGTGAACCTAATAACCCATAAGGAAGAAATATCGAACAGCCAATAGGCGATCAATTCCTAGAGTTGTTTATTAGAATGCGTGGCAAGTGGTCCTATGTATGTCGCTTGCATGGTAGGCACTCGGTTACTGGGTCGTCGGTTGTAATACCAGTTATATAATGCCCGATAATATGTCGCTCGGTTCGTAACTATTTCGCGGACTAGGTAAAGTAAGGTAAAACGCAAGATTTAATTGACATAACAAAAATATTCGATATTTTTTCCATTTTTTTGTGGTTGACACAGAAATGGGCTTTCTGTGTAGATGTAATGGGAATTAGGCTGTAGGTTAAATTGCCGCAAGGAACAAATATTAGTATTGTTTATAGATAGCCGTTCTCGTTCCGGATGTTTGTGTACACACCCACGCTACAGAGAAATTCCTAAGAGGTGCACGAATAAATAAGTAATTAGTTAAAATCAAGATGGTTCAGCTGTCAAGAGCGAGTTGGAGTGGTCAGTTGTATATGATAATATTGATTGTAGAGACGGTGTAACAACTCATGTTTTAAGGTACATTCACACAATGACGATTGCCCAATTATTCTATTGTGTTTCGTGCTGCTATCCGCAACTCCACGACTAAAGTGCGTATTTTTATCATCATCATCATCATCATATCAACCGAAAGACGTCCACTGCTGGACATAGGCCTCCCCCAAGCGTCGCCACAACGACCGGTCCTGTGCGTCACGCATCCATCGGATTCCCGCGACCCTGACCAGGTCGTCGGTCCACCTTGTTGGAGGCCTTCCAACGCTGCGTCTTCCGGTACGTGGTCGCCACTCCAGAACCTTTCGTCCCCATCGACCATCTGTTCTGCGTGCAATGTGCCCTGCCCATTGCCACTTAAGTTTGGCGACTCTTCGAGCTACGTCGGCATACGTCGTATATCTTCATTTCTGATGCGATCACGCAGGGAAACTCCGAGCATAGCCCTTTCCATCGCATCGTATTTTTATGGGTGAGACAAATGAGTGATTCGATCCACCCCAACTATTCAAGAAAGGCCAGCAGCACCATGGTGTTACTGACCATTTCACGAAGGGTACCTGTTTTTTAAAAGTACTTTGCCCTGTATCCAGCGACCACTGAGCAACTTAGAAGCAGATGAGCTGCTGTCTCGTCCTCCTCCATGATTGCCCAAGTATCGAGTGAGTCGGCGGGATTCTCCGAAAGACAGTGTCATCATAGCCTCTCCACATTAGGTAATGACATTCCGTCCACTATTAGCGCTAACTTCATCATAAACTTAGCCTCATAATGACATTTATGTTCTAACTTTCGAAACTTAGCTAAACATTTTGCAACGCGCATTATCCTCGCAGAAACGATTGAAATGCGCGAGAATCGAACCTGACACCTTACGTAACGCCATTATGTGGATAGTGCCGTCCTGCTCGCACTTATGGAGGAGCATATATGTTTGTCCCTGTTTAACGACCTGACCTACTGTCCGCGGATCATTTCATGGAACTTTCTCATTGGTTTATTATTGGTTTAGATTCGGTTTAATTAGTTTTGGTGTTGCTTGACTTGTTTTGTGTTTAATTGATTCTTGAGTTAGATTCTCTACGAATTGAAGTTTGGTTAAAAAGCAATATTCATCATTTTAACTTTTCCTTAAAAAAAAATGTTAAATGGAAATCCCTACTGTCAGATTGTTGTGTTTCCTGATAGCCACAATCTAGGGTCTTTAAGTCAAGAGTTAATAGCCTACTACAAGGCAAGCGTGCTCCATCGTCGGCCACATCATCGCTTACCATCTGGTGAGGTAATACGAGCCTCTCCATATTAAAAAAAAAGGTATCAGATGTATTCCCGCCCCAAAAAATAGAGTGCACCTTGCTGACCAAATGAGTGGATCATTTGGTTAGTTTGCTCTATAATTTCTTTCTTCGAGCTTTTTGATATATGCTTATGATAGACATAGCAACAAGTGTGGTCTACTGCTGGACAATAGTTAAAACAAAATAGAGTTTGGAAATCACTGCCAATAAACTTAAACACTTACTTATGGACAGCGCACAGACTGGTATTTGGCCCTAAAAGTTTGCCAAAATCACTTTTTTTATATTAGTTTGCAAAAATTAGTATAACCGCTCCAAACAATAACATACAACACAAAGCGCTAGACCCATTCACCACTTGTGGGCTCAGTCGCAATTTTTGCAAGTGCTTGAAGCTTTACATGGCATAGTGGCACAGATAATAGCAATGTGAGAAACAAGATCCTCCTACTACGAGGTTGAGGCGGGGCAGGGACGCTAAATAAGTATGCAACCCACATTTGACGCCCATCGTTATTTTCGAAACGAGAATACTTTCTCAAACGTCCATCTCAAAATTGTTTTGTGGGTGGACTTTGACCTGCCGTAGCTCACTATTTGTTTCTAGATAGATAGTCGCACGCTGTCGCAGAGCGTGGCATTCTGTCACTTCCGCGGACAGGTGACACAGAGTCAGAAATCAGAATAAACGATTTCGGACTTAAGAGGGTCCTATTCCACTCGCCTATCGTAAACACCGAAAATGGTTTAAAAGCTTGTTACTTCATTTAATGCAATCCAACGCGATGTTTGACGAAAAGGCAACGCAAAAAAAGAGAGATAACGCCTGAAAACTCTGTTAGTATTCGGTAATTCCGAGATTTACTCGAAAATTTCACAAAACTTGCTCCAGGAAATAGCTGTTTTTTTAAACCCATAAAAGTTTTTGGAAAAAATTGTCGTCATTTAGAATCTTAATAAAATTTACAAAGTTTCTATAGTTTTTACTTTTTTAATTTTTAGGCAAATTATGAAGTGTCAAAGTTCATACAAAATAGGACATTTTCAGAGGTTTTTACTGGATTAGTTTTACATAAATTTAGAAATTGGTTTTTATAGAAACCTAGATAATATCCACAAGATACTGTGTTTCCAAAATATATGATGAAAAATGTGTAATAACGTCATAATCAGTTATGAGCGGTTGTATGAAAAACAGTGAAAATGTGAGTCATGATGCACCTTAAAACGTCAGTCAACTTTATTATTATCATTTATTACTATTAAAACATTTACCTATCTCCTGCTTTTTTAGGGTAGCGTACCTAAGTCGGCAATAAATTGCGGCTAAGGATCACTTAGTTGTCCGTCTGTCAAGACCCTTTTTTCAGGAATGCGAGGTGGTATTACGCTGAAATTAATATCTAATACTCAAGTCTCCTACTCCTTGAAGCAGTGAAAAAATGAAACTTCTAAGTCAACGCAATCTAAAGATAAGGTGGGTTGTGCTCCGTCTTGACGCAAGGAAATCAAAACCTATAGGACTAGTTCTAGTCGACCTAGAATCCTGAAATTTGGCACGAAATAAGGTCTCATAACACAAGTAAAAGAAAAAGTTTAAAAACCATATACTTGTAGCTACTTTTTGCGATTCGGAAAAAACTTTGAGGCTTGATTTGGAAATTGAACTATTTACATTGCCAAGTTTGTGCGGAAGTCTCAGTGCGCGAATCCGACTCGCACTTGACACGTTTTTACCCTGATTATCAATAGCTTAGACAGATAAATGACACAATAAAGTGGAAGCAATTGAGAGATTCGGCTGTCAATATCAATGTTGATTTCCGTTCAGATCTACATAGTTTGGCGTCTTTGAATTGACCATTAAAATCCTCCTCGGGGCTACTAACCTGCAGAACTAACACACCCTTTTTCTATTCCATCTGAAACCAGTCCAGCAAAGGCCATTGTGTGCAGCTGATAATAGTCGTGGCCGTAAGATAGTGCCGCAGTAAGACATCTGGTCATCCGTAGTTACGTGAGTGACTGGTTACTAGTGGTCACTCACTCTCCTCTCACGTACGCAACCGGTTGCGCAACTATACGTCATCGGCGCGTGCGCACCGACTGCAAGGGATGTTGTAGAGGTAGCGCTAGGCTGACAACAATATAACAAAGCCGAAGTTACTTTGTTCTTTGTGTCATATATTGGGTCCATCAGTTCATCGATTCAAGTGTTTTGACTCTAAAAAAAGGGGGAGGTTCTCAATTCGGATGTTTGTATTTTTTTTTATGTTTGTTCGCGCATAACTTTGTTGCTTGCAAACCGGTTTGAAAAATTATTTTTCGGTAGGAAAGGGTATACTTCCCAAATGATTCCATAGGCACCAAGTTGGGATCTGATGGTGGAATCTTGGCGATATCGAGGGAACACCTCAGATTCAATTCCATTTTTTAGTGAAGTCATAATTTTTTTATTTTTATAATAGGGTTTTTTTCGGATGTAATCCTAAAGTAGTAGAAGTTGTAGTAGTGATAGTAAACTTTAAGTCCAAAGTGAATAGTTACTTTTAGGCAAGCGTGCTCTACCATCGACCACATCGTCACTTTCCATTAGGTGACATAGTGGTTAAGTGCAAGCCTATCAATAGTGAAAAAAAAATCGGACCGACTTGATCTGCATCAGTGTAGCGACCTTACTACGGCTAATAGCACAGAATTTGTTCAATGATTAATTAACTTTTCTCGTTACTAATTAGTTTAGTGAGTATATTTTCTTTATGTTGAGGCTTGTAATTAGCGATTCGATAACATTATTATTTATATATTTTTTATAGAAAGGTGTTTTTAATATCGTGCGGATTTCATCACTCATACGGATTTGCTCTGATTTGATTTGATTTGCAATTGTTCGTTTCGTACAAGTATTTATTGTAATTCGCAATAGGCTTGCGGGACGCGTGCGGGCGGGGCAAGCGTGATGTAATCCGCATGATATTAAAAACACTCTTGGTTTGTAAATAAAATTATACCGTGACACATAAAAAATGATTGAGATGATTTTTTTTTTACTTTTTTTTATATCTTTTCTAATCAACAGTTAGTGGCATGATATAAAACTAGCGAAAGGTAATGTAATCAGCTGTTTCTTAATAAAACAGCTGGATGTCTTGTTTTTGGATTTGTCACAGTATTCATCAGTATTTTTATCAACCTTGCACCAATAACACAATAATTAGTTTTTTTTTTTACCAGGGTTCATACTAATCTGGTGGAGGCACCATATAATTGTTAGATTTTCACATGCACGAACAGCCAGCGAGGGTGTTCCACATGGCAGGCCCCCGACCTTTGTCACACAATGGTTCTCACGCGTCTTCATTAGTGTAGCTGATGATAATGGTGTGATGGGCAGCGGTGAAGGCTGCGGGCTGTGTGCAACAGCCGCACGCATTGTCTTGTAAATTGTTGAAATAAACGTTATGGACGTAATTGGTAGACATTTCTGTGTTTTTTATTACTAGCTGCTGTCGGTGGCTTTGCTCGCGTGATAGTAGAAAATTATCCCTAGAGAACATACTCTTGTGATAACAAGTATCCTATGCGCTATTTCGGGATATGGTCTACTCGTATATCAAGGCGCATTCAGCCGTTCGAGCGTAAAGAAGTAACAAACATACATACACACTGACAAACTGTCACGTAAGTTTCTGAAAGCTTACAACTTCTCGCGCTTTATAGTGGAGCGGGAGGGCTTGTCAGACTCTATCTATGTTTTTTCTTCGCCCAAGCGGGGACACCTCCATCGTATGCTCCATCGTGTCCTCACAATGGTGGCACCACACGGGAACCCCCCGTTTTTACCATGTCCGGTGAGGACCTACATCATGTGGAAGGTGTGACGATTCTTCAGAGTACTTACCGCCATGATTATGGTGTGCCCAAAGTTTATAAGCTTGCAACAACTTAATTCCTAGTTTTATACAAGATTTAGTGAAGTCACGAAGCACTAAGCATTTCCTAATATATCTGTATATACCAGTAGACAATATTTGTGTATCAGGTAGAGTCGAACGTCAATATTTTAGAGCCTAAAGGCGAAGGATAGCAGCACCGATTACCAACAATATTTTGGGTAGTATTTGCATTACGTGTGTGCCAATACTTTGCCAATCGAAATATTTTAAGTATTGTTTGTTCAATCATGATCGTTTTCTCAACGGATTACTTATGTTAAATAGTAGGAAACGGGTTTTTAAATTAAGCTGTTGTTTATATAGTGTTGATTTTTCATTGAAAATTGACGTATTTTTATTATGGGTAGGCTTGCATTTGACCATTATCTCACCTGATGGTAAGCGGTGATGTGGTCGAAGGTGGAGCACGCTTGCCCAGAAGTAACCTATTCACTCTTGACTTATAGACATCTACAACTTACTCCTATGTGGAAATGCATATCGTCGGATCGGGTAAAAAGATACTACACTCAGCGCAGCCCAAAGTTTAGAAGTCACCTTGTGTACAATACTCGTAATATCTCCTTCGTCGATCTAAATTCGGCTGGGAGGATTATTATTATCTACACTAACTGACAGAAAAGGCATTGCAATGTTATTGAAAGCTCAGTCATAGTATCCACATCTTCGAAACTACTTATTCAATTTGACTAAAAAGTGTTTTCTCCGCTAGTTGTAGAAAATAACATAACGACGAGTTACAAGAGGAAAACCACAAAGAAAATCAATGAACACTGACACACAGTACACGGCACATATATAGAAAGTGAAACTGCCGGGCCCACTAGTGCGTCCTGTCCGGTCCGGTATGGTCCGGTCGGCGCAGGGACTTACTGATGATTTGGACACAGTGTCTGAATTGACACATTCGTATTCCAATATTGCTTTCACTGACATTTCGGACACTCTGTTTAGCTACAGTTAGATAAAAAGTTTTAAAATATAATATATGGAAAAAATTGTTACCAAATCTGTTTTAGGTTGGATTTAAGCGGACTTATATTGTAAGAGTTTTTTTAACCGTCTGTACTCTGTACTAATTTATTAAACCTGAAGCGAACTGGCGGCGTTCGCTCTATCGTTGTCTTTCTATTGTGCCTCTAATTAACGGTATTCGAAAAGCTTAATAGCTTCAATGAATTTGGTATCCAAATCGTCAGTGAAATATTGAAATAAAATGTGTTGATTAGGACACTGTGTCCAAATCATCTGTAACTCGACGTAGAACATTGCACATGTCTATAAAGGGGAGCTGGTCAGCTCGCTACAAGGCCTCGCCGCACCACAACGTGTCCAATACCTCAACTGTTAAGGTAAGTTCAGGGTTTTTGCGCCCTTCGTTGGTATTTCTAGTTTAGTCTTATTATGGTTTAATGTCATATCTGTTGATCTTGATTGGTTTCCGCTTCAGATTCCTAAACGGGTCATAAATATTTATACTGAAACTAGCTACTGCTAGCGGGTTCGCTTGCGTGAATATAGGTTTCTTCATACATTCTTTAGACCCCTGTTTCATCACCTTAGGGGCTGAATTTATTGCTCATCTACATCACAAAAGGAAAACTTCTGCAAAATTTCATGTTCCTAGTCCCAGTAGTTTTGGCTGTGCGTTGGTATGTCAGTCAGTTTCTCAGATCTTGGAATTGATCTCTTTATGATATGGCTAACTAAAACTGGCCACACAATATAAAATACTAGGACCTGTCCCCTTCGGTTTTACCCGCGTCCTTAGTTACAGCTTCACTCCTATGAGTAAATGTGCTATCCACCACTAAAATTATGCTTCAATACAAACCAGAACTGGGACAAATGATGAGCCTATAACCCAAAAAACTTACATTATGAGGAAAAAAAAATTATTAACAAATCTACACTAATATTATAAAGAGGTAAAGTTTGTTATTATGTTTGTGTAGTTTGTAGGGGCGGAAATCTCTGGAAGTACTGGTCTGTTTGCGAATTTTGTTTCACCTATAGAAAGCTGCTTTACTCTGGAGTGACATAGGCTATATTTTATGCGCGCACGAAGCCGCGGGCAAAAGCTAGTTAGTAATAAAAAACATACTTAGACTTAAATTTTAAAATATTCCAGTAACCAGAAGTTCCTGATATCAGCGCGTTCAAACAAACAATCTTTTCAGCTTTATATTAGACGTAAAGATAAAGGGATTTGCATGAAGGGCACGTCTTGTTTCATGGAGTTTATAGCTTTGGTTACATCAAGTGTCGAAACGGTTGCATACACGAGCGCATGCGCAGATCACCCGCCACGCGGCCACGCACGCCATGCGTCAAATGTCGAGTGTTGCAAAGTATTTGGAAACTGCGTGAATTAGAATAATTTAGTTTGACGCATTACATTATGAAACATTAATATTATAAATGCATAGTTTACGTATTATTATAATATATAGGCTAGAGGCTACCTTGAGCTGTTGATTTAATAATAAACACTGAAATGGCGTAATTTTAGAAAAGTTCGTGTTGTAATAAATACAAAGTTTCTACTCCAGGGAGGAGCGGGAGGGCGTGTCAGACTAAAACCATAACTGCGATTCATCTTTGCCTAGCGTCCGGGCCTCGGTTCAGGCCATGGTCCGGAGCGAGGAGGAGTGGCAGGCGGTCGCCTCCTTCTGCGAAGCAGTAATGCTAGCAAAGGAGGAGGCAGACCGCATCAGGCAACGGCGCCCCCGCCGCCGTCGCCGGGATTCCGATCCCGATTTCCGGCCACTGTAGACGCGGGCTCGCGGACGGCGAGCCATGGGTAGCTCGCTGTCCGATCGTCCGGTAACTGTCCGGACCGAGCCAAGGCGTCAACGGCGCGCACTGTTCCCGCGCGCCTCAAGGAGTTGCCAGCAACAGGAGGGGCCCATCTGGGTCGAAGCCTACCGGGGTCGGGGTTATCCGAAAGGAAACTAGAGCCCCGGTATGAAGGCTAGAAGGAACGGCGCGGGGTTTTGATTTTCCCAGTCGAGAGAAAAAAAAAAAACTTTGCCTAGCGTTTTAGAACAGGTTTCCCTTTCGGAAGTCAACCCATAGCGTCAGTAGGCGTCGCGCGTCGGCCCTGATGTGCGGCCTCTACGGTTTTGTTGATCTCTATGAGGCGCACGTGGAACACTTCGCGCTTTGACGTCTCGGGCTCGTCCGGACGGTTACCGGACGGCAGGATGCTGAGCTACCTATTGGTCAACGTCCGCAAACGTCCAAAGAAGTGTTTAGAATTAGATGTTAGTTTTTGAGGAAAAAAAAAGTAGTGACTCTTGTTACATAGACCTCCCCACAATATAATAGTTTTATGGCTTATCTATCATCATAATATTATGTTTTCATGAATAAAAGTTTATTTTCGAATGTTATTACTTATATCTTTCTTCTTTCTGTTTTTTAATTTTTTTTTTAACCCTTGTCTCACCGCACACCAGGAATTGCTTCTGTTTTATGGATGTGTTGACAAATAATCGCTCGTCATCAGGTGATACAGTGGTCAATTGCTAGTAGTTTTTTATAATGATTCATAGGCTGCTATGAATCATAATAAAAAACTAACTTATCACTAAAGAATTTCTTAGAAACCACTTGTGTAAGACCTACACCCAACTACACCAGAGAAAGGTATCGTTGATAATACAAATAAAGCAGCATCGTCATTTTCTTTTGAAACAGACACTTGTACGTGTGCGGTGTGTCATACTGTCAAGTTTGACAATGACATAATTTAGTCAACTTTCGATTAATTGCACATCACTATGGCTACTTTGGTTTCCAGTCATTCGTGATGTTATCTTAGGATATTATGTAATGGCTTTTGCATATAGTGACCATGAAATAAGTAACATTATTATACTATTATAAGCTGAAGAGTTTGTTTGTTTGAAAGCACTAATCTCAGGAAATGGTGGTTCGATTAAAGAAAAAAATTCGGCATTGGATAGCCTATTTATCGAGGCAGGAGAGTGAGCATAGGAGCTGAGTAAGCTGAGTATCTCAGCTCCAGATCTAAGACGCGGGTGAAATCGCGGCGGACAGTTAGTGTAATAATATATTTAAACTTATTGTTAGGCCGGACGCACACATTCGGTTTCCGGATTAGGTTTTCCGATCAGGAATTCTGATTCGGGATTCCGTGAGAGACGCACGGAGAAAATTTCTAAACGGATGTCAGGTTCTTTTTCGTTCGGAAAAAGTAAAAACGTGTGAAAAGAGCATTTAGGTTTCCGAATCTGAATTCCTGATCGGGAAACCTAATCCGGAAACCGAATGTGTGCGTCCGGCCTTAGTTGTGTGGAAGTAGTTTATTATAATAATAATTAGACTATTTGTCACTGGACAGAAATTGTAATAATTAGCTATAGTTTCTGTGCACGGCAACCAACATGCCGCTGTGTTTGAGCAATTGGCTAGTGTTGTTCCGGGTCTCGGTATTTTGAGTAGGTATGCGAGTTTGTATCTTTGTGAACGTGTCCACGATACAGGAATATACCCTTGTGTAAGACTAAGTTAAAAAAAACAATAATCCAATATTTGTTAATTACTTGTTAATTACTACAAAGTTGCTATTTCCTCACAAATAACGTCTAGTAAACATGTTTCATAAATGTGATTGTCAATAAGTTCGACGACAATGTGTACTAAGAATTTACAATTGTAAACTTTATATTTACTTTTATTTTAACATAACACATAAAACATGTAAATATTTGTAGAACATGAGTAAATCGTGCGAAGGGAAAAATACAAAATTGCGACGTAAACTTGAACAACAGATTGTAAATACAGATGTTGCCGTTTAACGATCATCATCATCATTATCATCATTTCAGCCGAAAGACGTCCACTGTAGGACATATGTTTTCCCCAAGTGTCGCCATAACGACCGCTCCTGTGCGTCTTGTATCCATTGGAGTCGCGCGACCCTCACCAGGTCATCGATCCACCAAGTGGGAAACCTTCCAACCATCTGTTCTGTTCAAAGCCTAGCATAGAAATAAATAAAGACGCATTTCCACATTTCAAACAACCATTGTACTGCCAATATTACCAACTACATTCAAACAATGGCCAATCATCCAGCGCATACCGCCGCACACAACCGGACTGGGAAGCGAACCCGCGACCTTACGCAACGGTAACAATATGACGGAGATGAAAGCTGCTGATCTGCGGCGTATCTCTCACGATGCGAGTACAATGCTACTTGTTAGCTGGTGGCTGATAACTGTGATAATAAGCAAAATATGCAGGAAGTTCAACAGAGAAGTGAATGTTACCCGTAATGAAAGTCTGTTGAGATTTTTTAACATGAACTAGCTCATGGCAGCGGCTACGCCCGCGTGACAGTATATAATTACCCTAAGGTAACATATTCTCGAGACAAAAAGTATGTCCTATGTTGCAGGACATGCCGTGGGCTACCCTTGTGCCAAATTTCGTCTAAATCCGATATGCAGGTTGAGATTGAATAGTAATAAACTTACGCACACCCACAGAGCTTTTATAATATTAGTATGGTAGGCTAACACTTGACCTCTATCTCACCTGATGGTAAGCAATGATGTGATCGACGATGGAGCACGCTTGCCTAGAAGTAACCTATTCACTCTTGATTTAAAGACCCCTGTTGTAGCTATCAGGAAACACAGACTCCGGCAGGAAACACCACTTCTTATCAATATGTTACCAAAACATTTGGTACGTAGATTCTTGTGAGTGCCGTTAAAAAGACATAAAGGATATACTAATTTAGATAAATCTCTTTAAAACTCTTTGGACGCACACACAGAAGTGAATTAGAAGAAGATTCACAGCTAGAAGATAGGTTGGGGCAACTGTAATTAGTTTGCACACAAAAAGTACAGTGGCGGACTTAGATATGCTTAGGGATTTTCTACAAGTCAACTTTCGGGTGATGCTGAAAGAAATAGCAGTAAGATATCAAGAGAAAAAAAAAAACGGATACAAAGATAATATACAAATAACCCAAAAATACAATGTAATGTGGGTATATACTCAAATGATTAGCACTTGGAACTACTCTCGTATCGAGGGTACGTTCACAACAAATATAACAAGACAACCGTACAGCCTCATTTTCACAAGGTTGAATCATTTTGTCCTCCTTCTGGGCCTGGGGTCCAGAGTGGTTGCCTTCGCCCAATTTCGTAGCAACATTGGCACATGTGGCCCGCCAGAAAGAGATGGCGTGAAAATTTGGAATCCTGAGAAAATAAGGATAGGTCAGAAGTGGCTAAGAACAGAGAAGAAAGGAAGAAGGGGAACCTTTGCCCTGCTGTGGGATACATCAGGCATATTGGTTTTCTATTTTTTTTATGGTTGATAGGTTTGCCCGTGACCGCTCGCTATCTCACCTAATGGAAAGCGACAATGTGGTCGACGATGGAGCGCGCCTACCTAGAAGTGACATATTCACTCATACCTTTTGGCCGCAGACCACAGACATTTGGCCGCAAGGCGTGGTGTTTCGTCGCTTCCGCGGACAGGTGCCACAGGACAGCACGAAGTGAACATAGTGCAATGTGAAATGTTACTGACATAGTTCTAAGTCTTATTTACTAACGACAAGTTGTATTTACTCTATTATGTTAATCTGTAAGGTATGTATCTATGGGTCAAGCAAGATGCCTGATAATAAATGATTTATTATTATTACTGGACTGGCCTGTTGGTCTAATAGTTAGTGGCCCTGGCTGTAATACCGGAGGTCGTGGGTTCGATTCTCATCCAGGACAAATGTTTGTATGATGAGCATAATCATTTGTTCTGTGGTTGGGTGTAATTAATTTATAATATGTATTTATTTAGAAATATTAAGTGTGTTTATCAGTTGTCTAGTACTGATAACTCAAGCTCTGCTTAGCTTGGGTCTAGATGGCGTTGTGTGATGGTTGTGGAATATTATTATAACAACAATTCTGTTCTGATGAAAACCATATAGCAATGTGAAAGCCTTTCATAAACCGTTTTGTATGAAAAATGTCATGTTTAGAGATTTTAGTTTCTTTCGCCTGTTCAGTACCAGCAGTTCAAAACACTAATGTTTTTATATCACGCTATGTGATGACTGACTGCAAAATTAATTTCCATTTCGTTTTATTGTCTAGATTAGAAATTGTGCTATAAGTATGCTTGAACAAAAAGAACAATTGGATCCTCTCTGACCTTTTGTAGAAACGATATAATATGTCTTTCTCTTCAATTTCTGGTAACCAAGTTTTAATTTTAATCAATTTATCTTACGCTGACTTCGGAAATTATCATGGCTTGATATCACAATAGAACTTACGGTCTAAAAGGTTATTTAAGTCGTTCATTCCTACATGTACATTCAACTACAAGAATAGAGCTTGTAATCCTTACATATTTATAAAACAATCCTGTCACTTTAGTCTGTCTGTATGAACTCGATAAACTTAAAACTGTTATACGAGGTGCACAAGTTCATTATGAGCACTTTCAACTTGAAAAGGCTTTGCTTGGCTTTTGGCTTAGTTTTTATCGAAATTTTCAATGTTAAAAAAAGGAAACGAAGACTTGTCGTTGTGACGATGCTTGGGGGAGGCTATGTCCAACAGTGGACGTCAATCGGCTGAAATGAATGATGATGAGACGAGTAATTTATTCAAATTCAAAGGTTGAAATGTCGAAAATCCAACACAAACAATAAACCGGATCATCACAGATAAACAGAGAGAGTAAGACAAGGCCACCTTGTAATTAGTAATTTCCACATCTTTTAATTTCCCAACAGCATGCAGATCCGCTGACATTGGCTGCGATTGTTATCGCTTGCTGCCATTCGTGCTGCTCGCTGGAGGCGTTGACCTCGCGGAGGATATCTGACTGGTCAGCAGACGCAGAGAACATGGTGATTTTGATATGCAATATAATATCGGTGGGAAACTAGAACAGGTTTTGGGAGCGAGCAGCAAAAAAAAATATAATTGCGGCATTACATAAATATAATCAATCACTTGCAAAAGTAGAAGTGGTCTAATATAATATCTAGTAAAAAGAAGTTATTCGTAAAACGCGATCAGTAATGCACTGCACGAGATAACTTTGTGATATTTATTTATTAAATGAACAGTGCGCGCCGTCGACGTCTTGGGCTCGGTCCCGACAGTTACCGGACGGTTGGTCGGACAGCCACCCAATGCTCGCCGTCCACAAGCCCGCGCCTACGGTGGCCGGAAATCGGGATCGGAATCCCGGTGGAGGCTGGAGCGCTGTGAGCGCCGCCGTTGCCGGATGCGGTCGGCCTTCTCGTTTGCTAGCATTACTGCTTCGCAGAAGGAGGCGACCTCCTGCCACTCCTCCTCGCTCCGGACCCTGGCTTGTACCAATGCCCGACTCGAGAAGTCGTCCTCGTCAATGATAGGCTACCATTGTAACCAAAGATTTAACAAAATTTACAAAATGAGTGAAATCTTTTTCTGTTATGTATCTATAAGTATTTTAAGTTAGAAAGCCAAGGTACGATGAGGAAGACCAATTTGGCATCATTAGCGCCAAAGGGGACCAAGCAAATTCACCGGTAAATATACCAATAGACAAAGCCAAAGCACTATAAGCATGGCAATATATTCATTACAGAATCAAGTGGGCACTCGCACAGCGAGGAGACAGCGATCGGCTATAGTTACATAAGACCATGTTGTTGCCAAATCGACGATAGCTGGCTGGACAGCCACGTAGGAAAGCTGGTGAAGGTCGACCGTGGTGTAATGGTGGACGTTGCTAATGTATCGGAATTTTTACGTCATATGTTATGATCTCTGCCGCAGGGTGGGCCAAACAGTAATATTTTGCCGGAGTGGTAGCAGGCATGGTAGGGATATATATTTTTTTAATATGGATAGGCTCGCGTTTGACCAGTATCTCATCTGATGGTAAGCGATGATGTGGCTGACGATGGAACACGCTTGCCTAGAAGAGTGAATAGAACTCTTGACTTAAAGACCCTGTCAGGAAACACAGACTCCGGCAGGGAACTTTACTGCTTAGCTGTACGCATAATGAATGCGTTCCCAATACGCTTTGTACGTATGGGTGGTATAATATTTTGAAACTGGACACGGATACGATTATAGGAATAATATTATACCGGTTATGGAATGGAATTATTTCAGATTATCTCCTAGTTTCGGATAGGTTTTTAGTTACCTGTCGAATATTAGGATTTTAAAAGTAAAATACGAATAGCAAGTTTTAACTTTTATTGCTATTCTAGATTATCATTTATGTCTGTCATTTGGACTCCATCTTTATCCGTGAGTTTTATATCGGTTTCGGTTACAGTTTTTTTTCAGATATCCGGTAGATCCATCCTTGGTTTGTGGAGAGGAACTCCAAACAGTTTCACTTCAGCAATGGTCTCTAGTTTTGCCGAAGAGGCGAAGAATCGGCTTTTGGGCTCGGGTACATCATAGGTGGTCAAGTTTTATGGATTATTGTGTGAATAGGACTTTCCTGTTATACCTTAATAATGTCTTTGACAACTGGTAAAATATTTTGTCCATGAGCTCATCAGCCTGTGATATAACGAAGCGGCAAGTATAAAACAATAAATCATTTGTTAATGTCACAGGTTAATGTCGACAGATACACAATGTATTCAATAAATTACAGAA
This sequence comes from Mythimna lalbum, assembly GCA_949319445.1. Taxonomy (NCBI): domain Eukaryota; kingdom Metazoa; phylum Arthropoda; class Insecta; order Lepidoptera; family Noctuidae; genus Mythimna; species Mythimna lalbum. Next base: position 24,390,315 of record OX439346.1, read on the forward strand.
AACCGTCGGTATCTTAAAAAGCTTCTTTTTTTAAAGTTAAGTTAATCTTACTACTTATTTCCTATAAGATATTTAAATCTGGACGTCGACCCTATCTTAAATTTTATATGAAAAATGGCATTACAGAGTAATATCACATATGTCAATGTATCTTGGTGATGGAAAAGAAATAAGCCGTGTATTCGGTTCTTTGGTTGGCTTTGGCTAAATTGTCTTTTGGGACGATATTTTTTTTCATTTATTTTTAAATATTTCTTCATAGTGTATGTAAGTACCTTAGCATATTAAGTCCATAATGTTCTAACTGCTAGCACAGGCCTTCTCTTATGAGAGGAGTTTAGGTGACACCCGCACGTGGCCCACTTGGCCCACTCCCATTGTGAAATGTTTATCGGATGATATTTATATGATTTTAAAGTTTCAATGATGATAATGGTAAAAAAAAATGTCAAAATGTTTTTAAGTTTAGTTCTTTGGTTCTTCTTCTAGGACATGACGGTTTCCTCAGTATTGTACGTCTTTAGTTCACCATTCCGAAGGCAGTGGTGATGAAATAATACAAAAATTCTTATAAGAACAATAATTTCAGATCATGCATCTAAATGGTACCTAATATAGTAAAAATCGTTTCAAAAAGTTATTGTATTTTTTCATTGCACGTTTTCAGGTTTAAGATTAATTTTACGTTTACAGCAACTATAAGGAAAAGTAAAGCAAATAGTAAATAAGTGTTACGAGCGGCGCGCATCAAATCACCTATATTTTTATTTTTAGTGAAGTTGGCGTGTGTAAGAAGTGAAACCTAGGCTGCAGTAATCTGCGGCTGGCATCTAACTCAGTCTCAGTGGGCCGTTTCCCTTTCATACTGTATACCTACTTCCGCAGTGCGTTACAGACTTGAGCCATTTCTTTACTGTTTTTTGTTCAGAATTATATGTTATTTAGAACTCACATTTTTAAGCAATTCTAGTATGTGGCTCCGTATTTCAAGGAATTTGTTGATTTCAGAATGATACATTTTGATACAAGTGGAGAAAGTTTATTATTGCGACTGAGGCAAAATTCACCCGAGCCTCAGTGAGGGTGTTGACGAAACGACGTTTTTCTATACACTTACGAAGATATATAGAAACGGTAGTTGATGCGCTACTCGTGGGGTCGAGGCGCGCCCGACTTTTAGACGCACGTTTGCAGAAATTACAATAAGCAAAACTCAAAAATTGTGCATGATAGTTTTTAAAATTTAGTGTTGATAGTGAAATATATCATATATTTAATGTATTGCTTCCATCCATCTTTAATGTATTGTCCTCATTGTGATCCTTTGAAAAAGGGAACGAAATATTAGTTAGAAATCCTTCTTACTCGAATTCTAACCCATAATTTTCTCTTTGAACCAGAGTTTCAGAGCAGGTTTCGGAAAGTCAATTTATAGTTAAATCAAAAGTTATCTGTATTTTGAGTTACGACACTTTAAATTCTTTCGTCATATATTTTTCGACATACATTTCTGGCTTTTGGTTTTTGAGCAAGAGTTGAATGGAATGAGCTTGTACATAACAGATTTTTTTTTTTAAATATTTTTTTTTTCTGATTTCTGAACTTTACTTTGTTAAATGCGATTGACTAAATATTCTAATTTAAATCTGGTACCATGAGAAAATGGCGGAAACGTCTTATTTATTCTGATTCGAGTAAATATGTGTATTTATTGTACGTGCGATGGTATTTCTGAGTCGAGTGTTGGCAATTACTTGAATGCTGATGGCGACCACATATTTGATGAATTGGACAAACAATTGATAAAGAATGCCTCTCGGTATATATTTAATTAAGTAAGTAGTAAACCTTGGTATTTTGCAGTAAATACGCGGCAATCTCATTGCGTAATACTTGGGTTGTTAAATTTTGGAATTGCATTAGTTATTTTCTAGCTTTGGCCTAAACTTCTCCCGCGTACATAAAATATAGCCTATATTACTCTGGAATAAAGCAGCTTGCTAACGGTGAAAAAATGTTAGCACTCGAACCAGTACTTCTAGAGATTACCTCCTACAAACAATGCAAACTTCACCTTTATTATTTATTATATTAGTGATGTAGATTGCATGATCACATGACACACAAAAAACAGAAAAAGACAATACTATAGCGTCGGTGGGGAACGAATTAAGACTCTCACACTCGTATCTAGGTTTTATTCACAGACTCAAGAAGTTAAAACTATAAGAGATACAACCATTTTTATCTTAGCGCGCGCCGTAGCCGCTCGAATGTGTCACAACTCGTTATGTCAATCCACTGAACGCGCTCTAGCGGACGGCACAGAAATAACGCTCTAGGGTTGCCGCGCTATACACTCCCCCTCGAGTTCCAGAGAACGTCCTCGCTCGTGAACTCGCACAAAGGAACACTTAAATACTAAACTTAAACTTAACAAACAGGACAAACATGCTTTCGAGGACGCCCTCTCTGACGTTTAGGAATCACGGGACGAGGAGGCGAACTCTCCCTGTTATGAAACCGCGTAAGATCTGACACATGATACTTGCCTAATACGTTTTCAGGGTTATCTAAACTCGCGATAACGTAGGCTGTAGGACTAACCCTTTTTACAATCACATAGGGACCATCTTTCTTTGGAACAAACTTAGCTGTTATGTTCTTTGCAGCATTGCTAAGGACATGTGATTTTAAAAGAACCTGATCTCCGACCTCGAAGACTTCGGCAGGGGTTTTAGTCTTATCAGCACATTCCTTACGTCGATCCTGCTGTGTTTCGACTCTTTCCCTAACAGCGGTAAAGGCGTTAACAAAACTTTTCAAATAGGGTGTAATTTGAGGGACGAAATTGTCCTTATCAAGTATCGACCGAATGTCGTGTTGAACGTCGACTGGTGAGCGAAGCTCTCTAGCGAACGTTAGATATGCTGGAGATACACCAGTAGTCTGACAAACAGCTGAATTCATGGCGAACCTTATCGCAGGTAGGTGATGCGGCCATGACGAGTGATCTGCTTCAACTAAACGTGACAACTGAAACTTTAAGTCCCTATTTTTACGCTCAGCTGGATTAGCTGACGGATGATACAAAGGCAACAATTCTTGACTAATACCTAAAACGAACATGCATTGTTGCATGACGGCGGACACAAACTGGACGCCATTGTCTGATACAATGCGTCGAGGAAGTCCATAACGGAGAAAATACTCCTCAATCAAAGTGCGTGCACACATCTCTGAAGTTGCCTCCTTCAGAGCATACAATTCAGCCCAACGAGTTGCTGTATCTTCCACCAACAGTACCCACCGTTCCCCATTGTCCCCTACGGGAAGCGGACCAAACAGGTCAATTGCTAGCACTTCTCCTCTTTGGCTCAAAACGGGGGTCTGTAACAGCCCCGATGGCTTTTTGTTTGAAGACTTATACCGTTGACAAGTCGTACATGTTTTGACATACTCTGTTATAGCTCTATACATACCTGGGAAATAGAAACCTTGAGCGACTCGATTGTACGTTCTATCAACCCCATGATGACCACCTAAATCAGAGTCATGACATTCTTTTAGAATTTCCAGGCGCAGTGAAGCCGGAACAACCAGCTGTGCCTCTTCAGTATCGACATCGGGATTATACCTGTATAAGACACCGTGCTGCATGAAATACCCTCTCTCGGACCACCGCTTAGCACCTATAGACTGAGCATCAGATGTATCTTCTAGTTCACTAATGATTTTCTTTAGTTCCAGGTCATCGAGCTGCGCGCGCCGTAGATCCGAAGCACTCTTGGCAGGTAAGTCCACGACAACAGAGCAAACCCCGCATTGATCCTTATTATCTTCTTTACAGGTTGGGCGACTGAGCGTATCAGCTATAACATTAGCCTTTCCAGGCGTATACTGAAATTGAATATTAAAGCACTGTAGCTTCAAAGCCCAACGAACGAGTCTACCGGACGGTGACTTTAAGGTAAGAAGCCACTTTAACGGCTGATGATCGCTGCCTATTATAACCTCATGTCCTTCGATGTAACCTCTGAAACGTTCGACAGCCCAAACAACAGCAAGAGCTTCACGCTCTGTAGTACTGTAATTTCTTTCAGCTGGAATGAGAAGACGGCTGGCGTATTCTATCGGACGTTCATCTTTACCTTCACCTTGTAGCAAGACCGCTCCAATGGCGTAATTGCTGGCGTCTGTCCTTAACACGAACGGCTTGCTGTAATCCGCTTGGATAAGAATCGGTGCCGAAGTCAAGCGCTTCTTCAACTCCTGAAAGGCACTGTCTTGGTCTTTACCCCAAGACCATACCTGATTCTTCTTCAGTAAGCGTGTTAACGGCTCAGCAATTGCAGAAAAGCTTGGAATAAACTTCCTGAACCAAGAGCAAGTTTGTAAAAAGGTTCTCAGGTGACGCAACGACGAGGGTGTCTTCATCTCAAGAACTGCACTAACCTTGTCATCATCTGGTGAAACACCATCTTGGGTAATGACATGGCCAAGATATTTTACTTTATCCCGTGCAAAGACACATTTTTCTCTGTTCGCGCGTAACTTGAACATGCGTAACCTTTCAAACACAATGTGCGAGTCAGCAATATGCTTCTCGAAGCTACCTTCAGATATTATTAGCAGGTCATCTTGATATGCTAGAAGGGTCACGTCCTTCAACGAAGCGCCCGTACGAAGTCTATCTATCAGACGCTGGAAGGTTGATGGCGCGTTCTTGAGACCGAACGGCATACGCTTAAAGCGGAATGAACCGAAAGAAGTTAAAAAGGCTGTTTTATCTCGGTCCTGATCACGTACGCGAACCTGCCAAAATCCACTTCGCATATCAATGGTACTCATGAAAGAGTGCCGTTTCGTTGATTGAATAAGCTCGTCTATCAAAGGCATGGGATAGACATCGGTCTTAGTAACCGCATTGAGCTTCCTATAATCTACACAGAAACGTACCTTTCCGTTTTTCTTTGGAACGAGAAGTGCCGGAGAACCCCACGCAGACTCACATTCCTCCACAATGTCATCAGCCAACATCTTGTCCAACTCAATCCGCATGACCTCTTTCTTAGCAGGGGTCAACCTATACGGCGGGACGGCAACGGGGGGGTGGTCGCCGGTATCAATTATGTGTTCGGCAAAAGGAGTCGCTTCTCCCCCTGGCTCGAAGATATCTTGATTTGAGACAAGGAGCTGTGCCAGAACTTCGCGCTGACTATCGCTAAGCGAGGTCGCCTCGTCATCCCGGAGCACTTCTACAGCGGCACACGAAGACACAGGTGACACACCTTCAAACTGTATTTCGAATTTATGCTCATCATTTTCAGCAAAGTGCCAGCTGCTGTTACCAAAATTAAAAACAAGATTGAAGATAGTAAGAAAGTCTATGCCTAACAAACTCTCATTACTGTCTGCCTCAGGAAAAATAACAAACTTAATGGCTCTAGTTTTATGTTGGAGTGTCACCTGTACCTCCGCGGTAAGTACATTCATCTCCCTATTAACACCATCCGCTAACCTAACAATTTGTGTTGACGGCAATAACTGGTGTCCTAGCCTTAATAGGAGAGCGTAGAGCGTATGGCCGGCAATACAAGTTTTAGCTGCAGAATCTACTAAAGCCGTACCACAAAACCCTAGAATGCTTATATTTAACACGGGGCGACGAAAAGATGCACAGTCATTAACATTATTGACATACTCACAACTATTGAAACCATAACAATCGTAAAAACTAGGCAAACTTGTGTTTACATTAACAGCATTATTGTAATCAAAACATTTGTCATCATTAAAACTATGCTCCGAAATGTTTACATTACTAATCTTTCTGTCATACGATAAACAAGTATTGTTTGAGTTAACCTCACAAGTACTTAGGTTACAAACATTATCGTTACAAAAATCCCCTACAGCAAGTGTAGGGTTACCTTGCGTCGACATTGGCATTGACGGGTTGACTAACGACGACTGCTGCGCGACGACGGGGGCAGGGACGGCGCCGGCGGCCGAGCCGCGCCGACGATACCTACAGCCGCGCGACCGCGCGAATGCGCGGGAAACGGACGTACTTAGTATCCCGTCATGCGACGAAATGTTCAAGGAATAAAACGACGACTGGCCTTCTGGTGAACAGTTTTTACACTTTGATTTTATTACGTTCGCGGCACCGCAACCGTAACATTTCACTTCACTTTCCGATTTTTCTTTATTGACGCTTTTATCACTCTTATCACTAACACGTTTAAGCTTCTCACACGTTTCTTTACCGTGTCCTAAACGCTTGCAGTACGAACAAAACGGCTTTTTTGACTTGGCAACGACACCGCCGCTGGCGCCGGCGGACAACTCGACCGACGCGCGGTCTGCGGTACTCGGCGCGTTAGCGACTGTAGGTATATCCCGCGGTGACGATGACGATGCATTCGACGCTGTGTGCTTGTTGTTATGCACTTCTCTTACCGAATCTTCGATCTGTCGAGACTTGTAGAGCAGCTCGTCGAAGTTATTCACGCATTCTCTCGTCACGCGTTTCCTGATGCGCGTGTTAAGTAGACCGTACGCCATATCCAATTGGACTTTCTCTGAGAGGTCGTCCTTTGGGAACTTGGCTAATATTGCACGTACCTTAGCAATAAACAAGTCTGTGTTTTCATCTTCTTGATGAATAAGACTAAAGAGTTTCCGGTAAAGGCGATGTGGCGGGTCGTGTTCACCGAAGGCGCATTTTATTCTAGTGACGGCTTCCGACCACGTGCTGGTTGATTGCTTCACGCCTTGCCACCAAATTGCAGCAGGTCCTTCAAGTAACATCGAAAAGCCGCGGAGAGCATTCACGTCAGATACATTTACGCAGTCTTTGTAAGTAATCACGGCGTCCAAAAAATTATCTAACGACTCGTCCGCGCGTCCGCCATAACGGGAGGTACATTTCGCGAAGTTTCCGTTCGCGCCAAAAACAAACGATGCTTGATGGGCTTGGGCCTCTGAGATGTTATGCGGCGTCGATGAGCGTACTTCTCGGATCAGCTGCTGGCAAAAGTCGTTCTGAGTTTGTTGTATCGATGCTATAAAGCTAGCGAGAGTTTCTTGAGACATTGTAATGTTCATGGCGGCCGCGCCCGCGGCGCCACTGGAGTCCGAGTTTTCTTCTGACCGTGTTTTTGGCATTTTGGCCACTGAAGACACAGGATAAAGAAGAAGAACACACTCTTAGGTTCGATAATAGTCCCCTACGGTCACTTTTGTGATCGTTGCAAGTTATTTCGCGATCTGCACTCCGTAATACACAACACGAAACACCTACACACGTTGGGCAGCCACTTATAGCGTCGGTGGGGAACGAATTAAGACTCTCACACTCGTATCTAGGTTTTATTCACAGACTCAAGAAGTTAAAACTATAAGAGATACAACCATTTTTATCTTAGCGCGCGCCGTAGCCGCTCGAATGTGTCACAACTCGTTATGTCAATCCACTGAACGCGCTCTAGCGGACGGCACAGAAATAACGCTCTAGGGTTGCCGCGCTATAATACATAATAAACATTAGTACTATCGATAGGTATTGCTTATTTCCAAAGAAATTTCTACCAGCCTGCGAAAGGAGATATTAAAAGAAATATAGATAAGCGAGTCAGAAGGAAGAGAAGAAAAATGTGTGAAATTTTAATCTAAATTATCAAAGATGTTGAATTCATTGACAAGGGAGCAAATTAAATACACAATGATTTATGTACAGCCACATAAATGCGCAATAGAATAGGTCAAGTACTGCATTGCTGTTTTCGAGGATAAAAAATGTATTAGATTTTTTTTTTCATTAGGATGTAATGGGTAATTAAGCATTCTAAAATTAAATTTTAATTTAAAAATTAAGTAACAATTTTTAATCTAACATCAGTGTGCTAATGATCCTGCTAAGTATATTTTTGTTTATTTATTTGGCTCGGGGAAATGATACTGACATACATAAATAATTTACTGAAAAAAAAGTTATGTATTTGCAAGTCTCATTATTGTCAAAATATTTTGCATAACACTCAGCTTATTCAAGCGAAATTTTGCAATCGCACATGCTCTTTCTTCCTCTATCTATTTATCATTTAAAAATAATACTTAATTTCTCGGTCATAGAGTTTATGTTAGTTTGCAAAAATACGGTTATCTCAGCACGATTTTGGCAAAGCCTTTATTTAAGTATAATGAAGTAAAAAAAAAGAAATCTGTTGTGCAAGTAAACAAACGTTTTGATCTTATTAACTCCGCTTGGTGGCGCTAGTGACCCAGATACGGAATTTCGGCTTGAGACTGATTACGCAACATCACGCCGTCGGTGCGGAGCGTGCGGAAAAACTCTGGGGCCGCTACAACGACTTGTTTTGTTGTAGTTTTTGCTGTAGTCCATCCGTTAGAGTGGCCCACTTTACATAGATATTTAAGTGTCATCGAAACCTCAATGTTTCATATCCTCACCTTTTTTGGTCACGTACGCTGCCAAGTTTCCCTGGACCACCAGTCGTCAATAGCGAGGTGGCTATTGGCGACTGGTGGTCCAGGGAAAGGTTGAGGGTACGATTTCGAGGTCACGAAAAAGATCGCCTTTGAGGTGGACCGACCAGATAAAAATGGAAGTAAATGACTCACAGTCGCTACTTGAATGCACGAGTATGGCGGCAATCAGAGGAGAGTGGCGGCGTGTTGTGGAGCTTGCCAAAGTGAAGACCACGACTACATCAAGAGTGATACCGACTAAGAAGAAGACAATCTCATTGTAATATTGAATGACCAATATTAAAAAAAAAAAACTATTTTAATTTTTTTCTATTGTGATATTATATGTTTCATCCCTACTTGTATAAATGTATAATATTATAAATGCGAAAGTAACTCTGTCTATTTGTCTGTCTTTCTGTCTGTCTGTCTGTTACGCTTTCACGCAAAAACTACTGAACGGATTTAGATCAAATTTGGTAGGTAGGTAGAATAGACACTGGAACAACACATAGGCTACCTATAATTCCACTGCTGAGCACGGGTCTCTGCCCGCGCGATATAAACTGTAGTCCACGCGGGCGAAGCCGCAGGACTTACGTTTTCAATACATATAAATTTAATAGAAATTATAATGTAGATACTTACTTGTTTTCTTTTATAAAATTCAATGCTGTTTACTAGATATACAAAATATATAGTTTCATCGACACTATAGTTCAAAATCAAAAGTCGTTAACGACCTATTAGCTTAATGAGTTCCTTTCATAATAAAATCTTAGATTATTTAACTTCGAATTATCTAATGCATAAGTTTCTAAACCAGTCGCAAAACATGTAAATTCAATGTAAATCACGAATTCTTAAAACCATATCTACTCGGACTTTAAATAATAGAGTGCCAGAGCTGTTGTCGCATAACATTGTGAAGCTTACGGTAGATGTTCAATAACTTACAGAAATATTCGAAGAGAAAGAAGTTAAAAAAGAAATGAATAGATTTTGTAAGGAAGGAAATGAAAGTGTTGAGTCAACCGCGACCTCAAGTAATATGGACAAGGGCAGGAAGATAATGATCCTGTTTAGCATCTTAATATAAAGAAACTAGCTTTTACCAGCGGCTTCGCCCGCGTGTAAGTAGGTTTCCTCATACAAACTTTAGTACCACGTTTCATCCCCTTAGGGACTGAACTTTGAAAAATTATCCCCTTAGGGACTGAACTTTGAAAAATCTTTTCTTAGTTCTCACCAACGTTATAAAACTTTGTGCAAAAGGAAACTTTGTGCAAAATTTCACGCTGCTAGTCCCATGATTTATTTGGGTGTGACTGACTATCGGTATGATCTATAGATACCAGAACGAGTAATTTTTATTATCCATTTAAATTATGTTATTATTAATTAATTATGTGATAATCATATATAATTATTATGTCGTTTTTCATTTAATATTACTCCGCACTCTCAACTACATCGCCGATGACGTCGACATATTCTGTTGTGCTTTGAGTAAATTCACTAGGATATATGTAGAAAGCAGTATATAAAGCAGTATTTAAATTATAATATATAGTAACTACTATATTGCATAGGATCTAGCCTATAAAAATATTTCTTAGCTAGCTGACCCGGTCAACGTCGTACAGCATAACAGACAATGAATATATCAATTTAGTATATCTTTCAGTACAGTCAACCGATTACGATGAAACAAAGCTTAAGTAATATATCCAGTTTCACACAATTTTTAATTATATTAAAAGTTAAATACATCGATTTCGTGCATTTTAAGTGATACGCGCACTACTAAAAATTTACATGTATAGAAGATAGATAATTATTTCAATAATAAATAACATTATAAGCATGTTATATCACTCTGATTGCGCTTACACTCTTTAGTAGATTTAAATCGCATTTCGCAGTCTTACTCTTAACCCACATTGCGTTTAATTTCCCTTTTAAATGACGTATGACTATTAAACCTTCAGTTAAGTCAGAACTTAACCACAACGTTACGAAACAATTAAATAACAGCTTGAGCACAAGTCTTGCAATAAAATGTTATTTATAGTCAAATGATGTTATGTTGCCAATTGCCATTGCAATCGGTTATTTAAAGAAAAAGTCTTGAATGAAACATTGGAATTGAGGAATTCCTGAGGATAAAGATAGGTATATCTTTCATGTAATCATTGGCTTGATAGAGATTAAAAATAATAGTGTCAATTATCAGTAACTAAAGTACTAGAAAAAGCATTTGTTGAGTTAAAAAAAATTCCGAAGTGTTTTTTTAGCAAATCACGACAAGTTACAAAATTCTTGCTAATCAAATAGAAAGCCTGCTGATAACTACGACGAATGCGATATTTTAAATATTTCCAAACTAAGATTGGAAAGCGAATCACATTAGTTTATACGAAATTAAATACCTAACATAAAAGTAATCGCTTCTAGTTTATATAACGACGCTTAGCACACGTTGTATTTGCACAATGTTCGGTAAAAGTATATCTTGTGTAACGCGTGGATCCACCCGAGGACATTGTTCATTTATATTCGTGCTCTATGATTGAGGCTTGACCAAAAAATCAGTTTCAAAACCAAAATCTATAAAACGTACGTAAGAATTAACCTTGTGTTGACACATGGGGATTAATTTTATGTTACACATTTTTACATCTGAAAGTTGGTACTCACTCTTGAGTGCCCACAGCTGCCTCTCCATCAGCCCGTCCACGTACTCCTGCATCTCCACGCGACACTCTCCACTGACGGTCTTCTGCAGCTCAGACCACTGCTTCACCAGGATGTCGGCGTCGAACAGACGCAGCATGTTCTCGATTCCCATCAGCTCCGTCATGTCCATGATATCTCTCTTCAGCGCATTCCTGGACTCGTTCACAGTGTTCCTGATGGAGTCACTTAGTTTACTCAAAACATCTTTGTTCGGTTTCGGAGTCGTTCTATCCGTGGGCTTTGTAGTGGTCTTCACGATATGTTGCACATTGTGAGACTTTTCCGTGGTCGACAGTTTCGCTTCAGTCTTGATCTCACTGAAGTCAGCGAACGACAGCCCGTCATCGTCCGCGAACACGTCGAAGGCATCCTCCGTCGTAGGTTTATCGTTTCGACTCGAGTTCGGAGGACTAGGCTTGGCGAGGGAACCGATCAGGTCGGAAGCCAGGTCCTCGTCGACACCGCCTTTAGCGGATCCTTTCTTGATGCTCTGAAAAGCGTCGATCAAAGCACTCCGTAACTTCTCCTCGCGCGCACTCTCTCTGCTGTCGGGCAGTTCAACTGCATTTACTAAAACTAACGCACTTAACAAAACTATCACTAGGGGAGACATTTTGGGAAAAAAATATATTTTTTTTTAAAGTTTCACTCGCACATGCTTTATAGTACGATCACTTATGCCTCAAAATTCGGAATATTTTTTGGATGGTGTTAAAGGTGCGCGCGCGGCGTCATAGTCGGGGCGCGACTGCGCAGGCGCGAGGCTGTGACATAACGCCGTTACGAAGTCAGTGCGGCACTTTCACTGTCGGTGGCGGCGCGCGCGCAGGTGACCGCCGCATCCTTGTAGGGCGGCCGATGCGTGCCGCTGATCCACTTTGTATTGGCCAACTTATTAGTTAACTTATTGTAATTAAAATATGTTTAATAACAAATGTTTTAAATACGACTGTCCTACTGACCTGCTGGTGTCAAGGGCGGTTGATATACACTGTACTCCATTTGAGGAGGGGATTTTCAGTGAAGACTTAAAATTTGATTAAAAAATATTTGGCATAGTTTCCGGCATTACGAAGTGCTTTTGCTAAAGCAAAGACAACTACACACAGCGAGCTTTTAAGCGCGATAAATAATATCAGCATAGTTTAACTTTCCTACATCAAGTTTGAAGGCGGTTTGCAGTTGTAAAAGCTAAACGTTGAGTTCTTCGTACTCGGTTCTTTCACAAGAAGTGTAAAACTTGCGCTGTAAACATTGATTGGCAGTTAGTGGAATGTTTGTGTATTGATGTCGTATTGCGGTAGTCGTTCGTCTGATGTAACAAGAGGAGGTGTCGGTTGCCAAATTAGCTTGAATGAACAGCGTCTGAACATTGATCCCTCCATAGATTGCTACCAGTTTTGTCGTAATCAGCTGGCGAGCTTCTTGAAGATTAAAAATACGCTCTATTTGCACCATGACCGGTCTGTCATTTAAATAAAAGTGGGTCAAGATGAGTGAAAAGTGAGTCCATAATCTGTAAAAAATACACACAAGACGATTCAACCCGCAAAAAAACCTTCTGATCCGTACAGTGCATTAATTTAAGATGATTAGTTACGTGTCGCCATAACGACCGGTCCTGTGCGTCTCGCATCCATTGGATTCCCGCCACCCTCACCAGGTCATCGGTCCACCTTGTGCGAGGCTTCTCAACGCTACATCTCCCGTCACTCTAGAGCCTTTCGTCCTTTTCGGGGATCTTGGGGGATGCCTATAACCGATAGTGGACGTCTTTCGGCTGGATGTTGGTGATTAGATAAGCTCAAGGCTATCTAACAACAAGGCTGTTCTTCCTGAATATTATTAATTTTATTATCGTCCTACTGGTCGAAACGGTCAAGTTAAGAATTAGAATAAGAATCATTTATTTTGCAAACATGGGTATAGTACACAGGTGTTTTATTATAATAGAGTTCTCCATATTTTGCCATCATCAAGTTAAAGACTCTAGCGATCTAACCAGTGCACAATGCGTAAATCTTTGCATAGTTTAAGTGTAAATCGACCGTCTATAACTGTTCCCGCACACGGGCTTAAAAAAACGCCAGAAGCGGCCACAAAAAAACGCTTGAAGCCGCCGTAAAAAAACAGCTGAAGCGCGCAACACCTGGTGTTCGGAGAAGCTTGAAGCCGCTTCAAGCGTTTTTTTTGTGGCGGCACCGCCGCGCCGCACACGAGCCACCTAAAAAGGCCGCCTCCAAATGAAGCTTGAAGCGGCGTTTTTTTGAAGCCCGTGTGTGGGGACAGTAAGACTCTTACGTCGTCCAGTTCGTACAACATTTACACGTCACAAAAATTATGCAAAATCTGAAATGTGCACCGTCATCATGACTTGTATTTATAAACACGTTTCATCTACATTACAACATTAGTGTTAATTTGCAACAAAAGTATAATAAACTAACGATTTTTACATTCTTTGAACACTACAGTATTTTTTCACAAATATTACGAAAGTCTTCCAATTCGTACAAGGTGATTATTATACGTAACAATAATTAAACTTTACGTATAGTATCGCACTTAAATACGTGTTTATTTCTATATCTAGGTCGTAAAGGAGGCTCTACATAAGCGTATAAAAAAGAACTAAAGCTTTAAAAAGTGAATTGTGAAACTCGTTGAGTAGTTAGATCGAGTGGTTTGTATTGTAACGGTCTCCATTGCTCTAGTATTACTCGTCAAAGCCGTACTTGTGCCAAATGTAAGGTACTTATTATTAAACCGTAGTACTATATACTATACTATACTAGTAGTTAGTACTTCACTATATAGTATAAAACAAAGTCGCTTTTTCTGCCCCTATATCCCTATGTACGCTTAAATCTTTAAAACTACGCAACGGATTTTGATGCGGTTTTTTTTAAATAGATAGAGTGATTCAAGAGGTAGGTTTATATGTAGGTATAATACGGCGGGTCGCTAATATTATTATAAAGAGGAAATATTTGTATTTTGGTTTGTAGTGAATAAACTCAAAAACTATATACTAGACCGAGTTTTAATAGTACATTTTGATATAAGTGCAGAAAGTTTGTCATTGCAACCGAGGTGAAATTCGCACGAGCTGCTGGCGAGTGTGTTATGGAGCCGAGGGCTGTACTATAGTCTCTTCAACGGTGCCAAATGGGTTATCGCGGTACCTACCTAGTCCAAGTAGTACCTAGAAGTTGTCATTTGGATGATTTTAACCCACCAAAAAAAAAGTATTGTATGATAAACATTTATTAAAGTTACATGTGACGTTGAACCTGGTGAAGGTTGCGGGAAGCCGATGGATGCGAGACGCGCAGGAGCGTTCGTTGTGGCGACGCTTGGGGGAGGCCTATGTCCAGCAGTGGACGTGTATCGGCTGAAATGAACATGTGACGTTACCCCGTGCGTAAAAATGCAGAACGGGTGTGACGTTACACGTAACTTGAATGGGAATTTTATTTGTCATTTTTGGTTTAATTCACAAATAAAAAAATACGTGTCCCTTATTTTTGAATAAGTAATCTAAACGACGGACTAATTACATTTCTAACGGCAACTAGCCTATTTAAAAGCACCTGTAAATTAATTATATTTGAAATAAATTCTTTGATTCTTTTGTTTGTAATGAATAAGCTCAAAAAACTACTGCAACCGATTTTAAAAATTCTTTCACCAGTAGCATGTTACTTTACACTGACATGGACTATGTATTTTCTACTTTCTCGAAAGCGAAGCCTCTAACAGAAGCTAGTGTCCAAAATACACTAATTTTGGAAAGTTTGTGAGTATGTGTGTGTGTGTATGGTGTAATCTCCATTGTTTCAACTAGAAATAGTTTGAATGAAATGCCATTATATTTACAAGCTTTTATCTAGTTTCACCTGTCTCGATGTTTGTATGACATCAAATCTTGCAAATTCCACTTCCCGGTTACCGGTTGAGCTAAAATTTTCCATGCATGTGTAAATCAGATGACAATGCAAAAATATTATGACAAAGAGGTAATCTGATGATGGAACCGGAAGGTAGCAATAGGAACTTGGTAGTTTAACGACACAACACCATCGAATTTGGGCTCGTATGATTCGTCTTGACGAGTATTAATTATATTAAAAGCTTGCTATGAAAATATGATTTTCATTAAAAGCTTGTTTTTATGAGGTTCATTCATAACATGGTATTGGCATAGCATTTAAATGACATAAACTATAGAAGGCGCCAGATAACCGTGGAATAAAGTACATTGACCTTTTTCTAATATCTCTGCGTAGGTACCCGAAAAACAAGCAATGAACTGCTTTTCATTACTAGGTCATAGGAGTATAAAGGATCACGATCACATATAATTATTTCTGTAGAAAGGTCAATGACCGCTATTCCACGTTTATCCGGCACCTACGTTAGTGCTTCACTGCGATCCCACTTGATGGTAAACAGTGATGCAATCGTTGATGGTGAACCTAGTTTATTAATCTGAATCTCTTGAATCCTAACTTTGAATCTGTCTTCTTTCAACCGATTTAGAATTAGATACATAGCATAGCTATAATCAGCCTTATAATGTTCCCGACTGAGGCCTCCTCTCTATGAGAGCAGAAGGGCCGTAGTCCACCATAGTCCACCACGTGGTCCCAGTGCGGGATGTCACATGTCTTCGAATTTTTGGTTCTAAGACATGCCGGTTTCTTTAAGATGTTTTCCTATACCGTTCCGAGAGCAGTGGTGATGAAATAAATTACATAAAGTAATGCTTGGCTGGGTTTGAACCCGCGACCTACAAACACGTTAGTCGGGATCGTTATCACTGGGCCATCACTGGTCTCCGGTCTAGATGAATTAAATTAAAACGTAAAGTGTCCCCGCACACGGACCTTAAAAAACGCCGCTTCATGGTTTTTTTGAGGCGGCCTTTTCTGCGGCTCGTGTGAGGCGGTGCCGCCACAAAATTACGCTTTAAGCCGCTTCAAGCTTCTCCGGCCACAAGCTGTCGCGCGCTTCAGCTGTTTTTTGCGGCGGCTTCTTCGTTTATTTTTTTTGATCGCTTCTAACGTGTTTTTGTGGCGGCGTTTTTTTGAGGCCCGTGTGCGGAGAGTGTAAATGTCCTAAACAGGCATCTAATCTTAACTTTGACATCACGGCATCAGCATAGGCTTACACGTGCTTACATAAAGAGCGGAATATCATCGATTATATAATTTTCTGCCAATTTTGCGAAACTGTGGTTCCCCGTGCGAGTGTTGGTAAACATTATGAGTGCGACTAAATCGCGGCGCGACCTCGCCCGCGGCCTCATCGTTGGGCAACACATTCACGAACCATGTTTATTGCCTGCCCGAGCCAATCTTGACAAAGATCGTGTGCATACGACATCCGCAATATGTGCATTTAAGGAAAATAAAATTACTTTTTCTTAATCTTGAGTTTTATTGCGACGGTCTGTGTAACATTGAAGAAACTTTAGTATGTTATATTATTAACAACTTTCGGTTGGTAGTTGTTCTTGGTATGATGGTTGTTGCTTCACAACTTCAGCCAGCAATTGTTGCACACCTCAAGGAAGATGAGCACCTACATTGAGCACAAATTTTAATTCTCTCGCTCCAATTATTGTAAACACGTCGTATAATGAAAAAGCTATATTGATCACAAGTTTGGAATATTCTTGCTCTGTCGAACAAACCAGCAAAAGCTACTATTATAAAAGCAAAAATAAAAAGTATGTATGTGTGTTTTACTGCTTCACGTTCAGAAGGTTTCAGTTCAACCTTCTGGTGAATCAAGTTTGGTATAGGATCAATTTGGGTTGTCAAATGTCCTGCAACAGCACATAGGAAGAACTTTTCATCCAGGGAGTATGTTTCCGAATTAATGGAATTATCTACTGCTGACTCTTTCCAAATTTAACACAATAGCCCCGGATAACAAAATTATAGACAAAAACTATCTTCGTCTCCTTGGGTGCCTATTTTCGAGGATTCCTTTCCCAATTTTGTTGAGGAAAAAATTCAAAACTTTAATGATGTTTCGGAAAGATTGCTTGAAATTAATATGCATTCGGCCATCACTTTAATTCGCTTTAGTTGTTTCGGCCCTAAATTAACATATTTCCTCCGCGCTTCTCATTTATGGAAACACAACCATCTTCTGGAAAAAATGGACCAAATTATTCGAAATACTCTTTCATCAATTTTAAATGTGGCTTTGGACGATCAAGCTTGGGCTCAAGCTACCCTTCCAATCCGTATGGGAGCCCTCGGCGTCCGTAAAATTACCAGTATCAGTTTACCAGCTTTTATATCTTCGGTTTACGGCACTGAAAAATTAATCAGGAATATCCTATCTTCCTCACTGATTGATTTTGATGTGCCGTGCTTCACCGAGGCTATAGACGCTTGGAGACTCGCTTGCCCGAATTCTAAACAGCCCGACAACCTTTCTTCCCAAAGACGGTGGGATGAGCCGCTTTGCAAAGTAGTACAAGAAAATCTGTTGGCAACATTCGCACCTTGCTCGATGATACTACCTTCCGCCTCGCTACTGCCCTACGTCTTGGCGCTCCTTGTTGTTCTCCTCATCGCTGCCACTGTGGCGAAGTTGTCAACAGCCTCGGTCACCACGGTCTGTCATGCAGCCGAAGTGCAGGAAGCATAGCGCGGCACGCAAATATCAACGACATCATCCGTCGCGCTCTTGTCACCGTCGGCGTTCCGGCCATATTGGAACCTCATGGCCTGGCACGCGACGATGGCAAAAGACCGGACGGTATGTCTCTATTTCCATGGAAGATGGGTAGGCCTTTAGTGTGGGACGCTACTTGTGTCGATACTCTTGCGCCATCCCATCTTCCTAGCTCGTCGTGCTGTGCTGGTGCTGCTGCAGCGGCTGCAGAGAACCTCAAGCGGCGGAAATATAATAACCTTGTTGGTAATTATGTTTTCGAGCCGTTTGGGGTTGAAACTCTTGGATCGTGGGGTCCGAGTGCTCACAAATTATTTAAAGAACTTTCCAAACGCCTCGTGGATACTTCGCGTGACCCAAAGGCTGGCTTTTACTTCCGTCAAAGGATAAGCATTGCCATTCAGCGTGGCAATGCCGCCAGCCTTTTGGGTACATTACCAGTCGACAGCGATGCGGAGGAATTTTTCGACGCCTTACATTAAATTGCCATTTTTATTTATTTTTTTATTTTAGTTCTCTAGGGTTTTATTTTAATTTTTTAAGTTAGTTTTAATTATTTTAAGTTTATATCTAGAAATAATTATTTTATGTTTTGAAATAAATGAATTAGCTGCTAAATAAATCTCGTGTCAGTGTTCATTATCAAACTCTTCCGAAACGGCTTGACAGACTTTTATGATATTTTCTGTGTGTATTTTGTAGGTCCGAGAAATAGGTCGTAGTCAATTTTTTGCTCACCAACCCCAACCATTTTTTTTCTTTGATAATTCTATGGCAGATCAAAAAATGCTGTGAGAATTTTATGTACTAAAATGATACCGATTGCCGATGAAGAATGGTACAATGTAAGTATAAATATACATAATAACACAGGTACAATGTTGCGAATGAAAGTACAGCTGTTACTCAATCGTCGGTGATCTCCGGACGGCGAGCCCGGAAGTGAACATGAGTCAGGAACTGTGCTATCACACCGTACTGTATACCTGCGTGATCATGTGGATTTACTGCCCGCCTGTGAACATCTAGGTACAGTATTGGGTTTCTAGGAAGCCTAGCTTCCCACAACTACCGAACCCAACACTACATAGTATACGTGATACGTCTATGCTTGTGAGGTAATTGAAATAAGTCAGGAAGTTGCTCGTATACACCTTTTTGACATTATTATTATTGACCATATTGCATCAATTTAACATTATCGATTCTAAAACATTTCCACACATTGTTTTTTAAGTAGTTTCTTAACCAGTAGTTCGCTTTTCCTCTTATTCCATAGTTTTCAAGCTTGTGTAAGAGCAATTCGTAATAATGGCAATTGAGCATAAGGAGTTACTCTGAGAGCGAGAGAAAATTTAAAGGAATGACCTACATCACACATAGGCCAAGAAACTCAACGGTGCTTTGAAAACGACATAGTAATATATATTGCAATAACCAATGAACCAATCCCTAAGCTAACTATCATCACTGTGGCAATATTTCCGCAAATCTCACTTTAAGCAGACCCTTCTGACAATGATGAAGTACCGACCAACATTACTGAAATACACGACACAGTGAAATACAACATATATACCACGGAAGAGAAATGTATGTCTCAATACTATCACAATGGGACAATGCCTTATGAAACAGTGCGTGCGATCAGATCGCGAGCCGGATCGAATCTTGCGCAGGGCGCTTATGTAACGTTGGTTTTGTTCTACACAGACTTCAGCTCATCTTTTGCGAAGATAATGTGGAGCTGTGTGACAGATGTCTTTGTTAAGATTATGTGCATCTTTGTACATCATTTCGCAATTTCGGAAGAGTGATGCTTTCTTTGCTTGAGACAAATTAAGGTTAATGATGATTAGATTATTTAGATCACATAATATACAACATTCGTTTTAGTACTTACGAGTACATGCGACACTTGAAACACGAGCTTACTATTTTTATGTCATAAAAGGTATGTAAATCGTATTATATAAATACGATTTACATACCTCATAACAAAATTTTATGAAAAATTACATAGTTATAAGCTTGTGTCCGCACAAATACATGTTACCGGGCCATTTGAGCGACTGAGGGGTTGTTTTGCCCCCGAAACTAGCTGTGCGCTGGCACCCAATGCCCGCTATGACCTGCCCTGATCTGAGTTGTTCTTACGTGGTGTCTAAGTTATGAACTTTTTAAAATAGTTTTGAGTAAAAATATAACATGGTGTAAAAATTGTTGGAATCGATTCAGTTGATCAAAGTTGATGGTGATGCTGACCAAACTATGTTCAGGTTTCGCATATATTAAAAATAATGTCGTATAGGTCAAATTAGGTTAAACCGTCGAACTGATTAGATTGCTGAACCGTCAGGATGTAAGTGGGTTTTATGAAGATGTAAATAGGGACAATATTTACAATATTATATAATTTATGCATTGTTCGCGACATCGATTTCTTAATACGAGGAAACATGGCGGTGTGAGAATGGGACACAATCGGCATCGCATCTACTAAGAATAAAGTAATTGAAGATGTTGGTCTATCTAGCTTTAAATTTGTTTTATTCTTACATATATGTTTTTTTTTACTGCGGTGGGCTAAAATCATCTAATGTGATCACTCTTGGGTGGAGCGGGAGATAGTGTCAGACTCTTACTGACTAAAAACCCACCCCGTTCCTTCTAGCCTCTTCATATCGGGCCTCGAGTTTCCTTTCGGGTAACCCATGCTCCAGTAGGCTTCGACCCAGCTGGGCCCCTTCTGTTGCTGATAACTCTTGTGCTCGCTGTAACGTCTTGGGCTCGGTCCGGACAGTTACCGGAAGGTCGGACAGCGAGCTACCCATGGCTCTGGAATCCCGGCGCTCATGGAATCCCGGCGGCGGTGGCGAGGGCGCCGTTGCCTGATATGGTCGGCCTCCTCCTTTGCTAGCATTACTGCTTTGCAGAAGGAGGCGACCGCCTGCCATTCCTCCTCCCAAAGCCCGGCGCAAGAGGTCTCCGCCGCCGACCGCCCCCACGAGGGCACGGCGATGCTCCGCCCAGGCAGGGCACACCTCGACTGTGTGCTCCACCGTGTCCTCCGGGCGTTACACACAGTGGCGACACCCGGGCGTCTCTTCCGCTTTAATCCGGTGCAGTAACCTCCCGAACTTGCCATGTCCGGATTCCACAGAGATATTGGTCACAGATTGAAAAAGTTTGTTTGTCAAGACTCAAGAGAGACGTTGTCTATTTAACTTGCAAGAGACATGTCCTAGCCAGCTTGTAAGTACATAATACTGAAACACCTCCTGCCCACGGAAATGTGAAAATTATGTCATTTTTTCTAAAAGACGACGCTTTCTGCAAGTAAGTTTTTGACCACCCTAACTACTATTGAAATTGTTTGTTGCAAAAATGGAAGCACAACGAAAAAGGTAAAAAATCTTCCCTCAAAAATATGGGAAGGCGACTGACTGCCTAAAGGTTTATATACTCATTCCAAAGTCTGAATAAAACCGTGTGACACCACTAGTTCAATAAAATACCACAGTTGTTAACAAAACGCAGCCAGGTCGCATTAGGTAACTGAGTTCACATGAGAAGACTTCTCGCTCAATAGGTTAAAGCACTCGGCTCAGTACGAAAGATGTGGGCTAAGTACAGAGTACTTGTGATACTAGTAGGTAACGAGAATAACGTGAGTGGGCCAACGAGATGGGGCCAACTTTTTTTTTATGGTCGGGAAAAAATCATCTTATGACAACCCCCGCCCTTGGGTGGAGCGGGAGATAGTGGCAGACTCTTACTGTCTAAAAACCCACCCCGTTCCTTCTAGCCTTCAAACCAGGGCACGAGCTCCCTTTCGGATAGCCCTGGCCCCGGTAGAGATGGGGCCAACTTAATTCGATCCATTTACTAACAGGTAATTTGGTGAATAAAAAAATAGGTTTTTTTTTCGGTGGGCTAAAATCATCTTATGACAACCCCCGCTCTTGGGTGGAGCAAGAGATAGTGTCAGACTCTTACTGACTAAAAACCCCACCCCGTTCCTTCTAGCCTTCATACTGGGGGTCGAGTTCCTTTCGGATAACCCTGGCCCCAGTAGGCTTCGACCCAGCTGGGACCCTCCTGTAGCTGACAACTCCTTGAGGCGCGAAATAAAATATAAATAAAAACATAGTTGATGTCCTCCACAGTGCGATAGCGCATAGAGAGTCTGGAAAGGGTAACTTAATGTGAAACCGAGGGTAATTCAAGAAATGAAAATTTACTTCAGTTTTTTTAATGTTGCGTCTGTACGAAAAACACGCATAACTGTTTACAGATTTATAACCGAAAAATCAATAATACAACCCTCAGTTCGTTTTACCCCATTGAATGGTTATTAAAAAGTCGTCAGGGTGGTGACAGCGGTAGCGCAGTCCCTGGAGGAGCGCAAACTTTTAGTATCTAGTCCTTTTTATTTGTAATACTTTTAACTACGGACGCAGTTATAGAAGCTCGCACCATACGTAAAAAAAAACTAGTTACGGCACTGGAGTGGACTCATAGACTAACCTGTTACCTTGATAGGCAACCTTGGGTGCACCCCTCGTTTAATAAATGTAACCCAAACTTCTTCCACAGACTGGAGTAACTTTGTTTTCCTGGTTATGCTACGAGCAGGCAGACTGGTGTTGTTCATAAAAAAACGTGTGTCATTCTGAGAAAGATTTCATTTTTATTCAAATGCCCGTGAGAGTAAATGAAAGCAATGAGAACCTTTTTTCGACTTATTTAAATGTCTCTTTGTACATTCCGCGGTGCATTCTATGGATAACGGTGCGTGCACATCTGCACTCGCGTAATGGAGCTAACCAAAGGCCCTACCATGAACTTGCGTCGCAATCCATTTGACGACCTAAACTTTATTGCTTCATGCCTCTTTCTTGCCCACAAGGTTGACATTTTAGCACGTCTTGGTAAGTCCCCAATTGGCTTCGACCCTGCTGGACCCCTACGACTGCAAAGGGCCTAAAGGCCACTGAAGGACGCGAAGGATGTGGTTCTATCATGATTTCCACACTTACAAAAAAAAGGTACACACATTAGGGACCCTCCTGACGGATGTGTACGCACGCTTACAATGTCACGATTGTTACGAATCAAATATGTTTGTGGATGATTATTATTGTTCTTTGTATGTAAACGTCTTTATTATGAAATGCTCTATGGGTAAATACTTAGTTCGTCTTTTTTACTATTGAGGATTGTACTAAAAAAAATATTTCGTGGGATCACGGCATTTTGGAAAGATTTTGTAGATAAATAAGTGCATAATTATTGATGCCAAAGAGTTTGGATATTGAATACTTTGAAAACTCTGTACCAACATCTAGCCTAGAATGCCATATCTATACATATAATAAAATCGTAGGAAAGTCAAAACTGTACATTGAATATTTTTTTAAAAGAATACTTGGAGCGTGATCTACAATCGATATCGAAGTCAAAAATATAGTTTTTAGAATTTTTGTCTGTTTGTCTGTATATTGTCCAGGCTAAACTCAAATAGTACTGCACAGATTTACTTCAAATTTTGCATGAATATTACTAAGAGGTCGGGTCAACATATAGGCTACATATTATCACGCCATCACCTACGGGGGAGGAGCTGTGAATTTTTATTTTTCTTACGCATTCTGTGACAGCGTGTAATCTAACGACGCATATTTAAATGTTGTTTTTGAGTAAGCCATACTATTATCTAGCTTTACACTATAAAAACTACGCCATTTAAGTAACTTGGGCAGAGAAAAAGTTATTTTAATAAATATTAGTAGTATAAAGACAATTTTAAAACAGCGCCATCTATGAGATTTCATAAAAATCAAATCAAGTTACATGACACTTTTTGGAAATTTAATAATTTAAATTTGATCATGTTGGCGAGGTTAGTAGTTAGTTATTCTTAAAATTCATAGATGGCAATGTACATTTTCTTCATAAAAGTTGTATCGCAATTCAAGTTTCAACAAAACCCTCGAAATCTTGAACTGAGTTGAGGAAGACAATTTAATAAAAATGCTGTGTTAAGTATAACAAAAGAGTTATGTTCATTGATGATCATCAATTTCATGTTGTTAGTACAAAATAAACATTGACTGTTAATACTTTTGTTCGGTATTTATCTATGTGATTATTGCTTGGTAATTAATATATTTTCATGTCGTATGCCTAATTATAAACTTTACTCACTCGGAGACATTTATTTTATATAGTGTATAGTCATAATAATTTTTCACCATATCAAAATGTTTCCTTTTCCAACAAAAGGAGCGATCAAGCGACGTTTGCTTTACAGAGCTCTGATAAAGCAGAGGTGACCAAAGTTTGGTCGCTACATCAGCACATCTGAAGCGGTTTGGCGGATACTGACGTTCTCTATACATGACAGGCATCCTACCGTCATGCATGTAGACGTCCACCTAGAGAAGACGAAAAAATCTCCCCTAGGGGCCTCCTAAATGAAGAATTAGGGGTCCCCTTAGGAGAGATTTAATTTGTTGCCCTTGGTAGGATTTGCTACAGATCTCCCACTAGCTTAATCCGACACTGGCCATCCCTTACCGCTCTCACCTGTAATTTCGTTAACAAGCCTTTGGTAGTGCTGTCTGCGTACGGTCGGTACGCCTATCACGTAATGAGTGAATTGAAATTCAATTGGCTTTTCCTCCTTTTACCCCACGGAACAGTAAAAACTGCGTGTTTTACCCAAATGACTCAAGTTCAGATTTCTTTCTTGACGTCGAAATAAAGAGTATTGACCCATAGTAGTTGAAACGGTTACATAATTGAAGTATGTCATGCATTTCCAAAATGATGATGTAGGTGATTATCATGAGATCTTTAAGATCATCATCATAGAATGAGAAATAGGAAATGGAATCGGAGAAACGGAAATAATCAACAGGGAATGTGCATGAAATAGTACATTTTGATACAAGTGGAGAAAGCCTTTCATTGCGACTGCGGCGGAATATGCCAGAGCCGCAGGCGAGGGTGTTATGGAGCCGAGTGCTGCAGTGACAAATTTCCACGTGTATCAAACTATGTTTTTCAATACACTAACGAAGATATAAACAAACGGGGTTTGATGTGCGACTCGTGGAGATCGCTTAGCACTCAGCCTGATACGATAAATATAATAAATTGTGGCGGGGGCGATTTTCCACACTAGTGCGAAACACAGTCAATTGCGTGCCTAAAAGTGGTAAGTGTATTAAAAAAAAAATTGTTAACAGTTTATCTATCAATAAATATCTGTACAAGAATAGAATACTATATGAAAACAATATTATTTTTTTTAGAAAAGCTAACGTAATAATACATACATAACTTGTAATAATGTTAAACAAATATATCTGTCTCGTCTCGCCAAGACGCCGCCGTTTCTATGTCGTACGCACAGGTGTCATGGCCTTTGAGAAGACTAATTATTCCAAACTTCTATTTCATATTAGCAGCTTTGAATAAGTTTATACCTTTCTAGTTCATGAAGATATTTTTTTTCATATTTGTTTATCTTGTAAAAAAAAACTAAAAAGTATTTAATTTAACAAATAAAAACTTAGCACACATTTGTTTGTATTTGGTATTCCACTTGATCATGTCCGTTTCAGATTTATTGCAATAGAGCATACTGAAAATGAATTTTGGGCGGCTGGTTGGTGTAGCAGATGACGCCTGCAAACGAATAACGGAAGTTATTGACGAATCTGAGAAAGGGTTTATATTAGCTTTCGTGAAGAGCACTCAGATCAATTTGTCCGAAGGCATTTTTTAGGTTAGATATTTTTTGTATATCAATGGATATTTCTTATTGAGTCCATCACAGTCCCCTGCTAGACAAAGGCCTTTTAAGATTCCCAACAACTTCTACCGTATACCTTATAGTCTCAACCACTAAAGTCGTCGATCCTACAAGCTGAGGAAACGAATATGAACCGCAAAACGACGCAGCCACACACTAGACACCCAACAATTAACTTAGACAAATAGCATAGGAAGTAACTTGCAGCACTGTCGGCCAGCACTGGCGGCAAGTACTAGCCGCTAACTACTTCATCACTACATCCGTCGCGGCTGGATGCAGGCCACTGGCGCCAGCAACGCACGCCGCCTTATGTAACACTATCACTTTATTGCTATCACACCTATTATAATAGAACTACACTACGCACACGTGTGCCACACACGCCGATCTGGGCGCGTCAGTCTCCATACATTTTAGGGCCTGTGCACACCACGTTTTTTAAACGCGCCGTTGACGCGCGTTTGTAGCGATACAGACGCGATACGCACGCAAGTTAGACGCAGCCTGTAGACTTTTAATTGGATAAAAGCGCGCCGTCGATGCGCGTTTCCAAAACGCGCGACAACAGCGCGTTTAAATAACGTGGTGTGCACAGGCCCTTATATGGAAACTAGACTTGTAGAGCTACACTTGATCAGCGTCACGTGACGTCACGCGACGTGGTTCTGTACATACAAATCAGGCGTGTTACACATGTGTCGGTCTGAGGCCGTCGCCCACGGCGACTTTGTAGCGATGTTGTCGCGCGTTTTGTAGACGCGCTACAGCATCACTACTGACGCGAGTTAGTCACATTTGCAACGCGCCATAGAAGCGATACCAACACGCTACAGCATTTCGACTGTAGCGATGCAAAAATGCGCGACCGTAACTGTAAAAACTTCATTTTTGTTACTAAATCGCGTTTGCATCGCGACAGAAGTGACCGCAACCGATAATCGTGATGTGCATAGCGACTGTATCGCGACTATTTCGCTGCGATCGCTACTGCATCGCTACCAAAAGTCGTCGTGAGGGAAGGGCCTAACGTAGTTCTAGCTTTAAAGGTCACTACAACACTATTGTTACAAACTTATTCATCAATTTTTTTTAATTTTACGGTTTGTGTGATTTTTTAATAGCATTGTTATAATTTTGCTGTCAGAAATAAAATAACTGTGAGGTAAAAGGTCTGCAAGCGTGAAATCTCTCAACAACAATTTCACATAGGTACAGACAGAAGCCTACCTACCCCATACCATATAGCACATTGTGCAGAACATTTTCCTTATATTACGTTACTGTGAAAGAGCTACGCACTCGCTGTACCAGCCTACCTGCGTGTGACGTAATCACGTAACACGCTCCCAATAGGCGCTGATGAAACTCCTGCGCAACACACCGTCTGAACACAGCCTTATTAATTGCAGCAATTAGGAGTTTGTGATTTGAGTTTGATCGAAATATAATAATAAGCGTGTAGGAATTTCTGCAATGAGCGCAATTAGGGGAGGGTGGATTATTCTCATTCTGCAATCTGTCAATTTGATATTAAATTAAAAATAAAGCATTAACTTTGGTCCTGCATATCTATTGTCATCTGGCATCTTGTGCCAATAAAATATTTTTTTTTATTAAAAGATCTGTGCCTATAATAATTCGTGTTTCGTAGATATGTTCTCAAACACGTACACTCTGATACACAACACAAGGCACACTAGATGAGGAAATGGGCCGTAAGCCAACTAGTGGACACATGTCTTCGGAGTTTTATTTCCAGGAGATGCTGGTTACAGTACTGTTTCAAGTACTGTTTTACGAAACTGCTTTTGCAGTTTCATAAACTCAAGGATAAATACGAAACCAAAATGCACATTTTGGTTTCGATTACTTACAAGGTTCTTTTTAATTTTAAAATCAATTTTGCAAAACATTTTGTTTATGTAGGAGCAGTTGTTGATTGTGATACTTTTTTATTATTAATAGAATCGCGCTTGATTACTATCTTATCTGATGGAGAGCGACCATGTGGTCGACGGTGCAGTATCTACATTTGCCTGGAAGTAACCTATTCACTGGCGACGCTTAGGGGAGCCCTGTGTCCAACAGTGGACGTCTGTCGGCTGAAATGATGATGATGATGATGAAGCAATTAACAGTAGAATGTTCGAATAAGTTTCCAAAAGAAGCAGGTTACCGTTCTCCATAGCACAACTAGTGAGATTGGAAGTTTGGACTCACGACCGTCTTCTTACATTTTAGAGTAAGTAATACTTACTCTAAAGTCATTGTAGATTATTTTAATGACCTACTTGTCAGTCTAGTGTCCATCTAACTACAGTTTCAGATTAATTGCGTTTATTCGGCAGTCCAGCATGATTTGGCACAATGAATGTATGCCAAGTCCATTACTATCGATTTACGATAAGTTTGCCAACAGAACAGACGCAAATTATATGTTAACATTGTAATTACGTAGTTGTTTTATGATAGTTTTATTGGCAAAGTAATTTAATTTTCATTTATTATACTGACAAGCAAAAACCTTGATAGCGTATAGCAGAGCTATTCCACTAGCTAGCTACAATAACCAGAGCAGCACAGACATCAGTCTTATTTAAAAAAGGAACTGCTAGGGAGTACTGAGTCGCAGCAGACCAATTCCCGGTCAGGGTGTTTTTAATATCGTGCGGATTTCATCACGTATGCGGAATTGCTACGCACTCGCGTCTATTTGAAACCATGTGTGAAAAATGCACGCGGGACGCGTTTATTTGCATTATGAAATTTTCTGCATGCGGGGCAAACCCTCACGCCTGATGAAATTAGCACAATATTAAAAACACCTTTACTGTAGTTGCGAGTTTGCGGATGGCGAACAATGGGTAGCTGTCCGTTCGGCCGTCCGGTAAGGACCAAACCCGCGTCGACGGCGCCTCATAGGGCCGTCAGAGAGATTGAAGAGGTCAGTTAGGGACGATGCTCGCTAGGGCTGCAGATTGTTCGAAACAGTTACCCCAGCCCTCGCAAACGGCAACGGAAGGAATACTGTGGGTTTTAGATTGACACTTCCTCTCACTCAGATTGACACTTACTCGCAAAAAAGCTAGAGAAGTAATTTGATGATTTACCACTTCAAAGAAAAGCTAATGAGTCACACTAATATTGTAAAGATGAAAGCTTGTGAGTATGCGTGCGTTTGTTATTTCTTCACAGTTGAACGGATTTGGATGAAATTTGGTACACGGGTAGACCAAGTCCTGGCATAACACATAGAATAATTTTCATCGGGAGTAGGTGTATGTCCTCTTGGAACAATAGGCTAGTTGCCGCAAAAAAAATAATTAGTCCGTCTTTTAGATTATTCAAAAATGAGAGAAGAAGACTCATTTTTTTTTGTAAATTAAACCAAAAATGACAAAGATATAGCCCATTAAAGTTACGTGTAACGTCACGCCGTGCTGCATTTTTTCGCACGGGTTGACGTGTGACGTCACCCGTGCCCCGTCTTTATTATTTTTTGTTTAATCGTATAAATATATATATAAAATACGTGTCCAAAATTATTTTATTATCTAAAATACGGACTAAATAAAATGGATTTTTACCCTGGAAACTACCCTATATTTTACTTTTCCGCGGGTAGCATGCCATAATAATTGCAACAAGCCTAAACCCGTTTCGTACAGGCAATCAATGGGTTTTCCTTATGAACGATTTCGAATGTAATTATGACGACATAATAACAGTGGTTTTGTAATACAACACAAGTCCAAGGTTGCTCACATATGAAAGTGTGAGGTGTTGAACTGCTGACATTAAAATATTACCTCTTAAAATTAGTTTCAACAGACTTGGCAGTTTTTGAATGGAGGTAAACCGTGCACAGAACCAGTACTCCTAGCCAAATTGATAATCTGCTATCGTTAACGCTAGTAGAAAACTTCAAATGTATGGGAATGGCGTCATCTCAATGCGCAGTCACGACAATACAAAAGAATCGAGGGCGTGACCAACTCGAGGCGTTCGACGCAAGAGAAAGGAGGAACAGAGAGTAAAGTCCCACAAACCTCCGTTGAAAAGGGAGGATCCTCCGACCAGACAGGATGTTATAGTCTGGTGGGCTACTGCCCGATAGTTGATGTCGGGCTGTCGTATATGTTCAAATCGCGCGGAGAACTTTGATTGCGCGATGAAGGATTTCGTATTTTCTTCGTAGTTTTTATGTGGCGTCATAGATGTCGCTACACGTTTGTAACTTGGCTAGGAGACCAGGAGCTTCAGAGAAGTTCAACCATCAGTATTGGAAAATATTCCTCCAGCTATGATGGTAACTGACTCACAATTTGTAGGGACAGAAAAACTTCGTAGTCTGTCCACACCTGTCAGCCTGTGCAAAATTTCTTGTCTTCTAACTTTGCCTCTTACTAAGGTCCTGTATCGTGAGTGCATTTACAAAACTCACATACCTACACAAGACACCCGGAACAACTATCTGTAGCCTACAAATAGTTAATCCCGTAACCACTGCGCAATCTGTGCCATCAAAATCAAAGTCATGTCTATGTCTTGTAAAGGTATTGGTAAAGTCCTCATCGAATTATAATAATAATAATAATAATCCTTTATTTTCAGGCATCTAAGGCCCATAGATAAAATACACAAAAATAATCATTACAGAATAATAAACTAATACATAAAAGATACTATAACTAATTATTATTAAGCTAAACTATTGTACACGAAGTGACGGCGTCGTGTTCCGCTGCGAGGTCGGTATCTTTCCGCGAAATCGTCGATACACGACACCCTTCGGCCAAAACTCTCCTTTGAGGAAGGTGTCCAAATGTTGAGTCGGCACCCGCACCACAAACGACTTGAAATTAGTGTTATGACGCGGCTCCAACTGCTCGACTCTCAAAGTCCAGTTTGACTTGACTCGCACATACTCCACGATCTCCTCAACCTTCGTGGAGTGATGTAGCCTCGAAACGTACAGCTCAAACCAAAAATCTATTTGGCTGGTGGCTGTGGACCACTGGACATCTTACTTCTACTAAATTACAGCACTGCTTCAGAGTTTCTGCCTTCAACGTTCATTGGTAGGCAAGTTTTTATTTTATGATCAACCCATCCAGCTGGAGTGTCTCGCACTACGTTTTCCAGTTCTGCACCTAAATTATCTGCTCCAACCAATGACTATTTAGTCCATTCGCAAAAACAGCAAAATTTCATATCAGCTTGTTTACTCACATCCTAAAACCAATATTTTATCCAAGTTTCCTCTTGCGTTTTTTCGAAAGTTTTAGCAATAATTATGATGATTATTACATTATGGCCTAGTGGACTATTAGACTCGCCTATTACCTAAGTATATGAAGGCCAAGGTGAGTTCTTGCACAAGTGAGCCCAATGTTTGTTATGAAAGTTGGGGTTAACGTTTGTAGTTGTGTTGGATCAAATATCGCTCTTCTTCCAGGGTAAATACTGCGGCGTTCCGTATCGCGAATTCAATTCCCGCACGGGTCTAATATTTTTGTATGGTCTACAGATACGGTCTAGGTCTGGCTGTCTTGTGTATGTGAGCCACCCACAATACAAAAATAACTCCTACTAGAGTGGATCAACGTTTTTTGTACAATAAATAATTTATTTATCTAATTATCTTTAAATTAGGCAGATTACCCATAAAATCGTTAGTATTACTAAATCTATGTTAGTATAATCTATGCTATGTTATTAGGTATATAATGTACTGTATCAAGTTATGGCTAGATTTGAAAGGTCATAATAAAAGTTTCGACATTTAATTATTACTCAATTTACGAGTATATTAGAAGCACGACATTGTGTATAAGATCTAGATGACGATTTGTGTTATAAAGACTAAGTGATTTAGTGTGTAGCGACATCTATGACGCCACATAAGAACTACGAAGAAAATACGAAATCCTGCATCGCGCAATCAAAGTTTACCGCGCGATTTGAATATATATGACAGCCCGAAACGGAAACTTCGCTTCTTTCCTGAACTCTATCTACGGTGAACGCCAAAATTCAATTAGAACTTTACCCGAAAAAAAAATCGACGTCGCACGAAGGTCTAAAAAAGAAAAAAAAAGAAATAAGGAAAAAAAAGGAAGAATAAAAAGAAGAAGGAAGAATAAAAGGAAGTTTAAAAAAAAGGAGGAATATAAGGTCTTTGATATCAGAAAGCGAGTTATGGAACTCACACGAAGTTAGACGAGATAAATTTCAAGACAGGGTGCTGGCAGTTGGAGTAAGGCTAAGGAACTCGACTGAGAACCTGAACGAGACGGATAGAACGAATGTTGGTCATCTGGCAGCGAGATAGGCAGATTACATTGCTGCCATCTCAAGTAGAGGGCGTGTCAGACTTTTACTGACTTAAACTCACTCTTGTTCCTTTTTTGACGTCGTTCCAGGGTCACTTGGGGTTCACTTGCACACAGCCTATTGCCCCAGTAGGCTTCGACCCTGCTGGGCCCCTACGGTTTGCTGACTTGAGGCGCGCGTGGAACACTACGCGGCGTCGACGACTTGGGCTCGATCCGACCGGTCACCAGACCGTCGGACGGTGAGCTACCCATTGCTCGCCTTCCGCAACCTGTTCAACACAGGATTATGGAAATTAACTTATCAAAAGAGAGGCCTAGGTAATGATGATGAGGCTTAACTATCTCATCTTAAGACGTAACAAACAATTACTTTTACTTCAAACAGTCATCACGATAATTCAGTGTTTTAGGCAAATGACTTCCGTAAAGCTGATTACACACACGATGACCTGGTTTGGTATTAATACTAAGTTTAGTTGCTATTATTAGGTAACCATGACCAAGGTTTCTTGCATAAGATAGTGGATCAGAAGATTCTAAAGTCCAAACTTGTGGGCTATGTTTGTGTAATCTGTTTGGACTTTGGACCTATGGGCTGGGGACAAATGGACACAGAGACTAACAGGGTCATGTAGGTACTCTCTTTAATGCCTTGATCACACGTACCAGTAAAAGGGTGAGACAGTAAAATGTTGCTCGGTCGAGACAGTGATGAAAGCGAGTTGTAGAGATAAGCGGTCGTCCGAGCACTCGGCGCTTTGTTCATACGTACCGAGTATTCGGCCGAGAGCACTGTCTCGTCCGTTTACTCGGTACGTGTGATCAAGGCATTACTATGACATGATACAATGTCAGTCGTGCGAGAGAGAAAGAGGGAAGGAGTCTTTGACACGATGCACAAACGAATACCATAGATCCGGTTCCAGTAGATGATTCTGAATTCACCAGTGGTGGAATTTTTGGTCGGTTGAAAAAAAAAAATTAACTAGAATTATTTGCTTACTAAGCTGTTACACTTACGTATGTAAATGGGTAAACAGGTATCCGTGTTTGGAAGATAAATAAATGTTAGAAAGTTGTCCAACTAATCGTGCTTACTCTACTGCTTGGTATTCATAAATTGTATTCAGTTGAACTAAACCATTTCTCTAAAATACGTACGTGATGTTTAAATAATGCCTTTAGTAGGGGCATAATGGAAAGAAACCGAACCATAAAAAGTCCTGGTTTAGTTTAAAGTCGCATGTAGGTACAGAGGAGCTGCTGTAGGATTGAGTCAGGTGGCAGCGGAGCGACCAGCAGAAACATGTGAGTTTAGGTGGCAAAATCAAATGCCATCCCCCGCTTTTGAGCGGAGCGGAAGATTGTGTCAGACTTTTACTGACAAAAACCCACTCTTGTTCCTTCTTTGCCATTGTTCCAGGGCCCCGGGGATCTCTATTGCATCACCCATGGCCCCAGTAGGCTTCGACCCTGCTGGGCCCCTACGGTTGCTGACTACTCTTAGAGACGCGCGTGGTACACTACGCGCCGTCAACGACTTGAGTTCGATCCGGACGGTTGCCGGACGATCGGACTGCCAGCTAACCATTGCTCACCGTCCGCAAGCCCGCGCCTACGGTAGCCGGAAATCGGTATCCCGGCAGCTGGGGCGGGAGGGCCATTGCCTCACGTGTGCGGCCGCGTTCTTTGCTAGCATTACTGCTTCGCAGAAGTAGGCGACCCCTTGCCACTTTTCCTCGCTGTGAACCATGGCCTGTACCAATGCCCTGTTTAAGAATTGACTTATGAGCCATGTCTATAAGCTGTTTTCCAGAGACATCAAAACCTATCCTGGTGCAGCGTGTAAATCAGCAATTTCAATGCAGCTTATATTGTACCAACATGTATTAATTGTAAAGGTTTTTTAGAGTCAAGTTCAATGGTTTTAATGAGAATATTATTTCTAATAAATTGTGATATAATATTGGAGTAGTCTTATATTTAAAGTGTTTACACAGCTGAATAATATGCGAGATCATTGAAACAGGCGCGTTTCTGCAAAATGGAGCTACGAAATTTATTGTTGTATTAACTGCCGAATCTTGCCGAGAAGGCTACTAAAATACTGCGAAAACACGAAAACGTTATTATGTTTTACATCTGTATTTAATGGTACTCAAAGTAAATGAAGACAGCATAAAGACATAACTTAAAAGAATTAGTATCCAACTCTAAAACATTATTGGAGCGCAAAAAAACAAAGTTGTCAAATCAAACGTCAAAATAAGAAAATTCGCGGGTGTTTTCTGAAATTTTCACGTTTTCTGAAGATTTTATTTAGTTTTTATTATGTAAATTGTATTATAAAAAGTGTTATTTATATTCTATTTACTGTGAATCATCGTTGTAGTGTAAACAGTTGAATCTAAAAGTATAAAACTCTGCGCAAGTTACTCATGTATTGATTTTACGTGTATTGATTTTCTTACAAGAGGTGTGTTTATGTCCAAAGATTACGCTTTAGCCCTAAACCTGAGCTAATTTGGACGACGATAATGTAGAGAAAAGAAACTAGAAGTGTCAAATTATGTCTACTTATCGTTTATTTTATGGTTTTTAGCGGTCCGCTGGGTGCTTAAATGGCTAAACGTAGTGTGGCCGCAGTGGTCCATGCGGAAGATGCTGATGATACTGATGATTTTCTGGATGACTGCTTCGGCATCAGCGTGGACCTCATTGACGAAAGATTATACCTAGGTTGGTTTCTATCAAGACTCGTCTAGATTCCTTACAAACAACTTTCAATTAATTACCTGTTATTAACCCTTCAGATACCGTTCTGAATTAATTCATGAATCCCCAAGCGACCACCGGTGGCCGCGCATCTATTGTCTTACTATTGTGTCTCTAATTGACGGTATCTGAAGGGTTAAATATTACACAAGCAGAACCTCTCGATAACAAACACTTTTCAGCACATGACACAGTTGGCTGCAGATTCTGTAGACAGCAGATTCCCTGTTTTATAATCATTGTCTTCATGTCTGTAGGAAAATAATAACCTCACTGGCAACCTGATTATCTGACCTGTTGGTCTAGTGGTTAGTGGCCCTGACTGCTATGCCAAAGGTAGTAAGTAGGTTTGATTCCCACCCAGGACAAGTCTGGGTGTAATTTATGTATAAAATGTATGTATTTAGAAATATTTAAGTACATTTATCAGTACTCATAACACAAGCTCTGCTTATCTTGGGACTAGATGGTTTTGTTTGATTGTTGTGGAATATTATTTATTTATTGGCACCCACTTTCCAGGCAATTTGGCATGTGCTCGAGACCTCAAGACATTGGAAAAGCTGCAGATCACTCACATCCTTACAATAGATGTGGTGCCACTACCCAGGTCTATACTGGAGAGAGCCAACGTGGTCTTCCATTATGTTAAGTGTAAGTTATACAAGTTTCTCACTACTTTATTGTAAACATATTCATAGGGAATTTACTCCTGGTATGTAAAGTATCCTTTCCTAGGATTTAATCTATCTGCATTCAACAATTCATCCAAATTGGTTTTGCTATTAAGGTGTGAAAATGCAACAAACAGACAGCTACTTTTGCATTATGATATCAGTATGGGATTTTCATTAAAATCTTAATAGTTCTGTTAGTTTGTTTTTTTAACTGTTTGCTTTGTTTCTTGGGTTTAGTCTATATTTATATAATTAATTATGTAGCTAGACTCATCCCAAATTTATATTATGTGAACTGTTAACTTTAAATTGCCATAAAATCTGTAAAACAAAAATTATTAAATCATAGCATGGCCGGCAAAGGGCTAATGAAAAATTGATATACTTCTAAGTTCTAACTCTATTAATCTTTATTTACAGTGGCAGATGTACCAAAAGAGGATCTGATCAGCCACCTGCCGGAGACCAATAGCTTCATCAAGCAAGCTGTGGCAGAGGGAGGGACTATCCTTGTACACTGGTCAGTAATCAAGCCACAGCCCACATACCTACCTGTATGCTACTTGTCTATAGCTTTTAAAAACAGAGAAAGTAAAACTCTACTTTCATAACTGTCGAATCTCTTTAAGTTTGTTTTACCCTATCGAGTTTCTTATATTTTTTTTGTGAAATAGTTTTAGAATTTTGACCCTTATTACAAAAAATTATCTTTTACAATATAACAATTAATTTTGTATGTTCACGATGTGGTCTCCTGTAACTAAGGGAGCACATGCTAAAGGACTCCTTGTTTAATTTGCTATTTATTTTTTAACTATGTATCCTTTGTCGGAGATCCAATTAAATAAAATCTGCTTTTAATTCAGTCATTTTGGAGTGTCTCGATCAGCCGCAGTAGTGATCAGCTTCATCATGGAGAAGTATGGACTATGTTACGAAGAAGCCTTTAACTTGGTGAGAACTAAACGACGGTTTGTGGGCCCGAACGTGGGCTTTGTGGCCCAACTGAAGTTGTTTGGACACATGGGCTACACTATCAACAGGGATGACCCGAGGTTCAAGCAATTTCGTCTGAAGTTAGCTGGACAGAAGCTGAAGGAAGGTGACTACTGTTATATTGCCTTTACTATTCTCACATTCATTTATTGCTTTTTATTTTTACCATTGACCTGTAAAAACAGGTGAACATCCAGATCTTATCTATATGTAATAATGAATTCGTATTTCCCCTGGTCGCGTCATCGTCACGGGTGAACGGCTGGATCAATTACGCTAATTCTTTTTAGTTGTTTTTATCGTCAGGATTTAATTTTTTTAAATTAAATTTTCGCGCATTTGAGTTTTTTTTTTATGAATATAAACTAATGCTTGACTGCGATCCTACTGATGGTTAGTGATGCAATAGTTGATGGTGAGGCGCACTACTATATTAAGAGCCTATTCACTCTAGTTCGTAGCTAAGTTAGGAAAATGTTTGTTGGGTCAGCTAGTAATTGTTTTTATGAATTGCTGTAACCTGCTCATGAGGTGTAAAATATTGGCTTGTCAATTTGACTTCAAATAAGATATAATTACTGGTTACAATATTTACAGTGCGTTTCACTTAAGAAGTGCCTTTGCCGTAATGTTGGCAATACGGAAAAACAGTATTGCACTATTTTTAGCAATTACATTACTTAATATTAGGGAGATTAATTTATATTTCGTTACTTTTAACAATTTTTTTTTTTAACTATTTTTAAATTAAGTATAGGGCGCTGGTCTCCATTCCGATTGTCCTGCAATTCTTTCTAATACCGAAAACGCCACGCCACAGTATCGTTCCTCTCTATAACAACGTCCTTTTAGACCAGCTTTTTTTAAATAAAGTCCCATTCCTCTAATTATTCTCCAACTGCTGCAACTACCGTTAAAATCGATTTCGTTGCGCATTTTAGGGAACAATTTTGATAGAATAGGCAACTCTTTCCTTTTTCCCTTCTTTTTTGTGTAGACAGACAGGGGAGCCAACATAACGTTCCTTCGAAAAAAAGCAGGTCTAAAAGGACGTTATTATAGAGGAGATACGATATTGTGGCATGCCATTTTCGGTATTTGAAAGAATTGCAAGACAATCGGAATGGAGCCCAGCGCCCTATACTTTATTCAAAAATAGTAAAAATAAAAACAAAAAAAAACCTAATTGTTAAAAGTAACGAAATATAAGTTAATCTCCCTAATATTAGGTAATTTAATTGCTAAAAATATTGCAACACTGTTTTTCCGTATTGCCAACATTACAGCAAAGGAACGTCTTAAGTGAAACACACTGTACATGTCAATGTCACCTAAAAGAAAATGATGACTACAGTGCGTTTCACTTAAGACGTTCCTTTGGCGTAATGTTGGCTCCCCTGTCTGTCTACACAAAAAAGAAGGGAAAAAAGGAAAGAGTTGCCTACTCTACCAAAATTGTTCCCCGAAATGCGCAACGAAATCGATTTTAACGGTAGTTGCAGGACAATCGGAATGGAGCCCAGCGCCCTATATTTTATTCAAAAATAGTCTTAAAAAAACGCAATTGTTAAAAGTAACGATATATAAGTTAATCTCCCTAATATTAAGTAATTTTATTGCTAAAAATATTGCAACACTGTTTTTCCGTATTGCCAACATTACGGCAAAGGAACTTCTTAAGTGAAACGCACTGTAGTCACAATTAGACTGATTTTAATTCATGAATCCCCAAGCGACACCCGGTGGCCGCGCATCTATTGTCTTACTATTGTGTCTCTAATTGACGGTATCTGAAGGGTTAAATAACATTTTATTTTTTGACAAGAAAGTTAATTTTCAAGTAACAAACATTATGCTTCACTATGAAAAATTCTTCCAAGACCATGTCAAAAGACGTCAGCTTTATTAATGGGGTAGCCGGCCCCATTAATGAAGCTGACGTTGCCAGGGCTGAAGAATTGTTTAAATCACGTCACTACAGCTCTGGAACGCAAAGAAAACGTCAAGGTACACAAGTGGGTTGAAGTCAGTAGTCTGACCTTCCTACTCACTTCACCCAGAGCTTGAGAAATTATTTGATGAAGATATCAAAGTGCAACCCTCTCAAAAGTTCTTCACTGTCCAACAACATACATGCTCCATTAGCTCTTAGCCTACTAAAGAGTCCGAAAGTTAATGTTATGTTCACAAATCCATGTACGGTGCTACTTCCAGTGAAGATCTTGCCGCAGCTGTTCGCGGACCTGGTGAAGCCGGACCCCGGCCTGGTGCGCGAGCGGCCCGACCCCATCGTGTACCGCTGCAAGAAGTGTCGCCGCATCGTCGCCAGCCAGTGCAACATCATACCGCACATACCTAAGGACGTCAAGGTGGAACTGGCCAAGAAAGGTAAGAGGGTGAACACGTTTAGCGGTATGCGAAACATGGTGTAAAGTCCTGCAGACCTCCGTTGAAAAGGGAGGATTTTTCGACCAAACGGGTATTATATCTGGTCCGGTCCGATTTTTTCGCCCGATAATTAATTTCGGACTGTTTTATATGTTTTAATCGAGTAGAGAACATGCAGCTATGTTACAAACAAACAAGTGAAGCTAAATTGCACGTTCCAAAGAGTAGAACTCTATGGAGAAGAACGTGCAAGAAATATGGACTTTAATAGAGATTTTGATCCCTGCATTTGTTTGCGTATTTTATCTCAGAGTAGTTAGGAAACGCCGCACTTATCTATGTAGTTTAAACTGAAGAAAAAATTAACAATTTTTTTAAATAATCTTTTATCATTTAGCGGCATAAACAACGCAACAGACTTGATGGTTTGCCATTAGAAAATTCGTGTTTTATTGTAAACCTGCCTAGTGTCCGCAATTATACGTCAGAGCGCGTTTGTAGCGCATGGACCTGCTTAAATTATGAGAGCAATGTTATGCTGATATGCATTTGCACACAAGTGAAAAGATGACGTCAAGCTTGACTTGTTGGCGTGTTTTAGTTGATCTGTATTCTAAATATTGTATAAGCTTTGTTTTTCTTTTTTTAAATTAATGGTTAAGTGTGGCTCGAATGACCAACTTTGAGGTTTTTTTTTAAATTATTTATTAAACTTTATACCCCTCTCGCGCTGTTCCGGCACACAATTTTTATACAAGGTTTCTGAAAACTCAATAACTACCAAATACTTATCCAATTATTAGACGTTACAAGATTTTAAAAGCCCGATTAAACTAACGACGACAAAACTATTCACATAGAGAAATCTCCGTAGGTATGCGACCACCGCCAAGCAAGCTGACAGGCCTGACGTGCGCTGAGAACGGGGAGATCCTGTTGGAGAAGCTGAAGAGCCTCGCGTCGCAGCTGATGGACATGCGCTGTGACCAGTATGAGGACAGTAGCCCGGGCCAGAGTCAGAGCCACAGCCAGCGCAGTGACAGCGACGAGGGGCCTAGCCAGGTGAGCTGCACACTTGGTTTAGGCATTATTTGCCAGTCAACCTAAGGATGGTGCAGAAACAGAACAATACACTATCATTCCCGTGAAAATTGTCAATTGCATTTGACCTTTAGGAAAGGATCCCCAAACCTTTAAGCCAAACAACAGAATTAGATTGACATGTACCACTTCCCTTTCACACAAGTACATACTCCTGTTCTTAGTTCATGTTAGTAGGTATTCAATTAAAATGGTTGACCCTTGTCCCGGACAGATTAAGAGTTGCAGCCAGCCCAGTGACACTGACGAAGGATCTAGTCAGGTATGATTATGCCTTCTGGGAAATACTCCCAAAGGCACTGCCATTTACTCGTACTTAAAAATCAGCAACAATGTCAAAAAACTGTAAATTTGTTGACAGGTAGCGACTTATATGTCAATACGAACATTCCGTAGGAATAGTGACTTGCCCCTCAGGTAGAATAGCCATTGTAGGTTTATCTAGCGTTAGCTTGGCCCGACAAAATAGCGGCCAAGCAACTGCTAAAATTGAGTACTTTCATTTTTTCTAAAATCAAATTCAGTTTTTCTAAAACTGAGTTTTAAATGAAAGAAAGAAAGAAAAACATTCTTCAGTAAAACAATACGTTATACCATAATAATACCCAATTATTATGGTATAACGTATTTGATTATTAGATTAGCTATTGTAGTTTCATTGACCGTCTCTGGGAATTGTCTGAATAGTAATTTGGAACTGTGATTTGGACCCTTTGGCACAAGGAAGAAATCGGCTCCAGTTTGAGTGTCTACGACTGCTTAGACGAACCGATAGACCTTAAGGTAAACTCTGACTAATTTCCTTTCTCCCTTCTTTGTAATAGGTACGTTACCGGCAAACCCGAGTTTAGGATGAACTAATTTCGCCTAGGCCAAATCAATGATCGCCTAGGCAAAATAGTCCAAGTGCGAGCGAATTTTAGGGCACCTCGACATGGACAGGTTAAGTTAGGAGGCTAAGGCGGGAGCATACCGGAATGGAACTCCCGTTTTAGCCCTCGGGGTTATTTTTGTTATAACCACCCAGAAATAGGAGCCCCGCTCCGAAGCGGCTTCACGCGTGGAAAGAGACCTGTTTTGGCCTAAGCGAAATTAGTACATCTTGAAATAAGGTTTGGCCGGTAACTGGTATATAGTACGCGTCAAATAACTTTGCCGCTCTGAAGTTAGGCTTTCCTTACAACGGCGCAGGCACTATCGAGTGGTATAGGTGCGAGCGGAACACAAGCTGGTATCGGACGTATACGAGCGACTGAGATAGAAACGTAACACTGAGGTTCGCGCATGCGCAGTGCTGTCTTTTTCGTAAAATTGACTAATGCGCAGTGAATGTAGCCAACTTCAGAGCGGCAAAGTTATTTGACGCGTACTGTACTTACTAGATCAATTTCATTGATAGTTGAATTTTTTTCTACCGTTTAAAATTCCAATCCTTAAGCTCTTTATAGTTGGCACATTTGGCCCGTGAAGTTTTGCCAGCATATTGATCTGGAGATGAAGTTATTCCAGTCTTAAAAAAACCTATAAAACAGCCAATTTCTCTCAGGCATTAGACGGCTACAGCGAAACCAACATGGTGGACGCTTCAATAGCGGCGCGCGCAGACCTGCCGGAGATCTGCCGCCTGATGTGGTTCGTGGAGCCCATGACGTGGATGCGCGACGTGTCGCACGCCACGCAGGGCAAGCTGCACTGCCCCAAGTGTCTCAACAAGATCGGCTCCTTCAACTGGATTATGGGTAAGGTATTACTTTAACTTCAATATATAAAAATATGTTTTAGGGAACACATAACTGGTTCAAGGACCTCGGGATCCGTTTTTCGCCACTACCTTTCAGAAGGAGGTGCGATATGGCTCATACTGAAACTACAAATATGATTTAGGAGATGGAGATGGCCTTTAAAATGTGAAGCCTCAAAGCTTCATTTGAATAAATTGCTGGATAGATCGCATTGCTTATCATAAGAGCACATAGATGCGATGTTGTTTCCTAGATCTCTTAACTGGTACTTATCATCAGTTTGTTTATTGCAGGTTGCAAATGCCCGTGCGGTCAGAAAGTGGCGCCGGCGTTCTACCTGGTGCCTTCCAAGGTGGAGTGGTCCAACATCGTGCAGAACGTGCAGATCACCGTGTGAACACACGTGCAGCATAATGGATCCTAGTCAATGGAAGACAAGGAAGGGAGTGTATGGATGACAACACTAAAATCATGCAACCAAAAGTATACAATAAACAGATGTTTTCATATATTTGTTGCTACACGGAGAGAAGAGTAATGTTTAAAGGTATATGTAAATATATGTTTAGAAAGTGAGAAATGTAACCATAGAAATAATGGCGACGTTCATAGTCGTTTCCAAGTTAAATGCCCAGCAGGCTTAAAACCTGTGTAGAAGTGGCATGATATGTGATGTGACAGGTAATGTCTGGCGCGTCTGTTCTGCGTTTAAAAATAACCAGAGTAATGTAGACTTGCAACCTAGGGTCGTTCTTTTATAACCCTAGTAGCTACCCTAGTGTTAATCCAACTAACTCTAACTGTGAACAGCTGAGTAGGTTGGAGTAAGTAGCCATATGCTTTTTTATGTCAGGCATATGTCCAGGGTAGCTACTAGAGTTATAAAAGAACGACCCTAGGTTGCAACTCTGCTTATTTTTGAACGCAGAGCTGGGTGTTAAGATAATTACACTCGATTTACACTGTGCGCGAAAGTTTAATGGATACTGCGCAGACGCACCGATGATGAACTCTATCTTACCAACACTAAGACATGCCTAAATGAATGCTTTAATAAAAGTGCAGTTTGATTTCAACACTCTGGGGCCTTACTATGACGTCTTAAAATGACTCGTGCGAGCGAGAAAGAGAGATGGAGCTATACACCCTATACAATATTAATTTTAGTATATGGGAAACCAGAAACACGTCTAGTATTTTTATGGAAAGACTCTATGTACAAAAATTCATAACTGTATCATGAAAAAAATTATAAGCTTGTTATGTCAGCAAAAATACATAGTCATCGGTCCATCAAGGCGACAGGGGTTGCACTTGCACTCAGCTTTCTGGCACCTAATACCCGCTCTGATATGCCGTGACCTGTGTTGTACTTAGTGTCGATGGTGTGTGACCTTTTTAAATATTTTTGGGAAAAAATATAACATGGTTTACTATTATATTGGAACCAATTCAGTTATTGATTCTGAATAAACTATAATCCAGGTTTCGCATAAACTAAAAATAATGTTGTATAGCTTTATCCCTTTAACAGTTCAGTTTAGGTCGTCAAATGGATCGCGAACAGGTCATGGTAGCATTACTACTCAGCTCCGAGAGTGGAGAGTCCAATATAAGGCATTCACTTAGGTGTATCATGTTAGTAAAAATGTCTTGCAAAAAAATTGCGCGCGCGGCGTGCTTCAAATCAACATGGTAAAACTATCAGTTAAACGTGTAGGGACTGACAAGAATATAATAAATAATCTAAATAATACGGCTAGAATAATGCTAGAATTGTTTGTAAAATAATAAAGAACCAATATAATCCGAACTGCCGTAAATTGAGAAGTATAGATGTCGTTTGATTCTTATTGTAAACTTTTAACACAATTTTTAAATAGACACCATTTTCAAATCTTGATATAAATCTAAATACAGTGTAACCTTAATATAACAAGCCTCATTAGATTGGTATAAAGATTTACCTAACAAATTCGTTCAAATCGCCTAGATCTACCCGTAACAACTAATGTGAAGAATAGCTTGCCGTTGTGAATACATTTGTCAAAAGACTCTCTTTGTAACGAATTTTCATCAAATAACTTCTCCCGCCTTGGATAAAGCTAGAGGACTTACTAAGACGAAGACCCACCTGAGTTCCTTCAGGTGCTCTTAGCTTTCCACGGCCTCGAGTAAGTCTAT
This sequence comes from Mythimna lalbum, assembly GCA_949319445.1. Classification (NCBI taxonomy): domain Eukaryota; kingdom Metazoa; phylum Arthropoda; class Insecta; order Lepidoptera; family Noctuidae; genus Mythimna; species Mythimna lalbum. Next base: position 24,434,275 of record OX439346.1, read on the forward strand.
AGAATATCCTCACAGCCCCAGTAATGATTGGCCCTACTGAACCCCGTTCATTTTGCTGACATTTCTGAAGCGCGTGTGTAACACAACGCACCATCGACTAGGGTTTGTTCCTTATTAGACAACCGGACTGCGAGCTACTTATTGCTCTCCATCCGCCAGACTGCGCCGACGATGGTTTGGCTGGGGCACGTGGATGTCTTTTTCCTCATGGTTTGGGCCACATTCTTCGCTTGCATTACTGCTTCGCAGGAGGTGAACAATTTCCATTTCCACCGTATGTTCTACGGTATCCTCCGAAATCAACAAATCCGAAACAGACACCTCCTGGAACACCCGTCACCGGTGGGAACCTGTATCACGCGGAAAGTGAGGTCTCCGTGGCGTTTTGTAGCCACTCCTCAAAGAGGGGACTTACCGCCGCGATTGAGACAATCGTAGAGTAACCTAGACCTCTATATACAAAAACCTCATTATAAAAAAAAAAACATTATGTTCCCCTTCAGTTTTGTTATATCGAGTTTACACTGTATTATCTGCATTTATAAGCGATATAAACTGAAAAGCAGATTCTTTTTACCCGGTCTCAAAATCCGTTTAGCAATTTTGATAGATTTAAAATTATATAAATCCAAAAAGGGTATACAGGTGCCATATTATGAGTACTTACGATCGGACGCCTTCCCAACGATAATGTAATCTCTAGTAACTAGTCGTTTTGGTGCTTCACCTAGGTGTTTAAATTCTTCCAGTGAACACTGTGCATAGATGTGTCATGTCTGATGAACAGCACGGCTCTTTTGACAAAAGCGACATTTAATTATTCAATATATTGCAAAGTGTGTGATGGCGGAGCCTGTTCGCTTCGCTCGCTCACTAGACCCCGCCATCCCCTTCTACAATAACAATTATGTATTTAGATAAGACTAAAAACCAGTGTGCTTTGTGCTTCTTACTTTTTGTAATTTATGTATTTCATTTAAAAGTGCTTCATCGATTTTTGATGAGATTGAGAGACTGTTTTCAATTTATAGATAGACACAATTATTACGAAAAATATATTAAATTTTTATTAATTGATTTCAAATAAAAAAAACAGATTTTATTGGTTTATAGTTTGGATTCCGAGCGTGATCTTAATTACGTCACAATCTGATAAATAAACTACTGTCAAATTCTCAGCCAAAGCCATTGTCGACCACATCATCGCTTACCATCAGGTGAGATGGTGGTCAAACGCAACTATCAATAATCATAATAATAAAGGCATAAATCAAAATAAAAAATTGCCAAAATCATGACAGTTTGACAAGTTGTATTACGCACCGCATGCCGCCGCCGCGCCGCCTGCCGCGCCGCTCGCCGCTAAGACCGAAGTCGTGAACGGGCCGTTAGGGTTTTTCTCACACCTTGAAATAACGCGCTCCAAGTGGCGTTTGCAGTCTACGATACGATGCATTATTTTAAACATTTTTGATTATTTTAAAAATTGGTTTACACATACAAAATATGATTTTCAGCATTTTAATATTTATTTTCTACGATATTGTTACGCCGTTAAATTTCAACACGTCATATCTCCGACAAACTAAAGAGTAGCAACGAATAATTAAAACGCATTACTGTTCGAAAGCTCTAGAACCAAAGTACCAACCTAGCCTGGCAAGATCTGGAACGTTCCGTCATAAGTACCCGTTGTACCTACTATTTAGTAGGTATGTAATCTGTAGGTATCTGTAGGTGGATAAGGGAAATGGTACTTTCCGCCATTCACAATAGAGTCGAAATTCGCGTGAGTGACTCGCGAAGGAACAAAATTGATTTATGGCCCCGCGATGCGACTCTATTGTTCTGGAACTATCCTGAGACGTCAGTATCTAGAATTTTCTTTACTCCGCGTATAAATCTCGTTTATCCTCCGTCAGCTGGTGTAACGGTTTTGCAATGTCCGAAAAACTCATAACAAATCGTCTGTAGTATGTGCACAACCCTAAAAATGCACGTACTTCTGTTTTGTTCCTTGGAACTGGCCACTGTTGCACACCTTTATCTTCTCAGGGTCGGTTCTCACCCCATCGGCGGAAATAACATGTCCCAAGTAGCTGACCTCCTCTTGAACAGGGCACACTTCTTTTTCTATGTATTTTTGATTCATACCAACATCTCTGTTGAGTTCAACGAAGAAAATTTAATTCGTATTTATTTTAGATGCCCAAGCAAGGCCAGGAGCGTGTGTTCATTAGATATGATCTTCAATGCGCACAGATATTATGATTGTGTTGTAGATAATAATCCAAACATGTACTTCCAGTAGCGATTTGTTTAAAGAATGTCCTATACGATTGTTGACTGTTGGCTTGTTTAGAATATAATAAAAATATGTTTTAATAAATTATTTCTTTTATTTATTCAATGTCACACATTATGATCATTGTATTCTTTGGTGTTTTCAATTGTAACTTTAATCTCGTTCGTATAAAATAGCTGCAGGATTGATTGCATGTTTTATTTATCACATCTATATTACAACTAAATAAATCTAAATAATAAACAAATATCACACAATAATACTTAATTAGACCAATAAATACATATTTGGGATATCATTACGACCACGCAATGAGATAAATACATAAAATACATATTTCCAATCCAATCATAGTCTTATAAATTTTTCTCTTTCACTATTATTGTACTTGCTAGATAGTTACCATTAGCGAATACAATTTATTGCTGACGATAAAATATAATTTCTGTTCCAAACTAGCCTATTCATGGATAGGGAGGGAGGATAAAGAAAAGATGGAAGGTGAGGCTGGCAAAATGCTATGGGCCCCCGGTCCGAGAGGCTGCGAGCTTAAAAGAAGTAATCCATTCTATATTATAAAAAAATAATTAAATCACATAGATATTTCTGGGCCCACATCCAATGATGCCGACAGATGATAAATATCCATTCAACAAAAATCAACTTTATGTTCATGTGAATAAGATTTATTGTAGAATGACTAACCCATAATGTTCGTATCAAGTCTGTGTCAGGAGTCCAGCAGATGCAGCCAGAAGGCGTCGTGAGACCTTGTGCTGTGTAGCGTGACGAACTGGACAAAACAAACTCATAGTAGTCCATATCCTTAGCTCGAAAGACCTGTAAGTCATCCTTTTGCCTAGCCGTGGGGTGAAATGCAAGGAACAGTTACTAGTACAACCATTTTTTTTAAACGAAATGCAGTTTACATAAAACATCAAGTTTCCAATGTGAGTTCATTCTTGTAAACGATTGTATGTTCAATGTATAGTGCGGCCGTCCCTCTGCATGCGCGGAATGTCGGGCAGCGCGAGGCGGTGCGCGCGCATGAGGTGCGTCTTGCGCTTCCAGCTGTCGGCGAAGGCGCGCGCGCAGCCCGGGCACTGGTACGGGAGCTCGCCCGTGTGCGTGCGCACGTGACGGGCCTGAGGAAATACACGAAAAATTATAAACAAAAAATACAGATACTTGATATTTAGAATATCAAATTATTGTTGGCGGCTTTAATGATTAATGTTTTAGATATCAAATTGGAACCAGTATCAATTCAGATGAAGGTACGAGTAGGTACTTTTTAAAACAAATCCTAAATAATATATTTTATGCATTATAGGTGGCATAGAAGTAAGACTTCTCTATCAGACTCCCAATTATTAGCTTGGAGGACCTACGCAAATACCTGGAAGCCAATGTTCTATTTATGATATTGTCCACTACTCGAACTGTTAATATACGCTTGTTCATGCAGGAATCTTGTTCGCACTAAATGCATATTGAACAAATTCTGGCTAATTAAATCTGGCAAGGTAAATTTCACAGACATTGATATTTTTGCATGTTCTAAATTTAAAACAAATACTTTGAATAAAATTATTTATGCCTAATGCTAGCGTTGGTAATGAGGCAGCTCAGAAGACGACAGAGTACCTCCTGAACACTCACCAAGCCACTGGCGTCGTAGAACCCTTTATTGCAGTGTTTACAGACGTGTGTCCTATTCGCCTGGTGCTGGCGCTGGTGGCGGCGCAGGTTAGAGGACACGGCTGCGTTGAACCCACACTCGTTGCAGCAGAACGGCTTCTCGCCAGTGTGCTTACGCATGTGCACTTCTAGGTTGCCGGCTGAGGGAGGAACGGAAAAACTTTGTCAAATTGGAGTTAGGTTTCCTGGTTTCTGATTATCTGTAACGCCACGCCATGAGCTCAGCCCAAGCCAAGCGAAGCCAATGCCATGCCAAGCTAGGCAGTGCCTGCCACATCCAATGACCGAAGATTAGGAACTCTAGCTCTGTGTGACATAAATATACCTATATAATTGACAGATAAAAACGATCCAAAATGATAAATCCAATAAATAATTCCGATCTTAAGTAAATAAGTGAATTATTTCATCCCCATTTCATATCCGTAACGACTATCAAGGTTTATGAAATGACAGTCGGGGCCTAATGACTATAAAAGGTGTGTAAAAACAGCCGGAAACAATGTCTTGACATGTTTTCTAGAACACAGAAAAATAACGATACTTTAAGACGGTCACCCATCTACAGACCGACCTTAGCTAGTGTTGCTTAACCTTTGAAATAGACCTGTGCGGCTCTACCTTTCTATTCAATAAGTAGTTCTTGTATGATGTATAAGAGACCATAGAGCCAATTGAGTATTCATGGTGACATCAGACAAAGAGTTTATCCATAGATGCTTTATTTTTTAGGCAGGAAATCATCCAAAGACTTCTTCCAATCTGAGGCGGTGCGAGAAGTCCACTCTGGGGCGTGTCAGATTTTTGCTGATTAAAACCCACTCCCATGTTCCTTTGCCTTCCAGGTTTCCCTTTCGGGCAACTCATGGGTCCTTAGAGGCTGGTGAGAACACCTTAATCTAAGGGTTGATCATGATGGAATCAGTAACCCCAAACCTTCCACGCTCGCTAGGCGCTACTTGTATACTTTTTGTACACTTTTATAAATAGTTTGACGTAGAAAAAGCACCACAGTAAATTACTAGTAAGGTTTTCCCTAACTTATTGGAGCAATAAAAAGTGATGACCTTACCTTGCGCGAAGCTCCACCCACAGAAATAGCACAAATACTGCTTATCGCCGTCATGCACTTTCATATGAGACTTGAGTATGCTTTTTATTTTGAACCTGTAAAACGACATAAAGCGGTATAAATATTTAGGTTTTTTGGGGTGGGTAATCATCCAATGACTTCACCCGAACTAGGGTGGAACGAGAGTTCTTTTCAGAGTTTTACTGGCTAAACCACTTTTTCCACAACTATCACATAACGCCGTCTAGTTCAAAGATAAGCAGAACTTGTGTTATGGGTTCTAGACAACTGATAAACATACTTATATATTTCTAAATACATACATAATATAGATAAATTACACCCAGGCACAAAATAAATGATCATGCTCATCACATTAACATTTGTCCTGGGTGGGAATCGAACCCACGACCTCCGGCATAGCAGTCAGGGCCACTAACCACTGGACCAACAGGCCAGTCCTGTCCAGTGCTGTCCTTTGCGTTATAGAATCATGGTAACTCTTTTAAACGTTCCCACAACCCACATATTTATAGTCCAATATTTCTAGCGTTTATCTGAATTTATTAAACAACTAAATAAATAAAAATATTAAACTTATATCTCATTCGTGATTCGGTAATATTAGTTTTAACACTTAAAACGTTTAAGTACGTTTATAGATAGTTGTGTCATCGATATCGATAAAAAAACAGCGCAGCACTTGAACTTCCAAAATATTTACGGGACCTACTCAACCTCTATCATAACTCGATAAAACCAAATAATCTTTCCTAAACGTTGCGTGGCCATGATTTTGTGATATAATGACGACCTCGTTATGTCATGTGGGTCAAGGTTACCCCAAAATGTGGGTAAGTGGGTCAAGGTCACCGAAACTAGTTATTTCGAGGTCAAGGTCTATTCTAGCTCGGATGTATCAAGGTCATATTTATCGTAAAAATGTTATAGGTACGATTACTAGGCTACTATGTCGAAAAATTGAACGTTTTGGTTGCTGAAGTTATTTTTGCAGATAGCTTTTAGAAACGTTTTTGAACTAGGTATTTAACTATACATATAGGTATTTAACTTACCATTAACGACTTGGGAATTTTAATAGGTTTTTACAATTTCAGTAGAGGTACTTTATTTTTATTAACATTTCTGAGATAATAAATGACGTCAATTGTCTAGCATATTCCGTTTATGGTAAACCGAGGTATGGTGAAGCGAAAGAGTATAATTATTAACTTTTTTCGAACTACCCAAGTCGTTGACTTTTTAGGCAGACTTTAGTATACGTTACCTATTTAAATTTAGTTTTCTATGACAAAAAATAGTATAAGAATGCCTTGATCAAGGTTATCTTACAGGTTTTTAGTACCTTGAGTTCAAGGTCAGTCTTTTATTACCCAATAGCTGTAAGGTGTATTGGTACCTGCTAGGAGATAAGAGCTAGTTCTAACGCCTCCGAATTGTCTCAAGAGTAAGGTCATCCGTATCAATTGGGCATTTAATGGCGTCGCCGCCCGTGCGTCGTCAATGGACAATGAAATCATGATTTTAAATCCTTGTTACTCTTCATGTCCGAATTTTTTTCTCTAAAAAAGTGTAGTTATAGAAGAAGAATTCTCAGATTTAAAAAGTAGGAAGGCCAATAGAAGGTCCGGGTAGTTTTTTCTCTAAAGTACAGCAAAATAATTTATTTGATTTGCAGAAAATTACCTACATTACATACCTACATTTAGGTGAAAAAAGATGTAGCATGAAGGTACTTAGCGGAGATGAGAATGTTGAGTGAGGAGAACCAAGGTTGCCTACATAGCCCGAAGAATCGCCAAACTTAAGGGGCAGTGAGTAGGTCACATTGCTCGCAGAACAGCACCGGACGACATAGCGTTCACGTTGGAAGACCTTCTGCAAGGTGTACCGATGACCTGACAGTCGCGGGGATGCAGTGGATGCGAGTCGCGGGCCTGCGGTGGATGCGAAACGCACTGGACTGTTTGTTGTGGCGACACTTGAGAGAGGCCTATGTCAAACAGTGGACGTCTTTCAACTGAAATAAGGATGATGAGGATCATAATGAGAGGCCAAAGAAAATAAGGAAGAATTGTGAGAAGTGATATGAATGAAAAGGTAAATAATGATAACGTCATTGCTGACAGGATAGAATAGAATAAACGAGTTGTGCCGACAACTAGTAACGCGTGACAAGGATAGGATGATGATGATAATAATCACGCCTTTATTTCTAAAGCGTCAAGCTGAGATCGAAGATTAATAAAATTTTGTTTACATTAACTATTATGTAGGTAAATAACAATGTACACTTGCACCCATTTTGGCTAAAGAACACTTGTTTGCAACTGCCATATTATTATTTTCACTCGTCATCACCCTTAGCTTACTGGTAAAGAGTGCCTCAAGAAATCCGCCTTGGTACCATCGCGGTCATTTCTGCCTGATCACTTAAAAAAAATATCGCTTGAATCCTGCGGCGCGACGCGAAACCAAACCCTTTGAAGTTTTCGTTTCGAGTGCAAGCAATACTACTAGAACTTAACGATGGTCAGGCGGAAATGTCTTTGATAGTACCTTTGTGAAAAATTGGCTATCAAAGGCTATCAACTTGGCAAAATTATGGTAAAAACTCATTTAACATAGGATCATGAATGTGAAGATACAGTGCCAGATCGAGTTTCAATGAATATTTAAACTGGAACCTACCTCATATTACACTTATCGCAAGCATAAGGCCTTGCGTCGGTGTGCGCACGCGCATGGCACGCGAGCTGCTTGCGTCGCTTGAAGCGCTTGCCGCACGCTGCGCACGCGAACTTGCGCTCGTCCGAGTGGCAGGCCGCGTGCTCGGCGAGCAGGGACGCCTTGGAAAAAGCTGAGGATAAAAAACATGTTTAACCTAATGGTAAGCAGCGATGTGTTGATAGTGAAGCCTTGAAGACACCTAAATTATTACTGGACGGGAAGACTGTTGCAGACAAATTATTACAGATAACTGCACGAATCTTGAGCGCTCGGCGTCAGAGTGGGGTCACTTTGTGCATTCCATACATCCATCGTCGTCGTTGTTAGATACATGCAGCAAGCGCAGGGAACGAATCACGAGTGATGTCTATGACACAATGGCGCGGCGAGCTAATCACTGACACTCCCCGGCCCCGCGTCTCACTTCGTACTAATAAAGAGACCCGATACTTGGCGATACGAAGCTAGCACTCAAGATCCGTGCCGGTATCTGTACAGCCTAATGGGATATTTTTTATAGTTTATCCGTCTGATTGGCTATTGATTTGCATAAACTCTAATATCTAAAGCCAACTTACTTTTCGGACAATGTGAACAAACAAACTTATGATCTGTGTGTTCCTTCTGCATATGTTTAACGAACCACGTTTTGGATGTGAAAGCCTTCCTACATACAGGACAAATATTCTTCTTAGTATCATCCACATTCAGCGTCTCTTTCACACGTTTTTGATTTTTTGTTTCATTTTCTTGAATATCCTCTCTCCTTTCCTCTTCAGTAACATTTTGAATAAGTTCTATTTCTTCTAAAGGTTTTTCAGGGTTTATATGGCTTGTATCACTGGCCGGTAAGTCTATATTATCAAAAAGGATGTGTTCATCATAATTGTCTACGGTAACACTAATTTTATAGGCTGGTAAAGTAAGTTTGAGGTTGTCTATAGGTCTAGGATGTGTCTCTGGTTCTATGATGATGCTAGTATTTGTCCTTGACATGATGTTCTTTAGTGTGGCATCCACTTTGTGAGCCTCCGTGATATAGCTGAATGCTGATTCTATTTTGGTGATGCAGTCAAAGCAAAACTGTCTTGGTAGTGTATCATCTTCTGGGATCTGCAATATTATAAAATATTTATTAAGTAGTTATAATAATACTATAGGTATGAGCCCGACCCAGTTCTTGATAATGGTCATATCACTTCGTACTGGGATCGGTCCATCATCACTGACAGGACTATTGTGGCTAATAAGCCTGATATAGTGGTGGTGGACCGATGCGAGAGGCGTGCAATGATTGTTGACATATCCGTTCCGCATGACGAGAACCTCGTGAAAGCCGAGAAAGATAAACAAATCAAGTATATTGACTTGGCTCGCGAGGTTGTCGACATGTGGGAAGTGGACTCAGCGATCATTGTACCGATAGTTGTTTCAGCCAATGGCTTAATAGCCAAGAGCTTCGACCAACACCTTAGGAGGCTCGCGTTAGGCGGCTGGATCAAGGGCTTGATTCAGAAAGCGGTACTCCTGGACACGGCTCGTATAGTCAGGAGGTTCCTTTCTCTGGAGCCCTGACCGCCGGTAGCTTGGACCCTGTTCCCGATACCGGTGGGCTACTATTTTTTAAATTTTTAAATGTTTTTTATTTTTTTTTATTGAATATTTAAAAATATAATTTATATGTATAGTTATGAATAAACGAAATAATAATTTTAATAATAATAATTTATTCAAATAACGTTTACAAAAAATGAACGTAAAGCCAACAGTAATAAGCTTATTCATACAGTTCAGTGCCTAAAAATATACTTAAACTAAAATATTATTATAGGTGCAAATAATCGTGGTTCGGGTATACAATGTTTGTCAGTGGACCACCGACAGTTCAATGTGACAGTAAAATTTAAAATTAGGGTAAAACTATTACAAAAATACATTCTATTTATAACTACGAAAATAAGCTTATGGTACACTAATACCTAAAAACTATGTCTATAAATGTATACAAAAATAAATATTAACGAGGGGATTAGAGAACATTATGCCAAAATTTCTAAAAGTTGTTCAGTGTCTGTGTAATTGAGTATCGCTAAATATTCTGACAACATCTTACTACAATTTTTATACCTTACACTATAGAAGCTTAGTTCTTTGTTAAGCCTATTATATAGGAAAGGACCTAAAAACACATAAAAACGCTTAGCAAAGGCATGTCTGGTCTGAGGCTTTATGCAAACTAAGTCCTTCCTTCTCTTGTCAGATGGTAAGGGTTAAAAAGGAAGTGTAGTATGCTGGTGTAGTACTATGTTTAAAATAAATAATAGCCGCACTCTAAGCACTTTACATGCTATGTACAGCTGATGCGTAGGAAATCTAAAAGGACGAAAGGTTGCAACCTTGAGAATAGCTCTTTGAGCACGCTCTAACGGAAGTTAACCCTTCAGATATCGTCAATTAGAGACACAATAGTAAGACAATAGATGCGCGGCCACCGGTGTTCGCTTGGGGATTCATGAATTAAACTGTTTTAGCCGCACCGCCCTATGTAAGAATGGATTGACACAAAGCCAAATAAACCTGTTTAATTAATTTGTAATTGGCTATGTTCTGTAAATTTTTAAAAACATATATTAATTTGCGCACTTTCATACACTAGAGTTCGATATGTTTACGGGAATAGATATTTTAAATCGTAAACTCTGGCTGGGGATTTAGGCTCTCAGGGGCAAGAGCATGCAGTGTCAGCATATGTGCAGTTAATATGTGCGTGAATGTTTAGGTTATTAAGCGGTATGTTAGTATTTCTCATAGTAAATAAAATGTGATTTGTTTTATCTGCATTTAGTGTTAAGAGATTATTCTGGAGCCATTTGGATACAATATTAAAACCATTTTGAGCATATTCATACACCTCAACCTTTGACTTACCTGAAAACAATAGAGCTGTGTCATCTGCATATGATATTATAACACCTTTTTCGAGCGATAAGCTACATAACTCATTTATGTAGATTAAAATAATGTGGGCCCCAAAATACTACCTTGTGTAATGCCAAAACAGCTATTTTTAAGATCTGTACTGGTATATTGACCTATTTTTACACATTGATGACGATTGCTGATATATTCAGAAAACAGTAATAGTTGTTCACCTCTTATCCCAAGTGTTTCAAGCTTGTGCAAAAGTAAAGAACAAGAAATAGTGTGGAAGGCCTTAGCGAGGTCTAGAAAGATCCCAATTGTGTGCATACCATTATCAAGGTTAGTTGTAATATAGTTAGTCAAATTGTGGACTACTTGGCTAGTAGATCTTTTAGCCCTAAAACCTAAAAAGTTGGATTAATATGTTTTTTTATTAAACTATATGAACATGTATTTTTAAATTAATTTGCAGATTGAACTACAATTTTTAAAACTAACCTGGTTTCTTTTTTGTCACCATTTAAATATTTTGTTTGGTTTAGCAAATTGGCTTTTTTTTATCATTTTATTTAAAGAAAGAAAGGCTAACTTGTTATTATTTTATTTTTGTTTTGAGGGTGCTAAGTATTACCTCAAGAGAGATCTTCTAAAGAGATGAAGCCTTGAATCTTTAGTTTATAACAAGACACTGAATTTCGAAGAAGACTGATTTATTTAATTGATAAAAAATATATAATAAATTAAAAGATACAAATCCTGGCAGCAACTTACCGCGATATTAGTACAAAAACAGAACATCTCCACAGCTCGAGATTCAAAATTATCCTTTTCCCACGATGCCACTTCTTTCATACAACTTCTACACAATTTAGAAGTATCCATTTTCATTAATTCTTAGTTAAAAATAAATTTTAATAATCACGATTCGCCGCAGTCAACACAAGTAAATAAATAAATCACAAATAAATGTCAAAACGAGCGTTGACTTGCGTTCCGTTTCTCTAAACATTCATCCATACGACAGCACCGCTGTGACAATTAAATCGAACGTAGAAAGAGATGGCGTAATACAATGTTGAACAAAAAAAAACAAGGATAACAGATTACCAGGGAATATTATAAGAGTAAATAAAATACGGTTTATTTTCTTCGGGTATTTATTGAATTAAGTAGGTATTCAGAATTCAAATCATTAACATCAAATTAAATGTTTGGTACGCACAATATAAGTATTATTGTAAAACTGTGGTATCCTCCTTACCATTCAGAATTTGTTTTGAGGACCAAAAAATCGGCCAGCTAGCTATGCAAACACATTAGTCCCTCGTACTGTCGTACTATTTCCATTATTGCCAGTTTGATTAAAAAGTGCTAACAATCTTAATATCACACAGAGCTGCTTTTAGCTGATCCATGCCTTCACCAGTGAGGGGCGAAGCCTCCAGGAGGGTAGGCGCGTTGGACAGCTCCGTGCTCAGTCGCGTGTGCTGCAGCATCAGGAGCGCCTCGTTGCGCATCTGTCTATACGCTGCGTCCATCTTGCTCAGGACCAGGATGAACTGGGGACATAGGTAGGGACAGAATTAGTCTATAAAGGGAGAAGTAAAGACAAGCGTGCTCCATCGTCGATATCAGCACAGCATCGGTTACTATTGGGTTGGTACGATAGCTGATGTCAGTGCTATATAGAGCAAGCATACCCACCTTGGCGCTTTTAAGTCTGGGTTCAGCCAGTAAAGTGTAAAGTAATACAGCAGCCGCTGATATCTGACACAAATTCGATGTGTCCACAACGTAAATCACCTGAAATAGAAGCATACGATTAGAAACAATTAGGTAGGTAGTGTTGTAGTTGTAGCTGCAATCTGTTTTATGAAGACTTTCTGACAATCAATACGTGTAAGCATTCTAGTTTTTTTTTAATGTTATGTATTATGACTTAGAATCAAGGATAAATGTATTGCAGATATTTTACTTACTTTTTCAACACCGTCTAAATAATTGTGCCACAGTGGCGCCATCTCTCCTCCTACCTCTCTTATGGACATCATTTGTTTCTTCCCGTGTTTATTCAAATAATAAATATCGTAAATATTAGTTCCGATCGTAGGTACAGGGCTGTATGTATTGTCTATTCCTTCAGAATTTTGCAGTTTCTTCAATAACGTAGTTTTACCGGACCCTTTTGGACCTAGGCACAGCACTGGGATTTTTTTCTCTGGATCGTCCATAGTGAAACCAATAAAGAATAATTGTAAGCCAAAATATAGGTTGAAGCGTAACTAAAACAACACCCAAAAGTTGTTAAATCAATTTTGTTGATGGGATATTTAGTATTTCTACTCGCCACTAGATGGCGCTGAAAGCAATATGTAGATTTACTAAAAATATTTGGTGCAATAAAATTGGTATTATTTATTTGAGTCATCATCAAAACTCGTTTGGTACATACTTCATTCAATAATTTACTTTCACGACCTCGACTGCCAAGGATGTATAACGTAAAAATAAATGATCAATAAACCACAAATAGTGATCGTACTAATTTGGACATGGCAGCTTCGAAACAGTGGCGTAGCCCGCGGGTGATGTGCTGTCATAGCTCGTAGTGATGTGGGTGACTGGTATTCAGGGCACAAGACTAGTCCAAGAGACACGAGATTACACCAGACGACCTTAAACTTGGGCTTTCGTAAGGAGACATACAAGCTCCGGCCCGTAGTGATGTGACCCAGTCCGAATACATTAAATGTGTGCTGCACTCTGAAATACTCTGAATCACTGAATTTCCAGTCAGCTTTATGAAGGTCGAAAGAGTCGTCAGTAATGAACAGTCATTAAATCTGTCTCTTGCCTAGATAGCACTAGATTGTTATTGATAAAGTTTATGTTATAGGAAGTTATCTGATCGACATAATAAATTATGTAAGTAGGTATTTCTTATGACACTTCTAGTTTAATTTTCATTAATTCTTCGTCATAGTTTACAATAATTACGTCATTTTTTTTTTAATTGAGGGACCATTTATTTATTTGTTCTACTTTCACTAGAACTACTACTTAAATATTTAAGTAATTTATAAAATCCTTGAAACTTTTAAAAATTAATACTTTTAAATACCTATGAAATAAAATGATGTATCAAAATAACACAATCAATCGCAACTTAATTCTCATTCAAATAACATTTAGTATAACATCAGTGTCTAATTATGAAATAAACAAAAAAGTAAGCGAATAGTAAGCGCTTTAGGCATCTAGCCCCTCCCTACCGAGTGAGGTTAGCAACTGGTAAGCCCGCGAATTTCGGCGCACGGCACTGCGTAACTAGGCCAGCGCACCCTTGACCTACTGACTCACTGCCAGCAAGCGCCCGCCATTGTTTTTCAACAATCAATAAATAATACACCGAGCAAAACTCTTTACACTCGCACATTTGCGCAACCGCGCCTGCTCATCGTCGCCATATTTTGCGTTAGTTTGCATTTTCGCGCGCTGTCAACTTTGAAGTTTGCACCTTTTTTTGGGTCGCGAAAATGCGCGATGGGCGTGTAGCCTGCGGCCCACGTACCTAGTTACCTAACAAATAAATATTGATGTGTGACGGCCTTCGCTTCTTAATGCTAAATTAGTTAGAGCTTTTATCATTCGTGTTATTTAATGGCAAAGACTTACAAGTAGCGGTATAATAATTGTATTTTTTGTAATTCAGTGTAACAAAACGTGCAAATTATTTGCGGCCAGGCAAATTATGGACTAGGTACCAAATGCTTAATGCACTTGAAATGTTATTGAGTTGTGTGGTCGTGTGGCCTTCAAACCATGATTGTCTTCTGCACTTTTCGAATATACCTACATCTAATTATACTAAGTACCTATTACGAAACACACAAAAAAATACAAGGAATTAGTGGTGATTACCAGCTAGGCAGCTATCATAGTGCATCCGACCGTCGACCTTGTAGAGGCTCTTTTTCACACAGAACAAACCAATGCTATTCGTTATCTATTTGGTATTTATCTATGTATAGGTTGTATAAAACAATGAAACAAATCGTGGCCTTCTTATTGTACCTCTATAATTAGGTGTTTTAACGTAAACAATTACAATGCACACGGGGATCGTATTTTCGTGTTTTATTTTGTTTAACGTTTATTTGTCTATGAGTAATCGATGGTTAAATTAAAAGTGTTTGATCATGCGCCTTTAAACAATAAAAAAACGCTATGGTACCTACATGAGTTTATTAAAGCGGTCATACAATAAAATACATATGTGAGTACATAGGCACACACACGTTGGAGAATAAATTAAATAAATACATACATAAAAGTATTACGATGTGGCCGCCAAGGGAGGTCGACACGTAGAGCGCGCAGGCGCACAGAACTGAACCAAACGAACCTTTGCTTGATGCCTTCATTCGGCGGAACGGAACGTACATATACAACAAACTATAAAAATTCGGACTGTTCATTGAATGTAGGTACTGGCTACTGAGTACTGGTACCAAGACACAACAATCAACTTTATTAAGAAATAAATTGCGTCATTTTTATTAATAATTGAAACAGTAGGTAGGTAAATACATTTTGGAAAACATGTTTAAATAAAACGAAAATAAAGATTGCACTGATATTTATGGTTACCTACTACGGTTTTAATTATGAAATGTATTTTACGGTCATTATTAATGAGTTTGCTAACGAGTAGATAGTCTAAAAAATTATGCAAAATATATTAAAAAAAAACATATCGAAAAAAGTTATTTATAATTCTTTCACATAATGTGTTAGAGAAAGTTAATTTAATTGTTTTTAAAGTTGTTAGCTACTTTGTTATAGTCTGTCTTAAAAGTCAAACGACTTGGGTAGTTCGAACAAAGTTAATAATTATAATCTTTCGCTTCATCAGATTTGTTTACCATAAAACGGAATACGCTAGACCATTGACAGCATTTATTATCCCTTAGAAATGTAACAATTATAAAGTACCTCTACTAAAATAATGAAAAACTATTAAAATTCCCAAGTCGTTTCACTTTTTAGACAGACTCAAGTAAAAACTAAATTTTTCAGCTGTTCTATAAAATTCTTCCTTTTCACGCTTCGTCTATGGTCAGAACATTTCAGACCTCGATGGTTAGATAAAAACAATTGTTTATGAAACTTAGAAGGTTGTTCTAGGATAACTTATATCTACTCATTTCAATGCGATTGTTCAAACTAATACCTGCCTGCAGTAATTAACATAGACACAGTGTTGTTTCGCCATTGTCTTACATTTTAGTAGCCATACGGCATTGAGAGAAACAAAAAGAATTAGGTTCTTTACGAGTGAAATTTTCACCTTGTTCACATCAGATTTTAAAACCTAAGTAGTATGACCTGAATCGTGCAGTGAAAAAACATTAATCTGAGAACTTTTTTAATAAAGATTTACTTTTTTCAAGCGATTCAATGTCACAAAGAGTCTTTTGTTAAAGTTTTTGAGGTCTCAAGGAAATATCGATGATAAAAAGCGATTGACTGGCATTATTTCTTTGCTTATAAAAAACATTTCAATGACTTTATTTCTGTTTTAAAGCTTTACAAACTTTTCCTGTGAGTTCTTTTGCGTTTTTATATTACGCTGTGAAGCTCTACCTAATATTGTTTTAACGTAAATATACGTGATATCTTTATTTGACTTTGAAAACGTTAAACGTAGTTCTCATTGTATTATGTAAATAAGCTGTGTGAATCAAATATACCTACTAACCACACAACCTTAGAATTTAGTTGGCTCTCTAATTTTAGAACTTTAAAACAAACTTTCAAGGCTCAACGATATTTTTTCCCTATTACTGTGATTTTCCTGATGACTAAGAATTTTACGTAATCTTCTGGTTTAGACTAATGTTCCCAACATCCGCATCCTCTTTCTCAGTTCTTCAATAACATTCTGAGTTCTAGCAGATCTTTTTGGACTTCTAGGGCTTTACTATGATATGTTCAAATGACAGGCGAGAAAGATAGATAGTGCTATACATTCTATATAGCTCCATCTCTTAGTTCAGTTTAAGTCGTAAAAAGGATCGCGTTAAGAGGTCGTGGTAGCGCTCAGTTCATAAACCCTGCAGCCATTAACGGCAGTCCTCTACCAATACAGCAGTTAGGGTGTTTTTATCGTGCGGATTTCATCACGCATGCGGGTGTGCTCCGCATGCAGAAAATTTCAAAATGTACAATAAATCGCGTTCCGCGTGCGTATTCCACGCAATACAATAAATACTTGTGTTAAATGGACATTTGCGGGGGTTATGCGTGCGCAGCAATCCCGCATGCGTAATCAAAGCTGCACGATGTTAAAAACACCCTTACTGCTGTATTGTTAGAGTACTGACGTTAATTGCTGCTGGGTTTATAAATTGGGACCCTACCACGAGCTCTTAATGCGATCATTTTTACGACCTAAACTGAAGTGTTAAAGGGATGGAGTGATATAGGGTGCATAGCTCCATCCTTGTTTCTCGCTCGCACGCCTGCCATTTTCACACATCATTATCATATTAGCCGACAGACGTCCATTATTGGACGTAGGCCTCCCCCAAATTTCGAATAATGAACGATCCTGCGCGTCCCGCATCCATAAGATTCCCGCAACCTTCACCGGGTCATCGATCCACCTTGTAGGAGGCCTTTCAGCGCTGCGTCTTCCGGTACGCGTGTGCCACTCCTGGAACGATTAAGTATATCAGACATCCTTAGCAGAAGGACGTTACGTGAGGACTCGTCAGTCCTCCAACCAGCTGGCTGGGTCTGGTCGGCACCTGCCGCGTCAGCAAGCGTGTCGCTCGTGTCGTCAGCGTCGCGTCACCACTCACTGTCGCTTTCCGCTGCGGCTGCCGCGCCGCCGCCGGTGAAAGGCATCGCCGCTCGAATTCTGCACATTTTTACTACGAGCGCATGTATTGTGCTGGCGGGGTTAGCAGGATTGTGGAGACTGTTTGAAAGGTACTGAGAGGGTTAGTAAATGCTTTGTTTAAATGAATCGGATAAGCGTTGATTTCTCACTAAATATGTGAAAGTGCCACAGATGTAGCAAAATTTTGAAATTAATGAGGATCATGAATGAATTCTTTGCATGTAGCAAGTTTATCTCCTTACTAGCTTTTACCTGCGGCTTCGCCCGCGTTTATTAATACAATTTACTCTTTCTCCCCCTTGTCTCATTTAAAAAAAAGCCTACTATCTATGTACCAAAATACATCAAAATCGGTTTTGTCATTTAGGCGTGAAGACGTAACAAACAAACAAACAAACTCACTTTCGCTTTTATAATATTTGTAAGGATTTAGATGGTCTAAGCCTTTGTTATGAATACACAGTATTTTATTTTGACCTTTTCTTTTTTTTTATGTGTGACTAGACTTCTATTTATTTGTTTGTCTTATTCGTTCAAGACATCTTTTACTATTTGATATTTCTTAATACAATGTAACGTATCTTTAATAATTTGTTGACTGCTATGTATTATGACTTGTAAGAATCCCTCCCTTACCTACCAATAACTTAAAATGATAATTACTAATTATGTAGGTATGTCGATAAGGTCTCGTAATTACACAATTAGTTCTTGAAACTTACTAAGTTTATTTTATCCTTGTTTTAGCTTTTATTTACAAAACATTAATAATTGCTGTATGTAATTGCTGTATGTACATGTAAGCTATACCTATAGGTACCTAGCTCATTTTTTTTTTTAAGTCGGAAAATTATCTAATGCCTTTTCCGTTCTCCCGCTCTATGTTAGAATGGGAGGGAATGTCAGACTTTGACTGACTAAAGCCGCACCTGTGTTCTTCAGTTGCCCTTTGCATACTAGGTTTTCTTTTCAGAAATTCCTCTTGATGTAAGATATTTGCCGTGATCGCCTAATTTCTTTAATCTTTCTTTAATTTCAGTTCTGTCTCATGGTTCCTCCAGTTTGGACCATAATCAAAAATCTACAACCCCTGTAGATACAGTTAGTTGGTCTGCATTTGAGCATCGTTTATAGAAAGCTAATGCGTGGTACTAGTGCATTTTCAATTACTTGCTTTTCGACAATGAAAATTGAGGGAAAATCTGCTGAATTTTTGACTGTTACAGGACTGGAAAGTCGAGCATGACCATAATACCTGGTCTTTTCATACTTTTCCGAGCCTTTTGTAATATATGAAGTTCTAAACGAATCTATTAATAAATAACCCCTTTCTAAGCTGTCAGCTTAAGGGTAATTAAATAAAAAAAAACAAAAGAGTATCTAGCAAAAAGTCTATTACTTCGTTAGCTTTGCGTTGCTAAAAACCATAACTTTCTAGAGTATGTATGTACTATGTTAAGTTTATATGACCTACAGGATTGATTGAAATATGTCTAGAAGTCTACCTATTAATTAAAATGTAGGAAAAATACACGAAGTACGAAAAAATGCAACAACAATTAAGTTATTTAATTTAAGAATGAATGCGAAGAGATTAATGCGAGTGTTGCTCTTTGAACCACGGTTTAATAACTTCAGGAAAGTTTAGGGTAAAACACAACGTTACTGTCCAAGTAACAATGTTTTTTAAATTTAAACAAAGAGATTCGTGACTTGAAAAGTGTGGTATGGTTTATGTATGTGCTCAGTTTTGTGAATCAGACGCGTGAATGTTCTTTTTTTGGAATTTTCCTGACAAGGCGGAATATAAATAAACGAACTTGGTTATTTTAAGGATAAACGTGATGTATAAATAAATGGACAAAATATATTTTTACATTTAATTGATAGATGGATATTTATTTCACTACTTTGCCATTCAGTGTAGCTATGTTGACAGTCTTTTGAGCATATTACCAGTCGACAGCGGTGTAGAAGAGTGTTTTGACGTCATATTTTAGTTAGTTGTAATTAGTCTAAGGTTTTTATTATTATTTTTTAATTTTACTGTAATTATAGTTTCATGAAACAATTTTATTTCATAAGAAGGCTCGTGTTAAACGTCGGGCCAAAACAATAATCTCCTGACATTTCCACCTAACACGGCTATATTTTTTGCCCTTTATAATTAATATGTTATGTGATTATCTAATCCAGACAATGATAAAAAGCTGTTACTATTGCCGTCGGTCGCACGCAATGCTTTCGTTAATTAAACACATTTTTCTGCAGGACTACGGTCATTTAGCGATGGTGCTATCTCGGTCTAACGCTAAGGAGTTGTGTATCGCCGTCTCGTTCCAAATCGACAAAGTCCGTCTAGCAATGTTATCGCGACGCGAAAGTGGCGGGTCGCGTGCGCGAGCGTCGGTGAAAGAGTCGATGACCTGCGCGGGAGCAACGAACGTCTTTGCGGCGGCGCATTGTGCTGAACGCAACCCCCTCCGCCCCCTCGCGCGCCCCCCTCGCACCCGCGCCGCACGCACGCAACATATGGAGCGCGCACACCCCCCCGGCACTACTTTGATTTATTGAACCCTAGTCACATTGTTCGGAAATAAATGTTTAGTTCCAGGTCCTAAGTATCCGAAGTACATTGTGGAAGATGTTATCACACTTTCTAAGACGACAGTGTCGGTAAATACCCTGGCCTAGGTGAACGGTCTATGCAGCTCTAATTTAAAATAAAAACGCTGTGACAAACGTAGTAGGTACAATTCGCTTAAGCCCAGACTTTTAGCGCATAAATTCAAGAAAAAAGACGACTAAAATACTAATGATGCAATATTGGTGACAGAACATCAGCCACCTGTAACAATACCACTAAAATTAACGCTCATGAAAGTCTGACGCCAAAACAAATTACGAAAATAACACCAAACCATCGAAAGTGGATTTGTAACTACTCCAAACACTTCAGACGCTGGTGAAGGCGCTACAAGTATACATAAAAGCCGAGTGTATAATATTATAGGAGAGATAAACCACTCTATATGATATAATCTAAGCGATGCATTAGACGCACACAGACGGGCGGTGCAATCTTGCGCACGCACACCACCCGACGTTTCTAATAGTGTAGCAGGACTAGTGCACACTGGAGACTTATCTAGGAGGATTTTAAATTATTTTTTTTGGTTATATTGCTTCGTAAGAAATGACGTCACATAAGGTTTGGAGGTTAACAGCCTGTTTTATCCTTCATACCACAGGGAAAGTTTGAAAGTGGCGCCTGTGACTGAAAAGTTGAAAGGAAATCGTTTGTATAGGTATGGTCATGTAAAGAGGAGAGATGAAACGCATGTTGCTAAAAGAGTTATGAATTTACATGTGGATGGAAGGAGAGGGAGAGGGAGGCCAAAGAAAAGATGGATAGATTGTGACTGTGTGAGAAGTGATATGAATGAAAAGGGAGTTAGTGATAGCGTAACGAGCGACAAGTCAGAATGGAAGAAAAACACGTGTTGCGCTGACCCCAAATAAAACGGGATAAGGGCAGGAATTATCTTTTTCCTGCCCTGATGCTGATGCTGATGATGATGATGACTTGTAGAGCTACACTTGATCCACGCAACGCGACGTCGTTCTACGTACACATCAAGCTTGGTCCACGTGTGTGTCGGTCTAATGTAGTTCTTGCTGTAATGTTGCTTACCAGCATGGTTTCAAGGAGCCATATTCAATCTACTTTTATTGATTGGTTATCTGTCAGTCACATTATTAAAGTTATTTGACAACATATTTGGGTGGGTGGAATCCTTGCTAGAAAGAGAATCACATCAAGTCGTGCTTCGTAATGGCCATCAAAGACATGAATCTACTGTGAAGCTAACCTAACAAACTGATCATCCCTTTTCCCAACTAGCTTGGGGTCGGATGCGGCTGAATACCAGTGAGGGACTGCCTATCAGACTTTCACAACCCAGTTACTGGGCAACACAATACTCCTTGAATAGACTGATGGTCAGACGTCCTAGTGTTTGACTACCAGTATCGACTATAAAAGAAATGTTAACCTAACCTACCAAATTGCATCATCATAAAATCATCATCATCATTTCAGCTGAAAGACGTCCACTGTTGGACAAATACCTCCAACAAGTGTTACCACAATGAAGGGTCCTTTGCGTCTCTCATCCATCGCAACCAAGCTTGCCGACATAGCACGGAGAATCGCCAAACTTAACTGGCAATGGGCAGGGCATATTGCTCGCAGCACAGATGGCCGTTGGGGCCGAAAGGTTCTAGAGTGGCGACCGCGTACCGGAAGACGCAGTGTTTGAAGGTCTCCTATAAAGTGGACCGATGCTGGTCAGTAAAGGTTGCGGGAATCATAAAATAATAAATAATTTCGTATTTTCCGAATTTCCAGTTTCTTTTTCTACGTTTTAATTTATTGAAAGTAGTTCGTTCTAATTTTGTACAGCAAAACCACATGTGTAAATATTGCAATGTTTGCAGTAAAAAGTGTACAGCGACCGATGGCGGATTTTGAGAACAGGTCGTCTACGGGCTGGGGCTGCCTTTTGTAGTTCCAGACAATGGGCTGAAGTGGAACAAGGACGAGGACCGTCACGCTTTCATGATGACTGATAGGCTTTTACTGACTAAAACCGGAGTGGGTTGTGTTCCCTCTTTGTCTTCATTCCAGGGCCCTGGAGTTCACTTTCGCATAACACAGGACCCAGCAGGCTTCGACCCTGCTAAGCCCCTACGGTTTGCTGACATCTCCTTATGACTGATGCTGGAAGGCATTCGATGATTACCTCAAAAAATTGTATTTATTTCAATAACATCTAGTTCCTACAAATAAACACAGACTGTAACATTCAGCAGTGCGATTCTGTAAGACTTCATTCTAAACTTCGCATCTGAATCCGCCGTGAGTTTCTTGATTGGCATTCTGAAACTCGGTTGATAATTCGAATCTACACTAGCGCTGCTCTTGCGAGCGTGTTTGCGAGTTGAACTAAATTGACCGCGGAATTTTGACAGATAAAGTATGAGATGACGTAAGAAGTGGCATTCTATAAGGTAATTCCGGCGTCACTTCGACGCTCACTTCGTACTCGAACCCGATTCAAAGTGTCAAATTAAAAGCATCTATTTTACGAGTGAAAATAGAAGAAATCATAGTTAAATAGTGTTTAAATAAAGTTTTTAAACACACTTTAAACCAAGATTTGTCGCACATTTTAAGTGGTTTGCTTTAAGGAATGATAAGTGGTTCTAACATATAAAAAAGCACTGCTAACCTTAGTCCACTGTTTGTATGTTTTGATAGTGCCACTTATACTGTTTAGGCATAAACACTACCAGAGTTTCAACCTGAGCCGACGATCGGTGAGAGGAACGTGTTTCATTTGGACTGAAACGTTGTTGTTGTTTTAGAAAACAAATTAAATACTTCTTTTATTAATATTATTTTTGAACTTTACAACCAGAAATATAAAACTACTTCATGATTATTTCACAATTATTTTTGACACTGAACGATCAAAAAACAAACAAAACGTAAACTAAACAAAATTACAACGCACTACGCAATAAACAACTTCAACGCATAAATATTGTCCACAGATTACTAATGATATTATCTGTCAGTCATTTTTTTTAGTAAGGTAAGCATAGATTATATTCACGGCACGAACTTAGAGTTTTCTGTTTTTTTTTTACTTATTAGCTGCCTCAAATTCCTTTAAATAAGATATTTTAGTTTAAACATCCATAATAGCTAAAATTCTGTGTCAAAAACTTTTAAAATAAAAAACCGATAAATCTCAACTTACATTTAGTTGAGTGTGGTAATCACTAGTACAGTATTGGTCGCTTCGAAGCTCACTTCACTTCGCAAGTGCCTAGGTGATGCTTACAGAATGCAAAATCAAGGTCGTTTTGAACCTTATGTGAAGTGAGAGTGAGTATCGAAGTGAAATGCGAGTTGTTGTCTGAATTTTACAGAATCGACGTACAGGACGTATTTTGCCAACTCGTATAAATTATAAAGGTATGATCGCTTCAGTTATACTTCTGGTAATGAATGCCTTGATCAGACGTACTGTGTAAAAGTGCGAAACAGTAAAATGTTGCTCGGCCGAGACAGTAACGTAAGCGAGTTGTAGAAATAAGCGCTCGGCCGAGCACTCGGCGCTTTGTTCATACGTACCGAGTATTCGGCCGAGAGCACTGTCTCGCCCGTTTACTCGGTACGTGTGATCAAGGCATACGTTTTAGTTTTTTTTCTCAATAAGGCAGTGTTTTGATAACATCTTCACAAAACTGAGAAGTTGTTAACTTTCTCCGTATTCACAGAAACATTGATTGTTATTGAAGCCTCTTTCAAGTAAATTGTTATGTTTTTGATCAATAAAAGTAATAAGTTTTATTAAGGATATCAAATCGTTTCTTTAATGTTTGCTTTTTATCGTAAGTTAATTATAAAATATCGTTAATGTTAGGTCTGTTTGCGACGATGGCTTTTTTTGTGAGGTTTCCGATCTTTCAGATTAACTCGGGTAAATGAAATCATGAATCATTTCTCGGAATTGAATTTGTTACTGTCTAAATTATGTAAAATGTCAATTATGTTAAAATGTACTTATTTTGTTTTTTTTTTTTGTTTTTTTTAAACGGAACTTCAAGAGGGCTCTATAGACAAGCTTTTGTAAAAAAAAAACTTTTTTTTAATTGTTATAAACTAGTGCTTGACTGCGATCCCACCTGATGGTAAGCAGTGATGCAATCTCTGACGGTTAGGCGCACTAGTTTACTAAAAGCCTATTCACTCTAGCCTTGAAGACACTCAAATTATAATCTGACGGGAAAACCGCAGCAGGCAAATTATTCCAGTCCTTCCAGCAAAATTCCTTGTGTATATTGTATTTTAAAAAAATGGCGATATTAGTTCTGATTTTGACCACACGCATAAAGATCCTTTTACCACTAATAGCTGTGCAAGAAATCTTGTAAGAGGATGTCAACACTACGCAAACTATAAAAGGTGCATTTTCCATAGAAATGTTTGCATAGTGCGCGCGCCCTAGGAATAGTTCGCCAAGTGAAAGTGAGTGTGTGTGTGTGTGTGTTGGTGTGCAGCGAGTCGCGCACACGCGGCCGATGCGCCTGCGCTTTCCGACCTACAGGGTGCTGCGCCAGCCGGAGCTTAGGAGCTTTTCTTACAGAATTCTATGGTTTGTTGGTAAATCTATTCCATGGTCTATTAGTATATTTATTCTTATAATCGCCTTTTTCTCACTCTTTTATTGCACCTACCACTACTCTTTGCATCACCCAAAGGTTGATTGAAAAAAAATGCCTAAGGCATTAAGTTCGCCTCTATACATTTGTGCATAAAGTATTAAATAAAAATAAATAAATAAACTAAACTGAAGCTAACAGATGCATAAATCATTTTAAAACGGGAATATTGTACCTGAAATATAAAGTTTATTTAATCTTATAATATAAATTCCAATTTTCAATGTGAGTTTAAAGTGTGCAGTTTCATATATTTTTTTTTTAATTCTTTATAGTGCACCATAACAAGATATAATATATTAGATAACAGACTTCATGTACCTACATAGGCGAGATTTGTTTACTCAGACATTTCTTCCAAATTCAAACATAAGTTCATTTCTGTTTTTTCGGTGAACATCTTACAATTGAAGCATGTGTTCTGATTCTGATTAACATTATTTTAAAGTTTTGCAATTATATGATAGCTTTTTAAGATTCATGCATGAAAAAACTAATCATGCAATATAATAATTTATATAAGCACACCAATTCAAGAGATAATCGATTCAAAAAAGAAAGAAGAGCATAGAGATTTATTACTTAATAATAAATATGCAATTTGTCGAAAACTAATATATTGAAAACTATTGCTTTTTCTTAGACTTCAAATGAATTAAAATTAAATTACAAAATAAGAGCACGCTGTATGTCGCGGAAGCGTCAAACGCGGCCGGTGGCCGGCCTCGGCGGCTTTCTTATGGAAAACTGCGAGCAGGGTTGCTGCCTGCCCGGTGCTCACTGTGGGCAGGGCTGCTGCTGCCTGCTGCCCACTGAGCAGGGTTGCTGCTACCCATTGCACTCAATCTAATCCTCACACACTCGCCATGAACCTTGAATACTGCCTGTAAAGCCCCTGCTAAACATGAATGAAAAAAAAAGATGTATGAAATTAAATAAATGGAGAAACAGACTGACTGACATATCAACGCACAGCCGAAACTGCTGGGACTAGGAACGTGAAATTCGCAAGGTTTCTTTTTATGTCGTATGAGCACTAAGAGAGGATTTATCAAAATTTCCCTCCTAAAGGGATGAAATGGTGTTCCAAAGTTTGTCTGGAAGAACTTACTTTCACGCGACCGAAGCCGCTGGCAGAGGCTAGTCATTACACATGAATATAATTGCATCGTCACTTCGTCAGCGATAATGGAGAACGCTGCCAAAGCTACAAAATGTACCTATGGGATTAGCATGCGTGATGCGACACTGTAAATACTGTAATGCTTTTTTTAAATTTATTTTAACTGATATAAACTAGTGCTTGACTGCGAGCTGCTACATGGACAATTGGTCAATGATACCAAACATTCTGGAGGATTTTTTTGTTATTTTTTTGTTGTTCTCGATATAAACTAGTGCTTGATTGCGATCCCACTTGATGGTAAGCAGTGATGAAACCCTTGATGGTGAGGCTCACTAGTTTATTTTGGGCCGATATTCACTCTAGCATTGAAGACACCTAAATTATAACCGGATTGTGCTGTTTGTTTGGACTTTTCTTCCAGTCTCCCAATTTATTTGAGGTCTATTTGTCTTCATCTCGATGGTATGAAGGTGTTGGCGAAATGAAGTCATATAATTCGTACGTACGTACACCCTCCAAAATGCATTCTCTAAAATATCGAAAAACTGACTGCCAAAAATGTTATGTCTAGGCATTACTGTAGACGCGGGCTTGAGGACCGAGCCCAAGACGTCGACGGCGCGCACTGTTCCCGCGCGCCTCAAGGAGTTTTCAGCTACAGCAGGAGCCCAGCCGGGTCGAAGCCTACTGGGGCCAGGGTTATCCGAAAAGGAGTTCGAGCCCCGGTATGAAGGCTAGAAGAAACAGGGTGGGTTTTAAGTAAGAGTCTAACACTATCTCCCACTTCGCCCAAGAGCGAGGGTTGTCATTGGATGATTTCCCCACCATAAAAATTAAATAAAAAAAATGTCTAGGCATTGATATTGGCTCTTTCGCC
The DNA here is from genome assembly GCA_949319445.1 of Mythimna lalbum. Lineage (NCBI taxonomy): Eukaryota > Metazoa > Arthropoda > Insecta > Lepidoptera > Noctuidae > Mythimna > Mythimna lalbum. The sequence goes on from OX439346.1 coordinate 24,461,232, forward strand.
TACCTGAAATAAAATGTTCGTATTTTCATAGTACGTGAAATGAAAAGTAAATACTGAAATAAGGACTTTCAATTATCCTCGGAACGAGAAGCCGATGAGTGAGCGTCCGGTCGCACATTTACGAGTATTTGTTTACACAAAAGATCAAAGTATCCTTATTGAAAACAGAACACTAATCAAAATGTTTTAAATGCGTATTTTAATAAGTAGAATATAAATTAATAATTGTGATGTCACAATAGTGCGTAATGACGGCGCACCACAATAATTCATTTTCTACTGTTGACTCACGCGATGACGCGCGATGCATCACAAGTAGCTAGTGTTCATTGTGCCTTTCTTTCGTTCACAAAACGTAAGAAAATTTAAATTTAATGAAAAAAATGTCTAAAAATGTTTACAATTAGGTATTTACCTAAACCAATGTTAGGTAATTAACTAAATTTAAATAAGCTTTGTATGTCTTTTATACGATTTATCCTTACTAATATTATAAAAGCGAAAGTGAGTTTGTTTGTTTGTTTGTTACGTCTTCACGTCTAAATGGCAAAACCGATTTTGATAAAACTTGGTACACGGATAGACCATGTCCTGGAATAGGACATAGGATACTTTTTATCCCGGAAGTATGTTCCCTTTGGGATAATTTCCTGCTATCACGCGGGCGAAGCCGCTAAGAGCAGCTAGTTTTAAATAAAAAAGATAAATCAAGATACCTTTAATTAACTACCTAAACCGATGGAGTGTAGTTCGGTGTCTATCAAAATAATGGTTAAGAGACCTAAAGGTTGGTGGTATTATATCATCATCATATCAGCCGAAATACGTCCACTATTGGACATAGGCCTCCCCCAAGCGTCGCCATAAAGACCGATCCCGTGCGTCACGCATCCATCGACCAGTTCGGAGATGCTATTATATGTACATAATATATAAAATACTTTAGTACATACGTACCCAAACAGTGGAAATTAGAGGTTTATCTCATATCCCATTATTTTTTTACTTATTATACTTCAGGATAGAACTCACGCAGTAAAATATACAGTCAGCACGTTCCGATGCATTCTGATGCCTTTCAAAAATAAATATTCTCACTCAATGGTTATCCCGACTTACTGCTACATTTTTTTTTTAAGTTTTTTAATTAAAAAAAAATTAAGTACCGTTTATAATATTTAAAAAAAAATTATTGACATTATATTATTATTTTGACACACACCATACGAAAGGGGATTTGCAAAATTCTAATTATCTTTTTACCGACTTCCCAAAAAGGAGGAGGTACTACGTTCGGCTGTTCGTATGTTTTTTTTTTTTTTTTTTGTATGTTTGTTCGGCGAATACTCCCCCAAATGTGGACGGATTTTCAAAATTCTTTTTTTGTTCGAAAGTAGATAGTTCTGAGGTGGTCCCATTATCACCAAATTAGGATCTGATGATGGGATCTTGGAGAAATCGAGGGCAACCTTCAAATTTTATAGGCTCACTTATTGATTTTCGCATATTTTATGAAGTATCTTGTGTATTTGCGTATGGTCGTCACCATCTCAGGTAGCTGGGCTGATGATGGAAGGTACAACTCCTTAACAGTAAGAAGTTACTCGAACAGGCAGGGACTGTTTTAGTAAATTGTTTTGATGTTTGATAGGGCATTTGCCACATTTGGTCTCATGATCATCAAGTCATGACCTGATGCTGCAGTCAGGATAGTATGCAGAGTACCTAAGTCCTCGACAACAAACAGCAGATATATCGAGTTTAGGCTCATTGAAAACGGCTCGATGTGTGGATAAACGTACTGCTAATAAAGAACACCGAAGTACATAGAGACCTGATGCTGAAGCCAGGAGCATCAGGAAAAGTACAAACCTTGAAATTACAGCACCGTAGTCGTGTTTGGGCTCATTTTAAACAGGACTAAATTTTAAGTTCATTGCAATGTTGACATAAATCTGGCCTGATGCTACAGCGGGGATTATCAGCATCTAGTCTAATGACTGATTGAAAGATTTACCTTTCGGCTTCATCATCAGATCAGTTCGATATATCCTTTCCCTCTCCAGCATCTAGTCTAATGACTGTTTGAAAGAAGAGGGGGAGAGGATATATCGAACTGATCTGATGATGAAGCCGAAAGGTAAATTAATGTAATCTAACCGTGCTTGGGATTATTAGAACCGTTATGAGATGCGCTCTGACTATAAGGTATTTAAGTTTGACTGAGGGGTACTTTTTAGTGGTGGTACCATAACTAAAAAGTGTAAAACAAAAAAAACTTTTTACAAAAAAAATATAACCAACTTCAATGATAAAAACACTGAAAAGTATCAAATAAATTTAATTTTGGAAGTCGGTGTTAAATAACGAAGAGACTAAACTATTATAGAAACACCGACTTCCAAAATTAAAGTTATTTGATACTTTTCAGTGTTTTTATCATTGAAGTCGGTTATATTTTTTTTGTAAAAAGTTTTTTTTTGTATAGACTTTCGAAACAGTGTAAAAATATTATTGTAATAAGTAAATAATAGTAATAACTATAGCCCCTGAGAGAACATAATGAGATAAAATAAAACAATTTCTATAAAATCAAACAGATACATTGTAATATTTGGATTGTCTCTCCAATATATTTTTAGATTACATCTCATGATTTTGAGACCAGGACAATATTCAGGTTATTTCCTTACAGTGAACATTAATTTGCCTAATTTATACGGCATTATGCATTACTTCAGGCGCGCTGACACTACTCTGAATTTTGAGCAGCGCGTGCGCAAGATGCAATTGATATCCTTGAATAATATCTCACGTTAAGTTCGCTCGGTTTTCACTTGGAGACTACATTTATTAGGGAGTGTATTGGTGTTATACATTAATATTGTTTTAGATATTCACGATTCGATCATTTGATTTCTGTTTCTGGTTACAATATAGTGACCCCTTTTTGGTGAGGAAGTAAATGGCTCTTTACAAATATTGTTAAGAGGAAATTAGTCTTGTGTGATACGGGATGGTTAATTAAAAATTACTTCATCATCATCGTCAGCCTTTCTAATGATCCCACTGCTGTTGGGACTCAGGCTTCCTCTCTTGGAGAGGGAATGGCTGTTGTAATCCATCACGCGGGCCCAGTGTGGGTTGGTGGATGTCACATGCCTTCGACTTTTTATTTGGTTCTATGACATGCCGGTTGTAGAGCACTGGTTGATGAAATAAATTACACACAGTTATGCGCCTGCTGGGTTTGGACCGCGATCAACAACTCAAAAGTCGGGGCCATTACCACACCGCTGCAATGCTCTAAAAAAAAAAACTTTATTTAATTTTATTTATTTATTTGGATTTCTAACAAAGTACACACAGATACAATAGAAATCCCAACTATGCGTTGTTGGGATTTCTATTGTATCTGTGTCCTTTACCGTGTGTTCCTTCAGTTACAGGAGACCACAGCATACCCATATAACATCATGAGTGACCATGAATGAAGTGTCTCCGCACTTTAATTCATGAATCCCCAAGCGACCACCGGTGGCCGCGCATCTATTGTCTTACTATTGTGTCTCTAATTAACGTTATCTGAAGGGTTAAAGGTGCAGTCTACCCGTTACAGACTTTGCTGAGTGGCAAAAGTAGTATTTTTTTCTCAATTCAATTCAATCTTTATTGCAATTAAAAACATGTGGATATACAAGTTCACATGGACCCTTTCGGACACAGCTATTTTATAAATATAAAACAAAAAAATATGAAGTCAAATAAATTCGATATACTAATTGAATGAAATAAGTAAACGACAAAAATGAGAAAGATGTAATTTTTTTCAGGTGGAAATAAGTATTACATTTTAAAGTAATCATTAAATAATTGACCGTATCTATATATATAAAAATCAATGCCACTTTTCGTTGTTATTTTATAACTCAAGAACGGGCTCACCTATCCAAACCAAATTTTTAGGCTTTGTTCGGACTATTTAGTAGATGGTTTATGTGAAGTTTGGTAGGGGCGAGTAGGGTAGAGTAGGGTAGAGTAGGGTAGAGTAGGGTAGAGTAGGGTAGAGTAGGGTAGAGTAGGGTAGAGTAGGGTAGAGTAGGGTAGAGTAGGGTAGAGTAGGGTAGAGTAGGGTAGAGTAGGGTAGAGTAGGGTAGAGTACGGTAGGGTAGAATTGGGTATAGTAGGGTGGAGTAGGGAAGAGCGGGAGCGAAGCCGCGCGGGCAAAAGCTAGTAATAGTATAAATGTTGACAAGTACTCGTAGTTTAGTAGATAAATAATGTCACTTTCCTCGGTTTTGTTGTCGATTCGTATTTTATTACATATATATTTTTATTGACGTTACGTGAGGACTCGTGCTGTGTAATTTTAACTTAGATTGAGGTATTACAAACGTGTTTTCAAATTGTGAACACAATGCACGGACCTAGTTAAGTTGCTCAGTTATTTTTAGTATTTTGGGCTCCGTCATATAAAACAATTTTCTGGATTATAAGAGTTTGTAGTTTCCGGAAATGCTGTCTACAAGTTTCAATATTCCCAATATTTACCATTATTCTGACACATTTTTTTCTATAGGACAACAAGTCGTTGCCTTCTAAAGTTGATTCGTATTCTTCCGAGAATGCTGCCATACGACAGCTATGCTCATGCCTATGCGTAGTAAGCTGATGGTGCAGTTTTAAAATCGGTTGTTATATCACAGAAACCGCTAATATATCGTTTATTACAGCTAAGAAAGCTTATCTTCATAGCATGGGAGGATGACAGCAGGAAGAAAATATGCATCTTTAAGATGAGAAAAAAGGATAGGTATCTAAATAGTATGAATCACCCGCGCCATCTCATTGGAATTATAATATAATGGAAGATTAAAAGACAGACGCAATATAATTAGGAGATGCGTAGTGGGTGTTGGAAACGCAGGGGAGTCCACACTCCCTTTCTACTTTTGCTTCTTCTAAGACGATTATGTGAAAATTTATATAGCTGTGAAGGAGGTTTCTTTTTTAATTATCCAATGACATGCCCCGGTTTTGGGCGGAGCGGGAGATAGTGTCAGACTTTTACTGTCTCAAAACCCACCCCGTTCGTTCGTGCCTTCATACCGGGGCTGTGCTGCCTTTCGGAGCTAACCCTGGCCCCAGTAGGCTTCGCCCCAGCTGGGTCCCTACTGTCGAGTGCGCGCCTTCGACGACTTGGGCTCGGTCCGGACAGTTACCAGACGGTTGGACAGCGAGCTACCCCTTGCTCGCCTTCCGCAAGCCTGCGCTTACGGTGGCCGGAAATCGGGATCGGAATCCCGGCGGGGGCTGAAAAGGAGGTCACTATCGAGATGAATGCGAATAGAAACAGAAGGTCGGAATAAGAAAACATCCAAAATTTACCTGAATTATCATAATTATTTTAGCCGCAAGACGTCCTATGCTGGACATAGGCCTCCCCAAGTGTCGCCACAGCAAACATAGTGCGTAGCAAAGCATAGCGTAGTCGGCCTTATAATGTGCCCACTATTGGGACTGAGGTCTCCTCTCTAGGAGAGGGAATGAGCCGTAATTCACCACGCGGGCCCAGTGCGGGTTGGATGCCACAGGTCTTCGAATTTTTTGGTTCTAGGATATGCCGGTTTTCTCACGATGTTTTCTTTCACCGTTTTGAGAGCAGTGGTGATGAAATAAATTACACAAAGTAATGCGCCTAGCAGGGTTTGAACCCGCGACCTACAACTCGTAAGTCGGGGCCGTTATCCCTCGGCTACCACTGCTCAGTCAGCATTCTAGTTACTTGTTGTATTTTATTATGAGCCCGTTGTGTCCCACTGCAGGGCAAAGGCCTCCCTTCCGTTATTCCATTCTTTTCTGTCTTTAGCCACTTCTGGCCAATCCTTAAGGTAGGAGTCCAAATCGTCAAGCCATCTCCTTCTGGGCCTACCGCGTCGCCGGCTCCTGCTGTTTGGAATCCAGTCAGTAGTTGCTTTCGCCCCCCGTACTTGTTGGTTATTTGAATTAATTTGAAAGTTTCCAAAGGACATAAAGCAACTATGTAATGTTTTCATCACATCATTGTAACACTATTCCGAGAGATTTGTCGCAGATATTCACAAATGGTCTCACTGCAACGTTTAGTAGTAAAGCACGTACTTAACAGGTTTATGTGATATCAACATGATTCGATTTGAGTTGATATTAATTAGAACTCGACTGGTTTTCACTGAAAGTGATTTAGGTAATATTGGCTCAGTGATACTGGTATTTTGTCGACATGGTCCCAATACAGATGTTTACAAGTGTGAATGAGTTTGAGAGAAATAAGAAAAGTCATTATTGATGAAAGAACTGTCCAACATCCTGAAGATATAAGTTTCACCGCCCAGGAGTTAAGTGACGTAACTAAACTCAACCAGTGTAAAAAATGATTGAATTTTTTTTTTGTGGAGTTCCGTTAGGTACCTCAAAAGGAAAAACGGATCCCTTATCGGTTCACTTTGTTGTCCGTCTGTCTGACTATCAAATCAACACCTTTTATCTCGGGAACACGTGGAGCTATCGAGTTGTAATTAAAACCATATATTCAGGTCTGTGGTCCCTTGAAGCTGTGAAAAAATGAAAATTGTAAGTTTACGAAAAAAGATATAGCTGTTTATATCGCAGAAAACGGATATTTCGAAACTCTTAAGGGAACTACGTTTGGGAATTGCGTTATTTACATAGATAAGTTTGTACTGAACCTTCAGTGAGCGAGTCCAACACGCACTAGCCCAGTTTTTTTTACGATGTAGGCCTTACCGGCACTGAACTGGTACACAATGACAGTGCAGTCGCGATAGGTCACGAACGAGATGGACAGCCTAACTGAATAGGTTACGTTCATTCCGACTAGAAAATGTGCGGGTGTAACATAAGATGGATTGTGTGGTTTTGTTACAATGTAAGATCATCATCATCATCATCATATCAGCCGAAAGACGTCCACTGCTGGACATAGGCCTCCCCCAAGCGTCGCCATAACGACCGGTCCTGTGCGTCACGCATCCATCGGATTCCCGCGACCCTGACCAGGTCGTCGGTCCACCTTGTTGGAGGCCTTCCAACGCTGCGTCTTCCGGTACGTGGTCGCCACTCCAGAACCTTTCGTCCCCATCGACCATCTGTTCTGCGTGCAATGTGCCCTGCCCATTGCCACTTAAGTTTGGCGACTCTTCGAGCTACGTCGGCAACCTTGGTTCTCCTGCGGATATCTTCATTTCTGATGCGATCACGCAGGGAAACTCCGAGCATAGCCCTTTCCATCGCCCTTTGGGTGACTTTGAGTCTTTTTATAAGGTCCATTGTAAGCGACCACGTTTCGGAGCCATAAGTCATCACTGGCAACACGCACTGGTCATAGACTTTCGTCTTGAGACACTGTGGTATATTAGACGAGAAGACACCGTGCAACTTCCCAAACGCTGCCCAGCCGAGTCGGATTCGACGATTGACCTCTAAAATGTAAGATAGAACTCGAAAATGGGAATACCCTGACTTGGTTAGAACATAAGCCTAACAATTTAAAAAGCTAGTTAAGTGCGAGACGGACTCACACTAAGGGCGGAACCCTTAGTGTGAGTCCGTCAAGCTTACTATGTAAATAGATCAATTCTCGAATTGAGCCTCCAAGATTATTTCGAAACGCAAAAAAGTATCTAAAAACGTACAGTTTTCAGATTTTTTCCTATACTTGTGATACGAGAGCTTGATTTATACCAAATACAAGGATTCTAGGCCAACGGGAAGAAGGTCCTTTATATATTTTGTTTTCCTAGCGAGTATCATAATATGCACCTGAACTGACTAAACGGCTCTTTAGATTGTCTTGACTTAAAAGTTTGGTGAATTTTTTAACTACTTCTACGGGTAGCAGTCCTGGGTATTTGATATTAATTTTAGCTTAACACTTCCATACGTTCCTGAGAAAAAGTGTCTGACAGACAGACGGACAGACAAACAACAAAGTGATCTTATAAGGCTTTCGATTTCACTGACTGAGGTACAGAACATTAAAAATAGAGAGTAGGTAACCAGATACTGATCTATACTATACTTAATCTACAATAATACCTATATAATAAAGAGGTAGCTTGTTTTTTTGTTTTGTAGGAGGTAATCTCTGGAAGTACTGAGTCGATTGCTAAAATTTTTTCACCGTTAGAAAGCTGCTTTATTTCTGACTGACATAGAAGCTGGTATATTATATACTTAAACTTGATACATAGACTTGCTCAAAAGTCCGAAAAGGTTTAATATTCTATCAGATTGTCATCAACTTGACATCTCGAAAGTTCTGATAGGTTTCCAAATAGCGGAAATGTCGCTGTCAAAAGAGAGCTGATAGCCTTTCCCAGACCATATGGCCGAAGCTTACAAGCTGTACCTTGTTTACGTTTGCATCATTACACCTCAACAGTCTGTGTCGGAAGTAGCCGATACAAGCACGTTTTTCATTAATACTAGTGCGGAAATGACAGGCTCAACTAACGTCAAAACTAAACCCATTACAATAGAGGTGTTATATTATAAAACTAGCTATTGCGCGCAGCTTCGCCTGCGTACATAGAATATAGCTTATGTCACTCAGGAATAAAGCAGCTTTCTATCGGTGAAAAAAGTTTAGCAATCGGACCAGTACTTCCAGTGATTATCTTCAAAAAACAAAAAAAAAATAAAATAAAAATAAACTTTACCTCTTTATTTGAAGTATTTGATTAGTTAAGATTAGTGGTGATCGCGTCTGGAATGTAAGTAAATGTTGACAACATTAAATAGCTTGAAGAATCGTCAAACTTAATTGGCAGTGGTTAGGGCACATTGCTCGCAGAACAGATGGTCAATGGGCCTGAAAAGTTTCGGAATGCCGACCCGCGCACCGGAAGACGCAGCGTCAGAAAGCTCACAAGGTGGACCAATGACCTGGTAAGAGTGAATGCGATGGATGCGAGACACACATGACTGTTCGTTATGGCGACATTTGAGGAGGCCTATGTCCAGCATTAGACTTCTTTCGGCTATATGATGATAATAAAATTGGTGGATTAGATTAAGAACTATTTAAGTGAATGGTTCAAGTAGAATAGTGCAGGAGTGATGAGATATGTATGGACGTAACGTAAATAAGACGAAAGAAGTATGCAATTAACAGGTGGTACGCGGGATTGTTCGACAGTGTTGCCGCGGGCCTGGAATGCAAAGGGTAATTGAAGGAACACAGGCGGATTTTAGTCAGTAAAAGTCTCACACTCCCTCTCACTCCACTTAGTACGGGGTAGTTATAGTTTATTTATTTAAATCAGTTTAGATGAATTACAGCTTATAAAAAAATCAACTAAAAGCAAAAAGAAATCATAGATACTCGTAGTATAGGAAGTCGATTACAAGTCCTCACGTAAAGTGTCAGACCTGAAATTGAGATGTGAGCATAAACAGCCTCGGGAAGAAGCCTTATGATGATTTCACTATTCCCAAAAAATTTTTTTTTATTCGGTGGGTAAAAATTATCCAGATGACATCCACCGCCATTGGGCGGAGCGGGAGATAGTGTCAGACTCTTACTGACTAAAAACCCACCCCGTTCCTTCGCTGCCTTCCATACCGGGGCCGAGCCTCCCTTTCGGAAACAGACCCTTGGCCCCAGTAGGCTTCGACCCTGTTCGGCGCCAACGCTTGCTGACAACTTCTTGAGGTGTGGGGGAACAGTACGCACCGTTGACGACCTGAAAAAAAAATGGTCATAGCATAGCGTTCTACGTCTCCTGCCAACCCCCCTAGGAAAAAAGTCCGTGTTGATATACAGTATGTATACTAGTACTATATCTAGTGCCAAATCGCGTGCCGAATCAAACAAATCCAGCACATACCGATCTTAAAACAAACATCTAAATTATAATCAGCTTGTATCATTAGATCTCGCAAATCTCGGACATAATCCGTCACGTATTATATCACGTTGCGCGTGCGCCGTGCACCGATGCATTTCTCTCGCGCCCCCCTCCCTCCCGCGCCGTAGCACCCTCCCCCCCCCGCGCGCCCACCGCAGAGTGAATGCACTCTCGCTGGCTGTTATGTAAGCTTGCTCTTGCGCACGTCACACATACATACACAAGCACGCGACACCGCTCGCTACACATGTGTGCGTTATTGTTAGTGTTTTTGTGTTAGGATTATGAAAAGTTCATGCAGATTAGATTTTAATGTGATGGTGAGGATTCCCGCGGAGTAGAAAAAGTGGTCTTCCTTACACTTTTCCAAGGAACATTGGAATTATAGTTATATAAGTACTACTCGAAGGATTTTTGTAATTTTCTTTTTATAGAGTGAAAGGAAAACAGCATAGTCGGCCTCATAATGTTCCCACTGCTGGCCCATTCCCTCTCCTAGAGAGGAGGCATGAGTCCTCCTCTCTAGGAGAGGGAATGGGCCGTAATCCGCCACGCGGGCCTAGTGCAAGTTGGTGAATGTCACATGTCTTTGAATTTTTTGGTTCTAGGACATGTCGGTTTCCTCACAATGTTTTCCTTCACTGTTTTAAGAGCAGTGGTGATGGAATAATAAAGTAATGCGCCTGGCTGAGTTTGAACCCGCGACCTACAACTTGTAAGTCGGGGCCGTTACCACTCGGCCACCATTCCTCTCAAAAAAAAAAAGTAAACAGCATTGCTTTTATTTATTTTTAGCTGTATTAGAAAGGTAAATACTACAAACAACATAATATATACTTACGGCTTCAGCCACCCCCACCCCTTCTCCAAGACTCTCTCAACCTAGAATTACCATGAAAATGTCTAAAAGGCTTTTGTTTGTGAATCGGCCGACGGCCATAGTCAGCAGCTGTGCAATGCAGCGCTTACATAACCTAGGACAGACCTGCAGTGGAGGGGTCTGGGGGGGAGAGGGTGCGCAGTGAAAGTCAGCAGCCACCAGCTAATATAATAGTATGACTAGGTGCTGTTTGTGCTTGCATTTGCATATTTCTTTCATTAGATCGTTGTTGAAGCTGTGTGATCTTGATTAGATCTCTCCCTTTTTGTGATAAATTTTAACCTGGTAATTGTTCATACGTGCAAAAGATGAGTTAATTTATATGAGACGGAAAGGGTTACGCATAGTAAGATATAGAAACAGAGAGGAGTCCTTATTACTTTCTATCTGTTATCATTGAAAACCGGCCAAGTACGAGTCGGATTCGCGTTCGAAGGGTTCCGTACCGTCCATAGCAAAAAACGGCAAAAAATACGTTTGCTATATGAGAGCCCACTTAGAAACTAATTTTATTTGTTGTTATAGCGGCAATAGAAATACATTATCTGTGATCATTTCAACTGTCTAGCTATTACGGTTTATGAGACAGCATCGTGACAGACAGATGGATAGCGGAGTCTTAGCAAGTAAACTTAAACATATTCTAAACAAAAAATAAATACCTAACCAAAATATGAAATCAAGAAATCCCACATTTTCATGAACAATTTTCACAGTTCACAAAATAAGAGGACTTAGTTGGGGACGTTGCCGTCACCGGTACACAGATTTTCTTTTCATGATAGAAATCGTTCGTGTCTCACCGCACGACGGCGCAAGCTCTTCAATGCAGTTGGGTTTTACCCGGAGCTACAGAGCTGCTTTCCACTGAACTCTGCGATCCTTGGAAAACTACATTTTCGTAGCTTAGTTATGATGATTAGTTGGACAGGCGACGGTAGGGGCCATCTTCATGACGTCCGGTGCATTCTGGACACGGGGTAGGCACACTAGTCAGGTTTGCTACTGACATGATGATTGGCTAATTTGTTCATTAAATAGAATTTTATTACCATTAGTATATCATATATCAATTGACTATGTGTTGCCCGTGACTTCATTCGCGTGAAGTTTGATGACATTTATTACTCAGCTCTTTTTTTGGGGCAATCCTCTAAGATAATGTTATCGATTTCGCAGTTTATCCCTCCCTGGAATTAAGAGTTCGCCCCCGAAAAAAACTACCGTTTCCACGGGAAAAAATAATTAAGTTAGTCACTATACCATTAACTATATCCCAATGGAAGTCCCATCAAATTTTGTTCAACTGTTTCGAAGATGTATTTTTTTTTATCTGATATAAACTAGTGCTTGACAGCGATCCCACCCGATGGTAAGCAAATCACGTATCCCGTAATTTTAAAATCCCGTTCCTGCAAGAAAATTAAGAGTAGCCAAAGTTACAACTTGTAACATCAGTTATCCAATAGTGAAATTTTCATCAAAATTGGACTGGCCGTTTCAGAGAATACCCAATTCAGTATTATTTTTAGGTATAAATACACCAGAATCTTGTCACACCACAGACAAAACAGAACCTAGTTGGCCAAGTTCCAATATTAGGATAAATTAATTTGTTGGTACCTTCGCGTTACTCCTCGCAACCACCAGTCCATTGTGTAGGACCACTTTCCTACCAGCGGAACTACTTTCTATTGGAGCACAGCTGGTCCTTCGAGCCGAGTTTCTTAACTTGTAACAAAAAGGATATTATTAATACCTTATACAGATAAATACTCAAAGTGCTATTTTCAACATTCGAAGAATAAACGCAGAACTACACTACACGTGTGCCACACACGCCAATCTAGGCGCGTCGGTCTCCATACATTTTATATAGCAACCAGACTTGTAGAGCTACACTTGATCCACGCCACGTGGCCCACGCGACGTCGTTCTGCGTACTAATTGGGCGTGTTACACGTATACGTCATCTAATGTAGTTCTAGCTTAAGATTACACTTAGGTTCGACGTACCTATCACGATATTTTTGAGTCGTATTTTTTCAGTAAGGTCTACTGTGTGTATGAACGTATAGCTTCATAGACGCGTACGTGTACAAAACTGAAACTGTGTCGTCGAAGCGGCAGCGTCGTGCGGCTTCCTTTGACAGAGTTTCATAGCTTTGTATGTAAGCTGTACGCCGACGTACACGAAGCGTAAACACGAATACGCGTCTAAGAAGCTACGCGTCCGTGGACAGTAGTCCTAAGCTTTCAGCAATTTACAGTCCAATATGACACCTTTCTGAAGTAGCCGTATGTTATAGAAATAGAGCTCTTATAAAGCTGAACTGTGTCTGAGTTTCAGCTCTGTATCTCAGTGAATAATTAATGTTTTGCAATGAAACTAAATGACATGACACTTAGACACGTCCTTAGTGGACGTGACCTTTAGGGAATTGCAATGCAAAATAAACAAGTTATCGGTAATTTTTGTAACTTCTTAACCAATAATATTTTAAAAGATATTTAATTATTTGTATAGTGTTTACTAATGAAAATTCTTGGATCGTTGACCAAAAATTAAAACCGAGTCTCATAAATCATGTTATCTGTCTACCACTTTGTTGATTGATAGAGAATGCCTAATGCATTAAAGACCTACTTAGTACCTTTGTTAAATGGATTTAAAAAAAAAAAACAATCGATACATACATCTGTGTCATCTTGTACTTCGAAAGTAGTAGCAACATTCCTTATATAGTTCACGAGGGCAATAATGAAAAGATAAGTTGTCACCAAGGACCGCTTACCTTTATAGTCTATAATCGGGAACCCTTCTTTATCGAGTAGCTGATATAACTAGAGCAATATACTATAAAGTAACAAATAAAGCAATCCCTATAGGAGCCATTACGTAAGTACGTCTCGCCGCCGCCGTGAGAAGGAGAAATGCGGCACTCGGCAGATCAGCGGCTAGGCGCTGCGGCGCGGGCGCTGTGGCGCGGGCGCTGCGGCGCTGCGGTTACGGTATGCCCTTACACCAGCTACGTGTGTTTTGCAATTTATCTCTCACTTTGTTTTACCTTTTTATTAACTAGTTTTTGCCCGCGGATGCGCCAGTATACATAAAATATAGCCTATGTCACTCAAGAATAAAGTAGCTTTCTATCGCTGAAAGAAACTTCGCAATCGGACCAATACTTTCAGAGATTAAATCCTATAAACAAATAAAAAAAACATAAAAACAAACTTTATCTGTTTATAATATTAATGCAGATTAATATCTACATGTGATTGAACTGTTCTGAAATAATTTTGAATTAGATATGAAGAGCTAAAAGTTTGTAAAAATCTGAACCGCAAAAAACGACTTAAACAGTCTACAGTTAATGGAATTTATTTGATTTCAATCACAGATCGAACGCCACCAACTGCATCAGACTGCTCAAAGTGACTTGTTGCAAACACTTTTCAGTCGTTTTTTGCGGTCGAGTTTTCTGACATGGTCAACTTTTTTACATTTTAGTGACTAATGCTTTTGATACCATCGAGCTCTTTATGTTGATACACTAAGTGTAATGACGTCATAAATCCGCCATTTTAATTGTTAATTATTTTGATGTTTAGTATATTTTGTAATGTATGATGTATTTGTGTTGTTATTTCTCATCAGTATTATTTTTGATGTTGTACACTGACAGCCCTAAATCTTTCTCTTTCTTTCAGTCAATCCGAAGGTTGTCTGGAAGAAATTGCTCTGTGCGATAAGATCGCCTATTGTACACTTTCTTTTAATAATGTTTATAATGTATTTTTTTGTATATGTGGTGTACAATAAAGAATATATAATAATAATATTGTTCTCACCAGTTTTGGTAAATTCTGTCTAGTTCGACCTGTCATCTCGTTCGTGGTCTGCCACGATCCTGTCTCACTGTTAAGGAAAAGGGGACTGCAAAAGGTGGAAGCAGTAGAGGGAGGCCTTTGCCCAGGAGTCGGACATAACAGGTTTATATAAACTAATAAAAAATAATTGATGTACCCCGTGCTATTCTCACAACTGAGACGAGTCTAACGACACCTCTCATAAAGTGCAGCAAGCTGTTTAGGCATTAATAGGACGTGCCAAAAAATATACAGACCCCTTCTGGCCTGATCGGGGAAAAAGAACCTAAATAATGCCCGTATTAATCAGGATGGTTTTATGTTAAGTTAAAATGCAGTAGAAGTGTTAGTTACTGACTAGAAGAAAGATTTCTATATTCACCAGGGCTGCAGGGTTTGAAAGAGTCACCGCTAACCTGAAACGCAAAGAAGCTTTTAGACAAGTCTGACTCTTGCTCTAACTAGACCAGGAGAAGTTGTTAGAAGTTTTCCAACCCTAAAAAATACAAAAAGTCTAGTATAATTGAAACAAATTACATAATTTTTAAACATTAGAAATGATAATACTTAAACTACCAAGTCAATGAAGTTTATTATCCTGGGGCCAGGGTTAGTTCGAAAGATAGCTCTGCCCCTGTACGAAAGGCAACGAAGGGAGCTGGTTTTCAGTCAAGTCTGACACTATCTCCCGCTCCGCCTAAGAGTGGGGGATGTAATTAAATGATTTTCCCACCGGAAAAAAATACTATTTAATCATAATAATAATTTATTTATTTGCCAGAATGTAGGTGTACAAAGTAGTAGATACTCATAATATTGATATCAATGAGGCCCCTTTTACATTCTACCATCACAAGTGATGTGTAAATATTTAATTTCAGAATGCATATAATTTATTAAAAATGTCATAATATTTGTTCATCTTTCACTATAATTGTTACAAAATGTCAGATAAAATAAATTAATCGTAAATTGTATTTAATTCAAAGATTTTATATATCCTAGTACTAGATTGACTACGACAACCTCAAAAGCGTACCTGATAAGGAAAGTCAGAAAGAGTCCTGTCATCTCGTTCTACTAGTGTGTCCATACACTAGCTACATACTACGGGACAATTTTGCTCAAAAGCTAGTTAAAGATATTTTTGATACATTAAAATAGACATGCAAGTTCAAAAAGAATTAATATGTATAATAAGCTACCAAAAGGGAACTGTGAGTTGTCTGTTGTCTCTGTAATGACTAGGAA
Organism: Mythimna lalbum; assembly: GCA_949319445.1. Lineage (NCBI taxonomy): Eukaryota > Metazoa > Arthropoda > Insecta > Lepidoptera > Noctuidae > Mythimna > Mythimna lalbum. The sequence goes on from OX439346.1 coordinate 24,477,144, forward strand.
ATAGCTGATGTCCGTATAGTATATATAATAGCAATATCCTCTTATGCGAGTATGAAATACCTACACTGATAAAAAAAATGCCTAATATCTGTGTACCTACGTAAGACGATCACTTCTGAACGGCTGCACCTATCAGAATAAGGTTTGTCTGAAAGAAAAAACTAGTTAGTTTATAATAAAACTAAATTAAAAATAGACTGATGCGTGACATTTTTTTATTACGTTAAATTGCACTTATTAACTAACAAATAAATAATCCATTAAATAAATAATCCTCGACTGGTTTATAAATTTATTTATAATAACTACTACTACTACTAATTATTGCCGATGCCCGTTAGCGCCACAGGGAATTTCCGAAAGGGATACCACGGTCCTGGAACACAAAGGGCAACTGAAGGACATGGGTAGGTTTATTCAGTATAAAACTCAAATAACTTATCCCGCTCTAAGATGGAGCGTAAGGCGCTCTACCTTAGAGCAGGATAAGTTATTGGAAATTTTACGACATCAAAAAAAGTCTCCCACTATGTTTGTTTATCTATATCTGCTTGCAATCAACTCAAAAACTACTGAACGGATTTTTAACAACTAGATGAAATAGAATTAGGTTTTAGTGTTGATTTGACTTTATGAACTATTACATCTTCAGACTACAAATAAAACTGTTGCTGAAAAAAAAAATTTAATGGCACAACTTCAAAGCCATTGTTGCCGATGGTTCTCGTTTCTTGGAAATCTACAACAAAACATAAAAAATAATATATTACTAGTAGGTAACGGTTAAGCCACATACGTGCAGCATTGCGTGCGGCATTTATTAGGGACCTACCTCAGGACTAAACTTAAAGACAGTAGACTATGATTTAAGTGAATATAATTCTCGAATGTACTATATCGATGTGGAGAAGATTTTGGAGTGCACGCGCGTCGTTTTAAGAACTGGTCACAGATAACTATATACTGAATTGGTCCGAAGACACGTCCCGCATGCCGCACCTCTGGCCGCCGCTGCTCGCCGCTTTTCGTTGTGTCACGAGAGCAGCCGAAGATTGCCGAGCGGCCAAAGGCGCCCGATCAACAAAAAAGATAAAATTAGTAAAATTGGTACGCGCTTGATTAATTAAAAAAAAAAAAAATATTGAGCCTCCTCAGATATTTAGAAATTTGCATAGAATAAAATAAAACTTGAACAGTAGACAACAAAATTTTATAAAATTTAGCACCCAGTCCGTCTTCTGAATCGTTTATGATGCCCCTTCTCTATGTATTTTTACAGGCAGTTAATATGTTTTAATTCCCGCATGAAATTCAAAACGATGTTTGTTGTCACCCTACATAAATATTTTGTAAACAAAACAGAAAACTTACCAAAAAATACTAAATTCCACAACCAGGATACTCATCACTATTGCGAAACTTTACACAGCAACGTTTTGAACATCTTGCACACTTTATACTTTACTAAATATTGAGATAAAAACTTGTAACAATTAAAAATACAACTTTGGCCCTATGAAGCATCAGCCATATTGGTTATTGATGTCAAATTCTGTCAAATTGAAACCTCCTAAATGTTGCCTTTCATAATTTTAAAATTACTACGGATAGCTACTATATCTAAATGAAATCATCATTAAATACAAGAAGAATGCGTATAAAATTTCAAGAAGCATTATTTGAAATAAAACATTTAGTTGCAATTCATTGTATGTTGCATAAACCTATCAAAATGCATGAACACGGACTATTTAACGATAACTGGAACAATCTAAAAACTACCATCTGTTTCTTATTTTTTTCTGGTAGTATGTGAGAAAGGGACAGAGAGGATTTATCTTAGTGTCTTGCTCCAGGCCATTTTTCCCTTTTGAGTGTCAATAACACACATGAACTTAATGCTAATGAGAATAAAGAACACTTTAAAGACTGTCATATTTCTTCGTAGTTAATCTAGTCTACTCTAGTAGAATATATAAAATCTTTGATTTAATTTCACAAAACACACACATGTCATACATGTGTCGTGCAAGAAGGTCACATACTCATTCACTTGCGGACTGGCAAGGTAATGTTACTTTTTAAGGTTTATGGTAAAAAAGCTAGATTTTTATATTTACAGTGCGTTTCACTTAAGACGTTCCTTTGCCGTAATGTTGGCAATACGGAAAAACAGTGTTGCAATATTTTTAGCAATTAAATTACTTAATATTAGGGAGATTAACTTATATTTCGTTACTTTTAAAAATTGCGTTTTTTTTTTGTTTTTCTTTTTACTATTTTTGAATAAAGTATAGGGCGCTGGGCTCCATTCCGATTGTCTTGCAATTCTTTCAAATACCGAAAACGCCAAGCCACATTATCGTATCTTTCTACAACAACGTCCTTTTAGACCTGCTTTTTTTAAATAAAGTCCCATTCCTCTCATAATTCTCCAAAAAGTGCTGCAACTACCGTTAAAATCGATTTCGTTGCGCATTTCGGGGAACAATTTTGGTAGAGTAGGCAACTCTTTCTTTTTTCCCTTCTTTTTTATGTAGACAGACAGGGGAGCCAACATTACGGCAATGGAACTTCTTAAGTGAAACGCACTGTAGATGGAAGATTATTTCTGATTGTCATCATATCAGCCGATAGACGTCCACTGTTGAACATAGGCCTCCCCCAAGTATCCCCACAATGAACGATCCTACGTGTCCCGCATCCTTCGGATTCCCGCAACCTGCAGGAGGCCTTCCAACGCTGTGTCTTTCCTTACGCGGTCGCCACTCCAGAACCTTTCGGCTCCATCTGTTCTGCGAGCAATGTGCTCTGCCCATTGACACTTAAGTTTGGCGATTCTTCGTGCTATGTCGGCAACCTTTTCTGTTAGTTAAATAAGAAAAATATAGGCGGACGTAATTTTTATATAATTACTAAATTCCGCCAGCAACTTCGCCCACATGAAAGGTCCTCCTAGCAAACTCTAGACCCTCGTTTTAGCCCCTTAGGGATGGAGTTTCGTAAAATTAGCAGATGTCTACACCCCATAAGCAACCTGCCAAATTTTAAGTTTGTAGGTGTTATAGTTTTTGAGATTTCGTGATTATTAGTAAGTGGTATTTTGCTTCTATGTATAAAGAAGATGTAAGAAACACAGCTTCTAGAAATACAAAAAGTAATGAACTGCATAGAAACAAATTGCTTCTATGCAGTTCATTACTATTTGTTGCATCCGAGCCCCGTCCCAACAATATTATAACTGTTGCCAATTTACTTAATTATCTATATTCTCACCTACATTGGCAATGGGTGAGATAGATATTAATAACACATATGCCATAAATAAACTATAGGCATGATTGATAACATCACACTTATGCCATACAAAAACATCAAGACACACAATTTCGTCCAAGTGTTCGCTTCCGAGTGCTACTTCTCACAGACTATTTCAATGACAATGGGCCGCGGGCCCCTCGGACCCGCTCTTTGTCCCGGGGCCCACTTGCCCATGAACACCACACATCACTCTACGAGTAATAGTGATTTTGGGGCCATTATCATGATTGATTATCGAAGAATAAGGGCACAATATCGCGTGGATTGTACCTTCGATTTTTTGGAGTTTCTGTGCCTTCTTTTGTCTTTAGTCTAAACGGACTAAACTAGTACAAATGACAAATGCTTGCACTGATTAGACAGGTCCAGTCAAAAGCTTTGAGGTTCTTTCCTTAAAAGACCATCTCAGACACGCATGGTTCTATATGATTTTGACCATTATATGTTTGCTGTATGGACTTAAAATAAAAGAGACCGGGTAGTCAACTACGAAACACCGGCCTCATTAAACTGACGAACAAATTGACGTGTGAAAATTTTGTAAAATAATAAATATAAAAATGTACATTTAGATGTACATTTTTATAGTCCATTTCGGGCAAATAAAATGTTTTTCTTTCTTTCTTTCTTATTTCGCTGCTGGGACTCAGGCCTTCTCTCTCTGAGAGGAAATGGGCTATAAACCACCACGCGGACTTAGTATAGTGCGGGTTGGTGAACGTCACATTTCTTCGAATTTTTAGTTCTAGGACATGCCGGTTTCCCCACGATGTTTTCTTTTCCTGCTTAGAGAGCAGTGGTGATGAAATAAATTACACAAAGTAATTACGCAAAGGAAAAAACCTACATTTAACAGTAAAAATCATATTTTATTTTAATAACTAAGTGGCACCATTTAAAAATATAAACACATTACGACCACGATGGCGTGGTTCTTTTAATCTAATGATTACCACTGTATTAATTTATTATATTTTTTATCCACCTCATTATAGTGGCACAAGACAAAGATTTATAAAAACCAGTGAACAAATAGGCGGTGTTATCGCACAAGGCAATCTCTGAGAGAACAACCTTTGGATGGACTCAACGAAAGGAAATGGATTTAGGCCTGTCGGTGTATACAATAATCCATACTAATATTATAAATGGGAAGTGTGTGTGTCTGTTTGTCCACCTTTCACGGCAACACGGAGCGACGAATTGACGTGTTTTTTTAAGTGGAGATAGTTGAAGAGATGGAGAGTGACATAGGCTACTTTTGGTCTCTTTCTAACCCCCACTTCCTAGGGGAAACCGCGTTACCCCGAATTTAACGCGAGCGAAGCCGCGGGTAAAAGCTAGTATATAATAATTATTATACACCTACTAAAAAATATCAAATATACAGTTGAGAAAGGAAAATTATTGAGGGTTGTGACGTTACGTATAAATAAATGAAATTGAAGGGCAAAATTAAAAGTATGATGAATTTTGAATAGAGCGGAAACCCAATGACTTATCCCGCTCAGGGTGGAGCGGTTGGACATGTTAAACTTTTATTGACAAAACCACACCTATGTGCTTCAGTTGCCCTTTTTGTTCTAAGACCACCTTTTCAGAAAATCTCTACTCGCCACAACGACCTATACTGTGCGTCTCGCGTCCACCGCATTCCCGCGGCCTTAGCGGGCATCGGTCCTGTTGGGCTCCTACGGTTTTTGACATCTCTTGGTAGAGCACGTGGAAAACTAAGCCGATGACTTGGGCTCAGTCCAGTCGCTTACCGGACGTCTGGCTGATGGTGATGCATGTACTGAATCGTTCGGATCCCTTCAAAATGGTTGAGCTGAATAGTGGTAGTGCATGAGTCATGTTCGTGAACGGGCGCCCGCGCCGCTGTTGAGACGGGTCATCTCTCAACTGTCACAGATATTTTAAACTAGTTTTGTGAAAAATGCAAAAAAATATTATTTAACCTTTGGCACTCAGGGGTAATTAAAGTTGCATTCTATTGGTGAAAGTTTTTTTTTTTAAATCGGTCTAGTAGTTAGAGAGATTACCCCCTACATACAAACTTACATACTTACCTCTTTATAATATTAGTACAGATTGCTTTTTACTCCGAATACTTTAAATGTACACGTGTATCTACATTGTTCTCACGTAGGTACCTATTCATTTAGACATCAACAAATTATTGTCCCTGAAGTTCGCGTTACACGTTCTTGTAATTTTTTTGGGTAGGAAATCATCAATTATCCTCCCTATCCCACTTTGGGTGGAGTGTGAGGGAGTGTTACTGTCTAAAATCTAGCTGGGTTGCTTCAGTTGCTCTTCGCAATCCAGGGTTGCGATAACTCTTTTAAGCAATCTCACAGCTCAACAATCCTGCAGCACCTCCATAGAGATCTACTCATCATTATGATCATCATCATTTTAGCCTAAAGACGTCCACTGCTGAACAGGCCTCCCCCAAGTGGCACCATAACTACCGGTCCCGTGCATCCATAAGAATCCCACAACCCTCACTGGCTCATCGGTCCAACTTGTGGAAGGCCTTCCAAAGCTGTGTCTTCCGGTACGAGGTCGCCACTCCAGAACCTTTCGTCTGCATCGAACATTTTAGATCTACGAATACTAACTTTGCGAGCGAGCCATGGGTAGCTCGCTGTCCGACCGTCCGGTAACTGTCCGGACCGAGCCCAAGACGTCGACGGCGCGCACTGTTCCCGCGCGCCTCAGGGAGTTGTCAGCAACAGCAGAGGCCCAGCTGGGTCGAAGCCTACCGGGGCCAGGGTTATCCGAAAGGAAACTCGAGCCCCGGTATGAAGAGGCTAGAAGGAACGGGGTGGGTTTTTAGTCAGTAAGAATCTGACACTATCTCTCGCTCCACCCAAGAGCGGGGTTAGATGATTTTTGCTCAACGTAAAAAAAAACCTTGTGCTTAATTTCATGTTCCTTGTCACTCCTTTTATATAGACGTATATATATATATAAATATATAAGTGACAGATTAGGGCACTCTTAAACCTAAAACATCGTTAAAATCTGTCCACGAACTTCAAAGTGAAATGAGGCAACGTTGACCGATGCTCGCTCGTAAAACATCATCGCGGGTCGCCGCTCACAGACCACTACGAGAAGCTCGGAGCGGCCACAAAGGAAGCTGAAGCATGTGACAGCCACTTGTGGTCAGTGTCCGCTAGTTTCTTTAACCCATACGCGCAATAGGTATCATAATGGACTCTGACGGACAAAGTTAAGGGGATGCAGTTCGACATACATTTTCGCTGTTTTTCATACTACCGCTCTTACGCGATTATGACGTTATTACACATTTTTCATTAGATATTTTCCAAACACAGTATCTTGGGGATATTATCTAGATTTCTATTGAAATTATTTTAAACTAATCCAGTAAAGACTTCTGAAAATCTGCTATTTTGCATGAGCTTTGACGCTTCATAATTTACTCAAAAAAAAGTATTACAATAGAAGCGTTGCAAGTTTTCTTAACATTCTAAATGACGACAATTTTTTTCAAAATCTTTTAAGGGTTTAAAATTAACACGTATTTCCTGGACCTAATTTTGTAAAATATTCGAGCAAATCACGGAATTACTAAATGCTAACAGAGTTTCAGGTATTATCTTTCTTTTTTTGACGTTGTCTTTTCGTGAAACATAAACATTTTCTGAAGCCTACTCCTTGGTAACGGCTAAGTCAATAGGTTTGAATAAATATATGTTTATTATAGATTCATCATACAACATTATCAACTTTTGAGATTGTTGCCAAAAAAAAAAAATGTCAACATAATGTTTTCGCTTGTTATCCCTATTCCTTTCAAACTATACACCCTAAAATGCGCGAGTGGCCTGTGACGGCGTTTTGTATCGACGTTTAGTGGCCAGTGTGGGCCAAAAGAAACGACCAGCGGCCATTTGTAGGGTGTGGCGGCCACTGTCATCAATCGTGTGCGGTCAATCTATATAAAATGTATGACCAGCGGCGTTGTGTGGTTGTGGCTGGGGTCCCGTGCGCGGCGACCCTAAGCCTCGTTCTTGCAACGTTTCGTAAGTGATGACTTGACACGTTCGGTGCATGTGTAACGTGTGTGTAACTTATTGTTTATTTTTAGATTTTCTAGAACAATGGAAGTTTAAGTGTCAATATTAAGGATAGCGCGGTGGCTTTTCTTTCAATCTCCACAGCACTACAAAGTGCGATTTTCCGATCCATATTTCTACGCGTTTGAAAGAGTTACAGAGACCCTATCACAAGCTCTTAACGCGATTCATTTTACGTCCTAAACTAAACTGTTAGAGGGATGGAGTATATTGGGTCATTGGGTGTATAGCTTCATCCCTCTTTCTCCCTTGCATGACTGATATTTCAACACGTCATGGTAAGGTCCAAGGGCTGCGTGATTATCCGAAAGAGTACCGCGGCCCCGGAATACAAAAGGCAACTGAAAACCAAGTTTTTAGTCAGTAAAAGTCCGATACATCCTTTCCCCACGCTCTACACACAACAGGCGACATTATTTGAAAATTTCGAAACTAAAAAGGCCTCAGATTACAAACATTATTTCACAGATAGAAAGTGTCGCTAAGTGTAGCTCTCATTGCGTCATAATATGCTCCGTTTATACCAGAAAAAGTCAAGATGCCTGAAGAAAATTGCGGGAAGAAGTTATACCTACACGTGCCAACGAACATGGTAACTTCACAGTATCTCCCACATCATTATAAATCTTCCCAATACATGAATATAATATGAAGTTGCACAATAGTACATTATGATATAAGTGTGTAATGTTAGTGATTACAGTCGAGGCGGTATTTAGACCCGAGCCATGGCGAGGGTCTTAAGAGAGCCGAGAATGGTAATCATTAATTACTCACGTGTATCATATGACGTTTTTCAATACACTTGTGAATAAAATAACTGTAAAACTAGTAAACTTTTGTGGCGGTAAAAATCTGTATTCATATGGGCGCCCATTTTTTTTCCTCGTGGGGGACGACCGCTCTCATCCTGATACAATAAATGTCATAAAATTAAGGCGGGGGAGAGATTGAATAATAAGGTTTTAAGCACATTATGGCACTAGTGCGTAATGATAATCAAAATGTCACAGTTTGGTAACAAGTGCCTTTATATACCTAAGTGCAGTGCAATAAGAGTCACTTTATGAGCAAGTGTATTGAAAAGGCCTTTTACAACACAACTGCTAAACAATATACACTGCTGATCAATACACCATTACAGAACGTGGAAATTTTAATATACAACTACTGAATAATACACTACTGTTGAACAATAATACACCACAGCTGAATATGGACATTTTTATACATAACTGCTGAACATAGACATTTTCATACACAACTGCTGAACAATACATCACCACTGAACAACACATCACCATTGAACTATACATCACTACTGAACAATACATCACCACTGAACAACACATCACCACTGAACAACACATCACCACTGAACAATACATCACTACTGGACAATACACCACTACTGAACAATACAACTGCCGAACATTGGCGTTTTAATCGCAACGACATGGTTCTAATTACAATGTACGGTCATTAATAATGTTAACTAAACGCAATCGACAATTCGTGATCAATATATTGTCGAATGAGGTCAGCAGTTGATGACTAAGGTGATATGTGCACAGGTTGCAGCAGAGTCGAGCGAACGAGGGCACTGTCACCTGCACAGGTATTAATTTCAGTTATTGTTAGTTTTATACTTTTAAGTTGGGAAATTACTTAAATGGGACAGGGCAGGACAAGTCTGCCGCATGTCCAACGAGCTGTGGGCGCGTAAAACGCAGGATTGGTGCCCGGACACAGCAACGCGGGGCCGAGGCAGATCACGAAGGAGATGGCGGGACGACCTGGATAGCTTCCTTGAGAATTGGAATGAAAAAGCGAGGAACCGTAATCGTTGGAAGGAGTGGAGGGAGGCCTTTGCCCAGCTTTGGGACAATATGGACTTACTATAATAAAGATGGGAAATCAATAACTTTTTCCACTCTAGGGTGGAGTGAAAAAGCTTGCCAAACTTTAACAGACTAAAGCTATGTTCCATTATTTCCCTTGCGTTCTAGGGCCACCAGCTGCGTTTCATTGTCTTCTTTAGTTCTCACCTTCCTCTCAATGAAGAAAGAACTCTTCCACAAAATTTTGCATTTGCTTGGTCTGCTTGTGAATGACTGTGACTATGTAAGATTTGCAGAAGACCAAGGTGAGCCCAGGTAACGTGGGACAAGAGCTGGTGTGCTATTCTCTAAAGAAAACAGCCTAGAGCGCAACGCTGGCCGCAGCGACGAAATCCAAATAATTCAACTGGATTTTTAATTGGATTGTTAATCCAATGTACCTATACATTGGGTTGTTAATTCTATGTACTGCGCTCTCGACTCGTCGCTGCGGCCAGCGTTGCGCTCAAGGCTGTTTTCTTAGAGAATGGCACCGCAGGAAGAAGAGGAAGGTGAGCAGTTTTCTACAATTAATTACCTTATTCGAACAAAAAAGGACCCTAAAGTTACTTCGTTTATGCTAAACCATTTGTCTTCTATGAAATATGTGATCGGTTCAGTTTTACAAAATTGTAGAGACGAGAAAGTGAAAATTGTGAAATAGGTACGGAGTGAAAAAGCTTGCCAAACTTTAACAGACTAAAGCTATGTTCCATTATTTCCCTTGCGTTCTAGGGCCACCAGCTGCGTTTCATTGTCTTCTTTAGTTCTCACCTTCCTCTCAATGAAGAAAGAACTCTTCCACAAAATTTTGCATTTGCTTGGTCTGCTTGTGAATGACTGTGACTATGTAAGATTTGCAGAAGACCAAGGTGAGCCCAGGTAACGTGGGACAAGAGCTGGTGTGCTATTCTCTAAAGAAAACAGCCTAGAGCGCAACGCTGGCCGCAGCGACGAAATCCAAATAATTCAACTGGATTTTTAATTGGATTGTTAATCCAATGTACCTATACATTGGGTTGTTAATTCTATGTACTGCGCTCTCGACTCGTCGCTGCGGCCAGCGTTTCGCTCAAGGCTGTTTTCTTAGAGAATGGCACCGCAGGAAGAAGAGGAAGGTGAGCAGTTTTCTACAATTAATTACCTTATTCGAACAAAAAAGGACCCTAAAGTTACTTCGTTTATGCTAAACCATTTGTCTTCTATGAAATATGTGATCGGTTCAGTTTTACAAAATTGTAGAGACGAGAAAGTGAAAATTGTGAAATAGGTACGTAAGAACTATTGTGAGTTATCGCCCAGCTCTATGCAATCAATATCTCTAAGATAAAGCCAGCCTGATCTAGGCCAATAAAGTGGCTTTCCACTCGTAAATGTACACAAAAACTTGTAGAGGACAATACAAAACTGAAAGTAGTATGAAAAAAGCAAATATAGTATTTATATATACTAGCTTTTGCCCACAGCTTCGCCCGCATTAATAAAATATTATAGCCTATGTCATACAAGAATAAAGCAGCTTTCTGTTGGTGAAAAATTTTAGTTTATGCGTGGAAAAAGGAGCGGAATTCCTTGACGAAGTCTATGTTTCCTGAGAGCTACAACCTAGGAACTTTAGGTCAAGAGTGAATACGTTACTTCTAGCCAAGCGTTCTTCATCGTTGGTCACATCATCGCTTTCCATCAGGAGAGTCAAGGAGAGATACAGGCCAAAGTTTTTTTTATGTAATACAAAGTTGTGTTTTCAACAAAAAAGAAAAAAAATGTATTTTTGTCCCTCCAAAAATATAATCTAATTCTTTTCTTATAAAATTCACACAAACCTTTATAATTAATATTTGTCAAATCAGCCCGTATCTATATAAGGGCCGTCACTCATGCAATTTCCTTCGATATCACACTATTAATAATGACTCACATAATGAACGCTACGATAGTGTGATAAAATATTGCAATTCCGCATTAATAATAACATAGCATTACATACATTTTCGTAATAGTTTACGTAAGTCATCGTCTTAAATGGAATCGGTAAAGCTTGCTCATTATAAATAATAAATTAATGAAAGAGAGAAAAAACGTATCTACACGTAATAAAATAAATTAACAGCTGATTTGTTCTTGTATTCTGTTGCAAATTAAATATTTTTTACATTTATTAAAGTAAATACCATTCATTTATTTTGCCTTATTTGGAATAGAACTGTAAACAGATATGTTTACGGTACAGCAGAATATATTTTAATTCTTTCGCATTTGACCTATTCAAGGTGACAATGTTTTTAAAAGGAGTATCAGCTGATGCTTTCCTTTTCCGATTTCAAACTAAGTTCAGAGATTAGCTCGTTGGCCTGAATTCTGATACATCATTTCAGCCGAAAGATGTCTACATAAGTATCGCCACAACTACCGGTCCTTAGCCTGTCTCATCCATGGATTCCCGCAACCCTCATCAGGTCATCGGGTTGCGTCTTCAGGTACACGGTCGCCATTTCAGAAAATTTCAGTCCCGTCGACCATCTGTTCTCCCTCTGCCACTTAGGTTTGACGATTTTTCGGGCGATATCCTTGGTTCATCTGCGAATACCTTCATATTTGATTCGATCACACAAGGACACTCCGAGCATGGCCCTCTTCATAGCCCTTTGGGTGACCACGTTGCAGCGACATTAAGTCATCACGCATTGGTCTTAGTCTTTCAATCGTGATAATTAGAGACACAATAGAAAGACAATGGGTGCGCGAACGCCGGCGTTCGCTTGGGGTGTCATGAATTAAACTTTCGTCTTGACACTATGGTAGATCGGACAAAAAACTACCGCGAAGCTTCCCAAATGCTGTCCAGCCGAGTCAGGTTCGACGATCGACCTCTTTTTCGAAGCTAACCTAACCTAACTGGACCGACTGTTCCAGGCAAAAGTAACCGTCTACAACTTCCGAGTGTCGCCCCCGAACTTGATGGGAGTGGGTGCTACATGGTTGTTTACCATGACCTTGTCTTTGTCCAAGTTCATTTTAAGATCCGCTCTTTCGGAAGCTCTACTGAGGTCAACGAGCATTGTACTGAGGTCCTCCGTAGACTCAGCCATAAACACTATATCGTTTGCAAATCGAAGGTAAGTGATGTTCTTGCCATTGACATTAATGCCTAGCCCTCTCCGGTCCAGAACCTTGAAGACATCCTCCATTGTGTCTATGAAGTGATTCGGAGAAATGACGTCTGCCTGCCTTACACCCCATTGCAGGAACATTTGTCTCAATGTATGATCCTGAAGTCGACCTGACATTGTGGCAAATTCGTACAAACATTTTAGCACTTAAAAGTAGCGATAGTAAATCTGACATCGCTAATGAGACTGCAGTAAAGTAAACGCACAAACGCTAAGAAGAGAAGAAGATTACACTCTTTACTCTTCTGCATAACCTGCCTCAGCGTATGTATGTAGTCTACTGTACCCGGACCCTTTCTAGCTATGACTAAAAATTCAAGCTAAGTTTATATAATTATGGTTGTCATATATTTTGGTTCATGAGGTGTACAATAAAAAATATAATAAATAAATATTTCCTCGTGTCAGCGTAATGATCAATCGTTTACTGTAAATAAAGCATACAAGCAGCACTAGACTCCACTAGCTATTCTCATCACGCTACAAACAACCAGTAAACTGCCAATAGTTGTCAAATTAGTTAATATTTGACCGTCGACGTACCACATAAGTGTGACCTCACACGAGCCTCAGGTGTGTGCGCGACCTTTCCCAAGGCTCCCGGTGCGATAAACTTTCGTAATTAAATTCGCAACTGCACGCGCATATAACCTGACGTTTGGCAAACACGTACAAATGTAAAAATAGCCTTAAAATGTATGGATTGAATTGAATTGGATATACGTTTGCCTAAAAAATGCCTAGGCCGTCGGAGCTGGCCTTTGGAATCGGCAATGTTTTTTTTTTATAATTGGCTAAAGGCATTGTTGGTCGTGGACATGGTCGTTTTGTTATTAATTTGAGTTTGATTGTGTTATTATATTTTTTAGTAATGAGGTAAACTTTTCAAAAGGACAAAGTGGCATTGTATCAGCTAAAATGTTGGGGATTCATGACGTGATATTTCAATAGTGCATGCCGTGCCATATACAATTGAACTTTTTATACCTCTATTGGGATTATTGACAGTCGTTATATATATATACTTTGCAAGTATGCGGTACTTTAAAAGCGCCTATTACCATGGTGCATTTTCACAGCTTTTCTTGTTTTTCAGCAAAACATTTAATCAATCCGCTTAAATTTATTGAATTAAAAGATAAAACTTATCGCTCCATCTCCCCATTACAAAAGTAATCCATTTTCTTTTCCTTTCTGCCTTCCATGTTATTAAGATTAGCATTTAAGCAAAAAGTTTAATTAAATCTGCTCAAAGTTGTAATTTCCTCCGCAACATTGAACTTTTGCCTTTCTTTGTCTTAATGACGTGGCGACCAGTTGGAACCGAACCGACCTTCTTGCAACCCTCGGTGTGATGGTGATGGCCAGAGATGGCATCACAGATAAACTAGGGAATTTGATGCTATCTATGGTCACGCATAGACTTGCTATTATTGGACAACTTTGATTTATCATAATGTGCAAGGTTTGCTTGTGCTCTTTTATTGTTCTTTCGGCCAGAAGAATCTTTTGCTGTCTTTGTTTGAAATGGAGGTACTTAGGTAGCTGAAAAAAGTAATGATTTGTACCTTTGTACTTATAATTTGTACCTTCTCAATTAGTTGTAAAATCCTGAGCCGATCCGCACTTGTGATGTTTCACAGTCATTTGAAGTTCGCAAGCTGGAATCCGGAAGCCGTTTCATAATTTGATTTGATTGCTTTTTCCCCTCAATGATATAATCAGCTTTATTCCAATAGGAAGCAAAAGAAAATTCACCCATCGAAAAATTTAATTATGACTTTTCAGGAACGAATCAATTGAACAAGTTAATTGATTATTTTAGAGACGTTTGATGTTAGTGAAGCTGATGACCGAACTAAATATATCCTCATTGTGATGGCGGGTGAATGAAACTGACGAATCGATAGGCCATGCTCGGTGTGGCCTCGCCTCGATATGTCGCTGTTTATAACCGAAGGGGTGGGTGCAAAGGTCAGCTTGGAGTGGCGGCCTCCGGACAACTGAAGTTGTTTGATATTGGACTAGTTGAAGTGTACGAGTAGTTTCTGGTTAGGAAATTGAGGAAAATAGATCAAATGACATTTTGCAATAAATGCAGGTTGCGGTGAAAACTAAGCAAGTGTATTGTGGAAAGAAGTGAGGCAGTTTTTTGAAATCTTCTTAGTATCTGTGCCAAGCTGAAATTTCCTGTTGTTATTTTTTTTTTATTGTTTAGTGCTTGAGCTTGTGAGTCAAGTTCGTTTCCCTTCAGTGCTTTAATATCTTACAATTCCAAGAACATCACTTAACAGATTGTTTTAATATGGCATATTGTTATTTATTTTAATTAATAGTATCACTACAATACAAAGTCAGTGTGACGCAGTTTGGCGGGAAAAGAATTCACCTTGAAATGACGCGCTTCCCGCGCTGCGACCTCGCTGGCGGCCGCGAACGTTCGGGCAGCTTCGGAAGCGTTCGGGCAAGATCGTTGATTGTCGATGCTCTTCGGCGCCACTCGGGTGTCCTCGCTACGAATCGAGTGGTGTTCGTTTTAATTGGTTTGAGATTAGTTGGTGTTTATTTGAATGAGTTCGGTTGTTATAATTTCAAATGAGATAATTTTTCTTTTTTTGGTTTAAAAAAACTTATTTATTTATTTCCATTTGTGAAGATGTAAGACCTTATGAAAGTACTTATTATTGTTAAATTTCATATCTTTTTATAAAGCCGAAATTGATGCCTTGGAAGGCATCAATTTCATTTACGAAATTGTTACTATCAAAGTTTGAAAAGAATGCAAAAATTATTACCACTTATGGAATTTCCATTTTCTCGTCGGTTTTTGCGATCGGTTGACCAGTTGTTGACATTAATTGGTGTTATTACGTTTCATAAATCTGCGTAAATATCGCGATTTACGATACACGGTGATTCGAAAGTGCGTTCACAAATAACGTGAAGGCTATGAATGAACCGCTGCAGGTTGGGAACGTCTCTTTAGGGGCTTCGTTTCAGGTTTTTTTTACTTTACTTTTAAAAGTTTAAAACTTTTAAAAATAAAGGTTGCTATGCTGCTTTTGATAAAATGCTTACTTGTGATGCTTAAAATAAGTAAGTATGTCAGTCTGTCCCAGTAAGTATGTTTTAGCCATATTTTATTAGTGTTTAAAAAAAAATAAGGACTTTAATGTAGATCTACAATTCATTGTTTTTTGGAAGTATGTCGTTGGTAAATTCAGGTCAGATTTTAACGCAAAAAATAGCCAAAACCGTACTTACGAAAACTATAAATAATGGTCCTATTATGTAATTGGCCCTTCCTGGTCCTGACAGCCGCGTTTGCGGTGAGAAAGAGGAGCCCCTAAATCAATTGATTGAATGAGCTCCGCGCTTTCGTTCCGCAGCGCTAACCGCTTGACCCAATTTCTTAAATCCACAACCATTTCAGGGTTTGACAATGATAACACTAGTTGGAGCAGTCATAAAAATATACGCGAGCATCCACCGGTGTACGGGGGCGCGGTTGTGCGGCAGTTCAGTGACTTGTGGGCCGCCGTACCGAGCGGACGTACGTGCCGCGCTCGCTACTTCTCCTCCAACACGTTACGAACGCAACCTTCGGTGTGGAACTGTATTTTGAAATTGTGTGTGCTCTCAATTTGAAGATTATCTGACAGTGACAGGAGTGTTGCCAGTGTTTTTAAGGAATTCCGTTACATTTCCTTTTGGATGAAACTGATTTTATTGTAATATTTTGATTTTGAATTATTGTGTGCATGTGGACAGATCAGTGAACCTTTGGATTGCGATTTGGATCTGGTGAGTAGCATTTGTTATTTTTTTGTTTATATGCTAAGGTGTATAATACGGACAGTTTTTGGTTAGTTTACGAAATCATTAAACCCATAGCCAGAATTAATATACATAAACAAACTATACAAAACACACTCATGCGAGAGCTTAATCTTAAAAGGCCAAATAAATAGCTTTTTAATATTGCTCAAAACACTCGAAATTATTTATACAAATTTTTAAGATAAGACCTAAACGAAATTTACAAAGTAATCTTACATTTAAAAACACAAATATTTTTCTGAGATAAAACCTGCTTCAGTAAAAATAATAAACATTTGAGATTGGCGTGTTTTACGAACCTTCAATACAAGCCCAAGATCTTTGCGAAAATGTTTGACTGTAAATTGAAAGTATAAATATTTGTCTAGCTCAGACCCGCGACCACGTTTACTTTCATTGCTCCGATTTTTTGTGACAAATTGTTTTGCATCGTGAATATACTTATTTTTAATAGATTTCGGAATGGCAATGCTTTATTGAAATGCAAAATGGACCACACTGGCCACAAAAGATCGTGGCCCTGAGTTGAATGGGCACGTAAATTATGACATAATTTGATCACATTGGATCCGAACAACTTGACTGCAGCATGGCTGACCAATCAAGGCCAATAATGACCATTAATGACCATTAATTACTTTGGGTTGTCATTATAGTATTATTGTAATAGCTTTTATCTGTTGTAAAAGCAGCAAGGTTTCATCTGTTTAGTAGATAAATCGTCGCGTGAAATCGTCCATCAAGTGATTTGTTTTCTATCAGAACTTTCGCCGCTTTGCAAGATTATTTCCATATTAGGTATTACTACACTCAATTTATTCATAGTATGTTATTCATTAGATTCTATCAAATCAAGACAGGATTCTGCATGAGTTTTCTAGTTTTGTTTAACATTCTTATAAATTTATAGGTTTCTTCCTGAAGGAAATTCTTCTGAATAAAGGATCTTTCTTAGTAGGTTTATTAGTACATTTGAAATTATTTTGTTATCTTTAAATGAAGCTTATTTTATATCGAATCAAAGCTTTATTTCCATTTAAGGACCAACCATTGCAATCTTTCCAAAATCTTTATAGAAAACAAACAACGACTGGTTACAAAGATCTCTATCCTATCTTTACATTAATTGATATCTCGAATGTGTAGTCATGCTATATAAAATACCCCAGAATTTAGGAAAGCTTTTGATACCATTGTCAGATCAAGTGACATTAGAAGAGAGAAACAGCTCTGCCATCGCGGGAGAATCTGACACCTAATAGGCGGTAACACTGAAGTATTACGTATTCGCTATTACGCAGTTTCGCTACGCTAAGTCTTTGTTATTGAAATCTTGATCTACCATAGTAATTGGTATTACTATGGTAGATCAAGGCCTTATTCAAAGCCCAAACTATTAGTTTTTTTTGTTGGTGTATTTGATTATGATATCTCGTCAAACCAGATATTAACTGCAACGAAAACGAAATTACAGATTCCATTTCGTATTCCGCTCATAAGTACTAGTTAAACTGACATTGAGTCATGTTCCAAACAAAATCGAAACGTGCTACTATCTTAATTTGTCATTATTTTGAAGACAATGTGGCAACACTGTTTAGAGAGCAATCTTGACTTTTGGCCACTAGTGCAATTACTCATAATGTTCCTAAAACCAGTGGACAATCGCTAACTATACCTGTGTATGTAGCGACCTTGTGCAGTATTATCTAAGTATTGCGCAGTTATAAAAATGATTCTGTTGAAAAACAGCGGCTCTCTGATTTTTTCAGCACATCTATTTGTGTGCATTGTGACTGAAAGTGAATGGCTGTTGTTTGTTTAGTAAAAGTAAGGTTTTGGCGGTTGTATAACTTGTTACTATAGTCTCCTGTATCCGTTGTCACAACATGGCTTTGTTCCGTTTCTAATCCAATTCTAAATTCATGGGCAGTTGCAAAGCTAGAGTCCAGTTCTTTGAAAAATTTAATTGCAAAAGATGCATTTTCATCTTTGCATTTTTCATGATCGAACTTGCAAAGCAATTTTGCATTGTTCACTGGAAATTTGAAATATTGCACAATAAATAACTCCTTAGTACGCAACCATTTTCTTAGCGATGAGTAATGCTCCAAAACTTACCATCAAATTGCTGCAGGGAAACGTGCTGTTTTAAACGTAGTTCATAAGTTTGTTTAGCGATTTTTTTCAACCTGTATGGACTTTGTATCTATAAAAGCTCACAATTTAAAAAAATAAATGCCACGAACTCTAGTCAATTTTTTTTATTATTATTCATAAGCTCACGTTTGACTACTATCTCACTTAATGCGTTACAACGTAACTAGATACGAACGCGAAACTTTCGGTCCACTGTCCCACAGCTGGGCAAAAGCTTCCCGCAAAGTCATTCCAAACATTCTTCCGCTGCACCCTCTTGAACCAGTTCTCCTGGTATATCATTGTCATTATGTTGACGTCCATTATAGAATTTTGATTCGGTAGTCCAATGTCCTGAGATGGGCGCCCCAGTATGGTCTTACCATACTGGGGCAAGTAAGGTCCAATCGGCCACCCGCCACCTGAATATTTCTCTGAGAGCTTGCAAGCTTTCCACTTAGATGATCGAACTATTAGTAAGTGAGCAGCCTGATTCTAAACAAAAACATGGTTAAAACGACTTCATTGGTTCACCTATGGCACAGAATCACAAATCACTAACCAGTCCTGCCTATCAATATGGAGGAGAGACTGATTGACAGAGATATCAGCTCACAGCCGAAACTACTGGGATTAGGAAATTTTGCACAAGGCTTCCTTTTCCAAAAAGGGGAATTTCGTTTGTATGTAAAATTTTATGGTAACAATCTAAAAAGTGTTAAAAATTTTATGAAAACATTCTCGCAAATGAAGTCACTGGCAAAGTGCTAGTAACAGAAATTACTACAGCCGCTAAAAACAACAACAAACAATTACATGTATTATAAAATCACGGAACATGGCGCCCTACCGATAGCTTATCAGCCCCGACCTTGTGTTTATCTGAGCACTGCTCATCTGTTCACGTGGGCCTGATTGTTTCAAGAGCATTCAGCTAGGTTCTAACTCCAATTGAAGGCAAATAGTCTTGTAGGTCGAGAATCATAGCATGTGTATTAGGGAATAAGAAGAATTAAAAAATTTGCTGGGGAAACATTAAAGTTCGCGTAATATTTCATCCTCAAGATACATTGTAGTGGATCTATTAAAGTTTTAAATGCATTAGAGGACAAAATGACCCCAACTTGACGCTCAACGTATATGTATTGTGTAACAATATGTCCAGGTCACGTAAATGAGTTGTAAAATATTGGAGAACAAGTTGCAGGATACTGGACAGCTTGCAGAGTCACGTAGATAGAGCTTTGTGCATCATGTCCCCTAGTGTATTCAAATACAAGCCTCAAAGCTTTATCCGTCAAAAGACTTAACTTTCATGTGTTGTAAAAATGCGCTAGAAATTAACACAACACAAAATAAACAACCAAACCTCATAGGTTTTCTAGTTTCATGCAGGCGAAACTGCTGGTAGAAGCTAGTTAGAATATAAGAGTTAAAGTATTTGTATCTTATTTATTGAAGGAAAACTGCCCAATAATTCTATAATATCGTTCTATTAAAGGTTTCAAAAGGAAAACTTGAACGATATCTGTTTGTACTCAATAATATCTTTGGCATCTATAAATAAAGTCACAATCAGCATCGTAAACATTTCTATCGTGCTCTGTACTCTACAGTACGGATATTTCTTATGACAGATTTAGCTTTACCTTCCAAAACTAGAATTGCAAACAAAACGTTATGATTCTCACTATCAGGTTACCTCCTCAAGTTATCAGGCACTCACATTCAGGTTCTAATCCTTAGGTCCTGAATTTGATAGGAAATTTATTTAAATTACTTAAATTTTCTTGTCATTTTGTTTCAAATAGAGTCACATCTCTTCCTTTGCTTGTATGGCTGTGTTCCAATTTACATTCACATTCTAAATTTTGTTTAAATGTTTTTCCACAGACAAGTTTTGCCCAAATTAGAAATATATCGATGATGCTCTAGTTTCAGCCATCTTACTTACATGGATTGGTAATGCACTCTTCCAATTCTATTCCAGATTCCTTAAGGTTATAAAATTCAGCCATAGCAGTAGGAGTTCTAGGCTTATTACCTTGGCAGCGTGCACGCAGCGCTGGCCTGCACTCTGCCGTCTTCGGCCATAAAATGTGTTTAGCTATAACGTTGAGCGCTCATACTGCACCGCTTCCTGCTTCTATACCATTAATTGAGGCATTCCGAGAATCTTCAGCTGCTTGAAATTTAGGTTGATTTCGTTAGGGAAGCGATATTTTCTATTACAAAAATCATATGCAACTAGAAGTTCATTATCCTTTTTTAGCAAGTTCTGGGAGTGGAGGAGTCAATGTGCCTTCTGAAACCAATTCATTTCTCAAAGTTTTCTTTGCTTTTACATTATCTTAATGGTACACATTTAAAAACACATTTAGCTATCAATACTTTTTCAGCTGCTATCTCGTCATTAACTAATCATGAGTTTCTTTCTTCAAAAGAGTAATGTTTTACATCAGCTAAAAACTTCGAAATCATTCGACTTCGCGTGTCATCCTCCGAGCCATCATTAAGATTCGGTACAATTGCAGTTGAAATCCAATCTCACGCGATAACGACTCTTACGTAAAGACATTAAGATTTAAACTTGTCTACAAAATTTAATTTATACTTTCGAGTAATGGTTGCAAGCAAACGATGGAATCACATGTACATTTATAATGGTGAAATTGCTTTCTCTTGTTAACAATAACTTTTATTTTTTAATTTAGTTAGCTCATCTATTGCGAAATGGGGGGTCTTTGGCACACGAATGTTCGTGTATAGTGATGTTTTGGAACCGAATTTCGCTTTTCTTTTCAATTGATAGATGATATTAGATGTCTCTAATAATGTGCGAAGGGATCTCTTCAGTGACACAACATGTAAATTTAACGTAAAGATTTAAGTGCCGAATTAAATGATTACTTTGTGAATGTATCCTTCTCCTGCTTCTATACCAAGGGTCAGTGCCAAACGGATTTTTCTTCCAAACATCTCATCAGTCGTCATCTGTAAGTATGTAACTTGACTTGCTTCGTAAAGGCAGTAAAAAGCTTTTATATTA
Source organism: Mythimna lalbum (assembly GCA_949319445.1). Lineage (NCBI taxonomy): Eukaryota > Metazoa > Arthropoda > Insecta > Lepidoptera > Noctuidae > Mythimna > Mythimna lalbum. The sequence goes on from OX439346.1 coordinate 24,498,655, forward strand.
TTGTATTATCCACTTCTGCCTATATTTCAAGTCTACAGTCTATTACCTTATTCGTAACGTATTTCAAAACGCTTTCTAGCGAAGTGTCTGTTCAGTTAATTTTAAATTAATATCGACGCTCGATCGAAAGGACAAGGGAATGGCGCATTAGCAATAAATAACGAATGCAATTCGAACATTTTCAGTAGCATTCACAAGATAGCGATAAATCATTACGCTTGCGCCGGCTCGCTTCCGCATAGACGTGCGCACGCGACGCGCAGAGAGTGAAAGTATGATTTCAAATGGACGTCACCGCGATTACGTAGGCTAACTTACTTTTTACTAAGTTCCTAAGAAGATCTTGTACAATAAAGTTAATGGAAATAAAGGATGAGTTGTTAATAAGGATGTAGGGCCTTAACATGACGTGGTAAAATGTCAGGCATGCAAGCGAGAAAAAAAGGTAGTTTTATACTCTATACCGTTAAGTTTAGATCGTCAAATGGATTGCGATAAGAGCTCGTGATAGGGCCTCTGAAATTATAAATGAGGAGGGAAATAAAGACCGAAGGAAAGATTAGTGGATTGTGTTGCGGTAGGACTGATAAATATAAGAAAAAAACAACGATAGCGAAATGGCTTAGCAAAATAAAAGAAGATAACGTGTCGCGCCGACTCTAAGTGACATAGAAAATGTGCAAGTAGCTGATAAATGAATCTAAATATTTGTAAAACCGACTCTTATTGGTTAGGATAGGGATTTTCCATCATAGACTCAAGTCATAAATATAAACGAATATAATCTTACTCTAATAGATTTGATTGTAGAGTACAATATTTTAATGCTATCGTAACACTTATTGCTATAGATATAGTTTAATTCCTTAATGGATAAGCTCTATCAAGTGGTACTAGACTATTTTTAAAGCCACGTGTATCATAGGTTATTGGTCTATGGTCTACAACGATTTTAGTTTTACCTTTTATAATTCCGAAAGCAATGTTTGGACAGTGATAAAACGGATTCTTTACTGTAGTAGTTTCCCAAAATACTGCTGATAGTTTCCCAAGCGTAGAGGCATCGTGTAGGTTTAATTTTAATGGCATCGACCGAGTTCAATGGTCTGATGATGGGCATAAAACTTTTATTCAGCGAATCCCATGGGCTATGGGCTATAAATATTCGTGTTTCATTTCGTACAGTGATGGCCGGAAGCGTGTTTTGTGGGAAACTCATGTTTGGAATCATTTAAACAATATCATTAGCAAAGGAAATGGCAGTTAGCTGGCTATGTTTATCTTTTGGAACATAGTTTATGAGTCGATGAAGACATGTTTGATATTTAGTTTAGAATTAACTATCCGCTTAACTTTTATCCTGGCACGTTACGACTAGAGATGGCAATTAACTGGATTTGACCTGATACATACTTGGATTTAGATCTATACTAGCCCATCTCTGACAGTAAGACGAAAATATGCATCTTTAAGTTGAGAGAAAATGATAGGTATGAATCTCACAGCTGTCACCTGCACCATTCTATAGCAACTGTAGAGTATCTGCGACACATCTTCTTGGATGGTCCTATCATCTTATTCTATAAGAGATACCAAAAAACAGCTCTGTTACAAATCTCACACACATGAACAACAATTTCTTCCTCTCCCTATACCATTGTTATATCTTTTCTCCCATGAGAATTAATCATCTTTTTTGTTACATTGTCTAAAAACACAACTTTGTTCACTAATGTGGCTAAATATAATTAGTTGTTTGTTTTGTCGAACACGGGGGTAACGAACTATATTTTTATTGGTCGCTATCATCCGAACTGTGACCTTTGTATAAAACAATAGTTTATGCTTCTTCTTATATTGGGTGAAATGAAAGATCTTTTAGATCAAGTGTTGTTATCGCGTAAATCGAAGGATTGGAACAATTTGCTTGCTGGTGTTTTCAAAGCTAGAGTAAATAGGCTCTTAATAAAATAGTGCGCCACACCGTCAACGGTTGCATCACTTCTCAATTAGGCGGGATCCAAGTCAACCAAAAAAGTTGACTGGTTACTTGGTCCAATTCTTGTCATTTCGGTATGAAAGAAAGATGTTTGTGCGCTAGATAACAGCTATGAAGAGATTACTGTTAAAGATTCTTATTATGTTGTTTATATTTATTTTAGTGGTCAAAATTAATGCAGTCTTTTCTTCAGTCTTTATTGCATCATACCTACCCTACAGTACATCCCTTCCGTCACAATCTCAAGTTCAATTGAAAACCAGCGTCAGATATTGTTGACTGGCATTAATGCTTAATTGGAGCTATTCTGGCGCAGCCGTGAGCCACACTATCTTACTTTTGCTTCTTTTTATTTAGTTTGTACTTAACTAGTGTTTGTGTGCCTTGTGTTATGTCCATTTTCTGTATTGTTCTTTCTTTCAATAAAATGATTAACTTTAACGGATTCGCATCGATGAAGTCAGAATATATTGTAATTCCATGCATGTATGCATTCTAATACCTTTCACTTACGTGCACAGTGCATCCTTTACATGTTTAATCAAAAACAAATTGTTAGAGCCGGCATTTTATTGAAAATACTTACGATTTCAAACAGAATTTAAATTCGTATGATTAAAAATCTCAATCTGAAACAATTGACCTTCCTTTGGCATGTTTATTTAACTCCACCGTCGCCCACCGGCCGCAATTTCTTTTTTTAACGCGTGTAATAAAATGAATAAACTCGGACTGTCCTAATTCTAATCTAACGGCGTCAAGGTTCGCGAATTTTTCTCCAATACATTCGTTTCCTTGACACACATAGCGCTGATGCGCCCGCGCAGCCGCGACTCGCGGCAAAATGGCCGCGGATAAAAACTAGCCTTTGAATCATTGTCTGATAAATTCGTCGGTTTTAAAGTTTTCAGTTAACCCTTCAAATACCGTCAATTAGAGACACAATAGTAAGACAATAGGTGCGCGGCCACCGGGTGTCGCTTGGGGATTCATGAATTAATGTACATAATGGATTATGATTATCTTTTGAAGGAGCGTAAACTGAAATAACAGCTACTGTGTTTCTGATGAACGTGATGTAATTTTTTATTTAGTTGTTGATTTTCCAGAAGCCTATGAGTCCCACTTATTTTTAGGTGATAGCAGTGTAGTCTAAACACACAAATCAAAACTGACACAAACCTCTCTAAACAGTGTGTACCATTCTATTCAATTTGTGAGCTTTTGTTTACAGCACGATTTGTTTTATTGTGTTTTTTTTATTAATGTCGGTATGTAGGGCGCAGGGTCGAGGTGGTAATCGAACAGCTTAAGTGTATTTAGAATGCTTGTCCTATATTATTATTTTGGTATGTGAGATAGACATCATCTTCAAGGAATCTAGCTGCCTCGGATGAAAAAGAATGGAAGTGACAGAATTCGTAACGTTACCTGTCAATTGTTTTGCAGATTCCAGAGTTCTGAAAACTATGATGTATGTGTTTGCTCCAGTATTCTTCATTTTAACTATGTCACTGATTTCGGGTTCTTTCAAGCAGTATACTTACAACTTTTAGCAAAAATATTGTGATGGTCTATAGTTGGTGTCAAATAAGCTGTGGGCTAAAAGAGTCAGTTATTGCGTCCCATTATATGCAAGGCAACATCGCGGCAGACCAAGGTGAAGGTTGAGAGATGAACTTGACTTTTATCAGAAGGACTGGCTCGCAATGGCAGAAGTCAGACGTGCGTGGAAACGGAAGAGGGAGGCCTTTGCTCATCAGTGGGACATAATGTGTTACCTAATAAGATAGATAGAGGTTTAATTACTTTCATAGAGCTTTAATTACTTTCCACATTTGATTTGAGCTCCTTAGTAGTCCTGAGCTTAGCTACACGAATGCTTGCACTGACTGGACAGGTCCACTCAAATCTGAGTAATTCTTTCCTCAAAAGACCATCTCAGATACTAATCTGTATGGTTCTCATGTCATTTGGCCTTTACATGTATGAACTTTAAAAGAGACTTTGACCGTTGAGTTCGTTTCCATGTTTCTTCTCAGGGTAGCTAGCTATGAAACACCGGCCTCATCTGTCTAGTTTAAATAGAAAAAAAAAATACGTGTAAAACTTTTTTTTTTAACATTTATCATCAACTAGTTTTTGCCCACTGCCGCTTCACCCGCGTGTATAAAATATAGCCCATGTCACTCAGGAATAAAGCAGCTTTCTATCGGTGAAATAATTTCAGCAATCGGACCAATACTTTCAGAGATTATCTCCTACATACAAAAAAGCAAGTTTACCTCTATATATAGTGTAGAGTGTAGATTAACAATTTTCAAGTAATACCACCTATAAAACTACAAATTGCTTTTTTAGGCAAAGGGCTACAAGTCCTTCCAATCGACTAGATATATCAACTATATAATTTATGTACCTATTATGTCTATAGATATGAGCTGATACAGTATCAACGATATCGTTGTACCGCCATAGTATTCCGCTCGTAAATCACCGATTACGATATCATTCGATAATCATGATGATCAGGTGACGAGAATTGCCTATGGTGATGATGGAAAACAACAAACTGAAGTCGAGGACAATTAGCAGGAGATTCAATTTTACAAAAAAAAAAAATTTACTAATTTTTTTTTTTATTTTAATTTTTTTTTAAAATTATACGTCAAGCCACACATTTTTTTGGCTATTTGACTAAACTTCTCATTTTACAACTAAGAAAGGGGGCCATTAAATATTCTTAAACCAAGAGCGAGCGGTGCGAGCGCTAAATTGTAGAACACTCCGTCAGGAACAGGTTAGGTTAGAAGACTAATGCGGGAGCGAAGCGAAACTCCCGCCTTAGCTTTTGTGGTTATTATTATTATAACGACCCAGAAATAGTGCCTAAGATAGTATCATTCAGATGCTCGTTAATTGTAGCAGACTAAGTGGATAAAGTCTGTTCAAATAGCACTTTTGAAATCATATAAAGTGGTCAGAAATGCTCAGTTCAAGAACTAATACAATTTTGTTTCTGTAGTTTTACTGTTTAAGTATTATGTTGCATACTGTATAGTTTAAAAGCAAAAAGAAATTAAAAATTCGAAGTCAATAAACATACGCCACTGTATCAAGCAATAAAAAAAAACCTTTGAAACTTTGTCCCTTGTTCAACGAGCAATGCCGTACTACCGCTACATAACTAAAAGTACCGTAAACTTTAAGAGAAAAGTTCAAAATATGTGCTTTATTGTTTCATAGTCAGCTTTCTAATGTTTCACTTCAACCCTGCGGAAAGGGTTGTTACGCGTTACGCACCGACTATTTTATACTTTATGGCTGTCGTAAACCTACCCGTAATAAATACTCTTTGGTTACGACATGCAAGCAACAATGTTAAAAAAATGTTTTCTATCAATACTCCGTCGTAAAGGGTTTGTTTTATTATCTGTGGACAGAATAAAATAATGCTTAGTTTTATAGTCTATATTTCATTGCCGTGGTCATAAAAAACAAAGTGTAAGCATAGACGAAAAAATTTTTATTTTAAAGGAAGAACCTTTTGTAGTAATTAACTTTGTGTATTAAGGAGTTAAATTAATTTGTATTAGTTTTTCAATAATGCTGACTAAAGAATAGTGTCTTACTTATTTATCTTTTATTCTTTGGTAATGGCTTCTAGCGCCATTGATTTAAGATTGTTTATGGTCTATTGATCTTGTAATGTAGGTAAACCCATTATTAACCCTTCAGATACCGTCAATTAGAGACACAATAGTAAGACAATAGATGCGCGGCCACCGGGTGTCGCTTGGGGATTCATGAATTAATATTTTTTCATCGAACTGTATTTCTCAGAACAGAAAAATAAGAATGAATTTAACGAATAATCTAAATAAATCATTCGAAACTTGTTTTCATTATAAATTATCTTCCAAAGTCAAATATTTATGCACAACTAAAAATACTTATGACAGCAGTGCATACAGTAAAATGTAAGAATATATTGTAGAATCGTCCTCAAAACTTGAAACAAAAAAAAGGCTCGGGGAAAAGCGTGAGTAAATCTATTATATTCTGCAGACTAGTTGCAATTCAAACAGAGAAAGTGGTCATAGAGTTACGTATTCGCGCGCTGACAATAAAAAAACAAACGTTAGGTAGTCGATACGCGCGAAATGTTCGGCAACCTTCGGAGGATTTCGGCTACCATCGCCGCAAAAATGTCGCGATGCGCAACCACAATAACTAGATCTGTGCATCTCCCTGCAGGGCGACGTCACCAGGCCCGAGGGGGGGTTGGTCGCACTATCTCGGAGGCCACGATTCACTGGTCCTCGGACATCCGCGCCTGTCTCGCCGACCTTGGCCTACTTTGATAGTGGGCTCTAGCTCGCTTCGCAGCTGTTACATAGATAGCTCTGATAATTCACTTCCTAATGGATTTTTTGTTTGTTATCAACAAAGATTACAATAAAATTACTATAGTTGTGACGTCATTATTGGAAATTGATGGCTTTCAGTTTAATTTGCATTTTTTTTGTTAGACCAGTGTTTTTAAAGCGTGAGTAGCGATCCTCTCGTGGGTCGCGAGGACTCGACGAGGGAGCCGCAGACGGTCGTTAAGTGTCAGAAGACAAGTACGATTGGGACTCTCGCACGAACGGTTCCGTACTTACCGTCCGTAGCGAAAAAAAAAACAAGCAAAAGAAGTCACGTTTGTTGTAACGGGGGACCCCTTAAATATTTATTTTATTCTTTTTTTTAGTATTTATTTATATTTGTTGTTATAGCGGCAACAGAAATACATAATCCGTGAAAATCTGTCTAGCTATCACGATTTACGAGATACAACCTGGTGACAGACGGACAGACCGCGAAGTGTTTAGTAATTGAGTAGGTACGGTTTTACGTGTTAGCGTGAGAATCGCTAAAAAATAAATTTAAAAAAATTGACTCTCATATAAACTTCTAATTTTTTCTACAGATAATTCTAATAAAATTTAAAAAATAATGTGCAGAAAATTATCCCAAGGGAACATACTTCCTGGATAAAAAGTACCTTATGTCCTATTCCAGGACATGGACTATCCGTGTACCAAGTGTCATCAAAATCGGTTTTGCCGTTTAGGCGTGAAGACGTAACAAACAAACAAACAAACTAACTTTCGCTTGTATATTATTAGTAAGGATAAGGATAAATTAGCAAATCAGCTCGAAGCTCGAAAACTCTTGCCTGTATCCTTACGATAACCGTTCTGTGGTAAAGTAAATTTCGGTGCAATGAAAAATAAATGATTTAAAATAATTGGTGTATTACGATTATCTTTTGATAGAACTTTTTCTTAATCGGTACACTCTTGTCAAAGTGGTCATGGTCATCGTTGTGAATCGCGAAGAGTGAAGGACTCAGTATAGTAATAATGTGCCATTCATCGCGAACTGCATCTTTCCGGGTACATTCGTAAACCGAGATTTGTAGAACTTACTATTTTATAATTATATTGCGATAAAATTAATACAGACTACAGGCTATGGGATATTTTATAGGCACACTTGTAATGGTAATATTCTTCCTATAAAAACCCCTTATAAAAATTGTACAAAAGCGTGACTGTGCCTTGATAGACTTAAGGTACCATTCTACTTAGGTATAGAACTTGCACATTACTTATGAAGCTGAAAGGTACCACAACTAAAACATTACATAAAAATGTACAATCGAATAAATACAAAAGAAACACCAAAAGGACTTTTATACAATTTTTTGTACACTTAAAAGTCGGTTGTATAATTTTTTATATAAAATCATCCAAGGTCCGATCATAGCAATGACTAGATCTATCTATCTCTTTCCCACATCCTATTTATCGTTTCATCATTCGTCACTGTTAAAACTATTCATTAATTGAGCCTGCAATGAATTTCGGGGACATCCATGACCTACTTTAGCATATAGAGTAGCTATGGCTTTATAAGACAACGTCAATGCCATGCGTACGGTGCGAAAAAAAAAGAAAATGATGAATGAGTTTTGTGCGCGGGAAAACAAGTCGGCCATTTTTCTTTATGAATTTTTGCGGGGAAATTCGTAAAGATTTCAGGGACTGTTGATTCATTATTTAGCGAGAGTTTTAGAATAATAAAGATATTTTATCATGACACAATTTACTGGGACAGTAAAATGAGAGAAATAGATGGATATTTTAATATAATATACCTTAACAATAAAAAATATTCCTTATTTCCCTTGGTCACGTTATCACGCGTGAACAACTAGACCGATTTCACTAATTCTTTTTTTGTTGTGTTTGTTATTGTCAGGAGAATGTTTTAATGAAAGAACAAAACTAAGTTGCGCGGAACATAAAAAGAAAAAAACTATTTATCGTTAACGCATTTGACAGTTAGCACGTTTGACAGTATAATCACAGCTAAGACGGGACAGTGTGTTTATTTTGTAGAGTCAGCAAGTTTTAAATAGATTTTACCAAGAAGTTAAGTTGACTGTACTTACTTAATTTAATTTCTAAGGTACGATTCTCTAGGTTAAGTTTGACTCAACAATTCAATGCCTCACCCCCACATTTACATACAAACCCGAATTCGGCATTGACACACAGACACTCAATCATTAGTGGCCATAGTGATAGTGAAGGCGAGAGCGGGACAGAGATATCGCTCAATCGTTCTATTTCTGTCCCCCTCTTTAATTTGTTAATAATTTCCTGGTACCAAAATAAAAGCCTTGACTATTGAAATAGACTATAGATTGTTCTTGCCGGTTTCCTCCTGTGTCGATAACATACAATGTAATTGTTAATTATATATATTTACTTTTAAAATTTTAAAGCAACGAGTGCGTCCACCCAGCGTTCAGTAGTTCCTAATTCAAAATTCAAAATTTCTTAATGGCTGTCAACAGAGACAAAATAGACTACCTACATTGTTCATTTCACTTTTATACTTTTACTTTTTCATACATACTTTTGTTATTGTGCTAGGATAATACAATGTATGTACCAGAGACTAGAGAGAACGACACCATATTGTTGGCAGAGTTGCCAGGGACACTAGTAAAAAACGAAACAATAGGATTCTTTCTTATTATTGTTTTAGGCAGAAAAGAAGACAAGCATGCTTCATTCTAAAAAAAAACATATTTAAATTGGCACGATCTCCACTTGTCAGAAATAAAGTATTGTAATGTTATATAATTAACAATATTATAGAGTTGTTTTGTCATGGTCTATGGTCACAGCAATTTTTTTATTAGACATCTCTAATTAGACCAGTGAAGCATGCTGCTTATTTTCTTGATCACAGTGTGATTAGTCTGAGTTAATAAATAGCTTCGGCCATACACGGGTAAAATGATCGAATTAGTCATAGGCACTCGAGTATTTGGCAGCAAAGCTGAGTCCATAGACACGTCGGTAATCCAGCAGCCCACTCGGCGAGCCCCCACTCCGCGGCTGCCGACCTCACCTCCGTACACACGTACATCAACCAACCTTGATCTCAACCTATTACTGAAAAATGTTGCATTAAAAACACCCAACTTATTGTCTTGCACTACACACGTAAACCACACGATTAAAAACTCTACGTTAACACTGATAGAGTCTAAATTCGTTAATTATTCCTTTTCGTGGACCTTGAAGGCTGGCCTTGCCTCTATCTGGCGTCCGCTCTTTCCGCCTTCGCCGAATCAATTTAAAACATTATTATTTTTATTGAGATATTTAAAAATACCTTTGTATATTTTTTAGTTAAAATATTATTAGATTTAAGTAATTAAGTATAAAATAAACTCCAATATAATTCGTGAGCATATACAATTTGTATCATTTGAGTTGAACCAAAACTGTATGTATTTGGTTTTAAAAGACACTGAAAATTGCAGTATCTTGACCTTGGGCTACTAAAAGAGGCACTGAAGGCTCCAAATTGTTGCAATAACCTTTGTAAAAACTGGTGTTATTTACCGATCCTCCGCTTGTCATTGAACCACTCGATACTCGCGATAATCCCATAACCATAGGATTAAGGCCGTCTATAAATAGCGACCTACTAAAACGACCTATTTAGTAAACGAAAAAAGGCGGGCGAAAATTCGTGGTCGAAATGTGCTCGCGCGCATACACCGCCGCAGCCGTACGTAATCACTAAATGTGTGTCATGATCACTGGGTTAAGTTTAAACGTTCAACTGAAGGTTTTTTACACAGCGCCGTGGCACGGCGTGGCGGGGCTCACACGTCACCACGCAACGCAGTTTTTCGCAACTTCACACCATCGTGCGAATTGTCTCCTTACCTTCGAAGCTCCTAGTGTCAAAATCAAGGCTCTATTAGTTATAAAATGGATGGCAGAATGTGAACCAGAAGGATATCATCAGTATATACTGATGATGCTGATCTTGAATTTAGGTCGATTTAATTCGCAACTAGGTTATCGCGTCGAATAAAAATATTGGTGTATAAATTGTTATGTGAAACACCTGTCGTGATGCCCTGATTTACTTTTCATTGCTAGAAACTTTTGTGAATGCTGAAGATCCCCAAACCTTTGTCCTGTCCTGGCTTAAATATGTAAGGGACAGCTGAAGTTGTCACTTTGCGTATGTCGTATAATCCGCGTTCATTGGATTAGATTAATTGCCTTGAAGCGCCACGTGATGCCCCCACACACCAGCGCCTCCAATATTTTTATCATCCGCGTAAACAAATCCGTATGATGAGTTATTTTAGTGAGTGTGTCTCCAAAACTACTGAACTCATTCCGATATAGTTTCAAGATTACGCACGTTGTGGTAAAAAAGTTTATTTTTATTTATTGGCACACTTTTTTGATACACATAAGACTTGTCAGATGTAATTTATTAACAGCTTCTTTAAATTATTTAGATTTCTTTATTTCCTATGTATTTTCTGAGGCTCGCTCACGTGTTTGCTTCGAATAAAGAGACCTTGTAATATTATACCAAGATTGCGTTCTTTATTTGGTGCATCGAAATCACGCGGTCTAATTAGGCATAAGTCGGACTGGTCTTAAAAAGGTCATTGGAATATGGTAATTACTGCTTGTAATTAGTATTAAATGAGGCGTTTTATAGGTTCTTAAGAACCTTTCAAATTGAAAATACCACATTGCTTCATAGTCCTTCCTTTTTTTTTGTTGTATTTCTCCATTTGTAAGACGTATCACGAAATGAAACGAAGAAAAATGCTGTGTCGAATTTAAAAAGAAAAGTTATAAATCTTTTTTTTTGTAATTTCTCCGTACTAAAATGACTTCAATAAATTATTACAGAGATAGCATAAATGAGTCATCGTATTTCTCGTGGCCAGTGTATCGCTGCACTTGCACAAAGTACGATAATTCAGGGCGCGTTGCGACAGCCGCTGCGTCTGCGCATATGACCGTTTTGATTTTAAACAATAACTGGCTATTGCACAACGTGCCCTAGATACCCGCATGTATTTGTTTGATAAATTATTTAATTATGATGTACTGCTCGGCTCTGCAGAGTTTTTGTGTATTATTTGTATTGATCTAGTACGAGTAGTTCTTGAAATAATTATGCAATCTTGATTAGACATTTACATTACTGGAATAAATGTCTTCTAGAGTATTGTAAGAAATCTCTGTGCAAGTTGCGTCTTAATAAATTAGTAGATATTAATAATAGCCAGAATATTTACTAAAAATAAATTTAAAATAGCTATCGCACTGAGTTGGGCCATTACAGGAATACTGACAAATGCTTGCACTAACTGGACAGCTCCACTCAAATATAATATAATATAATAATAATATTCCTCACAACTATCACACAACGCCGTCTAGTCCCAAGCTAAGCAGAGCTTGTGTTATGGGTACTAGACAACTGATAGACATACTTATATATTTCCAAATACATATATAATATAGATAAATTACACCCAGACACAGAACAAATGATCATGCTCATCACATAAACGTTTGTCCTGGGTGGGAATCGAACCCACGACCTCCGGCATAGCAGTCAGGGCCACTAACCACTAGACCCACAGGCCAGTCAAATGTGTGTAATTCTTTCAACAAAACACCATCTCAGACACTAATCTGCATAATTGTCACATCATTTAACCATTACATGTTTGTTATATGGACTTTAAAATAGACTTGGACCTCTGAGTTTTATTTCGGTGTTTCTTCAAATGGTAGTCAGCTATAAAAATACGAAAAATGTATAGACATGTAAAAGTGGTTTACAAAATGTTTTTGCTATATAAGTATAATTTGCTTCGATTAATATCATAATTATTTCATAAACAACACTATAATGACATTCCCCGATCATCCTCTATCTCAACTAAAGGCAATCTGCTAATGACTACTCACAAACCATACTACAAATGTGTAGTGTTTATCTACGAGTGACATGCACGACGGCGGCGGTGAATACGGCCATACATTATTTATCTCCAAAGCTTCGGCCTTGGTCCAATTCGGCCATGCCGGCAGATAATGTAATTGGTTGTCCTAATTCTCCTGAATGTCAACTGGTGTCTTTGAGAATTGAAGGGTGAAGATGGGGTGAAACTTGGACCTGTTCCAGTTCTGTGTACTTTAAAAGTTTTGTGGGTGGTTCAACTAAATGTGGGCGTTTTCTACTGTTATTGATATTTAAACTTTATTTACCTGTACCTAAACAATTTATTGTGTGGTTCCGCGAAAGATGGAAAGAAGTGGGTTCTTTGATCAAGAGTGGGATAGTACGATAGCAAAAAAATATTATTAAAGTTTGCAATGAAGACAATAAACTCTAAAAATAAGTATTACGGAGAATGCCCATCATACTTAAAAATACCTTAAAGGGCCTATTACACTACGCGATATTCAGACCGTTTTAGTCTATGGTTCGACGTATATCGTAGTGTAATAGAGGTCAGACTGTCTTTCTATGAATGATAAATAGGACGAGTCTGAATATCGTACGCGATATTCAGCGTAGTGTAACGGGCCCTTACTAAAAGAACAATTTAAATGCAATATAACCATTGTACTTCAAATCATTACCTACGATTTGAAGTTCAATGGTTTAATAATTATCAAAGCTAAACTAGATGCAGACACTTTTTTATAAACTAGATCTAAGTCGTACAAAAAGCCCAGTCGTTATTTAGGTGGGTCTGACCTAAGTAGGCGTTCAAAAATGGTGATCGTGTGACAAAAAATTTAATGCGATAATGTCGTATTGTCAGTCAGGCAAAGGCCATTTAAAACATAATTATAGCTGAATCATACATACATTATATATATATATTGAAAATAATCTGATTTTAATTAATATTGGCATGTATATATTATTTTAATTATATTTTCGATATAGGTACGGGTCGATTTAAATTAAATTAATGACAACTGTGCACTAGTTCAATTACAAAGTTCATAAAGGATTATATTATTTAATGATTTCTGTTTGGCTCAATGTACCAACAAGAACTTATTAAGACGCAGCCTCCTTATTTTTGTGTCTTTTAAGGCATTTTGTAGAGAGTGTGTCCAAATTTAAAACGTGGTAATTAGAGACACAATAATTATAGGAAGACAGTAGATGCGCGTACGCCGGCGTTCGCTGTATGTGATATCTATCCACATATGTAATTAACAAAGTATATAATTAACAATATTAAATAAATGAACAGTCGCGAAACTTAATCGGCTCATCAGACCCAAGTTATCGAGGCAAGCAGGTCAGTAGCGCACATAGACCGGCAATTTGTCACTTCTATGTATTGTTGCGATAGTTTGTTCAACATAACTGCAGATTTACATAACAAAACATGGATGTCTATTGTACTACTACTGGCTGAATATAGTTTGACATGCGATGGAGCGAACTAGAGCCTGATTTTAAACTGAATGATCCAAAACACTGCAAATGTTTTCTTTCCTTTAGTAAGTTCAACTGAAAGTTTCACAGCCTTCAGGAATTAAGGTTTAAAGGTATTTTGTGACTGTCATTTTGCTAACTTCCACTTTCAATGACTAATATCTGTGTAGGTACATTTTTAGGGTTGGAAACTTTCAACTGAAAAACAGAACCCTTACCTAAATTGTGAGTGTCCGTCTGTCTGTCTGTCACAGTCAATTTGTTGCTCCAAATCTACAAGACTGATTGAGTTGGGACTTAAACATAGAGGTATATGACCCAAACACAGATGTGCAATGTAATAAATGAATTTGGAATATGAGTCACATATGGAGTGCATATCGGAAAATTAAAAAACAAACATTTTCAAACTGTATCGAGAGACTTTAGAAGTATTCTTTTCATATTATTAAAATAAATAGGTTTAGAGATATTTAAGAAATTAGATGAAAAACGATCCCTTCATTCCTGCATTTATCTCTGCAACTTTTTAAACTTTCTTTTTATTAAAGAAAATAGTATTTTTATACATTACAGAAAAACTTATAAAATGTCCATGTCTTTTAAAAAACCTTTTAAAATATGTTCCATTTGGACCCTTTTGCGCGCGTGCCTAACTCGCTCTCAGCCGGATTTTTAATACCTATTACTTTTCTCACTGCTTTCTGGTCTCTACAAAGCACTCAGTTTTGGCCTATGTGTTTATATCGACTAGATTATTTTGCCAACCACTTACATAAAAGAGGTTATCTACACTATTTACACTAATATTCTATTGAGGTCAAATTTATTTTATTGTTTGTAGGTGATTAACTCTGAAAGTACTTACTAGTCCGATTGCTAAAATTTTTTCACCGATAGAAAGCTGCTTTATTCCTTATAGGCTATATTTTATGAAAGCGGGTGAAGCCGCGGGCAAAAGCTAGTTTACACTAAAATCGAGTTTTGTGTCACTAAAGTTTCCTTTACTGAAGCAACCGATACACTCAAAGGAAAACTATAAGATGATGAGCAATCAGTGCAGCGGTAGACGTTGTTATGATACCTTGAAATCTGTGCATTTATCTCCAGCACACGTGTCAGACTTATCAGGAAAACACACTAAAACAACACTACCACTCAACTGACTTGGTATCTCATAATTATAATCTAGAAAATACGATGCAAGGATGACCTTACCGGCTTCACGTTTTGGTAGAACGTATACCTGTGTATACACAGGTGTCGATTTTACTCGTAAACTACGCAAACTCCTGAGAAAATTTTAAAAATAGTGCAATAACATGTAATATTTACTCTGTATACATTATTTGCAGCAGCACGTGCTCAGCACATGATTATTTTTACATTTTATTTTTGTATATCATTCGATTGCTTCAAGGCTTTATTGCTGTGGGTATGAAATAGTTATTTATTTTTGTTAATATCTTGCCTGTATACATAAGCCCTTGAGTCTGGTAACCAGGCTCTCGAGTCACTCAGCTGCTGGGACGTAGAAGTCATATAGACATAGTTTCATTTATAATTTTGATATCTGTAACTCAAAGGTTTGCTGGGAGAAAAATCATAGCTAAGTTAAGCTCGCCTTTGTATTTGAACTGTCTAGATTACCGTGTACTATCTATATAAAACAAAAAAGAATTAAAAATTCAGCTCTCTCCATTTATCTTGGAAACTGAGAAGGAACGGCGCGGGGTTTTTAGTCAGTAAGAGTGTGACACTGTCTCCCGCTCCACCCAAGAGCGTGTTTCGTCAAAGATGATTTTCCCCGTCGACAAAAAAAAAACCTCAACTGCGCAGATAAAGACAGTCAGATTTTCTTCTAATACTGGACAAAACCAACTGTAAATGTCACAAAACCTGCCATTTTCCCACGCCAAAACAAACAACCCTTTCATCACTGAAGGAAATATCAAACACATTCGTTTAGATCACGACGCACGCGCACGGAATCCGGTAGTTATCACTGCAAACATCCAGCTAGACAGAGACGAATAGATGCAGACACGAGCGAGCGCGAGCGAGAGGGAAGCAAGGTTACCCTCAGGGCCGGGCGTCACGCGAGCCGCAGCTATCGATGCAAGTACTATCAACCATCGAATCAACTGTTTATCTCTGAATCGTGTTAATGACATTAAAAATTAGGTTTCAGGGAATGTTTTCGAGGTTAGAAAGATACCTATTTCAATCTGTAATTAAAAGTGTGTCTTGTAGATTATAATGTTACCTTGCAATTGCAGATATCGCTCAGATGGTCTTTAAAACCTCTATACAAATTGTGGGTGTCTTTTGTACATTTCGTGAATGCACTTTTGACACAAGTGATTTCTAGTGGGGTAAAACTTTTTTATTTCGTTCATAGAATAGTGTGCCAAAAATCTATGTCAATTAATAATTCAAAGTTATCTAGCCTTTGAGTCGTGACCTTAGCATTGACTTAATAACTTATTTCACAATCAAGTAAACTGCAAGACTTGGTCTAGTGTGAAGCGCTGACTGCGATTTTCGCAATTTTACAAACTCGCGTTGCACTAGATGTAACTTTGTGTATATTTTGCGAAATTATTCAATTGCTGTGTTCGATATTTATGTAGAAATGAATTCAGTCCACGCTACTGAGCAGTTTTCCTCGAATCCATCGTTTGTTTTATTTATTTTTTGTTCAATTGGTTTGTTTTGCGTGATTTGTGCTAAAAGAATAATAAAGATTGATTTATAAAGAGCTCTCCGAGACAGTTACAGATGGTTACGTGTGCTTGCGCCACGCTATTTGGCAGCTTGTCGTAATAAGACATTGTGCTGGCGACGGATCTCACCCAAGTGACTTGTGTTGAATCATCTGAGACAATGAATAACTTGCTAATAAAAACCAATTCATGATTTTTAAGCTATACAGTTGCCTTTTAATAATAATTTGCCAATTCATTTATAATCATCGCCTTGGATAAAGATTTGTTGACGTTGGTAGTTTTTTTTTTAAACTGGCAACACCTCTTTATACTGCAGTTATTAGCCAACCACTAATTTGTTATTAAATTGTTTATTTAATACCAAATTGACCATGGGCGAGCGTTTAAAACAGGCCTTCGTGTGTACCCTTTAATTTAATCATACACAAAATCACTTAATAACATAGTAGAACATAATATTTAATCTAAACTGGCGTGGGTACATTCTTGTTGACATGTAACTCATTTCATTGACTATTTATAGTAAGTTGATATAGGGATGTGATTCACGTTACTATGACAAACGTGGCCGACGTGGTTACGACATTGGCGCCAAAATGTTTGCTTAGAAAAATTACTCTGCAAATAAATTACACTCTAGGAATTCTTGATGATTAATAAAATAAAACCTATTGCTTATATTCTTATTCAAGGTCGCAAAAAATGGAAAAGCCTAAAATTGTCCACTAATTAACGCAGTGACGTTTTTTATTTCCGAAAATATTTCGAGGTTTACAAAATTCGATTTCATGCGTGACTTATCTCACATAAAACAGGTGTACCTACAAGAATATGATCACCGAAAAGCCCAGTGACCCCGCTAAAAGCGCCAAATAAGGCCACAAAACGTGCAGACATATCCCCGTGGCGGTGAGGCCACTCGCTGACATAGACCTAGATATTGTGACATTGGCACTACATTCAAGCGCTGAGGTCGCGCGTTGCCAGTTTAAAAATAAAACGCGCGCGCTCTAACGTTTGTGATTTTTGACAGATAGAGTGCGGAATTTGAATTTTGGTTTTGGAACGAACGGATCTGGAAGTACCTGAAGTTTGGAATGTCAAGGATGATTTATTTGAGGTAAACTATAGTTCTGTAAACATTATTTTTTGTTTTTAATGTAACATTTTATCATGCTACAAAAATCTAGGTCATTGACTACTCATAAAGATTTCAAGGGCCATCGTTTGCGCTCAAATTTCTTCGTTCAGTGCACAATTTACACATTAAGTATAAATTATAGTGTAGTGTAGTATTATATTGTAGTTGCGTTTATATTTTATTTATTAATATTAATTACATCACCTTCATTTTATAAAATTAAGGAAAATATGGAACTAAAACTAACTTTAACTGTGACCACAAGATAAAGGTAATAAATAAAACTAAAGACAAAATTAAAATCATTTTGACACATGTCAAGGCTTATGGTATAGAACGTAGCTGGCGACCCTCGTGAGGTGTGCGTTATGTAAGCGGAGGTCCACGAGACGTGCCAGTTACGTCATATGTCTCATGCGAGGCGTTTTCCTACGCGACGCGCATTGCATACTAGGTGCTATAGTCAGAGGAGTGCAGCTACTACCTAGATAGAGTTTTCTTACTTGTTTGTAAATTGCTTTGTGCTGATAGTAACTATTGCCAACGGCTTCGCCTGAGCGATAAGTGAAGGGTATGCCAAGGGAACACCTGGGACAAAAAGTCGTATAGGCCATTTCAGAACACGGTTTACCTGTGTACCAAGTTTCATCAAAATCTGTTTAGTCGTTCGAGCGTAAAGAAGTAACAAACACACACTCAGACACTTTCGCCTATATTTTCTAGAAAAATCTAGAATTCGTTTTTTTTTTGTTCTTGTGGATTATAATATCCAATAGGAATCGTGTAAAACGAAGTCTTTTTAACTTGAAAATAGTGTATTACTCTATCAGCACCACAAAAAAAATTATATCTGTATAATTAGTTCATAAAACTTTCATTAATTTGGTAAGTAAGGTAGATATCGAATTTACTAATTAAACGAGGATCGAAATAAAGACATAACTGTTAATATTGATTAACTCAAACACATGCTTTGCGAAACCTATAAAGATATTTCTTCTATTACGACATTTAGATTTATTATCAAATCAAAAACGTTAATCACAATTCAATAGCATAAAATCACATAAAGTTAAATAAAAATAGAAGAAACTAAATGAATGCATAATCTGTATAAACACTATTAATAAAGAAAACGAAAGTGAATCAGTAGAAACTGTGGCTGTTCGCTTCGGTCACTTTCTATGAAACATTCGGTCAGAGAAATGCATAACTTTTGGTAGATTTACATCACCGGCGTAGACTGGCTGGCGTTGGACATATACAACGTTATTTTTAGTATATGAAAAACTAGGATATATAGTTTGTTCTGAATCAGTAACTGAATCGATTCCAATGACTTTTACACCATGTTATATTTTTTTCCAAAAATATTTTAAAAAGGTCACAAGTTGGACACCGACACTAAGTATAACACAGGTCGCGGCAGCTCATAGCGGGCATTAGGAATAGTGCACAATTGGGTGATTTGTTTTTTTTGAGTTTGGAGCAAAACAACCATTCAGTCATCCTGATGGCTCGGTGACCATGTATTTGTGTGGAAAACCTGGTAACATTACAAGCTTTGCGATTTTTTATGATACAGTTATGAAATTTCGTACATACATTCTACATATAAATACTAGACACGTGTTACGGGTTTCGTATATAGTAAAACTAATGCTGTATAGCCTTGAAGTGATTGCTCTACAGCAGGCATGTCAAACTTAAACCCACTCGTGGGCCAAAAGCATAAAAACCATGGCCTTGGTGGGCCGCAAAACCTAATAGAGTAAGCTTAGGTTTCCCTCTGGGTGGACGGGAGGGTGTGTCAGAATTCCCATCTGTGTTCCTTCAGTTGCCCTTAATGTTTCAAGGCCTCGGTAAATAACTATTTCTAACAATCCCGCAGCCCTAGTGTATCTAACTTTTTTATTATGTTTTTATTCTTATGGTTAATATTTCGTAAAATGTCGCTTGCTTCCTTCGGAACGGGATCAGTACTTTCAGAAATTATCTTTTACAAACCATCACTTTTACTTCTTAATTTTTGTATTGTTTCGTTACATTGTACCTCCAGTACCCAAGTAAGCGGCTGTAGCCGACTGCATCAACTTACCGATCGATAGTAGAGTGAAGTTTTTTGGAGGTATGTAGAACAGAGAGTAAAGTCCCACAAACCTCCGTTGAAAAGGGAAGATCCTCCGGCCAGACCGGTTGTTATAGTCTGGTTGGCGACTGCCCGATAGTTGATGTCGGGCTGTCGTATATGTTCAAATCGCGCGGAGAACTTTGATTGCGCGATGCAGGATTTCGTATTTTCTTCGTAGTTCTTATGTGGCGTCATAGATGTCGCTACATCACTCCCCTCCGGAGATCGGAGATCGATGCTTCTTGATGCTTCTTGATGTATACCAGGTCAGCGGTAGGGTGGTTCCAGTGAGTCGGAACCGATGCCGCATAGTTCTCGGTGAGTCGGAACTGTCTGCGGTGATGCCCCAGTGAGTCGGGGTGTTGCTATCCCAATGAGTCGGGATAATGCCCCAGTGAGTCGGGGTGATGATGTCCCAGTGAGTCGGGATAATGCCCCAGTGAGTCGGGGTGGTGCTGTCCCAGTGAGTCGGGATGATGCCCCAGTGAGTCGGGGTGGTGCTGCAGGCTCCAGTGAGTCGGAGTAATGCTGCTGGCTCCAGTGAGTCGGAGCGGTGCTTGTGCGACGTAGGGCTTGATTGCTAGCGTCGACCAGGAGAGGTTCTTCATGGCTCTTCATATGACTGGCCGAAGGTGCGGTGTGCCAAGCCAAGGTCGCTGATGCGGCTGAATTGATGACCAAGTATGACCAGGTAGGCATACTGGTGGTCAGAAGACCCTTAGCCGTGGGTGCTGGCTGTATGGCTCGTTGCTCGAAAGCTTGAGGAAGTGATGATGACGTCACGAAGTAGTAGCTGCACGAAGGCTGCGCTGACGTTCTTTGTCGAGGGTCACCAGTTTGGAGGGATGCGGAACAGAGAGTAAAGTTCCACATACCTCCGTTGGAAAGGGAGGATCCTCCGACCAGACAGGTGTGTTATAGTCTGGTGGGCGACTGCCCGATAGTTGATGTCGGGCTGTCGTATATGTTCAAATCGCGCGGAGAACTTTGAGTGCGCTTGTTCGAGTGGCGTCATAGATGTCGCTACAGTTTATTTATTTATTTTACTATTTATGTACCTAGAAAAAACCGAAAAGACAATACACTACATGTACTTGAAAGATTTTGTTTATTTCCAAAAAAAATTTTGGTTATTTTATTACACTAGTTGTATTGAAATGACCTTAGTTTTAAATAATATACATACATCTAAGCAAGGGCAAGAAAATTCCAGAAAATTAAGGAAAATGCATCATATAATATTATTAGAAACCGTGAAAACATGAGTCAAATTATTTGTAAGGACGAATTAATTTCACCTTGGATAACTATAAGTTCCATAGAAAACAATAAATAACTAAAACTCATACTATTTCCTTCTAAACTAAATAGAAATAAAGTAAGAATTTATGTCAAAAAGGTGTTCTTCGTTTGGGCGCCGTCACTCGTAGCAGGCTCGTAGCGCAGTGCTACGCTTTCGTAGGCGTTGCTACGAAACTACGCATTTGGAATTATCGCAAGGAAGTAATTTATTTAAAACAATTTAAAATATTTAATTTATTAATTAATTGTTCATTACTATTTAATAGTTTAATGTTATTGATTAATGTTAAGTTTTTGAAGGTTAGGTAGAATATAAATTGAACTAACAAAGTTGAGCAAAAACTTGTTTTTTTATGAGGTTAAAATAAGGATATAATATACCTGGATTAAAAATGTAAACAGGTAAAACAGTTTGTTTGTAGGAATTAGTGATCCAATTCCGAAAATTCTTTTACAAACACTTAGCATTATCATTGAGTGTGCTCATTTTATCCCGGAAAAAACGCACGATTCCTGCGAAGTAGGCCAGGGGCGCGAACTCAAGGAAAAGTATGTGATTATTATATTATACTATATGGCTAGCTTCTACCAGCGGTTGCGCCTGCGTGAATGTGGAAAATTATCACAAGATTACATACTCCCCGATAAAAACCCGCAACACGTGTCTAGTATTTTATGTAAAGAATCTCAATCTATGTACAAAATTTCATAACTGTATCATGAACAATCTTACAGTTATTAGCTTATTATGTTACCTGGTTGTCCGCACAAATACATGGTCAGCGGACCATCCGGGCGACTCTGGGGTTGATTTGCTATTTCCGCAGACAACTGTGTGCTGGCTCCTAATGCCTGCTATGACATCAGATTTCACATGTACTAAAAATAATCTTTTATAATTATATCCTATGTGCTATTCTGGGCTACCCGTAGGCTGTATTTTATGCAAATCTCTTCAGCAGTACACAAATATAAACAAACTTTTACCTTCATAATATTATGATAATAGAGAGTATGATATTATACAACTTTAGACTAAAATGGATGGTATCTCTATTTTTTTCACTTTCAATTAATATTATTTTCATTCCGAAAACTCAATACTTTGAATTTTCTAATAACATTAAGAAATCAACAATAAAATTAATTAAGATGAAATTTAACGAAAACTAGTTCCAAAATGTTTGCTTTAGGAATTTAATAAATGCTGGCAGCTTCTACAAAAACGAACTTACATTAGATTTAATGGATGTTCCGGGAATAAGGGCGAGGGGGAGGCGAGGGGGAGGCTCGGGACTCACAACAGGTAACTTGTAGAAGGTTCAGTAGGAAAACTATAGCAGGGGAAACTATCTAGTATCTTAGAAATGCGGTTTTAAAGTTAGGCGTTGTCTAGCCAACTCGTGCAAGAGCGTAGCGGTCAGGCTTGTTACATTAGGCCTCCACGGACGGTTTCCACTGACGCCTAGCTTCATAGATGACTAGATATTCGTCACTAGTGGCCCCTCCCGGCTTCGCACGGACAATAAATATAGCTATGTTCATTATCATTTCAACCGAAAGGCTTCCACTGTTGGACATAGGCCTTCCCCCAAGTGCCGCCACAATTAACGATTCTGTGCGTCTCGCATCCATCGGATTCCCGCAACCCTTACCAGGTTTTCGGTCCACCTTGTAGGAGGCCTTCTAACGCTACGTCTTCCGGTACGTGGTTGCCATTCCAGAAGCTTTCGCCATTGCCATCTGTTCTGCGAGCAATGTGCCCTGCCCATTGCCATTTAAGTTTAGCGATTCTTCGTGCTATGTCGGTAACCTTGGTTCGTCTCTCTATAGCTATGTTACTGAGGGTGAATGTAGCTTTCCAATGGAAATAATAAATATTTTTTTTTTCCTCTTTTTAATATTAGTGTAGATACAAAACTGCCTACATACAAAACTACGAAACTCTGTCGACGGAGCGCCAACGTCGTACCGTGTAACATTGGACAGTAGGTCTTAGTCACTTCATATTTACAAAGTGCTACTGCTAACTCAACATGAAAGTCTGTGACCTGAGGAATGAGTGTCTGATAAAATTCAATATGATTTAAAAAAAAAAAATTTTAAGTGACAGTATTTGATCCTCAGATCTTCTCAATATCCATGTGCTCTACTTCTTTCGTAGTTACACTTCTGTATCACCAGCTCACACCATTGCTAGGCAACGTTACACGTGCCGTCCCGGGGCTAGGGGATTAACCCCGACCCCCTCCCTGAGCCACTGCATCTAAGCCCGCGTGGTGGGCCATGATTATGTTTTTATTAAAAATTCAAAATTAAGTACAACGGTATAGTAGGCTATACGGGTTATTTTAAGGTTTTTCGACAAACACAATCATGTAGAATTTAATTTTTAAAGAATGCGGAGGAATTTTTCGACGCCTTACTTTAAATTGCCATTTTTTTTTTAGGGTTTTATTTTTATATTTTAAGCTAGTTTTAATTAATTTATGTTTATATCTAGAAATAATTATTTTATTGTTTGAATTTAGAATATGTATAAAAGTTAGAGGTTTGGTATGCTATCCCAGGGTAATTGTTTACTAACAAGACGAGATAGGGAATTCTGCTGTTTTTAATATACTGGCGGTGCCGACAGATGTAGTCCTGTCTGAAAGCCGGTTTTTAACCAGAAAAATATAAAGAACTCGATTGCAACACTACTTTTTGGGTTCAACTATATTTTCAAACCAGTGACGTATTCAAATATGTATAAACACAAAATATCATCCAAGTCTAGTTAGGTGACAAACACACGTATAGAAGAATTATATAAATAAAGATATTAGAAGCAACTATTGTTATGTCTCATTGTCTGACTCAGCAATACCTAAACACTTAGTAAGTCCTTCAGCGCCTGGAAAGCTGAGATTTCTAACAGGAGTTCCCTACATGATCTAGGCATGAAAACATGCCAGATATTTTATTTGAAATACCTACTGTCAAAAAATAGTGAGTACCTTACCTAACTGATTGAAATAGAAAACAAAACAAGAGGAAAACCTAAAATCCTATCTAAGTAATTCTCCAAACAAAACTAGACATTTCTTTGTATATCTTCACAAACGTAACGATAACATTTACCCTTACAATCGACAATTATTAGAATCAACTAACAGAGCCCTGTTCTACACTATTGGTACAAGTGCGGGGAAGGGTGCGAGGAGGAGGGGGGGGGACGCCCACGCGTAGGGGGAGGGTGGGCGGGGGGCTCCACGTGTATCAATGAAGAATGAACCCGGCCAAGCGGAGCGGGGAGGGGGCGGATAGCTGTGAGGACCTTACAAAATATGACCAGGTTACGGAGGACATACCTGATTTATTTATTTATATATTCAGTCGCATTTGTACACGTGGGTGTTGGTGGTTTCCCTACTGGTTGGGGGGATGGCCGAAACGAATGAATGAGTGAATGTTTTCATATTTGTATCTGTTGAATGGATCTGTTTTATCAGTACCTCTTAGTTAGTATATCCTTGACTATGACACATTTCCACTTTGTTTTAAGCATAAGACCGAGAAGAGATTTTTGTACCTAGTTGACATATGAGATGAGATAGTTGGAGTCTGCATCCAATCTAATCTATAACAGCTGAAAAGCTCTCTTTTAGGCACACATCTCTTTAACCTAAAATCTTGCGATAAGAAATATATCCTTTACGAATTTCCCTGTCCAATTCATTGCCGCAATCCCAATCCGAGGTATGTTTCGGTAACATTCGTCTTCTGTTCTTTCGAAAAAGGAAAACAATAAACATAACATTCCCAAATTTAATGAACATCGAGAAGTGGCAATAAGTATCTGATTACTTCAACTAATATATAAAATAATGTATAAAAAGCGGGCTCTGTTTGGCTGCCACCCTTGGGGGAGGGGGTGGGGGTGTTACACTTGTCTTTCAGCCCCTTCACCCCTCACCCGTGACATCACCATCAAAAGATTTAATTCCTGTAAAGAAATATTATTTCTTTTTGTTGAACGTCCTTCGACTAGTTACAATGGAGTAATAGACACGTGGAGTATTACAAAAATGGGTTACCTTTCAGCCACCAAAAGATTATGTTTTCTGAACTCAATTAATGTAAATATAAGTGGGAATAACATATAATATAAGGACCGGTCGTTGTGGCGACGCTTGGGGGACGCCTATGCCCAGCAGTCTTTGGGCTGATATGATGATGATGATAAGTGGGAATAATGTTGATGTCCTCATTGGTTTTCCACCTTATTAGAATAATTCTGTGGGCCTAGTGAAAAGGTGTAGTCCATTTTACAAGCTTTTATTTAGTTTCACCGGTCCCGATTTTTGTCTGTAATCAAATCTTGCAAATTAAATTTGATCCACTTCCCGGTTTTTTGCATACATGTGTAAATCAGATGACAATGCAAAATTATTATGACACAGAGATGCTCTGATGATGGCAATGGCAGGTGTCCATAGGAACTCGGTAGTTACACGACACAACCCCATCGAGTTTGGGCTCGTATTATTCGTCTTGACGAGTATTAATTATATAGGTACAGACGTCGCTAAAAAAACTTGCTATGAAAAAATGATTTTCTTTGAAAACTTGTTTATTGTTAATGAGTCAGTATACCAAAGCGATCTAACAAACGCTCTATCGTTAGGTAAAAACAGATCTAAGCTATCTCTGAAAATAAATTACTTTGTGTTAAAGGATCCAAATAATACCAAAAAAAACTTCAAAATTTGGCTTCAAGCCCTTTTGTATAGATTTAGACGGGTAAATAAAAATGTAATTTTGTATTTTTTTATATAAATTACTATAAATTACTCTTCCTTTTTAATTTGGTTGGTCAATATAACAACGCATGGTCCTTGGTTTTGTAAAGATTGATATTACTGCACAAAATAAAATAACGTGAAAAAACAATATTTACGTGCATTACTGGTTTAACAGATTCCAAATAACATACTCATTTTTCACTTCTATGGATGAAACATTTAAGTTATGGTAGAAGAGATAAGTTAACAATTTTGTGGTTGAAATAAGTCAATATCTTTAAAACTATTAACTTAAGAAAAAAAACTCAATAATAAAGAGCATAAATCGTTTACCTGTTAAAAACATCACAAGTATTTCATTTACTAACAGTTTAAATAGCAGTTTGAAGTGCGCGAGTATTTTCTTGTGCCTCTTCTGCAAAGTTGAATTTTTGGACTTAGATCCCTTTTCACTAAGGCTACAAAATAGCTGTGAGATTGGCTCTAAGGCAAAGTAATTGTTTCCTTATAAGTGCTGCTTAGCTATACGTGTGTGAAGTTAGTGTCGAGCGTTTTATATTGGACAAGTGGTCCTTAGGGAGTCTTTTGTCCATGGATCTAAGTGTTCTGAACTATCCTATAGTAAATTTACTCGAATTTAATAGCAAGCACAGCTAGGTTGCGCTGAATCTTTTTTTCATTCAAGTTTTTACTCATTCTAGAGGTTTTTTGCACTAACTGGCTACCCATAATAAAACAAGATTTAATTAAATTAGATAAAAAGTGCTGAAAGACACAAAATATTTTTTTTTTTTTGTACTACCAATTTGTAATCTTGAAATTATACTTACTCTGGATCCTAATATTGTTATCTCTCCCTATTACTCAATGGTTT
Organism: Mythimna lalbum; assembly: GCA_949319445.1. Lineage (NCBI taxonomy): Eukaryota > Metazoa > Arthropoda > Insecta > Lepidoptera > Noctuidae > Mythimna > Mythimna lalbum. The sequence continues at coordinate 24,525,486 of OX439346.1, forward strand.
GCTGGAAGAAAACTCAACTTTGAGTTAAGCGCGCCTATGTATGTACATGAAATCTGTTAACAATGTATTATATAACTTGTTTTAGTGTCTAATAAATATAAAAAAAAGTTTACATATAACCTTTTCGACAAGCAAACTTAGAGCTAATTATTTCTTGACAAAAAAATAAAATAAACGTATCTAACTTGAAAACACGTCTTTCAACAATTAACATAATGAGGTGACTATAACACAATCATAGACACTGTGAAAACAAAGTAGGACAACTTATTACCTACCTAGACTGATTACAAGCAAGATAACAAATAGAATCACTCGTTACAGTAACATAACTTTTCCTTGTACAGATTACTCAGAATAAAGATAATCTAACCGTCAAACAAGTATTTCTCATAAATACTTAGTCTAAAATCCCCGAATTGTAATCAGTTCCATGATACGGTTAATTTCCATGTATTATCGTGTCGTTTAAATTGAATTAATTAAATTAATTGATCTACACGATCTACAGTTGTATCGTGGTATCTTAATGAAGACATGGAAAGGCTTTATATCGGATAACTAGATCTAGTTTTAACGAGCATGACATGTTAGATTGTTTAGTTTAATGCATAACGGAGTTAGTAACGTTGATCTAAATTAGTTATAAAATGATATTAATAAAATACATAAAATATGCACTGTCTCTAATCTACCACTGTTTTATATCTTTATTTTATGGGGGCTTTTATCTCTTACAGCATGTCAGCCCCATGGTAATCTAACCTAAGCTTATAAGAAAATCTTAATAAAATAGATTAAATGATTTTTACAAAAGGGAAGATACCGATACATTGGCATATCATACGTAATCTTAGCAGCCTCACTTCTTGGATTAAACAAGATTTCAAAAAAAGTACGCATTTCGATTTCATTGATCTTTGGAAATTTTGTTAAGTTAATAACAAAATTTTTACCTTACCTGTTTTTGGACACATTCCACTAAATGTTGCTGGACAGCATCAAATCCTCAAATTGTGAGTTATTGATGATGTCCAGCAAAAGAAACTGCACATTAAATGTTAAAAGCATTGGTTTATTTTGAGACTTAAAATCTATCCAAGTTCACGGTCATATTCTACCATAAACATTGATATTTTTTACAATTACTATGGTTTATTCTTATAAAAGTCGTCATTCTAGTATCCGATTTTCAAAGCGAAAGGTCATTGTCACCATTAACTTCCTTTCAGGCAGGCTAAAGGCACACTAACCTAGCCTAACGTGATGTTAGGTCCAAAACACTGAAGGACGGTGATCCCGTCTTACTCAAATATAAAACTTAACCCGTTGCAATAGAACCGAAATTCCAAATACCGTATGTAACACTGAAATCACTGAAGCCTAAACTCAGCATGAATGAAAAATCAGTCGTAAATACACTACACATAGGTTTGTTTTTACTTGTAAAGAAAATTGGAAGCCTGAAAATAGGTTTTCAAACTTCTGAATCAAAGCTTTAACTCGAGGATTAAAGCAATAAAAATATGTTTTTAATTTAATGTAGTAAATAAGATGAGTACATCTTTCTGTATAGTTAAATATAATTGAAACGCATTGCGAAACCTTTCCCTGCAATGCGCCATTTTTGTCTTATAGGGGGAAACTAAGTTAGGTGGCACGACAGTATACTAGTACGTACTTACGTATTTACACACGAATCATTTTACGTCACAGAAAAAAATACTTTACGTGGTAGAACAGTTATGTTTATATGACTGTATTTTGATTGGAAGCTGGTCACACTATAATAAAAAAAAGGCTTTAGCACCTTGAGTGACTGAGCTTTATGTTATAGCAATTTTAAAAAAATCTCTGAATCCTAAATACAGTTTTATAATCACACTATAAAGGCTAGAGAAAACTAGTCTGTCTACTGAACGAACTTCAATGAAATGATCATAATTTAGGTGTCATCAAATATTAGACAATTTAGGTGTTTGATGACACCTAAATTCATTCATCCAAATTCGTTCAGTAGCAGCTAGAGTGAATAGGCTCTTAATATACTAGCGCGCCTCACCATCAACGATTGTATCACTGCTTACCATCAGGTGAGATCGCAGTCAAGCACTATTTTAAATTATTAAAAAAAAATGGTATGGAGCCATCTGATGTAGAATATAGGATTTTTATCACTGACGTATTATACCGAGAGCATGTGACCTGGTGAGGGTTGCGGGCAACCGATGGATGCGAGACGCACGAGAACAGTTTTTTGTAGCGACACTTGGGGCCTATATCCACCGGTGAACGTTCTTTTGGCATAATTTTCCACTTTCAGTAGTAGTAGTAGCCCACCGATATCGTGAACAGAATCCAAGCTACCGTCGGTCAGAGCTAGAGAGAGGCACCTCTAGCAATACGAGCCATTCGCCTAGAAATTAAGCCCTTGACCCTGCCCCCAAACCTAAGTTGTTGGTCGAGGCTCATGGCTATTAAGCCAATGGCCGACACGGTTTGCTTATCTTTTCGGGTCTTCCGAGGTTCTCGTCGTACTGGACAGTTTTGGCAACAATCATTGCATGCCTCTTGATTGGGTTCACTACCACTTTATGGGCTGTTTGTCTCAATCATCCTGTTACTGATGATGAGTCGATTCCAGTACGACGATTGCTTTATGATAGTAGCACTGGTACTTAACGGTTCTGAACTACACACAGGTTTCGGCTGGACTGAACGTAACTTTGATTACACCGGTTGTGAATCTGAATATATCGCCCCAGCTGCCGCTTATAACTACGGTTTGTTCTCTCTCGATTTCTTACGCCATTCACATTGACAGTCAAGCTACAGATTATTATTATCAAAGGTTGGCCGTAGTACTACGGATCGATACGCGGGGGTTGGGGGAGGTTCAAGGCCGTAGTACGCGTACCATTGCGTATCAGGGTGGCAACTCAACTATCTAGCCAGTGCTATGTACTCCTAGTAGTGACGCTTGTGTCAAATTAATGTGAATGGTTGCTTGTACTCGTGTTATCTAATCAATTTATTTACTTGATTACTTTAATTAATTAAGACAGCCAATTACAGTAACTAGACAAACACAAAATTGTAGACAATATGTACCTAACTACATCAATCCCTCTCATAGTACTTTTGACATGCTAATAAAATCGTCTTCGATTCATCCGCAAACATATCGTTTGTTGGATTAGAATCAAAAAGACAATATAGTGCAGCCAAAACGCGAAAAATTGGAGATTGAGCACGAGCAATATTACCACACTGACACACAGCAAAGATTCTATGCTTTTTACCCCGAAAGTAATTGTCCAGGACAAAGATACGAAACTAAGGATATGTATACGCAAAATACGCGCTTTAGTCGTGGAGTTGCGGATAACAGCCCGTTTTACCTATTACGTATTTACCTATGTATTTGAGTAAATGTCTGTTGAGAAGAAATATTCATAGGTCTAAAATTATATCTGTCATTACTTTCAGATAGAAATTAGCATTAAAACTAATACTCGGCTCTTAAAGTTCGTAAACCACTGTTCATGTTGGAACCGAGTACCTTCCACTTTCCAGTACTGCCATAATCTATCACACAATTGAGTAGGTAGTCAGGAAAACTAATTCTTTCTCGACAAAACATCAAAACGCCTTTGGAAAACAATTTCCAATAAAATTACACTTTAAAAAGGTTGAAACTATCTGCACATAGACAAAAATTGTATCATTTAAAATAATTTACAATTGAAAATTATCATAATTTCAGCCGAAAGACATCTACTGTTGGACAGAGGCCTCTTCCAAGTGTCGCCATAACGACCGCGTCTCTCATCTATTCCCGTGACCTTCATCAATCCATCGGCGCACCTTGTGGAAGAAAATCAACCCTAAAGTAACCAAAACATATAAGAAATCTGTAGAAGTTTTTAGTTGTGCGCGCATCACGTAAAACTTACGAAATCAATACATTAAAATTGTGTATAAATATATTCCTTAGGCAAAGCCTTCATCATAATATCATCGCAATCGGTTGACTGTATCAAGAGATTTACTACATTCATTGACTGTTACGAGGTACGAAGTCGACCGAGTCAGCTAGTGAAAAAATTACATTTTCTGTACAAAGTAGAAAAATATCCCTAAAAACAAGGACTATAAAACGAATAAGTTCTTAGTACTCGCAGCAATCACTACGATCAGGCTTCTCTTCCCCCCTAAATCCTTACAAAAATCTCTAGCTATCAGGAAAGCGGAGCCTTAGTGTCCTAACAAAGATTGTTAGGACGATGACACGCCAGTGAAGTCCTCTCAGTTTCGTCAGCGTTTTCCCTAAAAGCCTTCGAGCCTACTTCAGAGGTTGTTCACCCTCTTTGACCTTAAAATGTCCCGTGTTGGCGACCGTTAGCTGAAAAACGGAAAATTATGGATTGTAATAGTATTGAGTAGAAGCACGCAGCTGTTGCCTAGGCTCTGTCTAGCTCAAGTTTTGCTAGAATGATTCAAAAAGGTTTTCAGGAAAAAAAGCAGAGTATCAAATGTAACTGAAGATGTTTGGGGTGTGGGGCTGATTTTTTGTGTAATTTTTGACATTCAAAAAGTGATGCGCGATAATTTGTCAGTCTTAATATGAATATAAAAATAATTAAATAAAGAATGGAAGCCTTGCAATGGGACATAAGAAGCTCATGATAAAATATATTATTAATAAATAATAATTTGAATAATTATGACTTTTGATTTTAATTGAGTATAATGACTGCGTCTATACATATTTATTTTCATTAAAATTGAACGTACATATAACGATTTGAATCATGGATAAGTAAGTACATAAAAGATCTGTTGCAGTTGCGCCTGCAATCACGACCTGCAATCTTCGTTTTCAAATCTACATTAACAAAAACTTTGTTGCCTGTTGTTTAAAACACAGTTTAATTACCAAACGACACACGCGCCGATGTGAACGAAAACAAAACTAATTCGTGTATAAACTTTCACTCTCCGCGGCAACAATTAACTCGCCGCGAGTGACGTCGGCGCCGGCGCAATTCACCGGCGATACGACCTGACACAACACTGGAACACCCACTGGGACGCATGGTGGTGGTGCCAAACATGGTTACTGTGCTTGTGCTGCTAATATTTCTAGCTTTACTAGTAGATCGTTTAAATATAAAGCATATTGTTGTAGCTTAAGCGTAGGTCTAATATAATATCTATAATCAGCTGGACTAAATTGACAGCAGTGAATAATGTCCTGCTGTCATTAACAGGTTATAGTTGACATTTTAGTCCATTCATTTAAAAAAAATTAAATAATCTTAATGCATGCTACTATCTGTATTTGGCATTGGTAAGATATCCCAGCTTCATTACTAGTTTCTCATAATCATGCATACAGCCGGTATCTATTTTCCAGCATGTTAAGTTTAGCCAGGACGATGGGTTCAAAGGTCATAAGTTAAAGGGAACAGAGACAAAGCAAGAGTGAATTGTCGTCTTCTGGACTGCCTCCTTTCACCCGTAGAGGGTGGATAAATAGAGATTTATTTATAGAAGCTAACAGAAAACAATCGAGAACTTCGTGCAGCGATAGCGGTAAATCATGAAAAAGAAACACTTTCTGTCACTGTCACATTTGCATTACAATCATTTATGAATACGAAGAATGATATAATATGATATAATTGATAGTATATGTTTAATGTCTTTGTATGATAACTTATTTATTAATTTACTAGCTTTTATTTAATTTCACTTGTTCCGATGTTTGTCTGTAATCAAATCTTGCAAATTAAATTTAATCCACTTCCCAGTTACCGATTGAGCTCAATCTCAATCGAGTCTTATATACCGCGCTACAAAAGCTTGCTCTAAAAAAAATATTTTCATTGAAAACTTGTTTAACATATCCTTAATCAAGAGCTGACTTATTCAAACTGACAAATAACGAAATCATTAGGTAATGCCAAATAATCTGTAATCTGAATTCGCTACAACAATACAATTGCAAAAAGAATGTAAATAGTAAGACCATTAACAACTTTTAAAACCTCTATCATCGATCATCAGCCACTTCACGTCATCGATCAATTTCTAAATTCATAACTCAATCTAATTAATTACGATAATAAATGGATTGCCTTTAATGTAATCATTGTGAGCGACAAACACTTAGATCATCATCATCATTTCAGCCGATATTCCGTCCACTGTTGGACATGGCCTCCCCCAAGCGTCGCCACAACGAACGTTCCTGACTTAGACCATACGCTCTGTAAAGTTTGATAAGATCTGTCCATGTTTTGTGGAAGAAATCACGTTGTAAACCAACTAGTTCAGATAAAGTAATGGTAAAGAGATAGTTGCACACGACACACGTAATTAAACTGAAACTACGAAGCTCTGTGGTTTATGATGCTGACCAGCTTGGAGTGGCAACAGTAAGAGGTGTGAATTGATAAGTGTGTACTTGTGAAGAGCTTGATGGTGTTTAAAAAGAAATGTGTAAGATTGGCGTCCTGTAGAGACTAGAGTGAATAGGCTCTTAATAAACAAGTGCGATTCATCAACGATTGCTTCATTGCTTACCATCAGATGGGATCGCAGTGAAGCACTGGTTTATATTATTAAAAAAAAAGTAGAGCTTTGAATGTTTAGTATAAGTGGTTGGTAGGTACAGTGAAGGGTATATGTTGGTTAGTAGTACCTAGTGGTAGTAACAAACCATTTACAAGCTTACGCTTTCATTGTTATCGTGAATCTACGATCAAAGTAAAAAAAAAAGGAAGGCGTACAGAATTCGCTGGCGTGCGTAACGGGTCTTTACAAACACAATAAAACTTTGATGTCGTAAACAGAGGACGACACGCCGGGGAACATGGAGAAAAACGCGGAAAATTCCTTAAAAATCGAGTTCACCGCCACCGCAGCGAATAATAGTGCACGAACAATAAACCTTTTATTGGCATCGTAAAGGTGGACGCATAAAAATCATTTAACTTCAGAATTTACGATCGCGCCGATTTCCTGATGGTGCGCACTTTCGCGTACCCCGCACCTCGCACCCGGCCGCTTTTCACGGCTTTCCTCAGAAAACTATATCTGTCCCGCTCCCGCGTATAGCTCTATCTCTCTCCCGCGCCAAGTTCGACGACCGGGGCAACGAGCGCGCGAAAGTACTTTCACTGCGCCGGCGCATGCGAGTCTCTAACGCCCGTCTGTTGTTACGGGCGCGTTTGCGTCTTTATTATACGAAGTTTTGTACTGGCGATTGCAGATAACGCGTTCGGCGCGGTGAAATGGCCTTTGCTGGGTTTGCGCTGAGCTCGCAACAGTTTAGATGTTAACTAGTTGTAATTCATCTAGGAATGCGACTTGTCTATCCGTCTGCGCGCGCGTTGCTCCAGACCGACTCTGGTCGCACTTGTAATGAGCCTTTGTTCTGGTATTATGGGACCATTTTCTTCAACTTGCATACGTTTAAAGCTTTCTCGATGTTACAGTCATCGTTATTTTAGAAAATGGTTCGTAAATCTCGAGTTTATTAGCCCGATAGAACGCGGCTCTAATGTCATGTTAACAAACACCAATTTACATGCCAATATTTTTGCATCAATTAAAAAGCTATCACTGCTTGACAATTAAGTACAAAAAACGTTTTTTGCACAAAAACACAACAAATGGTACATAATAGCGTTGTCGTGTTGTATATCAATCGCGGGTAGGAAGCGCGAGTGAAAGCAAGCCTTTCTGTCACGCGGCGCACGCTCACACAACTTAGCCGCGGTGCACAATGCAGCCGCAGCTAGGATCGCGCTAGATCTGCAGATCTGATGCTGATTTTTATCTGATTAACTTGTTAGCGATGTTGAATGAAGGGGAAATCTGAATGTTGCTGACTGAATCACGATGTTTTATAGTGCAGCTGTCGGTGACTGAATTGTTGTCAAAACTTTTGTATATAGAAATGGAAAGTGATCTATTGGAATACCTCAGTGACTAGGCACCAATCTGGCCTTGAAGATACCCGCCAGATCTGCATGATTGTTCGAAAAAGTTACCGCGCCCTGGAACGCAAAGCATAGAACAGAATACTTTTATTTGGGATCGGGACAGACGACACAACGGTTACAAACACGGAGTAAAAAGAACTGTAAAGAGCAACTGAAGGGACATGAGTGGGATTTTGCAAGTTAAATTCACATCTACGACATCACATCAGTGCTTACCATTAAGTGGGATCGCAGTCAAGCACAGCTTTATGTCAATTAAGAAAAAAATACTCTTCTTCATTCTTCTTCATTTCTCTCGCTTCAACCAGAACAGGTGGAGATATTTGAAGATTTGAGAGCAGTGGTGGCCGAGTGGTAATGGCTCCGACTTATGAGTTGTAGGTCTCGGGTGTAAACCCTGCCAGGCGCATTACTTTGTGTAATTTATTTCATTACCACTGCTCTCAAAACGGTGAAGGAAAATATCGTGAGAAAACTGGCATGTCCTAGAACAAATTTAAAGACATGTGACATTCACCAATCCGCACTGGGCTCGCGTGGTGGATTACGGCCCATTCCCTCTCCTAGAGAGGAGGCCTGAGTCCCAACTGTGGCAATATAAAAAAAACGCATCTAAAATAATAACGAATGTTCTAAGAAATCAGAGCCTTACACAGAAAGTTCATTTCACTCTCTCACCGACTCACAGATGATGCGTGATTGCCGCATGTTCAATGTGCATGGACCATGGTGCTCAGACACTCGTCGATGCTTGCATAAGAAGCGGTGACACAATCGCCACAAGAGAAATGGCGCCCATATACAATGGCCCATGGGGGCCAATGCGCCTATATTGTGGTGTCCATTGACGGATTCAAGAATATATTGATGCGTCTTCTTGTCAAATGGAGCGAAAGATGGACCATTGAAATGGAGCTTTTAACTTTGACCGGTGTGGGACGTAAACAAATGTAATATTTGTAGTTAATTTTGAGGGTTTAGTACCCAAAGGGTAAAACGGGGTGTCCGTCTGTATGTCCTACTGTCCTTCTATCACCAGGCTGTATCTTATGAACCATGATAGCTAGACAGTTGGAATTTTCACAGCTAATGGATGAATGGTTTCTTGCCGGTTCTTCTCCATAGGACACGACCAATTTGAAACCGTGCGCTAGCTTCTGACGTTTTATAAGTGCCCATGTAGGCCTATGTAAAATAAAATAGTTTGACTTTGACTTTGAATGCAGAATATGTGATTTTTTTGCTGATTTTTGTTACGGACGATATGGACTCGCACTTAGCCGGTTTTAATTTTTTAGCCTGGTCTTTCTTACTGCTTGGCATGGGCGTGTAGGTCATCTTGCCATCACTTCCCAGGCCGGCCTCGGCGGCATCGTCCAGCATCTTCAGGCACTTACTTTGTGTAAACTCGTCCCCAACTTTGCATGCGCCTGACCCGCCTAATCCCATTTTAGCCTTGCAACTTAGTTTCCTGATCCCGTTTTTAAGCACAGCGTGTTATTTCTTATTCTGTCGGTTCTTTTCACACAGAATGCTGCGCTCCATTGCTCTTTGACAAACCCCAAGGCGATACTTTTGCGATTCAGTAAGCGACTACGTCTGAGCACATAGTTGATATTACTGTTTAATCTTTTGAATTATTGCTTGATCTGTATCTATGATATAACATGTTCCTTTTTAAGGTAAATAAAATAATTCTACTCTTCTCAAAGTTACCAAAGCAAACAGCGCGTAGTGTTCCACGCGCGCTTCAAGGAGATGTCAGCAAAACTTTAAGAGCCCAGGGTCGGTGTTTACTGGGGCCATGGGTTTACTTCTGAAAGGAAAACTCAGGGTCCTGGAACGTAAGGCAACAAAGGAACATAGGAGTGGATTTTAATCAGTAAAAGTCTGACAAGCCCTCCCGCTTCTCCCATCATTCATTAGATCATTAGATCCCAAGACCAATTATAAAAGAAACCCAAGTTTGCGATTAAAAACAATTAAAACATTGCCCACAAACTTGACTAATCCAATTAAATTTAAAATATCCGCATCTATGCACACAGCCCTACAATTAACTTTTGTTTTTATGAAATTTTCACATAATTGTCAACGGGTGAACGTAATTCAAACTGGCATAATCATAACAGCGACTTTATTTCCGTAAGCGGCGCGGGCGCAGGCGCGGGTAAAAGTCGTAATTATAAGTTTCATAATGACAGCCAGAGATTAAACGCTAACACTATCGGCTTTACGTAATTATAGTAATACGTAATGATAATGACTTATGACTATTTTATTTGAATGTTACTGTTGGTAAATAAATATTGTTCCTGGTTTCAGTTTGTTGAGGCAACATATCAATTGACTACATAACACGGACGGTACGGTCGAAATATCTGGAGCGCTCCGAACTTCGCACAATTGCTTGCGCAGTAATTATTATTAAGAATCATGTAGCGAATGCGTATTTTTTTCTAATAGGTCTGTATTACCGATCTGTTCCGACTTTAGGTACCTAGGGTCGCTCGTCCAAGGGGATGGTGAGGTAGACCGGGACGTAACACATCGGATCAACGCAGGACGGATGAAATGGCGACAGGTCACGGGAACTATTTGTGACCCACGGATGCCCCTCAAGTTGAAGGGTAAAATCTACAAGTCCGTGATAAGGCCTGTCGTACTGTATGGATCAGAATGTTGGTCTGTGAAAAAGATGGATGAAAAAAGATTACATGTAGCAGAGATGAGAATGTTAAGATGGATGTGTGGTGTGACAAGAATGGATAGAGTGAGAAATGAGTATATTAGGGGAAGTTTGAAAATGGCGCCAGTGACTGAAAAGTTGAAAGGGAATCGTTTGTCTTGGTATGGTCATGTAAAAAGGAGGGACGAAACGCATGTTGCTAAAAAAGTTATGAGTTTACATGTGGATGGATGGAGGGGGAGAGGGAGGCCCAAGAAAAGATAGATGGATTGTGTGAGAAGTGATATGAAAGAAAAGGGAGTTAGTGATAGCGTGACGAGTGACAGGACAGAATGGAAGAAAAAAACATGTTGCGCCGACCCCAAATAAAACGGGATAAGGGCAGGAAGATGATGAGGTCTGTATTCGCACAGTTCGGAACACCTAACTTCAGAGTAGCCAACAAATTATTTTGACAAAACTTAACGTACTACTGTACGTTAAGTTTCTGAAGATGGTTTTGTATACTTATATTTTGCAAATCCTAGTGTGGGGTCCAGACAATTGTAAAAAACCTAGCTTTTAAGGCTGTTATGTAATGCAAGACTATCTTTTATTATCTCAATAAACTGGTCAAAATAAACTGAATAAAGTTATTATTGTTACTATATTTTTCATTTCAGAACGACTATACTCTGTTCAAAATTACATTAGAAATTTATGAACCGATTATGACTTTTATTACGTTGGTAGCATGACAAACGGTTGCAGTAAATAGTTGGTATTGTAACCACTTTTTTGCTCTTAATGCCTTCTAAGGATTTTGCCTACGAAATAGAAGTAAAAAAAGGTTTCTATAGTTAACGCGAACAGGGTATACCTAGGTACTGTTGTAAATCTTAGTAGCATAAGATACATAATTTGGGGAGATGCACTTTTCTAACATTCTTTCAATGTCGTGTTAAAAATTACATTAGAAATTTATGAACCGATTATGACTTTTATTACGTTGGTAGCATGACAAACGGTTGCAGTAAATAGTTGGTATTGTAACCACTTTTTTGCTCTTAATAAAGGATTTTGCCTACGAAATAGAAGTTAAAATCGGTTGAACAGACAGTAAAAAAAGGTTTCTATAGTTAACGCGAACAGGGTATACCTAGGTACTGTTGTAAATCTTAGTAGCATAAGATACATAATTTGGGGAGATGCACTTTTCTAACATTCTTTCAATGTCGTGTACATCACACTCTCCAATCCTCCACCTCCACGTCGTTCGCTCGTAAACTCTGGAGAAAAGCTAATTACCGTCTCTGGTCAGTGCGCTGGTAATTTATTAATACGTAATGACTTAATTAGCAATTATCTTGTTTACGGGGCGCTGCGGGCGGCAGCCTCGTCACGATCGCGGTATTGCCATTCATATTATTTGTTTAATCTTTACTCGAACTTCAGAAATGTTTTTTGGGACTTTCTTACAAATTTTGATATTTTGTAATAGCAATTTTTGTCTTTTTCTCGTATTGAATATTATGAGAATACACGTTACTTGTATTAAGTTCAAGGTCAAGTTTGTTAGTAGGTTTCTGAATGTACTGGTCCGATTGCTAACATTTTAGCAATTCACTCTTGAGTTCCCGTTTTTTAAATTTTAACCATCAAGAAATACATACTTCGGTAGGGAATTCCACTCCTTATCCGTACGCACAATAAATGTGTTCCCAAAACTTTTTGTGCGTAGGTATAGGTGGACCGATGACCTGGTCAGGGTCACGGGAATCCGATGGATGCGTGACGCACAGGGCCGGTCGTTGTGGCGACGCTTGGGGGAAGCCTATGTCCAGCAGTGGACGTCTTTCGGCCGATATGATGATGATAGGTGGATGTCCACCATTTACTGGTTGGTGGTAGTGGCAATGAGTACATGGTTTAAATTCAACTCGATACTTCCATGCGCTCCCGAGTTAAAGGGTCTTGACTGACAGACAACAAAGTGATCCTACAAGGGTACCGTTTTTCCTTTTAAGGTACAGAACCCTAAAAATCGTACAATACAGCTGGGTATTGGCCTTGACTTACACTCGCATGTTCGCTCGCCACATTTCGCATGATCGATTTTTTATAACCCACTAATTGCATCGACTATGATACCGTTCACGTTTCGATAACTACTCGACTTTAAATCGATTGTTTTACGATCATTCGGTGTAAATTATTACTCTGAGGGTCGTTGCCTGTTTCATTGACTCCTAATGCCACAGGGATCGAAGGATAGGGATTGTTGAACCTTGTGAGTGCCGTACTTCATCTAATGTACCATCGCGGTCATTTTTGCCTGATCACTTAAAAAAAATCGCTTGAATCCTGCGGCGCGGTGCCAAACCAGCCCTTAGAAGTTTTCGTTTCGAGTGCAAGCAAAAATGAACTTAGCCGTGGTCAGGCGGAAGTGTCTTAGATGGTACCTTATCGAATGTTATAAGAGATTGCACGAGCGTTGTGCTTCTTAGTACTTAGTTGAGCTAGACGAATAATGATAAATGCTTGCACTGACTGGACAGGTCCTCTCAAATCTGAGTGGTTCTTTTCTCAAAATACCAATTCGGACTCCAATCTGCATGGTTCTCATATGATTTGAGCATTACATGTTTACTGTACTTACCTGGATTTTAAAAGAGACTTTGATCTCACAGTTTGTTTCGGTGTTACTTCTCAGAGTAGTCAGCTAGGAAACACTAGCCTCATCTGGTTTAAACTGACGAAAAAATTTACGTGTAAAAGTATTTTTAAAAACAAATTTGAAAAATAAAAATATAATTTATCATTATTTTTTATTCATAAATCGACATTATAAGTAACCTAAAGTTTACGAAGGCCTAAGGCAATAGAAATAGAACACAAAATAATATGTATAGGTTTTCATTTCCTTAATGGTTTTATAACAAAAGGAGTAATTTAACGAAAACATACCTACAGCTACACGATTACGACGGATATATTAGTATATTGAGATGCGGACTAGAAACCCGTACTATTTTAGATTTGAACACTAACCCTCACTTCCCCCAAAAATAAAACCCCACATTTATAAGCATGGTATCTAAAATGGAGCGCGAAGCCTCACAACTTGAATAACTTAATTTCCATGACCCCAATACTTAAGCCAAGGAACTCCATCTAACGATGCCGCGGTTCGGGATCATCAGTGGCGTAACTACAGGTTGGCAAAGCTGGCCAAATGCCACGGGCCCCTGGCCCGGTGGGGCCCCGGTCCGAGAGGCCTCAGAAGTGATATTTATTTTTGCAAATAGGTTTAAAAAAAAACACTTTACACGTCAATTTTTCGTCTGTTTATTCAGAAGAAGTAAATACACAAGTTTAAGTAAATTATGAAGATTTATTCAACACATCCATTAGAAAAGGTTCGATGTTCCAATGTATTTTCCCAGCCTGTCCACCTTTTAGATACGTAACTGGGAAGACGAAATATAAATGATTTTTATTTTGTAAATAGGTTTTATAAAAACTCTTTTACGAAAACTAAAAACTTTTTTTGAACTAAGTGAGGCCGAATAAATAAAAGTCTACGTGTATTAAAGAGCGTACCATATTTATTAATAATAAAGAATATTTATGTCTGTACTTCAGGGATTTATCCAAATTAAACTACAAAGTTGACAATTTTCCTGGGGCCCCATAAAAAGATGATGCCCGGGCGTCAGATGGTACAGTTACGACACTGATCATGAACCCAACTCACAAATATAACCGAAGTTATAAATATGCGTTAATTAAAGGACAGCTTGCTTTGAGGGATCATCTGACTTCCACCACTGAAATTATACAGTTTTAGCAAATATTATCTTTGGATTAGCGGTTTGAGATATGAATCGAGTTCTGGGTAAATATAATTTATACCTATGAATTACGGTTAGTAAGGAGGATATTCACTCCAATACATAACATACAAACATGATTTTCTAGGAAGTAAGTAGCCTGAAAACTAACAAGGAACCACAATTTTATCTAGTATGACAGCCGAAAGCCGTCCACTGCTGGTCATAGGCCTCTCCCAAATATCGCCACGACAGATCCTGTATGTCTAGTAACCGGTTGTTAGTCTATTTTCTGGGAAACCTTCCAAGGCTGCGTCCTCCGAAACTCCACAACCTTTAGGCCTCATTCGACCCAAAATCGAAAAGTATGTTAAAACCTACCTATAAATAATAAAGTCATCTTTCCAAAAGTATCCGCAATACGATCCAAACTGGCCAAACCAATAGAGCTCATAAGAGCCCATATAAATCTCAACAACGGATGCTTAGCTGAGTCATAAGCAAGGCGTTCAGTATTTTAAAACGCGAATGCCATAAGCCGACGCCACGTGTCGTTTGGGCGCGCGTTTGAATCCCGGCTGCGTCTATTTGCAGTAAATGGGTCAAGCCAATCCCAAGTTAGCTGCAAGAACGAATACAAAAAGAGTAAAGTGAACGCCGGCCGGTGCGCGCGCGCCGCGTTAGCGACCGGCTAACTGGAGGTTACGTTGTGATGCTCTTATTACTAGTTTACATTTTTAAAGGGATTTTTTTAAAATAATTGTTTGAATATTCAATTGAAGCATTTTTCAGAAATGTCTAAGCATTTTTGTGTTCCTTTCTTTTCAAGTTTTTTGATAAGCTCATGTCTTGACATTAGGTAAAGTTATCAACCACTAAAATCTGTGTATCTTTCAAAAGACCATCTCTGACTTTGATCTGCATGGTTCGTAGTACATGTCTGCTATAAAATATGGACTTTAAAAGAGACTTTGACCTCTGAGTTTGTTTCGGTATTTCTTCTCAGAGAAGTCAGCTAGGAAATAGCGGCCTGAACTGGTTTAAACTGATGAAAAAAAATTACGAACTAAAGTGTATTTTAAACTTATTTAAAAAATAAAAACGTATCAGGTATCAGGGTACCATAAATACCGAAGAGTCTTTACTAAACTGTTGTCTACGCTTACTCATTGTTGTATCCCGGTCAGGTACAAATACTGTAATCTCCATACATTCCAATTTTCTTGAACATTACCTACACGCCGGAGCCGAGTCACCAAGTCACCAAGGTTGGAAAAAAGAATAGTGGACGACATTGGACGCACATATAATACATATACATAGCCGTACATAAGGCGGAAGTATCGCCTTGTCGAGACCTGTTCGCCTTACCAGTAATGTCGATACATTTAACGTGTCTATATACGATATTATTATAAACTATACTTGTTTTTGATCTTGTAAAATATTCTGGTGTTGTTTACCGATCACACAAGACAAATATCATTTGATGTACAAACTCAAAGGTGTCTAAATGATGCCTTCGTGACAGAAGACGGGGTATGTGTTAACTGATAGCTACTCGTATAACCTGAGGGTCTTCAAGTCAAGAGCGAATAGCTTGTTTCTAGGCAAACATGCTCCATCGTCGACCTCACCACCGCTTACTATGTTAGGTTGTGGTCAAACGTGAGGCTTTCAATATTAAAAACGCATTAAGATAAAATACATTGAATTGCAAGCCTAACAATGCGATGGAATTAGTTTAAAAGTGTGTTCAAAAGTTGCCGAACTAACGTCCAGTTAACGAAGCTGCGTTAAACTGCAGTTAGCGTTGATCCCAGTGGGCAGTGTGTCGGTGTGCGCGCGCGCAGTGCATCGGCCGCGTTGCGCAACCGCGGCTATTTATACCCACCCTCGCCTAACGCCGGAACTCCTCCGGTGAAAGTTTGCACTATATTTTTATTACTATACATATTTTATTCGGGAATTCTCGAATGCTTCAGATTTTATTGAAGAATCGCTATGAAAACATTTTTTTGTTATTTCTTCAGCTCTCATTTTTGGCTAGTGTTGGCCGACACTCACCTTTACGTTTCGATACCAACTTTATACTTTTTCAAGGTTCCATACAAAGGGTAAAAACGGGACCCTATTGCTAAGACTCCGAATGAAAGCTCACGAATAGCATTCAAATTCAATCAATCAATACAATGTGATAGCTAGACAGTTGAAATTTTTACAGATGATGTCCTATTTCTGTTGCCGTTATAACAAATACTAAAATAAATATTTAAATGGGACTCCCAAACAATAAATGTGATTTTTTACCGTTTTTTGCTACGGACGGTACGATTCTAGAAGTAAAGTTGCTATACAATGATGCGGTTTTGGAAAGCACAGTTAATGTAATTATTTACAGCCCAAGATCCAGCATTCAACTATACTATTTCTCTCTAATTTACCTGTAAAGAAACCTTTTCTATTTGCCTAAGACACTAATAGGCGCCAGCTCAACAAACAACGTATGAACATGCGAGATAATTCCTACTTTTGTCATAAACTACTGCAGCATTACTACCAACTACATATAATACATGATCATACTAATTTGTAGAACACAGCGCGATCTTTCACCTCCAGATAATCATCTTATAATGACCTCTACGACCGGCGCATGCGACCTTTAGCACTAAATGTATAATCAGCAGGCTTTTGTGTACCTTGCGACCTTTTGACGATATATTTGCGGTTTTACTTTCAGTTTTCATTGTGAGTACGTCGTTAAATGTGTTGATATGGGAATATTTGCGTAGACAAATTGAGTTGATAGACATATTTATTACTGAAGTGGAGTAGTCAGTCTGTCACCAGACAGTATCTAATGAATATGAAATATTTTCTGTTGCCGCTATAACAACAAATACTAAAAACATAATAAATTAAGTAGAATAGAAAATGGTAGGGAACCCTAGTGCGTGAGTCCGACTCGTAGGTACTTGGCCGGTTTTTTTCAGGGACAAGCCAATTTTCGTAAAATCTGATCCCCACTTCTAAGTTTATACCTTGTTACAAACTAATGGAAACCTTTTCGTGGTTTTTTAGTTAGCCTTTTCTGTCTTACTTTTTGGAATACACCTTAACATTCCATGTTTAGCAGGCCCAGGCTTTGTCGTACTACTTCTGGCGAACTAAATCTGTCTAGTTCGTCCCACCATGTCCATCTCTTCGTGTTAATACCTACTTTATGTAGGTTATACCTACCTAATCTTCTAAGTACATTTATAAATTATCTAAATTATATAAGGCTCATATTTACAAACCTTCATTAAAGCTTTCTAGTCAATTAAACAAATTTCCCCAAAGAAGATGAGAAGTCACCTCATCTATCCTCAATTTGTAATCTCACGCCAAATTACTCCTGTGTTCAGTAGTTAGTAATCTAAATATCTGATATATTATTGTTCAAAGGCAGAGTTATTAATAGCTACTGGCTCCGCCCACATGCCATTATCCACATGCTTGGACGACTACGTTGTTTACTTCAGGAAGAATGTTCCTACCCACCTATGAGATGTAGGGATAGGGAATATCTACTAAGTGCTACTGAAGAAGTTATTTCCGGAATAAAAAAATATTCGATGATAGGTACTAGGGCAGCACAGGTTAGAGAGGTCGACAATTTACCTTGATAGTAAAAAACTGGGCAAGCGCGAGTGAGATTCGCACACGTTTCTATACATTAATACTACAGTATTAAAACCAAGCTAAAAAGGAAGACAAAATAGCGTTCATCGTAGAGGAACTTATAACTACACTATACTTATAACTTATAATAGAAATACACGTGAAAATTTCAAGTCTCTACCTGTTACGGTTTGTGAGCCCGCTGACAGACAGACAGACAGACGGACAACGAAGGCTTAGTAATAAGTGTTAGCACCCTTCGAGTATGGAACCCTAAAAAGAAGGTGAAACAATCAATCCCATAAACGAAATTACAAGCATCTCGCGTGCTAATCGAGCTAGGCTCGTGTACCGAACGCCTTGCAAGACCCATTGTGCACAGCCTGAAGATAAATCAGATAAAGAACGGTCCATTCTTCCCGGCAAGGTTGCCGACATAAGACGCGCATTATCTAATACAACATTATCACTATTATACAAGCGTCCTCGCTTATTTATAAATAATATTATAAACAAACAGCATTAATTTTTGTCAAAACGTACAAGAATGGTCGCCACTTCCGCGTACAATTTAAAATTTGTCGTCTAAGGTCAATCGCGAAGGTTGACAACGACAATTAATGAATAACACAAGCAGAACTAATCGTTTAATAAGATTCAGTTCATTGGACAAAACAGCAGAATTCTACGAAATAAACAAAATTGTCACTACTTTAGAAAGAGCAAGGAATAAAGTCCACTTTAAATTGGCAGTTGATAAATATTGTTGATTTCTAAGTAAACATAGGAACAAAATACTATAACTGTCAAGTGGATCTCCAGTTGATACATATTTGCTTGATAACTCGTCGATTATATCAACCAATTAATACTCCATAACTAACAACAAAGTTTCAAGTAGTTTTGATTATTTGAAACATCATTTATCAAATAAAAATGATTCCATTACGATGAAACCAATTCATTGTGAATCGAGCATTTCTCACAACAAAATCATTTGTAAGATGAGCTACAAATCTTTCATCGCTTCCACTCAGAATACAAACAATGGGCGCTGTTCTTTTATCACTGTTCTTTTGATCCAAACAAGATACAAAAACATCTTTCCCTCTTTTTTTTTTCGTCCTCAAAAAGTTACTAGGTCTACATAAACGGTGAACAGTCATGCTATCAGTTATACAAAACAAATAAAATTGTTTTTTTTTTTACAAAAAATGTATCAATAAATGCGAAATTTTAAAACAAGCCTGAGGGGCTCAAATAAAAAATTAATAAGAATTGCACATCTCCGAACAAATTCTCCCTACCTTTTTCCTAAAATACTAGGTCTACATAACTGGACTACAGTAAAGCTATTGGAAAAGTACAACCAACCTACATAAAACAAATAAACATCTGGTTTTCCTGAAGGCCACGCCTCAGTTGAGCTGTCAAACGCGCCGTGCCCAAGCACATCTCAGCCACATGTTTCTCAAGCTGTCAAATGTTACGCGCTGATTGTTTTCCACCCTCGTGGCCGTTGGCCGCTGGCCAGGGTGCGTCGCCCCGGCCGGCCATTGTCTCTTGATCGATTTCAAACAGAAATAGCCGTGATGCATTGCTGGCCACACAGATTCTTCTCGTCACTGTGTGGGAAATTGTGAACTTTGTATGAACTGTGGGAGAGTTTGTTCTGTTTCAGGTAGAAGGTGTTTAGCATGTATCATAATCATTTTCCTACACTGTTACTGTGTCAATATTCAATACCTCATTGTAATCCATACGTATACGAGTAGGTACATAGATGGAGTTGAAAATTGTCACAGATCAATATGGACCCTCTAGGGCACAGTAAAATTAGGAGAGTGGAAGAGGGCTAAGTATCTGATATGACGCGTTTAATTGGGTATATAATTATGTTTGTACTTCATTTTAATAATTGTCCTATATTACTTGGGGCTCGTCGGCGCAACAGCACCATACCATTCGATCTTGTCACACTATCGTTGAATCGCTTTTCTTTCGTGTCACTCCTCACAATCCATCCACCATCACCTTATCTTTGGCTTCCTTGTTTAGCTCAGCTAGCTCCCGCTTTAGCATCTACTACCGGATTTAATATGCTCGTTAATTACTATTTGACCAGTCAAATTATCTTTATGAAGTATCCAGAAGGGCATTTGACACGCATCGTGAAACTATGTGATTATGAAGCATAATTCTGTATTTATTTTAAGTAGAAGGGTCATGAACTCATGACTGAACTCTCTCTGTTTTATATTCATTTTAATTTCCATTACAACAGTCAAATTCTTATATAGTACCCAGCTGTACAAATTGACACCCGCCGTGGTTTTGAAGCCGAAGATCTTAGTTCTTAACAATTTATTTCTCGCTAAAGGCTGAACATTCCTAAGGCATTGCAGTCGACACGTATACTCGCAGAACCTGCACTGGCTTAGCAGCTGATACATTCAAGTTTTCTATTCAATTCGTAGTTAGAATAAATATATTACTTTAGAAACTGTTTCCAGAAATAACCAGTGTCGAATGAGTAAAGAAGACCGTGTGTCATCATGTCGGCTAATCCCAAAATATAAGAGATTTTTGTGGTAGTGTTTTCAGTAAAATGAAAGCATAAAGTAATTCCATTATTTCTAATTGTTTGAAAACAATTTTCTGCGTTGGAAACTCTTTTTTTATGGCGCTTTTAATAAACAGGATTATGAAAAGTTCTCGAGTTGAAACTAAATTATTATTCAGATAACTTTGCCATTAGCTTTTACAGTATCTAGGCAATTTTACAAAAAAGACTTAATAATTAAATCAACTGAGATCATAACGAAGAAAATCTTTGTTTCTTCGTTATGATCTCAGTTGATTTAATTTTGTTTTAAAGACGTTTTTTATGTACAGAAAACCACGTGGCGATTATATTGATTCACGTTTAGTAGCACTTACATAAATATTTGCAGAAGTAGATAGTACAGTTTCAAGTGCCTGTACTAAAATTAAAACATAACTGTAGTAGGAATGAAAAAAACTAAAGTTTTTTTCCGAAAGCGTATAACAAATTTTCCCAAAATACCGTAACGGACCTACTCATAAAATTTCCTATTATAACCACAACAAGAAAAATACTCGAGTTTTCGGTAGCGCTGCGCTTGCGCACGCGAAAAGCTTCTCGCGTCCCTTGTCCCGGGGTCGACGGACTAGCGGCGGTCACGCCGGCCGTTCCCCGCGCGGGAAAATGGGGAAACTATTGTTGCGCACAATGCGTGCTTCCGTGTCAACCAACCTGGATGCTCTGCCCGCAAATTACCGTACGAATAGATAGCTCTTAGCACCTGTGGGATCCTGGTAGCCAGTGTGTAATTTATGTGAGCTTCACTCATTTGCATACATTACAAATGTATGGTAACTATACGTGTACCTGCTCTAATAAGGTATTTTTTTAGTTTTATTTTATAAATGGTTAAACATAATCGACATTTATAGAGTCTAAATAAATAGCAACTTTAAATAAATATTAATTTTGGAAAAAAAAATATCTGCTGAACGGAATTCACAAGTGTTGAAATAACCCATATGTCATCAAACAACTGTTTTCTAAAAGCCCTTTTCAATATTTACTGTAATTATACAACTTAATACAAAAACAACAGTGTATTATGCAGATGTGACCGGTAGTGCGTATGCTTCCTGTAGTGAGTCCTACGCTTCGGTGCTCCCCTTCATTGGCATGCTACCCTAATAACTGTGCGGGATCTCGCCAAAGGATTGTAACAGTGAAGTCCTGTTATAATAGCAAGTCCTGGCTTCCAAATTACGTATGTAAACCAAACCGTGCAATTTGCGGACATTGTGGTTTGTGTGAATGTAAAATAATATTATTCACATTTCTTCATTCACTTGTCAGCCGACATTGTTGCTTCGAGATATGTAAACGCATTTGAATAACACTTTAAAATAAATAGGAATATTTATTTTGCAAGGATACATGAAAAGAAACTCAAAAATAGTTACTAATTAAATGTAATGTTCTTAATTTCAATGGCGGAGCGTTCTCATGAAATATCATTCAAAAATCGAATAACGTTCCTCAAAACAAGCATTGTGTGGATATTATTTTATTTTATACGCTGACAATACTGAGACATTGGAAACGCATGGGAACGCCAGTGTGAACATTTTTATTGTTATTAAAAAAAGTATACAAACTTTTTTGCCGGTAAAATAACTTTGTTTATGACTCGTTTAGTCTCTACATCTTACTACTTCATTATATAGTCTTAATTAAAACTTATTACTAAATAATGTCATTTAACTATCTAATTCTAATTGTATGTAAATTGTAGTACAAAATAGCCAAATATAAAAATGTAACATAATTTATATTTTTTTCTTAAGAACTAGTAGGTAATTCGAGTATAAAATATTTATAATTAAACTTAATTTATGATAACATCATCTAGCAACAAGCAAGTCTTAAAGCCAACAGGCAAACTTAGTACAGTATTAAATTATAGCAATACAAAAAACTTAATACTTAGAGCGCCACAAAAACCGGCGATAATCGAAACAAAAAATGGCATCGCAATCCGAGCTACCAGGCGGGTATGAAATACAAGAGATCACGGCACCAGTAAATGGATTAGAACTATGTGTTCGCCGCGGACCATCAACTGCGGTATGTTCCGCGTGCACTGCCAGACACCTTTGCCTAGATGAGTTTTAGTCACCTCAGGGACTGGAGAAATAGTTGCCGCCGTGCCTTTGGGAACCGGTGTGCCTGTGAAGGGAAAAATCGTGATAAAAGATACAAAACTTCTTTTTACAATACTAGTTTGTGCCAGCGGTTTCGCCCGCGTGAAAGTAGTTGCTCTATACAAACGTTGGATCCCCATTTCATGCCCATAGGAGTAAATTTTTGAAAATCTTTTCTTAGTGCTCGCCTACGTCATAAAAGGAAACCTAGGTCAAAATTTCACGCTTCTAGTTCTAGGAGTTTCGGCTGTACGTTGTTATGCCAGTCAGTGAGTTTCTCCTTTTAAGATAAAAAGTTGATTTCCGCGTCTGACTCTACTACTAACTCCTCCAAAATCACGCAAAAGCAGGCACAGTCACTCTTTCGCATATAAAAAGTAATTGTGCGCGAAAGAGCGCGCTTGTAAGAGTATCGAAAGGTGCGAGAAAGACCACGTGTTCTTTTTCAGTGCTTGTCACTTTCATTGCAATCGTGTACACTCCTGTGAATGAGAGATAAAATGACTGTGAAAAGGGAACTTGAATTTGAAGAAAGATCCATAAACGAGAAAGGTTTATATTTCGCACTCGTGCGAAGCCGAAGCGTGTCACTAGTGCGAGATAAA
The DNA here is from genome assembly GCA_949319445.1 of Mythimna lalbum. Classification (NCBI taxonomy): domain Eukaryota; kingdom Metazoa; phylum Arthropoda; class Insecta; order Lepidoptera; family Noctuidae; genus Mythimna; species Mythimna lalbum. The sequence goes on from OX439346.1 coordinate 24,549,019, forward strand.
TTCAGAATATTCAACAGTTGACAATATTACTGTCACTTACCCGGGCCAGGAAGCACTTTTCCAATTTTGTCTTTCCTCTGCCATATCTCGTGCACGTCACTGAGCGCCAAGTTCCACTGCTTGTCGAACGCTACCACGGTGGCATGTAAGACACCTCTCACCCCTCGGTCCTTACGCGTGACTATCTGGGAACAAAGTAAATTTTTATAGAAGGGTGCTTAGTCTGCGATTCTTTAGGTACTGTTAAACAGATATGAATAGTGGCAATTAATATGCCCTTATATTGCTTGCAAAACAGACGGGGGGTCACTCGATGAGGCCAAAAGGTTCTGTAGTGGCGGCGGCTTACCGAAAGACGCAGCGTTAGAAGGCCTCCCACAAGGTGGAACCATGACCTGTTGAGAGTTGGGGCAATCGGATCGGTCGTTGTGGCGACACTTGGTGCAAGCCTATGTCCAACAGTGGACGCCTATCGGTTGAAATTGAGATTGCATGAGAATGCATGGGTGATTACTTCGATTAATACAAATAAAAAATACATGAAAAAAATTCGTTTAAAAGTTTTCATACAAAACGGCAATTTCATAGGTAAAGACCTATTATTATCCAAATGATTGAGACGGTACACGATGATCATACCACTTTCCATCACACTTAGCATCAGCCTTAGATCCATAATAAATGTACGGCAGCTCAAGTTTTTTTAATAAATATATACGGAACCAATTTGTTTTTACTCCAAAACAAATGTTGCATATCAATCTTCGCCCTCTTTCGTCCTAAGGGACGAAAAAATGCCATGTCGTTTCGTGAGAAATATTAATAACATGGGCTTTTTAAAAATAAAAAACAAAAGTATAACATAGCAAGAATATTTGTTAAATGGAAACGCCGCGTTTTATTCGCGTCTCCACACGTGACAATATCGTTGGTTGTTCTGTGGAGGAAATTGTAAAGTGTAATGAGTAATGTTTGTATCTTTGTCTACAGACGGAACATTGCATGACAGCGCGTGGTGACTCCCTGCCCCATGTGTTCACACGGAAACCTGCTTTCCAGCATAGCAATACACCAACAGGCTCTATGGTAAGTTATTTTTAAGATCTAAGAAGTGCTGAGAGCTATCTACTGTTGAAGCCCGTAAATCAATCAGGATCTTACAGAATTTGTAAAACTAATTTCTATTATATCTAAAACGTTACCAATTATAAAACTGACCCGATTTCTCGAAGCTTTAATCTGAAAACAATGAGGGCTTTCAGTGCTTTTTAACCAAATATTTCTATTACGGAAAAGCTGAACGAGGATTTAAATTCCTTAAATGTTATTGCATGTAATAGCAACACTTTCAGTCAATTCCGCAGACGCCTCCGGTTACCGGTCTCACCAACCTTAAAGATAAGCCTGTTTCAGGGCCGCATATGAATGTAAATAAAGCCTCCAATGTAGAGTAGGAGGCTGTTCGTGACGTCATCAGCGTCACTCATACGTAGATCCGGGAAGCGCGTATGTCTTTCTTTATTAGAGTATCTCTTGGAACTTTGCCAATTCAATCCGAATTTTCTACGATCTACAAATTCTAGAAAATTCCACTCTCCTTTTGATGGTAATATTTATTCTGTCCAACGAAACGTGAACACAATAACATTTGAAACATGTAGTCATGTAGTGCGTGTATGACAGCCTCGTGGTGATAGATGGACGCCGCCGCCGCGCCGGGCTTAACTACAGGTGAGGTCAGTGAGGATACTGTAGCATTGACACCATTTGAGACCACACATTAGTGCCTACCGAATGCTGCGACCTTTGGAGAGATTCTATCACGAAATACCAGATCTGCTAAACCACCAAAACAAGGTGGGATACAAACGCATTTAAGTGTTATAATTCAATCAGTAGGAACAAATACGCGGTGTTGTTGCGGAAGGCGCGGTGGCCTCGTCGGGGGCCGATTTAATTCGTAAGTACCGCGCCAAGGTCCGCCGCTTATATCGTATGGAAACTTTTTGATTTTTCCTCCTCTGTGGCTTTTGGTGTTTTAAAAACTGTTAATGACAAGGTGACAGAAGAATGCGTGTGTAGAATCAGGAATTTTTAAATTACGGTTTGGAGCATATTCTGTGATAAATTGACCTTGACTGCCAAATGCAATGCCAGGGATTTAAGGTCACTTATAAAGTTGACGAACTTCTTTGTTTACTGTCTGATTTTTACCTATTCCTAGTCTAAACGTTCCTCCATGAGGTTGGAAGGCAGCCAGGTAAAACTGTGCGGCAGACAGAATGCACTGCGGGACAAAAACATGAGCAGAGTTCACGCGCTTCGCATGGTCACCGCATCAATATATTTACTCAGTGGAAATATACCCGGCAGCAGCCGACAGACTAAAATAGACCGTATGACTTAAATAGAAGCTTTTATACAGCGTAAAAAAATAGTATAAATAAGATTTTACTGGAAATATTTGTAACATTCATACTGTTATATTTATTTTCGTTCCTCAATATAAATAAAAGAAGGTACAAAATTTAAAAGAGCTTCAAAAGCTAGTCTTATTTATAAATCAGGGTATAAGCCTTCACTTTAAAGCCCAATTCATTTTTCATAAGAATCTTAACTTCACATCCAGATAAAAAGCTTAACATAATATGAAGCCATTTAAAAAGGTATATTATTCCTCTCAGGTCACGAAGGTCAGCGTTTAATAAAGTCCCGCCTCAAAGGGCACGAACTTTTAAATATATAAATCCATTATAATGTCACACAGTGCCTGTAAGCCCCATATATCGAGCCTGCGCCAAATAGGGCAATGTAAATAAAATTCAGCGGTTTTAATGTGACAGCTAGAATGACGCGGCGGCTTCCGGGTTGAAAGTTGCTTTGGGCCCAAGGTCGGCTTCTTGCCGCCAGAGGGCACTGCTCTGCCGGCAAGTGTGCTTACGTCACTCAGTACTTTTGCGACCTTATGTTCAGTGCGTGTTTTAATGCCTTATGCAGGCTTGTTCAAGAGGTGTTCGGTAAAGCCTGTATAATAAACGAAAAACTTTTTATGTATACAAAGGCTTTTTTGATGATTCACAAAACAATACAGATTGTACATATTTCGGATTCAACAAAACATAAGGAAATCATTCAATTATGGATTTAAGGCTGTTGACTCGCGCTATGTAATAATAGCCTTTTAATGAATAGACATAAAAATAAATGTGTTTTTGTGTACAAACACTCGTGAGTCTCAGACAGGTGCGCCGGTTGCGTGCACAATACCTATGGCGAGCATCTGCCAATATTTACACAGACAACAAGTTACTACACACACATGTATCATTACGTCACTAATTTCCATCTGAGAAAATACTGCAAAATTTTCTGCTAACCAAAAATATATCGTCTATATAAAACGCCCTGAATCTGGTGAAAGGGAAATTGGGCCTTGTGATTCAATGGTGATCTCATTGTGACCTTTTTGGACCACATTTATCCGACACCACTACCTGTCCAATTGTAAGTCACAACTACTACTACACTCCAAGGTTAAGGGCACGGTAGATTAAAATTGAGAAAGTTAATAATATGTGAAAAAGAACTTTCAGTTAGCATACCACGCTAGCATAGCCTTTTAATGTTCCCACTGCCGGGACTTAGGCTTCCTCTATAGGAGAGGGAATAGGCCGTAATTCATCACGCGGACCCAGTGTGGGTTGGTGAATGTCACATGTCTGCGAATTTTTGGTTCTAGGACATGCTGGTTTCCTCACTATGTTTTACTTCACCGTTTTTGAGAGCAGTGATGATGTAATAAATTACACGAAGTACTGCGCCTGGCTGGATTTCAATCCGCGACCTACATTGGTAAGTCGGGACTATTACCACTTGGCCACCACTGCTCTAAATCCTGTATATTGAAGAAGCAACACCTTGGACAGGATCATAGCTAAGCGGATGTTATCCAGGAAGATCCTTGGATGCAATTTAGCTATCATAGCCTAGCCGCCAACGCAATTGCAAGGGATGCCTTGAACATGACCTAGCTCTTCAAAAACCATCCAGACTTTTCCAGAATCTTCCGGGAATTTTGTACGGTTGAGGTCAAAAGGAACATTGGCAATTTAACAATCATAGTCGGGAAATTGCATCAAGTGCAGAATGCAGGTGAAGGGAGGACGCATTCGTCCCACGACACTTGCTAGCTCATTGGGTGAACTATGTTGATTATTTGATGAGATAGTCCTGTCGATAAGACCACGGAAGACACTAACAGCAGCCAACGTATCTACAGAACATGAATTAACCCATTTGGAAGATGAAACGTTTTCTCGGTCAATGTTTCCAGCAGCGAATGACCTAGTTTCTGTAGCCGATTTTGAAGCTATTATGACTAATAAAGATAAGTCAGAAATTAAGATGGCATTCATTTGTTGCTATGAAGTAATGGCGCTTGAAAAGAATGACGATGATATTGTATTGACTGTTATGGCATGATGAAAAGGCGAGACAGTACAATGTTGCTCGGCCGAGACAGTGATGTAAGTGAGTAGTAGAGAAAAGCGCTCGGCCGAACACTCGGCGCTTTTTTTATACGTACCGAGTATTCGGCCGAGAACACTCTCACCAGTATACTCGGTACGTGTGATCAGGGCATTATGTATGCACACAACACTCATAAAAAAGCAGAACATCAGTAAATTGAAAAACTAGAATCTCATACAAAATTAAACACACTTCCTGGTTGACGAAACAGCACAAAACGATCGGACATCCCAGGAAGAGACTGGTCAAATTGATGATGCGTAGTTCTCCGTCAGGGCCGAAGACATTTGGCTCTGTGTCGCCAAGGCGAAGGGCGCTGGGCACTGCCCAGTCTGTTACGCAACTCGTCTATTTTCAACAAAATGATATAGCTGGCGATTGTGCGGAATCCACTGGCAGATGTGCCGCCTACCGTTTACGAATGTTTGCGTAGCTGGCTTGATAATTGTACATAATGGACAATTTATAGAGTTTTAAGGCTGTTAGAAAGGATGGAACAAAAAAACGAGGCAGTAATCGCATCTGGTACTTAATACTGCAAGCTGGTCCTCACAGGGTTCAGGAGTGTCGTTCACTCTATGATACAATGTTGCCTTTTTACACCGTCCAGGTGATGCAGTAACTATTTTGTCAGTTTCATGCCATTGATATTCGCTGCAAGTTCATGATCTTACTATGTCATCGGACCATCTTGCCGGTGATCTACCTCACGAACGGTCGTTGTCCTTAGTATATTCATTTACTACTAACTACGCAATATTATCTAAATATAGTTTCCAAGTCATTTTAAATGACGTCCACATATTGTTTACATGTCACACGTTTATTGCTTGTCTTCTTTTTCTGGTATCTGGAGAAACCTTTAGGAGGTATGTGGACTTTTGGGGAAAGACCAATTTTTACCTTTCTAAAACCACCCCAATGTTCATCGTCTCGATACCAATTAAAACACCACCCTTACTGTTCACCTTCTCTTATGGCATATCCCTGAGAAAACTATTAAGGAGCCTTCTCTGAGCCTTATTGTGAACGGCAGCATGAGATCACAGTGCCGCCATTTTCCCTTGAATCGCATGGTAGGTGTTTGTTGTCCCCAATTTAAGCACCTGTAATTCTCTTTTCCTGTGTTTCTGTGATTTGTGTGTGTGTGCTGTGTTTTTTTGTGTGTTGTGTTTGTTTTTTGTGTGTGTGATTGTTTTAAATAATGCAGTTTGGGTTTCGGTGTCAAATCGGTTGCCCCCCACATTTCCTAGAGCTAACCCATCATATATCTTATTCCAATGCTTCAAAACATAGCTACACGGTAACATAGCTCATTATTCCGACAGTTTTTCCTTCAATATTACGTTCTATTACAATGGTTAGCAGCCGGCATATTAATGTGGAAGTAATCACTGTAACTCGAACGGAAGGAAAAAGCTCTTGTTTCGTAAGCCGAAGGTTGCAGCCGTGAAGATGTGAGGCCGATCGCAATCAGGGATGTGCCGAATATTCCGGACTTTATTACTCATTAGAGTAATTTGGGTAATTTATTACTGAATGCAGTTGCGTAATGGTTTGTTTATAGCTTGATCTGTGAACTGTTAAGATGCTTTTAACGGTATTTGTGAGGTCAAGTCTAGTTTTAAGTGTTTTTGTTAATTAAAGAGCTCAGTTTAAACGCTTGTAAACTATCTGGTTTTAACAATCAAATGCTTTTGAAGATGCTGTTTACTTTGGGGATCTCTTAATTGCTTGGCCATGTTCCGAAAATTTAATCGTTATATTTAGGTACGTTGTTTCGTAATAATTTCAGTTTATTTATTGTTTAGAATCGTCAACATTGCAAACACTATAAGATTAAATTATAATAGTGCTGCAACACTTAGAGATAATACACTGAGCTGCAAAAAATCTGGGTCGTTTATAAAGTGTGATAGTTTCTTAAAATTATAACTTGAATACATAAAACTGTAGTATGTTGTAGATAATTAATTATTGCATCAACGAACACACATATCACGTTTATATTCGTCGAAAGACGTTGTGGTAGGCCTCCCAACGCTGCGTCTGCCGGTACGTGTTCACCACTCCAGAATCAGTCGTTATGGCGACACTCGGGGGAGGCCTATGTCCAGCTGTAAACGTTTTTCAGCTGAAATGATGATGATGACTTATTACAAATCTCGTTGTAACTTACTACCAACCCACTCCAGCTAATAACACAAGTGTCAGAATTTTTTGGAATTTGGAATAGCTTTTATCTTTATTATGCTTGTTTTATATCTAAACCTTTCTCATGAATTACTCCGTTAATTGGTGAAGCCGCAAGAAAATCCGTTCAGTAGTAAGAGTTTATCGCGTTCATACAGACAGACCGGTGGAAAATTTGTTTTATAATATGTAAGGATTATTTATGAGCTTCTGTAAAATATTTCGAATCGTACTGAGGGAACATATTCCTGGGATAAAACGTATTCTATGAGCTATTCCATGATCTAGACCTAGACCATGACGTTTAAAGTAAGATTGTTTTAATCTTGTTTCAGTGTGGGTAAGAGATGGCGCTAGACAACCTGTATAGCTCTGTCTCTTACCCACACTGAAACAAGTAACCCCGCTGGTCTCCCCGTGTGCCAAAAACCATAAAACGCCTGAAATAGACAAACTACTAATAGTCCTAAATTATATTTAGAATAAATAAAATAGGAATCCTTACTAATATTATAAAAACGAAAGTGAGTTTGTTTGTTTGTTTGTTACGTCTTCACGCCTAAATGGCAAAACCGATTTTGATGAAACTTGGTTGGTTGGTTGGTTGGTTGGTTTGGGACTTTTTATCCCGGAAGTATGTTCTCTTGGGATAAATTTCTGCAATCACGCGGGCGAAGCCGCTGGGAGCAGCTAGTAACTAAATAATTATCAAGTATGTTGAACTACGGTAAAAATATATCAAGTATTATATATAATACTTATCTAACTTAATTTCCTTTTCATAATTGTAAACGTGTGGTAGGCTGTATGATTCACGTAACCTTTGCGTGGCTAACAATTTGTCGTTACAGCGTTTGAGAACGGGCATTTGTCTTTCATCCAAATTCGTTCAGCTATATTAGCGTAAAAGAGTAACAAACATACACACATAGAATCTTTAACCTTTTGAATAATATGTAAGTAGTAAGATAAAAGCGATCTGTTAATTATTTGAATATACTTAACGCTATAAATAATCTATAAGAAAGTAACACTAGCTCTAAAATGACATGATTAAAATGGAATTGATGGTAAACATTGGTAAGCCTACTGGGGCCAGGGTTAGTTCGAGAAATAGCTCAGCCCCGATACGAAAGGCAACAAAGGAAAGGGAGTGGGTGTTTAGTCAGTAAAAGTCTGATACTATCTCCCGCTCCGCCCAAGAGTGGGGGATGTCATTAGATGATTTTCCCACCGAAAAAAAAGGTAAACACTGGTGGTATTTTTTTATGAGCCCGTTGTGTCCCACTGCAAGGTAAAGGCCTCCCTTCCGTTATTCCACTCTTTTCTGGTGGTATTGGTGTTGTTTATTTATTTCCATTTAGTCCTGGTAATCGTCACGATTTCACGCTGACTCCTTTTTCTTTCACATTACTCCTCACACAATGGATCCATCTTTTCTTTGGCCTTCCTCAACCATTATACATATTTTTAATACACTTTATAGTGGCCCACTGCTGGGCAAAGGCCTCCTCCTTCTCCTACCAAACCTCCCTCTCGCCTTGGTCGATCTCTGGCCAAGTTTGCCCGCGATCATAATCAGATCGTCACACCACCTTCGCCGCGGTCGACCTCGACGATATGTGTGAGTGACGATCCTCGCCCACCTGTCCGGAGGTATTCGTATGACGTGGCCAGCCCACTCCCACTTCAGCCTGGCTGTTTGTTCCTCGACATCTGCTCCTTGATTTACGGAGTGCACGGATCTTTCTAATGCGGTTGCGTTTTATTGCTCGTTGATTAATCTTGAGTTAAAAATGTGGCCAATCTACACTAATAATAAAAAAATATCGTTTGTTTTTTTTTGTCTGTAGGAGGTAATCTCTGGAAGTATATATAAATTTTTTTCACCGTTAGAAAGTTGCTTTATTCCTGAGTGACAAAGGCTATAATTTATGTACGCGAACGAAGCCGCAGGCAAAAGCTAGTATTAAAATAAATCAAATTAAGGGTTACATAGTCCTTCATAGAACTGTGTGGGACTCCACAGAGTTCTGCACACCCCTAAAGCTTCAAGCTGAAGTAAAGATATGCTTGGGAAACCTATGTCCTAAGGTAAAGCAGTCTAAACAGCCGCAACTGCTGGTGAAAGTGCACAAGGTATGCGATGCAGCACTGCTGAGCCACGTTTCTCCTCACACATGCGTAGAACTCATCTCCATGATTATAATGGACGACGCTGTTAGCGCAGTGCTAGAGCGATTGGCTACTGCGTATCGCGGGTTCGAATCATAATATACTTGTACTTGTATGCTCTACAGGCAGTTGTTTTGGGTGAATACATCCACGATACATAAATTAATGCTAGTGTGAGGCAAAACTCTACATCGCTGTTGACTAGTAATGTGGCCAGGCTGCTGGCATTGCCATGCTGCGTGGCAATGCTTTATATCCTCTGTACAAGGTAAAAGCCAGCCTTTGGCTCACACAGCGTGTCAACAAGAAATTTCGACAGATCTTTATACAATTTGTAAGCACACGGACCCCAAGACCCGAGAGTTTCAACCCCAAACGGTCCGAAAATAAAACTTACAACAAGGGTATTATTTTTCCGCTTCATGAGGTTCTCCGCGGCCGCAGCGGCAGCACCAGCATAACACGACGCTAAAAGATAGTATTTAATAATAATAATATTCCACAACGTCATCTAATCCCAAGCTAAGCAGAGCTTGTGTTATGAGTACTAGATAACTGATAAACATACTTAAATATATTTTCTAATACATACATATTACAGATAAATTACACCCAGACACAGAACAAATGATCGTGCTCATCACACAAACATTTTTCCTGGGTGGGAATCGAACCACGACCTCCGGCATAGCAGTCAGGGCCACTGACCACTAAACCAACAGGCCAGTCTAAAATGTCCTCCGATGGAATGGAGCAAGAGATATCTTGTGACTAGTTGTTTCACTAACAATCTAGATCCATCGCAATGAGGCATACAAACCTGCTGATTCGTTCTCGTACCATAAAACAGAAAACATATAATTTCTCACGAACAAAATGATCATAATAAAGTTGAGATTGCAAGAACTGTTTACCGTATATAAATATTAACAGCGATTAATCTAAACTGCCGTCATACTAATATTAGATAGGAAAGTTTTAAGGCGTGTAGTCTCTTGAATGTCAGACCGGAGTTAAATGCACACATACTCGTACTGACGCCTGCGCCCGCATAGAGCCTGGAATATTGGTTGATTTACATATGCTATGTAAATTTTGAAAAACACATAACCAGCAATTTTTTTGTGGAACGAATGTGGAATAATTCTAAAGATCAAAGCCAGTTGAAAGAAGTAGGGAAACAAACACGAAAACATATCATGTAATTATATTTTTTTGTGGCAAAAGTATTAGCATACGAAAAGACCATATCTAAGTGAATCTGTAATAAATACTTTTTTTCAAACCTTTTTTTGATGTTTATACAATTTATGAGCACGAGATATCTTCACCGAGAGTAGGTGGGCTTCAGAGAATCACTGCTCGGGATCAAGGGCCTTAACTGGGATTTGCATAGAAACCGATTAGTTACAAAATCGATGTGAAACCTGTATGATAACTTGTGAAATCCATAATTCATTTAACCCTTCAGATACCGTCAATTAGAGACACAATAGTAAGACAATAGATGCGCGGCCACCGGTGGTCGCTTGGGGATTCATGAATTAAGGGTGTAGTTATTATACTCGTAGATCAACATTTTTTTTCTTCGCCACGTTGGGATCATTCCTGTGACTTTACCATGACGGGTTTTAACGAAACAGTTTACTCAAAACAAATGTACGAATCTTTATGCACAAAATAGGAAAGATCTATTTTCAATAAGCTTCCTAAAAAAAAACTACCCACTGTTATCAAAGACCCCGAGTTATTGAAGCCAAAATTACAAAATAGCGCAGTTAGTAATCAGCCTGTAGAATATTAGAGTAGATTATGAGTAGAGCAGTCTTGCATCACAAAATATCTAAGCGAGAGAGAAATAACATCATAACGACAAATACGAAATGAATCGTAAAAGCGATAATAGAGAAATAACTCACAAAGTGAATCGACAGGGAATATAATTACAGACTTCCGATAAGTGAAACAATTTTAGAATGACTTAATTGATGTAACGGATGCATGGTCCTACTATCTGCGAGTGAAACTGGAACTACAACAGACTGTCGCACACGTGGGCCACGCCTGATTTGTACGTGGAGCCGGGTTGCGTGGCGTGGATCTAATGTAGCTCTAAAAGTCTTATTGCCATATGTAATAATATAAATAATATTGTTCTACCTTTAGGGTGCGTGTCCGCTAACGCGTAGCTGGGCGGAGAGCACAGTCCCGTGAATTGGCCGATCACAGTGCTCAAATTAATTAAAAAACTCTGTGTCAGCCTTTTACTGTGTGTCCTTCCTGTACTTTTTTCCTTCAGTTGCTCTTTGGTAACTCTTTCTAACAATCCCACATATTGGCAGAGCTGGTATTAATATTTTTTTAAATTTAATTGATCTGCTAATTTAAGTTTGTGTATATGTTGTTACTTGTTTTAATGCACAATAAAGAAGGTTAGGTACTACCATATAACAAAAAACTTTAAGATTAAGCAGTAAAGTAAGAGGAAAAGCTTGAAAAGCCACAGAAACTAAAGTTGAAATTGGCGCAGTACTAAAGGGCATGTCCTAAAAACAAACAAAGCATACTTGGTAAATATTGGCCGACCTTGCCAATAATATAGTCTCGATACATCCTTGACTGCGACGCCTCTGAGGCCGATACACACGAACCAAAGTTCAATGACGCTAGCTTTTCGCCATTTAGTATTTAGGTCGCACAAGTTAAGGCTGTTTTGGTAATAAATATTTGAAAAGAGGTCGTTTCGTGATCTATTTTCGGTATTGAACATGTCATTTTATGGCAGATTTGGTAAGAACAAATGTGTTTGTGAATGCCACGTCTTGGACGTTTTTATTTGAGTCTTTAAAAAATCATATCAAATGGACGGTGTATTTGTCTCAGCTCTGGAAACTACGTAGAAATTGAGGGTTACATAATGAAGTATTAAAGCCATTGCAATTTAAACTACTTAAGCTATTTCAATTAACGCCCACATAAATTTCAAACTCCAGTCGTGTTTTTGACACAGAGGAAGATCGCCCGACCTTGAACAGTCTCCAAATATTCCGCATCTCCCAAAGCTGTGACCATTGACCGCTAGAGAAAGTAAACAGACACTTGCGCGACGTACGTGCGGCCTTGGCGAGGCCGTCTCTAGCCGTTAGCAACCAAAACAGGACTTTACAGTTCAACGAATTGAGTGCAATTTCGTCCATCACCAAATTGGCAGTTCAAAAAATTTGATGCGAGCGACCTTGAAAATTGCACCTTACCCTAGTGGTTGATAGAGTACATTTTAGTGGATTAAATTGTGGTGGTGTCTCTATTGCGGCAGAGGCAGGCGGTTGGTCCCCCCACGTCGCCGCAGTGAAAGTGAGCGGTGACGCCGCATGCGGAAGCGTAGCGCGGCAGCTAAGGTGAAGGTATGATAATGTGATTAGTATTTACTCGCATGCCTCGTTCAGGTAATACTGGATAATAAAACTGTTTATTTATAGACGTGTGGACGTTCCAGTTGCACTAGCTACAAGCTCGCGTTTTGACAGCTATGAAAGTGGTTCTACAACTGCGGACTCTGATTCTAAATGATGTATTTGACACACGGCTGTGGAATGTTGTTACTGGGCATTTCTTAGTTATTAACTACGGGCTTCCATGCACCAAATACCTTTTTCTATATTGCAAAGAATAAACCAGGATGTTTACAAACTTTCACTATTTTTGTCATCTCTAGACATGTTTCTGCATCTTAAATTTGTAAGGCTTCAATCCGCGATCCATAACATCGGTTTTGTTGTTATGATGTGATTGACTGATACGCATAACGGATATCCCCCTACCAAGGTCAGTGTCAAAGCCGAAACAAATTTCAAAGAACTGTCGCGTTCCAAACGCAACCGGACGCAGTTACATAAGTAGTTTAAAAAAAAATAAGCTACCAAGTTTTTTGTTCAAGTGTCGACAGAAGTGACAAATACTTATAAATATTTAATGCTTTTGATAAGATATCTTATTTTAAATACAGCTGCAATAAACTTTCTCATTCAGTGATGAGCTTTTGGATAAGTCATATCTTTTTTTCCATTCCCTTTTTTTTCGTTGCAAATACATACTATGGTCTTTTTTAACCGACTTCAAAATAAAGGAGGTAAATATTCGACTTTGCGTATTTTTCCTAGGTATAGCCCGATTTGTATTAACATCACATACATCATAATAATAGCTTTAATTGTATCAGAAAGTATTCAGTATTCACTTGACAACAACGAATGATGAAACATAACATCTGTCATTAGTGCATAGCAACCGAAAGTTATCGACGATGTAACATGCCATAAGCACCGTGTTACTTCGCCAGCAACTTAGCGACCATTTCTTTCGTAACTTTCTTTTTTATTGACTTAGCATAAGAAATCTTGCTTTAACCGCTCGTCATCTGTTTTAATGAACTTTATTACGCTTTTAACACTCTTATCAAGTTCGAAAGGCCTCCGATAGAATCAAGCCTGGACAAGTTCTACAAATTGCTGATAATGTATCATTATCTTTATGACGTAGTCTTCACATATCTCATCTAGATGGAGTCTCACGACCTATCACAACTCGTCAAAACCGCGAAAGTCGCAAAAGCGGTCGTGTCTCGTTGCGCAAACGCTCCAGATCCGGCACTCTCGTTTTCGGCGCGCGCGCAGCCACCACGGTCACGGGCACCTGACGCCGGTGTTTTTGTTTCGTTCGGCATAATTCGGCGACGTGACGTCATGTGACAGTAGGCAGCTGCCTTTATTTGTGATAGTGTATTGTGTGCTGTAGTTTATTGTGTTGTGGTGTGTTTGGATTTGACTTACGCTTTCGCTTTTAAGGTAAAGTTGGATTTATTTTAATTTGGTTTTGGTCTTTGAAGTTTGGTATTTAAGATTATGCTATGTATTTATCTTTTGGACGGCCTACAAGGTGAATCGATGATCTGGTGAGGGTTGCGGAAATCTTATAGATGCGAGACGCACAGGCCCGTTCATTGTGGTAACACTTGATAGAGGCCTACGTCCAACAGTGGACGTTTTTATGTTGAAATGATGATGATGAATTTATCTTTAATAATAAAACAGATTGTCTTAGTTCCACAAACTAAAATATCAGAACGTTCACTTTTTTCAAAAACTTGTTCCTACGTAACTTCCGCGTTTCTTCTCCCATTTCGGGACCTTCGCGTGTAAAATAATACAATGCTTGCTACAGTCTGTGCACCGAGGCGCGATGTTCACGTGACGATGATTTCTTTCAACGTCACGCTTCACCGGACTGCGTGAACGGGCAAAAACAGAATCAAGATCATTTAAATTTTACTTTGATGGCAATGGACGCTCGACTACAATGTTGACGAAGTGACTTTTTCAGATCTTTTCAAAATCTTTAAGTGTATGCGTAATCGTCTGAGCGCAATTTGCTGCTTAAAATATCAATTTAAAGTCAAGACCGTGACCATGATAAGTCGACCTTATTAATAACTTAAAAGACAACTGGAACAGATTTTCAATGAACTGATTTGATTAATTAACTCGCTGTTGTATTTAACTTCAAAAGACCCTTTCATCGTTACTTTATTTACTTAGATTAGCCAACTTTGCTGCTAAATATCATGAATTTCTTTAGTACAGACCCAAAAAACCAAAGACCTTCATTACAACTGCATTGTAGCCGAGGTAGGAAGGAAAATGCTGGCGGATATTCAGCCGTGCATAAAGATCCTGACGAAAAAATACCGGAATCGAATGAACCGGCCTTCTTCGACATTCGACAAGGCCAGCCCTTTATCGAATGATAAAAAACACACAAACACGATGATAACAGGCGTCTCAAGGCCAACCCTACGCACTGGGTAAAGGTCGAGGCGTATTAGTTTTTTATTTGGATAAGAATAGCCTCTGGAGTTTTTTTCCGTAAGTTTGTCTCATCTTGTTTGCATGGTAAACTGGAAAATTGTGTCTGCCAGGTGTTCTGTAGGGAACAATAGAATATGGTTACTATTTAACAATTTCTTCCATTATACGCGTTATTCAAGCAAAAGTTATGAGAGTTAACCTCAAAACTTAAATCTCCAAGATATGTCGCGAATTTTATTGTTTTCGACCACATCACTTTTATAGTACCCTAGCTTCTGCCAGCAGCTTTGCCTGCGTGAAAGTTGGTTTCTTCATATTCTTTGTATAAATCATAAAAGACCTCTGTGCAAAATTTCAGCATTCAAGGTCCCAGGGCGTTGTTGAGTCAGTGTCTGACTCACTGACTCAACAACGCCACCAACGCCAGGACTTTGCCTTTTATCTAAAGAAGTTAAAGAAAGATAATTATGTAAAGAACCCAGCTACTGACTAGCCATTCTGTCGACCCTACACGATGAAGTAGCAAAGGCCAGGCATCATAAAAAATACAACGGTGCTCTGCGACTGAACAAGTGCACTCTGCTAATTTAAAGACGCGCGTGCAGTGTCGTGTTGTTTGACTGAATTATTAGTAGTGTCAAACGTGCGGTTATATCACCTTGTTTTTATTTACAAACATAATTTTGGCGTGAGTAGACCATCCAACTATAATAACAACAAAAAGTAAACATTTTCGCAATATCGTAGCTTCATCTAGTAGACAGGCAAAATCAGAAGAGGGATTAGGTACTTATTTAAACTCACTTCTGTAACCGAGTCAGTTCTATGAAAAAAAAAAAAACAAGGTCAAGTGCAAGTCGGAGCCACGCACCGAGAGCTCCGTACCAGTTCGATTCCCGACACAAGTCTCGAAGATTTTTCCGAATCGCAAAAAAGTAATTATTTTGTTATGTAACAACAAAACAGTTTTCAGACTTTTGCCTGTACTTGTCCATGAAAGATACCTACGGGAAACCACAAACGGTGGTTAAACTTAAGAACTTTTAAACATAACGGGTTCACCATTAAACGTAAAAGGTATAAACCCATATTTGCAAGATCACTTCTGTACCGCTGTGTAGAGTCATAAAGGAAAAAACACAGTTATTGCCCAAAATTTTCAGTTTTAAACCACAAATTACCAACATCCGCATATCCTTGCAGTAAGCACGACGAAAAACTTACAAGCGCACAATAATTCTCACTCACGAAGTCATTTTAATATAGGAAGCATGTACAGAATATAATGGACGCTAATTACAAGAGTGATTAATGGAAATGCTCTTCAGTTTTTGCTTGAGACTGAACTTTTTGTTGGAGGGCGAGGCTTTCTTTCATAAACGGTTCAAATGGAGGATGATCACGGATATATTACTAAATTACCTTTTTGTTTCATGCCCGGGAAATGTGAGAATAGAGATGTTAAAAAATATGAACATAGGATTATTATTACAGTTAGCCCGTATTGTCCCACTGTCGGGCAAAGCGGCAGGGCTTTGCCCGACAGTGGGACAGTCTATTCTTTCAACAATCACGGTTCCCCACTTTCTCATTCAAATTCTTAAGGAAGCCACCCAGGTCGTCCCATTTTCTTCGTGGTCTGCCGCGGCGCTGAGTCGCTGTGTCCAGGCACCAATCTTGTGTTTTACGGGCCCACAGCTCGTTAGATATGCGGCAGACATTGCTCAGTCCCATTTAAGTTGGGCAGCCTTTTGAGCCACATCAACGATTTGCGTTTTGGAGCGCGTTGTAATGTCTCGAACGTGGTCTGTTAATTTAACACACAGTATGCTGCGCTCCATAACACACTGAGAAACGTTCAGTTTGGACTATTGGATGTTAGTAAGACCAAGTCTATGCACCATAGGTCAGCACATGGTATACTTACAAAAAGAAGACGTAGTTTATTTTTTTTGCGTCGCATAAATAATGTAGATAGTAAATGAGTCAACACCAATCATGACGCAGTATTATTTAAAGGAATACTCGAACATCAAGTTAGGTAGAGACGCAGCGATACAGCGCTTTTTCAATTACGCTTTTAGCGTTGTTCAGCAGTTTTTTTTTTATTGATATAAACTATTGTTTGATTGCGATAGTGCGATCCCACCTGATGGTAAGCAGTGATGGATGGAATCGTTGATGGTGAGGCGCACTAGTTTATTAAGAGCCTATTTACTCTCACCTTGAAGAAACCTAAATTATAATCGGACGAAAAGATTGATGGATGGATATAAAAGGAAAAATTTTGAGATTTACATTATGCATAACGATTAATACTTGCATTAATATACAGACAAATAAAATAATTAATGCATCAGATAAATTAACTATTATTATATTAAAGTTCCGGTTCATAATATTTCCAAAGGTTACCGAGAACTGGGCAGTGTCCTTGTCAAAATATATATTATTTTTGGATAACTGCACCAAGTGACCTTAATAAAATTAATTTATCAGTTATATTATTTTGATTGGACGTTAAAATTATATGTGATAGGCGTAAGATTTCCGCAATTTCAATTAACACTTAGATCACGAAGATATTAAATAATTAAACTATCATATATGCATTCGCTATGGCAGGCGTAAGGCCATGCTATAATATTAATATTTTACTTATTTTAATTTAATCGGACGGTTCTTGAAGTTTTTGGTTTTATATTTTCAAAATAACAAGCATAACTTTGTAAGTAAACATACTTTAAGACTTGTAGCGACATCTGTATCGCCGGATAAGAACTAAAATCAAATTCCTGCATCGCGGTATAAAGGTTTCGCACGCGATTATAACATATACAACTATCAGAAATCAACTACCGGCCCGTCAACCGGATCAGATACAGTCTGGTCCGAGGAACAACCCTTTTTAACACAGGTTTGCAGGACATTATACCCTGTTTCTCATAACTGTTACAACTATTTCTATGTAACCCAGTTTAATTTTAGCGTTACGAGGATGCATTCAGAACTTTTATTCCTACTTGGTGATCCA
Organism: Mythimna lalbum; assembly: GCA_949319445.1. NCBI lineage: Eukaryota > Metazoa > Arthropoda > Insecta > Lepidoptera > Noctuidae > Mythimna > Mythimna lalbum. Next base: position 24,566,815 of record OX439346.1, read on the forward strand.
ATATAAGTGCTATCACTATCATCATAATTATTTAAGCCGAAAGACGTCCACTGTTGGAAATAAGCCTTGCCCAAATGTGGCCATAATGACCGGTCCTTTGCGTCTCGCGTCCAGCAGATTCCCGCGACCCTGACCAGGTCATCAGTCCACCGTGTGGGAGGTCTTCTAACGCCTCCAATTTGACACGTGTAACAGGCTATAATATCTACGATTCTGAGATCAAAATAATATGACAAATAAACCTCATGGGCCCGTGGATCCGAGGTCAGTAAACCAATATGATATAATTTGGTATTTTAATCCGTTTATGAAATATCTCAAGAACAAACGGTTACCTTATAAAGTGATGACCTGTTTATGATAATATACACAGAAATGTGTTTAGGAAATACTAAAGCTTATGCTAATTGAAAAAATAACATTGGGTTTTATCAGAGCATTTTTAAGACTAGCCTCTTTTTTTTTTTGGTCGGCAAAAATCATCCAATAACAACCTCCACTCTTGGTTGGAGCGGGAGATAGTGTCAGACTCTTACTGACTAAAAACCCACCCCGTTCGTTCTAGCCTTCATACCGGGGCTCTTGCGCCCTTTCGGATAACCCTGGCCCCAGTAGGCTTCGACCCAGCTGGTCCCCTGAGACTAGCTTCTTGCCGCTGCCAAATTATGTGAAATCCTCTTTTAGGTGAGTTTTGCCTTCGCAAAATACGAAACGCATAACATCGATTAATGTAGCGAAGCTTGGGAAGGCATTTGTTCTATAGTGGACACCATTCGGATGATAAATGATATTTATTTAGCGAAAAGGTTTTAAAAAAAAAACTTGCACTAAATTTTTTTTCGTCTATTAAAAACTAGACGAAGCCGGTGTTTCCTAGCTGACTACTCTGATAAGAAACACCGAAACAAACTCAGGGGTCAAAGTCTCTTTTGAAGTCCATACAGCAAACAAGTAATGGTCAAAAGCCCATATTGCAAACAGTAATGGACAAAAACATGCAATGGTCTAAAGAAGAGATGAAATAATGATGATGATTATCCTCAACGGTTTCCTTAAACCATTTTTGTACTAGTCTATTTTACAACATAATATGTAATTATCGAATGCACATAATAACCTACATTTGACGTTCCAACATATAGAAACAGGCAAGCCAAGTGCACTTCACAATCAATTATGCAACAGGGAACCACTAACACAATTATCACAAATCATTACACACTGCTCTCTATATGTTTGAATATCGTGCATTATCGCAATCAAAACAATATTATCGCTGAAGTGCACAGTCGCACAGAGCAGGAAGCGTGCGCGGGCGACGGCCATGACAGTTGCCGCGAGGTCGTAGGCGCTGCAACGTAACGAGTGACGCGTTTTGCGTAACTATACTTTTGTTCTAGTCAGATTGATTGATTGATTGCTTTAAAGGTGATTGATTAGGGGAAGTAGATGCTTTTCTGTTTCTATTAATACATATTTCGGTTGTTCTCATCCTAAAAACCTGACGCAACATGTTACTTCTTTTTTAGTTTTAGTAATTTAATTTTTGTTTAATCAAAATAATTTTTGTTACAATAACTATTTAGCTGATTGATTGTTGCTTTAGAATAATTGTCAGCGTTTTCCTTATTGACTTAACTTTAAAAAAAAAAGTGAATGTTGCATATTTAGAAAGAGGCAAGATATGAACTCATCAATATGACTTCCGAGTTAAAACTCACAGTACACGAAGCGAATAAAATAACCACAAACTACAAGTAACAATACGTAAAAGCGAAAATTAATTTAAAATAACAATCTTCAGTATATTACACAATCTGACAATCTTATTTTACAAGCATAATTTCTCGTTTTCTGACATTAGTCAGCGTCTAAATCTCACAGTCATACATAGTGATGCTTAACTTTCACATGAGATGTTATGCGCAGATGCAATGAAGATGCAAATTGCGCCAATCAACGATGATTCAGCTGTATCATGTGCGAACCTGTCCCCTGGTATCCCGCTAAAGAAGCTTAGAACTATACCTTACCGAGAGCCATAGCATTGCTTATAAAATGCTCATAAAACGTAAATAAGCAGTAACCATAAATTCATGATTACATACAAATTCTAAGCATGCCGATTAACGTCATTTAAGTGCATAAAATATACATTTTACTTGTAAGTAAAAGTTATGTAAAAACCCGCTGAGTCTAAATACACGCATTCCTACCTGAGATGAACCTTTTGAAAGTTACCTAAAAAGCTCTAAGTGATCTTAGCTTTCTCTTCTTTTTCTTGTGTTAATGCTGGCCGTCCACACTCGACTGCCAATACAAATAATGTGACAAACTTGGTTCAAGTGTTGATGGCATAAAATTGCCGAGAGCAAAGACTATGATCTTATAATTCTGGAATAAATTACTGATAGCTCTTAAAACAATAGCCGTAAAGGGCAGAGTTGAATATTAAGATCTCGCTAAATTGACCAGGAAAATAGCCGTAGGAAAAGACGACGAAGTTCTTAACTCAATTTATGCATTACATTATTTAACTCTATTCGTTTATATATATAAAAGGAGAAACTGACTGGCATCAACACACAGCCGAAACTGCTAAGACTAGGAGCGTGAAATTTTGCATAAAGTTTTCTTTTATAACGAAGGTGAGCTCTAAAAAAGGATTTTCCAAAATTCAACCCCTACGGAAATGAAACGTTGGGAAGGGTTCCAAAGTATGTATGGAGAAACATACTTCCACGCGGGCGAAGCCGCTGGTAGAAGCTAGTCTTCTTATATATAAAAAATCAATTCTTCGTATGTCTCGCCAATACTCAAAAAAAGTTATTCTAAAGACCGAAAAAAAAAATAGGCAAAAAACAGATTAAAATGTTAAAATTGATTGAAATGTGGGAAGTAATTTCACGGAGCCGCGGGCGCTTAGAGCATTCGGGCGGCATCTTTAGTATATTATTTACAGTAATATTATATATGCGATTTTTTTTTGTTTTTGTGCGTAAGTTTGTATGTTTGTTACCTCTTCATGCTCTAACGGTTGAACGGACTTAGATGGATTTTAGCACACGGGTAAAATATATCCTTAAATAGTACATAGGATTTATGTAGATCCCAGGATTGTTTCCCTGACAAAAATATTCTGCATTCACACGGTCGAAGGCGCTGGCAGGTGCTCGTTTCCAATAAGTTAGCTCAGATGTTTCTGCTGTAATCATCGGGGAAAGCCACTCTGCTAGCAAAGGTCGAGTTTGCATCAAAATTACTGTAATAGGACTTTAGCCCATCAATCTTAGACTCTAGGATTTGCATCAATCTCCCATAGCTCCCGATGAAACTGATGACTTGGTACAACAATGGGTTTATTAATCATACTGCCTATTAGACCTACGCTGTTCGCAAATGTTCAGGCCATGCTTTACATGTATTAACTGTTAATACCATCGGTCTTTGTCTCTGCGTGGTGAGGCTGCAACCGCAACGCATGTGCGTGGGAAGATGAAACACGCATCATGATTATGTATGAACCATTTATATACTCGTTTTCCCATCATAATAGCTTTTATTAACAGGGAAGTTGATATTAATATCTCTGCTAATGAAACATATATGTTTTGATGTAGTGGTTTGGTAATGTTTCGATGTTTTACTACAGTAAGATTTTATTTTCTAAAGAAAATGTTTCGCCATTTTTGATAAAACAAAAATAACAAATGTAGAAAAAAATAGTCTGAGTAATATGAAATATAATTTTAGTTTATTTGTACAATCAAAGAATTTAACACGTGTGCGGTGCAGACAGTACGTCCGTCACCGTCGGCGGTCGAGCGGCGACTGCGCTTGGAGTGCGCTGTGCGCCTCGGCCGTCGACAGGCGGAAGCGTGCGCGCGCGCACCCGCGCAAGGCTACGCTCATGACCTCGCACCGTCTTTGTCTAGCGCTATCTAGCGTCTGTTTACCCGCGAGGCCGAATGCATCATACCTTTGCCTGGCGCGTACTTGAAAACTAAATGATTATTGAAACCATAAATTTATCGTTAGGGTATACGTTTCTTTTTGAAGAGAAACCTTGTAGATAAATTGAGTGATAATGAATCGAGGTGCTGAGGTGTGTTTCGACTGAGGCGCTCTGTTTTATGTATTAATATTTATACTGTTTCGTTTTATATTTTTTATTTAGTTTTAAAATTATGTTCTTTTATTTTGTTTTCAGATATGGCGCGATATAAGTGACCGTATCAACTGTATGATCGACAGGGAGCTGTTAGTGAGTTGTAAGTAGAACAAATATCTCTTTTAACATAAGTTAAGATTATGTTTGTGTACCAGATCCGCCTTCATTCGTATATTTTTTTCTGAAAATCGATGTAGGTATAGCAGATAATTGACTTCAAAAATGGAACATCATATTATTAGACTCTAGTTATTTCTAGAATAAAACGACGCATTATAGACACGGTATCTAATAAATTAAGTTACATAAATAAATATAAGCGCACTTAATGAGGCCATATTATCATATATTCATGAACAAACCAAAATACATGCGAAGTGGTTCTGTTTAGCTTCCTATGTCATAGTTTTTATTGTTCAGACCTTTGAACTAAGTGCTATCTAGAATTTATTGCTGGTTTTTGCGTTTAAGTTCCTAGAATATGGGCAAGGTCATACAGTTAGCGGAAATGAGTAATTTGGGATTCGGTTCTAGGTAGTTATCTACCCGTCTTACCTAGGAAGCCTAGGTTTAAAATGTAGAAAACAAGAGAAAAAAATTTAAAAGCTTTTCAAGTACGAGTCGAATGTAAATGAAATAGTCTTGCATGTGCTTACATATTTCTATTTAATTAAATTTTATAAAACAAAGTTCTCAACCGTGTCGGTCTGTCTGTTTGTCTGCCTTTAACTCAAAGATTACTAAGTGAATTTTCACGTGGTTTTCACCAATATACATAATGATTTTTAAGGAAGGGTTTAGGGGTATAGAATACACACATATTATAATATTATTATAATAGTAGAGAAAAGCTGAAAAATTCAAAGATTTGTAACGCCTGCGTGAATCTGGGACAGTTTATAATATAAATAGCAAATTTTATTCAGAGAGAAAGAAACCCATTTCATTATATATATACAAGCGACCCACCCCAGCTTCGCTCGGGTGCAATATTAAAAATATAAACCTTCCTCTTGAAACAATCTATCTATAAAAAAAAACCGCATCAAAATCCGTTGCGTAGTTTTAAAGATTTAAGCGTACATAGGGATATAGGGACAGAAAAAGCGACTTTGTTTTATACTATGTAGTGATTTAAATCGTGTTTATTTCCTACACAAAGTTAGCTTTCGTGAGTCGGTTAAATCCAAGCGGCACCTCCCAGCCTGCAGTGTGCGGAGGTTTTTTTTAACCTCAGTTTGAATGTAGGCGACCTTGTCATTACTCACAATTCGGGGTGAGCAGCTAGCGTACCGACCACAAAACAAGTTCCATAGCTCTAGTAAATATTATTATTTTTGAAGATGATATTTTAATTTGTGTTTTTTAATATATTCAGAACGAAACTGCGTTAAAATTTAATAGCAAACTATTTCTACTACAAGAACTTTTTGTTAGCCTCTATATTTTTTTGATTGAGGAAAGTCATCATATATCTTCTTCCGCTCTGGGTGAAGCGGGAGAAAATGTCAGGCTTTTACTGACTAAATCCTACACGCGTCCTAAAAGTCTGACACACCCTTACGCTCTACCCTAAAGTGGGAGAAGTCATTGGATGACTTACACCCTCAAAAAAAAAACAAGAGGCTTCGACGCGAGTTATGTTAATTTTATTTCAGCCTAAAAACTGACCTATTTAAAATATAGATACGATATAAGTATAAGCTGGTAATTTACTTATGACATGTCACAATTTACTATAATAATATTGATATTGATGAAACACACAATATCCTTAACAAATTACTAGAAAAGTTAATAGGCCCAAGTACTTCCTACATAATTTCCCCTAGGCCGAACCGGCCTGGAGTCACCAGATATTTATTCTAGGCATTTTATGTGCATTTGCATACTTATGCTTATGCCTACTATAATAACTTCCGTCTCCATAATTAAGCTTGTTTATCAAAACATTAACTAAGCTGTTATCCTTCAAAATTTTACTTAACCCTTCAGATACCGTCAATTAGAGACACAATAGTAAGACAATAGATGCGCGGCCACCGGTGGTCGCTTGGGGATTCATGAATTAATGAGTATTTTTTTATTGATATAAACCAGTGCTTGACTGCGATTCTTCCTGATGGTAAGCAGTGATGCAATCGTTGGTGGTGAGACGCATAGTTTATTAAAAGCCTATTCACTCTAGCCTTGAGGACACCTAAATTATAGTTGGACGGGAAGACCGCAGCAGACAAATAGTTCCAGTCCTTCGAGTTTAAATATTTTGAACTTAATATCTTACCAGCGGTAGAAGTTGTCCTGCCCGAAAGATGGCATATCGTCACAAAAAAAAAACGAGAATCTCGTTGCAACAGCACCAATTGTATCTTCAAACCATCCAAGTAACCACTCAAATATACACATAAAGTTTCATTAAAAACAATCAAGCCTTTTAGGTGACAAACACGTACAGAAGAATTATAAAATTACTGATAAGATACGGCTGTCTGCACAACTTTTTCTAAAAAACTACTAAAAAGAAACATACTAATAACTTGCTATTAATATGTAGATATATAGGATTATTTTTAGATGTTAATTTTTTTTTTACGTGTGCCGATGTCGGTGTTTCTGGTTTTGTCGCTTTACTTTTTGATACCGATTTACGATTTCTTTTTTTGCTTTTGCGGTTCTTAGTATTATTTTTTTTCTTGGCACTTGTTTACGATTTTTTGTAAAAAAAAAAATCACAATTTAGTTAAATAACAAAATGCCGATAATAATAATGACTCAATCTACACGTTAGGGCCGTTTGTCGTAAAAAAGTTCCGGTCCGTGACTCCGTATTCCTGTTCAGTCCAGCTCATAAGTAGGTTCAAGTCTAGGAGCAGTTAATAGACGTTTACACGATAATATAGTTAATAAGCTGCCAGAGACACCACATAAGCAAAAGTAATCATTACCAAACAAGCTTGTCTTCAACGTAGTCTTTAATCTTGTGATCCGATTTTTTGTTAAGACACGTATGATGAAGGAAATTTTCTCTCGCTAAATTGTAGAACAAACAAAAGTCTAAAAAGGCTAAAGCATATTCTTTTAAGAGGAATGACTTGCTTATCTTAGTTAATCTTCATTTGAGTATTTCATGTTTACTGCGCGTATTTATCGTATCAAAATCGATTCTAATTTTAAAATATCTAAAGTGTTTCCGAAGTCATTAAATCGATTTATTTGAATCTGTTAAAATCCTATTTGAAATAATATGTTACAACATCGTCCGTTAACTTATTTTTATAACATGACTGAAGACTGTTATTTCAGCACCTGTTGGTAATATATACCAACAGGTTTTCTATTCGGCTTCTAAATCCTTAAAAAATGCAAAATACCTTTTGTAATCGTAGAAACAAAACACAAACTTGAACAACAAATGCTGTCTAATTGAACGAGATTACATCAGTAGCATAATCAGTTGGTTTCAGGAAAAAACATTAATTCATGAATCCCCAAGCGACCACCGGTGGCCGCGCATCTATTGTCTTACTATTGTGTCTCTAATTGACGGTATCTGAAGGGTTAATATTATTTCCTGTTCGCTAGAACCATGACCGTTGTCCCTGGTTAGTTAATTGACCACATAAATGGATATAAACAGTATCGATTGTTCTATTAATAAAGTATCTTGCGAGACCCTAACATTTCGAACCTAGGACTTTTCATAGAGAGCCGACCTGCCATTGAAATCGATTCATAACCATTCAGTCAGTCATACATTTTTCTAGTTGATTTTCCGGATCACAGTCTTAATAAACAAGTCAAGTAATTAGAGCCAGACTTTTCATAATATCTAATAGATTTGCAATCTGTAAAGGCCACAGTCGCAATGAATGTACACCACCAAAATAATCTCAAGAAAAACTCAACATAAAAACGCTGCACCAAAAAATCAGTTCCAAATATAGGCGCGCATACGCTCTGTGCCTTTCATGGTAACGCCTCTAACTGAACAGTCAATTATGAATTGAAGTGTTGCCTTCAAGGCGAACAGCGCCGAAATCTAATAATGATAGATAAATGTCTTAAATCTACTAGGAAGTGTCGTGCCCGGCTCGTCCTAGCAAGCCCTTGTTAACAGCACGCACACTGGCGTGCACACACGTGCACACACACGCGCGCCTCTCGCACACGCTCACAAAAATGGCCATGAGATAACTGACATCACAGCAAGGTCCCGTCGGCCGGTACGGTCAACAAAAGAATATTTTTGTTCAGATAAGATATTAAAAAATATGTATTGCACGCATGGTTCGTGTAACATGACGTCAGTGGCCGTCTCTATTCACTCTAACCCTGAACTTTACATGAAATCACGAAAATTATACATTTTATAACCGCAAAATAAGGTAAAATAAACGTTTGATGATCAAATTTACATAATATGACGTTTGTTTTTGAACTAATGAGACCTCTAGGTCGTGATATATAGGTGCATCTTTAGTTCAAGATACCTGCTGCGGGTTGTTCGAAGCAGTCCCCGCAATAAAAGGCAACTGAAGAAACACTTTCCCACCCAGGACAAATGTTTATGTGATGAGCATGATCATTTGTTCTGTGTCTGGGTGTAATTTATCTATAATATGTATGTATTTAGAAATATATAAGTATGTTTATCAGTTGTCTAGTACCCATAACACAATTTCTGCTTAGCTTGGGACTATACGGCGTTGTGTGATAGATGTGGAATATTATATTATATTATACTTTGGTTTAGTCAGCAAAAGCCTGACACTCCCTCTCATATAGATCGGTAGAAGTCATTTGATGATTTGCCGCTTTAAAAAAAGTGTCAAGATATCAATCTAACAAATTCCTTTAAAAGATTACACTTGCAGACGCAACAATAGGTATATGCCATTTTAACAGTAATCAATCAATCTTCATGACAAGACATGGCACACGACCACAGCCAGCCTCTAAAAACGTCTAAGAATATTTTCTGTTTTCATAATTATTTTCCGCGTGCGATTTTCTTTTTTGTAGTCCGGTTTCTATTTTTTTAAATTCTATCGTTAAGTTAAAATAATATAGGAATGGCGAAAAGAAAGGCAAAGTTTTGACTTTTGAAGTGTTGCCCCTAGGCCAAGAGACGTAAAAAAAGATTATTTTCCTGTTTCAGGAAAATTAAAAACTGAACATTTTATTTTATTTAGTGGGATTCGTCGTGGGTGGAACCCAGCCTAAATGTGATCATCAAGCATGGTTACAATAAAAAAACTACCTTTCTCTCTCGATTTGTTAGTTATTCATCTTTTACCGTCTAACGTCTACCTTAGGAAACTATTTTCATTTGCCAGGAGTGTACAACCTGGCAGTTTTACCACTGACCCAGTTCTTTAATATAATCCTAACCAGTAGGTATGCTCTGCCACATGTTTCACTTTTAGGAAATAATGTACAAACAGCTTTGCCATATAGACACAGGCAAAAAAAACCCTTTGTGGCATACATAATCCCACAAAGTACAAAAAGGAAAAACGATTGATTTCAAATGGTTTCCTGTCAATGACTATATAGCTGGCTCTTGTTTTTAAATAACCTAGAATGATGTTCATAATTTTTAATTAAAATGAGTAAATTAAAGCGACTACGTTGAGGCATGGGAACGTTAATCGCTAATGAGTTAATTGAAGCATGGTAAACGAAACACCATACTGCTTTGGCTGTCAACAGTTTTCGTATATTTCCAGATATTTCGTATATTTGTGTTTCCTGATAGCTACAACTTAGGGGTCTTTAAGTCAAGAGTGAATAGGTTACTTCTAGGCAAGCGTGCTCCATCATCGACTTACTCGATTCGGACACCCTATCTGAATTGACTCTTTTTTAATTCAATATTTTTTTCATTGACGAATGACACAACCGTCACGAGAAGAAGTCTCGAATCGTCATATTGAAAATAAAATGTGTTGATTCGGACATCGTGTCCGAATCAAAGAGAATTAAACCACGTGGTTATATAGTCATTGATCCGAATATATTGTGTCCGAATCGTCAATAACTGGCTCCATCGTCGACCACATTATCGCTTACCATCAGGTGAGATAGTGGTCAAACGCGAGCATTTATATAAAAAAAAATGTTGAAGGCTAGCTTGTTTTGCTGGCTGTACCTCCACGTGCATCACGCATGCTGCGTAACGTATAGTAATGACAGTGTTTGCGTCGGCGCCGGCCTTCGGACCCCGAGCACCGAGAACCGATGAATATTTTTAACTGAGCATAGGGCCCACGCAACCAAACGCATGCCTTTGATGCCTGCATACACTTGAACCAAATTTGATAGTCGTTGACCTACAGCAACTAGATCAATTTGAGGTGACCGATAGACCTTTAAAGAACAATTAAGATTTGAAATTAATTCGGTGCAATCAACCTTTACTATTTTAGGGTTCCGTGACTAATGGAGCCCTATTACTAAGACTCCGCTGTCCGTCTGTTTGTCAGTGCGTCTGTCACCAGGCTGTATCTCATGAACCTCGATAGCTAGACAGTTAAAATTTTCACAGGTGATGTATTTAAGTTGTCGCTATAACAATAACTAATAAAAACCGTATAAAATAAATGTTCAAGTGGCTCCCCTACAACAAACATGATTTTTTGCCATTTTCGCTACGGACGGTACGGAACCCTTCGTGCGTGACTCCGACTCACACTTGCCCAGTTTTTTTTAAACATCTCCATTTTGCAAGCCATTTAAATTTTTCAGTAATATTGAAAAAGACAACAAAGAGTTATTTAAAATAATCAAGTAATTAATATTCAAGGCAACAAGGGCACACCGCGATGATTACGATTTGTTCGCCTGTATTTTGTATAAGGAAACGAATTTGTACAACATTGCTAGTATATCTGAATATATTAACTTGAAGCCTTCAAGGGCTGCGGGCTATGTTATCACTATAATTGCTTACAGACAGAAATATTTTTAAACGATTTTTTTTTTAAACATTTAAAGTAAATACGACGAAGCAGTTGGTGCAGTGATTGAGCGATTTGCTGTTGCACTTTATGTAGCGGGTTCGATTCCCGCACGGAGCAAATATTTGTATGACCTACAGATAGGTGTTCCGGGTCTGGGTGTTTTATAAGTAAGTATACATATTAGTAGTCGCACCCACGATGTTAGTCCTAAATAACTCGTTACTCCTTCTTAAACAAGGCAGCGGGGCAAAGTAAAAAAATAAATAATTTAAAACTTAGCCGGAAATTAATGAATAATAAACCTAAAATCAACGTACAATGAATCACGCCTTTATTTTCAATCGTATGACTACAATGATTCAATGATCTCCAGATAAATGATGTATGAAATAATATCCTAATATTACGATTAATACACACAACGATTTACCAAAACCAAACTCATAAAACAAGTTTCGATCAAAAGGCCACACAAAAATAAAAAACAGCGTCGGACTCCCAATTTATTTGCGAACAGTACGCCAGACGCCACGCATTGCATCGCACCAATAATAGAATACTTGCAAATCGCGCTGCGCAGACGCCGCCGGCCGGACGGACGGCCTGCAAGGCTCTTCCTAGACGGCTGTGACTCAGCACTGGCGCTTCTAGAACCGTCGCATGCCCTACTGAAACCATATTCGTTCCTATCCTATTAATTTCACTGAGGATCTTGATAGCTTGTTTTGTAAAGGATATCCGGACTGCTTTTGGTATAATGGGATATCGTTTAACCATGATCTCAGTACTGTTTCTCCTTATGGACCTTTATGGGATCCATAACATGCTTGAATCTTTTAACCACCTACGACAAACCCTCTCGTGTTTATTCCGCCAAGGTCGCACATCCACGACAAAATACCTCATCTCGTCAGCTCTTCTGTCACTTATGGGGATTGAAAAGCTAAACGAGATGGAGTACCCAGTCGCAAACAGACGACCCTGCCGAAAAGGACATGAACACACTCGTCAGACCAATGCGACGCAAGCAGAGATAGATCCTGAGAGGTTAGCTACACGTTACTCCAAGCTTCGAACACTTATACCAAAATAGGAAAAGTCAATAATGAGGTTCCAATTACCAATTAGCTGTATATCAACAACTCTGCTACGTTTACATGACTTCAAGTTCTCTGCGTAGCTAATTAAATCAAATGCAAATTAATTAGTGTTGGTATCAAGGCAACTCCGAGTAACATGCGTCGCAACAATAAGTAGAAGCATTTTGTACTGGGATGCCCTTGTGGTGTTGAAATTACGTGTATAAATTACACGTGCCTCAAATTGAATTAGACGTAGAACTTTGAAGCAAACTTTGCATGCAGAGGGCTTTCAGTGCAGAAAAGTAAATTGTAAACTAAGTTCTGCTAGCACGAAGAATCGCCAAACTTACGAGGCAATAGAGAGGGCACATTGCACGCAGAACAGATGGACGTTGGGGCCGAAAGGTTCTGGAATGGCGATAGCGTACCGGAAGACGCAGCATTAGAAGGCCTCCTAAAAGGTGGACCGATAACCTGGTGAAGGTGAAGGAAGGACACTTGGGGGAGGCCTGTGTCCAACCGTGGACGTCTATTGGCTGAAATGATGATTATGATGATGAGGTTCTGCTAGCAGCTTTGCACGCCTGAAAGTAGGTTTGGAACACCATTTCATCTAGGAAGTGAACTTTAGAAAATCCTCTCTTAGTGTTCGCCTACATCATGGAGTAGTTTCACCTGTGCGCTGATATGTCAGTCAGTCAGTTTCATCTTTTATCTATAAAGATTTCTCAATTAAACTGTTAGAATCACACTTTTAAAGCGACAAGCTGTTAAAATTACCCTCTAACTTGTAAGATTTCTCAATTAAACTGTTAGGATCACACTTTTAAAGCGACAAGCTGTTAAAATTACCCTCTAACTTGTAAGATTTCTCAATTAAACTGTTAGGATCACACTTTTAAAGCGACAAGCTGTTAAAATTACCCTCTAACTTGTAAGATTTCTCAATTAAACTGTTAGGATCACACTTTTAAAGCGACAAGCTGTTAAAATTACCCTCTAACTTGTATGAAATGTGTTCTTAATTTAGTAAGGGCAATTCGAAGGGGCAATTGTTAATATATTTCAGACAAATGGAAGCTATGAAGGTGTGTTTGGTGCCCAAATGTTTGCTTCGCCAATAGTGGTATGTCTTGTTCTTGTGATCATCATCATTTCAGCTGACAGAAGTCCACTGTTGGACATAGGCCTCCCCCAAGTGTCGCCACAATGATCGATCCTGTGCGTTCATCCATCGTTCTTGTGATACGTCGGTTTAATACACGATGCAAAACCATCAGATTTTCATACTTTTAATGATGAATCATACTTTTAATTGTGATGGTTTAAGATTTATTTAGAGATAAAGTAGTATTTAGGCTAGTATAATTTGATACAATGCACCAGCTATTGACTTAGCTTGCCTTGTTAGCTAAAGAAAGTAGAGCAGACGGTACGTACGGTTTTGACTTGTTTGCTAGCTTACTCGTACATCAGAAAATAAAACAACTTCTTTCGCAAAACATTTTCACAGCATATTTTTCAGTTCCCAAGGTATATTTGAACCATTAAAGGCGAGATTGCTGCATCAATGTCTAGTTTATGTTGTGCAGTTTGCAGTATATAGAAAGGGCTTTGTACTATTTCGGCTTTGGGCGAGCCATCAGTCATCAAAGCGCACGCAGCTTCCGCGTTGGAAACCAGCCAGTTATGTACAAAGGATGCATTAAGGACCCAGAATTATGACACATGATCTAAACACGGATTGGCTGTTCAACATTTTGGTTTTAGAGTTATGTGTTCTATTTCAATATTGGCAGTTTTAGAGGAAGGTTTGATGAGTACAAGGGACTTTTAATCCGTTTTGTCTAGTTATAAATAGAAGATGATAAATTAAAGTTGATATTCATTTGGGCCAATAATGCGGGGGGCGAACTGAATACCAGCGCTGGGTGCCCAGCAAATGCTGATTGTCGTCCCTTTTTACTTTACCTAGTTAAAGTTTACTTTGTATTTGTAACCGTTGTGCTGTATATCCTGAATTTAAAAAAACTGGCCAGGTGCGAGTTGCCAGTGGACTCGCGCATGAAGAGTTCCGTACCGTCCCTAGGATAATTGGAAAATAAAAGAAAATTGCGTTTGTTGTATGGGAGCCCCCTTAAATATTTATTTTATTTTGGTTTTAGTATTTGTTGTTATTTTAACTATATAGCTATCGCGGTTGAGATACAGTCTGGTGACGGACACACAGACGGACAGATGGACGGACAGACAACGAAGTCTTAGTAATAGGGTCCTGTTTTTACTCTTTGCGTCCGGAACACTAAAAGTATTTTATTCTCTAAAAAACACTTTTATACAAACACGTAAAATTTTAGCTTGTTGTTAATTTTAAAATGTTATCTTTAATAATTATTAAAACATGGCCCGGCCCTCTTTTCCTAAAATGCTTTATCTATACTATATTATTAAATAAAGATCAAAAGACTAAAATTATGTTAGCCTGAAGCTGTACATTTTTCGATCCCTGGATTTACAGTAGTTTCAGTTAGGCTACAGGCTATGAAAAAAAATTTCGTGAAAAAACATCTAAAGATCAATCAAGTTTAAAAAAAAACCTTTTAAAAAATCTGACATAATAACATACAGGAATAATAATATACATACATAATTATACACCTAATTAAAGACATCTATTAGATCTAGAATCACGACTTCGACTGGCCTGTTGGTCTAGTGGTTAGTGGCCCTGACTGCTATGCTAAGCGGAGGTCGTGGGTTGGATTCCCACCCAGTACAAATGATCATGCTTACATGATCATTATTGTTCTGTGTCACACAAACTTTTCTATAATATGTATGTGATTAGAAATATAGAAGTATGTTTATCAGAAGTACTCATAAGGGTCAACTCACACCAAAAGAGCGTCGAAGCCGCGTGGATGCCCGCGGCGCCGCTGGAATTCCATCCGCGGGACTCGTCCGAGTTTCTCATTCGATAATAAGTATTATAGTAATGAAAATAAAGTTAAAATTCATATGACACTGAAACTGCGCTCGGCTTCGCTGCGCTTCGACACTCTTTTGGTATGAGTTGACCCTAACACAATCTCTGCTTAGCTTTGGACTAGACGGCGTTGTGCGACAGTTGCGGAATAAAAAAAAATCTTATTTGAGCCTTCTTCAGGGAGAGAGGCTCCTAATTTTGCCGTGTCCGAAATAGTCCATATTGATCTTTGGCTATTTGTTATAGCACCTATGTGCACATAGGATTATATTATTAAAGTGTTGAGTATCTATAGCAGTAGGTAGTTTCTCTGGTGCTTACCTTCACTCGAAGTCTTTTGTCGACCCAATCCTTCAACAGTGCCAGGGGACCGTCCATGACCCCCATGCGGGTGAGCACATTTCTTGTCTTGAACTCCTTTCTCGGTACCAAGCCTGAAAAAAACAATCAGCATAACTAGGTATGCAGAAAAACCTAGCTAGAAACTCCTCAGCAACTATTTTAAAATTCAGAAGATTCTTAGGTGCTTAAAAATAATAAACTTATTGAAAACACGTTACAACACTTAGCAAAATATAAGCAATTAATAATTACAAGAGACTAAAGCGTAAGTATTAATGTATTACGATAACAATGTCGAAGAAAAAGTCAACGCACTTGTTATCAGTGCGACACTAATATGACACCTGTGAAAATATCGCACCGAGCTTGCGTCACGCGCTGCAGGCTCTGCGCGGACGGCGACGCGTGCACTCACCCTCAGTTTGGTCAATGTCTGCTTGCCCTTCATGTCATTGGGGACTTCAGCAAGATATTAGGGACCTCTTTGAACTTATTACCCTAAAGGCCTATGATACAAAACAATAGGTTTGACAGTGTAGAAGATTGAAAGAGGATGGAGTTTTGTAGAGTTTTTATCATCTTATGATTTCCGACCTCCAAAAAAATCTGACTAAAACCCTGGATTACGGGTTTCCTTTTCAGAAATTCCCCAAGACACTAGCGGGCATCGGCCCCAATGGACTCCTAAGGTTTTGCTGACACCGCTTTGAGGCGTGCGTAAGATTATTTGGAATTAGTCCTAGTAAAAGGAAAATTCCTGGCTGACTGATCGATCATCTCTTGTCACATTCTTTGGGGTTTTATCATGTAGACAAGGAATAAGAAAGGCTTATCCGAAATTTTAACTGGATAGGGAGCAATTACGATTACGGTCGGAGTGCTGATAGGTTACATGATTTGAAGTTGTGATGAACCTGACCTGACTAACTTATAAAAAGTTCTGCGGTAAAAATAGACTTCTTATCAGCGCAGGTATAGTAACAGCTATTTTTCACAACTATTTATGAACCTAAATATGACTATTACGATGTATTGATAACCGTTTCTAAATATAGACTCTATCTAAATGAAATCAAGAGCGGCTACGCGAAACGGGTTTCTCATTAGAATAGTGTTAGAAATGAGGCGATTACTATCGATACATTGAAATTAGTCGAATCGCGAGTTCACAATCGATAAAATAAGCGAGTGTTTATGAATTAATAATTAATAGTCGTTTTGGCACTTTGTCAGCCATTAGTTGGAAATGTTGAGGCGTTAATTGGAGCCGACTTTTCCTTTTAAACAAGACGTATTTGAAAAGTTCAATTGTGACTATGCACCTATGTCACAAAAACACTGCGACCTGAAGACAGGACTACTATTTAACTATCGACAATAATGCAATGCAAGCAATAAACAAACAAGGCGCCTCGTAACTGCAACAGTACATTATAAAAACCAAAACAAATAAAAAAAAAACGAAACAAAATCTATTAACGAAACTCATCAATGCGTCAACAACAGATTAAAAAAAACCGTAAACTATCAACAAATCTATGCAGCGTCGGCGTCGGAGGTACCAGGCCGGCATGGCCCGCGAGCGGTCGCCGATCGCGAATTACTTTCACTCCACTATCCCCGGGCGCTGACCGCGCGGCCGGGGTCGTCGCCCGCAGCCGAGCGCGGGAAACGCCACCCGCCATCGCGCCATTCAGAAAAGCGCGCCATGTTTACACAGATGCGCGCCGAAACGCGTGCCGTTGCATCACTTCCGTTTGCGTTCCGTTCCGCCGCTTATTGGCGACGTACCGATTTACTTTTATGCGTTTAACACAATTATTTGCTTACGCAATCTGTCTGTGCGGTACTACGGCTTTACGCATATGCTTTCCATTTTAATGATTTGCGTTTACGTTATATTGTACAGGGATTAAAAGTTAGTCAGGCTCAGTAAGAAACATGTTTTATGGTCTTGTATAACTTTTTTATCTTGGATATAATCATACTGGTTAGATGGAGGTCCAGAGTCAAGAGGTTTTAAATGATTTTTGCCCAACGTTTAGGCATCTTAAAATCTCAACACAGACAGTTTACCTTATTATTAGTAAAAAATACTATGCAGTACATTATATCAGTGAAACAACACAGATTTGTTAGCGCCGATAGCAGTGAGTGTAAAACCGCCGGTGTCGCCGAGGTGCGCACGCGCAGCTTGCCGGCTTAGCGTGATAGATAACAGAGCACGCAACTATTTGTTATCTCTCTTTATAATTCGTTAACAGTGTAATACACGTAATTGCTTTCTTTGGTTTCTAATGAAAAACATTATCTTTTTTGCATAGTTTTTTTTTGTTTTTTAACACGACTTTGCAAAAAATAACATGCAATGAAATTTTGAAAGATTTGTTTTACCGCATTGATTTAGATTGTAACTTAGGTAATGGCAAATCATACATTATATCAAACAAAGTTTTAAACCACGTGCGTCTGTCTGTATGTTGGCGATAAAATAAAAACTACTGAACAGATTTTCATGCAATTTTCATCAGTATAGATGAGTGATCCGTGAGGAATGTTTAGCTGCAAATTATAGTAAATAAAAGTCATAAACAATATTTTTTAACACACGTACGAAGCTGGGGCAAAAAGTGAATAAACAAAAAAATTACCCCTCCAAAATCTAAATAAAGTTCTTTCTCGTTAACAAGAACTTTCAGAGTTTATCAAAGAAAACGAAAGGTCAAGGGTTAGTAGCTTAGTAGGTAGTATCCAATAGTTCTGAACATCTTGACGGGACTAATTCAATTCATAAAAAATAATTGCCTAAAATATGAATTGAAACGCCTTTAGTCACAGTCATAACATACAATCTTAATATTTTTATTGTCTCTTATCTCGGATGACACAATTGTTTATCGGCATTTTTTACCAAGCTTCGTAAAAATAATTTCGACTGGCAACACAAATTTTTAAGATAATATTTCATCAGTCTAACAGGGTTGCCTTAACATAATTTAATAATTTAGTAATCCGTCTCAGGAATATCGTTGTAAATTATAAAAAGACTCATGAAGTATTCTTGAAAATATTTTATTAAAGTTGAGATAAGGTTACAGAGCGAAGGCGCGGTCCTTTGAAACTACCAGCGAGTTAAAGATCAAAGTAATAACTGATAAAATAATTGGTATTCCTGTTCAGTATTCGGAACTTGTTACTGAGTACATAGATTGTAAGTCTGTAACTTGTAACGAAATCTCGATGTATTTCGAAGGGAAAACTCGGCTTCTAAAGTTCATTTACATGACTTTAATCTAAGAAAACGCGAGATTCTGAATCATTGCGCGATACGAGTTATGAATAATAATTTTTTTATCAAGATTCCTGATAGAAAATAGAATAGAATAAACTTTATTGTAAAACAAAATAGTAACAATTTCACAGAGACTTAAATCTATGAGTACAATGGTGGTCTTATCGCTGACAGCGATATCTATCGGACAACCTTAGGATGGACTATAAGAACTGAAACTAAAAAAGAGCTATTTGTAAATCTCGAACTAATCAACTACCGAATCATCTAAACAACTAATATCGAAGTAATTTAACGTTTCTTTAGCGTAGACCCAAGCATCAGCACGTATGAAATCAATTTCGTTTGCGGTTTGCTGATCCCGCTTCAATACATGATACTCAATTTTCGCCGGGTCGGTCAGTCCGGTGCCAACAGCCCCTAGGCGCAAAATCTCTGGATGGCATGTCAACGACCGAGACTCCAGGCCGAGTGAGACGGCGAACGCAACTCATGTGGAAAGCGGTTATGCAACAATCGTACACGCGAAAGTCTAGCGAACGATGTTACGTTCGCGACGATGCATCTAGATGAACGCATTGCGATTTATTCAGATATTCTCGACAATCGTAACGATCTGTCGGTCTTGTGATGGAGCGATTGGCTGTGAACGCTCTTTTTTGTTGAAAACATATCTCATCTACGATGAAATACAAATGACTTTGCGAATAGCCGTGGTTTTCTTTTTTATGAATGCGCATTTTAGACTTTTAGTGGGATGCATAAGTCTTTGAGGATTCTACTACTTCAGGTAGCGTGATAAAGTAGGCTTTAGATGGTGAAAGGATTTTTAAAATCGGTCCAGAAGAGGTCCATTTTGAGTTTATTCATTTAATATTAGTATAAATTAAGTCCATGGATTTCATTATTAATCACTGAGTATGGTAATGAACAAGACTAATGTCCAAATTAAAATTACATTTTAAAGAGCTTATTAGTTAAAACAAAAGTAATTCTTAGCTACATTCAAATCCATGTTAGTCTGCTTTCGAACAAGCACTTTCTTAGATAGACTCAATAGATGTAAATGCGCACGATTGTTCAGACCGTGTTTCAGTATTGCAAAACAATATGGCGACCGCAATAATTATACTCTAGAATCTACCATTACGCTTATATTAGGCTTAACGATTGCACAAAAGTAGCCGATAATAGAAGCGAACAAGGAGTTTACAAGCCAGCTGTGTTTAATCTATGGTGCGCTCTACCGTCACTTTCCACCACCATTTTTGTCGATTTGGCGGGAAAATAATTGGTAATGTTAACACGCGATCGCGTGTTTGGGCCCTATGTGGTTTGTTCATTAAAAATATTTTAAGTTTCATAATTAACGCACAAGTGTGCTTATATCGCGAATTTGACACAGAAATTACCATGGTTTATCTTTATTGTTTTGGTAAAAGTAATTATGTACGTACTATTATAATTATTTGAGCTTGAAATGGGAACAGCCCGATAGCTGAGAATCTTATTATTGTAGTAGAAATTCCAGAAAAGATGATAGCTGTTTAAACACTTAGCAGCGAATACGATTTAAGCGCTGAAGACACAAAAATAGAATATGCTCGCAAAACCGAATCTTCGTTATTAATTGATTCATTCATTTTTAAAGTCTATTAGGTATGTAATCAAAACAGGTAACACACACACACACTGGCATATTACTTTTGAATAAAAACAAAGCCATTCCACCCTAAAAAGTAAAACAGATTCGCAACATAATAGGTTGCCGCGGAAAACCAGCTGACGTAACCGAACCACTCGTTCTAAGCCAAAACAAATTGTGGATAAAAAAGGTTTATGTAAGCAAGGCCGGCGGGGCAGCGGGTCACGGGCGCTATGCAAATGAGCTGATGCCATTGTTGATAGCGAGTCATTGACTATGCGGACCTGGATACGTTACGTCCATTCACGGTAATAAAAGGATTTTTATTATGGATTTTATTGGTGCTTGATGCTACTTCGTTGCGAATGACTCGACGCGGTCCTTAGAGGCAAGACTATTAGGACCAGTTTTGGAATACGATTTTAATCTGACTCAACTCATCTAAGATTTAAAACATAGTGTTTCTGTTTATCCGACTGCAAGTAGAGTTATGTTTTTCGCGCGTATCTTGTTGATTTTGATTACGTAGATACTTTAATTTGATTTTGGAATTTGATTCTAATGTTCGATTTGAGTTAATTATTTATTTTTTACTTATGTTGCTATGCCCATACAGGGTCCATAAATGTATCTTAGCTTTAAGCTTATTGTAACATCTTTAATCATGATCTTTAATTTTGGTATGCAAATAAATGAAATGCAATGAAAATGTATATAGGTACATATATGTAATATTCTTTATCACCCTCGTATCGGCCAAACCACTGGACATTTACATAATTAAAATAAAATAATCTAGACTAAAATCATTCTATCCAATATGAGTCCCGACTGTTGCAGTCTATATTAAGTTCCATATTAGAATTTAATTGTTTTGTTTTATGTCTAAATTAATGCAACTGAATTGGTTTACAGTACTGGGTAAACTCGTTTTTCTTTTCAGTTTTTATTTAAAGTTATTTTTTACGCAGTCGGATTTTTTACAGATTTTTACGGCTAAGACTAAGCTCCTAAATGAGAGTGGTTTATTGGTTAATATAATATAAAAGATATAAGACACGGTTCAACATTAATGATTAGCTCCACAGTAATGCGAAATGCTATGTAGGGTCATTGGTTATTTACGACTCGGCTGTTAGATGCGTGAGATGTCAAAGTTATACGTGGATTAAAATAACGACTTAATAGTTTGAAATATGGCTTATAGGATCCTCTGCTCAGTGTCCCTCGTTATGTTGGCGTTCACTTTGATTAATAGTTCGAAAGAAATTGTTAAAGTTCAACCATATTAAGATATCTTAGATCCAATAGAATTGGGATACTAGACTCATTTTTTTTTTTGAACGTTTGTATCAAAAAGTAACTTTTAAAATCGCAAAGAAATTTCCAAATTCGTTTAATATGAGAACCCTTTAGTGAGATACCTTTCAAATCGTGTAGGTCTTTTGCCAACTAAAACCACACTTATGTCCTTCGGTTACCTTTTGCATTGTAAACCCACGGATTTCCTTCACAGATTTTTTTTAAATGATATACTTAAACCAATGCTCGAATGCCTTCCCACCTGATGGTAAGCAGTGATGCACTTCCCCGTAGAAAGCTTCCTAGTAAGGACTGAATAGAGCAGTGGTGGCCGAATGGTAACGGCCCCGACTTAACGAGTTGCAGGCCGCGGGTTCGAACCCAGCCAGGCGCATTACTTTGTGTAATTTATTTCATCACCACTGTTCTCAAAACGGTGAAGGAAAAAATGGTGAGGAAACCGGCATGTCCTAGAACCAAAAATTCGAAGTCATATGACTTTCAACAATTCGCACTGGGCCCGCGTGGTGTATTACAGCCCACTCCCTATCCTAGAGAGTAGGCCTGAGTCCCAGCAGTGGGAACATTAAAAGGCTTATTATGCTATTATAAGACTAAATAATCACGTAACAGAAAAGAATTCGGACACGTGGTTCAAAAAATGCTTTTTCAATTACGATCACACATTTAAATGAAATGATTTTCCGTTTTTACGTCATTTCCTATCCCCACCTCGGACCTTGATCCTCAAATGCTTGAAGTCCCACTACTGCCTGGGTGGGCTGCGTAGCTTATCCCGGGGTAGGGCGCGCGGTGGTGGGGTGCGGGGGGCGGGGTCGTCGGCCGCAGTTGACATAGAACCGCGTGCATTGAACGCACGGCCTAGACTGACCTCGCAGCGACCTGGGGCTCCATGTGACGACAGATCAGAGCATAACGATGACACTTTGTGGAGAGATGGCAGACAGATTCAGATTTTATTCTAGGTGATATTTACTGGGCTATAGTTACCTATTCCACAATTACCAAAAGACCTCAAACAATCTAAATCTAAAAACTATTTTAAAAAGTTACTTATACATTTTATTTTGAAACACTCACAATCCCTAACATAGTGTCGAGCCACATCCAGTTACGCTCAAATCTTTATCTTTGTTTAAACGCAGTGTATCGAACAAACTTTTTGCATATTTCATGAACTACCCTCAAAACATGTTATATTCGATGTCTAGTTTGTAATCATCGAACAAAATTGATTTATGTTTAGTTTTATAATTCTCATGTAAGTGAATTTATGTAATTCTTATAGGAATAAACAATCTCAAACCTCATTTAAAAATTGTTTTATATAGCCATGTGATTCACAGATGTAATTTATCTAACAAACAAGGCGTTGAAAATATTTCCGACATATTTATGACTATAAAACCTACACTTCAAAAAGCCACATTGTATCAAATTCAAATAATAATGTCCATGTACAGATCTAAAAAACTTAATTGCAATTCATATTTACATTGTTAAAATATAATTAAACATAACAATAATGTGATTGTTGCCGCAATCATTGCTTAGTAAATTATTATTTTTTTAATATGGCAACACGCCTGGTAACAAAAAGACTACTTAGTTTAATCTGTTGCTACATCTCATATCAAAATAAATGGTCTTTTGTGTCGTTATTTTTGAGAATCGGTTACACAAGATATTAACAACTGATTTACTAATCAATCCAAATAAATTAATTTGATATTATTTTGTAAAGTATTATCTTTCAGATCATAATTAGTAATTTTTTAATGGATATAAACTAGACTTGAGTGACTAGAACTTGACTGTGATCCCACCTGAAGGTAAGCAGGGATGCAATTATTGATGGTGAAGCACACTAGTTTATTAAGAGCCTATTCACTCTAGTCTTGACGACACTTGCTTAAATTTTATTGGGACGGGGTGCAGCAGGCAAATTGTTACCAGCTATGTTTTCAGTATAAATACCTCGAAGGTAGCCTGTTAAAATTGTTAAGTCTGAAAAGTCTCAGATATATTACTCGCTAGCTGCATACAGCAGCGTTGCCCATTTGATAGTAGAAATTATCCCAAGGGAATTCCCAAGATAAAAAATATCCCATCTGCTATTCCAGGACACGGTATACCCATATATAAAACTCCATTTGAGCGTCAAGAAGTAACAAGTTTTCAGCTTTATAATATATTGAGACAGGCCAAAAAAATATTATCTATGAGTGAAACTTTCCTGGCACAGAGTTTGTAGGTTAAGTTCAATATTATTTATTTGACTACACTTTTGAAGAGTGGTGTAAGACTGAGGAATTTACGCAAGTGATCATCAAATATAAAGCCGCCCACTAATATCTAATACAACTAAGGTGTTTAATTTTAATAAATTCAATAAATCCCAAGCGAACACCAATGTTCGCTCTCTCAATGTCTTTCTATTGTGTCTCTAATTATGGTATTCGAAAGGTCAATGTGGCCACACTGCGCACGCATCTTTACAGCAAAGAGAGGCTATATCAGTCATATCTGAGCACATGATCGCAGCCCATAGCTGCATTAATAATCAGAAACCAGTCAGCATAGCCAAAATCAGCCAGAGAGTAATAATAGAGTAGTAGTAGAGTTTAATTAGGTAAGATCTACATTTAATTCAACTTTCCCATTGATATTGCTAAATAGTAAACATTATTAAGTAGAGAAAAAGTGCATTCCTATACCTGTTGCAATGTTTGTCTGCCTGGGAAGGACAATTAGGGTATTAACTTTAGTGTTCAAAATTAATGTAATTATTAAAATAAAATAATTGAACTGAAAAATTTTATTAAAAAAACTACACGCTCATTCCACTTCACAACTACTTAAGAAACAAACTATTAGCATAAGTTGTTAGCATACCTATAATTTAATTAGGTTTATCTGTTTCCACTTCAGTGTCAAGTCAACTGGACTTGAATAAAAACATAACCTCTAAATCTTACCGCCATATTGTGCGAACCGCTGCTTATTCTTCTCTTCTAACCGTGTCTCTTCTTCAATTCTTTTTTTTTCTTTCTCTTCCTCTCTTTTTGCCACCAGCTCTGCCTTACCAACAGGAATTATCTCATGTTGCTTCTTCTGTGCGTTTTCAAATTGAACAATGTTTTCATACAATGGAGCGGATTCCACAGGAACCTTTACTTTGTCAGAGTACAGAGCCTTCAAAGGATTGTAGCTAGAGCTACACGCGCTTACTTCGGATTCTGAAGTGGAAGAATCAGAATTATTATCCGCCGACATCGCAAAAATTTACCAAAACAATAACATTGATCATTGACCGACTGACAGTGACAAACCGAGGCCACACTCCACAGATTATACAACTGTCAAAGTCATGAGGAACACGATACGTTTAGTTTCACGCATTTGAAGAAAATTTTTGCTTTGTAAAAAATAAATGTTTTATTATTCTAGAACTATTTATTTTATGCGTGTGGTTTATTGTTTCAATTTATGTATTTCCATGCATTGGTTAATTATTCCAATTTGATTTGGCTAAACTTTTAAATTTATAATACTTCGATGTATACGGAAATCGTTTTGGAAACAGTAATTAAATTACCTCGAAGTAAATTATTATAATTGCACATTTTTTATTGACATTGCAGTCATATTGATCGCGTGGTAGAATGCTGAAGGTTCTTCCTTAAACTGCAACAATTCAGTTACAATTAGAGATCGTATTATCAAAGAAAACCAACTTACAAAGTTGTAGGCACATTATGTACCTAACTATGATGTACTGCATTTACTTATTATAATATTACTAAGAATAATATGTTTATTTCATTAAATGCTATTTTACTACATTAAAACAAACAACAGGTTGTGTAAACAAGATAAGTATTAGTAAGATGTTAGCTCGTCGCAATTACGCCAACTCAATGCAAGGTCCTCAGAGCAATATGCAATAGGAAGTAAATGATTCAAGGTTGCGTCTCACTGAAGTCTATAAATCTTTCAATAGGCTATTTATACAGGAAAATTTATTAGTAAATTGCCATAAAAAGAAAAAAAATATTATGAGCGGACTTGCAACGCCTTACATGTAAATAGGTAGGTAATATATTTATAAACTATTTTGGTTGTGTTAGATAAAGGTTGTTTATATAACATTTAGTTTAACCAAGGTCTTCCAATTTGAATGAGCTCACCATTTTATACTAATGAAAAAAAAATACAACGCAGCAGAGTAAAAAAAAACTTCGTCTATTCGACGCTAGATGGCGCGGTACTTCATCCTTATTATGTTATATTAGTGCAAATAGTTTATTTCTTTTGTGAAAATAAAATATTATTAATTTCATTTATGTATCAACACAAGTGGTAATTTCAGTGTAACCAAGTTTCGTGTTTGAAGTATGACTGTGCCTCTAATTTAATCCTATGATTAACCCTTCAGATACCGTCAATTAGAGACACAATAGTAAGACAATAGATGCGCGGCCACCGGTGGTCGCTTGGGGATTCATGAATTAAATCTAAGCAATGTCTATTTGCTCGCTGTCGCCTATTAATTTGCTTCTTATAAATAGACGAGCTATGAATAATGCAACGTTAGTAATCTTATTTCCGATACACATGTGTGTGCAAATACATAAAAAAAATAATTATAAAGCAGTTTAACGCAAGTCCGTATTTTCCAAAGCCAATAAAATTCAAATCAATGCTGTCAAAAAATAACGGCTTTAATTCGAATGTACTTAGGTATACAGATTTTTTGAACGAACAGAAAAAGTTTTTAAATTTCAGATCACAATCATCAACTTTTACATTAGTTAGATAAAATCTAACAAACACTTAAACGTAATCACTGTTAAAAAAAAATTAATTATTCTGGAAACAAAATCGTCGGACGAAGAAAGCGGTATAAGGAAGCGTTTAGAAAAGAAAAGTAATTCTTTTTGCTTCACACACGACAATTATAGTGAAAGACTGAGCTAGCATTGTTCACTTTTTTCAAACGGCGCGCGTTGATTGGCTGCATTTCTTTGTTTTGCGGCGCGCGCGCAGTCTTCCGTGCATTGTGAGCTCAGCATAATATGATTACGAGAACGTCTTATGTTTGTTACGTTAATAACTTTTTCTTTGTTTTCTTTTAATAGCCGACCGTTTAGACTTACTTTACATTAAGTAAGCGTAAACCTAAACGCCTATGTTTCTTAGCTGGGCCAGAGAATGTCCATAGTAGTCCTTCGTCGGTCTTGAGCTTCTAATGAGTCCACGTCTTCCGATAGGTACCCATCACTTCTGCCAACA
This sequence comes from Mythimna lalbum, assembly GCA_949319445.1. Taxonomy (NCBI): domain Eukaryota; kingdom Metazoa; phylum Arthropoda; class Insecta; order Lepidoptera; family Noctuidae; genus Mythimna; species Mythimna lalbum. Next base: position 24,593,913 of record OX439346.1, read on the forward strand.
TAGTGCGTCACCAAGCTTGCCGGGGACGACCAAGCTTTCTCTTTTCTTTGATGTTTCCAATTTATTATCTGTATGTGATTCGAATCCCTTCGAAACATGTTACCATTCTATCTCCATAAACGATGATTGATAAGGCGGTCGCCGTTAAAGATGGTCTCGGGCCAAAAAATTCTGATGATTCACTGGAGACAGCAGTTACTAAAGCCGTGGATAAAGCGTAAGACGTAACTTTGTAACGTTCTACTAAGCCACCATAATTACCAAACAGACGCAACATATGACTATATTCTAACAAATAAGACAATAAAAAAACGTAGGGTTAATTGTTCTAATAAATGGTGTCAAATTAAAATTACAATTAAATTATTGTAAAGATGAAATGGGTTACAAAATTTTTGCAGGAAAATAATATGGTCAGTTATATAAATAGAACTGCAAGACAATTCTATTTATATAACTGATAATTTTTCTTTAAAACTGCACCTTTTCAAACCCGCAAAGGTACCACTAATCTCATTAAAAGTAAAGCATTATCGTAGTAGAATAATGATTTGTTAGGTGACGACCGAAATAGCCGAGTAGTGTAAGTTCGTTGACTGCCACATACGTCACGACACCAGATTAGATTTATTGTACTATACGCTACACGTGATGTGCAAACGATCCGCGAATGATTTATTAATCTGCTGTACCTACACTTTAAATAGGTCAAACACTGTCTGTATTAAATAATTATCGAGAATTTAATTTATTCAATAATTTTAAGTGTTTCTCGTCTCTTAAGTTTTATTGTTTGTTATTTTCTCGTAAATAAATAAATTAACTTTTCTAATGTTTATATTTCCAGAGCGCGGTAAGCGTGTGAACGCAAGAGGGTGAGCGCCGCGCTGCCTCTATGCTGTATCGACGCAGATTTGACATTCACCGGGACGTCGCCAGGTGATCTCGGTGCATCGCCGCCGTCAAACTTAGAACACTATAATATTAAATCCAGCTGAAAAAAGAAAAAAAAATCCACTTAACCTGAAATTTCGATGTAACCGCAATTTTTTTACCTACACTTGCAGATCAGCGCCATCTTGTGGCGAGTAGAAAAATTAGACAACTACTACGCTTAAAATCGGCAATATTCTATCATTAAACAATATAATTGCTGTTAAGCGTTGGCTAACTTGATTCTTTAATCTTTTTAGGCTGCTTGTTTTTTTAGTAACAATTAGGTAAAATCATTCCCTTATATTCTTGGCTTTTTAAAAATTTCTTATGTTGAAACATACTAACATACGCACTAACGATCCCTTCTTATTTAAAAGTATTTTACTCTATCAAAGATTTTAATAATTTTATTTACGAACAGTGTTAAGACGTGAAAGCCTACGCTCGTAATCTTAACAGGTCGCTGCTGAAGAGAAGTGGATTACGAGGAGTGAGGTAACCTGGCCGGGAGGAGAACAAGCAAGGCGAACAAGCAGAGCCATCTGTCGTCCAGCGGCAACAACAAACAAACCGATATGTGTTCTCCCGTAACTAAGTACCTAAAATTCGCGTAATACCTACATCGAATAATGTACGTTCCGTCCAAGAAGCTGCCAAACATTTTGAACGAATTTATTAGTGTAAATACATTTTTGGACTATTTATATTTGTGTATAGTTCGCGAGTGCTCGCGTGTGTAAGAGTGGTGTGAAAGCGCCACCTAGTGTTAACCGTGATAAAGGTGGCGGGGACGCATGCGCCATCGGGACAGGCGCTGGCGATGCCATTTATTGAAGACGAATGGTGGTCCGCCGAGAATGAAGGCAGGATGGTTGACCTCTCCAATTGCCTGCAGGTAATACACTCCAAGTTACACTTTGTACTGTGACAAATTCCTCAAGTTACTTTTGGAGTATTATGGACACTCGAATTTGAAAAAAAATGCAGGACATCAAGATAAAAAGAGATCAGAAGCACTGTTTAAACTTATATTACATTTACTACATGATTGTATCATTAACTATTCCAACATTAGTGCATAACTAGACTAACATAACTTATAGAACCTAGGACTTTTTCTATCAAATCTCAATCAAATTTAAATACACGACATAAACACTACAGACTACTTTTAAACGCGAATATGTACAAAAAACATGTGCTAGTTCCAGGACGCGGTAGTGGCAGCCGGCGGTCAAGCGGCCGCACAACTGCAGCAGATGGCGACTTCTCTGGGCGACCTCTCGCAAGCCGAGCTCACCAATATCGTCGGCGGACTGACGCTAGAGCCCGACACCGGCGAAGCGGCCGACCCCGATGACATCCTCAAGCAACTAGGAGAGACCGCTTTCGACAATTTCGAAACGTTTTTTACGGATCTAACGAATGCCACCGCGTCTTCTGTACCGCCTATTGAAATAAAGGTGAGTTATTTTTTCGAAATTCACTGTTGTCCCAAAAATTAGCAATTAGCGAGCTCACATCACGGCCCGTGCCTCAAAAATTATGTTGGGCCAGGCTATCATTCGTAAAACGTTTAGACAGCCATTACGGGTAGAAGAGCTCAAAAAACTTGGTTACCGTTTGAATATCAGGAGGTATACCGTCCAGTAATGTGATAATGCAGATCAAATAAGCTCCGTGTTACATTCTGATATCCGAATTCCTGCCCCATCCGGTTAAACTCCTATAATGGAAGTTAGCCCTATTGTTAGAAAAATGCTAGATGGATGATAATAATATTTAATGCATAATAATTAATTGATTGTATTGTAAAAATGAACTGTTTTCAATTCCAGCAAGAAGAGAACAACAACATATCATCGCCAGCGTCCAGTAGCCAACTCCAAGGCTATTACCAACAAAACAGTCAATTAGCACTGCCAAACAACGGCCAACAACGGTTACAACAATTGTTGAGATCGGGCACGAGTGCCATCAACAATGCCGTAACAAATAACATTAATAATGGGCGATATAACATCGCCTCCCAAAATCCATTGCTGGCTGAGAAGCTATCAGCGTCACCTAGCGGTATAAAGCAAGAACCAATCAGCTCGGATTACAATACGACGAGTATGAACTACGGCAGCGCCTCGCCGATGCAGAGGATGCCAAGCGGGAAGCCGCAGGTGCATGATGCTGGTGGAGGTAAAGGTGAGTTTTATTACTTATTAGGATAAGGCTTGGGGTGAAGTAGTGACATTTATGTTTAGTGACATCTAGCGATGAATAGCAGAACTACGATGAATAACTCGGCTTAGTGATTTTTCTATTTGCTAATAGATGGCAGCACTTAGACATAACAACCGTAGTTCCACAAATAGATAATAGATGTCGCTACTACACAAAGTGAAGTTGCAACGGCTGATGCATTGGCTACCTCCGTCTATGCAGTTTTCTCCTCGCGATCACAATCCACTTTCGATTTCCGCTCGAGGAAGTACCGGCAATTTTCCTTTCACGACTTGCCGCTTTTACCTCGTCAAACGTTAAGGCCACGAGAAAGTTTTATAAAGCCAGGCACTAAGTATCCAGTAGACCAACATTATCCTACGTAATCTATTCTATCTAATCGATTATGGGAAGCGTGTTGCGTAGGTCCAGGTGGGTACGTACTATCTAAAGCGTTAGTGTTCAATCTAAATGAAGTTGAGGACCTCCGTCAATAAACAATCGGGATTTCGTCACCATATCTATTTTATTAGAGATTCCAGTACATTTACACACATTTGTACCTACTTAACTGGATCAAAACATTTATTAGTTACTGATTACAATAAATAGATGAGTTTTATATTGCAACCAAAGCGAAATTTTAAGATTCCTATTTAAAAGAAAAAGAATAATTTCGGAACGCTTCTATCTGCGCAAATAAGTTTAAAATGAGGGTAGGTACCTAGTACCTAAGTAGATAGTTACCTAGAGTTTTCAAATAATATCAGGCAATTTATCTATCAGTATTTACTGTTCAATTCGCAAGTATCTTATCCAACAAAACGTTATTACTTTAGACATAAAATCTAGTCGGTAACACGAGTCGACGAGATATATCTCAGACGCAGTAGGTCAGTGGCGCCCCCACGCGGCCGGAAGCGAAAGCGACGCGAGCACTGGACGGCACATCTAACCGCTTTCCCCGCCTAATAATCTATCTGAAACTGCGTACATACTGTACATAGACACAGTCGTGTAATGGGAAAGTTAATAAACTTCAAGTTACTTTATGATCCATAAAAATACAGACGAAAGTACCTATCTATTGCATTCAAGATATTTTAAAGTTGAAAGTACCAAAAAATTTACAATTTTTCGTGATATCAAACTGATCGGATAAAACGTCCTCCTGATTTCATCGATTTAATGGGCAAAGTAACTAACTGTTGGGCAAATCCGTTCCCAGGACGTTCCAAACTTCTAGTTCTTTCAAACCAGGGTTAATGTGGTCCGTAGACCGTTTGTTGTCTCCAGGTCGTCCAATGACTAGGTTAAGATATTAAAGTAATTTTTCCTTTTCAAATGCAAGGAGTGCCCGGGCCGCGGTGGCCATTCGCGGTGCATATGCGACCATACACCACTCTAGGTAATTATACAAAGCAATATTGTTTGTATTTATTGTATATAACTTTTCGTATTAAATGCACAGACAGGTTCGTAATGATCACTTTCATGTTATGCTGTAGGAAAGTTTATGAGAGTGGATGTGTGTTTTAGACACAAAACATGTCGTTAACACTGAGGTACCTGGGGTATTCAGAAAACAGTATACGTCATTAAAAGGAAATTAGTGTATATGCAGAAAAGAATTAAGTATAATCTAACAGTGATATTGACAAAATTAATTCCTAATAATATCTAACGGTTTAGCGCACTTCCTATACAAAGGCTCGATTGCGAACGGGAACTCTAGCTAATTCGAAACAGTAACTTTATTTTAATTTTACAAAAAAACCTATATTTTTTGCTCTAAGCTACGAAGTGACGGTGTGAATGCTATTAACAAAACGACAAAAAAGTTTGTAAGTTTTTATCACTAAATAAAAAGAACCTTTTTGGTGGAACCGCCGCTGTTCAAGCACTTAGGGCTTCGCCCCCTGGGACCAAAGTTACAAGTGTAGTGCCGAATTAAGGAAGGTTCGCTTTTTTCCGTTAGAGACGGCCGAACTTTGAAGTGGATTTTTAGGCAAAAAAAAAACTGCGACAGAATTGTTATAACTTATTCATAACTAGTTATGTCGACATTTTGAATTAAGTTCGCTACGAGATGGTCCATTTTCGTCCAGAGGTGTATTTGTGTAAGTAGGTACTTCTACCTACTTTCTTAAATTATACTACCTACGAACAACAAGGTGAAAGAGGCATCATAACCAAGTTCTCTTGAACACAAGAGATAAGTTTATTTTATTGCTAACCGTTTAAAAGTTTTTGTCTTCTTCGTAATGAATGATTGGTTATTTTCTCTTTCGAATCACATAGGTACAATACGACGGTTGCCAACAAGTTGTTGATTAGAAGCTATATAAAGCCTCATAGTGTCTGTCACAATTTCTATATTCTCACACGTCTTGTAAGCTTGTTAGCGAAGATATTTTGTAACCCTATAACTTCTTTGTAACCCTATACCCAGTTCTTTACTCTTGCGCTGTGAGGATAAGCAAAAAATCTTCCATTCATTAAAAACACAGCAAACTGATAACAGTGTTTAGATATCGACAGGATTTCCTTTGACTAACTTTCTATCCATAGTCTTTAGAGAAATTATCGATTCGTCACAAATTGATCGCAAGTCAAATGTTGATATCAATTCGCCCAATCACAACAATAATTGCGCGGTTGACCAGTTGTCAAAGATAATTTTGACTCCAGAAATTAAACTTGAGGAACTCGCTACAAAACCGATAGGTATCTAGCCAACTCATCTCCACAAAATTGATTTGATGGCAAAAATAAATCAGAAACGACCGGTTTACTGGCACTCCTTCCTCCCAACACAAACTCCACAAAACCTTGACACGAAAAAGTTTTTCAGAAGCGATCGTCGTTTCAATTAAAATTGATACATAATTATGTGTGAACAGTAGGAAAACATCGCGAGTGAATCATTTTAATAATTAGTTGCTGGAGTATCTTCCTAGAACGTGATGTGGGGTACTAGGGCTCCATGTCAAGGTGGGAGTCGCGACAGCGCGGTGCTGCGTGATGTCACCGCCAGGGGGCGGTGGGATCACTCCCATAAGGGTGCTTATTTTAATTATTGGACTACGGTGATGGGAAGTAATTGAGTAGTGGGTGACAACACCTTGCCAGGCAACCCTTTGCACTGCAGTAACTACCTACTACTATGTTTTCCAATCCCGACCATTGCTGGATTTTTTGGATGATTTGATCTCTTGGTAGGTAGGATTTTCAGTATTGGGAAAACATCAAAATATTTTCTCCCGCTCTGGGTGGAGGGAGTGTTAGACTTTTACTGAAACCCAAAGTCCCAACCCAGACCCAGAGTAACTAATCCCTTCTAAGTAGTTTGTGAGATTGAAAGGAAGTTGGACACTATAGACAAAACACTTTCTTGACTTTTTCCAAAAGGTACCTAATCTAGACTTTCTATTTCAAAGTTTAAGTGTGTACATAATATTTATTCTTTTTATTTGACACAGCTTTAAAATATTCATTAAACTTTCCTTACAAAAGATATTATTATCCCGTGTCCTGTTTCAGATAAGCTCATAAACAAGTAGTGGGCGGACAAGCTACTGACCTAGCGCACTGTTCTCGCATAATAATTACAACACTTAGTTGATAACTTTCTTTATTCAACAACAACGTGTAGATAGCTACTGTTTAATACTTGTTTATGTTTTGGTTATAAGTAAATTGATAATGTGACATTTGACTGTTTGAAACGTAGGATAAACAACTAATTGAAGCAGTAGTAACCAGGGCCGGATTAAATTAGAGTTGAGCCTCTTACTTATTTTTTTTTATGGTGGGGAAAATCATCCAATGACAACCCCCGCTTTTGGGCGAAGCAGGAGATAGTGTCAGACTCTTACTGACTAAAAACACCCCGTTCTTTCCGAAAGAAAGCTCGAGCCTCGGTATGAATGTTAATTCCGGGGCTCGAGTTCCCTTTCGGATTACCCTGGCCCCAGTAGGCTTCGCCGGCCTCCTACTTATATAATGTTCTACCGAGGAGCCTTACATTTTTATAACTGACAATAAACTAAAACTTCTTATTTTTTTAAATTATTATTATTGATACGCTCGCGTTTGACCACTATCTCACCTGATAGTAAGTGATGATGTGGCCGACGATGGAGCATGAAACAATCTATTCACTCTTGACTTAAAGACCCTTAGGTGGTAGCGATCAGGAAACACAGATTCCGGCAGGGAATTATTCTTCAAATAGGCCTCGGAGCACATAGGTACCGATGGGTCCATAGTAGTGAAGCAACGGAAGTGTCTTAACGGATGCTGAAACGGAAACAGATATCAAAAGTAAATCTTAGCGGAAGTGGAACCGGAACCGGAACTTTATTTACTACAGTATTCGAAATTAAACAGAGGCAAATTATATTTAACTAGCTTTTGCTCGTGGCTTTGCCCACGTACATAAAATATAGCCTATGCCACTCAGGAATAAAGCAGTTTTCTATCAGTAAAAAAGTTTTAGCAACCAAACTAGTACTTCCAGAGTTTACCTCCTACGAACAAAAAACATAAAAAACAAACTTTACCTCTTTATAATATTAGTGTAGATAAAAAGTAATTTAGCCGCTTTTACACCTTTAAGTCTGTTTCGCTGTTCTTCGTACTTATATTATATTAAACCAGCTCCGCTAAATAATTGCTCAATTGCTACACTTCTGGGGGGAGCTGATAAGTATTGGCGAACTATTGGCAACAGCACAGAAATAAATTGCGGAACGTCTGCAGAAGCGGAACCAAAAGCAAAGTCCATAGTTACCTACATTCTCTTTATAACAAACCCGGAAGTGATTAGAATTCATAATTCGAGCCTTTTTAGGAAGAACATCGTAAGCGACAGTGAGCGTTTTTGCAGTACTAGTAGATTTTCTCTTCCATAATTAAAAAGTATTAATTCATGATAATAAATAAATAAAAAAATATAACTTCATATAACTACCGATCTAATAGAATTGTTGCTACTACATATTTTCGTAAATACTTTTTAATTATGGAAGAGAAAACCTAATAGTACTGCAAAAACGCTCACTGTCGCTTACGATGTTCTTCCTAAAAAGGCTCGATGGCACCGGTTTTTATCTAATTTTTGATAGGCTCGCGCTTGATCACTATCGCACTTGATGGTAAGGGACGATATGGTCACCGACAGAGCACGCTTGCCTAAAAACACCCTATTCACTTTTGACTTAATGATCCCTAGGTTGTAGCTATCAGGAAGCAAAGGTATCCAGACTTGTTTCGTTTTCGTCCTAGCGGGGTCCACCTCAATACGGGGTTAGGCATTTACTACTCTTGCTCCTCATCTTACCCGGCACTGGTGTTAACTGCTATATCGAAATCACTGATAAACACACGGTATATTTCTTTTTTATTTACTGTTTATTTTATCAAAAGAAAAAATCATCATTTCAGTTCCTACATTTTTGTTTGCATAACTCTATAAGGTGTAGGAAACAGTTGGTCTTATTTTAAATATGGTTTCTATAAATCTCTCTCTTCTTACCTTTAGTGCCTTCCAAAGTATCATAATCAGTCGAAATACTGCAATGAATGTGATCTAGAATGTCTAAACAGTCGCAAAACATTCCTAGAATCCGCTGCACCTCCCTGGCCACTGAATCTAGGTTATCGACTGCTACCGTTCAGTGTTTCCTACTAATTCGCTTCCGACCTCGTAACATCGTATTTTTGTATCGCTTGGACGATAAGACGGTGAACTGTTCAGTGAAAAGAAATAATTGTTATTTTTTTCTTTCGTTCACAAATATTTGTTTTATACTACTCGAGTACTAGAACTTTGTACTTTTGTAATTTACTAACCCAGTATATTATCAAAATGATTTGTTTTTTCTTTCCTATTACTTACCTAGCTATCGGCGAAAAAAATTTTACCAATCGGACCAGTACAAACAAAAAATCAAAAACAAACTTTACCTCTTTATAATATTATTTATTTAAATAATAAAGTGTAGATAGTGTAGATAACCATAATCTTTAGAACCGTCAACACGGACCTGGAAGGCGTGGGTTTCAGTTAGTGAAAGTCTGATATTCCCTCTCGTTTCTCCCAGAGCGAGAAAAGTTATTTGATGATTGCTCATTCATAAAAACGCCATTTTCGTGGGGATTGGTAGAAACTACATAACCTGAAACAGAAAAACCAGAGATGAACATGTTAGTTATATGTCGTTGGTACTTCAAACTAACTTATTGAAGTCGTGAAGAAAGTCTTAAAATATCCTATTACATATAATTCTCCCCCCTCACATTATTTCGTCCAACGTCACAGTTCTCCGGCGTAACGCCTGACTCATCCCCGACGTGATGGTCTGAAACAACAACTTCGTAATTAGACGTCAAACAAAGCTTACCTATTTAGTATTTACCCTCGTTTTTAAAATAACTCTAATTCAAGTCTCAGCAGAACTCATTACTGCGAATGTTGTCTGAGAACCCGTACCTGTAGGTACCTTCTGTGAAACACTTCATGTGCCTGTCGTTGTTTACTTTTACGAGTCTACAAAAGTAGTATTTCTGCTATAATTGGTAAGATATAACTCATTTTCTTATTGGTATGCCCTAGTATGGTGGCTCAGTAGTCCAATTTATTTCTTCACCACTATTCTCAAGACGGTAAAGGAAAACATCGTGAGGAATACGGCATGTTCTTCTGATTTTTCTTTTAAAAAATTTGAACACAGTGACATCTACCAACCAGCACTGAGCCCGCGTGGTTGATTACGGTCCATTATTTCTCCATCATCCTGAATCCCAGCGTTACAAAAGCGATTATGCTTATATGCACCAATCGTATGTCCTCAAGATGTCTGTGCCTTTCGATTGCAAGATCTACGTATTCTAGGGTTTTCACGGCAGCCTCGCAGGGACCTTAACGGTTCCTGCGAGGCTGCCCACCTCATCTCGTCTTTTCTAATTTCCGGGATTAAGACACTTCTCTTGCCAATTTTCCGCGACTACTTTTCTCGCTACAATTGTCAAATTGCTATCAAAATCTGACTATTTTCGTCAACCGCATCCGCAATCCTGAGTGCAGAGTGCAGCGCGTGCGTCACTCGTGCGTCGCGCGCCAGTGTGCGGGTTCAACCATGACCCCGTTTTCCCTGCGCGCAAACATTGTGCGTGTGTGCGTCGCGTGCAGACGCCGCGCCGCGCATGTGTGCGGCACATGTGCTTGTGTTATGTCACACGAGATGGAGCGTGCGTAGCGCGGCGCGTGCGCCTGCCACGCCGCACAGGTTGCTCTGCTTTCCTTATTGTCTTGTGGCCAGTACAAGGAATAAACAAAGGCTAGAGATAATTCGTCTAACGTCTAATTAGTTTAGTTTTCCATTGACCTAATTTTCGTTATAACTTTGTTCACACTCGGAAGCCATAAAAGAGGTCGTTTATTACAAACAGCAATTAAATATGAAAAGATAAGTTACTTCCCGGCTCGACGTGTCACTAATACCAACGGTTATCAATAAATAACGATATTACGACAGATACCGAAGTCTCTGTGGCCGTTCACTACCAAGGCCCAGCGCCGCCGCCGTGCCCCACACAAGATCAGGGCACTTCGGGTGTCTATTACAGCTATTAAGAGCCGGACGTCCGCTGAGCGCTGATTAATAACAAATCAATCCAAGTGGAGCATACTCCGCACTGCGCACGTTTATGTTGCGCAAGCGCACATCCGCGCGCGTCGCCTTGAGAACTGTTAGCGAACGCACTCGCTCAGATTTCGGATTTTTAGATCTTATGCGAGATGAAATTGGAATGGAGGGAATACCGGGGTGGAAAAACCCACCATTGAGTAATGTAATTCTCCGAGAGTTGAGAGTTCCTCTACTGCTCGTCTTAATAGTAGTTTATGATGTAGGTACAATGTAATACTTAATTGATTGACTAAATGAACTACTCTTGGAAGTCTAAAGTATTTCATCATGTGTGGTCGGTAGTAAATTGGTCGCTCTATCATCATAGTTATCGTTATTGGTAGGACCTATAAGTCTAGCTAAAGACTAGATTCATGCATCTTTTATACAACCTCATGAAATGAATGTTTTTTAAATTTCCTTGTTATTATTTTCTTTAGTTTGATAACCCTGTTAAAGTAAGGCACAATGCCCATTTGCAGTTTTGTGATAGGCATGACCTAATTCTGTAAACGCATCGTAAATAAACATAATTCCAATTACTTGTATCTTTTAAACTCATGAAATATTTTTTTTTGTTTTTTCTTTAAATGAAGTAAACTAGGGCTTGACTGCAATCCTACCTGATGGTAAGCAGTGATGCAATCGTTGGTGGTAATTGTTGATGGTTTATTAAGAGCCTATCTCCTTGATATTTAGTATGGTAATCAAAGTAAGGTACAATGTCTATTTAAAGTTTTGTGGTATGACCTAATTCTATAAGGCGTTTCGTAAACAAACATAATTGGTCTTTTGCAAGTCTTAAAAATCCGTTTTAGGAGCGCCGTAGGCTTAAGGAAACCATGCTTTGTAACAGCTCGCTTTTGAAACCTACGCGAGTTCTCACGGTATTGTGTGGCTGCTAGCCTGCTACAACACTGCCTTAGATCTTCCGATTTCATCTGTTTAGCTTTCAAATATTTATTTTTAAGTATCTGCGAACAAGGCTAGGATTTTTCTTGGATTACCTACTTACTGTGTCGGCAAACGTTCTTCTGTCATATTTTATCAAAGAAAAAGGGGAGGGGTGTAGGAGGGTAAAAAATAAACTACGATCTATTTTTAGACCTACCAAATATAAACGAAAAATTTCATAAAAATCAGTTCAGTAGCAAACACGAGATTTTTATATACATATTATATAAATAGCCTGAATCTAAGTTTTTACGAGTCCCCAGTCTACTATAAAATGTTTTTTACGAACTGTCTTTTTGTTAGGATTTACTGAATATACCTGCTTAGAACTAAAAACATTCCTAGTGTTTTGATCAATAATTCAGTTTTCCTTTAATATTTAGGGACCATCCTTAAAATTGTTATTTAAGACCTTAATGTTACCTATGTTTACAAATTAATAAATGAATATGAATATGAATATGTTACACAATTTTTTTTTTTTTATCCTAACGTATTATTATTGTATCCATTTGTGACTAACTAACCTCCCCAGTGTGAGGTCACATATTTTGCAATTTGACTTCTAGAAACGATTAAACCAAAACAGTCGTTCCGAACGTACCGAATTAATTTTCGAACTCGCCAAAAAACCAATCAATCAAACCAAATAAACAATCAAACGTCAACAGTCGTCGTCAATTTAAATGTTAAGTTATAATCATATAGATAGAAATCGTATTCTTTAACAGTTAATTATAACTAAAAATGTTGAGTTTAATTCTATACTAATATTTCAAAGAGGACAAAAATTCCTGGACCCATTTTAAAAATTCTTTCACCGGTAGAATGCTATTTATACTTTATGACTGAATGAGATAGGCTATATTTTCTAGTTTTTTCTCTTTTGTCTTTAAGAAACAAGAGCTTAAATATTTTTTTTTAAAGTAACGTTACGAAACTCCTTCCGCCCCATGTCACTCAATGTCACACCTCGTCCTCCCCTTCCGTTGACATGAAACGTAATTTATGGATAACGCCTTATTCTGTCAAATATAACAGCATACAAACAGACAAGTTTCCTTTAACAAAATGCTACATTAAGTACGTACTTCCTAATAACGGACCGTATCTATTAAAGGATGCAATAAGTGTTAAACATCTAATCAGTAGCCGCTAATCGGTGTTCAAGGTAGGAACCGGCGGCGGCGGCGGCGGCGGCCCACTTCCAGCCAACAGTTTTTATAAAACCTCGTCACTAAAGGAAAATCCAATGAGCTGTTATAAAATAACAACCGATTCCGGCAACGTTTATGAACCAAGTGTTCCGGGAATCCGATAGCGGCGGATATTTCACGGAGTTCCGAGCGACCCTGACCCAGAAACCGTTGTATACGTAAATAAACAGGCTTGTGGAGCTCTGGAGCTATCTGGGCAACGCGTGGCTAGACTGGAATAGTTGGAACTGTAATACATAACACATATTACTGTGTATATTACAGCCTAGCTGAGACAGGCAAGTGCCTATCTATTCTACATAATCTAGAGACAGGTACAGGTAAATACAAACACAACAGTTATTTATGAGTATCATACTATTTTGTTGTTACTAAAAGAGTTATGACTTTATGAGTACCTATTCCTACATGTAGATAGAAGGGGAGGTAGAAGGAGACCAAAAAAAGATAGACGGATTGTGTGAGGAGTGATAAGAAAGAAAAGGAAGTTAGTGATGGCATGGCGGGTGACAGAAAACACCATGTTGCACCCATCCCAAATAAGACGGGACAAGGGCAGGAAGATTAACCTATTGAATGCTAATCACCTGTAATTAGTACACTTATGTCGCACTGTGGAACTTAAAGCATTCAATGATGCTACTACTTCGTTGATGGAACGCAAAAAGAAAACAATTGACAATCAATTTGCATTTAAAACTTCAAAAAATTCCCAGAAAAGGGCTCCTCTAAGCACTCATTTACCAAGCAAACTAAATTGCCCGTGACAAGCGAACGTTTAGGCCTCCATTAGCAAATACCAAGACTAACAATCACTTACAAACGCGTTCCTTTCTTCAGTGACGTCTCACGTGTCATCAGAAGGGCTAAACCTGCAGTTTGCATGGTCTCCCATAGCATTTACCAGGGCATAATGAGTACTAGGCAGTGGGCGGTACACACGCTCAGCGGAAACCAGAGGCACTATATTACCTTAATAGCGTAGAGGTACAGATTTGTGCGCAAATGTTAGTGCTCGTCGAAAATATATTAGTTTTCTTGTATCACCTTTTATGGGGTAGATTATTTTTATTCTAGCTAGACCGTATTGTCCCACTGCTGGGCAAAGGCCTCCCTCCATTCCTTCCAACGATGACGTTTCCTCGTCTTATTTTTCAAATTTTACATACACACTACATATTTACAATTTTTAACCTAATTATGATTTATACGTATATTTTCTTCGTTCGTTTCTTAAACTATGGTATATCATTGTTATAATTATAATAATCAAAAAGGAGAGGATAATTAAATTACGGGGTAGACAGGGAATTTAAAATATCAATCGATTGAAATTTTCAACGGACGTTTTCCTATTTAGAATGGTTAGATTCAATTATTCAATCAGAAGCTCCAAAATGTGTTTTAATTAATCGACTCCTGTCGGTGGAGCTAGGAGTTATTTTCTATTGACCCTATGAACCAACGCTCATTACACTGAAGTAAACATATCAGAAATAGGGTATTTCTGATACGTTTACACCGGTATTGTAGCATCTATCTAGGCTATAGCTCTTACTCTGCCAAGGGCAACACCAAATAGATTATTACCACTCTCTGATAAATAACCTACATATCTGAATGAGGTAACGCGCGGACGCGCCGCGCCGGTCTCGCGGGCGCAGAGTGCCCGACGTGCCCGACTGTACACTTGAATCTAAGCGCAGCTCCTTGAGCCGGTGCGACAACCTGAATCGTGTCAATGACGAGCGACCACATACGCACACACGCGAGCGTGCGCGTGCGCACAGGCCCCTGCACTAGTGCTCGCGACACCGTTTTCCTGTGCACCGGTTTGTTATTGCTAACAAGGAGTTTGTTGTTATTTAATTTTATGGTCACAGAATACATAGATCTAGAAACAACTTCGGCAGTATTCTTTTCTATTTCGGCAGTTTTATTTTAGTAATCTACTGTAAGATTTCGATAACCAACCAAACAAAGTAGCGTGCGTACGTAGTTAGTCTGGCATTATGCTGTACTGGACCTATTTTGCGCAGCCATGTTGCTGTTGTTTTTTTTTATTTATTTTTTTATTAAGTAAGTTTTTAAACGTGTTTTCTTTATTTCATAACAATAACGATGTTCATCACCATCACCATTCAATGCCTTAAAACACAAAATGTACATCGTTCTCATAGTCTGGAGTACAAATCCCTTCTCATCGCAGCAACAACGCAGCCTTTTTAAGGCCATAGGGTAGGATAAAACTCAGCGTTAGAAATTTATTAGGCAACATTTTTAGATAGAAACTATAGGTAATTGTAATTGGTTATGTTTTACGATATAGAGCATCTATGTTACTACTTGTGCATTATACTATAGCTAAAGTAGTAAACAGATAGACGCGGATTAACGGTCATTGACCCTCCTACATTTGTTGGCATTCTTATTAATTTCAAAAACGGAAATAAAGACATAAAGCTGTCTTGAATTGACATGTATCGTGATCCTTTTCATGATCTAGTAGTGAAAAGCAGTTCATTGCATGTTTTTCGGGTACCTACGCAGATATATTAGGAAAAGGTCAATGAACTTTGTTCCACGGTTATCTGGAACCTTCTATATGATCGCAAACCACACCAACTCGGGTGCTGCAGCTAGCAATCGCTAACAACAAAAGATAACTTGATATGGTTCTATCTGTGGGATTTTTGCTAATTTCCTTTTCGGAGTATTTTTCTTTTATTTTTTAATGACTGATAATGAATGAAAGATTTATGATTGTAATATCAATCAATGAAGATCGATTAGATTTTCTGATGATCACTGATTAGTTGATGACGTTAGACAATATAATTTGCCGTTTTTGGTTTCACCGGTATTTTCATTTCATTACAACAAAATGTAACTTCAATACACGTGTAAACAACAACACTAATGAGTAATTTAACTTAATAGGTATATTTGATATCAAAATTGAAAATAATAATAAATGCACAAACAAGTATGGTGCATGTAATTTGTTATTTATTCAATATTTTGTAATAAAGCATTGATCACAGTTAAATTGTTTTGGGATCTAGAGGCATAATATCGTGGAACATTGGGCAACTCTCATTAACTATTTTTTTTATGTGGACAATCATTTGACTTCTCCCGCTCTTGGGCGGAGTGGGAGGGCGTGTCAGACTTTTACTGACTAAAATCCTATGTTTCTTCTTTCCCTTGCTGGTCGTCTGTGGTTATCTTCATCATTGTGGCTCATATTCTTCTGAAAGCACCCATGAGTCCTCGATCTCATGGCGTTTTCCTTGTGAGTATTCCATGTCCACGTGACAGTTCCTGCTGCACTCCTCGTGGCGCATACTTCACGAAAGAGGCGCAGGCGCAAGGTTTCACAACCACATCGCTAACTGGGACGCGTGTGTTTAACGAAACGTTACATAAATCATCGGCTTAAGTAGAATATCTCTCGGATGATGACAACGTTATTTCTGGTAGATTTGTTTTTTTATTTTGACTGCTGCGTGTGTCACATGTTATACTACTGACTGTCAGATCTGGGTTTAAATTCCAGATTATGAAAAATGTTTTTATTTATTATTATTAATGATCGCGTTTGACCACTATCTCACGTGATGATAAGGGATAATGTGATCGAAGATGGAGCTCGCTTGCAAGAAGTAACCTATTCACTCTTGACTAAAGACTCTTAGGGTGTAGCTATCAGGAAACACAGACTCTGGTAAGGAATTCCACTCCCTAGCAGTACCTACGCAAAATGAATACGTTTCTAAAACGTTTTGTATGTATGGGTGGAATGTTGACCATGTATTGGTGGACGGTGGTGTATCGTCGTACGTCTAGTACTAGACTTTTTCTTTTTATTCACTTGCAACATCCCTGATTGTAGCTTTGTGGCCTGTTTATGACCAGTTCATTTATCCATTGGAACTTAAACATATCAAGCGGGGGAGGGTGCAATGTGTCAGACTTTTACTAAATAAAACTCACCTGTGTTCGTACAGTTACCCTTTGCGTTCCAGGGTAACTCTTTCAAACAATCCCACAGCCCTATGCTGTTAATTGTTTCCTTACCTTCGGGAAACCGTGGCTTCTTACTATGTTATACTTATGTTGATTGCTCAGAGGTAGGTGAAACAGGGTGTGGTGTAAAGTCCCGTAAACCTCCAATTAAAAGGGAGGATCCTCCGACCAGACGAATATTCTGTCTGGTCCGGGCAGTTCTCGAAGAACTGTAATAACAAAGGATTTTGTCTTTTAGTTCCTATGTTCCCTCATAGATGTCGCTATAAATATTAATATTTCTGTGCATTTTCAATGAGTTTGGTTAATGATCTATTTAAACATGAAGATATCTTGAAATTGGTAATTCTAGAGTGGTATCATGACAGGCTGTGGTCATCAATCAGTCTAAAGTATGACGATATTCCCTTATATTTTAGTTAGTAGGTAACTTTAGTTATTTCCATAGTTTCACATTTTGTAGTAAACATTTGGATTACTTTCTCCATATTATGCTGTGGTCGACTTCCAGTTTTCTCCTCTTCCTTACGTCGTACTCCTCAATTCTGAGGGTCGAGACCTCCCAGCTTCATCTTTTTACTCGTACGATATACTTCCATCTGTTTCTGTCTCTGGCGGTGTGAAGGGCATTATCGACCATAAAGTCAAGAGCGGTGCGGATCTGGTCGGACCAACGTATTGGGCTGCGTCCACATGGCTTTTTCCCATCCACTTTACTGGTCACAGTGAGCCTTTCGAGGTTGCCACTGACTTCCAGTCTTCGCAGGTACAATTGATTCTTTCGCTCATTCTAACCTAAGTATTTAGTGAACCGAAAAACTTCTGAACTATCCAATTCAGAGGTGTCTTAACTTCACTAATCTAAATTGTACATGACGTGCATCGTTTTGTAGTTAGTTTATTTGAAATTAATATGAACTGCAGCAGAGTAACGGCAAACTGAATATACAATGATGGTTGACGCATCACAAATGCACTCGATGTACTACATATTTGAATACGATGTAGATGACATTTGGAGCAGATATTTTAAATTTAAAGGCTATTTCAATTATGCTCGCCATAATCATGACAGTAAGTCTCCTCTTTAAGGAGGGGCTGGAGACACCTTTCAGCGTCCTCACCTTTCGCATGACACAGGTCCTCACCGGACATGATAAGTTCAGGTGGTTTCACCCGGAGGACCACCCACTTGGACGGAGCACCATCATGTCCTCGTGGGGGCAATCGGCGGCGGCAAACTCCCGCGCCGGGCCGTGTTACAGGCCATGGTCCGGGGTGAAGCGGAATGGGCACTCAGTCACTTCCTTCTGCGTAGCAGTTAAGCTTGTGAAGGAGGCGTCCGCACGCGTGTGGATACTTTCAAGGCCCAGACACCAGGGTCCCAATATCCATTTCGAGCCACCGTGTAAGCGTGGGCTTGCGGATGATATAAACTCATTAAATAATTAACGTTGCCCCACACTAGGAATAACTCCTGTATCGTGGGTGCATTCACAAACATGCAAACTCACTTACCAAGTCACCCAGACCTGGCCTACTTAAAGGACATAGAAATATCCGTGCGGGAATCGAACCTGCAAGTCGCAGCATAGCAGCCAAACGCTCAACCACTGTGCTAACCGTGCCGTCAAGCATTGGTATAATCAACCTTAAAATGACCCCACTGCTGGGACTCAGGCCTCCTCTCTAGGAGAGGGAATGTGTCGCAATCCACCACTCGGGCCCAGTGCAGATTAATAGATGTCACATGTCTTTGAATATTTGGTTCTAGGATATGCCGGTGTCACGATGTTTTCCATCAAAATTTTTGAGAGCAGTGGTAATGAAATAAATTACACTAATGCGCTTGGCTAGGTTTGAACCCGCGACCACAGCTCTTGTGACGTCAAATTCTATTCAAATAAACAATTGAATTACTATATATCCGTAAACAATAAATAAGTAGGTTAGCTATACATACATAATAGGCACACAAAGTGTGACAAGTAACGTTTCCTCCTAATGCTACACCAAGTACATTGGAACCTAAACCCAGCCATTTACTAAAACGTTCAAATAGTATAACGGAAGTTATAAGCCCTAGGAAACATAGAGATAGCCTGCATGTGTCCGAACCGAACAGCCGGACAGCTAGACTGGTCTAGTACCTATTTCCTGTCTGTGACTTATTCCTATAATACCTAGGTATTGTAGGCTAATGTCTGGCTTGACGTGACGTCATCGCTACAGTTTTTGCCTCGATAATCCCGGCTTTTAACCTAATCTAGCCTCTGTTCGGTAAATCTGCTGTTAACCCGGCACCATCTACATAAATTGACAAAGAAGATAACCAAGTTATTTTTGTCCAATTTACAATATATAGACTTAAGTATTACATATAAATACGTCTATTATACAGACGTTTAAATATTTGTTAATCAATCACTCTCAGTTAATCAACGGAAAGGAAAATATAGGCTTGGATTAGAACATAGGAAGATTTTGGCCTGGATTAGAACCACAGAACACAGGAATCATCTACATTCTTCTGTTCTGTGATATTACATACATATAGAACATAGGAAGACGTTGGCGTTTTTTGAATATAGGAAGAAATTGGGTTAGATTAGGACATTGAAAGACTTTGGTCTAGATTAAAACATAGAAAGATGTTGGCCTGGATTAGAACAAAGGAAGGCAATGGCCTGGATTAGAACATAGCAATACGTTAACCTGGATTAGAACATAGGAAAAAGTTGGCCTTTATTAGAAAGAACATAGTTGAGTAACACTGGGATTATTTGCGACATTCACGGAGGTGAACCCGCTGGCAAAAGCTAGTATATCTTGTTTACTGAACAATAATTGAATGGCGTCTTTGAAAAAGAGGAAAATTAACTTATTTCCTGTTTCTCATAAAATCAGTGGATTCGCGTGGTCTTCTTCTGTAGTACTTTGTCTATACAATGGCTCATGCCACTATGTTCTGAATCCCAGATCTATACTTAGTCACAATAGATTAAAAACTATGTTTTATATAGCACAGTACAAGGAAATCCCAGCTTTGACGGATAATAAACATTGGATAATATGATCTATTATTGTGTGAACATTACGTATTTCGAAACGGATAAAATAAATCATTTTGAAATATAATTAAAAATGTTTATTGAATTGATATACTGTGTGATGGATACAAAGTCCATGTGTAATGTGTGCTAGTGCGCACGCTGGGATGTCATTTCTACAGAACCAAAATTAAATCGATTTTTACAAGCTTTTATTTAGTTTCACCTGTCCCGATGTTTGTCTGTAATCAATTATTGTAAATTAAATTTGACCCACTTCCCGGTTACCGATCGAGCTGAAATTTTGCATGCATGTGTAATTCAGATGACAATGCAAAATTATTGAAATGGAGCTGATCGGATGATGGAACCGGAAAGTGGCTCTATAGCCACTTTCCGGTTCATTACCATTAAGTTCCTATGAACTTAATGGTAGTTAAACGACAGTCATATTTATTTAATTTATCATTTACTTCTACATATTGGCTTTTAACTATCTCACACAAGGTGTTAGAATATCCAACACAGGGATAAATCTGTATTTGTCTTGGGCAGCTTGAATTCCTCACTTCAGGGTTCTATATTAGCTCAGATTCTTGTATAAATCCCTCACTGCGTTCAGGATTAAAACTAAGCGGCCTTCGTTTCTTTAACATACCACCCGCGACTTAAAGACACTGCTTTATCCCCTAGTCATAGTCACATAATCTACTATTATCCTTTCTACCTATACTCGTACATATTTACCTTTTTACGCACATCAATACAGTTTGAGCAGATTTGCAGTAAACACGTGACATACAAACAGACTCACTCTCACTTCATTCCACTAGTTGGTATTGAAAGTGAAACTCGTATTGTTTCATGAGTCGGCCCTGGAGCGAGGAATGTAGCGCACTAGTGCTGCTATTGTCCTATGTCTTAATGTTGTGATAACGGCCGATTAATTAGCTAATACGGAGAAGGCAGCTATCTCAGGTTGAATGTGGTCAAGTGAGACTGTGGCTCAATGAGAGCCTTACAATAATAAACAAACAAAAGTAGTTTCGTCTACCTTAACCGACATTTGAGACCCTAACAGAGATTGTTAAAGTTATAGTTACAAACTTTACTTCTTTATAGCATTGTGTGGATGTCGTACGCTTCAGTTGGAGATACTTATTTTTTAAGTAGTAATAAGTTTCCATTGCACCCCAAAAATGATCCCCATTTTGCTACGTTATACTTCCATGTATGTACCACAGATATTCACAACTCAATCGGTCCAGTACATTTGAGCCAATTAATCGCCTGACACAGGCGAGCAAGACAGACGAGTGACCCTATAAGGGTTCCATTTTTTCATTCTAAATCCTAAAACTACCAAAAAAACATGCAAAAATTTTTGTTTTGGTGTCAATGGCGCCATCCCATAATGCGGTACCATTAATATAACGCCCCTCGACGGCTCTGGGTGTATCATTAAATACCCCAAATGAACGGTATTTATCGCCTGTTTCTAGGGTTCCGTAGTGACGCCGCCGAACCCAGACCGAGGGTCGTTACGACCCAGACATTCGGTTCCAAATATAGACCTCTTACATCAACAATCAGAATTCAAAGCTAGAATTGTGGTAGAATATTCCAGACTATTGTAGGTAAATGTATGTCTATATTCCAGCTAGCAGCAGATATTACGTCGACGACATCCAAATAATTTAAGCTCAAATACTTTAAACTAAACTTAACTGAATAGGTACAGAAACTATAGAAACTTTTCAAACTTGCTCCGTCAATATTAGCCAAAATAATATGAAATTGTATTTTCTAACTTTGGTTCTTAGGTACGGCAGCTAGCAACCTAACATTTAAACAATAACAATAACGTTTTCATTCAAAAATGACGCAAGTACTAGACAACTGATAAATATACTTAAATATTTCTAAATACATACATATTATAGTTAAACCTTGATCCAGACACAGAAAAAATGACCGAGCTCATCACACAAACATTTGTCCTGGGTGGGAATCGAAACCACGACCACCAGCAGTCAGGACCACTGACCACTAGATCAACAGGCTAAGCTTTATTTATTTATATTATAAGCCATTCGATTTCAACTTTACAAAAAAAAAAAACAAATACAGAACCCAATGAATTTCTATGCACCTGCCACGTCGCCACGTGTAACTTAGCATCGATGCGCGGGCGCAGCTTTTTGCTCGTCACGGCTCATCGGCTAAGTTCGACCCCTGTCGCCTGGGCCACTAGTTAGGGGTGTCGAATACAAGTCATTTGAATTTAACGCTAATGAATTAGGGGAATTCTGACGCCGTTTCGGAATGCGTAGTATTTCAAATTTTGACAGGTCTCTGACGTATTTGTTTAGCGTTTAATGAGCTGGATATTGGTGTTTATTTTTGTCTTGTAAGATCGTTTACAATGATATATTGATAGCTAAGTCTTCTGATTACTATGACAGGTTGTAGTTAAACAAAAAAATGTTTCAGAATATCGACATCTGCTAAGAAATTACATGAATGAATATCCTCTTACGGCTGATATTATCAATTTGAAATTATTTGACTACAGGTTAAATTAATGCAACCTAGAGTTTCATTTGACGACCTGAGATCAGATACCACGAGATCTTAACGCGTTCCATTTGACGTCCTAAACTGACCTGCTAAAGGGATGGAACTGTGTAAAGTGAATAGCTCCATCCCTCGGTAAGGCCCCTGTACCCCTAGCCAAGTTGCTAATCTGCAATTCAAATGTCCCGTATATTTGAAGTTTTCTACTAGCGTTAATGACGTCATCTCAACACTCAGTCACGTGGTCAGAACGAAACACTTGGAAGCGTGGCCAACTCGAAGCGTTCGACGCAAGCGAGCTGACTAGGGGGGCAGGTCATTAACAAGGGTGTATAGTTTCCTGAGTCATCTGCATATCCTGAGAAATCCCGTGGATCTTCGCTCATCTCTTCTAGTCATCGTTTAACACGGTCCCATTAATATTCCCGTCAATTATGTGTTGTATGACACATTGGCTGTCCGAACCCACGTCGGACAAAAAATAAACTTGTCAGAATAAATCGTTTTGGTTGTGGAGGTCACAGATAATGTTATTAGTGGGATAATGAGTTAGGATGGAACTGCATAGATGGATGGATCAATCAGGAATATTATAAAGCTTCATAACTGTAACTGATACTATCGGACTCGAACCCGCCTGCGCGGGCTGCTGTGCTTGCTTGTGTTGAAAACCAGCGTCAGGCACTAATTTTCTGGCATTTATGATGAACTGGATCTATTTTGGTGCAGCCGTAAGGCACACATTTGTTTCGTGTTATGATTAGAATGTAATGTTATTTGTGAACAAATCGTTGGTGGATTGATCGAGCGACAGTTGCAACTTCTAGCATGTAAACTTTGGCTTTGTTATATTTGCTTTGCATGTTGATTACTTTAGATTTAAGTTAAATGGTGTTGGTTAGTAAATAGTGTTCGCGCTTCTTGTCGCACCAGCTTTTCCGTACAGTCCACTTCTGTCGAAAAAGTATGCTGTACTGAAACTGCTGAGTAAAGACTCATTATGGACGCTTTTAGAAATGATCTCAAGAACATTATAATTATTACATTGGATATACAGACTAATGGCATGTCCTAGGACCAAAAATTCGAAGATATGTAACATTCACTAATCCGCACTGGGCCCGCGTGGTGGACTACGGCCCATTCCCTCTCCTAGAGAGGAGGCCTGAGTCCTAGCAGTGGAAATATTAAAAGGCTGTTTATGCTATATATGAATTCAGATTAACCTGTATGTCTAGTTTGTCGTTATGAACTTCAGTCAGTAAAAGCCAATCAGAGCAAGATAAGTTATCTGATAACTTCCCACCACAAAAAAACAGTATGTCTATATAATTTTCTTGGGATCCAAGTATTAATCAATAGAGTTAACTACTTTTACATTTAACCCCATTCTCTAAATAAAATTCCTCAGTCACCAAGCGACCTATTTTCGGAAGAACGTGACCATGACATACCTCTGCCTCTTAATCAATAACATTACCTAATAACTTCCACATATGAATGTCATTTCTGTTTCTTACAGGTAAGTTCACATTCGAGTTCAGCCGCAATTCCCGACGGTAAGAGCTAATTAAAATAACTCGTACACGATATATTTTACCATTATTGGGCCAAGATTAAGTGCCGTGTTCGGAAAGCCTGAAAAATTGCGGTTTTTCACGCACCCCAAATGACTAGGGAAATAACTCGCTTATCGGAAATAGGAGCAAATATTTGAAGGTCATATTTTAGGAGCTGCCTCGTTTTTCTTCCCCTATTTAATGTTGCAATTAGCTTACGTAATTGCGTTATAGTTATTTTTATAGGAATAGCTTTCGTTTAGGAGTTCGTGATGTTGTAATCGTTGATATTTCGGCGACTCGAGCCGATTCTGAAGCTTAAATATCATAACGTCTCGGTGACTATTTATAGTCGACCAATTTTGTTAAAAGCTATAGAAAATTATATTCGTAAACTTACCTAATTCTTAACCGATCAATTTACCTAAAACTTTTCTTTTAACATAACACGACCTGATTCTAAACGTACAAATTCCCTGTTGTAAAGATTTTATTCAAAGTTTACTTCTGAAATATGAAACGTTAGGTAATATTTCAATATAACAAACCAATTATAAATATGTTGTGTAATATTAGATGGTCTTCATTATATACCGTCAAAACAAACCCCTACTAATTGGCTATAGAGGAACCTGTTACTTGTCGAAGATTTCATTGATTTATTTATTATAGTTTATGTACATCGCCAAGCACCTAATGTAACCTGGCGTCCCCATCAGTCAACTTTTGAGTTAAAACAGATACGATGGCAGGTTTGCACAGTAAATATTAGGAACAAACTAGCTCCTGTAAGAGTTAGAACTAGTAATATATGCTCATGTCACTAAGTGATGGAGTAGCATTCAACTGGTGAAAGAATCTTTACATACGGCCCAGTAGTTTACGAGTTTATTTATTATTATAAACAAAAATACAAATCTTTTCTATTTATAATATGTATTAATATAGATAAGCAGTATAGTATAGATTTCCTTTTACACACGGTGTTCTCTATTTTCTTCAACTTTCCTTTCGCAAGTACCTACGCTGGAAAAGATTCCTTTAAAAATAAGCATCACCTTATTATTATTATTATGTGTGTACATATAGTAAAATAAAAAATATAAAAAAATAAATAAATACAGACATTTAATTTGAAACAGAAATTAAGTATTTAAGTTAAGCCACTTAGCACGTAACACAGTGTAGTCTTTTTTAACCCAAAATTTGACTAGTAGAGAATGCCTTGTTGTATTAAGTCTGCCCATCCACCACTACTGTACATGAAGTTTAAATAAATAATAAAAAAAAAACATTATCTATTAAAGATTAATCTCATCAGTGCACTCCAACTCCGATCATAGAACCCAGAAGGGTTTACAAACAGGGAAGATCGTTGTAATTCCTTATCGAAGACATCATATTTTGTAAAATTTTGAATACAGGCATTTTATGCCTAACTTAAACACCAGATCCTCACACTGTTTATTATAATAACAGGACTTATTTAAAATCTAGAAACAAGTTTATCATTGTGTGGAGAACTAAAGAATTTTATAATTATTCTCTTCGTTATAAAAATCATTCTACGAATCACCAAAAGCGATGTTAAGACGTCGTGTTGCAGGCCTGTAGCCCGGGCTGCCTGACCCCATCAGGGCTTTACATCACCGTGCCCCGCCGGCCGCCTGAGCTTTGCGTAATGGCGCGAATTTGACGTCAACGCGTGAACGAAAGTAACATTATCCGATGTGTTTGTCTCATTGCACTTGGTACCCAGCATGTGGGTCATGGCTGCGCGGGCGCCGCGGAAAGCGAACTAACTCCACTACTCAGTAGTCTTTTCATAGTTGTGTTTTTTACGTTTTCACCTTGATGCACTTGTGCTGTTATGATTCGTTCTCAATGCATTTTTGTTTAGAGGAACAAAAAAATTGTAGTGCTTTGTGTTTTTTTTTTGCATAACTCTTTTATTTACAGAAAGATCTAGATACCAATTGGTAACAAGTTGTGTAAAAGAAATAAAATAATGCAAATTTTGAAATTCAATTCAATTACCTTACCTAAAATAGGTTAGTAAGATAGTAAAGTAAAATCAACACAAAGAAACACGTTAAAAAAATGAACCTACGTCATCAATTAAATATTCATTATAATATTATATTATATGCATTAACGTAATAACCATATAGAGTTACGTCACTAGCAATGTAGGTAATAATAACTCGATTACGTCAAATAATTAAATAGGAGTCACGACAAATTATTATAAAATATAATAAACTCGAAGCAAACCGGATCGGTAAAACTAGAACATGTAAATGCGAAACATATGAGTATTTATCATATAAATAAATTTATCGGCCTAATCATGTTGGTAAATGCACACAAACCGCAAATCTGTTACATAACGCACTCGTGCGCATGTGTGGGCATTACACACGCACGCACACGCTGACATGCGCGTACGCAGCCTGCATCCTGTCCCACTTATAGAGGTGAACCGGTCGATCTATGGATCTTGTCTATGGTGAAAAACTAGTATGGTGGAATTAGTTTTACACTAATTAGGGTTCAGCGTGATATAACAGATATTTGCATGCCATTTTTGATGGCTGCCCCGCGTGCCTGAGTAGGCTTTTTAAGGTGTTAATTTGTGCTAGATTTTAAAATATGGCCCTTGAACACATTTGGCGGTGACACCATAGGTAATGCATTATTGCTCTGCTTATTGAGAGTACATATTTAGATAAAGCAGCTAAGTGATAAGAATAAATTACCAAAATAACTTTGTATCTGTTGTGACGTAGACTCAACCCAACGGACGTCAGAGCCCTCATATTGTCCCTTACAGATACATTCATACCAATCAGTTTCGAAACTCATTTTTTTATCTCCTCTCCTCTGTATACACTCTTGTCAATGAAAAGCCTATTCGCCCCTTCGGATCTCATCAAAAATCTTTCAAGACGTTGATAAAGATCCCTTGAGCTAGGAGTTTTTAAGGTCTATGGTTACTCTTCTGAGACTTCTGTCACCTATAGAGCTACAAGCTCCATAAGCCATGCCGCCGCAATAATACCAGTTGAGCCACTCAACGTATCTAGGTCCAAGAATTCGCAGCGCACTCTAAATATGCCACATATGGGCGCAGAAGGCCACAGCTCTCTGACATGGCAGCAATAATGCTGGTACAGCCACGGCTCATTAACATTGAAATTATTTTGCAAAACAAGGATTAATCTAGGCATTATGCAGTTCTTGTTTTAGGAGATGAGGACTACTAAACAGGATGGATTAGGTCACATGAATATACAACGTTACTTTTAGTTTATGCGAAACATCATATAGTTTGTTTAGAAACAGTAACAGAATGGATTCCAATAGTTTTTACACCATGTTATATTTTTCCCAAAAATATTTTAAAATGTCACAAGTTGGACACCACCGACACTAAGTACAGCACAAGTCAAGGCAGGTCATAGCGGGTATCAGGTGTCTGCAAATAGCAAATGCAAAACCACCCTTCAGTCGCCTGGATGGCCCTTTAACTATGTATTTTTGCTGACTTATCAAGCAACTTTGTGATTTTTTATGACATATTTATGAAGTTTTGTATATAGATTCTATTCATAAAAATACTATTCACATGTTTCTGGTTCCACATATACCTACTGAAACTAATGTAGTATAGCAGTAACTGTTGAAATACGGTTGCTTCTTCTACATTCAGGAAATTGGGTCAAATAAATTAGCGAAAGTAAACAGTGTCAAGTTTAATAATAGTGCTAAAAGCTGATGCAGCAGCTAACTGAATTTTTAAATACACATTCGTTGCCAAACTCTTGCCAAAGAATTGGTCCTTAGACTCTTATTGACTGCAAGGACCAATTTTTACCTATAACTGTGGTCCTTCCCTACCCAAGCCGATACGGATCTCGATACGATTCTGTCAATAATCAAATTCAAATTGACAATCTATCATAGTTCATATAGGCCTACATGGACACTTATAAAACGTCAGAAGCAAGTGCACGATTCCATCGTTTCTTATGGAGAAAAACCGGCAAGAAATGTTTCCTCTTTTCAAACCGTGATTGCTTTACTAATACTTCTATATTTCTAGACCAGTCATTATTGTACCCAGGATCACAGTAAAACTATCTCCACTCACCAGATTCCCAAAAACACCAGCTTTTAATTCAAGCATGTATATTTTATTTACCTCAAACTGACTGCGAATACCGTAGTATATGGGTGGCAGTAATAATATAGTGAACTAGTGGCGAGCGCACGCACCAAGGTCTGTGTCGGGTGGCGCAACACGACTCTCGAATGTTGCTCAAACACTTGCTAATTGGAACCAATGTGATCTTCCGACTGAGCTGAAGGCCTTCCAGAATACCAACAACATCTACCGTTCTCCTGGACTTTCACAACCTTTGCGGAAAAAGTTGAATTTGTTGCAGCTTCATCTGGATGGGCTCTGAGCTGTCTTGTTTTACGTTGATGTGAAGATCTAGAAACTTCTGAGTCTTTGATCTAACTGATGATATTTCTGCTTTATGTAGACGGAAAACTCTAAAGACCTGCCGTCTCCATCTTCAGATTGGTCATCCATCTTTAGTCTCATTCTCTGGATTATTGTATTCCAGAGAATGAGACTGAAAAAGTAAGAAATTGGCGAGTATGTTTCGATCTTTTCATTGCTCTACGTGCAACTCATGCGCAGTTCAAGACAATAGGAAGCAGGAACAAGAGTGCTGCGCTCCCGAACCCCCTGGCACTGCTCCAAGCCAATGTTTCAAACGCATTCAAAACAAGGATTAGACTTGTTTGTCAGTTGGCGTGGATAGGAAATATAGATAATGGCAAGGAAGGAAACAGCGCTGCGCAGCCGGCGTGCAATGCTACAGCCGTGAGGCCACGAGAGCAGCGACCGTGCGAGGTCGTGTCATGTAAATGCGGCTCTCAAGGCGCCCGCCCTAGTTACGCTCAAAACAACACCGCACTACAATCACCTTCAACCTTATCACAACCCACTAAGGTCTAACTCCCATCCATCCAACCGCACCAACAACTTTGCATCACGACCACGTAATTGCGCTTGACGTAACACTTAATGACCTATCAATAAAGGTTGTTTTTCCGTGCAATGATGGCAGGTTTAAGGTTGCGTAGCTAAGAGCGATCGGACGGAGACGGTGACACGAACACGATCCTTTTTAGTAAAATCATTTGCAGAAAAAAAATTAATTGGCCAAAGTTAAAATGCAGTTCATTAGTAATTAATGGCTGCGATTAAATAACTGCCATTCGTTGTTGAAGTGTTGTGTGGACCGCGGTGTTTGATGAATGGTACCTGTCTGTCTGAAAACAGACGGAGCCACCGGGCACAGCTTGTAATGTTTCAGCAAGCCCATATTCACTAGCCTGTTGGTCTAGTGGTTAGTGGTCCTGACTGCTATTCTGGAGGTCGTGGTTTCGATTCCTACCCAGGACAAAAATGTTTGTGTCATGAGTATGATCATTTTTTCTGTGTCTAGGTGTAATTTATATGTATGTGTTTAGAAATATATAAGTATGTTTATCTGTTATCTAGTACACATAACACAAGCTCTGCTTAGCTTGGGGCTAAATGGCGTTGTGTGATAGTTGTGGAATATATTATATTATTATTGTACTATATTATATACCTAATATACAAGCTTTTCTCTAGCAAAGACGATGTCTTCAACACACCTCTTACAAAGAAGCAGTTTCCTAACACGATCAATGAATGACCTTTGTGTTTCCATATTTAAAACAAAATTAACATAAATATGAATGGTCCGCCATGCTGTATTGGCGGTCACACCTAAAGCTGCTTGTGTTTGGCACCTTCCCGCGGATCTGACGGTGCGCGTGCGTTGGATACTAAGTGATGTTTGAGTTTGCTGTCAGGACGACGCACAACGCACCGTCGACACCTTTATCTATGTAATCATTTGATAATCCTACAAAATCCCTGTTAGTATAAAAAAATCTCGTGGTTTTTTTGCAATATTACGAGTAGATCTCCATTTTCTACAATTGAAATTAATAAAGTCAATTAAGAAGTCTACTGAATAGTCAATCGTTACTAAAAACGAGTCGTACTACGTACGCTAGGTATCTATGACAACTCAACAGATACAGTTTACTTTCGTGAAGAATTAAAAACTGTATTCAGAACCAAGCGGGCTTGTAGACGACAAACAAAGGGTAGTTCGCCGTCTGGTAACCGTCTGGACCAAGTCGTCAACAGCATAGTGATCTATGCGCGCCTCAAAGAGGTTTCACTCAGCATAGCCGTAGGGCCGATGTCAGCTAGGGCTAAGGCAAATTTCTGAAAAAAACTCGAGATCCTGGAAAGCAAAAGACAACTGAAGAAGACATGTGTGGTTTAAGTCAGTAAAAGTCTGACAAGCTCTCTTGCTCCGCTCTAGAGCGGGAGATGTGGAATATTTATTTTGTGAATAGGTTTAAAAAAAAAAAAACATTTTTATACTTTTTTTTCGGTGGGTATAAATCGTCCAAATGACATCCGCCCGCCACTATCTGCAGTTACGCCCTTGGGCGGAAATGCAGATAGTGTCAGACTTTTACTGACTAAAAACCCAGCCCGTTCTTTTGTTGCCTTCCATATCGAGCCTTCCCTTCAGAAGCAGACCGTTAGCCCCAGTAGGCTTCGACCCTTCTGGGTCCCTACGATACATTTTTACACGTCAAATTTTATCGCTAATATGATCACTGTACTACTTCAGACTGATTAGTATGTCCAGCCAGCGTCTGGTGATCACGCCGCCGCTGTGGCGCAACCGTGGAGCCTCCGATGCCTAGGTTGTTAATTTGATACCCGCTTCAGAACTAAAGTCAGATCTAGATATTTCTATTGAATATTCTGCATGACCACCGTTAGAACAATCTACAGGTATTTGACTGTGGAAATTAAGACTAATCCTGTCTTACCCTTTAGGGTTCTGGGCGATTTCAGACAATTAAAAAGTGATGCTTGTATACAAATGAATGGTCAGGGGCGTAGCTATCGCCATCATCAGTCGTTTACGGCCCCACCCGACTGTTGAGGCCCCCTGTACAAAAGATTTGTGTCGTTTTCGCCACAACCTTAAATTCTCGTATTGTTAGAACGAGCAAGATACATAAGATCACGTCAAAAACTAAACCTATCCGAGTCCTCATGTTCAATCAAGACTTATCTTATTTCAGTCAGAGTAATCCCATTTTTTGACAAAACCACTTCGTTTATCTCTCGCTACGCGTGGGCGTGGTGGGGACGTTTTCTAGTCAATATGGATGTAGCCTATCCAAGAACTCTAAACCAACTATCTACATTTTTTGCCCAAATTAAGTTAAATATAGCTCGCTCTATCGATTCACATCATCAAGCCGAATCTGCAAGTAAAACTGGTTAATACATATGACGCTTATTTACAAAGATAGCTTTGGTAAAAAGTAAATAACCTACAGAATTGATCGAATATAATAATATAACATCCTTACTAATATTATAAAAACGAAAGTGAGTTTGTTTGTTTGTTACGTCTACACGCCTAAATGGCAAAACCGATTTTGATGAATTTTGGTATAGAGTCAGTTGGGACCCTGGGGACGGATATAGACATTTTTAAAGTGAGAAAAGGGGGAGAAACAGTAAAGTATATTAATAAACGCGGGTGAAGCCGCGGGTAATAGCTAGTAATAATATAAAAATGCATATAGTTAGTTAGTTTTTACAATAAGGGTACAATTTGGTTAAAACTCTCCTTTTTCTGTTCAACTATAGCAGTCATACGGAATTACGTTCAGCTCTGTCTGTCTCTGTCGTATTCTGTCTTATTCCTTCTCTCAACATAACATTTAAAGTAAGCGTTTATGTCGTATAAATGAGGTGAGAATGTCTGTTGAGGGAACAGATTACATCCAGCCGGAGTAATGATGATGGCTGTCTGGCAAGTTTTGTCTACCCTCAGCCTCCGAGGAGAGGCTCCGAGTAAATATGTATCTTACGATCTTATGTAATAAGGGTACTGTTCGAGATAGACCAAGTTTTGGGAAAAGGTTGAAACTTCAGTAAAAACTTCGATTTTTTTACCTATCTAGCTTAGGTAGAGACAGGCCCTAGCCTTTTTTATGATTAGCTTTTACCCGCGACTTCGCCCGCATACAGAATAAAAAAAGTCGAATCCGCAATAAGTAAAGCAGCAGCCAATCGGTCAACCACTGCGCCAATCGTGCCGCCTGTATCAAGCCAAAGCCTCCATGGGACCTGAGGTACTTAAAATATGTAGATATGTACCTCTTAACAAATCAACACTATGTCCCTAATATAGTTAATTCAAACTATTACCATTTCTAATGATAAATCTTATTTTATACATGCGACACAAAATCTTCGCGAATCGTTTCCAGGAAGTCAACGTGTAATGAATGTCGATGGAATGAGCCCTCGCGTCAATCTCAGCGAAAGCTCTCATCATTAGGCATAAGTAAAATAAATGAAGTTGAGGAAATACGCAGATCTTCGGAGGACGATGAACTGATAGCCTTCATTTGAAACGAAATAGGACCTTATTCGATGATAATATGTCGCAAAAAAAAAGCGTAAGTTAGAATTGTAAATTATTTAATTAGTCAAGTATAGTTTAAGATGGACAGATCTCAAGTAAATTTTTATTTTCTGCACTAATATTATAAAGAAGTAAAATTTGTAATTTTATTTGTAGAATGTAATCTCTAGAACTACTCTTAATAAACTAGTGCGCGCCGTCAACGATTGCATCACTGCTTATCATCAGGTGGCATCGCAGTCAAGCACGGGTTTATATCATTAAAAAAAAACTACTGAACCAGTTTTGGAAATTCTTTCACCAGTATCAAACTACATTGTGTATACTACTACAGTGATAATTAATAATATGGTTTTACCCCAAAATTACATGACGCACGGCAAAGAGCGCACGGGTCAGTTAGTTAGTTACTAAAAAAAGTACTAAGACTTAAATAGTTCTAACCCCTCATTCGCATGCTGAAGCTAAGCTAAAAAAAAATGTTTTCAGCACACCTAATCCTCAAAGTAACGAACAGTGAAGTAGTTTTCATCAATGAATTTTAAGACCTTGCACGAACCATATTTTGACTCTTGCGGGTCACTGGCGTCAATCTAAAATAGTCGAAACGTTAAAGGTAAAACTAGACTGCACACACGTGTGCCACACACGCCGATCGGGGACGCGTCGGTCCATACATTTTACATGGAAACTAGACTTGTAGAGCTACGCATGCCACGCGACGTCATTCTACGTACAATCAGGCGTGGTCCACGTGTGTGTCGGTCTAATGTAGTTCTAGCTTTAGGTTCTGGTATGCAGACGAATGTTAAATTCTATGACGGGTCCCTCCCTCGCACGACTGCACGGATTTATACAAAAATATGCGTGATGGCGGCGGACGACACTCATATTACCCTATTATCAAATTCTATCAGCGAAACTTCCAGTCTAGCTGTCAGCAATATGTATTAGTGTCGGATAGAAACGTTCCGACGTCACAAGTTTGTGGAATCCCAACAATTTTCTCATTACTACTGTTGTATCGATTGGGGATAGGGTTGCTAGCTGCTACCCGCAAAACGTAAATGGAAAATGTTACAACTTATATGACTAGCTGTGCGCCAACTAAAACAATATTAGCCGACACCAACTAGTTCAGTTGAATGCCTGTCGATCAAGTCGCAGGTGAACAAAGACTAGGTTCCGTTTCAAAATGTTTTGTGCTTATTATGTTTAGTACGCTACAAGCTTCGGCACTAGCCTAGCTTCTATACCTCATATCGATCGTCATGTTACAGCAGGTGTCATCGATTGAACACCATCGACATACGCCGCACATCGTCATTCCCATCAACACAATGCATTGGATTAATTATTTAGTCATTAGATGTCTGACTTCACACGCGAACTGGACACTTGCTTTCATAATAAAATATGTAACACAGGACCTAACCTTGATAAAACGTCTAACGATGAAAATTAGATAACTAGGCACCCACTAGACAGGCAGACTTGCTGGTACGTGATCTCTTTGTTACAATCTTACCTACGTCATCACAAACATAAGTGTTTTGGAATTGACATTTTGTCTAGGTAAATACTAACTGAAAAACATTGTTAGCAATTGTGTGTGATACCTACACGTATTCTGAAAGAAAGTCTAATCATTTTCTATTGAACAAAGCGGCCATTTATAGCGTATATTTTCCAAGTTTTCGCTATTGAAATTGTTTGAAAAGAAACGAGCTTATAGCCTATAAAGTTTAGCTGTACAATAGCTACGGACCTGTGCATATGATTCCGTACATATTAGTTGGTTAACCTTGGCAATGACATGCGACAAGGCTCCCATTGTTGTCCCGGGCGACCCTGCGAATGCCGAGCCGTCTGCCTGGCCCGCTTCCGAGAAACCCTCCACAACTTTACATGTACAAACAGACACATACGTACCTACCAAGCTATAGCCTCCAGTGCCGGCGGCCCTCGACACGTGTATACAAACATAGTTTTATATCTCGATAACAAGTATACATTTCCCAGGAATTAAGCTGCCTTCCTATTTTGATACATCAATTTTATTGCCTGGAGAATATATCGCAGAGATTAAGAAACTCTCCTTGATATTTAGTTGTTTTTGTAAGCAGAAATATAATTTGTTAATTATAGTCAATCATAGATCATCTCAGATAGTCATGTTTTATTTGTGCTTTGGCAAATGACGCGGGTGTGGAAATGACGACAAGCTGTGCGAAGTTGTATGTTCTGTTGTTGTTTTGCGGCTGTTAGGAACTGTTTGTTCTCTCCTAAGTAATCCTAAGGAAAACTTTGAGGGTCGTCTTTTGTATTCATTATTTGATAATATTGTATTGATTCATATATAGAACTAGCTGTTACCCGCGACTTTGATCGCGCAGTGTTTAAGAATATCAATCTCCGTTTCCTCTAGAAATTGAAAAGTAGCCTAATTTACTCCTTGTAACAGATGTTATCCGTCAGTCCTGACAGTTGGTTTCAGTCGTTTCGGAGATTTACTGAACAAACAGACAGAAAAACTGACAAATATTTTAAATACAACATTCTAAACAGACACTTCAATTTTATTTATGTATAGGTAGATAGATATGATATATGTAACTTTACAAAAAACAGCAATGAAATATGATGTAGAATTTATATATGTATCAACGATACATGGCCTTACTAATTCCCAAGTTCTAGATACTGTTAATATACCCGTTATATACCTTCAAAACATACACTCAAGAGGTATATAACGTCCGCTACTCCGGCGATATTGCTGTAACGCCTACAGGCACCGTGTAGTGCTGCCGAGTATCTAGGCTAGGTAACAGGGAGTCTAGACCCGTCGCCATGGCAACCAGACTGAGCTCGCACAGGAGACGTGGGGGCGGACACCTCCTGTTTATTTTTAATTTTTATACATTTGTGTTATTTTTCAGGGAATACGAAGGAATAATAGTCTCGAATTGTATGATGATACAGAGATAAATAAGTCGAAGGTTTGCGATACATATTCTAAGGCTTCAATAGCTATTGAAGTACGGGCTAAATCAACAATATGAGAAATGAGAACACGTCTTAGTTTTTCTTTACGTGTCTGAGGTCTAAAAATCTAAAGAATTTATTGCTTTTATAGTTTTTTTTTAAAGAAAACATAAAATAATTTTGGTGTCTTCGAAGCTAGAGTGATTAGGCTCTTAACTAACTAGTGCGCCTCACCATCAACGACTGCATCACTGCTTACCGTCAGGTGGCATCGCAGTCAAGCACTAGTTTATATCAATTAAAAAAACACATATTCTTTACAATAACAACACAATTTTGTGCTGCATCTGTATTCTCGCTCATAAACTGTGAAGAAGTAGAGCATTTTACCTAGCATTCTATTTTCGCTACAAAATCCAGTCAACCACCACAAAAACAATTGCATATCAGATCAAATGTCATGCTCGACAAGGTTGCATCATTTTCATACATTCTCTCAACGTATTTTCGAGATACTAGCTTATTATGCTGCCTTAGTACTTACTCGACTCTGCTACATTCCATAAATTTACTATCACATTGAATAAATCCAAGCCCTTCCCAACTCATAGTGCCCTAGTACTCGTACGTCAAGCGCTCGATCTTATTCCACGATTACTTCACAAAGTAGTGAATTTCAAGTTATTGTGTGTACATCAATATTGTTGCTGTTTATATTATTTTCGGAGCAAACCGCTTTTGGGTGAATCCACTTGAATTTAAATGAAGTTTTCAGAATTTTTATAATTTTAGCAGATAAGATTGCGTCAATGATTGACATTGGTTTTGATTTTATCTTTCCCCATTGGGAAGTGGCTTCAATCTTTTATCCATAAAAACCATTTATATATATATAAGGGACAAAAACATACTATCAGACGAACATACACGAATACAACAAAACGCAATGACCAGAAATCTCTTAATCTGACCAGCAATCACACCTCTTTAACTTTAAAAGCAGCTTACTACTCGACAGATCTGCAAGCCTAGTATTAGGTAAGTAGCTAATTAGTAGAACTACACAATTGCAGTGGTCATGCAAAATGATAGACTGGGTGTAATCTCGCGAGCCCAGCACCTCATCACGGCACAATTACCTGGTCCTGCGTCACGCCGGCTCCCTGCACAGATTGCACTCTGTTATCCACTTGTTATATAAGTAATTGTCGTCATTAACTCCTCTTGGGGCTGTGTTTTCCTCAGCGATATAAAAGGCGATTTACAACGAGGTATAAATGTAAGGACGAGACAGTTTATAATATTTTTATCTTGTTTGTTGTGCCAAAAATCACCCCGAGCCCAAAACGCACGTTGTCATTCGTAGATCTTTGACAGTCGTTATAGGTTGTCAAACGCCATGAAGTCAGGACACACGATAAGTATATTCAAGTAGTATCGTGTTGCCCAGTAATTTGGTTGGGGAGGTCTGGTAGACATTGTCCAGTAACTGGATCGGAGAGGTCTGATAAGCAGTCGCTCCATGTAAACCAGGGGTATTCAGCCGCACCTGGTTTGACAGGAACCAACCCTAAGCTAGTTGGGAAAAGGCTAGGGGGATGCTTACATTCTCACTCAGGTGCTGACCGGGCACGGTTGCTTCGGTGAGTACCTGAATAGGATTGGGCGAGAAGCTACGGCCAATTGCCACCATTGTGGAAGCGCGATTGATTCTGCACAGCACACGCTGGAAGAATGTCCAGCGTGGGTCACTGAGCGACGAGTCCTGGTCGCCAGGATTGGGCAGGATCTGTCTCTACCAGCGGTAGTGAGGGCTATGCTGGCTGGGCCAGATAACTGGAAAGAAGTTGCCTCATTTTGTGAGACCGTAATGGTCCAGAAGGAGGCGGCTGAGCGAGACCGGGAGAGAGCTGATCCCGCTCGAAGAAGAAGGCGTCGGGGAGGCAACCGCCTCGATACCTAACACGCCGAAACCCCGCTTGCATCATCCAATGCAGTCGGGACTATGGAAACACGGGCGTGCAGAGTGGGGACACTGCCCGCCCATCGAGTGATTCCAAAGAAGACGGTGGCACAGTGATCACGTGCTGCCGTGCATAAAGAGGCTCAGGGGAGACTACTGCGCAGTCTCCTTAGGGATGTGCCCTAACAGGCGTTGCACAGAGGGGGTTCCGGAATGGTCTTTTAAGAGGTAACGGCGCCCCTTCTATGTGCTGATGGTGATCACCGGGGTGGTTTTAGTGAGGTAAAAATCCCACACTCCCCGGACTTTTCCCCAAAGTCCGGGCGCCTTTTGAAGGTTTCCCCTCGAAAACAAAAAAAAAAAAAAAAAAAAAGGGGGATGCTTACATTAGATAATTACTCCATGTTCAAACCGGTAAACAAATATTGTCATCAGATACTAGACCTAGGTTTTTCCATTTTCTTGCCTGTAGTGGGCAGCTCTATCCTCAAAGCCTGTCTTTCATATCTTGGGAAAAAACCAAAGATAAAGCTTAGTCTGGCTACATCAAAATTAAAATATCAACTGTAAAACAGGAATATCAATTTACCTAACGCACCTTTTCAGGCACTGCTGACCTAATTAGTAGCTGGTTTTACCAATAAATGTGCATTACCACTGGCCTATAAACTAATTGGTAAAATCAATCCTTAGTGTATAAATAGCAACACTGATAGTTATAAAATACACAATAAACACGTTCCTCGTCGCCACAACAAACAGCAACAGGTGACCTATAAATATTTTCCTTCCTGATTATCCCAGACTATTCCTAATTATAATGAATTTAATGACTACCGACATAACAGGTGACGTCACTACATACATACGTCTAGCTGCGGTTTCTCTCGCAATAATCTGGCGCGCATCGCGGAGCCTTGACTCCATTCTCTAATGCCGTGCGCAAGAGTCGCTTCCTGATACATCTTATCGCGATCTACGCGCTTTATTGATCTATATCTTTATTGATGTATGTAGAACGTGCTAAATAACTCTGTGAGGTCTATGAAGACAATTTGTAAATGTCTAGCTAGCATAAACTTTAAAAAATGGTGCTTTTTGAAGATTGCTCAAAAGATTACACATTTTGAGCAACTTTATTAACCCAAGGTACTGCTGTCTGTTTCACCGACCGCAAATCTAATAAACATACTACAAAATTGCTTCCAAAAACACTGTGAGCTAACTATGTACCTACAGTCTCTCCATATGTTTCACAATACTAGAACTGGCGAATGCCATTCAAATGTTTACGCTAACAATCATAAACTAATAATACATACACTTTAAAAATACAACGTCGCTCCTCTCGCAATAAAAAGAACAAAAAGAAAACATTTAATTCAACCTTTTTTCTACAAATACCAACCACATCACATTCTTAAAAAAAAACAACCTGTCAAATTAACAAAAAAAAAACATTTAAAATTGGAATGGTCGTTTGAAAACGCGAGTTCTGAACCGCAGAATAATGTTGGTACGTCTAATTTATTTATCATCGTCTCGTCACCTTCGGTTCGTAGCTCCGCGTCGCCAAGTCAGCGAGTCAGTCAGCGACAGTGTATGACATCGCGTGCCGCATTGACCTAGTTGCACGGGTTCGATACCCGACTGAGGTCGGCCGCATAGATAATAACTTTAAACGCCTCCGCTTGCTTGTGAGTCTTCGCTGAATCTCTTTATCTGATGACGCTTTATTTTTAGTGATCAAGCTTGACGGAATTTATAAGAGGTTGCATGGTTTTGTCTATGAATATTTGTGTTTTGAAGTAGCTGGTTGAATCATAGGTACATAGAAGTTTTCTACAGAAGTACATATATCAACATGATTATGCTAAGCAGTTCATTCCGTGCATTACCTACAGAGTTTATCAATAGAATTATTCATAGTCTACTTTTATCCTATTAGCACTTTGCTTCCATCTGATATATTAACCTAGCTCACTCAATCCGACCTAGAAAGGGTCTCATAATAATAAGAACCCGCGCTTGTAACCACTCGTTATACCTAACCTACATAATATCTATATATAAAAGGAGAAACAGACCGACTAACAATGCACAGCCGAAACTAGGCCTAAGTATGTGAAATTTTACATAATGCTTCCTTTTATGACGTAAGCGAGCACTAACTAATGTTAAAAATCCTTCGTTTTTGAAAAAGCAACTTTTGAGAGGGTTTCTGGTATGCAAAATTTTATTTCTTGAGCCAATGTACTTGAAACTTAGCACAAATAGTAATCTAAAAAAACAAAAGAAGTAAATGAAAAAAGATTTTTAGGTTTTAAGGATTGTATTTTTTTAATAATACTCGTATAAACTAGTGCTTGACTTTTATCCCACCTGATGGTAAGCAGTGATGCAATCATTGATGGTGACGTGCACTAGTTTATTAAGAGCCTATTCACTCTAGCCTTGTATTTAATAAAACTAATTTTTGGGATAATAAACTTTAAACTTGCTAGAAATTTTAATCAAAATGAATAAATAAAGACTGTCATAACTAATTTTTCAAAACTACCCTCAAATTACGTGTTAGCTAAAGTTTTATAAAAAAAAATTCGCGAACGAAGTCGCTGGCATAGTGCTTGTATCTATAAATTACTAGCTTTTGCCAGCAGCTTTGCCTGCGTACATAAAGTATAGCCTATGTCACTCAGGAATAAACCAGCTTTCTATTGGTGAAAATTTTTCAGCAATCGGACCAGGACTTCCAGAGATTTACCTCCTACAAACAAAAAACT
This sequence comes from Mythimna lalbum, assembly GCA_949319445.1. Lineage (NCBI taxonomy): Eukaryota > Metazoa > Arthropoda > Insecta > Lepidoptera > Noctuidae > Mythimna > Mythimna lalbum. The sequence continues at coordinate 24,634,465 of OX439346.1, forward strand.
TTACGTCTTTATAATTTTATAAATAAAATAAATAATACTCCTACAATAAAAAGCCTTTTACTTCTTGCATTAGAAAATTTTAAAAAGTAGGAATTAAAAGAAAAAGGTTTACTTAGTTAATATTATTTACAGTATTGTTGAATAAGTCAAATTCGAATCCTATTCATGTGCGAGAACCCCTCCTCAGGCGAAGGTTAAGGCCTCCTCTAAGGAATTCCATTTGTCTCTATCTAGGTCTATTTGCGTCGTTTATAATTTTATTGTTTATAAAAGCATATATATTTCAGTGCACAAGTCTTGCACACAACTGGTCCTAGAGTGCACACACTCAATTGATTGGGAGCGCTGATGAAGCCCGAGGTTACAGCAGCGCAGTAATCACTCATAAATAAATAAACTCAAACAGAATGCTCCTCATTGCACTCCGTATGAACTGAAAACAAAACTTTTGTTATAATATAGTATGTAAATGTAGGAAACAATAGTTTTGTTTTACGGACAAAACTGAATTTTGTTATCATAGTTTTTCTTTTTCACAACTTACACTCAACGCCATCTAGTCTCAAACTAAGCAGAGCTTGTGCTATGAATACTGGACAACCGATTAACATACTTCTAAATATCTAGGAGTGGAATTCCTTGCCAGAGTCTGTGTTCCCTGATAGCTCCAACCCGGGAATCTTTAAGTCGAGAGTGAATAGGTTTCTTCTAGATAAGCGCGTTCCATCGTCGACCGCATCGTCGCTTTCCATCATTTGAGACAGCAGTCAAGCGCGAACCTATCAACAATAAAAAAAAATACATGAAATTATAGATAAATTACACCCAGACACAGAACAATTAATGATCATGCTCATCACAAACATTTGTTCTGAGTGGGAATCGAAACCGCTAGTACTTTCAACCCCTGAAAAATTTCCAAAGAATTAAAAGGCAATCTAATTTAATGAAAACAGTATTCTTTCTGTAAGCCAGATAGGTCCTACTAGGCTACATAGAAATATTTCATACCTAGCTCTTCACAAGGACAGTTATGGCGATAAAATAAGATAATAGGTACGTAATAAGAGGTTCACAAAATAACTCGGGTATCTATGTAATAGTGAGCGCCGCACATTAATGTTCTCGGACACGCGAACCATCAGCTAAGGTCACCTACAGACGGCCACAACGCACTCGCGGGCCGTGAGGACGGAAGTTTGTGTCACCTTATACGCAACCTAGTTTTGGTCTACAGTTCTAAGCACAGGTATTTTTGGGTGGCTCAGTGACGCCTTGAAAGTTTTCCTATTAATTATACTATGGCATCATTACTTTGGAAATACCATGTACAGCAAGGTACCTATGACAACTAGACAGATACATATTTCCTAACCATACCTAACTAAATATAACCTTAGATAACTTTTTTATCGAAAAGCTCGCCGTCCGATAACCATCCGGACCGAATCCAAATCGTCGACGGCGTGTTGTTCCACGCGTGGCTTAAAAAGATGTTTGCAAACCGTAAGAGCCTAGCAGGGCCGAGGCCTACTAGGGCTGTGGGAGGACTTCTGAAAATGTAGCCTGTAGTCCTAGAACGCATATAGCAACTGAAGAAACAAAGGTCGTTTAGTCAGTAATAGTCTGACACACCTTCCCACTCCACCCTAGAGCGGGCGAAGCCATAACATGATTTCCCTTTTTAAAAAAAAGTATTACGAATCGACACCATTTTACTTTTTACACGGAACGCTATAATATCAACCGGTTAATTTAAAGTAGCAAAATGTAAACGAGTAATAATCTATTCTTAGTTCAAGATCAATTACAACACGTGAGGGATCCACAACCGCGACAATCAATTTCATGTCAAAGTTTATCACGAACCAAAACAAAAGCGCCTCGTAATCACACCCCAACTTATTTTCACTACCACTTAGATAATTGTAGTAACGATGAGGATAGACGAATTCATTTCACTCACGCTCACAGACACAACCGAAATTCTTATCGTCACGCTATAGAGTCAGTGTTCGTGTGCGACTCACGGACGCACACAACGCCACCTCAACAACGCACACGCTTGCTGAGCTCCTCTATGTGACAAGTGCATCCAACGCACACACAGCTGCGGCTGAAGGGCGTCCCCGGGGTAACGGCCTATTCGTCTGAAGGGCGTTTTTACGTGCCCTTAAACCTTTTTGACATTAGTAGGCTGGTTATGTGGTTTCTAGTGGGATCGAGGGGAAATAGGAGAGGGTGGTTGTCTATGAAGACAGAATCTAGATGAGCGGTTTGTTACCTAAAGTAATGTGAAGAAAAAATTTCTTTTTGAAATCTACATCTACACTTATATTATAAAAAGGTAAAGTTTATTTTTTTTTTTTTTTGTTTGTAGGAGGTAATCTCTGAAAGTACTGGTTTAATTGCAAATATTTTTTCACCGATAGAAAGCTACTTTATTTCTGAGTGATATAGGTAATATTTGACGTACGCGGGTGGAGCCGGAAATATTTAACGAAGTTATGAAAGTATTTAAATGAGTGATAACTTTGTTTAGTAACATTTTTGCTACATGACATCATCTAAGTTTAAGTTAGTATTGTGAAAATGTAAATGGAGATAAAGTTATGACGATTATATCTTGTGATTATTTAATCTGCCCAGATTTTCCTCAACGCCTGTGTCTAGTAAATAAGGTAGTGTTTTGAGTGTTAATGAGCATCTATGTTACAATCATGACTCCGTTTATTTTTTAACACATTATATTTACTGTGAATATCTTCTACATATATAAAAGCTAAATAACACTCACTGATTAATCACGAAATCTTAGAAACTATAACACCAAACTCAAAACTTGACAGTTTCCAGGGTGTAGACATCCGCTAAGAACGGATTTACCAAAATACACCCCCTAAAGGGATGAAATGGAAATCCAAAGTTTGTATGGAGAAACCGACTTCCACGCGGGTGAAGCACAGTAAAATAATAAAATATCAATGTACAGAACTTGCGAAAATGAAAAAAATAAATATTAATGAATGTGCATACATTACGCGCGGCGCATACACTTGTGTGAACTGTTTACATTGCAGCACTCATTAATAAATACAGCCTTAATGACACATGTAATTAACGTGTAACGTCTTTAATTTTCATTATTCGTGTGTTGTCGCCAATATTCATGAGTATTTAATTATTTGTATTCGGCCATCATAATTTCTCTACGTTGCGTGGTAAATAAATATTATCCGTAAGTACTTAATATTATAAATGGGAAAGTGTGTGTCTGTTTGTCCGTCTTTCACGGTAAAACGGAGCGACGAATTGACATGATTTTTTAAGTGGAGATAGTTGAAGGGATGGAGAGTGATATATGCTACTTTTTGTCTCTTTCTAACCCCCCACTTCTCTAAAATGGGGGAATTTAACGCGAGCAAAGCCGTGTACTAAAGCTAGAATGGAATATAGTAATGATTTATTTTGGAAAATGAATAAATTACTATTTACTAGTAAACATATGTTTCAGAGTGACACATCAACAGATTAACGAAAAACCACAGAAATATTACCAATTTGTAACGTAATATTTAAACATGTAATTAAATTATATTAATTCCTTGGTAACAGAAACTATTAATTAAGGAAAATAATTGCTACACTTGACTGTGGTTAGAACAGTGTGAAAGTAACACTAATAAATACATTTCAATATATAAGCCTTTTAATATATAGCCATTCAATATATAGCCTACAAGAGAGCAGTGGTGGCCGAGTGGTAATGGCCCCGACTTACGAGTTGTAGGACCCAGCCAGGCGCATTACTTTGTGTAATTTATTTCACCACCACTGCTCTCAAAACGGTGAAGGACAACATCGTGAGGAAACCGGCATGTCCTAGAACCAAAAATTCGAAGACATGTGACATCTTCCAAGACGCACTGGGCCCGCGTGGTGGCCCATTCCCTCTCCTAGAGAGGAGGCCTGAGTCCCAGCAGTGGGAACATTAAAAAAGGCTGACGATAATATAAGCCTTTTTAAATAATTAGGTATTTCACTCGCTACTTTAGTTACCGCTCCGTACTTATGGCAGGAGTCCGATGGATGCGAGACGCACAGGATCGTTCATTTGGCGACACTTGGGTGAGGCCTATGTCCAACAGTGAACGTCTATCGGCTGAAATGATGATGATGACCTATGGCTCGTAATGTGATGTTATATAGCCTTATAGCCTCCCTCGATAACGAGCTATCTAACAATAAAATAATAATGTTTTAAGTCGAACTGTAGTTCCTGAGATTAGTGCGTGCAAACAAACAAATAAACTGTTCAGCGTTATAAAATTAAGTATAGGTTAGTACCTATTTATATTTTACTAGTTTTTGCCAGCGGTTTCACTCGCGTACATAAAACAAAGCCTATGTCACTCAGGAATAAAGCAGCTATCTATCGGTGAAACATTTTTAGCAATCAGACCAGTACTTCCAGAGATTACTTCCTACAAACAAACAAAAATCATAAAAACAAACTGTACCATTTTATAATATTATAGAGTGTAGATCATAATTAGTGTAAATTATTTAGACATGATTTGCTTTAGGCAACAAAACGAAACTAACCAAAAGAATGAACAATGGCAATAACCAAGTTTTATTCTTCTCCACTCTGTATACACTCCATTACATAAACCTAATACTATCCCATCCCTCCTGCATCTCCTTGAAGTCACCTAATTCCAGTTACCGGCCGGGGCACTGACTCTGCAGTCTAGAGGTCGCGAGCGGCCCGCTACCCGCCCGGCCGCCGGTACCGCGGGAAGGTCGGACGTAAGGGATGTTGGGCTATTTATGTTATTGTCATTCGATGTTCTAGAGGTTTGTTTGTGCCAAGCCAAGTTTATTGGTTTTAGTGGTGTGTGTTTAGAATGTGAATTTTGTTTTGTTTTGAATAACGTATTCAATAACCTAAAACCAATTACAGTGTTCCGGGTGAATTAATTTCCGGTATCCTGTTTTTTGTTCGGGGTCAGATTTTTTTTTATTGTATTAACTAGTGCTTGACTGCGATTCCACCTGATGGTAAGCAGTGATGCAATCGTTGTTTGTGAAGCTACTAGAATAAGCACTAGTTTAATAAGATTCAAAGATACCTGAATTATAATTGGACTCATCATCGGAAGATCTTATCGGAATCGGAATTCATCTTTAAGTTTTAAATACTCAAAAAACTAAATTATAATAAACTGAATCTATATTTACCACATTCAAATCTCTACAGAGACAACATGAATAACAAAAACCCATAACATACAGCAACATAAACTAAAATACCGATAAAACACAAGCAAACCCTGTAACAAAGCTTGTTTCGCTGCCACACCGTATTACGAGTGAGTAGCTAACCCGGCGCGGTGCAGGCATTATGTACTGTTACCGTTCGACGAACTTCAGGACGCGCCGCCCGCCCTTGCCTTCCTACAGACAGCCCGCCCGCCCAGACCGCGCGTTAGGCTGGCTTTCCACCGCAGATACGCTAAGCGTAGCGATATGTATAAAGTTTTTTTCAATAATAGCCTACAGACAAAGTGTCGCTTTATCTTTTCTTTTGAGGAAGGCATCAGAACGTTATAACAGTGGTTTTTTTTTAACTTTTCCCCACACTAGAAATAACTCCTGTATCGTGGGTACGTTCACAAACGTGTAAACTCACATACACAAGACACCCAGCCCCGGAACACCTATCTGTGGGACATACAAATGTCGAATCGAAACCAAGGCACACAGTACAGCAGCCAATCATCCAACCACGGCGCCAAAGCCTTCGTGTTTGAAGTAAGTTTGATAACCTGAAAAATACAATCATCATATTGGTCACATGTAAAGTACGTTAGGTAAACTCGCCCAGCAGAACCGAAGCCTCCTGGGGCCAGGGGAGCATGGTTCTGGAAGGGAAACCCCTCGATCCCAGAACGCAAAGAGCTAAAAAGGAAGTCATTAGATGATTTCCCACCTTAAACACAAAGTAGGCTAAGCTGGGTAGACTGCCGTAACATGCAATGTAACAGAATTCCCATAATATGGACGCCTTGCGTATCTATGCAAACTGTGCACGCTACGCGGGTAAACAATGCATTTCAACAACGTAGGTACAGTAAGAATCGTGCGCGCTCTGCGTCCACACGTTCATGTTACATGTTACGTTACAGCTGCCTGTACTGAGCTAAGTTTGTAAAGTTTATTTAGCAGCCAAAGTTCCGTAGCTAACTCCACCGCTTAGCTCCTGCTGGTCACAAGCCTTGAGTGTTCCTTGCAGGCTGTACGTCGTAGCGAGAGGGTGCGACAACCTGGCGGACGCGCCGCCCTTGCCTTCCGACCGGACCTCGGTGCAGCCTGTCTGGGCTCTGGTACTTAAATAATAATCCACAACTTTCACATAATGCTATGTAGTCCTAGACTAAGCAGATCTTGTGATATGTACCATACAACTGATAAATATACTTATATATATTTTTACATACACATCTACCATGAAGTGTCAATACCTTCTAACTGAAATTTTTCGAGAAACTTACTTTTTAGCACTTATAATTTAAATGTGTGTTTCCGCGTGTTCGAGTGGATATTTAGTTGCGACTGCGCCACATTAAACAGTGGAAACATGTCTAACTAAACCAACGTACCTTCTAAAGTTTTTGAGACAGGATTTCTTTAACTTCGAAAGAGTTATCGGCATTTCGCCGTCGACATTATAGATATATTACACCCAGACACAGAACAAATGATTGTGCTCATCACACAAACATCTGTCTTAGGTGGGAATGGAACCCACAAACTCCGGCATAGCAGTCAGGGCTAGACCATAAGGCCTGTTAAAGTTAGTTTAGTTTAGCTTTGGAAAAGATAAGTAGTTAGTTTTTTTTTTTTGTATATTATGTGGATATCGTCTGTCTTTCAATTTCCTGCGATAAATTATACATGAGTTAGTTGTAAGTTTTGTTTTTTTGAAAGTGTCACCGCTTGTTATTTTCCTGTCAATCTTGGAAGGTACGTTATTGAAAATATCGATTTTCTAGAACTGTTCGTAGCGCTCTAGTTATTATAGACGTCAAATAAGAACCAGCACAGACGTGTAGAGGACAAACTAAATACAATATTAAATACGAGTAACTTACTGTGGAATTAGTGAAGTTAGCTCACCTCTGCTCACCTTGCGACCATCGCAAGAGCAACAGGCGTGATGTTATGTCAAGTTTTATTACATTACTAATTTCTGTCAGGGGTTTCGTATGCATTCAAGTCAAAAACTGTCCCAAGTAAACTACTCTAGAGATAAATACACAATGTCCTATGTCATACTCTAGGACATGGTCTACCCGTGAGCCAAGTTCCATCCAAATTCGTTCTGCCGTTAAGGCGTGAAGTTATAACATACGGACAGGTAGTAGCGACCCACCCAAGCTTCGCATGGGCGTTACAAATCTTTGAAAATCTCAATTTTTGCTCTACTTTAATTTAATTTTTCCACAACTAGATATCACACAGCGTCGTCTAGTCACCAGCTAAGCAGAGCTTGTGGTATGAGTACTAGACAACTGACAAACATACTTATATATTTCTAAATACAGAACAAATGGTCATACTCATCACACAAACATTTGTCCTGGATGGGAATCGAACCCATGACCTGCGTCATATCAGTCAAGACCACAAACCACTAGCAACCAACAGACCATCAGGCCAGTCAAATGTAGATGTAGTGCAGTGGTGCAGTGATGTGTGAATGTAGTGTAGTGTAGTGTGTGTATGTAGTGCATGTATTATGCACTGAAACCTTCCTCAGTAATCACACTGTCTACTAGTGAAAACCACATGAAAATCCGTTGCGTCAGTTTTCGAGTTTATCACGAACAGACAAACAGACAGGCGCTGGGGATTTGATGACGACGATTTAACCTTTTGAATACCTTAATTTGAGACATAATAGAAAAAAATTATATAGAGAACGCCGACGTTCACTTGGGGTTTAATAAATTAAGGATATGAATTACCTAAGCTTTAAACACCAATGCTTGTTTTTTTGCACCCTTATTTACTTCTCTATAGGGTAAAAACCACGCCCCGTATTTTCAAATCACCTTTAACTCACGTCCCAAACAAAACAACTTGAAGCCTATGTCTCCCCTCGAAGCCTTAAAACGAATGCGCCAGCCAGGGTCGCCGCCCGCCCTAGGAAGGACGCGCCGCCCGCCCTAGCTTCCACTTGTCCCAGCTGAACACGAGCCACGTTTACTGACTCATACTTGTTCTCTGAAGGCATTAATAGTGATATAAGTATATTTTTTCAGACATTATTTGGTTAAGATTGTGTTTTTATAACCTCTATATAGCGTATGACTTTGTCTTAGGTATTCGTAGACTAAATAGAGGGATGTTTAGTCTAGTTTTAGATAGCGTTTTTAGGGTTCTGTTCCTTGGTTAGAACTTAAATGGAACCCTTATAAGAACACCTGGTTGTCCGTCAATCAAGACTCTAAGAATAAATGGAAATAATAAGCTGAAATGCTCGTCTATATTTTTTATGGTGGGGAAAATCATCCAATGACAACCAACCTAACCTCTTGGGCGGAGTGGGAGATAGTGTCAGACTCTTACTGACTAAAACCCACCCCGTTCCTTCTAGTCTTCATACCGGAGCTCGAGCCCCCTTTCGGATTACCTTGGCCCCAGTAGCCTTCGACGCGGCTGGGCCCCTGCTGTTGCTGAAAACACCATGAGGCGTGCTGGTACAGTGCGCGCCGTCGACGTCTTGGAACCCTGGCCCCAGTAGGCTTCTGTTGCTGACAACTCCTTGAGGTGCGTGGGAACTTGGGCTCGGTCCAGACAGTTACCGGACGGTCGGACAGCGAGCTACCCACGTCTCGCCGTCCACAAGCCCGCGTCGACTATTATTTGGCTTCCCCTTGGGGTCGTAATTCTTAGTCAATACAATCAAATGATTTATTTTCCGTTTAGGTAACACTACACTGCTCCATCTACCTGGGGTCAGTCGTGCGACTGAGGAAGAGGGATGGAGCTATACACTCTATATAGTTCCATCCCTTTAACTGTTCAGTTTGATGGTTCGTCAAAAAGACCGCGTGAAGAGCTCGTCAGGCCTCAGGCTCTTGAAATCATCGCGGGCTTGCGGACGGCGAGCCATGGGTATCTCGCTTTCCAACCGTCCGGTAACTGTCCGGACCGAGCCCAAGACGTCGACAGCGCGCATTGTTTCCGCGCGCCTCAAGAAGTTGTCAGCAACAGCAGGGGCCCAGCTGGGTCGAAGCCTACTGGGGGCCAGGGTTATCCGAAAGGGAGCTTGAGCCCCGTTATGAAGGCTAGAAGGAACAGGGTAGGTTTTTAGTCAGTAAGAGTCTGACACTATCTCCAGTTCCGCCCAAAAGCAGGGGTTTTCATTGGATGATTTTTGCCCACCATAAAAAAGGCTCTTGAAATCATATTCTGAAGATACGTCAGCACAGAATCTGTCTGCCTATTCCTTGTGACATTAAACACAGCGTAATGCTAACATACACGTTCCTATTTGACAGCTAAAGGTTAATTAAGTACTTGAATTTTCAATTTCTCTGGATAGCTCGGAGCAGTAGAATAATTACATGTTACAAACCACGTTCAAGACATTAATTTCCTAGAAAATAGAATTACCTACTTAGATTTCTAGGATTATAAGTGTACTAATTAATTAATGAATACATCACTAAGTTATAATTACAGACGAGACTTGTACACGCCTACCCTGGCTGCCTATTCCTTCAGAGAATAAAGACGAGATAAATATTAAGCCAGCAGAAATTCGTTTATTGAATAATTATATATTATTGGTTATAACCACTACTTAGAAAGAATTACCGTAGCCCTGGAAAACAGTGGGCTACTGAAGGAACACCGGTGAGTTTTAGTCAATAAAAGTCTGACACTCCTTATTTTGAAAAACTTGCTCCCTGTTACGTTATACTTAAACATAACTACCGAAACTTGGGTGTACTACACCTCTGACTTACCCAAACGTAGGTGTACTACACCTCTGAATAACCCAAACGTGGGTGTACTACACCTCTGAATAACCCAAACGTGGGTGCACTACACCACACCACTGCCTAAATGGCCTAACTCTACAACTACAACCTAATATAAAACTCAAAATCAAAATGATTTATTTCTCATAGGCCAATTATGAATGTATACTATGAATATGAATGTACATAATGTATTTGTTAGAAAAAAAAATTGAGAACCTGGTTCCAGCACTACCTACCGGGTTCAAGTTGTACCTTCAAACTATCTAGGGACACACGAGTTACGTAGGTACAGAAAATTTATATACATAAAGATAGATTAATTAATTTATTATACACTAACGACCCGCCCCGGCTTCGCTCGAGTGCAATATTATACATATAAACCTTCCTCTTGAATCACTATCTATTTAAAAAAACCGCTTCAAATCCCGTTGCGTAGTTTTATAGATTTAAACACACACATAGGGATATAGGGACAGAAAAAGCGACTTTGTTTTATACTATGTAGTGATATACTTTATTGTACACCATTACACATACAAAAAGGAAACTAAAACACATACATACAATGGTCGACCTTATCGCATTCCGCAATCTCTTCCAAGCAACCTAAAATCCTATAATTTAAAAAACACGCAATATTACCTTCTACCTTCGCTCAATCAGACAGTGAATACCTAGAACTTATCAGTAACAACTAAAGCCTTAAGATCACTGAGGACACGCGTCCAGTGGCCCCTGGGCGCCGGGCTCCGGGCCCCGGGTCGCCGCCCGCCCTCGGAAGGACGCACCGCCCGCCCTAGCCTTCCACTCGCAGACAGACTGCGTTAAACCCAATTTTGATGCTGCAACTAATATAAAAAGTTTGTCGGGGAGTTTTTTTATTTCGTAATAATCTTTTAGTGTGTTACTTTATGTTTTAACTTTCGTTGTTTTTTTGTATATTATTATAATGTGTTGTGTCATTTAGAATCTACACAACATCCAATGAGAAGATCAGTTCCGTAGAGTGTTCATGATTAAATGATTGAGACCTATGTATTTGACAGTTGCTGTAATTTTTCGAATATTTTTTTAAGTACATTTTTCCCATATTTTAATAGTTATTCTGCTATCTAAAAAAGCGGAGATCATCAAAATCGGTCCAGCCTTTCTTAAGTTGTAAATGGTGTAACTGACACGACTTTGTTTATTTATCCTTACTTTCTTACTAATATTATAAAAGCGAAAGTGAGTTTGTTTGTTTGTTACGTCTTCACGCCTAAATGGAGTTATTCTGCTATCTAAAAAAGCGAAGATCATCAAAATCGGTCCAACCTTTCTTGAGTTGTAAATGGTGTAACTGACACGACTTTGTTTATTTATCCTTACTTTCTTACTAATATTATAAAAGCGAAAGTGAGTTTGTTTGTTTGTTACATCTTCACGCCCAAATGGAGTTATTCTGCTATCTAAAAAAGCGAAAATCATCAAAATCGGTCCAGCTTTTCTTGAGTTGTAAATGGTGTAACTGACACGACTTTGTTTATTTATCCTTACTTTCTTACCGATTTTGATGAAACTTGGTACACGGATAGACCATGTTCTGGAATAGGACATAGGATACTTTTTATCCCGGAAGTATGTTCCCTTGAGATAATTTTCTGATATCATGTGGGCGAAGCCGCTGGGAGCAGCTAGTATTATATAGATTACTTAGGACTTATGTACTACCTAATCGATAGCTCGCAGTTCCGTCTGTCTATTTGCTAATATTTTTCGGTTACTCCACCATTGGTTTATTGGTTACAGATGCATATTCATAAATAAAAATTACCCACTAACTAGGCATTTCTCTAACTATTAAGGAAACAGAATCAAAAGTATTTTACCCCATAAAATAAAAACAACTGCAAGCAAACACGCGACACATATCTAAAGTTACTAATTTTATAAACATAATTATTTTCCCAGCAAATATTAATGACAATCAATACCTTCCATAAATAAAACACTACAGAGCACAAGGCTCAGGATCAAAGGGACGGCGGCGCAGCCTGGCCCCGGGTCGCCGCCCGCCCTCGGAAGGACGCGCCGCCCGCCCTGGCCTTCCCCGACGTCCTCCACTCCAAACTGCCATATTACGTAGCTCTGTTTACTCGATGCTGCAATTTTTGTACAATATAATGTCTTTACTGTAGCGTTGCTTGCTTAACTAGTATTTTTTTCCGAAACTGCTTTTTTAAATAAGGTAAACTATCTTCTACATACTTATTAGCTACACATATTTTATTCATATTTTTTGCATATTTTATATTTAAATTTCGTCTACGGTAAAAAAATCTCTAGTCACTAGACTAAACGTATTATTAAAAAATTATATTATGTCATTATTATACAATAACGACGATATTATTTTGTTTTTAAAATAAATAAAAAATTGGGTTCCAATTTTTTTTTTTTTTGTTAATTGTGTTCGAAAACAAAAACCTACTAGAATCAAATATGACTAACAACGTATTCAACAAGTCCAATAATTATGGCTAAGCGGTATTACCAAATGACTATTGACTATAAACGACTATGTTAGTAGTCCGTATTACAAACAGCAAACACAAACTTTTTTATTCCAAATAATAATTTAAATATTACCATTTGAGTATTATTACAAAACAAAACCTAAACAGCCCCTTCCTCCCAGAACTTGAGAACACCCCCAGATATAAAAACACCCCCAGGTCATGTCTGAGGGTGTACTGAAGTTCTGGGGGTTCAGGGTAAGGACCCTGAACCCCGGCGTAGCGCTCGTAGCGCGCCGCGTAGAGGACGCGCTACGAGCTGCTACGAGGGCTACGAACCGCCGACCGGACGAACGCGGACGGCTCGCAAGCGGTCTCGACGTAACATTATGTAGGGGTTACGTAGTTAAACATTATGCCGTTTTTCTGTTAATGTTAGGAATTTTGCGATTTGGCCGTTCTGTTTTTTTTTTTTTTTTTATTTGAGAACGGTGAAAGACAAGAATGTCGAATTAAGTTATGGCGGATGGAATTTATCTTAACGGAAAACTTCCTTTATTTTTCAAAAATATCAACATATAATTAGCAACGTGCTACTATTATTCAAATGAAAATCTGTTCAACCGAAATCAAATCTAACTTAACCTAATATTTAATCTATATCGTAATATTGATAGACCAGTAGATAATGGCTCTAGTCGCTTTTCCATCATTTATTTATCAAAATTGATTGTACATCTAAATTGTATAACAATTAGGAAACACGTCCATTTAGTTCATCAATATTTTACTAGATTATTTCCTTCTAAAGTTCCTCATTCAAAACACAATTCTACCAGGTCAACCACAGAGCCGTCGAACCATCAATCTTACGTCTTCCGACCGAGAGCGAGGAACAACTCCTGCTCCACGAGTTACGTAAAAGCCAGTAATTTTCCAGCCGACAGTCGTCTATTATTAAAATCACAGCGAAATGGTGACAATCAACGTAACGACATCGGCGGCACAATTATCAACTTCACGCCGGCGCGGTGTAGGCAGGGAGCTGCCTGGACTTGTCATCATATAAAGTTTAATTTAAGAAAAAAAGACCAGACAACTTTTTTCTTTTTCACTAATTTCTACGTTTAGTCTAGATAGTTGAGCTGTGTTTGGAATATTTTAGGCGGTGATTAAAATAGTTTAAAGCTAGTTCTAGGCTATGATATAGAACAAACCCTTTTGCTGTAATACTTATTTTGGGACATATATTAATTCATGAATCCCCAAGCGACCACCGGTGGCCGCGCATCTATTGTCTTACTATTGTGTCTCTAATTGACGGTATCTGAAGGGTTAATTATGTACTATTTGATCGGTTGCTAGGCAACCACACGGACGAGCCATTTTCATTATTGCTCGTTTATTGGCAGATGTGATAATATCAAGCAAGAGGATTGCTAGTTACTGATATATTTTAAATCACTGTTTAAATTCTACTATTAACTTTTGTTTTTCCTTGTACTACACACATCTAACAAAATGGCCGACCAAAAAAAACTACATCCATGCACCACCCCCTGTGATAAAATCTAAAACTTTTCCACCCCACCCACGCAAAGCCTTGTATGCACAAATATAGCTATAAAACGTCCCTTATTTCGGGTATCCTGGGCGTTGCAGCCCCACCCCTCCCACCACCCCCTTAGTTCACCTTAGCGAAGGTTGCGGACGTCCCGGACGAAGTTCATCGCACCACCTCTGCAAGGGCGAATTGCATAAACCATCCCCAAAAATGTGAGTGTGTGTGTACTAATGGTGTTGAGAGTGTGTGTAACGTGGGGTGTGTCTGTGTGGTGTGTCTGTGTGGTGGTGCCACTAGTGTGCGTTTGTAATGGTGTGTTTTCGTTTTTGATGGGATGAGGCTTTGAAGTTCTTCGCTAATTAATTTGAATATTGTTTTTATTTAACGTCAATTACGAAGCTTTTGGGAAGGTCGGGTTTATAGAGGACCTCGCCTTTTGAAGCAGTAATATTGTTCTTAAAAATTCTATTAAAATCCATTTTAATATTACAATGATTTTAAATTTTGTTTTTATTAATATCAACGGAATGTCAAATCTTTTCCTCATCGGACCGAGCCAAGGCGTCGACGGCGCGCACTGTTCCCGCGCGCCTCAGGGAGTTGTCAGCAACAGGAGGGGCCCATCTGGGTCGAAGCCTACCGGGGTCGGGGTTATTCGAAAGGAAACTAGAGCCCCGTTATGAAGGCAAGAAGGAACGGCGCGGGGTTTTTAGTCAGTAAGACTCTGACACTGTCTCCCGCTCCACCCAAGAGCGGGTTTCGTCAATGATGATTTTCCCCGTCGACAGAAAAAATAAAAAAAATCTTTTCCTCATACATCTCTTCTTGGGTCTTGTCTTGAGTAAATCAGAATTTGTTATTGGTGTTTCATTATTAATCGTAAACCTCACGAAATGTTTCTTGTATGTTGTACTTTAAAACCAGAGTGAAGGTAATATATTCATATCGCCTGTGTTATATATTATATGCGTGTGAGCACTAAAGTGGGTAAATAAGCGCCTGGGGGTAAATAGTCTAGTGTACAGTAAATAGACTTTATTTACTGTTATATTTGCACATAGTTATGTAACTAGATATTCCGTGTTTTACAAGTGCTACGCACTAGTTTTTGCCTGCGGATTCACTCGCGTCTGAAGGGTACGTATGGTCCACACAACAGTTATAAAAAAATTGTTTTACCTAATTCAGGAAATTATCTGATCGTGTGTCAAACATACAAACCCATTCTGCAGTTGAAGTGTTACTTGTTAATTTTTTTTTTTATCACTCGCTCGCGACCACAATCTCACCTGTTGGTTAGCGATGATGTGGTTGACGATGTAGCACGCTTGCCTAGAAGCAACCTATCCACTCTTGACTTAAATTCCCTACGCAGGGTAGGGATTATGATCTCTATGTTTGTTAATTATTATCAAACAAGTAGGATTATACGTTATAGTAGTCAAAAATGTAAAAAATCTACTTTTTAAAATTAATTGTGGTGTGAGTCAATCTGGTCCCCTGTGTATGGAAGTTAAACGTTCAGACGCCCTCAAGTTCACTTGTTTTTCCTTATTTCTAATTTTCCTTGTGTTACATTTTATAAAAAATAAATAAAAACATTATGTTTTATTGCCTTTAGAAACCATTTCTTCCACACCCCAGGTTAGCCCTGGATCGAAAAAGCTGAATGTCACTGACAGCCCATTTTGTAATGAATACTTTAAATATTAATGAATATGTATACGTGTAGATTTATTTAATACTTTTGATTAAGACTTCAAATACGGAGAGTATTTGAAGTCTTAATTCTACTGTTTTACATACTACGTGTAAATGTATTTCTTCTAATTTCTCGCACGTCTACTGGAAGATATTTATATACAAAAGTACTCGTAAGCAGTTCCTTTGTACTAATATGTATAATGTATTATCTATTACTGTTTCCCCGTGTGTACATAAATAATAAAATAAATATTTAATTCAGCCCAATTACGAAACAACTAATCCCCGTGGATCCTCTATTCCAGAACAAAGTCTTGAGCTAGATGTATTACGAGGCTCTCAGACACTTCACCCACTACCACTAGCAATTTCACAAGCGATAAAAGTCTTAGAAGACGTCAAATAAATAATCCTTTGCTAAAAACTACAAGCGCCATCCGTAAGGAATCGAGACATGCTAAACTTTACGCACACAAGCGAACCAGCGCCCTGTACGAACAGGACAGCTATAGAAAGACACGCACACACACACCATGTCTCGTAACCTGACGAACGCAGACAAAGATGGCGGCGTGCACACAGGCACAGCTGTCTAGACTACTTGTTAAAATGCGATGTTCCGGGGCTCGACATTCGTCAGTAGGATAGGTCACGAACCACCAAAGACATCGCTATCCCTTTCTAACCTACACACCCGTCCCTTACTTTCAAAACTGAACATTCAAACGTTTGAAATCAGACCTTACGCCGTCGACTTAACCGTCGTTTTCCTTAAAGGCACTGTCAGGTATAAATTTCGCTTTCAAAGCTAAGTCGCCCCAATATCAATAAGGCGATAACTCATCACAATTTTCGTTTGAAGTTGTACTCTAACAGTATAGACTGAAGGTTGTCAGTCGTGATAGATGCTGTTGGTCCTTCCAAGTCTCCCGGCGTTGCTGTCGTTGCGTCCTTGGTCGGTCAGGACGAATTAGTCTTGGGAATAATAATTTATGTAAATGTTAGTACATATATGTACATAATGTTGTACATAACGGTGCCCGGTCTAGGCTTTGTAGCTGTAGCCTAGGCATTCTAGACAGGTCCCAAAATATTTTATGAAAAACACAAGTGACGCAGCATACTTAGTGATATGTTTGTGGGAACTCGCACGAGCGTGGAGTCGCACAGAAAAAGTAAAACTGTGGTTAAACTTCAGTTATTATGACGATTTAACTTACAGCTGCCGCCGTAAAGTTAGTCGTTATCATGGCCCTTTATTGTTCGCCGCTAACTGAACTGTCTAGCCGCGTTAACACATTCACTTACGATATTTTTTAATAGAGTTTTAACTCTACATCATAAATTGGTGTACATAACACACAATAACTACACCGTCGAGCCAATCCTAAAGGTCCTTCTTTAAGGAAATTCCTGTAATGGAATCTTTTCAGAAGTCTTTAAGTCAAGAATCAATAGGTTATTTCTAGGCAAGCGCGCTCCACTGTCGGCCACATCTTCGTTTACCATCAGGTAAAATATTGGTCAAGTGCAAGCCTACCAATAATAAAAAAAAAAATAGTTAAAAGTTTGTAGAAACATGAGTTTGTGGGGACCCGGTTCCTCCAATTATACTTCATAGACATCCCTCAAACTGTCCTTATTGAGTTTGAGTTTGTTTCGTATTTTCTTTACCTTCTAAATCCAGTGGCCATAGTAAGTGCGAGATTTCCTTAATAGTATACCATTATGAACCTTATTCGGCGGATATTTTAAGTAATGTAATACACAAAAATTGACTTTCAATCCTCCCGAATGAAGTCGCCTACGTTGGCCAACCTTAAAGGATATTTGCGAAGTACGCAGGAGACAATACAGTGCTAAAGTATGTGCGCAAACACAGAACATTCTCTGTTCCTTTACTCCCAAATTCTAGTAGATTGATCTGACATTACGAGGAAGGGATCACATGCAGACCCAACAACGTCCTAATAATCCCTAATGGGAAAACCCAATAAAACTTTGCCTGACCCGGTAAACGAACTCAAAACCACGCTTAGTAGTTGCGCTTTGCAACCACATGATAATATATCTCTCGTCAGTCGTACACTCTTGACAGAGTGGTCGTGGTTATGTCTCCGCCGAGTCCCGCACCACCGCCTCTATCGCGATACGGCGCCATGATAATATAGAAGAAGTAATATAGAGAGCGGTTCAGAACCAACGACATCCAAACTTCGAGCCGCTAATAGAAATATCCTAATGGAAAACCCTAATAACACTTTGCCTGACCCGGTAATTGAACCCAGGACTTCACGCTTTGCCACTTGATAGTATAGCAAATAAAACGCCTCAGACAGCTAGGGGCATAAAACCTCACCATTGTATAAATACCAGAAATTATTACCAGGAAAACGAAACAAGTCTACATTTGATTTGATAGAATTACGCATAACAAGACCCACTTTTTGGAAACCTTATATTTCTAATATCAGAAAGATACCGCTTTATATAAAAAGATGTATTGACTACAGGCTGAATACCTCTATATAATACTTGTATTGTAGAATACCTAGAATACCAGTCATCTCTCAGTCAGTATGAGGGAGTTTATACTTGGAAATGGCTTCAAAAAGCTCGATCGAAATATCGGTTATCACTAGGTGCTCCTGTAATAACAGGCCTCTGTTGCTAGGTACGAGAGTTCTAGTTTCTAGTACGTTGGTTGCCATGGGACTCGAGAATTTTACCCTTGATTGAATAAACTGGTTGATTGGTTTTCCAGAAGTCTTCCATCATCCTTCCACTACTGGAACACTTATACTAAAATCAAATTTTGAAGTTGAGTCTTATTGTTAACCTATAACCTATCAAAGTTACGCATTAAAGTTGATTGACACGTTCTTTATTCAAATTTTCAATTCAAAAACTGACTCTTAAGTCTATGACCATTTTAATATTTCAAAATGGCAGATCTTTTCCAAAGACAAGACAATAGAATTTTGAGTATCGAAAACTTTCTGACCCAATTAAAATAATTACATTGTGATTTTAAGGTTATATATTTCTAAGGCTCTGACTGGAAAATCTAGAAAAACGAATACGATTTCAGATTGTTAAAGTAGTTTGAACGCTGAAAGTTTACCTTTTTGTAAGCCTAATGGCTACAAAACAATCATTTCCAATAAACGAGAGATGTACCCGGGTTGCGCAAGTCTCAGCTTATCTATTACATAACATGGCGACGGGAGCTCAAGCGGCACAGCAGAATTAGTTGCTAAGGGCTAAGGGTTGAGACAACAACTACGAACTTGGCTTAATATTTCAGGATAAATATACTTGAAGATTGTTCCGGGCCGCGACGTTCATATTTAATGCTTTGGAAATGAGATCAGGATATTAAAAGGTTTCAAGAAGTGATTTCGTGTAGTCGCTGTGGGTCGGCAGAGGAATCAATTGCTTCGAAGCGTTGTGTACGATGGAGGATTATACTTATGTCTTCTTTGTGATCGTTATAGTTATCTATTATAACTAGAGCTTGCAAAAACTTTTCGATGTCACTTCAATTATATCGATATAAAAAAAAAAACTAAACAAAAACAAAAACATCATAAAAAGAACCTCTATGCAAAATTTCAGCATTCTGGGTACAATGGTTTTGACTGGGCGTCCATGAGTTAATGAGTGAATCAAAACTTTGCCTTTTGTAAATACAGATAGCATAAACATTATCAGCCGTATAATGTTCCCACTGCTGGGACTTAAGGCTCCTCTCTTGGAGAGGGAATGGGCCATAATCTAGCACGCGGGCCCAGTGCGAGTTGACGGATGTCACATTTCTTCGAATTTTTGGTTCTAGAACATGCATGAACATACCGGTTTCCTCACGATATATACAGATGTAAGCCTTTATTTAGACACAAATATATCATTATTAAAATTACACTCATTGTCGACTCAATAAATCGAGTCTACATCAACAACCTAGTCTGTTTGCCCGGTTTTGGCAAGCCTCCTCCATGTTTTTCCACTCAATACGGTTCAGCGCTGTCACTACGCGCCGTAGACGATTCGAGCTCAGGTCCAGACCGTGGTCCGTACGGTTACCGGACAGAATAGAAAAGACGAATGAGGAGCAACCCAATGCTCGTCGTCTGTGCCTTGTAGTGATCTGATAACTAGAAAGTAAAACAAATCGAAAAGAAAAACTAGTTCAAAAGGAAAATAGTTCTTTCATTTTTGTTCCTAAGATTCCAAGTAGTCTTAAGTAAAAATGGGAATAGTAACAGGGTCATTAGTAACTGGTTCTGTTCTCTTGAGTTTATCTTTAGATTCGATTCTTTGACAGAAACGAATGATTTCCGATCCGAACTTGTGTAACGCTAAGTTAGTTTTAGTTGTATGAAATGAGGGTAGTTACTGTGTGTTTGAAGGTAGGTAAGTTTGGGTCGTTAGGTCTTTATAGGTTTCAGAAGGGGTGTCCCAAGAAGATTGACTTTTACAAATAATTTAAGAGAAAACTATTTATATAATAATTAGTAATATCATGTTTTAAGGCTTAAAGTCACTCAAAGGGCAATGAGCTCGGAGTTTCCTTATGTGATCACATCAGAAATGAAGATATTCGCAGAAGAACCAAGTCATAGACATAGCCCAAAGAATCGCCAAACCTAAGTGGCAGTAGGCAGGGCACATTGCCCGCAGAATAGAAGGTCGATGGGGACGAAAGGTTCTGGAATGGCGACTACGTACTGGAAGACGCAGCGTTAGAAGGCCACCCACAAGGTGTACCAATGACCTGGTGAGGGTCGTGAGAATCCGGTGGATGCGAGACGCACAGGACTGGTCATTATGGCGACACTTAGGGGGAAGCCTATATCTAACAGTAATGAATAACGTGTTTCTTTATGCCATCATTGTCTTATTTCACCACGGCGAGTTAGTCGTGGGGATGTGTGTGAATTTTCACATACACATTTTTTATGGGTTAGCTTTGGTTCTCGGTATCATACGAGTAGAATATAGCTGTCGAACACAGAATCCTGTGCACGTGAATGTACCGACACGCTCGTTCTAGACGAGTCCATCTGTAGGTACATATGCCGACAGTTAAACTGACAAAAGCCCGCTATATTTTTTCTAAAAAGGTTCGAATTTCAATCGAGGTTATTGGATGAAATTACTTCTGTATTTCAGAATTAGGCTAGAATGTTACACGTGTATCGTGTATGTACCGAGCTTTATTAAAAATACAATTTACTTACCAACTATGTTATCTAACAGAACCTATAGTATCCTATCTTATTAGTAGTCCGAAAAATATAGCTTATACCAACAAAACCAGAAGTTAAACGTTCCTAATAGACACAAAATTAATTGGAAGCATAGACAAAGCAAAAGTTGCCATCGACAATATTCTCGAAAAATGTTTAAAAGAAAATTGCTTTTTAAAATATTCCGTGAACAAAGTTCGTTGCTTCTAGATGGCGACTCTTTGTTCGCAAATATGTGGATAAGGCTAGTTTAATTAAAAATCGGCATCCTCGTTGTGGACGGTCTAGCCTTAATTGTTGCCTTCAGGCGATTAACGAAATGACCTGAAAATGCTTACGGTGCGGCCTTTCAGGCCTTTCTTTTGCGTGGGAGAGCCGAGAGGCGCTTGGTTCGCTAGGGAGGAGGCTTTATAGCGCATATTATCACACTATCAGCATTGTCGTTAGGCCAAGTGGATAACAGCGAAACACTGAACTTATTCGACTTTGTAACAGAAGAATTTAATTTTGTAACGCAACTTTTCAGCGGTTTTTACGTCACATCAACGGGCTTCTTTAGTTCTGCTATTAATTATAAGTCTATGTTCCAAAACATCATAAATATCAAAGTTATCCTAAACCCTCCTGAATAGTATCCAGTCAGCAAATCAAAGGTCAACCAATTTCACTGTAACGATCGTTAGTCCCCAAATCTCGAGCATAAACGGTACATTATGTATTAATTACAATGTTGGTCTATTGTGGGGAGCTTCCTAGACGGTTCCCCACCCCCGGCGCGCGTCTGAAGGTCGGCGGGCGGCCGTTTACCCCCAGACGACACCCACTCACGCACACAGGCGCGGCGCGTCTCCGCACCCCCGTGTGTGCGTGGGGTGACAATTTCAGGTGTATTATTAGGCGATTTTGTAATGTTCACTGTTTTGTGAAATTAGGTTTTTTGCGACACTGTTGATTTTTCAGTGTGTGTAGGTGTTTTGTAGACAGGAAGTAGGTAATTCTTTGTTAGGTGACCTTTGTAGAAGACATTAAGTAATTATAATGTATGTGTCATTATTCATAGTACTCAAGCTGACACCTGACACAAAACACTTCTTTCATTATAATTAAAACCGAAAATATATTATGACAAGGCCCCACTTTTCCTCATCTAGTCTAATGAGATACGACAGAGTTTCTACAAATACAATATAATATACATTTCGACATAAAAGGAAAAATATGGCAGATATTAGCGACAAAAGCATGTAGATACAATAAATATGTCAATAGCTGCGTGATATTAATATTTAGATATGTACGTAACGTGTTTGAATTCACGAATATTGTATCTCGAATAATATTTGTTTTTTGTCTGAGTGTGCGGGCTCGAAGCTTTGTGTTGTTATCAACAGCAGGGATTATGAAAATACTGAGACTTACGATGTGTACAGGAGGTACATGGTCTTGTTCCAGAAAATGTTAAATATAATACTTTAAAATTTATTTATTGTACAAATGAAATATGGAAACAAAGAAATCTTCTCTTGTTGAGACAATATAATGGAGCAGGAATTAAATTACTAATCGAAGATGTTTAGGGGCCCGTAATAAAACATCTTTTTCAATGCAGTTACACGAAAACCCGCTCTTATCTCACCGCTTTTAAGCACGCAATAGACCGTTTTTTGCACTAGGGCAGCAACTTGCGCGTGCTCTCGCCCACCACGATGATATTACATTTTATCGTAACAGGCTGGGCGCGCGTCGTCGAGAGAACGTTCTCTCAGAACAGAATTAAAAATTCGAAAACATGTGACCTCCACCAACCCGCACTGGGGTTCACGTGGTAGATTACGACTCGTTCCCTCTCCTAAGGAAAATGCCTGAATCCCAACACTTGGAATATTAAAAGGTGAATTATGTCACCGGAAAATTACAAACCATAAGATTGTAAAATATCGCCTGAAATTATAAAAAAAAATCCCCAAATACGAGTAGTACATGGTTATGATGGAAACTAATAAATTTGGATGTGATTGAATGTATACAAAACGATTTTTTCTAAGGATAATCTAACAAATATTTATTACAATCATACGGAGCCTGCAAGGTGTCCGGTGACACATGTAACCACTTCTATGTTTCAGGCTCTTTGTCGAGGTAGATCAGCTAAGATAGTGATAGGATAGGATAGTATAGGACAAGATAGGATAGGGCAGAATGATAGAATAGAATACTTTATTGTACACCAAACGTCGTATGTAGTAACGAAACTCTTTCATCATCATCATCATCATCATTTCAGCCGATAGACGTCCACTGTTGGACATAGACCTCCCCCAAGTGTCACCACAATGAACGGAACTTTAGTCCTGTGTTTCGGATGAGTTAGGAACATGAAAACACAAGACACCCAAACCAATGTGATTGACCAGCGGCTCGTTGCATGTCGGGATTATGCGAAGTAGTCACCGTAGGAGAAAACCGCAAAGGATGGGTTGCTTCCGAAAAGTAAACCCGGGTCCAGGAACGCAAGATAATGAAGGAACATAGGGTTAAATCAATCAAAGTCTTCACCCTTTAGACCGGAAGAAAACATTAGATAATTTCTCATGAAAAAAAACCCTCGCAAAGGATAAGCTAAGAGAAAACTAGTGATGATGATGACGACATTCTATCACATCGCAATCACCAAAATATAGCAACAACAGCTACCAAGATACACTACTCGTCAAACCACATACTCGTTTGATATTCCGCCCATGTATACATATGTTTATGGAGACGTCAGAGCTCACATATGTACATACACAGCTAGGTACATAGCAGCACCTAGCCACCTAGAACTAGGACACAAATCAATATATACCGGCCCTATCTACGCTCAGAACATGGGCTCATTAATTTTAATACATCTAATGTACATAGCAACATATATTCTGATATGATTTCTATGAAAATTACCTCACTTAAGGCGTTGGTTGGTTTTGAGGAGATGCCTAATGTTTCATTACGAATGTAACTTTACCTCAGTAATGTAATTCTGATTCTCAAAACACCTGTTTTAGAGTTCCGTAACTCAAAAGGAAAAAACGGAACCCTTATAGGATCACTTTGTTGTCCGTCTCTCTGTATGTCTGTCTTTAAAGACCCTTTGTCTCAGAAACTTGTAGAGGTGTCGAGTTAATATCGAAAACTATATACCTTGGTATGCGGCCTCTTGAATCTGTGAAAAAAAAACGAATTTCTGAGTTAACGAAAAAAAAAATAAGGCTGTTTAGATTGCAAAAAACGTGTATTTCGACACTCTCAAGGGAATCAAAATTCATAGGGCAAACAGTGGGAAAAAAAATTAAAAACTGTTTTGTAATTACGTCACAAAAAAAAACTTCTTTTGCGATTCAGAAAGATCTTCGTAACTCAATTGGGAAATTGAACGGTTTT
This sequence comes from Mythimna lalbum, assembly GCA_949319445.1. Lineage (NCBI taxonomy): Eukaryota > Metazoa > Arthropoda > Insecta > Lepidoptera > Noctuidae > Mythimna > Mythimna lalbum. The sequence goes on from OX439346.1 coordinate 24,658,967, forward strand.
CGTAGGTACAGTTTTTACGGAACCCTCAGTATGCGAGTCCAATTCGCATTTGCCCGGTATTTGAGTGATGCAATCGTTGATGGTGAAGCGCACTAGTTTATTTAATAGCATATTCCCTCTAGCCTTAAAGACAACTAAATTGTTGTCGGACGGGAAGACCGCAGCGGACAATTTGTTCTAGTCCTTCAATAATAATATTCCACAACTATGTAATAGGCCAACGCCGTCTACTCCCAAGCTAAGCAGCTCTGCTTAGCAACACAAGCTCTTATATATTTCTAAATACATACATATATTATAGATAAATTACACCCAGACACAGAACAAATGATCATTGCTCATCACATAAACATTTGACCTGGGTGGGAATCAAATCCACAACCTCCGGCATAGCAGTCAAGGCCAATAACCACTAGACCAACAGGCCAGTCAATATGGAAATTTCTTAGCTCTCATAAGCAGGGCAATTCTAGCGACAAGGCCCGTCTGCCTCTCATATATTTCTGCTCTTTATAAGTAACAATAAACAACTGTTCCCAAAGAAAACTCGGTCTAGACTTTACTAACGTGTATTCTAGGAACTAACGGTAGGGTTGTCACGAAAGACAGTACCCACTTACAATCAAGGGCGCGATGCATAAGCAATGTAGCACCCCTAAGGGACACGTGCTGCGGTAAAAACGTAAAATAATGACGTAAAACCGAAATTGTTCTACGCGAGCGTTTTGTTACGCAAGCTCGAATAAGGAAAATTATGTGACGATGAGATCATGGGTGTGTGAGGTATGAGAGGTCGATGTGGCTCGGTGTTACGTCCAAAGACATACACAAAGACATTCTTAAAATAAAAGGAAAGATTCTTTTTTATTTTTCATTACTAATAAGTACTATTAATATTCCACAACTATTACACAACGCCATTTAGTCCCACACTAAAAGACACAGAATTTGTAACTAAGCAATTAATAAACATACTTATATAATATATATTTCTAAATACATAGGTACATATAATATATAAATTACACCCAAAGACATAACAAATGGTCATGTTCATCACAAAAACATTGGTGCTGGGTGGGAATCGAAGCCTAGGCATAGCTAGCAACAGGCCAGTCGAATTATATTTGCGGTTTTGTTATAAATTCCTTATTGAAAAAGTATTCTATAGGAAACTTCCTCTCGACCTTACCTTAGTCTCTTTGTTTTTAGTTAGTTAACTTTTTCTTTCATCAATTTTATAAGATAAAAACACTGGGCAAGTGCGAGTTGAGTCGCATCCTGAGGGTTCCGTACAAACCTGTAAATAGTTCAATTCCGGAATGGAGTCTCGGAAGATTTCTCAGATTCACAAAAAAAACCAATTGTGTCATAACAACAGCAGTTTTCAGATTTATTCCTATACTAGTGCTATAAGACCTTGCTTTATGCCAAATTTCATGGTTCTGGTACAACGGGAACCGGTACCCTATGAATTTTGATTTCCTCGTGAGGGTCGAAATTTAAAAATATGCGCCTAAACGGTGCTTAAATTATTGCATCAGCTTACAAGTTTGATTTTTTCACTGCTGTATAAGGTAGTAGACCTGATTATTATATAAGCTTCACACCTCCACGTGTTACTAAGAAAAAAAGGTCTCGACAGACGGACAGAAAGACAACAGAGTGATCCTATAATAGTTCCTTTTTTACTGTCTTAGGTACGGAACCCTAAAAAATGAAGAGTTCTTTATTTAAAAGTTGTACCTTCAGGCTACCGACTGGTAAAGTCTGTGTTCTCTCCCTTCTGCCTGCAGCACGTGTAAGAGAAGCAGCGCCTTTACGGCCTAGAAACTGTTCAGCGGTGTTTTAGGTATTGTATGAAAATGTAATGAATGTTTTAGTGAACCGGGCCGACACGAAACGCCCTGAAACCAACACTGAAATAATAAGGATTAGTCTAGACGAAAATTATTCCATGTTAATTACAAACTACAGTAGACTGACGTGTCTTAGTAATTTCTTAATTAATTATTAAGATGAGTAAAATGTTAAATCTTGTACTTTATTTATTATGAAGCTCTTTACTGAATTTGACGGTTCTAAAACATTGAGATTGTGGAAAAATACTCGAATGGAAATATTTTGATACAAAAACAAACACAGCTTTGAAAATATACTGTATTACGAGAACTTATTTAGTAAGTCCTTGTTACGAAGAAAATAAATATGCAAAAGAAAAGTCTACAAATACTCTCTCTGTTCAGATAATATCGTAAAGATTATCCGGAGATAATGAGGAGCAATATGAGCTATGAGTGAGCGCGACCAATTAGAGCACATTCGATCGGACCGGTGTGTAGCCAGTCGACGGTATAATAATAAACATTTATTTCAGGTAAGATACCCATAGGACACAAATACACATAACACACAAAGTACAAACAAAAATACATACTAAACTCGTTAAAAAAGCCCATTTTGACATTTGAGATCTTGGAACGAAACTAATTAGGGGTCCGGTGTAGTAGCAGCTATTTTAGCTATTTTAGTAGTAGCTACACTACACCGGACAAGCCGCTAGGTAGATAAAATACAAATGTCAAAACGGGCCTCTTATTTTTTGACAGCTTTTATAACATTTGTTCATGTTCCTTCAATTAATTACATTACAGTTATACCTCTAATTGACATCACATTAGATAAATAAATAATAAATACAAATTAAAGTCATATTATCAATACAAATTAAATTAGATTAAAACCGATATCACATAAATTAAACAATAATGATTAATACTATATCATTAATCAAAATAAATTTTAAATATTATACTCAATTTATGATTTAATTAAATTCATTAGATGTCACTTAAATTAAAATATGTATGTATCATACACGGTATTATGACATGTCGTGGATTTCAAAGAGACAGATGAGTAATAGAGAATAAAATAACAAAGCGAAACTTTCCTAAAACAATTCTTACAACTAGAAGAACCAACAGTATATAACTTCATAGATACTTTCAAAGAAAAAGCCCTGAAAAACATTAAACTTTTCCATTACTTTGTGCACCGGAAATCAGTTTATTTGAAGGTACACACTTCACGTAATAAGAGAATTTAATTAACTAGCGCCGCCTGGCGGGGAATGCGCAAACAATACCTGATCTGTTTCCGGTCTAACGAGAACTTTAAGGATGGAATTAAGCTAATAATGGTACAGCCTTTTTTAATTCTTTCTAGTTCAAACAGTAGGCTTTATTGTAACTAAGAGGATGTGAAGGAATTAATGTTTATTTACCTGGTGTTATTTATGAAAAGGCTCTCTTCTAATTACATTCTTATATTACACTAGCTCCCGCCCGCAGCTTCACTCGCGTGAGGGATGTAATATGCCTTTTGCGTTCTTACTTCTAGGGTAACTGTAACTCTTTGAAATGTTCTCACAGCCCTCTTTAATTCATGAATCCCCAAGCGACCACCGGTGGCCGCGCATCTATTGTCTTACTATTGTGTCTCTAATTGACGGTATCTGAAGGGTTAAGGAGCGCGTGGAACACTACGCGTCATCAACTCGGGCTTGGTGTTTACCGGGTGGCTGGAGCGGTGACCTTCCCAGTGCTCCTCATCCGCAAGCCCACTCTGTCTATAGCATTTAGGTTCAACATAAATGTACACTGTTCGCTTCAAGTTTATACGCGTCATAGAACATCTCAATCAACAACAGATAGTCCATTAAAAATCTTCACAATATTTTTATCTCAAATCAAAAGAAACGCAAATACTTTCATGTTAAAATAAAATTCTCAAATGGTTTTAAAATATTTTGTCGACAGCGCGTATCCGTGTGCGCTCGTCGAAGACTTGACACCATCGACAGCATCCCAATGGGGCTGTCACCAAGCTGTCAAACGTTACCCGTTGACGTTCAAAAGTTTGACAGCTGTCAAACTTGTCAGCGTGCGCGCAACACTTGATTTTAATACAGAATGGAAGTTTAAAGAAATCAGGAAGTGGTTTAGACGTTATTTTTTGTAAGATTAAACGTCTGATAAATATTACAGAAGCTTTAATACTAAGCGCGATGTTCTCGTCTTCCGGGCTTTTACCTCAACACAGAAAAGATATATTTGTTCGCAGAAACGATTTTTCCTAACTAGACGGTATTGTTTGATACAGGTATCAAAACTTACTGATTCCTCGTATGAATATTATCTTTTCCTTGATGTCATTGATTCTGAGAAACAATTTCCGGTCTCTGGTTTTACTTTTGGTTCCATTCTTCCTGGAAGATCCTGATCGTTTGTTAGTTTTCACGAAATCATTTCAGTATTATCCGGTAAGGATTGAGAGCAGAGTAGTCAATGAATATTGATATGTTCCACGAACTCTTGATACTGATATTGCTTTTGCATTGGTGAATATTTTTCTAATTTATTTCCACTATTAATTGAGAAATACTACAAGCCTGATGACATTCAGAGCTCATTGATTTCAAATTATTTTTTGTTGACATATTAATTGATTGCAGCATTACTACTCAAGTTTATAGATTAAATCAATTAGAGCTAAATATCTTGCGACGGTAACGTATTAATTAATTTCTGCATTTCCTGTCCATCATAAGTTGGTCCGCCATTTCTCCCCACCCTCCCCTTTTTTAGGTCAACGTAGACTGGATGGATCTCACTCGTATTGTTTACACTGAGAAAAACATTCGCTTTTAGATAGTAAATTGTGCTGGCGCATATATCGCGTCTCTTTTCTGCGACAGGGAGATGAATTTTGCTGTCTCTTTCTCCGAAGAAATGCAGTTTTCACTGTCGGTCACGCGATACTGCACCTATAAATTGGTTGTTCTTAGGAAATGTGAGGGATTTTTTAGCTGTACTTGTACATGGTACAAGGGGATTTTTTCGCGGTACCGTTAGACAATCGGCTGGCGTGACTCTGTTAATTGGTGGCCAAATAATGAGCTGGGCAGTTAGAATGGAGAGTGCATCAGGCGCATGCATGGGTTGACGTAATATTTTAACTGGTCGTTCATTTCATTACACTTATAGCAATCAATGTGGTGTATTGTGATGTAGATTCACCTTATCCATAATAGTACCAAGAAGTGCGTAAGTTTGTTTGTTTATTCACTTTGACGCCTAAATCACTCAACCGATCGATATGAATTTGTACATACACGTTGTTAGTGGACATCGAGTACCTTCCACTCAAAAAACAGAATACTGTCCTCGAGGGATAGAAATTATCTCAAGCGAAGCCACGGACAAAAGCCTGTTTTCAATAAATATGCAAATAATTTCGTGTTACGGTTATTAATAAGTAAACACTTATTAAAAAGACTCGGGAGCTACTCGTGTAATCGCACGTCGCTAGGCAAGCAATTACTGTAAAACACGGCGGAATTTTCCATTCCCACTCCGCAATATCGCTATAAATAACACCTTATTCCTTGTTAATTTCAATCTCAAAATATGTGAAAAAGAACTTGACAATATCATGAGTTTATATTTGTAACTGAGACCAAAGAAGGAAAGAAAAATAATGTTCACAAAGGAGGTGAAACACGTGTCCATACCTAACAGAATTTTTTTTTTGGAAAAATATAATTCTATAAGGCAACTAATAGGTGCCTTCATATTATTTTCTTGACATTTCCTTGAACAAGTTAAAAAGTGCAAAGGATCATGGCGAAGTCCTGAACAAAATTTTACTGGCATATTTGTTTATTTTCTCCAACATTACTATTAATAGATTCCGTGTATTAAAATTGATCAGATTACGTATATTATGTCAATAATACCTACGTACATCCTTATGAATTTTAAAAACGCATTTTGGAACGAACGGCAAGATGTCATGTCAAATGTTATGTTTTCTTTTTCTTTATATCATTAGGCTGGATGGCAGTTGAAATGTCTAACTAAAGCATTTTTTTTTTCTGGTGATGTTATACTCGATATTGTAGTGACTATGTCATTTTATATCATGTTAGCCACTATATTCTAAACACAAACAGTTATTTTTATGCTTATTATCTATTTCGGAAATGTATTTCCTAAGTATTTATTATTATCAATAAATAAAACCAAGCATATTATTTTACTTGACCAAGATTTATATTAGTAGCAACATTAAAAGTTCAATTTAGCCAAAAGCCATGATAGCCATGTACATAAAAAAACTAAGCCATGGTTATTTATTGTCGTAAAAAATCTATTCAGTAGTAATTCAGTTTCCAATTATGACGATTTTTTTGCAGTCCTTAGACTGGCTATAATCTTGATTAGATAAAACAAAATCAATAATTTCGTTGATATATGTCATGGTACCTAACTTATACAAGTAAGTACTTATATAAACAGACACTTAATACTTTCATCAACAATTTCCTCGACGTTGTTATTTTCTTTATTAAGACCAGGTTCTACTCATTTTTAGCTCTTTTAAACATTTAGAAATCTACAAATATAAAAGCGTAATAATGACTATATGACCAACCACCGGGCAAAAATCAAAACACGACATAAATTAGTCGGCTCGATAAAAAGAAAACGCGAATTTGACTCTAACTTATAATTTCAAACGTGAAATTATTACGTGTTATTTGAAAGTTACTAAAATAATAAAGTTTGTTTGTTAAAAGGGCCTCGCATAAACAAAAATCTTGAATAGTTATTGTTTTTTATATATAAATATAAAAAAATAATCCGCTACAACCAGCTCTTAACAACTTACTAAACGCCTTACATACTAATTTTACATTTTCCGCCATTTTCTTAATTGTAACCCCAATATTTCTGTTACTTATGTGTGTTTCTCTCTTTCCAGGTAAGTTCCAGTGGCTAGCATGCGCGCTGGACGTGAAATCATCGTCACAACTAATAAACAGCGATTACACACTATTGCAGCTCAAAATAGACACGATATTCGAGCAGGCGGGCATTCTCGTATCCCCACCGAAACGAAAATATGAACAATACATAAATTTATTTGAAATTAAAACAGGTAAGAGTAAATGGGGATCTAAAGGTGAACCACTTAACATCGGTGGCTGTTTTTGACTGTAAAGGCCTATTTAGAATTGGGTGTGTTTCTGCCTTTATCGTAAATTAAAACGTATAATACCATACCTATATAATACCATTGTCTTCTGTAATTATTTTATCTGAATCGAATATTAATTATTTGAAAAACAAAACTTAGATTCCATATAGCAAATTATTATTTCTACAGTTCACACCCAAGTTATAGAGACATAAAGAATGTCTTTATTTGTAAAATTATAACTAAACTGGCGACCTAGCCCAGTTTTGCAAAAATGCAATTCACATTTGTGTTTAAAACATGGTAATTAAGAAATTAAGTTACAATCAACAAACGTAAGGAAATATACACAAAACTTTTTTTAAATTAAAACAAAAAAAAATATGGCTCTGTCTGTACCCGTTACTGATCATATTTGTGTAGTCAAAAAAACGAAATCTCAAAATGGTCCACGACTTATCATAATAATGAATAAATTCATAATTGAATCAATAATCCATGTCATTACTACGTGCACTGTTTTTCTAATGTTTTTCATTCATGATCTGTCTGTGCAATATTTCCATAAATTGAGTGACATTTTGGGATATAAACAAACGCTAATGACTTTTCTGTTTGTGAATATTATTTATTGAGACTTTACGTAAATAATAACAAGACTTTTTTTAATAAGCCCTTTAAGTATTTCTACTTATTAAATATTAGTGGTGTATAATAACAAGTATCCAACAGACTATATACACCTAGAACGAATGAAGTTGTTTTTTCTCTTAGCTGTACCCTGTCGCGCACTTCCGCTGGTGGTTGATTGGTTCCGAAACGCTATTAATTATGAATGTATCTTTATTAAACCTTAAATATGAATTCATAATAATGTGGTAGAGGTACAGGCTGACATAAAAATTGCAAATTGGAAACTACCGTCAACAACGTGTCACGTATCCGAACGGGCGCGCTCCATTCCGCCCGCACCGGGTTCAACAAATATATTTTTCTTGTTAAGCGAGTTATTATAATGTTGTAAGTAATATCTCCAAAGATCTAAATTAAATGAACACGTTTTCAAGATGATCAAACATATTTATTTAGATTAGGATTAAGTCTACATCTACAATAGCAGAGTGGAGCAATGGTGGCCTATAAAAGTAAAACAACAGAACTAGACTAACAATCTAAATTCAAAAATGCATAAAAATGAAATGCTCTAACGATGTCTGCAAGGTGTCGAGAATACCAGCGCACGTAATAGAACGTCGGCGAAGCGTGGGAATGCAGTCGCAAGGACGCGATGCACCGGCTAAATGGGACACGAGCGGACACTTTCAAATGTATCCGTGTGTATAGCGACCATCACTCGATGTTTCTAGTTTAACTATCTATTTTACTATACCTACGAATCCATACTACGTTTCTAGACATATATTTTTAGGCCTTCACTTAGCTTTATTACAAAAATATGTATAACCTATTACTTAGACGTTTTCATTAGTAAAACCTACGAAAAAGGTTTGATACCTAGACTTATTGAATACCTATACACGAGTCGAAGTTACACGCAATCACCTAATGAAACTTTTAATTTCCGCGTGTCCTTCAGGAAAACGCTAGGTAAAGTGAAATAGCTTTTTATATACTTAATGTATTTTATATTTACCTGACTTAGTTTAGTTACTCCATATTTATATTAAGTTCTTTGATGTCGTTGGAATCTCGAATAATTTTTCGGTACGCATGGTTTGTTCCCTAAAACTAATAATATCATTTATGTCTTGCAAAGTTTAAATTAATTGATGCAGCAATAAGTTAGTTGGTGCTCATATAACCGTTACTCATTTATATCAGAACCCTTCAATCTACGGACGATCCCGTTATAAGTTCATACGCAACGTTTTTATGCCGACATAATCGTCCGTGTGCGCCGCGCCAATAGGAAAATTAATTATTTCTGACATTTACGCCAGCAATCATTGAAATGGAGGCACCTGGTCACGGGCAACCTAACTTAATGTAAGAAAAAAATACAAGCATAGCCATGATGTGTGAAGCCGAAAACGACTAAGTAACTTTATTTCCAAACTACATATTACCAATTGCGAGCTTACACTATATGAACTCTCTTATTTAGGCATATCTACTGAAAATTAACTACACGATCTAAAAAGAAGTCTATCCTTCCGAAATTCAGAGCACATCTTTACATATTTCCGCGACAAATAAAACCTGCTACCCACAGCAGAAGTTAGCCGGTCCGTATCGCGGTGTATCATCGCATGGTCATCTGCTCACACAGGCACACCGCACCACCCACTCGTCCCCACATCCCACGTCCCACAGAAAGAGACAAAGCAACCAAAACATGCTCACTTTTAAAACCACCAAGTTTCTACACTTTTCCTAACAATTTCCCCGCTTCAGACCAAACGATAAATATTTTAGTAAAATATAGAGACTGTAATAAAACATATAGTATGAGTCCCATTCAAACTTTCGTTTACCACACCTCACCCACACTGATGTAGGTTTATCTTACGTTTGTGTGCAAATGCAAACTGCATCTGTGTGCAACGGATCTGCAACTGTGTGTAACGGAAATGTCTGTGTGTTTGTCCGTCGGCTGTGTGTGTGTGTGTGTGTAGGAAGAAAGTGCATTCTGGTTGCACGGACGGCTAGTCGAGGGAAACTTGACATTATAGCGCACGGCACACACTGGTGCGAGTTAGATAGCGACTATCTTGAGATATGCTGGGCTATTTTTAGTTGAATTTCCTTTTCATCTGGTGAAGTTTTACAGTGTAGGATAAATTTTTTGTTAAGGTTTCTATTCCTTCATTAAAAACTGCTCACTTTAAGAAAACTAGTTTTTATTTTTTAATGGTATAAACTATCGCGTTCCCACCTGTAAGATAATTAAGTGCTATCGTTGATGGTGAGGCGCACTAGTTTATTAAGAGCCTATCTTTGAAGACGCCTAAATTATAATCGAAGGGGAAAACCGGTGCGGCAAGCAAGTTTACATAACACTAACAATATGTAGATAGCTTTACCGGCTGTCCTAACACCGATATCTGATTTTTCGTAAGAAAAATTTGAGAATTTGCAGCACCACTCTACCGGGTTAACATCCAAAATATTTAAGTCAGTTAGGAGAATTAGGTTGTCAACACACATACAGAAGAATTTCATATACAAAGATAGACAGAACACAGATTGTGTGTTTGCTTCTGAAGCAACAACACAGTGATGCCACTAACATCAGCAGCCTAGCCCAACATATCTCGGCACCGGTCGGCGCGCGCTCCCTCTCGTGCGGCCGCGCCCGCGCCATGCACTTGCACTAGTAAACTTGAAACAGTTCCAGTCTGTTATTACGTTTCCCTTTCGTAGTGCGTCCGAGGGGACTGGCTACTTTACTTAAAGTTGCGCGTACGCAGCTATCGTTCTTTACTACTTGATTGATTGATTGATTGGACTAGTATTTTATTTGATATTTTAATTTCTATAGGTACCGTATCATCATCATCATCAGCCTTTTTAATGTTCCCACAGCTGAGAATCAGGCCTCCTCTCTAGGAGGTACCTTATAAAAACACTCTATTGCTGAAATTTTTAGTTGTAATTTGTTACTTATCATTTATAAAGAATATTCATTGTTATGGAAGAGGGAGGTTAAAGACGGATGGATTATGTGTAGAAAGAAAAGGGAGTTAGTGATAGCGTGACGGTTGACAGGGCAGAATGGGAGAAAAGAATTGTTGCTCCGACCTCAAATAACACAGGACAAGTGCAGGAAGATGATGGTGACGGCCACTTCCGTCGTATATCACTAAATAGATTTAACGCTAACGTATTTTGAACGTGATACTATTTTCGCATTTTTAAACGTTTGATAGAATAAAACAATAATAAAGCACAAAAAAAAATAAGCATCAGTTTTTTACTATTTATCTGTTTCCTTCTTCTTTTCTTTTATTTTCATGTGTGTACATAAATAAATAAATAATTTAAATTGGTGATTTTTGGCGCCAACATACATGTATACGTATATATTGAACATTACATACCTAATCAAGACATACATAAAATCAAGCCGGTTTCCTGTTAGAGTACGCAACATCCATAGAGCAGCATCTGCTACGATCCTAACACTCTTTCTGCTTAAAGAAATCATCATTAACTTATCAAAATAGTCTGTTATCGACGATTCACACAGCCATTGACAGACCTGTCTTCAGTGCGCGTCTATTTATTATCTCATCAGTATACATTAACTCCTGTGTACGAACTACGAACTAACCAGACGCATTACCCTTTAAATCGTAAGGGAATGCTTGCCAAACATTCTTGTTTATCTCAACTTGGTTTGAAACAAGTCTTACTTAAAATGCTTGATGATACCTACTTTCTAGCCCACAGAGCCTTAGGTTACTAACACCGGAGGTCTACAAAGGGTCCCAGGTCTTAGTAATTAGGAATCTAATAGTCCTAGGTCTGCTCCAGCGAAGTCTAGACGCCGGGACCTTGACGAGAGACCTTGTAGCTAAGTCTGAGAACATGGCACAATTCTCTGGATATTATTTCTAATATAAAATAAACTTTGGGCTCGGCTCGAGTCGCGTGGGCGGCGACACTGGGAAGTTGTAATAATGTCTCCGTTTTGACGAGGAATATGGATCGGTTTGTGTGCTAATGTGGTACTGAGGTATCACACACGTCCTGGGCTGCGGGGTTGGTACCGCGACCCTGGAACGTACATGGCAATTGAAGGAGCACGAATGGGTTTTATTCAGTCCCTCTCGCTTATCTAATAACTTCACACCCAAATAAAAGCTTGACATACTTTAGTTGTTCTCATTAATATATAAAGTACATACTTTTTTTTGCGTTATTGTCAGCCGTCATAAGCTTCTTACACTCAAGAGAGAAAAAGAAACGCTTTAGTTTATATATGTTTCTCTTGTGTGCTATTCCAGAACATGGTCTAGCCATGTACAATATTTCATTCCAATCCGCTCAGCAGTTCGAGAGTGAAGAAGTACCAATCATACACACTCACAAACATCAACTTGCTTATTTTATGATATAAGTGGTAATAATATGTACAGAACACATACATAATATAAAGTGTAACGATGATACATAACATTAAAGCCGTTTGCTACAAGTACTGCACATCGTCTCTAAGCCGTAGTTCCTAAAAATATTGCAAAGCTGTCGGATCCAACTTACATTACGTGACGATAGTGATACGACTTTGCCATTTGAGGCTCTATTTCACAATCTACAAATGTATCAGATGATTTCGATAACGCACAGAATTAGTTTTACAAGACAATTATGTGGAAAAGTAAGAGGCCTTTGACAGATTTTATCAGCCAGATAAATTAATCAGGACTTATCAGGAAGTAAAACAGACCATTAGAACGAATGCCTGTAATAGATCAGAACAGGAATAAATATAAAATAAAAGTCGTTTTCAAAATATTTTCCTTATACATATATTTCTGTATTAAAAGTCAGTCAATATATTCATAGAATGTCTGACTCTTAAATATGGTTCTGTGTTAACATTGGTAGCAATTTAGGTTCTGAAATGACTTCTTTGTAGGCTTCTCCGTGTAATTAAATATCGTTACACGTGCTCAGCTTGAATAACTCACAATATTTTATGGGACAAACAGTTTTATCCTGTTACTTTTAGTGAGTTAGCCCATTATGTCGCACTGCTGGGCGAAAGCCTGCCTCTCCCTTTTCCACACGCGTCTGTCCTCGGCCATTGCGGGCCAGTACCTCCAGTAGTTGTCCAGATCATCTCTCCACCTTCGCCTTGGTCTGCCGCGGTGTCACTTTGCGTTAAATGAGACCCATTAAATGGTTTTTTTAGCCCTCAGCTTATCCGACCAGCGGCAGACATGTCCTGCCCAATTCCACTTTTGAATAGCAGCTTTTCGGGTAACACCTGCTATCACAACCACCCATCCATCAACTGGGCAACCTCCAACAGGATGAATTAGAGGTTGGTCGGTTGATGGATGGTTAACTCGGTTCAGAAAAATAAATCTACGTCTGCCAAACGAAAGTTTTATGAAAGTAGTATGGTGTAAACAGATCAGTGGAAATTCATTTAAACTCTAAACTCAGCATCGTGGTCCCAACTGTAATGCTCAGAGCTTTACTGTTCCATTCTCTCATCTCTAGTTCGTAATGACTTCCCTTAGTGTTACGTGTCTTCCTCTCCAGGGTCAAGTAGGGACAGTACTGCCGACTAGAAGATATTGCTAGTAAAATTATATGGCCTTACTTAACAGAACAAAACAGATAGTACAGCCTGTGCTTGACGATTTTGACTAAATGTACGAATTATATAGAAGTACAGTTAACTATTGGACCTTGAATAGATGGTTTTTCCTACATACTTACCTAATCATAAATAATCTTTTAACCCCCGACGTTGGATATATCCGACAAACACTCCCGCCATTCTTCGCCAGAGTCGCACATCCAGGACTAAATACTCCATCTCGCCCACCTCCAGCTCTTCTGTCACCTATTGGAATAGAAGAGCTACACGATATGGAGCACCCAGTCGCAAATACACAACCCTGGCCAATAGGAAACAAAAACACATGTCGGAATCGAAAGAATCCGACACAAGCTGCCAGCAACAACAATAATACCTAATATTAATATTAAAATAACAGTGACCAATGTCACATTTATTATTTTAGATAATTATTACAATAATTTTATGTAATTCTATGTTAAACAGGTAAAATAATATTTCTCTCTGTATTTATGGCTCTTTTTGTTTTAAATAACGTTTACCATATCCCACGGAAACAACCTGAGCTAATTTAGGAACGGATGGACCTCATTATCCTTATGTGAACACCTACTCAATTTGTAATATGTACTGACTATATAAATATAGCTTGAGATAAATATAGATTATTAGCCTTTTTCAATAGGTAAACCTTTTTTGTTACATCCTGCTTCCTTGTACAACAATGTGTTCTGCCCACGAAAATAAAAATATAAGGATATAAATGTATTTTTGACGTAAACAAATTCTTTTAGAAGAGTCGAGAGTCTATTGTCGGAGCTGTTAATAATAATAGCAGTAGGACTGGTGAGACGTAATAATAATATTCCACAACTAGATACTACTAAATATTAGTCCTAAGCTAAGCAGAACGTGTGTTATGAGTACTAGACAACTGATAAACATACATAATATATTTCTAAATACATAAATTTATGGGAATCCGATGGATGTGGGACGCACAGGATCGATCATTGTGGCGACGCTTGGGGGAGGCCTATGTCCAAATGTGGACGTCTGTCGGCTGAAATAATGATACATAAATTACACAGAACGTGCTCATCACACAAACATTTGTCCTGAGTGGGAATAGAATCTACGACCTCTGGCATAGTAGTCAGGGCTACTAACCACTAGACCAACAGGCTAGTCAAATAATTACTAGAAGCTGTAAAAAAAATATTCTAAAGAAATACACTCGTTTCCAATCGTCTTCGTGTTAGCTTGGCCGTGTTATATACAAGTGCAGTAATTGCACAGCGCCCGACAGTTACTATTATCCCAACCAACAATACCCGTATCGACAGTGTCGTGACTAGCCGACTATACTAATTGCCGCGGCTCGGCTCGCTTTTCCCCAGTTTTTCGCACGCTCGCGTTTTTCACCGCAGAACAATGTCGTCATTCAGTTTCCACTTTCGTTTTCACTGATGGACGCTGATCCGATGCGCAGGCGCAAAAACTGCGCCAATGTTACAACGAATGCTGTACTGGTGACATATTATGTGAGATTTATTGGTTGCTTCACTACATCACTACTGGACTAGTGGCAAATAGGTGTGAAAGCTAAATGTGTTGGCTGCATCCAGCGTGGGTTAGCATAAAAATATCTTTAACTGACGAAAACCTCTTTTTGTTAGTTTTTTTGTTCTCGTAAAGATGGTTTTCATTTTGCTCAAAGTATTTAGTGTCTCCATTACGCGGCCTAGGCTATAGCGACGTCAGTCGTATTTTTTAGGTCCTCCAAAGTGCAGATGTAGGAATACTTTGGGCACCTTAGTAGTAACCTAATAACGCATACATAAAATATATCAGGAATAAAGTAGCTTTCTATTGGTAAAAAAAAATTTTCAGACCAGTACTTCCAGAGATAACAACCAACAAACAAAATAAAATTTAAAAAAATAGTTCTTTTTAATATTAGTGTAATAAGATGTAAAATTGGTGTAAATTTCTATCTCAAATGTTTACACATCTGGACAACATATGGAATCATTGAAACCGGCGGGATCTTGGTAAAAATGGTGCAGGCAGAGTTTTAGCGTAGTATTGACTAGTGACTACGTCAGCAAAGCTTGCAAAGAAGGCTGACTCGAGACATTTGCTGCCAAATACTGCATAATCATTAGGATATGTTACATTCGCATTCTAATGGAAAACAAAGTTACAATATTATACGAAGACAGCTTAAAAGACTCAGTATCCAAGCCAAAAATATTAAAACAAAAAGAAAATCAGCTGACTATATTTTACGGTTGTACAATGCGTTCCAAATGAGAATAGGATCGATTGCATGTTGTGACGTCACGATTTACTGTCAAATCGAGGAAAGAAATTTTGAAACTTTAACTATCTTACGAAAAATTTAATTTATTTACAAACTGTGAACGAAAAAAGTTTAATCAGAATTCAGTTCTTCAATTTTACTCATCTCCAAGTTCCTCAATTTTGACAATTTTTTTTAGATTTGACAGTAAATCGTGACGTCAAAACAAAAAATCGATCCTATTCTCATTTGGAACGCACAGTACGTCGTCATCGCGCCGGTACTAAACAATGTTGTTTATATTCTTGATTAACATTATTTTACACCTAAAAAAAATGCCAATAAATTAAAAGCGATCCTGTAAATCCTAAATCTTCACTTAGAATACGAACAACACAATAACCGTGCGCCACAATTTTTCCTCTCACCGTACATCTACAGTACCGTATCACGTTTGTTTACGGTTTTCACTCTCTATATTTTTCTCGCGAGTGAAAATTCCTCCGGCAGCGGCGCGGCGAGCGGCGCGGCGGGCGGCAGCGGCGCGGGCACAGTGCGTGCGAAACTTTTTTATTTCTCCACGTAATGAGATTAGTAGATCGCGATCGGTTTTTATTGAACGATTACTTCAAGAATTTCCATGATCTTCGGCTAGAGGCAATCGAATTGAAGGAGTAGTTTCTATGATGTATGTTATCTGTTCGATTCAAAAGTTTTCAGGAACTCTTGTAAAAGATGCATCCGTAAGAATGTAGTTTTTTAACTGTAGTGAAAAGATTTCAACTCGTTGCTAAGCATTTCTTGCCAATGTATTACTGATATTATTTATTTTCTACCGAAGTGGTGAGTTCCATACAAAACCAAGTTGATTACTTTATTCAACTACTAACTAAGTAGGGACTACTTGAGAAACCTTTGGTAGAAAACAAATAATATCAGTAAAACTTTGGCAAGAAATGCTTAGCAACAAGAGAGCCAACTTGAACCATATCCTACAATTTTCTTTTAGAAGGAAGCAAGGTTTACGCTTCACAGTTGGAATTACTCCTGTTTCGTGGGTGCGATCACAAACATGTCATGTAATTTACATACAAAAGACACCCAAACAACAAACTTGTAGACTATACAAATATTTGTTCCGTACGGAAATCGAACCAGCGACACGTACTGCACCAACCAATCTTTCAACCACTGCGCTAACAGTGCCGCCCGAAAATTGTGTCAACCTACGCTATTCCAGAATGTTGTAACAGAAATATTTTCTATAAATAGATACTTCCTCCTGTATTTTTCCACTTACATCCTATTACTAAAGGAAATAGAGTGGGCGTTCGCGAGCAATCTCTTTCTTATTCAGTAGTGAGCTCTGACCCTATTTCTGACACTTGACTGCGTTCACAACTAATGCTAGAACTACATTAGATCGACGCACACATGTAACACGCCTGATTTGTACGTAGAACGACGTCGTGTGGCGTGGATCAAATGTAGCACAACAAGTCCAGTTTCCATATAAAATGTTTGGAGACTCACGCGCCCAACCCCCCTAGCGCAAGAGAAACGGTTGTAACTTGTACAACCGTTTCTCTTGCGTCGAACGCCTCGAGTTGGCCACTTCCCCAATTCTTTTGTTCTGATCACACGATGGAGCGTTGAGATGACGTCATTCCCGTACATTTGAGTTTTATACTAGCGTTAACGATTACAATCAACTTGAGTTATCTAAAATTGTAAATAAAGAAGCCGTATTATCTGCATATCACGGAATTGTTGCACCTGTCTTAAGATATGGTATTATATCTTGGGGCAACTCCGTTGATAAAGAATCCATATTTAGAGCCCAGAAGAAATGCATAAGAGCAATTTGCAATATAGACCATGTAGTATGGTCTGTGAGCCATACTTTAAAAGCTTAAAAATTTTAACATTGCCCTCGCTATATATCTATGAAATAAGTTTATTTGTCAAATTAAATCCAAATTATTTTAAGACTGCTTTTAAAAGCTATTATAGACAATTGCGTGACAAAAATAGACTAGAAGTTAAAATACCATATGGAAAAACAGCACTTGTCAATAAAAGTATTATCTGTATGACATCATTGATCTACAACAAACTGCCTGACCATATTAAACAATTACCTTTTCCACAGTTCAAATCGAAACTGCACAGTCTTAGTAAATAAATGTTACTATAACGTCAAGGACTATTTGCAGGATAAAAATTTTGATATGCAGTAACAGCTCACACAATGTATATTTATTAATAATGATAGTAATGTATTATAAAATTATGACAACAACAAAAATGTGACATGATTTAATAATTTAATTAGACCAATTTTTATTGTAATGTTTAAATTAATCTTTGTCTTTTTTTTTCTCTGCTTTTTTTTTCTTTTTATTTGATTGTTTAATGTGACATAAGTATATAATCTCATCTTGACATTTCTTATTTATTTTATTGTGTTTTTTTTTTTATTACAAATGACATACCACTTTTAATGTGAATTTAATCTTGACTCAATAATTGCTGTCTAGTTTTGTCAGAATTATATTTTAAATTAATTAATAAATTTGCACACCTTATAAGGTCATAGTACAGCGCACCTATTATACCTACATGTAACAACTTTTTATACTTACCTGTATTATGCAAATAAACGTTTTGATTGATTGATTGATTGACTAGGGGTACAGATCGGCGTGTGTGGCACACATATAACACTCTTACATGTACGTAACTCATCTAGAATCCTTACTAATATTAAAAAAGCGAAAGTGGGTTTGTTTGTTTGTTACGTCTTCACGCCTAAATGGCTAAACCGGTTTTGATGAAACTTGGTACACGGATAGACCATGTCCTGGAATAGGACATAGGATACTTTTTATCCCGGAAGTAAGTTCTCTTGGGATAATTTTGTGCTATCACGCGACCGAAGCCGCTGGGAGCAGCTAGTTTCTCATAAAGGTACAAGAACAAAATAATTGAGCTCAGTTCGGATATCCAGCACATTTCAGGGTTATCAGCCCCCCTAATTTTCGGGTTAACTGGATTATTTAGCGATAAACAAGGCCTAATTACAACAAACAACGTTTCCTTACAATTCGGGATGTTTGTTACCAAATAAACTTCACGGGGATAATAATTTATTGGGAGAATTGTAAACGTGCTTAATTTGGTGAGGTCTGTTTTTTATAAAATGTTATACACTATGAAATTAACTGTACGCTTTTAACTGTGATAATTTTAGATTAACTTGAAATTCTAAGTTCAAATGATATTGTTCTTTTTCTGTTATAACTATACTAGATGCTGCCACCGGCTTCGTCTGCGTTATAAAATTATCCCAAGGAACATACCCCCAGATAAAAAGTATCTTATGTTATATAGAAAGGAAGTTATATAGAAATTGAAGGACATAGTCTACCCGTGTACCAAGTTTCATCGGAATTTATTTAGTAGTTTTGCGTGAAAGAGTAACATTAGATACAGAGCAAAATATCTACATTATAAATATAGGGTTATCCCAGGAAAATAACCAAAAACCAAATATATTGCAGTAAATACAAAAACCAAAGAAATAAATAAATAACTAATTTTGAAAAAGCAGAATAAATACAAATGACAGTAAAAAATCATCATCATCATCATCATCATTTCAGCCGATACACGTCCACTGCTGGACATAGGCCTCCCCCAAGCGTCGCCACAACGAACGCTCCTGCGCGTCTCGCATCCATCGGCATCCCGCAACCTTCACCAGGTCATCAGACCATCTTGTTGGAGGCCTTCCAACGTTGCGTCTTCCGGTACGCGGTCGCCACTCCAGAACCTTTCGGCCCCAACGGTCATCTGTTCTGCGAGCAATGTGCCCTGCCCATTGCCACTTAAGTTTGGCAATTCTTTGCGCTATGTCGGCAACCTTAGTTCTCCTGCGGATGTCTTCATTTTTGATCAACAGTAAAACATAAAAATTGACAGTAAAAAATAAAAATCGAAAAAGGAACAGCATGTCTTGAAAGTTTATTTGCACTTATAATTGCTAGTCAATGTGAATGCTGTCAGTTCAAAATGAGCCGTTTTTGAAGATGGCAACGACATAGGCAAATACCTAACACTCTGAGATCTCTCGTGTGATAACCTTGTGCACGATATTACTTACACAAATCTTGGGACATCGCTCATACAACGCGGACGCCTTGCTCCGAGCAATTTGTGTCGAAAATGACACGATATTTCTCGATAGTCATCATTTAGGAACAGGTACACTTTCGACGCTCTGGTGGTAGTACAATATCGTAAGTGTATCACGAACGGGGGCGAACTCAGCACTATTTGCGGGAATAATGGCCGTATTAATATCGTACTCGTGTATGTCCTAGTTCGGTGCTCTGAATCGGTCCGTATTGTGCGGTTTTGGTTATTTTCCTGGATGATAAGATATTTTGCTTCCTGTCTCGATCTATATACCATATTTAATGTAGATAATATTAATCCTAACTGCCTGTTTTCCTGGATGATCTCACTGCTGATTAGACCTCCACCGTTGTCATACTGCCCTGGTACCTCTACAAGATTTTGGTTTCAATTTTCCTTCTGAAACTTTTCCATGTCAGCTGTCGGCCAGGTAACTCTTATCAGCTCCTGCGGCATCTAAGTGCATTGTCTCCGTATCTTGGCTGAGCAGCACAAGGGTACAGCTATCGACTGATTGCGCGGAGTGTTTGCCGTCAAGGCGAACTGACACAAACACCACAAGTGCTTGCTCAACATATCGAATTATTTGTTTTATTATATCTCTATCATATCCACGATCACTACTGGGTACGGTGATTAGGTAGCACCTACAGTCTATAGAATAGGTAGTATTATTAACTCATTACGGCAATTAGGGTTTTTCAAACAGACAATTTCGAACGAGGTTAGGTCAAACATTACACGCCATGATACTATCTTAATACAAGACAGGCAGCCAATTAAAATGTCAATAGAATAATCCAAAACCATACAATATTAAAAAAAAACTGCACTTTGACTAATATTTTACATAAAATGTTCCATCTTAATATAACTTCCCTCCTCTATATTTAACTACGACAATAACAGGTGCTATATAATACAGCTATTTTATCCGTCATAAACTTCCATATTTCCTCGTTGAACATTCAACAGATCGATATCTGGTCATCCACAGTGGAGTGTATTTGAATACAAACGCAGGTACAGCCTAGGACAACACTCCCGCGGTTTGCCGGACACAGGCTAAAAATACTCGTAGTTGCGTAGAAAAAAAGTAAAAAAACATACCATAGACCAGTCTTCCTGTGCTAATCGATGCCAATTATAAGTATGGTCACCATGTGGTCAGATATCCTGGATACGTCCTGGTTTGCTTATTAAGATATTTTATTATTTAATTCATTTGTATTAAATACTATATTATCTATTTTAAATGGAAAATTTGGGTTTAGCAAATTACTTTTATGGGAAATATTTGCTACCTGTCCGCTATCTTATTGGAAATTAGTCCATGTTTCAAAAAAATAGCTTTCAGAGCCTCCCTGTTTTAGCTTCGTACCAGGAAAGTGTTGTATTGTAACCATGTGCGACATCTATCTGCTCACCGGACCGTCAAGTAAGGACCGAACCCAAATAGTTGACAGCGCGTAGTTTTCCTTACATGCCCCAAAAAGATGATTTTGCTACGGTAAAACTGACAGTCAGTAAAAGTCTGACACGTCCTCCTGTTCCATTCTACAGCGGGAGAAGTCTTTGGATGAATTCCCACCTCAAAAAAAATATCTGCTTTGTCAGGTGGATTTCCACCTAAATATTATTTATTTATTAAATATTATTCTATAATAAAATGATTTTGATTTAGCAGTTTGTAAGTAGGACTCGCAACTCTTATATATAGACGTTGCAGATAAAAGTATTTCAACATTCTCGTTGTCAAAGCCATTACCTACTCTCGTGTAAAAAACAAGCCAAGGACCACTTGTAAACATTAGATCTGATTAAATCGTACAAGACCTTCTAACTGGATACTAAATACAATTCTCAATTAATTTCTACTATTAAATCAGACTTCAGTTTTTTCACGTCTTCCACCATTTTAAGAATCAAGATTAGAAATAAATATTCCATTTTTTATAACTTTCCAAAACCAAGGAAAAATGTCCTTTTATCCCAAATTGCATTTTACAAGTAGCTACCCCAAGCAACTAATGTACAAATATCTGGATGCAAAAACGATTAGTATTGTGGAACGGAGGGAGATGATGCTATCTCGTTCTCACTTGCGAATAAACTGTGATAACAGACAAGGTGAGGGCTACTTTACTATTCATAACCCTTGATTGTGCTGCCGTTAGTGGCAGCGCATCCATGACGAGCGCGCTTGCGTGTGTGCGTGTGTGCGAGTGCAGCGCGCGCGTGTGTGCGGGTGCGCGGGCGCAGGCGGCGCGTAGCCTTGAATTCGTACAACGACTGCACTTGTACAACGATAACCGTTCGGAAATGTATTATTGTGTTATATTTTTAATTGACAATTTTTTTTTTTCGCTATATTTGCTTCTTAGCAGTCTGCGACAATACTTAGGTACTACATACACTGCTTTTTTGCTTGTTAATTAATGTAGGTAATGGAAAAACCAAATGACATATTCATCTATTTATCACTTTATCAGTATGTTGTTTTGTAACAATAATATTTTTGTATCATTAAAGTTGCTTGTAAAATTCCTTTAGATAACAAAGCGCAATGGAATCGTTATACTATGTTACCTCTGTTATATGTGTAGTAATGTTTATTTAACTGTCTGACAACATTTGTAATGGTATTTTCACCATAATACTATTTTCTTATAAGTGAAATTGGAATAAGGCATTCATAGTTCAAACATTTCATATTTCCAGTTCGAAATCTAATTTACTTAAATTATTATATCTTTACTAGAATCTGTTAAGAAAACATATTACTATTAGAATCTAATAAGACCAATACGGTTTCTCTCTTAAAAAAATATTAAAACTTCTGAAGGAAAATATCTGCAAGAAATATTAGCATGCAACTAGAATGTTTCGGAACGCACCAAGATCTGCAACACCTCCGTCCCTTGTCCTGGCATCTCGTTCCTTGATATCACCATCTCTTTCTTTCTTAGCATAAGACCTTATGGCGGCGTCACTGTCGCACGCGCACATAATTGGCGCCGCAGGAAGCGCGGAGAGATTGATGATCTAAGCGCGGGATCGATCGTTCTTTTTTATTATTTTCTCGTTATTGCAAGTTCCGTTGGTTATTTTAATGGCCGTGACTCGGAATGGTCGGCTTTATAGGGCAGGCGGGATGAGCAGGGGATCATTCGCGACAGGCAGCGCCGAGTGCGGGCACATGCTCATAATAGATAATAGTGACGTAAAGTGAGTCAATATCGTTAAATTAAGTGTGTTAATGTTGTAGTCTTATGAATTGTTCTATGTAACTCGAGGGTTTT
Organism: Mythimna lalbum; assembly: GCA_949319445.1. NCBI lineage: Eukaryota > Metazoa > Arthropoda > Insecta > Lepidoptera > Noctuidae > Mythimna > Mythimna lalbum. Next base: position 24,682,098 of record OX439346.1, read on the forward strand.
TCTTGACGTTTTCCTGTTACATTCTTCGTTCTTACTGTCAGAGTATAAGCTCACACAGTGCCTGTGTATTAAGTATTTTCTTGTACGAATCTTCTTCGTTTAGTAAACATTATACCATAATGGAAAATAATGACGAGAAGCGAATTTGAAGCCTCTGGAAGTTCAAGTTTCTTACTAGTTATCTTTTAAACTATTATCCAAAATCTAGACATAATTTGTTTCTAAAACAACAACAATTAAGCATCAAAAATGTATAACTACCGTCTAGGGACTGAAGGTCGCACCCGAGTAGATAGTGGGTAGCGAGTAGAGGGTAGTGGAGTAGTGGGTAGTAGTGGGTAGTATCCACTACCCTCTACTCGCTACCGTTCCCGTTATTACTAATATCGTCCCAATTTACGTATTGTCATAGCGCAGACATTACGCTAGGATCGCTAACAGATTCGTCTGACCTCTGGAAGTTAGAGGTCGCTGTTCCGGACAGGCGTTACAATTGTAGATGTGGCTCACGTACCCAGACTCAGTTTCAGCGCCCTACAGATGACCTACTTGTAGTACCTACACGCACAGTGATCACCCGCGACGTGTATTGTAGTCACGACAGGGGAGACATCAGAAACTTTATTTCAAATAGACCAATAACAGATAATTTTGAATTGTCAAAATTTCGGGCGCTCAAAAAAAACTGAAGCTAAGTTCCAAAGCGTAGATTTCTATGGAGAAGAACGAGCAAGAAACTGCGTGGACACTCTTTTTAATATTGTTATGACTTACAAATATCTTGGTTACATATTTTTGTCGCTTCTATTATGTGAGCACAATGTTAGGTGTAATGTCTCGTTAGCTCGGGATGTCCTCCTTCTCCTCCTCTTGAAGTAGCAGATTGGCCTTATTTGTTACATTAATTATTCTCGAACGAATATCATCTTAGTCAGTATATGCCCACACATACACAGATGAAATCGAAATTCGTTTGAGCTAAAAATAGAAACGGCTGTAACCCAAATATAATGCCTTAAGAGGGTCCTTCTCCACTCGCTTATCGTAAACATCGAAAATGGATTAAAAGCTTGTTACTTCATTTAATGCAATCCAACGCGATGTTTGACGAAAAAGCAACGCAAAAAAAGAGAGATAACGCCTGGAAACTCTGTTAGTATTCGGTAATTCCGAGATTTACTCGAAAATTTCACAAAAATTGCTCCAGGAAATAGCTGTTTTTTTTAAACCCTTAAAGGTTTTTGGAAAAAGTTGTCATTATTTAGAATCTTAATAAAATTTGCAAGGTCTCTAGAGGATTCCTTTTTTGCCTTTTTTAATTTTTAGGCAAATTATGAAGTGTCAAAATTCATACGCCTTTGATCGTGTTGATCACTCGGTTCTTTCTATGAAACTGAATAGCGCTGGGATTCATGGCTCTTTGTTACGATGGTTTGAGAGTTACCTAATTAATCGTTCTCAAATAGTTGCGCTGGCGGGTTATGAATCTGCGCCTTTTTCTCCTGGTTCTGGTGTTCCACAAGGCTCCAAGTTGGGTCCATTGCTCTTTTTAGTATTTTTAAATGATCTTTTGGATTTAATAGATTGCAATTGTTTAGCCTATGCTGATGATTTAAAAATTTACTGCAGGATATCTGATCTAAGTGATTGCATAAAGCTTCAAAGAGATCTTGACGTTCTTCAACAATGGTGTTTCAACAACAAAATGACACTAAATGTTAAGAAATGCCAAACTATAACATTCACGAACAAAGTGAATTTCATTAAGTTTGATTATCACATAGATGGATCTGTTCTGTGCAGAGTATCGGTCGTCCGTGATCTGGGTGTACTCTTTGATGCTGCCTTATCCTTTCGTGATCATGTGGATGCTATAGTTGCTAAAGCTAAGAGAATGCTTGGCTTTATAATTCGCATGTCAAAGCCTTTCCGTAATCATAGCAGCATTATTCTTCTCTATAACGCCCTGGTAAGAAGTTCCTTGGAGTATTGTTCCTCTATTTGGTCTCCATATTACTCTACCTATACTAATAACGTGGAATCTGTTCAGGCCCGTTTCGTTAGGTACTTATGTATGAAGAAGGGGATCCGAAAAGCTATACCCGATTACTATGATAGGTTAAGGTACTACAAGATGGTTAGCTTAAAGGAAAGGCGAAACCATTCTGACTTACTTCTTCTACATAAAATTATAAATGGTTCCATTGATGCGGAGTTGATTCACTTTTTTAACTTTAGGGCTAGCCAACGCAGCAAGCGACATCATCGCATTTTTCAATTGCCTACATCTACGTTAAATATCACTTCTAATAGTCCTTTTACACGTATGGCAAGGCTTTATAATGAAAGGTCCAACTTGGTGGATCACCCTATCGATGTCTTCTCGATGAGTTTTGCTTCATTCAGACGCTGCCTATATAAAGTGTGAATAGTGTACGTTTTTATGTATTTTTTTTTGTCTTTGTAGTGTTCTGTATCTAGCTGTACTGGACAATCTTTTTTAATTTTCTATGTCTCTTATTTTTCATTTTGTTAAATGCCATGCATACCTGTTATTTGCATGGTTACTGAAATGTAATATTTGGATGTAAGTTTTATTTGTATTGTAAGTGATTGTGCTGTTGGTATGCTTATTATAAATAAATAAATAAATAAATAAATACAAAATAGGTCATTTTCAGAGGTTTTTACTGGATTAGTTGTACACAAATTTAGAAATTGGTTTCTTTAGAAACCTAGATAATATCCACAAGATACTGTCTTTCCAAAATATCTAATGAAAAGTGTGTAATAACGTCATAATCAGTTATGAGCGGTTGTATGAAAAACAGTGAAAATGTGAGTCGTGATGCACCACCTTAAGTAAATAGCGCCCCCGGCTAACCAAGTAGGTACACAGATTTGAAATATTAGCGACATATCCAAAGGTTGGCGACGATTGGTCCAGCGTCAAGCAGCGGTGGCGCGCAGCCAATCTTTTAGCGTTATCATCTGGGCTGCGAGATGGATTGTAGGCTCACTGAGACGTTCTCCTAGATTGATATTACTTTGTAGACGAATCTTTAGAGGGGGTATATGGGCTGTTTTATTTGAAGCATACTAAAGAGACATCGTAAAGAAAAACTAAAAGAAACTTTCTTTTTAAGTAGATTTTTATGAAAACGTTACTGTAATATTACAACATTGACCGTGTGTTGCAATATATCAATCTTATCAGCAAAAAACTACATGCAAATGTTTTATGACCCTCAAAAATATGACCGCTATATTTGAAAATCGTAACTGGAGAAGTTGTTTGTACCTATGATAAGATCATTTCGTGCTACAAAATAGTAAAACCATTAATGTTAGCGTGCCTGATATAGGTGAAGTATGAGCTTGACAACCTTAACCATAGGTTATAAACCAATATCTAATTCAACAGAAAATGAGATAGTTTCACTCGTCTATGTCTAGTTCTTTCACACGTGATTTACTAGATCGTTTTGAGCTTTTCTTACACGTGTATCGATCACCCAGACTCGGATAAACACACATTTATTGTTATATTATTATCTACATTCATCACTCTGTCTCTAACAAAAAACTATATCATATTTTATTCTATTAATTCATGAATCCCCAAGCGACCACCGGTGGCCGCGCATCTATTGTCTTACTATTGTGTCTCTAATTGACGGTATCTGAAGGGTTAAAGACCAGAGACATTTTCAAATCATAGTTTTTTTTTTTATATATAAACCAGTGCTTGACTGCGAAACCACCATGGTAAGCAAAGGTGCAATCGTTGATAGATTAGCGCACTAGTTTATTAAGAGCCTATTCACTCCAGTCTTGAAGGCATCTAAATTATAATCAGATCGGAAGACCGCAGCAGGCAAATTGTTCCTTCGATGTGCGATGTATGTTCGTTGTGTATGTCCGGTATATATGCGAAACGCTTAGTCCGGACCGTAGAAGTTTCAATAAAACAAAAAAAAACCGTATTCAAAACAAATGAATAAGCGTGGCACTGCCTCCAGTCTTTTGGACACATCACCAGTCGACAGCGATGTGGAAGAGTTTTTGGACATCATATTTTGGTTTAGTTTTTTTTATTTTACTCTAGGGTGCGTTTTTTTATCACTAAAAATCCTTTATTTAAGCTGTATTAGTAGTTTATCATACTGTCACAGTATGATAAAATACTATTACAGTTTTGTTATCAATTAGGGACATTATTACATGAAGAGACAGGACATAGTTTAAACAAACAGGTAACATAATATCCTTATCCTATTTATATTGAACACGGCAATCATCGTTATTTTCCTATTTAAAAAATGCTTGAAATCAATGTTTTTGCTCGTGTAATAATAACAGGAAAGAAGTGTTATGTGTTATCAAATGTCAAAAACAAATGATGATAAGTAGTTAGTTACATAAGCCGGGTCGATGGCCGGCTTCTGCGATCTGATAGCGGGACCCCCGACCTGACGCCGATAACACACCGCCATCTTAGATTCAACTTACGACTACATCAGTTATTTTATTGAAGCTTATAGGATTCCTCTCCTGGGGAGGAGGCCTGAGTCCCAGCAGCGGAACTATTAAAAATCTGGGCAAGTGCGAGTCGGATTCGCGCCCTAAGGGTTCCGTACAAACTTACTTAAGTTAATAGTTCAATTCCAGAATGGAGTCTAGTGTAGGAAGACTTTTTCGAATCGCAAAAAAAAAAAATTGTGATGTAGCAACAAATTTACAGTTTTCAGATTTATTACTATACTTGTGCTTCAAGATCGTGCTTTATGCCAATTTCAGGATTCTCGATCAACGGAAAGTACCCGATGAATTTTAATTTCCTCGAGAACGTCGAATTTTTTTGCCACATGAACCGAAGTATCTTTTTTTCTCGTTAACTTATAAGTTTGATTTATTCACAGCTTCAGAGGACCGCAGACTTGAGTATATGGTTTAATTTCAACTCGATACCTCCACGCGTTCTCGAGATAAAGGGTCTTGACAGACAGACAGACTGACGGACGGACAACAAAGTGATCCTATAAGGGTTCCGTTTTTTTCGTTTTGAGCTACTAGGAACCCTAAAAAAAGCGGATTATGCAGGAGTGCTCATTAACACTTGAAAATCATAAAAACTGGTTTTTTTTTATAGATATCATTTTTCTTCTGTGTTATTTCGTAAAACACATTTCTGTTAAAAACCAATTCTAAAATAATACGTACAGTAACGGTTTCTGAAAATCACAAATTGAAATACCATTTAATAACGAAATATGTTTTTGCTATTTACTTTATGTATGCTTTAGTTACTGATAAAAAGCGTTGTTAAAAATAAAATTCGCGTTATTTATTCAGGATACACGTGTCATGTTTTGTGGAAAAAAACCTCTTTATTCTAGTTTAGGCTGTACTGTATGCCAATCAGCACATTTGGAGCTAACAGATAATAATAATTGAAACCTTTATTTGGATACAAAGCCACAGTTCCTAGTCTCCATCTTTACATACAACTAGTTTTAGCTCGCGGCTTTGCCCGTGTATAAAATATAAAAATATAGCCTATTTCACTCAGGAATAAAGCAGCTTTCTATAGGTGAAAAAATTTTAGCAATCGGGCTAGTACTTCCAGAGATTACCTCAAAAAAAAAAAACAAAAAAAAATCTTTACCTCTTTATAATATTATAGTGTAGACTAGCTAAATTTACAATAAAAAAATAGAGGGTAAAAAATAGTCTGAGACCTATTCTCAGAGTTAGCAAATTTACCCAAAAAATTCATAAATATGGGTGCAGCTATTTTGGATGAGTTCCATAACAAACACAGTGACACGAGATTTTTATATAAATACTATAAAACCAAGTCGCTTCCCGCGTCTGTTTGTTTATCCGCTACCTGCTACTAAACCACACAACGGTTTTTTATGCGGTTTTCATTAATTAAAAGAACAATAAAGGAGGAAGGTTTAGGTGTGTATATAATTATCAGCCGTCCGAAGCCGGGGCAGGGCACTAGTGCCGAGACGGCTCTAGTGTTAAGCCTATAACTTAACACTGTCTCAGGATTGAACTCCAGGTAAACGTGATTGTATTACCTGGAGCTTAATCCTGGAGTGCCTTCGAGAATATATTGATAGTTCAACCAAGCTCGCCAAGTGTCGAGGACCATCATCATCAGCCTTTAATTTTCCCACTGCTGGGACACAGGCCTCCTCTCTAGGAGAGGGAATGGAATGGGAGTGTCGAGGACCACTATTTCCTATTTCACTTGATTTTCCCCTCGTCTTCGCTCCCCTGACCTACCCCAAATAATCTGTGCATTTTTCCATGATATCAACTAGCCGATACCACTCGGTAACATAGTACTAGTGCAACTCTTTATCAGTAACAGAATTATCGTAATCACGTCATTACTTCCCGGTTACCTTAAACAAGAAAACAAATTTCTCTCAAATTGATTTTTTCAATTGCAATAAGTAAACTTTAAAAAAAACCAATTGTGACTTTCAAAATACTATAAACAAAGGCAATAACTAGAAATCAATCTACCATAGTCTATATTGCTAACTGCTTTTTCTAATTTTTATTCCTAACTTGAAGCAATATTGTAAATATTTCCTTTTTGATTGAATTTTTCTTATTAGTCTGTTCGCATGTTATATAATGATTCCAGTTAGAAAAGGAGATCTCCTTTAGCCATAGACTACTGTACAGCACTTACTCTGTAACATAATTTGTGTATTGCTATTGGTTGTCTAAATCATCATCATCTTCCTGCCGTTGCCCCCCTTATTTTAGGATTACCACAACACATTGTTGGTTACCTAAATAACAAAAAATAACCAGCTTTTCATAAGTATTAGTGTATTTTAAGAAGTTCAAAATTAGACTCGACTAAAAATAAGACAATTATACAAATGATTCACTAGACAAAAGAAGAATAAACAAAATATCTTTTATTGTCGCACCTTAAAATGGGGTCTTCAGGCATTGTTAAACGTATTCAAATCTCATTCAATATTTTCTTACGTTATCAATGAAGTGGCACAGTAAGTAGGTCGCGTCCGCGTCATGTTATGTAGTTGTGTGGTGGTGGGCCGGTTCGAACAGCGGGTCGGTTGTTCTACAGTACTCGTGGCTATCCAGGACATGCGCTATGGCGATATAAGGATCTTATCCTGTTACTATTTGGAAATAATCTGGATTTTTACTCCCACATAAATCCAGTATTGATACGACTAGTCCTAAAGACTCAAATTAGTCTTTCAGCGACATGTTCAGGCATGAACATGTATAATTATTTAGATTAGTGGTCAAGTCTAGGCTCGTATTTGACCATTATCTAACCTAATGCTAAACGATGTGACTATCGATATGATGGTAAAATTACGTCAAGGAAATGTACGAAAATAATCCATTTCTTTCAGTATAACATTTAAATATCATCATCATATCAGCCGAAAGACGTCCACTGCTGGACATAGGCCTCCATTATAACTCTATATATATTTTGTGCATAGTGTCATTCCAATGCACAGTCCTCAAAATGCAAACGATAGTAAACCGCCAGGCTATCAACTCGGCATCGATGTTCAAGACTTTAGAGTTTTGACTCAACAAGTGCAACGAGAGGGCAGTGGTGGCCGAGTGGTAACAGCCCCGACTTACGAGTTGTAGGTCGCGGGGTTCAAACCCTGCCAGGCGCATTACATTGTGTCATTTATTTAATCACTGCTGCTCTCAAAACGGTGAAGGAAAACATCGGGAGGAAACCGGCATGTCCTAGAACCAAAAATTCGAAGACAAGTGACATCCACCAACACGCACTGGGCCGGCGTGGTGCATTACGGCCCATTCCTAGAGAGGACGCCTGAGTCCCAGCAGTGGGAACATTAAAAAGGCTGGTGGTGAAGTGCAACATTGTGGTTGTTTTAGTAAAATAATATACTTGTTTTTTTACTAAGCCATAGAAGCATTATGCTTTCCGTGATTAAACAACAACGTAAGCAACCGTCCTAGACGTAACAAGGAAGTGTCAGAACCATATAATTGTCCTTTTTCCTCGAGAGAAAGTCACGTTGCGGGAACGTTATCACATTGTGTATTATCGTCGTGTTCGTCGAGAATGAATCTTTGTTTATAAGCCCCTTATCAGTGACTTTGCCAATTCTGTATCATCTGAAACAATGTGATTTAGCAAGTTCGGCTGTGTTTGATAATAACTAATGGTTATCACTATTTTTCGTAATTTAAATACGCACTAATAACTTACGTATGTTTCTTTTCTGAACTGATAACATATTGTGTTTCATATCTTTTGTGACAAATTCAACTCAAAAGGCTATTTGTTTCTATGCCTTTTTCCATGAACTTTCCTTATACAATATTATAAAATGTAAAATCACGAACTTAAAGTCCTCAATTTTCGAAATCCGTTAACAAATAGTTTTTTTTTTCATTGGACTGCACTTCATCATTTTGTAGAGAAAAACACAAATTGTAAGATCTAGAAATCTGTTTATTACACTGTTTTCGTGATCGAGTTATTCTGTTTATCACAACAATCTATTTAAAGCTATTTTAGTACATTCGTTATGCGGAAGCGATTCGCGTCGTACGCTTAGGTAGCTGCTCTACCGTAACGTGGAGTGCGGTCGAGGACGCCTCGCGGACCCGCTCCTCGTTATATTATTCGATTGGCTCGATAAACACATTATGTTCCAAAGCCTGAATTTTAATTTTCATCCTCCTATATTATTTTAAACGTTCCCACTAAATACAATGTAACGCTAACTAAAATAACAACGTTCCACAACATTGCCGCTCAGGCGCACCTCTGTAATTATGCCAAAACTCTGCGTCACACTTCCACGTCGGTAATAGCCAACATTTATCTGTTTAGGACGAACGTGTGACATTGGCTCTAAATTCATAGTAGGCACTACCCTATCTATTCACCACAACTCAATCTTGACACCCCAGAACTACTCACAAACCCCGCAACGACCTGACATTGCGCACGCGGCGGGCGGCGCGGCGGCTCAGGTTATGCTGGCGATGTCAGTGTGTCACGTGGTCGCCGCGCGCGCAACTTTATTTGTAAAGTCGGTCAATGCCCCGAGCGTTAGATAAAAAAACATACAATTTGTTTACGCGGTGTATTACGCAAAACATCGCTGATTGTCCAAGCGTACCGGTTCGTGATAAATATTATAAATTGTTATTTAACTCATGATCTGTAAAAGAATTTGATTTTAGTGTTGACTCCACGTCTAATTTGTACAATTCGTTCCGCATACATAGTTCCGTTTTTAATTAAAAGATAAGAACAACTTCTCGAACGATAAGAAGTAATTAAGAAGTTGACAAAAAAAATCAGACCCTATAATGAAACAAAAATTAATTAGTAATATAATTTTCCTCGTAAATTCATTACCTGAACACAATCGCTCGCAAACGAGACCGGCGTCGAACCAGCGACGCTAATTAATCAAGTCGACTAAACAGTGAAAACCTGTTGGGTAACTCGGGAAATGAAGGAAAGCTCCGCGACGAAAGTGGAAAAGCTTCGCGAATACACACACGGCGCGCACACAGGCACGCGCGCACACCGCGCCCGGCCCTGTGTGTGTGCACGCACACCGCCGCGGCGGGACGAAAACGAAAGTGTCCGAGCGCCGCCGAGCGCGCCCGAAGCGAGCTCACGAAGTCAGTGGAACTCATCGTCGAAACTGGGACATCAGTCCGTAATACGACGCGAACGCCGGCGGACGCGGCGCGCGGTTGCAACACGACACATTACGCTCTATGACATAACTGCAAACTGTGGGCTTGTGATTATGGTGTTTGGTGTTAATAATTAAATATGATGGCTGTGGAAGGTCGTCCGGCAAGTGCCGGCCCGGAGACACGCCGGTCGCCGGCCGCCGACCGCCGGGCGCTCAGCGCGGAGAGCGAACCTCGCACCCTGGCCGCCAGGAAGGCTTACCCTGAGGAACCAGCTTCTCCGAAACAAGAACCAGAGGAGGATGCCCCATTAGACTTGACTGTTCGCAAAGAGATTTCTGTGTGCGAGTTCGCCCGCCACTCGTTCGCGGACCCGTCCGACTACGTGAGGACTCAGATGATCCTGAGGCAGTCGCAGGACTACCTGGCGTCAGGCCGGGACTCCGGCACCGAGTCGGACGACTCCGCCGGCCGGCTCAGCCCCGGAGACGATGCGCTCTCGGGCAAGGCCTACAAGAAGTCGCTCATGAAAAGATACAGTAAGTCACCAGCTCACCGATACTGCTTCCCAAATATTTGTTATTCTTTATCCTCATATCATTTATGCATAAGCCCAAGATTCATCGAGCCGGTACGATCAAGTTCAACAAGAAACAAAATCAAATATAGAAATAGTTTAACAATCACAAATCAAATATTAATTTAAACACATCTGAATAAATTAAACCAGTTGTCATTTTTTTTTTCGACAATTGTTATTGTTATATTTAAATGACATAACGTACATTAGCATGAAAGCGAGAAATAAAAGTGTACAAAAAAGATTTTCCGCAAACCGCTACGTCATATATGAAAGAAAGTGCTACGGCTACGCAGCGGAGTGCTACGAGCTACGAGGTGCTACGGGTTGCTACGCGGCCTGCTACGACTCCATTTTGCATACACTTTATAATGAACCGATACGCATAGAGTAAATAGTGTTGTTTGTATGTTCATGTTGTCGGTGCGCCCTGACCTAGCGCAACATGCAGCGAAGGGCGGAGGGCGGGCGGCATAAAACATTTGCGTCTATTTACAATGCTCATTACTTGTAGTTGCACACTTTCTTTGTTTTCATGTAACACTACATTACTCGTATTTTATAATAAGTCTTACGTGCAACATGTGTATTAATCAGTTACTTTAAAAGACGGCCATTCTTATCAAAACCGAACTGTTTCATTTGGACACAAATTGGTGTGAAAGTGCTGTCCTCGCATCGATCCCCGGCAGCGACAACACAAACATGAGACAGTCGTCTTTTCCTCATAAAATAAACAAGGATACGTTGTTAACATTTAGATTTTGGGATTTCCTGTTTCTCTGTAATATTAGAATTAGTATTCAGAATTAGTATTAATGTAAATGTTACGATATTTTAACATTTGCGGATAATTATTGCGTTATCCTTAACACGCGCCAGTACTTACCTGTACTTTAAGGTATATAATAACCAACAAGCACAAGGGCTGCATAATTTTGAGTCTATAAAAGCCCCATTTTGCTTGTATGAAACCAACTTTTTACCGGTATAGGTATGTATCTTACTATCACAAGATCTAAAATCTCAAGATATAAGATATCCAAAATGCAAATGATCACATCAAAGGCCTTATCTCCCAGACAGGTCTCATCTGCTAACCCAGTTGTCATTAGTCTCTTCCCACCCGGGAGTGCCCGGGAGTGCCCGGGAGGGCTGGGAGAGTTTCGGCCCTCTGAGCCCACCAGCCACGTTTTATCCTCGACGAGAATTTCGCCAGACGTGTTTTTGTTGGTGTGTTACATAACAAAATGTCTGCCGGCCCAAAGGTTACGTCTGCTCGTGTAACTTTGGGACTCATTTATACTTTGTAGGCTTAGGTACTGAGTTACAACACCTTTCTGTACATAATATAAGGCTTAGTAGATTAATAAACAGTATGGTTAATTAACTAGCATCTCATGGTGATCAGGCTGTCAGGAAAAAAAGGTGCTTCCTTTTATTAAAAGCTCCTTCTATACAGTTGTTAAGGATAACACAAAACTTAGTTAATTAAGGTTTTAAAGGGCTTTTGTGTATTATTCATGAACCGTTTCCCCCGCAGGACTTGGTAACAATCACTGAAAGACCTAATGATAACATGAACCATGTCCGTTCCTCGCTCAGCTCCGCTCACTCATGGTGAAGCTTATTGCTCAAACTACGGAACTTTCCTCTTTCTTATAGATGTTGTTGTTATTTACATCTATGTCTCTTCTATCTTTGCACAGGTGCAAATTACAAATGTAAACCTTCTTCTTTCATTGCTTCTTCTATGGATGAAAATCGCATCAAAATCCGTTGCGTGGTTCACGAGGACTTAGCGGATAAACAGACCGACGCAGAAAGTTAATTTTTATACTATGTAAAGATTATAACAGTATGATGTTTCATGCTTATTTATACCAATAGAAAACAAGTCCCACACCACGTCTCTGTATATGAACGCGATAAACTCAAAAACTACTAGACGGATTTTCATGTGGTTTTAACCAATAGACAGAGTTACTCATGAGAAGGGTTTAAGTGTATTATAGTAGAGAAAATTCAAGAACTTCAAAGACTTGTAACACCCGTGCGAAGCTAGAAATGGTCGCTAGATGATACTAATGTTATAAAAAGAGATTTGTATGTTTATATTTTTGTTTGTAATGCATAAACTTAAAAACGAATAGACCGATTTTAAAAATTCATTCACCAATAGGATGCTTCATTATTAAATGATATTTATTTTGTAAACAGGTTTTAAAAAACACTTTTACACGTCAATTTAAACTAGATGAAGCCGGTATTACTGAGTAACAGGCATGCGGGTGAAGCCACTTGAAAAAACTAGTGTTGTATTCATTCACCTATAAAGGTACTTTTCTCCTTTGCTTTAAACTGGCAACTTCAGCTGCAGGTTTTCTTCGAAAGTGCTTTATAACATTTCACATAACCCGCTCTTTTTACGTCAGACGTTAAACTTGGTCAGAACAACGTTGATTTCTTAGAACTAGCTTTATATTATAGGACCTAAAAACGTTATAACTTCTAGGTCTATTATTTACATAACTAAGGTTAGTGGTTTTCTGTTCCCCGTCGGCTTTTGAATCGTTTGGACTTTAGACAATTACCTTCCAGCGACATGAAACTCAAGCAGCCAACTCTGCCTTGCCCATTGTAGCAAGTGTCGTGAGAATACATACGTACATAGAATCCGCACATGAATCCGGCACATTCTTCTAAACAATAGCTTATTGTACCGCGCTGTTTACTATTGCCTACACACGAACGTGATGTTTCAACCAAATCTATTAAATATTCACCTGAAACTTGTAAGAAAATGTCATTGAAAACTAGCATGAATGAAACACAACTAGTTTTGTTTAAATGACATAATTCTTCGCGGTGAACTGTGTGTGCAAGCAAGATTTTTTATAAACATAGTAGGTGGTACAGTCACGGTAATATTATAGTATAGCTGATGAAGAGATCACGCGTCAGCGGTATTCGTCTCGTCCCTCGTACAGTCGCGCACACTGCACTAACACCAATAGAGGTCATTGACACATCACGGAAAACGCATATAAGTATAATTGTGCATTCATATACCTACGACTGTTGTTTTATAATAATGCAGATTAAATTATGCGGCGGGCTAAATTTAGAGCTGGCCTGTTTTACCCGAGCCAATAACAACAACGGTAGCTTAAGTTAGAAACCTCGTTGCTAATGAACCACAGTTTTCATAATTATTTTTGAATGTAATTAACCATGGACCAACACATATCCTCATAATAATTGAGTGAAATATTATCGCCATTCAAAATCGTATCGCTACAATATGTGACTTCCGGAAAATATCATAATTATCAGTGGATTGTTAATGTAAATCAATTAACCATTTCAATTGAACCGCGCCCGCCGGAAACTGTAGCATGTTACACAGTTTATTCCCAAACTGCTTTATTTTCTTCCGAGTAAAACTCTGGAATCTATAAAGTAGGTAAAACAACACACTGTCGGTAGAAAACTTAGTTGAGAGGCAATTTAGAGTTTAGAAAAAAACTCAAGCAAGCAATAAGTTGCCTTCCTCTGCTAACCCTTTTATGGAAAGCGGCGTGATGTTCCGACAACACAGATAGCATTACATTACATATATTGTCATCAGAACACACGAATCGCTCGCTCATCAGGCCACTTCGCCGTAGTGCGGGTTCGATGCCCGCGCTTCCGACTATGGCGCTGCGTCGCGTTACCTGACTCTTATTACACGCGCTAAATTATAACAATGCATATAAATACAACATCATCGCAGCCTAGCTACAGGAAAATATGGCTGCTTTGACACGAGTATGTTTTAAAAAAAATTACAAAGATATCGGAACTCTATGGCACTCAAAGACACCAGTCTACTTTCATTTAATTCTTTAAGCGAGCAGACGCAAATGATTAATTACTTGTGTCCACAATTTATTAGTCTAGTATTAGAAAGACTCGCCTATCAACTTAGAAAAATAATTGTATCAAATACTAAATATATGGTCGGAACAACACAATCTATTAATTACTGTCACACAACATATCTCCTATGTCCGCCATTTTGTATTTTCCAAGATTAATATCAGAATAGGGTCGCGACCCAAATCATTTGACATTTATATCTAAATTTATATTTTTCATCTGAGAATTTGAAGAAATCGTCGCAAATGTAATAAGGAAATAGGCCGAATACCGACGTTCGGCTCCAAACGGCGCGCCGAACAGATACAGATCTGTGCGAGGAGCGAGGTACTCGCGGACTCGTGAATATCTGTAGAGGCAAATGACATGACAGTGAGTCATCCATTTTAACTGATCAATTACTCCTCAAAACATGACACAGCTTCCATTGTACGACAAAATTGAAATCACTGTGAGCAAACTCAATGGGCAATTCTTTACAAAAATTACGATGCTCGAAAAAAGTTGACCCTGCGAGAGCAACTTTCCCATGAATATTCAAAAAGAAAGGATGCACCAGGAAACGTAATCTGTGTACAATTTTATTAAACAGCTGCCAAATAATGTTGGCTAGCAGGCCCTTATGGTGAAATGTGTGATACCTGCCGGGACAGGTCGGAAGTGAAAGGTGCGTAAAAAATCTTATTTATACGCGATCGACGCGCCGGATGCGCCCGCGCATCCACCAGTAACAATACGCAAACGTGATCGGGTTGGAAGCTAGTGGCGTTTTTATACATATTCAGCATTTTTAATGTCACATGCAATGGTTATAGACGACGCCTATGTAGAAATGTTTGACGGATCTGTGAACTGACTGACTTACACCGGTTATGATCCCAGTCGCTAATCTCCGGCGACAATATTCATCTTTATCAATTATTAATATTTTTCAACAAAAATCATGTTGGAAGTTAAAACGAGTTACTGGTAGTGACAGACGACACCCGAAGATCACAAAGGTCGTTGTTCTTACAAATATTTGCATAAATTACACCTAAAAGAAACATAATTATTATTGCCATAGACAAACACGTCCACTTGTCGAATACCTACAGATTATCGTCATTATAATGTCCAATCACAACACTGGCCGGCTACCTGTTCCAAGATATTACAAACAAAGAAAAAAGAACGATTTTGAATCACATTAATTCCAACATCAATTCAAATTATGCAAAGCAACTACCGCTGGCAACACAAAATAAACTTTAAAATCAGACAGCTTGCGTCCATTATTAAAGAGCGCGAAAAAAACCTATGACGTTTCGTTTTAATGTAAACAATAGAATGTCCCGAAAGGGTGAGGAAGGGTTGTTCTTTTTTTGAATAGCTTCCTGCAAACTGTGCATCTCGGTCGCACCATGGCCAATAGTGCAGCAAGAATGAGACGACAACTACAAACTGATTACGACTCGCGACTCGATTTAAAAAAATGCACTTTTAGTATTCAAATGACGTGAACGCATCCGTTTTTAGAATTTGGAAAATAAATAAACGTACCAAACCAGCGGCTATTGATAAAATAAACTGTTTTATAACTTCCTAACTAAACAAAGCTGTTAGTTTTTTTTTTTTATGTTAACGTATTAGCACTTACATCAACGGCCGTCCCTTTAAGACTGAATGGGTGCGTGTCATCGGCAAATTAGTGCAATAAACGATCGGGCGCGTCCTCCCGTCTGTATCGATATTTTTTTATCGAACATTTAATCTTATCTGTTATGTATTTATGCGTGCAACGCTCTTTAAATCGGGCACATCTGGGCGTGGGGCCGCGCGCGCAGTTTTTGGCCGGCCTTCAACCGCGACGCAAGGCTATTAGGTTTCACAACACATACGAACAAACAGACTGGCGACCGGACCACTGTTACTTTGGGGCCCCTCACTATCCCCGCACGCCGATACTCTGAACCAATCTTTACGTGTTTATGAGCCCAATGCGCATAAAATTATTTTTAGAAATTTACATTTGCGCTGAAACATGTGAACCGATTACGGGCGGAGGTAAAAACTAAGTTAATAGGGTAGTAGGTACGGTAAAAAAGCTGCGGTTTCCGTAACAGTACACCGCTTACCTTGTTCGCTTCATCTGTCACATAAAAAGTTAACCCAATTTTTTTAAAACGCATCAAAAAACACGTCGGTACCTGCCGGTAGCGTGTGCACACCCCCACATAAAAAAAAAAAACATCTTAACTGTAAACCTTTAATGGCGTGCATTCAAATAATGAAGTGGGACTTTTTCGCGGTTTTTTGCATTCCACAGTAAAAAAAATGTTTTTTATTGGCAAATTTACGGCTGCGTTCGGTTTTCGCAACGGTCCCGCTACGCTCTTTTGTCTATTATTGCATTGCAGATGTTTTTTATTGCAAATAACAGCTTTGTAGTCTCGACTTCCTCAAATACGTTTGAGTAACCTTTGTTTGTCTTTCTCCTCTGTTTAAAAACATCTTAACCCTGTATTTTTAAACAAACAAATTGTTGTCGATTTTGCAAGCATTGCCAAAAGTCGGCAGTGTAATGAATGTCTCTGGGCAAAAATCAGCTTTTTGTTGATCATTGTCGACGGACTGGAACCCAAGATTTGAGAGACAAGATATTTGTTTTTATAAATAATTTTTATCATGACTGTTTCCTGTCCCCATTAGATATTTCCTGCGATTTCATCAGCAGCAAATGAAACTTGCATACTAAATAAATATTTAAAAAATATTAGCACTCAAGTTTAGATACTGAACAAACGACTTAATTAATATTTTTGAGGCCTGACATCATATTTTTGCTATTGGTAGACCTGATGGTAAGCGATGACTTAATCGACGATTGAGCACGCTTGCTTATCAGTAACCTATTCACTCTTGAATTAAAGACCCCCTAGGTTGTAGCTAGCAGAAAACACAAACTCCGGCAGTGAATTCTACTAATTTTCTGTACACACAACTATTTATTTTTTCCGAATCTTGATACACACTGAGTTCAACGCTCATTTACGTAACACATTATTTTATAGAAGTCCAAAACATGATTCCATAAATAAATTAAATTCAAATTTTTACACTTAGCGCTAATAAAACTACAATAATTTTGTCTTCTGGTCAAATTATTATGAACCGTCTCTACCACTGGCGAGACACTTGTGTCCGCAATACATTCCTGGCTACCTAATCTAGAAACACACGAGATGCGGTATTTTAAGAAACTTAATCACTAACGTGCGAAATACCGATAGCGCGGGTCACGTTTTAATATGCACATTTCCGTAGTGACACAACAAAAAAAAAGACTAGTTACAAAAAAAAGTAGTAGATACTCGTATATATAGCTACTATCAGCTCCTTATCAATCGCACAAGTTAAAGGATCACCGCGATCTGTCACAACAGACGCTGGGACGCTCAGAAGCAGCACGTTTACAACCAAGTGCTGAAAAACGTGCTCCAACACGCGTGCCTAGTTATCTCGTATAAAAGTGCAATGGATATTTCTGTGGGTATATTTCGGATGGCGGCGCGCAGCGCGACACGACGCGACCTATACATAGATTACAATATGTAGTGAAGGTGAGCACAATAACGCGCGGGAAACCCGCTGGCATTCTTGTATTCAGTATTGTAATACGGTCAATGTTGCAACAGTTATACATAGACCTGTGATACATATGATAGCGTGTCAGACAAGTTCGAGGAGCAAAAGAGCGATAGATTCACAATCAACATAATAATATTAAGGTAGCCATACATTCTACGGTATACCTGACAGGTTTGCCTGCACAGTTATACCTGTCAGGTAAGCTTGTGTGGAAATCTGCACAGTTGTGCAACATACACGCTCCGGTAAATTACCTGTAAAGGTAAAACTGTACAGGTAAAGCTGTCAGGTATACCGTAGCGTGTAGGGCGAGCATTATAACTGCTATGCTGTTTTGTTTTCATTGACAGCCTACCTATGTTTATTCTTCAGCTCATCTTAAAGTTTTTCTGCAAGAATTTGACATGTGCGATAGCCCGCTACTATTTCCGTTTCTTTTTCAAAAAACGACTTCGCCCCACACTAAGAATCAATCCTGTAACGTGGGTGTGTTCACTTATACAAGACACCCAGACACGGAAGACCTATCTATCTATAGGCCATACAAATATTTATTCCGTGCGGGAATCGAAGCCACGACACGCAGCGCAGCAGCAAATCGCTCAACCACTGCACTAACAGTGCCGTGGTTTTATAAAAGCTTGTTTTGTGTTTATTACATGGTATGCAAAAAAAAAAAATTGTCCGTATTTCCTAAATCTACATGTATGCAATATAAATCAATCATCCCACCTCAGTCTCATTCAGTTTAGCCGTCCAGCTCCCAAGTGAGCAGTCAATCGGGAGCTGTGTCTGTGATGTCACCGCTCACCGCTTCCGCTGCGCCCACGCACGCAGACACACGCAGACGTCGCGCACGTGCCGACAATTAGCCATCGACACCCTGTCTGTCTGGCTGGTCATACAACACAAACACTTCCATTACACCTTATTCCAATTATTCAGGGACACTATGAATGAATTCGCAAAACTTCTGAACTGATTGGCATTGATATCTTCACACTATTAATTTTATTGATCACACTAATATTGTAAAGGTGTAAGTTTGTGAGTGTGTATGTTTGTTCCTTACGCTCAAACGGCTGAACGGATTTGGATAAAATTTTGTACCTTATATCCTGGATGTAGGCTATAATAACACTAACAGCACGCGAGCAAAACACAGGTGAAAATAATAAAAGTAACAAAAATATTCCTCAATTTGTAATAACAACAGTTAAATTCATTAATATTTTTTCTGATGGTCTACAGAGTTCGCTAATCAATTTAATTTGTGTCTGTTTTAGTCACGTTGTAGTTCAAGATTGGGTAACATCTGTGTTCGGACGAGTAGAGTCTACGTCACTCCAGGAAGTCGTCAGTGTATGCCAACATTATTATCAGTATCGCGAGTAAACGCTATCTGCTGTTCACGTAATCATTAGAATTTTTAATTTATTTGTGCAAAAAAGAACCAGACGTCTAGAGATGATTCTTAAAGTACAGAAGGAAACGATGATTTAATAATGCATTGCCGTGGCCGATTTTTGGGCTGGGCAAGGAATTTGACTGATTTTGCCATCGATACGCTAAGAAGAAGAATAATGCAATATAACGTACGTCCGTGAACGTTAGTAAATGTACCTTCCCTGCAGCTAACACTTATAATATCACATGAGTAGATTCAATCGATCCAACGCCGGCGATTCCGCGGATAATTGCAGTAATAGAACCTTTTAGATCGATAGTAGGTACCTCATAACATTTACATTCCAAGAACTGTTAGCTTTAAAGCTAACAGTCCTTGAACCAAATGCTAAAAAAATCGGGTCAAAATAAAAAAAAGTATCCACCCTCTTTTAATATACCTGTTTCGTTTTATTCATTGCTTTCATAGACTAAGAGAGTTACAGCTGAGTTAATACCAATTAAGTAGGTACATGTCTAGCCTAGATATTGTTACCAAAACATGTAACCTAAGAGACCTTGCTTTTTTAGGCATCTGGACTTCTAGCTCGGCCCCGGGCGACGGGTGGGCCTAGGTCGGGAGCGGGAGTGGGCTACAAACTAATATAATAATGGAAACTAGACGAACTAAATAGCGTTTAGATCTGGAGGCTTCTAACAGGTCTGTGCTTTACTGTGAGCGACGCGCTCGCTTATAAGAGAGCTATGTTTTAACTTAAGGTGGTGCATCACGACTCACATTTTCACTGTTTTTCATACAACCGCTCATAACTGATTATGACGTTATTACACATTTTTCATTAGATATTTTGGAAACACAGTATCTTGTGGATATTACCTAGGTTTCTAAAGAAACCAATTTCTAAATTAGTGTAAAACTAATCCAGTAAAAACCTCTGAAAATGTCCTATTTTGTATGAACTTTGACACTTCATAATTTGCCTAAAAATTAAAAAGTCAAAAAAGTAATCCTCTAGAGACCTTGCAAATTTTATTAAGATTCTAAATGACGACCACTTTTTCCAAAAACTTTTAAGGGTTTAAAAAAAAACAGCTATTTCCTGGAGCAAGTTTTGTGAAATTTTCGAGTAAATCTCGGAATTACCGAATACTAACAGAGTTTCCAGGCGTTATCTCTCTATTTTTGCGTTGCCTTTTCGTCAAACATCGCGTTGGATTGCATTAAATGAAGTAACAAGCTTTTAAACCATTTTCGATGTTTACGATAAGCGAGTGGAGAAGGACCCTCTTAATGAATCCTCTTTAATCAGTTCCACAAAAATGAATTCAAAAAGCTTTGCTCTATCAATAACAAATAAACAGCTTTGCTATATTTACTAACAAAAACTATTGCAGATGTTGATTATGCATGAATGTAAACGAAACATTTTTGTGTTGTTGTCAACCATTCTAAAATAACGCTTCTGCTCAATGCACATATATTACACCTACTGGCGAAACCGGACAACGATCACTCTAACGTTGGCAACTCTCCAATACACATTTTTCGCTTTATTTTCAACACATTGCAACGTGTCTTATTTATTTCAGTTTTCTAGTTGTTTCCAACGTCCCTTTTACTAGGTTCTGATAGTTTGTGTATCGTATCGCTTGTGTTGGTGCGCTACCTTCACGGTACAACGAGAATTGGCATGTTGGAAGAGAAAACAGTTATCTGTCGGAGCTTGAGCGAGCTAAGGGAGCGCCTCATTAACATAACATTGTTTGTTTACCGTCTAGACTCGTGTTTGATTTACTATTAATTTCAATTGAAACTTTTCATATTAATAGATGTGGGTAGTTCGCAGTTGTAGGGTTTGACCCAGATAATGCCTTCGGGTTTGGGTAGTTTTCAATACTAACGACCGCTGGTGTGGTGTCCTAGATAGACTTTAGTGTGACGTCATTAGGGATGGGCCAGACCGACACAAACCTAGGACCCTTGAAATGAGCACAACATTAATAGTTTAATGCACAGGTATTAGTCACATCACATATGCCCTAATTTACGGCCGACCATATATTTCACCTGTAAATGTTCACATATTTCGTAATTATTAAAAGAAAGTTCCATAATTACATTCTTAACAAATCGGCCCACTTCGGCCGCAGCACAAGTACTTGTAATATTTAACAAGCCGTCCTTAGCCCCAATTAGTCGCAACTATTGTTTACATATAAAGCGTCGATAAAATAACGCACAATCTATAAATAATATATTATCGATCCGATATATTTTCGTTCGGTAACAACACGTTGAGTTACGCGTGAAATTGGGATTTTATGCGGAAAAGTTTCCTTTTTTGTAAAGAGAAAAATAGAAATCATCTTAAAAAATAAATGTCGCAATATATGAGAGTATTTGATATGAAAATAGGGCTGTAGCCATCAGGAATAACATGACTCTGACGTTTATGATCAGGCTCTCATGTTTCCCTACCAGCCAGAGACAAAACAATCAATAACCCGAATATCTATCTAGTGACTAGATCGACCTAGGCAAGATATCGGTATTCCCCCGTGATTGGTTATCAGATAGCGCTTTTTCAGAATACTGATAGCTATTCAGCCGCGTCTGGTTACAGTGCCGCGCTGATCGCTGAAACTGAGTGGGGTCGACTCGCTTACCATACTGTGATAAAAAAAAGGTTCGATAAGATTGTCAAACCCTACAAAATCATGAAAGATAATAAGTACACAAGTACTTTTGCAATTTCCCTTAATTTGTACCTATTTTGTAAGATACAATTCTTGTTCAATTACGGAAATATAAGGTCATTAACCTACTTCAATTTTGGATACGTACGAAAACGTATTTCGACAGACATAATGTACAGATATAGTTATAAACTTAATTTGGCAGTTAACGATAAATATCTGAGCTTACCAAATAGTCCTGTCCGTGTTTATTGGCATTCTACAGCGGACGTTACGACACTAACTGACATTTTATTGTACAGGAAATCGAGTGTTTTGGCTTTTAAAATGTTAATTATAATAATGTTTTTTCGCTGGCAACATGAATTAGAGCCTTCTTAAGTTAAGAGATACTCTACGAGATAACATGGGATATGAATTTAGTTTCTCAATATTGTGTGCAATTAAATAATAATTAAGTTTTGGCGTTCTCATTGTTAAGTGTAGACGTTGAAAACTTAAAGTTTACTGGATATTACGGTCATACATAAGCAACTTTTGCCCAAACAATTTTCCACGCACTCACTGCATACATTCACATAG
Source organism: Mythimna lalbum (assembly GCA_949319445.1). Lineage (NCBI taxonomy): Eukaryota > Metazoa > Arthropoda > Insecta > Lepidoptera > Noctuidae > Mythimna > Mythimna lalbum. The sequence continues at coordinate 24,704,641 of OX439346.1, forward strand.
GGGTTCAGACAGAGCAGGGCATTTCGCTGGCCGCCGGCGTTTTTACAACACCACACGTATTGCACAATGTGGCCAGTGACGCAATGCGCAGAACGCACGCGCGATGCTAACTGCACACCTTGAACGCCCACAGCAGCGCCGTTTCAAAACATTTTTATATGAACCTCTCGATTGTTTTGTTGTTCCGCACTCGATTTAACTTGCGATTACATTACAGTCACGATCTGGGCCTGTGAGCTACTGATCATAAAATCTTATGTTTGTTTCTTAAGATCATCCGACGCAACTCTTGCGCAGATCTTCGCGAGCGGTTCATGTGAAAACTAAAAGCACACGTGTAGGTATAAAATTGAGATCGAGATTGATTAAGGACAAATCAGACCATTAAATCTATAAATAGTTATCGATACCTGATAGTTAGGTAGAGTTGTGTAGCCGCGATACAGGAAGTTCCGTTACATGTTTTTGTTTTTAACTTGCGCAATCGTGTATCCTCAAACAGTCCCCGTATTGTAATAACCAGTGATTCACGCGACCGCCAGACTGACCGGCGTGATCCCCAGCCTCCCAAGGACTTTCCGTATCCAACAATGATACCAATTAGCCACCATGAAAAACTAAACAATTATAAAAAAATATTCTAAAAAAATCAACGTTTTCACGAGCAGTTTTTTGCGCTGTAAATAATTTCAACAGAAATGATAGTAGGCCTACATTCTTTGTTGTTGAGTTTCTACACACAGACTTTGCATAGGTCATTGTAGCGCTTAGTCATCGCTAAACCTAGAAAGAGTTGCCGAAATATCAATGTAGTAAAAAAAGACACATAAATTATGACTTTACATTTCCTTTGCGTCACTAGAAAAAAAAACAACATGTCTGAGTCAAAGTGACCACTGACGTTTATAAAAAATCTGTAGTGAACCGAAAACCATATATTTCCACGAAATAAAAACGGCGGTAGACAATCACCGCAAACATCGCGGTTACGACACCGGCAAGTGTGTCAATGTCGCGGCTCGCGCTACAGAGCGCGCGCGCACCGCCGGCCGCATGCCGCGCCGCGCCGCCGCGCGAGCTGCTTCCTAGCCGGCTACGCGGTGATAACAGCCATTGACACTCATCTTAAGTTACAGTTAGTTAATTTATATTATTTCAAAGATGAATCTTTACATTTCGGGGAGTGTGCACAGGAATTGCACAATCTAATTCCACCAAATCCGTTCCATCATCGGAGCACAAAACGTACCCGACCCGCCACATGGTAAACATCCCACCCATACGCACAAAGCGTTGAATTGGGATCCCTCCCGGAGTCGACGGAGCCGGACTTATTCACTCTTGACTTAAAGACCCTTAGGCGCGCGAATAGCGAATAGGTTACTTCTAGGCAAGCATGTTCCATCGTCGACCATATCATCGCTAACCATCAGGTGAGACCGTGAGATGGTGGTCAAACACGAGCTAATCAATTACAAAAAAAAATGAAAAAAATACTTAAAAGCGAAAAAAACAAATATTAACTTTAAAAGCACATTTCACAGATGTAATGCCCAAATATTCAAGCTAGACGTATAATTAAGACCGGTGTAGCGGTGTCCTTAACCGGAGGAAGTTCTAGAAAAGCCATTTAGTTTAGATTAAAAATCGTTTCAAGGTAACAAGCATCTACACAACAACAACAATAGTACGTCGCCGGCGCGGCCGCGGCGCGTACTCCGGCGCAGGAAGCTCCGCGCAGCCCGCGACAACAATGTGCTCGCGTGGATGTTTGCACTTCTGCTGTTTGTTTGTTTGTCCGCCGGCGCGCGCGCTATGCCGGTATTTTACAGTTTCCGGAGAACCGCACACTGTACGTGTACATGCACGCCAATATTTAACTTTAAAACGACAGGGCAGAACTATATTTCGACAGTACTGAACTACACCATAACGTAATACCAAAACAAGAAGAATATGGCACTGGTTGCGCAAGGCGCGACCTACAACTGACTGCGCGGGCGCAAGTAAACAGGAAAACGACCGCCGAAAAACTGAGGCCGACACTTTTTATTCATAATGCTATTTGCATCGTCGAAAATGTACCATAAATAAATTACAGATATTTCTGAACCAAGAGTTGTTCAAACTTCCTAGTAAACATCACAAACAACATTAAATTTGAAACCGGAACTTGTAAACTTTATTTTAAGATTGACAAACAAGAAAATCCCTTTAAACAGTAAGCCATTCATTGCTGAGCTTACGAGCTCCGAGAATCTCATATTTAGGAAAAGTTAAAATGATCTCGTCACTCACAGTAACATGGAACCTTTGCAGCCAGCGAGAGCGAGCTTGAGCTAAAATTAAAACACTAACTTACAGTAAAGGATAAAGTTTGCCACCCACCGTGTGCGCTCGGACAAGCTAAATTGAAAATAGAAGCGAGTTTTCACCCGCCTCGCATCCGCAAAGGTCGCTACAGCTTAAAATAACTCCACTATCAGAAACTAGCTGTATTATGATCTAAAACTGCATAAAATTTCACGATAATACAAACGGTCTATTTTAAACTAATCTGCATAGAAAAAAAGTTTCGACAGATCAGTGATTGGCTATGGTGACGTCTTAGTGTGGCAACTATTTCGTATCTCGCCAAGTCGTATCCGACCGCCCACCTGTAGAGATTGGCAAATGTTTCCGGTATAACTCTTTACCGGTTTTCTTGCCACCGTTTTTGTGCCTCTAATTATGTCATCGCGCCTTTACAGAACCAGCTAAGCCTCTCGGCAGGCTTTTTCTGTGTACTTAATCTTTGAATTGTTTAACACAGTTTTTAAGTAGCACAATGTTTTGCGGCATTTGTTAGTAATTAGGCATTTTTCGATGATTACATTGGAGTTATTGGTTTAACTACTACTTAATTCTAATGAACTTCAAATAAGGATACTGAATGGTTGTCCACATTTCTTATAAAAATAGTAATGTTTTAGAAACAGGAAAAACAGTAGTAACCAAACTACCAATAATGGTTAGATTTAAACTGTTAAGCTACTGGGTTGTTATTATTATGGGTAAATATATTTAGAACTCTGATTAACAAATAAATATGAGGCGTTATATCAATAGAACAAGAGTGGGCAATTATTTCAATGTAAAGTTCACAGATTGAAGGCGATATTGCTAGCTACAAGTCTGCGACACACCCACACACCGCTACGCACCCCACCAACTTTTCCTCTAGTTTATCACGAACAGATGATTACTTCACTTCTACATTTCCTAACTATAAAAGTTAAATAACATTATGTTTACCAAATAGTTAACATTATGTTTACCCAGTAGTTTTACCAAATACAAATAGTTTCGTAATCTTAAAATGTTGATAATGAAGCTAATCGCATCCCTGAAAAACATTTCCATTGGCAACAGAACGTTGTATGAGCACGCACACGCGCGTGTCGCGAGCGAGACGCACACAGCGCACAGCGCGCGGCGTGTGTCGTTACTGTGCAGTTCTCGCCTAGACGAAGTATCTATGTGTTTGGTTTACTATCGTAGTGCGGCGCGGGGCGCGGGCGCAGGCGGCGCAACCGGGTCAAGGGAGCTCCGATGCACCGTTCGCGTTAAATCTCACTTTCGCGCGCTGCACCACTAAACATGGCGGACGTAGTGACGCGCGGTTTCGTTCTCGATGACACATTTTACGGTTTTCCGTTTTTCCGTTCGGTGTCCCTACCGTTCCGGCTACTTAATCAGGCCACTGAAATGTGGTGTAACGTTTTACACGTGTGTTGTAATTGAAGAAACAAACAAACATATCTATAGCGACCCAATATCCTTGTCCCTATTTCTTATTTCCTACGTCGAGTATCGCGCGTAATCGAGATAGTAAGCTTATCTGGCCGTAGTGGCATCTTATCAGCGCACTACTATAATGCAATACACCGTCGGATATGATAAACAACAGATTTTATTATTTGTTTTTAATTTGACATCGTTTTGATAAAGGGCGTTGTAGTAATCGAGGATATATGATTGTCTAGCCTGGAATGTTGGAACATTACGGATGGATATGGTAAATAAAGAAACTTAGTTGTAGAGAATGCATGCAAATCTGATACTAGATCCTTTACAAAGTAGGCAATCAAGATCAAGCGCTAAGTGCTACAGTTTCTACGCATTTCCTTTCCCACTTTCATAGCGGCCGATTTGCATGAAGCGAACAATTCCGAACCGTGACTCTAATGACGCGTGAAATTCTCAATTATGAAACAGTAGCGACGCAATCAGCCAATATTCGTGTGATCGTAGACAAAAAACAAACAAATTATAAAGGTATGTTTACGTCTAACCGCGACCGTGAATCGAATTATCGTCTGTCCGAGGCTGCACGTACTCCAACCTGTTGTTTCCTCAGACAAGGTTGGCCCAAAAAAAATCTATCGCAACGTACCTACAAACTTTTAGGACATGACTAATGGACAATGGCTTGCGAAACGGAATCGCCCGTATTATCTGTATTGTATCAGCTGTCGATTGATATAAATAGGTCTACCGAAGTTTGGCTAAAAATACCTTGTAAACCGTTAAAGTATAAAAAGTCTTGATTGAAAAGTTTCTTCGTCAGAACGAGATTTTTTCCAAGATTTCATTACAACTTTGAGAGTTCTTAGTTCGTAATTTACCAGATTCTGATTTGTCTTATATTTTTATATGGAGGTAGTGTCCCAGCACTAGAGAGCGGCGCGGAGAGCGGCGCTGGCGCATGGCGCGACGGCGTAGGAAGCGCGGGCGCATCTCGCCCTTCGCGCCCGGCGCCCGCGCCCGCCTGACCCACTTAGCGGCCGCCACACTAATGTACTCTGTTGTGATCGTATCTCGGCTGCGTACGCTTACGTCTTCACACTGATAACTAAACTTTTGTTTTTGTACCGCCGCCGTTGACAAGATTTTGACGTTTGCTGACATTCAATAAACTGGATTCGTCATTTTTTAAATAAATAATAATAATAATAATAATAATAATAATAATTTATTTATCCATAAAAATTGTACAATACTTGAGCAATGAATTCAACTTAGTAACAAATGCATAATTAATATAAATGTGCAACTGCGCCTGAGCTAGGCCGAGCCTGTATTTCAGGACGCAGTTCTCTTCCCAGAAAAAGAAGTTAGACAATATAACAGCATTTGCGTGTTACGTTTAATTAATTTATCACTTAACAAAAAAAATCTTAATTTGCAATCGATATTGTGAGTTGTGTGCATGTGTTTTGTGTGTTTGTGGTGTAATTTTATGTCAATGTTTTAAGAAGGTCTTCAGTAGTTTGGTAATCACATGTGAGTAGAAAGTCTAATAATTTAGTTTTGCATTCCTGTTTATTTAGTGCGTAAATATTTAGAGTTGTATTAAGTTTGTTGTAGAGGAAAGGACCGCTGAAACAAAAAAACCTATGAGTAAAAGAATGTTTAAATTGCCGAGATCTAGGAGCCACAGCATTACGACGTCTTTTAAGAAGATTATTCCTGAAATAAAATATAAATCTTATATTTCGGAAAAGTCCATATTTAGTAGTAGGGCGGTGTATACTAATACACTCAACTTAAAAACTAGTGTTAGTACGTCTAACTACCAGAAACAGTACTGATTTTATTACACGCTACAGGGCAGTCCCATAGTGTTATGGGACTGCCCCACCTGACCGCTATAGCCTTCAGGATGATGTTGGGGCGCATCGCTTACGCATAGGTAATGGCCATCAATTTCTGTCTCTGCGAACATACCGGCCGCACTTCAGTAGCGCGGCAACCCCATGAACAGTTAAAAGCATCGTTGTATTGTTTTGGTGTCAATCAAAACTTAAGTTCAAATTCTGCTGTTCTAAACAAACTCTGATCTTACAAATCTCGTCTTCTCTCTTTGAAATTTAAATATTAGTAATAGTTCTCTAAGCAAATATCTCAATCCGCCGATGGCAATCTGTCGTGTCGCATAATTTGGGCAGGCAGCAGAGGCAGCTCGTCCCGCGGGGCTGCGGGGCTGCTGCTCCGTGACTCACGACTTGCGTAACCGCACGCATGTATTCCACTTGACATAATATGTTTCAAACGACAGGACAATATCTATTGTTTACTAGTTCCATACCAAAATTGAAATATATCGCTTTGCCTGGCTCAATAGGCGTTGAGTCATCGTTCAAAAAGAAAGCATCACAGTTGACACAGATGAATAAAGTTGAGACACAGACTGATATTAATATGCAATAATAAACATTTTCACCAGAAAACAAACAAAACCTTAACATGTTAATATAGAATTTATAGATATAAAGTTGTCTTTAAAACTATAACTCTGTATGCGTCTGCATCTACACGCAGCGTTAGAAGGCCACAAGGTGGACTAATAGCCTGGTGAGGGTCGCGGGAATCCGATGGGTACGACGACGCATAGGACCCTTCGTTGTGGTGACACTTGGAGAAAGTCTATGTCCAACAGCAGCCGTCTTTCGGCTGAAATGATGATGATGTTATGTGTCTATAAAAATGACCTTCAGGAAACCTCAAAGTCATTCTTGTTTCTCTTTTCAAGATTAGAATTCAGATAAACCTGACTAGACTAAAATTGTCTTTTTTTACCGCGATAGATTCCTAGTTATATCGCTATAAATGTGTGCAACGGTAGCAGTCGGTTATTAAAGTTGGCAGATAAACATGTTATCAGCATTAATCGCGACAGTTTCCATTTCGCGGCGCGCGACCGCCACTTTCTTACGTTTCCCGCGCGCGGGGAAAGTGCCCGTGCTTTTCCGACGCCATCTTTGAAACTACGCTCCCTTCCACGCAACTTGACGCGGCAACTATCGCCATAAAATGAGCTTTATGATCAATTTACAATTTTAACGATTGGCATTTATATGTTGTTTGTGTTAATTATAATTAACAATTGACATCGACTTGACATCTACAGATATGCAATATATTATCACGAGAAAAAATAATATATAAAATCAAGATAAACATTTAATTTGGTCGAAACAAATCCTTACACTATCTATAACTATTATCAAAAGATGTATCATTACGAGTAGTCCCGCGTACGTGCGCAAACGCAGCCGTGACCAGAAACTTAACGCGTCGATCAAGGATCTATAGTGGAGACGATGGTACCGAAATCGATTTTATGGTGAAAAAATCGATTTGCATTCGACATACCGAGCCATAATCATGTTTCGCTATGTTCCTTGTTACGCACTGGTTATGAAAAATGTAGAAACATAAGAAAAACGTGCTTTACCTAGAATTATTCGTTTCTTATTGCCTTTCGCAAATGATTTCTGCAACGAATCTGATCATTTGCATCTCTTTTTTCTCGAACAAGAGGTCAATCGAAATAAGTAGCTCAACAACGTACTACAGTATGTACATACTGTTGTGTGCGGCTATTTGTAAAACATTTTGCAAACACGGAAACATAACGCATTTAAAATATGCCTAAGACCAATTTTAAACACTCAGGTTACAAAACTGCGAATAAATTACAATATTTTCGTAAATAAATACACCATCTGTAATGCGGAAACTTAACGCTAGTGACATCTGTCGTCACTCGACAACAACTAATGAAAACAAAACTTGAATGCCGGAAAATAGTTTGTTTATCTTATTTTTGTAATAGTTTTAAGCCTAGCTCACTATTTTCCGGGTTTCAAAAAAATACGGTTTAATTTCTAGAGCACATTCCTAAGGAAAATGGGGTTGTTGATATTATGAACAGTTCGATAATTACAATTAACTTCCAAATCAAATTGATCAATATGAACACAGTGAAGTTCAGTGAGTCATTAAAAAATTACACACACACACTCACAGGTCACTGTACAGACAAATGGAGTAACATTCATTACATGAACTCTCATTATCCAATATAACTTGAGCTCTATTAACTTTAGCCTTTAATAGCCCCCAGGGGTCACAAAACTGGACATGGTCGCGTTGGAAATAGCATAGCTTCCCGGATGTTGCTCTGACGTCAGGGCATCTCGCTAGAGATTTGCCGAAACCAAATGTTAATGGCAATGTACCCTTATTCCTAGGTACACAGAGTTCCATTTGCTTTGAATTTTAAATGTTGTTAGTGTACATTTTATTGCTAAATGCCGATTGTAAAATATGTTTGACTTATTGAATAAATCTGTTTACGATCCTTTAGTTAAGATGATAAATATTATTTCATAAGATTTGTTGGATACAAAGTTAAACAACGTCCACTGACCATCAAAACTATATTAAAAAAAATGATTATTATGAATGTCGGCAAGATATGGCCCTTAAAATTTGCTTAATATCGATGTCCAAAATGACTTTATCAAATCAATGGAACTGGTGTGCACTCTGAATATTCGAGGCAGTTTTCCTCAACGCCTGCACAGTTAGAACGGCACAAGTCATGAGCTTTATGCTTTAGTTGAAAACGCTCACAATATTCCTACGAGAACGCAATATGTATGCCTACTGCTATATCACTCCTTTTAAACAAAACCGCAATTAAATTATGAAATAAAACAATGTTTTATTATAAGCTCCAAATAGTGTGTAATCTTATTATGTGTACATTTCATAACTAATCATCAACAAATAAATATTAAAAGGATTAACTCGTTAAATCCTTTAAATATTTGTGAATCTCGACTAATCCTCACACCAACAAATCTTTCATCCATTTTGTTTTCTGTAACATTTCGCTCACCTCACCTGTGTTGGGTCTCATGGAATTCATTCGGGCTGACGTCATCCGAAGCACGTGTATTTAATTTTATAGTGCTATCAGCCACTTCCCTGCCGGTGACCATAATAGGTTCATAAAGTATGACGACAATAGCTCTATATGTGTGTATCAACCCATCTCGGAAACTGCTGTACTGATTATCGAAAAGATATTTCTGCCAGCTTGTGAGATTGCCAAAGGTATAAGGAAAGGTAAAAAGGATTATGGTCTCAATGTAGGTAGTATGTTTCAATGAAGTGTAAAGCCAGGTGAGCAGTAAGCCTTAAGCTCGCCGGCGACTGGCAACTGGCAGGCCGCCATTACTCCGCTCGTTACGGCCTCACCGAGGGGGCAACAGTGGGAAATCCGGCCTGACTTACCAAGAGTCGTGCACTTCTTAGAATGGAATAATTATCGTACTTTTATATTTTTCATTGAGGACGTTTCGCATTGTTCCAAATAAATAGCGATTACTTCATTCAAGAATCGTATTTACGTCTTTATGATCTTCGGTTACTGAGTGGCGGCGGCACGTCCCTTGATGAGGTACGAACGTGTCAAATATTTTCGTTGATATCTGTGACTCCCGGACACGATGGAGCGGCGTGAGCGTGCAGCGTGCAGCGTGCACTCCGACATCACGCAACTCACCAGAATTGCCTTCCATCACGTCACCACTCTTGGCTCCCAAAGTCTGCATACAACAATTATAATTTTAGCAATTTTATTTTTAAATCGAAACACAAAGAAATGTCACTTGCACAAACCAAACACCGGCTGAAGTTTCAAATATTTTTATAAAAGCGACAGGAAATAATTAAAACCGACAATTTACGTTCATTTAAGAAATATGCGCTTTGAACTTGCGCGCTCGGGACACATTTTACGAGAGGCGCAAATTATTTTATACGTCTGTCTAATATTAAAAATGATTAAAGAATGCTTAAAACAGGTTTTGTATTTCGGACAGCTTAATTATGTTCCGTGATACAGTCGCGCTACCGACGGGAAACCATTTTGAAAGAGTTAAAGAAAATCGTGTCGTATCAACCGCCAATCTTTCTGCCGGACCGTGGGGAAAACTGATTACGAATAATTGTATGACACGTTCCTGGAAAAACTTGGTCCACTATAGCCAAACCTAAATAATCACGTTTCTAGTTTAAAACTGAAGTAATTCCAACAAATTAGTTGGTGTAATTAGCAGCACCACAGCGGACGTTCTGCTATTCATAAAGAGAACACACAAGTTCGCTTTAATCCAACTGAGCACAACTTTTACTTTCCTGCTGCGCTGAAATATTAACAAACTTGCATAAGTTATGCACGTCCTCCCGCCGCCGCCTGTGCCACCCGCCGCCACCCTCGGTCCTGCCTCCTCAGGTGAATGCACGGGGTGGTCCTCCGGTCCTCCCTGCACCTCTATTATTCCGAGCTGGAGCTACACGCGAAATATGCTCGGTATGTTGTGCTCCGGTGCAACGTTCCCTTTAGCTCCGTCTTTTTGTAGGAAGCTCGTGTTTTTGACCCGACTCTTGCTACGAGTATAATATTTGTATTAACATTTTATGATTAAAAGTACAAAGGAAGGTTTGCAGCAGACAGGGGTGAAGCTTCACTGTGAATTGTTGGGTCTTATGTTCAGACTTCGTAAAACGTAATGAAGACTTATCTGCCGTTTCTTGCCAAAATGCTGTAATCCTTCTCTTTATACCTAAACGTCTTAAAACTAAGGAGTCATGTAAACGTAATGAGTTCTTCTCTGAAAGAGGGATAGTCGCTTAAAATTGCGTTTAGGTAACCTTTAGTACAGCCAATAACGTCGAGCTAACCCACGCTCAGCGTATTCTAGTGTTCACAATACATGATGCTGCAAAACCCGGGTATTTCTTTATTCTAGGGTATTTCCTATTCATTCTTCCAGGCGAGCGCTAGGCGTCCTAGATCACAGGCTCGCGGTTATTTATTAACTCAGCTCTCTCCGCGTCCGCTCGTGGAGGAAGCCTGAATTTCACAGCAATTGATCACTGCTATAGGCTGAACATTCAATAACATCTGCCGCTGATCAAATATTAATTATTGATGTATTCAATATTGGCTGTACAAATATGTGCTATTCAATTTCGGAAATTGCCGTGGAGAAGCGAAGGAAGTGGAGCTTTGTAATCACAATGGCGGACGCTGAATGATGTCATTTTGTCTATAATTCGTCCTCTATGTTTATGCGGTGTAAATACATTATACTTTACCAAAATTCCTGTTATAATTTGCTTCTAAGCATTAATAGCGAGTCACGTTCGAAAAAAACGCTCAACTGATTGTTATACGCGGTAAAGGGGAGAGCCGCGCCAGGCTTTTTGTTTTTGCAGACTTTGCACGCAGTTGAAATAAGTATTTCCAGGCGCTCAACGTTTTCATCAGAATTCACCTTCAGCTCTGTAAACTATGGCTTCACTTTGCCCTATTTCGTTTGCAAAGTTCTGATTAAAACGAGTGTATTTTTGTTTTCTTCTTAAACATGTTGTGAGTTCATCGAACCTGTAGATTGAATGGCTGGAGTATGCATCGCCTTCCGAGGTGCTGCATAATGCAGCGTGGCGTCGGCACGTCCCACGTCCGCGACTCTCTCGCCAGCTCCCATCCCCCGGCGCTCCTCCACACTGCTCGCTCCACGGCATTAATTGAATCCTCACTGAAACTGTCAATGTACATTTTCCATAGCCAGCCACATTGTTTATGTTCTGCTATCAATGCGGCGATGTTTTCGAATACTGTTTTTATTGTTATCTCGCTCCGCAAGCGGCTGATATGTATTCTGTTTTTATGTGTCTCTCCCGACACTGAGTGTTCGGGAACCTTCCATACCTATGTTATGTACAGTATGTGTAAATCCAGTATGTATTCAGAGCGTATCTCGCGCTAACTCCGACATGTTCGCCCGCAAGCCGCGCCGGCGTCTAATCCACTCACAGCTTTATTCCCATTCGGCTGCGGACTCCAAGCCATTTCAAACTATTTCCAGTGCATCTGTTTTGAATTTCATAGCAATTTGATCAATCTGTTTCGTTGTGAAAATGGACTGTCTCGCGTGAGTACATGCGAGAAAAACATCGCATCCATTCAATAGCGTATTACAGTAGGTAACAGAAGGTGTCATATATACAAGATCTTTTGTATTACTAAGCAGTTACACGAACCTAAAACTGCGACACCTTACATCATTCCTTTATTAGGATTTTATGTTAGTCACATCATGCCCTGACATTTGCTCGTGCTACATCCTCGAACACTTAAAACCTTAAGCTATTAACTCCTGAACTCAGTTCAGTGGTGGATGGCTGCACCAGGGCGGATGGCGGTGCACTTATCATAAATCCTGGTTGCATGCGCGGCGGGGGCGCGTCGCGTGCTGCCGACCTGAACATTTGCATTCTGCTGATAGCCGCTATCACACGGCGGCTCACATGTGGCCGGGCTGTAAAGAGTTCAAATTCCGTCTAGACACTTCGACCTGAAAAGCGAAAGGGAAAGCTTCCCTCCGTCCCACTCTCTGCGTCAAACATGCGCAGTGCCGGCGCGGGGTAGAACGAGACAACAGGTGGGTCCGTGAATAATTGAAGGGGGTTGGGGGGCCCAAGGTCGGCGCACGGAAGCGTCTGGCTCGGATGTAGCCAGATTATATACAATGTTATATCGATTTTGCGGTAATTTCCCTGGAACATGCGACCTCCGGACAGTTCTCGAGGACTCTTTAATGATCTAAACTTGGGAAGTAACTCGATATTAAATTATTCTTAAGTTCTCAAGAACTGGGTCGTCTAACTTCTTGGCTATCTGATCTCGAAGTTTCATCCGTATTGTTAAAAAGTAACTCCCGAGACAATCGTGACTGACACACAACATCAAACTATAGAATGTAAAAACGAATGAAGTAACTAAACGTATCAGCTAATACTCATTAAACTAAAGTAGCTTGTACTCGTGGCTGACACGGCTAGTTTATGTGCTATGTGAGTAACAAATCCTAGTCCGACATTTAAAACCACGTCCACACCACAACGCATAAAATTTAACTAATTGAATTACGGAGACTCATACCACGGCATGTAATCACCGATCTGCACATAAACAGTGTTTAATTGCATTAATGAATCGATAAATTATTCCTTGTTCCGTCTGCACCGCACAGCTCCACTCGCTCAGCATAGCTCCGCGCGCTCAGCACATAAGCCAAGTTGAGCAATAAATTATTAAGCAACACATCTTTTCGGGAAAAAATCCGAAGCTCATTTCTACAAATCTCGTCTGCGAATCGTTTCTCATAGAGCAGCCGGCGCACACTACACGCTCCACATTACTCCGCATACATAAGAAATGAACAGGCGTGTAACAAAGGGTTAGACAGCACGACGTACCTAAGTAAGTCTAGAATGTTCCCGCTACCCGCGCGGCCTCCCCAGGGTAGCGTCCACAAGTTTTACCTGAAGAAATTTTGATAAACGAGCTTCCAAGTTGTCTTTTCTAGACGTTAAATACTAAAACCCTTTAGCGTCAGACTTGTCCGCGCTTATAAAGCGAGCCCTGCGGCCTTTTGAGTTGAAATATTTTACTTTTTTAAGAATTTTGGCTGTCTATGTTTCGAATGAATCAGAGGTTCTGTAATGAAAGTCGGGAACGTTCGGGGAGGTTTTAATAAGTAGCGATACGCGATAGATGATCAATACGGAGCCGTCCGAATGAGTCACAGGCCCCGGGGATTTACCTTCCACTCTATAAAGACGTTTTCAATTCTTTCACAATTCTTTCATACTTCTGCGTTAGCCTAATAGTAGTGTGGCTAGTTGGCCTTGGTCTAAGTGTGTGTCTTGTTGCAGTGGACGGCGAGCCGGCCGGGCTGCCGCTCAGCGCGCGCAGCTCCCTCAGCAGGGCGCTGCTGCTGCTGGCGCCGGGACCCACGGCCAGGCACCATCTCTATACAGCACCTAACACAGGTAACAGCCTAGTTTATGCTACATAAGAAGTGGAACCGCTATCATCTCTATACAAACTAACCAGCCTCACAAACTAGTTAATATAATATCCTTCTGCGTTTTTTCGTACGTGCTCCAAAGTACAGGTTTATGGGCAATTCGGGAACTCCTACGTGTGACTCATGTCCTGAACAGCGGCATCTCACTCACACGGGGTATCTGATTGACCACATTTCGCCTCATTAATGTCATACAAATAGTTAAAGCACTCACCGTTAGGCAAGATCTCTATTCTGCACGTAGGTAACCCTATCAGGTTACCATGTACCTAGCCTGGTTAGGCTGGTCCCTAATTATTGATATAGTCATAAGTGGTATCCGCATATCCGCTGCTGCAATATCAAAACGATCTCGTGGCGTTGTTGACAAGTTTTAAGATGTAGAGGATGGCTAGTGTGGGGACATCCCTGACACTTGCAAGTCGTAGGTGGACGTTACGGTGAAGTAGAGAGAATATTATTATCTTGATGAAACTTCTGAGGAAATTAAGGACTTCACGTACAGACACTATAACTGCGAAATAAACATTGTGTATAAAGTATTAGTCAATAAACAGGAAAAGAAAAATGAAATCTTATCATTAAAAGCAAACTTATATATCCTGACTAGATAACTACTTTTAGAATGAGATTTCGTAACTACTGCAAATACATGTACAACGTTTACTGAAAAGAATCTTTCCATTCACTTCACCGACTAGATTAATAAATAAAAAGTAGAAACAAGTCTATAAATTACTCGCAAAGTGACTTATGAAAGATGTAATAAAGCTGACGATTTTGGAGAAAATGCGTCGGAAAACAGAAAGCTCGCAAGTCGCAGGTAGGTCGGTAATTACCGACATTTGGACTGTTCCGAACATATTTCCCGCGACTCCATCTTATATTGGCTCGCAGCGGAAATTACACACTGCTACATTAGATATTAAACGTGAGTATTTGAGCTAAAGGTCGCGGCAGCTACGAACTTACTAGTCGAGGTCTTGCTTAGCGACACAACTTGCGAATCGAACGATTGACTTATATAGTCTATATATGTAATACTTAGGGTGTTTTTAATATCGTATACGTCGTCCAAACTTCACGTTTCATTGACCAGTGGTCTAGGCTGTCCGCTGATTCATTAGTCAGTTAGAACAAAGCCTTTTATGTAATGTAGAACACTAGCCTTTGCCCGCAGATTCGTCCGCGTACATAAAATATAGCCTATGTCACTCAGGAATAACGCAGCTTTCTTTCGGTGAAAAAATTTTAGCAGTCAGACCAGTATTTTCAGAGATTACCACGTACAAACAAAAAAAAAACAAAAAGTGTTGATAGATAATGCTTGTAGAAAGTACCTAATCTTTAATCAAATTCGGTATCAGCCATGAGTACGATACGTTACATTCATGCATAGTTTTATCTAAATTCAATTCAACAAAGAATACCTAAGTCGGAAAATATATCTACTCCGTCTTATACTGCATAGGACACATAATACCGACATTATAGTCGATTTTCACCAATTCTGTAGCCAGTTACGTCAGTAACATACTTATTATGTCGTGTCCTATACAGTCGCATATATCTAAGGGACAATACGAGTCGGGAGATAATTTCCGGAGCGGGCCAGCGACAGCGCCCTCTCTAGCTACCTATCTGGTATTATGTCACATGAAATTAATTGCAATTTCCTTTGAGCACGTGCTATTTAATTAACATCTTATTTTATCGATACAATATACCACCTCACCATTATCGGGATCATAAAGGTACTATAAAGCTGTCTTTTTTAAAGTTTGGATAGCGAATCATTTAGAGCTAAAATTAGGAATGAAACCATAGAGAATGTCTCAATTCTACAAAATTCGAACATTGTTTATGATTATCTCACATTAAAAACATGGCTTCTTTCACTTAGTTTATCTAGTTATCAGCACTATGATAATGATATTAATAATGCAAGTAGGTTTTAAAAACACTTTTCCACGTCAATGAAATGTGCGAGTGTCGTCTAATCTACACTTGTAATCGTTCGATGATGTATTGAAACGTAAGCTTCCTGCTATTCTTAAATTATACCTACGTTTTAAATGAACAAATGTCGAAAAGATATTGTTGAATCCCATTTTGCAAAATAATACTTGTTGCGCGATGATGACATAATATTATCACTATTTAGAGCCTACGTGACATTACTTAGGTACTAGGTACCTATTCAGACAACCTAAAACAAGAATTTTCAGTTACTCATACACAACAGGAAATGAATAACCTATTTCCTGTCGACATAGGGAAGATGTCACTTTAAAATCCAAAACAGACCTTTAGCATATGTATAAAAGTACCGCGGTAACTTATACAATTAACAAGAATTTATTTATTATACTAATTGTGAATTTATCATTAATATTACTTTATGGAGATTTAAGAGCGTAATTATCTGAAAATAAAAATGTGTAAAAACTTTGAAAGGAAATTATAAATAATCCGTTTAATGTTTCATATCAAAAATGAAAAGTCAATTTCCTTTGACTATAGTTCATCCCCAACAGCCTAAGACCTTATTTGAATTTCGAACATGTACAGCCATCGTTAGACAAGGCTGTCAGTCAGCCATTTTCTTTTTCACAAGTGACTTGATAAAGTAAAGGGGTTCTTAAGTAATACGTCAAAGCAAGTAAGATTGTGGAAATTTCACGAAATACATTTCAATTATGTAGCCGATTCAAGTATTCTGTTGAGGGCGAGTTAGGTAGTCTGTTGAAAGCTGAGCCTGTGAGTCGCACTGACAGGCCTTACTAGGAGTATATAGAGAGCAGTAGGTATGTGTGAGGCGTCCCTAATGCACGACCGGCAGACTTCACGACCACAACTTATATACCTGGGTACTGAGCCAACTTAGTGCTTGTGGTTGCTTATCTACACGCGTTATGATTTTGTACAAGTAAATAAAATTGAAAACACAAAGAGCTCTAAAGTGAGATGGATTGTGTGAGGAGAGATATGAAAGAAAAGGGAGTTAGTGATAGTGTGATGGGTGAGAAGACAGAATGAAAGAAGAAAACATGTTGCGCCGACACCAAGTAATATGGGATAAAGGCAGGAAGAGAAAGATGACAGAGTTTGTTCAGTAACTTATCTGGGACAATTTAACAGAAACGCTGCTCCTTTTTATTCTCTCCGGAGGAGAATTCCTATAAACAGATCCTAAAAAAACAAACAAACATGCAAATAGCAAAAAGTTTAAAAACAGAAGTAAAATCTGAGTATGAAATAGTGTGAAGAGGCGTCATAACAAAACTGCCGATGGCCGCCAGTCAGGCTGTTCCATGAAAAATTCATAAAGAACAAAGAGGAAGTGGCGGCGTGGCAATCGATACCGCGTCAGCTGATCCGCCGCCGCCCGCCCAATGTCACGACCGGCGGCGGCGAGACGAGCACGCACACGCGCGCCACGCACACGCGCGCCACGCACACGCGCGCCACGCACACGCACACCCGCGCCGCTCCCGCCGCCGCACGGGGCACCAGACGTGACCCTTCCGAGGGACAAGCGACTAGCTGTCCCATCCTACCCATCCTACGTCTACCAACTCCTTCCTATACAATTTAGACCTTTTACACCTTTGTCTTCTTGTACTCGAATTATAACTCTTACAGTTAGTTGTCTAGCCAAACTTCTCACTTATTTTGTTATTCTAAACCCTTTCATCAACAAGTGGAGCAGCTCAAGGCACTAACGCTTTGTTCAATTCTTTCTCTCGTAAAATTCAAAGACCAAGTTTTAATAAAAAAACTTCTTAGAATTTTTGTAGCTACTGTTTAATATTTACCAATGTTGACGTTTGTCCAATTAGATTTTTAATTAACGTTTGATTGCTTCAGTCTGGGTCAAAAAGTGTGTGACCCAATTAGAAAACTAGTGGAAATTTTCCTTTAAATTGAGGTACTACTGGCTCTGTTTTGTAAATTGTTTACGACTTTACATAACGGCTTCCTTTTCTATATCTGCAATATCATACTATATTATCGTATTCATGATGTTGATATATCGTCCGCGCTGTAATACCTTTTGTGTAAACAACTTTCGCTCTCTGTCCACCCCTTTTTGCTTCATTTAGCGCAGATGTCCAACTCTCATGAGCACATTTGACCCAAAATGTGCACTTAACCCCCCAACGCGTGCGGGCGGGTTGTGCGCGAACAATAAATATTATTTATCGAAAGGGTTACTCAAAGGACTATAATTACGCAACGTGCAATGTATTTGATGGATTATGTCATGATTCTGTCACTTTCTGTTGCACAATGTTTATTTTTGGGCACAAACGCAATTTTGTATGCTGCCTGCAACTCGCAACGATTTGGGGAGATATGAATAATCGTTTTATTATGTGCTCAGAATTTATTCGGACATAAGTGATATGCAATCTGCTTTGCACATTGACACATGTTCATGAATTGAATATCAAACTAACATAATAATAATTTGGGGATAGTATACAAAAAATCGCGAAATCCTAAAATCGTTCGGCAGCTTTCAAAGCGCAACCCTTACAAAGCCGCCGGTGGGTCACTGGGCCCCGGCGCGTCCCAAACATGCAACATCCTAACCAAACAATAGATCTCGCAGATGGTTGCATACACGTTGCACCACTCACTGTCCATATTTCCAAAATGCCACGTTTTTACGCAAAAATGGGTTACGTTGCACCTTGCACTGCGAAATCGACGCGTCATCCATCACAATAGGCGCTAATCTCAACTGCTGTCTCGTTTTCGCGTGTAGCTGCATCTCATTCATCTTTTCAATTTGCCCCGCAGCGGCTTTCCGGAGCTATTGACACTTTGAAATTAGAATGTCACGCGTGGGTGCGCGAACGCAACCCATTGTCGGTGTTAGTATTGTGTGTGGACTCGATTTGCAATCGGCGAATATTGTAAGGGTTAATTATAATGGCTCGCATACGACAAAGGATGTGCGCGTATTGTCGACAGCGACTTGGGTATATGTGCCGGGTTCATGGCACCTTGCTAAGCTTCAACGTTATCGGTCTCAGTTTTTGATTTTACGTAATATTACTGATAATAAGAATGTCTAAATAATAAAATAATCACTCTTTTCCTGAATTTAGATAGTAGTATCTGATACTGCGAATTTCGAATGACCAATGAGATAGTGTTTCATTTCCGACGACGGCCTGAGCTATGTGCTGGAGTCCTGGTGCTTAGGTACAGGCTTACCCAAGCGTATATTTATAATATAGAGGTGGTGGTAACGGGTCTAAACGATATAACGTCATTGTGGTGTTATTCTAAGCTGAATTACCATCTTAAAGGAGATGTGCGACAATGGACGCTCACAAAGGAACACTAAGAGATACTCTGTAGGATCGCAAGCTTTATCTTCTTTTAATAATAAGTGAGGGGACGCGTTTGATCAGTTTAGTTGACTTCAACTGGAACGTGAAGTTTGTGTCTTGTATCACGTAATATAGTTCCTATAATTTAATTAAATGTACCTAAATATAAACTGACTGCTTTCTCATTACTAGAACCAGTTAAGTGATCATGAAGGAACCGATGAATTATCCTCAACAATACAGAGAGACATGATGTAACCATTGTTTTTCAAGATATTTAGTGTCAACGTACGTAGAAACATAATTCACTAAAGATATCCGCGATAGGGAAGAACCTCTCTGCACGTGTAAGTTGTGTCGCCATACATTAGTCGTTAGCTGATCCGTTACATAAAATATATATTTACCACACAATATTATTCATATGCAAAAAAAATGGCGACGTCTAAGACAGGACTCGGCGGATTATGGTCTAACGCCAGCGAGCACAAAGCACATGAAGAGCGGCCACTCCATAAAGATGGCCGATTAAGGAAGGGTCATCATTGTGATACTTTACTAATGGGACCGCATTCCTCGCTGACCGGTACACCAGATTCGGGACAATCGCGACCCCCGGTCTATAAGGCCACGGTCATTATTTATAGTTAATTTATTATTATTTTGATACGCGGGATGAAAGGGTTGCCACAATGGACTCGTATTCCGTGTTCCATATATGGCCGTTGGTCACTCGTGTGTCCGAGAGCCCCGTCCACCGGGGTGGGGTGCCAAATGCTCTTTGTTTAAGCTTGGGAACATCCAGAACGGAGGTGCGAACGTGAACACAGGCGACAGTATCAATTAATGTAAAACTAACATCGTATGCTACCTACACTTTATGCGAATATATATTTAGATAAAATAATATGGATACCGGATAAAACACGTTAAATATTTTACCTGTTTTCGAGGATCGAAATAGATAAGGTATTTAATTAAACAAATATTTTGTTGGATAAATAATCTAATGAGTCTAGTATGTTTTCCCGTACCTTTTGTGTTTAAAATTAGATAACGTGCACTGATGACAGGACTGACACACATCCTTTCGCGAACTTGACCACAATTTTACGTTATTTCGCTTAAATAAAAAATATTTTAAAAAAGACCAAACTAGTTATAATAGTTTAATGATATTGCAAGCTATTCTCGATTTAAATGTTGGCCGGGCCGGGGCCGCTTCCCGCTTCCCATGCATTGTGCGGCTGAAGGGCTCACAATGCACACAAAGGGGTGTGGACAGCGCCGCCGCGCACCGGTCAAATGGTCACTTTATACCAGTCATAGTTTCAATGGACGAGGAAATATGAATAAACAGCTTTCTACTATTACTTGTTCGTTGATTATATTATTTAAATACCGGACAACCGTTACGCGTCAAACTTGAGGGACCCGGACATGAGAAAGTTTATCCCTTCGGCTAGTTCGACCCGATGCACAGATTAAGCTTTTTTTATCAACTTTTTCTATTATAGGAGAATGTTACTTGACAAGAAAGGATTCTTATAATCTCTTTTATTCACGAGAGGACACTCTGTTTACAGTTACATCTCACAAAGCTCTGCTCAAATTGCAACATTAAAATATTCACAAAACATGATTAATCTGAGATGCAACTCGAGTAACGGTCAAACTGACCAACTATTGTTCGGATAAAGGATAATGAAATTAACCAGAGTTTATTCAAAGAAAATAATTACAAGAAAATATGGCAAAGGAGCAAACTGCATCGCCATAAATTACCCTTTTGTAAACCAAAACAACTTCGCATTAGAGATGCAAAAAAATACGACCCTTCACCTATTGTGTCCTTTAAATAGTAAAAAATCTGCATAATTGTGAGTTATCTAAACACCGAGCGGTGCGAAGACGCCGCTGCTGACCGTTCCCACCGACACAGGTGCTGCTGACAGATTCGCCTCTCTAACGGTTAATCTCATAAAGTGACCGTTGGGCCTCAAAGACCCCGTGGAGTTAATTGCATTTGCAGGGTAGCATGCAAATATATGCAAGTCAGGTGACCGTTGGTATAATAGGATGATGTCCTTTAGGAATGTAACCTAATAACGGTTATGCATCTCAGGAGATTCATTATGCGATATTAGATTATGCAACCTGCGAGAGGGTTGATTGAGTTGCAGACGACCTTACATGTTTATTGGGCCGTTTCTCGGAAGGGAGAGAAAAGCTTAGCGTAGCAAAACTATTTTATTTCGCATCTTTTTTATTATTGATAGGGTTTCTTTTCTAAGTTTATCTAGGATATTACTGACACCCCGTGCCTCGGAAAGCAAGTAAAGCTGTTGGTCCCGATGGTCATTCTTAGTTTTTTGACAGACTTTGTAGGTAGTCAGACACCAGAAAGTCTGACGATCAGTCTATCTAAGGAGTATCATGTTGCCCAGTAACTGGGTTTGGTGGTCTAGTAGGCAGTCACTCCATGGGAAACACGGGTATTCAGCCGCATCCAGTCAGACTTCATGCTGACCCCGCTAGTTAGGAAAAAGCTAGAGAGACGGTGATAGACATTCTAGTACAATGAGAGGATGACGGAAGATATCCCGATGGTACGCGACGCTGTAGTCTAACCGAGTGTGTGGTGGCCAAGGAGCTCGCCCAGAAGTAACTATTATTTCCTGACTTATTTCCTTCTACCTTTACAACGACTTTCCTTCATATTCTTTTAAGGAAATGTCTTACAAGAGATACGCTTTCCTCTTCCTCTTATGGTCTATCCGCAACTTGACTGATGATCTATTCGTCCACAGGTTCTCTCCCCCCCTCTCCGGCGGACAGCGGCGTGTCGGACGTGGAGTCGTCGTCGTCGGGCGCTGGCTCCGCCGAGGAGCTGAAGGCGCGCTTGCAGCCCCCTCCACCCGCGCCCTTCCACGCGCCCTTCCTGCCCTTCTACCAGCACCACCAGATCGCCAACACGCTGCAGCACCACGCCACCGCACACCCCCGACCACCAGGTATGTCCAAAGCCATTAACTGATTGATATATTTGTCACAGGTGTGTTGTTCCTAAGTCACAAGGACAAATTTAGCCGGCAGGTACCTCTGATGCTTCAAATGAGTAGCGCTCTATAGAACACAACTTTATACTCGTCGTGAATACTAACAGGGACTAGGTCGTTGCAAATCTAAAGTAGGTACTCCGGTCCTTCCATACAACCAAATAAAAAAACTACACGTCATGCAAAAATATTTATAAATGTAGTCATATCCTCAATGACTCTCGTAACTTGAAAAAAATGTAAAGAGGCACTTGTTATTAAAAATAGAGAATAGTGTAGTATTGTTGCGAACGACGATGCGATGTAACGCTGTAGGTGACCGCGCGGTGAACGCCCCTCCTGAGGTCACCTTGCTGCGCGCGCGCTGGGAATTCGGGGGAACCGCGACCTAGTCATTTTGACACTTGATAATACATTCGCATAATTGCTCATATCTTTACAATTTAAATCTTGTTGAGACTATGACTCTCCATATTCTTTTATTCAAATAAAACTGTCCTATTAAATATTTTAGCGTTTATATTCATCCTTAATGGAACAATATTTTTTTACACAAACGACGTTTAGGTGACTTCTTGAAATGAAAACCAGAACGAAACAACAAGTGTTATCGTTTCACAGGAATACTAGTATTATATTTAGCTCAAGCATACAAATAAACCAGTAACTATAAGTTTCTCGGAATTATGTCGTAGGAAATTCATTGAATAACATCACCACAAGTTTGTTGACTACGTTTGTTTAGGTACGTCTCTTGTTTACCAATAATTGAGCCCTTACAGTGACAGTGTCGCGATTACCTTTCTACTTTTGACTTACCCAACCCGTTCCTGTTACTTTAATAATCATAATGGGTATTTTCTTGAGAATACCTAATTGATAGTAATAAATACTAATTCATTCAATGGGTGACGAACGCATGCCTCGACTTACTGCGCAGACAACATGCGATAATTACTTTATGTGACCATAAAAAAATTACAATACGGAGCAAGAATATGAGTCGTGGTTGATTTATCTGAATCGCTATCACTGTGCTCCTCCAGTCCCGTGCAGAGGCCCTAGTACGAGCTCTTGAGGCGATCCATTTGACACCTAAATTGAACTGTTAATGAGATTGAACTACATAATTATAAAGGGTGTATAGCTCCATCTCTCTTTCTCGGTCGCACGCTTGGCATTTTACCACGTCTCATGGTAAGACACCCAGTTCTGCATCGTGTCTGTGACAAACGGGCGGCGAACGCACAGGACGTTATCTAAATGTGCAGTGCATAGCTTTATCTCGCCACTTCCGGGGGCGTGTTTACTGCACCCTGGCCGGTGGCCAACTGGCCTTCTTTCCAAACTTTGAAGTGTATCGTTAAATGCACATATTATTTTTATGTGCACCAATAATTCACTCTCGCAATTGTTTCAATTCTCAACAAAAACACGGAATATTTTGTGCAGCGCTCGTTTTCAGTCTGAAAAAACAAAGCGATTAATTGCAGGCCTTCCCCGGCTGATACAAACTGTCGACATCTGATCCCTTGGCTTTACAACAAATACCTCGCTGGATTTTAAAACGCATAAACTGCTCCTCGTCGAAACTGTATTAAATCACGACACAAAAACACGGGAAGTACGGTTAGTCATAGCTATTTGTTTTTGCGGATAATGTTGTGATGCATTCGGTTATCATCGAGCCAGGGCCACAAGTTAACAAATATGCCTTCGAAAAGGAACTTCCTCCTCCAATAGCTTCGCGCCCGTTCCGAGAAGTTATGAATGTTTATAATCGATAGATGTGTAGAGATGCCGGTTTCCATGACACAAAAACGAAAGAAGCGACTGACGGACGGAACCAGTTGGCATGGCGTTGCATCGGGTATGTATCGCGAGTTGGCGCTCCACGCCCGTCCTCAGCTATTTGACATTGCGCAAGGTCAGTGCTCCTAATATAAAGATGCAAAAAACTATACTACCGCCAAACAGTATGCGAGACGCGTCGCCGCGACGATTGCCGGTGCATGCGAAGCGACCACTTTCGATTGTGTCGCATTTTAAAAATGCCTTGTAGGTATACAGCGAATTCCCCGACTAGGATCCTTTGTCTTGTGAACGGATGTACCGAAACATAGCTAGGAATATTATAATGAGCATTGGAATGACACAGTTAACCGTCGCTAGAGGCATTATGTGAACGATAAGTCGAAATAACGAAGCTCAGGGAAACGAGCAATAAACACTTTTCATTATCACGTTCTTGTAGCGAGCGTGCCGCTTTAAATGGAATTCAAATTAGCAGAAAAAAAAATATCCATAATATATTTTATTTTGAATACTTAGTTTACGTAATCTAAGTAGGGTTAGAGCGATTGTATTCAAAGAAGGAAAACATTTTAGAATGTAGTTTTATACTGTATCCCTATAGCAATAGATAAACCTTCAGTATAGAGGAACACTATGTTTAATTATTATTTAGAAAAACGTCATCATCGGCTGATTGTTTACGTATTTATTGTTGTGTCGCTGTAAAATGTTAACAAGGATAAATATTATGAAAAACATCATCAACACGGGCAAAACCGCGAAGAAAATCCTTGTACAAGTAACTAACATTGACTAATTTGTTGTTATAATAAGTCGCGATAACCAGGCATGAATGAACTCTTTAGCCATAAGAGCGTCTAATTTTATCCTTATGTAACGCGTTCTGATTCACTTACCTAGAATTTATCCTGAAAATAATAAAGGAGCATAAATAAGTTTACATGCAGCTGAAAGGAAAACGATATGCTATTGCGGTAGTGGTATGTGGTGTCATGCCAGAGGTATGAGCCGTAAATCGGCCATTGCTGTAATGCGGCACACACGAAATTTCGGTGTTGCAAACGCGAATATTGGGCAAGAGCGGCGGTGCCAGCGCCATTGTCAGCCTCTGGCGAAACGAACGCGACCTTCCTACTCGGATTGGGCAGTCCAAACCTGATTGTGTGAGTATGTGGCCGCGTTCGAATTCAATCAACCAGTTTCTACAAATTATAACTCCAAAAATTAGGACCTTATTGGAATATTGCCGATCGTAGCTCTTCCTGTACATAATCTAGAAAGTGTTTACAATCTTGCGGAATTAGATGATGCTAATGTATTCCATAAGCACAAGCATTAAAAGTACGTCCTATATCTAATAGTACTCTTCATTCAATAGCAATAGTCACATAAATATTTCCATAATTCATGACGCTCCAATTATTCGCCGAAACAATATTGAAGAAACCTTCGTAGACTCCGAAAGATTCAGGTCTCAACTGAAACTTTGATACAGCTAACTTAATTAAAACAAAAGAAACCTTGAATGGATGTTGCCAATTGCCAAATTGTGCTGATGTAGGTAGCACGAAACGCGATTTTCGTATGCGTGCGAATATCGAGAGTTGATTTTTGAATGCGATTTGGTTGTGCGAGTTGCGTCAGATTATGCGGACGGCATAGCGTACGCGCCCCACTCGTGCTCCAGTCCGCGCTCGCGTCGTGGAAGTAAAACATACTTCCACAAGAGTGCAGTGCGACCAACAGAACGCATGTTGAAACAAGTGAGTTGGAGGAGGTCTCTCACCAATATTTAAAGTAGCTCTAACTACAGATCTAGACCATTCAATCAAAAATTAAATAACTTTAATCTGGGACGCGTCGTGCCTCGCTATCAATTTACGTATCCGTTTACTTATTGCGAGATCACGATCTATGGACAGGATATGATAATGTTGTATATGGAAATAGCTGCTTAATACAAATGATAAAAACTCGGATTAATCAACGTTTTATGATCTCTCTCATCTGTAGACGTTCAGTAACTTGGTAAATTACTTCGTACATGATTTGCAATGATGCACAATCATCGCGTACGTAGTGATACCGCAGGAGCCCCAACAAATTTAATGGAACCTAATTTAAAAAAAATTATGTTGGTCTCAATAGAGATGCAGTAAGAGCTGTTCAGCATTCAGTTCGCGAAGTAAACATAGAGATGTCAATATGACATTTGCAAACGAAATGGAAATTAAAATGATGGCGGTGTGTATTGTGCAGCGCGCTGCATCGCGATAAGCACGCGTGTGTGTGTCTAACGTGGGCGCGCGGGTGTGCGCCTGCGCCGGAGTGTGCGCGAGGTGATCGTCCCGTTTCAAGGGCAGTGCAGCGCTAGCGCTCGCCTCGTATTAATAGTTGGCGACTATTTTCGCCTCGCCGACCGCTGGGGGGACCGGAACGTTATTATTGACATTCGCGAACTTCCAAAACGGATTGACTACCTTACATCACGCGACACACGAGGAAAGCGTCCCCGCTACAGTATCAACACCACTCTTATCGTTCTCTCGAAATACTTACTAGTATTTTTCAATACATTATTTTTTATGTCCTCCGTTATTCGTGTAACGTTGTTTAGTGAAATGGGCCAATAGAAAAAAAAAATTGCTGTATATTCAAAGTATCAAATATATTTCGCCACCGTACAACGTAAAGCTGTGCGAAGTGCGCTCAGTGATGGGCATGGGCATGGCCGATCGATCTTTCTTTCCGATTCACTCGCGAAACTGATAAGAACTGTTTACCTTTCAGATTAGATTTGCGTGTATTTTATTTATTCAGTGCACAATTGCACATTGGATGATCCTGTTAATTCCTTCGTCAATAATAGCCTTACTTTTTATATTTTGGTTGATTTGTTGAGAGAACAACAGCGCCGTGTCATTAATTATAAACTTATTATACTTCTATAGGCTATCATTATCCTTTTTCCAATTGGGTTCCAATTAGCGTCAATTCTCTCAATTCTTGAGACTGTTTTGACGTCATCAAATAAATCCTAAGCAGTAAGCGACACGACAGGACCAAATAACTCGGTTATGCGATCACGGCTACAATTACAATGCGATTGCGGTTTAGACATATTCTAAATCTAGAACAAAACATACCTAGTTAGTTCTAAAAAGTCGTTTCTTTGTTTTTAATCGCGAGTGTACGTCGCCGTATAAGGAAGACGCGACGCACGCCATCTGTCGTACGAAAAACGGTTGCGCAACCGTCGGCGACCCACTTGCGCCGCGGCCGCTGCCAAACGCGCCTCGACTCCTCTACAATTACATATTTCGGTGTCGCAACCGCGCGGTCGCATCCGAGTTGAACGGCCCGCGACCTTGAGCGTTGCGCAGCGCACGCCGCACGCGCCGCCGAAAGCGAAAGGAACCACTTACCATCCCGGAATTTACCATAACGAAACCCCCGTTAGCTCATCGCACCATGGTGCGTACGTGACAGGCGACCTGTAGCCGTGATGAGTTTCAGGCTAACCACAAGCTATCGGGAGCTAGGGAAGCAGTGATTCACGGCAAGCGCGGTGCTGCGGCCGTGCGTCACCTTCGAGCGTTCCGTTTCACACGCGGCTTCCTGCGCGTTTCGCAACGCATCTCGAGAGCCGAGTGGCGCAACGGCCGCCATCTTCCCGCTTCCGAAATACTCGGTACGCGGAATAGCGGCCACACGTCGAATCGTGAACTCGGAAAATCAGTCGCGACCCAATTCTGCGCGATGGAATCTCAGCGCTCCACTTGTCCGGAAACCTCACACGCTTCTTTTACGATAGGTATAAAAACAGAAGGGGCGCCGTGTCCAGGCGGCCTACATACTCGCTCCGATGGTTTCCTGGCTGTTTAAAATTATCCGCTCGTCCCCGGCGGAGCGGCAAAAGGCTCGCCCTTCACGGACCACGGCCGCCCCCGTCAGGCCGCCACTCTAAATAGCATAACTCCATAACCGGGTCGATTATCGCGCGGCGGGTGGGTCCGCGCGGCCCGCACTCGCTCTCCTTGTGTTTATGCGTCGCGAGCCTAACCGGGTCAGTGTTAGGTCGCATAGCGCTGCATAAATAGATGCGTCGCTCCCCGTTGCAGCTAGCGCTCCTCCGCCTGGCCGATATCGAGCATTTCGCAATGTGTTTACGCGCGCCCCACATGCCCCGTGCCAAACCGACGGATTCCACGGAATAGTAGCGTTGCAAAACCGTGGCTTTCATATTATAACGTTGGTGTCAATGTTGGGCGCCGCCGCCACCGTGGGAATATGGGACGGTTAAAATTAGTCGACGGTCTCTGTTCGAAATTCTCTGCTTCGAAATATAAGCTTACGTCTTTCTGTTTCGTTATCAAGCTCCATCAGGTTTCCACGGAGTCGTTACTTGCTTACATAATGAACTTCCTGATCGATAACCTGCGACAGAACAATCCGTTTTATCTGTTGCTGAAACGAGACTAAAATGTTAGACACGTGACCCAGATAACAGGGTGACATAACGCTCATCTTAATTGCCTGGTCTCATGGCGCGCTCAGGCCAGCTGCGGGTGGGACTCTAGTCGCGCTGTCCTAGCTGAGCAAGTGGACGTCAGAGGACGTCCCTGCCGGTCAATTACATGTAACAATAGTTTCGGACTTGGACGACAATACAAATCGATAAATTAAGTGAAAAAAGTCGTTCCGGCCTGATTGGTCCCGAGTCAGGGTCGCGTTGAGCAACACGTTTGATGGAAATCAGCGGGGCCTTGACCGCCGCGTACGCCCCTCAACCCGCTTTTTATGGCCATCGTCTTGACGACAAAATGTTTATAGCACATAATTATACCAATTTCATAACAAACAGTTTGTTATGTCAAAGGAAAACTTAAGTGCTTGGCAGTTTCTGTTCGCGCTTCGAGATTTGGCATTGGCGTAGAGTTGTCGCTGCTTTGAAGATACTAGGAAGCCATGGGACCTCAAGGTGTTACTTATTGCAATCGTATATCTAACAAGCTTGTGATAAGCTTGCCGTACAAAGATTAAATAAGACCTGTATGAATCAGATTCTAAGAGGATTCACGTTATAACTCGAAGACCTAATAAGTATGCTTATTGGTATTCTGTAATAAGTGTAATAACAACAGCGGTATCATCACGCTATCTCAGTATATGACCCAGTAGAACAATACAAGTACCTGCCTTAATATCAATATGTATTCAGGCCATAACTGCTGCCGGATATACTTCATAGCCGGAAATCGATATTAGAGATGAGCGGAAGGCGAAAATTCGCGCACGTCACGCAACCGGCGCAGGCGCAACTGTTCTGTGCGGATAATAAATTAATAGCAGCACTGAATAATTAATAACTGTACATATATAGCTATAGTTGTGTGTAATAGATATTTATCGCTATTTATAGACGCGCGTTTAGTGAATCATATTTACTGATAACTACAATTTTTTATCCTTACTATTACTGTATAATTACCCAGGTGAATACAATAATTATCAACATAGTTGGCTTTCAAAACTATAAAAGATCTTAAATTATTGTACTCGTAAAATCTCCATTCTTAACTTTCAGTGTAAAGTTCACAACACTTCAACAGTCTTGATACTTTTCTTATACCCAAGTTCTTTTTTATACAATTTATCGGCTTGAAACTTCAACCGCATGACTTTTTCGTCATTTAAGTGTAAAAACAAACAAACAGACACGACTAGGGTCAAAAACCACAATGTCACACCACGATAAGTTTATAGGCAAGATTTTTTATCGAACCCTCAAATTCTTGTACGTACCTATAACTTGGAAAGGTCAATAGTGACACCTTGTGGGGTCAAAATTCGACTCAGTCATAATTCATTTCATTGTAAGCATTAAGAAGATTTCGGTAAAATGAAATAACAATTTCGGGGGTTTTATTTGCCAACAAGGAAATAAAAACTATTCATCTCAAAGATAGCAATTAAGCTACCAAAGACGTAATAATAAGAAAGTAATAAGGACTCAAGGAAAATCTCGATCGAAAAATGTCCACAAGGAAAACGCTTAGAGAAAAAAAAAGACTCGCCATATTGTCTATACCGAGCACAGCGAACATAGATTATAGAGTAGAGCCACAGATAAACTTTTAATGTAAACAATAAAGTTTCGCATCACGTTTATTTTCCTGACAGCGCTGACCTGCACTTTATATTATGTATTGTAGTAAATAACACATGTGTGAGTATCTCGTACCAAGTAGGTATGTGTTTGCACACATTTACATAATATTTACCTACTTTATACAGTTATATACATAACATCATGTACGTGACTCAGCCGGGAAGGAAACGGGTATATGAATAATAGCTACTTATGTGAATAATTACTTTTATACAGCTTTTATAGATTTACCTAGAGAAAATTAATATGGATCAAACATGAAAATGGTTTTTGAGCTAATGGAAAGCATCAAAGCAACAATTATTTGGAAAGTTTCCCTTTAAAAAAGAAAAACACAATTATTTTGGCAATTAATAGTAGTACCTCTACCTAATAACTTGTTTCCGTATTTATTACAGTAGGTAGTATGATTTTATCAATACATAATAATGACTTTCCGCTGGGTAATACATTTTCCACAAAGTTACACTCGTACAATCTGTCGCACAATAAACTCGAGTTGCTTGCAGGACTTGCAATTGCAACTAGAATGATTGATCCAATATGGCGTCCTGTTGCAAGGAAGTGCAGGAATTTGCGAGACGCGTTAGAGGGCCCGGCGGGAGGAGGGGGGGCGCGAGGGAGTGCGCGCGGCGTGGGGCGGGGGGAGGGGTGACCTTCGCGCGTTGATGCAATGTCGCCGTGTCATTGACCACGCTGCGCCGCGCGCAAACAGTTGCAGCTACGCGCCCCCCCCGCTCGCGCGCCCTCCCGGCACCCCTCCCCCGACCACGTCTATCGCCCTCTCCTCACACCCCACACCCTGCGCCCCCACCACCCCCTCCTCAGCGTGCACAGCAAACTTTTGCCGGTTTTACGATACTCATTCGTTTGCATTTAGAACTTGGATATAATTTTTAAATAAGGAACAGGAAATTTTCAGTGCACTGTTTTTATTTTTAACCGACGTCATTGCACGCAAAAGGTTCGGTTGAGATGATGCTTGACCAAAACAACAAAGAAAGAGCAATATCACCACGGAGTAGAGAAAGAAGAATATCACTTACCAAATGAACATCCAATTTGAGAATTTAGTTTCAGCAATTACAACCTTTTAGAAATCTTGTCAGAAGGATAGGGATAATGGATATCTGTGTGTGACAGTAAGCTTATCATTCAAAGCTTTCACAATCTATTTACTCGTACAATGTTAAATACAAATTCTTGCAACAAACGTACATAGGTAGGTACCTATCTCACGCATCATGATTGTCAACTGTGTTTAGGAAACACTCATTGAAGTCGATTTATAATTCTCACTTCTGTAAATAAAAACGTGATAATTGAGCAATGCAATTTTTTTTTTCTTTAAATGGGATAAATGTAATCGCGTACAATCAAAATATTAAAATAATAAATTGTATGAAAATCCCAAAATCCTGCCGTGATTTAGAAGTATCGACGAAAACATTGTTTGGCTGCGTTCCATCTCCAAAAAAACAATGATCACGAGCGCGTCAGCAGTTGACACATGAGGCGGAACGCGCCCTTACATTATATCAATATTAAAATAAAAACTGTTTTCACAGTTGCATTTGTTTACGTAAGCGAGGTGCACGAACTCGCGCGAGTTCACCTTCGTCGTGTCCCAAACTATAGGTTGAGGTCGTATTTGCAATAATAGTCATCGATAGCATCGGGCGACAAACAAGATGAGCGATACTTGCGTACAACACTACTCAGCGCAACACTATTCAGTTTGCGGGAAAGTCGATAAAAGTCAAAAGTACGTTCTGAAATCGTTTCTATTGTTGCACCTGCTACACTTGTCGTCATTTTGTAAGGGACACCGCTGGCGGGGACAAATTAGTTATAGCAGCGACTAAAACAATAACAAGAGACAAGCTTTAACTACAATTTTCATAGAAAACAATTTAAGACCAGTAGCGTCTTCGGTTCTACAAAATCGGAAAAGAAAATAGTCAAACTTCAGCATGGAAAATACTCGCAACAAAGGTTAAGAAAACATGAACAATTGCCCCTATCACTACTAGTAGGTACGCGTCCATTTCGACAGCTGTAGTGTCAACGCCGAACTCGTCTTAACTGACCTTACACAATATTGAGTGCATTCGTATTAACGGCCTAAATAAACAGATATTTGAACCGTCGCATTGTGCACTGATAACGGCATCCGCCCGACGCCGCACAAAAAATAAACTTCAACGAGATAACGCTATCACCTCTCAACTTACGATTTTATTACACCTAGAGTACTTATTCCTGGTAAAATAATGTCACTGCTGAGAAAAATAATGTCACAGCTCACGTTCCGCGTCCACAGACCGATAAACTTTACATTATTGCTTATTATGTAATAGTGCCAAATTGATATCAGAGCTAGCGAATACAGGTTTATCCAATAGATGTAATCTTGCTACCTGCTCCACCGAGTTCGATGATAAAATAGACTGTTGAATTAGAAACAGTCCTTATCAGCGTGTACAAAAATAGACCGCTGAAAATTGATTGCAGTAATTACTTAAAAGATGATTTCCAATTTGCACAAATGCAATAAACAAGCCAGATCTTTTTGGTTTGTCTATATATTCTAGGTCTCAAAAGCATAAACATGGAGTGTCCCGCCGCGCGTAGGAGACAAAAATGTCACTTAGATAAGTAGGAACTTCCCATTTAGATAATAAACGAGAACTGGCGCGAAACAAACGCTGGCACGTAATGGTGTGCCCAAATACTAAACTAACATGAGAAATAACATATTACCGTTTCATACTGCTGACCAATAAAACGCCTGAAAATTTAGGAAAATTATGAATTATTTTAGAAATTATTACGTGTTGCGCCGACCTCAAGTAATATGAGATAAGGGCAGGAAGAACAAGAAGATGAATAGATACCAACTTACTCGACAATGTTTTTGAGGTATTAACTGACCTCAACTTTGAATTTCGATGTCCTACACGTTCGTAACATAAATAAGGAAAAACATTGACAATCTGGTGTTATTAAATAACCTCGACGTTTTAAAATTCGATGCCCAATCATCATACCAACTTTAGTATACCTATCTTCTAGTTTTAGAGATAATGATTTAGGTAAAAATATGACATAAATAAGGAGAATTGGTTTAGTTATATTGTCCTTTCACAACAGGTTTTGATGAGATATGAATCAGACTAAATACATGTTACTTAAAGAAACTGTGTCGTGATATATGGCGGCCATCAGTTTGAACAGATGTTATTTCGCAATGAATTCGCTAGAATTCAAGTGCGCATGTTGCTTGTTTATTTTATACTTTAAAATGATCAGTCTTCCGCCTTTTAGTACTTTTATATAGTTTGTTATATTTCTGTACACACAGGAGTTTGATTGAAATGCTTCCTTCTACGTCAATCTAAGCGTAAACAGCAAAAAAATATTAAAGATATTTTATTAATATCATTTTTTCTTTATCTCTGCCTTATATTCTCAACTACAGTCTTTTCTACAATAGATAGCGACTGTGAACCTAATAATAACCTATTCGATACACCAATAACTGCGAATAAACAAGCATTAATATTGAAGACGTGTGTAATGTCGTCATTCCAGCACAGTTGGTTAAACAGGCGCGGTGTTTGCGGTGCGCAGGCGCAGGCGAAGGCTGTTTCACAACCACACATAACCAAATACCATCGATAATGGGCCGAGTCCACATGTTTATTCTATAAACTTCTCAATATTGAATACTTTTTGCTACAGAACATGACGTGACAAGATTTAGAAGGCACCTGAAAATAATAACAAATATTCAATGAAATCATCCTGCCTTTTTCGCAAACAGCGTTCTATAAAAACTCTATTTTTATAACCTATTAAATGATGGTCATTAAGTTTTATCTATTTATAAGCATAATATCAAATAACTTGATACATCCACATGCTTACAGGTAATAAAGCCAATAAAACTCTACATGATTTAGTTATATAGGATCCCAGCAACTGCTTCATTAAGCAAGATGAAGTAGAGATGGCGATGTGCTTTTTAATTAACAAGCGCAATTAAATTAATTTAATTTATGTTGTTTGAACAAAATACAAAAAGAAGTTGCAGCCAGTTCTATAGTCGTTTAAAAAAGAGTACCTACGGTCTATGCGGTCTATGGTAGTTCCACAGATAAAACTGGTCCCCAATAGAATATTTTTATGAATGTAATTAGAAGAGGTTGGAAAGCTTTTAATAGCTTGTCATATATTATCGATGGTAGGTGATATCACAGAGTGTAACAATTACACTGGTTATGCAAGGAGAGTGGTCTACAAAACCGGTCGGCATGAGCTAAAGTAAAATGCACAAATGACACGGCGACCGTCCCGGCCGGTGTGAACGACATCCGAATGCAAATCATGAATTCCACGCTATATTACGATATGTGCCGGAAAATTGGGTATTTATTGTATTTAGAGGATAACGTAAATCTCCTTGAAGTGGATATTGGAAATGTGGTCGTTGACATCGGTTTGGAAAATTCAAACAGGTAACGCTTGAACGTAGAATAGACTATATTTTACGTTTTATATAAAACATAGCTACCGGTACAATGGCGGTGCTATCGCTAACAGCGATATCGAAACATTAACGGTCTTTCAGGACGTATATTTTTATTTAACCATGTTTCGATTACATGCACAAAATCTGGAGTTCGCTATGAAAGATTTTGTAACATCATAAAATTGTTCATCTCCATAAATACTATACTTCAAAGTCAGCCACTGAAGTTTCAGCCATAAATCTTAAATATCGCCGCGCTCTACTTTATGCGGAAGCTTAGTACCAGAGATGCTTACGAATCGAAGCGGTACAGCAATTTGAATAGGTATCTACAATATGGGCGGCATGATGTTAAGTGAAACAAACAGATAAGCAGCCTATGTTGTGCTGTTGTCTCTATCTGTAGTGAACATGGCCGGGGCCTCCTCCCCTGAATTCGGCGAGCCCGGCGCACGTGACCCCGAAACAAGTGGCGCCCTCTAGCCGCGTGTTATCGCCGTTACGTAAGGTGCAGTGTCGCAAGCGCGCCGGCGCAGGCGCAGCGCTGACCTTACTTAACGCAGCGCTAGTTCAGCACATGCGCGCGCAGGGAAATAGAACGCGCCATCTTTGAATTTGCGCTTTAAATATAACAAGCCCGAAGTTTCAGAATAGCGTTTTAGTCATGCACGAGTTACAAGTCCGCTGCAGTTTTATGGACCAAAATAAACACGAACAGACCTCGTACCTACCTATGATGCGATACATTTCTAGTATATTATCCTGGATGAGTTAATTTAAACATTCGCAAATAAATTACATAATACATAACAAGCGCATTATCAACATTCGGATGATACGCCGACGTCGGAATGTCACCTTGATAATGAATGCACAAAAAGTCAGTTATCGTTGAACCACCTCTCCACTTTGCCCTCGTCAATCGAAACATGACGGCAGCAGCCAATCAGTAAACTGCGCGTACAGCAACTGATAATAGACACGTGAAAATTATCGATCAGGATGAAAGTGATCCAGCTTTGTTGTTACAAGGGCTCGGTGTCGCGCACGCCGCGCCTCGACGCGAAATCCCGTAGTAGACGGACAGGGACAAGTGAGCGGGCGGGGGGGGATGCGCGGGCGCAGCGCGCGTGTGAGTGTGTGTGAAGGTCAGCCGGCGGCGTCATTTCCTGGTCATTGGCTGCGCCGCCGCCGCATCCGACGGCGCCCGCTGCCCGCCGCGGCCCGCGCTCCGCTGCGTCGCGCTCGCTCGCCACTCGCAATCTTAGACTCACGCACGCTTTCCGGTCGCACAGGAAAACTAGATGCATTGTCAGGCACACTATGGGAGGATATGAGTCTGAAACTAACTTGTCACCGCACACAACGATGCAGTCCCATCACACGGCTGATTACCTTATCGCTTCCGCCTGAAAAACAAACCGATAAAAGCATAAAAGCATTGTTTTTATCATTAATTTGTGCCGCGTTCAGCGAGCAGTTGCTTTGAGGAAATGTTCTCAGCTCGCTATCTTATCTTTCTAATTCTTTTTATCGCGTCCAAAATAGCAAATTTGCAAACTGATAAATCGTCATAGGTGTTTATGTACCTATCAGACGATTGACGTCAGCGGAATGTAACGCGAGCGTCCCACTGAAAGTTCGCTCGCTTCCTGAACGTTAGAGAAAGAACACAACCAGTTCCACGAAACGCGCGTTTATAAACAAGTTAACTTCTTTAAAACTATTCGTATTTAACAGAGAATGATACAATTACTGTGCAAATTATAGCTAAGCAGGATTCATGGCAAGTAATTTTACGACCACTCAAACCACAAAGAAAAAAGCTACTTTGCATCCAGCTTAGATCCACATTTGCGTCGTTTGCAAGCTTTTTGCCGCAAATTGCGTTCTAATTAAACATAACTATCATTTTCCACTTCCCCTCGCTGCTAGCGTGGAACAAAAACTCTGAAAAACATAATAATAAGTGAGAGCAGGGGGCCGATTCTCGATTTTAGAGATGGTGTCGAACTCGACAAAAATTTCTAATGACGCAATTTTTTCGACAAATTTTAAAAGTCGCTATTCTGGGGATGTCGAATTCGACATTTGTCGAAGGATAACGTTAGAGTTCATGTCGAGTGCTTCTGAGCAGTAGAGATGTCATGTCGATTGTAGAGATATGTCATTTCTGAGTGAATTCGTTGAGATTTGTTAGATTTTTAGTGCATTACACTGTGTTTTCTTTGTTTTAAAATACGGCTTGGGTCCTCATATTGGAATTTTGATTTGCTTTGTGATTTGTTGATCGTGTATTTTCTTGGAACGGACTTGTAATTTGTATATCAACGATTGGACTCGAAACCACAAAAAAAATAGACGAGTTTATTAACATATTTATCTCGGTGTTGTTGTAAGGTAGTGAGCAACTGGCACATACACGGCGACTACAGTCCACTTATCACGCCGTCGATGTTTACGACTTGAGCGAAACAGAAGTCAAGTATTTTTTCCCCTCCATGTTTTTTAAAGTATAAAACACAGTACTTATTCTTATGGTATAAAACGCACAACAATAAACCAGCACAGTTCACAAAATCAAAAGTTTTGAACCGCGAATGCTGACAATGAACTCTAATTATTTTTGCACGAAACGTTCCGTTTTATACATAAAGAATTAGATCTAGTCAGCGTTTTAAAACCAAAAAATCATTCATTCATAACTACATAAAACGGAACGTCCGATTACACGAACTTAGTCTATGGTTCTTCCTAATGGTAACATTATCTTCACTCGACTCGACATTTTCGTGAAATTTATTTCTATTTTGACTGAGAATACGGAATTCTGCTCAATTCGACATTTTTTGGTAGAGATAGAGATATTTTTGATAGACATAGAGATAGACTTGCAATCTCGAACTCGAGATAAATGGCGAATATCGAGAATTGGCCCCCAGGCGCGGCCGGGCGCTAGCGTTGCGTGTTTGTATCGCAAGAGGTTTGTGGGGTAACCCATTTATCGCGACCGCGGGATGCGCGGGCGCAACCGGTTCCCCCTCCTCCCGCCACACCCTACATCAACCTAAACGTTCGCATACTCGCATCCGGGAGCAAAACAATCCGTCTTCGTCAGGCGCTTACAGCAAATAGCACTCAGTTGAGAGGGTGTAAGGTGTACTTTAGAACGGGTGCTATCTCGATAAGTTTTCTTTTCGCTTCGAAGGACTGCTAACTAGCAAAGTGAAGATGACATTCTAAGCCTGCAGCAGGCGTGCACGGCGCCGTAACCTTGATCTTGCAGCGCAGCGCACAGTGCAACCAGTAGGATGCGTCCAGCGCATGCGCTATAAATAGACTCGCCGCATAAAATGCGGGTTTTTTACTTGGCGTCTTGTTAGCTTCCCATGCTCCCATGCTCGCGAGGGATTTTTATGAGAAACGTGTTCGTGGAACGTTAAATTATAAATAACAGGTATCCACGTTACCTCCCCGGCTTATTTTTACCGTTGTTAACGTTCGCTCCACTTGCAAGTCTGATTCTAAATTCCTTTTTTCAGGTGGCATTTAGATACACGCATCTAATCCAATTTGGCATCTTATCTTAATTCATTGATAGTGCATTAATTAATTCATTCAATCGAATGATTATCGCGCTAGGATGACCGATGAAAACTGCCGAATCAATAGAAGTATTGGGTGCAACGACATTTGATCTGCTATCAAATTCAAATTCAAAATATTCATTTCAGACAAACATCTACCATCTGCTATTAGCTAATTACATAAATAACCACTAAAATTCTACAATAACATTAACGTACGCTTCCGTAATCATTCCAATTAGGATTAGGTACCTATTTACTCTCTTTACACGTTGTTTTTCTTCCAACTTTTCCGATGACCGGATTACTGATGGTGATAGCATTATTTCTGATATTCTTTACTTATCTATCTATTTTTGTTTGAACAATTGCATAACTAGACATATTATCTACATTATGGATTAGACTGTGAAACCTGAAATTCATTTTGTCCATTCGGAATAGCTTGCCGCCTACCTTGGGTGGTAGTACACCTGATCGAGCAACCTCTCCACAAGCTTATAAAATGTTGTATTGTAGATAATGAAAAACTTATAACATTGACATGCATTAAAAAAAATCATTTCCCGATCAGACAGCCTAAAGAAATTGCTGAAGATTTTGCGCCAATCGCTTGGATTTTACTCAAGAAAAAAACAGAACAGGCATGTGTCAGCCACGCGTGTCTGTGCGCAGGGTCAACGACCGCGCAGATAAGCCGCTCGAAAATACGTACATACCAGTTAGATAATATTAGAAAATGGCGAATCGCGCCAACTCACAACACGCCGGCGACGTTTATAAATATGTACGGAAACGCTCAGGAGGCGCGCTGCTAAGTTGCCTAGTTCAAGTTCGACAGTTTCAAGAGTTACATTAGGTATTATTACAATAGAATTACAACTATCGACAGTTCTTTGTTTCGCTGTACATTCATTCCGCTCTACAGACATTATTGTGCACATAGAAGGAAAACCACGGTCCTATCAATTCACTTTTTTTTGTGAATTCATTACGTCAAAACCGCAAAAGCATCCATTTTACATTTACCTACCTAATGCCACTTCCTCATAAAAATAAATTAACTTGTAAAACGCACTTCCGCAATTCCGCCTACTCTCTGCCGTCATTAAAAACGTAACTCGACATCCCCGATGGGATACCAGCAGATTAAATTATATAAAACATTCCTCGGGCTGATACACTCGTAGCGGCACGCAGAACGACTCGTTTAGGGTCTTTCCCTGTAATTTATTCCCATTAAATGTGTAGAAAATTTAATGTAATGGTGACATAATTGAATCATTAAATCAGCTCATTTTATTGACCACAAACTTAGTGTGACGCGTCATGTAGGCAGTCCAGTTATCACTCGCCTGTGTTATCCCCAACTTGACTTAGTAGGTACTTGCTCTTTGTGGCTTTTCTTGCTAAAGAACTCATCGCCTGACTTGAAAACCCACATAATGAGCACCTACCTTACGTAAATCTCCTGGAAAACAGAATTCGACATAATTTACGCAACCTTATTATGTGAACTAAAATATACCTACCTCTTAGACAATAAAATAGCTATGATCATAAAATTTACGAAAAACTAGGCGATAGCTCTCCGCTTCCTTAGTTACACAAGACTAGTGGAAAACCCGATGTTGCCTACAATATTTTTAAACTTAGTCCTTACTTTATGAATAGAAGAAAAATATTTATGTAAGAAGAAATTGCTTTAACTATCTCATTAGCAAAAAGGTGGCAAATAATGAGTTCACTTGTAGAATAAAATCAAACACGTAGACCATCATAGCGGCCGTCATAAAAAAAGGTTACAACACACTATTAAACAGAGATAACCATAGATATCAGCTATAACAAGACGCACAGACAGACGGCAATGCTTTATGTAGTATTAGCTAAATCATTTCCCGCGAATTGGGCTAATCGCAGCCAAACAACTGTTTTATTGAGCCAGCCAGAAGAAATTTATAGCCCACGGTTTGAAGTTTTTAGATCGAACTCACGCGCCCGAGCGGTGAGAATAACATCTTTATTTTGTTTCCTAGGAATCATTGACTTTGATGTTATGTCAGTGTCTACAAAGCAAACGAATTGTTTACTACAAAATTGGCTACTGGCATGAACTGGCAACACAAATCACTGTATTGATATTCAACCACTGAAAGGTCGGTTAAGTTCAGTAGTACCGACCTTCAAATTGCGCGTTTTTATTTCTTAAAATTCTACTTTACTTTTAAATTCTATTCAACAAGTATGCAGGTGCATTTGATTACTCTAGAACTCTAAACAGAAGTTTATTTTTCCGAGGAGGAAAACGCACGGCGAGTGGGCCGGTGGGCCGCTGTGGGCCGGCGCAGGCATTGGGGTCAAGGCGCCGCTGCTTGACGCAATCGCGACACTATCAGCGCTACGCTATCGGCGACTAGCTCGTGAATATTGTTTAACAGCTGCCAAGACGTGGAAACAACCGGTTTCGGGAAAATTCGACAACTCCACGAACTGCCCAAGACATGTAGACTGGCATTGCCTTAGGGCGGAAATACAGAATAGGAAATTTTTTGCACAATTTTCTCAACATTGCAATATGCCTGAATAAGCACTTATTTCAATATGCAGTATGTTATTATGTTACTATAGATACTATATCTTACATTATAAAAACTGGATCACAACACGTCCATAAATCAATGTAATGTATAAAAAAATAATTGAATTTGATAACACACAACAAATGTCATCCGCATCCTTCGGATCCGACCATTGTATTGTTATCAAGTGTTGCTACACGCCTCACCCCTATCGATGCCATATCGCCATTGTTACTATTGGGTTTCAGTGCTTATGGAACTTTATTGTTTTATTACTGCAATATGAAACCATTCATATAAATACTAATACATTATCAAATCAACCACGTTTTCATAATACCTAATGAAATTGTGGTCAATTATTCCTTGATTAATACAACAGTTTATTGGTGTATGGCCTTTGTTTAGTCGAGTAGCTGGACGCTCCTTGTACTAGATATCAACCCAGTCTATGAAATAGAAACAATATAAAATATTGTTATTAAAATAGCCGAGCTCGTTTAGACAACAGAGTGCCCTAATCGCATGAGAGTGGAGCCGCCTTCTAGTCTCACTATTGTCTAGACAGACAAGTTGGAATCTAAGTTGCATAAACATTCAATACATTTAATATTTACTCGTCAATTACAAGTCAAACATTTTGGTGAGATTTGAATCGGTAACAATAGTAGGTACTTGGGAAATTGAGCCCAAGGAAATTCCAATTCTCCAATCATAAACTTGTTGATAGAATTAGACATCATCAGAGTTACCTTCTGCTGTCTTATATAACTGTAATTGTTTGATTTCCCTGATGCTAGTGTTCCTAAAGTGTGTTGTCTGACCGTGTGCTTTTCCTGGTTGCAGTGGGCGGCGTGAGCGAGCGCGATGCGTACGGCTACGGGTACGGCGGCGGCGGCGCGGCGCACCATTTCGC
The DNA here is from genome assembly GCA_949319445.1 of Mythimna lalbum. NCBI lineage: Eukaryota > Metazoa > Arthropoda > Insecta > Lepidoptera > Noctuidae > Mythimna > Mythimna lalbum. Next base: position 24,746,432 of record OX439346.1, read on the forward strand.
GGCCCCGGCGCCGCCGCCGCTGCCGCACGACGAGCTGCCCTACTCCGTGTTCGACTTCGGCGACTACCAGCGGCATCACCACCACAACAAGCTCAAGCCCAAGAAGAGGCCGCGCACGGACGCGCCGCCCACGCCCGGCGTGAAGCGCAAGAGCCGCGAGGGCTCCACCACCTACCTCTGGGAGTTCCTGTTGAAGCTGCTGCAGGACCGCGAGTACTGCCCGCGCTTCATCAAGTGGACCAACCGCGAGAAGGGCGTGTTCAAGCTGGTGGACTCGAAGGCGGTGTCGCGGCTGTGGGGGCTGCACAAGAACAAGCCCGACATGAACTACGAGACCATGGGGCGCGCGCTGCGCTACTACTACCAGCGCGGCATCCTCGCCAAGGTGGACGGCCAGCGCCTCGTGTACCAGTTCGTGGACGTGCCCAAGGACATCGTCGAGATCGACTGCTCGCTGGCGTAGACGAATCTCGAGTCACGGTGCGGTGTGACGTGAGCGAGTGAGGACGTGATGATGACGGTGACGACGTGATGACGAGGACGACGTGACGCGGTGCGGACGGACACTATCTCTCATACGTAACACGGTGTAGAGACGCGTATTCATTTCGCTCTTACATTACTAGTTTTTTCACTAATAGTTACAATTCGTCTATTTTTCAAATCATCATGCATTACGTTTTTCAGATCGCTTCGATATAATGTTATTAATATAAATGTTACTCTCAAATCGAACTAATATTAACTTATCATTGAATTTAATATTTATACAAAAATAGGAGAGACGAAATTGATTGCTCAAACGTTTATATAGGTACCTATATATTTTTAGGGTATTTCAGAAGAGGAACACTAAATTTGCTAGATGTTATATGGGGACGGAGTGATTTTTGTATAATGTTGAAACGAATTTTTAAATGTTTGTAAATGAAATTTCTATATATTGCATGTTTAATGTCGATTATACATTTCCTCGGTCGACTGTACGAAATCAGAACTTCCTACCTCAGAACTACGCAAAAGTAACAAATGATTCATATGAATATACAATTTACATTGTTCGAAACAGTTTACAATACGCAATAAGAATATATATATATAGTCTAAATAAGAGTTTATTATAAAGAAATATTTACGTAAAATGTTTATATAACAAAAATATCTTATAGTAATATCCTCAGATGAAATATATTCACTTCTTGGTGCTTTTTATGGCCATCTCATATTTACACCTTGTTACAAACGAAGCAACCTCACTGCTGTTGATTTATCTATAACTATGTATATTATATGAACATTTAGTGATTGTCTATTATCTAGCTGTAATCTGTTTCCTGAGAGCGCGCTCCGAGCGGCGCGCGGGCGCATGCAGCTTGGCCAGTGCGGCGCATGCAGTAGCCGCGCTCGGAACACGCTCTCTCGCCGAGAGCGTGCACCGAGCGCGTCGGCAGCACGGCCGGCCGTCGCAGCGCCTGCAGCACGGCCGGCCGTCGCAGCGCCTGCAGCACGGCCGGCCGTCGCAGCGCCTGCAGCACGGCCGGCCGTTGCAGCGCATGTAGCGGGACACCCTCGGAACACGCTCTCTCATCGCATAGTCTATATCAATTGTTTTATATTTCGAAACCGAATTTGGAAATGATATTAAATTGCAAACATTCGTTTAAATAAAATGTTTTGACGTAATACTACTACGCAATACGCATGTACTGATAAACCTACTGCCAACTTTCTGATAGAAACACTGACATAATGAATAGTTAAGGAATGATTTTTGTGCGTTAATTGTGTTAGTTATAAATATATGTTTACTATAAGTGAGCTGTTTAAGTGGACATTTCTAGTTTATTTCGTTTATTTAAAAATATATGAAGCATGTTGCAAGGGGGTCGCGCGCCCCTGATCTAGAACGACATATCAGCCAGAGACAATTATTTACTGTGTAACATATACATCCTGTGTTGTCAGCATATCAGGCCGCTTGTATATAATTTCTTTAGTTGAACAGCGTGCGACCTCCATTTTTTGTTACCTGAATAAATATTATTAATAATTAATTACGATTTGTGGTCCAATGTTAATGAATCATAATACTTTTAACTAGATAGTTGTAAAAGAAGATTAAGTGTAGCCTAGTTCACTTCGACATATACACAGATATAATTGATATTTCATTCAATGCAAAGAAAATGATCCTTCTATGTATACAATAAAGTTTGTTATAATAGTTAATGTACGTAAGCGGAGGAACTGTAAGTTGGCGTCGCGGTGAATATAATAAGTGTCGACCACACGTGCGCTCCGGCCGGCTGCACCGCACTCTTGTTCTGGTGATTCTCTTACTACGCATTATTTTTATATTCAAAGTAAACGATATCAGAGTAGATGTTGGCGAGTAACGCAAGTGTCTCATGTAGCTGTAAGTGCTTCTCAACAACGGAGGGCGCGTGTGGTCGCGAACGGTAAGGGTCAGACAGCCTTAGGAGTAGGAGTAGCGTGGCGGGGACTATGGGTGCTATGACGAGGACCGTGGGGGAGGCGCTCGGACACTCGCACACAATAATGTTAGAGCCGTGCAACCGTATACAGGTGTTAAACTAAATAGTAATGAACCAGTGCGTTAAGTGACTTTATATAGGTGAAAGATCTCAGTATCCAAACTTCTTCGAACAAAACCAGTGGCCGATTCATGTGATTCAAATTAATATATTTTAAAAACAAAATTGTGGAATTTTAATCGTATTTTTATATAGCTAGATGGAATTCTCAGTAATGTTCTGTTCGGCACTACTTCTTATGCTTTTGTAAATATAACTGTAGGGTTTAATTTATTTATTCTTGTCTGCCTCGCGGGTGCGCCCGCGGACATTCAATTATTTTCCTTTTTAGGGAATTTCGTTCTGTAGGTTACAAATTTTATTGTAAAAATATCTTTATTAATAAATTAGTAGGTAATGAATGGACCATGGGATGGAAGGTGAACGCTCTCAGAATTTATAATTCGGCTAGTGTGTGTCCTAACCGACAATGTGAGAAACTAGTTACCGGTTACTAGGCAAAATGTTTGAGCAAGCATTTAAAAAAATGCTCGGAGAGTTTAAATAATTTTAGTCGAATTGATGTTGTTGAATAAAAAATCAAAGTTTCTAATTACTAATGTACTTAAATTTTCAATGTAAATTTTAAAGGCACCTCGAAAAAAAAATATTATTAATGAAATTATTTTAAATTGAGCCTAGTCTTTAGTATCATAATTTGATTTTAAATTATAATAACGGCCGCCAGATTGTTACGAAGCGTCGTCGTATAGTGGTCTACCTAGCGTGGCCGCTAATGTTTTGCACGTCAAAATTATTGTAAATACAAAATATATAATAATAATCCAAACGCACACCCTCACGACCCATGAACGAATAGTTATTGGCGTCGCTAGATAGGTGAAATATGAAAATATTTTGCAAGGAAGCAATGAGAAGGTTAGTGAATTTGGTGATAGGGGGAGAGGGCGCTGCCGTCGCTCGGTGGCGACGGCGGCAGACAGCATTCATGTTTTATCGTTAAATACTAATTCAATGTATTCCTGTTTGTCGATAAATTAATGTCCAATATTTGAATACGTAATTCATTCCGGATGAGTGGTGTGTTAAGTTTGTGTCGACAACGAGTCACTTAGGTGAATGTAATCTTTAATTTCAGCTACTCGCTCATAGATGGCGCTGTCTTTTCGCTTTATAAAAATTTTAACAAAATTTCGTCATTATTCTGAGAGTTGCGTGCGATACAGTGATTTTGCGTTATACTTGCTTTTAGTTGTATGCAGTTAAAACCCGATATTTTAATTGTAATTTTAGTTGTTTAATTTTACAAAATACTGTATTTTCTGCCCCTAGTTAAGTTATTTTTCTATGTATAGTTAGTTATAAGTGTAAATGAATTAGCACATAAATTTGATGCATGATGATAATGTTAATAAAATATCCACAATAAAATCCAAACTTGTTCGTTATTACCTCCTCTATAAGAGCAGGTAAATCCTCGACACTGAAGTCTCACACTTCTCTTGATCCTGCCTGCTGCCAGTCTCTAATTAAAATACCTGCCGCTAAACAAAATATATGGGTATCTCAACATTCCAAAGGTTTCTCACCAGTTTGCAGGTACCCATCTGCAACCAGCAACGAAGGTCTGTAAATTGAATCCCATCATATGGATGCGAGATGCACTGGACCGATAGTTGTGGCGACCCTTGGGGGAAGCCTCTGTCTAATAGTAGACGACGTCTTTCAGCTGAAATGATGAACACTGTTTTCGAAAAATACAGAAAGAAAAACTAAATACTGAAATACCGAGATATAGTTCGAGATAGTTTTCATATCTGCTACTACTTATACGGACGTTCCTTTACCATCGGTTGCAGCACAGAACACAGGAATCATACAGTAGGGTTGTAGCTACAAGAGCTTAGGAGACTGTCCACGAATTGTTGGAGACATTTTGACCTCTATCTTACCCTTATAGCTTTAACGTTACCCCACACTAAGAATTTTTCCTGTACCTACCGTGGGTATTTTAAGGTTGGAAATCATCTAATGAGTTCTCTCGTTCTAGGGCGGAGCGGGGGGGTGTGTCAGACTTTTATTGACTAAAACCACACCTATGTTCCTTCAATTGCCCTTTGAGTTTCAATAAGACGGGTTTCTTTTTCAGAAGTCAACTTATGGCCGCAGCCTGTACCGTGGGTGCGTTCACCAACACAGAACAGAACATACAGATACAATACCTACATATATTTACTACAGTAAAATACCTTTATTTTCAGTTCTGTGTTCACCAACATTTACCTAATCTCACGTAGGTACAAACTTTGTACTTGCTCATTGGGTACACAAAACCCCCAGGCCCGGAACAATCTGTGGGCCATACAAATATATGTTCCATGCGGGAATCGAACCCGAGCCAACGCAGCAGACAGTCTCTCAACCACTGCACCAACCGTCTCGCCTTTTTTTTAAAACAAGATCCACTTATATCAAAAAAGGTTTTTGTAAGAATTGCCCATTTATTTACCGACTGTTACATAATTAAAATCTACATAAGTACCAATGGAGGGGAAGATCTTTTGATGCAACCAAGGTACTAGTCCACGAATCTCTCTGGTGGCCTTTGGTAAAAAGACTAAATTCTCAAATTTAAAAAAAAGTTAAATAATACAAAATTTAAGTGATATCGCATTAGCACAACACCAAACTGTATCTGTTAGTTTGATTGGTTTTCTAGTTAGGCACTGGGAAACGTGAAAGCAACATAAACAAACAGAAAGGCGCAGGCGACGCAGTAGCAAAGAAAGCGAGCTCGACATTTTTGTACCGCTACTCGAATTGTCTATTGTCGGATTTTGTTCATACGTTCAGGAATAATAATATTAAAATATATTCAATGGGCCTCATCAGAAGGCTTAAATTCACCCAAAGGTCTATGCTTGGAGCTTCCATGCGTGCCAGCATCAGTAAAACTTGGTTCTCCTGCGGATATGTTATTATACGATCATTACGGGCAGGGAACATTCTTCGCAGAACAGATGGTCGTTGGGGCCAATTAAACGAAAGGATTGGAATTGTGGAGAATGGATAAAAGAAAGTAATGAGTAGTTCTCTCGACGCCTGCGAATAGGCAGCTACTTTAACAGTTTCCGAAAACGGAAAATATGACACATAGCTAGGTAGTCATACTTTCAACGGACAAAAATAAAGTGGATGTTCAAGGATCAGGTAGATATGGATCGCGAACGCAGGGCACTGGCAGCCAGATGCAACATGCTGGCTCACAGATTCGCTCGTTGTAGTAACGAGGTCAAAATAACTCTGTTTAAAGCCTATTGTCAAGGGTTCTACACGGGCAGTTTGTGGGTCAACTATACGCGGAGGGCTCTAGATGCTCTGCGTGTGCAATATAATAATGGCTTCAGGGTGCTGTTGAGGTTGCCCCGGTTCTGCAGCGCGTCTAGCATGTTTGCGGTAGCGCGTACTGATGACTTTTATGGCATTATGAGGAAAAAGACCGCATCCTTATTAATGAGAATGAGGGCTAGCAGCAACAGCATTTTGAAAACCCTAGCTGAACAGCACGATGCACCTATACTCAGACACTGTGTCCGGTTGCTTGTGCGTCAGTGATGTTTATGTGTGTGTGATTATTTAATTAATTAATACTAACCCTTAGTTGATAAGTTTATTTTTTGTACTAACCAGTGGACCGATGTTGTCAAATTAAGTAAATAAATTATTATTATTATTATTATATTGATATTCTGCAGACATTTGAGTTTATCAAAAAGTTTCGCAGTAGCTAGTAATCAAAGAAGCAGCCCAATGAAATATAGTATATTTTGATACAAGCGCAGATAGTTTGTTATTGCGACCGAGGCGGAATTTGCACGAGCCGTAGGCGAGTGTGTTATGGAGCCAAAGGCTGCAGTGAAAGTCACTGCACGTGTATCATACGACTTTTTCAATACAATTACGAAAAACTAAATAAACTGGGGTTGACCGGTGAATCGTGGGGGTGGTCGCTCGCCCAGCCTGATACGATAAATGTAATAAAATTGAGGCGGGAGAGAGCATTCACACTTTTCTGCTCCAGTGTGGAAAACAGGCTATTACGTGCCTAAGAGCGGGTTTTCGAGTAAGTGTATTGAAAATGGTTTTTGCTGCAGTAACGTAACGACAGCAGAAAATTTTGTTTTTAATGAGTTTATTGAAATTCAGATACATAATGCATGCGCAATCAGTAATTCTTAAAGATAAAATGCTTGAAATACATGTTCATGCACACACATCACATGAAAATTCCTACCTAATCTAAAATTACTAATTACTCAAGTATAGTCCAAACTGTAGATTTGTCAACAGGTAATGGAGCGCAGCATAATAGGTATTAAGCGAATAGATTGCATTAGAAACACCACCTTGCGCTCCGTTACTCATATCTAGCAGAAGTCGGGGAAAAACAGCTAAGCTGAAGTGAGAGTGGGTTAACCACGTCGTCCCAATGCATCCGAACAGGTTAAGGCGAATCACTCACTGGATGTCTAATGTGGGGTTTACACGGGTGACTAAATCCGCAAGTTTTTTGGCGAGTGGCTAAAGTGGGAAGCTACCCAACTTTGGGGCGGCTTTAGTCACTTTCGACCTAGCTAAATTGCCATTTAGACGGTCGATTTATGCCGTGCGGTAAAAATCGTGCGGCTACTATAACCCGTGTAAACCCCACATGAAGGAGGTCGACGTCGTCGAAAACCAGAGATCACCAAGACAGACAAGTCTAAAAGGGGAAAGGAAAAGTGTGTAAAGGCACATAAAAGAACGATTCGAATTAAAGATTTTGCGAGAGTAATATTTGCACGTTTTAATATTAATTCATGAATCCCCAAGCGACCACCGGTGGCCGCGCATCTATTGTCTTACTATTGTGTCTCTAATTGACGGTATCTGAAGGGTTAAATTATTTCAGAGATCTAATGTTAATAGAATAGTTTCAAACAAACGCGCATGTTTTGAACACAACTTCTTGTGAATTAATTGTACCTAACTTGAACAGCTTGAACCATGATTATTCCTTCAGTTGCCCTTTGTGTTTTAGGACCACAGGTAACCTTTTTAGAAGTCGACACACGGCAGTATAAGTACCGGCACGTATCTTTAACGCTGACCTTCACTTGCGCAGAAGTCAAATATCGGGCTTATTTAGTGGCATGAAGTGAGAAGCGGGGGCGGGGAGCGTCATTGATTGGCTCGCTGCGCCATCGCGTCATAAACATCACTCGTGATTCGTTCCTGCGGTTGCTGCATGTATCTAACAACGACGACGATTGGCTCGCCAATGTATGGAATGCGCAAAGCGATCCCCACTCTGACGCCGAGCGCTGAAGATTCGTGCCGGTACTTGTAGTAGGCTTCGATCCAGCCTGGACCCATAAAAAAAGGCCCTTTGATCGTGTTCCATAAATATTTTTGACTCTAGCAATACTTCTTCTTCCTGCTCTTATCCCATATTACTTGGGTTTGGCCACTGACCTCTACTATAGAACAACACGTTTTTTTTCTTCCATTCTGTCCTGTCACCCGTTATACTATCACTAACTACCTTTTCTTTCAAATCACTCCTAGTCCTCACACAATCCATACATATTTTCTTTGGCTTCTTCTCCCTCTGCATCCATATATGTACACGTATGACATATACTCAGGACTTTTTTGGTGACATGCGTTCCCTCCTCTTTACATGACCATATCAAGACAAACCGCCTTGATTGCCTTTAAATTTTTCAGTCCTTACGCCACTTTCAAACTTCCTTTATTATACTCATTTCCCACTTTATCCATTCTCGTCACACCCGCACATCCGTCTCAACCATACTCAACATTCTCATGTCCGGTAGTCCGGTACAAGCAATCTTTTTTCATCTATGTTTTTCGCAGCCCAACATTCCGATCCTGACTCTGGCAATACCTAAACCACAAACAATCTATCTGACGTGTTGTTGTCATGTCAGTTTCTTTGACGTGTATGCACAGCTGTCACTAACCTCAGATTGTGTTTTCCCATTTCCCGATAATGAGAAAGAAGAAATAACCAGTGTAATGTGAAAATTTTACTAAACATACATTTGTTTATATGTTAACGTGAAAGACAATTATAAGTTATCAATATGGTTCTTATGACTATGATCGCGAGGGTCGTAGACGGCCTACCTCTGGCCGCTACTATGCAAGAAGATGAGCAGGTAACTAGTTTATTACTGGTCATATTACCGTTCCAACTTATTACTTTCCACGTGTTACATGAAACTCACCTTTATAGTTATGTATTAGTCTGTTTGGTTCACATAATGCCATGTTTTTGGTTCACGTATGTTTTCACGTACCATTGAGTTTTACAATAAGATTTTATTTCATTTCTCCTCATTATTATTTTTAATTTATGATTTAATTTGCTGTCGTGGTTCGCAGAGCGGCTGCAATGTTCTGGAGTACCAAAATCAGGCTAAAATGCTGTTTAGAAAACTAGGCCCGCAGTCGCCGATCCGTTGCTCCATCGAAACTGGGCCCTATCTCTTCCAGTGAGTCCTACTGCTTGTTGTTTCAGTTCATCCCTTATTTTACTGCTTTTTGTTTTCATCAATTTTTATTTCATTTCTGATGTAACATAATTATTTAATGTATTCAACTTTATTTCATTGTTTTGCTTTACACACAATAAGCGTTTCTTTTGATATAAGTATACTGATTTAGAAAATTTCTGTAGTAGTAAAATAAAAAAAAACTGACATTCATCTCTACAACATAAAGGTAAACAAAATTTGCATTATCAAAACTAATTTGTAGTAGTTTAGTTATAGAAATATTTTTGTGACTTTTCAGTTATTTAATTGAACACGAGATCTGCTACTTAGTATTGTGCGAGCGCAATTACAGCAAGAGACTTGCATTCAGCTATCTAGAGGAGATAGCACAGGAGTTCTACCAGCAATACGGGAAACGGGTATGTACAGATACTAGCATATGTAGTACCTAGTAAACTTACACCAAAATTATTAAACTACATTGTATAATTAATTCAAGTTTAGTATTAAGTTAAGCCACATTAAAATTAAACAAAAACTATATCATATTTTATAAATTCCCTCCTTTTACATGGCTTAAATGTAATGTCATCTATTTGCAAGACCTGCCTGGCAACCCATGACTGATATTCTTGGCACAGGAAAGAACCGTAACTCAAATAATGTTAAAAGTGTTGTCCATGACAAATAAAATAAACCACTTTACTCAAACAATGATCCATTTATATGTGCCAAAGGAAATAAAAACAATATTAAATTGAAGGAAGTGAATAAAAAGTTGAAAGTAATTTTAGTTACTGCAGACATGCTCTGATAACATTGTGTTAAAATGTTGGCAGTTAACCATATTGCAGAGCTGGAACTGTAAACCTGTTTCTGTAGTTCAAATTCAGCTGGACGTGCTATTCTGAAGTAATAAACTTTTATGTGAAGAAATTTGCAGCTCTGCGCTGATTTCAGTCAACAACATAACAAATAATATCAACAAGAACAATTCAGAGAGCTGCTACCTATTGTCTGTTTGAGATTATAAATAAAGATAAACATTTTATTTGTGGGATATTACGCAATCTTAGGACTAGCTTACAAAAATAAAGCATTTTGTGCGGTCGTGGCGCTCAGTATAATGCCGTAGCCACACACATAGTGCGACAGTCTACACCGCTGGACTTCAATCTAGGCCAGTAAGTGTCGACACAAAGACATCAGAACGGAATTGTTTAGTATGGAATGGTGTCAGTAGTAGCAGCTCTCTGAATTTTATATTGATTAATTCTTCAGAATTTAGATCAATCCATTATTTATAACACCAACTTTATACGAAATTGAAAATAGGAAAAAAGCTAGCTAAGTAAATTAGAGACCTTTCATAGGTGGAAATCGTGATAGGGGCAGTTTTCAAGTAACAGAACGAGAATGAAAAACTTACCATCTAAAGTCCACAGATGCCTAGAATCTTAAAATGCATGAATATTGCCAATTTATTGGTCAACATTGTAAGCAACATCATGTTGCAGGTGAACACAGTCACCCGACCATACACATTCATCGAGTTCGACACGTGGATGCAGCGTGCGCGGCGGCAGTACGCGGAGGGCGGCGCGCGCGCACGACGCGCCGGCGCCGCCGCGCAGCTCGGCGGCCAGCTGGGCGACGTGCAGCGCATCATGATACAGAATATCGATGACGTGCTGCAGCGAGGAGCCATACTTTCTGGTAAGATTCATCATCATCATCATCATCATCATCATCATCATCATCTTTACAGCCGAAAGACATGAACTTTTGGACATAGGCCTCCTGCAAGTGTCGCGACAATGAACAGTCCTGTGCGTCTCGCACCCATCAGATTCCCGCAACCCTTACCAGGTCATTGGTCCACCTTGTAGGCCTCCACGGAGCGTCTTCCGTTAAGCGGTCGCCACTCCAGAACTTTTCGTCCCCAACGGCCATCTGTTCTGCAATGCAATATGCTTGCCCATCGCCACTTAAGATTGGCGATTCTTCGTGCTATGTCGGCAACCTTGGTTCTCCAGCGGATATCTTCATTCATATTGGATCACGCACAGAAACTCCGAGCATATCCCTTCCCATTGTCCTTTGGGTGATTATGCTTTCTGATGAAATATGCCTCATCGGAACACACACGCATTCGCGCTCCGCTGCGTGGTGCGTGGCAGTGTGATAACCCACCTAATTGTGTCTGCATGGGAACGCACATATGATAGGGAGCGTATAGATGGCGTGTTTTCAAAGTCATGATTTATCAGTTATCATCACTGACATGTAATTACGAAAAAACTATGCGTCATTCAGAACGCAATATGTAAATCATGATTAGACAACTATTTGTTATCACTATTTGTCAATAAGTTTGTAAAATAAAACTCAATTCATGTTTATTGTTTCAGAGCTCGACACGAAAACCCAGAACCTTTCTATGATGTCTTCAAAGTACAAAAAGGACGCCACGTACCTGAATACCAAGTCCATGCTCGTGAAGGTGACAGCAGGCGCTGTCATACTTCTAGTGTTTGTGCTGTACTTCTGGGTGCTCTAGTTCCTCTCCCATTCCTTAAACTGTGGTACACTAGAATCTTTTGACTGGAAACACTGCAATATCATTGAATGCTAGATTGATAATGGTTTATTCATAAAGATTCAGTAGTTCGGCAAAATGGTTGTGGCTAAAAATTTTCTCTCTATTGAATCTTATGTTTAATGATTTATTTTTTTCTCCCGAATATGTTCAGGAGAAAAAATAATACTTGTTTATTTGTCAACTTTAACCAAATAAGCTTATAAACAATATTGCCAATCTGAGAGCATCATGTGATATTGCAGAGTTACACAGAGTTCCCTTAGCAATGTGACAGCTATGCTGTTATAGTTAAATCGCCTTCTGAAACTATAATAGTACACATTTGGGATATTCTATAAATAAATTGTCTTAGTAAGATTTAATGTTTTCTATGGAAGTACTCTGGACAGTTTTGTAACTAGACATAGCAATGAAATGATAGAAATAAGACCTATTGGCTGATTTACTCTACAATATGATTTATCCTCATTGCAATAATATTATAAGGTTTTCTGATTTCTTGAATGACATCATAAACCATTCTTCTAAATGTATTGTTTTATAAATACCATGGACGCTATTATTGTATTTACATGTTGCTTCTGAAAATCCTTGAAAATGATAGTGAAATAATAACATGAAAAAAGCATTCCAAGCAATGTATATTTTGCAATAAAATGTACCAAAAATATAATATTTTTAATATATAACTCAGTTTAGTGATATGTTTGGTCACACATTATAAAATAACCAGCTTGAAAGCATGTTAAGTAAACTCCTGAAGAAGCAAAGTTATCTATGCCTATCAAATTTTTTTTAAAGTGCAGTGAGTGCTTGGTGATGGAATGTTGTAAATTTTATCACATATTGTTAATTAATGTATTTATTTAAGAATTAATAAATATGCATTCTTTTAAATCTTCGGTTATTTTTATCTTGAGAGAGCTCTCTAAGATATCACATCTGTATTCACACTTGAGACAAAGTATTCTATTCTCTTCAATATGCTTAATCATGGGTATCTTCTTCAAGCTCATATTCAGGAACTGTTCTGGCTAAGTGTGAACTAATAATTCCACTGAGTGCATTTTTGACTCGAAGGGCAGTTGACACAGTCAGCACCTGGAAATGGAAACAATAATTGATCATATCATGAGCTGACCCACCAATATCAAATTTTTTATTTTGATTGTAGGGTTTTTTTGGCATGTGCTATATATATATAACCCATGCTTATTAACCACTAGAAACACAGTTTCCATGTTCAGTTTTTGATAAATGAATTTATCATGTATTCTAGCTGTTCTTAGACTATAGTATTACCTGCAATATTTTGGCAAATATAACAGGCCTGTTCTTCCACTGTAGAGTACCAAACACTTGCACTGGGTACGGTATCACTGTGGAATGTGGTGGTGACTTCAGATAGACTGCTGATACTTGTACAATTGGCTCCGAGTGCTTCTCAGTTTCGTTCAACTGGAAACAGAAATTAAAAATGACCAAACATAATTTCTACAACATTACCCAATCAGAGAAAAATCAAAAGAAACTTACATCTGACAAATAGAATCGGCCGTTTAAACTTTGTAAAATCCCAATAGTCCGACATTTAACAATTTCATCGCTTAAAATGTTACATTTATCAGCTATTTCTTTCAAGTCTGAGTAAACATAAAAATCATGCTGTAAGAAAAGATATTTCAAGAATTTGTAAGAATCTTAAATCGCAAACCTTAAAACATTTTTTAAACAGGCCTGGATGTGTGGACTTACATGAGGTGTGTGAACACAAAATGAGATTTCAGAATAAGATTTATTTCTTACATAGGCCATTAATTATTTTGGTTTAATTTACAACCACTCTAATGTACATTTTATTGAATGATTGAATGTTTCACAAAATCACAACACAGACACACACATTGTTTCACAAGTTCTGTTCCCGCTTTTTTTGCTGTCAAATAGGTGTCAGTGTCACTACTACTGCCCTGCGTTCAATAATAACCAGAGTCGAGTAGAGTTGCAACGCTGGGTCGTTCTTTTATAACTCGAATTATCGAATATCGAATAGCTACAGTGCGTTTCACTTATGCCGTAATGTTGGCAATACGGAAAAACAGTGCTGCAATATTTTTAGCAATTAAATTACTTAATATTAGGGAGATTAACTTATATTTCGTTAGTTTTAACAATTTTTGTTTTTTTTTTAACCATTTTTGTTTTTTTTTTTTTAACTATTTTTTAATAAAGTATACGGCGTTGGGCTACATTCCGACTGTCCTGCATTTCTTTCAAATACCGAAAACGCCACGCCACAGGATCGTTCCTCTCTATGACAACGTTCTTTAGACCTGCATTTTTTTAAATAAAATCCCGTTCCTTTCATAATTCTCCAAAAAGTGCTGTAAATCCAACCTAAAACAGATTTGGTAACAATTTTTTCTATATATTATATTTTAAAACTTTTATCTAACTGTAGCTGAACAGCGTGTCCGAAATGTCAGTGAAAGCAATATTGGAATACGAATGTGTCAATTCAGACACTGTGTCCAAATCATCAGTAAGTCCCTGCGCCGACCGGACCATACCGGACTGGACAGGACGTACTAGTGGGCCCGATAGTTTCACTTTCTATATATGTGCCGTGTACTGTGTGTCAGTGTAAATCGATTTTGTTGCGCATTTCGGGGAACAATTTCGGTAGAGTAGGCAACTCTGTCCTTTTCCCTTCTTTTTTATGTAGACAGACAGGGGAGCCAACATTACGCCAAAGGAACGTCTTAAGTGAAACGCACTGTAGAGTTCTAGAGTTAACTCAACTAATCCTAACTCTGTGCTACTCAAGTTATAAAAGAAGGTTGCAAGTCTACTTGACTCTGGTTATTTTTGAACGCAGGGCTTGGTGTTAGTCTCTGGTTTGACATTGACAGTATAAAATAATGACGTTGACGTTTTCTTGTTGACAACAATAAAATAAATTTATCGTGGTTTCGTCAATAATACCGGCTTATTTAAAAAAAAGCATTTGTTATTCTAAACACTAAATATAATGTCTGCTCTGGTTGAATTGCGTCCGAACCGGCGACTCTTGGACCACGATTTCGAAGGTTATAAACTAAACTTGCAAGCCCTACCGCATTTCTCGCATGAACTTCCATCTCCCGTGGACAGAGTGTACCCGGACGAGGTGCAGTACTCGTTTGTCCACGCTAAACTTTTCGCACTTCATAATCACTTGGTTCTTGACTACTGGGATTACACACTCAATTACTACTACATCGATAAACAGCAGAAGGTACGTCATGTTTCTTTCGAGACTACTAACCAAACATTTCAAAACGACGTTGTTTACGACGTCCCTGCTCACGTAGAGAGGAAATCTGGCCACTTCAACCTCTGTTTATCCTTTCCATCTAACAGTTTAGCATTAGTCAGTGATGGGACAGGATACTTGCACATTGTGGATACTGGTGCAAGAAGTAGACCCTCAGGAAGGAACCAAGTGTGGCAGACACTCCAGTCAAGTCTCATTCTTGGTGAAGGAAAGTATTTTATTATAGTGGATTCAAGAATACAGGAGAGGGACAATGTGGAGATACTACACTGTCTTCTCCAATCAGTTGAACAGAATGAGTCACATTTCAACTCTGTCCTTACTTGGGTCTCCTTTGAGAGTGATGGAGAAGGTTGGAAGCAGATGAGTTTCAGACAAGTACAAGGTAAAGGTATTGTACACTATGCTGCAATTGAAACAAGTTGTACTGCTCTGTATGTTGCTTCAGACAACACATTTAAGTTCACATCAGATTCTGAAAGAGAAATAAGTAAAGCACCTAAAGAGGAGCCACGGACATGCATTTACACCTGGCTGCAGACAACAGAAGACATTACTATCACTCTAAAGCTTGAAGCAAACTTCAACAAACAGCTTGTTATTGTAAATGTGGCTCCACTTAGCATAAAAGTTAGTTATGCTGGCAAGGCTTTTGTTGATGGGAAACTCAAGCAAAAAGTTGATAGTGAGTTAACAACATGGAATGTTCAAGATAATGGCCAGGTAGATATCCTGCTGACCAAATCAGAGAGTATGCTGTGGGAGGACTTGCTGGAAGGTGGGGACCCCAATGGAGAGCAGATCTTGGATGCCAGCCTAGTGGAGGAGGCTCACAGACGGTTAGCTCACTTGTGTGCTGAAACTCAGGTGTCAGCTGACCCTCCTGTGCCAGGCCTGTCTACACAGGAGTTAGAAGAATGTGATGCTGCTTCTGAAGAAGACACTTTCTTAGGTAAGGGATTCTTAAGCTAATTTCATATTTTTATTTCAAATGATTAGTGCTGTTTTTAATCTTCTTAATTTGTTAACCCCCAAGCAAACACCGGCATTCGCGCTGTCATTACCTTACTATAGTCTTAAATTGACAGTATCTGAAGAGTTATTTTTGTGAATGGACCGAAATCTTACAAATAAGATTCATTGACTATTATTAATTATTTTAGTGAGGCTGGATGCAACAACTCACACTGTGACACACAGGGCACCACTCAGTGTCCACCAGTACCTGTTCAGCATCAAAATTGAGACACAAGAGGCGCCGGCGCTGGCCCTGCGGCACGACGTGGACGCCTGTATCTGGCAGCCATATGCACAGCTGATCAACTCCAACACATGGCCTGTCAAGCACCAAGGTGCTCTGAGTGCATTTGGTTATGTACAGTCATCAAAACAGAACCGGAAGTTTGTGACTTGTCCTCCTAACTTCTCATACAGTGTGGTCTGTGAAGCTACCAGACACATCTTCATTTATCAGAGCAACAGCAACCAGGACTGCCAGCTGAGGAAGAGAACCGGCGGAGCCATGAGAAATATCAAGATTGGCCAACAGCATGTGTTCAACATTGACAAGTATGGCGAAGTGCTTGGTGTCAATGCTACTAATGAGTACCTGTTTATATTAACAGAAAATCATTTAGTAGCTATACAAATACAATAAAATCAGTTGTAAAAGTGATTTCTTTTTATTTACATATTTACAAATCAGGATTACTTATGACATTAAATATTTTTAAGATAAATTTTAAAAATGACAAACGATAAACAGTACAGAAGATCCACTGCATACAATTTAAAGGTATAAAAAAAGAATATTTACTGATACAATTTTAATATATTGTACAAAAAGTAGGTATATTTTCACCCAGAAAAATGCTTGGTAGAGTCCGTCTACTGAAAGCGTGACCTGAGAAAAGGAGGTTGAAACCCAAAAATTTGAATATGGTATTATTGAAATAGTAGGAGAAAAAAGTTTTGGTACTTGAGTATTTTTTTATATATGATGATTGTACAATAGTTGTATAAGAACTTAAAATTGTGTAGATTTATTTATTGGTAGATGTATGGTAAAGGTTAATAATACACAAAATGTTAGTTATTATTCCAAATTTATTTTATCTGTTCTCTTAAATGCCGTATATAATATTCTTTATTTACAATTTGGCATTTTGGCCTTCCGACAAGAATACCAAGAGCACAAAACTGCGATAGTCAATTAAAATAGTCATCATCATTCATACCGTAAAAATATCTAGTGGTCAGTCAACAATGATCAAGATTATAGTGTCACACTAATTTAAAAATCCAAGATCGTGTATGAACATTGTTGTTTTTCTTAGAAAACAACTTCTTTCTCTTCTTGTTTTTGTTTAAACTCACTGATGATAGTGTGTAGCAGCTTTCGCACATAACTTTATATTATTTTACCCATGATAAAGCAGTTATTGTTGATAAATAAATATCTGTTTCAAAAAACTGACAATTGCAGTCATAGACTTAGACGTGATTTTGGCGGCAAAATAATGTTGCCACTTTAATTAAAAAAAAAAACTCCAGGTTACGCTTTCATTAGACAGACTCTATAAATCATGGAAGCAAAGCTGCAGGACAAATATTTGCTATATAGAAAGTTACTGAAGCAGATTAGGCAACTCTTAGATTGCTTTCAGATATAGGCTTGTTATTTTATTTCTTCTACACTATTTATTTAGTAACAGAAAAGTCCAGATCTCTGTTTTTGTCTTTTTTAATTCAAGCTTCTGCTTCCAGTGCTGGCTAAGTTTTCTCTTCATCATCACTTTCAGTATCTATGCTCTCTTCTGAGGAATACCCAGTTGTGAACAGAAGATTCTTTGGCTTCTTTTTCCTTGCTGCTTTTATTTCCTTCTCAATTTCCATCTTCTTTTCTTGAGCTACCTTTTCAGTCAACAGCTGTCTCGGTCTCTTTCTAGAATGTTCTGGGTGTCCAATTGTGGTGGTATTATTAGCATCAACAGGATCACCATTCACTTGAGGGTTTTCTTTAGTAACACTACTTGTTTTGTCTTTTGGAGTGTCTTCCTCTATTTCATCTTCTGAAAAATATTATTTAAAAGTTGTTAAATTAAGATCAGGAATACACTTGAAATAATAACTTTCAGATCATGGGATAGTCAACACTGGTTGGCTTAACCTGTGAGCTATAAGTTAGCACAATAGTGATAGGTTTCATTATTAAGTTTGGTAATTACCTGGTGTTATAATTTCAAAGTTGTAAGCATGGTCCTTGAGAACTACAAAAATAATTGGAAACTCCACAATGCACTTTCCAGACAAGTTTTCAGCTAAAGATTCTGTTGGATCCAGTTCAAAGAACTTCCTGGCAGAGCCTTTCACTTTCTCAGCTGTAAAACAAAAAAAAAAATATATTTATATAGTTGTAAAAATGACCCCAACATGTTAGAAAAAGTCTAGACAACAACTAGAAATATAATATAGTAGTCTTAGACTTCTTCTTTATTTATTTAATGTTTACAGTAGTGTAGCATCCCAAAATATGACAACAAAAAATACCTCTTAATAGAATCTTGACACCACTAAATCCAGCAGACTTATAGAAAGTCAGAGCTTTTGAACCTTCAAAAGGCAAAGCATCAGGATTGAGATACTTGTCCAAGAGTTCTGACAACCTCTTCTGTTCCGGACACCGCTCATCCACAAACTTGAGTGGCTCAGCTTCAACATTAGGGAACACCCACTCCACTCGCCAGTTTATTATGTTCATCTTATTGTTGTATCTTGTGGTGTTGGCTTTGTGTCTCGAGAAGTTGTGTGATAGGAATTGTAGGACTGTGCCTCTCTGCCTTGCTGCCATCTTAAGTTTGTATAGATACTGTGAAAAAAATCACATTAGAATTCTATTTATGATAAGTTAACTAATTAATTAAATGAAAGACAGCGTGAGAAATAATTAGAGTTGTCATCACTGTAAAGAAACTGCTCTATAACTTAGCAGCCCAAAGTATGCTTTAACAAATGGTCAAATTCAGTTGCTGAAACCTAAAAATACATGTGCTAGTACTTACAATGGGCAAATCCTTGTCAATCCTAGTGTATTTCTTCTTCTCATCTGTTTTGACTCCGTACACGAACCGCGCACACTCCTCAAGCAGTCGGTAGTCGCTCAGCAGGTCTGTGTCGGTGAAGTCTTTGATCCTAATAAACTTCGTGCGGTCCCTGATACCGTCACATTCCAACTCTTTTTTGTGAATCCTCACACAATCCACGCAGCAAGTTTTCACTTCACACTTCGGGCACGTGTATTTTGCCTTGTTTTTAGCACAAACTTCGCAATCTCCTAGTCTGTGAAATAGGTTATAATAAATAATTACTAGTTTGTGAGACTACGTTTACCCAGATAGGAACGTGTACTTGCCTGTTATTTTCAATTTCACAATCGGAATCACTATCTGTTGATGAAGACATTTTTATATTCTTAGATTTAATAAAAATCCTCTTCTTTGCTTCTTTCGAGTATTATTTACTATTCTATTCTATTCTATTTTTTGTTGATGGCAAATAGAGCCGATGTCGACTATTCTGCCAATGTCCAAGTAAATTAGAAAAGCAAGTAGTGTATTAATTAAAAAAAAAAAAAAAAATGAAAAGGGACAGTAACTGAAGACTTAAAATTCTTCGAGTGATACAGTTGCACTTGATGGGTTAGTACTGGACTGAAACAAACAAGAAAATAAAATACATAAATATTATGATTGTTAAAACATTAAATATACACGTAAACCACAACTATACAGACAAAATATTGTGTGCGTCAGAATGGCTGGTGGTCTATGGCGTTGGTGTATGCGAGTTGATTCAAAAATTGCTACATAATTGCTTATATTTGCTACATATAGTAAATAATTGCTACATAGGATATATATTTAGAAATACAATATTTTTTTTGACCAGCCATCCTGACGTTTGGTTGGCTGGTCAACCCCTAGTTTAAAGTTAAGCATACAGACTTTCCCAAAATGTATTGCGTCAATAATTGCTACATATTTACTTCATTTATCTAATTTAGTTGTAACTTCAAACATTTGTTAAATAAAGGATTTAGCAATTATTTAAATTATCCCAAGGAAAAGTGCCTGATAAAATATTAAAGGCAAATACTTAGTTATGTAGGTGTCGGTTTAATCGTTTAGGCTCTGGGGTTATGGAGCCGAGTGCTGCAGTGACAAATCTCCACGTGTATCAAACGACGTTTTTCAATACACTTACGAAGAAATACTTACTTTCTCTGGAAATTACGACTCATTTTTTTTTCATTTTATACTGAAGAAAATGTTCCAAAGTTGATTTTAGTTTTGATTTAGATGGCAGCAGGCTATCACAAGTACTTATTAACTTAATCACAATATCTGGTGACGGCGGTACCATCTAAAGAAATCTTTTAAAATCTTAAATCAAAAATTTTTTCACAAAATAATAGGTTTTTACTTATGAAATTGCCGTTTTGTATGAAAAAATTTAAACGAATTTTTTTCATGTATTTTTTATTTGTATTAATCGAAGTAATCACCCATGCAATCAATGCATCTTTGCCAATGCAGTGGCAGTTTATTGATGCCCTTCTTAAAGAAATCAGCTGGACGGGAGGCAACAAATTCTTCAAAGGCATTTTGTACTGCCACTCGGGTATTGAATTTTTTTTCCCGCCAAGAAGTTATCCAAATTCTGGAAAAAGTAGTAGTCTGTAGGCGCAAGGTCTGGTGAGTAGGGCGGATGACGGAGAGCTTCCAACCCCAGTTCTTGCAACTTGGAGACCGTCTGCTGTGCAGTATGAGCAGTATGTCTGATGTGCGTTGTCGTGCAGGAGCAGCGGAGACGAGCGATTGACAAATGCTGGTTGGACATGTGCCAGCTTCTCCATCATTGTGTTCAGTTCTTCACAGTACACATCTGCAGTAATGCTCACCCCGTTTGGTAAGAAGCTGTGATTAATCACATCGGCGCTAGACCACCAAACAGTGACCATCACTTTTCTAGGGGTAAGTTTTCGTTTAGGGCATTGTTTAGGTGCTGAACCAGGATTCAACCAACTTGCTGAGCGCTTGCGGTTATCAAACTGAATCCATTTTTCATCGCAGGTAACAATGCGGTTCAAAATTCCTTCATTTGTGTGTCTGTTGAGCAGTGCAAGGCACGTCTCGACGCGTACTTCGCGCTGGCGATCATTGAATTCGTGGGGCACCAGTGGCGAAGCGTGAAATATTGAGAGAGGTAAGCCGGAGCAAAAAAAAAAATGCTTGCCTAGCCTACTCCGAGCGCGGGCACGCAGTCTTGAGTCCTTACCGAAAATCTGTGATTGGCATCCTGGCTTCAGTCTTGTATAGGCAGATGTATCTTCAGTCCACTTTTACTATACGTGTAAGCACTGAGATATTGAAACAGTGTCTTGCAAGTAGGGTTGCCAGGTCTTGGAACTGAAAAGCCGGACAATCTATCCTATTTAGCCGGACGTTTGGTCAAAAAGGCCGACATTTTTTTTAAGTCTAATAAAATTCATGAAATCTTTTTAAATTCTAATGAAAAAACCATAAGATTAAGTGATATTATTGTTATACTATTACATGTCCACTTTGCTTGTGCTAGCGATACAAGGTAAGGCAAAACTCTAATGACAATTCTAAACAAAATGGTCTTTAAAAAGCCTAACAAAAGCCAAAAATGCTCAAATTTGGCCGGACACGCCCGACCCTACCGGACCGCCTGACTATGTCCGGCTTTATCCGGACGCCTGGCAACGCTACTTGCAAGCATAATAGAAGTGGCTTTGATAAAAGCCGTTTGTGGTGAAATGATGATATGATGTAAATTAAACAAAACTTAATCGACTAAGTACTAATAATACTACTTATACTCTAAAGCTATTCGTCTATTCTTTCTTACAAAGTGCGCTAAGACATTAAAGCCGGGAAGATTCTTAATTTTTAGTAAAGAACGTTTTTCTATAGAAATAATTGCTAGGTCAGATAATCGTTCTTGTTTTTGAATTACGCATGTTGATATTTATTGTAAAGGGATATATGAAAATGTTTAAAAAATCCAGCTCTGAGAAGAACTTTTGCGTAGGTGTAGTTTTAAGAACAAAATCTAAAAAAAATCGCACGAAAATTATCAGACTTCGCGCACGACCTTACTCATAGATCTAAACTCACCTCCCGCACGCGCACCCCCGAGCCCCGCCTTGGTGACGCTTGGGCCGTCCAGCATAAATCGTAATATTTTAATTTCGCCATAACTTCAAAACCAAACGTCCAATTTTAATCATTCAAAGACCAAATATTATCTACATAAACTGTACTTAGTGATGAAATAATTTATTTTGATAAGGGTCAATAGCATGAGTAAAATAAATGCGTTCAAATGTAATCCAAAAAAAAATCAAGATGATTAGATAAAAAAATGGTTGTTGTGCCTCACTCGACATAGATAGGTATACTGTTTTGCTGACTTTTTTGTAGATATTTATAAGATCTACAATTAATTAGAACATTTTACGGTTCTATCTTTAATAGTTCAGGCAGCGTACGCAAAATAAGTAATGTTTCTGGTTGATTTTTTACACCTTGTGTCCGAAAAACCCAAATATCTTACGGAACCCTATTTTTTTCCAAAATAAAATTTAGCCTATGTTACTCGTGGATAATGTAGCTTTCGAGTGGTGAAAGAATTTTTAAAAACAGTCTAGTAGTTTTTAAGCCGATTCAATAAAACTCTATCAAATAACTCGAAAAAAAACCGGCTTGCCGGAGCGCTTTAGAGCGCGCAGGTTCATCGACCTTTGTGTGACGTCATGACGTATTCTTGTATAGAAATTTAAACGCTAAAAAGCCGATTGCGCCTGCGGCTTATTTTAAAGCAACATGTTGTTGAAAAGCAAATTTTGTTGATTTAATGTCCATAGTGTATACTTAGTGTAGGCGTTTTGTAATGTTTCTTTGTAGTTTTATAATTACTGATTGTGCCATTTCTCAATTACGATAGAGAGTAGTTGTGTTCTAAACTTCTGAAGGGAAGCCGGTGGGAATCGAGTTGTATGGAACCTTCGTCACTGTGGGGCACCCATTTGTCAAGCTTTTTTACCTTGCCAATTTGACGCAAATGGACCAATATTGTTTTGACGCTAACGTCAAAAGCTGCTGCTAATTCAGCCGTAGATTATGTATCATCAGCTTCCACAATCGCCTTTAATTCGTCATTGTCGACCAAAGTCTTCGGACGACCGCGAGGTTCAGTTTTCAGGTCGAAATTTCCAGAACGGAAGCGAGCAAACCAATAACTGGTGGTGCGTTGGTTTGTAGTGTTAGCTCCGTAAACGTCGTTGATGTTGCGTGCCGCTTGTGCCGCGTTGCTGCCACGACGGTACTCATATTCCATAATTACTCGAATTTTTAACGTATCCATGATCCATGATGACGAAAAAGATTGAAATGCGATGAAAATGTAACAGTAATCAATAAACAAATGACTACTTTTGGAAAAAAAAAATTTTTAAATAAAATTAATTTGCAATTAGAATTCTTAGCCAAACAAAAATTATTTTGATTTGAAATGGCCAGTACTGCAGAACGGAAATTTCATAGGTAAAGACCTAATATAACACAAATAAAAAATAATATTTAATAGACTTTATTCCCGCGTTTTTTACCTTTGCAGATGGAAGAAGAAGCATAGATATCAAACCTTATATATCCTAGAAATTTAAATATTTTTGAATTTAGAACACAGATTATTGTTAATTTGCTGATAATAAAAAATTATAATTAAAAACTGTGTAAATAGTATTATTTATTCATGATATTCTGTTTCTAAACACAATTCTAATTTGCATTAAATATAACAAAAACCTAACCTACCTACCCCCTACCTAACCTTAAAAATATCCGCCTCTTTGCTTTAAAAAAATAATAATCACGGTTCATAAATTAAAAAAAAACGCAAACGTGATAAAAATGTCATGTTGAACCTATTCGTAGTGCAATTAGAGCCTATTTTCGACGTTTCATCGTCGACCGCATCGTCGTTTTCCATCAGGTGAGATAGCGGTCAAGCGCAAACCTATCAATAACAATAAAAAAAAAGTGTATCGAAAATATGTGCCTACCCTCAATAATCCAATGAGTATCACCTTAGCAGATATTGTGACCGCCGTCACCAGATATTGTGATTAAGTTAATTCATGAATCCCCAAGCGACCACCGGTGGCCACGCATCTATTGTCTTACTATTGTGTTTCTAATTGACGGTATCTGAAGGGTTAATAAGTACTTGTGATAGCCTGCTGCCATCTAAATCAAAACTAAAATCAACTTTGGAATATTTTCTTCAGTATAAAATGAAAAAAAAATGAGTCGTAATTTCCAGAGAAAGTAAGTATTTCTTCGTAAGTGTATTGAAAAACGTCGTTTGATACACGTGGAGATTTGTCACTGCAGCACTCGGCTCCATAACCCCAGAGCCTAAACGATTAAACCGACACCTACATAACTAAGTATTTGCCTTTAATATTTTATCAGGCACTTTTCCTTGGGATAATTTAAATAATTGCTAAATCCTTTATTTAACAAATGTTTGAAGTTACAACTAAATTAGATAAATGAAGTAAATATGTAGCAATTATTGACGCAATACATTTTGGGAAAGTCTGTATGCTTAACTTTAAACTAGGGGTTGACCAGCCAACCAAACGTCAGGATGGCTGGTCAAAAAAAAAATTGTATTTCTAAATATATATCCTATGTAGCAATTATTTACTATATGTAGCAAATATAAGCAATTATGTAGCAATTTTTGAATCAACTCGCATACACCAACGCCACAGACCACCAGCCATTCTGACGCACACAAAATATTTGGAGCTATGGACTCATAATTTTATGTTGTTGTGACGGATGAAGATCATCAGCGCCACAAGTAATTCTGGAGAAGGATAGGTTAAGAGGGCGGGGAAGTTGATTGGGAGAGGAATTTTAAGTTTCGGGAGACGACCATATAGGTCTAAAGGTGGGACATTGTTTGTGCATTCAAAAAATATGTGATCCAGTGTGCCTTCTTCTAAACCGCACTCACAAAGAGAAGAGTCACGAACACGAATCTTTTCCAAGAAAACAGGCGTGCAACAGAATCCTAAGCGAATTCTACAGATGACAGAGATAATAGTTTTAGACATCTTTTTATAAGTGTAGAACAAGGGTTTTGATTTTATGGTTGGCTGAACTGCATAGTAAAACTTACCCTTTTTTTTACCAGTGGTATTCCATTGCTCCTGCCATGCACATTGAAGACTTGCTTTTGGCAGGTTCAGCAAGTCATACCCCTGGATACAATTGTGTGAAAAGTCAGCTGTGGTTGACGAACAAGCATCCTTGGCTAAGGCATCGACGCGTTCATTGCCCTTGATACCACAATGGCTAGGTATCCAAACTAACTGAACTTCCCTTTGACTAGTAGCACATGAAAACAGGGATTTTTTAATTTTTAGAAGGAGCAAGCTATGCAATTTACTTTTGAATGGGTTCTGGGTTAAAGCTTGTAGACAGCTTAGAGAATCTGTGAAAATTACAGCTTTGTCGATGTTGTGGTGTGCCTCTATAAAAAGACATGCTTCCAGTAAAGCCACACATTCGCCTGTAAACACAGAGGACTCCTTAGGACATTTAAATTGTAAAATAATGCTAGAGCTTTGGTAAAATACTGCCGCTCCAGTGTAGCTGGTGTCACTGAGTTTTGAAGCATCTGTGTAAAATTTTTGAAAGCCATTCCATCGCTCGCCCACCACCGCATTGAAGGCCGAATTCGCCGAGGGGGAGTTTTTGGATATACCAATGTTATAGAAAATTTTAGGGGTGAAACATAGAACGTCATATTCGAAATTAAAAAGGGGTAATTTGGGATATTGGACAGGAGGGTATTCAAAATTTTTAGTCGCGCGAAAATGTTTAAGGATTAAGGGGATTTCTTTATTTTTCCAATAGTTTGAGGTACTGAATAAGGTATTTAACTCGTTCAGTTTTGCAATGAGAGGGTGGGAAGATCTACATATTACTCTGGATAGGAAACGGGAGGCTAGATATTGTCGCCTTAGGGCAAGAGGGGGCTCAGCGCACTCGACCTGCAAAGCGTTGACCGGAGTGGACTTCATACATCCAGAGATGATCCGAAGACACTTAGACTGAACCCTATCGAGTCCAGCTAGAGCACCTCTATTGCATGGAATCAAGTGGAACGTACCATAGTCTAATATGCTACGGACTAGGGCATTGTACACAAGTTTCATGGTATAGGGGTGGGCACCCCACCAGACACCAGCGAGGGCTTTTAGAATAGAAATGACACGTTCGCATTTTTGTATTAATGAATTTATGTGATTTTTACCTGTCAATTTTGAGTCAAGAGTAACGCCTAGAAATTTCACTTTACCTACTAATGGGATATTAACCCCTGAAATGGTTACTGATATGGGAGGGAGAGATCTTTTCCGGGAAAAAATTACTGCCGAACTTTTGGGTGCGGATAGTGATAACCCGTGGTTTAAAAGCCAATGATTCAAGGAGTCCAGAGAGAGGCTCAGAGATGATGCAGCGTCAGTAATGGAGGGATCTGTCACATAAAGGACTAAGTCATCAGCATACTGCAGGATGTGACAGTTATTATTTAGACAGGAACCAATGTCAACTGTGTACAAGTTGTAGAGGAGTGGACTGAGTACAAAGCCCTGTGGGAGGCCCCTCCAAGTTTGCCTTTTGTCAAAGTCCTCACCCTGGACTCTCAGAACCAATGAACGACAGAGCAGTAGACTACATATGCATTCGATCATCTTGACCGGAATACTCAGCTGGAGCAATTTCTGCCTGAGAACAGGAAGAAGAACGTTATCATATGCAGAAGACACATCTACGAAAGCTGCAACCACAGATTCGTTCTTAGAGAATGCTATACGGACGTCTGTTACTAGGACTCCAACACTGTCCATTGTGCTAAGCCCTTTCCTAAAACCGAATTGGTAGTTCGACAGCAAGTTTCTGGACTCAACTATCCACTCTAGTCGGTTTTTAATTAAATGTTCCATTAATTTGGCTAGGACTGAAGACAAAGCAATAGGTCTAAGGCCGTTCGGATCATCTGCATGTTTGCCTGGTTTTAACAGAGGAATAACAATTTGTAATTTCCATTGGTCTGGGACCCAACCGCGATTATAACAAAAATTAATTATGTCTAGGAAATATGATTTAGCTTTTTCACCAGAATGTGTTATAAAAGAGTATGGCACGCCGTCAATACCAGGTGCTGAGTCCCGGACATGGTTGAGCACCATATTCAACTCTTTTAATGTGAATGGCATATCAAGAGGGTCTTCAGGATCAATATGTGGTGGTGCATTAAGACATTCAGAAGGAAGTGGGACATAAGGTGGAGCAATTTTATCAAAGAAAAGTTCAGCTGTTTCCCTAGGGATTGGTGACGATATTGATGGTACGCAACCACACCTAAATCTATTAATATTTTTCCACACAACTGAGATTGGGGTGGAGGGAGATAGGGATGTACAGAACCTGACCCAACCTGCACGTTTCTTCCTACGTAAAAGACGTTTGGACCGAGCATAGACTTGCTTATAAGTCAACAAATTTTGTGTGGTCATTTCCCTATTATATAGTTTTTCAGCCTCGTTCCTCAACTTAACCACTGAAGTGCATTCTTGGTCCCACCATGGAGGTGATGGGATTTTGTTCCGGGCACTATTTTTCAGTGGGAAGCAAGAATCTGCGCTAGAGGTAACGGCTTCCATAAAACCTTTATAACAGCTCTTGGCATGGTGGTGATCAGAAGGATCAGATAAATTTAAATTTGGAAGAACACCAATTTTCTCCTCCAGTAATGAGGCAAACTTTGACCAATCTGGTTTGGATAAATTGTACCTCAAAAGTGGAGGAGAAGTTTTTTCTAGATAGGTCCTGTTAATAAGAGAAATAACAATAGGGTAATGATCACTACCATGCGACAGGGTTGTACATTCCCAATGGGTTGAAGCTGCTAATTCAGCAGAGCAAAATGTCAGATCAACACAACTCTTCTGTTGTCCGGGGGAAGGCCTACGTGTTGGGCAACCATTATTTAGAATGCAAAGGTCCATATCGTCCAGAATTTCAACTAGAGCTGTACCAAACGCATCACAACGCTCAGATCCCCATCTGTAATGGTGACAATTAAAGTCGCCCATGACTAGAATTGGTCCCTGAGCATTAGAAAACATATTTCTGAGAAGAGTTAAAAAGTTTTGATGGGGGTGAGCAATGTATACTGAAAAAACCGTGATGCCTTCCATCCTTCCTGATACAACGCTCATATCTCCTGTGAGTGGAGGCAGTGGTAAGGGGGAAAGTGGCACCAGATTGTTGACAAGGAGGGCTGACCCTCCATAGCCATCAGATCTGTCACATCGGAGGATGTTATAGTGTGGCATACGAAAGCTAAGACCTGGGGTGAGCCAGGTCTCAGCTATGGAACAAGCTAGAGGCTTAAATTTGTTCAGTAGGAATATGAGGTCGTGCTTTTTATGCCACACGCTCCTCACATTCCACTGTAGAAATGTTTGGCGAGACGCCATTTCTAATATCTAAAAGAGTTCTAAAAAGTTGATCGGCAACGTTGGACGGTAATTGAGAGTTAGAGGGAAGAGTAGGAATAATAGAGGGTAGAAGTTTGATGAGTAGTTCTAAAATTGAGACTGTGTTGTTGGGAGAGATATTATTGTGGTTAAGAGCACAGCCATTAGGTTGTGAGGGTTGGGGGGAGCTAATAATTTGGTGATGAGTAGATTTGTCATAGGATGGGGAAAGAGGGGCATGGGTCTTGGGCTTTAGTGTCACAGTTTTTCGGTAAGATTGTGTTTTAGCTGCATTTGCATAGTTGCGGGATGGTACAGGGATTAATTTGCTGGCCTCAACGTAAGGGATGGACTTCTCAGCCATAACTGTTTTGATGGCTTTCTGTCTACCATGCTCGGGGCATGACCTGCTGTTAGCAAAGTGATTCCCCGAGCAGAGAATACAAAAAGCCTCGCCCTCAGAAATGTTGCAACCATCACCTGGGTGATCGTGGCCACATTTACAACAGCGTGGTTTGGATCTGCAAAGGTTAGCCACATGACCAAATCTACAGCATTTTCGACACTGGATGGTAGGATAGATATATTGCTCTACAGGAAGGGAAGTGTAGCAGCAAAAGACTCGTTGTGGTAGCACTTGGCCATCAAAAGTGATGACACAAGTTTCTGTAGGTTTCCACTCAATCGCACCGTCACTTTGTACTTTCCTGTTAATGCGGCGGACTTTCAGGATTCGCCCACATCCAGAGGGCACAGACAAAAAAGTTAAGGCTTCTTCTTCCGAAATATCACTTGGAACACCTGTGATCACACCCATCCTTGTTATATTGAATGTGGGAATTGAGGCAGTATAACTACATTTCGCAAGAAGGTTATTCACAAGAAAGGCATTTGCGTCTTGAGGTGAAGTGAACTCCACGGATACCCGGTTTCGGCCAACTCTTTTCACACCATCCCGGAGGACATTGGCAATGTTGTTTGAGATAAGAAATTTGCCAAAATTAACTGGGTGTAGAGTGGTGCCTGCGTTTGGTGCAACTTCGATTCTGGAGACATGGACTATATAGGGGCCCTTATCCAACGCTGAATACTTTGTACGGCCAATTTGGCTCTTGGGTTGTTTGTTAGGTGGGGAAGGAGCAAGCGTATCCACGCCACTGGCGCGTTTACGAGTGTTTTGGGTCACATCTATACCTGAAACGCTACAGACAACGTCGGCAAACTGGGAAAGTGGGTTTGGGGACAAAAGGTTTGGGGAAGCTGGAATGTCGGGGGGGTCAGGGTCGGGAGGCTTGTTTTGGTCCATCTTGGATGTTACAACTAATAGTTGTCACAATACAAACCTGTTTACAAACACAAGGACACCACAATTATATAAAAATAATACACAAAAGTAACAACGATCACTTAAAAACTGTCAAAACTCTCAAAACACACGTGCTATCTAGAAACCCGTGGCGAGAATCGTATTATTTACTAAAAACAAACTTGTTTTGTTGAAAACTGTCAAATTGTCAATTTCACGTGGAGACTAGCTTCGCGTTCCGAATATGATCGAAAATATTGTAGTTTAAAACGCGGGGTAGAGTGGTGTTGGCAGATACAAAAGGTACTTTTATTGTAATTTGTCTCGCATCGATTTTTTCTAGATAACCGGTAGGTCATCTTTGTTGACACAAGATATTGATATTAGAAGATAGGTGAATTTGGTGGTTTTCATAAAAACGGCGAAAAATAAACACCTGAATTTTTATTATCTGTCCCCAAATCATAAATCATAGACCTTTTTATGTCAAAACAAGGAAAACGACAAACAATTTCTATTATTGTATGTGCATGCAAAATAAAATTTAAGATTAGGATAGTCTAAACAGACGTACTTTTTATACGGATAGTTTTAAATTATAATAATTTGTCCATTTACTAGAAAATGAGCACCACGGAACTTCAGGGTGATGACTGGGATCTGCCTTGTTCAGATGACGAGCTTTCCAAAAGTGGTGTATTCATCGGCAAAAACTGGATGCCAGAACCTGCAGAGTTAGAAGAACTATACAAAGCTCTTGATAAAACGGGTACTATAGCTCTAGAGTGGAAATGTCCCGGGAGACGTCCCCCTACACCAGTGCCCGTAAGTAAAGAGAACCAGCCAGAAATTCCAGCGTCACCAATAAGAGAAGATAAATCAGACTTTGATTTTATGGATGAAGTCAGTTCCTTGCGGTTACGAGTGCGTAGTAAAGGAGAAGACACACTGAGGGGGTCGGCGAAGAAGAAGACGACGTCGTTTGACGGTATTCTCTCTAATATGATAAGGCACAAAAGGATAGAGCAGATGGAGAAGCAAGCCAACACTTCACCATCAACTCCGTCTTCTACTGGTAGCTGATTAGAGGATAATAGTGACACTAGTGACTAGAGTGGTGAGGAATGATGGAGCAGGAGTACCAAGTGACAAGGAGATATTGAAGGACTTAGTGCCTTGATACACTGGCAACACTTGGTGTACAATGTAACTATTGGTTTACATGAGCTTCTAGCATTCCTATTGCTTTATTTTTCTTGATTCTACAATATTTAAGGATAATTTGATATTTTGTCAGGATTTTTATACCTTTCATTTGCCTACTTGATCAATGTGTTTTGCCAATTTGATTAAACAATGTTAACATAAGGATGTATAGCAGTTAATTAAAAGAAAAAGGAATCAATAATACAACTCAATTAATATACCTATTTTTATACCTTTCATTTGCCTACTTGATCAATGTGTTTTGCCAATTTGATTAAACAATGTTAACATAAGGATGTATAGCAGTTAATTAAAAGAAAAAGGAATCAATAATACAACTCAATTAATATACCTATTTTTATACCTTTCATTTGCCTACTTGATCAATGTGTTTTGCCAATTTGATTAAACAATGTTAACATAAGGATGTATAGCAGTTAATTAAAAGAAAAAGGAATCAATAATACAACTCAATTAATATACCTATTTTTACTTATATTTATTTAAAACTAGTCTAAAACTCATACACCATCTAAGCTGACATTATAGCAGACTCAGGTTTAAGTAGCCGCTCGTTAGCATCCAGTATTTCTTGACACATGTTCATGTTATCAGCAATGTGCTCCAGGGCCCAGTGCTTCCGCAGTAGAGCCAAGTCAACATCAAATTTCCCTTGCCTGATGCACTGGACTGCTGTGCAGTAAGCTGTGGACTTCAGTTGGACTCCCAGATCATGAATTAGTGTCCATAGGTACTTGTCATACTCACTCACTGATTGTATTTCTGAAATAAGGTACATAAAATGTAAATTAACTTTTAAGATATTATTAACATAAGCCTCTACTTTTTTTTATAATAGATAGGCTCGCATTTGACCAGTATCTCACCTGATGGTAAGCGATGATGTGGCCGACGATGGAACACTATTTAATTGATGTTATAGTAGTAATTAAAGATAAGCCCAAGTTTGTTAAGACAATTGTTAGTTCTTAAACAGTCTTCCTAGCCTTTTTATTTACATAGTCAACACTTACCTAATGTAAAGTTAGGAGGATTAAAATAGACACACTTCATGCCATAGATAACTGGCAGTTTGTTATCAGCTGGCCTGATGAGGCCCTTAGATGCCAACTCATATGTTGCCTGCTGGTCCATCTGGAGACCGGACTGCCTGTAAAATTATAGATAAAGATTATTGAGACTATTATTTAAGAAATTAAATATATGAACCACAAATAAAACAGTTGTTTTTTTCTGTTATTATGTCAGTAGACTTTTGAGTTTACAATAAATAGAATAGAGCTATTAGTGAATTGACAGGTTTTTTTTTCACTATTCCATTAACCCTGCATAAAAATACTCATTCCATCATCAAATAAATATGCTAATGCTGTCCTGAGGAGACCATATTTTTAATTAGGTAATCCTAAAAATACATACTCAAACATAGTCTTCTGATGTGCAGCTTGCATGTGAGCCACCACCTTGTCCATCTTCTCTCTGGTGATGTGATGGAAGGTGGTCTTTTCCATGGTCCTGCCATTCCAGAAGTATGTGTCAGTAGCCTTGCCGAGCTGGCCATGCACCTTGAAGGCTCTTGTTGGCCTTCCCACATTTATCTTGTAGGTTATTCTTGTACCTTCATTGATGCCCAGTACTGAAATATGACGAGTTAGAGGGACATGTGAATTTTATCAAAGTGAAAGATCTATTTAAAACTACATGTGGTAGGATTTCATTACTTTATTTTGTATACTTACACAAAACCCCACTACTAAATAACCCCAGGTGAGTTGCCCAGCTGCACCTGAAGTCATCGTTGATATACCTAGGCCCGCACACCAGAGGATCATCAGCATAGTTGGGAACCAGCTTCACTTGCATTGGCTCGTTTGTTGATCCTACTATTTCTACTCTCTTCTCTATTGGTCTGCCTGGTAAGGCGTTAAGATCTGTGAAATCAATTACCAATTATGTACATGACGCTGTATCGTAAAATAAATTGGAAAGGTAATAAAGGTATTTTCAATAAAATCTAACCTCTACAAAGATTGGTTTTCACCGTATGCAGTACTTGTTTCACTGGTACACATGGTGGCTTATAAACACATATAAGTCCATTTAATGATTTGTAGGCTGAAACTGCGTCTTTAAATTTAACCATTGTGATTATATTTTTGACCTTTTAATTTTATTGTAAACAAACAAGCACGGTGTTTCATTTTCAGCTAACACTTGACAGTGACAGCTATCACGTCGTTACTTGTCAAAGTCACGAAACTTCACATTCAAAACCAACGTTTACGAAATGAGCTACAACATATACCATAAATATTATAGGATCCAAAAAACTTGTAGTATTACCAGTCTTGCCAAAACCTTCTAATTTGTTAGGAATTAATAAAAAATTAAATGCACCTGCAAATACACCCCATAGCAGATGAGAGTCGATAGGCTGTCAATAAACAATGCTATTCACCATCAACGATTGCGTAGCCTTCTCATTCACACGTCAATAGCAAAATTGACATTTATTTTAACATTTTGTTCGCTATTTGGAACTTATAATTCTTTCGCTACTTCTCAGTAGTTCCAAGTGTTTTACAACATGTCACATCCAGCTCTTAGTGCTACTATAAAGGAAAATAATATAATAGTGCGTACGCTAGAACGTTTGTAAATGTTTGCAGCATTGACAATTGATCATTTTTCGCTGTTATATGCGTGAGACCACAAGGGAGTTAGTGATAGCGTGACGAGCGACAGGACAGAATGGAAGAAAAAAACGTGTTGCGCTGACCCCAAATAAAACGGGATAAGGGCAGGAAGATGATGATATGCGTGAGACCACACACCTTATAAGATTTTCTGGGATCAAATATATATATATAACTATACTTTTCCTGTAACTTTATTCCCCTAAAATATTTTTATAAAAATAATAGTTACCTGCTTACGTTAGAACCTAATGACAGCATCAGCGGACGGCAATGCCGTGGCCGATTTCTGGGCTGGGCAAGGAATTTGACTGGTTTGCCATCGATACGCTAAGAAGAAGATAGGAAGCCTTGTACAACATTTTGTATTTCTAGGCCCAGTCTTTCCTGCTGTACGTTGATATGTCAATAAGTCAGTTTAGATAAAATAATAGGTAGGAAACATTTGACGGAATTGCGTTCCGTGCTACTACACAATGATCAACATACTAAAACTTTATCCAAACGACTGACGCCATTGAAAACGTGTCTCACTCTGAGGTAGAATTGCGACAAAAGTCTAAAGCTGACTAAAGCGCTGAACGGTGCGGTGGTTCGGCCACACGATCGAACTTAGTATGGAGCGAGCGCACTAAATCCAGTGGAAGAATCATCGAACTGAGCGCACCGTCAGTAAAAATAATAATATTGTGCGGCCGACTGCTGCACATACCATCGAATGTGGTTCGGAGCACACTAAGATCGCAGTGCGGAGCGCACCATATTCGAACGTCTGTTAATACTTTAATAGTAGCACTTCTAAAAAGAACACTAGCAATCATTGAGAGAAAGAAAACTAGCAATATGATGACGACAGATTTGTTTTAGTCTGTGGTGTGGTGTCGTGCAATGGCCGATTGATGGAGAGCAATTCGTTGGCTAATCGCGAAAGCTTGCATCCGTACACAGTTTAATTGTGTTTCTTCCAATAAATTATCTTCCATAAATTATAATAACCGATAGTGCAAGTTTAGTGTTATATCCTAAAAGCTTCTGGACAGTGGAATTGAACTTTTGTGTAGGTGTTCGCATACCATCGAGCTCTGTCGGTGTTACTTCGTGAGAAACTTGTTGTTGGTAAGTAATTCTGACCTGCTGTAACTGCTCGTTTTCGTAATATGACGGACGTCGCCCGTTGTGGCTGTATAGCGGCCGTTAACCGTGGAATCCGAGCGTGCCGTGGCACTGCCAGGCTGTCGCCCGTGCATGGGAATGTACTCGCATTGTGCCAATTTATTGCGTGTGTCGTTACTGTTTACTTCCTAATTCATTTGAGCTTTCTGTTTACTAAGCGCCCAGTTCGAAAGTGATGCACATACAGCAGGATCACTGCTTCTTGAGTAAAAGTTATGACTTTTTGTGTTATTCCTCTGAAAGTTGTGAAGCTAAAGATAAATAAAATTAATTTTGAATAACAAATATTACAACGGGCATCTACCTCAGGTAAATTGAACATGTACTATGCTAAGGTAAGATATCTATTTGGAACAGGACACTAGCCTTTGATCTGATTGACTTTAAAAACTGATCATATTAACTTTGCTACAATGAAACTAACTGATAAATACCTACTAGTTAGGTAGTGCTGTATTTTTTTATTATGCAATTAAATATTGGTCAGAGAGTTGTTGATTCAAATATAATGAGTAACAAAATAACTCGTTCAGTGGGTCGTCTTAGGGGCGGATTTAATAAAACTCCTTTATAATCCTAAATACTCTTGTAATATTTGCATGAAGTCTATGTGTAAAAGTATATCTGAACAACTTTGTAATATTCAAAGTAAGTACTAACAGGAATATAAAAATGGAATCAAACCTAATAACTAAGAGCTCTTATTAGAATTGGGTTCCTAAGCCATTATTTATCTAAAAGTTTATTTGCTATAAGGAAAGCAGAATGTCAGCCAAAATTATGAAGGTTTTGTGTTAGAACAGACTTCCTGGAACTGATCCAAGGAAATGTTGACAATAAGAACTTTTAAATGTTTTCTTCCTATCTCAGTGCATGCACCAAATATATTGAGACATTCATACAGTATGAAATCGGATCAGGTTGTATATGTTACCGAGATATTATTTCTTCAATAAGGAAGCTGTAAAGTGCATGTTAGTTAAATAGAAAATCATAGCACTGAAATCCTTGAATAACTGATACTATTGTGATAGACGTCTGTTGAGTCATGATGTATTGTTAGAATATTGAATTCCAGTAAGAGTTATTGTCTGTCAGGCAGTACTGTGTGGAAATCAATAAAATATTTTAAAATTAAAAATACATTCCATTCATTTTAGCGTTCTGGATCTTAAAAGGAAAAAAATTAACCCTTATAGGATCATTTAGTTGTCTGTTCTTATGTCTGTCAAAACCCCTTATCTCAGGAACGAATGGAGGTATCGAGTTAAAATTAAAATTTTATATCTGACTCTTAAAGCTGTAAAAAAAACTAAATTGTAACTTATAGAGAAAAAAGATATTTCAATTTATGTGGCAAAAAATGTACATTTTGATATTTTCGAGGATATCAAAATTCATAGGGTACACTTCCCGTTGACCCAGAATCCTGAAATTTGGCATATAGCAAGTTGTTACTTATAGCACAGTATAGGAATAAATCTGAAATTTGTAAATTTCTTCTAACATCACAAATTTTTTTGCGATTCGGAAAAATCTTTCAAGATTCCATTTCAGAATTGGACTATTTACATAGGTAAGTTTGTACAAAAGCTTTAGGGCTTGAGTCCGACTGGCACTTGCCCAGTTTTTTATTAATTAGCAGTAGATCTGGGTGGGAACGGTGCGGAAGAAGACTGTCTGGAATGACTTGGGTCTTTGCCCAGTAGTAGGACAGTAAGGGAAAGGAAACAAAATTTCGAAATAAAACTTGTTCCGTAAAACAATGCAGTCCGCTATCATCTACAAAAAAAAAGTGAAAAGTTCAATTTGTTCCTTATTAACTTTTCTGATACATAAGTTAATGAATATAGAGTGATGTCATGTGATGCGTAGAAGCCCAGGCTCCATACTCCACACAGTTACAACACAAGCTCAGCTGATATGTGAAATGTTCACCTTGCAAGACGCGTGCGCCGTCGCCGGCGGTGACGTCACGCGACGTCACGCCGCCTTTTTGTACACATCACTTGGCAAAATCAATAGATTTCATTAATTTACGATTGATTTCTTTGCAGTCAGTTTCTTTGTCAGTTAATAACATTGCAGTTATGGGGCACATCAGCAAACTCAAACATTGAGATCCTCCAAAGGTTTCAGTCGAAAATGCTGCGAATGATAGCAAATGCACCATGGTTTATAACCAATGATAGATTACACCACAACCTGAATATGAAAACGGTTAAGCAAGAAATAAAAACCAGAATGGAAACTTATAAATCAAGGGTCACACACCACCCCAACGTACTTGCAAAACAGCTAATGAGCGACCCAATAATGCCACGAAGGCTAAAACGGAAAACCCCACAAGACCTATTATTGTAGGCTGAATGAAATAAAGCGGACTTGTCATTGGACATGTACCGCGCAGGTCTGAAAATAAATACCAAACTATTGCTGAATATCGAATTGATAGATTGCAGTACAAAATATAGAGAAAAAAAAAAAAAAGTTAATAACATGTATCTATGTATACAACGTGTAACAAAAAGGGGGTATACATACCAAGTGCAAGGCCTCTTGATAAGATAACAAACGATACGGAAAGGGTTTTCTAACCTTATGTTTACATGGTAGGAAGTTGTGATTTATTCCATACATATGATACCAGAAACCGAACATTTCAAACTGAAACCAATACATCACTAGCAAAAAGTCAGCTGATCGATGTCATTGAACTGTTTATGACTAAAAACAAACCTCTTACTCCTTGTATTTCTTCAAACAGTGGATAAAGGGTTCCGCATGTTTATTTTTTCTAACATTTTTTTTTAAGAAGAATAGTTTTAAGAAGAAATAAGTTTTTCCTACAAAGACTAAGATTATGTTTGTGTACAACAAACCAAGCCAAAAACTAGAGCGAGTGCGTGCGTTGGCCATCGAAAAACCTGCGCGCCGCGTAGGCCCGTGTTCGTTAGCGCGCAGCGCATATTAT
The DNA here is from genome assembly GCA_949319445.1 of Mythimna lalbum. NCBI lineage: Eukaryota > Metazoa > Arthropoda > Insecta > Lepidoptera > Noctuidae > Mythimna > Mythimna lalbum. The sequence continues at coordinate 24,784,498 of OX439346.1, forward strand.
TTTTCGTGCGACTCACGCCGCTTTTAGAGGAGACTAATTAGATAAGGGTATTCGTAAGGATATGGAATAATTAGGTACCTATCTGGTATTTACGTGAAACAATAAGAAATATCTACATACTTTTTTATTGTTTTCGTAGATAGGATAGTAACAAATACTTAATTTACGAAAAATTTAAACGAAGTACCTACCTACGTAAAATCTAAACGAACGTTGTACTCGGCGTTAGACGCTGCGAAAAAGGATTTCATATCTGTTAAAATGAACCCAAATATCATTTCTAAGCAACTTATGTGCCTCCTGGTACAAATAAACTCCCAGTGGGTTCCGTTCTTGAATTTAATTTAATTAGAGGACTTCAATAAGTTGTCACTTTTTGCAGGGTCGAGATGAATTTTCTTACGTACCTAATTCTTTTTATGTCGGTTGCTATACATAGGATATGTACTTAGTTAACAAGAAATTAATTATTTAGATGTAGTGTGCGCATTCACAACGCCGCGTGAATGCGTGTGAGTTTAATTTTACCCCGAGATTATAATCAAATCAACAAATCTTTCGCGTTTATTTCTAAAAAAAAACTATACGTTTGCGCACAATTAGGTCTTTGCGTAACTTTTTGCCTTTTCTACAAAAACATTACCAGTAGTAGCACAGTTTAGTCTTAATTTATCATTTTAAAATAAATAAAAAACATGCGAAAGTACTAGGAGTCCATAAGAAACGAGAATTGTTATTGATAATTTTAAAAAACGGTTCACAGATCCCTAAAAAAATTCCTTTGAGAAGCTCAAATGTTATTGAACACGATAAAATAGTTTTGTCCCAGTCGCACGCGCCGCCTGCGTGTTTAATGTGAGAGAGATGGCAATGTTGTCGTCGTCCGTTCGGCTACTCTCTTTGGCGGTACTGGCGGCGTCTTTGTACGCGCCGAAAGTCAAATTTAGGTAAATAAATAAATATAATTTTGCATTAGTGGATGACCAATAATCTTACGATGCAGTCGCATAGCATAATTATCCGTTCCGGTGTTTGTGATTTGGATTTTAAACATTATTTTATTGCAGTTGTGATAATCGTGTGTGATGGCATTTCTATGGTGATGGTGTTAAGTAATAGTGAATATTATGAGATGATGTTGTGTGTCAGAAGAGAGGACGGCCGGTAATGTGCGAGCTGCTCGCGAACTTTATCGTCCTCGATTTATCGCGGGTACCTAGAAGGAGCTGAGCGCCGACAGTTTCTTCGGTGGCGGGCTTCCATCGGATAGTAGGTAGGTACATTCACAGAGTACTTTGTAACATAGGTACTGAAAGGTACATCGTCTGCAACAAACTGGTTCCACGCTTCTGGTTTAGGGGGTCGCCCAAACACTATCGATCCAGAATTTGAGGAGGCCGTACTCGAGCATTTTGAAAATAACCCACGTAGGTACTAGCGCACTCGGCGAGCTGCATTAGCGCTGTATACCTCTAACCATATGCAAGTAGGTATGGCGAGTGTTGCAGAATGAAGGTCAGCACCCATACCTCTTCCGTCGCATCCAGGAACTGACACCTGCAGATATTTTGCCTCGCGTGACCTTCTGCTTTTTTGAGGCAAAATTTTAATTAGGCAGGTACTAGGCAAACAGCGTTTCATTCACACACGCGCCGCGCGTATCGAAATTAGGTAGAATTAGGAAGAGAGGTACTAGGCGATCAGATTTACAGAAGAAGTCTTTATTAGTATTAGCAAGTGACGTGGAATGTTATTGACCCTCGTAGTGTCGTGACACGTTTGTTATGATTTAAATTCGAGAATCATACGATACCAAGGATACCAAGAATTTGGTATCAATTCTTTGAGTAATTTATTTTGAGCTGAAACTTTGTGTAGAGATTCTATACCACCAGTAAACTTCAGGGCTTTTTGATGTATATACCCTTTTTGTTACACGTTGTATAAAAATCAATGCCACTTTTCGTTGTCATTTTATAACTCAAGAACGGGCTCACCTATCCAAACCAAATGTTTAGGCTTTGTTCGGACTATTTAGTAGATGGTTTATGTGAAGTTTGGTAGAGTAGGATAGGGTAGGGTAGGGTAGAGTAGGGTATAATAGTAGAGCGTAGTAAGAGCAGTAGTGAAGCTGCGCAAAAGCTAGTATATATATATAATTTTTGTATCCTAATGTGTATTAAAATTTTAGACTCCCGCACAGCAACATAGATTAAAACAACTTCTATAAATAGCAATAGATTAGCAATAGATAGCAACTTCTATAAATAGCAATAGATTAAAACAACTTCTATAAATCTTTTTGTCGCATCTTTATCAGACCTCCTCCAAGAGCTTTTTCGAAATATGTGTAAAAGCTAACATAAACAGTAGTAAGTAAATTCATCTAAAATTGATTTTTTTATGCAATTCTGGAACAAAGGTTGGTTTTAGTCAGTAAAAGTCTGATATTCCCTCTCGCTCCACCCAGTGCCGGGGGAGTTATTTGATGATTCCTAGCAATACACAGACTATTATTTTATAAAAAAAATAGCTTTTGTCCGCGGCTTTGCTTCCGCTCTACCCTACTCCATCCTACTATACCTTACTCTACCCTATTCTACCCTATTCTACCTTATTATACCTTGCTATAAGGGGAATAGTAAGGTATAAAAAGGTAGAATAGTGTAGGGTAGAGTAGGGACTCTACCTTACTCTACCCTACACTGTCCTAATTTTCATTTTTTTCCCATAAGAACCTTCTCCTCACCATAACAAACAGTTTTGGGTTCAGCTTTTCTCGAGATTGCCGCTTAGCAACACATTTAGCAATTCATTTTTATAGATATAACATAACAACTGGGCAACAGGCCTGTAAGGGATCTCTACTACCATGTTAAGATTTCTTTGAATACCTCGGGATCAAAATACAGACGCGTAATATTTCGGAGCCTGCCGAAATTAATCTCTTGTATCAGACATTTTGCCAAATAGGGTAGACTTGCCAACAGTGCGGAATTTATTATTACGTAACGTAAGCAAGCTTTAGATCATCAAAGCATCGCTGTACGAGCTAAGATTCACGAAATACATAAACAATAATAATAGCTAAGTAGAAGGTCTCCTTAATGATTATCTGGTTAATAAATTGCTGAATAATGAGTAGTATCCGCACTTAGCGCTAACTACATAATTCGATCAGATTGATCTGCCTGGCACGCAATACTGCTAATCAAGCATTTCGATATTCTTAAACATGTCGCGTCGCCCAATTGTGCGCGTACCTTGTGTCACCACTGCTATGTAAAACGTCGTACCTACAAGGTTAATCCGCTGTTTAACTTGGTTTTCTTGTCTCGTCGTCACACCCTCGATTCGCTTAGTTTTACAACACGTTACAGTAATTGGCTCTTTAATCTATTTGCTCATTTATATATTCTGAAGCAGATATTGCATATCTTTATGGAAGTAATCTGTAAAGATGGTGGTCAATGTCAGTTTGACCAGAGCCAAATCTTCTGTAAATAATCTTCTTAAAAAAGATTTCTGGCGTATTTCCCATAGTATCGTGTCAAAGCACAAAGTTCATTTTCATTATATTCTCATCGGTGTCATAAACCGTACATTAGTAAATGAAATCTCTCTAACATAGGTAGGTACTATTACTGATTAAGGTAGACCTTTGTTTCATGAAGCTGTTCCTCCAAGAATAGCAAATACTGGCAATATATTGATTGGAGAAATTGACACTGACTTAGCAAAAAATTTAAATGCTATATACTGAAACATGACGCTATCATTAAAATCACCTTATCGTTGTTAATTTGAAGAAGCAAGCTGTCCTGGGAGAGCTAAGTAGGGGTTTTCGATGGGCTCTTAATGCTTGAGCGCGGTTCGAGACTTGAACGCTCTTCATTTTGTCAAGCATTTTCTAATAACCGGTTTATGTTGACGCTGTAACGCCGACGCCGAGCTCGGCCGATCCGACGCGAATTTATTATCCATTTGTAAGAAGCTCCATGCATAAAATATTCCACATTCTATCCAGATATCGTATGTGTAACGTTAAAGAGGGTTCATACATATACGTGTCTAAAATTGTTTATCTTAACTTTGCCAGCAGGTCTCCTTATATCTGCATATTTTTCAAAGCTGAAATGCGCTTAATACCGAAACGCTGATCTTGGTGGCGCGGTCCGACCCCGCCAGCAATGTGCATACCTCCGCTCGCATCTGTTACAGTGAAATTGTGAAAACTTCGTGCACATAATGCCACAGCCGCACTCAGATGTATTTCCGCATGTTTTCTTCGTATCTGTTGAAAGTACTCTTACTACAATACGAGCGCACCTTGAACTACTCTCGAAGAAATAAAGCCACCGTGGTTATTAGATATTTTCTTACGTGAGAACTACGTCGAATTGGATCGCGGGGAACAAAACGCTTACTAAACTATTGTAATGCTTGAAAACTTATTCAGTTAAAGCAGTGTTAAACAATAAGTGCGTAATTGACGCCCATTATAGTGATTACCTGATATTTATGTGATGGCCTTGCAGAACAAGTGTTATTTAGCGCTTTGATGTAAACTTCTTAAAGAATAACGGCTGTGGCCTTAATTCTATTAACAAAAAATAATAAGCAGAGTCCGAGTTTAAAAGTACGCAGATGGAAATATGTAATGTAAAGATCGGATTAAAGAAAATTAAGCATTCCTAGCTGTTCTGGGTTCCGGCCTACAAATTCTCGTCGCTTCTCAACTTGTAATAGCACTTAAAGAAGCTTTAAAATAAGTAGAAGTCGGATTCGGTCCTTCCAGTTTCTCGCTGTCTGTCACGCACCGCTGGGCACGGCACCGCCGGCTTTATTCGCTACGACGCGCAATGTTTGAATTGAATGACTAAAAGCGCTCTCAAATCAACGGTCATCGCGAAGGTCGCCAACGACAACGTACGGGGAAAACGCGCCAAGGTCGAGATGTTTCATCACCAAGACTGCTGCCACTGTAGCCAGCTCTGCGTATCTGTCATACAAATCAATCGAAACACTGTGATTCGATTTAGTAATTGCTCATTTTGCGACGTTGCCTTACACAAGTCAGCTTCAATTGCTGTATTTGACTTATTGTACATTTGATCTTCGTCTCTAGATGACCTTCATAAATCGAAGACGTATAAAACACAAGAGACACTTATAAAATACCTCATTCATTGCGTTCAGACTTTAATACTTCCTTGTGAGGCGTAATTTGTATGGAGGCCTTGCGGAATATTCAGCATGGGCATGGCGCGTGTTCTTGGAATTTCGCATCAAACTGTCATAAGATCGTCTTTCAATGCATATACTGGAACTTAGCAGCTATCTTAGTTAAGCTACAGCTATCAACTTAGCCTTCTTATTTGACCGTGGAACGATTCACGATTCAACATCTTGAATTTGTTAAAGTGTAATTTCAGAATCAGTGTTCTGTTCGCTCTGTTTTTCTAACGTCCCTACTTCTGCATTTAATTCCTCTATACCTCCATGCATTGCCCATATTGATCGACAAACCTTATATGATTACCGCCTTGAATGCCCACATAATTCGCCTTTATCATGAAATTGGCCCCATTTTTTCTAAGATTTCAGCCAGAATTGTTCGACTTGGATGCGCGATTACAGCGAATTCACGGCTGTCTTTTGCACGAAATAAAAAATAAAAATAACTATACCACTGAAATTCTTTGGTTTTGTTAATTATAAAGTTCGAGTGCTCTTGATTAAAAAAAAAAAAACATGTATTACGTATAGTTATAGGTGCCAGTGGTCAGTGCCATTTTGATTGCTTCTCCATCTCCAATATAAACGTTAACGAGGCACGATTGTCTGTTTATTGGAGCTCATCAAACACTGCCACTTGGTCGTGTGGCCGCTCAATAAATTGAGCATTTCTTCCTGAATTGTTGAGCGTCGCCTTACCGCGTGATGTATGACTACTTATAGCCTATTACGTTTTACTTGACAGCAATTTTCCACATTTTTAAATAAGTCGACCTTGAATCGCTTCTTTGTAAGGCATTCGTGTCCAAAAGTGTCACGAAGTTAAGTCAGTTTTATTTAATGTATTTGCCATGATATCGTGAACTATAAAGCTTTATTTTATGTCTTCATGCTAGTATGCTTGGATGGCACGTTAGGTGCCACGTTCGCTAAGGGATCGTGTCATTTTTGCTCTAGCGTCGAGACGTGACACCATGTCTATCAATCATAAGTAAGGTCTGACTTTGATGTTTTGGAAGTTTGTAATTTCGTGATTTATGACAGTTATTTAGGTGGTATTAAATCGTGAGCTATCGCTGTTCTGTTCCATACAGCTCCTTCGCTGTTAGGACGACGGACCTGTTCTCAGTCTATGTCTACCTTGGATTTGAAAGTAGTAACATGACAAGGGTTTCCTTGCCAAGTTACTACTTTAAATGTAAAGCTATTACCTCTTTAATCGTCTAAAATAGAATAATCTACGAGGTGTGCAGCCAATATAGAGTTTCTTTAATGTAAGCAACTCTTTTGTAACTGCTGTATTTTTATATGAAACGTTGTTAGCTCGTGGCGTCTGCGACGGCAGCGCAAACAATGCAAACGGTAACGATGCTATTACTCAGTTTCGCGTCGACTTGGAGCGGTCACGTTGATATAACGACTTTTTTGTACTATTGCTTCGCGGCTGGGAGCGAGACACTGACGATACCACGCTCTATTGTATGTGCAGATGAAACATGTTTATTGTTTGAACTACGGACATAAAACCAACAATAAAAAACGTTCACGACTTAGCATATGGGTGTAATTAAGAGCATTATGTTACAAGTTATAATTGAAAATGTAAATCGTACCTATTTATGCCCATGACGTAAGTTACTTGCTCACGTCAAATATTAATTCTCAAGATGATCTTGACTTCTACGAAACTGGAGTATCCAATGAAGGCACATAATACCAGAGTTATGACGATCACAGGTAAGTAATACTTATCTTCTGCTGGCATTTACCTGCGGCGTCACGACGCCCGCGCATCGTGTGAGGTCACAGCGCGACCCGCTGTTGCATGCGCGCGCGCAGCCGCTCGTGACTTGCCGCTGACCTCATGCCTCGCACCACGGTAGTGCGATTTCCGTAGCTAATCGATTAGAACATCTTTGTTTACTAAATTATTAAACTATGAGTAATCCACATTTAACTATTGCTTTGGTAACATTGCTATGTTGGCTAGTCGAGTTTCTATATAATTGCAATATAGGTATAGGTACTGGTGTATTGCATGTACTGGATCAAGACCAGAGGAAGAAGCTAGCTGTACTTAAAAACCGAGCAATACCTACTGACATTCAGTAGTAGATGGTGACTACAAGAGACCTGACAATGGTGTCATTACCTGGTCGATGTTATAGGTAATCATTGCTATCGAAGGGGCAATTCCAAATCAGACACACAGCAGACAATGAAGCGAGAGGTGACCTTGTTGCGAGTAAGTTCACAATTAAGTACAATACCGAAGCCAGTAATTCACCCGGCAAATGTACCATTTTGAAACCAGTTTTTATAAATGCACCTGAAACCGTTGTGCAATATTTTCTCTCTCCAATTAGTGCTGGTGGTATTACATTCAAGGGGGACAGGGTCGCACAGCCTTGCGCCTTATCAGTACTCGGTGAAATATTACTAACCATCAAAACGTTAACGTGGACGTTTGCGGTAATGTGCTCAGTTCAGTTTTAAATGTGTATTTTCTACCGCTCTGACTCGATATCTATTGCTCTTTTACTATAAACTTATCAGATTTCAAGCTGACAAGTGCAGCATTGGATGCCATTCTTTTCGCATCAGTCGTCCGATGTGCTGTTAAGGTGATGTTCACAAATACTTGTTTTGTTTGGTATCATATGTATTGAAAGTGATAATATCGTAGTCTGCTAGGTATCATCAGGCTCTGAGACAGGTCTGAAACAAGTTTTCTAAGATAAGAGATGAGATCAGTTTTCAGAGAAAATGTTTCTGCAAAATTATGTTGTGTATGAACAAATCTAACTTCTGTATGTTACACAGACCGTCCAATGTAAATGAAATAGTCAGCTTTATTGGTTTTCCAAACTCAAACGAAACTCATTTCCGTTTCAGTCTTATCAGCTTTGTTGTTGGAATATAGTTTGACGTTTTTCTTTTGTAAACCGTCACAAAAGATGTTGATTGTACCGCTGAACGTCGGGAAACAATTACGTTTTAAATGGCCATCATCATTACCTACAAATTCGGGTATCGCGATGAGTTCACGAAATGACCACAAATTACAACCGTCAGTGTCATTTAGATACGTCTAAACCATAAATTGAGATAAGTAAATAAAATGTTTATCTATTTCTAGCTATTTCTGTTCTAAAACAACGTTGTACACTGACTGCTGATACGGCCTCGTATCTAGTAATTAGAATACAATGGCGGCATCTGTGATAGCATCGACGTGCTACCTATTTATAATGTAATCATTCGAATTTATCGTCTGGAGCAGATTTGATTGACACGCCATTATCAAGAGCCAGCTCCGCCAACAATGCAGGACGAATACGAATGAAGCGAGTCGGGAGCGTGCGGACGCTGCCAGCCGCGCCAGCCCGTCGAAGCACATAACTGTGTTATCGTGTGGCATTGTGTCGTCCGCGGGCGCACGTCGCGCGGCTCCACGGCTCCACTTGTGCAAACTGTGTGCAAAACACTCCATTGTGCGTGCGGTAACAAGAGCCGATCAAATACGTTCAATGACGGCTTGTTGTCTGCCCGGCTACGTTTTCGACAACAATTGTTCAAGTTTTGCATTAGCAGTTATTCAACTGCGAATGTTATAAGGAATTTGCTATTTCACATGAGACGCGCTGTAATGAAAACACGCGGTTTAATTGTGTGCCTTCATGCAGTTGAAACAAAGAAATAAAAACAATTGTAGCAGTGTCATTGTAATTGAAATGATGGATTCTATTACGAGCTATCTGTAACTAAGGTCTTCAGATCTACGACTAGCGGGTTTTGCTTATCTTGTCTTTGTAGCAAAGTTCTCTTGCTACGTATCAATGTCAGGACTCCTTCCCGGTAAGAACTTTGAACCTACTAGTCACCTTTCTGAAGTACTAATTACGTACTGGGTAGTAATACACTGCTGGACTTTTACCTAAACGCTCATTGCCATTCACTTCTGACTCGATTCTTCTGTCACAACAAGGGGTTGGTTTTTTCTTATACTCGTATTTTTTATCCGCAGTGGAAAACTACGGAGAGAAGCGTCCAATCACGAGTTTGCATATCATTAATTTACACAATGCAAGCATTACTGAAGACATTTGTCCCATTTGTAAAAGTCCCAGTGGTGTCGTCACGACTCGACGTGACGTAGCGACGCGATTCAATTACTGTCGCCAAGAGTTTCCTTATTGCTACGTTTTGCTTCACAAGCCACATTCTAGAGCTCTTGTCTCCTTATCTACCACTGTTTTGGTATTTTTTTAAGTGATTTCATCATTTTCGTTTATGATGTATGTATGTGAGTCGGGTTTGATAACCTCGTAACATTTGATGACATTCATTTGAATATCTCAGCGCCGGAACTCGCTCATCGCCTGATGCATTTATGAAATGTCTTGCTCAAAGCATGCAAATATAATTGACGCTTGTAGTTTATTACCGGCTTGCTTGACGTACTTATACTATATGATGTGCTAAACGAGATGGAATCTCATCATAAACCAATCCAACGTAGTCAATCGTTGGTTTGTTCTCAATAAAATAACTATTGCTCTTCAAACTGTTTTCCTTACATAAATATGGTAATACTAATAAGTAAGTAAGTTCTACATTCTTAGACCAAGCCATTCTAGCCAGCTGCCACAAACAACAGAACATTTCCATGACAATAATAGGTCGACTGCGTGAACAACTGGCAAGAGTCATTTTTGCCTGAAATTAAAAAAGTAAAAAAGTATAAGAATAGAAGAAGCCTTGCAAATATCAAGATTTTAACTAACAACAATATTTATCAAAAATATTTAAGGGTTTAAAAAAAAAACGTATTTCCTGGAACAAGTTTTGTGAAATATTCGAGTAAATCACGGAATTAGTGATTTAACAGAGTTTTCAGGCGTTATCTCTCTTATATCGCGTTGTCTTTTCGTCAAAAATCCCGTTGGATCGTGTTAGATGAAGTAACAAGCTTTTAAACCGTGCTCGATGTTGATGATGGGCGAGTGGAAAAGCAGCCTCTTAAGTACCGCTGATACACGGTTTTTTTTTATATTTTGCCAAAGTACAGGCATTGTTCGCTTAACGAAAACCGTGGTAATAGAGAAAAAAAAAACGCGGAAATTATAATAAAAGGCAGGGGAAGCGTGTAAAACAAATTAGCATGGCCTTGCCATTGTGTGGCGGGCAGACGCAGCGTCGCGCCCGCGCCCGCGCCGCCGGTCAAAGTCACTGCCAACTGTGCGACTGTGCGAGTGCGTGCAGCCTGTAAATAATACACCGTGACTATAAACAAACATACACACGACAATAATATTATGTTCAATTACTGCCTCTACACTGGTACTTATTGACCAAATTAATTTGACTTGCCTTTCTGAGAATCAGTTTGACGTTCTAGGAAACTGTCAAATCAACTTACGGAACAAGACATTACTGTAACTTAGGGCGACGTTACATAAGGTTTATTTTTTTTTTCTGTCGACGGGGAAAATCATCATTGACGAAACCCGCTCTTGGGTGGAGCGGGAGACAGTGTCAGAGTCTTACTGACTAAAAACCCCGCGCCGTTCCTTCTTGCCTTCATACCGGGGCTCTAGTTTCCTTTCGAATAACCCCGACCCCGGTAGGCTTCGACCCAGATGGGCCCCTCCTGTTGCTGACAACTCCTTGAGGCGCGCGGGAACAGTGCGCGCCGTCGACGCCTTGACTCGGTCCGGACAGTTACCGGACGATCGGACAGCGAGCCACCCATAGCTCGCTGTCCACGAGCCCGCGTCTACGGTGGCTGGAAATCGGGGCTGGAACCCCGGCGACGGCGGCGGTGTGGGCGCCGTTGCCTGATGCGGTCGGCCTCCTCCTTTGCTAGCATTACTGCTTCGCAGGAAGAGGCGACCGCCTGCCACTCCTCCTCGCTCCGGACCATGGCCTGAACCAAGGCCCGGCGCGAGAGGTCTTCGCCGCCGATCGCCCCCACGAGGGCACGGCGTTGCTCCGCCCAAGCACGGCACACCTCAACTGTGTGCTCCACCGTGTCCTCCGGGCGTTCCGCACAGTGGCGGCACCCGGGCGTCTCTTCCGCTCGAATCCGATGCAGGAACCTCCCGAACTTGCCATGTCCACGTTACATAAGTTAGCTTCAGGGTTTTATTTTAGAGATATGTAAAGCATAGCTGCGCTGCAAAGATCATCTTGCTCCGTGACCAAGTTGAATACCAAGGGATATTATTATTGTTTCAAAAACATGCATAAGACTAAAACAATAAACTTGAACAAGAAAGAAAATAAACAAAACACAAATAAAAGTTGTTATAAATATGGCAGCAAGCACGATTAATGAATGTGTATCGGATGAGACCGTACAATCAACACAGGTAGTTCAGGGTCCGCGGAATCATAACAATTAGTTCCAAGATTATCCTTATGAATAAATTACCATTCACAGTCATGTTTGCAGACTTCTCGAATGAGCTCATTCCTGACGTGGTTGCGGTTACTTACATGCGCTGGGTTTTCTTTAATACCTTTGTTTATGCACGCAATTATTGTGACGTTTAAAGTAATCATTGGACGTCTTATTACATAGGGTCGGCGCAAAGTTATTTTATTTTCCATGCTCTTCTGTCAAGTATCGCCGCGTTGCGTTACCCTCACCTAATGCGTCTATTGGTAACCTCGGTCTTCACGGTCATGTTATATTTAGCTAGAGCATGCTCTAAACCAACACCGAAGTGCTGTAGCTACATGACCTGGAATCCTGGATGTTCCAGGGACAAGTTGGAGTTTCACTATTCGTGTTTAATAGCTTCTCATTCCTAATTTTTATTACGTTTGCCGTAACGATAACGACTCATAACGTATCGTCTCGTTTTCCGCGACGTACCGTACCGTCTGCAGTGATTGGTTACAGGACGGTCCAATCTGTCCACCGAGCTATTTATTGCTCTTGACACTGCAGCTACCCCGGCTCCGTCCGTTGCCCTTGAGCCTCGCGACGTGACACGGATGCCGCTGTCTGTCCGTCACGATCAGCGACCACAACACTTTCCTCATATTCCTCCTATATCATCAGCATGCAATACGCAGCGGCAGCTGAACATCGACCACTTCTGTATATTAGAGGTTTTTGCTATCAATCATTTTCCATGTAGCGATCAAGAACTCCTAGGAAGTAGGAAGTTGTCATAAATTGACGTTTCTAGTTAACAGTCAATACCCATCACTCTTCAATATGATTGCAGTGCGGTAATTTAACGATGCGTTAGTTTTCTTAACAATAATTATGCTAAGGAGAAATATTCGTGAAAGTGCTCGCTTCTAATTAAATAATGACACCAATCAGATGTCTGATAGATCGTTGAATATCATCAGATCACACAAAGCAGCAGACATGCTATTTAAAGACATGAGCTTGATTAATTTCGATAAGAAACTTTCATCGTGGTTTGGTCACGGGCAGATTCCATTGTAATTTGACAGATTGCAAATCTGTGTGCGGCATGCACATGCTCCGTTATCTAAGGCGCCGCCGGCCAGCGCTGGGCCGCCGCCCCCGCGGCTGACCCACAGCACTCGACCTCGATACCTCGGCTAGATCATATCACGTATTATGCTTCAACTATTCTACAATATCACATATACAATCGACGTTGAATTACGTCGTTGGCAGGCTCGCTGTCCCTTCTGTTCTTGGAACAGGAAACTTTCCAAGCCCGACGTGTTGACAGGCCACTTGGCGACAACTTAGTGACCGCTAATGGGAGTTTCCCTGTGCATCAGTGACCTTGTCCCGTTTGAGACTGGTTGACCTTACGTACGTTAATGGAAATGAGCTATTGTTGAGGGCTTGTGGAATGCATGCTGATGAGCTAAGAATGTGTTAAGATTACTTCCGCTTGAGGAAATCTGACAACATTCTTGACTCTTGATTTTATCACAACCGTTTCTCAATTAGCTTTATTTTTTTTAACACTGTGCGAGTCACAACTAATTTATTTTTAAAACGACACGTAATTATCTTAACTTAAAAAATATATGCTAAATAGGCAAGATTATACTGTTACAAAAGCAAGCCTAGTTACAACAGATTCAGTAGTTTGCATAATTGTCTTCGACGAATATTTTATTTTCGGTTCTTTTTGTGTCAGAGAATAGTTGTTAGATGATGTCACTGTTTAAAAGCAGCCAATGATTATTATCGAAGTGATCACGAGTGGTGCACAGAGCCTGGCCACTCGGCCGGCGGTGTTTGCAGTCAAATGGCGTGTGCAAGTCAATGAACTTGGCACTCTGGCTCCACGCCTGTTTAACACACACTCTGGACTAGACTAGGTGTCTTCACTGTGTTTTTGAACTTTTTGCAAACGCCGATGATAATTTCTCGTCATTACCTTGGGTTGCAATTAAAACCTTATTGCTTGATAGCAAAGGTAGTTTTTCCAAAGACTTGTTAAATTGCAAGTAAACGAGTTCAACAGAATAATTCCAACAAATTGCCTTAGTTTAGCAAAAGTAATTGAATACACGAAATAAAACCTGTAGCATGCGATACAAAATTCGCATGCTACAGGTTTTATTTCGTTAGAATTGTATAGATAGGTACTTATGTGATTTTTATCTAGCTCAATCGTTCTAGAATTTAAATAGTCCCAAAATACATTGGGATTGGGAACAGTTTAGTTCAAAGCTTGATATCTTTTATTTCATTCAATACATTTGTGCACGTTCATTTGTATGTTCTAGCGAGCGGCACTGAATTTGGCACTATTTGTATTACCTGCGATTAGTTTCGTTTGAGCGAGCTCAGAAATTATTTTACATAGCGAATATCAATCAACGTCAGTGCTTATCTATGTTTTTCTAGACGGGTTCTAGCTGTATAATAAATTAAATTTAATTTCCACTGCTATTGCTCTTCGATAATCTAAATGTAAGCTAGAAACGTAAACTCAGTAAGGTTGGCTTGGTCCTGCAGCATTTTCCGTTTTTAACGACAAACAGCTTATTCTTTGGGGTTTTCTCAAATGTTTTACGAGTATTTAACATAGGAATAACTTTTCCATGTTGGTTTGTAATCTGAGAGTATACAGGCTGTCCCCCGTGGTCTCACTCACGTCTTTGGTTACTGTTTCTGCTCTCCTGTTGATCGTAGTGTATCCAACATTAAGTTTTTTTTTTCAGTTCGTATCTGTAGTTCTTGAGATTAATGCGTCAAACAAATTCTTCAGCTTAAAATATTAGTATATATAACTGTTATGCCTTTATACATCATTAGTTATGTCCTACCTACCGTACATACGTTTCGTAATGTGCTATTTTCGATTTTTGCGGTAAATGAATATGAGGATATTCATTTACCGCGAAGTGACTTTTCAGTATTTTAGTGTTTTTTGTTGCTCTGTGGTTGGTAGGTAGCACTTCGCATGATGCGGTTGGGCAAAATATAGTAGATAGGTTACACACGTTGTATATAATATTGTATGTAACTCTATATTCCTTTTATTTATTTTTACAAATCGATGACATGACATCATTGCATGACATAATTATATTATCCCGCACTTAGGGCCATAGTATTAACATAATTCCTGGTAACGAGTCCACTTAAGATCCCAAAAACCATAGCCTATATTAGTCTTCCCACATGTTGCAATAGTTTCCCTTCAACCGGGGGTTGTCCTTGGATGCACTAACATAGCACATACAGGGATAATCGCCGGTTGGTACCTGGTTCCATTAAAAGCGTCCAAAAGGGCCTCTGCGAGTTGGTTTCGGCTCCTCGTACGTCTTCCAAAGATCCAGGACCTCAGGGTCCTCAAATAAATAAATATATATAAGATATGTTATTGAGGTTTTTCCAAATAAACCACAAATTGTTTCTCTGAAAATCAAAGATTTGTTTATTTAATACGTCTTTACTATGTTACAACGTTTAACTATGACCATTACACCTATAACTTACCTGAAAATCAAAGAAACGACATTTAAAGTTTACTAATATCGCCTCCTCAATTATATCCCTTTATTTTATCTCTTTACATAAAGCAAATAATAATAAAATAAGAAAATAATAATAATTCAATTTGAATCTCGCGTACACGTATGATACTAGTAACGCGCGGTACACCTACGATACTAGTAACACACGTGTCCTGACACATCTTTTGATTGGTTTACATAATTATATTGGTTTCATTTCTCCAATCACCTTGACTCACGTTTTTCTGTTATCGTTGAGTGCTACCTTATCTTTATTGTTTTCGATATTAACACTAGATACTTCATATTCCAATCATTATAACTTAACTAGAATAGAATAGAATAGAAGAAACTTTATTGTACACCAAAAAGTAACACGGCACTAGCATTTCGCTGGCGACTTTATTCGTGTAAATGTTTTGTTTTTGTGTTATTAGTATTCAAGTCGTTTATTGTCACTAAGATTTTTATAATAACAACACTCCATAAACCGTTTTTTGAAGATACTTTAGAAAAATTAAATAGGTATAGTCAGAATTCGTGACTTTCAAAGATTTTGGCTAAAATTTTACAAACATAAGAAATCCCCCTTTCTCCCCCTTTTTTTGCGTTGCTGCGACCTCTCGTGCTGAGTCTTGATTCAGACCATGGTCCGGAACGAGAGGGAATGGGATTTGGTCGCCTCTTTCTGCTTTGCAGTAATGCAATCCAAGGAGATGTGCGCAAATGTAAGAGAACGGATATCCTCGCGCCTCAGCGGCCGCGCTAAGGGACGAACAACCGGTGCGTTTTTTACTTAACCATTAATTTAACCATCCATAAAATTATTTTTAGGAGTTTTTACTTCTTAAAACAGATATCTGCATAAAACTTTGATCTAATTGATATTCTTGAGGGTATTAATAGGTGTCTTTGCTTACATGATATAAAAATGTACGACTGTATAGTCTATTCTACATGGCAGTGCGCCAAGCGCTCCGCTTTTCACTTTGAAACGGCCACAGTTTTGGACAGAGAACTAGTGATGACAAATAGCAAATAGTGACCGAATTTGTCTTTAATAATAATACGTACTAGCAACCATTTTTGGAGGCTTATTTATTGAGTGTGCAAATCTTATTAATAACATTGTTCAAGCAGGGAGCATAGTCTTAACAGTTCTTGGGTAACTAGATGTTGTTGTTCATATGTCGTAAGTTTCCTATCAAGGTGGGGTGGTCCGTAGGTGCACTATCATAACGCGTACAGGGATAATAGTCCGTTGGGCCCACGTCCCATGGAAAATATCTAAGGGACCCATACGAGTTGGCTTTGGCCGCTCGCACGCCTTCCAAGGGTCCGGAACCCCAGGGTCCTGAGATAAAATCTTTTATTTCACACCATAATATGATCCATAAAATGCACATTTTATATTTTTTTAAATATATAAGTTTGATTATTCATTAAACCCCAAGCGAACGCCGCCGGCGTTCGCGCTGTCATTATAATAATAATAATTTATTACATTGTCTTTCTATTGTGTCTCTAATTACGGTATTTAGAAGGTTAAAATAAAACAGTCGATTTGTTGTATTCAAACTTCCATTTTCTTTATAAGAGAAAACTTTTTATTTTCTCTTCTAAAAATAATGTTTTCTGGTACTAAGATAAATAACAAAACATAATTTTCTACAGCTAAATTGTTTTTCTCACCGACCACTTCATTTTCAATGGACCAACGATAATTCGTGGCTGAATCATAACGACGTTGTAGGCACTATCTCCTCAATATCGACAGCGTTCTATTGTTATAATATAAAAGGCCTAACACATAAGTGTGTGTGTATGCTCAACGTCGAGGGTGCGATATACTGGGCTGTTCATATTCAAGTGTGCGATGACGTCATCGCGCCGTGTCGTCTGATAATGCAGGTATAGGTGGTGCTTACTCCTACGCTGTACAAGGTGCGGGACTATTGTGGAACAGAATAATTGCTCTGACTTTTGGAAGGCCATTAGTTAGAACCTATCAGACACATGTTGCAGATTACGAAGAGGAACTTTAATAAGAGATTCTTGCTAAATATTTTCGTGGCGCTCGCATCCTCTTGACCAACATTACGTACGCTCATGGCTGAGGAAGCGTGTGAGGATGCTCGGCCACTTTTTTAATCGAAAATGCGTGAAGTTCCGTTCTCTTTGGTAACTTTACCGTGCAGTTGCTGCTAATTGTTGTTTTGGTACTTGCTGACCGTTGCCTTGTCAGGCACAGTCGTGAACACATTGCTTGTGTACTTCTCATGTTTGTGTTGCACGTGTAGACCGTGGTTATAATATCTTGTTTAATATTCGATGAAACGGCTTTAGTTTTACATAATACTTGCTTTATTTAATGTTCTCGCTCATTGTTCCTTTTGGTGCAAGCACAATGTACGCTTATGATAAAATTGAATACACTTAGGGAGCTGCGTCGGTGGCGGCCAGTGCGGTCATCCTATCGTTTCCTACTTGAAAGTCCTCGGCCGTGCGCCCGCGTCGGTCACAGATCATTTCCCCGCTACTTTCTCCCGACCACACTGACCACTCGCTATCGTCTAACGATCGCCATGTTACATCTCAAAAGTTTCACACAAATAACAACAGACAGATTCTGAGTGCAATATAAACGCTTCAGAACCGTCATTAAACGTAGTTAGTGAATTTTGCATAACACAAATTGAGTTCTGACAGTCGCCCACTGTCCAAGTTACACAATCCTTCTGAGCAGCTGATTTTGATGTAGAAACTGCACAGGCGGTACCGCCGCACCAGTGTGCAATAGTCGTAGAACAATGCTCAGCGTGGGCAGCGCCAAACTTTAGTATGATCTACTCTCCGGCGCGTCGCAGTTGCACTGAGCGCGTCCATTCCAGCATTGTTGCTTTAACCAATTGCCAACCTAGCAATTAGTAAGCATTGTATATCTAACATCACGTTAGAAACAAGTTTTTCATACCGTACCTGAATGCGTCGTGATGTAAATGCCTCGGCGATTTGAGATCAATTTTCGCCTAATGGCTATATTGTAGTTTCATATGTAGTTGGCGCTACATCTGTTCATTTTTTCCTATGCAGTTTTGAATAGCCCATTATCAGAGTCAAGTGCAGCGTCAAACAGTATTCAATATGACGCAGCCAACATAACATTTATCGATATGGACGTCATTCGAATAATAGCTTTCCCGCAAGCCTTGATACAGTTTCAAGCGGAGTTTTCCACATTGTTTATTATTTCTGGCAGTCCATAAAAAAGAAAATGGGACGCTGTTAGAAGCATTTCCTTTTACGACCGTCTCATTGGATAAAACCTATAAGCTGTTGTGATTACCGAGGCTGGCAAATAAAAGGGGACGCTCGTTATTCTTGTTTTATTTCCGATTTTCTTTGATTGAGGGCGTAAGGCTGGTTTTAGAGCAAGCGAACGACCTCACAGACCTAGATACCGTAATTTGATAGAAATTATGGAAATAATACAAATTATGCTTTACAACGTAAGAAGTCGATAAATTACATTCTTGATGATAATTATTTAACCCTTCAGATACCGTCAATTAGAGACACAATAGTAAGACAATAGATGCGCGGCCACCGGTGGTCGCTTGGGGATTCATGAATTAACAACAAAAAACATCGAGGTGGTGAACATTTTATTTGTATAAAATGTTTATATTCTTCCCCAGTGGCAGCAAAGTCATTGTTGTCATAACTGAGGTACCTGCTGCTCTGCTGGAAGAATTTTCTTTTTAAAATAATTTGTAGATACCTTTGTACACATTGTTAAAACTAAGATATCTTCTGTATATGTGTACTATGTAAATTATAAAATAAATAAATGTGTGTTTACGGTTCAGCAGATTTCTGGAGGTCTTTGCGTATTTTACTAACGTCTAAACAGCATTGTATGTAAATTGTAACCACTTCGCCCATAATCGAATCCGATTTTTAGGATAAATCGATCAGCATCCAAGATTGGAAAGAAAATTACTTCCTTCAGAATGAAATCGTCCAGGAAACTCAATAGAGTGCCTGTAATGAACGCAGCTAGAAAACTCGGCGGCACTTCATTATCCCCTGTGTATTCCACCCTGACGCCGGCTGCGGGAGCTATTATTTTGAATAGTGCTTGAACCGTGACTGACGAGACTTTATTTCTGTATTAGGTAAACCTCTTATACTCGTTGCTATAATATTTTTGTCATTCTATAAAATTTCTGTTTTGCCTGTCGGATTCCTATATTTGTTGTCTTTTAGACCGTAGATTACATAATAAAGAACATTTTCTGCTCTCTGTTACGTTTCTTTCCGCTGAAGATCCAACCTCCTAATTAGCTATTTGGTGTTATTGTCCGTTCCACGTGGAAAATTTGCCATACGCACACACACCAGTCCGTCATTTTCACAAAAAAACACAAACGCTTGACTGCTTTCAAGATTGGTAATTTTTTGCCAGCGAATGAAACCAATTTGAGACAGCAGCGGCGGTTTGCGTGATCACGGCTGTGGTTGCCGACTTGCCCACGCAGCCATGTTTTTACCTTACTTTTTATTTTATCATGACGATGAAGTTGTGTTAAGTTTTTCGCGATGGCAGTGTTTCCTGATACAGGGGAACTTACCTGCTATGCCAAATTTTCCGTAGTTACGTATTTTTGTCTTAAAATGCCAACAAATTGAAGGCAAAGGCCTGATGCCAAAAAGTTGAGTCATAAAGAGAAATGTGCTTCATATTAGACAATAAAATGGTGTCCGCTATTCGAGACTAGTTGGTTGAACACAAACCAATCCTAAATAAAAACAAGAATATCGCTCCGAAGAACCGGTTGTTGTGTGTGGCGTAATATCGGCCACGACTGCGCCTCGAACCCGCCGTGTTTACCAAACACTGCAACTCCAGGTGTATCACATGCTATTAACCACGCTTGGATTATTTTACTCCCTTCAATTTCTGTGTCAGTTGCCACTAAACGCGCTTAGTAGTCAGAGGGTTATCGCGACCGGTGCTGCCAGCGACTGCTTGCCTTTGTCCAGTCATCCGTGCCTTATGCAATATCACGCGTAGGGTGGGCACCCCTTCCGGCGCCCCTTGGATATGGCAGCGCATGTAATCGAGTACATACGAACAGACACACGCACACGCAACCTGATATACAGGTACGACGGGGATGCAAATTAGTATCGATTGTGATCGGGTTTCTAATAGTTGCCGTTCATTCTTTATTGATAGCATTTATAAGAATGTTTTAAAATGCTTCATTAATCGTGATAATTACATAAACAGCGGGACCAAGCGGACCAATTGGTCAGTGTTGAAAGATCACGACAAGAGAAATACAAACAAGTCAGCGTGACTCACAGTTTAGTCGCGAAAAAACCAGTGGATTATCAACTGAATGGGAATTACCAATATAGAAAACAAGTGTCAATAATATCTACCATTATACACAACGTTGTTTAGATAGTGACCATTGCCTCAGCTCTGTCGCTGCGACCACACAGACGTACATTTACATTTCCTCGTTTTATGGAAGCAGAGTGATTTAAGTGTCTCATCCATCAAGCGAAGTCTAAAGCCGTAGTTTTTGCTTGATCTCAGTACAGCACGGCGTAATAGATCGATTGGCCTCGGTCCTTCACGCTCCGCCGACTGTTGCGTCATGCCGTGATGCTGGCAGGTGGACCAGACGATGATAATGAGCACGTTGCCCATGTTTATTGCTTTGTTTTTTACCATCATCGATTGAAGTTTGACCGTCAAAGCGAAGGAAACAGTCGCGATGATGTCGCAAGTGATGTATTGGCAGTTTCACATGCCGTAAGATAGTAACCAGATGTCAAGGTTATCCTTGGATACACGCTATGTCATCTATAGGTTGGGAACAATCAAGAAGGTGTTCTTTTAAAATCTTGGCAAACAAAAGCTGTCTAGAGGTCAGTGATGGAAAAAAGCGACAATCACTGGGTTAATGCAGAGGTTACCACGGTGAATCGTCACTCCGTGCAGAATCTGAGCACGTCTGACGGATTGATCGTTCACCCTAAAACTGGTGTAGTCGAGCGTGGCCGAGCACTCAGGACCAATATTTCACTGTCTGAGTTAATTATGGCTACCTTTTATCAATAAGCAAATAACAAAGTTAATAACTCAATTATATTTCACTGTCCTTTGCATTGGACGGACAAACATAATTAATACAATATAGCTGCTGAAAATATCGACAGCAGCGGAAACTTATTTGGGACACTGATAAACTTCTTGTTTTTTTACACTGCTCACTTTATATTCATCATTATGTGTTTATAATTAAATTCTGACTTAATAATGGGAAATCCGGATTTTAATGAGAAAACGAAACTTAGGAAGCTGCTGACTCGCAACATTAGCATTTAAACGCTTCCCGAGATTAACATCGCTTAGATGGTTCGGGTGAGGAGGAGCTCTATATCTATGTACTGCTTGTACTCGTGTGTGGAGTCAGGCGTGATGGGTGTAGTCATTAGCCGATAATTTGGCGCCGCCTGACATTTGCATGTTATCTGGTCGCGCTAGCGCTGGCGCCGCCGACATACCACAGCAGATAGCAACACTACGCATACCCCACATGCGAGCGCAAATTAACATGGATACCGAACTGACTAGCTTGTAGCGCCGATAAAAGCACGCCTTTAAAACCTCTTTAAACTTAATTATCCTTCTGTGAAATAGTTTGTTAGCTTGTAGCTTGTTTGCTTTTGAATTTCCTTCATAATTTTTAACTACATTCCGTATTTAGGCAAACGTAGTAATAAATCATGGTGTAAACAAGTGTTGGAGTTGTAGTGGCATATGGTCGGTCATGTCGTCTATTCCGGTATGTTTATGGGTGTGAGGCCCTAGGGGCGCTGGCGGGCCCGTCAAGGTGATGGCATGGCTCAGGCTCACGTTGGCGCCCCGCCAGCGCTAGCTGACTACATGCCTATAACATACTCGCTGTTTTATGTCTAATCTTACTCCATACAGTTTTATTATTCCCTTACCTTTAGTTCGGTATGCGTAAACAGCTTTTAGATAATAGGCAAATATTTCAGGCGGACGGTTTATAGCCATCATAATGTCAAGGAATACATTCTCGTTACGCAGCTATACGTAGCCGGGAAGTCAATAATAACATTCAAACACTAGCTATGTATATCTATGAGTGGTGACAAAAGTAATCGTGGTACAGTTCTCTGTGCCTAATTCATCATCATCATCATCAGCCTTTTAATGTTCCCACTGCTGGGACTCAGGCCTCCTTTCTAGGAGAGGGAATGGGCCATAATCCACCACGCAGGCCCAGTGCGGGTTGGTGAATGTCACATGTCGTCGAATTTTTGGTTCTAAGACATGCCGGTTTCCTCACGATGTTTTCCTTCACCGTTTTGAGAGCAGTGGTGATGAAATAAATTACACAAAGTAATGCGCCTGGCTGGGTTCGAACCCGCGACCTACAACTCGTAAGTCGGGGCCATTACCACTCGGCCACCACTGCTCTCAAATGTGTCGGCTGTGCCTAATTAATTCTACTTAATAACAGGAAAAATACATTTGGAACAATTGCCAACTGCGAAAAGTACTTCTCGGAATGGAGATTTGATTGAATTAATTGAGCGGTGTTTAAAAATAGCACTGATACAATAGGTGACGAGACTTCTTTAATTGTTGGGAGTGTGGGTGCGGGTCTGATGGTAGCTCAACCTGCGGGCCCGGGTCAATTGCACGCATCCCCCGCGCCTCGCGAAGGCCGCCTCGATCGCCTGATCAATCAATTGGTGCAATTATCTAAGATTTTCGTCTGAGTGCTTAGATCACGCATTAAAATAGTTTGCTACATCCTCGCGAGGATTTCTGAAAGGCTCGACGGAAGCCATAAAGTAGCGGCCGTCAGTTCTGATTGAACCAGTTATTTGAACAGATTGAAATTGAGAGGTCTTGCATACCTGACTCAAGGAGAGCGATTACTGTGTATCACTTTGGGCGTTCAACTCTTTGAACATTTTGGGTCTATACCGTTTGGATCAGTTTCTTCTTCACAAAACTATTCATCTCGAATATCTCTTATTCCTGTAATCTCATTATGGATATGCTTAGCTTTTCTTTCTTTTTTTTTTTTCAAGGTAAATGTTTTTCAACCAAGAAACATCTGTAATGTACGAGTAATTCACGTGACAAATAACGTAATATGTATTTAATTTAGACTCATCATTAGTAAAGCTACGCTTCTTAAAGATTACATCACAACAGTTATCGTATGCTTGTTTCAGGCAATGTAAGAGTTGTGTGGCCACAGTGAGGTGGCTTACCGGAACTGGCGATGTTCCACCCTGCCATCTTCCCATCCTTCGTCATCCATGTGAGTTGCCCTTTCACTCCAAATGTAACGAACCTTAGTTACTGCTCACGCACCTGTCACACCGTCTGTTTGTTTAATAACAGCGGTAACGTCACAATCCAAACATCACCTCTGATAACGTCATGTCACTCAATGTTTTGTCCAAATGATACGCTATCAGTCGTATTTAAATGGGTAATCCTTGTTATCAGCGCAAGGACGCTCACATCCAGATATGCTTTTAGTTAAGCGTTTTAATTGAGTAAAGTTTGCGCGGAGTCGAAATTGTATGAATTTACAATGCTGAGCGTCCTTGCCTCTTGGCACCCTTCGGCAGTCACGCGACAACTGCGCTGCAGCGCGGACGTGCATCGCGCTCGCGTTCGCGCTACATTCAATAAATACACGTAAATGTGCACAGCTTGAACAGTTCTACATGTAATGTGAAGCAATTATTGACTCATTACAACGTTTTTTTTTGTTCGACCTCTGAAGCATCAGCTCATGCAGCATTCGCTTCAATAGCAGTATGTATTTTAAATATTTTTATTGCTTTATATTATTTCGTTTTTTTAAAAAACATGATAGTGAACCAAATGAGTGCACTTGTCGGCTTTCCTATAGCGCACTAATCCTGCTGTTCACGAGGATCACACTTGAGTTTTTATGGTTTCAATAAAAGTTTAATTTGTAAACAAACATGGTGCGTTGTTGTGCCGTGCGCGTGAGCTGTGGGCGCATGTGATGATGCACAAATAAGAATGACATGACAACATACAGAAATAAGTCTGTGTCAAAGGTGTTGTTTTTTCGTTGCCAGAACATGTGATTTCAAGCGAATTGTATGCTGTTTTGTAAATTTAAATAATGTGCTAGAAATAATTACAAACGGTTATTAAAAGTAATGGCGAAGCATGTTTTTAAAAAAAATCCGTCACGAGTACGACATAATAACTTGTCTCGAAATCACGGTACAATAAGGAACAGTCGGATTGTGAAATTCCATAATTTATAATGAGATAAATCCCTGACATTTTCTACTTTCATACTCATCAATTCCTAACCTTCCAATCATGTTAATTATATTAGCTGAATCGTCTTAGTATCACTTTCGCAATAATTTATTAGTTTCTGTGGTCTTTCTTCACACTTTTGCTGGAGCAATATTGTATCGTAACGTTACAATATTGCAGCCAGTAAATTAAATATAAGAGATACAAACAGCTCATATAGACAACAGACTACCCAATATTAATGTATTCGAAACACTGAATATTGATGTAACCGTCTGATATATGTGCGAGAATGGACTTCTTAATTGCAACAGATGTCTCAAATTAACTACTCGCATTTGTTAAGCTCGTTTGATATTTATCAAAATTATCTACTCTCAGTTTCAGATCTCGCATCTTTTACCTCTGATGTCCATTTTGACAGGGTTGTATTTACGACCACATACTTCATCTCGTTTAATTCTTCAATTCCCAGTGTTACTTGTGATTATTACCATGAAAATTCAAATAGTAAATAGTTGAGTCCTCCTAGTCCTAGTGGCCCTGCCTTCCCTGCGTTATCTTAATGTGCTGAACCATCAATTCTCTATTCCAGACTAATGAGCTCGGCAGCTATGCGCCACATCGCCGGCCGCCGCACGCTATCGAACCGCCGAGGACGCCACTCTGATGCCAAAATAATCTCTCTGCTATACCTCTCCACATAGATAGGCGTTTTTTAATATTTTACAATTTACATTTTTAACGTAGATTCATTTACACGTGCGTTGAAGTTAACACACATGTGAAGTGAAGTGTTAGTGCTAGTGTTGTGACCGAGTTATCTGGTTATCAGTGGCGCGTGTCCGGTCTCGACCGGCTAGGTAGTCCGGGCCGGTAGCGCAGGGCCAGATGTTGGCGGAGTCATGGCCTTCATGACGAAGAAGAAGCGGTATAAGTTTGGGGTGCAGTGCTGTCTGGAGGAGCTCACTGAAGTGCCTTTCGTGTCTGCGGTGCTGTTCGCCAAGGTCCGCCTGCTGGACGGCGGAAACTTCCAAGAACATTCTAGCAGGTCAGTAAGGCATCGTCACATAGCCATTAAGTTCGTATTGGTGTCGTTTTAGCATTTGGTACGTCTTCAGCGATCACGTCACTCGTCGTTAGGTATTTGCAAGCTCTGTCACATTCGATAAAAATATTGATAAAAACTAATCAGTTTCAAACGTCTCGTCTCTCGTCACCCAAAGATGAAAATGTAATGTCTTCCGTCCGTCTCCTTGAACCTTGATAAAAAGCTTGCATTAGCTTCAAAGTACAGATAAACTTTAACCTTATGAATATTTTTATGTAGAATATGTTAAACAGGAAATTTCGTTCTCGGACACAAATGTCAGCAGACTCCGTATATACGCCTTATCCGGTATTAGTGCAGCTTGCTAGTCCTGTTCACAAACGATTTCATTAAGCTATAAAAGAATATGTCTAGAACAGAACATATAGGATTCCAGGTATTGAAGTGTTTTTATTGTGATTTGTGAATGATTCTCGAGTTTGTGGACGTTCTTCTCGAATTATCAATATTAATAAGGTTTCAGTAAAAATCGAAAGTAGTGTCAACTGACAAGTACAATTAATGTGTTCTTCTCAATCTTCATATACTGTGTGCAGCAATCACTGCTAAACTTTCATCAGCATCAACACTGCTCTTGGGATTTAAAGTTGATTTCCTGTCGTGTACCAGGTCGAATTACTCGCCTGATTAAATCTTGAGGTTTTGTTTCTCGTGCTTGATTAAGTAACACTTTGACGGCCATTCTTACTTCATAATTGTGATATATTACAAAACGGTGTATATTTGTACAATAATGGTGATCTGTGCGTTGGTTCGTTTTGCTTGAATCGCTGTTGCAAGTGACCGGAGTGCAGCTAATAAAGCATTTTTAGTTGAACCAGTCGGACAGAGCACAGGGGGGGTCGGCTTGCACAACGCTATTCTTCCTTATATTAGACAACCTTGCATTCAGCCATAGATTTTGTGTATTGCCGTTTGTGACCGAACAATACTACGGATTCA
Source organism: Mythimna lalbum (assembly GCA_949319445.1). Lineage (NCBI taxonomy): Eukaryota > Metazoa > Arthropoda > Insecta > Lepidoptera > Noctuidae > Mythimna > Mythimna lalbum. Next base: position 24,811,146 of record OX439346.1, read on the forward strand.
CCATACTGTCGTTCCGTAAAAGATGGTTCATTAGTTTTCAGAACGACCGACAGAGTCCTAAATCCTAAACGAAATAATAATGAGAATGTACTAACGTTATGTGCAATAATGTAGCTGTAACACCATTACTAATCTGAACGTGACGCCCAAACAACCCGAGCGGCAATTTAACTGGAACCACTTTCTGAGATAAGTTTTTCGTTTAACGTCACATGAAAATGTTTGCGAGAACCAAACACTCATCCGAGAACGCCGCTCTACGCTTCCAGTCCAGTTATTAAGCTAGGAACTATAACGAAAACACTATCGACTTGTATTGCTGCTCCTGTTTATAAGTCCTTTGCCATTATTTCTAAAATATTGGTATGTATATAAACAAGTAATTAAACTACTTGTTTATATAAAATACCTTCACAATCCATCAACCTTCTAATAGAAGTCAAGTTCAAAGGTACAATGTTGACCATAAACGCTACTGGTTGCGTTTTGTTATACAATTAATGAACGTGTAAAGGACCATAGCGGTAGCTCACGCACGGTTATGGCCGGGCGTTTTTATTTTGTAGATCTTTTACTTATTTGGTCTTATTTCCTTAAGTGTCTCTTATATACAGAGAGTTGAAGCAATTTGGCACTGTTTGGTGCATTACTAACTTTAAGTACAAGGAACTCGAAAGTTGGGCTGGAAACTTTTGGAACTCTCCAATTCTATTTATTTCCAAATAACGTAACTGTCAAAAGTGTGTCCCTCTTCTGGAGCAAGTCGAAGTCCGAAGACCGAAGTTAATAATTCAATTAAACTAGAAGTCTTTCGTAGCGATGATTTGTGAAAGAACATTCTCACACTCTATTATACAAAGCGTGTCGTCATCGCGATCATCAATCTTGTTGTCCGTGCTGCACCCACTGTCCGCGAGCTCTGCTTGCTTGCTCTGATCATATAATCCACCCACGCACGGCACACCGTCTAGGTGTACGCTCGCGTGTACATAGTAGCGATAATTATGTGGTGTTTCACCAAATTGAAATTGATGATGGCGAGAAAAAGTTGTAAAGCCATTTATTTTGCCATTAACATCAAGTCGTGCTTGTTAGAACAATTACAATGGAAAAAGATTGGTATTCTCTACTGCATTAATTTAGTATTTGTTCAGTAGTTTTTTCAATCAGCCTGGTGGGTCAAATCGGGTGGTCTTGTCATGTGGTCCTGGCGGTAATCAACCGGACGCTTGTTATTCTCTCCCCAGCAGCGGACAGGCGTCACATTTAGCACCACTCCCATCATGCACATCACGATGTCCCATCGGTCCCTCCTTGCACTCCGACTGGCATATCCTACTTGACGAGTTTTTGGTCCTTGTAACAGTGAACGGAAATCGATGTCAAATCTCAATAAGTAAAAATAAAATGTATGCCTAAACGTGAATATCGTGAAATAATTTAATTAAAATTGGTTTAGTAGGTTTTTTTTTTTTTTTTTGTCGACGGGGAAAATCATCTTTGACGAAACCCGCTCTTGGGTGGAGCGGGAGACAGTGTCAGACTCTTACTGACTAAAAACCCCGCGCCGTTCCTTCTAGCCTTCATACCGGGGCACGAGCTCCCTTTCGGACAACCCTGTCCCCAGTAGGCTTCGACCCAGCTGGGCCCCTCCTGCTGCTGACAACTCCTTGAGGCGCGCGGGAACAGTGCGCGCCGTCGACGTCTTAGACTCGGTCCATTACCGGACGATCGGACAGCGAGCTACCCATAGCTCGCCGTCCGCGAGCCTGCATCTACGGTGGCCGGAAATCGGGATCGGAATCCCGGCGACGGCGGCGAGGGCGCCGTTGCCTGATGCGGTCGGCCTCCTCCTTTGCAAGCATTACTGCTTCGCAGAAGGAGGCGACCGCCTGCCATTCCTCCTCGCTCCGGACCATGGCCTCGACCAGGTCCCGGCGCGAGAGGTCTCCGCCGCCGATCGCCCCCACGAGGGCACGGCGATGCTCCGCCCAGGCAGGGCACACCTCGACGGTGTGCTCCACCGTGTCCTCCGGGCGTTGCGCACAGTGGCGACACCCGGGCGTCTCTTCCGCTTGAATCCGATGCAGGAACCTCCCGAACTTGCCATGTCCGGTGAGGACCTGCGTCATGCGGAAGGTAAGGACGCCGTGAGGTCTTTCCAGCCACGCCTCAAAGAGGGGACTTACCGCCATAATCGTGGCGTGCCCAGCACTGGGTTGCGATAGCCGTTGACGCCATTTCACCATGAGATCCCGCCGGAGCTCTGTCCGCCATGCCTTGACATGTTGCGGCAGTGGACTTTCACCCCGGCGTTGCATCTCCACGCGCATGTCGTGCATGTGTGCAAGGACTGTTGCCTCCAGATCCCACGGTGGTAGGCCAGCCAGAAGGCTCGCCGCTTCGCGGGAGATCGTGCGGTAACCCCGCACCATCCGTATTGCCATGACCCTCTGGCAGGCGTTCAGTATGGACGCCGGTCGCTTTGCCAGCGACGGCGCCCACACCGGCGCCCCGTAGAGGGCCATGGACCGAACGATCCCCGCGTAGAGCCTCCGGCAGGAGGCGTCTGGACCCCCAAGGTTGGGCAGGAGCCGCTTGAGAGCAGCCCCAGCCCGGAGAAGCTTGGGAGCCAGACGTCGGAAATGTTCTACGAAATTCCACCGGCTGTCGAGGACGAGTCCCAGATACTTCATCGTCGACCCGACGCCGATGCGAACTCCTCCTACCGTAAGTTGGGAGTCCGATGGTGGCGCGTTCCGAGGGCCGTGGAAGCACATTGCCTCGGATTTATGCAGCGCCACCTCGAGTCCCAACTCCTGGATCCTACCAACGGCTATCGCAACCCCGCGTGTCGCTAGAGCGACCGCCGCCTGGTGCGAACTTCCCTGCGCTAGAATCAGCGTGTCGTCTGCGTAGCAAACCACGCTGACCCCGTCAGGGAAGTCGCCGCGCAGCACGTAATCGTAGCCGATGTTCTACAAGGGTGGGCCTAGAACCGACCCCTGCGGAACACCGCACGACATCTCTCGACGTTTCCAGTCTCCCTGGTGACCGGGGTAGACAATGTACCTGTCTGACAGGTACGCCTCGACCACTCGACAGAGGTATTCGGGCACCCGGTGGTACCGGAGTGCCCTCCGGATCGTACTCCAGGGCAGGGAGTTGAAAGCGTTGGCAATGTCCAAGGACACTGCCACGACACACCTACCCTGGGACACCGCTTCCCCTGTCGTGAGGGCTCGCACGCGCATGATGGCGTCTATTGTGGAGCGCGCCCTGCGAAAGCCGAACTGTCCGTCCGACAAGTCCGGCCCCACCCGTGTTAGCCGCACGACGAGGCGGTTTGCAATAACTCTTTCAAAGAGCTTGCCCACCTCGTCGAGCAGCACAATGGGCCGGTATGCGGACGGAGAGTCCGCAGGGCGCCCTGGCTTCGCTACGAGGACCAGTTTCCCCGTCTTCCAGCGAAGTGGGAACTGGCCCCTCTCCAGGCATGCGCTAAAGAGCCCTCTCAGTCGAGGCCCGAGAGCCTCCATGGCCAGGACCCAGGCTTTCCCTGGCAAGCCGTCGGGTCCTGGGGCGGTGTTTTTGGCACTCAGCCTTCGCACCGCCACTCTCAACTCTACCTCGGTCACTTCTGGAGCATTGTCGTCGCTGTTGCGATCCGCATCAGACACCGCTGGCGGAGGCGGAGCCATGGGCGGGGGGGAGTGTTCCCCCCGCGCAGGGAACAGAGAGCTAACTACACCCTCCACGAGTTGGGGCCGGAGACTCTGAGTCAGCGGCGGAGCCCAGGGGCGAAGCTTGTCCCGTACCAACTTGTACGGCCCCCACGGGTCCGCGTTCAGAGACCCCAGCCACACGTTGCGGGCCTCGAGTTTGGCCCGCTTGATCTCCGTTCGGAGGGTGCGTTTTGCCTCCCTGTATTCCTCATACAGCTCCGCCTCTCTGGCCTCCGCATCCGGCGGGCGGATGCGGCGCCTGCAGTGCCTGGCGTACCGGCGTCGCGCGTGATTGCACGCATTGCGCAGTGCGCCGATCTCCGGCGACCACCAGTACACCTGGCGCTTAGCTCGTCCTGGACGGACACGGGGCATTGCCGCATCGCAAATTTGCGACATGGCCTCCCGGAACCACTCCGCCTCGACGTCGATGTCGACAGGCCTGTCCGGTGCTTGCACCCAGGCCTGTACCGTCGCGATTGGTTTAGTAGGTCAAATTAGTAATAGACTAGAATAAATATAGAGCGAGCTAGCGACACGAGACTTCCTCGTGTATGTGGTTGTCGTATCAGCGAGCTTCCGAGTCGCGACAGATAATTATAACATGACCATGTACGCTTCCGATACGAGTTAGCGCTGGTATCGATAACGGCTGAGCTGCTTCCATCCAGTGCTGTTCTACTTCGACCTTGCTGCCTGCCATCCATTGTTCCTCTTCGACCTGCTAATGCTTATATACTGCAGTTATCCCAAGAGATCCATCTATCTGTCCACCTAAATATTTGTATGTGATGCAATTTTCACAGTTTCTGATAGCATTCTACCTTACTTATTGATGGAATATGTTTCATAATTTTATAATCTGCTAGCTTCTGCCAACGTCTTCGCACCCGTGATATTAGAACATTATCCCGAGGGAACATACTCCCGGGATTAAAATACCTTGTACTTTATATGCTATTCCAAGGCATGGTATACCCTTGTGCCAAAATTTCATATAAATTCTTTCAGCCGTTCGAGTGTGTAGAATTAATAAACATACAAACTTTCGTGTTTTTAATATTCATGTGATTGCATACTGACCTAATGATACAGTAATCTTATCATCATCTCACCAGCTTCCGATTGCCGATAGCAATGTTGTCAAGTCATTCGAATTTATTTTAAACTGTCACGTACGTACAGTACTGAACTTAATCAGGAAACGCTCTCGAATCTATCAGCACCAATTATATTGACGGGCGTCCCCAATCATACCTGAGCACGTTATTATGAAGGTACGAATGTAGGTCACCGTTAGACTGGAACTGAACACTCACTAGGGCTGGCAGGTCGCGAAAAAGTTGCCGGAATACCTCTACAGTTTCGAGTTATTCCGCTAATTTCTATCAACTTTCTACGAATCAGATCATAGGACTGGACACGTGCAAATATTGGAAGTTTTGCAGAAAATTGCGGTTTTGTGTAATTTGGACTAGTTTGGCTGCATCCCGGTAGCCCTGGTGGGAAGTGAGCATTTACCGGGAGTAGGGGAGAGGTGGAATGCGGAGGCGTCCGGCGAGCAGGCGCGGGCCCCGTCCGTCGCTGAACAATTGACTGCGCGCTACCAGCCAATCAGCGGCGGCGTCCCGCTGCAAACCAATGCAACTATGATTGAGCTAACGAATCCAAACGATAGAGTTATGATTAGAAAATGAAATTGATTCCAAAATAGCGTTTTAACTTCGACATTTCACTTATTAAAAAACTTATAAAATTTAAAATTATATTTATTGCATTAAACAATGTCAAGCAGCAGCTGAGTAGACAATACGTCAGAGACAGTTTGACGCAAGATGTTTTACAATCGAGTCAGCGTGTTTTCTCAGCTATTAAACATATATTGTGCCGTGCTAATTATAGATTGTATAGTTAATAAAGTTGAATGCCTTGCTTAGCGGTTAGCACGCGGGTGTGGAATTCCTCACCCAGATAAGAACCGCCACCTGACTGACACGGGTTGAATGACTCTGTTTTCACAACCGTTGCTAACATTCAACACCTATTTACAACTTACAGCTCAATGTTGACGAAATGAATAAAAAACAAAAGACTTTCCTCAAGCAATGTCTGTGATGTAGGCCCTTTCAGCCAATTGTATCATGAAAATACACTTACCATTTAATGAGTCACCAATCTTAAACTGAGTAGTACTCGAAATGCAAAAATATTTGATTAAACACAAAGAAGTTGCCTTAACAGTTAATCTAATTAAAATTGTCGGTTTTAAAACAAAGAGATTCCGATGCCAATTGATTGTACAAGGAATAGTACACTCACTGTGTTTTGAAACTTCACAGTTCTGAACCCACAGAGATGAAAGTGATCTATGTAGTTACCAACTTTGTGCACCTCCTACAATGTAATACACACTCTCGCAAATCGCATCTGGCTATCATTCACAAATCTGTCTAATAATAGAGCCAGTTTATTTATAATCAGGCTCGCTCCATTGTTTACGGTAGCACGTCACGGCCATTTTGTTTTCAGAAACTGTCTTTTGTTCTTAAAGCAAATGAACCGTTTGCTGTTCTTTCTGTTTTATAACGCGGCATGTTTGCTTGTTTTTGTCGCTTTGCTGTTATCCTGAGCAGCTGTTTGGAGCTCTCGAGTGTTTGTGGGTAAACAAAGTCAATGTTAGATAGATCTGTGCCTATTCGTATCATCGTCTCGTCGATCGTATCATTCGAAAAAATTAGTCACAGTTAGAACCAAGTAATGTCTGGCCGGTGAATTTAAGTCGTTTTATAAAAAAAGAACATACACCAGTTCTCTGAAATGTGTAGGCAGGCTAGTATTAGGAGTTGGTTGCTCTCCGCGACAAGTGAACCACTTTCTACAAAAAACAAACAAGTGTCTGGCCGTGGGCAAACAGACCAGCTTCACGCTGTGTAGCACTGGCATTAGCTCATGTCAGATTATAGCAATTATGTAGAAAACTGAGAAATACTCAGATGAAATAAATGCTGTGTGTGACAACGTCAACGTGTTTGTTTATGACGAGTGCGCTGCTAAGTAATGTCATGTCATTATGTCTGGTTTCCTTACTATTAATCTTGTTGTGAAAGTTTTATCGTATTCGTAATCAATCTGGGTATTTATGTTTGAGTGTACCAGACTGGTACTTATGTAATATATAAAAACTCATTGTTTTTCTTCATAAAAAAAACTTTGATCTCAATAAAACATGTGGAAACTATCAACTTTATGCTGTTCGCCTTGAGTTATTATTTCATTACAATGAAATATGGTTATTTATAAACAGTTCTAAAAACCTCATTACAATATCTGGCACCCTAGTTCCTTTGGGAACGTATGAGCAGTGCAGATTTGAGATTTGTACAGTAAGACAATGTGACAAGATCAGCGATTGTCCAATAGGTCTTATTTTTGTACGAGATCTTGCGTGACGTCTCTAAATAGACTAGCGATTTATCCTCCCACTGTGGCTGTGGTGTAATTATCGATATCAGCCAACTTGGCCAAGGCGATGGCGCCCGCATTGCACCAGCAGCAAGGACACCCTCGTGGACGACAGCCAACCACCGTGACAACACTTAGATCTTACCGATCCTGATAGACCAATCGAAAGCAGAAACAACAATGGAGATAGTCCCCATATAAATACACGTATTAAATATAGTCACTATGTCGATAAAAGCACAATTAAAATTAGTAAGTAGTCACGCGAGCGTGTAAACACTAGCAGATATGACGATAATTGCAGTATAGTGGCCGCGATAACAATAAATATAATTTGCGGTTAGAGCACCGCGCGCCTCTATTGAGAGGGAATACAGAGGCTCATTTACTGAGATTTGTCGATGCCTGATGCAACATTGTGCAACTGCCGGGAAACTGTCGAGAGAAATTAGTGATGTCAATTCTGCTCTCTCATCTTTTAGGAAAATACATATACAAAGAAAGAGTTTTTAAGGCCGCTTTTTGTTCTCTCGTTCGGGAAAGACGTTATTTATCTCTCTTACTTCCGTTGACCCGAGAGAAAACTTGTAAAATGGCGGTTCTTTCTACTTCATTTTCATTTTTCGCCAGCAGTGCAAACAGTAAATTTTGAACGTGCTTAATTGCTCAAGAGCTCGTTATTCTTATACAATGCAAGCTAAATGAGCTTCTAGCCGAAAAGGTTAAAGTTATCTAGCGTTGCGCACTCCTGACAGAGTTACATAACATGTGGGCTTTCTTCTGCCGACTTATCTGTGACCTTTCCACTCCTTGCGATAGATTGTCTTCTATAGCTTTATGTTATTAGAGGGTAGTAGAGACCTTGCGTAAAACTTAACATTTTAGTTTTACTTTGCATTGTTGGCTTGTGTGACCAAAAACCCAATTGAGTAGTTTTTCCAAAAGTTATCTCAAATTAATGATTAAAATATTTGCAAGAATATAAGTTACATGATGGTAGGCGTTCATTTCACATCATATTAAATTCAACTTTACAATCGTACATTTCAAGTATTAAGCGTATTCTAGTAGATTTGCTATTACAAATATATTTGTTCCGTGTTTGGGTGTAATTTCTCTATATATGTATGTATTTCGAAAAATATACCTAAGTATGTTTATCAGTTGTCTAGTACCCATAACACAAGCTCTGCTTAGCAAGGGACTAGGCGGTGTTGTGTGATAGTTGTGGAATATATATATATAAATCAGAGAAAAAAGCATTAACATAACATTAATATCAAATAAAAATCTAGCAATAAATAAAATAAACATGTAAAATGAAAACATTATTAGATTAGTCAAGGAAATAAAGTCGTCGCTTAAAATTAATTGACCTATTAAAATTAAAACATTAATTAAATAATACCTAAACAAATTAAGTCTATTTAAAATTGTCCTATATGTGTCTAGTAAAATACATTTAGTCAAAAAAGTATCGGGAATGGATGATTTGTTTATGGTTCCAAATTCAAATTTTTGTTTTTTTGTAGTTGTTAGATTGGCACAACTGTTTTCCATTTTGGCGCGGAGTTTGAGTGGCATCTGTTATTTATATTAAATACAGTGCTGGTTTTAGTAATATCATATATAGTGTGTATTGCGAATTTCATAATGGACAAAAATATCGAACAAAGAGTTTGTCTTAAATTTTGCATCGCCAATGGAATTTCGTGTTCGAAGTCACTGAAAATGTTGCAGAAGGCTTACGGTGAATCGACTTTATCAAAAACTCGTGCTTATGAGTGGTTCAAAGCGTTCAAAAGCGGTCGAGATGTGATGGAAGATTTGCCTCGCTCTGGTAGGCCGTCAACGTCTGCAACTGAAGTTAACATCGCAAAAGTGAAGGAAATAGTGACTGAAAATCCCCATTCAACTCTGAGAGAGATAGCCGCCGAACTTTCTGTATCTCACGAGTCGATCCGTACCATTTTAACTAATCATTTGGGTATGAAACATGTTGTTGCTCGGCTAGTCCCAAAAGATCTGAATTTTCTCCAAAAACTCAATCGCATGAAAGTCGCTGGGACATGCTAGAACGAGTCAGTTCGGACCCAACATTCATGAAACGCATTGTTACTGGTGACGAGACGTAGGTTTACGAGTTTGACATGCAAACTAGTCAACAAGCTTCGGAGTGGCGCCTTCCAACTGATCCGAAACCGAAAAAACCACGCCAAAGTCGATCAAAAGTCAAAGTCATGTTGACTGTTTTCTTTGACTATCGCGGTGTTGTGCACTCTGAATTCTTACCGGAAGGTCTAACGGTAAATAAAGAATATTATTTGAGCGTTATGCGGCGTTTAAGAGAGCAAATTCGACGAAAAAGGCCAGATTTGTGGAAAGAAAATTCTTGGATTTAGCACCACGACAATGCGCCTTCGCACAAGGCTATCATTGTGAACGAATTTTTGACCAAACACTCAACAAATACCATCCAGCAACCACCATATTCACCAGATATGGCTCCTGCTGACTTTTTTCTTTTTCCTAAACTCAAATTACCACTTCGTGGCACCCGTTTTCAATCGATAGAAGACATAAAGGAGAATTTGCGGCGAGAACTGAACTCAATTCAGGAAGCAGCGTTTAAAAAATGTTTTGATGAATGGATTATTCGTTGGCGCAAGTGTATCGTTTCTAAAGGAGCATACTTTGAAGGTGATAAAATAAATTTGGATGAATAACAGACATTTTGTGTATTATTGATCTTTTCCCGGTACTTTCTTGACAGAGTATTCACAATAAAACAACCTCTCTAATTTGTAATGAATAAGGATACAGGAGTAAGTACGTTATAATTAGATCGGTTTCTTGGACGTAACAATTCATATAAAAACATTTCCACACAGCCAATTCTTTCGGTTATTTTAATATTGCCTTTGATGAGATAATTTCTAGTTTTTCTTTGCTAAATAGTATTTTTACGAAAAAATAGAAACTCGTCCAAATCTAATAAAGTCCTGGTTGCTTGTACGTTTGTCGTATTTTTTTTTATAATCCAGTGCTAGCTTTCTGCACTTAATCCGTTCCAAAGATCGAGCTGTCTCCGATTACCGCAAGTAACGCTCCCTTTCCTTGATGGACAATTTTCACTAACAACAGTAACGACAGTGTATTACTCAGTGGTTTTCTATTAAGCTTCATTACTTCACGTGACATTAATAGGTTTAAGAAAAAATCCATTAAGTTGTGCAGAGCTACTAATGTAATTATTTAAGTGCTTTTCTCCATCATGAAAGTCGCTGTTTCTCTTGGAGCTTTCGTGGCTTCGTGCTTTCCATGCTCTTGACAATTACAAGTCTCTCTTTTAAAGCAGTATTGTTGTTGTACCAACCAAACCTACCAAAGTAATTCACTTTTGGTTTTTACATTTCATTTCAAATCCTGAGGTTAAATAAACCAGCTTTAGACGAGTTCTACGAATAGTTGCGTTAGCGTAGGAATGCGTATGAAAATAATGTTAGCGTGGTTTAACAATTTTGAAAGTATGCGAACTTATTTGTGACTTTGTTTTCGAAACATGTAACCCATAAATAGTTTCGGTGAATCAGACGTTTTCAGGTTTAAAGAGTTCTTACTGTGTATGTGAAGGCAGTGTAGGTGAGTTGTTACATAAACTAGACCTTATGAGATTGTGTGCTTGCTAACCCTAAAACTGTATCTTTGGTTAGTAATGTTGCAATAACACGAAATTATATCGGCCTTCATAATATTGCTAAATAGTTGTTAATTCTGTATTATGCGCTGTATTATTTTACAATCACTTTATTAAGCATCACTGCAACTCGCTTTTCCGCTCTTATTTCGTGTTCTTTCTATTGCTTTAGCTGCATTATAATAAAGTAATTAGTGTCAAGCTAATTAATAGGCTACGCAAATATTTCAACAGATGCAGAAATAGAACTTACTTCATTGATATCATTCATAGATTATGATAAAATAATTAGATAAGCTCATGGCATACGATAAATGCTTGAGTGGTTTCAAGTAAGTCACATACTAGGAATAGGAACACTCAAGTGACATAAGGTAAATATTGCAAGTCGTTACTCGTTAGTTCATAAGCGGTGAATTTAGACGACGTCGACACGTGGATAACTTCCATCAGAGTAATATCGTCTCTTACATTACGAGTGCTGGAGTAGCAAGTGCAGGTAATTGGCGTAACTGTTGGACCACATTCGATCGAACGTGCAACGTGCGTAGGAAAATTAAACATATTCAATGTTTGTAAATCTGTATCTGTTCTAGATCTAGACGCCCAAAAACTTAAAAAATGTAGTTATAAACAAGAACAGATTTCGTCTAACTCCGATGTAAATAAGAACAAATTTTGTGTGTTACCTACACACAAAATTTGTTCGTTCGTATTCAACGATGTGATTTCGTGTCCTACATAAAACTCGGATTTAGAAAAGATTTGTACGTCCTCAGAGAAGACATTATCCGATAAGACTAGAACTTGCCATTAAATTGTCAGAATTTCTCTTCGCCTAGGTAACAAGGTTATGAGAATCAATTTATAGTACTGTCGGAGCAACCTGCACAAGAAATTGGTTCTCTAGCGAAAAGCAGTTACAGAGACGGTCTCGATGTAGATCCTTGGGGTATCCCGCAACTACGAGCTTCACTTTATAACGAATATTAATCATAGGCCTTGCATCGTTCGTGATTTTAAAGCTGTTAAATAGTTACTGTAGGAGTACCTACCTATAACAGTAGACCTACGTTTACTTACACAGTAATGAGAATATCTTCAGAACCTCTGTGTTCCCGTTAGTCGAACGTCTCGTTTGTTTTAGGCTGTACAATTTGATTGGCACATATTACGCGTGTTCTGTATAAGAAATGTGTTACACATTTTGTTCGGCTTCAGTAGCTATATGCGGGCGGAATAAAGGAATATATTCGAGATTATTGAATTTATTATTTGCGGAAATAAATTTACTACCTTCGAATATTGATAGGGTCTTACTTATTGGCGTGCGTTCGCTCATACCGTGTATTTCTTTGCCAAATCAATAGCTATATTAAAGAAGGATATCGATAACTTGCTCATATTTACTGACTGAGCTTTGTCAATAATATTCTACAAAATATTGTTTTTATGATCATGATTACAAGTCCATAAAGCATCCACAAACATTGTCTACAAGAAACATTAATTATCGTCACGTGTGTACGTACGCGCGACGCAGGCGCAGGCGTGCGCTCGCGCACTCATTAGTACTTATTAATTAATCATTAACGCGGTTAAGTAACCGGTGACCGCTCGCCGCTCTCATGAAAAGTGAAATTTTTCTCTCCCTCCCCTCTACACGTACCCTCCGGAGCATTTCATTACCGCTTTTTACGTGAGTTCATTGATATCTTGGTCTAAGCTAGTATTCATGCTTCAGTCCGTGAGTCGTGGTATATCTTCAAGACTTAAACAATATGTACTAAAACGAGTGCTATAAAACTCAGCAGTGGGTGAATGTGGGCTGTATGCTGTACAGGTCTTTAACACACACTTTTCCTTTTGTTACTACAGCGGTGAACATAAATTATTCGCTCGTTGTGCTCAGGTAGGCAACTTGCTCAATACACTGTACATACGATAATCAAACACCTATACTAGTAGTACTAGTTTGTGGTAATAGAGCGTGAAGATAATTTGCTAGTTCATCGCCACCGAACACCATTAATTCATTAAAATTGGGGAAACAAACAACGTGGTTGATGATAAGGTACTGAAGTGGCGAAGCCTTTGGGCTGGAGCTGAATTTCATTGACTGGTTATTTTTGTACATTTATAATTGTTATATTCAAATAAATAGGAACCTCTCAATAAATAAATTTCCGGTATGTACACAAAGTTGGTGCCTACGTGTGGTAGGTGCCAGAGCTAATCGATCACCACGACTGGATCGCCACTTCCCACTTCCGCGCCTCCAGATCAAGCACGATACACACTGACGGGCGGACTCGCGTGCCACATCAACAGCTTTTAGGTGTTAATCGATTAATCCATCCAGTGTAAATTTCCATCGATAAATTTAACACCGAACAAAGCTAGCACGCTTGTTACATTAGTTCGTATCAACTAACTACCATATTAACCCTTCAGATACCGTCAATTAGAGACACAATAGTAAGACAATAGATGCGCGGCCACCGGTGGTCGCTTGGGGATTCATGAATTAACTGAAAAATCATTAATAAAAAAAAAATACAATGTGTATTCGATTAAACACGGAAGAATAATTTATTGAAAATTGCTAATTGTAGTTTTTTTTTCTGGTTCATTTATTTATGATTGAGGCGTAACGAATGTTGTAGATAAGCAACAACTGCTGTTCATGTTTCAGTAGGTCGTACAACATTATCCTGGTTCTGTCCATGTTTTCCTAAAGAGGTACTTACAACATATTTAAGGGTAAGTGTGCTAGTGTTGTTGCCAGTATGTCTCAGCGTCAGATTAGCTTCAATCTCACTGCTGCAGAGCGCGCGCTTGCAGATTCTCAGTAAAAAGCTCCCGTTCCGCATGCCAATGCAATGTTATGCTGACTTAGCTCAGCGAGTCGATACAATCTTGCCAGATAGCCAGCTACTATCAAACGTGAAAGAAATCAAAACCACATGTTCTCTATCTTTCAAAGATAAAATGATTGAGGAAATTTTACGGAACCTGTAATTTATTTTTAGCAGACAGTATCAGATTGCACGTGCATTGACACTCGTTTTTATCACAAGTTTATATTTACTTTTCACTATATATTTAATCCTACGCTCATTAAAGTAATTAAGTAAATTCTTACACAATACAGATTCCTTGCTCAAACATTGAATATAGCGGTACAAAAGTGAAACAATGACGACTACACACAATCCTAAACCAACAAGGTAAGCTGCTTACGTCACGACAGGCTAAATATGACTCGTACTATAAACAATATAATGTGGGAACGGTAACAATATGTGCTGGAAAACATTCCAGCAAACTGGAGGAACAGGCAATGAAGTGGCCTTTGTGAGCGGATCGCAAGTGTGCTCACACGTACAGTGTTTAGTTCACTGAAGAACATTCCTGTACTCCGTGAAACCGCAAATGGAATGTGCGGTTCGATGATTTTATTGGGTGCAGGCATCTACGAAGACGAAGTGCTCCCAACCATGCACAGATCTAGTTCCTCGACAGTGACAGAAGCGCCATGGAAAGGACCAGCCAGCGCACAGTTGTCGCATTAGGCCATTAATCACGCCGGAGTGGTTTACTGCATACAAACTAAAGTTGTTTCAAGAACCTGTTTTAATTACTGTTTTTCTCAACACAGTTTAATTGCAAGATCTAGGGTACAATTTATCTTGAGTGGCCACAGCATTTACAATTTAATAACATTGCGGCGACTGGCCGGTACGTTAGGGGTATTATGTTTCTCGAGCGAGCCCGTATCTGGTATCACTAAAGACGCGTGTAAATCAGAGTGCGCAGTATATTCGCGACTGATGGCCGCCCCGTCCGACGGCATTCCGCTGCCGACCCATTGTCGCCCATGCGTGAACGTATCCACGCCCGCCCTAAATACCCACGTCTGTTTCTACATCGTATGATGTGTTTGTTGACACACTGCTTCACGTAATACTCATCGAAACAATAGTTACCATTAAAGAGTTCAACACAATTGATCACTTAGCACATTTACAATTAACAACGTCACTTCCAAATTCAATATATAGTAAACATATGACTTACAGCGGCGTCAAGTTGCCTAGATATTTGTTAACTTAATTAACTAGATTCCGGCCAGAGCCGGCCTTATCAACTATCAAGTTAACATCATTACTGGCTAACCCGCCGACCTTATCGAAATAGTTTTAAGTTCTAAATAATTACTTGCAGAAGGATCACTGTGTCCTAATCTGGTAACAAATCATATAATCCTGAGGATTATAGGTATATGCTGCATACAATACAAAATGTATGTATGTACATACAGCTGCCACCACCGTTTGGTTCATTTTACTTCTGAAGTTCCATATATTTTTCAATCGTTTAAAAAAAGTAAGCATGTGCCGGTAATCCGTAAATTAGATAAACAGTCGTTCATTGAAAAGTGAAGGATCTTGCGCTGCGCCTGCGCATCGCCCGTTAACACTGTGCTTTGAAGTTCGCAAAAAGCTAACAAGCGCAGCGTTCGAACGAGAACAGTTTTTGTGCGGAAAAAGTGGAAGCGTTACAAAAAAATGTGAAGTTAAAATGACAAGCGGATGGACAATATTGTGGTACATCACTACTTCTTAATTAATTTTTTTATCTTTCTGACAGTAGAATCTTATTATTCTTTAAAATATAAACTCTGTGATTAAGTTCATATCTTACCAACTGCTACGTCTTAATTTGATATTTTGACAAATTTTGATCAGTTGGTAGTTGTTGCGATTAACTGTAAGTTCTCTGTTTGTGTTACTTACACGACTATAATCGACTAACGTGATACGATTACAGTCAGTTGCATTAGTCTGATGGATCAGATGGATTCTCCGCGACGTAATCGCCGGTCGCACTCACATCGTGCACCAATTCTCTGTCGCAACTGATGCCACCGTTTGGCAACTCCATCATTGCCACCGCTTGCCCAATCGTCGGCAAACATTCTCTCCGTTACACTCTCGTACAATAACTTCCCGTTTACTGTAGCTTCTCGCATCTCTTTGATATTAATATTCACTCTATTTATTATACTTTTAATATTGCGCAAGGTTAAAAGAAGAGATCTTTTGATTTGATATAATCGAAACTGGGCCAGATTTTATTGGACTCAAAGCACAGGAAATTGATCACGTCTTTATCTCATCCTGGTTTGTTGTCTTTGATCAAAATTAACTTCAAACACAAAAGATTTCTTTCATTATTGTACTGTTTAGCTTCGTTGGTGGCTCTTTTCATGTGATCAAAAAACGAAAATACGAAATACATTTCTCATTCGCAACAATGTCTGAACGCGGGTGCTCAGCAGTTACTGGTCCAGCGAGTTATTGGCAATAACTGCGCGAACGACCTTACAAAGCTGTTACAGAATACAAAAAATATCGTCCGATGCGATCACACGATAACAGAATTACGTTCGTTTTATAAAAACCGGCCAGTGCGGCAGCTACATGTCCCGGCTTGCGTCGGCGGACGGTGGGTGGGCTTCCGAGGGTTCAGGATGAGATTTTCTACTATTCACTTTGAAGCTTTACTGACTAGTGAACCAATTACGTGGCTACATGTACCAATGTCACCGCGTATACGTAGCCAGCGACTGCCGAAGGGCACCGGTCCGACCGGACCTTGTCGTTGTTTTCTTTCTTTTTCTCCTAAACGCGGCGCCAGTTTTATATTATACTCTGTTGATATTACGTATTTATGAGTAGTCTGGCCGCAGAGACCAGGCGGTCAAACAAAATCAGACCTACTGAATGCATATGGATTTACGTGCCATTCTCCAGTCTGTAAGAGTCAGCTTGAAGCGGGACTTGTAATTTGATATTCGTTAGACTGTGCTTGTAGAATTAATTGCATGCAGTTGACCATTATTTTATAGCTCTGTACAATTTCTAAGTGACAGTCTCATTGTGACTGGATGAATGTGAAAACTAACTTAACGGGCTGTTTCTCGTTTATAGCTTTATGTTTCCGCTGCACAGCTTTTACAATGAATATTGAACAGTCATCGGCAATGCGATTCAACGTTGTGAACCAAACGAAAAATCAATTGTCATGCATATGCATTGCTTGCATATTCACGACTACCTTCCTACCACCGAAAGGAAAAGAAACCATAATTTATAAATTTTGATCATGTTTCGATGCGGTTCATAAAAATGACTTTTGCGGGATATTACTGACCGGTTGATACCTACTCATCCGCCCAATCAAGGAGTAAGAGATCTCCCGCAAATATAGGCAACTTTAATATTGGTATTGAATGTGAAACATTCACACATGGCGACAATAAGCTGCGGACGATGAACACATGACGTGATCTATGGAGCTGTCACCGCGCCATGTCACAGTGAGGCTTGGTTGATGACCAGCCTGCGGTCAATGCTTAAGGACGCGTTTACGACTCCGAAAAAAATAAGGAGTTTTTCGGTGCATTTTGCGGCAAAATGGTACAAAACTAAAAGTAACTAATAATTACCACAGATAGATTACTCCTTAATCTTCAAATGGTAGCAATTTTTTATTCGAAAATTTTGGTTTATAATATTGTAAAAAATAATTTCCGTTACCTCTTCACACAAATTCGACGACATCGTACTGACTTTAGGGACATTTTTCTTTTATTTAATAACATAAATTTATGTATTTAAAAATATTTTATGTAAGTAGACATGTTCAACTCAAAAAGGTAGCAAAAAAAACTATCAAAATGTTACAATACGCTCAGAAAAAAATTAAAATTGAGTCTTATTTTTTCCCATATTTAGCGGTAACACGTGATTCTTATTGGATTGAAATAAGGGTTATTTTACTCATTTCATTTCATTTCATTTATTCATTTAACAATTTACATTGTGTCTGAATGTTTTACAAAAAATAACAATAATAATATAACCTAATAGAAAATAAATTATTAATATTTAAAACATTTCTAATAAAATTAAATAAAAATCACAATTATAAAACAATATCAACACACAAAGAAATACAAAAATATTGTCACAGCTTCATTATCACTAGTTATTTATAAAATAATTACAAAAGTGAATAAAATTAAAATAATAATAATAATAAGATTTAAAATTCATAAGTTGTCAAATATTATCTAAATAAAATGATTAAAATAGTTATATATGTCATAATGTCACAGTAAAAAGAAAATCATCTACCTTAAATTTAAAATCATATGTCATAACCCATTGAAAACATGTCAAAAAATAAAATAAAAAAATCGATTCGGTACATAAATAATAATAATAATAAAAAACATCAAGACAACAAATTAGATTATTAGCATTATCAATAGCGTTGAGTCATGAATTCTTCAACTGAGTAGAAACATTTTTCCAATAAAAAGTTTTTGAGATTATTTTTAAATTGAGTGGTTTTATACAATACCTCTTTCAGTTCTTTCGGTAAGCAATTAAATAATTTTACCGCTTGATACTGAACATAATGTTTTGCAATATTTAATTTGGTGTTTACTTTATGTTTCAAGTATTGGTTCCGAGTGCTTTCTCTTTGGTGTCTTTCGTCCTGCGTTTCATAATCATTTATGTGTTTTGCCAGGCTAGTCAAGACTACTAGTATATAAAGACTAGGCACTGTTAGTATCGACAGACTTTGGAAATACTTCCGACAGGACTCGATTTGGGGAATGCGAACCATAGTTCTGATCGCCCTCTTTTGTAGCAGAAATGCTCTATTAGAGTTATATTTGTAGCTATTTCCCCATTGTTGAATACTATATCTCAGCTTTGACTCCACTAGTGCGTAATAAACCGATTTTAAAATATTTAAGCTAAGTTCATCTCGTAGGCTCCTGAGGGCATAGCATGCTGATGATATCGACCCGTCTATGGCTTTTAGTTCATTTTTCCAGTTTAATAAATGATCAATATGAACCCCCAAAAATTTTACTGAATCTACTGTATCTATCTTTTCTCCATTTACCTGAACAGTTAAATCATCACTACCACGTGATGTAGACTTGAACAGTAAGATGTTTGTTTTTTTTGTATTTATAATTAATTTATTTGCCGTAAACCACAATTTGAAAAACTCAAGAGCCGCGTTTATGCTGTTGCTCAATGCCTCTGCAGTGGTTTCGCTAACAATAGCATTTGTATCGTCTGCAAATGCTATCAATTTTACATTCGGATTTATTTTTGTTACTAGGTTAAGTAAATCGTTCGTAAAAATTAAAAATAGGATTGGACCTAGTATGGACCCTTGTGGGACACCTGTCAAAACCCTTCGTAACTTTGAATGGTAGACTTTCTGAAAGTTATCTTGATTTAAACCTTTTACTTCTACATACATTCTCCTATTCGTTAAGTACGAGCGAAAAAGCTCCAGAACCTGTCCTCTAATACCATAATGTTCCATTTTAGCAAGCAACAGAGTATGATTAACAGTATCAAAAGCAGAACTTAGGTCTAAGAAGATACCAGCTACCTTGAGTTTTTTATTTAATTTGTCGATCACATCGCCAACTAATGTGCTAATAGCGTCTGCAGTTCCAACACCCCTTTGATATCCAAATTGTCTTTTATTGATAACTTTATTTACGCTTAAATGAGTGACCAGACGAACTTTTATTAGTTTTTCAAAGATTTTTGAAAGTGTTGGTAAAACTGATATGGGCCGATAGTTTTTTGGATCCGTTTGTGAACCTTTTTTATGAATGGGAATAACTTTCGCTATCTTAAGCTGCTCAGGGAAAACACCGTCATTAAAACACTTATTGAAAAAGTCAGATAAAGGCAACGCAAGTATATTAACATGTTGTTTTATGACACTTATTGGCAAGTCATCATACCCACTGGATGGTTTATTTAGCATTGACCCCACGATTTTTATAATTTCTTTCGGAGTCACGGGTGTCAAATGCATTTCATCATTAACCCTGTCAGTTGACTCTTTTAAATAAAACAGTGAATTATATTCTTCTGCACTATCCAAAGAATGGTCAAAATGATTAAATTGTTCAGCGAACACATTGGCAACCTCCTTGGAGTTATCAACAATTTTGTCATCTAATTTAACTATAAGTTTCTTTAGAAATGTTGGCTTGTGTTTGTTCCTATGGTGATTTACTACTTGCCAGATTTCCTTGCTTTTATTTTTAGCTTTTTGTATTTGGTCCCTCACAGCAATACTTTTTGCACTTTTTACAACCTTCCTAAACAGCCGAATATAATTCAGTTTATACGTTTGTATGGTATTATGACAACTTCCATTATTTACGCACAAAAACCTTTTCATTTTGCTCGACACTCTTATACCCTTTGTGGTCCATTTTATACCAGCACTATTATGATTTAATACTACGTGCTTTTTTCGTTTTTTGAAACTACGCTGAAAAGCATCATTAAATTTATTCAAAAACGTGTTAATTCCCATCGAGGACCAGTCTATACCTACAATTCTTTCACCAAATGTATTGTGATTATTTTTCGTGAACATTCGTTTTTCAACAATAATGTTCTGGTTATTGTTTATTTTTTTTCCCTTTACCATCGGAAGCTGTAATTCACAAAATAGTCCGGCATGCCCATCTGCCAAACCATTGTGGTCTACGGAAACCTTTCTAATGTACGAGTCATCTAAGTTAGTGATAAGATTGTCTATGCAGGAGGATGACTGTTTTCGAGTAAAAGTTGCAGTTTGAATAAGAGTTTTAAAATTATAACATTGCAAAAGACTTGTAAATTCCGTACGCTTTCTATTTTCATAAAGGAGATCGATGTTAAAATCTCCACATATGATACACTTTTTATTGAAAAAATATTCTAACACCATTTCCAATTTTTCCATAAATATTTCAAAATTCTTTTCATCGGGGCTTCGATAACAGCAACATATGAATAGCCCAGTGTCAATATCTTTGGTACAACATATCTCAAACGATTCAGATTTATATAATTTGTTTATTTGCGCGCAATCTAGGACTTGTCTATTTCTTTGTCCCAAGATGAGACTACCACCTCTTTTTTTATTTGCCCTAGTATTATGTGAGATCAAGTTGTAGTCAGTAAGTGCAAATAAAGGAGCATTTGATTTGTTTAGAAAATGCTCAGTAACACAGATAAAATCTATTTTAGGTAATATTTTTTCTACATATAGTTCCAGATCGTCTTTTTTATTGCTAATTCCACACAAATTTTGATGAAAAATTGATAAACCAGCAATATCATGCACAAACATATCTTTTTGACAACTTTGAGAGTTTAGCGCTAGATTAGGCTCGAAAAAACTCCTCATTTTCGACAACAGTGACTGCCTGAGTCTGGGTTGCCGCATCCACAAACACCGTATTTGACGTAATTAAATTACAAGTTTGAGTGAATATATTTTTAAAACGTTTCTGTACAGAGTATTCACGTTTCTTGTCTGTCTTAACGGTGTACGCAAGATATTCATGCTTGTAATTTAGGCGTAAAATTTCTCTATGTATTAATCTACTGACATATAGTTTATTTAGATACCTAGGGTCATACATTCTACCTTGATTTGTCTCTAGTGGTACAAGAGATATATTTGTACAGTTGCGACTTATAATCCTGAGTATATTATTAAGCATATTAACATTCAAATATCTATTTTTAAAAATTTCACCAATTATGATGTTCGTGCTTCGGATTTGATTTACAATATAATACAAAAATGATTGAAATTGCAATGGATTGTGATCATTTAAACCTCCTAGAATTATTACGTAGTCCAACTTGGTGAAACTTTGACACATCGTAATACACGAACTCAGCACCTCAGACGTACACGCGTTGGGTTTTATAATAGACGTTACAGTGAAAGAATTTCCGAGAAGGTCCTGTAGAAGTCCTCTCATGTCATATCCGGTTTGATCGGCAAATATCATAACTCTGTGCTTGTTTGCTGTCCGTAATTGATCTGCTGTATATTTGCTTTTAGATAAGTGTCTTGTAGAGGTAGAATTGATATTTGAATGAGCATCCTGCCCGATAACATCCCCAACGATCGCAGCCATATCAATATTGTTGACTGTGCTAGACTTAGCACTGGGTGAGCATACTTGGTACGTGGTATTTTTAAAGTCACAGTCAATTCTCAGATTCATATCCTCGTCATCCAATTGCACCAAGAGGTCCTTCGTAAGTGGTGACGTAGCCGTCGGTTGTGCAGGCTTGGGATCCTGGTACATTAATAACGAAGAACTAGGCTGGTTATTTTCAGCATTTGCACAATGTTTGAAACGCCGTTTGTACTGTGGTGAATAAAACTTCAATGGCGTGTAGTATTTTCCACTTGTCTTATGGCTTAATTCTCCAATTCCGACGGATTTATAAAGTTTTATTTTATTTTCGTAATTATGTACTTCTTTTTTTAGGGACGTATTTTCTAAATTTATATTTTCAATTTCTGTATTGGCAATCTCTAATTCGATATTTAACCTGTTTATTTGGTCTTTTAGTTCTTCTATAATTTCATCCTTATTTATTGCGATATTGGGTTGACTTTGGTATGATACATCCATGTCAAACTCGCTATCATTAAAGCTTAGATTTTGCCTCGGTCTTCTTTGTGTGTTAACATTTTCTATGTTTCCAATTTCTTCCATTGCAATAATTGTGATAAGAATTTCTATAAAAAAAATTGGATTTGAACTTGCGTCCCCATATATAACTCAAAACGCTGTGTTTGGCCCAAGCGTTGAATTCACTAAGTAGGATTGCGTTAAAAAAAGTGAATTATAACTATACCAAAATCATTCGTTTTTTCTTAATTCATAGATGGCAACACATGTATATCTATTTTCTGTGAAGCAGCCAACTTGATGGTGGTGTTTGACATTTCTTGTGTATTAGTCGATTTATCGATACGTTTGTTATCTATGGTAAGAGTTTGTTGTCACCACTACTGCAATAATTTTGTTAGAGGTTGTAATAGCCTGTGGTAAAACACCGTTAAGCAAATGTCATTTTGTAGCCAATCAGCTGTTCAAGGGCTTGGAATGTATTTATTCAGTTTTTCAAAATTTAACATGTTTTGCGGGATTTTGAAAAAATAACGGATCAAAAGTGTTTTCTCACCAATGTTTTAGTGCCTGTTCTTGTGTTTGATATCCGTAATCACTATCCACTTATATTGTAGGTTATGTTTACAAATTCTCACGACTACAAAGTATGTTTTTTTACACTTTTTAACAACTTTTGAAATTAAAATAAGGAGTAACAATTTCACCCGTCTGTTTACGTTCGTGCCACAGACTCAAAGCTACTGGTCACTGTCTTGCTTTATTGCACAAAAATTTGTAATGAAATATTAGTCTGCGCTCGGCCGCCGTCGTGAGTGGACGCTGTGACGCTTGCAAGCAGCTCCTCGTATTGGAAAAGATCGCTGTACGAATACAAAATATTTGACCTAACATACTTGATCCTTCACGCATTCTGCACGGACTACGGACAACCAAGGTAAGATTTTATTCATAGTTTCTTATATGTACTTATAAATTTCATATTTAGTTTCGGACTTGATGGAGTGACCTGAAATGTACTTCGAAGACTGCTACTGGAACTAATGTACCAGAAGAGCTGGGTGTGCCGAGTTTGGGCTCGTTTTGTTAGTTATGTTGAGACCTTACCTCAGGACTTGATGGAGAGACCTGCAGGTGTACTTCGAAGACTGCTACTGGAACTAATAGACGAGTAGAGCTAGGTGTGTCGAGTTTGGGCTCGTTTTGTTAGTTATGTTGAGACCTTACCTCCAGACTTGATAGAGAGACCTGCAGGTGTACTTCGAAGACTGCTACTGGAACTATTATACGAGTAGAGCTAGGTGTGCCGAGTTTGGGCTCGTTTTGTTAGTTATGTTGAGACCTTACCTCCGGACTTGATGGGGAGACCTTCAGGTGTACTTCGAAGACTGCTACTGGAACTAATAGACGAGTAGAGCTAAGTGTTTCGAGTTTAGGCTCGTTTTGTTAGTAATGTTGAGACCTTACCACCGGACTTGATGGAGAGACCTGCAGGTGTACTTCGAAGACTGCTACTAGAACTAATAGACGAGTAGAGCTAGGTGTGTCGAGTTTGGGCTTGTTTTGTTAGTAATGTTGAGACCTTACCTCCGGACTTGATGGAGAGACCTGCAGGTGTACTTCGAAGACTGCTACTGGAACTAATAGACGAGTAGAGCTGAGTGTGTCGAGTTTAGGCTCGTTTTGTTAGTAATGTTGAGACCTTACCACCGGACTTGATGGAGAGACCTGCAGGTGTACTTCGAAGACTGCTACTAGAACTAATAGACGAGTAGAGCTGAGTGTGTCGAGTTTAGGCTCGTTTTGTTAGTAATGTTGAGACCTTACCACCGGACTTGATGGAGAGACCTGCAGGTGTACTTCGAAGACTGCTACTGGAACTAATAGACGAGTAGAGCTGAGTGTGTCGAGTTTAGGCTCGTTTTGTTAGTAATGTTGAGACCTTACCACCGGACTTGATGGAGAGACCTGCAGGTGTACTTCGAAGACTGCTACTAGAACTAATAGACGAGTAGAGCTGAGTGTGTCGAGTTTAGGCTCGTTTTGTTAGTAATGTTGAGACCTTACCACCGGACTTGATGGAGAGACCTGCAGGTGTACTTCGAAGACTGCTACTGGAACTAATAGACGAGTAGAGCTGAGTGTGTCGAGTTTAGGCTCGTTTTGTTAGTAATGTTGAGACCTTACCACCGGACTTGATGGAGAGACCTGCAGGTGTACTTCGAAGACTGCTACTGGAACTAGTATACCAGTAGAGCTAGGTGTGCCGAGTTTGGGCTCGTTTTGTTAGTTATGTTGAGACCTTACCTCCGGACTTGATGGAGAGACCTGCGGGTCCAGGACCTGGAGGCTGCTATTGAAACTAATAGACGAGTAGAGCTAGCTGATAAGAGTGTGTATAGTTTATACCTTTTATAACACAATTTTTGTTTTAGATGCCAAGGCCTAAGACGAGATTCAAAAGGAATATGGAACTACGAGAATATTCATCATAATAATATAATTGTCATTGTCATAATAATATAATGAAAAATAAAAATTGATATTTTTTTTATGTCTTTCGTAAGTTTTATTCATTTCTTTTATCATTTACTAGCTCCTGACCCGGCTTCGTACGGCATCCTAATTACGTAACACACTTAGAATGGCAATCCATTCCAATTTGACAGATAAACAATATCTATTGAGTTGTTCTTGTTGTCATGCCAACGACTTTTTTTATGAAGCAATTAATAATGTTTGGAACCTAATCCTAACCTTGAAAGTAATTGTAAGTACTTATCAGTATTATATGTATGTGCCAAATAAACGTATTTTCTTTCTAGTTTTCGAGAACCTTTTGATACTAAAACAAAATTATATAGGTACCTAAAACTTTTTACTTGCTATGTGAATAACAGTGACAGGAAATTAAACATCATCAATTTCAAAATTTTATGAACTCTATGAACTTTGCTTGGGTAGGCCAAGCAAAGTTCATAAAATTTATATTGTACTACCCCTGGGGCATGCATAGCTTATCCATTAAAAAATGACAGAATTTTGCAAATCCATCTAAACTTACCTACATAAAAAAAAATACTTAATCTAAATTAAGTCGGTTAATTAAATCAATTCATAAACAAAAAAGGTTGCCCGAATTTACTTGCAAGATTAAAGGTACCCCAATAACAACTTTGAGATAAATGACGGTGTGCCGTGGTATACTGAACACATCTGCGTACCCCTTTAGAGGGTACAGACATGATTTTATACTGTGTGATTACGCAAACAATGCATACATAATATGCGAAAGCAGCAATTGCGGTTGATTTGCTGGCATTTATTGAAGAGTTCCGTTGTCTGTCTCTGAAACTCTCCAATCCCACAACTCTCCGACATCATCAGAAGGCCAATTCTCGTAATTAAAAACATTCAAAATCTATTCGCAGTCTCATCTCGGCAACAAACAAATGTCAAACAATTTTCAAAATGTAGGGAAATTAGAGGTATTTTTGACAGATTAGACTGTGAACGTTCTTAAAATTACGAGAATTGCCCGTCTGATCTTTACAAGGGACTATTTCGGAATAAACCTCTTTCGAACAAAAAAGAATTTTGCAAATCCGTCTATATTATGACGGAGTTATGCCCTAACATACCTACCTCTTACATAAAAAAATATATAAATATAAACATCCGAATTGAGAATATCCTCCTTTTTTTAAGTCGGTTAAAAATACTAAATACAGCAGATAAAATAAGCTTATGTTTTTAATTATTTGTTTTCAAAAAGCTTGTCGCGCAAATCGAAAATACATAGGTACTTTAGCAAGTACTTGCTTACCAGTCAATCACTGTCCAATGAAATTAAGTAAATCAGTACTTCCTATCCGATCAACTAAACCGATCAACTGGTTGATCAGAATGGAACTCGATCGGATCACCTTCTGCACTTCCTATCCGATCAACTAAACCGCTCAACTGGTTGATCAGAATGGAAATCGATCGGATCACTTTTCTGTACTTCCAGTCCGATCAACTGATTTTTTTTTTAGAGTGGCAAAACACTTGTGAAATTTCTTAAGGGTGGAAAACCACTCGAGGTAAAAATTTTGTTACCATTTCACGTTACGAACTTTTTGAAAAATAATTAAAGTAAACTTAAAAAAAAAACATGGCAAAAATTAAATAAAAGTAGGCTCAAGTATCAAGTCGTGTCAAGTTACTCATAATTTCGCCGCTTCGCGCATTTCGCTGTGTGTGTGAGCCGTGCACGTGTAGTAGTAAGACTCTATACCTAAAATTGATGCGCGTCAAATCGTAAACGCGTCCTTAATTGACTTATGAATGCTTCGATTTGGAGGTTGAAATGATAATTCCACTGCAGTCATTAGAGCATTACATAGGTAGTGTAGGTACAGATTCACCTTTACTGTGGGGTTAATTTTATTGTTACAACGCGTTACAGAACATATTATGTCAGATTTAAACCGCACTCGCCTATATAATTTCTATAATTCAATTATCCGTCGCAACCAGGAAAATTCGCAGGCAGGTACATGACGTGACTGTCAGCAGCTAGTTAGCAAAATTTTGTAATCTAGTTGACCTCATAACAAAAATAACGAGTGATAACTAGTTTCCCTATGAGCACGTATTACCTAATAGCACAACTAAATAAACAAGACTAACAGGAAACATGAAAGGTCGTCGACTCCGAGACCTGCGACCATTCGAACACGTCCGAACGGGACTTGCTGACACCTGCAAGACACGACTCAGCTCGATGCATTTATACGCTAACACGCTTCATTGCCTCTTAATTTCTTAGCTCACATCACTGCTCAACTGTCCAAAAGCAATCGTAGTGGCAGAGCCCGTCTAGTTGTTTATAATAATGGATGGAGTTGGAAACTTGACGTGGCGTGAAAAATAATGGCAGTTCAATTGTATGAGAGTGCATAAGTATTTGCTTTTCTTCAAGTAGATGCTTTAATTGCTGAAGTTGATGATTCATTATTATTGTTATCGACTTTTACTGCTGATTGGATCCTTATAGTAAGTGTATTGGATATTCAAGTAACTTCGATTCGTAATACGAGCACTTGATCAATGTACATATTTAGCATGCCGAATAAGTTTGCAATGTGCATGTACTTTGTCTAGGTTAAGATCGGATATCTAATCTTCTTAAGATTTTGTTTATAAGTTAATGGACGAGATGTTGGCTATCAATCTAAGGTACCAGGAGCTAAGCAGATCAAAGGAGTCTCCCAACTCATTCACCGGTCCGCATTCGTTAGCCGGCTATTTCGGACGACATCCGCTACATCATGCACATAGGAGTTTTTTCAACATGCGTCCATCGGACCATGATCCCGTGATACAGAGATAAATCTGTCGCATGGAGGATGTGTCACTTATTAAACGAGAACTGTTTGTTACTGATATTTATAATGTGCATTAGCATAGACGCCCACTTCTATAGTTCCATTCGTTTTGTTTTACATCTACGTAATTTATTAGATTACTGTTAGTTGCCTTTATTATGTTTCCTATTTTGAAATCAGTTTCAAAATTTTCAATTATCAAAGTTGTAGTTAATTTTAAAAGTGCACTTGACGGATGCTCTTATCAGCGAAATAATAATAACTCTTATAAAACTTTGAATCCGTTCGAATGGCATCATGTTTTTAACCACAAAAATAATCAAAAAGTAAAAAAAATAAATTGACGGACGTTGTTATCAGTGACATAAAAATTGATTACTGGATATATCGTGTACGGCGGTTATTCATTATTATAAAAAATAAAATAAAGTGAATGATAGTGCATGAATGAATGCGGCCAGTTTCTTAGTACACCCATAGAGAATATACGTATGGTATTAGACCCTTGAGACAGCACACGTGCGTTTTACGTGGCGTATGCGCAACCCGTCGGCGTACGCGCATATTGCATGATTGTAATGTCCCCTAGTTTATGATGAATGGATGTGTGTGTGTCCTCTGTATAAGTAACGTTCTGTATATGCCTCAAGTATATCATACTATATTACTGAAAGTTATAATACCTACTGAGTAATAAGTAATTGAATACCGATTGGAATTTAATGAACAGACTTGATTTTTAACACATCAATCAAAGGCTCATTTACATCGATCGGATTTTTGACATAATGTTTCATTATTTTTATACACGGTCAAACAAGTACGTTGTCTGATGTGTGTCATAGTGAATGCTTACGTCAAGTCGCTTCACAGGGCAAATATTCAGCGGTTGTCAGGCTCGTTGGGCTCACTGACTGCTTCGAAATTATGTCATATCGATATAATATTAATTAGTTATTTGGTTTTGGCCCGGAATGTTATGTCCGGAAGAGGGTCTGGCGGCGCCGGAACCTTGCCTTTAAATGTCTTGCGGAAACTGAATGGACGTCGGAGACAGTGCGATGCTACCTACCAAAATCATATGAAAATTACACGCCAAGCTCTCTAGCTGTTCATGTAGGTAACTAATGGTCCTAGTACAAAGCTTTAGCTTAGAATCACTGTTTGTAAACTGCTAGGAGTTCCAAATATAATGCATGTGTAAAAGTTGCTTTTATCGATGATGTCAGTTCTGTATGTTATTGAAGCAAATATTTCCCGATTTATCACGCATTATCCGCTCGAAGAGATCGACACGTCTGTTTATGTGTCCCATTTACAATGTGGGCTCACGGCACGCATGGCGCCATCACCGCCCCGGGTGACTGGGCCTCGACACTTACACAAACACATCAATACGCTCGATGTTTTTCAGGCCTAATCGCTTTTCTTGTTCTCGGAACGGAGATTGTTTGGTTTACGCGCAGTACAAACAACTTTGAACATCGTTTGATTGCACCAAT
Source organism: Mythimna lalbum (assembly GCA_949319445.1). Taxonomy (NCBI): domain Eukaryota; kingdom Metazoa; phylum Arthropoda; class Insecta; order Lepidoptera; family Noctuidae; genus Mythimna; species Mythimna lalbum. Next base: position 24,840,458 of record OX439346.1, read on the forward strand.
TAACCCTAATTCGTTCTGAACAACGTTCGTAGTAGAAAGAAACACAATCCGTGCAAATTGGGATTGATCGCTTCCTGCTGTAGTTTTGAGACAAAGGCATGGCTGGCCGCAATAGCTGATAAGCCCAATTTGCGAGTGGTGCGGGGTCGACGCTCGCATCAACTTCGCGCAGGCCGCTAGGCCGCCTCTCTCCGCGCCTGCCACCGTCTGACTGTTGAACTTGAGACGCGCCACTCAGCTGTCTGCACACGTCCTCCTCACAAGGTGCTGCTTATTTACATTCACGTTTTGAACTTCAAAACAAAACAAGATTTACCCTCTTCGCTGATTACTTTGCTAAGTTGGTTCTTCTCAATTAATTTTATTATATGAGTTGGTTTTACTTACACAAAAGCAGATGTTGGCTGGATAAAATTTAATTAGCTAAAGAACAACGGCGAAACAACGTTCGCTTGTCGTTTGCTATTGTAGTCTTGTCAGTTCTAGAAAGTACTGGACAATCTATCCAGTTGATAGTATCGGTGCTATAAAGCAATCAATTGTAGGTTCAGCTCGTTCCTTCAATTAATGGCCGGTCTCGTGATCTCGCGCGCTCGGTACGTCTGTCGCCAAGCAGTCGTTCTCGCGTAACCTTGGGATCGTAGACCGCTGCAAACTGACCATTGTGTTCACCCAGCTGGTGTCTATTGACAATTAAATATTAATTAATGACTCCTTTTGTGTCTGTTATTGTTTCATATAACGTTCATTGGAGAAGCATATTTTTCCACATCATTTTCGCTCAGCAATTTTCCGCATAAAATGATAAAACACGCGCTGAAACCACCGTGCGGTTGATGGCTGATGGCTTAAATAATTAAATTGAATCGTTCACCGCCGGCATCGCGTCGACAGGGTTTGTAAATATTTCGCTTAAACGTGGGCTTTAATGGCGAGTCCTGGCGAGAGGCGCCGCCGCCGCCGTCACCGCCGCCAGCCCGCCGTGGCCGGAGGCTGGGGTAGGTTGATTGCATTAAAGACGCCGACCTCCGGCCATTCACCCGCGTCTGGGTTCCGTACGACCTACGCCTGACAGAACACCATATTCTAGTCAAACGTTACGTATGTTATGTGGTCTGATTATTATCTCGTGTACCTACCATTACATGCTCTATATTAACTAGAGCACAGGAGATAGATACGAGTACCATCAACATTATGCTATGTTGATACTAACTTGTATTTATGACAGTGTTAAACTCTCCACTAGGAATCGGTTATGGTACGCCCCCGTGGGAATTCCCACGGTGTTTAACATAATCGTTGATCGACTCATCATTACTCATTTTTAAGGTGGTGCATCACGACTCACATTTTCACTGTTTTTCATACAACCACTCATAACTGATTATGACGTTATTACACACTTTTCATTAGATATTTTGGAAACACAGTATCTTGTGGATATTATCTAGGTTTCTAAAGAAACCAATTTCTAAATTTGTGTAAAACTAATCCAGTAAAAACCTCTGAAAATGTCCTATTTTGTATGAACTTTGACACTTCATAATTTGCCTAAAAATTAAAAAAGTCAAAAAAGTATTCCTCTAGAGACCTTGCAAATTTTATTAAGATTCTAAATGATGACAACTTTTTCCAAAAACTTGTAAGGGTTTAAAAAAAACAGCTATTTCCTGGAGCAAGTTTTGTGAAATTTTCGAGTAAATCTCGGAATTACCGAATACTAACAGAGTTTCCAGGCGTTATCTTTCTTTTTTTACTTTGCCTTTTCGTCAAACATCGCGTTGGATTGCATTAAATGAAGTAATAAGCTTTTAAACCATTTTCGATGTTTACGAAAAGCGAGTGGAGAAGGACCCTCTTAAGTTGTTACTTTATTTTTTCTCGACGTATCTATATCTCTTGACTAGCCTATACCTAGAACTCGTAATAATGGAGTTGATTCTACCCAATCTAGATACGCAAACAAGTATGTCGTTTATGACATCACAATTCTAGGCCTCTCTCGTAAATTGTAGTCAATAAATTTTAGATAGGGAATAAATATACGAACGGTCCATAAAACTATAATAGAATATACAGACAGACAGACTTAGCGGTAATGGTAAGCACTGATTTGGTCGAACCTTCCTTGACAGTTCCAGCAAATTACACACAGGGGTACGTTTTCCGTTGCTAAAATTTAGAAGGTGCATCATCTACAGTTACACTAATATAATAATCAGGTAAAATTGTTTTTTTGTTTGTAGGAGGTAATCTCTGGAAGTATTGGTCCGATTGCTAAAATTTTAGAAAAAAAAAACTAGTTCTCAATATGCATGGATGTCCAATATTATCGCTTCGTTTGGTGTCATCAATGAGCCGTCATTATAATTATTATTAATATTGAATGTCTAGTTCACGTACTTGGTGGTCCTCCCCGCTTTCCACCGCAGCGCCCATTCAACCGCGCGGCAGCGATCAATGGCCGATGCAGCCCTCATAATAAGCAGTCATGTCCGCTTTGTATTTACATCACATCCATTATATTGAATGAACATTATTGATAATAATTTCATTCATAATATTAAATTATATCAAGTGTATAGTGAAAATGTGAGTAATAAACTGTCAACCGCGGAAAACGATTGCCAATGTAACTAAATGCGAACGTGTAGAAAAGAATATCAACATTGGACTCCATAACAGGGAAATTACATAGACTTGTACCCACGGCACATATCCTGCTGTCCAATTCAGTAAACACTACAGTCGGACAACTGCTGGCAAATCCGCCAAAACAAAACCTAACTGTACTCGAAGGTGTAATCGAAAGTCAACACCCACAGCTTCAAGATAGCAGTAAGACAACCGTGGCAGCTGATAGACGAAGTAAAGGTCAGGGTTATAAAAAGAACGAGAAAACACAAGAAAAATAAATCATAAACATAGACGAGATAAAGAGACCCTTTTAATTAACGTTGTTGATGTTGTGAGCTTCAATTACACAGGCATCATAGAGATCATAAAGATTGCGTACGAGCAATGGAACTCCTATTAGTATAATTCCCTAGAGATGTTCATCCCTAGGCTTAACTCCGACAAACTAATCAGTGGAGCCGCTTTTCAGAATAGCACAGCGAGGTATACACTGGAAATGTAATAAGTTTTTTAGATGAAATCACAAGACGGAGTAATGGAGTAAAAAAACTTAACGGGGCAAGAGTATTGTGTATTTTTCTGTGCTCTGCAAAATAAATAAAAAACTGGGCAAATGCGAGTCGGACTCGCGCACTGAGGGTTCCGTGCAAACTACAATTCCCGAATGGAGACTCGAAGATTTTTCCGAATTGCAATTTTTTTTTTTTGTTATGTAACAACCACGGAATAAAGAAAAGTAGAGGAAGTGCCTCTTAGATATCGCGCGTTTGTCAACAGCAGGCGAAATTCGCCTATTACATATTATATACTAGTGCAGGTGAATATGGCATCTATTTCAAAGGCACTAACGTTCTGAATAGAATAAATTGGTTACAGCGCCATTTAGGTTGGCCATTTAGGTGGTTAAAACTTCTTTATTGTTTGTGTCATGTCAAATAATAACAACTTTCTTACGTTGTAATAAGACCTAATTTATGAAAGCAATAAGAATATGATTTGTAAAAGTTAAGTTTGTAATTCGTAGCTTCGTAGCCAATCATATTACTGTTTTTTATGTGTATAATGTACAATTTGATACGCAAATGTGTGAGTTTGGCGACACTGGTTCCCGTGCTTAGCCACGTTAGGGGCACTTCTACCTATATTTTCTGTTCTGTGGTAACAACGAGCTCGTGCCCTGGTATGAAGGCTAGAAGGAACGGCGCGGGGTTTTTAGTCAGTAAGAGTGACACTATCTCCCGCTCCACCCAAGAGCGGGTTTGGTCAAAGATGATTTACCCCGTCGACAAAAAAAAAATGTAGATAACAACAAATTTACTGTTTTCAGATTTATTCCTTTACCTGTGCTATAAAACTTGCTTTGTGCCAAATTTCAGGATTCTGGGTCAACGGAAAGTACCCTATGAATTTCGATCTTTGAGAGTATCAAAATATACGTTTTTTTTTGCGACATAAACGGCCTTATCTTTTTTATTCGTTAACTTATAAATTTGATTTTTTCACAGCTTGAAGGGACCGCAGACCTAAATACGCGGGTTTTAATTTCAACTCGATACCTCAATGCGTTCTCGAGATAAAGGGTCTTGACAGACAGACAGACAGACGGACGGACAACAAAGTGATCCTATAAAGGTTCCGTTTCCTTTTGAGGTACGGAACCTTAAAAAATAAAAAAGAAGGTTGAGTGTCTGTGGTTCAATCCAGACGCAACCCGCAGGGGCAGCAGCGCGTAAAAACGTTTAGAGGGAGCGCCATTTCTGTTTGCTCGCTACTAATTGTGTTTACGCTATCCTGGGCCGGGAGCGAGCGGTTATGGTATTACAGTACACTTGTTTGTGTCTATCACCTCGTCTTGTGTTTACAGATCAAACATACATCTCATTTACAACACATTAATTCACACTTGCAGCAATATTTGTCACTAATGGCTCGTTAATATTTTTTTTTTACTGTAGAAAGTTGAGTGGTTACGTGTAATTACGAGAAAGACACTATTTTAAACGGTGATCAATTGTTATTATATACAATTGTTGGCTTCATTAAATACGATTGTGTATTGTATTTAATGAAGCCGATGTCCTCTTTTCACAAAATGATCCTGGGCTCATTATTAATTCCGTGCTATAATCTGTCATTTCCATTTGAGGTCAGCTTGTTGTCGAAGTGTTGACGGACATTTATTATTACCGATGTTAGTCTACCTAATTTCCTTGGAAGTGAACGATCTCTGTTTGTGTTAGATCTAGATTATGTGGGGGTTCAGTACACTCCTCTAGGAGGTTCTCCCAATTTAGCTTAGGTACTTATGTTGTTATGTCTGGGAACTAATCTAAATATTTGGGCAAGAAGCATAGCTGCTCGCTTCTCATCGATATGCGATTTCGCTATTTCAGTATTTTGTATTGGTAAGGTAGATAAAATTATAAAATTAAGATGTGGTAGGAATTTTATTAATTACACTTTATGCACGGACTTAATGCCTAAAGCATTTTATGTTACTTTATACAAGAAACTACTTTATTTATACAAGAAAATTATTCTAAGGGAACATAGGCACTTTCAGGATAAAAAGCTTATTGCTATTCCAGGAAATGGTCTAACCTTGTGTCAAATTTTAACCAAATCCGTTCAGTCATTCGAGAGTGAAGAAAGAACAATCATACACACTTACAAAGTTTCACTTTTATAATATTAGGATTTTTATGATAATGTTCCACCCCTCGCCTGCCACACAGGATGCCCTAGTTCGCCTATATGTATAACAATTGAGAACTTGACATGGATTTGAGCAAAACTGTATTAACTGTTTACCTCATTAGTTGAATATTTATTTAATTAATATTAAACGAATAGCAACAAGGTTTATAAATACTTGTAATAATCACATTATTACAAGTATTTATAAACCTTGTTGCAAGTGCAAAGCAAATTCCAATCGTCAATTGTTAATGTCTAAAGCGGAATACGTACGTACGTCTACGCTCCGCCGACGATGTTTACTCGAATGAGTTCTCAGAATCGCGATACATTTTTCTCAATACATTGATTTTTTTGACGAACTCGCAAAAAAAGGCTGCGTATTTTCCTGTTCGAGTAGGTAATTCTAAGAAAATCTGAAAATAATTATTGGCAGTACCTAGCCTTGCAGTGATTACGATGTGAACGGTTTCTTGAAATGGCTAAGCAAATACCTTACCTCTCAATAAATTGCAATACGACATGGCGAATCAGATAAAAATCAAAAATAAGCTCGGTCAATAACGAAAAATATGTGTGTTGTGGTGTCATTAGTGTTGTCAACGACCGCGGTCAAGCGGTGACCTTGCGCTCTGGACAATGACGCCGTGGAGCCGCCCACCATCAGTAAGCTTGCTGCCGCTCCACTCCACCTTTGATGTTTCGACGTCCTCATTTCCGGCACTCACAGCCGAATTAGCTCTTTTTACTTTCATATTACCTGATAACGTGCCGTGTTTCATAAACAACGTCGTTTGACTCCTAAATTTATTTGTAAATTATTGTATTGGATTCGATTTTTCTTTTTAGGAATATTTCATAAAACAAGCTCAATGTTTCTCTGATGAGGACATAATCATGTTTGTATTTTATTCAAAGGAGTAATCATACGGTTTTTCCTTTATACAATGAGTTCGTTTCGACGAAAACATGTATTTGATTGAAGTTATCATATCAAATGAACTAAGATTATTAGCAAATGTTATTAAATTTAAAGCCTTGAACAATAATGAACATAATATTACAGTAGACTACGCATTATATTGTATGCGGAAGTCGATAATTGGATTTAAGGGTCTGACATTGGCGCTGGGCGTTACGTTCCTCCGGCACACGTCGCTCAACTGAACCGAACTGGTCTTCTGACCACTGGACACGTGAGCACTAAGCTTAAGCTTATATTCGAATCAAAATAGTGACGGTTGCAATGCGATTGTTCCGTAAAATTTATTGCAGAAGTACGTCAGGTTAGAAGTAACTTAATAATGCCATAGAACATGATCTTAAAACATTTATGAGAAAGCTCAAAGCTAAGTCTATGTCTGCAGTACTATTTATTTGTGGCATTTGGTGTCTGATGTTGGCGCGACATGTAGGCAGCACGTGGGTACGTCGGGATAATTAATACAAAGCTCTTCTGATGAATTGGATGAGCCAAGGACGAATCTTTTGTGTGCGTGGTGCGTAGGGTCATGTCTTGTCGTTGCGAAATATTTGCACGACTCGTTAAGGTTTCCTTGCCTGTGGTATAACCGTAATCCCTTGCATGTAATATGTACTTATTTATATAAGTAGTGACGTTATTTACAGTGTTGTCATCGGCTTAGTTCACCCCTTCAATTCACGCGGAAGTCATAATACATGTCGACGGGCTTATTAATATTTACTGAGTACGGAATACGGGATCCTGATGTTCCTAAAATAAGAAAGGATGTAGACATTAGAGTCATTAACCCTTCAGATACCGTCAATTAGAGACACAATAGTAAGACAATAGATGCGCGGCCACCGGGTGTCGCTTGGGGATTCATGAATTAGAATTAATAAGTTAAATTAATGTAGCAGATGTTTCGTAATATTTTGGGTAAGTCAAGCTCATAAGATCAATGACTAAGTAATTGGCATATTTTCCTCAACTGAACGATAAGGGGAGTTCGGAAATACCATTGCATCAAAAAAATATCACGCGGATATTTTTATCCTTATCCCTGCAGCTATACGGAAAATAAGTATTTTAATGGACAACTCATTCCACACTAATGGCTGTCGTCGTGCCAAACAAAACCTCAAATCAACAGCTTTAAATTGTCATCACTAATAATATAAAAACCAAGAATAAACTTGTATTTTTACGAGTAGCATTTTCCTGAAGGAAATAGAATCTAAACATATTTTGAGTCATTTTATGAGATCTTCCTCTAGGAAATAACTTGCTGAGATGTGTGAAATGAAAGTGACAGGTGGGAACCCTGCCCGCCCGCCCGCTCGTCCCTCACTATAAATAGACAATGACAAACTCAGCGCCAACAGATATTTTAGCCAAGCGTGGGATCCTCTGATTCATTTATAAATATCTTTCGTTTGTGCTGCAATCCAAAGTTTTAATTGATTATAGGCTATTCGTTATCGTGCGCTCACAACATTGCATTAGTTCGATTGATGAGTTGATTATGAAAATATTTACATTCTTCATTCTGGATGAAATCTTGTCTCATGTGTCCGAAATCATAGAAAACTTCTAGTGGCAAAAGCTTTTCTTACGCTTGATTAAGTCTAAAATTGCTAATTAAAAAACGATTTTGCAGAAATGGCTACGAAACCATCAGGATTCGTGCATCCTTTGCATCCCAGTGCACCTGATTCGCCAGCGGCGCAAGGTCAAGCAAGGCCGCGTGCGCGCACACCGCTCCTTGCCAACAGCCGCCAACCACAAGTGAAAGGACCCTTACGCGAAATGCCTCTTTCCACGAATTCGTTATTTCGCGGTTACATTCGCAAATATTATAACAGCATCTCTTTTGTGCTGTTTTGTGTCGTTTCACTTCCAGACAATACAGTTAAATGATCAGTTTACTGTTGGATCATTTTTACGTAACCTGCTCCAGTTGTGTTAAGTAAGACCACAATATTACGACTTTAACCAATAGCCCGCTAAACTGATTTGCCCTACGGTTTTCGTGACAAGACTCAATAAGTTGGGTACGTTTTAATCAGTTCCGTTCGAGAGTTACGGCTTCAGGTTCAAAGGTGAATGCAGAAGTTTGTAAACACGATTGTAAATAATCGTAGATAAACTAAACATTAGTAGATTCTATTAGGAAGTTTGTCTACGGTAATTACTTAAGGTCATACTAGAGACATTTATGCGCCGATAAATCGTATCAGGAATTTCTATGACGAATTAATTAAGCTTAGTGATGCTACTTCGGGTGGTTATCGCAAGGCCCGTGCAGATCTAAATTTTAATTGCTGTTGAGCTTACAAATATCAAGCTTTTATTCTACTGGATCGAATTCATTCGCTCAAACATCATAATTTGTTAAAGAGATAATTTATTGGACCTAAGCAATAGCTACAATCAAATGCAAAATCATTAATCAAAGATGAAATAGAACAATCTATACTAATATTATAAAGAGGTAAAATTTGTAAGTTTGTAAGTTTGTATGTAGGGGGTAATCTCTGGAACTAATAATCCAATTCTAAAAATTTTTTTACTGGCAGAAAGCTACATTATTCCTGAGTGCTATAGGCTATAAATTGTTTCTATAGCATGTATATTAACCGAGCTATCACAACTTTTGTCTGGCAAGTCGGAAAAAAATACCTCATAAAATAGAATTATTTGCGTGCGCTGCCTAAACAGTTGCTTAAAATTAAAAACAATGTATGGCTACCTGGTTCGTCTTAATTATTTCTACAAAAAAGTCCGCGGTACTATATCTCTATCTTTTATATTTCATCTTTTATACTTCTTTTATTGCATTAAAAATATTTTTTTTCGGCATACTTACGTTTGGTTGATTATTTGAGCAACAAAATATTAATTCTTATGACAATAAATTATTTCAGTATCACAAGAACATTATACAGATAAGATTTGCCATTTACAGCATAGCAATTGGTCATACAGTTTCGAAGATAATATAAAATTACTAAAACGCAAAATGCCCCTAGCGTAACTTTCATTGTGCAGACGTTTTACCTATTTTTTTTTTTATGGTGGGCAAAAATCATCTTATGACAACCCCCGCCCTTGGGTGGAGCGAGAGATAGTGTCAGACTCTTACTGACTAAAAACCCACCCCGTTCCTTCTAACCTTCAAACCAGGGCACGAGTTCCCTTTCGGATTACCCTGGACCCGGTAGGCTTCGACCCAGCTGGGCCTCTGCTATTGCTGACAACTTCTTGAGGCGCGCGGGAACAGTGCGCGCCGTCGACGTCTTGGGCTCGGTCCATTACCGGACGATCGGACAGCAAGCTACCCATGGCTGGCCGTCCGCGAGCCCGCATCTACGGTGGCCGGAAATCGGGATCGGAATCCCGGCGGCGGCGGCGGGGGCGCCGTTGCCTGATGCGGTCTGCCTCCGCCTTTGCTAGCATTACTGCTTCGCAGAAGGAGGCGACCGCCTACCATTCCTCCTCGCTAAGGACCATGGCCTCAACCAGAGCCCGCCGCGAGAGGTGTCCGCCGCCGATCGCCCCCACGAGGGCACGGCGATGCTCTGCCCAGGCAGGGCACACCTCGACTGTGTGCTCCACCGTGTCCTCCGGGCGTTCCGCACAGTGGCGACACTCGGGCGTCTCTTCCGCTTTAATTCGGTGCAGGAACCTCCCGAACTTGCCATGTTCGGTGAGGACCTGTGTCATGCGGAAGGTAAGGACGCCGTGAGGCCTTTCCAGCCACGCCTCAAAGAGGGGACTTACCGCCATAATTGTGGCGTGCCCAACGTTTCACCTTTTTGCCCATAGATGGCGTTCTGCAATTACGTAATTTTTCTGAATCGCGGTGTTAAGACTTTCTGTGGATTGATGACCCTCTCGAATTATTATACCCACGTTGTCGTTAGTTGGAGTTCTTCTGTCAGTTGCTTATTGGTTTCGGTTGTTTCGTTCGTATGGTCGTTGTTGTTGATAGATACCTCATAATCGAAAATATCGTAATTTCGTTGTACGTTTTTGTATGTTCGTAGTTTCGTACTTCGTTCTATCGTAATAATCGATACGAGTTATTCGATATTACGATTGTTTTGTTTTGGTAAAGGCGGACGGTGTTCGAGTCGCTCTCCTTTTGTTCATAATTGTTTTCAAGTACAGACTTGAAAACAATACGCACAGGCGTAGTTTGTTGAGAGCATGTCTAAAAGGAAATCTCAACTGTCCCGGCAGACATCACAGACAAGAGCCGCTCGAGTACGCCGTACGGAAGAATCTGCCCCTGAAAATGAGCAGCGCCTCTCGAGAAATAGAGAATATATTTCGCAAGCACGCGCTAGAGAATCTAGCTCCGAGCGCTCACAGCGCCTCGCTAGCCAAAATGTGAGGACATCGCGGGCCCGTGCTCGAGGAACTAGCGCTGAACGTGCGCACCGTCTATCTGAGTTAAGGCAGCATGTCTCTGAGACAAGGGATAGGGAGACAAGCGCTAAACGCTCGCGGCGGCTTGGTAGGCAAAATGTCATAACATCGCAGGCCCGTGCTCGGAAATCTAGCGCTGAACGTGCGCAGCGTCTATCTCATTTAAGGCAGCATGTCTCTGAGACAAGGGATAGGGAGACTAGCGCTGAGCGCTCGCAGCGGCTCGCCAGGCAATATGCCATAACATCACAGGCCCGTGCTCAGGAATCTAGCGCTGAACGTGCGCATCGTCTAATCGAGTGTAATCTTATTTTAAAACAAGAAATTTTCCGCGGACGAAGTCGCGGGCAGAAGCTAGTAAACTATAAAGGCAATTCGGGAATCACCTCAGTGATGTGGACTTTTGGCATATGGCCTCGTTTCGCTACGTAGGCGGACCAAAACACACGGAGATGAGATGGTGATATCAGAGCACAGTCATCTGTTTACATAGACGACGTCATCCTTTATAACTGCTGCTAATAAACGTGCAGTTGTTGTGTTCTCTTGTGATTGGATTATGAATTAATAATTGTGTTAGCTAGTGTTAAGTTGATTAATATCGTTTCTGGCTATTAAGTCTGGTACGTGCGCATTAAAAGCTGTAAATTGGACTATAAGGTCGTTCAACAAAATCTACTCTACAAACCAACGAAAATGAAATTAACATTATTTCAATTTGATTGGACAGTTAGAAGAAGATTTATTCGTCGTATAATGGCGTTCTTTGATTTGAAATGCAAACGATTCTGCTAACAACTTGTTACATCTGCATTGCAACTGACTGCTGCTAATTTAATTCCTTAGTTACGATTACGACGTTTGTTGCTTTATGTTTGTTGTTTGTTTTATTCTAAATCGGTTTCGTTCATGTTTTTATCTTCTTATTTCATTAAGTGTTCTTTTGTTCTTTATTTCACTAAACATGTAAATAGAATATGTAAAATGTTTATTATATTAAATATATAGCAGTCCCAGTTCGCAATACATTCAGGCTCTCATTGACATGGCGTGGCCACACGTGTTCGGAAGCACGAGGAGTGTTGGCTCAGCGCCACATCCTCGCTGACACTGACATCACTGCACGCGTCACACGTCATCTGGGCTTGCACTGTGACTGCATGTGAAACATGCTTGAACAATGTATTTACTCTCCGTCACGCCAGCGGCCCGCGGTGCTCAACACAAGTCGTGTTGCACAAACTCGAGAACATTAACTTTGTTATAGTTTTTGACACGATGTAAATTAATCGGCGATGTATTCATTACTCATCTCCTGTTGCTGGTCTGGAGATCAAATATTATTGTATTGAGCTCAACTTACTGTCACACTAACCATTTCGTTGGTTTACATAAGCAATTTCCTGAGATTATAATATATGAAACGAATCATTTGTTGCTAAAATATTTCAAGCTATGCTAAATAACATTCCCACACTTTGTCACTTCTACAAGCAAAACCTTATTTTAAACAAAGCTAGAGAAATATCCGTTAAGACGAACCAGCAACAAGCTCGTCTGGAAGGTATTGGCTGAACCATAAACCGAACCGTTCCCGAGCCGGCAGTTAATCATGATTTACTTCACCATTACTCTAGCACAATACAATATAATTTGGAGCGGTAATAAGGAAGGCCAGGCTTCGTTGCATCAGACTTTAAACAAGACGCCAAGTTAAACTAAATTATGTAGTCCAAAAAATAACGTTGCCTTTTGATCCGCCTCTGCAATCTTTATATAGAATATCCGGCAATGCAGATCTCGGAATAGCATAATGGATGCCTTGAGGCGATTCAGCAGTATTGGAAGTTTGAGACAAGTTGGCGCCAGAACGACCGGAACGTTTAAGACGAAGTGCAGTTTGAAAGTAGGGATATAGAGAAATGCAGTTCCCTGCGAATATACAACGAAGTGTGACTGTGTAAGTAGTATAGTCGCCATGTTGCGAAAGAGCTGCTGTATATTTTGCCGGTTCACAGTTCGTATCCGCATATGTGCGCATCATCCGATGGCTAATAAAGCAACACAGCGCATCCTGCGCCTGCGCAATGCTTCCTCGCGACTGGTGGGGCTTCGACCCCATTCCTATCTACACTGGCACCTACTGTTTGTTGATCCTCGGTTACTGCGAGCTGTCCTTGTGTCGCGAATTCGCTCGTTTGTTGATACTATATGTTTAATTGTTGTTGTGAATTCTGGTTGGGAACGGGTGTTGTTTGGTTTCGGCGCGAATTGCATTTTGCTTTCAGTGGGTACGAGTTGTTTCTAAAGTTCGAATGGTAGAAAACAAAACAAACGGAGAATATTTGGAATAGTATTGTTCACCAGCTAATTGTAACGTAAACACAAGTAGACGAACATACTAATCATTTAATAGCTGTCCCGCTTGCTACTCGTGATTTGTGCCGCGGTGGCCGTCGCAGCCAGTGTCAAACATTCCCCGCAGTGATTGACATTCAATTAAGCCGCCTGCCGTAGGCGTGAACATTACGCGAACTGCGCTATTCCTGGATGTGATCATCCGCTCATGTCGGGGGAAATGGAAACCGAAATACTTCCAGTAATGATCTATAGCCTATTAACATTCTATTTTGCATTCAATCAAGCGCGCATTCCTGGCATAACATGAAGGCCTTGTATTGTGATGTATGAAAATGTACAGCCACTGTCCTGATTTATGTTGTCCTAAATTTCAGATATGATCTGCATGATATAGATAGAGTTTGATTTGAAATAGGAACATGATGTAGTCTTATACAATCTGTAGATATTGCTCTCGGTCTCAATAGCCGACATGGCCGATTTATACTGGTGTGCTCTGAGAAGCGTGTCTAAATGCAAGCATGTCGTAACGATGACAGTGCTGGGTGCTGTGGTGGCGACGTCGTAGAAGCTAGCCAAGTGGAAATACCGCACGGCGCGTATCAGACGCGCTGCACTGACTCATGGAACTGCTACGTGGACACATGCGCGCATTATTGTATTGAATATATTTTCGAATAGGTTAACAGCATCAAAGTTATCAGTGAGTTGCCTTCGTTTGGCAGAGGAGAAATATACATCTTTCTCAATTTACGTCAAATAAACCCTAACACATTTATTATTAGTTACAAAACCCAAAAGAAAAGTAGAATCTATGTAGAGCCACGCATGAAGAAAATTACTTAGTTTATTAACCGCAAATACTTTTACAATACCACTGTTATTTTGCTGTCGATGTGGTCATACAAGGGGAAATTGTGGGAAAAGGTATGCTAGGTACTGTTATCCGAATAAATCATAAAGACGAAGTTGTGTAAATCCGAGGGGTTTGGATAAAGTTCGTAAATCATGTGAACTATGGATGGCCTATTTCGAAACAAATAAACTGAGTATCTTGTACTTACTTGTGTATAAAGATGATATTTATGGAATCTGGGACTTGATTTGATCACTATTGTTTTGCATCTGTTATATTCGAAATTAGAACAAATAATTATTACACTATCAGTGGTTTACGCCCCTCGCTTTTCTGAGTCACGTACATTTTGTACTAGCTACTTTCAAGAAGCTCTTGCCCTGGATTCATTTCGTTGTTCGAACCTATTTATTATTTAGGGACCAAATAAAGCTCAACTGTTGGGTACTAGTCACTAGGTCGCTCACTCATTTCTAATTCTGTTTTTGGGATTTCGTAAGTCTTTTTTGTAGGAATATCGGACGAACGCGGTTTTCTATAACATGTAGCTATAAGTCTATGGGTTGCAAATATTAGTACGTGATGCCTATGTCTCTGCTCTGCCAACAACGTTCATATCTCGCCGGTTCACCAGGCTACGCTCGTAAAAGAGGATAGCAGTGGCAGAGCAATTTAAACCCTTATATATTGCTCGTTCCGTCACGATGATCCGCGCCGAGCTTTTATTTTACACCTTTTGTGGAACCTGCAACTAAACGACCTCAAAGCAACGTAAACCGCAACGATGCGGAATGCTGCCTGCACAGGAAGCCGACGACAATGATTTAATTTGACCTGAGAACATCCTTATCGTGGTCAATCCGTTGCTCTGCCTGAATTTCTGATGGTTTATCATTTTCCAGTTTAATCTTCTCAAATTCACACATCGAGAAACCGGATAAGCTTTTCCGGAAAACATTCTCATGTAGGTTACTTACTTATTTTTTTTTGTGATAAACTATAAAAGCTTTGTTTACTAAGCAGCTTGTTTGTAATTGTAATTAAACATGACGTGCCTAATTTCATAACTCCTTCAACCTTCATCACACGGATACTATTTATACGAGAAATTAGCTATTCTGGTCGACCCTTGTCCTTCACCGAGCATCAGCGGAGGATTACGATGATCCTTGTAACTGGCATGCCGACTGACGTCACAACCGTTAGGATGGCTTTAACGTAACTCATTCATAATACGTAATACGTTTGCCGCGCTGTTTTGATAGGACATGCTATAAGTAGCGTGAGAGTCACTGAAGGAAAACGTTTAAAAATAATGAACCTTTAATTATCCGAAAAACACTAAATGTCGAAACGAAAGAGTAACACAGAAAAGAGAATCCTTGTGCACGACAAATAGGAATTCCCACTGTGTTACAATTTGCTAGTTAGGATACACAGATATTTATGTATAATTCGAGATAAAGTTAATTCATCGCCTCCAACTTAGTGTCGACTTAATAATTTTAAGTGATATGTGTTACAAAGAGGAGTTGCAAATGCAATGGCTTTGAACTTTGTCATGTATTTGTTGATTCAACTTGCAAAACTATCTAGAATTCTTTATAGAAATAAACAATTAGTTACAATGTAAATCCCTTTATGCTTATGTCATGCAAGAATTCAGGTCATGACTTAATGGCACAGATGACTTACTCATTACTGACTATCACTAGTCACTGTCTACCACAAACCACTAACCGAGGCCCCATTGTGTGTAGGCATTTGTTTTGATAAATTACTAGGCTAGGATTAACTTGAATAGCGTTATTTATTCTCCTACCTATCCGTCGCTGGCTCCAAGCGAAAGCAAAGCGTAGCTCATAACAGTTGTTTACCTCTCACAAGTTGTAAACATGTGCTTGAATGAGTGACTACAGTTCCATGACCATAATAGTTTCACTTGAAGTAACGCTCATGTGCTTTACCGTTCGCAGTTCTATTAACCTCATATACTACTTTATGCAAGTTAATCTCGAGAGTGCTTCAACGTAAGATCTTGCAATAGTTGCTCTTATGAACCGTGACAATCTTCTATCTTTAAAGCTATTTGGGCTAATCCCAATACGCGTTTAGCTGACGCTTGGCCGTGTAATTGGCCAGCCCGTCTGGTTGCAAGCAGTGTCCAGTGTCGTGTGGCCAGCCATCTGCCCGACGCCGGACACCCGACACCGCGGCATCTGCCGACCTTGCTCTCGTTACACACTCCGTGCCTTTGATCTGCGACTGTAGAATTAGAAACAATGCACGCGAATCGTACGTGTTGCTACATATTGGATGATTGGGGGGACGGACACTTTTGTAGAGATAACTGAATGCAATGCTCACGGTCCAAAAGTGGATGGATAGTCGAGGCTCAAAAGCCGAACAAGTTTAAGATAAAAAGGGGATATTCTTCGGTAAGAGCATACCCAAGCCTGCCAGCCAAGGACTGGAGCAATCCTGTTACAAAACAATTTATCTCCGTAACTCTTGTTTCCTTCAAGAATTCCTATCTAGTTTATGATAGCTTTAAATGTTCGGCTCGCAACACCTCATAAAGCATGGGTGCGCGCGCGCAGTGCGCGGTGCGCCTCGTAAACTGGAGGAATGGGGGCGCCTGTTGCAACGCGAACATCTTCAGTACTCGTGCTTTGTGTAGACTCCTCCATTAGGTACGCTTGTTATTTCGTTCATATCATGTAGTAATATATTTCTTTCAACATTATTTTAATGTTTCACCATCATTAGAATTATGTCTATGATGAATGAGTGTGTATTCTCAAAGTTTATTTATAAGTGCTCTTTTGATAAGTGATTCAAGTCATTTACAGTTACACGTGAATGAACATGTACTTTTTGTCTATATTGGTGTTACGATGAAAGCTATTTCATTCTATGCCAGATTTTTTATTATTTTGTCTAGACCTAGGCTCAAAACCAGTTTGCACCAGAACAAACTCGCACAGTTTTCCAGCCGCTAGTTCGCACACCCACTTCTATTTTGGACAATCTTCCACTTAACCGTTTAAAACGCCGCAGTAATTTTGCGCGTAACATTCCTTCCTGAAACCACTCAATACAGACCATTAACCCGGTAAAGTATTAATGTGTGCGCGGCAAAATTGAGCGTCCGTCGTCGGCGTCGTCCATCACGCAGCACTCCGGGGCATAAACTCACACGCATGACGCCATTACAATGTCACCGCGCTCTTTACTGTCAGTTTTATTTACACTAATGCGCATGCGACGCCACATAATAATGCATTATAAACAATTGGTGCGATAAGACCCGCCACTAATGCAGTTTTCGCCGACGTGAGGTCCTGGAGCGTGAAGTTTCACTAATTAACATTGTGTAAATGTACTGCTCGCGGGTATTAGTTTCGTAAAATTATTAATTCCTTATTGCTTTTATAATGTTGTGTTAACTATAATTCTTTAGTTTATATACCACGCTTTTTGGTTTCAGGGTAGTTTTTGGGCTCAGTTTCATTGTTAAACACTGCAATAAAAAATTATAATATTTAATACCAGTCAACCCTCACCGTTAATGAATGCGTCGTCTGGTCATCGTTGAAGTTGTGATCATGTACTTTATTACATTGTGGTTCATCCAAGTGCATTCCAACATCTGGCAGACGCGGCGACAGAAATGTGTAATCAACATGTCGGCTCTACGTTTGAGAATATCACAATAAACGCCAAGCAAGCGCGTACTCTTGCAAAACGCATAATAATCATATTATTTACTATTCATTTATTTACTTGTGAAACTGTAAGCTAATCGCCGCACTATTTCTTAACCACGCGGCGATTGGCGCAAACGCCGGACAAAAGTTGGACATACATAGACATATTGGACATATTTTAACTCAAAGTCGACATCATTTACAGTTTCGTGTAATAAATTATGTGCTAATTGTATTATCGTATCCTTGTTAATATAAAAGAGTTCATCGAAAGTGATGTTCTTGTAATCTGCTATAGGTACTTTCATGATAGCAATCGAGATGTTTTATGAATCACGGTATACCATCTATTTGGTCTAGGAATTGTTGCTATTAGCCATTGCCCGCCACTTCGTCCGCGTAGATGTCGGTTATTGCGGACGTGAAGTCGAGGCCAGATCAACATCATCATTTCAGCCGAAAGACATCCACTGCTGGACATAGGCCCTTCTCCAAGTGCCGCCA
This sequence comes from Mythimna lalbum, assembly GCA_949319445.1. Taxonomy (NCBI): domain Eukaryota; kingdom Metazoa; phylum Arthropoda; class Insecta; order Lepidoptera; family Noctuidae; genus Mythimna; species Mythimna lalbum. The sequence goes on from OX439346.1 coordinate 24,858,624, forward strand.
CAATGAACGGTGCTGTGCGTCTCGCATCCATCAAAAGCCTTACCAAACATTAAAATCATTTCAACCGTGAATTATTTACAGAGTTATTTTCACATTTGTAGTGTTACTTAATTTGGACTCACGTGGAATATGTGTCATCGTAGTGAATTAAATACTGTATAAATATGTAAATAAAACAAATTTCCGCAATATGCGTAGCCGGCAATCCAATTTCCTCACTGGAAAGGCCAGCCAATTATCGCAATCTTTGTGATGAGAATTTATTTATTACAGGCCTTGACAAACATATTTTATTTTACTATTCTAACAAAGCTCTTATTGCGTAATGCAGTAATATGTAACTCATTATATTTATCTACATATTCTACTTAAAGGAAATGTTAAGGCCTTTGTAAATACAATTTTCCTAAAGCGATTACTCAGGCTCATGTTTCAAAGGAGGTCATTGCTCCTCCCAAGGGCCCGATAAACTGTAGCAGAAACCGTAGCCTCACCGTATATTATATCTAACAACATGTACATAATAAGGCACAATAAACGGCGCGTGCTTAACTAAAAGAAGGTTATAATTGCTAATGATTAATTAGCGGTCAGGTGTCCGAGTCACCGGCCATGACGCCTGGCATTCGTATAACTTGCTAGGGCCAGCGCGCCGGCCGTGAAGATATGTATCGGCCACCTTGCACCAACATCATTACACGGTCAAAAACCTTTGAAAACGAAACAACCGAGGGGAACGATTCTCATTAGGTACTTTTCTAAACTCAAAGTATACGTACATAGTAATATGTTTCAACTAAACACAATTTATTTCCTTTTACACTGCTCTCAAAACGGTGAAGGAAAATTCGAAGATATGTGACATTCGCCAACCCGCACTAGACCCACATTATTGATTACGGCCCATTCCCTCTCCTAGAGAGGAGGCCAGAGTCCCAGCAGTGGGAACATAAAAAAGGCTGATGATGATGATGCCACAGACACATCTATGATTTCTCTTTTTAAGGTGGTGCATCACGACTCATATTTTCACTGTTTTTCATACAACCGCTCATAACTGATTATGACGTTATTACACACTTTTCATTAGGTATTTTGGAAACACAGTATCTTGTGTATATTATCTAGGTTTCTAAAGAAACCAATTTCTAAATTTGTGTAAAACTAATCCAGTAAAAACCTCTGAAAATGTCCTATTTTGTATGAACTTTGACACTTCATAATTTGCCTAAAAATTAAAAAAGTCAAAAAAGTATTCCTCTAGAGACCTTGCAAATTTTATTAAGATTCTAAATGATACAACTTTTTCCAAAAACTTTTAAGGGTTTAAAAAAAAACAGCTATTTCCTGGAGCAAGTTTTGTGAAATTTTCGAGTAAACCTCGGAATTACCGAATAAGAGAGAGAGTTTCCAGGCGTTATCTCTCTTTTTTTGCGTTGCATTTTCGTCAAACATCGCGTTGGATTGCATTAAATGAAGTAACAAGCTTTTAAACCATTTTCGATGTTTACGATAAGCGAGTGGAGAAGGACCCTCTTAATTTGATAAATTAAATATTTTTTAGTTTTGGTAAAAAAAAATATCTTACAACAAAATTATAAAGCTTCAAAACTGTTGATAAGAAAGAAAAGTCTGAAATGGTCTTTGACGTCAAAGGCCATACATATAACTCCTGAGCTATGTGGTACCTGTGTTACAGGAGTCAGTGTCTTCATTCGGAACATTAATAAGATTTTATGCAACAAAAATAAAACTAAAATGTATACAATTAGTGCAGGTATCATAGCAGGTATTCTGCACGTTACGAAACGTTGATATGTTATGTATGGAGAAGAACATTCAAAAAACACCATGAACACCCCAATGTACATAAACAAATCAGTAGCAAATTTGATTGTCATGTTCGATGACCATGGTATTGAACAGATAACGTCAAGGGCCACGTGAGCCAGCCATGACCCTAAGTACCTTATCTTAGATAACTCACGTTTTACTGCACTTGTTTACATTTAATCTTCAAGTGGTCCTTTTGGTCCTTCGTTACGTATTGTAAACAAGGCGACTATCTTTTTGTTTTTCAACAAATTGGCCATGATTTCGTATGCATCTAAATTGATCTCACTATAATAGTTTACGTACCTCGTCTAAAATCCTCAACCTTGAGACAAGTTTCGAGAATTTTAATGGAGCTAACTCAAATATAAACAATGGTGTAACAACATTAATTACTGCGGTTTGGTAACGTTGCTGTCTTTCTTCGCATCGCATCGATCGAGATAGATTGTATTCACTTAGCAGAAGTAGAATTAATCTCGATAAGAGAAGGAGCGCCCAAGGAGCGGGACTTCGGTTCGGAGAACTGCCTCGTAAACATGCGCTAACTAACCGTAACGTTGTTTAGGTGAGGCCACCCGCCACCGCTCGGTGGACATTCTTAAACGACGCTGACATACCAGTCTCTAATGTCAAAACTGAAGAATTCATTCGGAGATAATATACGAATGGTTGTCCCTAACTGGAAGTCTGTTGCAGACGTTTGCGCGTGACATGACATCGCGAAGTCCACTTTGTCTTAATGCGATAAAACCCCGCTGTACCTGAAGGGCAAAGCTCCCTAAAACTCCAAAAAGTTAACGAAATAAAATTCCCATTATCTTAAGTACGGGCTGTATTATCACAAGGGCCATTAGCGGGCGGAAGTGGCCCCGTCCGGCACGCGAACATTCTCATTACCATTTTGGTACATCGGTGACCGCCGGAATTGGGACGCCACGATGTGGGACACTGCCATACGTAGGTCAGGTTAACTTTGTGTTTATGATTGTATTCCAATTATTTGGACTACAAACCGTTAGTTACCTGGCCTTTACGTGTTCTTGAATCGACCGGTTTTTTATTTGTTGTAGTTTAGATGTGACGATTATTTGGTTCCGTTTTTGATTTGATTGCTTTAGCAGAAATCTTGTAGTTAATTTCTTTTACAATATTGCTATAGTGGCACAAAAAAATTACGTTATGAAGCGTAGCAGTTCCAACATTCCTCGTTTGAGCCACGTCACGTCACTTGGCACATTTCTCGTAAAGCACAGACTGTTCGACTCGGAGGTTTATCGCTTGGTCTGATGCTTACGCACAGCTTCGTTTATACGGCCGAGCGATCCACTTACTGTCAGAATTCGTTCCCAGGCCGATGTGTTTGTTAAATTACACTGTACTTCCATTAGATCGATATTTATTTAGGCTGAACTTCAGAAGCGTGCGTGTTCGAGGTTATTATACACACGATTATTCATTATAGACCTATGATATCCAACACGTATGGCTAATACATGATGTTAGTGATAACCGGCTGGTAAACAACAACTGTAAGGTAGTTTTTGAACTGTATTTTTTTGTAAGTACTATTCAATTAACCTTAATAGTTGTTCCACATGCTATGTGTGTTCTGAAGTGTCGCAGTGGTCATTAGCAGCAGGTCACGGCGGCGCTGGGCCTGTGTCGCGCCGAGCTGTTAGCTGTAAGTGCATCTCTCACTTGACTGCATTGATGCTCGCCGGCAGCCGCCTTCTCTGCCCGTTCAAGCGATGTGCTCCACAAACTTGTCCCCTTCATAACTACTATAACGATTTGATGGCGTTGCGTTAAGAGCTTTACTTCATCCATTATCTTTATCCTCCACCTACTGAGATTGGTAAAGTTTTTCTAGCAAAGTTGCGTTCGAACTAATAACATTTACTGAAATGTTATTAGTTCGAAACTGGTTACGGCCTGTCCATTGTTTACTTAGGCTAAAGATAGTGTTACTTCCTCCATTGACAACGGTTCAGTCGTGAGATAAGCTCGACTCGGTCGTTAACTTTGTGCTAATCAAGCAGGAAGAAGGATAACAAGAACCTCTTTCTTGATATTTCCAAGTTTTATATCTTCTTCAAGCATCATTACATAATGGCGTCTGTTACAGCAGAAAATGTCTTAATCTGGGATGCTGCAGTTGCTCAACCTTGCAGAACCATGTGCGATACTATCTCACTGTAGTAAAAGTTAACATGCTGTTAAATGGTGTGGTTACGGTGGCCGGTATTATAAATCAATGATTTGAAGACCCATTACACATGTCCGATGCATACAATAAAGCTACTAGGGGCTTGGGAGCTAACGAGTTAGAACTATATTTAACCTTTAATATTTCAATATTGTTTGCATTATCTACTGTTTTCGATTGGTGAATTTTTGTCAAACCGCTTTGACAAAACTAACTATTTTTACTATTGAGCGTTTTCATCACACACCGGGCGGTTCCAACGAAGAGCAACCGATTGGCACATGCAGCCGTGACTTCCGCATCGAGTTGATGCCGTCGGGCTGTGCCAGTGTGCCACTGTGGGGCAATATAGGAAATACTCGCTGGAAATTAGGTGACGCTGTCGTGGATTCGGGATCGAAATGAAGTTTATGTAGTAGCGCTTGGGAAAATATTGAACGGTCTTTGACGAGATTTTTAAATTAAACGAAATCAGAATTACAAATGAAAAAACACAAAGGAATGTTCACATTGCTTTTGCAGCAATGCACGCATTTTAAGCCCTTGATCACCTCATATTCTGACGTAGCTTGTGTTTGTATTTTTTATTTGTTGTGTGTTCCATTATTGACGTATTTTTTTTTCTTGTCGACAGAGAGGAGGTGCGGAACCACGCGGTGCGGTGGAACGCGCAGTTCTCGTTTGTGTGCAAGATGTGCGCCAACGCCAGCACCGGCGTGCTGGAGCCGGCGCTCATGAGGGTGTCCGTGCGCAAGGAGTGCAAAGGTAACAAAACATTAGGCAGGTGGTAAAGACCTCACGTAATTTCTCCCAGCAATTCTTTTCCTGATGTTGATGATTGAAATAATTATCATATAGGCAAAGAAATTTCGATTTAATTCAGTATTTTGTGCGTATTGTCCCCCTAATTCCGAGGAGTCGTCAACGTGAAACCAGTTTAGTTTTAACGTTTTTTCATTGTTTATCATAAATAGAATTAATAGTTGCATTATTTATCATTGATTTACCTAATTTGATATAAATCTACACACAAGTTTATCCCCAATCTCAGAGGAAAGCTTCATTTTTGCTGACCACACATTGACCGCTGGTTTTAATTATCATTAATGGGACACACGTACAATAAAGAGAACCTTTGTTAATTTTAATGAAGTCGACCGCGGCTATCTGTGCTCCCAGCCCTGAATTAATAACACGCCACCACCGGCCGCCGCCCACGTCACGCCGAACCGCTGACAAAAGTATGTACAAATATTAGCGTAAATCATTCCAACCGCGTCGAGCTCCCTTTGACCCGTTTAAATGTTTTCGTGTAAACTTTACCGTGGGAATATTGAACATTCAAAGCGTTCGGTACCGTCCATATATCTGCAACTCCGGCGGGCGCTGGAAGTCCGGGCGCGGATTCAAACGCTCGCTTTATAACGAAGTAAAGTCGCAAAGTGTATGACGGAGCCGCGCGCGCGTTTATAATGCAGTCGCAGCGGACCGACTTCACTTAGATAAATCATGAATGTTCCAACTTGTTATCCGTCGGGGCGCCCTTCAGTTTCACATTGCTTACAGACATAACTTTACACAAGTTGCTGTTCTACGCTGAATTATAGCTACGTTTATTCATTTTTAATTACTTTAACTGTAATCTGAATTCTTCGTTCATTACTTGAATAACTTGGTGCTTTGGTACATTATTACAATTAGTTTTTGCCCGCGGCTTGGCTTGCGTACATAAAATATACCCTATTACACTCGGGAATAATGTAGCTTTCCATCGGTGAAAATACAAAAGCAAAAGGAAAAAAAAGCAAAGCAAAAGGATCAGTACTTCTAGAGATTACCCTCTACAAACAAAAAAACAAATAGATAGACGAGTTATAATAGAGAGAGATGCTAAAAATCACTTGCGATGCAGTCTCTGATGACGGCAGAGATTCTGATCCAGCACTTGTTGTCCAGGCGGCAGGTCATACCAGAAGCTGGGCTTCTGCGACGTGAACCTGGCGGAGCTGGCGGGCGCGGGCGAGACCACGCGGCGCTGCCTGCTGGAGGGCTACGACCCGCGCCGCCGACAGGACAACTCCGTGCTGCGCGTGCGCATCAAGATGAACATGATCTCCGGAGACCCGCTCTTCAAAGTGTACGTTGCACATATTTGATATATATCCTAGATGCTAACTTAACTAATTAAAATTCATAATAGTAATTATGCTGGTCATTCGTTGATATTTGACAGGTTGAAAATCTGACCACCAGTTTTTTTTTATTTTATTTATCTCCTACTGTCAAAAAACAAAAAGTTTAGACACATTTTACATTACAGACGAAACCAACAGAAAAAATAAAAAACAGAAAAAGCAACAAAAAAAAAACAAATTAAGCAGAAGAGTAACCAGTAACCACTGCGGTTATTGTGCGCTAGAAACTCAGCGCTGATAAGTTATCGCTCCATACGGTATACTGAACGTCCAGTCCACTCCAGTCAGCCTCATCCATTTGGACTGGAAGACAACCCTACAGATGGGAAAAGGTTTTATTGGTGCTCTCTTGCGAGTGGTATTCGGTGCCATGTATGTCGGGCTGGTGTCCGCAACTCCATGTCCATGCACGTAACTTTGCGTGTGGTTTTTTTTCGGTGATAGATAGTGAATGCTATAGGGTGCGGCATATGGTTGGTTGCAGGCCGGAGCGCAAGCAGGAGGCGCCGGACGGCATGGCGGGCGGCGACAGCGGCTCGGAGAGCGTGGCGGGCGGCGCGGCGCCCGACGACGACTGCGCCTCCTCCACCGCCTCCTCGGGCTTCGGCTCGCTCACCAAGAAGAAGAACTACGGTATGTTCAACTGGTGACAAGAACTATAAGTACCTATGGACCTTGTACGCTTTGGACTATGTAATTGCTTCATTTTTCTGACAAGCTGATTTGTTGACAATTCGAAAGTGCCTGAAATGGTTTATCCAAACTCCATGCTAGTATTATGACTGTGAAAGTGGCTGTTATACTTTCACTGTTAAACTACTGAACCGATTTTGACGAAATTTGGCCTGAAGTAAGCCTGAGCCGCAAGTAAGGACATGGCTACTTTTTGTCTGGCTTCGACTTCGTATCCACAATAAGCGACATTCAAGCGGAAGAAAGTTATTGTATACAATAATGTATTTGAGTTGATTTAACCTTAGTAGAAACTTAAGGCAGGCGTGCTCATTCGTCGGCCGCATCATCGCTTACCATCAAGAGAGATAGTGGTAAAATGCGAGCCTATCAATAATAAAAAAAACTTGTTAAGTTATTTAAACTGATGAGATAGATAACCCAATCGCAGTCTAGTAACAGCGGTACCTATGTATGTATGTTAATTTAGTATTTATGTATATTCCAGAGGGCAGCGTCTCGCAGCCGCTGTCGTTGATGCCCTCGTCGGAGCTGCCCACTCCGGACGGCGAAGACTCTCCCTTAGGCACCTCGGCGCCCGACCACCCTGGTGAGTGACCTATATAAAACAGATATACGTCACCAGACAGGAAAAGAGTTGTTTAATTCGCAACTGAATATGTTTTAGCGACAAATAGATATAACGTTTCATCATGGCAGCGTTGCCTGGACAGTCAGGTACGCCCACATTAGAACATGCCAGTTATGACCGAAGGTCAATCGGGCAAATTCTGATTCCGGTTTGCTACTGATAACAAATCTGGCAAAAAACATTAGGTAATTTAAGCAGATAAAAAAAAAATGTTTTTCTTTCATATAAGCCTATATGAGCTAGTGCACGATTCCAATTGATGCTTTCCTATGGAGAAGAACTGGCAAGAAACTCAATGATTACTCTTTTAACATTATTACCGGTCAGTTCCTACGTCGGTTATATCCGACAGACGCTCTCGTGCTTATTCCGCAAGGGTCGCACATCCACGACCCAATACGCCATCTCGTCAGCTCTTCTGTCATCTATGGGAATTGAAGAGCTAAACGAGAAGGAGCCCAAACGCATACATGCGACGCGACCCTGGCGATAAGGACTCGAAAACTCTTTGTACCAATTCAACGCAAGCAGTTACAGGGTAAAAAAAAATGATTGATTTATAATTATATTACTGGTGGGATTACTTGATATTAGATAATATTTGCGACACTTATTGATGTCGATTAGAAACCCAAAGTCGTGGTACATTTACAATTTTTGTTGGTTCCAGGTCTGACAATGAGCGCGGCGGTGGGCGGCGGCACGGGCACGCTGGGCGCCGCCGTGCCCACCTCGTGCGCCTCGTGCATGCAGCAGCAGCAGCACACGCACTCGCGCAACTCCTCCAACACCTCCGGGGACATGAGCAGCAAGGTAAGCACGGGATAGGGGCACCAATGCTCAATGGCTGGTTCTAGACATTATTTTGAGCGGCCTTTAAAACACTAGGTTCGTAAACAAAATGTTTAGGTTAGGATTGTAAGGTGTTTGAGATTGTATTATACAAATCTCAAAGGCCCTGCAATCCCAATCGATTTGCACTTAAAATAGAAAGCCTTGTCAAGTTATATTTAAAGAATTCAGTCTTTTTGTCAAGAAATTCCGAAGATTACAAAAAAATCATAATAGCAGGTTGTAAGGTCACGATCGAATGTGTTGCAGGCGTCCGGCTACGGCAGCTCGTCGGCGGCGTCGGCGCACTCGCGGCAGAGCTCGGAGGGCGACTCGGCCGGCGACTCGGGCCGCCCGCACCACAACAGGTACACGCTCCGCCCTCCGCCCTCCGCCCTCCATCAGCTGTGGCTGTACCGCCCGGTGGTGGGAACCATAGCCTACCGCTTCCCACTAGTTTAAGGTGTTTTTTAACATTGTCTGTGAAATGTGGTGCGGGACTTAAATTGTGAGGTTGAACATTTGGAGGTATGATGATGATTAGCTACTGCACCATTTGAACGGCAAGTGTTTGTGACGTCATCACCCTGGTCCATGGCTGCATGCACGCGAGCACTGCCACCCCGTGCTCAAACTGTACAGTGTCCATAGTTATGCTTTACGTTTATTTATTAACGTTGTGTTACGCACGGTAACTAACTTTATTTATTTCGGTCACTTTTATTTATTAGCTTTTATTAATTAATTTTTTATGTTTTCGTTGGTCCCCCTCCCCCCGCCGCCCCCGCAGCTGTCGCACTGAGCGCACCATCACCGTCACCAGCACCAGCACTCTGCACGTGCCGCAGTGCAAGCACGGCGGCCGCGCGCTCGCCAAGCTGCTCATGGACAAGACGACGGTGAGCTGCAGCTCCGACACCTACCTGACGCCCAACAGCACGCTGACGGGCCCGCCCGACGTCATCCCTCGCCATGCGCTCACGCTCAGCTCGCCCGCCAGCGACGAGTACCGCACGCCCGACTCCACGCTCATCAACGGACACGACAACTCCTTCGCCATGCCCACCTACTTCGACAAGAAGAGAAAAGTGGCCGCCACTATCATCAGCGCCGCCGTCGAGCCGCTCACCAACTTCCAGATCTTCAAGCAGAAATCGCTTAACACCATCCCGGCGCTGCTCGAGAAGAACAAGAAGAACGAGGAGTTATTCAACAACTTTCCGTTCCTGACGCCGCTGGCGCACCGGAAGAACTCGCTCGTGTCGAATGCGAACAGACTGTCGGGTTGTATAGAGGATGAGTTCTATTGCGTGCCGTCTGATCCCGAAGTGGATCTGGGTTCGTCAGAGTGCATCGACATCCGGCACCGGTTCCGCAGCTTGTCGAACCAGGCTCTCAACGAGGGCACGGTGCTGACGTCGACGCCCAAGAACTCGGAGCAGCTGCAGCAGTTGCAGCAGCTGCGGCGCCTGGACGCGCCCACGCTGCGCCACAGCTACACGGAGCACGTGAGGTGAGTGCCGCGCCTGCTTGCGTGTCCGCCTCCCTGTCCGCGCTCCCGTCCTGTCGGTAATGTCTGCAAGTACTAACGGTTGCGGGTGGTTTCGGCGGGTTCTTTACTTTGTTTTACTTTTCTTCTCTGTTCTGTCTTCTAACTGTGAATGTTCTTCCGTGTAGTCGGTAACATAATGATGATGTATCAGGCTAGTGTCGGTTCCCGTATGTGTAACTCGGGACTGAAGTAGTGTGTGGGCTGTGCAGAAGAGGCGCCGGCGCGGCGGGCTCGGGCGCGGAGTGCGGCGTGTGCGGCGCGGCGCGCGACGGGGGCGGCGCGGGGCCCCCGGGGGGCGCGGCGCCGGGGCCCGCGGGGGGCCCGCCGCCGGGCTCGCTGCCGCGCCGCCCCAGCTCGGCGCTGTTAGTGCTCCAACACCTGCACACGTACACAATGCGGACGATGCGCGCGGCACCGCGTCACGGCGCGAGTGCGACGCGCATCAACGTACCCTTAGATGTTGTCTCGTGTGGATGTTATTATACTTACGTATCTATGTACCCAGGCTTCTTTGTGATGTTGTAATAGTTGTTAGATATTAAGATTTTTTTAAGTTTATTAATAAAACATTATTTGGTACAATTTGAGCATATTTCATTCTAGCTTTATTAGAACATAGATTATTTTGATATAATTGAGGCATTTTTTTATATTAAATTTATTAAAATATAGGACTATACGATAAAGTCCAAAGTTTTTATTTGGTGGCAAATATTGTACAGTTGCGCGGTGCATGCTTATTTTCAGTCTGTTTTAATATCTGTACATAACTACCATATTATATTATGCTTATAACTGCAACGATACGCTGTGTGTGCATGCTGAGGGTGCCATTGAATGATGCATGGGTTTGCAATCATTTTAAGTGTATATATTATGCGCTTTATAAAAAATATATTTATATACATTATATTATTAGCCAATAAATTTGATAAATATTTTATTTTTAAACAAAGTTCCTGGCAAAAACAAATTATTAGTAATATTGTAGTAGGATTTTTCATAGCTGTAAATATCACGGTACAATTTTGGATTTATTCAATTTACTTATATGGCTCTGTACACCGGATCTTACTGCCTCCGTGTTTCCCCAATATAACTAGTTATCCATACTAAAATCGTTTAATACAGTAAATTCAATTGAATTCCTTTTAAAAAAAAAATTTGTGAATTTTATATTCAAGTTTTACGTACATAACCTTAGAAAAGCATTATTTAGGTTTATTATAAAATAATAATGTTTAATAATTTAGTTTTCGTATGAGGGTCCTTTTACACTCGCCCATCGTCAACATCAGGCATGGTTTAAAAGCTTGTTGGTTCATCAAACGTCATCCTACACAAAGTTTTATGAAGGGTCAATGCAAAAACTACTCGAGTAAGTCCGTGATTTACTCGAGTATTTGTCAAAACTTGTTCCAGGAAATGCGTGTTTTTTTTTTTAAACTTGAGTTGATGGGGTCGGGACGGGTATGAGCTATTATATTGTCGAATGGTTCGGTTGGTCTCTCGTTGGCATTGGTGGAATATGTTCTTGCTCGTTGTCTGTCGTTCATTGTTGCATAGTGGGTTATAATTGTGTTTAAGTAACTTAAATGAGGACTCTTATTGTGACGGACGGGTAACTATGGAACCCGCGGAGCAAGTGCAAAGAGAAGATGTTGTAATAACGTTTCCCTAACAAATAACGTGTGACATTTTGCGGGGTGAGGGGGTGTTAGACTCCGCCCATTTCTCTATTTGCCATCTTGCGGTCAATAGCAAAACTACTCACTCGTTCTGTAGATTTTATTTTGTATTTACGTAACTATCTCACACTAGATGTCATTAAGTGCAGGATGCAACAGGGTCGCACTCAGAATTACCAGGGAGCCCAGGTTTTTTTCCTTTTAATTAATTTAGCGAACCATCTGATACTTATATTTTTTATTGAAAAAGTGATACTGTTATTTGATGAATGACGAATGAAGATCATTCGTCAAAACTTTTTATTGTAATTTTTTTTATTCTATCATTATTAGTTTTACTTTTACAGGCTTATTTTGATAGACAGAATTATAAAGATTCATTACAAAGTTAGTATTTTTAGAAAAAAAAAAAAAACACCTTTTTACGTAGCAGTCGATCCGAAACAAAAAAAAAACAGTAATACCAGATTAAATTAAAAGCCGAAAGATGCTTCATTCTTAACATAACTTTTTTGATATGGTGAAGTAGGTAAAACTAATGATAGAGGCGGAATAAATAATATACAAATAATAAAAAAATTGTTATTAGCAAAATTCTATTTCCTGCAAAAATAACTGATTTTGTTAGTTGGTATCAGTTAGTTGCTCTATCATTTTCTACGGTTGCAAAATGCTTAAAACGAATATCTTGGCGTGGGGTTTGAATTAAGTACTTTAAATTAAGTAAACAACAACTACCTTCCATACTAGTGGTCTCACGGAGGGAAAGTACTTTAAATAAATTATTGTGGTTTAGTTGTGCCCGTAACTTCGTTCGTGTACATGTTTAAAATGAGACAGCCGTGGCCCACATTCGGTAAAATAATTAGCCTCTAATTACTGCCCTGTCTTTTTGTTATGTTTTTGTTTTATGAAGTTGTGCACAAGACGAACGCCAACAATACACTGATTTAAGCCACGCCCACCGTGATGACGTCAGGACCAGGATAGTTGAGAATCACAGTGCACAGTTGTTTAGGCCGTCTCCTCTTTTATACTTACTCCGTGACGGAACCCAACACTGAGCGAGGCTCCACAAACTCTTGGCTGGGTTTTTAAATAAACCTACAAATTATATTAAGATGAGTTTATTCTTGAAAATCCTTAAGAGTCATTCCGTCAGGCTCACGTCGTGGTGTACAGAGCCAGCTGTGCTAGTAAGAACTTTGTGTTGATGTGTATGTGTCCTCCTCAGGAACCCGTCGTCGGGCTCGTTGACGGCGTCGGCGTCGGAGGGCGGCTCGCTGGAGCGCGCTCGCGCCGCGCTCGAGCGCCGCAAGCGCGCCGCGCTCGCGCAGCAGGACAATGACGACGCGCAGGTCTCACTTCCTTTATCCGATTTACCTACTGCTTCGTTACCTAGTAGTGTCAGAGGGCGGCTCGCTCGAACGTACGCACAGCAGGACAACGACTACTGTCTTCAGAGTGACGTCACATTAGTCAAAATACTGAAACAGTATGTCAGTATGATATGTAAGTTATTGACGGATAGTTTGTGTTGCAGCACGTGGCGTCCGGCCGAGTGGAGAACACGCGCGTGAACCCCGACTCACTGATCGATGAGCTGCTCGCCGCCACCGACCTCAAGCAGGCTGTCGAGGACTCCGCCGAGAGTGAGTCACGCATTTCAACCTCCCGCTTGCCTTCACCGATACTGGAGCTTGCTCTACCATGATCAGAAAGATAATTAGACACAGCTGTAAAAATGGTTGTTTAATATAATGCGTTTATGTTCCAGCGTCAGGCCTGCAGCTGTTCATCACGCGCGACGGCACCGCGGAGCTGGGCACGCGGCAGCGGCAGCAGCTGGCGCGCCGCGACTACCAGCGTGTGGTGCTGCACCCGCACGACAATAGGTACTAGATACATGACACTCCAGCGTCAGGCCTGCAGCTGTTCATCACGCGCGACGGCACCGCGGAGCTGGGCACGCGGCAGCGGCAGCAGCTGGCGCGCCGCGACTACCAGCGTGTGGTGCTGCACCCGCACGACAATAGGTACTAGATACATGACACTCCAGCGTCAGGCCTGCAGCTGTTCATCACGCGCGACGGCACCGCGGAGCTGAGCACGCGGCAGCGGCAGCAGCTGGCGCGCCGCGACTACCAGCGTGTGGTGCTGCACCCGCACGACAATAGGTACTAGATACATGACACTCCAGCGTCAGGCCTGCAGCTGTTCATCACGCGCGACGGCACCGCGGAGCTGGGCACGCGGCAGCGGCAGCAGCTGGCGCGCCGCGACTACCAGCGTGTGGTGCTGCACCCGCACGACAATAGGTACTAGATACATGACACTCCAGCGTCAGGCCTGCAGCTGTTCATCACGCGCGACGGCACCGCGGAGCTGGGCACGCGGCAGCGGCAGCAGCTGGCGCGCCGCGACTACCAGCGTGTGGTGCTGCACCCGCACGACAATAGGTACTAGATACATGACACTCCAGCGTCAGGCCTGCAGCTGTTCATCACGCGCGACGGCACCGCGGAGCTGGGCACGCGGCAGCGGCAGCAGCTGGCGCGCCGCGACTACCAGCGTGTGGTGCTGCACCCGCACGACAATAGGTACTAGATACATGACACTCCAGCGTCAGGCCTGCAGCTGTTCATCACGCGCGACGGCACCGCGGAGCTGGGCACGCGGCAGCGGCAGCAGCTGGCGCGCCGCGACTACCAGCGTGTGGTGCTGCACCCGCACGACAATAGGTACTAGATACATGACACTCCAGCGTCAGGCCTGCAGCTGTTCATCACGCGCGACGGCACCGCGGAGCTGGGCACGCGGCAGCGGCAGCAGCTGGCGCGCCGCGACTACCAGCGTGTGGTGCTGCACCCGCACGACAATAGGTACTAGATACATGACACTCCAGCGTCAGGCCTGCAGCTGTTCATCACGCGTGACGGCACCGCGGAGCTGGGCACGCGGCAGCGGCAGCAGCTGGCGCGCCGCGACTACCAGCGTGTGGTGCTGCACCCGCACGACAATAGGTACTAGATACATGACACTCCAGCGTCAGGCCTGCAGCTGTTCATCACGCGCGACGGCACCGCGGAGCTGGGCACGCGTTTGTTGTGTGGGATCCCCACTTAAATATTTATTTTATTCTATATTTAGTATTAGTTGTTATAGTGGTGGCAAAAGAAATTAATAATCAGTGATAATTTCAACTTTTTAGCTATCATATTCATTCATATCGTTCTTAAGATACAGCCCGGTGATAGACGGACAGACAGTGGAGTTTTAATAAGCTCCTGTTTTAAGTCATGTTCGTGAGCAAAAAGATCATAGTTTGTTCAGGCTTTGCAAGTGATGTCACAGCGAGTTGATTGGTGTTTCCATGTCCACAGGTAGCCAACGGCGTGAGAGAACGACGCCGCGCGGGCGGAGGATGCCTGAGCCTGGGCCGTGCCGAGTCGGGCCGTGTCGTGCCGAGCCGAGCAATGCCGAGCCGCACCGTGCCGAGCCGAGCCGAATCGAGTCGAGTGGAGCCGAGCCGTTCCGAGCTGCTCCGATCCGATCCGTGTCGTGCCGTCGTGCCGTGCCGCCTGTGATGCGTTGTGGACAGTATTACAAGAGATTGACACCGACCTGCTCTAACTGTGTATTAGCTTTTATGTACGTCCCGCGGGACCACGAGCAATGCATATACATATATTTATTGTTTTTATGTAATATAAATTATGCCATAATTGTTTTACGACTCGTAATTTAATGTTAATTAATATTATTCGGTAGCAGTTCTACAGAGAATGGTTGTGTTCGTGCAATCCGACAAGTTTTGTATGATTTACATTATTTTTAATTCTTTTAATGTAAGTAGGAATCTTTTCAATTTAATGACGACCTACTCGACGACTGATTGTTCCTATATGTTGCGTAGCGTCTGTGCTTCCCCCACTGGCGGGGCGCCCCCCCCCCCCCAGCGCTCCTCCCGCCTCCGCACGCGCGTGTGCCGGCGGCGGCGCACGCGTGCTCACTAGTGGTGCTACGTCAGCGCAGGAGGCGATACGCGCGGACTTTTATTATTGATATACTGATGTAATTATTATTACTTATTATTGATTAAAATATTGTCACCCATTAAGTGAACCGAAATCGAAACAGTACTTCCAAATCCCTCCATATATTTTTTCATTGTGATTTTTGTAAAAAGTTAGCGTGGTGCCAAACAGACCTGCACCCACTCTAGTGGGGGGAACTAAACTGACATGTATGTATAGTTCAATAGAGGAGGTTAATCTAAGTCATTCCTTTGCGTAGCTTGAGCGCGAGGCCGCCGTCGGTCACAGGCCAGAGGTCGCGCTCGGGGTGACGCCATGGCCGCCTCAACTAATTATTAAATAATTTCGCGTTGGGGATGAAGTGATTGTACATTTAGCCTGATTATATCATGACAATACTTTTCTTCCGTCGAGTGTTCATTTACAATGAGCTCAGCGGCGTGACGGCGAGCGCGGCCTGGTCGGCGGCGGCGCTACGCCAGCATTACCAGTGACTGCGCGCCGGCGTGGCGTGCACGCGCCGCGGCCACGCACGCGCGGCGTGCTCGTGGCGTGCACGCGCCGTGGCCACGCACGCGCGGCGTGCTCGTGGCGTGCACGCGCCGCGGCCACGCTCGCGCGGCGTGCTCGCGGCGCGGGAGGCACGCGTTGTTATTGTATCATATTCTATAAAGCCTGTACAGTATTTGAATAAAGGACGTGTCTAGAGCTATAATTTTGTTTTTTATTGTATAAGCACCCTTATTTAAGCTGTTTGGCTTCGTGCTTTGATTTTCACGAGATTGATAACCGTCAATGCTATCAGTATTAGATTACATATATTACATATACTAGGTTTTTTCTAAAATGACTAAAATAATTTGCAAATACATACGACTTATACAATATACAGGGCTATTTGTAAAACACTAACAACCTTGCAGGACTGTATTACTAACATCATAAACAACAACTTTAGTTCTATGACTTTTGAAAAATTGATATATTTTTAACCGACTTCTCAATTCGAATGTTTGTATTTTTTAATGTTTGTTCGCGCATAACTTCATCGCTTGCCAACCGATTTGAAAAATTAATTTATGATGTTAGTAACATAGTCACGAGAGGTTGTTAGTGTTTTACAAATAATCCTGTATAAGTAATGTATAATAATTATATAACTAGTAGGTGTCTACAGCGGAGGCACGCCGTCTCTTTCCAAGTGCACAAATATTCGAGGGCTGCACGCAAATTTTGTTGCGGTCTACTACCATTTTGAGACTGATAAGCTTACACTTGCTTTTCTTGACGGAGACCAAGATGTCCGTCAGATGCGGCGTACCTCAACTACCCGAGATAATCATTGGAGCATCATTTCCTGCAGCGTGTCGGGCTCTGTGTGCACGTCCGTAATGACTTCTGCTGCATCTCGGCTACCTTGAAGACCCTATTTTTTTCTAGTCTGTGTGTTGGTAGACTCCTGTGTGGACAAAATTTTCTATGCCTGTGTCTATCGATTGCACAGAGGTGATCAGGTGACGACTCGACTGTTTGACCATCTCAGCCGCCGATAAGGCTCCCTGATGGGCAGCTCTTGGCTCTGGGGGACTAAAACGCCTCCACTAAGACTAGCTTTCCTATGCCAGAGGACCGACCACGCTGCAAAAGAAACGTGAAACTGCGGTCTTCTTTTCGTGTCGATGCTCCCAAATTTTATTTTTTCTGACCAATATTTGGCAACCTGTACAGCTCTATTGTTGGCCTCGTATAGATCCTGAAAAAAAACTGCAGGTGGTTATGCAGCATAGCAGAGGGCTAATGTCTTGAGGAGAGGCTCCACTTTGGCATTGCGATTGCGGTAGAGATGGGCCTTTCCCAGCTGGCAAAGCAAGCGACTAGGGTGCTTGAAATACTTGGCCATACGCCACGGTCATACCGCCAATTGTCTGGACCTTTTGCTGACCACCGAACCGGACAGACGTATTGTAACTCTTTTTTCCACGTTTACTCGCCAGAATTCGGCATTTCCGCTACGCAAATCGACCTCAGCGCCACCTGTGGCCGCATCTGGAACTAACTAACGGCACAGCAAGCCACCATTCCCCTTCCTTTATCATTGTTAAAACGTAGTGATTACATACTCTTTGATCATTGTTGCGTCGTTTTCCGCACCGCGCGCATGTCGTTAGATTTTGAATTCGTTCGTTTTAAAATGAACGGTCTCGTTTAAGTAGTCGGTAGTCATTAATTACTACTCAGCTCGGTCATGTAATAGTGTTAACGAACGCGTGAATGTGTCTATTGAGTCAAGTTCGTCAGAATTGAATTCAGTTCGAGTGAAGATAATGCAGGCTCTGTTAAACGGCGCCGGACCCGATCACTGGTAAGTCATTTTAGTACTTTATTTTGGGCAATGTACGCTACAATGCAGCCGAGTGTTCCTTGTTCGAGTATGGCGCCTGCATCAGTATGAGTTACGCACCGTAAGTTTTCGAGGATAGCTTCATTGAAAACTGTTGACTCTTTGGATTCGATTGGAAAGAAATATCTTGCCATTACGACATATACAATGCAGGAATTAGATGAGGATTTGAGAATCCGTGGACGATTTATTTGATCTAAGTTTTTGATTTTTTTTTTCTTTGTACCCACCAAAAGTTTAAAACGACATTTTATTCGATCTTTAAAGTTTTAAAATAAAGAAGTTGTAGTACCTCTGGACTACCTAATAAACACTCGTTCTTTTTGCAATAAAAATAACGTAACCCGGGAAGAATCATCTAATCTCATTTAACTTTTCATAATCAAAAGAAAGGGGGGAGTCGATAATGTACAATTACCAGAAGTAAGCTCATTGAACCTTATTCGGGCAAACTAAAGTTATTTTTAACCCTTCAGATACCGTCAATTAGAGACACAATAGTAAGACAATAGATGCGCGGCCACCGGTGGTCGCTTGGGGATTCATGAATTAATTTGATTTCTAAGCCTTTGGCTTTATCTACCATCAACACTTTAAATTTTTAACAAAAACCAGTGATGAGCTACCCATCACTCTTACGGGTCTTTTGATCGAATAGAATTTGTTGCGAAATGATTCTGCAACCGTTCTCCGACAGTCGTTTCTCCTTTGGACTGTTCACCGACAGGACGTTTCGATTTTGAGAGATTCGTCGATAGAACGTTTCACCTATGGATGTTTCGCCGACAGAATGGTTCGCATTTGTTAGTTTCGACGACAGGACTTATCAACTATGGAATATTCGCCGTGAAAAAAAAAAAAAAACTTGAAGAAAGAAAATGTTTTAATTCATGAATCCCCAAGCGACCACCGGTGGGTGGCCGCGCATCTATTGTCTTACTATTGTGTCTCTAATTGACGGTATCTGAAGGGTTAATGGAAGACCGCTTTTACTTTTAATGAATGGTATTTGTCTATTACTTATCCATATTCGTTTATTTTGTTATTGCAAACATTGGGGAAATAATAAAACAAAAGATTATAAAATTATTTAATTACAACTAGGTACACATTTTTAAGCCAATTTTACTACATCTATAGTACACAAAAAGTTCATCTGAAAAGAATCAGATGGACTTAAAATCATATTTAAATGGATGGGCACATATTTGTCACCTAATTAAATAATTTTATATTATTTAAACCTAGGTATACTTAACTACTTCCCTACTTATAATAAAATTGAAGATATTTTTTTTAATCACATTGTACCATTCATTAAAAGTAAAGGCGGTCTTCCATTAAAACATTTTCTTTCTTCATGTCTTTGTAGCAAGCTAGTAGCTTTTTGGTGGCTTTGTAGTTTAATAGTGAAAAAGCCATGTCGAAACAATCGTAGACAAAACGATCTGACGGCGAATATTCCATAGTTGAAAAGTCCTGTCATCGAAACTAACAAATGCGAACCATTCTGTCGGCGAAACATCCATAGGTGAAACGTTCTATCGACGAATCTCTCAAAAACGAAACGTCCTGTCGGTGAACAGTCCGAAGGAGAAACGACTGTCGGAGAACGGTTGCAGAATCTTGCGAAACAACCTTTTATCGCTAAACGATACTTTGACTGAACGATTCACCGAACGTTTATCTTGGGGATTCATGAATTAATCGATGAACCGCTCTTTCGAATGAGTTATTGTGGTGGCCCAAGTAATATGGCAGCCACGCATGAAAGGCTGCCCCGCCAACTAACGAAAAATCCCGGTATGCACCATCGTGCTGGTTGGCGACCAGATGAGAGGGCCCGATGGTCATTTCCGGGGGAGTTCGGGTGTCCCTGTAGTCTCCAGACTAGTACCCCAATGATGCTGTCCTACCAGTGCATGACTGAAGATTAGCTGCATGGGACTCCATTTTACTCCCTTCTCCCCTCCTACCTCACTCTAATTTTAAAAATTCTTCGGAAGATCCATCGTCGTGCGCAGATCCTATGACGGATGTGTTTTGGGGGGGGGGGGGATGGACACTAAGCTCCTGGCGTACCTAGAAGCTAATGGTATCATAAGTGACCGTCAATAAGGCTTTCGCCGAAATCGGTCAACTGGAGATCTTCTAGCGTATGCCATCCACATCTGGAGTGAGGCCATCGAGAAGCACGGGGAAGCGCTTGCCGTCTCCCTCGATATCTCGAAGGCTTTCGATAGGCTTTGGCACGAAAGCCTTATTAGTAAGCTTCCTTCTTTTAGTTTACCCGCTGGATTGTGTGCTTGGATCGCAACTTCCTGAGTGTCCGGTCCATTCGAGTAGTTATCGATGGCTGCTCGTCCGGTCAAATGGCCATTACTGCCGGGGTCCCTCAGGGGTCAGTACTCTCGGTAACATTATTCTTGCTGCACATTAACGATCTGCTTAAGCCCGGTACCTTTGGGTATGCAGACGACAGCATTGTTGCTGACAGTTACATATCCAGCGCGCGAGCTAGTGGGTCACAGACTCAGTCTCTCCAAGAGGCTACGGTTGAGCGCTTGGACTTGTCTTTGGAGGTCTCCAAATGGGGCGATGCCATTTTAGTCAGGTTCATTGCTGCAAAAACCCAGGCGTGTCTATTTTCCGCTAAAAGGCGCCAGTTTAGCCACGCTCTAACTTTCCGGGATGTACCCGTGCCGATAACCGACCATCTTAACCTTATTGGTGTTGGGCCATACATCGAAGCAAATGCTTAACTGGCTGCAAAAAAGTTGGGAACCCTCGCAAAGGTCCGACAGTACTTCACGCCGGAACAGCTGCTTAAAGTTTACCAAGCGCAAGTTCGATCGTGTACGGAGTATTACTCTCATCTTTGCCGTAGCCGGGTAAAAAGGGGAAATGTACCTTGTGAGACATACGAGATAGTTGTGTGCGGACAAAAGAGAACGTAATCTGTACCAAGTAATTTTTAACTTTCAAGCTGCATTTATCTTATAATTTTTTTCTGTCTTACAACGAAATACCTGAATTCTTTTTCTACATAGGCACAGAAAATTATCCTGCCATTTAGGGTGTGCTAAAATTTTTCCGAGCACCTTTCGCAAACTCTTGAACCTGAAAATTCTCTTCGTCGCGAAGATTTTTAACATAATATTAATCAATTCCTGTGAATGGTCAGAAAGTATCTTACTAATTATAACTATCCTGGCATGGTGTGTCCGGAGCCCGCCGGTATCAGGTCGTTTATAAACCATTATCTCATATGATAATGTTGTTGGTCTTTATTTAATATAGAATTCAGCTTTATCAATATTCTGTCACGTCGATGGATTCTTCACAGCCAGGTGTCATTGTCCAGGTTATTAGAAGGGTATTTTAATCTTTGTCAAATTAAAACGAGTTTCATATTATCGTATATTCGTTTATTGAGTAAGGCCAAAAGGCTGGGGTGCTGTACACGTGGGGCGGGCGCGGCGGCTGCGGACGGCGCCGCCGCGCTCGGTGTGGGCGACGACTGTGCGACTGTCGCAGCGCACTGACCACACATCGTCGCACACTACAATCGGCAAATTAAGACTAGGCTGTTACATTACGAAATCAGTTTTTTAAAATAGTTGTTTCAAAAAGGAAATACATAGATTTTAAAGTTCCTACCTAACTACATTATTATTTGTTAAGTTTATTTAATATTCACTCTGCAGTCAATAACAAGAGCAACTCGTGAGTGTACTTAGAATAATACAAAATGTACAATACTTCGATAAAAGGGTTGAACACTATACTATACAATACAATAGAATATATTTTACGGACGGTCGATATCAATAAATACTGATTTACTCTGTACATTTACGAACAAACATACGCAAACATAAGAACATAATACATGCCGACGCAACGTTCAAAATAAAAGTTATCACAAAATGGAATATTTAAGTCACAAAAAAAAACAAGAATTGGCTAAATATCTAAACAACGCAACGAAGTTAAAATATAAAGTGACAAATGAACGCCGTCGGCAGCAGTTGAGCACGGGAGCGCGGAGCTCACACTAACTATATCATACACCTAAATTACATGTACTTATCGTCTACAAGTATATGAATATGTTTCGTCTAGCATTTAATACCATTGTTACAGTAGTGTATAGAACTCATAAATATACAGACTTGTGTTGTAAGGCACGGACGGCTCGCCGCAGCCCGCAGCACTCGGCGCGCGACACGACAGCACTTCACACTGGATACATTAACCTACTATACTGTGTTGCTACTGTCCAATGTGAGAGCTGTCTCACTCGACGCTACTCAAGTGATAACTAATATGTATGGATATACAATGCGGCTGCTGTAGTAGCGCGACACGCGTCGTGTGTCGCAGCCGAGTGCTCGGCTCGAAGGCGGACGAGGTGCGTCTTCACTATATTGTAATTTAGAATGTTGCACGCTTTCAATACCACTTAGTTTACGCTTATGCTAATACAATAAAAAACGCTGACAAACCGAGCGGTGCGTGCGGCGCCGGCGCACTCGGGCCGGTCTCGATGTCGTCATCACTGACTCGCCGATAGAATACAGGTCAATATTTCCCAAGCACAACATCACATTCATAATTAATTCACGGAATTGTATGTTAAATGTATGTCCTGCACGCACCGCTGTTCACCAGCACTGACCGTAATATTACACAGTTGAGACATTCGCTATCTTAAATATTGCAATCCTTCGATCATATTTTGCGTCCTCGATCGTAAATGTCCATTAAATCCAGCCGGTTTATTAACATCAAGGAATGTATGGAATGTAATGTTTGGAACGTGTCACGTGACAGCTCGGGCCCCGCCAGCGAAGTGCTCCACTGTGCGACTACTTACGAGCTAGGCAGCGCGGCGGCGGCGGCGGCTCGCGGCTCCGCCACGCTGCAATAAATATCTACATCATGTGAATACATTACACGGACGGTCGTATTTTGCTACAATTCATTATCCGCCTATTTATTGCTTTATTTTAAATATACATTATTAGCTAAATATTTCATCAATACTTCAATAGTTAGCACATTCATCAGATAAAAATTCGAAATTCCTTAAAGTCAGGCACCGCGTTAAGTAGATTGCAATGTTTTTTTTACATACTTTCTTATATTGATTTATATTTCATCGTAAGCCGCTCCTAAACAGAGTCGACATTGCATTAAATAACATATCAAAATTATCGAGCTCTTATTCTACATTATTATAATATTAAAGTCTGTATTTATTTATAAATTTGTCATTTTTATAAAAAATGTACACCCGCTGAACGAAGAGGAAACCTACCGCGCCGGCGCCACCGTCGCTGGAGATCAAGGCCTGCACTTGACAATATATTACTTGTATCAAAACACTATCATATAATATAAAACCCGTACAAAATGGAGCCAACATCTAACAATAGCACACAGCCGCGCTCGTGCTGCCCTCTAGCGACGGTCGCCGCTCCTCCATACAGACTAATATAATTCGTATAGTGTGGTAAAGTTAAGTACATTCTCACGGGAGCTATCACCGCACGTCTTAAAGCTAGTATTAAGTTAGTCACGCACACAGGCACACGTCAATGTATAAAACGTACAGGTACAACTAGAACACTCGCGTCACACACACATACATCACTTGCACGCACACACACACTATCATTTGGTTGATATGTGACGAGCTTCGTGTTTACTTTCTTGTATCTTCTATATTTTTTGTTCGATTTCAATTTTCTATTTTCAACCTGAAAGGAAAATCATAATTAATTAGAAATAATTGAAGTGTTCTTTAAATATTAAGGAACTGGGTTGCCGAGGTTAGACCACTACGTAACATACACTAACAACCCGGGGAGACTAGAAGCTGACTCCGACGTGGTCGCGGGTAAACGATACACAGATGATGCATTTTAGAATAGTGGTTAGAGTTTGTGTATTATACATTATATCGGCGCGCGGGTTGCAGTACTCCTGGCCGGACGGCGAGTAGGTGCCGCGCGTGGATATGTTAGGTACGCACCAGGTCGGAGGGCGCTATATGAGGCGCTCCTCGGGCGGCGGCTTGAGCGCGTGCTGCATCATCTCGGCGCGCGGGTTGCAGTACTCCTGGCCGGACGGCGAGTAGGTGCCGCGCGTGGATATGTTAGGTACGCACCAGGTCGGAGGGCGCTATATGAGGCGCTCCTCGGGCGGCGGCTTGAGCGCGTGCTGCATCATCTCGGCGCGCGGGTTGCAGTACTCCTGGCCGGACGGCGAGTAGGTGCCGCGCGTGGATATGTTAGGTACGCACCAGGTCGGAGGGCGCTATATGAGGCGCTCCTCGGGCGGCGGCTTGAGCGCGTGCTGCATCATCTCGGCGCGCGGGTTGCAGTACTCCTGGCCGGACGGCGAGTAGGTGCCGCGCGTGGATATGTTAGGTACGCACCAGGTCGGAGGGCGCTATATGAGGCGCTCCTCGGGCGGCGGCTTGAGCGCGTGCTGCATCATCTCGGCGCGCGGGTTGCAGTACTCCTGGCCGGACGGCGAGTAGGTGCCGCGCGTGGATATGTTAGGTACGCACCAGGTCGGAGGGCGCTATATGAGGCGCTCCTCGGGCGGCGGCTTGAGCGCGTGCTGCATCATCTCGGCGCGCGGGTTGCAGTACTCCTGGCCGGACGGCGAGTAGGTGCCGCGCGTGGATATGTTAGGTACGCACCAGGTCGGAGGGCGCTATATGAGGCGCTCCTCGGGCGGCGGCTTGAG
The DNA here is from genome assembly GCA_949319445.1 of Mythimna lalbum. NCBI lineage: Eukaryota > Metazoa > Arthropoda > Insecta > Lepidoptera > Noctuidae > Mythimna > Mythimna lalbum. Next base: position 24,883,456 of record OX439346.1, read on the forward strand.
CGCGTGCTGCATCATCTCGGCGCGCGGGTTGCAGTACTCCTGGCCGGACGGCGAGTAGGTGCCGCGCGTGGATATGTTAGGTACGCACCAGGTCGGAGGGCGCTATATGAGGCGCTCCTCGGGCGGCGGCTTGAGCGCGTGCTGCATCATCTCGGCGCGCGGGTTGCAGTACTCCTGGCCGGACGGCGAGTAGGTGCCGCGCGTGGATATGTTAGGTACGCACCAGGTCGGAGGGCGCTATATGAGGCGCTCCTCGGGCGGCGGCTTGAGCGCGTGCTGCATCATCTCGGCGCGCGGGTTGCAGTACTCCTGGCCGGACGGCGAGTAGGTGCCGCGCGTGGATATGTTAGGTACGCACCAGGTCGGAGGGCGCTATATGAGGCGCTCCTCGGGCGGCGGCTTGAGCGCGTGCTGCATCATCTCGGCGCGCGGGTTGCAGTACTCCTGGCCGGACGGCGAGTAGGTGCCGCGCGTGGATATGTTAGGTACGCACCAGGTCGGAGGGCGCTATATGAGGCGCTCCTCGGGCGGCGGCTTGAGCGCGTGCTGCATCATCTCGGCGCGCGGGTTGCAGTACTCCTGGCCGGACGGCGAGTAGGTGCCGCGCGTGGATATGTTAGGTACGCACCAGGTCGGAGGGCGCTATATGAGGCGCTCCTCGGGCGGCGGCTTGAGCGCGTGCTGCATCATCTCGGCGCGCGGGTTGCAGTACTCCTGGCCGGACGGCGAGTAGGTGCCGCGCGTGGATATGTTAGGTACGCACCAGGTCGGAGGGCGCTATATGAGGCGCTCCTCGGGCGGCGGCTTGAGCGCGTGCTGCATCATCTCGGCGCGCGGGTTGCAGTACTCCTGGCCGGACGGCGAGTAGGTGCCGCGCGTGGATATGTTAGGTACGCACCAGGTCGGAGGGCGCTATATGAGGCGCTCCTCGGGCGGCGGCTTGAGCGCGTGCTGCATCATCTCGGCGCGCGGGTTGCAGTACTCCTGGCCGGACGGCGAGTAGGTGCCGCGCGTGGATATGTTAGGTACGCACCAGGTCGGAGGGCGCTATATGAGGCGCTCCTCGGGCGGCGGCTTGAGCGCGTGCTGCATCATCTCGGCGCGCGGGTTGCAGTACTCCTGGCCGGACGGCGAGTAGGTGCCGCGCGTGGATATGTTAGGTACGCACCAGGTCGGAGGGCGCTATATGAGGCGCTCCTCGGGCGGCGGCTTGAGCGCGTGCTGCATCATCTCGGCGCGCGGGTTGCAGTACTCCTGGCCGGACGGCGAGTAGGTGCCGCGCGTGGATATGTTAGGTACGCACCAGGTCGGAGGGCGCTATATGAGGCGCTCCTCGGGCGGCGGCTTGAGCGCGTGCTGCATCATCTCGGCGCGCGGGTTGCAGTACTCCTGGCCGGACGGCGAGTAGGTGCCGCGCGTGGATATGTTAGGTACGCACCAGGTCGGAGGGCGCTATATGAGGCGCTCCTCGGGCGGCGGCTTGAGCGCGTGCTGCATCATCTCGGCGCGCGGGTTGCAGTACTCCTGGCCGGACGGCGAGTAGGTGCCGCGCGTGGATATGTTAGGTACGCACCAGGTCGGAGGGCGCTATATGAGGCGCTCCTCGGGCGGCGGCTTGAGCGCGTGCTGCATCATCTCGGCGCGCGGGTTGCAGTACTCCTGGCCGGACGGCGAGTAGGTGCCGCGCGTGGATATGTTAGGTACGCACCAGGTCGGAGGGCGCTATATGAGGCGCTCCTCGGGCGGCGGCTTGAGCGCGTGCTGCATCATCTCGGCGCGCGGGTTGCAGTACTCCTGGCCGGACGGCGAGTAGGTGCCGCGCGTGGATATGTTAGGTACGCACCAGGTCGGAGGGCGCTATATGAGGCGCTCCTCGGGCGGCGGCTTGAGCGCGTGCTGCATCATCTCGGCGCGCGGGTTGCAGTACTCCTGGCCGGACGGCGAGTAGGTGCCGCGCGTGGATATGTTAGGTACGCACCAGGTCGGAGGGCGCTATATGAGGCGCTCCTCGGGCGGCGGCTTGAGCGCGTGCTGCATCATCTCGGCGCGCGGGTTGCAGTACTCCTGGCCGGACGGCGAGTAGGTGCCGCGCGTGGATATGTTAGGTACGCACCAGGTCGGAGGGCGCTATATGAGGCGCTCCTCGGGCGGCGGCTTGAGCGCGTGCTGCATCATCTCGGCGCGCGGGTTGCAGTACTCCTGGCCGGACGGCGAGTAGGTGCCGCGCGTGGATATGTTAGGTACGCACCAGGTCGGAGGGCGCTATATGAGGCGCTCCTCGGGCGGCGGCTTGAGCGCGTGCTGCATCATCTCGGCGCGCGGGTTGCAGTACTCCTGGCCGGACGGCGAGTAGGTGCCGCGCGTGGATATGTTAGGTACGCACCAGGTCGGAGGGCGCTATATGAGGCGCTCCTCGGGCGGCGGCTTGAGCGCGTGCTGCATCATCTCGGCGCGCGGGTTGCAGTACTCCTGGCCGGACGGCGAGTAGGTGCCGCGCGTGGATATGTTAGGTACGCACCAGGTCGGAGGGCGCTATATGAGGCGCTCCTCGGGCGGCGGCTTGAGCGCGTGCTGCATCATCTCGGCGCGCGGGTTGCAGTACTCCTGGCCGGACGGCGAGTAGGTGCCGCGCGTGGATATGTTAGGTACGCACCAGGTCGGAGGGCGCTATATGAGGCGCTCCTCGGGCGGCGGCTTGAGCGCGTGCTGCATCATCTCGGCGCGCGGGTTGCAGTACTCCTGGCCGGACGGCGAGTAGGTGCCGCGCGTGGATATGTTAGGTACGCACCAGGTCGGAGGGCGCTATATGAGGCGCTCCTCGGGCGGCGGCTTGAGCGCGTGCTGCATCATCTCGGCGCGCGGGTTGCAGTACTCCTGGCCGGACGGCGAGTAGGTGCCGCGCGTGGATATGTTAGGTACGCACCAGGTCGGAGGGCGCTATATGAGGCGCTCCTCGGGCGGCGGCTTGAGCGCGTGCTGCATCATCTCGGCGCGCGGGTTGCAGTACTCCTGGCCGGACGGCGAGTAGGTGCCGCGCGTGGATATGTTAGGTACGCACCAGGTCGGAGGGCGCTATATGAGGCGCTCCTCGGGCGGCGGCTTGAGCGCGTGCTGCATCATCTCGGCGCGCGGGTTGCAGTACTCCTGGCCGGACGGCGAGTAGGTGCCGCGCGTGGATATGTTAGGTACGCACCAGGTCGGAGGGCGCTATATGAGGCGCTCCTCGGGCGGCGGCTTGAGCGCGTGCTGCATCATCTCGGCGCGCGGGTTGCAGTACTCCTGGCCGGACGGCGAGTAGGTGCCGCGCGTGGATATGTTAGGTACGCACCAGGTCGGAGGGCGCTATATGAGGCGCTCCTCGGGCGGCGGCTTGAGCGCGTGCTGCATCATCTCGGCGCGCGGGTTGCAGTACTCCTGGCCGGACGGCGAGTAGGTGCCGCGCGTGGATATGTTAGGTACGCACCAGGTCGGAGGGCGCTATATGAGGCGCTCCTCGGGCGGCGGCTTGAGCGCGTGCTGCATCATCTCGGCGCGCGGGTTGCAGTACTCCTGGCCGGACGGCGAGTAGGTGCCGCGCGTGGATATGTTAGGTACGCACCAGGTCGGAGGGCGCTATATGAGGCGCTCCTCGGGCGGCGGCTTGAGCGCGTGCTGCATCATCTCGGCGCGCGGGTTGCAGTACTCCTGGCCGGACGGCGAGTAGGTGCCGCGCGTGGATATGTTAGGTACGCACCAGGTCGGAGGGCGCTATATGAGGCGCTCCTCGGGCGGCGGCTTGAGCGCGTGCTGCATCATCTCGGCGCGCGGGTTGCAGTACTCCTGGCCGGACGGCGAGTAGGTGCCGCGCGTGGATATGTTAGGTACGCACCAGGTCGGAGGGCGCTATATGAGGCGCTCCTCGGGCGGCGGCTTGAGCGCGTGCTGCATCATCTCGGCGCGCGGGTTGCAGTACTCCTGGCCGGACGGCGAGTAGGTGCCGCGCGTGGATATGTTAGGTACGCACCAGGTCGGAGGGCGCTATATGAGGCGCTCCTCGGGCGGCGGCTTGAGCGCGTGCTGCATCATCTCGGCGCGCGGGTTGCAGTACTCCTGGCCGGACGGCGAGTAGGTGCCGCGCGTGGATATGTTAGGTACGCACCAGGTCGGAGGGCGCTATATGAGGCGCTCCTCGGGCGGCGGCTTGAGCGCGTGCTGCATCATCTCGGCGCGCGGGTTGCAGTACTCCTGGCCGGACGGCGAGTAGGTGCCGCGCGTGGATATGTTAGGTACGCACCAGGTCGGAGGGCGCTATATGAGGCGCTCCTCGGGCGGCGGCTTGAGCGCGTGCTGCATCATCTCGGCGCGCGGGTTGCAGTACTCCTGGCCGGACGGCGAGTAGGTGCCGCGCGTGGATATGTTAGGTACGCACCAGGTCGGAGGGCGCTATATGAGGCGCTCCTCGGGCGGCGGCTTGAGCGCGTGCTGCATCATCTCGGCGCGCGGGTTGCAGTACTCCTGGCCGGACGGCGAGTAGGTGCCGCGCGTGGATATGTTAGGTACGCACCAGGTCGGAGGGCGCTATATGAGGCGCTCCTCGGGCGGCGGCTTGAGCGCGTGCTGCATCATCTCGGCGCGCGGGTTGCAGTACTCCTGGCCGGACGGCGAGTAGGTGCCGCGCGTGGATATGTTAGGTACGCACCAGGTCGGAGGGCGCTATATGAGGCGCTCCTCGGGCGGCGGCTTGAGCGCGTGCTGCATCATCTCGGCGCGCGGGTTGCAGTACTCCTGGCCGGACGGCGAGTAGGTGCCGCGCGTGGATATGTTAGGTACGCACCAGGTCGGAGGGCGCTATATGAGGCGCTCCTCGGGCGGCGGCTTGAGCGCGTGCTGCATCATCTCGGCGCGCGGGTTGCAGTACTCCTGGCCGGACGGCGAGTAGGTGCCGCGCGTGGATATGTTAGGTACGCACCAGGTCGGAGGGCGCTATATGAGGCGCTCCTCGGGCGGCGGCTTGAGCGCGTGCTGCATCATCTCGGCGCGCGGGTTGCAGTACTCCTGGCCGGACGGCGAGTAGGTGCCGCGCGTGGATATGTTAGGTACGCACCAGGTCGGAGGGCGCTATATGAGGCGCTCCTCGGGCGGCGGCTTGAGCGCGTGCTGCATCATCTCGGCGCGCGGGTTGCAGTACTCCTGGCCGGACGGCGAGTAGGTGCCGCGCGTGGATATGTTAGGTACGCACCAGGTCGGAGGGCGCTATATGAGGCGCTCCTCGGGCGGCGGCTTGAGCGCGTGCTGCATCATCTCGGCGCGCGGGTTGCAGTACTCCTGGCCGGACGGCGAGTAGGTGCCGCGCGTGGATATGTTAGGTACGCACCAGGTCGGAGGGCGCTATATGAGGCGCTCCTCGGGCGGCGGCTTGAGCGCGTGCTGCATCATCTCGGCGCGCGGGTTGCAGTACTCCTGGCCGGACGGCGAGTAGGTGCCGCGCGTGGATATGTTAGGTACGCACCAGGTCGGAGGGCGCTATATGAGGCGCTCCTCGGGCGGCGGCTTGAGCGCGTGCTGCATCATCTCGGCGCGCGGGTTGCAGTACTCCTGGCCGGACGGCGAGTAGGTGCCGCGCGTGGATATGTTAGGTACGCACCAGGTCGGAGGGCGCTATATGAGGCGCTCCTCGGGCGGCGGCTTGAGCGCGTGCTGCATCATCTCGGCGCGCGGGTTGCAGTACTCCTGGCCGGACGGCGAGTAGGTGCCGCGCGTGGATATGTTAGGTACGCACCAGGTCGGAGGGCGCTATATGAGGCGCTCCTCGGGCGGCGGCTTGAGCGCGTGCTGCATCATCTCGGCGCGCGGGTTGCAGTACTCCTGGCCGGACGGCGAGTAGGTGCCGCGCGTGGATATGTTAGGTACGCACCAGGTCGGAGGGCGCTATATGAGGCGCTCCTCGGGCGGCGGCTTGAGCGCGTGCTGCATCATCTCGGCGCGCGGGTTGCAGTACTCCTGGCCGGACGGCGAGTAGGTGCCGCGCGTGGCCCGCTTGCGGCGCGCCTGGGCCCCCAGCGCGCCCAGCGCGGCCCCCGCCAGCGCCAGCCCCACGAGCGCGGCGCCCACTCCGATGAGCACCGTGGACGACGTGTCGCCCGCCACGCCGGACCCCGACGCCACCACCTGCCACACACGACATATTTAATGGTTTGTATTTTAAATTGTTTTTTTTTTTTTTACTGCCGACGCTATATACGTGCACAACTTTCTACATCATTCTCACATATTTGTACAATTTCAATATTAACAAAGTTACGATAACTTTTTAATTATTTACTGATTTAAAAAATTCAAAAGAGTGCCCATGTTTTTCTCCCATTGCACATTCTTCCCCATATACTTTTTAGGGTAACCGTACCTCAGTTGGCAAAAACGGAACCCTTCCTAAGAGTTTTAAGATAAGTTAAACGAATTTTAATGCGGTGTCATTTATAAAGATTTAGGGGCCCCTTGATGGGATATGCTACAGGCACCAAGGTGCATATTTTGACACAGACAAGGAAATCAAAACCTATAGGGTGTTTCCGTTAACATAGAATCCTGAAATTTAAATACAAGAAGTAAGGTCTCATCGCACAAGTAAAGGTTAAAGTTTGAAAAGCGTGAAATTGTAGTTAGATCGATCCGGAAAAATCAAGACTCGATTCTGTAATATCAGAACTATTTCCATTGGTAAGTTTGTAGAAAGCCTTGATGCGGGAATATGACGCATAGTTGAGTAGTGAGTATAGATGTGTAGGTACCTGCTGTGAGCAGTTGTGTCCGCCCCAGCCGTCCACGCAGTGGCACACGTAGTCCGTGTGCGCGGCGCAGCGCTGCTCGCAGGCGCCGCCGTGCAGGCACGGGCCCGTGGCGTTGCCCGCGCCCGCCTGGTAGCACGGGTCCAGCAGCGAGCACTCGTGCCCGCAGAACCCAGGCGTACACAAGCATCTACAAAAACATTATCAAATCAAAACAAAAGCTATCAACATGGTTCCCAGCCAAGATTTGCACCCCAGAGTGAAGCGGGCCGGGGCTATCTTCAAGGGATTCCTGCGTTGTCAGAGTCGTGCGACACTGTAATAGCAACCAGCCTGTAAGCTAAACGCGTCCCAAAGAGTCATGGCCATGCGGGGATACCATACAGTGTGCCACCTCCTTGCCGGCCTGACATTGAGGGATTTCCATGCACAAACGCACGAATTGCTCTCACCGGACATGGGTGAGGCACCTGTGTTATAGTCTGCGGGAAGAAACGCCCGAGTGTTACCAGTGTGTAGATTGCCCGGACGACACAGTAGAGCATAGTGTAAGTGTACTCCGCTTGAACGGAGTAACGCCGTGCCGTAGTGGAGGCAAACGACGACGACGGCCCTGCGCGTCCGGCCCTGAGTCGGGGCGAGGGAGAATGGAAAGCGCTCACCTCCATTCTCTAAGATAGACAATGCTAGCTCATCGACCATCTTTTAAACGGTGGACGTGGTTGCGTCAGGGCGTCACGTAGCAGTCATTTTAGCCTGCAGAGCCTCTCTCAGTATGATACAAGTAAGTATGAGTGTATCAACTCACATGTAGGAGCCATTCAAGTTCTGGCACTGGCCGGGCCCGCAGCTGACGAGGTTCTCGGCGCACTCGTCCACGTCCTCCTCGCAGCGCGCCCCCGTCCAGCCTGGAACATAACACAAACAGAATATGGTAATCCTTATATCGATTCTCACCTGTTGACCTCAATTCAGCACAAGGTATATATAGGTTCTTTATAAACTAATTCTTACATAGTTCAGGTTACTGTTATCACGAGTTCTAATTGTATCGCAGTGATAAGGTTATCAGTTAACAATGTTAAGGTTCTCTCGCACAAACAAACCGATATCCTTCGGCGACAATTCATAATATTCGTATCACGAGTTATTACGGTTTTTACGCAAATTGTTAAAGGATAAAATATTCAGTGAGATCACTACACGGCGCTGTGGTTGAAACCCGTTCATTTGTTTTAATGAGGTGACGAGGAAATCGTACAACAATTCTTTACCTACGTGAGCTTTTTTTTTTTTTTTTGTCGACGGGGAAAATCATCATTGACGAAACCCGCTCTTGGGTGGAGCGGGAGACAGTGTCAGAGTCTTACTGACTAAAAACCCCGCGCCGTTCCTTCTAGCCTTTATACCGGGGCTCTAGTTTCCTTTCGGATAACCCCGACCCCGGTAGGCTTCGACCCAGATGGGCCCCTCCTGTTGCTGACAACTCCTTGATACCTACGTGAGCTAAAACCGGCACTTTCTATGAAATACGTTGAAATTAATAATTTCATTTTCGAAGTAACTTTATATTTTCTGATATATAAACCGAATTGAAACTGGTATTTAATCTGTAAACAAACTGAATTCGGAAGCATTGCTTGAGCACCGATGCGGAATCATTTAATTTTTTTGTGTACCAGAAAGAAATCTACAAATAATAGTGACAATGAGAGGACCGGGCAACTGCCCACAGGGTCACGTTTTTATACTATCTGTGGGTATATTGTTAGTTGATTGCTTTGGTATTTTATCTATTTACATTATTGATACGCGCAGACTGTTATTTCAACTGCTGTTCCAGTGTATTTTTACAGCAAATAATTTAATTTACCTACATTGTATTTGTTTTGACATGCGCTTCACAACATTCTTGATGCGTTGTAGATGGTTTTCTCTTAATTAAATACATACCGTGCTAACCGCATACTGAAGTCTGTATTAATTATTTTGATGAATAAAAGGTTGTTGTCCTTCCTCATAATTTCCTAACATTTGTATTCACTTACGCGTGACGCGAGAGGAAAATCATAAGCAATGCATGAAGTATCAAGAAACAGCAGCACATACTAACTGTTTACTCACTGACATTGAACCCTACGTCTACTTTCAGAAATGATTCGCATGTACCAGTTTCTTCGTTGTAGTTTCTTTTCATTTTAATGTTTTTAAATCTCATGTTAGCTCCCATGATATGAGTGTGTCTATTATCATTGGGCTGTATGGTCGATGGTTGTGTGATTTTAGTCAAGAGCAATGCTGAGATAAGCGTCTCTGCTTGCTTCAATTAAAACTTTATTCCTTCCAAGAATATCTACCAACGTCTGATGGAGAAGTGATCTTCAACAAAGTCGTTTAATTTAGATTTTTTTGTTTTTCTTTTCGCGCAATGTGATGTGTACGATCGTCTAACGCATGCATGACGTACGCGCCGCGGAGGCGCAGGAACCGATCCGGTGACACATTCTGTTTATCTAGTCTAAGCCACTATCACGGCAAGAAACAATGCAATGATATCAGCAGCCGACGCAGCGTGTTGTCATCAATGACACAACAAGTGCTATAACTTATTGACCGCTCAAATATTGCTAAATACTTTCCTCTATTCCGAATGAAAAGTAAACACACTTATCACCTGTTGCAGTTACTATTATAACGTAATCGTATAGAAGTGTTATACAATACCTAGCAAGACGATAATTAGCAGTCTGACCATCATCTCTTCAACATTATTATCATCACAACACTGTCACTCCTGTCATATCGCATTTCACTGCACTTCGCGAGTTATTAGCACTGTTATAATATAAATGAGCGGTGAGCACACACGGCCGGTGGCATGTCGCGAGCGCCGAGTAGCCTCGCTTCGCGCTCGCGGAGGACACTGATTCACAAAGTGTGACGCGCGCGATTTTCCTGCATCTGCCGATACCGACCAATTAACATGGTGAGGACGTTCTATTGTAATAGTATTAATTATCGAGCGCGAGCCGCTCCCGCCTACGGGACGTTCAGACTGTCGCCACGGACATCGCACTGACACTGTGTACACAATGAATCAACACGTTGACTAACGTATGCTGTTCCAATAAATTTTCTTACAAATACTAGTGTGTGAATTAATACATTTATGACTTCCACTCTTATTAAGATTAAGATTTGTCAATAAGATTTTTCTGGTCCACGACAAGTCGAAACTAATGATACATTACGGATCCGACAAAGTGTCGATATAAACCAATACTACAGCAAGAATAAGATTGTTTTAATATGCATACTAATCGCCAGACGAAAGTGAATTATTGTACGGACATATTACTAACAAGCACAAAGAAAATACATTATTAATTTATAGTAATAAGCATAAACCAGGGCCATCTGTGAATCATAACAAGCACACAACTTTGTACTTTGGCTGGGCGTTATTATATTTTTAATTTCAATGAGATATTTGTGATTCACTAGAAAGTTTGCGAACCGCGGTCCGTGTTATCAGTTATCAGAGTTTATCAGTGAGGTGGATTGTCGGCGATCGCGCGGCGATAAGATACGCGAGCACAGGTGTAGGTGACCACAGACAGACACACACCGTGTGTGCATGTGTGATGTGTGACCCGTACTGGGAACTGTGATAGTGGAACATCACTGATACCAAAATTTGGACCATGTCCTACATTCAATAACAAACACTCCCTGACGAAACATACTTTCACTTTATTGATAATTTTAGACATTATCTAGAATTTATATTGTCATCATTATAAAAATAAGTTTGGATTGATTGGTTTTAACACGAGGCGGTAGGTACGGTTACATGCTGCTAATTAATAAGTGTCGCGCGTATGTAAATGAGTGAGAACGAACACGAGTGACGTCATAGCTCTACTTGGACGCCAGCCGACTCATGCTATGCGTTATAATGTTGGGCGCGTACGCACTGCCTTATACGTACTGTGCTCCTACTGCGCTCATACTCGTACTAGTGCGTCTCGGGGGTTCCTCGCTGTATGTACTCACTGGTATAAACACTGCAATATCTGTTTAAATTTGTTTTTTAAATTAGTCGTGTTCTTTCCAGTTCACCGATAATTTGCGGCTTAAGAGTAATACAGTAGTTATAGTAATTCATCATCACCATCATTTCAGTCAATTGACGTCCACTGTTGGACATAGGTGGTCTCCTCCAAGTGCCGCCACAATGACGATCGATCCTGTGCGTACCACATCCATCGGATTCCCGCAATCTTCACCAGGTCATCGGTCCACCTTATAAGAGTCCTTCCAACGCTGCGGCCTTCCGGTACGCGGACGTGGCGTCCGCCAGAACCTTTCGGCCCCAACGGCATTTGTTCTGCGAGCAATGCCCTCGCCACTTAAGCCCCATTGCCACTTAAGTTTGGCAATTCTTCGTGCTATGTTGGCAACCTTGGTTCTCCTGCGGATATCTTCATTTCTGATCCGATCACGCAAAGAAACTCCGATCATAGCCCTCTTCATTGCCTTTTGGGGGTCTTTAAGCCTTCTCATGAGGCCCATTGTGAGCGACCACGTTTCGGCACCATATGTCATCACTGACAACACGCACTGGTCATTCGGAGACACTGTGGTATACACTGTGTATGGACGAAAAGATAACGCGCAGCTTTCCGAACGTCGCCCAGCCGAGTCGGATTCGACGGTTGACCTCTTTCTCAAAATTAGATCTACCCAAATGTATTGTCTGTCCGAGGTAGACGTAATCGTCCACAACTTCGAGTATAGACTCTCCGATCTTGATAGGAGTGGGTGCTACATGGTTGCTTATCATGACTAGTTTCGCCCTTGTTAATTATAAAACCCTCTTGTTACATTTCGATGCATTACCATTGTTGTTTACCATTTATTTCAGACAAAACTGTCCGATGATCAGATGTCAGTTCACCGCTCGAAATATTTCAGTGTATCTTAGCAGACGTGTAGAATGATACTAATTTTCATTTATTTTGCAAGCTTGTACATACCTGTACCGTCACAGTCGCACAGGTAGGCGCCGGTGGCGTCGAGACAGCGGCCGCCGTGCAGGCAGGCGGCGGCGCCGCCGGCCTCCGCGCACTCGTCGCGCTCCGTCTCGCAGAAGCGTCCGCTGTACCCGTTCGTGCACAAGCACTCCGCCGTCTGGACAATGAACACACGTAAAACATTCATCATTACAAGTAAAGAATAAGAAAAATAGAGTTCAGACAACTTTCTGATGAAAAACGCAAATAAAGCTACAGCGCTCGTGTCTAACGCGACCTGACGCTAGCTCACACTCGGACCCAGCACGACAATTCTTGAAGAAGTTACGAGTATCACGACGCGCACTGCAGCGCTGCGGAACGCATCGCAAAACTTCGTGTGGTGCATTGTATAATTTTGGAGCTTGCACAGGCTAAACGGACTTGCAGCACTTCGTGACTGTAGGATGTAAATAAATATTGTGTTTCTAGTCATGGCGCAAGCGTTTGATAAAGTATGGCACGAAGGCCTAATACATAAACTAAAGCTGACATAAACTAGTGCTTGACGGCGATGCCACCTAAACAGAATCTTTAGCATAAGAAACATATACGAGCTGGCGTACCGCAGGAAAATGTATTGGGTCCAGTCCTGTATCTTATACACACTTGCGTTATATCAGAATCAAAGTACAATCCCTCGGGACCTTCATTGATGACACAACCCTCATAGCTGTATGAAGTTATAGTCATAAAGAAGCAGTCAAATGGCTGTAAATCAAGTCTATGACTGGACCAAACCTGTACACATATTAGCAACAAGAAACACCAGTATTCTCCAGTTTATAAACAAGACCCACAAGGGAATGCAACCAATTATCTCATTGATATGTTGAGGCGCTAAAAAGCCCACGTCAAGAAGTACAACATACATGCAATCGGTTTAAAACCTACGACTGCGGCTAACCTAGGATTCAAAGTAATATATTAGTTGCTTGGAATAAACAACACGTCTAGATTAAGAAGAAAATTAACCAAGTAAGTCATCCTTCTTTTAATACTAAGACATTTGACAACATGTCATGATCGTTTCGTCACGATGTGTCCGTACCTTGGAGTCGTTGATGCACTTGCCGTGCACGCAGGGCTGCACTTCACAGAAGGCGCGCTCGCAGTACACGCCCTCGAAGCCCTCGTTGCACACGCACGTGAAGTTGTTGCCAGTGGGCGGGTCTGGTGTTGTAGGAAGAAGTGTTATTAGAATAAAGGTTTCTCTCTCGTAAACGTGAATAATGAATTGATTAAATATAAATACGGTAATAGTAAACCATTTAGAGAACTCTCCAAATGATGGTCGTTTTGAAGATTGATTGCACGTTTTTAAAAGATTAATAAATATCAGCAGGTCCATTGCAGGTAGATCGGTTGCTCAATTTTGAATAAAAAAATTGCCGTCACATTGTTGTCTCAGCTTATCAAGACGATTTAGCTCTTTTTGTAAAGAATTTAATGAATGTCTTTGTGTAATATAGGTATGTTACTTGACGAATGAGTCAGCCTTAATTGATATAATATGACGAAGTCATTTAATGACGGTTAAAAAATCAGTTGTAAGAAAATGAAGTATTGAAGAACATGTGTCGAGTGGTACCAGGTTCAACATCTCGGCAGGCGGCGGCGGCGGGCGCGCAGGGGCGGTGCGCGCACGAGCGGTCGCGCGGCGCCGCGCACGTGGGCCCGCGCCACTGCGCCGCGCACAAGCAGCTGAAGGCGCCCGCCAGGTCGGCGCACGTGCCGCCGTGCAGGCACGGCTGAGACGCGCACTCGTCGATGTCGTGCTCGCAGCTGCCGACAACCACATACTTATAATCTAACCTCACTCTACAGCTTATCACTCCTAGAGAAATATAATTCCACCGCGGTCTTCGACTGCTGACCATCTTCACCCTCTAAACGAGGTGTTACTGCAACTGTCGGACGTCTAAACGATACATAATACCCATCTGGTCGGAGGATCCTCTCTTTTCAACTTGTATGTGGGGCTTTACTAATAATTAACAATAATCGAATCAGCAAATTATTTGGGTTGATTAGCATTTTAGAAGTGAAGTATAATAAGATTGCTTAATTTTTTTTTTCGGTGGAAATATCATCTAATGACATCCCCCGCTCTTAAACGGAGCGGGAGATAATGCAGACTTTTACTGACTAAAAACCCACCCCGTTCCTTCATGTCTTCATACCGGGGCTGGGCTATCTTACGGTGCTAACCCTAGTCACAGCAGTCTTTGACCTAGCTGGGTCTCTACTGTTGCTGATCACTCCTTGAGGCGCGCGGGAAAAGTGCGCGCTGTCGACAACTTAAATTAGGCTCAGTCCGGACAGTTACCAAATAGTCGGACAGCGACCTACTAATTACTCGCCGTCCGCAAGCTCATCATTACTCGCTTTGATTGATTGTTGGCAAATTCTTGATCAAGTTAAAAATGTAGTAGATGCAGTAAATGTTTTAATTATTTATTTTTTATTCAATTAAGCACTTTGTATGTAATTTAACAATATGCTCGTTTAGTGGCACTTATTATCATTTTTTTTTTTGTTAAAACGAGGATAATGCAGTGGGCTGCAATATTGTTACTACTGAAATAATTTATTGTTACTTTGCTAAACACTGTATATTGTGGCTGTTAATTGTCCCTAATAAAATAAAATAAAAATAAATGTAATGGGAACTCACAAGTCTCCGTCGAAGCCCACGGGACAGATGCAGGTGTAGGCGGCGATGCCGTCCTTGCACGTGGCGCCGTTCTGGCACTGGTGCGCCGCGCACTCGTCCACGTCGATCTGCAACCACACGCCAATGTTAAACAACATAAATATACCACTAAATTATATACTCTCATTTTTAATTAGATGGACGGATGGATGGAGTTTCGGACGGCGGGTTACCCATAGCTCGCCGTTCGCAAGCTCACGCCTACGGTAGCCGGTGATCGTCCTGTGAGTCCGAACGCCCGCGACATACCTGGCAGTAGTCCCCGGCGTACCCGGGCGGGCACGCGCACGCGTACGACGAGCGGACGTCCGCGCAGTGCCCGCCCGACGCGCAGTCACGCTCCAGGCACAGCAGGCAGCCCACGTCCGCGCCGTACGGACGACCCGACCTGGGGAGACCACGACAGTAAGCAACTAACTTAATAACTCTCAAGTACGCATCTTGCTGCGTTGGCCATCATTTTGTCAAGTACAGAAATAATTAGCTGACTTCCAGCACATAAAGATACAAACGGACACTCACAAGAGCGCATAGTGCGGCTGCGCGGCGAGCAGAGCGGCCGTGGCGCCCACGAACAGGTCCTCCTCCGTGAAGAAGGGCAGCAGCAGCCCGCCTACGTGCACGGCGCCCATGCAGCCCTGCACACACACACACCACGGTCAAAGGGAAGCACTTGACACCCAGAAATCAAACTTAAATCTGTAGTTTTAAAGTCTCAAATGGAACGAGCTCGCGCCCCCAAAATTAGTACGAGGTCTGCACCATCCGTGATTCAACCTGCACTATAAATTATGTGAAGTACTAACAGTTCTTCATAAAAAGTACTCAAACCCAAATGTTGAAGAGCGCAGCTTATTTCCGTCCGGCAAAAAGCTATTCTGTACCTTTTTCAGGCGGCCAAAGAAAAAAAAAAGTTCGTTAAAGTTCCCCTTTAACGAATGCTACATCACTCGATACTGTAACAATTGATACCCAAATAATTTAAATTGTTTCTCAATACGTGTGACAAGACACAAGACGATGTCTATAGAACGTAGATTATAATGTATCAGATGTACCTTGAAGTACTCCCCGGCCAGGTTGTCGCCGGTGACCTCCTCGCCCTCCGAGTACTCCCACACGTTGGGGTCCGTCGAACTTTCACTCTGCACAAACAAATAACAAATGCTTACATTTTAGTAGACAAATTGTTAGCGGAGGAAGCTCTGCTGGCTTCTTCTGATGCCTAGGTATTGTCGCAGGGTTAACCGAAATACAAATTTAAATTGAACCTGAAACTTAGGAATATCAATACGCCGGTTATCGAAATCAACTGCACGAAAACACATACTCACCCCCACAAACATACTCACTTGCATACTTCACACAATAGCCCTTCTTTTATATTTACATTTGTTTAGTTTATTAATAATCAAGTACATTATACATGGTTGTTAGAACGGTGATCCCCAAACTAGACGTTAATCTGTATCTTGGGGATCAGACATTAATATTGTACATACTTGTTCTTTCTAATCTTTAGACCTCTATTGCATACATTGTATAATGTTAAGTGGATGCGGTCTCAAGCATCTTTTCGCTTAAAAAGTGATCTCCAAATCATGATTCGATATGTTATGTTGTTGTTATTCATGATACGTTGTGTCCGATGCCGCCCAGGTGGATGCGGCCCTCCATCACCAGCTGCTGCCACGCGCGCGTGTCCACGCTGGCCCCAAGTGTACTCACCATGGTGGTGAGCATGGCGGGCGTGGTGGTGGCGGGCACGTTGTGTCCGATGCCGCCCAGGTGGATACGGCCCTCCATCACCAGCTGCTGCCACGCGCGCGTGTCCACGCTGGCCCCAAGTGTACTCACCATGGTGGTGAGCATGGCGGGCGTGGTGGTGGCGGGCACGTTGTGTCCGATGCCGCCCAGGTGGATGCGGCCCTCCATCACCAGCTGCTGCCACGCGCGCGTGTCCACGCTGGCCCCAAGTGTACTCACCATGGTGGTGAGCATGGCGGGCGTGGTGGTGGCGGGCACGTTGTGTCCGATGCCGCCCAGGTGGATGCGGCCCTCCATCACCAGCTGCTGCCACGCGCGCGTGTCCACGCTGGCCCCAAGTGTACTCACCATGGTGGTGAGCATGGCGGGCGTGGTGGTGGCGGGCACGTTGTGTCCGATGCCGCCCAGGTGGATGCGGCCCTCCATCACCAGCTGCTGCCACGCGCGCGTGTCCACGCTGGCCCCAAGTGTACTCACCATGGTGGTGAGCATGGCGGGCGTGGTGGTGGCGGGCACGTTGTGTCCGATGCCGCCCAGGTGGATGCGGCCCTCCATCACCAGCTGCTGCCACGCGCGCGTGTCCACGCTGGCCCCAAGTGTACTCACCATGGTGGTGAGCATGGCGGGCGTGGTGGTGGCGGGCACGTTGTGTCCGATGCCGCCCAGGTGGATGCGGCCCTCCATCACCAGCTGCTGCCACGCGCGCGTGTCCACGCTGGCCCCAAGTGTACTCACCATGGTGGTGAGCATGGCGGGCGTGGTGGTGGCGGGCACGTTGTGTCCGATGCCGCCCAGGTGGATGCGGCCCTCCATCACCAGCTGCTGCCACGCGCGCGTGTCCACGCTGGCCCCAAGTGTACTCACCATGGTGGTGAGCATGGCGGGCGTGGTGGTGGCGGGCACGTTGTGTCCGATGCCGCCCAGGTGGATGCGGCCCTCCATCACCAGCTGCTGCCACGCGCGCGTGTCCACGCTGGCCCCAAGTGTACTCACCATGGTGGTGAGCATGGCGGGCGTGGTGGTGGCGGGCACGTTGTGTCCGATGCCGCCCAGGTGGATGCGGCCCTCCATCACCAGCTGCTGCCACGCGCGCGTGTCCACGCTGGCCCCAAGTGTACTCACCATGGTGGTGAGCATGGCGGGCGTGGTGGTGGCGGGCACGTTGTGTCCGATGCCGCCCAGGTGGATGCGGCCCTCCATCACCAGCTGCTGCCACGCGCGCGTGTCCACGCTGGCCCCAAGTGTACTCACCATGGTGGTGAGCATGGCGGGCGTGGTGGTGGCGGGCACGTTGTGTCCGATGCCGCCCAGGTGGATGCGGCCCTCCATCACCAGCTGCTGCCACGCGCGCGTGTCCACGCTGGCCCCAAGTGTACTCACCATGGTGGTGAGCATGGCGGGCGTGGTGGTGGCGGGCACGTTGTGTCCGATGCCGCCCAGGTGGATGCGGCCCTCCATCACCAGCTGCTGCCACGCGCGCGTGTCCACGCTGGCCCCAAGTGTACTCACCATGGTGGTGAGCATGGCGGGCGTGGTGGTGGCGGGCACGTTGTGTCCGATGCCGCCCAGGTGGATGCGGCCCTCCATCACCAGCTGCTGCCACGCGCGCGTGTCCACGCTGGCCCCAAGTGTACTCACCATGGTGGTGAGCATGGCGGGCGTGGTGGTGGCGGGCACGTTGTGTCCGATGCCGCCCAGGTGGATGCGGCCCTCCATCACCAGCTGCTGCCACGCGCGCGTGTCCACGCTGGCCCCAAGTGTACTCACCATGGTGGTGAGCATGGCGGGCGTGGTGGTGGCGGGCACGTTGTGTCCGATGCCGCCCAGGTGGATGCGGCCCTCCATCACCAGCTGCTGCCACGCGCGCGTGTCCACGCTGGCCCCAAGTGTACTCACCATGGTGGTGAGCATGGCGGGCGTGGTGGTGGCGGGCACGTTGTGTCCGATGCCGCCCAGGTGGATGCGGCCCTCCATCACCAGCTGCTGCCACGCGCGCGTGTCCACGCTGGCCGTCAGCCCCGTCTCCTCGTGACCGTTGGGTTCGATGAATGCGCCTGCAAACAACACTCTATATTAATACAAGCCGACATAAGCCCTACACAGACCGCTCGAGCACGTCCGGAACACAAGCGAAGGGTCCGTCTAGCCAAGACGGTGCAATGTCACTTAGGACGAGCCAAAGCACACGAGCAATAAGTGCAGCACACTAAGAGCGATTTCGCACTACATACGATCCGAACCCGTGAAAATACGGATCAAGAAATCTCGGACATCTTTTCGCACGACCTCCGATCTCTGATGCGTAATTACGGATTTGGAAGGCTGATTGATGGACTAACTGGATTCGTATATTGCTTATGCACTAGTCTGATCTTTGATCCAAATCCAAGCAAATCAGGGACCACTCTCTGGCATTTCATCGCCACTGCACGGCCACCTGCTCCTCGTGTGATGTACTCACCGCGCAGCTGGTTGTTGCTGAAGGTGAAGCGCAGCGTGGTCCAGTGCAGGTGCGAGTGCGCGCGCATGCGGCGCAGCGCCGGCAGCGCGGCGGTGCCCAGGCGCCACTGCACGGCCACCTGCTCCTTGAACACGCCCACCGTGAACCACGCCCCTCCCGCCCCGCTAGAGCCGCTGCCCTCCACACTCTCCGCGTGGAACAAGGTACCGCCCGTTTTACTCCTAAATATCAATAACAAAAGTTGTAAGTCATACATAGCGAGTTCAATGGCACCCCGGCAGATATCAACGCAATATCGCAGAGCAAAAGCAACTTCATCAGCTATCTACGGCTGTAGCTCATCGTGATTCGATATCTTCTTCCAACGTCATGCAAAAGCTGTCAAACACGGTAGTGCATATTTTACCTGTAGGTAATGGTGAGCGTTTCGGGCAGATCCAGGTCTTCATCGGTGGCGATGCTCACGGTCCTGGGCACGCGCAGCTGGTACGTTAGCGTCGTGTTTATTCCGTCGAACGTCGCGTTCGACACGCACTCATATCTAAGAAAATAACGTTATTTTAAGCAACTGAAGCTATTTAACATACTACAGAAAACAAAACAATAGGATACCTATGAATACATCAAAATGTTGCCTACTTGAGTGCCAAATAATATATTGAGCACTCACGTAGAGTGGACTCGTTTATAGGCCAAAATATTTTCGAGTAATTTGATAACTAGAAAACAAAGACCTTAGTCGATACGTTGCCTCATTTACTTGCCAGATGAGATAGCTCGGGATGCGATTATTCCCGATGACCACCACTGGGGGACAGCGAGACAACTTTAAAACATTATTCTCGTTGTCCACCACTGGGGGACAGCGTCACAACTTTGTAAATTATTTCCATTCGCCACCACTGGTGGACAGCGACACGGATTTTTTAACATTCCCTATGGCCGCCGTAGGGGGACAAAGGAACAATTCTTTTGATCTAATTCCCACTGGCCATCAATTTAATTTATTTTATCTAGAGACCATTTGGTTTTATGCTGAAATTACTTTTATCCAGTTCTAATGCTCACGTAATAATAATGACATAATATTTATTTCCTTGTATAATATAGTTAATTTAATTAATTATAGGTAATTCATTATTTTTAAATTTTATTTTCTTGCTAATGCTTATTATTATTATCTATTGATACTATTCACTTCATCAAGATATTTACAAAAAGTATTGCTATGAGGGAAAGTACAGACGCCAGCACATCAAGTTACTACAAACTGTAACATTTTCTTATTTGATTCAAAATCAAATAAGAAAATGTTACGAGTTACTTTCAACGTTTTAAGGTTAATTAAGGGTTTTAAGGCAAATTTTTAGATATTGTGATAAATTATTATTGCCTTTTTTATAACTACATATGTGATTTTTAAAACTGTTGTTTAATTTATAATATTTAATTTTTATTCCTCCGTCGAGGAATAGGATAATAAAACTGTGATTATGATTATAATGTTCTAGTCGATTTTAAAAATTGTAGCCTGTCAACCAGCTGTGGAAATTAAGGCGGTTAATTACCCACTTCAATAAAAAATGAGCAATCAAAGCTATATTATATAATACTAAGTAGTAGGATCATTTTTTAATACTTGAGTGAAACATTTAATAAAAGTTGATTCAAGAATATGACTATTATTTACCTACCATATAATTTATAAATATTTAAATTAGTCTTACCCTTAGCCCAGCTAAAAATCAAATCCGTAAGTATATTAAGCTATCCTTTACCGGTCTCTAGATTGAACAATTTAAATTGATGGCCAGTGGGAATGGGATCAAAAGAGTTGTGCCATTGTCCCCCAACGGCGGCCATAGGGAATGTTAAAAAATCCGTGTCGCTGTCCACCAGTGGTGGCGAATGGAAATAATTTACAAAGTTGTGACGCTATCCCCCAGTGGTGGACAACGAGAATAATGTTTTAAAGTTGTCTCGCTGTCCCCCAGTGGTGGCCAGACAAGTGGTGGACATCGGGAATAATCGCTCGGGATGAATTGAACTAGGATTTTATTATTTAGGGAATTTTAAAGTACAGGCTCAGCGGCGTGGGCTGGCTCGAGCAAATTGATGGAAGTGTAGCAGCGGACCTTAGAGGCGAGGATGAAAGGACATTGTGGTTCTCTGTTTTTCTTATGGTGCCGGTGTCTCTACGGCTCTCTTGGAGCAGGGTAATGGTAAATGGTGTCATCGGGAGTGACGAGGGTACGCCTGGGACGGCGAATCTTGGAGACGCGGGAGAGTTCCTATCGGGAGGCCAATGCGATTAGCTGATGCGGTGTTTCATGATCTACACGTTGATGGGAATTTTAAGATCTACACGTATTTGGACATAATAGGGGTCATCGAGGATATTTTGGAGGAATCGGTTTTGGAATGTTTACGTTTTACGGAGGTGACCTCCATATGCGTAACGTAAATGCAATTTTTACCAATAAATTTGTTTATCTTTCACCAACGACGTGACAATTCGTTGCGGGTGGTCAAAATGTAATGGATTCGATTGGCGAGACGGTCAGTTTATTAACTAGTGTGTGATCATAGGGCGGCTTTATTGTGTTTTTTTTTTTTTCGTAAAAATACGAATTCATGTTTTACCCATCATGTCTGTCCGTCATATCATCCATGCATCATGTCTCAGTGATTTATTGTAGTATTGAGTGGATTTGTTATTTTATAATAAATTATTAGTGGAATACAATTGTATTAGTAGATGGCTGCTGCTAGCTGTTAAACTTGATTAAGTTTCGTTTGGAGATAATTATTATAAGTTTATTACACGACAAGTGAATGGTCTATTACGTATTACATAGATTGCCAAGTTATAGAAAATTAGGAGTTAGATCAAATTAGTAGATGACACTTTTGCTTATTTAATTTCTACCGCTTGTGTATGCGCTGCGAGAATATTTTTTTGAAATAAGTAAACTATTTAATTTAAAAAATTGGACGTCGCGCTCGACTGGAGTCCGTTAGGTGCGCGTTGTGCCCCCGGAGCGAGCCCTTTTTGTTTGCAATTCTAGGCTACTCGGTTGGTTGCACTAAAGACAAAAGCGAAACCAACCAATTCATGATAAAAATAATCTAATTTCAAATTAGACTAGCCAAGCTAGACACTAATTTAGCCAAAAACTTGATTGACCAATTTAATTTTTTTTTGGTAAACTTTTTTAAATTTCTTTAACCAAAATATATAAATTAATTGTAATACAAAATCCAGTGCTTTTTAGATAATAGAATAGATCACAAGTTTGAACTTGTAGTTAAATAATATACGTGTTTGTATGCGAGTGTTAGTACGGTGAGGTACAAGCGGCCGCATGCGTGAGTACGTACCCCGCGTCCAGGTTGCGGCACTGCGAGTTGTGCGGACAGCCCTGCAGCTGGCAGAACTCCACCTCCGAGCACGTCTTGCCCTTGTAGCCGCGTGGACACTGGCATCTGCATAAGGATATACATTTAAGAAATAGCAATTGAATGGAAGTATTATTATTAAAGTTACAAAAAATACATCATATTCGTTACATCATTTTATGGGGTCGCTATGCTAACAGGGATTAAACTTTATGAAGTAATGATTTTAGTGAAATAAAGTGCAGTTTAATAAATAAAAAAGTTACTGTCATATTAATTAACCTGCGCAAAAAATCTTTTAGTTTTTGATCAGTCAATAATAGTATAATACACTTAATTAAACATCCGCTATAATTTGTATCGCTTTTGAGTACGCAGTAGAGTGTAGCGCAGTAGAGTGTAGCGCAGTAGAGTGTAGCGCAGTAGAGTGTAGCGCAGTAGAGTGTAGCGCAGTAGAGTGTAGCGCAGTAGAGTGTAGCGCAGTAGAGTGTAGCGCAGTAGAGTGTAGCGCAGTAGAGTGTAGCGCAGTAGAGTGTAGCGCAGTAGAGTGTAGCGCAGTAGAGTGTAGCGCAGTAGAGTGTAGCGCAGTAGAGTGTAGCGCAGTAGAGTGTAGCGCAGTAGAGTGTAGCGCAGTAGAGTGTAGCGCAGTAGAGTGTAGCGCAGTAGAGTGTAGCGCAGTAGAGTGTAGCGCAGTAGGTGGGCGAGGAGCGTGCGGCGGGCGCCACACGCGCGGGCGCCGCACGCGCGGGCGCCGGGCGCCGCGACGCGCACGACGAGCCCCTTTATTTATATCTACATAAGTGTATGGAAACAATAACGACAACAAACATGTACATGGAAATTTGTCACTGCACACGTCACGAAACTCTGAACACTCATGCGAATTCAACATCGGTCTCAATGACAAATTTTCTCCACTTGTATCAAAATATGTATGTTGGCTGTATGTTTATCATACTATTGTTATCCTTTTGTTGTAGCTATTGGTTCTTCTAATAAATAAATATACTATTTCCGCCATCTTTGGAACTCTTTCATATTAAATTTAAAACACTGTCATTAAAATAACTCTGCATTGTCATCCCAAACTCTAGCTTATTTATTTTTACACTTACTATTTACTCCAAAGCAAGAACTGTACAATATTTTTATACTACAATATTCAAACAATTCCATCTAGTTTCACACTACACAAAACTCGTAATATAAATACTAAACAACTGATAAACATATACAATGTGTAACACTAAATGCGCAAAACCTGAAAATAATTTGATCAGGATAACGAATAGAAACAAACTACTTTTTAATATAAATTACATTTTTCAAAAAATCTTCATTAAAAATGTCGCCTTCTCTATTTAGGAATAGATCCAATCAAATTTTCTCAAACACAAGATAATAAAAATTCTTTTTTCAATGCAGATATTCATTTTAAACAAACTAAAACTGCACATAAAACCTTAAAACGTTTTAATGTTTTTTTCTCACAGAATTAAGTCAATTAAATTAAATATCATTTGGGGTGTCTGAGGTTTTGCGCATTGAACGTTACACGTTGTATATTTCTAAATAATATTATTAATTTGATACACCCAAATCCAAAACAAATAATCATGTTCATCACACAAACTTTTATCCTGAGTGGAAATTGACTTCCGACATAACAATCAGAACCACTGACTTAGGATCAACAAGTTTATCAAATAAAATAGATATAATGTCAATAAGTTGGCGCTAAGAGTGGTGGTGGTGTCTCACGTGTAGTCGTTCCAGGTGTTGGTGCAGGTGGCGTTGTGCAGGCACGGGCGCTCGGCGCACAGGTCGTCGGACACCACGCCGCGCAGCACGCCCGCGTCCAGCAGCACGTCGCCGAACGGCGGCGGCAGCTGCAGCCCCGCCACCTGCAGCGGGAAGAACTCCACGATCGTCACGTTCACGCCGTTCGAGATCTGCAACACACATGCACATTCATTTAATAAACCGTTTTTACCAACAAACGAAGTAGTATCTTCTCAATTTTTTTTTTTTCGGCACATACCTGCACGTCCTGTATAACCCCTTTGAAGTAGGCGCTGTCGTCAGGCTCGGGCTGCACCGAGGGCGCGGGCGGCGCGGGGGTGGTGGGCGGCGCCGCGCCTGCGGGGGGCGCTTCAGTTGTGCCCGGGGCCGGGGGCGGCGGGGGACCGCCCAGGTACAGCACCTTGAATACACCACATATTAACTTTACACTTGTTTACAAAATATTTTAACTACTAAATTCATATGAGTTCGACATTATCCTTTTTTATCGGATGAATATACAGAACTGGCACTACAGATAGACGCTCTTCACCTTATCATATGATATTTACTTCTTACATCTATTCGTACTAATTAAAAGCATCACTAAAATTAAGCAAACACAAATCCGACTCAATTTAAAAAACCTTGAAATGAGAAAACAATATCAATGTCGATTACTACGACTACTACCTACAGGTCATTGAACTAGCGGTGTATAGGTAGTTGATGACTCACCTGAGCGTCGATCATCTTGGCAGCGGATATGGACTTGCGGAAGTACTCGGTGCCGTTGAGCTTCACCTGCACCAGCGTGGAGTTGCGCACCACCTGCACAACGAAATGGAACTACATATGACGACATCTATGGCTATAGGAGCTACAAAAATATGAAATTCTGCATCGCGCAATCAAAGTTTTACGCGCGATTTGAATATATACGACAGCCCAAAATCAACTATCGGGCAGTTGCCCACCAGATATAACACCCATCTGGTCGTAGGTATGTGGGGCTTTCTTCTCTGATCCGCCTACCTTCAAATAGATATTTCAATACTTTCCCTAGAGTGTACACATAAACATTTATTAAATACACCCTCGGGTTCTGAAGGCGTGATCAAATCGCTAACTTTTATTTTTGGGGTGAAGCCACTACATGACGATAAGTTGTCACCACCACGAGCACAATTATTCATAAACTACTAATAGTATTTATGTTTAGCATAAATGTAATGGTTGTTAAATGATCATTTATCAAATGCATGAGACAGTCATGCAGTCAGTTAGTTCGAGTAAGTCAATCAGAAGGAGGTGTGTCCGAGGGGATGGGGGGGGGGGCGGTGTGAGTGGTGGAGTACCTCGATGAGGTGCAGGTAGCCGTTGTCGAGGCGGGTGCCGCCCACCGTGTAGTTCTCGGGCGTCTGGTTGAAGCGCAGGTGCACCAGCAGCTCACCGCCCTCTAGCGATGCTCCCACTTGCGTCTCGTCGGTTTGACCGAATCTATAAACGTACAATTTAAAATAGGATGGTTGATATTTTTCTAAAAAAAAAAAAAAGTTATAGTAGTTGTAGCGCCATCGAGGTCGCCCTAGAAAGAGGTGGCGAGATGATGATGGACGCGTATTACGAGACGGCACGAGAGAAAATTGTCTGAAAGGACTTAGGGGAGGCCTTTGCCCAGCATTAATGCCACGTGGGACACATGGACAGTAATGGCTAGGGAAAAAAAATAGTAGTTGTAGTTCGTCAAAAGCAAAATTTATTATAAAAATTTAAAAGAATTTGACAAATCTATTCGAAATTATGTTAAGGTGCGTACAGGCCAAATAACATAACATGTTATACAACATTGCTATATAACATGTTACAGATAATGTGGACTGAATGTTATAAAACATGTTATAATAACATGTTCTTGATATGTACAACAATGTTATATATGGATAGCACTGAAGAACGACAAACCACAATGGTTATATAACATTGTTATTCTAATGTGTACAATATTGTTTTATGTTGCAATTTTGAATAACACAAGTTATATAATGTTACAAATTCTGTACACACCAAAACCTAGAAACCTTTAATGTCTAGTGGAAGGGAAAACTGTCAAGTATGTAAAAAATAATACACAAACTGATGTGACAAGTGTAAAAAAGAGAGCGAGATGAATTCATCACATTGCACGGTTACTTGGATCGCAGGCGCATGCTCTTGCGTGCGCCTGCGTTTTAGACGAAGGGTTGCGGACACCAGCCTGGTTTACAAATACACTACAATACCTGGGCAACGAGCCGAGGTAGAAGATCTGTCCGGTGGGCTTGCGCGTGCGGATGAACATGGAGATGTCGAGAGCCGCGCGCACGCCGCGCCGCGCCGCGTCCGACACCGACACGCGCACCACCGAGCGCGGCAGTGCCGACTCCTGCCCGAACGTGGCCGCCGTGTAGTCTGCAACACACAAACAATGTCACAGTCCTTCGAAATAATACAGGGAGCTTTCGTATTGGAAATTAGATTATAATAACAGTCACGCCGCCGGAGCGGCAGGGGTTGGGCGCGCACTGCGGCGTGCGCGGGCACTGCGCGAGCACGCCGTGCAGCTATGTTCTAACACAAGACGACATACTGTACTGGCAGGTGTCGCCGAGGTGCGGGCGCGGGCACGTGCACACGAAGCTGGTCCAGGCGTCGTCGCACACGCCGCCGGAGCGGCAGGGGTTGGGCGCGCACTGCGGCGTGCGCGGGCACTGCGCGAGCACGCCGTGCAGCTATGTTCTAACACAAGACGACATACTGTACTGGCAGGTGTCGCCGAGGTGCGGGCGCGGGCACGTGCACACGAAGCTGGTCCAGGCGTCGTCGCACACGCCGCCGGAGCGGCAGGGGTTGGGCGCGCACTGCGGCGTGCGCGGGCACTGCGCGAGCACGCCGTGCAGCTATGTTCTAACACAAGACGACATACTGTACTGGCAGGTGTCGCCGAGGTGCGGGCGCGGGCACGTGCACACGAAGCTGGTCCAGGCGTCGTCGCACACGCCGCCGGAGCGGCAGGGGTTGGGCGCGCACTGCGGCGTGCGCGGGCACTGCGCGAGCACGCCGTGCAGCTATGTTCTAACACAAGACGACATACTGTACTGGCAGGTGTCGCCGAGGTGCGGGCGCGGGCACGTGCACACGAAGCTGGTCCAGGCGTCGTCGCACACGCCGCCGGAGCGGCAGGGGTTGGGCGCGCACTGCGGCGTGCGCGGGCACTGCGCGAGCACGCCGTGCAGCTATGTTCTAACACAAGACGACATACTGTACTGGCAGGTGTCGCCGAGGTGCGGGCGCGGGCACGTGCACACGAAGCTGGTCCAGGCGTCGTCGCACACGCCGCCGGAGCGGCAGGGGTTGGGCGCGCACTGCGGCGTGCGCGGGCACTGCGCGAGCACGCCGTGCAGCTATGTTCTAACACAAGACGACATACTGTACTGGCAGGTGTCGCCGAGGTGCGGGCGCGGGCACGTGCACACGAAGCTGGTCCAGGCGTCGTCGCACACGCCGCCGGAGCGGCAGGGGTTGGGCGCGCACTGCGGCGTGCGCGGGCACTGCGCGAGCACGCCGTGCAGCTATGTTCTAACACAAGACGACATACTGTACTGGCAGGTGTCGCCGAGGTGCGGGCGCGGGCACGTGCACACGAAGCTGGTCCAGGCGTCGTCGCACACGCCGCCGGAGCGGCAGGGGTTGGGCGCGCACTGCGGCGTGCGCGGGCACTGCGCGAGCACGCCGTGCAGCTATGTTCTAACACAAGACGACATACTGTACTGGCAGGTGTCGCCGAGGTGCGGGCGCGGGCACGTGCACACGAAGCTGGTCCAGGCGTCGTCGCACACGCCGCCGGAGCGGCAGGGGTTGGGCGCGCACTGCGGCGTGCGCGGGCACTGCGCGAGCACGCCGTGCAGCTATGTTCTAACACAAGACGACATACTGTACTGGCAGGTGTCGCCGAGGTGCGGGCGCGGGCACGTGCACACGAAGCTGGTCCAGGCGTCGTCGCACACGCCGCCGGAGCGGCAGGGGTTGGGCGCGCACTGCGGCGTGCGCGGGCACTGCGCGAGCACGCCGTGCAGCTATGTTCTAACACAAGACGACATACTGTACTGGCAGGTGTCGCCGAGGTGCGGGCGCGGGCACGTGCACACGAAGCTGGTCCAGGCGTCGTCGCACACGCCGCCGGAGCGGCAGGGGTTGGGCGCGCACTGCGGCGTGCGCGGGCACTGCGCGAGCACGCCGTGCAGCTCGGCGCGCGCCAGCGGGGCGTCGTCCGTACCCGCCTCCAGTGACTCCTCTGCACCCGCCTCAGTCGTTGTCGACGCGCCCGAAGCATTGGAATCTTCTGGAAGCACCTGGATAGCACCAAAGTTTTATAATTATTAACAACTTACAACATAAACTTGTACAAACCCTCTGTCCCAGGGCAGGGTCGTCTTGGCGGTGTTTCTTGACATCTCTAACGCCTTCGGTACCTTAGCCTGGAGTTGCATTAGAGAGGCACTCCGATATCTCCGGGTCCCGACCTACCTCCGTCAAGTGATAGAGGCTTATTTAGCGGACAGGTACGTCATTTACCCTGGTCACCTTTGCAGGCAGGTAGGCACTTTTGAATAGTCAAATGTCGGTCAGTCCGAGAAAACTGAAGATAAATTGCACATTCCAAAGCGTAGATCTCTATGGAGAAGAATGTGCAAGAAACTCCATGGACACTCTTATAAATCATATTATGTGTTACATATAATGTTTGGTTACATTATTTCTTGTTACTTCTATTATGTGAGCACAACGTAGATAATAAAATAAAAATTAAAAAAATAATTAAAGGATAAAAACTGAGTTAAGCCACTGGCAGCTAAGCATTTAGGGGTGAAGACGTAACAAACACTTTGACTGGCCTGTTGGTCTAGTGGTTAGTGGCCCTGACTGCTATGCCGGAGGTCGTGGGTTCGATTCCCACCCAGGACAAATGTTTATGTGATGAGCATTATCATTTGTTCTGTATCTGGGTGTAATTTATCTATAAAATATATGTATTTAGAAATATATAAGTATGTTTATCAGTTATCTAGTACCCGTAACACAAGTTCTGCTTAGCATGGGACTAGATGGCGTTGTGTGATAGTTGTGGAATATTATTATTATTATTATTATATTATTATTAAACAAACAAACTCACTTTCGCTTTATAATATTATTAAGAATTTTAAGTTTTACTGTAACAAGTAGCGGTAAGTTTTCCGAACAGTAATAAAATTAAATTAAAATAAGTTCGAAACCATGTGCTTTCATGGCCGCCGGGAACGCACCTCCATAGAGTTCCCAAATAACGGTAAAAGAGGTTCACATCGTTCGAGGTTGGCGTCGGGAGGTTGGGTCTAGGACTTATTCGAGCGGAGGCCAAGCTGAACATGTATCAGAAGGTTATGGCCTAGATGGCCATAACTTCAGTGCGTGTCATAACCTCAATATCTAACGGCAAGGATACCACAAGGTCTCACTGCTGGGCTGCCACCGTTTTCAGAGATTTGTGCACACATTCCATACCTGCGCAGGGTGTTGTTGTATATAATAATAATATTTATTTCCAAAATAAAAATGGTGACAAAAAACAAGTAGGTACATAATTCTTGGTACATAAATGAGGGCACAGTAAATAACTACTGGCTCCCAAACTAGGTTTATAGCCTGTGACTTGGGAGTCAGTTATATTTTCATTAAGATTAGGTAGGTGTCGGCTTACACCAAGGGTCGGCTCTCAGCCCTTACCTCTTCCTGATGATAATGGACGCTCTGACGTCGGACATTCAGGAAGAGGCTCCCTGGTGTATGTTGTTTGCCGATGACATTGTGCTGGTTGCCGAGAGTGGCCTAGAGGTCCAGAACAGATTGGAGGTATGGTGGTACAGACTGGAAAGTGTTGGCCTGAAATTGAGCAGAACCAAAACGGAGCACTTGTTCTGCGATTTCGGCGGTCTCTCCACTCCAGTGCCTTTAGCTCTCGCCGGAACGCCCATACCGATCTGTTCCGACTTTCGGTATCTCGGGTCGCTCGTCCAAGGGGATGGTGAGGTAGACCGGGACGTAACTCATCGGATCAACGCAGGATGGTTGAAATGGCGACAGGTCACGGGAACAACTTGTGATCCACGGATGCCCCTCAAGTTGAAGGGTAAAATCTACAAATCCGTGATAAGGCCTGTCATACTGTATGGATCAGAATGTTGGGCTGTGAAAAAGACGGATGAAAAAAGATTGCATGTTGCGGAGATGAGAATGTTGAGATGGATGTGTGGTGTGACGAGAATGGATAAAGTGAGAAATGAGTATATTAGGGGAAGTTTGAAAGTGGCGCCAGTGATTGAAAAGTTGAAAGGAAATCGTTTGTCTTGGTATGGTCATGTAAAGAGGAGAGATGAAACGCATGTTGTTAAAAGAGTTATGAATTTACATGTGGATGGATGGAGAGGGAGAGGGAGGCCAAAGAAAAGATGGATGGATGGTGTGAGAAGTGATATGAATGAAAATATAACCGACTTCAATGATAAAAAACACTGAAAAGTATCAAATAACTTTAATTTTGGAAGTCGGTGTTTCTATAATAGTTTAGTCTCTTCGTTATTTAACACCGACTTCCAAAATTAAAGTTATTTGATACTTTTCAGTGTTTTTTATCATTGAAGTCGGTTATATTTTTTTTGTAAAAAGTTTTTTTTATTTTACACTTTTTAGTTATGGTACCACCACTAAAAAGTACCCCTCAGTCAAACTTAAATACCTTATAGTCAGAGCGCATCTCATAACGGTTCTAATAATCCCAAACACGGTTAGATTACATTAATTTACCTTTCGGCTTCATCATCAGATCAGTTCGATATATCCTCTCCCCCTCTTCTTTCAAACAGTCATTAGACTAGATGCTGGAGAGGGAAAGGATATATCGAACTGATCTGATGATGAAGCCGAAAGGTAAATCTTTCAATCAGTCATTAGACTAGATGCTGATAATCCCGGCTGTAGCATCAGGCCAGATTTATGTCAACATTGCAATGAACTTAAAATTTAGTCCTGTTTAAAATGAGCCCAAACACGACTACGGTGCTGTAATTTCAAGGTTTGTACTTTTCCTGATGCTCCTGGCTTCAGCATCAGGTCTCTATGTACTTCGGTGTTCTTTATTAGCAGTACGCCTAAACTCGATATATCTGCTGTTTGTTGTCGAGGACTTAGGTACTCTGCAGACTATCCTGACTGCAGCATCAGGTCATGACTTGATGATCATGAGACCAAATGTGGCAAATGCCCTATCAAACGTCAAAACAATTTACTAAAACAGTCCTTGCCTGTTCGAGTAACTTCTTACTGTTAAGGAGTTGTACCTTCCATCATCAGCCCAGCTACCTGAGATGGTGACGACCATACGCAAATACACAAGATACTTCATAAAATTTGCGAAAATCAATAAGTGAGCCTATAAAATTTGAAGGTTGCCCTCGATTTCTCCAAGATCCCATCATCAGATCCTAATTTGGTGATAATGGGACCACCTCAGAACTATCTACTTTCGAACAAAAAAAGAATTTTGGAAAATCCGTCCACATTTGGGGGAGTATTCGACGAACAAACAAACAAAAAAAAAAAAAAAAAACATACAAACAGCCGAACGTAGTACCTCCTCCTTTTTGGGAAGTCGGTAAAAAGGGAGTTAGTGATAGCGTGACGAGTGACAGGACAGAATGGAAGAAAAAAACATGTTGCGCCGACCCCAAATAAAACGGGATAAGGGCAGGAAGATGATGATTAGGTAGGTAATCAACGATTGTACCACCACTTTTCGACAATCGAAATGAAACATAATATACATGATGCGACTCACCCACTGTCCGTTGACGACGACGTCCTGGAAGCAGCCCACGAAGAAGTTGGGTCCGTGCGTGAGCGCGGCGTAGGACGAGCCGTAGGTGCCGAGCCGCGTGGACGGGAACGACGTCACGGACGAGTTGTACGCCTCGTTCTGGCTGATGGGGTAGATCGTCTGCTCCTCGTTGGCAGCCAGCACCAGGTGCGACGAGTTTATTGTTACGAACACCTGCAAATACAGATATAGATTAGTATTTATTTGAACAAGTTGACTTACATCGCACGTAAGTTTCATCAGAAAAAGATAAATATAGAATAATGTTTATCGGCGACTATAGTTTAGCAAGAATAAGGCACTCAATTTATTTCTTAGTAATGGTTAAAAAAACACAATTAACAAACTACTACATACTTATATTATCAAAAATAAATGCCATTTGAATATTTTTGATTATGATAATACACAAAAAACACATACAACACACAACTCCCAACCCATACCATAACAATTTTTTTTTTGTATATATGCTGGAAGAGATGTAAGCATCACATATCATCATAATTCTTTTGGCCTTATTTTATTTAGCTTGTGTTAGCGCCACATATCTAACACCAGTCTCCAATCTGCCAAAGTACAACCAAACCTTACCTTCTGCCACTTGCTATCATTGAGATTGGAGCCGATAAACACGCCCTCCCACTTGTTCAGCAGACTGGAGTGCAGGTTGAGCCGGCCGTTGGACAGCTCCAGGAAGAAATAGGTGAGGCCGCGGCCCATGGCCAGCAGGCCGTTGCCCAGCGTGGTCTTGAAGCGGAACGAGATGTCGTACCCTTCCTCGCGGCTCGTGTTCACCTCCGCGTAGCTGCTCTTTTCTAACGACATTGTAGTTATCTGCAATAAAGTGGAACTTGTCAAATAAAACAACCTGCCAAGTGCGAGTTGGACTCGCGAACGAGGGGTTCCGTACCGGCCGTAACAAAAAACGGCAAAAAAGATCGTTTGTTGTTGTATGGGAGCCCCTTTAAATCTTTATTTTATTTTATTTTTTTAATATTTGTTGTTGTAGTAGCAACAGAAACACATTATTTGTGAAAATTCACTTTTTGGTTACAGAAACATATATATACAAAGATCTGTAAGTTCCGAAAGAAATAGCTCCAGATTAGTAAAATACAGTGTCAGCAGATGATATTGCTGTGACCTGGGCCAGGCAAGGAATCTAAATTGTAAAAAAAAACTAGTTTCACCATCGACGCGCTTAGAAGAACCGCATTTGAATTCATCAAGACATGTTGGTAGGGTATATTTTATTTGATTTAAACAAACTGTTCTTGTCATTTATCAAGCAATGGGAACATTGGCTTACGAAAAAAAAGATATAGTCGGTGTTACCTTTTCGCAGGTGGTGCCGTAGTGGCCGGGCGTGCAGGAGCAGTTGAAGCGGTGCTCGGTCTCGTCGCGCAGCCAGGGGTGGCACGTGCCGTTGTTGCGGCACGGCGCGCCGCGGCAGCCCTGCAGCACCACGGAGCAGTTCTGCCCGCCCCAGCCCTTGCTGCACAGGCAGTAGTACGTGGCGCGCCCGTCGAAGCACTTGCCGTGCGCGCACGGGCTGTATCTATACGTACAAAAACACATTTTAATCTTCTGTATTGTTTTTTGGAGTTCACTAAATGCTACAAAAAATAAGCCGTTATTTTTAGCATTTTTTTTTTTTTGTAATCTTTATTATATAAACAAATCTAGGTAGATATTTCATTTAATTGATTAACTACATTTTTACGTAGATGATTTTGCAATCAGCTGCAACTATTTTAATAATAAATAACAATTATTGCTGTTTTTTTTTTGCTATGGAATATTATTAAAAACATAATACGAAATAAATATATCAAGATAAATATACTTAAGCAGTTGTTAGCAACAGGAGGGGCCCATCTGGGTCGAAGCCTACCGGGGTCGGGGTTATCCGAAAGGAAACTAGAGCCCCGGTATGAAGGCTAGAAGGAACGGCGCGGGGTTTTTAGTCAGTAAGACTCTGACACTGTCTCCCGCTCCATCCAAGAGCGGGTTTCGTCAATGATGATTTTCCCCGTCGACAGAGAAAAGAAAAAAAAAAGATAAATATACTTAATAGCAAATCGAAAAAAAGGAGGAGGCCGAATTAATTAATCTATTATTAATTAGTTCTAATTAAATAAACCCTAGAAAGCAGTTTTTTTGCATCGGTGTTGTTTTTAAAGCGTAGATGAGGACTAAGGACGGATTTTTCAAAATTGAACCCCCAAGGAGGTGAATAGGTATTTTAATTGAGAAGCCGCGGGTATAATTTAGTTCTTACATAAGAAACTAAAGTACAAAAAATGTAGTGTTTGGTGTTAGACTGAAGTCCGTGCATACTCTGCGCGACGGATTACCAAGCTCCCACCCCGACTTGCAATTTTAATCCCTAAAGAGGAGATTGTCTCTGAACGAAATAGAACCTTTAGATAAAGAGTCGTGTGGGTCGCTTAGGTGAACCCTGTTAATGTATGTTGCAATATGCAAGCCTATCTAGCGATTGATTCGAATAAACAGCGCGTCGATGCGGCTCCATCATCGCTTTAGTGCAGCGTATATGTTCTGAGACAGTCAAGGTGGGAAGGTCGGCGACGTCGTAATACTCGTCAGTATAGTGTGGCTCACCTCTGACACTCGTCGATCTCGATCTCGCAGTGCTCGCCCTCGAAGCCGGCGGCGCAGTCGCACGTGTAGCCGCCGATGCCGTCGATGCACTTGCCGTTCTCGCACGGCGACGACGCGCACTCGTCGATGTTGAGCTCGCAACGCGACCCCGTCGTGCCCAGCACGCACACGCACTCGAACCTGCCATGCGGGGGAACAAACACGGTCATGAACATTAGCCGCTCGACTAGTTATATTACTGTTAAATGAAGGTAAGGTTCTATAGACGCGTGGTAGAGGCTCACCCAGCAGCTGTGTCGAGCGAGAAGGGCTGGTAGAAGGCGCCGGGCAGCAGCATCTGCGGCTGCGGGCCCACCTGCAGGCGCGGGGCGCCGGGCGGCTGGTACAGGCTCGCGTTGGAGCGCTCCAGGCACACGCCGCCGTACTTGCACGGCTCGCTCTCGCACTCGTTTATGTCCGATTCACAGTTCTTGCCTGGAATACAAACACGAACGTATTAGCTAAATTATAAATCTACCAAAAAAAATATGTAAATAAAATCGAAACAATGCTATCTGCCTTTTTTCATAACATAATTGAAAAAATCTTTGCCCCACACTAGGCATTACTGCTGTATCGTGGGTACGTTCATAAACATGTAATCTTACAGATATCGACCCAGACCCAGAACAATAAATCTATAAGCCTTACAAATATTTGTTCCGTGCGAGAATCCAACTCGCGACACCCAGTTTAACCACCAATTTCTCAACCACTGCGCCAACTTTGCCGTATTACGTTATGCTACGTTTACATGTGGCCTCAATCTCGGCCAATCGCCATTGTGTCTACGGGGATTCCCCTTTTATACAATGGCTACACAATTAGGGAATGCAATCTCGATCTCGCGAGATCTCGGCCTTTTTTAGCGAGATGGATCTCGGACGAAAAAAGGGCGAGATCTCGCGAGATTAACGAGACTGTACTCTAGCATAAAAACGTCTTATTCGAAGCGCGGATTGACACGTACGTTAAAAAATTATAGACAGATACTTCAAACATGTTTGATGCAAAAAAAATAATTGAAAAAATTCGTGAAAGTAAACGTTTATGTTATAATACTTTTTTTTGGCGGGTAAAAATCATCTAAACGACATCTTCCGCCCTGGGGCGGAGCGGGAGACAGTGTCAGACTATTACTGCTTTCGTGGCTTTCATACCGGGGCTGAGCTACGTTTCGGAACTAACTCTGACCCCAGTAGGCTTCGACCCAGTGCGCGCCATCGACGACTTGGGCTCGGTCCTGACAGTTACCGGATGGTTCGACAGCAAACTACCCATTGCTTGCCGTTCGCAAGCCCGCGCCTATGGTTATCTTATAATACTTAATATTTTTTTCCTAATTTAATCAAATATTGTGAATATTTGCAAAAAAAATACACACAAAACTGCCAATCTCGCGAGATCTCGCGATATTGTTATTCATAATCTCGCGAGATCTCGCTCGAGCCCCAATCTCGCGAGATTTGCATTCCCTATACACAATAGCGATTGGCCGAGGCTGGGCCCACATGTAAATGTAGCAATAACTGGGTAAGGGATATCCTTAGGCACACACACAACTGTGACACAGCTACATAACTGTGATTTATGAATTAAAACTTAAGATTGTCAAGATATTTCGGGCGTACGACTGTTCATAATGTACGTTCTGTACGTGGGTCGTGACAGAGTGGGTACAGACCGGTGTAGGCCGGGTAGCAGTTGCAGTGGTAGTCGTTGACGTCGTCGACGCAGGTGCCGCCGTGGCGGCAGGGCTGCGGCGCGCACTCGTCGATGTTGAGCTCGCAGTCGTCGCCGGCGTAGCCCGTGCCCGCGCACGAGCAGCTGTAGCTGTTGAGGCCGTCCACGCAGCGCCCGCCGTGCTGGCATGGCGCCGACTAAGACAAACAAATGCCCTTCAAACACTAACTCAGACATGCATACTACCTATTGTCAAAACAAACCATGGCCTGAATGAATAATACCTACTTCTTGTAAAAGTGTATTTATGTAAATAACCACAAATCTGTCGTGACGTGTCGTTTTAAAGAGAAAACAATATGAATAATCAATAGACCAATTACTATAATGATCCCTGCAGCTAACAATACAATCTCGGCCTTGAGCGAGCGCGTACCTCGCAGTCGTCGATGTCTATCTCGCAGTTGGCGCCGGTGAGCCCGTCCTGGCACTCGCACTTGTAGCTGGCGACGCCGTCCACGCACGTCGAGCCCTCCGCGCACGGGTTCGCCTCGCACTCGTTAATGTTTATTGAGCAATCCTTGCCTGAAAACAACACTTACCATAACATAGGGGATAGCAGAAACAATGAAGTAATAAAATTATCATAGTTATCTAACGACCTTCAAAGCCCTCCATGCACGTGCACTCGTAGTTGTTCTCCAGGTTCTGGCAGGTGCCGCCGTTCTTGCACGGCGACGACAGGCACTCGTCGATGTCCTGCTCGCAGCTGTCGCCCGTATAGCCTGCATAACAAAGCAATACATCGTAATTGTTTATCAATGAGAACAACTCCATATCTGTGACGTGCTACATACCGGGCCTGCAATAACACTCGTAAGATCCGGGAACGTTGACGCATACTCCGTGGTTACATATTTTTGGCGTGATCGCACATTCGTCTATATCCACATCGCAATGACGGCCTGGAAACAAAAACGTCATTTATTTATTTATATTTTAAATTACAACAATAATATGGCCCTTTTTTCTTCCAATCTCACCTTTAATAATTGAGAACAAAATTATGAGTGGAATTAACATAATGAAAAATATAAAGAAATAATCAATTATAATGAGTACACATTTTATCACAAAAACTTAATTAATCACTTAATATATATTTCACTGAGTTTATACAGGTGCTTTGACCAACAGAGGCAATGAAACTGAAATTGCACAGTGTTCTAACAGAGAACACTTTGTAAATACGACTTCATTTTCTGAAAGAATAACTTTGTAATTGTTTTTAAATAATTCATGTATTTATATAAATAGTATTTTAAATTCCAACTAGGAGAAATGAACCATTATTTAAAAAAAACTACAGTTAAAACCAGTTTTCATTCAGTTGGCAACACTACGAACGACATTGACAACGGAAACGAACTGACAATGACAAGTGACAAGCGACGGCTACGTTCTGTCAAATGATGAAATAAGATAAGAGCGAGCACAACAATAGTTGTGACCTATTTTGTGTTAAAAAAAATGAAAAGTTGTAATTTAGTGTTGAAAATACAACCGAATTGTTTAAAAATATATATTTAAATGAGTTTTTATACAAGTGTAAAGTGTTAAAGTCATCGCCATGCTTTATTCAATGCGCAATGTTTTGAGGTTATGTCGCAGACAAAAGTTTATACAAAACAAACGTTTCACTCAAGTACGGGCGACAACTGGTGTTGAAACTGACGAGAATTTCAAAAAACATGACAACAGTAAAGATTTTTCACAGTTACTGCAGAAATATAAGGATAAAATCACATTCAATTCCTATTTGGACAACGACAAATTGAAGCTAGGTTACTATAAGTATCACAGGAAAACTGTGAAACAAGCGAAGGCAACACTAGGAAAAGAGTTGAAGGAGAAGAGTTTGCCGCCTCTCCCGGTGTCCTTACGGTATTATGTCGACCAAGATCGATTGCTTCAAGATGAAAAGGTGGTCATTACTTCAGAACCTGACAAAGAATTCCAACTGCCTTTTGGTTCCTCTTCGAACTTTAACTACGACGATAGTGAAGTAGTTGCATCTAAACATACTCCCAATACCAATAACAGTGTAAGCACTGAGCAGGAATTTGATCGCTCAAACATTAAACATTGGATGACTAACTATGAGTACTTTGATGACACTAAATATACATCTGAAAACTTGGAAAATGCAGGAGAAACCGAAAACGAATGGTTGAACCACTATGGTACCCCTGACACTAGTTTTGCTGTGAGCAGAGTGCCGTGTGGAGGCTGCGGTGCTCTCCTGCACTGTAGCGACCCTGCCATCCCAGGGTACCTGCCCAGCGAGCTCTTCAAGCATAGAGAAGTGGAAGAACTAAAGACAATGGAGTGCCAGAGATGTCACTTTCTTACAGAGTACAACATTGCGTTGGATGTGAGTGTGCAGCCTGAAGAGTATGAGAAGCTACTGCAGTCCATCAGGTACACAAACTGACCACACTGGTGCATACAATTGTAGTTATAATCTGGTTTACTTTCAAATTAATCCACATTAAAATATTGATGAACTGCATAAAGATTAAACCCAAGCGAATGCGCCGCATTCTCTCTGTCATTGTCTTCCTATTGTGCCTCAAGTATTTTTGTATGCATTTAACTCTTATGTATATAATTTCCAGAAATGTAAAGTCCCTAGTCCTACTGATGGTGGACCTGCTAGACTTCCCGTGCTCCATATGGCCTGGCATTGTGGACATTGTGGGCAAAGACAGACCCATCATAGTGGTTGGCAACAAGGTGAGCTACTGAATACTTTTGAATTTTTGTTATTATAAGTATGCATGTGGTTGGATGGAGAGGAAGGCCAAAGAAAATATGAATGAAAAAAGGGAGTTAGTGATAGCGTGATGAGTGACAGGGCAGAATGGAAGAAAAAAATGTTTAGTGTCGACCCCAAAATAAAACGGAACAAGGGCAGAAAGATGAAGATAATTATTTTATGAGCCTGCTCACAACTGGAAGAAGAAATCTTATGTAGATATCTGTTTGATTTTTCAGGTGGACCTTTTACCTGGAGACAGTATTGGATACTTGAAACGCATAAAGCAGTCCCTTGTGACAGAAATAAAAAAAACGAAATTAAGTGAAGCAAACATAAGACATATTGCTCTGGTATCAGCTAAAACAGGCTACGGCGTGGAGGATCTGATCTCCGCCATGTTCAAGCTGTGGCTGTACAAGGGCGACGTGTTCCTCGTCGGCTGCACCAACGTCGGCAAGAGCTCCTTGTTCAATGCTCTACTGCAGTCGGACTACTGCAAAGTACACGCCATAGATATCATCAAACGCGCAACCGTCAGTCGCTGGCCAGGCACTACGCTCAATCTTCTCAAATTCCCCATAAACAGGCCTTCAGGGTGGAAAATATTTCAACGAACACGAAGATTACAATCGGAAGCCAAACTCTACAGGGTTGAAAAACAAATTAGAAATGCTCAGTTAGAAGGCAAGACGCCGAGCGAAGCGCCTGCCTTGATCGGACACATCGGACGCTCCTTCTCTCAGCTTCACGATGTTGATAACCACGAAGGCAACAAACAAACGATGCTGGTTTTAGACGAAAAACACAAACTCTTTGCTAACAGCAAATGGTTTTACGACACTCCCGGCGTCATCCACCCTGATCAGGTTCTATCTCTCTTGAGCACTGAGGAATTACTTGTGACCATTCCAAAACAACTAATCAGACCTCAGACATACTTCGTCTACGAGGGTTCCACGATATTCATCGGCGGTTTAGCTCGCATTGACCTCGTCGAGTGTGCGGAACCTTGTCGCTTTACGATATTTTGTTCGGAAAGTTTGCCCATCACGGTCACGAAAAGTGAGGAGGCAGACGAGCTTTATGACAAGTTTGTGGGCACGGAGTTGTTTGCTGTGCCCAGCGGAGGAGCAGACAGAATGAAGAACTGGCCCGGGTTGCAGGCAGGGGTGGAGTTACTAGAGTACCCTGGTGAGGGACCCAAGACTGTTTGTGGGGATATAGTGCTGTCCTCAGTGGGCTGGGTCGGAGTGACGGCTAAATCGGGCACAGTGTGTAAGGTGCGCGCGTGGACGCCTGAAGGCAGGGGCATTCACAGGCGGACACCATCAGTTCTGCCCTTTTCTATCAACTTAAAAGGTAAAAGACTGCGAGATTCGCCGGCGTATTTAGTAGGAAAGGTTTTCTCGGAAGAGCCATAGATCTTTTAACTACATATGTATACATTTAAATATTAAAAAGACTTAGTATTATTTATTAAGTTTCACAACAAATGATTTTTATTTCTGCATATGTGTCAAACTTTGAATGAGAGAGAACAGTGAATCAAACTTTCTCTTTCTATCTATACTTTATTACAGTAGGAGTTGAGCTCCATAGTAGTCGGCTACGATTACGTA
Organism: Mythimna lalbum; assembly: GCA_949319445.1. Lineage (NCBI taxonomy): Eukaryota > Metazoa > Arthropoda > Insecta > Lepidoptera > Noctuidae > Mythimna > Mythimna lalbum. Next base: position 24,924,161 of record OX439346.1, read on the forward strand.
CTGCGCGGCGACTTCCCTGACGGGGTCAGCGTGGTTTGCTACGCAGACGACACGCTGATCCTAGCGCAGGGAGAGTCGCACCAGGCGGCGGTCGCTCTAGCGACACGCGGGGTTGCGATAGCCGTTGGAAGGATCCAGGAGTTGGGACTCGAGGTGGCGCTGCATAAATCCGAGGCAATGTGTTTCCACGGCCCTCTGAACGCGCCACCATCGGACTCCCAGCTTACGGTAGGAGGAGTTCGCATCGGCGTCGGGTCGACGATGAAGTATCTGGGACTCGTCCTCGACAGCCGGTGGAATTTCGTAGAACATTTCCGACGTCTGGCTCCCAAGCTTCTCCGGGCTGGGGCTGCTCTCAAGCGGCTCCTGCCCAATCTTGGGGGTCCAGACGCCTCCTGCCGGAGGCTCTACGCGGGGATCGTTCGGGGCGCCTGTGTGGGCGCCGTCGCTGGCAAAGCGACCGGCGTCCATACTGAACGCCTGCCAGAGGGTCATGGCAATACGGATGGTGCGGGGTTACCGCACGATCTCCCGCGAAGCGGCGAGCCTTCTGGCTGGCCTATCACCGTGGGATCTGGAGGCAACAGTCCTTGCACACATGCATGACATGCGCGTGGAGATGCAACGCCGGGGTGAAAGTCCACTGCCGCAACATGTCAAGGCATGGCGGACAGAGCTCCGGCGGGATCTCATGGTGAAATGGCGTCAACGGCTATCGCAACCCAGTGCTGGGCACGCCACGATTATGGCAGTAAGTGCCCCTCTTTGAGGCGTGGCTGGAAAGACCTCACGGCGTCCTTACCTTCCGCATGACGCAGGTCCTCACCGGACATGGCAAGTTCGGGAGGTTCCTGCATCGGATTCAAGCGGAAGAGACGCCCGGGTGTCGCCACTGTGCGCAACGCCCGGAGGACACGGTGGAGCACACCGTCGAGGTGTGCCCTGCCTGGGCGGAGCATCGCCGTGCCCTCGTGGGGGCGATCGGCGGCGGAGACCTCTCACGCTGGGCCCTGGTCGAGGCCATGGTCCTGAGTGAGGAGGAATGGCAGGCGGTCGCCTCCTTCTGCGAAGCAGTAATGCTTGCAAAGGAGGAGGCCGACCGCATCAGGCAACGGCGCCCTCGCCGCCGTCGCCGGGATTCCGATCCCGATTTCCGGCCACCGTAGACGCGAGCTCGCGGACGGCGAGCCATGGGTAGCTCGCTGTCCGATCGTCCGGTAATGGACCGAGTCCAAAACGTCGACGGCGCGCACTGTTCTCGCGCGCCTCAAGGAGTTGTCAGCAGCAGGAGGGGCCCAGCTGGGTCGAAGCCTACTGGGGACAGGGTTGTCCGAAAGGGAGCTCGTGCCCCGGTATGAAGGCTAGAAGGAACGGCGCGGGGTTTTTAGTCAGTAAGAGTCTGACACTGTCTCCCGCTCCACCCAAGAGCGGGTTTCGTCAAAGATGATTTTCCCCGTCGAGAAAAAAAAAAAAAAGCTCCATAGTAGTTCTAAATTTGAGCTACACGAATACTAACAAATGCTTGCACTGACTGGACAGGTCCACTCGAATCTGTGTAGTTCTTTCTTCAAAAGACCATCTGAGACACAAATCTGCATGGTTTTCATATTATGATTTGACCATTATTAAATATTTACTTCATACAGTAAATATGTAATAATGGTTTAAAAGCGACTATATATATATATATTCCACAACTATCACACAACGCCGTCTAGTCCCAAGCTAAGCAGAGCTTGTGTTATGGGTACTAGATAAACATACTTATATATTTCTAAATACATACATATTATAGATAAATTACACCCAGAAACAGGACAAATGACCAAGCTCATCACATAAACATTTGTCCTGGGTGGGAATCGAACCCACGACCTCCGGCATAGCAGTCAGTATAGAAAGTAATCAGCTAGGAAACACTAGCCTCATCGTTTAAACTGAGGAAAAAAATTAATAATATGTAAGCTTTTCAGGGTTCATGGCCAAATGGGCCTACCGGGGTCGGGGTTATCCGAAAGGAAACTAGAGCCCCGGTATGAAGGCTAGAAGGAACGGCGCGGGGTTTTTAGTCAGTAAGACTCTGACACTGTCTCCCGCTCCACCCAAGAGCGGGTTTCGTCAATGATGATTTTCCCCGTCGAGAGAAAAAAAAAAAAAAAAAATGGCCAAATGGCAAAAACAGTACCCTTATGGATTGGACTGTCCGTACGTATGTCACAGCCACTTTTTTCCAAAACTATAAGAACTGTACTATTGAAACTTGTTAAGTAGATGTATTCTGTGAACTGCATTAAGATTATCACACAAAGATAGAAAAAAAAAACAAAAAATTTTGGGGGGTTCCCCCACATTTAGAACTAAAACTCGAAATGTTTGTTTTTTTTTCATCAAACCCATACGTGTGCGGTATCTATGGATAGGTCTTCAAAAATGATATTGAGGTTTCTAATATGAATAGTTTGCGCGAGAGTCACTTTCAAAGTGTTAAAATGTGTGTGTGTGTGTGTGTGTGTCCGTAACTTTTAAAATAAAAACAATATATGATGTACATGCAAACCTACAACGAAAATTGGTTTGAACGAGATCTAGTAAGTATTTTTTTCTTTAATACGTCATAAATCTAAAACAATACACTATTATTAAAACATCGATCAAAAAACGAACTACAAGAACTTTTATATTATGTTACTTGCTGCTACAGAACCCTTCAAGGGCGAGTCCGACTAGCACTTGGCCGCTTTTTTTAAATCTAATTGCAAAATAAATATCATTAACAAATCTTTTTTACTGTCCGTTTAACGGTAATCATTCTTCGGTTTGTGATGGGTCAAGGAAATAATATTTTTTCTGTCTTCACGTCGTTGTTTACGTTGTCACATCTAGATTAGTAGTTAGGACAATGTTGTTGCTTTTTTGATTCCATGCTCATTTGTTCTTCTGGTATTTTTATTATGTATCTAAAATGCTTATGTGATAGTATTGGTAAGACTAAAACTAGAGATATACTGACCGGTGATGCCCGGCGGACAGAGGCAGCTGTAGAGGCCGTTCTTGAGCTGGCAGGTGCCGTTGTGGCAGGGCTCGGAGGCGCAGGCGGAGTCGGGCGCGAGCGGCACGCAGCTGTAGGCGCCGCCCAGCTCGGCGCAGTCGTGCAGCGGCGGGCACGGCGCGGCGCGGCAGTCGGCGGCCAGCTCGCAGGCGGCGCCGGCCCAGCCCGCGCGGCACTCGCACTCGCCGCTCGCCTGGCACGCGCCGCCGTTGGCGCAGCCGCGCGCGCAGCCGCCCGCCGCCACGTCGCAGCGCGGCCCCGACCAGCCCGCCTCACACTCGCACCGGAACCCTGTCGGCTGCGCACCCACCACCGACTTACTTACACATGACGACAAGCGAGATGCAGACCACTCATGTGAATAGCTCCACTAAGTGTTCAACACAAATAAACCGTGAGCCAACAGCTTTACTACACGTGTTTCCATAGTGAATATGTGATAGAGACTCCTCGAGTCAGTATAAACGAAAATAACAAAACAAACTATTCTTCTCACAATTTTTTTGTAAAATCCTGTAAAACTAACGTTACTTAATCTTAGCTTAGCCTATGTAGTAACTCAACAAGCTAATAAATAAAATCAAACAGACATGCGACAAGTAGAAGCACATATGAAGCTGTAGATTGGTATACTCACGAGCTCCTGGCAGCTCTTGGCGTGCAGACAGGGCCCGCTGGCGCAGCGCTCGGCCGCCTTCAGGTCGGACAGCGCCTTGCCGGCCGCCTGCTCGCAGTACGCGCCTAGCACATGCACACACGTAAGCGACACACATACAGGACGACCACTAACATCGAACACCTCATGGGCTGGCTTTCTTCTCATCTCCTCTCACGACGCGCGACAGTTGACGCGCCACATGTATTGCGTCGTAACTCCACACGTAATCAACACAGAATCGGCTTGAGCCAGTCGAAAAATGCTTTGTCTACGGAATAAGGATGTAAACGACATCATCTTCGTGAACTCTTCATAGATAACGCACGTTATTTACATTCTTATTACGCGGAAATAAAGCTATTACTGACCGGTTTAAACTAATTCCACGTTGGTAAATATAGAGAGATGCGTAGTCGCTGGGCTACTGGCGACGTTAAACTTGTAAGTCATGCAAACATCGACAAAATGGTAAAACAGCTTTAGTAATGCTAAGGCAATCGTATGATTTACGAGTTTAGACAAACAAACAAAGCAAATCATGGACAGGGGACGTACAAATTCATAGAACATCTAGACAAGCAAAAGATGTAATAAAACTAACAAACTGTTCTGAGAAAAATAAAGCGTTGTCGGCACATAGGACAGCGCGTCATACATTCTAACAGCACATTCTATGAAACTGGAACAAAACATACACAACACAACCCTATGGACTTACTTCAGTGAATACTTTTGTAATAGACAAATTTTTTTTTTTCTTAAGTTTGTTATATTTCTTGTTTTTATATTTTTGTCTTTTTAATTGTGGTATCTCTCAATTTAAATTGAATAGTTAGCAAGATCTGGTAAGGTACTTTTAGGATTGACAAAATACCTACCTATAATTCGATTGTACGCATTGCTTTGCGATCGACTAATTAATGGAACTACCGCGGAGATATAACATAATGTAACACAAAAAGCTATCAAAATTGATCTATAAAGAAAAAAATTACGTCGGAATCAGGAGAAGCTCCTTGACATTCTGATTTCTTTTTTGACTGCGGCTGAGCACAACAGACCGGTAATTAGATTTTTATAATTAGTGAAGGCTGTGTAAGGTATTATTCCATAGGGCCATAGGGTTGGCTTGCCTCGTAGTGTAAACAAAAGCGACAGAGAGGAAGAGCTAGGTGTGGTGCGTACCTTTGTAGCCGGGCGCGCACGTGCAGTTGAAGTGGTCGGCGGCCAGCGAGCACGTGGCGCCGTTGAGGCACGCGCCCGCCTCGCACGCCGCCTCCAGCGTCGTGCAGTTGGGCGACACGCCCGGCGCGCCTGCCGAGTGCAAGCTCACTCAGTACACGAGGGGGAACACGCGCAAGTAGCCTTGCTATCTGAACTAGCAACTCACCATAGTATCCCATGTCACACACGCACATGACTTGCTTCGCGATCACACCCGTTATCATCATGTTTGATATACCTGTAACAAATAGTACATTTATATACAAATGAACAAAGTTTTTCATTGTGACCGAGGTGACAATATACCGTCTGTCAAGCCCGCACGGGCACCTCAGGGTCGGCCAGCACCACCACCAGAGCAGGGAGAGCCGCCATACTGACGGATCTGTAGGCCTTCGTCAAGGACGAGGGCCGGTCTCTGCATCCTGAGCAGCGGCAACCTGACCACGTACGTGTTCACGCGCCTCTACCAGCTGCCTGCCACGTAGGTGACGATGGAGACGTATATTCCTTTGTACAAGACCTTAAGGGCTCCTCCTCCGCCTCATCCTGAGGCATTAGGACCCCTATACCTGGATGTGTCAGGATGTACGTACAGTGCGATTTGGGCGGGCAGACGATGTCCTGGCAGGAGGCGGGGTGCGTGGTGGGGGCGGGCTCGCAGTAGGGCGGCGCGAAGCCGCGCGCGCACACGCAGCGGAAGCCGGCGCCGCCGCTCTCCTCCACGCACGCGCCGCCCGCGCCGCACGGGCCCGACGCGCACGCCGACACCTGTGCCGAAAGGGAGATTATATGTGCTTTACTGAAAAACATCGCTTATAATGTAATGCGTTTATCTCAAGTTCTTCTAAGTAGCAAGTAACTCTATCTCCTGCGTGTACTGACATTGTTGCAGCGCTCGCCCTTGTAGCCCAGCTGGCAGGCGCACACGTAGCTGCCGTACGTGTCGTAGCACACGCCGTGCCCGCAGATGTTGCGCTCCTCTTCGCACTCGTTCACGTTCAGCTCGCAGCGCGCGCCCGTGTAGCCTGCCAACACAACATTCGCGTCCAACATCAGACAACAACGCGACTTCATTACAACATTAACAAGGTCCAGGCTGCGCGACGCCTGTCACCAGGGAGTCTAGAAAGGCCAGTTTAGTGGTCGAGCTGGTGGTACTTACCGGTGCCGGTGCAGTCGCAGGTGAAGTTGTTGACGGCGTCCTGGCAGCTGCCGCCGTTGAGGCAGGGCGCCGCCTGCGCCGCGCACTCGTCGATGTCCGTCTCGCAGTTGCGCCCGGTGTAGCCTAGCGTAGCCAATACGTTACAACAGTGCGGGTACGAGCTGTGCTACTAATGCTATTATGTAGGGGACTTTTAGCTCAGTTTACTATTTAAAACATCATGCCTGAAGGGCAGAGTGCATTATATTTTACAAATACTCTCGAGTCCGTATGAGCTTCTGTTATCACAGTCCATGTTAGTGGTAATGCATCACATAACCGAACTTCAAATACTTCTAAACTGCAAAAGAAGGATTTAAATGTCAAAGGTTCACTAAAACTTAGTATTGCCTTGTTTCCAGACGGCAAAAGTTGTGAAGTTACAGACAAATAGGCTGGCTAATATACCTCCAGGACTGATAAAGGACTAGCTCTATATTGTCAGTACAAAGAGTAATCAAAGTACCGGGCGGGCAGGCGCAGACGTAGGCGTCGGCGCCGGGCGGCACGCTGCAGCTGCCGTTGTTGCGGCACGGGCCCGCCACGCACTGCGGGTCCAGCGACACCTCCAGCTCGCAGTACGTGCCTGCAAACAAACGTGTACTGTCAATGTGCGCCACTTCTGTGCTGCTTAAACAGAAGAGCTAAGGAGGGACTGTCTTTTAATCGTTAGAACTTGTGCTTATCCTCTTGATGACCGTTAGCGTAAATATGGCAGTGACTGACGTTGGGGTTGCACTGTTCATGCGATGATTGACAAGTACTCGAGAAGACAGATCTAATAGTAAAGATCACAAGGAGCACGTCACAGTTGCGTGTACGTACCGTGGTAGTTGGGCGGACAGTCGCACGCGTAGTCCCCGCGGATGTCCTCGACGCAGCGGCCGCTGTTCTGGCAGGGGCCCGACGCGCACGGGTCCCCGGCGTCCACCTCGCAGTTGTTGCCCGTGTAGCGCGCCGTGCAGTGGCATTCGTATCTGACAGATATTACGAAACATATCATCACGCTTGTGATCCCCAGAAGCGGTAGGCACAAATCATCGCAGGCAAAATTATCTGGCGATACCTGTCTGCGTCGCAACGCAAATATGCACAATTGTTTTTGTTTTTCAGATAGTAAAAACTAGTGCGATTCACCATCTACGATTCCGTAACTGCTTACCATCAAGTGGGATCGCATTCGAGCACCGGAGCGTGCCGGAGCCAATGACTGTAGCTAGATTATACAATCAAGTACTAAATCAAATCATATTTAGACAGCAGACCATAAACAAAAAACGTTGTCAAAGTCGATCGCGCCACGACAACAATGAATGAAGCGTTGAACTCACCAACACAATAGTACACGTTAGTTGTGCCGTGACTCATCCTCTACACTACGCTACGACGTTCTGTCCCGCACGTTGCCTACTGACTCAATTAAAGTTATTTTGAACTTCCAAAAAGCCGGTCACTCAGAGAGATGAAGCTACTTACACATTCCAAAGCGTAGATATCTATAGAGCAAAACGTGGAAGAAGCTCCCAAGACACACTACACACTACGCTAAGACCGGCAATCAACTCTAGCTAGATAGACAGCGGACTACCGGCGCTGCATGCGCTAGTCTGGGGCAATACAATTACTTCGAGCAATCTGTGATGTAATGTCTCCGACATTTCATAGATCACAATGGTACTAATGACCAAACACAAAAATTACTACGTTTCAAATGAAAAGCAAATTTTCATCAAATTTCAAACAGACCATTTAAATTTAAAGGTACTTTTGAATAGTCAAATGTCGGTCAGTCCAAAAAATTGAAGCTAAATTTCATGTTCTAAAGCGTAGATCTCTATGGAGACGAACGTGCAAGAAACTCCATGGACGGACACTCTTTTAAATCATATTATGAGTTGAACAGTCGAAGTTCGCTACTACTGAGTAGATCCTACTGACTAGAGCTACAGTAGTGATGACGTTGCTGTACGCACCTGTCATGTCGCGATATGCAGGTGCCGTGTCGCATGCAGGGCTCGTTGTAGCAGTGGTCCTTGGGCTGGATGCGCAGCACATCCTTCCTGTCAATACCTGCCACACACAACATTCACTCACACCGGCTTGTTGACCCAGCTCATCGAAAGTTAAGGAAGTCTAATTGCCGTGATTGCGGCGGAAAAGATTGATTCATAAATTATATAAATATAATTTACAACTGTGTAATTTACCTGTTTCGAGTTCTATTGTTATTTATTCGGAAAAGGAAAACATTTAGCTAAATGTCGATATAAAATCGCAACTTCAACTTCCGGAGTTAAACATTACGTTTTAATTCAATACTTTTAACATATTCGTTATTAATTTATTTACATTATACATTTTTGTTTTCCTGTTCCGCAGTAAATCAGTCAGTTGATTAAAAACTTTCTATTGACGTCAAACGAAAGTTTAATAGTAAAGCTAACGTGGCGAGCAGCCCCGTCCTACAGCAAGCTTCAACAGTCGATGTGTTCAAATCGTGGGTTACTCACAGTCGTCGGTAGTCAGAGGACAGTGTCCGAAAACCACGCTACGTGTCTGCGAGGAGGTGGCGTGGAACTCCAGCTGCGGGCCCTCCAGGATGCAGCCGCTGAACACGTTGCCGACCAGCAGCACGGCGTTGGGGTCCTCCAGCTTGCCCGGCGATAGCAGCTCGGGGTTCCATGTCACGTTCGATATTATCTAAGGAAAGTACCACACCAGTCAATATGAATATTCTGACACCATTATCATTCAATCAGATAATAGACCTCCCCAAAAATCATCACATCGACAGTTCCTGTGTCAAATCTTCAGGTTTCATAGACGAAATTCAGGTTTCATCTACGAAACAATAGTAAAATAACTTAGAAATACAAGCAACACTGCAGGCGGTTCGATCTACATCATAGAACAATGATTTGTGTAGATGCTATTATCGTTGGTAGAATAACGATTCTACTAATAATAACTACGATAATAACGACAGACCGTTATCTATTGTGGTAATATTACGGTATGGATTATTAGACAAACAGTACTACTAGCCAAGTTGCTAATGTGCAATAGTTAACGCTAGTAGAAAGCTTCAAATGTACGGGATTGACGTCAACTCAACGCTCAGTCACGTGGTTAGAACAAAAGAATTCGACGAAATCTTGCGTCGAACGCTTTGACGCAAGCTAAACGGTTGTAACTTGGCTAGAGACACTTATTGAAGTAAATAAAAAGTACGTATCATTTGCATCGATTGGTTTGGAGGCAAAGAATATTGATCCTACATTTCTCTGATTTATTGTTGTAAGTTATGAATCATATTAGATAGATCAATATCGTGCAGGATCATGGAAAACAAACACACAAGTGACACAATGAGAACACTTGTCGGTGGCCGAGCTTGCGTTGAATCCACAGGCCCACTGGTAATGACAACAGTTTCGCACAGCTTCCACTTACAAGACATTCTTGTGACTATTATTTAATTCTAGGACATTGATAGCGTCTTTCAAACACATTGTGTAAGATTCTGTTTAAGCACAGTGTGGAAACTAATGATAATAATCAGGTCAGGTCTATGAGTCATATTATGAGGAACGGTTTCGAAATGGTTTGCATCAACTTTTATTTTTTGTAAAATACCAATGTTTCTATTTGCTTTTAGAAACATTATTGATAGCATCTGTTTCAATAAATTTATTGCGACCACACTAGGTTTATACAAGTGCAGAGGAGGCGCACTCGGGAAAGATTAGTTTGTACAAGTGTAGATGGGGCGCAGAACACAGAAAGACTGGCAGATATAAAATAAAGAATACCGTTGTCACTCCCACGGTGGCCTTGTCATTGACAGCTGCTAACCTTCCCATAAAAGTGCAAGCGTTTGACACAAAAGCTTAACTTTCGGTCCTTCCATCCCAGGGTAACAACCGACATACCTGTGTATCTTTATCCACCTCCAGCAGCAGTGACGGGGGGTCGGAGTTATAGCGCAGGCCGACCCAGTGCCAGCGGTTGTCGAGCGTCTCCTTGGCCAGCCCCACCTCGCGGTGCGGCTGCGAGGGCCGCTGCCAGGAGACCACTACCTGCTCGAACAGTGACGTCACGTGCAGCGTGTACCCGTCGTACCGCTGCGAGAATAGCTCGCCTCCTGCAACACAGCAACATTGCTTTAGTGGTTTAGTCTTTATTGAAGGTCTGACGAGAGCGAATAAACGCAGTCTTCTGTTTCTGATATAATAATAAAAAAACGCTCTTTGCATTGGGAAAAACTTAATTATAGAAGGCACCAGGTAACTGTGGAATAAAGTACATTAACCTTTTCTTAATATAATATCTCTGCGTAGGTTGGTACCCGTAACCTACCTACTCGAAAAACAAACTATGAATTGCTTTTCATTACTAGATTATATGAAAGCGCCACCAACGCCAATCCAATTCAAGACAGCTTTCGTCTTTATTATCGTTTTTAAATTAAGAATGTCAACAAATGTAGGAGGGTCAATGACCGTTATTCCAAGTTTATCTGGCACGTACCTTTGGTAAATATAAGGCGTGCAACCAAGCGTCACTAGAATTGCAGCTGTTACTGTGGGAACTTCTGAACACGTCTTCATCTTCAGCAAAAACTCCTCAGAGTAGGTACGAGTAAGGCTAGTTGTCCCGTAACCTGCGTCGTGTGCGGTAACCTTTCAACTCAGCGTGCCGCACGTAACGGTTCAAAGGCGGCGCTCAGAAAATTCTCATGATGACATTTGGTCAATGAGAAATGAGGGTAACGGTAACTAGTAAGTTTTTATGCAAAATTGTGTGAGCGCTATTACGTGTGGTCGGTATTCAGACGATAGTGAGACTACAAAGGCAGCTGCAGGACAGATGCGCTGAAAACTACTAGGGTCAAGTCGTTTTCATTGAATTCATTAGGTTATAGAACTGCAGCGAAAGACCAGCTTCCAGCCAATCAACGAGTCTTTAGCCTAAAACATCTGTCCCGTCCTCCCGGGTCTAGCTCTAGCGACTACTATGATGTAATGGTTCAATACCTAATGTGGAACACGAAGAATTCCATGAGTCTGTCGAATTAATGAAACAGAATGTGGATGAAAACGAAAACATACAGAGTGAAGTGTAGGGGACACATGGCGGAGTGAATTTGGACGAAGGCCTTGTAATGATTATTACAATAGTACAACTAAACAAACACCGGTGTTTTGGTCCGATCGCTCTACAATCCAACTCCTGGTATTTCTAAATGCTTACATTCCACGTTGGTATATACTGCCGTCATTTGTTTTTTCTGCGAACTCATCCATATGCATTTGCTGCGCATAGTTCGCAGGACCAGTAGAAGTCACATAACCAAGATTGTTTAATAGAGTTGAGAATCGATGTTTTCGCTATTTGCCAAGAGATTTGTAATTTATGCAAAAATGTTGGGTGTGAAGTCACTAGATTTATCAATAGATAGGTCCTACTCGGCACTATGATTCATTAAACTGATGATACGTTTATAAAAACACAAAGGTGCAAAAAAACAACATAACCTTACGCACGCATATAAAGTTTGTATTGTGGTAGTACGTCAACAAGAAAAGCATTGACTGGACAGGCTTGGCTCCATAAAAGGCCATGATTCAACATAATCTAATCATGTCTAGGCGAGTCGTGCAGTGTATCAACTATCGAGTGGGTGATTGAACCACCTTTCTCTCGACAAATCATGATTACAACAACGACGGCGAGAATCGCGACCGGTCGGGCTGGCGGCCGGCGGGCTCGTGTGTGATGCTGTGATGTAAGTGCCGCGGTAATGGCCGCCCATCGATCACAACACCGCCACACTCTGATCAAACACGTCGTGCGACATGCCCATTTGTACAATATAATCATGCTATATAATGTAGTACGCACCACTTGCGTACGCGCCGATCATGACTCAATGTGACAATTTGTCCATCGAATGGCGTCCGATTAGCGATACGGCCTTGAGTTTTTAGATGTGCACATGCGCCAAATGATTTGATTATCATAAAAAAACATGAAACAAATACGATGAGAGTGTTGCCATACTTGAAATGAGAAGGATGCTGCTTGCTAAACGAATAACTCAATAAACAGGAGTTAGGCATATTAGACTCAGTTCGTCTAGCTAGTACCAAAAATGTAATTATCGAGTAAGTATCGTCAAATAAAAATCCAATTACGAACAGCATCAGTCAACGTCACCAATCTGCGGTTCTCAGAATCACGAAGCTGGTTCCGAGTGCAGTACGCGTGCACTTTACGTATGTAATAATCAGCAAAAACGCGGCGAAGTAATGACGCACGGCTCAGCAGCATTTTGATTGATGTACGCTACACGCGCGCCGCCGCTGCGCAGCTCGCAGGACGGCGAAGGAGGTTTTTGTCCCAAGAATCACCTGCTCTTTGGTAACCAATGCGATCTTGAAGAACAAAAACCTCAAAAAGGTCAACTTATCAGTGTTTAGTACAAAGTAAGTAAAGACGACAACAATGCAATAAAAAAAAACTAAACGTAGGTATTCTTACGTTATCAAAATAACAAGACGAGACTATTTTCATTTTATTTGAACAAAACAATTTATCTTTTTATACCTTCCCACCTGCCTTCGCTTAGAGTCCTACTTAGACTTGCGTTTTGGACAAAACATTATAATTCCTCCTCACATCTGATTACTATGACCAACTTGTTTGTAATACGAATGAAGTTGGTTTTGTTGAGTACTTTTTTCATTAGTTTGATTCCGAACTCCGAACAATTTGTGGGTTCAAATTGGAATTCTAGACGAATTTGGTATATTATATTTAAAAAATCTTTAGACTCTTAATTTTTTTCTGCTTTTATTTGGGTTCAAAACTTTTGCTTTATTTAGTTGAATATCGGTCCTTTTTATAACAAAATACTCTTCTCTATTAATTTCATTCCTTTCAAAATGAGATAAAAGGCAGAAGATGGTCGATAGTCAGGTTTCAACAAATGAACTCCACCGCGTTTACAAAGTTTTTCCTTTCTCATCTCCAGTGAGCTTGGCGGCTACTATTGTTTCTGTATAGATGACTTATTTTATTGGCCCATGGGATGAAAAGACGCACGGAAATTATTTTGTCCTGCAAATTATTAGTGCAGTAGAGAGCTTCCGAAAGAGTGGGTATTTTTAAATTTTATAAAACTGTGTAGGTCTATACATATATTCCGAGATATTCTATTTCGGAAATGACATGCCAACTACAATCTTGTCCAGTGACTAGACCCGTTTTGCTTGTTGATCGAAGGCTGTCCAAGCCTACAATTTAGTAATGTAGGGAATTTGGTCTACGCGCTTTAAGAAAATTTCAATTATCTTATCATTGTTAGAATTCTATGTATCCCTAATTAATGGTTACAAACACAGCATCAAGACAAGTCACGAGCAATTAATTATTATAGAAGAGCATGGAGAACAAGACGGAGGAGGAGGAGGCTGGAGGTGGAAGACTTACCCACGCATGTCCGGAAGCTGAGTCCAACGAGTTGTTTGAGTGATATGGGCCTGGATAGCCGGATGTAGGAGCTGCCGTTGAAGTAGGCCTCGGGCCGGTCGGAGGGGCCGAGTGGGCCGGCGGCGCGGGCGCCCGGGGCGGCCACCGCGCACGCCGCCACTACCACCCAGCAGGCTGTAACAAAGATAACCATACATGTTAGTGGCTTTCAACGAGCTTCTCAATTAAGAGACCATAAGCTCTACTCTTAACTTAGCCGGTAGATATTTGGTAAAAAGGATGCCTACTGCTTTTGTTTAGTTATCTATCAACGTCCTTAGCGACTGGTAAACTTTGATGTGAAAATAAGCTAACTGATAATCGGGATATTTTCTCGACCCCAACAATGACCCGAACAGAAGACACACAATATACACTCCCAACACTTCACTCGAAACTGGCGCCGGCTTCGAGGGATGGTTGAAACAATCACAAAGTACGTACAGGCCACTGACGTCAGTCGATAGAGGTTATTGGTGTGTTGGGCGGCGGGCGGCGGCGTGTGTGCGTCGCACCAACAGTTCGATACGAGGGAATACACGCTGTGTTGCATACAGGCGCATAAGTAGAGCCTCCACGAAACCAGGTCACTGCAGGTGGCACAAGACTCGCGAGCCAGCGGGTACTAAAGCTCACTTTCAGAAAATGATTACAATGCAAAATATGCTTTGGATCCCAAATTAAGCACGCGTAATATGGTAACAAATCAGAAACCATAATCTACGATTAGTAATGCGAGCAACAACAGTGTAATGCCGGTTGCAGGCCGAAAACTAAGCTAAGTTAGTTTAGCTTAGGTCTCATAGCCGACGCAGTTTTCCGTACTTGTGTGCAGACCGCAAGCTATGTGAGCTAACTAAAATATATGCGAAGCTAAGTTAGTTGTGTATACCGATGCGTATCTTGAAAAAAACTGCGTCAGTTATGCAAGCTAAGCTAAACTAACTCGGTTAGCTCTTGGTCTGTAACCGGCATTAAGCTGTATCCACAGCCAAGTGCCATGATTATGCAAGTAGTCAGAATCCATTGAGGAAACGTTTAACAGTGAAGAAGTTTACGTCTGGCGTACAGACCTTTCACTATTTATTCGCAGCTGGGATCTTTGACCCACCGCGTAGTTAGCGCCGGCAGATTTGAATGGTACCGACGTAACGCAACAGAAAGCCATTGCTTTAAAAAAAACAAGTCTTCAAACTTATCTGCAGCGTCTGTCGTCGCATTACATCAAGTGGAGGTGCTTATACTGTTAAGCGGCAGAGAAATATCGGGTCTTTCTGTTTTTGCGATAGTCTTTAACTTAGGAAACCCTAATCTACGTATCTACTACAATATGTACTTATGTACCTATACAAATTTAGGAATGATTTTTATACAAATGACTCCTTTACTATTTAAATATACGCCTTCTACCGCTAATGCCTTGCACTGAGCATAGTGAGAGCGCCCGACATTCTCCCAGGGCTCCGATACACCGCTGGCCGCAGCTCCAATTTATTACCTGTCGACGAACGTAGGTACCTAGACCGCTCCTAAACCTATTTACTGTTACCGCACGCGCACTGGACCTCACCGAAACTTGCCGACTACGGCTCAACGAAAGCCGCGGTATTCCGCGGTTGCATTGGCCCCAATACACAAGAATTTAGTGCAACGTTCCAAATAACACACATTCAAGCTTATCGGTATTTCCTGAGGTTTATGCTTTTACCTTGAGTTTTGGTTAACTGTGATTTAAAAAAAAACTTATAAAAATAATTTGAAGCCTGTCTTTGTTGTGTTCTTCTTCTGTTTGTTTATATAATACTAGCCTTTGACCGCGGCTTCGCCCTCGTAAATAAAATATAGCCTATGTCACTCAGGAATAAAGCAGCTTTCTATCGGTGAAACAAAATTTAGCAATCGGACCAGATGTTTCAGAGATTACCTCCTACAAACATAAAGTCAAACTTTACCTCTTCATAATATTATTATAGTGTAGATTGTTACATAATTGATGGATAAAAATATCACCAATAGTTTTCAATACATTTGTAAAAGAAAGTTTCTAAAATATTAGCAACCCAACAGAAAACAAACAGAACCAAACTTAGATTAAGTAGCATCTTCCCGGAGACGCTCAAAGAAATCTAAGAATCATATAAACATGATATTTTCATAGTTTTTATCGATTACAAGTAACAAGTATGTGATCTTCCCATAGAGATAGCACAAAAGCCTACAAGAGAAACCATAGGAATTGTAGAGTAAAAGTTTTAGATATTCCAATGTCAGCGCAAACTGGGTTCTTTGACCGTCGTATAGTCATGAATACATCGCGCACTGATCCAATTAGCGGCAGCACCGAGCACAGCACGCGCTCTCCTCATAATCGAGTTAGAATCGATTCGACACGAGATCGCGTCGCCGCGCGCCGCAATCATGGCGGTTTATTAACAACAATCGAGCCACAAACACTACATGGGAAACTGAAACTAACTGCGCACATGTTGAAAGTAGACCTGATCGCTCCAGTCACAGCTGAGGCTTTCTCACACTTGAAAATGTTTTTGCACGTAAGATGAGGCGAGCACGCTGAGCTCGTAAACGTGTTCGCGTAATCCCGGAAACGCGTAATTTGTATTAAAATAAAACCTTCACCTTGAAAGGCACGCAAATCACTGATGACATTTATCATGTCGTCACTACGACGCCGACGCCGACGTGGCCGCTTACAAAATTGGAGCCGATTTACTTTATTACAGAATCTGCATGAACGACGGTAATCCACTGCTTATCGTCTCAGTTCAATTGTACCTATGCAAGCTACGAGACGATTGAGTAAAACTATATAGGTACTGATACTATTTACAACCACATTTGTTACCGGTTTATAAGGTCTTAGTTTCAAATCATTATCACGATTTCAGCGACTTCCTTGGGGAAATATTTTGGAGCAGATATGATGAGGAAAGTGTACAGAAACTGCTAGTTTCTGTGTAGGTATTCGGTCTCATTCTGCGAATTCAAAACTTCCATTCAGCGAACGAACGCTTTGTTTTGCGCAGTCCCTACTTGCCAGCATCTCACTCCACGATTACTATCTATCTGAGTCGTAAACGTGACTATCGATTAATCCGTGAAATCATGGAACTCCGCTCACTTACACAAAAACAACAAGAAACCAATGCTACCATCGCTTACTGCAGACAGTTTACATCGAAAATGTTGTGTTCAGCCGGTAGATACCTACGTCATATGCGTCAGCTATACCTACCAACTTTTGCGATTGGAAATTTACATTCATCAAAAGTTTAATAAAGATTTTAGGAAAATTGGGCATAATGAACCGAAACCGATAAGATTGAAAGGAAAAAAGTTGGTTTAGACAATATGTTTGGCAATTGAACCTGCAGCGGCGACAGGTGTAAACTGACATCTCACGCGCTTGTACAAATATTCATCAGACTAATAAGTAAATGCAATTTTCACCGATCAAGATCTGCACGCGTCGATAAATCACGCGCTGCGCTAACGCATCGAAAGTGTTGCAGCGGAGACTACGCAACTGATCCAATAATGCACCACGTTACACAACGCGGGATCGCAAGCGCACGCGCATCGGATATGCACGTTTGCCGGTCATATCGGCACAACCTTGTACTAAAATTTTCTATTTAACTTTAATTTGGAAAATTAATTTTGAATAGTTTCAGAAAGCAATTTTGATAATTTAATCAGAAAATAGTTTATGGTCATTTAACATTTAAGTGACTCGAGGTTTGCGAGTGGCTCCGGTAACTGCTCATATTTGC
The DNA here is from genome assembly GCA_949319445.1 of Mythimna lalbum. NCBI lineage: Eukaryota > Metazoa > Arthropoda > Insecta > Lepidoptera > Noctuidae > Mythimna > Mythimna lalbum. Next base: position 24,941,620 of record OX439346.1, read on the forward strand.
ATTTATCAGAAGGCTTTGCACATGACGCTGCCACACATAACTTACACCTTACTACCTTTTTGGTCAAACAAGAGTCTTGTCAAGTCTTGTGTGTGTACAGACACATATTTCATCTGTAACCCACTGCTTACTACGTGAATCCTGCGCCTTTTCTTCATTACCATATTCAGTCTATCCCGTGGACTGTTGTTCAGGACATTACCAGTCCATGTTCTGCAACAGGAACTGTAGACCGTGACGTCATGACACGCTTTATGATATGTCTTAACGACCGCGTGTCGCTGAACTTAAGTCACTTAACATTGTTGTACATTACAGGTTTCGAAGCTGTCCCAGATAATAAGCTAAGCTTGATTGATAGTTTAATAGAGAATATGATGAAGATAAACTATGATGAATAAACAGACGATCGGAGCAATTGATGTAGAGAACAGAATAATACCTGTGATGACAAGACCCTATAAAAGATATACTTGAAGTACCTAAGAAATGTAGTTCCACCTCTAATGTGTATCGGAGCCGGAGTAAAATCACCGGTACACAACGTTAATATTATACGAAACCACGTAACAGCCACATAGACAATACGTGGGCGTCGAGGTTAATCTTGCGCCACTATCCCACTGCCTGAGATTCTCATCACATCCATCATACAAATGTGGAGCCTGTTACGATGCATCAGAGTGCAAATTCAAGAAGCAGTAGACACAATAGGCCGTTACATGTGTGATTTCAACGACCATCCGTAACTGCAAACCTTATTAGAAGGCTTTACTTTACATTTAAATGTTATATGATATTTTATTATTTGTGGTTGTGGCAAAAAGGCCAGGAGGTTTAAGGTTATAACTCAATGTCAACGCACCCAAACTATTAAAAAGATGACGAGAAGTAACCATAATTAGCAACATCTTAGATTGTGCAAATGCTTAGAAACTATTTGTGAAAGAGAGAACTTTGTCAAAGTATATTGACATTAAGATTACTAGAGTAAAGACCACTTTTGAGTCAGGTCTACGGTCCCAAGACAGTGCTTAGTACCTACTGCAGGTATGACAGAACAAAGCCAAATTCCTGCCACTTTACGCCTAATACAGCTGACAGTTTGATCAAAAATTCACAACACACCAAAAACAATGCGGGCACAAAGCGCGCGCGTGCCGTTGTGCGAGGTGCACGACGCAGTGACGTCACCGGCAATCAGGTAACGAGCTATGACTCATAGTATAGTCATATAGTCATAGTCCTTTGCATTCCAGGAAACAAGGATCGCGGAAGGGGCGGCCCAAAGGACCAGATGACTCAAAGGTACTTTCATTCATACAATTTGCTATCTTGTAAAGTTTGTATTAGAAGTTAACACGTTTTAGCAGAACCCGGATCCTAAAGTGCTGTTTTGAAGTTTTGTTTTATGGACCAACGGAAATGTACCACCATCTGAATGATTAGCTTGGGTACGTTATTTCACGACAAGGATTACTAGCAACTGTTTTCAAATATGTTTGCCTCGGACCATGCTCGAAATCCTCGGAATTTCTTTAACACGCACGTGACAAATGTGTTCAAGCATTACACATTCGTAACAGTTTCACAGACATTGTGCACTAGTTTCAAGACAAAGAACTTTCTACTGGACATGGTACGTTTACGACTTATCCATTGATTTTCGTAACGAATTACAGTAAGCAATTGACATAACGGCCTTCAGCTCTGAATCAAAATGGCCGCGAATCGCGCTGCCAGATGATATCGGACACACTGTGACTAATTACGACGAACGATTGGCGTTGGAAAGCCAGTGATAATGGCGGAGATACAACTATAAAAACGTATTCTCCACCTTTATGGAAAAATCATAGATTTTGATGGATTACATTATTAGATACTATATGTAGAGAAAGGCAATGTTAGTCATTGGTATAATTGGAAGATGAAAGTGGAGATCAAAACAATTGGTTGTATTTTTGATAGAACTGTTAATTACTAATGCTTAATTCAAATAAGCTTTGTTGTCAACTTCAGGTTTGCAGAAATACTCGTGCATGTGTAGAGATATTTCTCAGTAGGTTGGTGCCGGTGTCCTCGCAAGCCGAACGGACGGCGTCAGATAACGGAGGTGGCGCCGCGCAGACAGCGCGTCACACGCTACCGCCCAACTGTTACAGTCATGCTGGGACTCAACTGCGACCTAACATCATCAGGCTTTTAGGTCAGTTGTTGTTTATTTATAAATTCGTCTTCTTCTTTTCGTGCCGATGCTGTAATTTTTTTTTTCTGACCAATATTTGGCAACCTGTACAGTACAGCTCTATTGTTGGCCTCGTATAGATCCTGAAAACTGCAGGTGGTAATACAGTATGGGTAGCATAGCAGGTGTCGCATGTCCTGAGGAGAGGCTCCACACTGGCAGTGCGTTAGAGATGAGTCGAGTAAACCCCATTTGGCCAGTTTGTTATTACAGCGACCAACCTGGGTTCGCAGTCGGTTTAGAGAATTCCAAATTGGCCATGGTAGTTCTCGTCCAGGGGAAAGATGTTCCGATGGGGTGATAAAAAGTGAAGGAGTTGGATGTTTCTGCCTGCACAGCGCACATCTCTCGTCCTCTACACAATCTATTGAAGAGATCGTAAATCGCATAAAACTTTTACGGCTCTTTAAACGTCAAGAGATGACGGTCGTCCCGTTCCTATTTACTCTTCTCTTTGCGGCTGGCTATCTCGCGGCGAACTTCTGGAGGTGCTATACCTGCTAGAGGGTACAACATCGCAAGAGGGGTATGTTTTAAGCATCCCGTTACAATGCGACGTGTGTCATTCACCGCTATGTCCACTTCTTTAGCGTGGGCGGAACGATGCCACACTGGGCATGCAATCTTTCCAGCCGAAAAATAAAGGTAGAAGTCTGAAGTGCGAAGAACTTGTGGTATTGCTCCCCAGGTGCTGGATGTAAGGCGGCGAAGGATAGTGTTAGTAATCTAGTACCATGTTTCTGTTTAGTCAGTTTTTATTTAATTTTATTAATCTTCTCGTGTCGATTTGACTCAAATTTTATTTATAAATTGGTAAGCAATGTCCCAACACAGTATCTTAGAGTCTCTTGCTATGTTAGAGCCGGCTCTTAGTCTAGCCGTAAGAAGCTGAATATATGACCTCTACAACCTTGCTAATGCTAGTTGATAGACTTTCGAGCTTTGGGGTTCGAGATTGAAGAATTACTGTCAACATTTGACAGCCGAGAGCAACAGCTTAAAGTTCGTTAGGCCAAAAGGTGCCTCGATATGTATGTACGGTCGCTCGTCCGTAGACTAACCTCGGCTTTCGACCGACCTCGGGGAGAACTTTTTATGAATCTACACTAATATTAAAAAGAGGTAAAATTTGTCATTTTTGTTTGTACCAAGGATCTAATTTTTTCACCAGGATCGAGCCTATTTCACTCAAGAATAATCTTGAGTGAAACAGGCTATATTTGAGACTGGTTTTTGCCCGCAGCTTCGTCCGCGTTTAATATACACTATGTCACTAAGAAATAAAGCAGCTTTCTAATTGTATTATTGATTAATTATTAACTTATTTTTGACATTGGTTCATACTGAATGAATTTACAAATTGCATGATTTATATTTTTATAGTATAATCATTTGAAAATAAGTTAAATTTTTGATTTGTTTTTTTAATTATTTCATAATTAGTTCAACAATGGAAAAATTCCGCATGCTCCACGGTAGGGTATATTGGATCCTTCTACTACTTAACACCATATTTTTGTACCTACATTCATAGCAAATAAATTATTACATTTCATTTCTATCAGCAAAACAATTTTAGCAATCAATAAACAAAAAACAAACTACCTCTTTATAATATTAATGTTGATCGTACCTAATAATAAATATATTTTTTTACCCCAAATTATTTCCCAGGCAGCGAAGCAGGGACGGCTCAGCTAGTAAGCAGTAAATGAATAATATAACACATAAGTGAAAATACGAAACAATCAACTAAATATTCCAACCACGGGATATACTTTCGTGTGTTATCTGCATAGCTAACAATGTGGCACGAGAAACCGATAGTGATGTAGCGTGGCAGTTAACGAAGAGATGTGAGCAATTAACCCAGTGCGCACGCAGATCGATATCTGCGGCGGTGCGCGTGCGCACGCACTCGCTGGAGATGGGAGTGCGTCGCGTGACAGCACGCCATAAGTAACAGGTGGCGTTCACACGAGCCGACGAACTCTTATACCGCATTGATTTACATCTTAGCAGCGTGAATAAACTTTATAGTAGTATGGCATTGCCAAAGATCCTCTCATCTCAAAGGTCTCTACTCTAACTCAGTCTCTCGATGATGTATTTTTGGTTAATTTTGTATGACAAATCTGGCAAGATCACACGTCATCCAGTGACCTGTCACGTTTGACAATTACTGCAGTTAGGGTCCGGGTACGATTAGAAGCGCTAGTTAGATACCTTGTATTTTATCTATACTAATATTATAAAGAGGTAAAATTTGTAAGTTTGTATGTAGGGGTAGGCTCTGGAAGTATTGGTCCGATTGCTTAAATTCTTTTACCAATAAAAACTGCTTCATTCCTGAGTGACATAGGCTATATTTTATGAACCTACGCGGGCGAAGCTGCGGGCAAAAGTTAGTGTATAATAAATCTCTGTTCTGCCGCATTATGTTAAGAATTATTACAAACAACTACTTTATCAATTAAAGATCTATAATCTGATTTATGTACGATTCTGAAGTCGGAATTGTGAGTCATTGGTCATTAAGTAAAAAGTGTTGCCTCGGCTGGTAAAACCATATTATTGCTAAACGCTTTTCATAAATTAGAATGTGTCACAGTCCCCAGTCACGGCCGCTTTCTGATTCACATTATTTTGAGTGCGATGTAAAGGCATTGAGTTAGGTTAATCAGTGTGGATGATCACATTTGACATAGAGGTGGACCATGTCTGATGTATGATTGTATGTCGTAATTTGAGCTTTGTGTTAATTAATCTCTTTGTTATAATATCATGCACCGCGTCAATACGGAGCACGATGCCCTGTTTAGTATATCATTAATATCAGTAATAGCACACGAACGCTCGCTTTACTGAAACATAACAATGGTTAATGCGGCGTTAACAGAAACATTACTAATAAGCGTTTAATTGCCTGATTACACTGTGATTTATTCTACATTTTGGCCAGCTGCGTGTGCGCCTGCAGGAGTACCTACCAGTTAAATTTATAAAAATATTTAATTACATTATTTACAGGAAAGTGATTAACTACATTATATAATCGCAATTAGTGATAAACGGTGTGTGGGTTACTAAATATGGAAAGAAATATAGATTATTTGATCAGTTACGTTTTTGCCATTGCTGTTATGGCGGTTTTTTATTAGCCTTACTGATACAGTTCTCCAATTCCCCAGATCAGTTAAACATTGGCAAAAACCATAAACATGAGTCTCGCTCGAAAGTTATTTTAAATCCTCAAACTAGATCACTGAAACTTAAAACGAGTGACAGGTACTCGAAACCAACTGGATAAGCCATCAAGTGTTCGGGCATGGAACAGAGCACTTGTACGGTATCAGCTCCAAGTTACCAAAAAAACCTTTGATGTGAGAACTTTTTTTACCGCAGTATCGTGTGACACTGTGACACACGTGAATGATCTCGACGCATGGCGCTAGAATCGTGACCCTCGAGTATGCAACACTTCACAACGCTCGTCGTGACATCTGACGTCAGCAAACAAGCTTTGTTACACGAAATAACTTTAGGAAAACTGTTACGCTACATTGTTAATTAAAAGGCGCATAAAAACTCCCAAGAAACAAAGCGTTCGGACATATCGAATGCGTGCTTACCGTAGATCCGGATGAATAATATTACAAAGGCAGTAAAATATTCCGCCAAAAACATTATATTATAAGAACAAAGTTTTGGAAATTGCACATCATCGAAAAATCAAAAGTAAAATCTCAAAGTAAATTATTTTGTCCTTGAGTGTTCTTCTAGAGTAGAATAATTCTACAAACGGCAACAAAAAACGAAATAGTTAAGAAAATATAAATCTAGAACGCTTGGCTCGTAATACGCAACAGTTAAAAGAAACTAAAAAGACGGAAAACAATAGAGAAAACGCTAAACAAACTTTATCATGTCTACTATTGTTTGTGTAGAGCCAGATGTAACAGCGACATCTGACTTCACTTCCATCGTATACAATGCCTAGTAGGGTAAGAGGACGAGCGAGGAGACCTTCTAATGTTCCCACTGCTGGGACACCGACCTCCTCTCTGTGAGGTGGAATTGTCGGTTTGTGTATTCTGTTCTAGCACATGTCGGTTTCCTTACGATGTTCTTCTGACGCTCACTCTGTACGCACAGGATACTTTGCCTGCCGTGTCGATAAAAGCTTCGGTCTGTACTCTAGGCTTGTGGCATGGCTTTGTTAACCCTTGCGCCTTGTAGTTACTTATCCCCTTTTTCACACTAAAGACAGGTTACGCTCCTACTAAAAATTGTTTAAGTATAATATTATTATCTGGGGAGCCGAGTTTTCAACCCCAAAGCCAATAAATCTACTTTCGGACGTGCGACAAGGACAATTTGATAGTTAAAACAAAAAGATGGAATGAGTCATGCATGACCTGTGTGCTTTCCTTTTATTGATTTCCTAGTGCCCCACCCTAAGATTGCACAAGTGCAAATTATAAGTTTTCATCTATTGCTCATTTTATCTGTGAAAACTGCATCAAAAGTCGTTGCGTGTTGTAGCCGGAGTTAGCGGATGAACAGACAGACGCAGAAAACGACATTGTTAATAATATGTAACGACCAACTTCTGTCAGTTTCTACGTCCGCGTAAAGGACAATCTTATTCCAGAAGAACTTAATTATTTATTTAATTTTTTAATTATTTTCCTGTTCAGATTCCTAAAGATCGTGATAAATATCTGAACAGGACTTGAGAAGGAAAATTTGAGAGTTTACCTCTTAAGAGCTTGAACTTGAGCAAGAATTTTAAAGTCAAGCAAGTATGAAATATTGGTAGATTATATTGCGTTCTATGTTACGTTATGACAAGTAGTAATTATAACAGGAACTGCCTGTACGTACCTAATAATCTTTGTTAGTTACGGCATGCATACCGACCGAAGTTTGTTCCGATCAGTTCAAAAATGTTGAGCAGACTATTACTTGAACTTGTACTATATAGATCCCTATCCGCAGACCACCAGTTCGGTTACGAAAAGCTACACTAGACACTGTGGTATGGATCCATAGAGTTTGACAAACGGTCAGACAAGCACTCGAAAGGAAACAGTACTGTTCATCCGGTTTTACTTGATAGGGCTAGTTGTAGAGGATTGCTTTAGATAAAATTCCTTCTGCTATTTTGTCTATACCATAATTGAATCCTATATAAGAGATAAAATATTTCAAATAAAAGAAGACGAGCACACATCAACTTTTCATCCTATTTTAGCTAGAGTACCTCAGGGGACCGTTCTGGGTCCTTTGCTATACACCTCCGATCTACCACAGGGTGCCAATGTAACAGTAGCAACATATTCGAATGACACAGCTATTCTATAATACTACGGAGTACCTTGAACATCGTTGGCTGACCCAATGAAGGATAAGATTTAGTACTTACCAATAAATCAATCCATGTAACATTCGCAACATCATGTTCTAAATCCAAACCGTTTACCATCCATACAAGCCAACTAGCAATGCTATTGACCATACTGAAATCAATGCGAAGATGAAAAAGCGGCGTATTTTGGTATGTTAAACAACTTCATATCATTCATACTTCAAAATAAAGGCTTTCGGACATTTTGCTCTAAAAGTAGATGAAATGTTAAATAGTCTAAAGACTAGTTGCAAAAATATGAACACAAAAAACGTTACAATATACTTCATTAGTTAGAATAACAATAAAATGTACCGGAATATCATCAGTCAGCGTCTCACACACATCCGTTATAGCATTGTGATCCTCTGCTGCTGTATAGTGCTCTTCATTTACTAATCACTACATTGGGTCACTAACTGTTAATTTAATTCCCTTGAACGATGAACGTGAATACGAAGAACGTATTTGATTTAGAGTTGAACCGCTGTGATGTCTTGATGAATTGGTTTGCAGCATGTTGCAATGATCGACTTTATATTCTACAGGTAAAATAAACGACAATGTTGGCTTTCTTTCAATAACAAGCAATATGTATAAAGCATACAAAGTATCCATCGTTAGCGGCTTATTGAATGAATGGCGAAGCTCTTCACCTCGACAAGCCAGCCACGACGCCCGCGGCTCGACCTTACGCCTCCTTTGATAGCTGCTAGCGTTCCTCGTTAGTGCGCACTGCACATTCGGCGTGATTCATTCATAGATAATGCAACTAGTTTACGGTGTTGTCGCTAAGACTTATCGTATGGATATGGAAAGATTATATTTATTAGTTAATTTGAAAGATTTGTTACTATTTTGGTGTATTATAAGGTTTATTCTATTCTATAAGTATGATAGTACATGTCTGCGCCATTCGCATTATTTTATCTATATTTGTTCTATCTGTACCTCATTATAAAAGCATAAACACATACTTGCAACATTATATTACACTTCATTCAATAACTCATTCGAGAAGGATTTTCCATCCAAAACCATTCCTTCCTGTTCATTCCTTCTGGTGACACGTATCTTCGTGCGCCCGCGCTCCCTCCCAAACAAAACTCTAAAAAGTGAAAATATTGGTGTTGTGTGGTGAAATTCTCAAACTCTCTTCTCTCGCGAATCTTGGAGGAAATATCGCCTGAACCGGCGCGCTTTGGAGGCTGCTATCGAAGGAACCAACGCATCTTTTCATCCTCCGTAAGTCCTTTTTCCTTCCAAGTTTTCTGGTCCTTCTCACCCAATAAAAAACGCATATCTACTACGCATCTACGCTACACTCATCACACACATCATATTTATCATTTTAAATCTATTTATTCGCATAAAAACGCTAAAAACGCACAATTACGCATCCGCCATTACTCGTCTACGTGATACACGAGACGCGCCCAATAGGGCACATTTCCCGCTCAATCTCTCATCAACGCTTAGTTGTTTTTATAAAAACGCATCATATTTTAATATAAACACCCATTATCTAAAGTATTATAATTATATTTTAGTCATCTCACGCATATTTTCACATATATCTCAAAATATAACGCACACGGACAAGTCCATTTTTGTTCACGCACGCTCGCGTACATTCACTCATTCATCTATTTTATTACACGGTTAAAAACTCGAGTAGGTAATTCTCAACGCTTAAAATGACTTCCACGCGTAGTAAGGTTAGGGAATCTGATAAAGAATCCTATGCTTCGACCGAGGAAGATCCTAAAGTTCTTCTATTTGAGTCTAAAAAAGAAAATTTATTTCAAATTGTGCAATCCATTTACGATCTCGGCCTACAAGTTTCCGTAAATAATTCATTAAAATCGCAATTTCTAGCTCGAATTAGCTCCCTTGAGCACATTAGAACAAACTTTATGGAAACTCTTGATGCTTATAATTTAGCATTATTAGAAAGTGGTTCGAAGACAAACCCGAATTACGCCTCACTATCCGCATTTGATGAAATCTATTGTGAAATAAAAGCAATAGAATCTAACATTCAGAAGTCACAAAATACGAGTAATGATAACACTAATAAAAAATTCGAGTTTTTAAATCGTAAACTACCGCCTTTAAAACTTGCTTCATTTGATGGCACGCCCAGCAAATGGACAACTTTTCATGAAAACTTCAAAAGTCTTATTCATGATAATTCGCATCTTACTGACGCCGAAAAGGTTCAGTATTTAATTGGTTGTTTATCGGGCAAAGCATTAACTGTTTGCTCAGGTATCATACCTACCGCTAATAATTACCTACTCATTTGGAATGATTTAATAGAAAAATATCAAGATACGCGCGTACAAGCTTCCATGTATTTACATCAAATGATTCAATTTAAACCTTATCAATCTATTGATTCGTTTCTCGAGCAGTTTCATTCGGCACAAGCCGCTTTACGTCGCTTAGACATAAAGGATTTGTCAGATTTTATAATAACTGATATTGCACTCAGTAAGCTAGATAAAGAGGTCGTTAACCTTTTCGAACAATCGCATAGGCATATTACAATACCTACTTTCGATCATCTTTCGCTATTTCTAAAAGAACAAAGTAAAATAATAACGCTTCGTAATCACTCTAATCCCTCTAAAGTTCGTAATAATAATAACGAAAATAATAAATCCTCATTTAAACCTAGAAACAGTCAAGCCCTCGCGAGTACTACCCAGGACACCCCAGTGCGTTCCTGCAAGGTATGTGGATCCCCTGATTCACATCCACTTTATAGATGTTCTCGTTTTATGAATCAAAACGCAAAAGATAGATCAGATCTTGTAAACAAACATAGGTTTTGTCGTAATTGTTTAGGATTTCATGATATTAAAATGTGCAAGTCAACAAATACGTGTTCGATTTGCCACCGTAAACATCATTCGCTATTACATCTAAACAACTTTAACTTTTCCAACAATCGGGTAGTTGAACATAGCTCCGCTCCATTCGCACTTCGCGCACAACCGTCCGCGTCGGTTGAGAACGGCGCCGGCGCGCCCCGCGCGCCGGCCTCCGCGCCTCCACCGACGGCCTCTCCCGCGACACTCGACTCGCCACGCGTATCGACAGGTGATAACGTTGCGCGCGAAAATTCAAACGCTCCTTATTTATCAATGACTTCGGCTACCTCGTGCGTTGAAAATAATACAACTGTTTTGTTGCCTACCGCTTCCGTATACACTTATAATAATAATAAACCTTATACTCTCCGCGTTTTTCTTGATACAGGCTCAATGAGTCATTTTATTACAAAGGCTTGCTGTAAACGTTTAAACTTAGAAATTACTCCTGACAAATCTTCTATTTTCGGTATAAGTCACGCAAAAATACCCACGTATGGTACTACAACATTTAAAATATTTTCTCGCTTTGATCACCGCTGTTGTTATACAATTCACGCTCGGGTTTTAGATCGTATTACTGACGACTTGCCCAACGTATTCATAGATATCACAAATCTCACTCCATTACGTAATTTACCTATGGCTGATGACGCGTTCCACGTTCCCGGTGAGATTGATTGCCTCCTCGGCAATGAACTTTTCCCGCTTTTGTTGGGAAGTGGAAAGGTAACTTTACCTGGCTCCTCGGTCGTCGCTGTGGAAACCACCCTTGGTTACATAGCCATGGGTCGGGCTGATTGTCAACCTCGCATAACTTCACGCTCTCGCCCCGCTCAAATAAATAAAAATAAAAGCGAGCAAACTTTTGTGTGCGCTACTAGCACGCTTAGCTTAGACACGCTAACGCAACGCTTTTGGGAGCTGGAAAGCGTCCCTAATAAGGTTCACATGAGTCCTGATGACCAGGCGTGTGAACAAATATTTAATTCAACTTACTCTCGCGATGAAACAGGTAGATACACAGTGCAGCTACCATTTAAGGCTCCGTGTACAGACTTAGGAAATTCGCACTCAACGGCGATGCGTCGCCTCATTAATTTAGAAAAAAAAGTTAGATTCTGATCCCGAGATCAGAACTAATTACAACGCTACGCTTCAAGATTATCTTGACAAAGGTTATTTAGCCAAGGTCAAAGATCCCTCTCTCAATATCCCGCATTATTATATTCCGCACCGTGCTGTTTACCGCCCGGATAAACAGTCCAGTAAAACTCGCATCGTGCTTGACGCTAGCTGTAAAACTAGTTCAGGTAAATCGCTAAATGATCTCCTTTACGTAGGTCCGAATCTACAAAGTAACATTTTTGATTTATTAATTAATCTTCGCATGTTTTCCGTTGCTGTAGTTGCAGACATCGAAAAAAATGTATTTTCAACTTAATCTTTCCGCTGATCATCATGCATTTCAACGCATTTTATACAGATTCGATAAAGATTCTGAGATTTCAACTTTTGAATTTAACCGCGTTTCTTTCGGTGTCTCAAGCTCGCCTTATTTAGCTATGAGGATAGTTCGCCAACTCGCATCTGATAGTCGGGATAATTACCCGCTCGCGGCTTACGAGGCTGAAAACCATATGTATATGGATGACTACATATGTTCGCTAGATGGCGTTGAAATAGCTGAGCTTACATATCAAGAAATGGTCGCCATGTTCAGGTCAGGCGGTTTCAACCTTGTAAAGTGGATCTCTAATAGTTCCGAACTCTTAAATAAAATTCCTTCAACTCATTTAAGTTCGCAAAATATTGAATTTGACGCGGACGCTAATAATAATACTAAAATTGTAGGTATGCAGTGGAATCCTGTAGAGGACTCTTTTCAATTTAAAATAAATAATAATTCTCTTAAATGTACGAAACGTACCGTTTTATCCGCAACCGCACGGCTGTTTGACCCCTTAGGTCTTATAGGTCCAGTTACCGCGTTCATGAAAGTTTTAGTTCAGGAATGCTGGAAGCATGACCTTGATTGGGACGACGTTGTACCAGCTTACATTGAAAATAAATTTAATCAATTTCACAAAGAACTTTCCGATCTCGAACAAATAAAATTCCCGCGACATGTAGGTATCACCTCGGTTTCTCATGTCACTCTCCTCGGGTTCGCAGACGCCAGTGAGCGCTGTTATGGTGCCGCTGTTTACATAAGGGTTAGTTCTAATGACGAAGATAACGGATCAGTCCTCTTACTTACTTCTAAATCACGCGTCGCTCCGCTTAAAAATACACCCTTAGCTCGCCTCGAGTTAAGTACTGCTCTTCTCTTAGCAAATTTAATTAACTCAGTTGTAGAAGTTTTAAGTAAACGCTGCAAAATTAATAATATTTTTGCTTTTTCTGATTCAACAGTCACGCTCACCTGGATCCACTCGCCCTCGCATAGATTTCATACATTTGTCGCAAATCGCATTGTTGAAATTAATTCAAAATTACCTGCTAAACATTGGTTTCACATCGATGGAACCGAAAATCCCGCTGATGTAGTTTCTCGTCCCGTAACGCCTAAACAATTATTAGATTTAACTCTTTGGTTTAACGCTCCGCATTGGTTTTCATTCCCCTTAAATCAGTGGCCAATCAAGCCATTTAAGGTCAATTTGAATAAAAATAATTCGGAAGTAATGGAAACTAAAAATATCGCTCTCGCAGTTAAAGTAACGCAAGAAGTTTCTCAACCTATTCAATCTTTAATTGACCGCATTTCTAAATATTCTATTTTACTACGTAGCCTGGTTTTAATATTACGTTTCTGCAAGATATTAACTTCGCATGGTTCCATCACCGTTTCTGATTTAGAAGCCGCGGAAATATACCTTATACGTTACGTACAAAGTAGATATTTCTCTGAAGAAATGAACGCTTTAAAATCAAATAAAAAATTAAATAAAAGTCTCGCTAAACTCAACCCCTTTCTGGATTCAAATAATATTCTCAGAGTAGGTGGAAGGTTAACTCATTCTCAACTTGATTATGGTCAAAAGCACCCCATTTTAATTCCAACTAAATCACGTTTTACCCAACTCGTAATTGACTTTTATCATGTAACTAATTTGCATACAGGTCCCGCTCTTTTATTATCTATCATTAGACAAAGATTCTGGATTTTATCCGCTCGTAATATTGTAAGACAACGCGTACATAGTTGTAACAAATGTTTTAAACTTAAACCTCAAAATACTTACCCTCCTATGGGTGATCTACCCGACTTTCGCGTTTCACAAGCGAAAGCGTTTTTTAATACCGCTGTGGACTATTGTGGCCCTTTCTATATTACTCATATCCGAAAACGCGGAATTAAAAGCCACAAAGCTTACATTTGTGTGTTCGTGTGTCTAACAACTAAGGCAGTACACTTAGAGTTAGTCTCTGACCTTAGTTCAGATTTATTTCTCGCCGCTTTTAAGCGTTTCATTTCTCGTAGAGGTCCTGTTGCTATGATTTATAGTGATGGAGGCACAAACTTTATTGGCGCAAAGCGCAAATTGAACGAAATTTACGCCCTAATTCAATCCAAATCTCATATAAATTACATAGGCGATCAACTAGCTGATAATCGTATACGATTTAAACATAGCCCGCCATACGGTCCTCATTTTAATGGACTCAGCGAAGTTAATGTTCGTTGTGTCAAAACTCATCTTTTTAAAGTAATTGGTTCTCAAATATTAACTTACGAGGAGTTTAGTACCGTTCTTGTTCAAATTGAATGTCTTTTAAACAATCGACCTCTAAGCATTTTAAGCTCCGACCCGTCTGATATTAGTGCTTTAACGCCTAATCATTTTTTAAACGTAACTCCGCTTAAGTATTTACCTGCTGAAGATGTCACAGACATTTCAGACAATCGCTTATCGCGTTATCAACTTCTTAATAAAATAACTCATTCCTTCTGGCATCGTTGGAGCCAGGAGTACCTCACTTCCTTGCAACAGCGTGAGAAGTGGAACACACCGTCAAAGCCTATTGAAGTAGGTACGATTGTTGTTATCAAAGACAACAACGCTCACCCGCTTTGTTGGCCTTTAGGTGTCATAGATGCGACTTATCCTGGAAAGGATAATATAGTTAGGACTGTGAAGGTTAGAACTGCTTCCGGTTCCTACATACGCCCGGTAGTGCGGCTTTGTCCTCTACCCACTCAATAATTACTTTACAGTTGCGCTTAACTCTATTTTTAATTAAATTCTTTTTTTTTCTCAATTTAAGTTCTCATAAAATTGTAATTTAGAGGAAAACCTCTAGGCCGGGGGAATTGTCTGCGCCATTCGCATTATTTTATCTATATTTGTTCTATCTGTACCTCATTATAAAAGCATAAACACATACTTGCAACATTATATTACACTTCATTCAATAACTCATTCGAGAAGGATTTTCCATCCAAAACCATTCCTTCCTGTTCATTCCTTCTGGTGACACGTATCTTCGTGCGCCCGCGCTCCCTCCCAAACAAAACTCTAAAAAGTGAAAATATTGGTGTTGTGTGGTGAAATTCTCAAACTCTCTTCTCTCGCGAATCTTGGAGGAAATATCGCCTGAACCGGCGCGCTTTGGAGGCTGCTATCGAAGGAACCAACGCATCTTTTCATCCTCCGTAAGTCCTTTTTCCTTCCAGTACATACTACGGAATACTACATTCTGCAACGCTACGAGACTTTTTACAGTTTTTCTATGGTCAGATGCAAAAGTTGATATTTTAGTTTTTGAAAACGGTTTATTCTCATTTTCAGAATATTTTTTACCCTCTTCGATTAACTACATGAGATTAATATTTATTTCTCATAGGCATTTCAAACAATAGAAACTGGTGCAGAAGCAGTACTTAGGTTCCCACGTTGCAAGAGTCGACCGAAATGGATTACCTAGCTTGATGATAGCGATCACTACTGAGAGCACCAAGTGCCAACAGCACTGCAGTCCACAGGCGAGAGAAATGTTTGAACATCGCCTGCAGCACTGTTTATTACGTGCTCACGGAGGTTCCGGACCACAGTTATTATGAAAAATATATTTTACAGCTACGCGACGAGTTATGCTTCTCGGGGTAAAAGATAACCTATGTATGACCTTTCTATCCTCGGAGCTCGTATGGATCTGCACGACGGATCTTTGTAAATCCGCCGGCTTGTTGGGACGGAAACACATTTTGCTTTGAAGAGAGAAATTGATTTTAAATGTGAATTAACGATGTAGTGAAGTCTGTTTCAATTAGCTACACGCTAGTTAGTAGAGAGCATATTAATAATATAGTGCGCATGCAACGTGCGACACGGGCGGGTTCAACGATCGACGGAGACACCGTATCGGGTTCAATAATTGAACCCGATACGGTGTCTCCGTCGATCGTTGCGATTGAGTTGAACGCGAACCCTGGCAGATACCGAGGTCCTGTTATAATTATTATAACAGGACCTCGGTATCTGCCAGGGTTCGCGTAATGCATACGTAATAATTATGAAATTGTTGACACAGCTACTCAATCATAACATTCGAATTCATATTTATAATTTAGGCGAATTCGTAAACCAATATTTTAACAATGGAGATTGATACTATTTGAATAAAAAGTTAAAATATTTGTAAATATTAGAAGTCATGGAACGTAAACAAATGGAATAAAGTGTGACAAACCATCAACAATAAATAAAAGAATGTAAGAATGTTAAACACGATAAGTGCTACAAACATAGTTATAAGTAAACAGTACATTTTCTAGACATTAGTTAGCGTGGGAAATAACATCTGTCATCCTAAACACTTCCTTTGGCGATGTTTGCTGCTAGTTCGCTAATATCGATTGTTTGCGAGTGGTATGAGCGCCGCCAGCTGCCCCGCGCGCCGGCCGGTGTCGCAGGTCGGGCGACACGCTCTGCCGACCGGCACCTGCACTCGCGCCGCCGCCGCACCTTTCTCCAAAAACCCAACCTTTCGTCAAAAATATATGACTCAGAAGACCTAGTATTGTCCGGACTTTTTCATCACAAAATAATTTTCCTGCTCCTGTCCCATGTCACGTACGACGTCGCGGTATGGGTTGCGGACTACACTTCACATTTTTTTCTTCCGTTTTGTCCTTTATTACTGACTGTTTTCTTTCTTTCGTTACCGTAAATGCAAAATGCTTAAGTGGGTCTCTCTCATAGCTGTATTTCTTGACTCTTAGCAAATTCATCAATTCTATTCGCAAGATTCTGTAACACTTGATCCGTCCTTTTTGAGGGTCCTTCGGTTCGTACATCAGTGTACTGTACACAGTGCAGATAGCGCACGCTCGGTACAATTTCTGAAGAGTAAACCTGCTGCACCTTACCTCCGTCATGTGCCGTCTACTCATTACAACTGTCTGTGTTTATGTTCCACTTGAGGAGCGTTGCGTCCATTGTTCTGGATTTAGCAGTTAACCTTAGTTCCGAGCGTATTTATGTTAAGAGACTCGGATGATGGTTGTCCAGTTTAAAACATTGTTAATTTGTGGCGGAAAAAAGTGCTTCTAAGTCTTACTGAAGCCTCAACCGACGGCTGGTTTAAGAAGAAACCCCGATGTAAATATTTTGAATGTAATTGGTAGCTGGGACTTTGTTAGGTGTACGGTATATTTAGTGTTTATTGATTACCAATTCTTTAGAGCTTTTTGTTCCACAAATACAACCCACACGTGCCCTATGGCTAATTCATGCACGCTATTCAGTTTGTAAGTGGAACCGCAGTCGGTTAAACGTAGCGGCCAGCCAGATCGATAGTGCTAAGCAGGCACCTGGTGCGTTCCCCTGACCTGCTCAGTACAATACACGAGGGTGACCTACTAATCAGCGATAACGTCCTCACTACAAACTCGTAACGCGATTAACTCTGCGCCGTTTAAAAGTTTATTCAGTTGCACTGTGGAAGAAACACTTGCTAGTTCTATATTTTTAATAATCCATTAACAACGTGGATTAAAGTTCGGTATTACACGATAAGGCTCATAAACTGGAGCTAATTTTTTAAATCTACTACTTTAAATATCTTACAACTAATCAGGGACTTATGCAACCGACACTAGAAGAAGACACGATTTGTCTCTTATAAAAAACCATTCATTTGTTTAAAGTAGCGACTATTATGAGTGAGCACATAATAATAATTGAGTTGGCTAAACAATAGAAACTTTGTGAAGACGTTGAAGGCCAAGGAAGTCGATACGAGGACATGATAGACTACTCATTGTATATTTGTGTATCTGTTTACTACAGGTAAATAAGCTCGTACGAATTATGTACAAGAGGCATCGGTGATGACGTCTTCTGATTTATACCTTTTATGAATCTAAATAACTACTTAAACAACTTTTTTACGCCTACTCCAGAGCCCGAACCTGGTAACGGCACCAATGAAGTATTGACGCATAATATAGCCGTTGGTTTTTCTGGCTAATTTCAATTACAGGACATGAACTGTGATCCAGAGACATTTTGTAAGTATCGTAAGCAAATGATAACAAAGGGGATAGCCGACAGAGCACCCGTTATGTATTCTCACGTCAGCCACGCACCGCGCCCGCCTTCCTTCAGTAACGGGACCGTTCACTGCTGCAAGCACATTCGCTACGCCTTGGCGGGTAAGCAACTGAAATGGACTTTTCACGAAATTGCCGGTTCTTGAAATGTATTTACAGTGCAATTAAATAAAATTTGTAAAATAGTACTCGTATTTAAAACTTCTGGAGAGACAAGAATGAAAATGAATTGGATGCCCACGTTGTCCTACTGTCAGTATTCAAGCTTAGTAGCTGGTTGGTTTGGTTATAGGAGCTTCGATTAGAACTGATGAGGCTGAATACAATTCCAGCGTCTGATATAAAATAAATGGCGCATCCGCAGAGAGACGGAGCACAGCACGACTAGAGTCTACCTCGACGAGCTGTGCGTTTAGCGAGCAGCCTTCACCTCTTTTCTCTAAAATCTCGGTGTCAACATGTCGGAAACAATGCGAAAGTGTTGTGTGCGCACTTTCCACTGGCATGTGAAGCATCAGCACATTGCACCGGCTCGGCGCGGCGGCGCTCGGCATACGGCACCCGACGCTAACAATAGCCGTGTGAGCTGCTTTCATTGAGTGAGAGGCCTCCAAAACTCGCAGGTTTCTCTTATGTTAACTGTTTTACTTTGTATATTATGACTACGTGACTCATAACGACTTGTTTCAAGATAAAGAATTAAATACTCGTACGTGGCAGATGCACCTTCGAGATAACACCGTTTTCCTTCTCTACGTTGAAGCCATTACGGATTCGAGGAAGTTTAAAAAAAATGAATAAGTAATAACGTGAGTTGTTCAAAATGTAGGTATAAGGCGCCCCGCACACGGAACGTGAAGCGTGCGAAGAGCTTTGGCTCTTGTGCTGCGCTTTATGGTAGGTAGCCTACGGAAACACGTAACAAACGAAAAGCGTCCGATCTGTGCAAATGCAAAACAACAAAAAATTATAAGAGCGCCTTTATAGGGGATGTACTGATATATTGGTATTTTTATTAAAAAGGATTTATGGGGAAATCCTTTTTAATAAAAATATAAATATTTATTTCTCGTGCACACCTACCACAGTATAGTTTTTATAAACCCAAAGATTGACTACTTAATGGAGAATGCCTTGGTTAAGTTCACCTATATACCACTGTACTGTAAATAAATACCTATTAAGTTTTGTGCTACAAGCATTTATAGATCTTGGTTAGTAAATAGTCAGTATTAAGTCCAGTGTTGAAAGTCTAAAATGTAGCTAAATCCGAACAATAGAGCCATTGTGCTGCTGGAATACATTACACAATATTTATTAACGAAACACAATTATATGTTAACCAGATTAATAAACTCAGATTTAACACATATTAAGTAATTAGTTGGGGGACTATGATTTTTCATTTGTGTAGTGTTGCTATGAAAATCAATGCATTAAGTATATTAGGATATTGAAAAGCAGAAAATTAAATATTTTATTGCTTGTCACAATAAAAAATGTAGTAGAAAAAAAGGGTGGATTTAGTAATCTATACTTCTGTACTTAATATTATAAAGAGGTAGTTTGTTTTTTTGTTTGTTTGTAAGGGGTAATATCTGGGACTATTAGTCTGATTGATAATTTTTTTTAAGCAGCTTTATTCCTCAGTGACAGACTATATTTTATGTATGCAGGCGATGTTGCAGGCAAAAGCTAGTAAATTATAATCAAGTAATGACTTACAGCCAGTACAAGAACCAGCCCAAAAATACAGTCTATTCCTGATTTCAGCGCATGCATTACAATGGGATTAACTAAGACAAACAAGTTATTCCTCATACACAGAATACACTTTTATAATATGTTGCCAAAGCTACAGAACTTAGCGAGGTTAGCAAAAAGGAAAAGTTCTAAATCCAAAACAACATTTAAGATTTTTTACTAAATATATGTGTCAAGATAAGAAAAACTGATAAGACGATGGAAATAAAACACAAGTAGCAGAAGAAACCATAAACAATCATTTGTGACAAAATTTACAGGAGTAGCCATAGCATTCTATCAAGTTAATAAACTTAACAAAAAGAACCAAGTCAAATAACTAAACAACAAAAGCCAACAGCTGGCAATTTTAAGTTCTTCATGTAGATTCAGTAAACAAAATACTATAGAAATACAGTGCCACCTGAGTTCACAGTGTGTCATAGAAGACAACACTGGTGATTTGTGTTGTCTTGTAATATATTGTATACTTAAAAATGTGCAATTAATTGTACACTCAGGCTTTGTTTATTAAGCTGTTACTTTTTGGCGTACAATAAAGTTTATTCTATTCTGTAAGCCCCCAGCGAACATCGGCATTTGCACTGTCATTGTCTTACTATTGTGTCTCTAATCGACAGTATCTGAAGAGTTAAAATATTTGGCAGGTATGACCATGTCACTGATAACGATGGAGGCAAATATTTTATATAAAAGATTATAGCTGCTTGTTTACATAAATTCAGGGATGAAACTCAATATAGAAGAAATGCTAAATAAATCACTTAATAAACCATCAAATTTGAAGTCAATTAAATGCTTTCACTCTCCAGTGTTGTGTTGAAGGTTGAGTTTCTCTTCTCAGTGATACTCAATTTGATAGCACTAATTATTATTAAACCATTAGATTTTTTTATTTTTTATTTATATTGTTTTGTTATTGTCATCTCTATGGTTGTATGTTATAAATACAACATAAGCCTTATTTTAGATACTTAATTACTTTATAGTTTGAGTCTTATCAAGGAACCAAATTATAAAAAAATAATCATAACCATAACAGTTGAGTAAAAGGAAAGTTACCATGTCTATGATACATAATAATACACAATCTTTTTGTTGCAGATGAAAATTAATTTTACACCTGTCAAATATTAATTTGATTTTAATTATAGAGCCAGCCTTCGACCTTTCACAAACGCCCAAAACAGTTGCACACACACATATATCTCAACTAAGTTATTTCAGGGTGTTCTTTAGAATTTACATCGTAAGAAGGTACTTTTTCGGTGTATAATACAAGTAAAGATAAGGTGTTCGCACCAACCTGCTAGTTGTGCAGCGCCGCGTCGCCTCCAAGCAACGTCCACCTTCATTATGTGGAAATAACAAAACACAAAAACTATTCACCTACATGAAATGAATTACTTCAATCAACTAATTCATAATGCACTTTCTTAAAACAACGCAGCGTTAATCAAATCACACGAAATCATACAACGATACACGAAGCTTTTGAAATCACGAAAATAAAAACTTAAAAAGAAACATCACCACAAAACATTACTCATTGACTGACTGACTGACCTGACATGACAGATGGAACTTGAAGAAGTAGAGGGGGAAGCAGCACAGAGTACTTTGTAACATACTGAAAAAGCAGTCAGTGTTACCACTTAAGAAACTTTCTGGATCAAACAGGCCGTATAGCGAACATACGTCGGTAGGTTTCGCTGTCAGTTTTGCCAAAGTCAAAGCTTCGATTGACGAAAAATTTAACGTTTAATGCGATAATTGATGGTTTTTGGTACTGAACTGATTGACAAAAACCATCATTCATGATTGATGAAATTGATTGACGCTTGCATGACCATCTAATGGCGACATGACGTCTATTATAGAACTTTAAAGCATCATGGAACGCAAATACGCAACTCAAAACTCGAGATACAAAGCAGTAGATAAAGGATCCAGGATCTGAATCCTTTGTCTGGTCTGTCTGGTCTATTCTGGAATAAAGGTAACTTATACACAGTAATAAGCGGATTTATTTCAACACGCCATTCTCCACCTAGAATATGTCTAAGCACAGTCAGTTATATATTTTTTAATGTTTATTAATTAATGCGCAAATGTATATTTCCTAAGTATTTTTAATAAATACATTAAGCAAAGTATAGGCAACATTAAAAGCTAAATTATTATCATTAGCCAAAAAACATGAAGTCAATCCTGAAAAAAAGTAAGCATGTTTATTTCAACACTGACCTTTAATATTAATAATCACAATCAGTGTTATTTCGGTGTTTTTGTGTTTTTAGTGTTTTTTATGTTCCTGTGTGTCCTCCGGACGTTCCGCACAGCGGCGACACTCGGGCGTCACTTCCGTACGAATCCGGTGCAGGAACCTCCCGAACTTACCGTGTCCGGTAAGAACCTGAGCACGTGGAAGGTGAGGACACTGTGAGGTCTTTCCAGCCACGCCTCAATGAGGGAACTTACCACCATAATTGTGGCGTGCCCAGCGGTTGCGATAATCGTTGACGCTATTTTACCATGAGATCTCGCTGGAACTCTGTCCGCCATGCCGCGACCTGTTTTTTTTTCGGTGGGGAAAATCATCTTATGACAAAACCCGCTCTTGGGTGGAGCGGGAGATAATGTCAGACTCTTACTGACTAAAAACCCCACCCCGTTCCTTCTAGCCTTCATACCGGGGCTCGAGTTTCCTTTCGGATAACCCCGGCTCCGGTAGGCTTCGACCCAGCTGGGCCCCTCCTTTTGCTGACAACTCCTTGAGGCGCGCGGGAACAGTGCGCACCGTCGACGTCATGGCTCGGCCCGGACAGTTACCGGACGATCGGACAGCGAGCTACTCATGGCTGGCCGTCCGCAAGCCCGCGTCTACGGTGGCTGGAAATCGGGATCGGAATCCCGGCGGCGGCGGCGAGGGCGCCGTTGCCTGATGCGGTCGGCCTCCTCCTTTGCTAGCATTACTGCTTCGCAGAAGGAGGCGACCGCCTGCCACTCCTCCTCGCTTCGGACCATGGCCTGAACCAAGGCCCCGCGTGAGAGGTCTCCGCCGCCGATCGCCCCCACGAGGGCACGGCGATGCTCCGCCCAAGCAGGGCACACCTCGACTGTGTGCTCCACCGTGTCCTCCGGACATTCCGCACAGTGGCGACACCCGGGCGTCTCTTCCGCTTGAATCCGATGCAGGAACCTCCTGAACTTGCCGTGTCCGGTGAGGACCTGCGTCATGCGGAATGTAAGGACGCCGTGAGGTCTTTCCAGCCACGCCTCAAAGAGGAGACTTACCACCATAATTTTGGCGTGCCCAGCACTGGGTTGCGATAGTCGCTGACGTCATTTCACCATGAGATCCCGTCGGAGCTCTGTCCGCCATGCCTCGACCTGTCGCAGCAGTGGACTTTCACCCCGGCGGCGTTGCATCTCCACGCGCATATCGTGCATATGTGCAAGGACTGTTGCCTCCAGATCCCACGGTGGTAGACCAGCCAGAAGGCTCGCCGCTTGGCGGGAGATCGTGTGGTAACCCCGCACCATTCGTATTGGCATGACTCTCTGGCAGGCGTTCAGTATGGTCGCCGGGCGCTTTTGCAGCGACGGCGCCCACACTAGCGCCCCATAAAGGGCGATGGACCGAACGATCCCCGCGTAGAGCCTCCGGCAGGAGGCGTCTGGACCCCCAAGGTTGGGCAGGAGCCGCTTGAGAACAGCCTCAGCCCGGTTGAGTTTGGGAGCCAAACGTCGGAAATGTTCTCCGAAACTCCACCGGCTGTCGAGAACAAGTACCATAAGTTGGGAGTCTGATGGTGGCACATTCCGAGGGCCGTGGAAAAACATAGCCTCCGATTTGTGCAGTGCCACAACTTGCAGCACTCCAACAAGTGGACTTACGTCCCGGCGTTGCGTCTCCATGCGCAAATCGTGCATGTGTGCTAGAACTGTTTCCTCAGATCCCATTGTGGCAGGCCAGCAAGGAGGCTTGCCGCTTCGCGGGTATCCCCGCACCATCCGTATTGCCATGAACCTCTGGCATGCGTTCAGCTGGGCCTTCGGCTGCTGACGCAATGACGGTGCCCACACTCTGGCGCTCAATAAAGCGCCATGAACCGATCGATTCCTTGAGTCTCCGGCAGGAGGCGTCTGGACCCCCAAGGTTGGGCAGGAGCCGCTTGAGAGCAGCTCTAGTCCGGTTTAGTTTGGGAGCCAGACTCGTTATACCTGTTTAAGTACAGTACTTACATTCATTGACAAAATACACACTTTTTACCTGTGTATATAATTATATTTTTTTTGTAAATATAATTTACAAAAAAAAATTATAACTTCGTGTGACTTGACCACGACTATGTGACCCCCCCCCCTCCCCTGGCGACAAAGCTGGATCCGCCTTTGACAGGTATAGAAACAAAGTAACCGCGTATATATGCCATGTGGCCCAGTATAAACCGCTCCCACAAGGTTGCCTGTTGATGCGGCACGCATAAGTATTATTACGACAGCAATTTTTTGTTATACCTACCCACGGTACCTACCTACCAAAGAGTTCCTTACGTATGTTGAAGTATAGCGTGAAATCGTGAATGAAGGGATACAGAAATGAAAACAAGATGAAACACAATATGTAAAGTGCGTTTCACTTATGAAGTTCCTTCGCCGTAATGAAACTAATTACCTTTATTTAGTGAAACGCACTGTTACTGTCACATGTCGTAGGTTCTTTGGCGGGATTTCTTCGAGTGAAGTTCTGTTTGAATTATTCACAGATTGAGTTCTAGAGAATTTTGTGATGTAAAACTGGTGCAGTATTGATTCTCAAGTGACTGCGTGTTCGCAATGCAACTGGAAAATATGTAGATTCATTGAAACAGGCACGATCTCAGTAAAATGGAACCGAGAATTTTATGGTAGTGTTAACTACCTCTGCGAAATTTGCCGAGAAGATTGACTCGATACATTTTCTGCCAAATCTTTTGGTACCTAAACAAAATCTTAAAAAACTTAGTATCCAGACTAAAAAAATATTATAAAAAAAACAAAGTGACATAACAAAATAAATGTTGCTATTTTTCATAAAAAATGGCAGCCTTCATGTCGTAAGCTTTTCTTTTCTTTCTACAAGTGAAAAGTTTTTATTATCAGTTTATGGAAGATTTATAATGCTGTTTAAACCGATCCAGATGGTCAGTCGGTTTCCTGAAGCAATTATTTAGTTGTAAATGTCGTTAGTCATGTACTTCATATTGACTGTAAGTACTACGTGGTTATGATTCTTTTGTAGTGGTAGATTTGCTTCACTTAGTTTACGTATGTGTACATTATGCTCATTGATCATTATTCTTTACTTTAGACCTCTTACAAGCATAAATGTGTACCTGATCTTTTCTGTATGTTATTATTATTTTAGGTGGCGTAAACATCGAGCTACTGCAAATGTTAAACGGATCGAGCGATACGAATAATTATTCTACTGCGACAAGATCTAATAAAGATAATATCATGAGCGCCGGAAGTGTGTCGTTCGACAGCGAGCTGGCAAGCACGCGGCGCCTGCTGTGGGGGGACCAAGTGAAAGAGGACGTCTTTCGGCGTTGGGCGCAGGGCTTCCAGTTCAGTCCGGACGAGCCTAGCGCCCTCGTACAGCAGGAAGGTGGCCCTTGCGCAGCTATTGCGCCCGTCCAAGGCTTCCTGCTCAAAATACTGTTATCGGAGACACCTGGACACAGTTTTCAAGACTTGACATCAGAGAAGTGCAATTCTCTACTTGTTAGGGCTGTGTGTACAATATTAAGCCAGTGTCTAGCTCCTAAGTATAATGTAGCAGTGCACCGGAAGAATGAATCAGATGCTGAAACGAGCAGTGGCATTAACCACAGTGCGGACGAACAATCCAGTTCGGTGTATGATACATTAGACCAGTTCCATCGAAGGATTGAGATACATCCATTTCAGACTTTATCTGAAGTAGAAGCCTTCTACACAAGGAATATTCGGATTTTGAAGGACAAGTATGGTGTTCTACTTCTGTTGTATAGTGTTATTCTCAGCAAGGGTGTTGCTATTGTGGAAGCGGAGCTTGCAGAACTGTCAGACCCACTCATACATTCAACGTATGGCTACGGCTCACAGGGACTTATTAATTTAATGCTGACAGGAAGAGCTGTAGCACATGTATGGGACCACGACCAAGTTGTGGGAGGACTGCGACTGCAGGGCATTGAAAGACAAAATGACATTGGATTTCTTACAATAATGGAACATATGCAATATTGCACAGTGGGCTCTTTCTACAAAAATCCAAAACATCCTGTGTGGGTCTTGGCCTCTGATACACATCTTACAGTATTGTTTTCTCTTGAGCGACGGCTGGCTGCTCCAGAGACAGTTGGAGAGTCAGCAGAGCGGATTTTTCGCTCATTTGATCCAGAGGGTAACAATTTTATTCCTTCAGCTGCTCTACAGGATGTATTATGTGCTGCTGATCTGGTCAGTGAACCTGAATATGTAGAGTTAATGAGAAGAAAGTTGGATTCTGAGAATTTGGGCATCATCTTATTGAGCGCATTCATGGACGAGTTCTTCCCAGGATGTGAACGTGGTGCACCTGATACTTTCACTCTGCACCACTACAATGGGCTACTGCGGAGCAATCCCGGTGCACGCGTAATGTACCGTACAGGGCGCGCTGCACTGCTGGAGTGCAACATGCGCGCCGCCAGCACGGATGCCATGCTCACATGCCTGCAGACCAAGTGGCCTAGCATCGACGTGATGTGGGATGACGGACAGTCTCCATCGCTCAACTAGTACGAGCTGCTCCCTTACAATGACCCGATGCTCTGAACTTGTACTGTGACACAGTGAGGAATGCGTCAAA
Source organism: Mythimna lalbum (assembly GCA_949319445.1). Taxonomy (NCBI): domain Eukaryota; kingdom Metazoa; phylum Arthropoda; class Insecta; order Lepidoptera; family Noctuidae; genus Mythimna; species Mythimna lalbum. The sequence continues at coordinate 24,968,365 of OX439346.1, forward strand.
AGTACCTTTAGATATGTTTAAATATTGTCGCTGAAAAATTCCATTACTTTATTATTGTATTAACTTATGTAAAAAAATTGTATTGGATGGATTGCGTCGAGGCTCCGCATGGATGATACTCGCACTGGTAAAGGCAGCTATTTTGCATAAATTTGGCGTCTTTTAGATAGGGCATGGGCACTGAGCCACCAGTGCACCAGTGTACTGCGCTCTGTCCATAAGATGGGACTTGGGTAATAATCAGTACAATGTTGTGAGAATAGCTCCAAGCTACCTTGTGTATATGAGTGATCTGATAAATTAAGCAATATGCTTTATGCAAGAGTAATATTATAAAATGTAAAATATAATTTTACAGTGCTCTATTTTTGTGTTGATAAAATTTGGTCATAATTTTGGACTGGGTACTGAAATACAAATCTATTTTCAAATTAAGATAAGGTGTGACAAAATTTGGTCTAGGTCATGATCTAATTACCCACATGTGGCGCGGTGGTGAGTGATGCCAACCACTAGTGGCTAAGTCTAAGTAATGCACTCGAGTGTCTCCACGCCACGCCTGCACACACCCCTACCAGGAGCACTAACTTGCACTTGTCTAATATCATGTAAGAAGTAGTTTCGTATAAGTTGGTTTTGTACCAACCTTTGTATGTACCTAACCGTTGATGTTATGCAGTAGTAACTCCAGTATTGAACTCAGGGGCTCACATCAAGCAGCATAAAATTTCTACTGTTCATGGTCACTGGAGAGTGTGGAGATGATCCTCCCCCCCCCCCCCCCGAGTTTCCTCTGTTGTGATATACACTATAAGAGGTAGTAACATTATTTTTTGTTACTTTTAATAAATTGCCATTTTTTATTTCATTGGCCATCCTCGTGGATTACTAAGAGCTTTGTGTAATTGTTACTAGACATTATCCACACTATATGTATGGTATACACGCATTGCTACTCTATGCTGTACGTACCTATTCATTTCATTGATAAATACTGAGTATGGAAACAAGCCCAAAGTTGGTTGTATGTAATATAACCTTATGAATTTGATCAACTAATAGGGTTTATTAAGTAATGATGTTACATGGGACTCTTCAAAGAAGTTTCCCATCAGCTTTTAACTATTATTTACTTAATTACATACTTATTGTATACTTTTTAATTTATATTGTGACTTTTAAACATTAACCAAGACTTGTTTGTAAAATACATTGACACAAATTATAGAAGTCAGTGTGTTCATCAATTTAATTTGTTTAACAAATCTCTGTGTGGACTACTGCCTGAGGACTGTCTGTTCATCTGTTGATACTTGTAAGATGTCTAATATCACCCCCTTGCTATTGAACACTAAACAGCCATCTTTGGACAATCCAATTTCTTAGGTAGTCATTAATATAATTGTATTTGTCAGATTAATGTAAAATAGCTGTACACATTAGTGTCGCGTTATAAAGAGTATATTGAAAGATATTTTCAGTTAGTCATAAATAGTGTAACATGCTTTTTTAATTACAATATGTTGGTTTTATTCTATTTGACTTTGATATAAAATACAGCTCAACATGTTTCAATAGGTAACACTGAATTGACCCTGTACTCACCCTACCCTACCCTACCCTGTACTCTAGGTACAAACCTAGGTTTGCCAATCATCTACACTAATATAATAAAGAGGTAAAGTTTGTTTTTTTTTTTTTTTGTTTGTCAGAGATAATCTCTGAAAGTACTGGTCCAATTGCTAAAATTTTTTCACTGATAGAAAGCTGCTTTATTCCTGAGTGACATGGGCTATATTTTATGTACCTATGCGGACAAAGCTGCAGGCAAAAGCTAGTACTTTATACAAGTAGTAAGTATTTCTCATCATTATTTCAGCGGAAAGACATCCACTGCTAGACATAGGCCTCCACCAAGCGTCGCCACAACGAACGGTCCTGTGCGTCTCGTATCCATTGGGTTCCCGCAACTTTTACCAGGTTATCGGTCCACCGTGTAGGAAGCCTTCCAACGCTACGTCTAACGGTTGCGTGGTCGCCATCTGTTCTGCGAACAATGTGCCCTGCCCATTGCCACTTGGCGGTTCTTCGTGCTATGTCGGCAACCTTGGTTCTTCTGCGGATATCTTCAGTCCTGATTCGATCACGCAAAGAAACTCCGAGCATAGCCCTTTCCATTGCCCTTTGGGTGACTAAGTCTTCTGATGAGGCCCATTGTAAGCAACCACGTTTCAGAGCCATATGTCATCACTGGCGACACGCACTGGTCATTACCAGTCTCTGCGGAGTCATTAGACTTTCGTCTTGAGTGAGACGCTGTGGCAAGGGCGGGTCCAGCTTAGTCGCCAGCGTAGACGGCGTCCCGTAGTCGTGGTCAAGTCTCACGAAGTTATTATTTAATTTTTTAACCGACTGTCAAAAAAAAGAGGTTCTCAATGTTGTTATTTATGTTTGTATTGTTTATTTTTTTGTTTTTTCGCGCATAACTTCGTCCCTTGCCAACCGATTTGAAAAATTCTTTTTTTTTTTGTTGCAAAGGGTATGCTTACCAAATGGTTCCGGAGTCACCAAGTTGGGATCTGATGGAATCTTGGCGAAATCAAGAGAACTCAAATTCAATTCAGTTTATATATATATATATATAAAGGTTTGATTTAATAATAAATGCAGGTAAAAGTAGGAAATTGATCAATGAATGTAAGTAGTGTACTTAAACAGGTATAGTCTACCCCCGTCACCAGGGAGAGTGGAAATGGCGAGAGATGTCGTGCGGTGTTCCGCAGGGATCAATTCAGAAACCGTTTAGTATAAGCTTTACGTCTGTGTTGGATAAGCAAGATACGTTGAATGATACGAACACAGAAATAATACATAGAGAAGGTAATCTACGTGAGTTGCGCGCTCAAACAACGTTTTATGTGGCACTAAATGGGAGCAAAGGCCTTAAAGCCAGGTACAGATTGCTGTAACGTAATAAGGTAACATGAAGGAACATTTCATAAGTGTGGACGCAGCGCGCACATGGATCGAGCAACTACTCAAGCACAGATTACAGAGCTACTTAAGTACTCTCATAGTTGAAATGCTAAGTTCGCACGCGTAGTGTGCACGGTTCGCGCTCGCAAGGCATCCCACACCAGGTTATGGCGGTAAGTCCCCTCTTTGAGGCGTGGCTGGAAAGACCTCACGGCGTCCTTACCTTCCGCATGACGCGGTCGTAGGCCTTCACCGGACCTGGCACGTTCGAGAGGTTCCTGTACCTACTAGATTCAAGCGGAAGAGACGCCCGGGTGTCGCCACTGTGCGGAACGCCCGGAGGACACGGTGGAGCACACAGTCGAGGTGTGCCTTACTTGGGCTGAGTACTGTTTTACATGGGAGGGCTCGAGGAATTATCTGCAATGTAGACAAGTATTTTGAGAGCGAAAAACAGCACCATTTAGAATTGTTACAGCGTTTAAAGGCAGCAGTAAGCATTCTCATGACGCTACTAGTCAGATACTTCACACAAAGACGTAGAAATCAGCAAAGAAAAAAATTGAAGAAATGGATTCTAATTAAACTTTTTTCGTTCAAAATTCGTAAATAAATTAAAAAATTAGCCCTCTTCCTCTCTCCTACATATTGCTGTGCCCGACAGTGTCCATATTGTTCTATGAATATTCTCAAAACCATCTGTGTATACCATCCATGGATTGCATTCAAGTATTGAGTATTTTTCGTTTAATCGGAAAAAGAATAAATACGTGTCCAATATTTTTTAATAATCTAAAATACGGACTGAATAAAATGTTTTTTTTTTTTAAATTAAATTTTGACCCTGAACACTGCCCAATAATGAAAAAAAAGTAGTATAATTTGTTAAATAATAGGTATTTTCTATAAATAACTTATTTGTCTATTTCTTAATAAGGCTCAGTTAAACAAAAACAAAACAATTGTAACGCAAATAAAAAAAGCTTTTTTGCCAACTGTACTTTTCAATCAAAATTTGACAGGTCGCTATTCTCATTCGGAACGCATAATACACACTGTGGTACACACTCTTTAATCTGTGCGTTTATTTGAATGTATCTCTTATAGAGTTGTAAAAGTAATGAAATAAACCGTACCCGTATGTATTCGTTACTATAACGATGAATACTCGTTACTTTCGTATCGTTACGTTACTCGTTACTACTGATACCGCATGTGACATGTCATTTGAGCAACAAATCAAGTCGTACGCGTACAGTACGTTGTAAAAACAACAAGTTGGTTTTGAAGATTATTTATTGACAATAACATTTAAACAACATTAAGCGATAAATCAGCATAGATTTTTTTTGCTTAGAATACAATCAAACCTAAAAAATTAAACAAAACAATTTTAAACAAAATTTAAAAAACACCAACTTTTTCTTATACAGGGTGTAAAAAGACCGATCACATACCCGTTAACTACACATTCTGTACATATAACTAAGTAATTTTGGCCAAAAAATATTGCTGGGAAACAAACTTTTTTTTCAACCTTTAAAAAAATGACGCTTTTCCTAGCGCGCAATGTAAAGCGTCCAACTGATTGTGCCGGTGTGTGTGTAGTACGTATACGACAGGCGAGGCGCGGCGCCCGGGCGTCGCGCGCGCTTTGAATGGTTTAGGTATTACGTTTTAAAGGTTTGCTACACGGTTGCAAACTAGCGTTCCCAACAAGGTGGCCTTGGTTTATACTGCGGCTACATGGATGTAAAATTGTAAACCACGCGCCAACACGTGCGGTGGTTGGTAAAACGCGCCTACCAACTAAGGACGTTAAAGGACATGGATTACAACTGCTGTCTACACGGACTGCAACTAGCAAGGCACCTTGGTAGTGACATGCCATTTGGCATTACAACCATGGAGCCCTTTAGTAGGCTCTTGGTAATTAAATAATTCTGTATTCAATGACTTGCTTACACGAAATAAGTAGGTACAGTTTTTAAATAGCTTGAGTACTTACCTACACTGTCCGTCGCTACAGCTATCATCCAGCACAGGTGGTCTCTCGACACTGACGAGCTCCGGTTCGAACTGCCGACCTACCACGCGGAGACAGATGCGCGCCCTAGCCCGCGTGTTTTCATGAACCCGCTCCAGGATTCCTTCTTGAGCTGACCGCTGCTTAAGTTCGTCAAACACATCAATAATTTTTTGTCGCATTTCAGCAGCGGTCTCGCATGGGCGGTCAAACACCCTATCTTTGACGTAACCCCACAAAAAGAAATCCAGAGAGGTTAAATCAGGCGAGCGAGCTGGCCATGCGTGAGGTCCAAACCGTCCGATCCAATTGTCTCCGAACAGCATCGTCAGTTGCTCACGAACTGGTCTCACGACATGAGGCGGCGCACCGTCGTGCTGGTACCATAACCCAAGCCTCTGAGCTAGTGGCATCTTGGCTTGACTGGCCTGTTGGTCTAGTGGTTAGTGACCCTGACTGCTATGCCGGAGGTCGTGGGTTCGATTCCCACTCAGGACAAATGTTTGTGTGATGAGCATAATCATTTGTTCTGTGTCTGGGTGTAATTTATCTATAATATGTATATATTTAGAAATATATAAGTATGTTTATCAGTTGTCTAGTACCCATAACACAAGCTCTGCTTAGCTTGGGACTAGACGGCGTTGTGTGATAGTTGTGGAATATCATATCATATCATATCAATATCATCTCTTCTAAACTCTCGGTTAGGTAGGTATCCAGTAATAAAATTGAGGTAGGCACACCCGTCCATTCTTGGTGGCAAGAAAACTGGGCCTAGGATCTGGTTTCCCACAATGCCAGCCCATACATTGTGTTTCCACCGTGTCTGGAAGCCCGTTTCCATAATTTCATTTGGGTTGACGGAGCACCAATAATGGGTATTTCGGCGGTTCCACATTCCATTATTTGTGAAAGTACTCTCGTCGGTAAAAATAATTTTATGGCTGGCTCAACAGCCATCTGCAGTAATCCATGCGACGCATTGCGTCACCTGGCACGAGCGCTTGCACACGATGGATTTTGTAAGATCGTTGCCTATCCCTCCTCAATACTTTATGCACAGTTGAATGGGAAACCGTGTACCGAACGTGATGACCATGCCGCCTCCGCAATATTTTGGCTGCTGTTCTTACGCCCAACAGTGGGTTTTCCCGCATCACAGCGAGAATGGCCTCTTCGGCTGCCGGTCGTATTTGTAGGCCGCCTCCCAAAGAAATTGGTACTATCGGTTGGTTGTCCAGCAATCGTTGAACAGCTCTGGTGAAGATCCGTGAATCCGTGGGCTGATACGCAGTAGGATGCTCAATCCTGTACAGTCGCAGGGCTGCAGTAGCGTTTCCATGAGCCATGCCGTAACAGTAAACCATATTCACGTACTCGTGCGCCGAATAAACATGAAAAGGCATCTTAATTCGCGAAAGGTGCCTACTACCTACTAAAATAATCCTAAAAAGACACTACACACACAAATACACAACGCACTCACAATATCGAAACTAAGCCTATCACTCTAACACTATCACTAATAACAATCAGACTATCACACAAAACAGTAATTCGCAACAAAAAAAACCACGAGTGCATTCGATGACGCAAGAAATCGAACTAATAATAAATAGGTAAATTGAAGTAAATTCGCAATAAATAAAAATAAAACTCCTATAAATTGTTTGCGGGGATAGGGAGGAGGTCGGACCACGGGCGGCTCTTTTGATGTCACAGGTGCGCACCGCCACGGTGGGCGGTAACTTTCTTTGAGCACAAGCCGCTCGCATGCTACTGGCTGCTGGCGCCAGCGCCAGCATGGTGTAATAACAAAATATCGCTTTAGTTATAAATAATAACCTAAATTGGGTTTGCGTAAATTCGTTTACGTAAATTACTGAGTATTTTAAAAAAAAAGGTTACTTTAATGAACACAGATAAATGAAATTCTGACTAAATTCTGTTTAGTATTTGTAAAATAGCTAGTAGGTAGTTTTGAAATCCGCTGTCGGTAAGTATCTCAGTTCAGACTGCTGCAGTTGTGCATAGCGTGCGTAGCTTCGATTTATTTTGATGTTGTGAAACCATCAAAATTAGCGAGAGGAAATTTTAGACTTTTATTGACTGAAACCCAATATTGTTCCTTCAGTTGCCTTTGCGTTTCGAGGTCGTGATAACTCTTTCGAAGGTTCTCGCGACCCTTTCAGGCAACGTTTCTATCGGGACCCATCAGTTTTGCTGACAGCTTCTTAAGGTGCACGTGGAACACAACGCGCCGTCCACCAGGGTTTGGTCGTTATTGAACGGAGAGCTACCCATTGCTTTCCGTCCGCAAGCCTTCGTCTAAGGTGGCTGGAAATCACTCTGTGACTCCCGATCGACAAACAAACGAATTCACGCAGATAAAACGCGCCGCGTGCTCGTTCCATGTTTTGAAATGTAATTTATTCGGTACCTACCTACTAAACATTTTTATAAAGTGAGGTAGGTAGGTACTTACGAGATTTATTTCCAATCATACTTAACAGGACAGCTTTTAGTACTTAGGCGTTACAGCCTTATGCATTAGAAGCCTTCCTTACTAGAAATCATCCTCAAAAGTACCTACAATGTTCGTTAAAACGCCACAAGTACCTAGTGAGGTTATTACGTTGTTACTTAAGAAGTTTAAATGTAGGTTGGGCTTGAACTTAGGTAGAAGTTAAACCTAGGATTCAAGTTTAGTTTTTAGATAAGTAGGAAGTACCTACCTTTTTTGCGATGGGAAATCATCAAATGACCCCTCCCGCTCTGTGTGAAGTGAAAGGGAGTGTCCGACTTTTACCGATATTTAGTCAGTAAAAGTCTGAAACTCCCTCTCTCTCTCCGATCGTTGTTCCTTCCGTTGCCGTTTGTATACCATGGCCGCGTTACATTTCTTCCTGCTGAATCCGACACGGGAACCTTTCAAAACAACCGTGTCCGACAAGGACCTACATTAGGCGGAAAGTGAGAACGCTGTGGCGCCTCTCTAGCCTCTCCTCAGAAAGGGAACTTATTGCCGTTATCATGGCGCACTCAGCGCAAGGTTACGACAGTCGTTGTCTTTATACCACCACAAGATCTCGCCGGAGCTCAGTCCGCGCTGCCGCGACCAATCCGTGCCGCGATTGGTCGCGGCAGCGGAGTTTCCCCTCGGTGGCGTTGCACCTTCACATGTGAGGACTGTTGCCTCCAAAATCCTACGATGGCAGGCCGTATTTGGGCTCGCCTCGCAGGAAGCCGTGCGGTATCCCTGTATCATGAGGATGGCTATAACCCTTTGAGTAATCTTCAGTCCGTGCGACCGAGTCTTCACCGGGGCCGCGTTAACGTACATGGACTGCACAAACCCCGCGTAGAGCCTCCGGCAGGAGGCGTCTGGTCCTGCCAGATTGGGGAAGATATGTTTCAGCGCAGTCGCGTTTAGGTAGTAGGTATCTACCTACCCAATTTCAAAATTAAAACAATTTCAAAATTCAATAATCAAAGTTTTTGTTGAAAACGTAAAATCGTCGCGCGTCGATCAGCTGAGCCCGTATTGCATTGGTCGTTGAACTCGGAACCTTGCACGGTAGTGTGCGTGCGTAGTGTTTTGTGTTCATTGCATTTTTGAAACTTCAAATGCTTAATTTGTTAGGAAAAATTAATAATTTTGATAATGTTTGTTCAGAAGAAAGTTTTCTAATGATATTAAGAATACGACTTTGAAAAAAAATAGGTTTATTTATTTTAACTTTGACCTTGAATATCTCCGAAACTATTGAATTCCCAGGAAAGTTGTAGAAGAAAAAACTGTCCCAGTGATGGGTAGAATTCGTAGTTATCGTTTACGTTAAGGGTCTTTTTACACCCGATATATTACGTTATATAAGCCCTTATTTATATTAACTTAGTACACGGAACTTGCACGAACTAAAACAGTGTCGGTACCACAGAACAGAAAATATAGGTAGAAATGCCCCTAACGTGGCTAAGCACGGGAACCAGTGTCGCCAAACTCACACATTTGCGTATAAAATTGTACATTACACACATAAAAAACAGTAATATGATTGGCTACGAAGCTACGAATTACAAACTTAACTTTTACAATTCATATTCTTATTGCTTTCATAAATTAGGTCTTATTACAACGTAAGAAAGTTGTTATTATTTGACATGACACGAACAATAAAGAAGTTTTAAACAATTTACAACGAGTTCGCCTACTCAACGCTAGATGGCGCTGTAACCAATTTATTCTATTCAGAACGCTAGTGCCTTTGAAATAGATGCCATATTCACCTGCACTAGTATATAATATGTAATAGGCGAATTTAGTCTACTGTTGACACACGGGCGATATCTAAGAGGCACTTCGAAAAAAAAGCGCGGGAAACTTCCAACTTGGCGGGCGCGTATTTTTTGGTTTAAAACTCAAAACAAATTTTTATAATATTTATTGGGAAAAACTTTAAATTTATATATAAGATTAGTAGTAGTAGTAGTAGTTTAGAGTTAATATTTAGTTTTGTGCATTCTTCGGTAGTGGTAAGTTTCTTCAATTATTTAGTTTTTAACGTTAAGGATGAAAGATCCGCCCGACCCGGGGGACTTTGTTCCCCCGGCCAGCGTTTTTGTCACAGTTCAATCCAATAATGAATCAGGTATGGACACTGATGGATCGTCTTCATCTCGGAATTTAAAAAGAAGTCGCATGCATGTCTGTAAGCACTGTAATAAGCGTCGTCGTATCCGAAAACACCACGATGGTTCCGAGTCTTCGGGTTGTGGTTGTATGGAGTTACACTCTGCTCAAGCTGTGGAATCTGCACCTATCCATTCTGAAAATGTGTCTAATGTATTGCCTAATGATATTCCTGCTCCTTCCATGGTTATTCCCGCTCAGATTGGTAGAAAAACCTACGATAAAACGGACAGCGCGCCTTTTGTAATACATGTACAAAAAATAATAACTTCACCAGATGATGGTACGACATTGCACCCAATCACATTTGGGAAGTTTTTAAAACACAACAACTTCCAAAATATTATTAATGGTAGCGTCAAAAAAATCGGACGCAATAAGATTTCATTATCCTTTTCTAGTTTCCTGGACGCGAATTCTTTTATTACACATAATAGTCTAGAAAAACACAACTTTAAAGCTTTTATACCTACTTTTAACGTTACTAGGATGGGACTAGTACGTGGTGTTCCTGCGGAATGGTCTCCGGAGGAAGTTTTAGATAATATAACAGTACCGATTGGTTGCGGTCCAATTTTAAAAGTCAGACGTCTTAATTTTAAAACCATTGTTGATGGTTCAACTATTTGGAAACCATCTCAATCCATAGTTGTTACATTTGATGGGCAGGTCTTACCAAAAAGAATTTTTATGTGTTATAATGCTTTACCTGTAGAGTTATATATTTTCCCTACCATACAGTGCTTCAATTGTTGTAGGTTTGGTCACACTAGAATTCAGTGCAGGTCTAAACCCCGTTGCTATAAATGTGGCCAAGGCCATACTGGGGACAGTTGCGATAGAGAACAAGAAAGTACATCTTGCTGCCTTTGCTCTGGGGCCCATTTTGCTATTAATAAGTCTTGCCCAGAATTCTGTAGGCAAAAATTAATTAAAACATACATGGCACAAAGTTCTGTTTCATATGCTGAAGCTGCAAAAGTTTATCCTCCAGTAACAAAATCATATGCTGATGCACTTTTATCTTCTCCCTCCAAAAACTCTGCTAATATTCCTCCAGTCCCTTCGCCTAATAATACACCTGTTCGAAGTAGCTATAAAAAGACTGTCTTTCTCAAACCTCATTCCCCTCCTAAATCTGTACAAGGTTATAATAAAGAGGCTCATAATACCATCATTAAAGATTGGAATATTCCCCAGCCATCAAATGGTTGTGTTATTTCTAACAATCATAATAATGACTTTAAAGACACAAATTTTTCTGTAAATGATTTTCTTTCCGCACTACATAATCTTCTCTCTCAGTTTAATTTCTCACCGTCCAACGCAGCCCCATCTTGCAATACATCTCAATCAATACATAATGGACAACACCAAAATAATCCAGTGGAACTGCCGCAGTCTCATTAACAAAAAAAGTGAAGTTATACATCTTCTAAACAAATATGATCCATTTGTCTTTGCCTTGGCAGAGACTTGGCTCAAACCAAGTAACATTTTTAAAATAAATGGTTATTTAACCATTCGAGAGGATAGATCTGATGGGTATGGTGGAGTAGCTATACTTATCAAGAATTCTATCCCATTTTCTAATATTAGGTTGCCTCATCACAGTGAGGAAATTTCAATTGTAGCCATTAAACTTCAACATATTTGCCTTGTTTCCATTTATGTTCCTCACCCTTCTGCTCCAGTTCTGCAAGAAATAAAAAACCTTTTTTCCTTTCTTCCAAAGCCTCTTTTAATATTAGGTGATCTTAATTGCCATCACCAATCATGGGGTTGTTCAACTTCTACATATTATGGGGATGAATTACTAGATATAATAGATTTTCATAATTTATGCATCTTAAACACAGGAACTGCTACACGTCGCTGTGGTCCCAATCAGAACCAAAGTGCGATTGACCTATCTATCTGTTCACCAAGCTTAGCCTCTTCATTGACTTGGGATATTCTAACCTCTACATATGGTAGTGACCATTTCCCAATAGTTATATCTTATCCTTTTTCCAATGCAAAGGCACCAATAAGGAGATCAAACTTAAAACATAAACTACCTGATAGAAATAATAATGACTGGGACAAATTTAGAAACATTGTTGACAGTAAACTTTGCTCCTTGCCTGTTATTTCTGATGGTAATGAAAATAGTTGTGCTGAAGCTTTAGCACACATATTAATTGCAGCGGCGGATGAAGTTTTCCCTGTAAAAAATTACAACAGGAGCACAATTCCTTCGCCTCCATGGTGGGACTCTGAGTGCACAGAATTGATTAATTCATGAATCCCCAAGCGACACCCGGTGGCCGCGCATCTATTGTCTTACTATTGTGTCTCTAATTGACGGTATCTGAAGGGTTAAAAAACGTAGAGAGGCTGAATTCAGCTATAACCGTGATATGTCGGATATTAATTTTGTAACCCTTACTAACTTAAATAAGGAAATTTCTAAAGTATTTAAGAAGAAAAAATTTGATTCCTGGCGTAACTTTTGCTCAACAATTTCACCGAATACTCACCCTACGATTGTCTGGCGCAATATTCGTAGATTTAGGTCCATTTATCATAATTCTTCTCCTATTCCTGACTCATTAGCAAGCGAATTTTTAGACAATTTGGCTCCTCCTTGGGTTCCTGAGGCTATTAACCTTAACCTATCTCCCTTAACCAATAACCAAGTCACTTCAAGTTCAGACACACATACGATGCTAGATCTCCCATTCTCTCTCACTGAATTAAAGGGTGTTATTCATAGAACAAAGGATTCTGCCCCGGGCATTGATGGCATCCCGTATTCATTTTTTGCTAATTTAAATGACAATGTCCTCAATTATTATTTAGATCTTATTAATTCTATTATGAAAACAGGAAACATCCCTGTTGAATGGAAACATCAAATGGTGTTGCCATTCCTTAAACCAAATAAAACTCCATCTGATGCTTCCTCGTACCGGCCCATAGTTTTGTCTTCAATTCTGATGAAACTAGCTGAACACCTAATAAAGAATCGACTAGAATGGTATGTTGAAAGTAAGGGTCTTTTGGCGGAATCACAATATGGATTTAGAAAAGGTAAAAGCACCACTGACTGCTTAAGTATTTTTTCATCCGATATTCGGTTATCGTTTTCTAATAACCAATCCACCATTGCAGTCTTCCTAGATATTAATGCAGCTTATGATAATGTCGTATTATCAGTTTTACAAAATAAATTAAAAGCCTTAGGGGTTCCCTTGAATTTAACTAATTTCATTATTAACATCCTGACTGAACGCTCTGTTAACATGTTAATAGGAGATCGTGATGTCTCCCATCTTGTATGGAGAGGTCTGCCACAGGGTTCTGTACTTAGTCCCCTTCTGTACAATATTTACACTTTTGATTTGGCCTCTTCTATAACTAATCATGTCAAGGTTCTTCAATACGCTGACGATTTATTATTATATTTTTCAAGTCAATCTATTGAACAAGCTAGCGATATTATTAATTCTGCTTTGTGTACTTTAGAGTCATGGCTATATTTAAACGGTTTGGACTTGTCTGCGTCTAAAAGTGCGGCTGTTTTATTCACCAGGAAGAGAAATATTCCCTTAGTTAACCTATTCTACAAGGGAACACTTATTCCAGTTGAAGATAAATTCAAATATCTAGGTGTAATATTTGACTCAAAATTAAGCTGTGTTCCTCATTGTGACTATATTGTTAGTAAATGTGAAAATCACTTAAACATGCTCAGATGCCTCTCAGGTGTGTGGTGGGGTGCACATCCCTTTTCATTAAAACTGATTTACAACGCAATCATCAGAAGCACTCTGGACTATGGATTGTTCGTTTTAGAACCTGGTAGTGTTATGGCTTTTAAAAAATTGGATCTGATCCAGTCAAAAGCATTGCGCATTATTTCGGGTGCCATGAAGTCAAGTCCTATTAATGCACTGCAAATTGAATGCGGGGAAGCTCCTTTAAACCTTAGAAGACAATTCCTGTCTGACAAATATTTATTCCGGATTCTTCAGTTCTCAAATCACCCTCTCATTCCAAAACTGGAATCTTTAATGTTACAAATTGAATCTTCAGCTTACTGGTCCCATAAACGTACTCCTTGTTTGGTTGAAAGCTATAAAAAATTCCTCTCGATTTCTTCGCCAATTCACCGTTCAAATAAATTACCCGTTTTTAATAATAGTTATGAGAGTTTACTGTTCATCCCCAATATTGAATTTAATTGTGTAAGTAAATCAGATCCCGATTGTCATTTATGTTTTAATATATTTCTGATTGAACATTCAGACTTCCACCATATTTTTACGGATGCTGCCAAGCATTCCCCGACGAGTTGTGTTGGTATTGGTACCTACCATACTCAATACAACATCGTTCAAAAAATAAAACTGCCCCCGGAGACTTCCGTTTTTACGGGCGAATGTTTTGGAATTCTAAAAGCTTTAGAATATGCACGTATTTTTAAGCTCAAAAAATGTTTAATTTTTACCGATTCACAGAGTGCTCTTCTAGCCATAAATAAATCCCCTTTCGAACACAAAGTACAGTCCCCTATAATTTATGCAATAAGAGAATTGGCGTTTAGAACCATTTCCGAGGGTAACACACTGCAATTTGCCTGGATTCCGGGCCATTCTGGAATCCATGGCAATGTTGTAGCTGATGCACTCGCTGGTGATGCGGTGCAATGTGGGGACTTAGTTCCTTATAAGAACTTTGGCTATGACCTTGAGACGTTGCCAAGGAATTTTCTTCGGGATACTTGGAAGGTAGCTTGGGATATCAGCAGCAAATCCAAGGGCCGATACTTTTCTCTTATTCAACCTGAGATTCCGGAAAAACCGTGGTTTGGCAAGGCAAAGTTTGGTAAGGTGGAGACCTCTATTTTAATAAGGTTGAGACTGGGCCATGTTTGCTCTCCAGTCCATCTCGCCAAACTACACATCATAGACGACCCCATTTGCTCGTGTGGCACAGACCTTGGTGACTTAAACCACATATTTTTCTCCTGCCCTTTACTTGACCATTCCTCCTTTCTCTGTAACCTCTTGTCCCTTCGTATCCCTTTTCCTACCTCAATACTTTCTTTACTTTGTACAAATAGCTTTCCAGTATATAAATGTATAGTCTCATTCATCATCCTAAATAACATTAAACTGTAATTTTTGTCACTGTAATTTGCTCATTATCTACATGTTATTATCACCGTTAAAACTGATCCTATATATCTTTTTCTAAATTCCGCTCAATTTAATATTTTTATTTTTTGGTTTCCCTAACTTTGATTTATAATAAGTACATATAATAACGAAATACAACCTGACGTGACATTGGCTGAATGCACAAACCGTGCGAAGCCAAAGAACAAGAAAAAAAAAAAAAAAAAAAAAGAGGCACTTTCTCTAGTTTTCTTTATTCCGTGGTCGGTACTCATAATACAAAACATGTGAGTAACGAAATTCTTCCGTAGTAACGTTTCGTTACTCGGTATGAGATTTCGCACCCGTTACTCAGTACCGAATATACGGTTCATTTCATTACAGCTCTAATCTCTTATGTAATTATGTAAATAAGTATTATATCGGTTTGTTTGTTGGTGGCAATTGATTTAGGTACATATTGTAAATATAAGAAATTACTTAGAATACGTAAATAATAAAAATGGCACGAGAAGATGATTTCAAGAAATATGCAACTGATTATGATCCTGTTAAAATAGGATCTATTGATGGTAAGGTTAACTTTTATGGTGACATTGTTGATTTGATTGATTAAATATTAATAGATTTGGAATCTTGCCTGATATGTGGCACTGGCGTACCTATATAATAGTTAATGTAACCGCGGAGGACCTTCTGAGTGACCAAGTAAATACTAATTGGACTAAAAATTGTCTTAACAAGCTGTTGAATCTTAAGCTCTCACATTTTTCACAATATTGATTGTTTTGGTCCGATCAGGCACCGACACCGAGCCGCACGACCGCGCCATCCTGCGGGCGCTGCGCTCGCCGTACACACCCAACAGGCTGGTGAAAGGAGATCCTGTAAATACACTATTTGTAGGAAGGTTTAATCCCAGAACTACTGAAGTAAGTTTGGTCAGAATAATTGAGTAGTAATCAACAATTTCTAAGATTAAGATTGCTATTACGAGTAACGAGATATAAGTTTCAATGAAAATTATTTATAATAATATGAAAAATATTTTTCATTTATTTCAGAGCTTATATCAAGCTCTTATTGTGCAGTGTAGTACTGATCAAGACAATTCCAGAGAGCTCAAACACTATGGGCTTATCTTGTTCCAACAGCCATTATCGGACTGCCGCATGTTTGAATCAATACAAACGATTTTGACTTTTGGGACCGCAACAGTCCTCCCACAGACAGACATTGGTTGACAAACCCGCAGCGAGTATGGCTACTCAGTTCACTTAATAAACATTCTTGCCTTGTTAATACAAAAATATTTTGAATTGTTAATTATGCAAATATGAAAAAAAAGAACAGATTAAGAATTTCTAAAATATCTATTTCTTTAGTTGAGTTCATTGAATAGTGCAATTTTGTGCTTGTTGTTAGTGATAGTGAGCTAGTTTAACAAATAACCCACGTTTTCATAGAATTAATTTTGTTATGAACTAAAAACCCCCCACTCCAGTTCCCTCATTGCCTTTCGTACCGGGGCTGAGCTACCTTTCGGAGCTAATACTGGCCCCAGTAGGCTTTGATTCAGCTGGGCGGGCCCCTGCCATTGCTGACAACTCCTTGATTCAGAAAACGGTACATCTGGACATGGCTCGTATAGTTAGGAGGGTACTCTCTCTGGAGCCCTGACCACCGGTAGCTTGACCCTGTTCCCAATACCGGTGGGCTACTATTTTTTATATTTTTTAAAATTTTTAAATATTTAGAAATATAATTTATTTGTGTTTACGGATAATAAAGAAAATAATAATAATATTTTACAACTATCACACAACGCCGTCTAGTCCCAAAATAAGCAGAGCTTGTGTTATGAGTACTAGACAACTGATAAACATACTTACTTATATACATACATATTATAGATAAGTTACATCCATACACAGAACAAATGATTATGCTCATCACACAAACATTTGTCCTGGGTGGGAATCGAACCCATGACTTCCGGCATAGCAGTCAGGGCCACTAACCACTAGACCAACAGGCTAGCCACTTTAATAGTTTGTAATTCTTATTGTGTTTTTGTAAAGCTAAGTCTGTATTCTTTCATTTTGCCTAATGATTTGTATGATCCTAAATTAAAAAAAAAAACCAGTAATAAACCAAATAACAAGCCCTGTGCGTCTAGTAAACTCTAGACTGGCTCCTAGATCCTAGGAGCTTAGTTAGGTACACTAGAATGCGGCCTGTTTTATGTTTCGCATTTTAGTTTATTACTTTGTCTGTTGACTATATTTTTGTCAAAAAGTTTTTATATTGCAGGATACACTCATAGCTGAATTTGGAAAATGTGGCAGAATTGTGAACTGCCGCGTTGTCAGAGACATAGTCACTGGAAAGTCGAAGCAGTATGCATTCATAGAATTTGAAAATCTGGGGAGCGTCGATCGAGCACTTAAAGAAATGCAGAATGAGTACATTGACGGCGCAGAGCTGATCGTGGAGCGCGAAGCGGAGCGCCGGCTGGCGGGCTGGCGGCCGCGCCGCCTCGGCGGGGGCTTCGGCGGCCGCAGGCAGGCCGGCCAGCTGCGGTTCGGCTGTCAGGACAGACCGTTCAAAAAACCGATAATGCTTGGACAAAGTAGGGATAGCGAGCAGGACAAGAGATAAATAAGCTTCATGCAGTAGCAAAAAGTGCACAAACGCGCAAGGGTTAGGCTAAATCAGCTAGCACCGAATCGTATTTGGCGTAGGGCCGCCTGCCTCGTCGATTCTGCCGCATTCCAGCTATCTCACTGAAGGATAGAATTGTGATCCGGTGCTGACTTACAGTGCGCTGAGTGTGAGTTGTTTTTACGTGAACGCGATCGTAACGTTTAACGCGTTTGGCTCTCTGATTGGTTAACAGCGTGGAGCGGGCCAATCAGAGTGCCAAACATCATAAAAGTGTCGATCGCGTGTTCGTAAAATAAACTCGCACTCCACTCTGACTTAACTTTTTCTTCGCGGTCGGTCATTTACGGAACCCATTCAGAGTGAAGACGAGTACAAGACAGTGTCAGTGTTACAGCAAGGAGGGGCGAGTCGACGAACTTTGCAGTTAGTAATAAATAAAATAAAGCTTGTGATCTAATTGGTCGCGTGTGTCAGTCATCAATCACAAGTCAACAACATGAGCAGCCGCCACAAATAATGTGTTATGTGTGCTGCAGGGAGCTGAAGGGTTGGTGCAAGTCGTTCACAAGGACCGAGGGACTGCTCTCCGTCCTAGAGGCCATCCTTCTTGTGGTTCTTATTGGTTTTTTGGTGTTTTTGATACTTCACTTCGTGGCATGTCGGGCAAGCCCGGACGCTGAAGAGGTTCCTGTAAAGGATATTACTGAAGAACCCGATGAAAACCGACTTCTACCATTTGATTTTTCGAAATCTCAACCGGTTGACGAATCAATTAGCACCACCCAGCGCAGCACTGATCCACTAGATGATGAGTGTACCTGGCAGACTTCTCACCCGAGCAGTGCGAGCACGCACTACTATCTGAGCGACTCACGAGACTCAGCCGGCGGCTCTGCGCCGCCGCAGGCCACGACAGACTCTTTAGAAATTTTCGGAGAGACTCTGCAACCGTCGGACGAATATGATGACGTCAAGTTCTTAGAGCACCCGGACGGTGAGCTCGCCGAGGAGAGGTACAAGAGTCAGGTGGTGGCGCTAGTCAAGCTCAAACCTCCGGGAGACGTGACATTCGGCTGCATTTTGACTAAAATAACAAAATTTTGGACATTGACGGCCGCCAGCTGCATAGAGTCTATCGAGGAGGTGGACTCGCTTGATTCGTTCGTTATCGTGGAGCAGTTCGGCGAGGCGGGCGCGTCGCGGCCGCGCACGGTGGTGGACGTGCGGCTGCACGAGCGCGCGCCGGCCGAGCCGGGGGCCCCGGGCGAGGCGGAGGCCCCGGGCGAGGCGGAGGCCCCGGGCGGCGGCGCGCGCGCGCACGACCTGGCGGCGCTGCGAGCCGACCGCGCGCTGCGAGCCCGCGCACCTTTGCTGCGCCTGCCGCGTCTGCTCGACTACTTCCTCGTCGCGCTGGGCGAGAGGTTCCACATTCTCGGCTACGGAGGATACAGGTACTTATACCCTAACATCATTTTCTCTCAGTCAAAAATCTTATACATATATTTGTCGGTGCCGTACCCTATCGGTGCCAACGGGACCCTATTACTAAGCTTCCGCTATCCGTCCGTCCATCGGTGTGGCCGTTCCGGCGAGAGCTAAAGCACTGGATTGGAGAGAACGCCGAAATCGCAGAACAAGTACTCCGTTTTGGTTCTACTCAATTTCAGGCCAACACTGTCCAGTCTGTTCCACCACACCTCCAATCTGTTCTGGCCACTCTCGGCAACCAGCACATTGTCAACGGCAAACAACTTGTATATAAATTAGAAAAAAATATATAATTAAATAGACTATATTATCTAAATTAAGTCTCATAATACGTCCATATACAGTAAGCAATTTTTATTACCTTCCAAATTGAAACATAATCTTTGAGAAAAGTAACGAAACTAGTATTTTTCTTTTAGTATGACTTAATACAAAAAAAAATTAGATAAGGCATCAAACTTATCCAAAAGATGACAACGATTGTAGCCACAATAAAAAGATGCGCGCTGCGTATATGTTATGGGCCAAGTGATTAAAGCGGGCATTATTAATAATGCCCGAGCATTATGAATAACTAGCTGCTCCTAGCGGCTTCGCCCGCGATATAGAGGAAAATTATCCCAAGGGAACGTACTTTCGGGATAAAAAGTATCCTATGTCCTATTCCTGGACATGGTCTATGCGTGTACCAAGTTTCATCAAAATCGGTTTGCCATTTAGGCGTGAAGACGTAACGAACAAACAAAGTCACTTTCGCTTTTATAATATTAGTAAAGATTTTACTTATAGACGCTAACTATGCCATCTAATGAGTCTGATTGCTTAAACTCAATCCCCCCCAGTGGTGGAATTTTTAGTAGCTTTTTGAAGACGAGATATTTATATTTTTAGCGTCTCAGATCGGAGCTGGAAGTGAGTTCCATAGTCGACACGTACCGCATGAAAAGTTAAGGAGTTGGAATAAAAATGGGTTTTATTAGCTGGGAAATTGAGATGGTATTTAAGGTGGGATCTGCGTGGGGCAGGGCGAGTGAATGAAAAACGATCACGCAAGTACCCAGGATAAGCAGGGTTGAATAAGGATAAGCAGGGTTGAATAGAAGGGTGTAGAGGAGACATAATAACCGAGTGTTCCTACAAAGACGGATAGGGAGATGAGAGAGAGAGAGACACTTGAGATCTTTTCGGAATTGAGAGACATGGTTGTATTTTCTTAGGCCAAAAAAAAAAAACGAATGCGCAAGTTTTGCAAGCGCTCAAGCATATTGAAAAGCTCCTCAGTGGCATCCAGGTAGCAGGCATCACAGCTTAGTTGATGATCGGCTGCATTAGAGTTTAAGCTAAATAAATTTTGGTTTTAAATAGGAGAAACCTCGTTTACCTGCGCTCGCCAAGAGAGGTTGCTGTCAATTAAAACACTGAGATTCTTAGCTGTGTCAGTGTACGCAATACCCTTGTTTGGGCCTTGTGCCAAATAAATTATTTTTCTTTCTTTCTTTCAATAGTAGTGCCGTTAAGGGATAATGGCGTCAAGACAAATATTAAGCGCATTGCGATAGTATCGACTACCTATAGTCATAGTATCGTATCAATATACATTATCTGGCATATAACCTTTACTATCGTTTCATAATAAATGGAGGAATATGTTTTTGATACCAGATCTAGTGCAGAAAACTTTACATCTTAAAACTAGACAACCATGGATTTGCACCACTTTTGATAAGGCAACCTAATACAGGATTAGGAACAAAATTACCTTTCATTTGATATAATTCGATTAAAAACAGACGAGGGCAAATTATGGTCAATTACTCACTTCTTTAAACGACGCAACCCTATTCTTTGCACCAAAAAAAAAAACCGGCAAGAGTGTGTCGGGCCACGCTCAGTGTAGGGTTCCGTAGTTTCCCGTCCGTCAAGATACGTGTCCCCACTTAAGAGTTAAAAAAGCACAGCGCCATCTCTCGGGAAATTAAGTTACTAATTTATACAAACTGGACGGGTTATGTATGTTGGGTCTTCGGTGGTAATTTTGGATTGCGTAAAACGATTTTCATCATTCTTTTTTTATTTCAAAGAAGATAATAATACATATAATTATATGTAAATTAAGTTAAAAAAAAAAACTTGCATATACGGTTAAATGACAAACTTAGTTCAGTAATTATTTTGTACATCTTTTTAAAAACTGTTCAACCCATAAAGTTTTTATAAAGTTCTTACTTTTGAGATTTTTTTTCATATTTTCTAAACTAAGTTCAAAAATTAGAGGAGGGACACATTTTTTTTACTTTTGGAAAGATTATTTCCCAAAATTTTTAACATTATTAAAAATGATTTTAATAAACCCGTATTCATTTTTAAATACGTATCCAACAACATATCACACGTTAGGGTTGAAATTAAAAAAAAATCACTCCCCACTACCGTGTAGGGGACCCCCTACATCCTACCCTAATAAAAACTTTTTCTCCACTTTTTATTTTACCTTTTTTTCGGCGTGATTAAAATACATATTGGTACCAAATTTCAGCTTTCTAGTGCTAACGCGAACGGGCACAGATTATCCGCGGATGGACGGACAGACAGACTTGGCAAAACTATAAGAGTTCCTAGTTGGCTACGGAACCCTAAAGAGGAGGCAACCTATATTTTTAACCCCCGACATAAAAAAGGGGTGTTATACTCGTAAGTTTGAGGTGTCTGTGTGTCCGTCTGTGGCATCGTAGCGCCTAAGCGAATGGACCGATTCTGATGCGCTTTTTTTTATTTAAAAACGGACGTTATCGAGATGGTTCTTAGATGCAATTTCTGAAGATCTGTTCAGGTGTTCAAGGTCATCAGTGCGTTTGTTAGTTGCAGTAGAGATCTTAAACATATAAAAGTGTGTACTTTCTATTCAAATGTATGTGTAACTTATTATTAATAAAAATACTCATGAGTGACGAACATACTCGAACCATTGAGCTGGTCTGATGATGGAGCTCGATGATAAGTAGCCCTGGATTGCCTATTAGTAAACCCATCTAGTTTTGGCTCGTTTAGATTCGTCTTAACCAGTTCTATACATTTCTCATTATAACGAGGACCTGATGATAGAACTGGGAGGTAGTTGATGAAGCTCTGGAATGCAAAGAACCCTAAAAAGTCGTCAATTTTGTATTGTGTGGTAGTCTCGCCAAAAGCAAAACAGTTGACGAAGCTTCAAGTGTGTATTTATCATTTAACAAAAAGGGTACTTACTGTCCCGCGGACTACTATTACATAGGTTACCGTTATTATTAGGTACATATTTACCAAGTAGCCTCGTGATCGTCCGTGTGTCGTGCAGAACAGTGGAGGGGCGGTCGGGGGCGCGGCGGCTGCGGCAGGTGTCGGTGTTCGTGGTGGCGCAGGCGGCGTGCGCGGCGGCGGCGCGCGGTTCGCAGTGGGCGCCGCGCCACCTGCTGCGCGGCGCGGAGGCGCGGCACGGCGCGTGCGGCGCGGCGCCGCTGTGCGCGGGCGCGCGTTACTCGCGCGGCACGCCCTGCAACTACTGCGCCGGCGCGCCGCTGCTGCGCGGCGACACTCTGTACGGCATCATGAGCGACAACAGCGCGTGCGGCGTCGCTTGCGAGCCGCAACTCTACGTCAACATCGCTACGCTGCGCGACTGGATCGACTCCGTTATCGAATAAAATATATTTATACTTCCGCATTTTATTTCTCAGGACCGGCGCATGATTTGCGAAATTAATGTGACGTCACGAAATTTAGGACCATTTCCAGTTCCACCCCCTTGTCACCCAATGTCACACTTCGTCGTCCCTTCCCTCCGCCTTAACGTGTGACGTGATTAATTATGGATGACCCCTAATAGGTACTACCTATACCCGTACGGTGTGCCTGCAGCCTGCTCAATATATTGTTACGTACGTAGGTAATTAAATGCCGATTTACCAATAATGAACTTTATTCACCACAAACAATAAGTTATTTGTCCAGTCAACAATAATCCGAATCACAGTTAGCACTAGAGTTCCGTTATACTATCGCCTCGGTCGTTAGATAAAATCACTTTGCACACTTAGGTAGATCGCTCTCGTTCGCAGTCGAAATCAAAAACTGACTCACTTCCGTTCGGGGGCTCGTATTTATACGCGGAGCAAAGAAAATTCTAGATACTGACGTCTCAGGATAGTTCCAGAACAATAGAGCGCATCGCGGGGCCATAAATCAATTTTGTTGCTTTGTCCTTCGCGAGTCACTCACGCGAATTTCGACTCTATTGTGAATGGCAGAAAGTACCATTTCCCTTATCCACCTACAGATACCTACAGATTACATACCTACTAAATAGTAGGTACAACAAGTAATTAAGACGGAATGTTCCAGATCTTGCCAGGCTAGGTAGGTACTTTGGTTCTAGAGCTTTCGAACAGTAATGCGTTTTAATTATTCGTTGCTACTCTTTAATTTGTCGGAGATATGACGTGTTGAAATTTTATCGGCGTAACAGTGCCCCCCTCTTAGTCATGCTCGTCCCGAGCATTATTAGATCCGTGATACGGCGCCAATCTGTCCACATGGACAACCTTAGGCTTCCCTCTTAACCCTTTCTTGATGCGGTAGGTTACATCGTTGATCCTTTTTAGTACGGTGTAAGGTCCCTCCCATCGAGCTTGAAGTTTCGGCGACTTCCCTTTTCGTCGAAGCGGGTTGTGGAGCCAAACCAGTGCACCTTCCTCAAATCCCTGGGCGTTGGCATTACGGTCGTATCTCGTTTTCATTTTAACGCTGGTGTTCATGCTATTCTCACGTACTCGTTTATGCACTTCGTCCAATTGATCTTGAAGGTCACTTACGTAGTCCGTAACTGGCTTGGTCTTGTCAGGTGGCACGCCAGTTATGGCATCGACTGGAAGTCTCATTTCCCTGCAGAAATTCACTCTTGCTGGGGTATGTCCCGTGCTATCATGCACTGCCGATCGGTACGACATCAGAAATAGTGGAATATACCGGTCCCAGTCTTTCTGATGGTCATCGACAACCTTAGCCAGATGATTCTCCAGGGTTTGGTTAAACCTTTCCACCATTCCGTCCGACTGAGGATGCGCAGGTGTTGTGCGTGTCTTATAAATTCCCAGAAGAGTACACATTTCCTGGAACAGCGCAGATTCGAAGTTACGACCTTGATCGGAATGGATTTCCAAAGGTGCGCCATACCGACGTACTACTCCTCGACCACCTTCTTCGCCACTGTCGTCGCTTCCTGATTGGGTATGGCGAAGACTTCCGGCCACTTTGTGAAGTAGTCCTGGATCACCACTATGTACTTGTTTCCGTCATCCGTAACTGGGAAAGGTCCAGCGACGTCGATGGCAATGCGTTCCCAGGGGGCTCCCACATTGTACAGCTGAAGCCTGCCCCTGCTTCTAGTCTGTGGTCCTTTCACAGATGCGCACGCTGTACATTTCCGACACCATTTCTCTATGTCATCTCTACAATTGAGCCAGTAATACCGCTGTCTCACTTTCAGTAGAGTCTTCTTAATTCCCAGGTGTCCTCCAGAAGCACCATCGTGTATTTCTTGTAGCAGGGGGACCACTTCACATCGTGGTACTATCACTTGTGTGGTCACCTCCTTGCCATCGTTCGATTCCCATTTCCTACAAAGCACATCATTTTCTAGGACTAAACTGTCCCACTGTGCCCAGTAGCTCTTTGTGACGGGACTATGTGACGATACTTCACTCCACTGAGGCCTAGTTCCGTTACGCTTCCAGTCCAGTATAGGTCGAATATCGTCATTTTCTTCCTGGGACTTCTTGAAGTTGCTTTCGGTCCTAATCAAATTCACGTATTCTCGGACTTCATTCTGCTGGCAGTGTCTACAGTCCTCATTACATGGACGTCGCGAAAGGGCGTCAGCATTATTATGCCCCTTTCCACTGCGATGTTCCGTCACAAAGTTGAACTCCTGCAGCTGCTCGAGCCATCTTGCGACTTGGCCCTCGGGGTTTTTAAATTGTAGAAGCCATTTCAATGCAGCGTGATCCGTCCTTAACGTAAACTCCCTTCCTATGAGGTACTTGTGGAAATGCTGCAAGGTTTTTACCACAGCCAGCAGTTCTCGTCGAGTCACGCAGTAGTTCCGTTCTGGCTTTGAAAGTGCCTTACTGAAGTAAGCAATCACGACCTGTCTGTCACCTTGCACCTGTGACAACACTCCTCCAATTCCCGTGTTGCTGGCATCGGTATCAACGACAAATCTTCCGTCTCTGCTCGGATACCCCAGTATAGGCGCTTCACATAGCCGTTGCTTTAGCTCGTTGAATGCTGACTCACAGTTTTTGTCCCAGATACAATCTCGTTTATCCTCAGTCAGCTGGTGTAACGGTTTTGCAATGTCCGAAAAACTCTTAACAAACCGTCTGTAGTATGTGCACAGCCCTAGAAATGCACGTACTTCCGTTTAGTTCTTAGAAACCGGCCACTGTTGGACGGCCTTTATCTTCTCAGGGTCGGTTCTCACTCCATCAGCGGAAATTACATGTCCCAGGTAGCTGACCTCCTTCTTGAACAGGGCACACTTCTTTGGGCTTAGTTTTAAATTAGCCCCTCGAATCCTTGTGAATACTTTCTCCATGTTCCTTAGGTTTTCCTTAAACGTGCGGCCCATTATAATGACGTCATCCAAATATACCAGACAGACGTCACCAAGAAGGCCCACCATGACTCTCTCCATGAGGCGTTCAAATGTCGCTGGAGCGTTGCACAACCCAAAAGGCATAACGTTAAATTGTCACAGGCCGTTGCCAATGCCCGTACTGAACGCTGTCTTTTCTTTGTCTTTCTCGCTGATCTCCACTTGCCAATAGCCACTTTTCAAATCAATGGTTGAAAACCACTTCATACCACTGAGCATATCCAGCGTATCGTCTATCCTCGGTAAGGGATAACTGTCCTTCTTCGTCACATTATTCAGCATTCTGTAGTCCACACAGAATCTTGTACTGCCGTCCTTCTTCTTCACCAGAACGACTGGAGAGGACCATGGGCTCGTAGAAGGCTCAATTATTCCGCTATCAGCCATGTCCTTTACCATTTCTGCTACCTCAGTTTCCTTAGCCCAGGGTATACGGCGCGGTCTCTGTTTAATTGGTCTAGCATCACCTGTATCTATCTCATGCTTGACGAGACCTGTTCTTCCGCAGTCTTTTCCCGTTGCAAAGATATCTCGAAACCGAAGCAGAAATTCCCTGGCTTGCTGTAGTTCCAAAGCCGATAAATTGCTCTTCGAATTTTCCAGAAGTTGCTGGATGTGATCAGGTTCACCTTTTATTGCGTCTTGTTTTACTGAAGATGTATTGATTTGCCGAAGATAATTCACTCCTTCACATCTCCCAACAACACTGTTTTTCTTCAGTTGGACCTCTTCTTTCCCAAGGTTCACAATCCTTACCTTGGATCTCCCTTTCGTCATAACTAATGTCCTCGCGGTGATGAGCTCCGGGTACCGGCCAGTATCCTCAACCAAAACACATCTTCGTTGCCTAATTTTCTTAGGAAATTTTACTTCGACTAAGGTTTCTGTTCTCGGAGCCAGTGTAACATTCTTTGAACAATAGAGGTTGCATGAGTTATTGCCTCGCAGGAAGACTTCTTGATCTGGGAACTTCAATACTCCCCTATCAATATCTAAAATACATCGGTTTTTCCGCAAGAAGTCGAGACCCAGTATGCAATCGTCCGTAATATTCGCAATTAACACAGGGTGGGTATACACTTTATCTCCAATTTTTAACTCGATTTCTGTATCACCGAGGACGGAGACTTGCTGGCCGGTTGCTGTTTGAAGTTGGCAGGATGGAGACTTTCTTTGCCACGAGATGGTTCGTTTCAGCAACTCAGGTCTTACAATTGTTCGCGACGCTCCGGTGTCAACGGTAAAATTGCAAGCACTATGATTCAGCGTCCCTTCGATGATCAAACTATTTCCGTCGTGAACTTGATTGATGGTGATGGTTGGGGCCTTTACTTGACCAGCCAGCACCCGGCCCGCGGCCCTGGCGACTTTTAGTTTAACGACTCCTCGTTAACTTGAGGTCCGGAGTCCACACTTCCCTGCTTCCTCTTGGGGCAATCGGTACGAATGTGCCCTTTTTCCCCACACCCGTAGCACGTCGGAATATAGCGGGACTTTGTCGAGGAAGAAGCCACCACTTCTCGCTGACGTGGCTGCGTTGTAGGCGAGACCACCACTTCCCGCATTCTGTGCGTACGAGAATCTTGTCGTACGGCTTCCACTTCCAAAGCGTGTGCCATCGCACTCTTTAAAGTTTGGTGGTGTCCGAGTCGCACCGTAGCCCTAACTTCAGGATCCCGTAGGCCGTCGATGAATGCTTGCACCAGATTTACTTCCACCGTCTCTGGTGTCATCGACATGTATGCACGCCGAACCAGCCGTTCAACCTCGACTCCCCACTGCTGGAGGCTCTCGTTCGACCTCTGCGTTCTTTCACGAAGTTGCGCACGGAAAACATGCTCGAGGTGCTTGTCACCGTAGCGAGTGTCCAGTCCCTCCATGAGACGCTCCAATGTCCTGCCGTCCGGAGGAAGGTTCTCTAGGACCAGCAGAGCGTCCCCTCGTAGAGCCAAAGTTAATGCCGCGAAAGACTGCTCATCATCCCAGCGGTTAGTCTTAACCAATGTTTCAAATTGGTATTTGAATGCCGTCCAGGAAGACGTGCCGTCAAAACGCGGCACATCAAACTTTGCAGCCGATGCACAGTGTGTAGGTATGCGATGGTGAGCCAACAGCAACGGGTTCGCGTGCTTCGAGCTTGACAATTTTTCTATTGATGTCCAGCAGTCGATCTTCGTGGCCATCAATTCTTGTTTCGAGGCTATCAGCTCGGGCAGAAACCTCCTTGACCTCTAAGGTGAGGTTCTTTACCTTCTCGCCCAACGTGACGAGGCCGTGGTCGATTTTATCGAGGATCAGGTTCTGCTTAGCCTCTTGATCTCGGCGAGCTTCTTCCTGTTCGCGGCGAGCGGCTTCCTGTTCGCGGCGAGTGGCTTCCAATTCGCGGCGGGCGGCTTCCTGTTCGCGGCGAGCTTCTTCCTGGTTAGCCGCGATTAGGTCCTGCGGGGTTACCATAACGTTCAAAGTAAGACTGTTTTATTCTTATTCCAGTGTGGGTAAGAGACAGAGCTATACAGGTTGTCTAGCGCCATCTCTTACCCACACTGAAACAAGATTAAAACATTCTTATAAGTAAGAATGTTTTGTCTTAAACGTCATGGTCTAGGTCCTGGAGCTTACGCTGGTTAGCCTCTTGTTCGCGGCGGGCAGCTTCCTGGTCGCGGCGGGCGGCTTCCATACTAGCTTGCATAGCGGCCAACAGCTTGAAATTTTATCGGCGTAACAATATTTATAACTATTAATATAATAAGACTGAAACAGAACAGACCTATAAACTTTATGCGTCATATAAAAGGAGAAACGTGCACTTGTCCGAGCCGAACGCGTCGAATAAAATGAAAGAAAAGAATTATTCTTTAAAACAAAGCCCATGAAACCCCGCACACTATCCTCATCGAATCGTCCGAATCAGGGGATCTTTAGAATAAAGAACTCTAAAAAATTTTCTTTCGATTCGATGGACGCGTTCGTTTTGCCTCGCGGCCAAAGAGGATAAAAAAACGAAGAGGTTGTGTAGTCATTGCTCGCGGCACGGCGGACAGAGTTCCAACAAAATTTCGTGGTGATATGGCGACAGTAAATGTCGCCTCCCAGTGCTGGGCACGCCATAGTCATGGCGGAAGTTCCTTCTGGAGGAGTTCCCTCACCTTCTGCGTAACGCAGGCCCTTGCCGGACTGGGATCCGAATATACACCAGGGTTTTTATGATTACTAATACAAAACAACTAGGTACTGTAGCAGCGATTGGAGTGGGGCAGGTTATGGCTTCTACTCGAGATAGTGCGTCCGCCACTTGGTTGTCCTTGCCGGTCACGTGTTGAATGTTCGATGTGAACTGTCCGATGTACTCGAGGTAACGGGTCCGTCGTGGAGTTTCTGATTTACTGTCAGCTGTTAAGGCGTGTAACAGTGGTTTGTGGTCCGTGTATATTATCAGTTCACGTCCCTCGAACACTCGACGGAAATGACGCATTGCCATATAAATGGACAGCAATTCTCTGTCGTATGTGCTGTATTTTTGTTGAGCGTCACTAAATTTCTTCGAGAAAAAACCCAGAGGTCTCCATTTGCCGTCGATCTTTTGCTGTATTACGGCTCCAGCACATGTATTCGATGCGTCTGTCATCAGCGCGAAGGGTTCGCTCGGTGATGGGTATGATAGCAATACTGCGTCTTCTACGTCCTTCTTACATTTGTCGAACGCTTCTTTGGCTTCTGTGATCCATTGAATTGGGGTTTTGTCGCGTTTCTTTGCGTTGTGGAAGTACTTGCTCAATTCTCGTTGGTGTTCGGCGGCTTGCGGTATGTTCGAACGATAAAAGTTTATCATTCCGACAAAACGGCGAAGTTCTTCTACTGTGTTAGGTAGTGGGTACGATCTGATGGCCTTGACTTTCTCTTCGGTTGGCGTGATACCTTCTGAGTTTATTGTATAACCCAGAAAGTCGAGTTGCGATTGCCCGAAGACGCATTTAGCCACGTTAATTTGCAGACCGTACTCGTTGAGTCGCTTGAACAGTTCTTCAAGGTTGCTTCTGTGCGTTTCCTCGTTTTCTGATGCCAAAAGTATGTCGTCGACAAATGGGAATGCGGGTAGGCCGCGCAGGACGTTGTCGATATGGCGTTGAAAGGTCTGGCCGGCGTTCCTTAAGCCAAAACACATTCGAGTAAATTCATACAGGCCGAATGGCGTTATGACTGCCGTCTTCTTGATATCTTCTTCTCGGTTCTTTATTTGAAAGTATGCTTTCTGTAAATCTATTTTGGTGAAGATTTTCTTGCCTTGTAGGTTATGGGTGAAGTCGTGTAACCGAGGTATTGGGTACCGATCAGGAGTTGTCACTGCGTTGAGTCTTCTGTAGTCGCCACAGGGTCTATATTTGCCGTCTTTCTTCAACACGAGGTGAAGTGGACTTGCCCATGGACTGTTGGAAGGACGACAAATGCCTTGTTCCATCATACTCTGGAACTCTTCTTTAGCGGCGTTGTATTTGTGTGGTGGCAAAGGTCTTGCCCTTGTATAGATAGGTGGGCCCGTGGTTTCGATATAATGTTCCACCTCACCGAGACATATCTTCCGTATACTGGGTCTTGTAATGTCTGGATATTTTGCGAGTAGGTCGTGATAAGGTAACTTGTCGTCGATCGTTCTGACGCTTCCTTCTGGTGCGGTTGTCACGGTTCCGTGTGTTGATAGGTTGGTTTTCTTGTCTACCAGCCTTCTTCCATGGAGATCAACCATGAGGGCATGATGACGCAGGAAATCGGCGCCTAATATTGGCCTACTGACTGCTGCGATCACGAAACTCCAGCTGTAGGGTCGTCGCATGCCGA
Organism: Mythimna lalbum; assembly: GCA_949319445.1. Classification (NCBI taxonomy): domain Eukaryota; kingdom Metazoa; phylum Arthropoda; class Insecta; order Lepidoptera; family Noctuidae; genus Mythimna; species Mythimna lalbum. Next base: position 24,998,907 of record OX439346.1, read on the forward strand.
TGTTGAGTGACACTGTACGCTCACCGTATGAGGGTATTTGTGTTCCGTTTGCTGCGTACAGATAATTAGTTGGCGTCTGCTTCTTCTCCCGTGCGGTTGCGGGTAGTACGGAGACATTTGCGCCTGTGTCGACGAGGAAGTTTTGTCCGGTGAAATAGTTCTTTATGAATAGACGGTATGAGGATATTTCATCGACCTCAGCTACCGCCTGAGCTTCGGTCATAATTAGTTTTCCGTATTTGGTGTTTGCTGCTTTTTAAAATTGCATGGACTTCTACACCGGTATGCTGCTTTTCCAAACTTGCGGTGGAAATAGCACATTTGGTTGTGTCTTCCTTGCGATCTTGAACGGGAACGGGAACGGGAGCGATCTCGGTAATAGCGTTGACGACGTTGATGATGATTTGCGTGGCTCATTTTGAGTGAGGCAACCTCCTTGGTCAGGGCCTCAAGCTTGTCCATTATGGTCCGGTCGCCTTCGCTAGTTGCCGGTTTTTGTGATGTTGATGGCTGGTGTTGACACGAGCACACTGTACTGACCTCCTTCAGATGCTCGTGCATTTTGTCTGCCATGACGGCCAAAGTCTCCAAGCTACCTTCGTTGCTAACTGATAGCACTGCACGTGTCGAAACGGGTAGGTGCTCCATCCAGAGCAAACGTAGGGTGGGGTCGGTCATCTTGCCTGTCGCCAAGTCCCTCATACGCCGAAGTAAATGTGATGGGCGCTGGTCTCCGAGGTCCATTTCCGTTAGCAACTTGCGCAGCTGTTTACTTTCGCTTTCTTCATAGACCGATACTAAGCGTTTCTTTACTTCCACGTATCTCCCAGTGTTCGGCGCTGCCATGATGATGTCGCTAATATGTTCTACGTCGGCCTTCGTCAGCTGTGCTACCACGAGACCGAACTTAGCTTCATCGCCTAGTTTTTGGCTAGCGACCATCGTCTCGAACTGCGCAAACCAAAGTCGAGGTTTATCGCACCAAAACGACGGAATGCGAGACTTGACGGTAACCATCTCGATTTCTTCTTGGCTCAACATGATGTTCAAACGCGGGGTCACCACTTTAGAGAGGTCGGTACTTGGATTCAGAATAAAATACGATTGTAGTAATGCGATAGAATAGAATTTATTTATTTAGGCCAGTTATATAGGTTTCTACAATTCGGTAAGTAGTGGTACATCAACCCTACCTAACTTGATATTTGGATAGACCAATCAGGGACGGTCGCGCGTTGTCCTCCGCGCACCACACGCTCTTGGCTTCGAGAGCGTCAGTGATCGCTTCATATAAATATGTAGCGCTGAGGCTCGTCATTCAGTAGCGCACCAAACTCCAAGGAGGCATGTTGTCCGATGACGTAGCGGTGTGGCGGAGGTGCCGCGGTACGTTAGTGGAGGCGCGCGCGCCGCCAGCGCGGGCGCACAGACTTGAGAGATCGGCCGGTCGCTCGGCAGTGCCCGGCCGGCCGCCGTCGCGGTCGGACGTGTTGTATGCCCGTTAGTTATAGGCTGCTACAGTACAAAAAAGAAAAGCTATGCTGATGGGTTAGTGATTCACGCCGCAATGTAGTTACAGCAATATGAAGTGTGGGCAATAAGTTCCCAGTCGCCACCCGGTGACAGTGGGTGTCCGTTTCGACCGCGCGGCCATGACGATAAAAATATAAAAAAAAACTACGTACAGATAAAGATTATGTAAAAAAATTTGTAAAAGTTGATTCCCAAAACCATAAATTTGTCAAAGTGTATGGTTAACCCATTTACGCCCAAGACTAAAGTAATCATAGAAAAAAGTAGTACCTAATCCAAATTATTTTTGTAATTTTTTATGTTTGTGTATTTTGCCCGGGTGTCGCCACCGTGTGGACCGCCCAGAGGACACGATGGAGCACACGGTAGAGGTGTGCCCCGCATGGCCAGAGCATCGCCGTGTCTTCGTGGGGGTCATCGGCGGAAGCGATCTCTCGCGCCGAGCCTTGGTACAGGCCATGGCAGGCGGACACCTTCTTCTGCGAAGCAGTAATGCTAGCTAAGGAGGCGGCTCTCACGCCCCAGCTGCCACCGGGATTCCGATACCGATTGCCGGCCACCGTAGGCGCGGGATTGCGGATGGCGAGCAATGCGTAGCTCGCTGTCCGACCGTCGGGTAACCGTCCAGACCGAGCCCAAGTCTTCGACGGCGCGTACAGTTCCCGCGCATCAAGGAGTTGTCAGCAAACCGTAGGGACCCAGCAGGGTCGAAGCCTACTGGGGCCTTGGACCGGTTTCTGAAAGGAATGTCCGACACCGGTATGAAGCGCAAAGAATGAACGGGGTGGGTTTTTTTAGTCAGTAAAAGTCTGACACTATCTCCCATTCGGCCCAAAGGTGGAAGATCTGATTGGGTGATTTTTACCCACCGAAAAAAAAGTATGACGAAGAAGAAGGCAATGAAGGCAATATAACTATTATATATTGCCTTCCTCGCCTTTTTCTTCGTCAGTGGGGACAGCAACAAAAAAAAGTGGTTACCAGCTCAGTAAATTAAATATTTTTTTATTAACGATATGTTCAGTAACGTTATGTAGAACAATTAATTCATGAATCCCCAAGCGACCACCGGTGGCCGCGCATCTATTGTCTTACTATTGTGTCTCTAATTGACGGTATCTGAAGGGTTAAGAAGTTATCAAGGGTTTGATTGAATGTGGCCGCGCTATTTCGTTAAATTCAAATGTTTTAGAAAAATTTCAGACCTCTGCGTCGCTTTTTCAGCGATAATATGTTTGTCACCGTTTCGACCTGTGGTTTCGACGGCGCGGTCATGGAGTTTTTGCTTCATAGCTTCTGAAATATAAACCGAGGATGTTTTTTATATTTCTACAAATTCAATCTGTTATTCACCTAAATTTCAGGTCTCTGCAACGCTTAGTTTTACAGATTTCCGTGGCCGCGCGGTTTTCCGCGTTTCAATCGCGCGGCCACATTCAAATGTTATAACTTTGACAAATTTATGGTTTTGGGAATCAACTTTTTACGTATTGGAGTAGTTTTTTTTTTTGTTTATCGTCATGGACGCGCAGTCGAAACGGACAGGACAGTGGCGACTGTGTTTTTTATTCCCGTCTAGTTTCTGTCAGCGGTTCGCCCGCGTGCTAGCAGGTTTCTCCATACCTACAAACATTGGACCCGCGTTTCATCCCTTTAGGAAGTGAATTTTGGAAAATCCTCATAGTGCTCCCTATGACATAAAACGAAATCTTGTGCAAATTTTCGTGTTCCTAGACCCAGTAGCGGTTGTGCGTTGATATTAGTCAGTCAGTTTCTCCTTTTCAATGATATGCCCAAACGAGGACTGAAATATTATCAAATATACACGTTTAAACGATCTGGCCAGTTTTAGTTGGCCTCATCAGGAAATGATCAATTTTTATTATCTGGCCGCGACATATAAATACTATAATATTCTACCTACGGTACCTATCCACTAGGAACCAATTTGCCAAATAATTAAAACGACCACTGAACTTTAACCGAAAAAGAAAAAACGCCAAAACCAAAAACAATCCCTAGGTTTCAAGAAAGTCCAAGATTTTTTAGGTTTCTCCATAATTCGTTACTATCAAACCCCGAAATGTAAAAAAAAAACCAGAATCTACTTTTATCCACTATGGTGAGAAATTCTATATATTTTGTTAGTAGATATTATAGGTAGAGTCTGTCTAATGAAAGCGTAACCTGGAGTTTTAAAAAAAAAATAAAGTGGCAACATTATTTTGCCGCCAAAATCACGTCTAAGTCTATGATTGTCAGTTTTTTTAAACAGATATTTATTTATCAACAATAACTGCTTTATCATGGGTAAAACAATATAAAGTTATGTGCGAAAGCTGCTACACACTATCATCAGTGAGTTTAAACAATAACAAGAAGAGAAAGAAGTTGTTTTCTAAGAAAAACAACAATGTTTATACACGATCTTGGATTTTTAAGTTAGTGTGACACTATAATCTTGATCATTGTTGACTGACCACTAGATATTTTTACGGTATGAATGATGATGACTATTTTATTTGACTATCGCAGTTTTGTGCTCTTGGTATTCTTGTCGGAAGGCCAAAATGCCAAATTGTAAATAAAGAATATTATATACGGCATTTTAGAGAACAGATAAAATAAATTTGGAATAATAACTAACATTTTGTGTATTATTAACCTTTACCATACATCTACCAATAAATAAATCTACACAATTTTAAGTTCTTATACAACTATTGTACAATCGTCATATATAAAAAAATACTCAAGTACCAAAACTTTTTTCTCCTACTATTTCAATAATACCATATTCAAATTTTTGGGTTTCAACCTCCTTTTCTCAGGTCACGCTTTCAGTAGACGGACTCTACCAGCGCCATGGGACGAGGCGGTGCTTTCACTTGGCGGCTTGCGTTGCGTTTCACTCATAAAATACATAAATAGGTTGAATTTGAATATTCTTGGTGCTGAAAAAAAAACCCAAATCTAAGTCTATGACTCAAGCACATAAATGACACGAGAACGCGACGAGAATGACAGGTGGCTGTGTCGTGTTGGTGCAGCAGGTCCTGCTGAGATGTTGTGTGCTCACGAGTGGCTCACAGAGTATTAAACACAACCGTATCGAGTTTGTGTCTATAGTGTGTGCCAACAAGCCGTTGTTGTTGATCTCCTTGCTGATGGCGCTCTTTGTAATATGCACCATCACCGCCGCAGTCATCCAAATAATAGGCGCTTTAACAGGTATAAAAAAGCAATCCGAACAATTGTATGAAGCCGTACTAAATCCACCACCAACTCAAGATTTTATTTTCGATGAAATGGTTCAGCGGCGAAACGAAGGAGGGTTCTCACCGAAACCTACCGCGAGCCCGCCTGACGAGCCACCGCAGTCTGTAGCCAGCACGCGCGTCCAGAGCACGCCGCTAGCCGCCAGCGAGCGCAGCGCCGCGCCGCACGTGCTGGCGCTGCCGGTGCTGCGGCGGCGCGCCGGCCCGGCCGAGCGGCGCCTGGCCTCGTTCGCTCTCCTAGCGACGCTGACGACGGTGGGGGACGACAAGCCGGTCACTTCACCCACACGCAACACATTGTAACCATTCTCTCCATGAGGCAAAATTGGCCAGCCGTGGACAGCATGTTTCCCGACACGTGCGACTACTTATAACAAACAATATTCGTTGTAAACAACGCCAGTTTCCTGCCTGTGTCTGACAAGACAGAATGGGCTGAAAACAGGTAGCGTTGATTTCAAATTAAACACATAATAAGCATAACATAAACATTTTATTTAAATATTTTCCATAAGTTGAATTATCATAATATAATACAATGCAAACCAGACGCGTCACTACGATCCGGCTGACTTCACTCCAATATACAAATAAACCGAAACTATGCTTTTATACAAATGAACGCCTATCGTTGGATTCAAGTTTACTAAGGCATTTAACATTTTTATACAACCTGTCCGCGCCCTCACGCCCTCGCGCCCTCGCTTGCTGTACAGAGGGCACTTATCAACGTCGCGACTATGAAGAGCCGACCGTGCGATCACAGCGAACAGAAACACATCCATGAACTATTGACAACTTAATATCTAACAGAAAATAAATTGACAACATGAAATAATAAATTGCATAATATTACATTAAATAATAATTTTTCAGTGTGTCTAATCAAAGTACCATCGATTCCTGACTACAACATAATTTAACATAAAAATCCATTTCCACGTTGAGCATAAAGAGCGAGAACTAAGAAAGAACGATGGAACTAGCGAGTGCTTACATAGTGCTCACTAACGACACGACGCACGTGGCGGCGCGGCGGCGGCGCCGCGGACACTGCCTCTTGTCTGTACATCTAAATATTCATTACCTAATCGTATGTTTTAAAACAATACTAAGATGCTATAATGCGATGTAATTCATGCATTCGCTGCTCGCGTCCTGAGTGACACCTTGTTGCAATATTATCGAAAGCCCATAAACATGAGTTTGTCGTCAAACAGTGAACAACGCTCTGAAACGTGCTGGGGCTGGGGAGCATCGTCTGGTCGAGTTGGCGGACGATGTTCTTGCACAAACTGGACTGAACAGCTGCAGTACAACGGAAGGGTGGCTGACATATTTAGTTGCAAACTTTGAGGCCTTCTAGACTTTTTACTTCGCGACAGTCTCCAGAAAGTGTTTCGGCTCCATCTTCGATTTCAACACAAGGATGAGCCTGTCTTGCAGTGTGTTTATAAGATAACACTCTTTGATTTGTCAAGTACATTTGAGTCGAGTTGTGTGGACGGCGCGGCCGGCTATATGCCGCTGCGCTCGTACGGCTCGGCATCGCCTTCTAACTTCGACGGGTCGTATATCCCGCTCTGAAAACACAATTAAAACGCATGAAACTGTTCTTACCCCTTCGGTTGTGAGGAAATACTGCTTTGTTTTGTTTTTTTTTTTTTTTTTTGATAAGTGCGGTGACTTGTTTTAAAGAGTTTGTTATCTCTGTCACACCAAGTTTGGCAAAACTAAGCGGAATAAATGTTTGTGTATGTCCACTTTGTCCAACTAACGGATTTGGATGTGCGAGTAATGCCGTGAAATGAAAAAAAAAACTCGGACTCGCGCCCTGAGGGCTCCGTACAAACTTACCTATGTAAATAGTTCAATTGCGGAATGGAGTTTCGGAAGATTTTTCCGAATTGCAAAAAAAAAGACGTAACAACAAATTTACAGTTTTTAGATTTATTCCTATACTTGTGCTATAAGACCTTGCTTTAAGCCAAATTTCAGTCAGCGTCAGGATGGCTGGACCAAACGAGATATGTCCTTGAGACCATGTGCACTATTTAATACCTATTTGCTACTATTTACTTTCTATAGTTAAATATTTGCTACCTTTTCGTTAAGAAATTTATCAAAGAACTAAAGTGGTCAGCCAACCTGACGTCAGGTTGGCTGACCACTTTCAAGTTCTCATAGTTTTAGCGTTGTATTAACCGCGCTGTTAATGTAAATATTTACTACCTGAATGCTATCTTAACATATATGTTTTCCACAATAAGAAGCTCCTATAAAAAGTTATTAATAATAGTACATTGTTACACTAGGGGTGAAAGTTACTTATTTCGTCCCGAGAAGGAGTTGGCGGCCGAGCGCAGCGAGGTCGCTAATTCGAGGAACTAAATAAGTCACTTTCACCCCGAGGTAAGCACTGTGCAGACATTACGAATACAAGGAAAGTAAAAATAAAATAATAAAAAGTTTGTTAAACCTGAGTTTCGTACCTATGATTTTAGGTAGGTATCTTTCTTCTGATTTAGGCGGTAAAAGGTTCCACTACTGCTTGAACCTCTTCTCTTATAAAATTATTATTATCACTATTTTAATCTGATAAACTTATCATGTTAATACAAATCTTTGCAGTACGGAAATGTAAACAAAACTCAAAAAAACCAATGTCTGATTTCCCACTTTCCCGCCATTTTGTTTTTTTTTTTTCTGTAGCCGGCCAGCTATTCAGCCTCATTAATGAAAAATTAGAAATCAATTGTAATCTTTTACAAATAAAGTATTTTAAAGAAATACTTGAACAAATAAGTCGCTTAAAAATATAATATTATTTAATTAATACTTATCTTTAAGTTATTTGAATTTTATATCGCGTTGTGATCGACAGGCTGTATGGAAAATAAGAACATGGTTCAATAGAAATGTGAAGATAAAACTATTTTTTTTTTTAAATAATTTAGCTGTCAGTTGAAAGTAAAACTCCCCAGGGATGAAAAGTATCATCATTTCAACCCGCTCCACAGGCAACTTAAGACCTACTTTCAGAGTATGAGTAATGAAAAAACTATTTAAACGCCTGTACATCAATTATTGTGACATGTTTTTTTCTCAGAACAATTGCTAACAAAGTTTTTGTAGGCGCTTAATGGCTTATGAATAACTTGTTTCTGGATAATTTTATAATTACTAACATATCGCATTTATGTTATAAGTGTGTATGTTCTTACTTAGGGATTTATTAAAGGGTAGTATTTAAACGAGTGAATGTAAGTTAAAATTTTAAGTGACAAAAATAATTATTTTGGGTTATAGAAATAATAAGTGAGCGACTGACTGCGAGTGACGAGAAATCAACAGAATAGCGACTTTGAGTTACTTAAAATACAAAATGAGAAGCTTCATAATATTTGAGCGACCTAATATTTGTTTAAGTGTCAACATTACGTCCTGCATTTTTTTCAATATTTGGATTTATTTCCGAATGCCCTAAATATCGATATTTATGTATTATGTATTTCACCAGGTAATTTGATAATTCGGATATTGCGAAAACCCGGATAGTTAGAAAATGGTAAAATAAAATCTGCGAGCAACTTGGTAGGTCACAGTTCTAACCTAACCTAACCACCCAGTTCAAAATTATGAATCTACCTGCGACTAGATAATTAGACAATGGTGATAACATAATTTGTTAAAGTTAACTTTTGGTCGTTACGTAAAACCTCAATTTTATTTCTAGTCACTCACTTATTAATTTAGTCGCTCACTTATTATTTTAGTCACTCACTTTCTAATTTAATTGTTTAACTAGGATTTCAAACACCCACTTTTAGTAAGCTCGTTCTGGATTTTATTGTTAATCAATATTTGTCGTTAGTTTAGTTAATGTGTCGCTTGCTCAAATTCATACCGCTCAAGTTATTAAAACAGTACCTCATCAGTAGCCAAGTCTTTTTTTTGGTCGCTCGTTTTATAATTCCTCTTTATTAAATTGATCTTTATTAAATTACGATACATTATTTGATAATAATTAACCCTTCAGATACCGTCAATTAGAGACACAATAATAAGACAATAGATGCGCGGCCACCGGTAGTCGCTTCGGGATTCATGAATTAATTGACATCTTAGATTATTTTTATTTAAAACTACCCACAATTTTCACAACTATGATGATAAATTATTCTTTTCAACTTTAGTTTTGTTGTTTGTGACGTGCACACGTTAACAATAATTTATTAAAAATCATATTAGATATAAGAGTGTTTTCATAAAAGCGCCTACAAAAACTTTGTTAGCAATTGTTCTGAGAAAAAAACATGTCAATAATTGATATACTTACAGGCGTTTAAATGGTTTTTATTAATAACTTTTTATAGGAGCTTCTTAGAGTTGTGGAAAACATATATGTTAAGGTAGCAATCAGGTAGTAAACATTTACATTAACAGCGCGGTTAATACAACGTTAAAACTATGAGAACTTGAAAGTGTTCAGCCAACCTGACGTCAGGTTGGCTGACCACTTTATTTCTTTGATAAATTTCTTAACGAAAAGGTAGCAAATATTTAACTATAGGTAGTAAATAGTAGCAATCAGATTTCTCTTACGATTCCAGATTTATGTTATAAATCTTTGCAAATGTCATTATGGAGACTGAAGTAGGTATATTCTAAACGGAAATCTTTTGCATTTTTTATTGTTGAATGTCTGTAATAATATTAAAAAAATACTTTTATACTACTTGTATATATCAACCAGTGTTGACTACATTAGATTTCATTTTACTCTAACAATTATGCAAGTCGTTTGACTTTTTAGACACAATCTGTTTCGAGCTTCCCCGCAGCTCTATTTTATTTACAATTATTATTAAGATAACATCACGAGGTTAGTGCACACAACTGTGATGACATGAATACGACTCTATAGAATTACTTTTACTTATGAACATAATTATGATAGCTAGACATATTCTAGCAGACTATTTTTGGGTCTGACTGCGTGATATTGTGCATTAGCAGGAAACAAGGTAACTTTAGTTGTCTACTTGATCTAAGGGATGTTACAATGTAATGAACGTCTTACGGTTAATGTCCGTTGGGCAGGCTCTCCGTTTCCTAGCAGCATGCGACAACAACATGTTTACAATATTTCGGTCGTTACATTACCTACGATACAGTACTACAGGGATGGGAATCTCTCGTTTCATGAAAGCCTCACCAATTTTAACATTATTTTAATCTACAATATAAAGAAATGTAAGTATTGTTTTCGACTGCGGCGAGCAACATACAAAGGGGCAAGTTTGGGTTAATAATAATAAAGGATTTTAGATTTGAAGTAATTTTAGATCAGGCTTTCATAAAATGGCAAGGGGTGAACTATGTATCACATCGTGAATATTGTGTTGCGGGAGGTTGTCTTTGCTACTGGTTGATGGCACGCTACTGAGGTGAAGTAACTATGAATATCACACGTACGTCTAGCTCGTAGGGTTCCAGGCCCGCGAGGATGGGCTGGAGAGGGAGGGGCTCGGCGCGGGAGGGGGGGATGAGCACCTCGATACACTCCGGATGTTCTACTCTGGCCTCCTGCTTGTTTATCAAACATTATTTTACGGTTTAAAGGAGGTTCACCTTTGTGTGCCCAAAAATAAAAGTATGGTAATAATATAAAAGTAATAAACTTGATCATAAAATTATAACAGCTTAATTTTTTTTTGAACTTTTAAGATTGTAGATCCAAATGAATTTTTTGATATTTTACTCACATATCAGCATGTCTAGTATTTTTTCGTTGGATTTCAATATTTTTGGTTAAATTTGTTAATTTTTGGGAGATCGATTGTGCTGCAGAGAGGAAGGGGACAGTGACGTGTGTGTGCGTACCTGCGGCACGGGCGCGGGCACGAAGTAGTTGGTGGGCGCGCTGAGCGGCGCGCTGGGCCCGAGCACGTCGTGTGCGAGGGAAGGGGACAGTGACGTGTGTGTGCGTACCTGCGGCACGGGCGCGGGCACGAAGTAGTTGGTGGGCGCGCTGAGCGGCGCGCTGGGCCCGAGCACGTCGTGTGCGAGGGAAGGGGACAGTGACGTGTGTGTGCGTACCTGCGGCACGGGCGCGGGCACGAAGTAGTTGGTGGGCGCGCTGAGCGGCGCGCTGGGCCCGAGCACGTCGTGTGCGAGGGAAGGGGACAGTGACGTGTGTGTGCGTACCTGCGGCACGGGCGCGGGCACGAAGTAGTTGGTGGGCGCGCTGAGCGGCGCGCTGGGCCCGAGCACGTCGTGTGCGAGGGAAGGGGACAGTGACGTGTGTGTGCGTACCTGCGGCACGGGCGCGGGCACGAAGTAGTTGGTGGGCGCGCTGAGCGGCGCGCTGGGCCCGAGCACGTCGTGTGCGAGGGAAGGGGACAGTGACGTGTGTGTGCGTACCTGCGGCACGGGCGCGGGCACGAAGTAGTTGGTGGGCGCGCTGAGCGGCGCGCTGGGCCCGAGCACATCGTGTGCGAGGGAAGGGGACAGTGACGTGTGTGTGCGTACCTGCGGCACGGGCGCGGGCACGAAGTAGTTGGTGGGCGCGCTGAGCGGCGCGCTGGGCCCGAGCACGTCGTGTGCGAGGGAAGGGGACAGTGACGTGTGTGTGCGTACCTGCGGCACGGGCGCGGGCACGAAGTAGTTGGTGGGCGCGCTGAGCGGCGCGCTGGGCCCGAGCACGTCGTGTGCGAGGGAAGGGGACAGTGACGTGTGTGTGCGTACCTGCGGCACGGGCGCGGGCACGAAGTAGTTGGTGGGCGCGCTGAGCGGCGCGCTGGGCCCGAGCACGTCGTGTGCGAGGGAAGGGGACAGTGACGTGTGTGTGCGTACCTGCGGCACGGGCGCGGGCACGAAGTAGTTGGTGGGCGCGCTGAGCGGCGCGCTGGGCCCGAGCACGTCGTGTGCGAGGGAAGGGGACAGTGACGTGTGTGTGCGTACCTGCGGCACGGGCGCGGGCACGAAGTAGTTGGTGGGCGCGCTGAGCGGCGCGCTGGGCCCGAGCACGTCGTGTGCGAGGGAAGGGGACAGTGACGTGTGTGTGCGTACCTGCGGCACGGGCGCGGGCACGAAGTAGTTGGTGGGCGCGCTGAGCGGCGCGCTGGGCCCGAGCACGTCGTGTGCGAGGGAAGGGGACAGTGACGTGTGTGTGCGTACCTGCGGCACGGGCGCGGGCACGAAGTAGTTGGTGGGCGCGCTGAGCGGCGCGCTGGGCCCGAGCACGTCGCTCGCCGGTGGAAGCGCGCGCGTGGGCGCACCGCTAGGGTTGAAAACGTCCACGTACGATTTCTTTATGTCTGTGCAACAAACTGACGATATTAATACCACACGTACGTAACACTTCTCAAGTTAACTTTGGCGGCTAAAACATCCACAGCCCATGTGACAGTACATATTCAATGCTGCCTTTTCACGTATTATTGAACTCTGCAATACCAGAAAGTAGAATACTAATTGCACAAGATAAGCTTTCCGTAAGGACACCGCTGCTTGACAGCAGGAATAAGTATCATACTTGTAGTACATTTTGGAAAAAAATTGGTGTGTATCTGTTTAGTAACGTTCTCTGTTACTGTTATTAGTACAAAAACAATATTGTTTTTGTACTAATAAAATCAGGCTGTATCCAAACCTGTTACTGATCATATTTTTGTAGTCAAAAGTAAAAAAAAAAATATATCCCAAAATTGTCATCATTCAATCATAATTGATAAATTCACAATAGAATGAATTAGTCATCATAACAATAAAATTGCTACTAGAAAATACTACGCACAGTGTTTTTCCACTTTGATCATCATTTATTCAATTTGGCTGACTTGTTGGTCTAGTGGTTAGTGGTTCTGACTGCTATGCACCCAGGACAAATATTTATGTGATGAGCATGATCATTTGTTCTGTGTCTAGGTGTAATTTACGTATGTATGGATGTATGTAATTTAGAAATAATAAGTATGTTTATCAGTTGTCTAGTACCCATAACACAAGCTCTGCTTAGCTTGGGACTAGACGGTGTTGTGCGGTAGTTGTGGAAATAGAATAACATTTCGGTTTTCGCAGGGTGAGTTCCACGGTGGACGCTATCATGCGCGCGCGAGCCCTCACGACGGGGGATGCGGCGCCCTGGGGCAGGTGTGTCGTGGCAGTGTCCGCGGACATTTCCAACGCCTTTAATTCCCTGCCCTGGAGTACGATCCGGAGGGCACTCCGGTACCACCGGGTGCCCGAATACCTATGTCAAGTGGTCGAGGCCTATCTGTCGGACAGGTATATAGTTTACTCTGGTCACCAGGGAGAGTGAGAACGGCGAGAGATGTCGTACGGTGTTCCGCAGGGATCGGTACTAGGTCCACCCTTGTGGAACATCGGTTGCGACTACGTGCTGCGCGGCGACTTCCCTGACGAGGTCGGCTTGGTCTGACGATACGCTGGTTCTAGCGCAGGGAGAGTCGTACCAGGCGGCGATCGATCTAGCGACACGCAGTGTTGCGATAGTCGTTGATAGGATCCAGTGGTTGGGACTGCTGGTGGCGCTGCACAAGTCCGAGGCTATGTGTTTCCACGGCCCTCGAAACGGGCCACCATCGGGTTTCCAATTAACCGTAGGAGGAGTTCACCGCGACGTCGGGTCGTCGATGAAGTACCTGGGAGTCGTCCTCGACAGCTGGTGGAATTTCGTGGAGCATTTCCGACGTCGCTCCCAAACTTCCAACCGGTTTGGGTCTGCTCTCAAGCGGCTCCTGTCTAACCTTGCAGGTCCAGACGCCTCCTGCCGTAGGCTCTACGCAGAATCGTTCGGTACATGGCCCTTTATGGGGCGCCAGTGTGGGCGCCGTCGCTGCGTCAGCAACCGAAGGCCCAGCTGAACGCATGCCAGAGGGTCATGGCAATACAGATGGTGAGGTAGCCTCCTTATCCCACTATTTCCCGCTCCACCCAAGGGAGGGGGATGTCATTGGGATGATTTTTAGCAACAAAAAAAAAATCCACCCCTAAGCTCATTCTTGCTTGCACTCGAAACGAAAACTTCAAAGGGTTTGGTTAGGTTACCAGGAAGAAATGACCGCGATGGTACATGCTTATATGGTTTCGGCGTCATAAGCTAAACTCGATATTGGTGATGATTGATGTACTGCTACTATTAAAAAAGCAATACTTACGTCTTCCTTTCTGCATTTTGAATATATTCGAGACAGGAGCGCCCGAGGCGGGAGGAGCTCCCTGGGCGGGCGGAGCGCCCGGGGCGGCGGGCAGCGGGGGCGAGGTGCTTCTGTAAGGCGAACACATGTTGCTAAGGTCATGGAAGGTTATGACAAGTAAACGTTTTCACTCGGATGGCCTCTTAACCCACGTGTGTGTGTTTTAACGAAGCGTTACATAATAGTACACAGAAATCTGTTGTGTGTATCTGTTGGAATGTGTCCAAAGTGAAGGTGAATAGATTGGACACCCTGTCGGGAAGAAGTTCGTACGATGGAAGCATATAGTGAGTGGTTGGGTACTGACTGGTTGTGCGACAGGTGCGGCAGGTCGGCGGAGCGCGGCGGCGGCGGCGGCGGCGGCTCGCTGTCGTCGCTGTCGCCGTCCAGGTTGCGCCAGCGCTTGGTCTCCGCGTCCCACACGATCTGCGCCACAATCACTACACTACATGCGCTGCGTACGGAATATACTACGAATAACTAGGTAACTCGGAAATTAAAGCGAGTCAAGTCTCTGCGTTGATTATAACACCGGGCAGTAGAAGCGTGCGATTGCAGTACATACATACGTGTGCACAGAGACTTTCTTTATGTGCTCACTCACGCCGGAGCTAAACTCAGAACGTGTCGTGAACGTCGATGTAAACTTTACAAAGGACATCGCAAGGCAATTCTGTAACTGACCGCGTGTGCTTTAAATAAATTACTGCACAGAATTATAAATAACATGTGTAATAAAAAACTGAAAGTGCGAAATAAGTTTATTATAATAGATACATAGATATAAGATAAAAATGTAGATAGATAGGCTTTGCTTTGATGTACATCAGAGGAGAGCGTATACGAGTAGCCGGTCGCACACCACGAGCTTCGGCAGTTGAGCTCGTAGTTTGCAACACTCTCTAATACAATCATTCATATTTTTTTTTACTTTAAAATAATGAAAAATGGCAGTATTATCTATCGCACCATATGGATTTGTGAAACATAAAATCAGATGATGATGACATAAGCACTGTTATATAAATTGACTCAAGGTGCAATGGACGTCGATTGGTGAAATTGTAACATAAATATTTGGAGTTGATCGACGTCAAAAATGCAATAAAAATATATAGATACTATACAAATATACATTTAAATATTAAGGAACTCAAGTGGCCTTGTAAGAGAATATCAAATACATAAATAAATTTAATTTGGTTAAAGTTTAGCAAAACGGTAAAGTTATTCACTCTATATATACGTTTAGATTTAACGAAACCTACTTCTGCTTCCCAAAATTATAAGTGGTGACACTACTGGCTCGTCGTCGATCTTATGATTTTAAGTTTGACACAATAAAGTAATATTGATTATAATCAAACTATATAAATTACATACAATAGTGAACTATCTGAGATTATAATACAACTTCCTATCAGGGATAACGCGCTTGGTGCCATTCGATGTTCATTATTAGAGTAGCGCTATAGAGTTACAACGTGTTTATCTAATCTCAGCCGAAGACTGCTCTATACAGCGATTAGTTTCATGTTATCCCGCTGGCCCAAATGTCTGCCTCAACAGTAGAGAAGGTCCAAGCAATTACGAATCTAGAAATATGACCGAGACGAGAACAACATAGCAAATCGACGTTTACAACAAAGTGGGCATGTTATTGTGCGAGATGCGCGAGCGCGCGCTGGGCGGGGCCACACTCACGGACGGGTTCTTGTCGTCGGGCAGGATCATCTGGTTGGGCGGCCGCAGCGACAGCTTGGTGAGGATGCCGCCGAGCCAGCCGCCCCCGGCGCCGCCCCCCTTGGCGCGCGCCTCCTTGCTCTCCGGCTTGGACTTGCTCTCTTGCTTCTTGCAGCTCGCCTTCGGGGAGTCGGTGTCACGCTCGTTCTGTTGCTGTAACACATTCACTATTAGTCACAGTCTGTGGTACAGGAATTGGTTAGTGTCGCGTCTTTCGTTGAGTCGAGTGTCACGAGAATCTTCAAAAGAGTCTCAAGTGTTGTTTAGAGCAGAGGTTCCCAACCATTCTAGGGTTCCGGCGTATGAGGTACATACGCCAAAAACTGAACCCTTGTTGTCGGTCTATAGTTCTATGAAGACCTGTATTCTCAGAAGCTCACAGAGATATTATGGTGAAATGAATACCAAATACTTAGGGTTTGCCACCTCTTGAAGCAATAAAAAAAGTCAAACTAAGTTAACGCAATCTAAAGATAAGGCTGTTTACGGCGCTTTTTGACGCTCACAAAGACATCAAAGCCTTTACTTTTAGACCAAGAATCGTGCAAGAAGTCAGATCTCATAGCACAAGTAGATAAAGGACAAGGTCTGAAAGCCGACATCAGGACCACGGAGAACAGGTCTAGTCTCGAGTGACGATGATACTGTCTAGAGTGCGAAAGATTTTCAAGTGTCGATAACAGTTGGGGAGGAGTATACTCACGTCGTTGGGCTGGTCCTCGTAGTCTTGGTAGTAGGGCGCGCGCGGCTTGCTGGCGCCCGGCATGGTGATGCTGGGCGCGTCGGCGGCGGCGTCGCCCGCGCCCTGGGGGCCGCACACCGATAGTACAACGAGCCGACACAGTGCCAGCCTGAGCTGAGCTTCACACTACATTTACTTTCATAATAGGGATGATTCCTAAAAAATTGCTCCGGCCTATTTGCTCTAGCAGTTAGATTCCAAACAATTTTGGACATGTATAATGTATACTTTCGTTACGTGAACAAAAAAATAAGATGAAGTGTGTCGAAGTTTCACTGGTGAACCTACCCGAAAAATTGTCTATTTAGACTTAGAACCGACTTAAAGGTGGACCAAACGGTTACCATCCAGTGTCCCAACCGAGGTCACCTGGTGGTTGGAGCTTGGTTTGTGTGTTGTTTACACAATGCAATTCCATCCACGCGCCAACACTCTCACTAATCTGTCACTGTGGTTTAAAGAACGCGCTCTCCGACCAAGAGCGTTGAAGGCCGCGGATTTCAACTGCTGTCCACACGGTTTGCAACTAGCAAGGGCAGCCCTGTTGGGACGCTGGATTGCAACCGTCTGGTCCATGCTTTAACAAACGCACACTTCTGAGCAATGAAGAAAGAATACCTACACATCCATTATACTTACTAATATTAATAGGTACTAATGTAGGTAATCTACCTGACAGACCAAACATTTTATATTTAATCAGGAATCATCCCTATTATAGTTTATTGTTTCGAGTTAAAAATACAATATGTCAGAAAATATCTCCATTATAGGCGTTGTGAGGGAACCAATCATGGTTTATATGTTCTGTTCTATATTTTAAATGAAATAAAAATGCAGATTAAAGATATAAAATTGAAATGGTGTATAAAACTTCAAAATATTGCATTTTTCTGCTCTGACCGTTATAACTTTGACACACTAAAGGTACAGTGATGCGTGCAGTGGCTACATGTCAGTGTTTGGAATCAAGTTAGCAGTCGATACCTCAGGCTAGCCAGGCTTGTTGGCAGACACATGACTTGATTTAAGACATTACAAAATTGAGCAGGGCACTGGTCACCGGTCACTTAGTGATCTTGAATTAGTGAACGTGGCGACTGCTTACTGTTTTACATTCGGTTCAAGTTTATTATAAATTGCAACAAAAACATCAAAAAGTTTGAACTGTAAACAATATTAGTTGTTGTAAACTACAATCACAATAATATAAGCCGAGTATCTTCCTCACTCAGGGTCTGGGGAGCCACACACGTTAACAGCGCAAGCGTAGGATCACATCAACATTCTATACAGTTAGTTGGTCAAACTCCAGCGGGTGAACTAAACTTCTTCATTTTAAAGACCATGTTGTATAGGTAGGAGTCAACGTGTGGACTGCACAGTGTTTATAGCGCCGCGAACTAGTTGATAATGTACAATCTGCTTGAGCTACGTATTTCAATTGACTATAAAACTATTGATAGTTTTGTTTTAGATGAGAACCCGTTGGTTTAACAGCCACGAAGTGATGAAAAAGTATGTTGTTAATTGGAAATATAAACATACGCTAGCAAGTCATGCACGAAGCGGACAGAGCTGCGCGCACCTCCCAGCACGTATTGTTTGGGTGTGTTAGGAAAACCACACTTTTTCACTCAACATTTAATAGCGGTAAACAATTTTCTACAAATCGGCGATTATTATGGTTTCCTAGATTACAACAATAACACACTTACGAATATAAAGGATAGGTACATTATAAGCGTGTACAAAATATAAAATAAATACTACCTAATATAGTTTAAAACTGATAACGTGAGACGGGGCAATTAATACATTTTAGTGGTTAACACTTTTTAGATTTGGTATTTTAACAGTAACAACGTTTAGGTAAAAAATAAATTAACGCAATTCTAGAGTAAGATCAATAAATATCACAGCGTAGTTTTAGAGAATCAATATAAAAGCGTTTTAAATAAAAAATGCTCGGCGGGCAGGTTACCGCGCCGCTAGAGGAAGCTGACGGGCTCGTCGATGTTGAAGGTCTTGGGGCCCGCCACGTAGTACTTGGCGTCGCGCTCGCGCGGCATGGCCTCGGGCGGCGGCGCGCCGGGGCCCATGGGCGCGTCGATGTCGAACGTGAGCCGCGCCGCGCCGGGGCCCATGGGCGCGTCGATGTCGAACGTGTGCGGCGGCCCCGCCGAGCGCCGCGCCGCCCCACCCGAGCGCCGCGCTAGGATCGCTTCGAACTTGTCCAGGCTGCGCTCGATGGTCCTCCGAAGCTCCCGGCGGTGAGCCTCGCCCTCGAGTGCGCCCGGCCCGCCCAACCCACTTGGCCCACCCGGCCCACTCGGCCCGCCCGGCGGGGACGCGGGCTCGTCGATAGGGTACGTGCCGCCGAACACCAGCGGCTTGAAGGTGCCATCACGCACGCGCACCGTGCTGCGGGCCCACGTGTCCACCGTGGCCGAAATGAGCCGGCCGCCCGGGCGCGCGGGGCCCAGGGCGGGCGGCACGGGGCGCGTGCGCAGCCCGGGCCCCGGCGGCGGCGCGTGCGCCAGCTGCACGTCCAGGTCCGACAGCGGCGCGGGCGGCGTGCGGGGGCGGGGGGCGCGGGGCGCGCGGGCGGGCGCGGTGAAGGCGGGCGCGGCGCCGGCCGAGGGCGCGGGGTGCACGCGGCGGCGCAGCGCGGGCGAGCGGTGGAACTCCATGAGCTCCAGGTCGTCGGCAGGCAGCGGGCCGGGCTTGTGCGTGGGCGTAGTATGCGGCGCGACGCGCGCGGTAGGCGGGGCGCGCGGGGTCGCGGGCGGGACGCTCGGGGGCGCGGGCGGTGCGCTCGGGGGCGCGGGCGGGGCGCTCGGGGGCGCGGGCAGGGCGCGCGGGGGCGCGGGGCGCGGGCGGGCTGGCTGCACACCCGCGCCACACAACTCGTTAGAACAGAGCGAGTGCGGCGGCTCGACTCTCGGTCGAGCCGGCCACACGCTGACCTCGCGCTATGACAAGATCTCTGGGAGAGTGATGTGTGATCTGGCACGCTCGGCTCAGAATGACTTTCGTGATTCAATACTCGGCTTATATTATATAGGTTGATACTTGATTGTACGGTGAGATTATCTCTTAACCACCACAGAATTGCAAATATATGTTACTAAATCTAAAATAACTCATTAAAAGGTTCAAATATAGATAAGTAATAAACTGTGCCAACATTTAACTAATCTATTAATACCATTATTTTGAGCCCAAGATATAACCCATAACAGAAAAAGAACAGTATCTTCTAAATTATATTTATATTTGCTTCTTTTCGTTTTAATTCCAAAGCAGAGCCATGTTTACATTACGCGCTTCACAACCCTGCACCAAGCAGGATCCCTCCACCCGTCGACCTCACATAAACGAACTGTCACACTCTTGTACTTAAATGTAATCACTTAGTAAGCTTCTGTCTCTTACGAGATGCTGAGCGTGTCCGCTATTGTTTATACCTAATCAGTTCATCAGTTCTGTCAAACACTTATTGTTTTTAATTTTCGAATACTGGCCAGATGTGGTTTTGAATAATCTGTACTAAGGTTTGTTCGTACTTGCTGTCATCAAAGCAGTGAAATTCAAGGAAATCTCGAGTGTAAACTAAATGGCTTGAACTGTTTTGAGAAAAGAATGATACGGCCGTGCCACTTTTTTGCTCGCATTGGCGGGGGCACTACAGTGCCCCTCTAATCATAGCTCTTCAGACGGGGCGAAGCAGAACCACGGTCAAAATATGTTAAATAAAGACCCGGGACAGCGAGCTTATCGTAAAAATATCGGACATTTTTGGAAGGCATAGAATAGAATAAAACTTTATTGTACACCAAAAAGTAAGTGTGGTGGTACGGGTATGCCGTCAATAGCATGAAAGTGAGCGCGCGTATTCCGAGGGTCCAGTGAGGGTAGTATCTTTCGTTATTCATTGTCTTGTGAGTCTCATATTCAGGCCTAACTGAGGTGTTTTTCTGAGAAAAAGGTGTAAAAACCAATGCCGTGGTGCACGAAAGTACCTTCCTAACGAACATAGTGGAACCTCTCTCAAACAATGTTCATTCCTGCTGTGCCTACGACGCAGCTGTATATTTCGCGTCTACATTGCTCTACGAAGGTTGAGGAAGTCGTGGAGTACATGAAGATAGAGAGCAACTCACGGAATAAAGAAAAGTAGAGGAATTGCCTCTTAGATATCGCGCGTGTGTCAACAGCAGACGAGATTCGCCTATTACATGTGCAGGTGAATATGGCATCTATTTCAAAGGCACTAGCGTTCTGAATAGAATAAATTGGTTACAGCGCCATCTAGCGTTGAGTAGCCGAACTCATTGTAAATTGGTTAAAACTTCTTTATTGTTCGTGTCATGTCAAATAATAACAACTTTCTTACGTTGTAATAAGACCTAATTTATGAAAGCAATAAGAATATGATTTGTAAAAGTTAAGTTTGTAATTCGTAGCTTCGTAGCCAATCATATTACTGTTTTTTATGTGTGTAATGTACAATTTGATACGCAAATGTGTGAGTTTGGCGACACTGGTTCCCGTGCTTAGCCACGTTAGGGGCACTTCTACCTATATTTTCTGTTCTGTGGAGCAACTGGACTCTAAGGGTCGAAAGGCTGGATTGGGGCCACGACACCAACTTCAAGTCGTTCGTGATACCAGTTCCAACCCACCATCTGGAGCACAGAACTATCAAATTGTACATTACACACATAAAAAAACAGTAATATGATTGACTACGAAGCTACGAATTACAAACTTAACTTTTACAAATTATATTCTTATTGCTTTCATAAATTAGGTCTTATTACAACGAAAGACAGTTGTTATTATTTGACATGACACAAACAATAAAGAAGTTTTTCGTCTAAAAACCAATTTACAACGAGTTCGGCTACTCAACGCTAGATGGCGCTGTAACCAATTTATTCTATTCAGAACGCTAGTGCCTTTGAAATAGATGCCATATTCACCTGCACATGTAATAGGCGAATCTCGCTTGATGTTAAGAGGCACTTCCTCTACTTTTCTTTATTCCGTGATCTGGAGACCTTTTTGTGAGAGGACTTTTGGCCAAAAGGTGTCGTGTATCGACGTTTCCAAGGACGGCTACGACACACGCAGCCGAACACGACGCCGATGTTACGTGTTAAATTATAAACATTTTAAATGTTGTTGTTATGTTGTATATTTATTAGTTTATTATTTTATAACATAATTTTATGTATTTTTTCTATGGGCCTCCGATGCCTGAAAATAAATGGTTATTATTATTATCATTAACCGACACTGAGATCTAACAGAACCCCGCACCAGTTCATCAAGTGCGAACCACGCGACACTGGTTGACCGCTCATAATTGACTTTATCGAGTATGAAGAGTGGCCTTCTTCAACTCTAGATTTAACCCACTGGACTTCAAGATATGGCAAAATGTGAAGGAGAACGTCTGCGCTACACCTCATCACAATTTCTCTCCGAGCATCTCTGGTAGCGGAAGAAACACATATGAATGTGGTGCGTGCTGCGATCGATGACTGGCCGCGTCGATAAAGGTCATGTATGCCAAATGGAGCAGAATATTTCGAATAATGTAAATATAATTATACTAGCTGCTCCCAGCGGCTTCGCCCGCGTGATAGTAGAAAAATAACCCAATGGAACATACTTCCGGGATAAAAAGTATCCTATGTCCTATTCCAGGACATGGTCTATCCGTGTACCAAGTTTCATCAAAATTAGTTTTGCCATTTAGGCGTGAAGACGTAACAAACAAACAAACTCACTTTCGCTTTTATAATATTAATAAGGTATTGTACACTTAATAACCTGTCATATATATCTACACTTATAATATTATAAAGAGGTAAAGTCTGTTTTTATGTTTTTTTTTTGTTTGTAGGTAATCTCTGAATGTAATGGTTTGATTGCGTAATTTTTTTTAACGATAGAAAGTTGCTTTATTCCTTAGTGACATGTGCTGTATTTTATGTATGCGGGCGAAGCCGCGGACAAAAGCTGGTATGAAATATATTTTAAATAATAATTAATTCGAAGACATGTGACATTCACCAACCCGCACTGGGCCCGCGTCGTGGAGTACGGCCCATTCCCGGGACTAAAGAGGAGTCCTGAATCCCAGCAGTGGGAACATCAAAAAGGCTGATGATGATAATAATTATCAATAAGTGTATAATTTACTACATTAAAAGTTTTTGACAGAATTTACGACCTGTTTAGGTATAAGGCTAAGGCTGGAGTCCTCTATGTGGTGCGTACAGCGGCACATCGAATGCGGCATTTCTGTAGCCCAAGCTACATAAATGTATTAAGAGGCAATCGACACGTTAAACTAGTTTGTTGCTCTGACTGGCTTTGTTGCCAGGTGCCACTGTTAGGGTGCGTTTCCACTAAAGCGGTGCTGGGCGGAGTGGAGTGGCGCAGTGACAAGTGTTTTCATTGAAGAGGAGCGAGGCGGAGCAGATTTGAGCTACCCTTCCCTTCGCACTCTCCGCTCGACACCACAACTTACACGACTCCGTTCTGTCCAGCTCGGGGCGGACACGTGTTTGAAAGTTCGCTCAGCTCCACTTGCTCCTCTTACACTGTTTCCACTGATGCGAAGTAGAGATTTCGAAAACCGTTCATTTAGAATCCGCTCTTCTCCATTTCGCTTAGCTCTGCGTCAGTGGGAACGCATTTTTAGCGTTGTATAGAAGACTTGAAAGCTTTAGCCAAGTGTCGCTTCGGAAATTATCGTTTATCTTCGGAAATACGAAAGCGCAATAATGGATATCGGAAATATGATATTACCAATAGAAGATTTTTGTTCTACCATGATTATAAAGTTAGAGACAACTGTATGGAATTACAATACGACAGCTTATCACTTGCACTAGAACAAAGAGCGGCAGTACGTAACATGGCAACTTTGTTCCCGTGGAGTGTGAGAATACGGCACGGCGCGTACTTCGGAAATACGAAAATGACCGAAGCGCATACATAAGCATTCTGTTGATCAGCCTACAGTGGTGGGCGACTCACCTCTGAGTAGCCGTAGCCGGGCTCGGGCTGCCAGTAGGCGGCGGGCGCGTCGGGCGCGGCGGCGCGCTGCCAGTCGTCGTAGGCGCCGAGCTGCGCGGCCGCGTCCGGCGCCGCCTGCGGGTAGTACTGCGGCGCGTACTCGGCCGCCTCCTCCGCCGGCGCGGGCTCGGGGTACGTCGGTACAGCTGGTTGGTACTGTTGGCCCTGTGGAAATAAAAAACATACTACATCAATTATTATGTTTATGTATGTGTGTATTTACGAAAGCTCTCAATTCTATCCGAGTCTAAGTGAGAAATGGTCTCAATTACATATTACCACTATCCATCCACTTTTCTGTTATTTATCGTCAGCCCTTTGTTACCGCGGGCACGCCATTATCGTAGCGGTAAGTCCGTTTTTTAAGGAGTGACTAAAGAGAGTTCTTACCGGACATGGTAAGTTCGGAAGGATCCTGTTCCGGATTTAGGCGGAAGAAACGCCCAGGTGCCATTTGCGAATCACCATTGTGACCGCCCGGAGGACACGGTGGAGATGTACCTCGCGCGGACAGAGCACCGCCGTGTCCTTGTAGAGGTGTGAAGTGGTGACACCATGGTCCGGAACGAGAGAGAATATGATGCAGGCAGGGACGTGCGAGCAATACAAGCCAAAAAGCCCGGCTTGACCTACCACTACCACACACCTAAATCATAGAAAACGGCTAATCAATTAAATAAAACAAAAATCTAAACTTTAAACTTCGCGCGCCTACGCGGGTACGCTCAGTTGCCACTTAGTGCGAAATTCAAAAATTCATTAATAAGATACGATACCATAAGCGAGGTTGCCAATCTGACCGCAATCTCTCCGATCTCACTCTAACACGTAACAAAAGAAAGAGATGAACACTAATGTGTTCCTGTCTCTTTCTACCACAAATGCTTCATATAAGGCTTGCTCCTCTATCTCTACTTTTGCTATAAAAACATCAAATTTTGTGTCTGTGCGGGTAAAATGTGAGAGATTCATCGAACTGGAAATTGGAAAAGTTATGAATGAATATTACGAGAGACCGTTTTTACGCATGGAGGCGCCCTCTATGACGCGTAAAGAACCTACGAACTAGAAATTAGTTTAAATTTGCTTTGATCGGTCATCGTGTTGTACCGGTTGTACGTAATTGTTTTGATAGTTATTTTTTTGTTTTCTGTCATTTAACTTAGTTGTGTGTAGCGTATGTGCGGAATCGATATTGTTTAGGTAGAGTTTAAGTTTTAGAGACAAATATAATCTTGTAACTTTACTAATTAGAATATTTCTCTGAAAAGTAAATCACATAATAGGCGGTTATTTTTTCTCAAACAATAACAATGCTTAGAATACATCAGGTATGACTCAAATAACTTCGCTGGTGCCATGAAAATACATCAGAATTCTCAATAGCTGTTGAATGCTGATATTTCATTGATTCTGTTTTGGTAAAACGCCAAAACTTGATTCTCTTTTTCGAAAGTTAAGTGTTATGTGTGTGATAAAGAAGAACGAAATCTAATGCTGTTTAAATTGTGAGTATTTGCCAATAATATTACATATCGTAAACAATTTAATGATGAATTTTATTAAATACTACGGACGGATAAATACAATCTTTTATGCACCATCTAGTGGATTTTTCTGAAGTCAACTAAAATGTTGTGAGCTAGTTGCCAAAAATATCAATAGATGGCTCTTTTCGTTTTTTTTAAGTACCAATATACATTCAGTCAAAAAAGTATCGGGAATGGATGATTTGTTTATGGTTCCAAATTCTAATTTTTGTTTTTTTGTAGTTGTTAGATTGGCACAACTGTTTTCCATTTTGGCGCGGAGTTTGAGTTGCATCTGTTATTTATATTAAATACAGTGCTGGTTTTAGTAATATCATATATAGTGTGTATTGCGAATTTCATAATGGACAAAAATATCAAACAAAGAGTTTGTCTTAAATTTTGCATCGCCAATGGAATTTCGTGTTCGGAGTCACTGAAAATGTTACAGAAGGCTTACGGTGAATCGACTTTATCAAAAACTCGTGCTTATAGTGGTTCAAAGCGTTCAAAAGCGGTCGAGATGTGATGGAAGATTTACCTCGCTCTGGTAGGCCGTCAACGTCTGCAACTGAAGTTAACATCGCAAAAGTGAAGGAAATAGTGACTGAAAATCCCCATTCAACTCTGAGAGAGATAGCCGCCGAACATTCTGTATCTCACGAGTCGATCCGTACCATTTTAACTAATCATTTGGGTATGAAACATGTTGCTGCTCGGCTAGTCCCAAAAGATCTGAATTTTCTCCAAAAACTCAATCGCATGAAAGTAGCTGAGGACATGCTAGAACGAGTCAGTTCGGACCCAACATTCATGAAACGCATTGTTACTGGTGACGAGACGTGGGTTTACGAGTTTGACATGCAAACTAGTCAACAAGCTTCGGAGTGGCACCTTCCAACTGATCCGAAACCGAAAAAACCGCGCCAAAGTCGATCAAAAGTCAAAGTCATGTTGACTGTTTTCTTTGACTATCGCGGTTTTGTGCACTCTGAATTCTTACCGGAAGGTCTAACGGTAAATAAAGAATATTATTTGAGCGTTATGCGGCGTTTAAGAGAGCAAATTCGACGAAAAAGGCCAGATTTGTGGAAAGAAAATTCTTGGATTTTGCACCACGACAATGCGCCTTCGCACAAGGCTATCATTGTGAACGAATTTATGACCAAACACTCAACAAATACCATCCAGCAACCACCATATTCACCAGATATGGCTCCTGCTGACTTTTTTCTTTTTCCTAAACTCAAATTACCACTTCGTGGCACCCGTTTTCAATCGATAGAAGACATAAAGGAGGATTCGCGGCGAGAACTGAACTCAATTCAGGAAGCAGCGTTTAAAAAATGTTTTGATGAATGGATTATTCGTTGGCGCAAGTGTATCGTTTCTAAAGGAGCATACTTTGAAGGTGATAAAATAAATTTGGATGAATAACAGACATTTTGTGTATTATTGATCTTTTCCCGGTACTTTCTTGACAAAGTAGTATATTTACTTAATTTCTATCAGTAAAAAAAAATGTACCTATTAAAATCAGCATTATAGTAAGAAATTTTGCACTGATGATACGTGACGGCAGATTATAGCGCGAATTTTTTTGTGGGTAAGTAGATGAGTCAAGATTCCTTGGCTTGCCCCCTCTAAAGGCACCTGGCACGCCACTGGATGCAGGTGCCTCCTTCTGCGGAGCAGTAATGCTAGGGAAGGAGGCAGTCGCACGCGTGAAGAAGCCGGTATCTTCACGCTTTAGCTGCCGCGATAAAAGACGCCCCGAGTATCAGGAGCCGCATAAAGACCACCAGCCACCGTAGGAGCGGGCTTGCAAACGACGCAAGCCCGCACCAGGCAGCATCAGGCGGTCCAGAGACAGAGCTCAAATCGTCGACAGCTCGTGTAGGATCCTCCAAGAGATGGAAAACCATAGAAGCCCAGGAGGGTGACCACGGAGATTTTCTAAAAAGGAATTCCGTGGTCCTAGAACGCAAAAGGCAAAGGAATGACAGAGAGTAGTTTTAGTTACCTGGTGCTCCGCCCAGCCGTACTGTGGCTGTGGCTGCTCGTAGGTGTTGTTCTGCGGCTGCTCGTAGTCGTTGTGCTGCGGCTGCTCGTAGTTTTCGTGCTGCGGCGTCGTCTGCTGCGACGCGCTCTCCGCCTGTACCCGCGCACACACACACAAACATGTTAGTTGCTTGTTACTGGTGTTAGTCGGAACTAATAACCAATAGTTGTTTCCTTAGTCCTCACAACATAGTCCACACAACAACAAAAATTACTTAGATGCAGTTAATAACTCTTAGCAACAACAACAGTTAGCTTGACCTGTATTAGGGCCTGCACACTCTTGAAACAAGATGTCTTACAAAGACTTGTCTAAAACGTCTTGGACTTGTCTACGCCCCTTGTCTTAGACAAAACAGTTTTGTCGCAGTAAGACACGTTTGCGACATACAGATTTGTCTACGACGTCGCAGACGTGTCTCTCTTGAAACAAGACTGTCTTAGACAGCTAAGACAGTCTTGTTTCAAGGGAGCGTAGGCCCTTAGTGAGTGATACTACAAGTTGAAATGTTGTCTAGATAAGACGCCTCACTAGAGGGCTCTCATCATATCTCCAAGTGATCACTATCAGCCATCAGGCGCCTGTTGCACTGCCACGCAATCTGGCGAGAGAGACGCGCTCTTTTTGGGTAGTTAATTTTTCAAATAAGGTAATTAATAAATGAATTGATTTTATTAATTTTTATTCATGATGAACGAGTCCTCATTTCCACAACGATATCGCCTGTTCGGAAGATGAATCTTATCAAAATGATAGTGATTTCGAGAGGTTGTGGCTGTGATGCTGGTCGGGTACGTACCGTGAGCATGTGGGCCACCTGCTTGACGTCCGTGAGCCACTGCTGGTGGTGGCGCGGCGAGGGCTCGCTGCTGTCCGCCTCGTCCACGAGCGGCGGGTCCTCCTGCAGCGACGGGTCGTGATACTTCAGCCTGCGGACAGTCAGTGCGGTTAGAATTTACTCCACTGTTCAATAGAGTGGGCAAATTGAAACTTGGGACGTACTGGGCTTGCGCACTAATGACGAGCGCGCTGGAGTAGAGCTGCGGCGCGCGGGTGACGGCGCGTGCGCACGCCTCGCTGTAGGCCAGCGCGCTGGAGTACAGCCCCACGTCCAGCAGCACTAGTTACGTACCTGTCGGCCAGCTCGGCGAGGTTGGTGACGAGCGCGCTGGAGTAGAGCTGCGGCGCGCGGGTGACGGCGCGTGCGCACGCCTCGCTGTAGGCCAGCGCGCTGGAGTACAGCCCCACGTCCAGCAGCACTAGTTACGTACCTGTCGGCCAGCTCGGCGAGGTTGGTGACGAGCGCGCTGGAGTAGAGCTGCGGCGCGCGGGTGACGGCGCGTGCGCACGCCTCGCTGTAGGCCAGCGCGCTGGAGTACAGCCCCACGTCCAGCAGCACTAGTTACGTACCTGTCGGCCAGCTCGGCGAGGTTGGTGACGAGCGCGCTGGAGTAGAGCTGCGGCGCGCGGGTGACGGCGCGTGCGCACGCCTCGCTGTAGGCCAGCGCGCTGGAGTACAGCCCCACGTCCAGCAGCACTAGTTACGTACCTGTCGGCCAGCTCGGCGAGGTTGGTGACGAGCGCGCTGGAGTAGAGCTGCGGCGCGCGGGTGACGGCGCGTGCGCACGCCTCGCTGTAGGCCAGCGCGCTGGAGTACAGCCCCACGTCCAGCAGCACTAGTTACGTACCTGTCGGCCAGCTCGGCGAGGTTGGTGACGAGCGCGCTGGAGTAGAGCTGCGGCGCGCGGGTGACGGCGCGTGCGCACGCCTCGCTGTAGGCCAGCGCGCTGGAGTACAGCCCCACGTCCAGCAGCACTAGTTACGTACCTGTCGGCCAGCTCGGCGAGGTTGGTGACGAGCGCGCTGGAGTAGAGCTGCGGCGCGCGGGTGACGGCGCGTGCGCACGCCTCGCTGTAGGCCAGCGCGCTGGAGTACAGCCCCACGTCCAGCAGCACTAGTTACGTACCTGTCGGCCAGCTCGGCGAGGTTGGTGACGAGCGCGCTGGAGTAGAGCTGCGGCGCGCGGGTGACGGCGCGTGCGCACGCCTCGCTGTAGGCCAGCGCGCTGGAGTACAGCCCCACGTCCAGCAGCACTAGTTACGTACCTGTCGGCCAGCTCGGCGAGGTTGGTGACGAGCGCGCTGGAGTAGAGCTGCGGCGCGCGGGTGACGGCGCGTGCGCACGCCTCGCTGTAGGCCAGCGCGCTGGAGTACAGCCCCACGTCCAGCAGCACTAGTTACGTACCTGTCGGCCAGCTCGGCGAGGTTGGTGACGAGCGCGCTGGAGTAGAGCTGCGGCGCGCGGGTGACGGCGCGTGCGCACGCCTCGCTGTAGGCCAGCGCGCTGGAGTACAGCCCCACGTCCAGCAGCACTAGTTACGTACCTGTCGGCCAGCTCGGCGAGGTTGGTGACGAGCGCGCTGGAGTAGAGCTGCGGCGCGCGGGTGACGGCGCGTGCGCACGCCTCTGTGTAAGCCAGCGCACGTTCGTACAAGCCCACATCCAACAGCCGGCACGCCAGCACGAACTTGTATGGCTGCAACACACGCTCACGTCAGCATATTCAACCATCAGGCACAAAAAAAAAAAATTCTACTCCCCCTTCTGTTTCCAAATCTTCCTGTCTTGGGCGCTTGGTGGACAAGTTCTTCCTACGAACATGCCACCTTCGCCGCGGTCGACCTGACGGTGTTATCCTCCCTCGGACGTCCAGCAAGTTACAATATTTGCCCTGTCCAGATGCATTCGTACGGTGTAGCTAGTCCGCTCCCACTAAAGCCTGGCATGTTTTTTCTGCTAATAAAAAAAGTAATGGAGCGTATGCTGGTGTTTATAACGCGATCATTAAACATCTATTATACTGCGCCTGCGTTGACAAATCTATAGTTTGGACTTGAGTTGTTTGGTTGTTTATCCGGATCGAAGGACCGAAATTAAATAATAGATAGGAATGTTCACTAAAACTGTATTGCTAAAAATGCTAAACCTAATTAAGTTGGTTGATAAAGCGAGGGAGCACGCGCGACGACACTAGATCGCCTTGAGTGTCGTAGCAGCAAGTTCCTTTTAGGATGTTAAAGTAGTAGGATTTTAGCGATAGCGATCATAATGACATAATAACTGAGAAGAGAAGAGGAGAGAGAAGGCCTCCCTGAGAAACACTAACAAACATATCGCATCGATCAGAGGAATTCTCATCAGATCGAACAGACTGCGAGCGGCCCCGAAGGTAAGCTTTGACTCACTTAATTACTGGTGCTAAGACATTAAGGGGCCAAGCTGGGTCGAAGCCTACTGGGGCCAGGGTAATCCGAAAGGGAGCTCAAGCCCCGGTATGAAAGCTAGAAGGAACGGGGTGAGTTTTTAGTCAGTAAGAGTCTGACACTACCTCCCGCTCCGCCCAAGAGCAGGGATTGCCATTGGATGACCACCATAAAAAAAGGAAAGGATTCCTAAGAGGATGTCTAGGTCAACTGAATTAATAACTCAGCTGAAGTCCGTAAGCATTTATTTTCCATGGCCAGTCTCAGTCGTCAGTTATTTTGACAAGAGTTGTCACAGTGGCGGCCAGGTCTGACACCAGATTGATAAGGATTCAGCAGACTGTTATAGGACAGATAACAAGACAGTTACTTCTGAACAACACTCTCTAAGACTTTGAAGAGGATAAGGAGTTCGGATACTGGACGGAAGCGGGATGGTGACGAGGGATTTGAAATTGTAGGAAGCGGTAGGACGTAGAAAGATTTGTGTTACAACAAAGCAAGAAAGTGCATCAAACCTGTAGCTCAGTAATAACGAAGTCCTCCTGGTTGAGTGACATGGCGTACTCGTAGACCTCGGTGGCGAAGAGCGCTTTGTTGTGCGCCAGCTGCTGCAGCTTCGTGCAGCGCGGGTCCGCCAGCAGCAGCGCCAGGCGCGGCGGCGCCGAGCCGCTCGGCGCGCGCGCGCTCAGCGGCGCCAGCGGGTGGCGCGACAGCGGCACGCCCGCCGACACGTAGCAGAACTGCGCCGAGTACAGCAGCCCGCGCGACGCCAGGCTGTCTCCTGCGGACCCACCCACCGTCAGCGACCATACCCAACGCCCCACAAGGGCCCTACGTTACGACGACGCACCGTGCCACGGCACGGCAACGTGACGTGGACGTTCACGTCGACCAATGTAAATAATAACGTCACAACAACGCAACGTACCTTGTTCAACGGCACGTCGTCTTCACGTAAAATCTCACATTGCACTACTGCAGCTGTGCCGCATTTGTTATTCAATATTCAAAAATTATGGACGACATTAGGTCACGTGGTCAGAACAAACGAATAGAACATTCGTAGCCAAGGGTCCTGGTCGGGTGCGCGGACGGGTTGTATAATCTGTGTGCTACGTACCGAGCTGCGTGAGTGTGCGGCGGTCCTGGTCGGGTCTCGCGGATGGGTTGGATAGCAGCATGGCGACGTGCGGCCGCCAATCGCCCCAACGCTCGTCCGCCACACACTGTAACCAAGTATTTTGCTACATATCCTGCCAGGACGTCAAATTTAGCCAGCCTCGCTGTTTGACACAAATGGCCGCATGACGTTGGTATTAGAGAACGAACCCAACTAACAATTTAATAATTCATTAAATATATGTATATAGGGTTATTTGTAAAACACTACCGACCTCTTGTTTCGGAAGTCTGCTAGTAAATCATTACGGGGTAATCAGTGCGCGGGAGCCGTAAGTAGATACAGCAAAATATAGAGTTGAAATGTGTTAGATAGAAAAACGAAATCTTGAAGGTTTGTTTTTAGTAAATATGTAATGTTTTGTAAAAAATCATAGAACAAAAGTTGTTATTTACGCTGTTCTTAACTAGCACCTAAAAGGTTGCTAGTGTTTTACAAATAAACCTGTATATAGTGTAGAGTGCGTGTGTGTGTTACTTTTTGGAGTACAATAAAGTTTATTCTATTCTATTGGCGTTAAGGCAATAGTTTTTACCAATTAGATTACAGCAAATTAAAAAGCTGTGTTCACATTGACCAGTTAAACGCATCTTTTATTAATTTTAATTATGAATACTTTATCTATTCATAAAAATAAAAAGGAAAATTCTGACGGTTTTAAAACAAATAATTAATATTGAAAAATACTGTCTGAATAAAAAAAAAAATATTTTTTAAGGTAAATGTCACTTAGTCATACTTGGGGTATGAGTGAGTATTACCTTTACCACGCAGCTACACTTATGACGTCTCTATTTCCTTAACGCGAATAGACTACAAGTAATATGTTAATGGATTGTGAAGGCAGGTGTGATTGCCATCATCAATAGTAAGTGTCTTCTTAGCCTATCTTAAATTCAGTGCCAATGTGGAAACGCTGGGAAGGAAGGAGGTGACGTAAATCCTTCGTCACCTTCTTTCTTGTCTAGCACGGACCACCGCTTCTGCAGCTTCCATGACTTACAATGAAGCTAATGATAGAGCTACCCAGGCAAGTCCACACTGGCCGGATATAATGAATGACACAGAGACTATAAGAAGAAAAATATTAGTGGTTATATGATGTATAAAAGAGTATCAGACCGTGGCGGCGGGCGGCTGCGCGGCCTGCAGCGCCGTGTAGAGCGTGTGCAGCGGGTCGTGGCGCGGCAGCGCGGCCACGAAGCGCGCCGCCACGCCCGCGCGCGCGCGCCGCCCCACGTGCGCGCCCAGCGTCATGGCGTGCCCCCACAGCTTGTTGCGCACCGCCCACTCTGCGGGCACACACACTCTCACCACACCACACCCACTGTCGAAGCTGCGACTGTGCCTTGTCGGCACCAACATTATAAAAATACTGAACACTCAAATTAACCTTTTAATTTAAAACCTGGGTAAGTGTGAGTCAGACTCGCGGACTGAGGGTTCCGTACAAACATAGATAAGTTTACAAACGTAAATAGTTCAATTTCCGAATAGTCTCAAGATTTTTCAAAACGCCAAAAATGTTTTTTTTTCAAGACGTAACAATAATTTCAAATATCTCTACGCATTCCCGAGATAGAAGGACTTGACAGACGGACAACAATGTGATCAAAGTGAGAAAAAAACAGAACCCTTATAGGGTCACGTTTTTTCTTCTTGATGTGCCCTAAAAACCAACAAAGTACGAGACGAACTCGCACACCGAGCGTTCCGTACAAACTTACCTATGTAAATAGTTCACGAGTCTCGAAGATTTTCCCAAATTGCAAAAAAATAATTATTTTGTGATGTAACTACAAACTTATGGTTTACACAAAGCATTGTTTTTTACCAAATCTCATAAGTTTTTGATTCCATTGTAAGCATCAAAATATACGCCATAAGCAGCCTTGTTATTGAATTGTGTTAACTTTTAGAAGTTTGATTTTTCACTGCTTTAAGAGGTAGCAGATCTGAGTATTAAATATTAATTTCAGCTTGATGCCTCTAAGTGTTCATGAGAAAATGGATCTCGACAGACGGACAGCAAGGACATCCTAGAAGGTTTCCATTTTCACCGACTCAGGTAAGGAACTGTAAATATACATTCAGTCAAAAAAGTATCGGGAATGGATGATTTGTTTATGGTTCCAAATTCTAATTTTTGTTTTTTTGTAGTTGTTAGATTGGCACAACTGTTTTCCATTTTGGCGCGGAGTTTGAGTTGCATCTGTTATTTATATTAAATACAGTGCTGGTTTTAGTAATATCATATATAGTGTGTATTGCGTATTTCATAATGGACAAAAATATCGAACAAAGAGTTTGTCTTAAATTTTGCATCGCCAATGGAATTTCGTGTTCGGAGTCACTGAAAATGTTACAGAAGGCTTACGGTGAATCGACTTTATCAAAAACTCGTGCTTATAGTGGTTCAAAGCGTTCAAAAGCGGTCGAGATGTGATGGAAGATTTGCCTCGCTCTGGTAGGCCGTCAACGTCTGCAACTGAAGTTAACATCGCAAAAGTGAAGGAAATAGTGACTGAAAATCCCCATTCAACTCAGAGAGATAGCCGCCGAACTTTCTGTATCTCACGAGTCGATCCGTACCATTTTAACTAATCATTTGGGTATGAAACATGTTGCTGCTCGGCTAGTCCCAAAAGATCTGAATTTTCTCCAAAAACTCAATCGCATGAAAGTCGCTGAGGACATGCTAGAACGAGTCAGTTCGGACCCAACATTCATGAAACGCATTGTTACTGGTGACGAGACGTGGTTTTACGAGTTTGACATGCAAACTAGTCAACAAGCTTCGGAGTGGCGCCTTCCAACTGATCCGAAACCGAAAAAACCACGCCAAAGTCGATCAAAAGTCAAAGTCATGTTGACTGTTTTCTTTGACTATCGCGGTGTTGTGCACTCTGAATTCTTACCGGAAGGTCTAACGGTAAATAAAGAATATTATTTGAGCGTTATGCGGCGTTTAAGAGAGCAAATTCGACGAAAAAGGCCAGATTTGTGGAAAGAAAATTCTTGGATTTTGCACCACGACAATGCGCCTTCGCACAAGGCTATCATTGTGAACGAATTTATGACCAAACACTCAACAAATACCATCCAGCAACCACCATATTCACCAGATATGGCTCCTGCTGACTTTTTTCTTTTTCCTAAACTCAAATTACCACTTTGTGGCGCCCGTTTTCAATCGATAGAAGACATAAAGGAGGATTCGCGGCGAGAACTGAACTCAATTCAGGAAGCAGCGTTTAAAAAATGTTTTGATGAATGGATTATTCGTTGGCGCAAGTGTATCGTTTCTAAAGGAGCATACTTTGAAGGTGATAAAATAAATTTGGATGAATAACAGACATTTTGTGTATCATTGATCTTTTCCCGGTACTTTCTTGACAGAGTAGTACATGGCTATTTGTAAAACACTAACAACCTTGCAGGACTGTATTATTAACATCATAAACAACAACTTTTGTTTTATGACTTTTAATAAAACATAATTTATTTACCAAAAACAAACCTTCAAGATTTCGTTGTTCTATCTGTATTACGCGCCGCAAGTGCATCAAGCACCCCCGCCGCCCGTTCGTCGTTCCCCTCCGCTATTGTACTTCTAAATAAGAAGCAAGCGATATGCTTCTTATTTAGAACGTTCAATTTAAATATTTTTATTTTTGTATGAAAATCTGATGCAACTAAAATATGATACAAATGAACAAAAGTTGTTGTTTATGATGTTAGTAATAAAGTCCTGGTAGGTTGCCAGTATTTTACAAATAGCCCTGTATATATATTTTACTAAACAGATTTAAATATGTGATTTTGTTTGTGATTCGCATGTGAGTATTGTGTGTAGCCAGCCCTCAGACAGGTAAGCGTCGGGTGTGTAGACGTACCGAGCGCGTCGGGCCGGTTGCCGTAGATGAGCAGCTCGCGCAGCCGCTCCAGCGCCGCGCGCTCGTCCAGCGTGGACTGCTCCGCGGTTGACGAAGACTCTTGATCTGTACAACAACACGACTGATTAGCAGCTGGCGACCCGAGCCGGCTCAGGACGGGTGGAAAAACACAAACACACACCTTCGTTTATCGCTTTTTCTATAAGTAAAAGCTGTATCCAGACCGGCGTGAAAAAGCGAATTGTTTTAATACAGTTTTGTTATGCGTATGCATCATCATCACGTTCATATTAGTGGTGGGTCGCTGTCGCATTTTTGAACGATGAAACGCAACCGGTCTTGCGACGACACAAGCTGTTGTTAGAAACGCTCCTCGTTGCGACTGGGTTGAAAACAAAATTATCTTTGAGTGAAGTAATTGCAGAATCCGTCCTCGTCGCGTTTGAATCGACGACGCGACGAGTACAGATTCATTCAGACTAGTTATTGCAATGAAAAATGATCTTTATGATTTTTTTATGATGGGAAAATCGTCTTACCACCACCCGCTCTTGAGCGGAGCTGGAGATCGTGTCAGACTCTTACTGACTAAAAACCAACCCCGTTCCTTCAAGCCTTCATACCGGGGCTCAAGCTAGCTTTCTAAACTAACTCTGGCCTCAGTAGGCTTCGACCTGCGGGGCCCCTGATGTTATGAACTTTATAATCATAGCCATAAAGTTAATTTTTCATTGCAATTAATCAATGGATTCCCGATCTTATTTTGCTAGCAGTAAAATAACAATCCACATACAGTAATTCGAAGACTGGTTTGTGCAATGAAGACTGTTTTGTCACAGGATGGAAAACGGTTATTACTTTGTAGTACAAAAACAGTCTTTGGAAGCTGTTCATTGTTGAAAAGAAGTACTGCAGCCACATTTGGGCTGGTGCTGCAAAATGCCACCTGGCAGCTATGGACTCGGTGGAAATGCGTGCGAAGAGACTAATTGGTGATCCAGACCTGGTTAAGTCCAATCTAGTCTTGAGCATAGGGCTCAAGACTTTGTAGATTGGGCTTACCTTACTTCCCCTATGTGAAGGGTAGCCAGCCTTTCGGTGTTTTACAGGATGTATTTTGGAGAGTTTGCGCAGGAATTACATGGCTTGATTGCACCATCTCACTTTTACCATCGGACAAACCGACGAGCGGCGAGTTTCCAACTTTATGTTGTTGAAAATTTTACGGTCCGGACCAAGCGTTTCGCCTCGTCGTTTATACCACGTACATCGAAGGACTAGAACAATTTGCCTGCTGCAGTCTTCCCGTCCGATTATAATTTAGGTGTCTTCAAGTCAAGAGTGAATAAGCTAAACTAGTGCGCCTCAACGATTGCATCACTGCTTACCATCAGGTGGGATCGCAGTCAAGCACTAGATTATATCAATTAATTAAAAAACAAGAAACGTCGCTACTTCATGTACTATGCGATTCGAATAAAACTAGGATTGACTTAGCGCCATGTTGTGAAGTCATAGCTGTCAAATCGAGTCAGGTAGGGTAAGCAAAAAATGTAATTTAACATAAAACAAATCATGATCGAAAAAAAAAATAATCAGAATCTAATTGTTTAGTTCCACTCATCTCTGCATCAGTGTGTGAAGTGTCTCGAGTAGTGGCGAAAGAAAGAAGGCGGATTGTTGCTAACGAAGAAAATAAGAAAGACCCGTTTTTTTTTTAACTAATTATGACTTACGCAAACAATACATAACGTTTAGATTACATAAAAACCAACAATAACGTTCTTACTTTAATAAGATTTAACCGAGACTCGGCTTAACAATATAAAAAAAAACCATTATTGATATACAAATAATTTTTCTATGCAAACCATATTTTTTTTTCAAGTAACATGAGACATAGAAGTCATTGGCGTTCCTATTGTTATTCGAATCGCACTGTGTCCACGTTTTGACACGTACTATCCGGTTGCACAGTTCGTGTCATGTACGTGTGTCGCTCTGGAGTAGGCTACAATTGACTGCGCACTATGGAACCTCACTCTGAAAAAACAGCGTGCCGCCTCACCTATTAAAAGACTAAGTATTACATCGTCCATTTTACATGACGCCTACTGTCGATTAATACAAAAGAAACAAAAGCTCATAGAGAAGTGGAAACTTACTGAGGTTTTCAGACATGGAGAGGTCGGGCTGGTCGGGCGACTCGCTGCGCGCCTCGTCGTCGCGCGCGCCCGACTGCGACGAGCCGCGCCGGCTCTCTGCACACACACACACTACACATACACTACACTGAGCATCGCTTCCAACTATCGTTTTGACGCGTTACATCTATTGGCGCTTCGCAAGTTAACTCGGCCCGTACTAGCGGCGACGGCTAACGGTACGGCGCTGACATAACATAGATGGTTCACATCTGCCGGACGTCCCATGACGACCAACTTTAATTCAAACATATCATTGTGATTTTGGAATTTTTGTTGCGCAACTACTTAACATTTTTTACTTTTACAGTGGTTATTTCACGTGTATACGGTGAATTTTGAGTAAAATTTAGATTAGTTTTTTCTTTCAACTGTTGTGATTATCTTTTACCATTCAAGAGAGAGCATCGCATATTGACTTATACCGTGCCAATATGACACTAGGAAGTATGTAGATAGCAGAACTAAGCAATATGGACAAGTCATGTAAGTATAATTGAAAGCTATATCTCACCAGTTTGCGTCTTGGCGGAGGGCGGCTTGTACTCGTACTCGCGCGTGTTCTTCATGAGCAGCTCGGCGATGTCGGAGCCCACCACCACCTGCAACACAACCTCTCACTACATCTACTGCTGCGACCACCTCTTCAGGCGCTATCAATGCATAGACCGTTCAACCGCGGCATCACACCGGTGTCTATGGCGGCCGTACGCCCATGTTGAACTTTAACGTCAAAGTCCATGTCGAACTACTATGATTTTTTACTAGAGTTAAATAATATTTCATTAAAAAAAACTACTTTTCCCTACTTGACATGACTTTCTGTTAATATTTATATGTTTGACGCCTCGTTATATTTATTTAGTGATGATAGCTGTGGTGTAAAAGAGCGGTTACCCCGTTCTGGCGCAGCATGAGCGCCAGCAGCTCCCACAGCAGCACGTAGCCCGTGACGTCACGCGCGCCCTCGCGCTCCGCGCTGCGCATGCGCACAACGCAGTACTCGATCACGCTCTTTTTGTGTGTTACACCTGCAACAAAACGAGCATACTATCATATTTGCTTGCAGTTAGTAATTTCAATAATAATAGTATTAACATACGTTCAAACTTGGTACGCTCGGGCCATAAGTTTGGTTCGCTTCGGAACCAAATCAGTCCATCTGTAGAGCAGTCCGATGACTATAATTATTATTACTCAAGTCCGCCTCGGTTCGCTAGGTTGACCATCGCATTAGCGATGGGCGATTCCGACATGTTTCAACAATTGAAGGATCGGAGTCATTAAAATAAACCATCGAGTCAATCATCGACTCGCCGTTTTACAAAATAATCGAGAGCTGTTTTTCGATTTCGAGTCAGTCACTCTCACGGTGAAACTTTAAAGCACCGAGGAACAAAATCGCGAATGAACGCGCCATGCGCCAGTCACCAATAACACACCGAGTAGAGTCAAAGTCGAAACATTTGAGAACCATGGAGATGTTCGAACAGTCGAAATCATTCGAATAAATCCTCTCGCCATCGCGCATCGCTACATCGGATACGCTTCACACCGTACCAAACCAGCTCGTCTAGTCAGGTCTGACAAACGCTCGCCCTCGCGCTCGCGCTGAGCCAGAAGGACGGCGACTTGTTTTCATCGTGCGTGGAAGCGTCGGTGGCGAGGGAGAGGGCGTGCACGTGTTGTGTAACGTTACCTTTGACGAGCGGGCCGGGGAAGGCGGCCAGGTCGGCGGCGTGCGGCAGGTGCTGCAGCGCGGCGGCGAGGGAGAGGGCGTGCACGTGTTGTGTAACGTTACCTTTGACGAGCGGGCCGGGGAAGGCGGCCAGGTCGGCGGCGTGCGGCAGGTGCTGCAGCGCGGCGGCGAGGGAGAGGGCGTGCACGTGTTGTGTAACGTTACCTTTGACGAGCGGGCCGGGGAAGGCGGCCAGGTCGGCGGCGTGCGGCAGGTGCTGCAGCGCGGCGGCGAGGGAGAGGGCGTGCACGTGTTGTGTAACGTTACCTTTGACGAGCGGGCCGGGGAAGGCGGCCAGGTCGGCGGCGTGCGGCAGGTGCTGCAGCGCGGCGGCGAGGGAGAGGGCGTGCACGTGTTGTGTAACGTTACCTTTGACGAGCGGGCCGGGGAAGGCGGCCAGGTCGGCGGCGTGCGGCAGGTGCTGCAGCGCGGCGGCGAGGGAGAGGGCGTGCACGTGTTGTGTAACGTTACCTTTGACGAGCGGGCCGGGGAAGGCGGCCAGGTCGGCGGCGTGCGGCAGGTGCTGCAGCGCGGCGGCGAGGGAGAGGGCGTGCACGTGTTGTGTAACGTTACCTTTGACGAGCGGGCCGGGGAAGGCGGCCAGGTCGGCGGCGTGCGGCAGGTGCTGCAGCGCGGCGGCGAGGGAGAGGGCGTGCACGTGTTGTGTAACGTTACCTTTGACGAGCGGGCCGGGGAAGGCGGCCAGGTCGGCGGCGTGCGGCAGGTGCTGCAGCGCGGCGGCGAGGGAGAGGGCGTGCACGTGTTGTGTAACGTTACCTTTGACGAGCGGGCCGGGGAAGGCGGCCAGGTCGGCGGCGTGCGGCAGGTGCTGCAGCGCGGCGGCGAGGGAGAGGGCGTGCACGTGTTGTGTAACGTTACCTTTGACGAGCGGGCCGGGGAAGGCGGCCAGGTCGGCGGCGTGCGGCAGGTGCTGCAGCGCGGCGGCGAGGGAGAGGGCGTGCACGTGTTGTGTAACGTTACCTTTGACGAGCGGGCCGGGGAAGGCGGCCAGGTCGGCGGCGTGCGGCAGGTGCTGCAGCGCGGCGGCGAGGGAGAGGACGTGCACGGTGGCGGGCACTCCGTCCACTGGGTAGGCGGCGCGGACCACCACCACGTCGCGGGAGGACACGCTGCCCTGCAATACGAACAGCACCGGTCACTCTACTTTCAAAACTGTTACGATGACAGATTGAAATGAATGTGAAAAAAAGTATAATAAATAAAAAGTATAATATAAAATAAAAGAATAATAAACGAAATTAAGCACGAGGTCTTAATGTCGTTTATTACTTTAAAAAAAAACACGAATTAGCGTCTGTTCATTCGTTTATCAACTGAACTAGGGATCGTGTACTTTACGATCACAAAGGAATACGCTTGCATATGAAATCTTGACAGTTCCACAATACTATACTATATTCGTGATAAGAAAATAGTGACGTCATCAGTGCAAAGTAATTAATCACACTGGATGGGATTTTTTACAATTAAACCTTAAATAAACACTGTTAATATTAAAATGTTGTGTGTTAAAATATTAATATTAAATAATTATTTTAAAATTTAATCAGGGTCGTCTAAAGGGGACGAACTTTGGCCATATGTAGCTGGCAAGATATTTTTTCTTTTCGCCAATAGTGAAACCTAGGTCATATCTTAAAGGACTGTATGAGAAATCAATAGCAAAAAGAATGATATCTACTAACCGTAACCGAATGTAGTTAGAGACTATTTAGTAGATCGCTATTGTTTTTTATCAGGCGTTATTTTTCTTAAATAAAAATACTCTGTGTCTGATATTTTAAGTTTTCCATTGTTAAATATACTAGACAATTTCTCTAATGAGTTATTCTGCGTCCCTCGCTTCCGCGTTTAGCGCCGCACCTGGTCGGAGGGTGTCTAATGTCGCAAGAGTCCTCAATTCGTCTTAATTATAACAAAAGTGAAACTGGTCACGCTTGACCAAAAAGTACAAGCTATGCTTCTATAGGTATCTTCATTCGGTTACGGTTTAAAGACCTGGTTATTTTTGTTATTGACTCCTCGTATTGTCCCCTAACTTATAACCTAGGTTTAATTTCTGGCAAAAAGAAAAAAGTAAGTCATGTAACCCAGTTGTGGGTTAAGCTCGCCAATGTACATCAACTTTACTTTTATAAACTGTTTGTATAAATTGTTTGTGTACAATAAAGAATAAAAATAAGAATCATGCCAATATTTTGCATGGGCTTTTGGCTTTTTTCAATAATATTTATAATAAAGATAAGTCATGTTCCGCAAGTTCCACATCGTTAGTTCAATTCCACAACAGTGTGG
This sequence comes from Mythimna lalbum, assembly GCA_949319445.1. NCBI lineage: Eukaryota > Metazoa > Arthropoda > Insecta > Lepidoptera > Noctuidae > Mythimna > Mythimna lalbum. Next base: position 25,040,715 of record OX439346.1, read on the forward strand.
GACTTTGTGATCTTTTTGTGTGGTTTGTTTGAGTCTATTGTTGCTATACATCTTTAAGTTTAAAGTTGAGTTGAGGTGAGATATTCATTACTTTAACTGAACAATGTGAAATTGTGAACACTGGATTCTAATTTACTATCATCTGATTGGTCAAGCGGCGTGGCGTTAGTTGAGTGACAACGATGACGTCACTATTTCCTTAACGTTAACAGGTTGTAGAGTTGTACTCAGTCAGTATAAAGGATAAGAGAGGGGTTATACCTTGATGTGCGCCGTGGAGTAGCGGAAGGGCGTCATCCTCTCGGAGCGCACCGTGGACTCCTCCAAGTGCAGGTTCAGCGACATGTCCGTGGTGAGCTCCCTGCCACACACACATCGTCAGAACGTACCGCGAACGTACTGTCGACCATCGACACTATAGCCTAACATTACCCACTACTACTTGAATAATATTCTACTTCTACTCACACTATACCAATGTGTAAAGCGACGACTGTGCCAAGCAAAAAAACTTAATGTAAACTGAATATGCGAAAGCTTTTGTGAAACTTATGAACAATGTCACTGAATGAGTAAAATGTGCAGATGTGTGACAATCATGATTTTTATTTCACACTGATCTGAAACGTATGTAGGTATAGCAGAGACTTTCCAGCTCACATAAACTGACAATGTGTTACTTTAGAGACAAAATAGTTTTTAGTAATAGGGAATATGCATGACAAAAATATTAGTTTACTAACCAGTTTATCAATTAAATATACAAAAATAGAATATTTAATGTGGAAATAATATTTAAAAAATTGGTAGACAAGCAAACAAGATATAACAATTTTAATCAAATATATCGCCAAACTAGCGCCGTTTTTTATAGCGGTGTGATGGCCTTTGACATCAAAGACCATGTCGGACTTGTCTTCCTTATTTAGCTGCTTTGAGGCTTTATAACTTTTTAATTGTTGATGAAGATATTTATATTTTTTTCACATTTGTTTACCAGGACTAAAAAGCAAAAGCCATGTATATTCCCTATTATGTTTCAGATTACGTACATAACATAAATTCTTATTTACACTTTACTTAATATTAAAAAGCTACGTACAACATTATTTGTAGTATATGCGAAACCTGAATATCGTTTGTTTAGAATCAGTAACTGAATCCGATTCTAATAATTTTCACACTATGTTATATTTTTAGCCAAAAATATTTTTAAAAAAGGTCACAAATTGGACACCACCGACATTAAGAACAAAACAGGTCAAAGCGGGCATCAGGTGTCAGCGCACAGCTGGGTGGGGAAGCAAAACAACCCCTCAGACGCTCGGGTGGCCCGGCTTTAGGGAGGAGTTAGTGATTTTTCATAAAACAGTTTTTTGTACATAGATTCTTTTCATAAAAATCAGGTGTTTCAGGTTTCACATATACTAAAAATAATCTTGATATACAACCAGTACCTACATAAGTAGGTACTGGTTGTATAACAAGCTAATTTCGCGACGAGTTTCTATTTTTCGGCAAACACTACCTCACGCTAAGTATTAACGATGTTCGTACTTGTACATGTATAGGCAGGAATGTAAGTGTGTACCTGTCGGAGAGGTCGGTGCGTAGCGACGGCGCGTCGCGCAGCTCGGCGGCGGCGTCGGCGCGGTACGCGAAGTACCTGCGCACGCACGCACTACGTCACCACGCGCCCACGAGCGCGCCCGTCGCGGACTACATCTCTCAACAACACGACACAGCTCCCGATCCGTTTACGAACTACTCTTCATTATTACTCTAAAGGTTTACTGCCCGACTCAAAAAATAACTTTGTCTTCAGATCGATTAATTAAGAATACCAGCTGGCAACGGCTATCTCTGACTAACAGACACACTGGTTCAATACTGTCGCAGAACTTCTGCGTAGGAGTCGACAATAGATCGGTCGAATAGTTTACTAATAAATGTAATTCACGGTCAATCGGGCACGAGGCCTCATCGTGTCAACTCGTGCAGTAATCCTTCATCAAGTAGACGAGCCAGTTAATTCCAATCAACAGACGTAAACGCAATGTACTGACAACTAGTTGAAGTATAATGATTCGCTGCGCTTTGTACAATGTGGTGTTGTAACGAAGCCCGCACAAGAACAAGAAGCTGGTGTTAGTAACAATGAGTGAGAGATGTTATTCCGACGACTTCCGTTATATTAATGAAAAGGAAAATATAAGGCTGAATGAACAGAGAGATCGCTTGTATTTCCCTTTTTATCATAAATGAATAATAACGTGTAGAATACAAAACTGTTTGTTTATTGGGGTATGTCCTTCACAAAATGTTGTTGCAAAAATGCAGTGAAGTGAATTAAAAAACTCGATTAATGATGGGATGGTATGCGTGTTAATATCGATGGCAACCCGCCTGAAGCTACACCAATTCCCGAGATGTGATACTTTAAGGCATTTTGTTCTGTGTAAACAGTGAAGCCCCGTGTTCTGTAAGGCCCTTTTTTACAGCAAAAGCAATATTACCAGTCGCGTGTTAAATACACAGTGTTCAAGTCACATCTCAGACTTAAAGCCGAATACGTGTAAGCCGAGACAAAAATCTCTATAAAAAATAAAAAAGTATATAGCTTTAACAAAATATTTAAATCAACAACTTCATTCAGAAGCCATATTTGAGCAAATAAATGTCCCGGCCCATGGATTGTTATCTCTGCTTACGCGCGCTACGTAGATGAGCAAGACGTGGTGTGCTCGCCGCGTGTGCCTGTGCGTGCGACTTACGTGTCATTTCCCTTGAGGCCGGTGGTGCTGGAGCGGCCCGAGTGCACGCTGCCCCGCTCTTCGCGCCGCCCCTCGTACGGCAGGCTGCCGAAATCTGAAGACAATATTTTTTATTACGGTGTCCAAGTGTTGTTTTTTACTGTAATATTGTATTTAGCTGTAAGTTTTCTTGAAATCAATAAATAAAATATGTACCTAGATGTGTTTGAGTGACAGAGTTTTATGCACAGAGGATACAAAGTTTGTAAGTAAAAAAAAACCGGTCAAGTGCGAGTCGGATTCGCACACTTCGCGGCTTCTTGCCGTTATGAAGTCACAATAAATTATATTGAATATAAAAAAATCACACATTTCCTAGCGTACGCAAGGAAGTGTGTAATTTCTGCCGTTGTGTAGTGATGTGATTGTTGATGTTGAGCAATGTGTGATTGTTGCTCTTGTATGGTGGTTGTATTACCGATGTGAGTGATTGTAACTGACGTGCAAAGTGTATTTAACCGTTGTGAAGTGTGCGACTGACCTGGCTGGTAGTCGAGCGGCACGGGCGGCGCATGGCCCGCCATCAGCTGCTTGTACACCTGCATGTAGGCGGCGGGGTTGGTGAGCCGCAGCTGCTCATAGTACTGGTACTGCTGCCGCTGCACCAGGTAAGGATCCGTGTACCCGCCACTGGTGCCATACTCTGGAATGGACACAATTCATCATCATCATCATTTCAGCCGAAAAACGTCCACTGTTGGACCTCAATGATCTCATTGAAAATGTAGCATTGACAGTCAAATGGCGAGTGCGCCGGACTGACTAACAATAAAGTGTAAGAGTGAAATCTGAGTTACTGACCACATTGTAGGAACGCCTAAGAGCGCTGACTCGTAAGCTTAAATGTGACCATTTTTTCAATATCAATGGTGATTGTAATTATTTTTTGTTGATAAATATTGTATCGCTTCACGGTTGAAACAAATTTTTGAATAACAGTAAGCAAGTCATCATTTATTGCGCAAAAAAAGAATAACCACAAGCTAACAGTTAATATAACTATGCTAGCCAAACTCCAATCTAAGTTATTACTGAAACACACCACTTGTTTCGATTAGATCCGGTCACATGCACACGTGTGCACACCCTGATTTGCATCATAACTGCATATTTCACAAACTGTATACATTTGAAGTTTCTTCACTTAGTTTATTGCCAACTTTACAGACAAATAACTGCGCCGCTGCACCCAGCTGTACCGAACATGTTCCCGTCCGCGTCCCCAGTGTGTCGCCTGAGACTATTTGTCATGTTTTGTAAGACACTAGGTATTTAGTTTAATCCACGTTTACTCATATTTCCTAAAGGAAATAACGACGTGCACGTGACGTGTCGGGCACGCACCGAACTAAATTGCGGTGCGTGCACGTCACCTCATAAGAAAATGATTTGCCACTTTATAAACTCATCTACGCAATCCTCTTTAGGTAATAAACGCTGTACCTAACTGTCAAATAATAGTGTGCAAAATCATCTTTCAATTATCTTCCAACACAATACAAAGCAAAGAACCTGATCAATAAGGATTGTGAGAGACCATTGTCTCGTGACTTCTTTACAGCAGAATGTAAACAAGCTGTACTAGGAAACATTCACGCACTAAGTATGTCACTATGACATTTGTGCGCAGTTCCAGGGCATCCGTGTTCTGAGATTCCTTCTTGTAACCTGCAGAGCCAGTAACTTGCGAACATGAATGCCGGATACTGATCATTTAACTTAACGAAATCGTTTAAGTACTTGTTATGTCATTGTGATGCATCCTGCCACGACGCTGTAATGCCGACCGAAACGAACGGATAACATTAGTTGGCAGACTGATATAGAAGCAGTGTGGTTTAGGGCCCTGCAGAGATTGGGCGAGAACTCGTCTGGCCCGGTCCTTGTGGCCGTGCCAGCTCAAACAAGCCTTTCTTTTGTTTACCGTGACTTACCTGCTACAATTTGTTAATCATACTGATTATGTTATTGACACTACCAGATGGTGAACCGGTACTTACTGTATTTTTGACCGGTTACGGCAAAGTCAAAAGGGTTAGCATTATAATTAATCCCGAAAATATAGTCTTCGCTTTCTGACTTCTGTTTAGCTGATGAAATCTAATAATGCGGTTTTTATCAAAGCCTGTTTAAGTTAGACTATTTCTTATGATTTAGAAATGTTCACCCACTCGGAAGCATTCGCTGGGTGACAGGAAAGGCCTCCGAAGCAGCAACAGGCAGGTGCGAGGAGCTACTCAAAAAGTGCGGGACTTACCGTCGTAGAAAGGCTCGGCGGTGCGGCGGTTGCGGCGGTGCGGGTCCGGGCGGCGCCGTGAGTCGGCGAGGTCGTCGTCGGTGACGGTGGCCTCGCGCGAGTCCGGCCGCGACGGCGACGAGAACTCGCCTGCTGAGACCACACGCGCAGTATGAGCGTCATGCTTTTATTAGAAATGTATGTAAAGCTCGGGTTTCCTAAAGAAACGGTTGGTTATAATGGCCGCTAAATAAATACCAAATAAAGTGGCACTGAGTGATTTACAAGACGTGAATATATGACGGCCCGCTTTTGTAGAATATCTACCTTAGCTTTAGAAAGTTTTCAGTCACACAGTCCAGCAGCACCACACAACCCATAAGTATAGACTCATTATAATTATATGTTCTGTGGTGCTGCTTATTGGTCCTAGGTCTAGCTCGACATCGACTCCTCGTATAACACAGGCAAAGACGATAAGCTCGTCATGATCATCGTGACAGTTTGAAACTTTGAGCTATTTCCTACCACGCTGCCACGTTCATTTGTGACATGTTATCTTGTGTAGAATATTTCAGGTTTATGAAAATAGCAAAGGGATAATAAAAAAGATCTTCGTACATTATATCCTCTACGGTCTATAGAGATGAAATCTACGAATGAGTAAATAACATGTAAACAGGTGCGATACCGAGTTCACCTCGTAGATGGGAGATTGACAAGAGATAAGCCCGTATCGACACATGATGCGCATACACTGATAGGCAGATCTAACTATATGTGTTATACAGATAAGCCACAGCATAACAGTTCGTTATGGATCACACAAATCTTAGTGAATCATACCTCATGAATTCTGTTACATATTGTGTCAATGGAACAGTTTCGCAAACCTTATATCAACGTCAAAGCGTGGCCGTCGTTATTGTTTTAATATTCATGAGCGACCGCAACGATGACCACATTATTTTTAAACATTCACGAAATGTTTATGTGAGAAAGTCATGTTGCTAATTAGTTACTAATCAGTTTGATAGCAAGTCGATAAGCCGAGCGCCACGCACGGTGCTCGTCGCAATCACGACAACTAACTTTGTTCGTAACGAACCCCTTGTGAGCATTGTAGTGTTGAGCATTCCAGAAATGAACACGTCGTTATTGTGCCATCGACAACTATCAGGTTAATGCCAGTCGATACTTAAAAACGCTGTTTAGCTATTTACATACAAGAGCAACCGAAATTCAGTGTAATGACATGTATGAAGCGATCAAAAACGTGTTATAAATACAGGTCCATCAAACATGTGGCATGCATGTTACACACGCGCCCCACATTAAAATAACTTTACTTGTCGCTTTTTAGCACTTCAAGTGTATCAGAGCAAAGCTAGTTCGAGTCAGTTTAACGTGGAGGCGCGCGCTGTGCGACGACATTCACCGCACGGCACGGAAAGTAGCGGGCTTGGTACCTTGTTGCATACAACTATCATTAGTTTTTGCATCGCTCGAGAATGTCACAACTGCAAAATAAATATAATACTGTCAGTCAGTTAGTCGAACATAAATTAAGGCGATTCATAAATGTGATACAAGCTATAGGTACCGACTTACAAATAAACAGTATGGGATATAATCGGGGGCGCAAGCTTCGTTTTCATAACATAGGTACCAGTTATTAAGATCACACGAAAAGCAACAGAATACATAATACAAGGATTGTCAAACAAATTGAAATTGATATTTAAATCTTATAGGACTTTAGAAAAAACCGCTAGGCCCTATTTGCTAACAGGGAAGGAAAACCAATGGCGCGCGAGCCAGTGGTGGCACGCGGCAAAATAATTCGAACACAGCATTCTAAGATTTGATACAGCAGTAATCACACTAATTATCACTTTTATTTAATTAAATAAACAAACAAACAACTGTAAACATTATTCTATATGATTTATTATTAATCATTTACTTAGTTTCAATCAAGATTAGTCATGACTACATGTTGTTTTTTTTTTTCATATATTTAATGGCACGTTATTCAATAAGGGTTCGCCATCCCTGGCCTATAAGTTTGTACTCGTCAGTATCATACAAGGGAAAACAAATCTTAATTAAGTAATAACGTTATCGCCGGGACCACCCGTCATAACTTATCCAAATAGTGTGCAAGTTTTTAACAAGACATTTGAACGTGTGCGCCGGAAAAAGAATGCCAGGCTACTGACCTCTTCTGGGGTCGTCCTTGTCGCGCTGCTGGCGCAGGTTGCCGTACTTGCGGCTGGGGTCGATGTCGCGGTAGGCGCGCTCGTAGCGCTCGCGCGGCCGCTCGCCGCGCCGCCGCTCGCGCCTCTCGCGCTCGTCGTCGTATCGTCGCTCGCGCTCTATCGTGTGGTAGCGCTTGCTGTGGTGTCGCTCCTCGCCGTACCGCCGATCCTTTTCCTCTGGACGGGGCGGTTTCGACGATGTGTACGAACCTTCTCGGTGACGCCTAACAATTTAAATGAGATCAGAGCAGTCAATTAAGAAAGCATGACAGTGTAAGGTGAAGCAACTGACCTTCGATCTCTCTCCCTGTCGCTGTAGTAGTCGGTGTCTTCCGTCTCGTAGCGGTGGCTGCGGTTGCTGCGGCGGTGGCGGCGCGCGTCGGGGCTGTCGTCGCGCTCGCGCCGGTCGCGCGTGTAGCCCTCACGCTCTCGCCGGTCCTCCCTCACAGATCTTTTGTCGGGCTCGTACTTCCGGTCCCCGCGAGAATATCTGCCATCTTTCTCACGTTCTCTATCACGCTTTTGGTCTCTGTCTCGGGTTGATTTGTGCTTGTCCCTATCTCTTCTCGGCGAAGATTTGAATGCTCTATCTCTTTCAGAATCCTCTCCTGAAGTGTTAACTCTATTTAGAGACTGACGTCTCGAACTAGTCACCGGATGCTCTATGGAATCTGATAAATCAGTCTTTCTGTCTGTACCGATGTCAGTGAGAGTAATGTCGGCGCCATCCAACACGTGCGATATGATGCTCAAGTCCTGCAGGTTCTCTCCCTCCATAGTGACTTCTCTCTGCTGCTCATCAGGCGGCGCGCTGAAGTCTGGTGAGGCGTCGTTACTGGACTCCCGCGCACCAATTATATTCCTCGGAGGATTTCTAGTGTTCTGTTCAGTGTAATCAGAACCATCTACATTCTGCTCTCTCACGTCAGGTGGACCAGCGTCAGTTGGCATAGAGAAGTCATGATCCAACCCCGTCACAATGCGGTGCTCGTTAGCTCCTGCATAGTTCGAGCCTGGATACTGAGAGTACTCGTCGTTACTGGGCTCCCCTGGTACCATTCTGTCGAGGCCTATCGGTCTCCTCTCGGTGACTCTGCTAGTGGGCGGCTGAGTATAACTGTCGGGGGTTTGTTGACCGTCAGCCTGGCGGTACGGCCGAGCACCACTATCGGTCGGTTGACCGTCAATATGGCGATCTAAATAATTTTCTCCTGCCTGATTGTAAGCATTTTCAGCTTCAGTCTGTTGTCCTGGTACCATTCTTGCTAAACCTGGTGGGGGTTCATCTCCAGAAATGTTCAAATTCTGGTTATATTCAGACTCTTGCTGGCCGACTACCATTCGCCGCAAGCCTGGAGGTGGTGCCCCTCTGCTAAAATCTGTATTTTCCCCATAGCCACTGCTTGACAAATGCGCAGTTTGTAGATATTCATTTCTATCATTTCTGGGTGCAACTTCCATATTATCAGGCACTTGTTGTGAGACAGGCATCGGCCTGAATGCAGAAACTTGAGGCTGGTCAGGCCTCTCAGAATTATCTGGTGTTGTTTCCAAGTTTGCCTCAAATCCTAGTGGCAGTCTGTTGTGTTGAGACACCTTGCTGACCACAGCAGGTGATGTTAGATTTGAGCTAGACATTGGAGGAGGAAATGCTTGTACAGTTGTGGCACTTGTTGATACTTTAGCTATAGTTTTGTGAGAAAATGGTCCTGCGTTCATTTTGAATGGATTCTGATTAGAAGTTGGTGGCGGGAAATTCGGGGGTAGCATAGCTGTAGAAGAAGGAGGACCAGACACTACAGCAGATGAAGAAGTAGGAGGCAAAGAGACAGATGAAACTGGAGGAGGGGGTGGCATGCTTGAAGCGATAGACGGGGGCATTACATTAGATGGAGTAGGAGATGGAAAGTTTGCTGGAGACCCAGCAGAAGGTGGTTGTGTTGCTTGAACATGTTCTTGACTGCTCCTTGGCTCTACCTCATGCCCCAGATGTAAAGTCTCTGTTGATGGGTTCTCATGATTGTTCAAATTCATTTCTTGCAATGAACCAGACAGCTCATCATGGCTTTCTTGCCTGCTGTCACTCTGATCATGGTCAGCTATAGTTGGTTCATCTGAGGGCCTTGACCATTCACTATTTTGTGGGTAGCCTTCATCTAATCCAACTTGGGAATAATTAAAGTTAGAATTGTCTGTATTTAATCCTGGACTACTTTTGCTAGAGTTCCTAGACTGATTCTCACTTCTATAAGTTCCTTCAGACTGGGTATGAGGACCGTCACTTGATTCTTGTGACATTTGTGATTCAATAGACCACTGAGGTGTTAAATTGTCTAAATGGAAGCGTTTACCTAAGGCTAGATTGGGCAGTCGCTCCTTAACCACCTCTCTATCATTTAAAGTACGGACTTCTTCTGCTTGCTGTGCAGACATACTATGAGCACTCACCGGCACACTAGCTTCAGGCACTATGCTATTTTCTACAGCGGGGTTTGAAACAGGTAGTGTGGGTGGGGCTTTATTTTCTTTGTTGTGAGGCACAGGAGCAGGTTCTTTAGATTCTTTCTTGTCATCCATGGACCAGTTCCAACTATCAGTTGAAGCAAAACTTTCTTCTATTACATTAGCATTATTAAAAACTTGTTGCTGGGGCGGGGCAGGTTGCTGGACGGCATTCTGAGAAGCCTTTTGAGCTTGTTTGGCTGATTCTTCCCAGCCCCAGTCCCAGTTGTCCTCCCAGCTGTCAGCATTGAGCTTGTTTTGTTGGAAGTTCTGTTGTGCTGCTCCTTGGTTTGGGTAATAATTTTGTTGGTAACTTTGTTGTGGGGTGCTATTGAAGCCTTGGCTGGTGTAGTTCTGGTTGAACTGATTTGGGTTAGGTTGCTGATAAAATTGGTTAGCATTGGCAGCATAGTCTTGTTGCTGGTACACTTGGCCATACTGCTGGTTGTACTGCGGCTGCTGCTGGGGAGGCATCTGCCAAAACTGTTGCGCTTGAACATTCCCTGTTGTACCTCCTTGATAATTTGGGTACATGTTCTGTTGATTCCCAAATGGCTGCAATGACAAAAATTATAATGTTGTTGAACATTCTGCTACTTTAACTTTTTCCATAAGCTACATAATTGGTTTAAATATTGGTTACTGCCTCACAACACAATGGGCAATTATGTTAATTAGTGATTTTAATATATTGATTAAGTGAAACTATTGTAGTAATTCCAATTAGAATAAGTAAATTAAATGAATGCACTTATCAAAGTTCAAATAAATAAGCAATGTAAAAGTGAATGTTTATGTCAGTCATATGACGAGTGGTGCATGTCGGTACGGTTGGTCCACGTCATTGTTTACGTCTGGCAGATATAACCTGCTCGGCTTACCTGTGCTTGGGCTGCGGCGTAGGCCTGCTGCTCGGGGCCCGGCGGCGGCGCTGCGCCGCCTTGCGCCCGCTTCATCCAAGACATGTCGCGCGCTACCACCACTTACATAACATTCGCGAGGGCTCCGCTCACATATGCTAGGCTGCGACCGACAGCCCCGTCACTATCATGGAATGGAATGGAACGATACAAGAAACACTTTCACTATCGCACCAGATCTTGTCACCACCCTAAACATATAATACTATTGCGACTTGTACATGGGCCAAAATAAGGTTGTCGTACAGGAGTAACTGCGTCTAATATAGAATTTATTTTATAAATATTTTATAAAGAATTTGTTGACAGCAGCCCATCGATCGAAGGTGCCCTGTTGGCAGTGTCGCCATTCTAATTTCTCAATACATGCCCGGAATTTTGAAAACTGAAGAATCAAACGCAGAAAATCATACCTTACCTAGATATCGAATTATAGAAATACTTTCTTCGGATTTACTATGAAAAATACCCTAATTTACAAATAAATTAAAGAAACTGATAAATCATTTTCAATTTTTTTTACAATATTTCTCCTCTAGATTGTCAATGGCTGGACTGAAATGTCGCTAGAATGACAGGAATCAGGATCAACAGTGTGTCAATGTCAATTGTGTCACGCGGTAAAATATACAATTACAAAGCCAATTTTGCAGGCAAAATTCAAATCAAGGTGCTTTTTACATTCAAATTATCAGTAAAAAATAGTTTGTTTACATGAAATGGCAAAACGAACAAACCCATTCATCGAAGATTTTGTACCACAAAGTAAAGTCCATGTAGGGGTGAAACAGTTTAATAATAACGAGGACCGACTGAAAAAAGTTTACGGTAAACAAGTTCTTTAACATTACTGCAAATCTTTCTAAATAGTTTCACATAATTGCTTCTTTAATACTGTCACGAGCTAACCTCGGTCAGTGGGTCGTCTACCCCCTTTTCTGTGTCATCTCAGTGATTTAAAACCGCATTTATGCTTTATTTACTAAAAAAAGTTTTCTGTCTTGTATGTTCTTTCTTTTTGTTGGAAGAAGTTGGGGGAGACCTTTGCCCAGCAGTGGGGCAGTATAGGCTAATAAAAAAAAAATGTCCTTTCTCAGGGAAGACTTTTTTGGTGGGTAAAAATCATCCACATGACATCCCCCGCCATTGAGCGGAGCGGGAGATAGTGTCAGACTTTACTGACTAAAATACCCACCCCCTTCCTTCTTGCCTTTCAGAGAAGACCTTGCTCCTGCTATTTAAAGGTGCCAAAAAATGCCCTGCGCAAGAAATTACATCTGAAGAAAATGTGTTTAGCGCAACAGATAAACGAGACAAAATGAAACAACTGTTTATTGGTAAAGATGGAACACTTTTGCATTCGGGTAACATGGTATGTAAACAATTACTGTCTTCTCTGACAATACATTTTACCTTTCTAATAATGAGTTTTTGGCGACAAGGGATGTGGCGCATGATATATCCTTAGTCTATCGCTAAAAGAAATTATGCAAACCTGTAGTACTACTAATCACTGCAAGGAGGTATGCGCACTTCATGGGCTTGTTGGTGTAGATTTCTGAGCGCCAATGGTCTGGCTATGTTTTGCCAACCTTTTCGAAGAAAAAGAAGAAAGTTATCTTGCAAATGACTACCAGACCAGAGGCAAAATATGAAAAGAAAGAATGCCCGAAATGTATCGGGGTCATACAAGTCTGGGTATGTCCATCCAGGTTATCTCTGGATGTATGTGTATGAGTATTTATACAGACAATCAGTTATCTTAAGTCAGCACACAAGATTGTCAACATATGGACTTGTGCGTCATTGTGCCTTCTTCTATGCTGTTTTTATTGCAGGTAAACAATAAACTAGGTGTGAAGCACTGCTCCTGTGGTAGTGGTGTTGAATCCCAGTGTGCCTACTGTGACATGAACTTGTGTGCTGGCTGCCAGCATGTGTGTGTCCGCTGTGAGCGATCACACTGCCTGTGTTGCACTATGATTGGGTGAGAATATTAAAAGTTTATCCCTGCACCCCTTTCTCTAGTGTTTTGTTGAAAAATGTCTTATAACCATAAAGAAATAAATTTAACAGCAGCCTATCTACGAAACTACAAATAATAATAATACTATCAGCAATAGTGAATTATCTTATTAGAAAAAAAAACGTTGGATTAGTAAATTTAACAAACAATATGACTTAATCCCCTTTGTTTTATAAGATAATTATAAATTAAACTAGCTGTACCCTCACGGCTTCGCTCCCGCTCTACCCTACTTTACACTACCCTAAATTTTTTTTTCTGTAACGACCTCATAATAACAAACACAACAAAAAAAGAATTAGCAATATCTGTCCAGCTATTCTCAAGATCATTTAGCAATTCATTTTTATATTATAGACTAGCGTTTGCCCGCAATTCACCCGCATACATAAAATTTAAAGCGGCTTTCTATTGGTGAAAGAATTTAAGCAATTGGAACAGTACTTTCAGAGATTACTTCCTTCAAACAAAAAACAAACTTTACCTCTTTATTATATTAGTGTAGATTATGAGGGTAAATCATACCACAAATAAATTATTACATAATAAACTAAAATTGCCATTAACTGATATCCTATGCTGGTGTGTTACATACTACTCTTTTTTTTTTTTTTTTTTTTTTTTTTTTTCTCGACGGGGAAAATCATCATTGACGAAACCCGCTCTTGGGTGGAGCGGGAGACAGTGTCAGAGTCTTACTGACTAAAAACCCCGCGCCGTTCCTTCTAGCCTTCATACCGGGGCTCTAGTTTCCTTTCGGATAACCCCGACCCCGGTAGGCTTCGACCCAGATGGGCCCCTCCTGTTGCTGACAACTCCTTGAGGCGCGCGGGAACAGTGCGCGCCGTCGACGCCTTGGCTCGGTCCGGACAGTTACCGGACGATCGGACAGCGAGCTACCCATGGCTCGCCGTCCGCGAGCCCGCGTCTACGGTGGCCGGAAATCGGGATCGGAATCCCGGCGGCGGCGGCGGGGGCGCCGTTGCCTGATGCGGTCTGCCTCCTCCTTTGCTAGCATTACTGCTTCGCAGAAGGAGGCGACCGCCTGCCACTCCTCCTCGCTCCGGACCATGGCCTGAACCAAGGCCCGGCGCGAGAGGTCTCCGCCGCCGATCGCCCCCACGAGGACACGGCGTTGCTCCGCCCAAGCAGAGCACACCTCAACTGTGTGCTCCACCGTGTCCTCCGGGCGTTCCGCACAGTGGCGGCACCCGGGCGTCTCTTCCGCTCGAATCCGATGCAGGAACCTCCCGAACTTGCCATGTCCGGTGAGGACCTGCGTCATGCGGAAGGTAAGGACGCCGTGAGGTCTTTCCAGCCACGCCTCAAAGAGGGGACTTACCGCCATAATTGTGGCGTGCCCAGCACTGGGTTTACATACTACTCTTACACTTAGATAACATTTGTCTAATAGTTAATTATAAACTGGTGATACTGGCAGGATTGCCTAGATTATCTGTCACAAAATTAAGAGAAATCAGAGAGGGTAGGCAACTAGTGAAGTGCAAGATATACAACCATTGTTTTCCATAGCTATTTTATTTTTATTTTCAGATTGGAGGGCTCAGAAGTATGTGTGTCTTGCTATAGTTAAATAGTTTACTGCATAGGTAAGTCGACCTTCAGAGATTTCAATGCCTTCTATTATTAAGTATTTAAAGTTATGTATTAGTAAGTAAAACTTTTATGATTAATTTGTAAATAAATTTGTATGAAGAAAATAAAACTGAACATTCAATAATGTACCTAGTTTCATCATCTTCCTGCCCTTGTCCCATTTTTATTTGGGGTCGGCGCAACACGTTTTTTTCTTCCATTCTGTCCTGTCACTCGTCACGCTCTCCATCCATCTTTCCTTTGGCCTCCCTCTCCCTCTCCATCCATTCACATGTAAACTCTTAACTCTTTGAGCAAGATGCGTTTCATCCCTCCTGTTTCCTTTCAACTTTTCAGTCACTAGCGCCACTTTCAAACTTCCTCTAATATACTAATTTCTCACTTTATCCATTCTTTTGAATACTTACTACCTATATGATTATTATTTATTATGTCCCACAATATCACAACCCTGCTCACATGCTATAATGCGAGGAAGTTATCAAAAGCCGTGCCAGCCGCGCCAGTCTTCCCGACCGCGGATGACGTCACGAACGAGATCAGTGATGTACCTTATTATTATTTGATTTATTCATTTTCTATACACTTGCTCATAAAGTGATTCTTATTGCACTACACTTAGGTATATAATGGCACTTGTTACCAAACTGTGACATTTTGATTACTATTATGCACTAGTGCTATAAAGTGGTTAAAACCTTGGCGGGGGAGAGGTTAAACAATAAGTTCAACCTCTCCCTCGCCATGATTTTATTACATTTATCGTATCAGGATGGGCGCAGGACGATTCTGCAACCGTTCTCCGACAGTCGTTTCTCCTTTGGACTGTTCACCGACAGGACGTTTCGTTTTTGAGAGATTCGTTGATAGAACGTTTCACCTATGGATGTTTCGCCGACAGAATGGTTCGCATTTGTTAGTTTCGACGACAGGACTTTTCAACTATGGAATATTCGCCGTCAGATCGTTTTGTCTACGATTGTTTCGACATGGCTTTTTCACTCCACCAAAAAGCTAATAGCTTGCTACAAAAACATGAAGAAAGAAAATATTTTAATGGAAGGCCTTTACTTTTAATGAATGGTATTTAATGGCTGTTTTTTTAATGGCTGGTTATAAGTACCTATTACTTATAACCAGCCCAGCTTATGCTTTGCGGAGTACCCATTTCTCATCACAATTCCAATTAAACCAAATACTACTAGAATCTTAGAGCACTTTAATGCTCTAAGGTTAGGATATGTACATCATTGTCATTATTATGAAGTTCTCGTGTTTGTCTTCCACCCTCCGGCTCCATCATCATTATCAGATCACTTGGATGATGCCATTTTCGACATAACTATTCAGAACTATTTATTTATTTGTATTGCCATAGTTGCTTCTTCATTGTGATATCAATGTGAGTATGAAGTTTCGTTGGCCATTTCTAGTTTTTTTCACCAGTTCCACTTCATCAAATGTTACTTTTTGACTGTAAATGCTAGAGTTGTCGATGAAAATACTAAAATCGCTACATGATTGCCTATAATAATTAAGTAGCTTCCTCGATTCCTCATGAATCCCATCATCAGAACAGGATCTTGAAAAATCCGAATTTGCCGCCGGCTTTCAGGCTGCCTTGCCGCCGGTGTGCCATGTGTGGATGCGCCATTAGGTATTTAAAAAAAAACAATCGATTGATAACCTCCTCCTTTTTTGAAGTCGGTTAAAAATATAGTCGATAAATAAAAGAATAATGCAACGAGTAATATTTTATTTTAAAAGTATGAAACAAAATGTATTGGTTTATTATAAGATTGCGTATCGCATTGGAGTTTTGTAGGTTTTGCTGAAGTCATGGTTTAACGTAGAAGAGGCGCCGCAGCGTTGACGCTCTGGCGTTCCAAAGGTTAAACTAGTTGTACCATGTGGACATTCAAAATGCAGACATCACCATAATATACATATTTTGTGCGTCAAGCACAGAATAACCACTACATGTAAATGGACATGGAATACATTATTTAATTTACATTAACACACGATTCCACAATCTGGACGTTTATTTAGAAAAAATCAGCACCTAAATATCCCTCATCCATCCCTTCATATACACATTTATGGTATCATAGTCCAAGAGCCCAGAGCGATCTAATATAACTTATTTCCACATGGATGAAATCTCAGATTCTCCGTAGCATCTCATGTGCTTTGAATACCTGTGTGCTTGTTGGGTCTCCTTGTGACTCCTGGGTAGAAACCAGGGCCAGGGAGAAAGGTACTTATAATAGGTTACTTTTAGGCAAGCGTGCTCCATCGTCGGCCACATCATCGCTTACCATCACAAGAGAGCCCCACAAGCACTTGAGACGCTACTGAGAACCTAAGATTTCATTCATGAAAATAAATT
Organism: Mythimna lalbum; assembly: GCA_949319445.1. Lineage (NCBI taxonomy): Eukaryota > Metazoa > Arthropoda > Insecta > Lepidoptera > Noctuidae > Mythimna > Mythimna lalbum. The sequence continues at coordinate 25,057,482 of OX439346.1, forward strand.
AGGTCAGATCGCTCTGGGATCTTGCTCTATTATTTTATGTTACTCAACATTTACACTAAAGAACACAGACCACTTTTCATGCCTGAAAAAGCATATGCCTTAAGGGGTCTGAGTATAAGTTATTTCAATTATTTGTATATCACATAACCAACATCCCAACAGAGGGTGCAAAGTTCCCCGAATGTATTAATTTAAAGCACAAACATCCTAGTCCCAAAGAAAGAGTAAAAATTGCATGTTTCCCTTAATTATCTAATAATATATTAACACCTTAACTAAGAAGTAGTAACTGCATACTGGCATCGTAGAGTTTTAAATCATAAGTAACCGTCGTAAAACTAGCGCCGACCACTTGCACTGCGCTGCAGCAAACTGAACTCGCAGCCACTGCAGCTGCTGCAGGCGGCTCGGGCGCCGCGCTCTGCCGCTTCGCTTGCGATACCTCTCTTACACCTTTTTCCTTCAGAGCCTTATTTATAAAAAAAACCTAATAATTAGCTTAAACACCAATTACCAGGTCCTTAATTCAATTTTTAGAGAATTTGAATTTAGAATCCGCTAATCAGTGTTTAAACTAGGGTTGTAACGGAGGCCATCTTAGCGGAGGCGGATGTGACGAGTTTCGCCTTCGCGGATGTGGAGGCTAACGGAGCCGGAGGCAGGCGGAGGTGAAATTGGATGTGGAATTATGTAATTTGAAATGTATGGTTTATTATAGTCAAAAATCTTTATTTTAAATACGCACATATATATTCATTATAACTAAACTAAAATAAAAATATGTTTAGTGTTAGTGTATAATTATACACCAGTTTACAAAACAATTGAACTTCTGCAGTAGTAACGGAAGCGGAGGCGCAGTTCCGTTACAACCCTAGTTTAAACTAAGCATAATATGCTTACTATATTATAGTTGCGAGTTTTATAAATAATATTGTTTTAGTTATTACGATAAATAAAGCAGTAATTATATAAGTTCTAGTCGTCTATGCAACTTGGAATTGCATAATACAGGATGTCTCGGAAATCGACGCACAAACGAATACCACTGATCACAAACACTGACAGAAAATTCCAACTCTGGGGGGTCTAGAATGATGTACTGGATCTATGGTATTTGTTTGTGCGTCGATATCAGAGACACCCTGTATATTCTTCACTTTTATAGTTTGCGCTGGTATATTATATCGAACTGGTATACTAGTGTTGTACACAGTAGTAGGTACGTATTTATCTAAGTAATATATTATAAAATATGATATATTTTACAAGCAGTTACAACTCGCAGTCTCAACCACACGTTATTAATAGAATATAGATTACAGCTACTGGCACCCTTCTAGAAAATAATGTCATTTATACATAGCCGTAACAAAGTGCAGCAGTCAAGTAAAGTGTAGCGCTCCTCCCAGCAGTCGCAGCGCGACGGCAGCGCCGTGCCACGCGGTACAATCTGTGCTTTGACTATTACCTATACCTATACCATTGGAAGGGAAATACCCCAGGTAGTTGCGTATTTCAGTTGTTGGGGGTGCAGTGTAGTCCAGGCTCGTGTCTGCGCTACACAAGAATGCTGGAAGGCCACGTATTCAGTTATTGCTGTATTCAGTCAGCAGTCTACTAAAGTTGAGCGTTCTTTAAACGCGTCGCGGACTGTGGCGACCTGTTACGTTTCCATATAACGCGTGACTACCTACTAGCAGTAGTATGCGAAACCAAGTCGCAGTATAATGACTGTCAACAAGCTCGTCGTAGTGAAGGAGTCGTTGTCTCTCGGAGGATATCTGCACACTTAGTTTACTTAGATCTAGGTTAGGCGTGAGCTGCCGGCAGCGGTCGGCGCGGCGGCGCACTACGCGAACAGGTACCGGTACAGCACGGTGGCGGCCACGCCCAGCAGCAGCGGCGTCAGCCACGACGTCCACGCACTGCGGACACAAACACAACGCCACATACTAATACCACGTATTGCACACATTCAGGCACACGCCCATCACTCGCATTACTCTGTCTATTATTTGCGGCGCGGCGGTACCAAACTATTACTTATTAATACATTATAATAATATAATAATAATAATATAATATTCCACAACTATCACACAACGCCGTATAGTCCCAAGCTAAGCAGAGCTTGTGTTATGGGTACTAGACAACTGATAAACATACTTATATATTTCTAAATACATACATATTATAGATAAATTACACCCAGACACAGAACAAATGATCATGCTCATCACATAAACATTTGTCCTGGGTGGGAATCGAACCCACGACCTCCAGCATAGCAGTCAGGGCCACTAACCACTAGACCAACAGGCCAGTCTCGTATTATGTACTCGTGTATTATGTTATGTCCTTAGATCAGGTGGGATCGCACTATCGCAGTAAAGTACTAGTTTATATCAGTAAAAAAAAAAAAGCTCAAAAATAATGAAGCACGCAATGCGCAGTAGTTTTATGAGCACGTACCTATAAGTTGAACCTTGATATTCAATGTCGATTTAAAAAAAAATGAGATAATGGGTTAAGTAACTAAAATACATGGATGGGAACCGATCTCATCACTGCTCATTGTGAGTTTGTGTCAGAAGTATAGCCGGTGGCGTGTTGTGTGCCAAGGCCGAGATAACGACGCCTACTTGGTCATTGGTGGCTGGCCTTAGCGACATACAGACAAATAAGCGAACAAATTATATGACGCCTTTTATACTGCTTACAGTTTTGACACTAACAACAGTGACATCTCGCTCAAAATAATTCATGTTGACATACTTTTTTATTGTGTTTAGAATGTGTCTGTGAATCAGAACGAATAAAGGGAAAATAAGCACAAGGGTCTGTGTAACAAAACAACCAAATAAAGAGGACGTGTAGAAATAATGAGGCTGATGTAACATTACGCACTTTATTAGTCAATCAACACAGTACAATGGTTAGCGTGACTATGATCAAAATAATATTAAGCACCAAGTGACGAGGCCAAATGCCTTCATATATATATAAATATATGATAGATAAAAACCCTCATATACATATAAATCTAAAACAAACGAAGAAGTTGTGCAATAGCTACTACAAGCCCTTATCTACAACTAATAGAGATCTTGTTTAACAAAGAATGTCTTTAAAATATCATATAACAATTTATAGTTATGCTTATACTTTACGTACTTATTAATATAACAAAAATAACCAATATAATGTATTCATACTACATATCTATAGGAAAGCGTTTACAGATCATTATAATCACAATCGTTTGTTTGTGGCATGACTTTAAGTACAGACTATATTATGGGTGGTCATCGTTACACAGAGCCATGTGCGCGTGTGGCCGCTACAGATGATGTGGAGTGAAAGTCGTGACGCGGCAATACCGGTCCGTGCAGAGTGCGTGATACACGTGCCTTACCTACTCTAGTCCAGCGCTTTTCAATCTAAGGGACGCGACCCCCAGGTGGGTCACAGTTTTGCCAAGGGTGTCGCGTTCGCGACTCAGATTAAAGTGACAAGTGAGGGTTTCACATTACATTCGTCGTTATTAAAAATGGCACAATTGATATTTTTTTATGAAATTTAGTTAAATAAGAAAAAGTACAGTAGTATATTTATGCTTCAATACTTTTTCTGATCTTCCTTTAATTTTGACACGCCAATCGTGTTATTTTCAACTTAATCGACTTGACATCTAAATTCTTGAAATTGTGACAAGAGCACAGTGCGCTCGTCTGCTCACCGAAATGTTATGGTCCAAGGGGGTCGCCGCTGTTTGTCTGTTTAAAAAGGTAGGTATAATATTCAAAAAGATTGAAAAACACTGCTCTAGTCAGTATTACTGGAGATACAACGACGGAATCTGGATATATTACCGACATTAATGTACTCTACTACAATATTTGTCACTTATGATACTAAAATGATGACAATGATTCGATTGATGAGTGCTTGTCTATGCGTCGCATTTAAAGTGAACGACAGGAACATATCAGATCTGTTTCTTCGACATTCAATTAATGTTTATTTAAAAGGTAACAGTACCATTGGAGCATGACGTGCGGGTAAGACACAAATATTCAAATTTTTGTTATTCCTGCTTATGTTAGTCAAAACGGAAGTCAACGGTACAAGGTTACGCGATGCCTTCTAAGATGTAAAACTTGAATGTCAAATTTATACACTGATCATGCATCATTTAGATAAATAGACATAATCTAATTTGAGACAATAGACAGTGTCACCGACTGGCGACTGCAGAAGCACCGTAGGGTCCGTAGGCCATGATGGCACTTAGCGAAACTAGGCCTGGACAGTGGCCGAGTACCTACCTACAGACTATATTGCAAAGAATGTCAACAAGATAACACAAGAACTTTATAAGAGCCATTATTAATGTGGTATTAAACAGTGTACATAATTAACAGTCACTGTACACTGGCAATATGTTACCAACAGCATGTCGTGCGTGTATGTGGTGAGTGGAGGAGCTACGCTGGTGTGTGGGTGTGGTCGTGGTGGTGGTGGTGGATCTAGGCGACTACGCACTTGCCCTGCTCCTGCGGCTGGTCGTTGCTCCACTGCGGTGCGAATGCGTTCTTGCTCTGCACGCGGTCCGCCTCCACCAGCTCTCCGATCTTGTACTTCTTCATCAGCGCCCTGAGACACAAAACGCACTCAGTTAGTTATACGAGGAACAGTCACGTTAGCGGACTACGAGTCAATCACCTGCTTAGCATATATTGCTGTAACAAAAATGTAAATGACTTATTTATTTATGTTTATTAATATTCAGGAGTATAACAAAAAGTCTCAAAGGTCTTTACTCGATGACCCCTCAATAACCTCTAAACTGGTTTCCAAACTTATGCATCATTGACTTTTTATGCGTCGTAACTAGTTTTTTACCAACTGTAAAACGGCTTCTAAGTAGACAAAGACAGCTCCATCGTTATATCAACTTTTCGACAAAAAAATATAATAAGTAGGTATTAACGTTTATTTCTTGATAAGCAATCCTAATCTATACTTATAATAAATCTGTAGAAGCGAAAATTCTGTACATTGAAAATATTTAAAAAATAAAGAACAATGTTACTAGACCGACACCGCACCCAAAAATGTGATTAAAAAACATTTTTGTCTGTCTGTCTGTTTGTTCAGGCATCGCGCAAAAACTACCAGTTCGATTACGTTGAAACTTGGTATAGTATAGTAGTAAAGAATAATCTTTAATATCCTGGGCACCACACTGTGTACTTTTTATCCCGGAAAAGTATAAGTATACAATATAAAACAAACTTAATTTTGCGGTTCGATACCTAGACCCGATTACTGTACATACCGCAAATAATAAGTTTGTCGAAGGTTACGTCACCCGCAGTGGAGTTCGCTAAGGGGCGCTGCACACGGCTAAGATACTATAACATTTTATCTTAAGATACAATATCGCTCGCCATACAATTGTATTGTATGGCAAGCGATATTGTATATTTATATTTCTATGGTATCAATACATATTATAAAACAAAGTCCCCCGCCGCGTTTGTCTGTTCACGATAAACTCAAAAAAAGCGTTTTCACCACTCGATAGCGTGATTCTCGAGGAAGATTTTAGTATATATTTTGTTAAGTTTTTGTATTTATTTCTGTCTGTGTACGTTAACGATATTTGTTGAAGATATCGGGAAAAAATAAACCGAAAGGGGAACCCTGTTACCCCAAATTTAAAGCGAGCGAAGCCGCAGGCAAAAGCTAGTCTAGCAATAAAAGCCTTTACCAAAACAACAGTACCGACAGCAATTGAATCAAATACGGTCGCCGCGTTCGTACCTAGTCGGTGACCGAATACGGGCTGCAACCGAATTGGTCAGAACGAATTTGATTTTTTCATTAGATGCCATAAATCAAAGATAGTACGCAAAATTAAACTGTTTCTGTAACAGAAATGAGCTACTTTTCTCGCGTGATCCACCGCTGACTGGGTAAGCTGTAATAAGTATACAAGAGAGAAGGCTAGAGTGAATAGGCTGTTAATAACCTAGTGCGCCTCACCATCAACGATTGCATCACTGCTTACCATCAGGTGGGATCGCAGTCAAGTTCTAATTTATATTAGATTTTATAAAAGCTGTCTGACACAAGTAGGCGTAAAAAGCAGTTTAGTCTGTAATGTGTGTACCTGGCGTCGGAGCTGTGGCTGACATCCTCGAAGGGCTCGGTGGCGTCCTGGCCGCCCTTCTCCAGCAGCACCTCCTCGCCGCCGGGATGCTGGAACAAGTATCGTACATACACGTACTTAGTACTGTTTCATTACTAGGTTTCAGTCTCTTCAAGTGCATATGGCTGTGGGGACGAAGCTATCAGTAGGACTCGATTTCGACTCTAAACGGACGGAGTAAATTAAAGATTCAAAACAACTGCTAAAAACAGAAAGTGAAATGAAAATACAAGTGGGAGCTGCATTCATCGGAAATCTTGTTAGTCTAGATCTGGTTCATGTAAAAAACTCGTGCCTGTAATATATACCAACTGGTTTGTTATCACGGTCACTCCACCGTGACTTAACAATGTTAAGTGATCAACTCATTTTGCTTGACCTCAATGACATACTACCTACCTAGTCTTATTTGTTGACTCTATCGGTGTTCACTAAATAAGTTAATAGGTCGATAGATACCTACCTACCTAATTAGGTAACCTGTTCTTCGTTTCCTATTCGACAGTATGTGCGCTGAAAAGGCTGTTCATTAAAAGATTAATCTTTGTATTTAAAATCAGGTAGATAGGTACCTACATAGTTGATTGCAAAATTAAATACAGATTTGCAGACGTTGGTACGTGGAATGATTCCGAAAATAAGGGTCTACATGTCCGCCTGTGCGGCGAGTTATACTTGTGTAAAAAGTTAAATAAATTATTGTTCAGGTAGCTAACGTAATGGTGGGTATAGCAATACGAAAAAGTGCAGGTCCAGTTCAACTGGACAACAAGTTCTAGGGAACGCCTAGGCACCTAGATGCTTTAGATACTTACAGCAGCACAAGGTTGGAATGGAATACACTACAATGGAGCCCAGAGCCGATTAGTTGGAAGGAATCGCACCTCGATGCACCAATCAATTCACCGAAAAATATTTGTACTTATCGCACCAAGCTACAGTTACAAATGGAAGTTACCTCTACTTTCATAGGAATAGAGGTAGTTACTATTTCTTAGGATTTCCAAACTACCTTCATTTGCAAAATATAAATATTGAGCATTATTATATTCACTTTGGAGTGAAGTAGGTTAGTAAGTAAATTATTGCACGACAAGAGCGATAACCACTTGATAAACAAAATAATTGCGATCAGTATGACTTGTAAAATATGACCATGACTCCTCTGCATGCGTCGCGGTCGTACACAATGCACAGGCATGTCTCATCAAGGCCGAGGGTTTTTATAAGTTAACGAGAAGGCGATCATTTGACAGATAACTATACAAATGCCACACAATGTAAATATCACGCAAGTTTTACACAACGACGGCTCACAATCACTTGTGAGTTGTGAGAGCCGACACACAAAGAGGGTACAAAGTTCTGCTACGAGAATACGTACCTACCTATGTTTTATTTATTTATGTATTCTATTATATTAATATTTAATAGCTCCGCCGCCGTCGTCGTCGTCGTCACTCATTATTGTTTGACGTCGGTCGGTCGGTGGCATGAGAATCGTGCCCGCGATTTTTTTTGGGCGAAATAAACTTTTGTATTGAACGAATTAAACAATTTCATTACCACTTCTATTGTGAAGTGAAAGTATTCCGACTTTGAAAGCGGTATACTTTTGAGCGGACTACAGCGTAATTTCAGCTAGGTACCACCAACCATAGAAATAATGCCACCAACCTACCTTTAAACTAATTTAACCTGTCGAATATCGTAATTAAAGATACAATACTACAATAGCAAGAAAAAAAGAGCGAACGTCGCTTGGGGCACTTGAAAATCCCCTTACCGCGGGAAAATTAAAAGCCTAGCCCAAGTTACTACTCTTAATCATTCAATGAAAGTACTACCATCAAAATCTATTCAGCCGTTTTGGATAAAAAAAGACTGACAAATATTAAAAAAAATTTACTTTTTTGGTTTAAATTTTTTACGCATTTAGTTATAGGTATTAAATTTTCATACGTTTAGTAAATAAATGGTGCGATTGTGTGCTTGGTGTAATGAAAATGTTTCGGAAGCCTGGTTACTATTGTTACGAGAATAGTGCGCGGGAGCCGTAAGTACCTAAATACATCAAAATACAGAATTGAAATGTTAGATGGAACGAAAAAATCGTAAAGGTTTGTTTTTGGTAAATGTAATTGATTAATGAAGGTAATTTAAACGTTTAGTAAAAAGTCATAGAACAAAAGTTGTAGTTAATGATGTTCTTAACATAGTCCTGAGAGGTTGCTAGTGTTTTACAAATAACCCTGTATAAATAGGTGCCTACAGGTATATGTATAGATATTAGGCCACAGGTATTTAGATAGTACTTACATAAAGTTACAGAGCAATGAATAAATTGCTGATAACATCCTGTGATTAGCACAGACTATAGTAGGTAAAATGTATTATCGACAAAAATCACTAAATAAGTAGGTAAGTACAAAGATAGTAGATATTAATATCACGGAACATCTGACACGGATATCTGTTCATATCTGTTCCGTGATTAATACATTAATGATATACTCATAGAATTGTATTATAATTACTGTTAAGGTTGCCATACACGCTAGGATTTACCTGACAGGTTTGCCTGCGCAGTTATACCACGGTAATAGTATCATACAGTATTGTAGCTCAGCCGTTTCTTTGAAATAAATACCTACAGCCGCGCGGTACGTAAACATGCGATAGGGCTGCCCGCCTCCAGCATTCTAATTACATTTGCCTACTTTGTGTTTCTATTTAGTTTTGTGATTGTAAATATACTTACTTTTTTATAAAAACAAAATACTTTGTGGATTGAATAGGAAGTGTTAAAAAAATGCGTGTTGTTTTTTGATTGGTAGATTTAAATAAAATGCTTTTTCTAGTATTATTCATACACATAGTACAATAAACCACTATTATTAATAATAAAATACCATGTGTTTACTTTGAATTATACAAACTAACAATAATGGCGCGATTATTGTTAAAAAAAAACCCTCCTGTCCGCTCGTCACTGCGGCACAGTTGCGACGGTCGCGCCTGTCTACATGCCGAGCCCATGTTACAACCGAGGCGCGTAGGTATAGTTCGCGTTTCGTCCGTTTGTATGAAGTTGGAATACTGTATGATATTATTACCGTGGTTATACCGTCTATCAGGTGAGTAACAGTTGGTTGGATTAGGCACCCACTTGCTTCAATGTACACACTTGTAGTAACACACACTTGTAGCAAAATAGAATAGCTTCGTCGACCATCTTCTTTTTCTTAGACGGCCTCTTACCCACTTGTGTACCTATTGACTCACAATCGCAACGCATAAATAAGATTCTGCACACTACCTCAGAAGGTACACCTATGTTTTATAATCCATTTGTTAAAAAAAATCTCGTAAGTATTTATAATCGACCACTCAGTATCGCAACGAATGCCTATTGATAAAAAAGCTTTTTACCAAAAAAAATTAAACCGACTTCAAAAAGTACAAAATAATTTTAATTTCGGAAGTCGGTGTTTCTATAATAGATACCTAATTTTGTCTCTTCGTTATTTAACACCGACTTCCGAAATTAAAATTATTTTGTACTTTTTGAAGTCGGTTTAATTTTTTTGGTAAAATGCTTTTTATTTTTCACTTTTTAGTTATGGTAGCACCACTAAAAAGTACCTACCCTTCAGCTAAACATAAATTATCTTATAGCCAGAGTGCATCTCATAACGATTCTAATAATCCCAAATACGGTTACATTACATGAATTTACCTTCCAGCATTATCACCAGATCAGTTTGATACATCCCCTCCCCCTTTTCTTTCAGTCAGTCATCGACTACACGTATAAACAAAACAATTTTACTTGTTACGACAATTCTGCTATGATTCTATGAGAGGTTCTGTTCCATATCTTCGAAGTTCACAACCAACTTGGAAGCATAACCGTTCAACCAAAAAAAAATTTTTCAAAATGGGTCCACAATTGACCGAAATATCGGTGAACATGCATACAAAAAAAAAAAAAAAAAAAAACATACATTCAGCCGAACATAGAACCTCCTCCTTTTCGAAGTCGGTTAAAAATTAAATGAGTGTGCAATTGAGGATGTGCATGTGATGGTTTTTTGCATGCCCCTCAGGTTAAATGGTAAAATTTACAAGTCCGTCATAAGACCTGTCATTAACTGTCATACTGTGTGGATCAGAATGTTGGGCTGTGAAAAAGAAGGATGACAAAAGATTGCATGTAGCGGAGATGAGAATGTTGAGATGGCATTGTGTGACGAGAATGGATAAAGTGAGAAATGAGTAGAAAGGTAATCGGTTGTCTTGGTATGGTCATGTGAAGAGGAGAGATGAAGCGCATATTACTAAAAGAGTTCTGAGTACGTGTAGGTAGATGGATGGACAGGGAGAGGAAGGCCGAAGAAAAGATGGATGAATTGTGTGAGGACTGTGAGGAGTGATATGAAAGAAAAGGGAGTTAGTGATAATTTGACGGGTGACAGGACAGAATGGAAGAAAAAAACGTGTTGCGCCGACCCCAAATAATATGGGATAAGGGCAGGAAGAAGATGTGATGGTTTTTTGCGCAAGCAGTCAGCTGGAGTTAGCGCCTTGACGACGCGATCCATTTTATGACCTAAGCTGAACTGTTAAAGGGATGGAGCTATAGAGTGTATAGCTCCATCCCTTTTTTCTCTCGCAGAACTGACATTTTAACACGTCATGATGGTAGGGGTAGGCCATAGAATTTCTATGGGAAAGGGGCTAAGGTTCTTATATTATAAAAATCCTACAGTTTCCTTATATACTATTAATGAGTATTAGATAACGTCATAGCCGCCCTAGTTTCTCGTTAGTTCAATGATAAGCAGATTAATATAACATTAATTATTAGCTGCGTAATGAGAGAGAGGAGAGCGCAATGTCACCGATGATGGGCGGGTGATCCCCTAGGCTGTCGCGTACTTACTCACATTTCATAGGAATGAATTCGGATATAGGAATATTATACTGGTTTCGGATAAAAACGAAGCTGTCCCTATAACTTTTAATTCGATTTCAGAACCTATATTCATTAGTTTCGGTAAAGGTTACGAAGCTGCACAACGTCCCTGCTAAGGGTCGTGAAACCATCACAAATGGGATGGTAACACTCACTGAACGTGAACCTCGGGATTGTCTACTCTGTCAGCAACTGCTGAACACAAGCTGCACATTTATTTTGGAACTATGCATTGTGATAATGAAAAAAAAAACAACAAATAATGTTGTTTTACCACTGGCCACTGTTAAATATCTCGAGAGGTGTGTAAACAGTACGATTATTTTCAAGCGCGAACCTATCAACAATAATAATAATAACAAAAGAACTTGCAGTCACAAATTAATTATACCTAACATAGTATTGAAGAGCAATCTCCAGACGGTGAACGTCTTTAATTCATGAATCCCCAAGCGACCACCGGTGGCCGCGCATCTATTGTCTTACTATTGTGTCTCTAATTGACGGTATCTGAAGGGTTAATGTCTTTATGCAGGGCACTTGGAGAGGGCGCGCGCCCTGTTCCCCGACCCTGCATTCCGTCTGCGCCGCTAAATGAGACATTCCAGCGCATCTTCACGACGACGATCCCATTATTAACATTCCGGCAAGGCGCCACGACGAGGCGGTTCCATACCTAATAACATTGATTACATCAATTCTTAATAATAACTATACAAACGTCATGGCAACATGAAATAAGAATATATTTTTCATTACTCATACTCTGAAAGTGGGTCTAAACTTGCCTGTAGAGCGGGCTGAAAAGTATCACACTTTTCATCCCTAGGGAGTTTTACTTTCAACTAACAGCTGACAAATTATTTAAAAAAAAAACTAGGTCTATCTTCTTGTATTCGTAATGAAAAGCACAATGCTTACCTCGGGGTTAAAGTTACTTATTTAGTCCCTCGAATTAGCGACCTCGCTACGCTCGGCCGCCATCTCCTTCTCGGGACGAAATAAGTAACTTTCATCCCTAGTGTAACAATGTACTATTCAATACGCTTACCTACTCGAAAATCCGCTTTTATGTCTACCTAGGAATTAGGTGCTTACCAATATCAATTCACTTACATGAGAATTATAAAACTAAACATAAGTTGGACGTATTACAAAACTAGACCTCGACTAAAACATTTTTAGAACTACCCGATTAAAAAAATGTTGGTTCGATACACTATGTAGAAGAACTACACTGCGCACACGTGTGCCACACGCCGATTTGGGCGCGTCGGTCTCCAATGTCTCCCTCCATTCCCTACATTCTATATGGAAACCACGGATATCGATGAAAACTCTTGTAGAGCTGGCTACACTTGATCGACGCCACGCGACGTCGTGCTACGTACAAATCAGGCGTGTAACACGTGTGCGTCGGTCTAATGGACTTCTAACTTTAACGTTTAATGTAGGCAATTTACCGTTTTTCGCACTAGTGCGGAAAAGTACGCGTGCTTGCTCCCGTAACCATTTATCGCATCAGGCTGGCGCTAAGCGACCCACACGAGTCGCGTGTCAACTCCTTTATTTAACTTCGTAAGTGTATTGTGAAATACGTTTACTACACGTGGAGATTTGGCACTGCAGCACTCGGCTCCATAACACCCGCACCTACGGCTCGGGCGAATTCCAAACTTTCTCCACTACTGTACATGAAGTTTAAATAAATCATATTAGACAGACACGTCAGTAGGTTACGTTTGCATATTTGTGCAATGAAAATCACGCCCTGATTTCATAACGCCATGTAGGTAATTCAGTTGAGGTTATAGCATGATATAGGTGGTAATATCAATTATCGCTGCTCAAAAGCAAATGTAATTTCTTTGCCTTTCTGTGGGAGAATACAGGCTTGAATATAGCCTAATACAGGCTAGATTCAAGGTAGGCGTCTAGCCGCTAAATAAATTAAAACACGCGGTGAAACCCGTCTGCTGGCTGGCTGCAGGGCTGACAGGTTATAGTCTTGCCCTATAACTTATTCTGTGATATAGACGAACTTGCCGACGGCTTACGACCGGCAGCAAAGCACTTGAGAACAGCCGTCAAAGTTTTGAAAGATTTCAGTCACTAATATTAGACTTAATACAAAAGCTAGACAATATTTACAGCATTTTTTATGCAAGATTGTAGTTCATCATTAGGCTATGAGTCATAGCCTATGACATCATCTGGCGTTTGCGGCGCATGCGAGCTAAATTCTAGTGTTCAGTTAAACCCCGCAGTACCGCAAAAAGAGGGGTGTTTTTTACCAATATGCGTGTATCTGTGGCACCGCAGGCATTGAATTATCAATGACCGCAGCTCTTAAACAGGTGAGCCTGGTGAGCTGATTTGGATGCGGTTTTCTTTATTTGAAACTAGATTTTCTAGCAATGGTTTTTAGATTCTTGTTTTATTAAAATCGGTTTAACCTTTTACCAGATATGGGGGAGAAGTGCAATGAACAACCAAATCTTTGCAAAAATGATCAAATATAGTATAAAAAGTACATTACAAAATTGTACGATAAACAAAAATCGGTTTAATTGTTTCAGAGGGGTGAGTGGGCATCATACTTACGTACCTCCTACTTTACAAAACCAGAAAACATAGTTGAAATTAAAATCCATTCTAAATTAACGAATACTTACGTGTATTGTCTAATATCCCTATCCCTACTAATATTATAAATGCGAAAGTAACTCTGTCTGTCTGTCTGTTACGCTTTCACGCAAAAACTACTGAACGGATTTAGATCAAATTTGGTAGGTAGGTAGAAGAGACATTGGAATAACACATAGGCTACCTACAATTCCACTGCTGAGCACGTGTCTCTGCCCGCGCGATATAAACTGTAGTCCACGTGGGCGAAGCCGCGGGCGGAAAGCTAGTATACATATTTATAATATGAAAATATCTATGCTATAATGTCGGCAATCCTAATATGTACTAACTTTCCTTCTATCATCCATTACTTTCATAGATCTGTAAGTACATAATATGATGAAGTACCTACCCACGTGTACACAATTGGGGTTACGTAAATAGGTGTGGCGCGCCCAAAAGGCTTACAGGCAGGCGGCGCGGGCACTGACCGCAGGTACCTCGGCGACCGACTTCGGAAGTGAGCACGCGACCTCGCTTGAGGCGCTCGATCAGCAGTTTATTAAATAGCCATGATCGTGAGTATGATGGTACGAGTATCGAGTGTGTATCGAGCGTGGAATGTATTTCCATGCTTCCATTTCTTTGGGCACTTTTTCGAAAGTAATTCTCATTTGACAATAAAAGAGTGGTTCTGTTAGGACTCTTCACAGAGTGATTTTTATTTTCAATTTTTTTATATAGAATTTACAACTTTGTGGCACAACAGCTACACTGATGAGTTGACAATCCATCCACGGTATTCGATTTCCTATTTTCCCCTACCTATTCTTCAGGAGGAAAGAAAACATTCCCTCGTCGAGGATGAGGGAAGTACCTATTTATGTAAACAGCTCTGACGAGCTGAGAATGAGCATGAGAAACAACAACTTGTACTAATATTATAAAGAGGAAAGATTTCGTATATTTGTTCTTATATGAATAAACTCAAAAGTTCTTTCGCCAGTAGAATGCTATTTCATCACTGAGTGACCTAAGCATATTTCCTACTCTCACGCGAGTGAAGCCGCTGGGAGAAGCTGCTCATAAATATAATTAATTAAATAACGTCATTCATGATAATGACTTTTTCATTACAGTAGTGCCGTAAATAGTTTTCGAATTAGCTTCAAATGATTAAATCTGGGATTTTGCATAAAAAACTAAAAATCCTACTAATTCAAAAACTACTGAAAATCGGTGTTGCATTTTAGTTCCACTATGACATCCTGCGACGATACATCGAGTTATGACCAAACACACAATGCCTTTAAGTGTGTTGCGACTAGCTGAAGATTAATATTAATTGTTTATTTCATCAATCTTATCCCATGTAAGTACTTAATATCTAATAACAATCTGGTCTACTCTTTTTCTATTTTCTATTTCAAATTAATAGAGTAAGCACGAGTCTATCTTCAAGTTTACAACCCCTGCCCACTATTTAAAATATGCAGAACACTGGGACACATTAGTGAATTGGGTGTTTTTCATTCTATTGTGTAAAGCATTAATTATGTCAACATGTCAGTGGGCTGTAGTGTTACTGGTAATTTAGTAGAGCATCGGCTTGCACCCCCAGTCATTCTGCAACTGTTGCTAACGAGATTGCTGATTTCATTGCCCATCTTGTCTTGTCTTGTTAAACCTAAGATGATGAAGCATTGGAATATTGATTATCAAAAAAACTCTAATGTTTAAGGGATTATTTTAACCTTTCGAATACTGTAATTAATTCATGAATCCCCAAGCGACCACCGGTGGCCGCGCATCTATTGTCTTACTATTGTGTCTCTAATTGATGGTATCTGAAGGGTTAAAGGATGTGAACAGATGAGTTCATGTTTGATAGTGATTCTCAAGCAGGTAGTAAGGTCCATAAAACATGTTTCAAGTCAAGTTAACCTAGTTTTAACTCAACACTTGCAATGGCTGATTTAATTGAGATTTTTAATAAGTTAAATATATGTTTATGTAAGTTCATGTTGATGATTATTAAATTAATGTAAGCATGCCTACTTGTTGCATGTTGTGTTTTAGTGAATTTATTGTCAATTAATTTAAAATATACTTAAAAATATAATATTTGCCATCAACTTAATAAATCAGCTTTCACTCAACTATATACATTTATGTATATTATAAATTTGATATTTAAATTGCTGGTTAAGTAATATAAAATATAAGACAGGATCGTAATAAAATACCAGCAACTTAAATGAATCCTACGTGCCATGTAACAGATTATCAACTGACCTCTGTGAGGAAGTTGGTGACGTCGTACACTTCGTTGTGAATGATAAGCACAGCGTCATTGCGCGTGCAGCGCGACTTCAACTCCTCGCGCGTGAATAATTTGGGCTGCTTCTCCATCGCTATTAGGTTGCTTCACCAATTGTTTGTTCGAATACCGTGAGTGCCCTTGCCTGTGCGTGCTACTGCACACTACACTAAACAATGAAACACTGAATAAGCACCAAGCCCTATTATCACCGTCTCACTCTGTCGACGTGTCGACGCAGATACTACAATCTCTTAACAGCGGCTAAACGAAGTATTTACGAATTTATATGATTGCTTCGCACACCGTCACCTTTTTTTTTTTTTCTCTTCTTCTTTGGCTTCGCACGGTTTGTGCATTCAGCCAATGTCACGTCAGGCACCGTCACCTTTTGCTTTGACAGTGTTAGAAATGTCAGCTGTCAATCCTCTTTTTTTGTTAATATTTGGCTTGGATACAAAGCTTTTTAAGTGATGTTTTTTGTGTATATAGTTCATCTATATATATAAAAATCAATGCCACTTTTCGTTGTTATTTTATAACTCAAGAACAGGCTTGCCTATCCAAACCAAATTTTTAGGCTTTGTTCGGACTATTTAGTAGATGGTTTATGTGAAGTTTGGTAGGGTAGAGTAGGGTATAGTAGGGTAGAGTAGGGTTGAGTAGGGTAGAGTAGGGTAGAGTAGGGTAGAGTAGGGTAGAGTAGGGTAGAGTAGCGTAGAGTAGTGTAGAGTAGAGTAGTGTAGAGTAGTGTAGAGTAGTGTAGGGTAGAGTAGGGTAGAGTAGGGTAGAGTAGGGTAGAGTAGTGTAGGGTAGAGTAGGGTAGAGTAGGGAAGAGCGGGAGCGAAGCCGTGCGGGCAAAAGCTAGTTGGTTTATAAAGATTAAGCGCTCTTCAAGCGTAACTGTTAACCTCTGTACAAAAATCGTTCAACTTTAGAACTGTCATGGTACGATTTTTAGCGATTCAAAAGCAGGTCTGTTTTTGTAAGGAATTTGACTCACTGGGAATTGAACGTTTCGTTTTTTAATGAGTATATTAGGGGAAGTTTGAAAGTGGCGCCAGTGACTGAAAAGTTGAAAGGAAATCGTTTGTCTTGGTATGGTCATATAAAGAGGAGAGATGAAACGCATGTTGTTAAAAGAGTTATGAATTTACATGTGGATGGATGGAGAGGGAGAGGGAGGCCAAAGAAAAGATGGATGGATTGTGTGAGAAGTGATATGAATGACAAAGGAGTTAGTGATAGCGTGACGAGTGACAGGACAGAATGGAAGAAAAAAACATGTTGCGCCGACCCCAAATAAAACGGGATAAGGGCAGGAAGATGATGGGAATTGAACGTTTCCATAAGAGGTCATGGTAAGCCCACAGACCTTAATTTTGGGCAGTTCATTGAATATAAAGCAAGGTAGCTAGGAAACTTGGCCTTCTTGCAAAGTTCGGCGGTACTTCAAACCGTGGCAGCTTTTAATGTTATACAAGCACGATCGTGTGTGGAGCACTACAGCCACATATGCGCTGGTGCTGAAAAATGCCACCTAGCAGCTTTGGACTAGGTGGATGTGGTTAAGTCCAATCTACAAAATCTGGAGCATAAGCGTAGGATAGCCAGCTTTTCGGTATTTTACAGGAAAAGGATGCATTTTGGAGAGTGTGCGCAGGAATTGAATGACTTGATTTCACCATATCATTTCTACCATCGGACAACACGACGTGCGGCGAGTATCCACCCTTACGGCCCATTCACGATCTTAGCGCGGCGAGCGGCAGCGGCGTGCGGCGCGGCGAGCGTTAAGAACAAATGTATGAAAATGTTTGAAGCACGCCACGAGTCGCCGCTCATAGCGAAAATGCGCGCGGTTTTGTCAGAGCGAATAACTGCAGCGGCGCGCAGTGCGGGGAGCGGCGAGATCAAAAGTACAAGCGAATGAGCGCGACTTGGGGACATCACATGGACTACACAACAAAAAAAGCCAGTATATTCATGGTGCAACGCAGACGCATGATTGGACGAAACTGGGGCATAAGCCCAAAAGTCATCCACTGGCTATACATTCAGTCAAAAAAGTATCGGGAATGGATGATTTGTTTATGGTTCCAAATTCAAATTTTTGTTTTTTTGTAGTTGTTAGATTGGCACAACTGTTTTCCATTTTGGCGCGGAGTTTGAGTTGCATCTGTTATTTATATTAAATACAGTGCTGGTTTTAGTAATATCATATATAGTGTGTATTGCGAATTTCATAATGGACAAAAATATCGAACAAAGAGTTTGTCTTAAATTTTGCATCGCCAATGGAATTTCGTGTTCGGAGTCACTGAAAATGTTACAGAAGGCTTACGGTGAATCGACTTTATCAAAAACTCGTGCTTATGAGTGGTTCAAAGCGTTCAAAAGCGGTCGAGATGTGATGGAAGATTTGCCTCGCTCTGGTAGGCCGTCAACGTCTGCAACTGAAGTTAACATCGCAAAAGTGAAGGAAATAGTGACTGAAAATCCCCATTCAACTCAGAGAGATAGCCGCCGAACTTTCTGTATCTCACGAGTCGATCCGTACCATTTTAACTAATCATTTGGGTATGAAACATGTTGCTGCTCGGCTAGTCCCAAAAGATCTGAATTTTCTCCAAAAACTCAATCGCATGAAAGTCGCTGAGGACATGCTAGAACGAGTCAGTTCGGACCCAACATTCATGAAACGCATTGTTACTGGTGACGAGACGTGGTTTTACGAGTTTGACATGCAAACTAGTCAACAAGCTTCGGAGTGGCGCCTTCCAACTGATCCGAAACCGAAAAAACCACGCCAAAGTCGATCAAAAGTCAAAGTCATGTTGACTGTTTTCTTTGACTATCGCGGTGTTGTGCACTCTGAATTCTTACCGGAAGGTCTAACGGTAAATAAAGAATATTATTTGAGCGTAATGGGGCGTTTAAGAGAGCAAATTCGACGAAAAAGGCCAGATTTGTGGGAACAAAATTCTTGGATTTTGCACCACGACAATGCGCCTTCGCACAAGGCTATCATTGTGAACGAATTTTTGACCAAACACTCAACAAATACCATCCAGCAACCACCATATTCACCAGATATGGCTCCTGCTGACTTTTTTCTTTTGCCTAAACTCAAATTACCACTTCGTGGCACCCGTTTTAAATCGATAGAAGACATAAAGGAGAATTCGCGGCGAGAACTGAACTCAATTCAGGAAGCAGCGTTTAAAAAATGTTTTGATGAATGGATTATTCGTTGGCGCAAGTGTATCGTTTCTAAAGGAGCATACTTTGAAGGTGATAAAATAAATTTGGATGAATAACAGACATTTTGTGTATTATTGATCTTTTCCCGGTACTTTCTTGACAGAGTAGTATACCAC
Organism: Mythimna lalbum; assembly: GCA_949319445.1. Lineage (NCBI taxonomy): Eukaryota > Metazoa > Arthropoda > Insecta > Lepidoptera > Noctuidae > Mythimna > Mythimna lalbum. The sequence continues at coordinate 25,077,008 of OX439346.1, forward strand.
AGTCATCCGATCAATAAAGCCCTAGTCTGGTAGTAGCCCAGGACAGACTTGAGCATAGCCCAAAAAGAACTCATAGGCTCTCGAATTAAACATACACGCAATATGGAGACGGCGTTAAACGTCAGCCCATGATGACGACCCCCAACGATAAAGCCCCTAAGGCTCTGCACGTCCGTGGCGGGCGCCCGACACGTGGACGCGCGCGTATCCTCGCGCGATTTCCGTGGGACCGCAATGAGTCCCGTCGCGGACGCAGTCTGCTACGCTATTCGTGCATCTCGATCTTTTTATAACTCATTCATTCGCCTGCTTCCATAAGGTAGGGCGACACTGCACTTCCAGAAATACACTTTCAGTATCAAAAGACGTTTTCCTCCGTGCGTGCGTTCTCTTGTTTACCGGACAGCGCGTGTCCCCGTCTCCGTCTCACCGGAGCATGGGCGGAGGGCGCGGCTAACCGCGACGGTGCATATTTGTATGGGACCGCGCGCACGTAACGAAGCGTTCGGCCTAAAGAAGCCACGCCATAATTTGTATAGAACCCTAACCAGCAATCTTCTGTGACTGGCCAGAGGTAGCCTGAATCTGGTGGCAGAAACCATCACAGGACACCAGAAATTAAAAAAAAAAAGCAACGAAAAGCACATTGTCACATAACATAGTAATAACTATTTTAATAGTACTTTAGTAAATAAGTTTGCACTGATTTATATGAGTCAAATTAATTAATGCATACAAAACATAATAAATATCAATGATTTATTTTGGGCACTTACAACAGTAACATAATCTAACTAATGATACAATGCTCAAGGTGTATCTTCTTCACAGTCTGATGGAGCCGGCCTCTTGGATGTCTTTCTGCTTGTGTGTTCCATCACAGAATGGTCGATTCTTTGTTTGTTTACAGTTACACAACCAATAATCCTTGGTCTTCTCCACAGTAAATCTGACTGGCCTGAAATAATCATTGAATTATTATTTTAACTTTTGAACTTTCTATAACCTCAATTAATTAATTAAACCCCAAGTGAATCCACACCCATTGTCTTTATATTGTCTCTAACTAACATGATTGAAAGGTTAAGGAAGATGTTTTATCTTTAACTGTAAATATGAATTTTGTTTAGCTCATTTCTCTAAGGTCCTATTAAAATTTGATAAAGATCTGACAAAGAACTTAGAAAAGAAAAATACATGTTGCAGCTGATAATTATGATTTTCTAAAAACTATATTTTGGTTAGAGGAGAGGGCAGCACCGTGCTCATGTTTACATCAGCTCTGCAATAATTAATGAAATTAAAAGTTTTAATAGTGTTTTTGAGTGTTCAAGTGCCATATACAACAAGAACTATCAGTGTTTGACTATATAAAAAGTGGACTTGAGTGGAAATACACTATAGAGGATACATTCTGTGAAAAAAACTTTTTTTCTCTAACGGACCATTTGAACTAAGATAAACAGTGAGTTTGACATTTCGAGTGAAACAAGTGACTGTGGACATTGCAGGCATCAATAACTACCTGTAAGTCATTTGGATTGCATGTTTAAAGTGAGCTAAAAAACTTAACAAAAATAACCAAACAAACAAAGATCGTTGTTTTGCAAATCATCATTTAAATAAGCGATACATGCGCCATCTAGTAGTGAATAACAGAACTAGCTACCACCATCTAGTAACCAAATCTTAAACTACTACTTTTGTTCGCTGACTAAAAGGTGTTGAGGTTCCACTAATTACCGATAGAGGGTGCTATAGTACCACAACAATCGATATGGATGATATAAAGAAACTCATTTTGGACATGAAGTCTGAGCTGCAACAAAAATTGGTTACTATGGAAAGTTCACTTACTAATCTGGAAGGGAAAATTACTACAAATATAAACAGTAATGTAAATGACAAATTCAAAAAACTCGATAGTAACTTGAATCATTTAAACTCACGTATAGAAGAGCAAGAGAAGAGACTTGACGAGATAGAGAAAAACATAAAACAACGAAATGTGGTATTCTTTGGTATTGATGAAGGAGAAACGTCATACTTTGAGTTAGTAGAGAAAATGTTAAACCTAATAAAAAACAAATTAAAAATTTGCATTCAGGAGTTTGAGGTAGAATCAGTAAAGAGACTTGGAAAAAAGAATGAGAACCCTAGACCAGTGGTAGTTGCGTTTACAACACTTGGCATGAAGATAAAAATATTGAAAAGTAAGAAAGAACTGGCAGGGTCAAATATTTATATACAACATGAATTCCCGAAAAAAGTAAAAAAAATCAGAGAACAATTAAAACAACAACTAAAACTTGAAAAAGAAAAGGGAAATGACGCATTCATACTCTACGATAAACTAATCATCAGGCAGCCCAATGGAAAGCCTAATAATAAAAGGGCACCCTCAGGTTCTCCACTGCAACCTACCTATAGTAGTAATGACATATCCTTCAGCAGGACTAACAACAAAAAGAAGCTAAAAGCAAATAATCAAATTACTAGCTATATGATACAATCTGATAAAACAAATACAGATCCTGCTTGTATCCACATAAATGACGCATGAAATTCACGGGCCCCCTCCAAGCTGAAAACGATTAACCTGAAAAAGAATAAAAAATTACACCCAAGATCTCCCAATACGGCTGGTCCCCGCGGGAGTGATCGACTAAAACCCTCCTTGCATTACAATACATCATATCTTAATATATGCACACTCAATGTTAGATCTTTGGCGAACGAGACGAGACAAGCTGAGCTGCTGCATGCCTTGAAAGATATTCACTGGGATATTTTAGGTATTTCTGAGACAAGACAAAAGGATTCTGAAATCCTGGAAAAAGATAACCTTATATTTATGTACTCAGGAAGCCAAAGCGGCTTCAGCGGCGTCGGGTTTTTGCTGAAAGACTACATGAAAACTAACATAATAGATTTAAAACCAATCTCAGACAGAATAGCCCGTCTCGACATAAACATAAATAACACCCTTATTAATATTATCCAAGTCTATTGCCCAACAGAAAAATCAAAAGATGAAGAGATACAATTATTCTATGAAGACTTAATCATGGCTTTGTATAATACAGGTCCAAATACGATAATAATGGGAGACTTTAATGCCAAAATTGGAGTTCCTAAAACTGAAGACAGAGACATAATGGGCCCTTTTTGCTACAATAGTAAAAGAAGCAAAAGAGGAAAATTACTCACTGAGTTTTGTATAGAAAACCGGCTCCATATTATGAACACTTACTTTAAAAAGAAGCAAAAGCAGAAATGGACTTGGTGTTCCCCTGATGGTAAAACTTATAATGAAATTGACTACTTCATTACAAATAATAAAAACAGAGTGAGAGATATCAACATTATAAGCACATCGCACCCTACCGATCATAGAATGATACGAGCAAAATACTCAATAGGGGCGCAAGTGAAATCTAGAAAATCTTTTAAAGGTAGAGTCTGCGCCCTAACACCATTGGAAAAGGAAATACTCAAAAATAGATTTATCCAGACTTCTGCATGTATGCTTAATACTGAAAACGTACAAGAATCATACTCAGCAATGATAAAAACTATTAAAAATATAACTTCTTTTCCAAACAATAACTCTGCGTAACCATTACCAAAAGCAAATATTCCACAAAATATTGTTGAACTTATAGAACGAAGAACATACCTAAAAGAAAAGAAAAACAAAAGTAAAACTGAAAAACTGGAGCTCACAAAACTTTTTAAAACAATTAAGAGAAAAATAAACAAAAATAAATACGCAGACCGACTAAGAATTATAGAGGAAGAGCTTACCTTAAATGGTTCAGTGAAGAGAGGGCAACAACGTCTAAATAATACACGAAAATGGATCCCATCTCTAAAATCGAAAGAAGGACAATCTTCTTCCAATAGAAATGAGCTAATAGAGACAGCAACAAAGTTTTACGAAGAGTTGTACCAACGTAGAGACGAAATATACAATCCTGTTAATATAGTTAGACATGATGGGGTAAACTTTGAAGTGCCAATATTTATGGAAAGTGAAATAAGTAGCGCTATTTTGTCTCTAAAATCTCTGAAGAGCCCGGGAGAAGATGGGATAACCAATGATATATTGAAAACTTTGATCGAACCATTGTCGCCTATTCTTACAAAGTTATTCAATAATATATTAACTTATGAAAACATTCCTTCAGAATGGGAGACTTCTATTATAACATTATTGTACAAGAAAGGAAATCCCGACGACATCGGAAACTATAGGCCTATAAGTTTATTACAGACTACGTACAAAGTTTTCACACAAGTTCTACTTAAAAGAATTATGCCGACTCTAGAACTCAACCAACCTAAAGAACAAGCTGGTTTCCGCCCAAGGTACTCTACAATAGATCATATATTTACTGTGACACAAATCATAGAAAAGTATGAAGAGTACGAAAAGAAACTCTACATTGCCTTCGTTGATTATTCGAAAGCATTCGACTCTATTGGACACTTAGCTCTGTGGAAAGCCCTAGATCAACAAGGAGTACCTCAGAAATACGTGAAAATATTAAAGGAAATTTATAAAAGGAGTAAGGCTAAAGTTAAATTAGACAGACAAGGAAGACATTTTGAAGTACAACGTGGCGTCAGGCAGGGCGACCCAATATCTCCGAACCTATTTACCGCTCTCCTTGAATCCATTTTCAGAAACTTAGACTGGGACTATGTCGGAATCAACATTAATGGAGAAATACTGAACCATTTACGCTTTGCGTACTGATATGCGTACTGATATGCGATAACCACAAACACCTAGAATATATGTTACAAACTTTGGATAGGGAGAGTAGAAAATGTGGACTGACTATGAACTTGGAGAAAACTCGTATAATGACCAACGCAGAAAACATACCAATCAAAGTCAAAGTCAAAGTCAAAGTCAAAATATTTTATTTCACATAGGCCTACATGGGCACTTATAAAACGTCAGAAGCTAGTGCACGGTTCCAAATTGGTCGTTTCCTATGGAGAAGAACCGGCAAGAAACTCCATGGTTACTCTTTTTAAAAAATGTGTTTATTACAATATTCATTGATTTATGTAAGAACAGTGTAGACCACTCAACACTGTACACAAAAGCACAAAATTAATCATAATAAAATAAAAAAAAGTAAGTCGTAATAGAAAGTTATCTAAGTGTTTGTGGATTATACAGTGTTCTCACATTCACATTCCAAAAAGAGGCTACATAAAAAAGCAGGAAAATTTTAAATAATTACAACTGTTAACATAATAAATTACTAACAAATTTAATGCAATATATAATTATGAATATGAGACACAAGTCACACTCAGCAATAAACGAACGGATTGGCAGGCTTTTCGTGAGTACATTGAGGCAAATATCCAGCTAAAAGTGGCTCTCAAATCGCCGGATAATATCGAGGAAGCTGCCAAATATATAACATCCCTTATACAGGAAGGTTGCTGGAAGTGTACTCCTGAACTGAAAAACAATAATGTCTCCACAAACCAGCCCTCCCACATTAAGCAACAGATCCTTGAAAAACGTCGCCTAAGAAGAGTTTGGCATCTGACAAGGCACCCAATGGACAAAAGTGCCTTAAATAAAGCGACAGCCAACCTTAAGACCGAGATAACTCGACTCCATGAAGAAACCTTGCAGTCAAAGCTGGAGTCACTGACACCCGGTGCAATTACAAACTATTCGCTCTGGAAATTTACTAGATCCCTAGACCGACCTCAAACATCGAAACCGCCTATAAGAACAGCTTTAAATGGATGGGCAAGGACACAACAGGACAAAGCAAATGCATTTGCAGAGCATCTTGCGAAAGTATTTACTCCCAATGTGAATAGCGATGTTGCTTTTGAAAGAAGCGTTGAGGAGACCCTCTGCCAACCGTTGCAGCTGGACTTACCACCAAAACCAGTCACAACTCGGGAGGTGTGGGGAGTAATAAAGACACTTAAAGACAAAAAAGCGCCAGGTTTCGATTTAATAACAAAGGAGGTACTAAAAGAACTACCAAAAAAAGCGGTGACCTATTTAACTACTCTTTTTAATGGCATCATGCGGGTACAATATTTCCCACGTTTGTGGAAAATCTCTCAAATAATAATGATCCACAAGTTGGGGAAACCTGCTCATGAGGTTACCTCTTATCGGCCGATCAGCTTGTTGCCAATCCTATCGAAATTGTTTGAGAGAATACTGCTCCGCAGACTGTTACCCATACTTGCTAGCAACAACACAATACCGGATCATCAGTTTGGATTTAGACAACAACACTCCACAATAGAACAAGTCCACCGAGTTTGTAATGAAATAAGAAGTACATTTGAAGAGAAAGAATATTGCTCATCGGCGTTTCTCGACATCCAGCAAGCATTTGACAAAGTTTGGCACATTGGGTTGCTCTATAAAATCAAATATAATATTCCTCACAGCTACTACCTACTACTGGCTTCGTATTTGGCTGATAGAATATTTCAAGTCAAAGAAGGTACTTCCACATCATCGTTCCATGACATCGGTGCGGGTGTCCCCCAAGGGTCAATTCTTGGTCCGATGTTATATACGATTTACACAGCAGACCTGCCACAAGTACCAGGAACTATAACCGCCACATACGCTGATGACACAGCCATTCTAGCCCGGAATAGAGACCCTGTTGCTGCGTCAGAAACGCTGCAAAGGGGTCTTGATGAAATTAGCATCTGGTTAAACAAGTGGAGAATAAAAGCTAGTGCCAGCAAATCGGTGCAAGTAACATTTACCCTAAGACGCGGTGACTGTCCATCTGTCACTCTCGACAGCAATATTCTAACCCAGAGTGAAAGCGTACGATACCTCGGTATGCATCTGGACCGCCGATTGACCTGGAAGAACCACATTAAAAGTAAAAGAGATGAGCTTAACATCCGCTATAAAAATCTTTACTGGTTAATGGGACGAAACTCAAAACTCTCCGTAGATAATAAACTCTTGATCTACAAAAGCATACTCAGACCAAGCTGGATGTATGGTGTCCAACTGTGGGGAAGCGCTAGTGACTCCAATATAAACATCCTGCAGCGGCTCCAAAACATCATACTGAGGCATATAACGAGTGTGCCATGGTTTGTCACAAATGCCGAAATACATACGAACCTGCAAATAAACACTGTGAGGGAAGAAATCCAGTACAGTGTCAAATCTTACAAGAAGAGACTGGCAAATCATCCGAATGATCTGGCTCTCCGGCTAATGCGTGCCAGGCAGGACTCCCGCTTGAAGCGGCGTTTGATCCTGGGACAATTCTATTGAGGAGCTGTCTCCGCTGGGAGGCACACTCGGCATGACACGGCGCACTTCACAAATTTGCTTATAGTCAGCGACTGATTGCAAATGAACACAGAGAAGAAAAAAAAAAAAAAAAAAAAAATTTAATGCAGTTGAAGTCTAAATAATAAAAATAAAAAAATAAAATATTGCAAAAGCAATGCGTTAAAAAAAGGAAAAATAAATATATATAAATTAAAACAAAGGTGGAGCAGTCAATAGACACAATATTAATGATTTACCAGGGGGCCACATGTGCAGAGGCAGTCATTGCCAAACAAGCGTGTCTTCGACATAGTCTTTAACCTTGTAATATGCTTTTTTGGTTAGGACACGCTTAATATGAGTTTTGAACTTTCCCTCACTAAGTTCAGTTACCACCTTTGGCAGCTTGTTGTAAAATAAAAATAAAAGTATCAGATAAGGAAATAGACTACGTGGAGGAATATATTTATTTAGGGCAAAATATCACATTTAAAGGTCAAACTGCAAGTGAAATAGAGCGTAGAATTAAACTTGCTTGGAAAAGATATTGGTCTCTAAAGCACATATTTAAATCCAAACTCCCAATGTCGCTGAAGAAAAAAGCTTTCGAATCTGTCGTGACGCCTACACTACTCTACGGTTGCCAGACCTGGGCATTGACTAAAGATGCACTCAACAAACTCCAAGTTTTCCAACGGGCAGCCGAACGAAGTATGCTGGGACTAAAACTACGAGACAGAATTCGAAACTCTCAAATCAGAATTAATACCAAACTGATAGACATCGCGGATTTAGCATGTAGGCTAAAATGGAGATGGGCTGGTCACGTGGCTCGCGTGGACGACGGGCGCTGGAGCGAGCGTGTACTGCACTGGTGGCCGCGCGGTGAGACGCGCCGTCGCGGCCGCCCGCGTCGCCGCTGGAGCGATGACGTCGTGCAAGTCGCAGGACACACTTGGACCAGGATTGCCAAGGATAGGAAAATATGGAAATGCATAGAGGAGGCCTATGCCCAATCTTGGGTACCCAAAACATAAATTTAGCTTATAAATACTAGTCTTAATTATTGTTACTATTTATCATTTTACTTTAGTAGAACCACTGTAATGAAATAAAATTTTTAAATTTAATTTAATTCATGAATCCCCAAGCGACACCCGGTGGCCGCGCATCTATTGTCTTACTATTGTGTCTCTAATTGACGGTATCTGAAGGGTTAAAATCGAATAAGATAATTTTTTTTTTTTTATGAACTATTTACATTTGCATTGCTTAATTTTTATTTATTATATTTAAATATTGAATAATTTAACACATTATTTATGGCATGAATCTAATTAATTGATTGTTGAAATGATTATTTTAAAAATTTTTATTCATAATTGTTATTAAAGTATATTATTGTAATGAAATTAATAGGTAAGTTTAGTTTAAAAGGATATAATTTTTCTATATGCATGAAATAAATTATTGAATTATTGAAAATCATTCTTTTATAAATTCAGTTTGTAATAGTTAATACAATGTCGTCATTAATTCAAATGTGGATTTGATATTGTTAAAACAAAAACTGCATGAAATGGATAGTGATTAAGAATTTTTATTCTAGATTGAATGTATAATTTTGTTTATTTGGGATTAAATGGCTTTATTATTATTATTATTATATTTTGGTTTGCAATGTTATTTATTTTTGAAGTCAGTTGTATTTTTGTAAAAATGTTTTAGAGAATCTTATAATTATGATAATCATAATTATCATAATAAAATTATAAGCCACAAGTATTCGGCTCATTATAGCCCTCATATTAAAATCATCAAAATGTTTCTTTTTCATAAATCTAGTAATAATAACCATCAAATACAAGAGTTTGTTAGTACAATTTACCTCTGCGTAATCTTAAGATATACATCTTTGTGAGTCCCATCACACAATGGTTGTGATTTGGATCGTCCACACAGGCACCAGTGATACGTCTTTCCTGCTTCAAGGGTTACCTTAAAGGGTTTCTTGTCATACACAACACCATTATCCTTTTGATGTGTTGCAGAGTACACTGATGCCAAAGGATTCTTTGGAATCTCAGGCTTTGGGCTTTTAGTTGAATAGCTGACCTGCAAATAGGTCAATCAAAAATGAAGGTTATATTGTTTTTAGGGAAATACTCAATGCATTAGTGACAATACTTGCATTTAAACATGAATTATTTCGGGAAATTTAAAGTAATCGTTAATATTTAACAATTGAGTTGGATGAAAATCTGGTGATAAGAAGAGTTCTTGATATAATGATAAACTCACCGATCTTAGAATATTTGTGACAAAAATTTGTGAAGGTTTCCTAATAAACATGGTTAATATTAACAGAACTATCCTTATTTTTTGTATGATTTACTAATCCTTAATTCCTTATTTTTTTTATTTAAAATTATAATCTGATCTCTGACATTGACAGTTGTCAGCACAGATTACCACAGATTACAGAGCGTACAGTCTGGTACTGTGCGTTCCAAATAAGAATAGGATCGATTTTTGATGTGACGTCACGATTTACTGTCAAATCTAAGAAATTTGGTCAAAATTGAGGAACTTGGAGATGAGTAAAATCGAAGAACTAAATTCTGATTAAACTATTTCGTTCACAGTTCGTAAATAAATTAAATTTTTCGTAAAATTGTTTAAGTTTCAAAATTTCTTTCCTCGATTTGACAGTAAATCGTGACGTCACAACATGCAATCGATCCTATTCTCATTTGGAACACATTGTACAGTCTGTCATTCTCTTTGCAGTCTGTCTTAAGCGAGCTGTCGTCGATGCGCGCCAACTCTGGTCGACTCGGCCAAAAATCCATATTCTCTTTGATATCCATAATCTGTGGTTCTGTTGCTGTGTTCAGTGAGGTCGTGTTTCTTTTTCATTCAAATTTTTATGTTCATTAATTTTATCAATTTCAGGTTCTATTATGATAACAGTAATGTTTTAGTAGTATGTAGGTAGTAAAAGTAATAATAAGTTAGCAAGTGATGTCTAGAATTAGAGGAATAGTTCAAAAAGAAGTGTTACAAACACGCAAATATGGGCTCAACGAAATCCTTAACAAGAAAAACGAAGATCAATCCGCGAATTCGAAAGATGATGTGGAAAGTAAGTCATTATTTTAATTGTTTTCAACTATGCTGCCTAATTTTATAAATGATTTAAATCATCATCATAGTTTTTTTTTCATAATTACACAACGATGTGAGGTTAGGTTTAATTTTGTCATGATAGTAGCTATTGTCTGTCAGAGAATTCGTCCGAGTGAAAAAATTATCCCTAGTATTCCCTATGGAACATACTCCCGGGGTAAAAAGTATCTTGTGGGACATGTGTGGCTCAACACATTATGATGGAACTTGACACATGATTAGTCGTGTGCAAGTAGCAGTACCTAACAAACTGTCTCATTTATAATTTTTGTTGTGATCTGACTTGTTTGTATAATAACATGTGCCAAGATGATTTACATGTGCAGTGAATAATTTTTTGTTGTTAATAGCATATGTCCCTGCTGGGAAAGAGCCTCCTCTTTCTCTGTCCAAAGCCCTGTGTCAACCCCTAAGAAGACCCACTGACCGTCAAATGCTATCTCTGGCCCCAGATATGGTCAGATCGTCACACCACCTATGCCGCGGTCGACCTCAACAGTTTCCACCTGAATTATAACATGCTAAATAAATTGTGGTATTATTTTAGAATATCAGATAAAGGAATTGTTGCACAAACTTCCAAGATTGGACAAAATATTTGAAGTACACCGTAAGATTGGAGAGGGTACATTCAGCTCCGTGTACCTTGGGTCTCTGAGGCAGCATACCACCCTGCCTGATAGTGAGAAGCGATGGTTTGCTATCAAACACCTGGTACCAACTGCACATCCGGCTAGGATAGAACATGAACTACGCTGCCTGCAAGATATGGGGTTAGTAATATGAATTTAACTACCCAGACTATCAGTTGTCTTAACTGAAATGACTATTTTTTTTTTTAAGTTTCATACAAAAGTTGGCAAAAATTGAACTCTCATAGGATCACTTTATTGTCTGTCCTGTCTGTCTACCTGCTGCTGTATGAAACTAAAATTAATTCATGAATCCCCAAGCGACCACCGGTGGCCGCACATCTATTGTCTTACTATTGTGTCTCTAATTGACGGTATCTGAAGGGTTAATATCAAATACTCAACTCTGTCACCCGTCTGGGAACTGAAAAAACCAGACTTCAAGTCCATGCAATTCAAAGATAAGGTAATTTTATAGAACTACTGAGAGTAGTGGTCGCCGAGTGGTAATGGCTACGACTTACGATTTGTAGGTTGTGGGTTCAAACCCTGCGAGGTGAGGAAACCGGCATGTCCTAGAACCAAAAATTCGAACACGTGACATTCACCAACTGGGCCCACATGGTGTATTATGGCCCATTCCCTCTCCTAGAGAGGAGGCCTGAAGCCCAGCAGTGTGAACATTAAAAAGCCTGATGATGATAGAACAGCTAGCTTTTGTACTGGCAAGAGACGAGTAATCCTACCTGCCATTTTTTTCTTTTTATTTATATAAACTAGTGCTTGACTGTGATCTCACTTGCTGATGGTAAGCAATGATGCAATCTCTGATGGTGAGGTGCACTAGTTTATTAAGAGTCTATTCGCTCTAGCCTTGAAGACACCTTTTTATTTATAGAGATTTAAACGAATTGTATGCATTGAGGGAAAAAGAAAAAAAAAAATTTGCTGAATTGGTCGAGCCATTCTTGAGTTTTGCGCATAACAACATTAATTTTTATTTATATACAGGGTTATTTGTAAAACACCAGCAACCTTTCAGGACTATGGTACTAACATCATAAACAACAACATTTGTTCTATGACTTAAAAAAATATCATATTTTAGTTCATCAGATTTTCATTCAAAAATAAATATATTTAAATAGAACATTCTAAATGTTACGAATTCTATGCTGGTGTATCAATTTTATTTTGGAAATGGTGCAAATGCAGCCTGCTTCCTATTATTGCGAGAACAGTGCGTGGGAGCCGCAAGTAGATACAGCAAAATATAGAATTAAAATATGTTAGAAAGAACAACGAAATCATGAAGGTTTTTTTTTTTATATATGTATTATGTTTTGTAAAAAGTCATAGAACAAAAGTTGTTGTTTATGATCTGAGTAACATAGTCTTGAGAGGTTGCTAGTACATGGTACCAACTGACTCACCTTGACTGATTTTTTTTTACTGGAAATAAGTACTACAATAATTATAGACTCCTAGAAGTCATTTTAGATTATAGTAACATGAAGTAAATATTTATATATACAATTTTTTGTTTCAGAGGCAAACACCATGTGATAGGGGTGGAACTGTGTCTTCGGAATTTAGATACTATAGTTTTTATTATGCCTTACATACCTCATAAGAAATTTTCAGTAAGTTGTATTTTTACATATTTTTTAGGTAATATATTTCATGAGACAGCAAATAAAATTTTGCCCTTCACATTTTCACATAAAGGATACTGGTAAGAAAATTTGTTATCATTATAAATTACATTTTGTTCATTAAATTCATAGGGAGGTAATTAGGTATTATATTATAGTACGCATTGTCCTTTACAGTTGGTGAGGTGAGACTACATATTATATATTTCAGACTTCTTTTAATAGCCAAAAGACAAAATACACAAAAAAAAATATACCAATAAAATTGTGTTTTATAGTTCGCCATTAGTGTTTGTATCTGAATCCTTATCCTTACTAATAATTATTATAAAAGCGAAAGTGAGTTTGCTTGTTTATTTGTTTGTTTGTTACGTCTTCACGCCTAAATGGCAAAACCGATTTTGATGAATTTTGGTACAGAGATGTTGGGACTCTAGAGACGAACATAAGCAAATTTAAAAAAAAAGTAAGAAAAGGGGAGAAAGAGTAAAGTATACTGATAAACGCAGCCGCGGGTAAAAGCTAATTCAGAAATAAAGGCACTTTTTTATGGTTTCCATATCCAGTGCTGTCAGAATATGAGACAATTATAACTTTTGGAAGGTCATAATAAAACCTTCCTATACAAACTTGCGGCCTGAATGCGGGGTGGGGTCGTCTTGGCGGGTCCTTATTGCTATCAATCCGCTGTCCGTCTGTCTGTCACCAGGCTGTATCTCATGAACCGTGATAGCTAGACAGTTAAATTTTCACCGATGATGTATTTCTGTTGCCGCTATAACAACTAATACTAAAAACTTAATACTTAAATGAAAATTTTTAGGTGGGATTTCCCCCCATATAACAGGCGTGATTTTTTCACCTTTTTTGTGCTACGGACAAAACGGAACTCGTTTTGCGTTTTTTTCAACGACTCTGTTCAACAACAGTGTTGTAACAGTATCTATGGCCAGACTAAGTATATACTACCTAATTAAAACGTAATTAGACGACGTTTTAATTAGGTAGACATTCAGTCAGTGGTGAGCGGAGTGTTCGCTTGTTTACTGCAGTTCAGTGTACACAGGCACCTGGCTGCAGCCGGTCTGTAAAGTAGTGGTTGCTCCAACAGGAGTACGTGGGGGAGATGGACGCGGCCGAGCTGCGGCAGTACATGCGCGCGCTGATGACGGCGCTGCGCCACGTGCACTCGTTCGGCGTCATCCACCGCGACGTGAAGCCCAGCAACTTCCTCTACGACCGCGACAACAAACGGTACGTGCCAGCCCACCTGCCACCACCTGCCACCACCTGCCACCACCTGCCACCACCTGCCACCACCTGCCGACCAGCTCACGCGCATTATGTTCTTATTACAATAGCGTATTTCTGAAGTTGAAGAAAAGAGTTGTAGAGAGTGATCCAATTCCAGCTCCCTAGTATTCATTAAAAACAAAAACATAGAAAATCAATACATGTTAATAAAAACTGGGCAAGTGCGAGTCGGACTCGCGCACTTCGGGTTCCGTGTAAACTACAATTGTCGAATGGAGTTTCGAAGAATTCGTAGAGAAGAAGAAGACGTAGGTAGCAACACCTTGCTTTGTGCCAAATTTTAGGATTCTGGGTCAACGGAAAGTACCCTATGAACTTCGATCTTTGAGAGGATTTGGACGGGGAAAATCATCTTTGACGAAACCCGCTCTTGGGTGGAGCGGGAGACAGTGTCAGACTCTTACTGACTAAAAACCCCGCGCCGTTCCTTCTAGCCTTCATCTTTGAGCGGATCGAAATATACGTTGTTTTGTGACATAAACGACCGTTGACCGTTGTTCACAATACAGTTGTTGCCCTGCGCGTGCCCGAACCACAAAATATACCTATAGGTACAGAAGTCAATCTACAGAGAAAGCGCACTCGAGCAACGCACACATAGACACTGCTTACGGACACGATAACTCGGATCGCCTCGGCCCGCTCGTCGAACAGTTCCGGCTCAAACGCTCATTAGTGTGCGTCCGCCGAGCGTAGATATAAAAAGTGAAGTGTACATGAGATTGTCTTCTGTACCTATCTATTTAGTGACCGAACCGAAAAGATCGCCAACTCAGCCGTCAAACACCCAGCCCTGGTTTTCAGCTGGCACCCCGCAGTGACGCACGAATGATGGCAAATAAATATAATATAATAATATAACCCTTACATACTAATGCTAGTGTATTCTTTTGTTTGATAATTTTGCTATATTACGTAACTAAATATTATAATACGGGTAACGGGGTAGTTACAAACTATTTTTGCTCACTATACCCGCAATATTCCAACAATATAAGGCGCGAAACATAGTGTATGAGGCGACGCGACGGCCGACGTGATGACGCACAGTCGAGACAGCCACCGCTGCATCGGCTCGGCAATTAGCCGCCACTCACTGATTAATCACGAAATCTCAGAAACTACAAACTTAAATTAGAAATTAGATTCTATATATGGTGTAGACATCCGCTAAGAACGGAATTTACGAAACTCCATCCCTTAGGGAGTAAAACTTGTAGGGTTCTATGAATACTATTTTCACGCGAGCGTTGCCGCTGGCAGATGCTTGTAAAATATAAATCTAGGCGAAAATAATTTTGACTTCCAGAAAAAATATATTTCTACTTTACTTAGGTAATGTATGCAATTCCTAGGCATTCAGTGTAACTGCTGGTTCACCGGCAATGTGTATGTGTATTAAATAGATTTTAACCGACCTACTTATAAAATTACGGGCAAACTAAACATGTTCTATTACTTAAAAAAAGTGTGTGTAAAAGACGATAGGGAAGGTATCTAACCTTACCTGTCCGTATCGGGGTACCCTAACATTACGTCAATTCCTTCCCTGATCCTCTCGTCTTTTATACACAATATCAGCTGCGTATTCGGTATTGTATAGAATACATAGATGAGGCGCTAACTGAAGGCTTATAATGTATGTGTTACGTTATTAGACCTAATAATTTTCAAGAAAGAAGAGAATGTTCTTATAAACACCACGCAAGCGGAATTGCGGGTAACTACACAGCAGCTAGTCATCACCAGCCTTTTTAATGTTCCCACTGCTAGAACTCAAGCCTCCTCTCTAGGAGAGGGAATGAGCCGTAATCCATCCGCCACGCGGGCCCAGTGCGGGTTGGTGAATATTACGTGTCTTCTAATTTTTGGTTCTAGGTCATGCTGGTTTCCTCACGATGTTTTCCTTCACCGTTTTGAGAGCAGTAGTAATGAAATAAATTAAACAAAGTAATGCGCCTGGCAGGGTTTGAATTGAACCCGCGACCTACAACTTGTAAGTCGGAGCCATTACCATTCGGCCACCACTGCTCAGCAGCTAGTACCTATACTATAATAAAAAATAAATTAAAAATTGCAATGCTTGTAAAAGGCTTCTAAGTCAAAAGTACTGACATGATAACAACAACAACATTGTACACTTAGTTCGCAATAAATGTTTTGACTTTGACTTTTGGATGTAAAAAATTGTATGGCGGTGGATGTGCGAGGGACCTGTAACACTTTAGTTATCTTTGCTTCGAGCGAATTCAGCTGTCTGCGTTATTGCCCAATAAGTTGTAATCTGGTGAGTTAAGGTAATGTTACTGTGTCACCAAGGTATCTGCTGGTGGACTTCGGACTAGCGCAGCGCCTCTGTCCTGCGCCCGAGGAGCCGGCCGCCGACCCCACCCTCCTCGCCCTGCCCGCCCCGCCGCCCGCACACTCCAATGGCTTACGGAAACGAACCCGTGACGAGGTACCTACAAACTTAATAACCGCAAAGCAGTTATTTAAAAATAAGTTGTAATATTACATTACGATCAATTGTTGTTAACCGCGTGCTTCCACATCAGCTTGCACACCATGGTCGTGCAGTTGATCATTAATTTTTTTTAAATAATATTTAGTACATACTTATTTACCATGCTATAAAATTTTACTGGTTTTTAAGGAGGATACGTCAGCTGCGAAGCGAGTAGCGCTCGATCTCAGCACAGGTGGACCTGTGGCCGCGGCAGCAGCCCTGCAGCAGCCGACGGCCGTCAGCGCGGCCGTGCCCGTCAGCCCCGCTGGGCCCGCCCGCGCGGCCGCCAGCCCGGCCGGGCCCCTGGGCCGCGCGCGGTGC
Source organism: Mythimna lalbum (assembly GCA_949319445.1). NCBI lineage: Eukaryota > Metazoa > Arthropoda > Insecta > Lepidoptera > Noctuidae > Mythimna > Mythimna lalbum. Next base: position 25,093,937 of record OX439346.1, read on the forward strand.
GCGTGCGCGGGCGCGGCCGGCGTGTGCGGCGCGTGCCTGTCGCGGGCGCCGCCTCGCGCGCCGCGCGCCGGGACGCAGGGCTTCCGGCCACCCGAGGTGCTGCTCAAGTACCCGCAGCAGACCACGGCGGTGGACGTGTGGGCGGCGGGCGTGGTGCTGGCGAGCGCGTTGACGGCGCGCTACCCGTTCTTCCGCGCGGGCGACGACGTGGCGGCGCTGGCCGAGCTGGCCGACCTGCTGGGCACGGCGCCGCTGCAGCGCGCTGCCGAGGCGCTGGGTAGGTGTGGGGCGCGGGTGAGTGCGCGGCTGGAGCTCAGCTAACGGCGCTGTGTCGCAGGGCGGCGCGTGGTGACGTCGGCGGCGCGGCGCGGCCTGTGCCTGCGCAAGCTGGCGGCGCGCCTGCGGGGGGCGGCGCCAGCGCGCAAGGGCGGCGCCGCCGCGCCCTGCACGACCTGCCGGCTGCCGGAAGATCAGTGCCTCTGTCGTGACGAAATGAGAAAGGTACTACTATAATATTTCGGTTCAGGTTTATAGTTTTCTAATCAAATTCTGGGATTTTAAAATGCATTACTTATTGATCTTTGTTTTTTGAAAATTCTGTCTCTCCCGTATAATTTGCATTAGATCTGGTTAATAACTAATACCTGAGAGTAACATTAAACCTTTACAAATAAGCAATGGTTTCGGTCGCAATGAGTGACAGTGGTCGTGCGTGCGCAGGCGGAGGAGTTCAGCCCGGCGCGCTGCGTGGCGGGCTTCCCGGACGCGGCGTTCGCGCTGGCGGCGCGCCTGCTGGAGCCGGACCCTCGCGCGCGCATCTCTGCCGCGGACGCGCTGCAGCACCCCTTCCTCGCCGCCGACTGACCTACGTTCGCGCTGGCGGCGCGCCTGCTGGAGCCGGACCCTCGCGCGCGCATCTCTGCCGCGGACGCGCTGCAGCACCCCTTCCTCGCCGCCGACTGACCTACGTTCGCGCTGGCGGCGCGCCTGCTGGAGCCGGACCCTCGCGCGCGCATCTCTGCCGCGGACGCGCTGCAGCACCCCTTCCTCGCCGCCGACTGACCTACGTTCGCGCTGGCGGCGCGCCTGCTGGAGCCGGACCCTCGCGCGCGCATCTCTGCCGCGGACGCGCTGCAGCACCCCTTCCTCGCCGCCGACTGACCTACGTTCGCGCTGGCGGCGCGCCTGCTGGAGCCGGACCCTCGCGCGCGCATCTCTGCCGCGGACGCGCTGCAGCACCCCTTCCTCGCCGCCGACTGACCTACGTTCGCGCTGGCGGCGCGCCTGCTGGAGCCGGACCCTCGCGCGCGCATCTCTGCCGCGGACGCGCTGCAGCACCCCTTCCTCGCCGCCGACTGACCTACGTTCGCGCTGGCGGCGCGCCTGCTGGAGCCGGACCCTCGCGCGCGCATCTCTGCCGCGGACGCGCTGCAGCACCCCTTCCTCGCCGCCGACTGACCTACGTTCGCGCTGGCGGCGCGCCTGCTGGAGCCGGACCCTCGCGCGCGCATCTCTGCCGCGGACGCGCTGCAGCACCCCTTCCTCGCCGCCGACTGACCTACGTTCGCGCTGGCGGCGCGCCTGCTGGAGCCGGACCCTCGCGCGCGCATCTCTGCCGCGGACGCGCTGCAGCACCCCTTCCTCGCCGCCGACTGACCTACGTTCGCGCTGGCGGCGCGCCTGCTGGAGCCGGACCCTCGCGCGCGCATCTCTGCCGCGGACGCGCTGCAGCACCCCTTCCTCGCCGCCGACTGACCTACGTTCGCGCTGGCGGCGCGCCTGCTGGAGCCGGACCCTCGCGCGCGCATCTCTGCCGCGGACGCGCTGCAGCACCCCTTCCTCGCCGCCGACTGACCTACGTTCGCGCTGGCGGCGCGCCTGCTGGAGCCGGACCCTCGCGCGCGCATCTCTGCCGCGGACGCGCTGCAGCACCCCTTCCTCGCCGCCGACTGACCTACGTTCGCGCTGGCGGCGCGCCTGCTGGAGCCGGACCCTCGCGCGCGCATCTCTGCCGCGGACGCGCTGCAGCACCCCTTCCTCGCCGCCGACTGACCTACGTTCGCGCTGGCGGCGCGCCTGCTGGAGCCGGACCCTCGCGCGCGCATCTCTGCCGCGGACGCGCTGCAGCACCCCTTCCTCGCCGCCGACTGACCTACGTTCGCGCTGGCGGCGCGCCTGCTGGAGCCGGACCCTCGCGCGCGCATCTCTGCCGCGGACGCGCTGCAGCACCCCTTCCTCGCCGCCGACTGACCTTCGCAAACCTTCCAACTCTTCTAATATATTTTTTTACGAAAATGAAAATCTTATGCTCATGTTGGCAACAATGAAATCTTTTTAAGTTAAGGTATGAGGCGTCACTGGTGCCCTAGCACGGCTCGTTATTGTCGAGGCGATCGCGACGCGGCGCGTGCGGTGACGTCACCTTGTTGCCTCACCTGAGGGCCAACGACGGCTGTGATCTATTTCCCCTCGAGGGATAGCTGATTTATTATAGTAATACTATAATCATAGTTTATTTATTAATGTATTAATTTCGTAAACACGATGTTTGCAACCAACTATTACAAGTAATGTTATATAAATATTCAATCAATTCGTAATGTATGACTGTGACACGAGACTCATTTCGTATCGTTTAATCAAACTATTGGCGTCATGACGTACTTAGCCGCAAATTGAGCATTTTCTTGTGTCTGTTTTTGTACTATAATTTACACTAAACCACATTTTAATCATAAATACGTAATTAAAGTCGCTCTGCGCATCTTTATCCGCTAACTCCTAAATCACCCAACGGATGCTGATGATGATGACGAAGCGAAGATGATCTTATTAGTTTAGATTCAATAAAGGTCATCTTGTTGTCATTTTATTAGGCTCTAACCCCGACATTCTGTCCGCATTACATTATTTTCCCGTTAAGCACAGTGGCAATCACCTAGCTCGATGACTCCAATGGGTTGATTATTATACACGCATATTTCGTGGTATGATTTCTTACATCGATGAAACTTAATACGGCATTTATATGGATTTTATAACGGAACAGCATGGGAAACCCCATTCCATAACATGAGAAAACTGTTATAGCTGGTTGCTAACTCTTGTTTCTTTAGACAAGGGCAAGACAGTTGTTTTTTTTTTTGTAAAGATCATTTCATTGTACAAAAAAAATTGACAACAGTACCTAGTTGGTCAAATTATATAAAGTACGAGCAGAGCCGACATACTCCCGAACCTAGCCTCGGTCGTTGAATTTTTCCTAGAACTTGATTAGTCACATATGGGGGCTAATTAGAAATCTACACCAAAAAAACTGTACAATTTGGTAGTCTACACAATACCTAGGCAATGTGTAGAATACTTACCTAAAACCTGTTGGTAATGTATGAAATATAATTTATTTTATACTGTGCCTAGGTATTCTATACAATACCGAATGCCCAGCCAGTAATGGTATGTAAAAGATGAAAGTAAGGAAGGAGGTCACGTAGTTTTAGGGCACACTGTCACGGTAACCACTCGGATATGGGAGCTGTTCGGGATGCTTCCCTGCTCTCGTATTTTACACACATTATCGGCTGCGTATTGTATAGCATACATAGACTTAAGTACTACTTATACTTAATATTTCTATATGGAGCTGAGACGTGGACGCTGAGGATGCGAGACCGTCGCAAGATTGACTCACTGGAAATGTGGTGCTGGAGACGCATGCTCGGAATCCCATGAACCACGCTCCGAACCAATATTTCGATTCTTAAAGAATTGAATATCAAAGAGAGATTATCGTCGTATGTGCAAATACGAATCCTCAAGTTCTTCGGGCATATCACCCGCAACGAGGACTTGATGGAACCATTGGTGGTGCAGGGGAAAGTTGAGGGCAAAAGGTCAAGAGGATCAAATTGGTGACACACTGCAGCGTTAACGAAATCTCCCAAGCCGCCTAACACAGAGCTGCTGGCGTCGTATCGCGCTAGAGGCTTTCAGGACTCGACCGAGACATAGACTTACATACCAAGGTAATGTACTCACTTACCTTAGTAAAGTCTAAAATTGACAATAATATTTCATACATTGCTTGGACGCCCCCAGGTATTCCATACATTGCCTAGGTGTTGTATAGAATACCTACCTGAATGAATTTTACAGATTGCCAGTAACAGTGTACGGATTTTTCAGACAATTTATTAGTACCTAATCTGAATTCAGATTTTCGAAGTTGTAGGCGATTGTTTACCTGGGCAGAGGGTTGCTAATGATGACATGACTCTCTAACGTGGTCGCTTACAATGGACCTCCAAGGAACCAGGGTTCTGACATAGCCCGATGAGTCGCCAAATTTAAGTGGCAGTGGGCTGGGCACATTGCTCGCAGAACCCCGATGGAATCAAAAGGTTCTGAAGTGGTGACCAAGTAGGTACTGAAACAAGGTGGACGGATGATCTGCCGAGACACAAGACCGATTGTTGTGGCGACGCGACGCTTGGGAGGCCTCTGTACAACCAACCTCTGCCGCTGTCGGCTGAAATGAAAATGACGATGGACTTAAATTCATATTTCTGTCGTCCAGGTTGTTTTGTTTTTATCTCAAATAAACAATGAAATGATTCTTACATGAAATCTGAATTGAAGCGCATTGAAATATTTTTACCAATTTGTTTTCACTGAAAAAGAGCTAATGCTTCGTAAGAAATCTATCTCATAGGGATCGGAATGCCGAAGATATCCCAGTCATAAAAAAAATATGTAAACCGTTTAACACAAGTGAGTTCTACGGCAAGCTATGTTTTATATAACGGAGTGCCTTAAGCTTAGCGCGGCCAGCTTCACGCGCTGTTCACTCAAGGGTTCCCGAAACAGGCGATTGCAATTGACAATATTTACGTGATTAACGCCAATTGATGCAAAAATATAATTGATCGTTCACTTTAAAAGATTGAAGCTATTACCAATACATACTCAATCACGTTATTGGCAATTGCAATAGACCGTTTTGGGATCCTACAACAGAAGAGACGCAATTGTGCGTCAGTATTAGTTTAATTGTTAATTAGTTGTAATGGGGATCTCAGAGTTAACTTTAAGTTTGACATGGAGTACAAAGTAGAGTAGAGTGGCGAGGCGCAGCGACCAGCGATGTTCACGATCTATTTATTAAACGTTTATATGTGTGCCTTTATACTTACTTATTGTGTTCAGAAGATTGTTGTTATGTTACCTCATTGTAAACGACCTCTATAATAAAAAGCCAAGTATGCAATTTTAGTTTTTCATTATTATATAGATATTTACCTACATTATTGCTTTTATAGTTAGTGTTCTAAATACATTAGGCATTATTTAAGGCTAGTAACTTCCGAGCTCTGCTATAAATCAGTGTTTTTCTGAAGCCTACTCCTCATTAACGGCTAGGTCAATAGGTTTGAAAAATTAATATTTATTATAGATTCATGTACAACATTATCAATATATGATTTTTTCGTATGACTAATATTTTCGTCAGATTTTTTTTTACGTGTAAGTATATTATTTTTATTTGTTTGCCCTACTTCTCTCAAACGGATTTGATATTTATCCAAAATAATTGCTGATCAGAATGTAGGTACATAGCATAATACATATGTAAATCGTTACTAATATTAGGTCTTTACCTATGAAATTGCCGTTTTGTATGAAAAAATTTAAACGATTTTTTTTTCATGTATTTTTTATTTGTATTAATCGAAGTAATCACCAATGCAATCAATGCATCTTTGCCAACGCAGTGGCAGTTTATTGATGCCCTTCTTAAAGAAATCAGCTGGACGGGAGGCAACAAATTCTTCGAAGGCATTTTGTACTGCCTCTCGGGTATTGAATTTTTTTCCCGCCAAGAAGTTATCCAAATTCTGGGAAAAGTAGTAGTCTGTAGGCGTAAGGTCTGGTGAGTAGGGCGGATGACGGAGAGCTTCCAACCCCAGTTCTTGCAACTTGGAGACCGTCTGCTGTGCAGTATGAGGTCGCGCGTTGTCGTGCAGGAGCAGCGGAGACGAGCGATTGACCAATGCTGGTTGGAGATGTGCCAGCTTCTCCATCATTGTGTTCAGTTCTTCACAGTACACATCTGCAGTAATGCTCACCCCGTTTGGTAAGAAGCTGTGATGAATCACACCGGCGCTAGACCACCAAACAGTGACCATCACTTTTCTAGGGGTAAGTTTTCGTTTAGGGCATTGTTTAGGTGCTGAACCAGGATCCAACCAACTTGCTGAGCGCTTGCGGTTATCAAACAGAATCCATTTTTCATCGCAGGTAACAATGCGGTTCAAAATTCTTTCATTTGTGTGTCTGTTGAGCAGTGCAAGGCACGTCTCGACGCGTACTTCGCGCTGGCGATCATTGAGTTAGTGGGGCACCCATTTGTCAAGCTTTTTTACCTTGCCAATTTGACGCAAATGGACCAATATTGTTTTGACGCTAACGACGAAAGCTGCTGCTAATTCAGCCGTAGATTGTGTATCATCAGCTTCCACAATCGCCTTTAATTCGTCATTGTCGACCAAAGTCTTCGGACGACCGCGAGGTTCATTTTTCAGGTCAAAATTTCCAGAACGGAAGCGAGCAAACCAATAACAGGTGGTGCGTTGGTTTGTAGTGTTAGCTCCGTAAACGTCGTTGATGTTGCGTGCCGCTTGTGCCGCGTTGCTGCCACGACGGTACTCATATTCCATAATTACTCGAATTTTTAACGTATCCATGATGACGAAAAAGATTGAAATGCGATGAAAATGTAACACTAATCAATAAACAAACGACTACTTTTGGAAAAAAAATTCAAGTTTTAAAATAAAATTAATTTGCAATTAGAATTCTTAGCCAAACAAAAATTATTTTGATTTGAAATGGCCAGTACTGCAGAACGGCAATTTCATAGGTTCACCTATTATTATGAAAGTGCAAGTGAGTTTGTTACGTCTTCACGCCTAAATGGCAAAACTGATTATGATGAAACTTGGTACACGGATAGACCATGTCCTGGAATAGGACATAGGATACTTTTTATCCCGGAAGTATGTTCCCTTGGGATAGTTTTCAGCTATCACCTGGGCAAAGCCGCTGGGAGCAGCTAGTCAATTAATATTTAGCAAACAAAATAGATTTAAAGTTCAGCGGGGCTCTATCGGGTGCAGCTGGCTGGAATTAAAGATACTCGTACTGCGGCAGTCGAGGAGGTATCTAGGACTAGACTCTAGGCACATTGGGCGAGCTCTCTGTTATCAAAACATATACATGCCGACTACGGGACCAACTCACCGAAGCATTGTTCAAGATACTGCCTGCCCTGAAACTTGCCTGTGCGATACATCGGGCAAACAGCCCCGGAGGGGCGCGGATCTGGAGCTCAAACGTATTAAGGTAAGAAAGGCTCTGAACAGAGCCATGAACACAGGTGCGGTTCAGGACAGGAACGCCTACTAAGCGGAAAAAATCAGCTACAAAAATTGCATCACGTTTAGATACGTACCCATTGTTCCTAAAGGATGAAGGGAAGTGAAAGTAATATTCATCCCTAATACCCTAAGCCAAAAAAAAGCCAGGTAAGAGAGTGACTATACAAGCGCTTTATCCTACCAACCTATAAGTCTACTAAAGACGATAGAAAGGTTATCTGAAAGTGAACTATGAGATGGCGCATTAAATACAGTAAAAGCCCTAAAAACACCACTACATGGTAATCAACACGCATACAGCTTATGTAAGTAAGAAAGCACAGTCTGCTCTTACAGGACTGCTTTTTTTTTTCTTCGATTGGGAAAATCATCTTATCACAACCTCCGCTCTTGGGTGGAGCGGGAGATAGTGTCAGACTCTTACTGACTAAAAACCCCACCCGTCCCTTCTAGCCTTCATACCGGGGCTCGAGCTCCCTTTCGGATAATCCTGGCCCCAGTAGGCTTCGACCCAGCTGGGCCCCTGCTGTTGCTTACAACTCTTTGAGGCTCGCGGGAATAGTGCGCGCTGTAGACGTCTTGGGCTCGGTCCGGACAATTACTGGACGGTCGGACAGTGAGCTACGAACCCATAGCTCGCTGTCCGCAAGCCCGCGTCTACGGTGACCGGAAATCGGGATCGGAATCCCGGCGGCGGCCGCGAGAGCGCCGTTGCCTGATGCGGTCGGCCTCCTCCTTTGCTAGCATTACTGCTTCGCAGATTTGCAGGAGAATTGCTTACGTATTCAGTCGTTGATTGCTTTAATTATGAGAAGTTCGTTATTGAGACACTACCTCCCGCTCCGCCCAAGAGCGGGGTTTGTCATTGGATGATTTTTCCGACCATAGAAAAAAATCGATCAAAGTTACAATGACCTGCAAGAACTTTTATATTATGTTACTTGCTGTTACGGAACCCTTCACGGGCGAGTCCGACTCGCACTTGGCCGCTTTTTTTTTTGTTGTATTGGAGAAGGTTCATATGGAAAACAAAATGAAAATTAGGGTAGAGTAGGGAAGAGAGGGAGCGAAGCCACTCGGGTTAAAGCTAGTCTTTGATAAAAATTACAAAATCCAAGTTCTGCATGAGGATGATCGCTGCGAAGGGTTGTGCCCTGCAGATCTTCACTGATGTTTCCAAAACAGATAATGGCACGAGTGCGGGAGTCTTCTCAGAGGATCTCAACTAGGGGGTTTATAGCACGGTGTTCCAGGCTGAGTGCTTGGCCATTTCCCTGGCAGCCTTAACCGTCACGACTAGGAAAGTTATGGACCACTCAATACGTACATACATACATTACATACAGTCAGCAGTTAACTCTGGGCAAATATACAAATAGAGAGTACAAGAGTAAATATTCAATTAATACGGCCAAATGTTTAAGGGACTATAAAATCCTTAAACCTCGCGTCCCGAAAAGCGGTTAGCGCGTTATGAAAACAAAATAGCGAAAACGTGTGTTATTAAATGTAACAAAATCAGACACCATGTATTGATTTAAAAATAGTTTATTATCAAAATTGTTAATTCTTAAGCAGTCTTTCTGTCTATTGTACATAATAGACATACAAGAGATGTTACTACTGGTGTTGCCTCCGGGGCCTCGCGCTGCGAACGCAACTCATTGCAAGTCAAGCAAGCAGAACAGTGTGAACTTAGTTTTGTTTCCATGGGAAACAAGTACAGCCAAACAAAAACGTCATTTGTTAGGTGGGTTATACATATATCTGTCGACAAATAAACAGTGCAACAACTACACTTGCATAGCACATGTCATGGTGTTCATATTATATTTCCTATTCTGGATTTTACATCAACAATTCAACAACAAGTTGATATATGGGATGATCTTCTTTTTTATCGACAATTGATCAATACCAAAAAGTGTGACAGAGATGTATATCGTCTACTCTGTCACACAAATTAAAAAAAGGAAAATATATCCAATAACCAATTTTAAAGCTTCTTGAATAGTATGTATTGCACTAATAAACTTAAAATAAAAGAGAAAAACTTGAAAATATCACTCATAAATATGATTTCTACATTATTTTACAAGGGGAAAAGCTATTGTCGGTAAAAAAGAAGAACAACCCATTTGAAGAGCCTATTCAAATAAATTGCAGTGATCTGTGATAGGAAGATACTAACGCACGTGTACGGTCAACAGCTGAAACATGTCTCTCACTAGCACACACACACTGAACGAGCACAGCACCAACAGCTGCACAGATTGAACTAAAATATAAAATTATTCTAGGTTGGAACAAGTTGCAAGTTGTTGGATAAACAGTTACAGTTAACTGTAACATTATAGTAGTATTTTAAAATAATACAAATTAATTTTTCCAGAAATTAGGATTTTGTTGTAGCCTCCGTTCGAAGTTCTGATACCATGTGTGCAGAGTGTTGAGTGGAATGTAGGACACACCTGGAGTGGGCGTCATCTGGTCCTGTGTCACTGAGAATGATGCCACAAAGTTCACCAGGTGTTCCAGCATCTTCTGGGCAAATGTTATGTAATTGTTTTGTTGTTGTGACTGAAACAATAAGTGTTGTGGCTTGATTCAATTCTTCATCAGGAGAGTCTTGAATATGGAGAGACAAAGGTTTTGTATTGTAAAGCATACTTACAACTGAGGTAGCGAGGACTTGCACATTAGATTCAGGTTCGATGGCTATCCCAATCTGTGCATTATGACATATCTGCTGTTGCCCAAAAGCAGTTATGAATTTATTGTCACCTGTGAACCATAAGGAGAAATGTGGGTAAAGCACCAGTTGAAACCAACAGAAAAACTATGACAGGATTAATCAGAGAATCTTACTAGATAGTTCATGTAATTTTTTCAATGTTCCTATTTTGAAAATAGCCGAGGGTTTAGTATTGGAAATGTGTCCAAGTAGCTGCCAGTTGGGAGGCGCCGCGGGGTCCGGCCAGCTCCAGTAGACCATGCCCACGGTGCCGACCGGCAGCGGCGCGACACCCGTCAGGAACACCACCGCATGGTTGATATTGTCCGCCTCCGTGATTGTGATGAGAAACTGAGTCTCTGACAACGCTGCGAAGTCTGTCTGCACCTGAAAGCCCGTAAAACATAAGTTTAATTAAAAGGCTTCATTTAGTAATGAAACAAATTCGTGGGTTCTACTTACGAGACGACCCGACACAATTAACCCAAATACATTGGACATTCTTAACGTGTTAATTTAATATTTACGTCTAATAGGTATGACCAATACACAACAGTAATCTTAAACAAAATTCTACTTTATTCTAGAAATTTTCTACAGTGTTCTATAAGTACATAGCATAGCATTTTTTGTCTGTACAGGACGCATCACGCTTGACATTGATAGATGTCAAAAGTGTCAAACTCTGCATTCCGAATTGTGTTAAAAAAAGCAATTATATCGCGAATCCAACCCATCGCCATTGAGCGCCGATTGTACATCTACATAATACGTATGTCCTCCATTACAAGGTCATCATGTAAGTAAGCGGCAATCATGAGTGATGGTTTTCGTCAATCAAAAAAATCTGTGCTAAAAACTTCAATCATCGCATTAGATGGTCGGTTTTTCGTCAAACAAAATATCGTGACAGCAAAACCTACCGTGTAAAGTAAAGTTACAAAATATAAGGGCTATTTAGTAATAATTGTGATGTTCCGCGTTGTGGGGGCCAGGGTTAATCCGAAAGGAAGCTCGAGCCTCGGTATGGAGGCACGGTTTTTTAGTTCGTAAGAATATTGTCAGACTCTCCCGCTCCGCCCAAAAGCGGGGGTTGTCATTTGATGATTTTTCCCACCATAAAAAAACGTTGCGCGTTGTTCGGATTCGTGATATTATCGCTTTTGACGCAATTCGGAACGTTGTCGGAACCCAGCCTTGCGTTCAAAAATAAACAGAGTCGAGTAGAGTTGCAACCCCGGGTCATTCTTTTATAAGTTTTAACTCAAGTACCCTAGAGTTAACCCAACTAACTCCAGGGTAAGCGGCCAATACACTTGAACTCACACTGAAACAGTTGAACTCACGTTCGCGTTGAAAAATGCCAGGGTAGAGTAATTACCTTATGACGCCACTAGGGTTAACTCTATACTCAAAATTGAACGCAGCCCACAAGCCCAGGGAAAGTACTTTTTTAATTGTAGTTGTGTTGTGAGCGTTTAGATATTGTAAATTATATTCGAAACATTATTTAACATCGGTTTGCTGAGGACCTACGATGCCACGGACAGACACACAGTCACACAAACACCTCAAACTCACACCCCTCTTTTCCGTCGGGGGTTAAAAATTATACTGTAAGTTTAGTAGGCGACTGGCCCCCACTATGTTGTGTAATATTTATACTTATAATAAATCTGTAGAAGTGAAAATTCTGTACATTGAAAATATCTAAAAAATAAATGGCGGTGTTACTAGACCGACACCGAAACCAAAAATGTGATTAAAAAAATGTTTGTCTGTCTGTCTGTCGGTTTGTTCTGGCATCACAAAAAAACTACGGTTTCGATTACGATGAAACTTGGTATACAACACAACATAGTAACAACAAACATAGTAATTATTCTTTAATAGCCTGGACACCACACTGGGTACTTTTTATTCCGGAAAAGTATATGCAATAAAAAACAAACTTAATTTTGCGGTTCGGTCCCTAGACCCGATTACTGTACCTACCAACCGAAAATAATAAGTTTATCGTAGGTTACGTCACCCAAAGTGGAGTTCACTAAGGGGCGCTGCACACGGCTAGGAAACTATAATATTTTAAGATACAATGTCGCTCGCCATACAATACAATGGACTATCACACACGACGAAAATAATAAATAATATTTCATAGTTTCGTATCATAAGATGAATTTGTATGGCGAGCGATATTGTATCATTACATATTATAAAACAAAGTCCCCCGCTGTGTCTGTCTGTCTGTTCGCAATAAACTCAAAAATTACTGCACCGATTTTCAAGCGGTTTTCATCACTCGACAGCGTGATTCTCGAGGAAAGTTTTAGTATACTTACATATGATTTGTTAAGTTTTTGTAATTTTTTGTGTGTAAAAAAAAACAAAAGGAAAGGGGAACCCTGTTACCCCGAATTTAACGCGAGCGAAGCCGCGGGCAAAAGCTAGTTTAAAAATATGATCAAATTCCGTATTAATCTCAAGTGGCTGGAATGCATAGATATAAGGTTATTTATATTTCTATGCTGGAATGGCAGCCACTTGAGCGTATATAATTATTTTATATATGCTTTTACACAGAGTTTAATTAATTTGTTATCAGTACACCGCAGACTATCCCCCTGTATTATTTCAGTTGTTACGATCCGTCCCTAAGCCTTAAGGCTGTCTGGTAGATATCACTGTCAGCGATAAGACCGCCATAATATTGTATCCATAGATTTAAGTTCATGTTTAAGCTGTGTTACTTTTTTGTGTAAGTACAATAAATAAAGTTTATTCTATTCTATTCAATTAACAAACTAAAACATGAGGAAAATACATAGGTACCTACTTACTTAGGTACTGGCACAGGTGCACCAAAGTATAAAAGGAAAAAAACAAATGAATCAATCATGTATGAGTGATGAGTTGGTGTCCTACACATCTCGTTACTGTATTGTGCTTAGGTATATGAGATCCTTAGCTATTATTTTTATTACTATTACTTTTTGTGTTTTTAATTATTGTTAACTTTATACATTTGTACCTACGCCTTAAAGGCGAAACATTAACGGACAAAAAATAATTTTGTAAGCAATGTTTGTAACATCCTGCATGCTGCATGTTTGACAAATTAAATGATCTTCATCTTTATCTTTTATCTTTAGCTATGAACATCGCATGCGGAGGTGGCCACGCATTGAGCGGAGGACTCCCGTGTCCTCTTGGAAGCTCTCGGTGAACGGCGGGGCCTCCCGCGCTTGGCGCCGGTTCATATGGACGGGGCGAGAGGGAATAGGATTTTTTTAGGTAGGAAAGTCGTCCAATGACATACCCCGCTCTTGGGTGGAGCGTAAGGATGTGTCAGACACTTTTACTGACTAAAATACCTACTCCTGTTCCTTCTTTGCCTTCGTCCCTATGCCGAGTTTTCCTTTCAGAAACAAACCCTTGGCCTCAGTAGGCTTGGGCACGCTACAATTATGGCGGTCAGTCTCCTCTTTGAGGCGTGGGCAGAGCATCGCCGTGCCCTCGTGAGGGTGATCGGCAGCGGCGTTCTTCGGCGTTCGTCGGGCCTTGGTACAGACCATGGTCCGAAGCGAGGAGTGGCACGTGCTCACAGCGCCCCCGCCACCGCCTGGATTCGGATCCCGATTTCCGGCCACCGTAGGCACGTGCTTGCGGACGGCGAGCATTGGGTAGCTCGCTGTCCGACCACAATAATATTAGCAAAGGAGACAGCCGCAGTCGTAAGGAAACGGTAGGTACCGTTTGCGGACTACTAGCGATGGGTAGCTCACCGTCCGGATCGAACCCGAGTGGTTCGCGGCGCGTGCCTTCAGGAGATGTCAGCTGGGCCGAATAAGTAATAGTCCCTACAAGCGGCACGGCGAGTTTCTGAAAAGGGAACCTAGAACGCAAAGAGCAACTGACTGACATAGGTGTAGTTTACGGCATATGGCGATATACCTACCTACCTACTTGGGCTGAGAGCTCGACCTAGATAAACTTCCAACTTTCATCGATCCTGTTGCGCAGCGGCCGTGAGTCCTGCCTGTGACCTACTTCGTGTTCAACATCGATTAAGTGGGCATGCCTACTTTTAGCACCATATTCTTATTTATTAAACCCGTTATTATTCTAAGATTAAAACTTTTAATCTTATCTTACACTAGGGTTCATCTTGAAATTTGATTTTGTGCAAACATCAAGGTAGGTAGGTATAGAATGTAACATCCACCTAAATACCTGCGTGCATTTTCGGTGTGGTTGACACTGAATCAGGGATTTTAATTTTGATAATAAAATTAAGGGGCTACAGGGGCTCCCTCAGACTTATGCAAACGTTCTCGTAACATTATCTGGGTAGGTTTTATACCTACAAGTATAAAATTTCTTATTGATAAGAAGCCTGTAATGAATACCTAATCACATGATAGAAAGTTCCAATTTCATAGTTCGCTCCACACGTTACCTAATCCTATTTTCGACCTCGATCTCACGTGATGACAAAACCATTTTTTGTTAAGCCGCCGCCCCGCTCATTATCTAGGTACTCAATATGGAGTTATGGACGTTATCACATTGTACTTATACGTTACCTTTCTATCCAGTTAGTTTGTCCATGTCATTCGTTTGTTTTAGTATCTACAGCTGTACACCTACCTAGCATAGATAGAAAAAAACCCTCTTTTTCAGGGTTCTATATCTACTTAAATCAGCAAAAACGGAACCCTTATTGGATGACTTTGGGATGAAGCAACCTAGTCTCCTAGCACATTTATAGGAATAAATCTGAAAACGGTTTAAGTAGTTACTTTTTTGCGATTTGGAAAAAATCTTCGAGACTCGATTTGGCAGTTGAACTATTAATATAAGTTTGTACGGAACCCTAAGTACGCGAGACCGACTCGCGCTTGCCAGGTTTTTTTCTGATAAGAGGGGCTTCTTTAAGATAAAAAGTGACGAGATAAAAAAAGGTTTGCTGGGAGAAAACTCATTGTTGAGTTTAGCTCGATTTTGTACCTACATGAATTATCCACATATGAATGTATTATGATTAAGTTTATGTATGTACAATAAAGAATTAAGAATTGGATGAGATACCAGTCGTTCTATTAGTCAGAATTCATCGCCAAATTATGTCGGAATTGGTCGGACACTGTTTACATAGTACCTACCTAGGGTTTTTAGGTGGCCGACCTGAGAGAATAAAATACAAATATTTGTGAGGATAATTAAGACACCTAGGAGAATCAAGTGTGTAGGCTTATTCGTATACTCAGTAAAGAAAACTGTTTACTTCTTATTATTCATATATTTTATTGGAATTAAAGATAAAACTTAGTCATACAAACAAGTAGGTAACAGGAACTAGCACCTGAGATGACAAAAAGATAACAATATTTTGTTACAACAACAAACACGAAACTTAAGATGAATTTGAATGTTAACATAAAGCATAAATGCAATTAATTGAGTCAGAGAGCAGGCAAAGCTGAAAATAAAACAGATAATAACAGTTATACTGATAAGAAATAAAGAGCAAATAGTATTCTGATAAGCGACAGTCGCGGGGCGATAGCAAGCGAGGAGAGACGCCACAACTAACTTATATCACACAAACAGGGACACCAGGCCCCCTCGACAACCGACTACTTGCTACACTACTCGTAAGTGCTTCTACTGCTCACTTAGCTCACGTAACAGATAACATATTGTAGTATACACATACCAGTATATTTTACAAATTATTACATCCTTTGTTGTGTATACTACCGATTTTGTAAATGACTACTTTTATTTACTTTAACTATTTTAAATTTTCTTTAATTAATTCAAATATAAACAAAAATAATACTTTAGTTACATCATGAGAAAACATTATAACATCTATAAGTCTAATTATTCAGCATCTTAACTAGCTCATATTATTAATAGTATAATATAATTATTGAATATGTTTGTAATTATTGTTATTGTACTGATATCAATTATGATTATCTTTGCTTTTTCATTTCGTTATTCAATCTCTCATGTAGGGGTAGTCGATGTCGCGCAGGGGCACGAAGGTCTCCTTGACGGACTGCGGCGAGGTCCAGCGCATGATGTAGCCGGGCCCGCCCGCCTTGTCGTTGGTGCCGGACATGCGCCCGCCACCGAACGGCTGTTGGCCCACCACCGACCCAGTCGACTTGTCGTTGAGGTAAAAGTTGCCTGCTGTCATCTTGAGCTCGTCAAGAGCTTTCTGCAGGAAACCCTTGTCCATTGCAAATACTGCTCCCGTCAGAGCGAACTTGGTTGAGGAACCAATGAGTGACATTGTCTTGTCTACATCACGGTCATCATACACATACATGGACAGAACAGGTCCAAAGATCTCTTCCACCATAAGCTTGTCATGGGGATCTGTGGTCTCAATAATAGTGGGCTGCACAAAGTAGCCCTTGCTGTCATCAAATTCTCCTCCAGCAATTATTTTGTTCTTAGGATTGTTCTTTGCATTTTTGATGTAGCCAGTGATCCTGTTGAAAGCCTTGTCATCAATGACAGCAGCAGCAAAAATTTTGAAGTCTGTTGGGTCTCCTATCTTTAATTTAGCACACTCCTGAATTAAACCATTCTTGATGGGCTCAGCAAGAGACTTAGGTACATAAATTCTAGAACAAGCTGAGCATTTTTGTCCACAATATTCGAACGATGAGCGGATGGTAGCAGTGACTACAGTTTGGATATCAGCTGAAGGATGTACAAAATGATAGTTTTTGCCTCCACATTCACCAATCAGCCTGGGATAATTAATATAACGGTTCAAATTTTTTCCAACTTCATTCCACAGCCAATTGAAAGTTGGCACAGAACCTGTAAAGTTGATACCAGCCAGTTTAGAAGATGAAGTAATGGTACGTCCAAAAGTTGGGCCATCGGCAGGGACGAAGTTGACTACACCATCAGGTAGACCAGCTTCACGCATTATATTAAAGATCCTCCAATTTGACAGAAGAGCTGTATCTGATGGTTTCCATACTACACCATTACCCATGAGGGCAGGTGTGTAAGCCAAGTTGCCCCCAATTGCAGTAAAGTTGAAGGGACTTATTGCTGCAATAAACCCATCAAGACCCCGGAATCTAAGGGAGTTCCTAGTCACTGAGGGATCCTCAGAAATTGGTTGGTATTTAGAATTCTCTTTTAAAAAGAATACATTAAATCTGAAGAAATCAATGAGTTCAGCAGCTGCATCAATTTCGCCTTGAATTACACTCTTAGACTGGCCTAGCATAGTGGCGGCATTGAGCTGTTGCCTGTAAGAGCCAGCCATCAGCTCAGCAGCAGTTTGCCAGATGCGAATACGTTCCTGCAGTGGTGTGCGGTCCCAGCGTGTCTGAGCATCCACAGACACTTTGATTGCTTTTTGTATGGTCTTCTCGCTCGCGTAGTAGAACTTGGCAATTTTCTTGGAGTGATCGTGCGGCATGACCTGGAAGCGCGGCTCGCCCTCCTTGATGCTCTCACCGCCGATGACTATGGGCACCTCCTCGGTGACGGCGGCGGTCTGCGCCAGCGCGGCAGACAGCGCAGAACGCTCGGCGCTGCCCTCGCGGTACTCCAGTACGGGCTCATTCTGCACTCCGAAGTCCTGGAACTTGGGTAGCTCCACGATGCTGGAGAGCGAGCGCTCGAGCGCGCGCCCTCCGCGAACCGTTCTCGTCCATACGCTTAACATCTTTGCGTAATCGGTAGGCTCTTCTCTGGGATTGCAAAGTACTGTCAAGAGCGCTTGTTACGTAAACCGTATCGTTCTCAAACGCGAGACTAAAAGCGCACGGATACAGTAAATGACGTCGATATAGTTACTACAGAATCTGCGACCTTCACCGATCCATCACATTTTGTAACGAAACGAAATAGCACCACCAAAATAATGAGCAGTTTTAATTACACAATGTTCCTCGTACTTTGGAAACAGTTACAATTATGGGTTTTAGTTTTAGCGTGTTCTATATGCCATATTTTTTTAACCGAATAACTAAACTACTAATCAATATTTGATTAAAATTTTCTGGGACCGATGTTTTTCTTTTTACAATTATTGAGAACCGGGTCACTCAGCTGACATTTGCTGGTTTGCGTTTGCGAAAACTGCAACGCGCTGACCAGACGCGCATGAATTATTGAATATTTTTTGAGACTAGAACAGACTAGAAGCGCTTCTATTGAAACTCTGAAACAGCTTGCTATCTCTTTTCTTTCACTTGACATACGAGTTTTAGAGCAAGACAAAATCTTTGCACTATCCATATCCAGTTCCCTCTAAACATTTTCAATATTATGTAGCGTGTCGATGTATTAAAAATCCTTTTTTAAAGATAATACACTTGCGGTGGTATTATTGAAGTTCTCTGCACAGAGTACAATTATTCATGTAGAAAGTCCAATGAAACTCGGTACCTATTCTGCGTATTGCTATTAATGTCATGGTATTATTAAGTGAATAGAATTATTTATCCAATATTGTTTCCTCTAAATAATCAACTAACTTATTTTATTTTTGTAAGTGACAATATTGGAATAGAGGATTCTAATCTTGTCACGTTTTTAACGCCATCTAGTTCGCACACCAAGAACTTAGTTCTTCGTAAAGTCATTTTATTTGACACATCTCGAGTTTTGGCGGGATTTTTTCAAGTGAAGGTCAGTTTCAGTCTCTGTTATAATAGCATCGCATCATCGCATAGTGAGTGGATATTGATCATCGAGATATTGATATAAGTAAAATATTGATAAGTAAAGTTGGGCACTTTATTTTTAGGTGGGAAATCAACTAATAACATCTCTCGCTGTTGGGCAGGGCGGGAAGGAGTGTCAGACTTTTACAGTCTAAAACCCACTCCTAGTTCTTTCGTTGCCTTTCATACCAGGGTCGAGTTTTCCTTTCAGAAGCGATCCTATGGCCCCAGTAGGCTTCGACTCTGCCGGGCCCCTACGGCTTGCTGACATCTCCTTGAGGCGCGCGTGGAACACTATGTCAACCGTCAACGACTTGGATTCGGTCCGGACGGTTACCGGACGGTTGCATGGCGAGCTACCCATTGACCGCCGTCTGCAAGCCCGCGCTTACGGTGGCCGGAAATCGGGATCTGAATCCGTTCCCTTGCGCATACGGGCTCTTCCTTTACTAGCATGTCTGCTTCGCAGAAGGAGACGACCTCCTGCCACTCGTCCTTGCTCCGGACCATAGCATGTACCAAGGCCGATCTCCCCAACGAGGGCATGGCGGTGCAAAGTTGGTCACTTAGAAATTCTGTCGACGAAACGGCAACGACACGAAGGTACGTCGTCTTCTCTACGTCGTCTCTACTGCCGCTTCGTCGATGGATTTTCATAGTTTGTATGTACATATATAATGACGAATATGCGTCTGTGACGCTACGCGTCCGTGGACACTGTGGACGGTGGGCTTTACAGGACAACAAAAGTACATTACGGACTCAAGATTTGTCAAAGGACAATGGAGTCGGCGTCCTCACCTTCCGCATGACGCAGGTTGTCCCGGACGCAAGAAGGAACGGGGTGGGTTTTTTAGTCATTAAGGTGGTGCTGGTGGTGCATCATGACTCACATTTTCACTGTTTTTCATACAACCGCTCATAACTGATTATGACGTTATTACACATTTTTCATTAGATATTTTGAAAACACAGTATCTTGTGGATATTATCTAGGTTTCTAAAGGAACCAATTTTTAAATTTGTGTAAAACTAATCCAGTCAAAACACTTCATAATTTGCCTAAAAATTTAAAAAGTCAAAAAAGTAATCCTCTAGAGACCTTGCAAATTTTATTAAGATTCTAAATGACGACAACTTTTTCCAAAAACTTTTAAGGGTTTAAAAAAAACAGCTATTTCCTGGAGCAAGTTTTGTGAAATTTTCGAGTAAATCTCGGAATTACCGAATACTAACAGTTTCCAGGCGTTATTTCTCTTTTTTGCGTTGCCTTTTCGTCAAACATCGCGTTGGATTGCATTAAATGAAGTAACAAGCTTTTACACCATTTTCGATGTTTACGATAAGCGAGTGGAAAAGGACCCTCTTAAGAGTCTGACACTATCTCCCGCTCTGCCCAAGGGCGGGGGATGTCATTTGGATGATTTTTACAACGGACAATGGAGTGCAGCATAATATTGTGAAGCGAACAGTTTATACAGTCCTTTTCTCCATAACTAAAGTAGCAGCAATCGGACAAAACAGCCAGGCTGAAGTGAGAGCGGGGCTGCTACGTCGAGGTCGAGGTTTTATTCTTGGTTTTTTTTTGGTGGGAAATCATCAAATCACTAGGATGGAGTGACTGACTTTTTATTTTTGACTAAAGCCACATCTGTGTCCTTAAAATGGGTCCGCTAGGGCGTGAGGATGTTCTTTCCTCCGTCTCATTCGCTAGATTTGCTGCTTAGCAGAACGAGTCAACATCACATCCCATCCCCTCTCGCCCCAGACCATGGCCTGAAACAGAGCCCGGTGCGAGAGGTCACCGCCGGCGATCGCCTCCACGAGGACACAGCGGTGCTCCGCCTAAGCGGCGAACACCTCCACCGTGTCCTTCGAGCGGTCCGCACAATAATGACACTCGGGCATTTCTTCCGCCTGAATCCCACACAAGGACTTCCCAGACTTGCCATGTCCAGTGAAGACTTGTGTGTGTCATGTGGGTGAGGACGCTGTGGCGCCACTACGGCCACTCCTAAAGAGGGGATTTACTGCCGCCGCCACCGCGATTGTGGAGTGCCCAATCATATCATTTACTAGAAAAATCATCATATAAATCACGGGTAAGCCATGATCGGCTATGTCATGAAGTGATCAATTTTAAGATTGAAGAATGGCCTCGGCATATATGCCCATGCCCTCATACTTTACGGTTTGCCCTATTTAAACAGTAAAATATTTGTACCTACGGGACACAATAAAAAATGAATAATCTCGTATATAAGACGGTGAGACGTGTACGTAGTACGTAGTCGGTAAACTGGTCAGATAGTTAGGAAATAATCAGATGTTAATTAAATTAACAAGTAATAAGCTACAAAACAGAAATAGACTATTATAATTGAACCACGGGCCTCTACTATGTATCACACAGGTCAATGCATTGAAGATTGAACCCAATTGGGCCAGAAGGACTTTGACAGAGCATCATTTATAATCTTTGGATATAAATTTCATTTTTGACAGTTTTAATTTGTTCTCCGTAGATCTATACGTCTATACAGAAAGTCTGGCTCCAGAATTCAAAATTTTAGTAGAACTGAGTATAACAGAGAAGCATGCTGCGTACTGTGTGTGTACAGCTGCGGCGGCGCCGGGCACGCCACGTGCAGCAGGCGCGGCGAGCGGCGTGCGGCCCGCGCGCGCTGCCGGCCTCGGCGCTGCGCCCGCAGTGCTGTGTGTTCCCTCGCGCGCCGCGCAACGAGTCTGTGATGCAGCACGCCGCGGGCACGAAAGAGCGCGCCTGCCTCTCACATGAGCTCACCGCGCTCAGTCGTTGTCCTGAAACGATACCTATCGTTGTCGGACCCGAGAAAACTACTGCTGGAGATTTTTGTGTGCAGACTGCGCCTTTTGACCATCGTGTTACCGCTGCGTACTATCACCGAGCCTGGCCTGAGACCATCGGGCAGGCCATGCAAGTAGCCACTGCGTGCCAGCCAAGCTGGGAGCGCACTTCGTTAGACGAGCGCTGCTGCGTGCTGGAGCGCGCCACCGACCTTCTCGCCGGAGTCTTTCGGCAACGCGTCATTGCAGGTTGTATGTTCGGACAGGGCATGACAGCGATCCAGGCGGAACTCAATGTGTGTCAACTTGTGGATTACCTGCGGTTCGGATGTTATTTCATGAGGGAGCTCACCAGGAACAAAAGCGTGATCGACGGCGGTGCGGAAGTCATCAACCATAACCAATATCACGGCCTTGAAGGGTTCTGGGCGGCGATCACGCCTTATAGTTCACTCGCTCAAGCCGCACAACTGGCGATCATGCCAGCGATTATAGGAAACAGTGTGGTGTGGAAGCCGAGCGACCAATCGGTGCTCCCCTGCTACCGCGTGCTCGAGTGTCTGCAGTGCGCAGGGCTGATTCCCGGCGTCATCAACTTCGTACCATCTGAGGAGAATCGTTTTCTCGAGGCGGTTACTTCGAATTCCGATCTAGCGGGTATTACATTCGGTGGTACAACACGGACCCTTGAGCATATTTGGCGCACAGTCGGTGATCGTATAGAAATGTATACGCGGTTTCCACGTGTTGTTGGCACCGGCAGTGGGAAGAACTTCCACGTAGTGCACGCATCGGCGAACCTGGCCAACGCAGTGTCGTGCACGGCGCGCGCTGCGTTTGAGATGGCGGGACAGAAGGCTACGTCGTGCTCGCGCGTGTTCGTGGCCGAGTCGCTGCTGGACCGCTTCACGCAGGCGCTCGCGCATGTCACGCAGGCGCTCGTCGTCACGCATCCGCTCGACTATAGGTGTTTTACGTCTGCACTCGCCTCACAGTCTGCTTATGACAAGGTTCATATATTTTTCGTCATATTGGAATACACTAGTTTATAGCATATACAGAATGCAAAGTAAGAAGTTTAGAACTCTGATCTACTACTATTATTTTAAAGTCTTCAAAACAGTTATTATGATAAAGTGTGTAATGTTAGTGATTACCGTCGAGGCGGTATTTAGACTCCTAAGAGAGCCGAGAACGGTAATCATTAATTACTCACGTGATATACGACGTTTTTCAAAACACTTGTGAAGAAAATAGCTGAAAATCTAGTAAACTTTTGTGGTGGTAAAACTCTGTTTTCATATGCGCGCCCATTTTTTTTCGGCGACGCGCGCGTATCCTTATACGATAAATGTAATAAAATTATGGCGGGAGAGAGGTTGAACAATAAGGTTTAATCACATTATAGCACTAGTGAATAATGGTAATCAAAATGTCACAGTCTGGTAACAAGTGCCATTATATATTATATATTTGCCAAGTGCAGGGCAATTAGAGTCACTTTATGAGCAAGTGTATTGAAAAAATAGTCAAGTGATATTCCTGAACATCAACACCACCAATTTAAAATTGTAATACTATAAGTATTTTTCTTACTATTTAGATATTGAGAAACTTTACACAACTTTATTGAGAAAATTCGAACTAAGGACCTAAATGTAGCGTAACTACGTAACGTAACCTAAATTAAATTAGGTACCTAAATATAACGAAACATCTGTAGTCATATGACTGGCCTGTTGGTCTAGTGCAGTGGTTCCCAAACTTATTTTGTCTACTGCCCACTTTGAGAATAAATATTTTTTAGCGCCCCCATTTTTTCACCTATTTAAAAACCACTATAACTTCAAATTGAATTAATTAATTATTGTGACCTAGATATGTATATTATGTATATTAACGGAGAATTCTAAACGAAACTTTTACTATAACCCGCAACTTGAAACGTTCACAAGTTGTTGTTGAGAGTCGAGAGCTCTTGCAGTCGTTGTTTAAGAGGCCTCCTAGCTAAATAAAATTACAAATCACCCCCGCCCCCCCTCTACACAACGCCTCCATTTTCTTTCTGGGTCTCTTCCCGCCCCCCTTGAGACCTGCAGCGCCCACAAGGGGGCGTTATCGCCCACTTTGGGAAAGACTGGTCTAGTGGTTAGTGACTGCTATACCGGAGGTCGTGGGTTCGATTCCCACCCAGGACAAATGTTTATGTGATGAGCATGATCATTTGTTCTGTGTCTGGGTGTAATTTATCTATAATATGTATGTATTTAGAAATATATAAGTATGTTTATCAGTTGTCTAGTACCCATAACACAAGCTTTGCTTAGCTTGGGAGTAGACGGCGTTGTGTGATAGTTGTGGAATATTATTATTATATTATATCTGTTGCATTTTTTCAGTTGTAGACTACTGTTGTTTTCTAGGGTATTCTCAATGATATTTTATAAAAAAGTCATTTAACAAATGACTAGGTGCTATTAAACAAGCTTGAGCGCTTGCAAAACTTGTGTATTCGTTTCGTTTTCGGCCTAAGAAAATACGACTATGTATCTCAATTCCGCAAGGATTTCAAGTGGCTCTCTATCCGTCTTCGTAGGAACACTCGGGTATTATGTCTCTTTTACAACATCCTTTTCAACTCTGCGTACCCTGGCTACCTGCGTGATCGTTGCTCTCATTTCTATTCCAACTCCTTCTCTTTTCACGCAGTTCGACTGTGGAACTCACTTCCAGCTAAGATCCGTGATGCTAAAACCATATTTGTCTCCACAAAGCCAGTCAAAGAACATTACCTCTCAACTATCTCGTAAAGTTATTACTTATAATTTAATTTATTATATTTTATTATATTATTAGATTATATTTATATACTACCTTTTGCTCGCGGCTTCGCTCGCTTTAAATTCGGGGTAGGTAACACGTTCCTCTTTCAGCTTATTTTGTCCCGACATCTTCAACAAATATCGTTAATGTACACAGAAATAAATAAAAAACAAATTATATACAAAGACCTTCCTCGAGAATCACGCTATCGAGTGGTGAAAACCGCTCGAAAATTACTGCACCGAAGTAATTTTTGAGTTTATCGCGAACAGACAGACAGACGCGGCGGGGGACTTAGTTTCATAATATGTATTGATACAACATCGCTCGCCATACAAATTCATCTTAACATACGAAAATATGAAAAAATATTTATTATCTTCGTCGTGTGTGATAGTCCATTAATATTATAGTATCATAGCCATGTGCAGCGCCCCTTAGTGAACTCCACTGCGGGTGACGTAACCTACGACAAACTCACGGATATTGACAAATTTATTATTTGCGGTTGGTACAGTAATCGGGTCTAGGGATCGAACCGTAAAATTAAGTTTGTTGTTTATTGTATACTAGCTGCTCCCAGCGGCTTCGCCCGGGTCATCATCATCATCTTCCTGCCCTTATCCCGTTTTATTTGGGGTCGGCGCAACATGTTCAACATGTGGGCTTCGCCCGCGTGACGGCTGAAAATTATCCCAAGGGACCATGCTTCCGGGATTAAAAGTATCCTTTGTCCTATTCCAGGACATGGTCTATCCGTGTACCAATGTTCGTCAAAATCGGTTTTGCCATTTAGGCGTGAAGACGTAACAAACAAATAAACAAACTCACTTTCGCTTTTATAATAGTGTACGCTTTTATAATAGTGTATAGTAGGTAAGGATACTTTTCCGGGATAACAAGTACCCAGTACATTAGAGAATAATTATACCAAGTTTCATCGTAATCGAACCGGTAGTTTTAGCGTGATGCCTGAACAAACAGACAGACAGACAAAAAAAATTGTAATCACATTTTTGGGTTCGGTGTCGGTCTAGTAATTACCATTTATGCCATTTATTTTTTTGATATTTTCAAGGTAGGTACAGAATTTTTACTTCTACTGGTTTATTAAAAGTGTAGATGTATCATAAGATTTAATTAAGATAATATAGTATATTTTTAATTTTCTGACTCATTTGTATACACTTGGTCTCCATTTCTCATCCAACTCTCCTGTGGCAGGTCTGCTGGAAGAAATTTCATTTGAAATGAGCAGTAACTTTGTACTCTTCTTTCTGTATTTGCTAATCTCATTTTTTTTAAGTGTTTGTGTGTACATAAAAAAAAAACTTTTTACAAAAAAAAATTAAACCGACTTCAATGATAAAAAAACACTGAAAAGTATCAAATAACTTTAATTTTGGAAGTCGGTGTTTCTATAATAGTTTAGTCTCTTCGTTATTTAACACCGACTTCCAAAATTAAAGTTATTTGATACTTTTCAGTGTTTTTTATCATTGAAGTCGGTTATATTTTTTTTGTAAAAAGTTTTTTTTATTTTACACTTTTTAGTTATGGTACCACCACTAAAAAGTACCCCTCAGTCAAACTTAAATACCTTATAGTCAGAGCGCATCTCATAACGGTTCTAATAATCCCAAACACGGTTAGATTACATTAATTTACCTTTCGGCTTCATCATCAGATCAGTTCGATATATCCTCTCCCCCTCTTCTTTCAAACAGTCATTAGACTAGATGCTGGAGAGGGAAAGGATATATCGAACTGATCTGATGATGAAGCCGAAAGGTAAATCTTTCAATCAGTCATTAGACTAGATGCTGATAATCCCGGCTGTAGCATCAGGCCAGATTTATGTCAACATTGCAATGAACTTAAAATTTAGTCCTGTTTAAAATGAGCCCAAACACGACTACGTTGCTGTAATTTCAAGGTTTGTACTTTTCCTGATGCTCCTGGCTTCAGCATCAGGTCTCTATGTACTTCGGTGTTCTTTATTAGCAGTACGTTTATCCACACATCGAGCCGTTTTCAATGAGCCTAAACTCGATATATCTGCTGTTTGTTGTCGAGGACTTAGGTACTCTGCAGACTATCCTGACTGCAGCATCAGGTCATGACTTGATGATCATGAGACCAAATGTGGCAAATGCCCTATCAAACATCAAAACAATTTACTAAAACAGTCCTTGCCTGTTCGAGTAACTTCTTACTGTTAAGGAGTTGTACCTTCCATCATCAGCCCAGCTACCTGAGATGGTGACGACCATACGCAAATATACCAAGATACTTCATAAAATATGCGAAAATCAATAAGTGAGCCTATAAAATTTGAAGGTTGCCCTCGATTTCTCCAAGATCCCATCATCTGATCCTAATTTGGTGATAATGGGACCACCTCAGAACTATCTACTTTCGAATAAAAAAAGAATTTTGAAAATCCGTCCACATTTGGGGGAGTATTCGACGAACAAACATACAAAAAAAAAAAAAAAACATACAAACAGCCAAAGTCAAAGTCAAAAGTCAAAGTCAAAGTCAAAGTCAAAAGTCAAAGTACTTTATTTGCCAGAAACATGGTAATGAGGATTTTGAGTTACAGTACATAAGTTCTACATGTTTCACCAATGATTGGTATACAAATATTAGTTAGTATAGTAAAACTATGTCATTTAAAATTCTTAAACATTATTAGATTATTAACCGTTAATTAAACAAAATTAAGCCGAACGTAGTACCTCCTCCTTTTTGGGAAGTCGGTAATGAATAAATAAATGAAACATCATCGTCAGCCTTTTCAATGTTCCCACTGCTGGGACTCAGGCTTCCTCTCTAGGAGAGGGAATGGGCCGTAATCCACCACGCGGGACCAGTGCGGGTTGGAATAAATAAGACATTTTAATATTAAATGTGTTGCGCCGACCCCAAATAAAACGGGATAAGGGCAGGAAGATGATGATGAATATAAAATATAATTGAATTAAATTGAGGTGTGATGTTTTGAAGGTTTGCCGCTATCTGCAGCGCGCTGAGACGGACGAGTCAGTGCGGCTCGTGTGCGGCGGGCGCGCGGAGGCCGAGGTGGGCTACTTCGTGGAGCCCGCCGTGCTGCTGGTGGCCGAGCCCACGCACGAGCTCATGCGCGAGGAGCTGCGCGGGCCCGTGCTGGCCGTGTGCGGCTTCCCCGACGACGACCCCGACGCGCTGCTGTGGGCAGTCTCGCGGACGCCGTATGCCATCACTGGCTCTATATTTGCACGTGTGAGATCGCTTTTCTGTATACTAGCGCCCCAGCTCCGCCCGAGTGATAAGAGATCTTTGAACTTCTCTGCTTTTCTCTACTATCGAATTCTCAGTCTCGCCACTACTTAGGTGGAAACAAAACAGTCTGGAGGGTGATTATGGGAAACATGCGAGCTCAAGTATATTAGGTACTTTACAATTTCGATCCCACTCTCAACTTAAAGTAGGTAAGTAAACTCAAGCCGCATGATACCGTGAGAATATTGAAAATACGAAAAAAAAATGTACCTACACAATTAGAGCGTTTTCACATTATCCGATCCGATATCGGTGTCGGACGCCGATCCGATATCGGGGTAAGTAAAATGTATGAAATATGTACTAACGAAGACAGAAGTCCATGGAGAATTCCAAACCAAAATCGTTTGTACTGGGTTTCATCGCGTTAATAATATGTCTTGGATGACATAGATGGCGCTAGTATAGTAGTTGGATTGAAAAACATACATCTCTCGTTAAAGAATATTATCTTGCTTTTTGCTAGTTACAATATTACTTAATTTTAACACAAATTCTCCTACGACATTACAAACCTTATAAAGCAAAGCACGTAATAACTAGGATTTGAACTCGGTAGCATAAAATTTACCGATATCATAAGCCACTGGACCATTGCGTCATTACGCAATTAGTTGAAATTATCCTACTCTTTATTATATTGAAGTTGTTTAGAGACTTTAACCCGTATCATAAATCTCAAAAGAATTGAGGGTAGTTTAATATTGGCTGTATAAAAATTAAATCTTTTTGTTCAATCATAACGTTCTTTACTATCTTTGAGTGAGTTCGGTTACGATTGCGTTTAACAAGTTTTTAATATTTATTTTTATCATGAGTTCCCGTTCAAATATTGATATGGCTACGAGGGCCCAAATAATAACATTGCATAATCAAGGCTTAAATTATTCTGAAATTTCGAGAGAAACTGACTTAAACGTAAGTAATGTTTTAAAATCACTGTCCGTTATTTATTTTATTATCGATACACGAAATATCGAATATATATATATATTTATATTTTCCTTACAGGTAAAGACTGTCACTTTATGGATAAAGCGGTTTCAAGAAGAGGGTTCGTTGGAATACCGTAGTGGATCTGGCAGAAGACGCCATATTGACTCAGACCAGCGTCAACTTATGGTGCAAGGTTATGAGGACACCAACAAGATATTACGCAGAGTTGTTTGATACATCTTTTTGGACGGTGTATCGTACTCTTCACAGTGAAGGTCTGCATTATCGTCGACATGCTATTAAACCATTGCTTACCGAAGCTAATAAAAGAGCACGATTGGAGTTCGCAATGAAATACAGAAATTTCGACTGGAGCAACGTCATCTTCAGTGATGAAAAGCTTTCAAGTCTAGCCAGCACGGGCGAGTTATGTTGTGGCGTAGGAATAATATGCGTTATGATAGTGATCACGTTGTGCCTAACTGTGAATCCGGTCGTGTAACAGTGAACATGTGGGGGTGGATGAGTGCTGCAGGACCAGGAGAATTTACTGTAATACCCAGTCGTGCAAACAGTGTAAACTACATAGATGTGCTGTAGAAGACGTGCCAGTGATAACGTTCGTGCAGGACAATTGTCCTATACACCGTTCCATAATTGTGCAAGAGCTAAACCATAGCCAGCAATCGGACATACGGATTATTCCTTGGCCTGCGAGATCGCCAGATTTAAACCCTATTGAAAATTTATGGGGCGTTATGGTTCAAAGGTGGGACAATAGGAATGAAAGGACTAAGGAGGCACTGAGTACTCACTGCATGCAGGTGTGGGATTCTATACGGGGTCAAAATTTATGTGAAAAATGTATAAACTCCATGGGTTCGCGCTTGCAAGTTGTCAGCGATCAAAATGGCGGACACACGAGTTATTAAAAAAAGAATAAAAAGTGACTAGTTGACTATTGGATTGAGTATTAACAAAGACCGGGGTAGCTATAATTTATTTGATAAATTACAGTATTCAACCTTAGCGTAAGTGGGATACATTTATTTACTACTTTATAACAACAAAATGTTATTACACTAATGATTTTAATTTCTTATAAAATATAAGAAATTAAAATAAAAACAATATAAATATAGATTCCTTTCCAATATAATAAATTATTTATTTATTAATATAAACAACTCGGTCCCAAAATGACAGCTATAACCCGGTCTTACAATTGTTATTTTGATTTGAGGTTAAGCTTCAATTTCTTCCTCGTTTTGGAACGAATACTTAAGCTATGAACCTTAGTCATAACATAATGCACAAATCAATCATTATAGTCAATACCACTAACCATAATTATATAAAACGTAATATTTTTTTATAATTTATGAGTAAGTAAAATATTAACAGAACTAAAGTTGCTTTATAGTGAAAGGTATTATAACATTATGTAAATAAAACTAAATAGTAGAAGAATAGCACAACATTGTTTTGATTTAGAATACTTATAATTTCTATTAAACAGTTTTGCTTTGTTAATGTCTTCCATTTTGTAATGTAGTTATTCAGTTATAAATTTTACTTGTATTTCTCATAAAGAGTGAATTAAATAATTGTCAATTGGGTGTAAAGCTGTTAGGTTAGGTTATACATAGTATAAGAAAGAAAGAAAGAAACAAATTGTATTTTTCTTTGAGAATTAAAGGTCTGAAACTATAATATCACTACAATAGTTTTATTTCTTATCCTTTCGAGAATTAAACTTCGTAAATCTTAATCTGTAAGAAAAATATGTCTAGATTTTCTTACATATTTTTTTTTACTAATAATACCTACTAATACTTACCACCAATTATGAAACTAATTTTTATATATATAAAATTTATATACAGGGTTATTTGTAAAACACTAACAACCTTGCAGGACCGTATTAGTAACATCATAAACAACAACTTTTGTTCTATGACCTTTTTCAAAACATAATACATTTACCAAAAACAACCCTTAAATATTTCCTTGTTCTATTCGGCGGGCGTGCTTGACGCGACGCTAGCGCATCAAACACCCCTGCCAACCAAACCTCCTCCCCTCCGCTATTGTATTATTGCTTGTTTCGCATAAAATTCGTAATATTTAGAACATTATTTAATTATTTTTATTTTTGTATGAAAATCTGATAAATAAAAATATGATACATTTTTAAAAGTCATAGAACAAAAGTTGTTGTTTATGATGTTAGTAACATAGTCCTGAGAGGTTGCCAGTGTTTTATAAATATCCCTGTATAAAAAGTCAATGTTTACTCGTATAATATGCCTTTATTCATTTATACATCTTATACCTCATATTTTTATACTATTTATATATATATAAAAAAAAAAATGTTTAAAATTATAAAAAATAGAATATAAATTATATTACACTTAAAAAAAGTCGACAGAAAACTGGGATTCGAACCGGTGCCCAGTGGAACGAGCTGTGTTATTCTGCCATGCATATCCACCTGAGCTACCGATCTAACTACTACAGAATGCGAAAATGAGAGCTACTTTGTGAATGGACTCTTTATTGTTTACGCCATCTGTAGTCAAATTAACTAAGATACCAATTGACTTATTTGGTTTGGTTTAGATGGCGCTGCATTAAGTACTCGGAAAGAAGAAAATAAAATAATTTATGTTTATTTGAATATAAATATATTATTATTTCTAAGTAATTATTTTAGGTATTATAAAGCCTATTATGTGCCTGTGCATAATAAGGTTTTTAAGTTTTGCAGTGTTAATTTCATTTTTGAACAGCGCCATCTAGTCGTCTCATGAAAAGTAATGCAAAACATCACAGCCAAAAATCGACCTTAAGATACCCATGGACTATTGTCTATGATAGTACCTGTCTTTCATATTGTCCGGCCCGATATCGGAGCCGGCACCGATATGCTGGCGGCACCATCGGACGCCCGTGAGCCGTCGGGCGATAATGTTTGTATGTGTGCTATACGTGTATCTAACTTGCCTCTTGTGTGCGTAGAACCCGATGCGCGGCAATGTCACAGCCAGCATTTCTTTAGGCCTCACAGCCATTCGAAAATGTGTGTAATTGAATGTGGATTCACTCATACGAAAGTAATTAAAAAACTTTCTAGGTGCGTTTTGTAGCTTGCTAAAATGAGTATAAAATGCTCCCTCTGAATATCTAGCTTCCACAATGGGATGTACCCAATAGTCATTGGACAGATCTTTTTTTGCGGCTCAGATATAATAGATAAAGCAAATAAAGTTTTCTATTATAGTCTGCCATGATGACCTGCTTGCATTAAGCTATCGAGCAAATGGCCGTACCTACCGGAACGATTTTGTCGGAAATATGTGAAAATAGCACATGGTGTCGGCTATCGTCGTCCGACACCAATATCGGATCGGATAATGTGAAAATGCTCTAATGTATATTGTTGTTGTGTGAATTTCATTGGTAGGTACATTTAAGTACATTGTTGCTACATGTTGACCCACAGACATATCAGCTGGACGCCGCGCCGTGGGTCCTATGTAGTAAGTTCAATACATTGACACTTTAGGCGTCACTGTAATTACCCAAAGTCAAAATTGTAAATCTCAGGATTTCATTCAGCTGATGTGAAGCAGTGCTTTCACGACCGCCTGATTACAACACCTACTAATTTTTACCAAGCTTATCGCGCAGTTCATCCAAATAATTATGTAGAGCTTGGCTTTGACAAAAATAGTTGCATTAAGCATAAATCAAAATCGCATGAGACTGCATGCTATTTCGCTTGCTTGCTTTTGACGTCGGCCCCGCCGCAGGACCCGGCGTGGGCGCAGTGGGCGGCCGGCGAGCTGCGCGACCTGGCCGCCACGCTGTTCGTCAACGACCGCTGCTCCGAGGAGCTCCCCGGCCAGCAGTCCGTGGGCGGCACGCGCAAGTCCAGCTCCAGCGGCGCTAAGGTCCACATCATTTGTTTCGTTGTTAGCTATATTTGCACACAGAGTCCCTACGGAGTCCCCGCGCCACCAGCTACGGCAGATCACATTACTGTGTGTGGCTGCGTGCTGTGCACTGAATACAAGTGCCGCCGTCGACTGCCGCAGGTACAACCAGTACTCAAACTAGTCACTGACACGCTTGCTTTATGCAGAGTTGAGCTACTGTCCTTAGGGCTGACGCTGCGTTATGCGGTCGCCCGCGCTGTGCCATCCAAAAGTGCACAGTCGCGCTCCGCACTTGTTTTGCTGCGTAATAATAAAGTTCTCCATCGACTATACACATTTGTTTATAAAACACTAACAACCTAGTTGCAGGACGGTATTACAACATCACAAACAACAACTTTTGTTTTATGACTTTTTACAAAACATAACACATTTACCAAAAACAAATCGTCAAGATTTCGTTGTACTATCTAACATATTTCAACTCTGTATTTTACTGTACCCACCTACGTCTCGCCACCTACATCGTAATATTTAGAACATTCAATTTAAATATTTTAATTTTTGTATGAAAATCTGATGAACTAAATTTTTAAAAGTCATAGAACAAAATGTTGTTGTTTATGATGTTAGTAACATAGTCCAGAGAGGTTGCTAGTGTTTTACAAATAGAAATAACCCTTTATACACACCGTTCAAGTTGAACTAGCTACACTGCGCAGAAAAATAACTCGGTTTCCGCTACGGGGACCACCGCACACGACACACGCGCTTATTCAGGCGACGGGTGTCCGCGCGTGCGTACACTTAACGCAGCGTTGCCCCTTACTCAGTAGATGGAGACGTTATTTCAAATAAAGCTATGTTGCACCTGTATTATTCTCATCTCATGTAGTCATAGGTTAGAAAGACAAAATGAAACGGGTTTAGTGGGTCGGGTGGTGCGTGTGGTTGCAGGCCGGCGCCATGTCGTACCTGCTGCAGTTCGGCTCGGAGCGCTCCATCAAGGAGGCCCTGCGCGCCAGCACGGACGTGACGTACTCCTACATGGACCAGACGCCGCCCGCCGTCGTGCTCACGTGACGCAGCTTGCCCTACACCCTCCTAATATATGTTGTACAATAAAACGTCACTTTGTGTCCATTTCTATATATTTTATTGCAAATCAGGATCAATACATTATGGATATACAATACAGTAACGTAGCACGCAGCGCAGTGACTGGTCCGCGCGGCGCGCGCCGGCACTTTTGTACACGACACGAGCGCATCTCACTCTTACTCTACCTCCACTCACGCACGCGCTCGTCTCACGGAGGGCGACTCGGCGAGAGCCCTCGCACACTCGTCATCGACATTTGATTCCTTCTAACGACTACTAGTAATTATTACATTATAACTTCTTTTGTACACGTTTCCTTACAAATCACTATCAAGATCTCACCGACTCGCACCTCAGTTTACAAAAAATAAACGCAAAATATTGCATTACTACGTAATATATATCAGTTACAACTACATTAATAATAATGAACCACCTAAATGTCATAATATGCGTAAAGTACGATATAACTAGGCATTGGCAAGTGTCGGCCGGGCGGCCACGCGCGCGTCGCACGCTCTTGTCGCACGCACGTGTCACTCGCACGTGTCGCTCGCACGTGTCGCTCGCACGTGTCGCTCGCACGTGTCGCTCGCACGTGTCGCTCGCACGTGCCGCGCGGCCGTGTCGCACGCGAGGGTGCGGCGTGCGCGGACATAAACAATACTATATAATATGACACTCTTACAGCGTGCCCGAACGAAACATTACATCTACGTACACAATAATACCTGGCGGCGTGCGGCATGCGGCAGGTCCCTCAGCCCGCCCGCCAGTGCTACTACAGTACATCGTCACAATAAATGCTTGAGCGTCGCGCTGTGAGCGACTCACACGTGCTCGTACGTAAGGCGGGGAAGCGCATCTCTAGCGAAGGCACAGCTCCTTATAGCACGACTACTACATACTTAAATACATTACTTAGCAATTGTTAAAACTTTGTAGTTTTCATTATCCAATGATCGTTAGAAATACTATAAAAAATATATCCTTTTCTTTTTAACAATACATTGACATCGTTAGCTATCGAAATACGTTTCAATAAAAACTTGTAAATCTTTAAAAATGGTTAGTAAAAGATTGTTACAAAATTTTGGAATGCTATATTATGGAATGAGTTGATTGTGATCACAATATAGCCAGCACGTAGTAGACCTAACTCACAGATTGTCTATTTGTCTATGCTCCGTCATAGACTAAGAACAAATAAATAATATCTATATCGTTATTGATTAAATACATATAATCATTTAAATGCTCCAAAATGTCTCGCAACGTTAAGTTGCAGTCGTTATCAGCTAATCAGTCGAGCTCGGCGTCGGCGACGCGTAGCGCGGCGCGCCGCCGAGCGCCGACGGATATGACTCGATGTACTAAACCTACTACACATAGTTGAGCAGTTGCATAGCGTCGACTGCCGCCCGCGCCGCCGAGCGCCTCCTCGGCGACGTCTGATCTAATCCGGTGTCTCAGCGACCTGTTGACGATGCAAACTCATTTAAAATTTTGATATCATACAAGTTACAGTCATCTTCAGTACATCTAGACTAGACTGGCCTGTTGGTCTAGTGGTTAGTGACCCTGACTGCTATGTCGGAGGTCGTGGGTTCGATTCCCACCCAGGACAAATGTTTATGTGATGAGCATGATCATTTGTTCTGTATCTGGGTGTAATTTATCTATAATATGTATGTATTTAGAAATATATAAGTAAGTTTATCAGTTATCTAGTACCCATAACACAAGCTCTGCTTAGCTTGGGACTAGACGGCGTTGTGTGATAGTTGTGGAATATATTATTATTATATTATATATATTATTATATTATCTTCCGTACAAAAGCCGTCGGCGCGGCATGGCTGCGCGTCTCCTTCGCACGGCGGGTGTACGTACCTATGAGTGTGTGACTAGAACAGCAGGTCGGTGGCGTGCGTGCGCGCCTCGCTCCACGAGCGCGCCACGTCGGCGCCGCACGGCCGCGCGTCTCCTTCGCACGGCGGGTGTACGTACCTATGAGTGTGTGACTAGAACAGCAGGTCGGTGGCGTGCGTGCGCGCCTCGCTCCACGAGCGCGCCACGTCGGCGCCGCACGGCCGCGCGTCTCCTTCGCACGGCGGGTGTACGTACCTATGAGTGTGTGACTAGAACAGCAGGTCGGTGGCGTGCGTGCGCGCCTCGCTCCACGAGCGCGCCACGTCGGCGCCGCACGGCCGCGCGTCTCCTTCGCACGGCGGGTGTACGTACCTATGAGTGTGTGACTAGAACAGCAGGTCGGTGGCGTGCGTGCGCGCCTCGCTCCACGAGCGCGCCACGTCGGCGCCGCACGGCCGCGTTTCTCCTTCGCACGGCGGGTGTACGTACCTATGAGTGTGTGACTAGAACAGCAGGTCGGTGGCGTGCGTGCGCGCCTCGCTCCACGAGCGCGCCACGTCGGCGCCGCACGGCCGCGCGTCTCCTTCGCACGGCGGGTGTACGTACCTATGAGTGTGTGACTAGAACAGCAGGTCGGTGGCGTGCGTGCGCGCCTCGCTCCACGAGCGCGCCACGTCGGCGCCGCACGGCCGCGCGTCTCCTTCGCACGGCGGGTGTACGTACCTATGAGTGTGTGACTAGAACAGCAGGTCGGTGGCGTGCGTGCGCGCCTCGCTCCACGAGCGCGCCACGTCGGCGCCGCACGGCCGCGCGTCTCCTTCGCACGGCGGGTGTACGTACCTATGAGTGTGTGACTAGAACAGCAGGTCGGTGGCGTGCGTGCGCGCCTCGCTCCACGAGCGCGCCACGTCGGCGCCGCACGGCCGCGCGTCTCCTTCGCACGGCGGGTGTACGTACCTATGAGTGTGTGACTAGAACAGCAGGTCGGTGGCGTGCGTGCGCGCCTCGCTCCACGAGCGCGCCACGTCGGCGCCGCACGGCCGCGCGTCTCCTTCGCACGGCGGGTGTACGTACCTATGAGTGTGTGACTAGAACAGCAGGTCGGTGGCGTGCGTGCGCGCCTCGCTCCACGAGCGCGCCACGTCGGCGCCGCACGGCCGCGCGTCTCCTTCGCCCTCTTCCGCCGCAGCGCCCGCTGCTGCTGCGTAATAAACGTCATATTAACGAGGATCGTAAACTTGTAAATGGCCGTTTTTTACCTAAATTTTACTGTACCAAGTAGCTGTAAGTTTTCCTAAAAATAATAAAATAAAATAAATAAATAAAATATAAAGCTAAGACAAATGACAAGTATAGAACACGTGACTTGGGAGTCTTTTATCTCTTATATTCTAGCTGAAACAGCTAGAGATTCTAGTTTGCTCTATACTTGAATATAGACTGCTATATTTAAGTATAGAGCGAACTAGAATAATGGACTGCCAGTTTGGAATCCTCACAACATCTACACGCAACGTGATCTATATCTTGTGTTACAATACAAGGATAGATTAGCTAAAAAGTTATTAGTTACAAGGACAGATTACAAAGAGGTTTCACTCTTTGACAGACTGAAAACGCATTGCAGCAAACTCCACTGGTGAACTAAATATAAACGCGCCTAATGCCTAAGGCATTAAGTCCGCCTCTGTACTTTTGTGTGCATGAAGTATAAATAAATAAATAAACGCGCCATCTCGTCTACCGCGGAAAAGTAGTTACAATTTATTTAACGTTGCCCGATCAAACTAATCTGGGATAGTTCGACGCTCTCCCAAGGCTCAGTACGCACAACGAACATTTGTCAAACCGTTTATTTCATTTTTGACATAACCCGCCGATCTCAAAGTATAAAAAGATTGTATCTACAGCCAAATAACAATGCGTTTCCATTTTTCATAACTCATAATATTTTTTTAAAACCTTAATTTGAATTTTCGTTTAATTTAATCATTCTGATTTCATCCTAAATATTCTTCAAAATTATTTGTGTATTGTTATTCTATTTTATTTTTACCTAGTTATACATAAGTGCAAACGTCTTCTACTCACGAAGCACTCAAACTCCTCTGTATTACTGTAATTTTCTGTATAACTGTGTATCCATTGGGGGAGACAAAAATATTACAATGCTCAGTCTATTCAAACCTTTGAATATGTCTGATAGATATTGCAGTCAGTAATAATACTGCTATCTTACCTTTAAAAATAAAATTTGTGCATTTAAAAGTATTGGATAATTTAAATTTTGGTGTAAGTATTCGGTGTATGTTGAAAGGTCTGGCTCTTGTGTTCTCTAATGTAACTTTGCTGCTCGGATGTTTCGACGCTTGAGTCGAGTCAGGGGTGCTGTATTCAACATTTAAGAGATTGTCTGTGAACACGACAATCTCACACCGACAGACCGTATAGAAAAAATAGATGACACAAGACGTCGGCTGAGTTCTGATTTAGACTACGCTTCGGAAGATTGTTATACTGCTACATTTTTGTATGTTAAGAGAAAACATTATTATTTTTTTATAAGGAACAATTTACATTTTATTTGATACATTATTATTATTAACTAGCTGCTCCCAGCGGCTTCGCCCGCGTGATAGCAGTAAATTATCCCAAGGGAACATACTTCCGGGATAAAAAGTATCCTATGTCCTATTCCAGGACATTATCTATCCGTGTACTAAGTTTCATCAAAATCGGTTTTGTCATGTAGGCGTGAAGACGTAACAAACAAATAAACAAACAAACTCACTTTCGCTTTTATAATATTAGTAAGGATTTACATGCAATATAACAAAAACAAAATTTATTTGTAATAGTATAGTTTAAAAGATATAAATATACAGGGTGTCTTTTACATCGACGCACAAATGAATATAGTATATGATTCTGGACCCCTCAGTGGTGGAACTTTTTGTCAGTGTTTTTCTATTTTTTATTTTTACATTTTTTAATTTAAACTGTATAAAATCGTTATTTTGACAAATTTTGTGAAAATGATGAATTACCTACCTTTGAAATTAAATATGTCATCGGAATTTATTAGAGTAACGATTGTATCTACTTTGATGACTTTTTAATAAATTAATTTTTAATTAAAAAAAAAAATGTTTTTTTTTTTTTGGTGACAAAGACACCGTGTATACAACGTGGCGCTGACGATAGGACAATTAAACTATCAAAAAATCCTGAAATCGAAATCAAAAAAATGTTTGTTTCAAACAAACGATTTGTTTACGATTTAATGCTATTTAAGGGCGATTCCATTATCGCGGGTGCAACATTCTAACGCATGTTGAGCTTCATAATAATTAAATTAAAAATATTTTTAACAAAATTGTTCTTGTAAGTGCTACGTTTCGATATGATCACTTT
This sequence comes from Mythimna lalbum, assembly GCA_949319445.1. Lineage (NCBI taxonomy): Eukaryota > Metazoa > Arthropoda > Insecta > Lepidoptera > Noctuidae > Mythimna > Mythimna lalbum. Next base: position 25,133,061 of record OX439346.1, read on the forward strand.
ATATTTAGGAAAAAGAATTTCACTGAAAATTTTAAATTGTCAGGAATGAGGTTTAAAGTCCTATCGCGGGTGCAACAAAGTTGGCCCAACCTTTCTAGGTCGTCAAACAAAAACACAAAAGTCTGTTAATTATGAAACATTTATTTTGTTATGCCTTCATATTTCGTTAGGCGACGAACTAATCAAGTAAACAAACAATGTTTTTTATAGGAAACAAAAATAAACACAGATTTATTTATTTTTAAAGCAATCGCGGGTGCAACATCAAATTATCGCGGGTGCAACCCGTCTTGTTTAAGTGAAAACTACATCAATAAAACTTTTACAAGAATGCAATAACAGATCAAACAATATTTATTAATAATCAGAACACTTGTTTGCATCACGTACATTGATTATTTATTTTAAAATACGTCAATATTTGTCAAAAATTCTTAAAAAAAAAAAAAAAACATATTTTTTTTCTCTAGTGTTTTCAACTTTGCGATAATATCCTCAAATCGCACGTCTGCTATGCCATTAACAATTTCAATTTTTTTTTTGTCGTCTGTATCACTGTAATCATCAAAAACTCGCAATTTCGTTTGGAGTGGGACAAAAGATTTACTGTGATGCGATACTGAAAGCGAAGATACATCGGGACAGAGATTTTCTTAATATTCAATATCGTCCCTATTATAAAAATTGCCACAGCCTATCCCAGTGTGCGAGGACTTTAATTTGTTCTTCTCTATGTCACTTTCTCGTAATCTACATTTTTTTTTGATCTGATCCTAGCTAGTATTTTTAAGCCATCATCTACTTCCATTTTCCTTGTTATTACTTCTCTCCGTTTTGAATCACGAGCCCTTTCTCGACTGAGATGGTCAGCATAAAGTTCAGTATTTTCTTTTAACTTGCGTCTATATTTCGACGACGCAGTCTCTTTCCCTTACTCTTCTGTCATGTTATATAACCACTTATTACACCTAAGTCACCAATCATGCACATCATATAATTATTATTCAAAGTATTACTAAAGAATAAAATATATGATTAATCAGGCAATAAGGTTACTTCACAAAGAGTTGCACCCGCGATCCTAATATCACGATCGCGGGTGCAACCGATTTAAGTTAAAGTTTATTTCAATTCAACTAACATTATACCCTTGAAAATGATTTAAATAAGTTTACCCTTGATTGTTTCTTACTTTTACAAAGTTTGAAAACCATAGCATTTCATTTCTGTTAAAGACGCAAAAATTTATATCTTTTATATCGCGGGTGCAACAAAGCTAATACCGATCTGTTTAGGCCATAATACTTAAAAAATAACAACAAGTACTTACATCTTTGGGTGCATAAGAATAAATTAATATCTTCACTACACGTTTAGGCGGTACAACATAACGTCAAACTATCAGTAACAACTGTTTCGGCCCCATTTTGTGTCACAGTGATTTTGCAGATTAAGTTTCGATTTCAATTGATAAAGTTTCGAAATGCGCCAAAAATTTAAATAACGAGTAAGATAAAAATTAAAATAAGTTTTAATAAATTTGTACCTTTTTCTTTGTATCGATTGAAAAAAAAGTAACAAATAGCGTGATTTTAAAATTCATGTCAAAAACCGTCTACAGCGGAATCACCCTTAAGCAAAAATCGTGAACAAAATAGAACAGCATTTATAAATATTGGTACAGTAACCTGTGACAAGGGCGCCGTGCCATGTAGTGACGTAATCTTTTAGTGCCATTATTGTGAATGCTCAATATATTTTTTTTTACACCAAATCACAAATATTTGTCTCTAATTTTTTTCAAATGTTTTAAGCTTGCGTTAGATTTTTTTTTGTAATCGTGTGTTTAAAATATATATTATGTAGAAAATGATAAATAATGTCCAGTGACTAAAGTACTGGATATATTCGAATAATTTTTAGTATGCAGACTGAGAACATCATAAGCGAACAGTATACGCAGTTTAATTTATTGTCATATTATCGGCCCCACCCCGTTTAATAAGCAGTCCGTATATTGATTATTTAATGTGAGTTGTGGTAGTACTCACCGGGCGCGGCGGTGGCAGCGCCGGGAGCGGCGACTGCGGCGTCGCGGCGCGTGACGCCGAGCTGGAAGGCGCCGCCCGCCGTCTTGTGCGGCGTGTAGCGCGCCAGCGCCGCCGACGCTGCGGGAAGCGAGCCTCAAGCACACGCACTAGCACCCACTACACGCGGCCCGCTCACACGACCCTACTTTACGGTACTATCTTGGGATCACAACTCTATATTCTATTGACCAACTCAAAAAATAATTTTACTAAAAAAGTACTAAAAAAATGAACCCCAAAATCGTACTATAAATGATTGCATTGATCATCGCCGTGTGAGCGAGGCCTGAAGAGGCAATAACAGTCATTGTTGTCAATTTAGTTGCGGTGCAGACAGGAATAAATTGTCGTCAAAACGAAAAATGATACAGAACGATTATTAGGGAGCGGGCTATGACTGATATTGCCACTTTAAGTGATATTATTTACGAAGCTCATCATGTGATAATGTTTGAAAAAATGTGCTTGTTCTATTACTTTACATAGCTAATACATAGTAAGGTACGTCACGTGAGAACTTATCACAATATCATCTACTTTAGATGTTGATTGCTGACGACACTCGTCAAGCAACGGGAACAATAACCAAGGAGAAATAACACGAGCGCGTGAGGTCGCAACAGACTAGCGAATTCTAGCTCCCGTATTTTACATCAGAGATTTTGCGACTTTAGATTCTATACATGGATTTAGACAGGGTGAATTTTTGTCAGTAAGGGCAGGTAACTTAATCATTAAAGGTATTACAAAACGTTCCTATAAACCATCCATAACTTTTGAACATATCCGGAACTGCATTCACAGATTTGAGAAAAAAAATTACAGCAAAAATAAAATAGATTTAAAACTATTTAAGGATTGTGTTCTAAGAACGTTCTTCTGTAACTGTAACAGTTGAGGTACTTGCTCTTACTGACCTGTCTCAAGAGTGCACCCCGCATAGTAAGGACAGGGAGGATGGTTGACGTGTGCCGCAGCGGTGCGGGACACGTACTGCTGGCGGTTTAGAACAGTGCTCATAGAAAACGCTTAGCTTAGCAATCGTTCTTACTTGCTTAGCTTTTAAATAAAATTTTGCTTACTGCCTCTTTGCTACGACAACTTAATTTTTTCAAACTCCAAAATGCATCCTGTAAAATACCGAAAGGCTGGCTACCTTACGCCTGTGCTCAAGGCTTTGTAGATTGGACTTAACCAAATCTGGATTACCAATTAGCCTTTTCTTATCCACTGAGTCCAAAGTTGCTAGATGGCAATTTGCAGCACCAGCCCATATGTGGCTGCAGTACTCCACACACGATTGGACTTGTGCTTCGTATAACATTAGAAGATATCCTGGTGTGAAGTACCGCTGGACCATTGCCAGAACGCCGAGTTTCCTAGCAGCTACCTTGGCTTTGGTCTCAAAGAGGCGAAGACTTCGAAGCAAAGTGGCGTTATGTACAGATGATCAGCAAAGTACTCACACATAAAGAGTATGTTTCCCTGAGTTGAGCCATTAGTATACTGTGTTGCTAAAGGAACCGTGCTGTCATAAGTGTGGAGCTGTGGAGCGATTCGTATCCATTGTATACGTATGTTCGACAAGGCCGCATGAGATAGCCCACAAGACTCGGTCGCGTGAGACAGCCTCGATAAGATAGCGGCCGTCACTGTCAAGAACACTCTACTGTATTGCAGTGCGTCCTTCACCAAGTTACTACTACTTACTTCAAATTACATGAAATCAAACGTGTCCGAAACTATAAGTGTGTGCTTTGTGGCAACACTGGCTACTAATAACAAGAAAGTGTTGCTCGTCGCAACCTAGCTGCGCTATAGGATGCGTGGCACGTCGCAGCCAGCGGGCCGCGGCGCCGAGCGGCCGTGACGTCACACGAAGGTCTCCCGCGCCGCGCGCCGCCACGCCGCGCCCACAACAATGTGCTGCTACTAAACACTCGCGTAACGTACAAGATCGTGAACACCAGCACTCAACCACACTAACTTTATACTAGACAATTCGTCTGCACAACATCTGTGTTGCATGACTTATTTGCAAACACGGTTTATTGATCTAAGATACGTAGAAGAAATCTCTTCCCTCATCTGTTATTTGATCATGTTAAATATATGCTAGATAATGCGTTCATTAAGACATTGCGCATAGGTTGCTTAGTTAAATCTGGTGCCAATGATGTTAAACAATAAAATTTGCTGTTACATTTTTTCATCATATCAATTACCCTCATTACTTATTTGGGAAGTAGAGCATCAGCTGAAAGAATGTGCCCCAAAGCTCCTTTTTTGATGCAAATTGGAGGGTTGCCTCGTACAAAGAGGTGTGTAAATGGCCATAACTTATGGCTGGTTTACACAGTGCGAGCTAGCGTACGAGTTAACCTTCCGAGTAGCTGCACTGCAGTAACTCGCCCTGCTAGGAAGTAACTTGCGAGTAACTCGTACGTGCGAGTTGGTCGGTAGCTCGCATCCGAGTTACTTCAATTTTTTTTGTTTTCACTCGCATGTTCGCCCGGCAGTAGGTCGCACATAAAAGCCGCTCGTGCGTCGCTCGCATCGTTTGGACGCGCTCGGCAGTAGCTCGCCAGTGCCAGCCGGGCAGTTGTGAGTGGAACCCGTGTTTTTTTGTGTGCTACGCCTGTGTACTAAATCGAGTTCGAAATGGCTGGGGATAGATGGTATTCATAAAATTGTTTTCATAGAGCGTATCACCGTTTATTTTATTAAAACCAGTTCACTCGACATCGTGACACGACTCGGACTGGGCAGTAGCTAGGTGTCGTGTAGACAGCAAAGGCGAGTCGAGCTACTGACAAACCGAGTAGATGTCTACTGGCCAGGCAGCAGCTCGCACTCTGTAAACCTTTACTCTCATCTGTTATTTACTCAAATTATATCAAATGAAAGGTAATTATGCTATTAGGTTGCCTTATCAGATATTGGTTTCGCGTTTGGAATGATTCTTGTACTATTACTCCCTTATGACGCGTCATAGTTTCTGCGCGAGTCTTTAGAGACTTAGAAACCCCCGAGCTCAAGTGAGCAGTGAGAGCTCTTGCGCATGGCCGCGTGGAGCGCGAGGGCGTCGGCGTCGCATCAAGGCTGACGCGCCAACAAGCGCACTGCTTGGGCCACGCCACAAGGGACTACAGACTTTTGATTTGACATTGCTGTTGTAAAATTTTATTTATAAAAGTATAGTCAGGAGATTATGTATTTCTCACTATTATATTAGCTAGGAAAAGCAACGCGTGGCATGACGCCGCATCTCATGAGTGGCTCACTCGAGTGTTGCGTTGTATACCAACTACAGCTTTATCAGATTGCATGCCTTGAGTGGCGGTTGCTGGATTTTGATGGAGCATGATCAATATTTGAAGAAGTGTGAGATAGTTACAGATATGAGTGTTGGCGGCGAGCGTGGCGTGCAGCGGGGACTCCGCGAGCTGTGGTGTAGCCTCAGGCGCGGGGGCGGCGGGGGCCCCGGGCGCTGGGCCCCCGGCCGCCGGGGCCCCGGGGGCGCCCCCGACCTCCTCGCACAGGGACGTCTCCGAGGGGTACTCGAACGTGCGTGTCATCGAGTCATCGAACTGCAGTTTCAACTGGAAACATCAACATCATACATTTTTATTTAATTTTTTTACATGTCTTATAAGTTAATTATTTCCTAATTTATATTTTCCAATTAAGTTTTAAACACATTTTGTACGCCGAATATGGCAAAACATGTTGAACCAGCAATATTAATTACATATTTATATACAAATATTATCTTTATGCTAAATATATTTTCGTATTTTGTTATTTACATGTTTTCATCATAGTCGTATTCGCTCGCACACACCTCCCTCCCCATGAGTTCCCTAAACGCGTAGCCTTAGCGGCGTGGGCGGTAGGGCTGCATTCATAGATTACAAGCGGGCCGCGGATCAGTTTGTTACCTCAGCAGTAGGACGGCTTGAAGTGCTGAGACACTTTACGCCGATGTTGGGGAAAAAGAAAAACAGTTGCAATAATAATTCGCATGAAATCGGCTTCATCAAGTCGGTCAATAAGTTACAAGCAACATGGCCGCATTACTGGCGAATCTGCGCCATGAGTCAGACTTGTAGGAATGCGACTTTAGCGAGACACTCGGTGTCGTCAACACTGCTTAGCGCGGCCGCGGCCGGCGCCCTCCGCGGCACGGCCAGCGCGCTCGCACCACTCGCACATACATTTCTTTCCCATCACTAGACAATGCTGGGAAATTATGTGAGATTTCAAACAAAAACTCCATTTGTGAAGTAGGTACCTATATAAGAAATGGGTCTTATTATCACATTCTTCAGCCCTTTTACCAATTTGTGTCAGGTTGAGTTTGGCCCAGCAGTGTTTCTTTCAGCTTTCGTGATGGTCCAAAGGATGTAGATGTAATGAATATAAACTGAAATAAACGAGTAGTGCTGACAGTGCAGGATGCCTGGCCGCGTGCAGCATGTGGCTGGTGGAGCATAGCTGCGTGTGCGCACATGTCCGCGGAACCGGTATTGATTATTCCGCGGATGATAATGACCGCGCCGCGCCGCGCTCACTCACTCACTCACAGGTGACGCCGGCACTCAAGGACTTCTCTTACTGTTCATGGTTTACCAGAGAAAGACATTTTATAGATCAAATTGTTTGTTTAGTAGGAGAGAATCTTATCCGATTACAATACGAATAGAAAGATACAATATCGCCGAGTGTCAAAATATGTTAATAAGTATAGCTGCTGCCAGCGGCTTTGCTTGCTACTCCCAACAACTACTCCCGCATTCCATGACACGTCGCGTACGTGTCTGTATGAAACGTTTCATCCATATCTGGTGATCAGGGATACTTTCACCTTTACAGTAAAAAGTACGTAAAGTTGATATTTTACCTTAGAGATGCGGTCCTTGTTGGGCCGGCCCGGCATGGAGGAGCGCCCGTTGATGAGCACGTTGTCGTTGACGAAGCGCACGCGGCACGGCGACGGCGGCGCGCCGTCCGGCTCCGTGTCCGAGTCGGAGTCGGCGCGGAGCAGCGCGTCCGGCCGCAGCACCACCACGCCCGGCTCGCCCGCCTGCCGCACACAACATGCTGCTTGTTAGTATCGAGCCGCCGACTCATAATCTAGCCTAGACTTGTCGACTCTCTCGCACTGGTCGCCGTCTGGGAGTCGGGAGCAGTTTCTAACAGATAACATTAAAGGTACAATGCTGGACTTGTAAAACTACACATATAGGTGCCTACGGGGTTTATTTCATATACACATAATAAGAGTAAATAGAGTACCTACTTATAAAACGTTGTCCAACATAGCGCGCAACGCTCAATGTACGAGAGGGTGCAACGTAGGCCAGTGTCCCGCCACCTGCACCTCTACACTTTACAACGCATTCACGTAATGCGGGGTTGTCCACTAGAGTTATATTATTCTGGGTTGTTGCACAGAGCGATAACATCACTGTGTTGAGGGACCTCTCAAACACGTTTGTAGCAAGTGAGGCTCGCATACACCACCGATTCGCCATGCATATTACACCATACAAGATGTTTTTCGTTAGTCCAATTAACGTATCAATCTCCGGCGTGAAGGTGATGTAACATACCTTAACACCGACCATAAGGAATGACTGACTTATAAAAAACCATCGCTTTTTACCCACGGTTTGGTCCTGTTTTATTTACTCTTTGTGTAAAGCGTTTCTTATCAATTAATTTTATTCGGCGTACTAAACGAGGGCTGCTCTTCCGGACGCTAACGAGTCCGGTTGATGCGTGGACATCCACGCGATAAGCGCTCCGTCTGGCAGCCGTGACCTGGCACATTACATGCCAACACACCACGAATTGCACGATCAGAGACCGCGGCACGATCAGAGACTGCGGTACGTTCGCGTGAACAGGACATCTTAGTTAATAGTTTTGAGTTGTGAACGGTTGAGGAAGTAATAAGGAAGTTCAAATACATAATTAGGTAGCTTTTAATTTTCAATCACAAAACAGTTTTGTTGGACCGATTAATTAATGAATAGTGGAGTGCCGGTCACAAGAGAAGCTGGCGCCGTCATCAACTAGCGAGCAATAAAGAAACCAGTTGCGACACTAGTCCGCTATCGCAACCACCGCCTGTCGGAATGCTGTATAGAGAACATTTCTTTTTCACGGCACTGTTGTCGGAACGAATTTCCTAAAACGAGTTGCGGGCGATTAGTAGCGGAATCCGGCCGGCGTCCGGTGACCGTGACGAGCCGGGCCGCGCCGGGTTCAAGGGAAACGTGCCGGACCGGTGTGCCGCCGCTGGGAGCCTCGACCGCTCACTCTCACATACTTACATAATTATGTATGTACATGCACTCCAATTAGAAAAACAGCCGACGGTGTAATGCTCGCAAGCGATACTGCTAAACCTAATAAAATAGAAATGCTTTTATTTGGGACAGATAGAGCAAAACGGTTACAAACACAAAGTAAATAGACAGAAGTACAGAATGGGTGACCACATCAGTACCCATAGCGGCTTTACTACAAAATCCCCAGGAGTACTCATGTAAACTAGACGTGTTTGTTAATAAAAGTTAAATCGTCGCACAAGGGAGTGGTCGCTATGTTTGTAAATCAGCGCGTCCGGCAGACGAGGCGAGTCCCGACCAGCCGTGTCAGCGACAACAACATGGCGGGCGCACTTGATGCACAAGTCATGAGGAGCCCAACAAGTCGCCACACCCGACATGTGCTCCCTAAGGATTGAAATCAGAAACTTTATATAGACCATTTACAGGCACTTTTGAATGATTAAAATGTCGGTTAATCAAAACAGTGAAGCTAAATTGCACGTTCCAACCTTAGATCTCTATGGAGAAGAACGTGCAAGAAACTCCATGGACACTTTTCAATCATATTATGAGACGCATAAATCTAAAAAGATCCCGCATAAAATTGTTTTGCGCTCTTGTACCTACTCAGTTTAAATTGAACACCTACGTTTATTCTGCATTTCAAAATGATGAATGTGTTATGTACCGAGTACCTACTGTTCCACTTTAATAAAGAGTAAATAAATAATAATGGTTTAATATTAAACATATTTTATGAATAATAATCTAATAAGGTCCACAAGATACTTGTAGCATTGTTTATCAGGCGGTGTGTGCGCCCTGCTGTTCAGTTCACAGCACGCTCGACTCCATGAGCCGCCTACATACTATGACTAATACTGAAACGACTCCGTGAGCGTCAGCAGCTGGACACTGAATATTGCAGTTTACGATTAATTGTCACTAGTGTTGTTGGCTCGCCATTTCGCAAGTTGTCCATTCAATTCTGCAAGCATACGCATGCCAAAACAAGATGAGTGAAGAGGAGTCATAACAGAATCGGAGCTGGCATACTGTAACGCAATACAACTTCCTTTTACAAAACACTGTCACTTCTGTCGTGAGACGCTAGTTGTACGATATTGTGTTTTTAGCGGTTTTAGACATCGTACGTTGATCAGGAAGATTGGTCCTTCATCTCTTAAGACATCCTGGAGACTGCTCAGCATTGCAAAAAAATTTGTTTTAAGATAGTTTTAAGGTATTTCTGTAAACTTGTACACAAAATAGAATTTTTGCAGTTAATAAAGAACTTGAAGACCAGGTTTGGAGGTCACAAAGAAAGTGGTTAACGTGACGTTCCGAACAAGAAGCGATGATGAAAATGTGCGTCAGTTTGGTCAGTTACGTGGCGTCGCACTACAACGAGCGAGGCTCGGAGACAGCGCGCGGTATCATATCATAATCGTGGATAAAACGCCTGATTACGACGCCGCTTAATGTGCTAGTTTTATCACAGTCTCAAAGGCATTTTAATCTTTAGCAAGTCTCATAAATCATATTGATAGGCAGTTTGAGGTTTATTTCCTTCAGGATAGATCATTATTTACATGTTCTCGACTTACAGGTATTCGTAGTCAGCCAGTATGTGGTACACGATTTAATGAAGACCTTATTTCGAATGATCACCTCTTGTTCTCCGAGCGGGCCGACTTGTTCAAACATAGGCTTCGCTAACTTTCCCGGCCTAGTGCCGGGACACGTCTGCTAGGTCGCAACACGTGGCCCTCTACATCTGCTTTGCTTTATTTGGCCAGCATGTCGTTCAAGGTCTATCGATAGAGTTGCTCGTCCTACATTGAATTTGAAAATAAATTGCGTTCTGCGGTAGGATGTAAGGGCAAAGAAACTTATGATCTAACATACAGTGAAGAGTTTCACAATAAAATCGATTGGAATCTCCACAAATCAACGGGGCAATAAATTGATTCGGCGTGACTCAGACGAGCCCTTAACAGAATACGAGACGGATTCGTGAAGGGGCTTGTTTTCGCATTCGACAGGAATGAAAACATTATAATTTGACACGTAGCTTTTGATTTGAGTGACCTAAGTTTACAATCCAAAAAAAAACAAACTGAGAGATGAATCTTCAAAACTGAATGGCTAAGCGTTCTACAATAATAGGTTCTACTTCAGTAATTGAGATTTTGAGAACTTGACGCCTTCCCTTGGAAAATATAGTAGCTAGTGTTGTTCTTGTTGGCATCACATAATAACACAAAGCAGTGTATAGTGTTATGGTAGTCGTGTGCTCATACGTCCGTGGCGGGCACGTGTCGCCGCCGCACGCCTCCGATAATCTGCTTCGTTTTAATGACACATTTTTACTTTCATGCCACTGATTGAGAAAACTACTGGGATAAATCACGGCGAGAAAGTACACCCATCTACTTTATGTAACAATTGTTCTTCGTTGTTCAAGGTTTTGAATAATATCGAGACTAGATACTTGAGAGTTGGAGCAAGTGCATCAGCCTGCATTAAGTGTATCAGCCGGCCTCAAGCAGATAGAGATTGTAACTTGTATCGGCGCGATAATGATCTTACCTGGTAAGCAGGAGATCGTTGCTGATATACTCCATTGTTATTGATCTGCTTTTTATTCGCTGTTGTGAAGTGCTGATGCGCTCTCCATGGCTTGTGTGTGCGAAGCAAAGATAATTCGAAGTGGTACAGATTGCTGTAGCCGGTTGAGTCTAGACAGTTGATCATATTAGCTCGAGCGTTAGTAGTCCCTTCTCTCTCTTTATACTTTACAGGGAACGGATTTGCTTTGTTGAAACTTTTAGCAATAAATTAGGTTTATTATTCATTTAGTTTAGATTGAAAACGTTATATGTATGTAAGTAATCATCATTCTACTTTACATCAATACTTCAGGTTTTCCAATTAAGCGAATATGTAAGCACATGAAATACGATCGCCATTGTTTCTGCGCACGGTAGCAGTACCTACGCGTTCGGTCATAAAAAGGCGTACGTAGTTATTGTGTGGAGTGCGCAACGTCCTGCCGCCACTGGCCATTGTTGGCTTATCACAGGGATATAGATAGCGTAATTTTATTGGTTTCATCCGATATCAACTTACATATGTATAGACAAGGTGCTAACATTTCAGTAGGTACGCTTATAATCGAGCTTTGTAACAAAATATTATTAATGTACTGCCAAATGTCAAACCACACGTCCAGCAAATTGACTTATTCCAAGTGTTGAATAGGTATGAAACTGCGAGCTGCGAGCTAGACGCTATCTATACACATCCCAGTAGGTATGTCTGGCTGTCCCCCTATCCACAGCGCGCGCGATCGATCCGAGTCCGTCTGGGCGTCTCGGCGACCCGCAGTATTTTAAACCCGTTTGTTAACTTATCGCGTTCAATCGCGCACTAAATTATATAAGCATGTAGTTAATTATTAAATCGTCACCGATAGCATTCCGCTTGCCGTCACGAAAGTAGCGCGCTGCAGACTCATAAACTGACGTCAAACGTGAGATGTGCTCTGTTTGACGAGTGACGCCACGCGTTTCTGCAACATTGTTAACTACTATTTTAAGTTTTTACTCTCTATTGCAGAGGTTTCAAGACAAGAGATTAGAGTCGTCCAGATGACAGACAGTCTACAGTTGGTCTATTGATCATAGACCTCCTTTGAAGCATCGCTTCCCTTAAACTTCACCAGGTCGTTGGTAAACTTTGTGGAATTCCAGACCTGTTTTGTCCCATTGGATAGCTTTTACCCTACCCACTGTCATTTATGTTGCCGCCGTCGCCGGGATTCCGATCCCGATTTCCGGCCACCGTAGACGCAGGCTCGCGGACGGCGAGCTATGGGTAGCTCGCTGTCCGATGGTCCGGTAATGGACCGAGTCTAAGACGTCGACGGCGCGCACTGTTCCCGCGCGCCTCAAGGAGTTGTCAGCAGCAGGAGGGGCCCAGCTGGTTCGAAGCCTACTGGGGATAGGGTTACCATATCTCAGGATTTGTCCTGAGATTTCAGGATATTTGGGCTGCATTTAGCAAATCTCGTGAAATCTCAGGATTTTAAGAATATTCAATAAATAAAATACAGCTCACAATTAAAAGTTTAACAAACTTAAACTAAGTACCTAATAGAAAAGCCTATTAAAATGTTAAACAACTAAAATTAATCTTCGTTTGGTAAAGGGCACCCCTTGCCCACTGCCAACCCCCACACTTAGTGTGATGTTTAACACGTGAGAAAGATCCGCAATGTACTCCTATAAAAACAATAAAGTTACGGACTTTTTTAAATTGTTAAATATTTTTCGAGAGAAAATTCTGAAACTGTTAAAATCTCAGGATTTGTCAATAGAAATCAGGCTTTTTCTCCGGAATTTTGATTTTCTCATCTGGTAACCCTAACTGGGGACAGGGTTGTCCGAAAGGGAGCTCGTGCCCCGGTATGAAGGCTAGAAGGAACGGCGCGGGGTTTTTAGTCAGTAAGAGTCTGATACTGTCTCCCGCTCCACCCAAGAGCGGGTTTCGTCGAAGATGATTTTCCCCGTCGACAAAAAAAAAAAACTGTCGTTTATGTTTACTATCTCTTTGAGTTATATCAGTAACCCCGGTGCCCCGGGTCTCATGCGAATTAACTCGTTTCCGATTAAATCACGCAGGGAAATTCCGAGAACTATCAGGAACATTAAATGTTGTCTTGACGCGCTGCGGTATTTAGGACAAGTCGAAATTACGACTATTCTCGAACGCAGTCCTGATTTGAAGCGACCCTTTCTTGATTGTAGTTGCTGTTGGTAGACCGTTTGCCTCTAGGTGAACCTAAACGTTAACAACTTCCAGTTTAGTAACTTCACAGGGGTGGGTCCATTCGAATCCAACCTGTCCCTCAAAGGAACGCGTTACTGTTCGTGCAAGTACTCTACACGCGTAACCGAGGCACCTGCAGCTCAGGCGCGCAGTCCGACCGAGCGGCCCTCTGACCGCAGAAACACAATACGATAGGTTATGCAACCGCGCGTGCGCAACTTGTCGCGGATACCACACGCAGGCCCCTACATCTAGTGATGAACTTGCGGAGCTGTGGCTAAACAGTTACGATTCGACTCCGATGCCAACGATGCGCCGCAAGGCAAAGAAGCAATGTTACTATTTTAGGTTGATTGGGTTCTTTGCCTTTTCATCTGTATAATTCCATACATCTAAGTGATTTCCTTGGATTTTCCTATTTGCGGTTACTTTTCGTCAGACCAAAGTGGTATATCAGAGGATACCTGCTTTTAAGCCGAGAGGATCCTGCAAGTTGCGTTTAGTGGCTGTTTGATTATTCGCGAACGCAGCTGAGTGTGGGCCGCGCCCGGCGCGTGCGCCCATCGAGCGCGGCACCTCATGGCGGCTGTTTCATTACCATAAAGCCTTGTTAAAATACGCCGACGGGAGAAAGTAAACGATTAATGTCCAGCTACTCGCATATTGTCTAATGCCGTCGCCACCGCCACCAGCAGTCATCTAAATCGTCATATAAATCATCGACTTATGAATTGTCTATTACAAATCTTTAAGTAATTAGAATAAGAGATAACTTATCAGCGAGTGTCGAGCGACATTCGTAAAGAAACTAGTTCCCGCTCAACTGATAACAGTTCGTACAACTGAGGCTAATTGATCGCTGTTCATTTCCTTGTTCGTCAAAATGGAAAGCAAGGTTATTGTGTATTTATATTATCAATTCCAAAGTAGATATGAGACCCGCCGTCTTATGACCTAATACAAACTAGAATTCAGATTCTCATTCGCGTTTCGAAATGCAATCTCTACGTAAACGAATGTACAGATTTTCTGCCAGACCGCTGCGACAGAGGGCAGACCGCGAGGCGCGCAGGCGAGTGTTTACCTAACAACGACAACTGGACATGGCCGCGCCCGCGCCCGCGCACGATGCCCTACTTATCACTGTTGTCCTTATGTGTATCGTCTGAAGGAATAGATGTATCGGGTCGCATGTGCTTAATCATGGCAAACTCCACAAAACCGCATACACTAAGCGACAGATTGTATTATTATTGCCAATAACTAAAGTTATATATTTAACACTGGCTTTATCGCGAAACAAAATTATAATTGGGTTTAGATGTATTTAACACAGCGTTATCAAACGGTATATAATACTACAGTCAAAGGGTGTCTCAGCATCTAACTGAAATGATGTCATGTCTGATGTATATTTAATTCGTTTTCTTAATCGTTTCGTTCGTTCATTTGTTTTGTTCTCTGTTGCAGACGCCGACTACATTGAACGAAGCAGCGTCACACGAGTACTGCAGTTGCAGGGCTTCGTCTGTTCCTCAATAGTTATACAAAAATCGGCACGTGACAGTGTTCAGTTCAATTTAATTCTCTTTTGCAGCAAATACATTTCCCTAGCCAGAAAAACTAATCGAATGTCATGGCAGCATGTGCATTATAAGCTTCAGTGAACAGTTTCGTGAGTAGCTCTGTTCCACAACACAGGACCTCACCTTGGTCACGCTGCTTACACTACATAACAGTTAATTGCGACATTTTGGGAACGCGATATTGTCTGATGCAGGAAGCAATTAATTCGTAAAGGACATTTGGGCAGCAAGCGGCGCGGCGCTCGCGAATGCATTCCGCCGCTTAGATTAGGTAATTCCGTGGATAATGTCGCAGAGCTTCTTATCTCGAAGCCGGGCGCGCGCGCGATTGCGCATTTCTGCCAGTGAGACGA
The DNA here is from genome assembly GCA_949319445.1 of Mythimna lalbum. NCBI lineage: Eukaryota > Metazoa > Arthropoda > Insecta > Lepidoptera > Noctuidae > Mythimna > Mythimna lalbum. Next base: position 25,148,264 of record OX439346.1, read on the forward strand.
ATGTCCTGTGATGTATTTATAAGCAGTATGGTATCGAGCAGCGAAACAGTCAGACTGGCGCACAGGCACGCCTGCCTATCACTAAACCTCGTCGCCAGTGTATCAATATTGTGACAAGCCGCGCGCCACACGGCAGACTTGGTAATTGGTCAAACGAGGCGCAGTGGCTGCGCGGTCGGGGCTAGTCGGCGTTAAATGCCAATTTGCGACAGACTGCCCACGCACTAATGTGTTTGCCAATATTACCAGTTGAGCAGGCACGCCGGCACGCCGGCACATTAACATCATGATGGCTCGGGCGGAAGCATTACCATGATCTAAAATGACCACTCGATTGCTTTGCTGTCCTCCATTGAACAGTCCCATTCTCTATTTCCAAAATTCTTAATTCTTAATCTGATCATGAATGAATGAACGAGTCGACTGCATTCGGATTGGTTGATTTTGAACTAGGGCGACGTGATTTTAATACGCTCGCTGTGCCTTTATAGTAAATATTGTCCTCTTAAACGGAATACTACTAAAATCACAACTGCCTCCAGTTGTGTCCTCACTTGAGATGTTTTTATTGAGAGATACGAATCAGTGCCAGAAGCAGCTGTAAAACAATGAAGAAAAGGAACAGTAGATACCGTTGAAGGATGTCGGATGAGCGAGTGCGGCGCGGTGCGGCGCGGCGAGGGGGGTGCGCATCATACATCACGTAGAGAGCAGCGCGGCAGCGCTGACACGCCAACCAGAGCGGAACGTTGATAACCGCACCAGTGTTTTTGTGCCATTATACCATTTCCGTGGCTCGCGAGCGCTGCTTCACGTGAGGCTGTTATATCAGCTCTTACATGCCGCCTTCCCAGCAACACGTGGAGCTATTCCACCACCACAGTCACCTATCTCCAACAGATGGGATGTTCTGCCGACAGAAGTCAGAAACTCTTTATTATCTATGATCCTGAGAGTTGTAAGGCATAGAACTACGTTCGTAAAGTTAACTCTAATCAATGTTTTATAGCTGAAGTATTCCTCGAGAGAGCCATCTGGTGAGGAAGGCTTTAGCCCGAATGGTGGTAAAAACTACATCAGAGAATTCATCAAGTTAAGTTTTTATTCCGAAGGCAAGATGTTCGGCGCGCGGCTGGGTGACTTCATTTAATAAGTTTTTAGATGACTGATGATGTTAAAGCCGATTGTTCAATTGTGTATATTCTAAAAATAAAATTTGTTTCTCTGCAATGACTCTGTATCATAGGAACGCACAAAACCGTTTTAGTAACAAATTCATTGTGCGTACAGTTTAGGAGTGGAACTCCCTATCGCACTTTGTGTCTTGATAGCTACAATCTGGAGGTATTAAGGCAAGGTGAATAGATTAATTATCCAGTGAAATTTGTTAACAATTTCGAAATCGGAACCATAACGTCAGTGAAATTAGGCCAGTTCCCTGAAGCACTGCACTGATCCACGACTACACGTCGCATATCTATCAGGCACACAGCGCTGAAGTCATGTCACTTCCGTGATACCAGCGACTTGGAGCCGGGCGCCAGCGGGCCCGCGCCCGCGCCCGCGCCAAGCCTCAGTAATGTTTTGTCCGAGAGTTTATCGCCAATAGCGCCTTATCTGATGCAGCTTTATCACATAATGTAGTGTTGGCTAAGCCGCTGACTCTCACAAGGACGATGATTGATTTTGAATTCCCCGCGTATTTTTCACTGGATTAAGTAAGTATAGAAACCACACACAAGCGAATATCTAATATACATTCAGTCAAAAAAGTATCGGGAATGGATGATTTGTTTATGGTTCCAAATTCAAATTTTTGTTTTTTTGTAGTTGTTAGATTGGCACAACTGTTTTCCATTTTGGCGCGGAGTTTGAGTTGCATCTGTTATTTATATTAAATACAGTGCTGGTTTTAGTAATATCATATATAGTGTGTATTGCGAATTTCATAATGGACAAAAATATCGAACAAAGAGTTTGTCTTAAATTTTGCATCGCCAATGGAATTTCGTGTTCGGAGTCACTGAAAATGTTACAGAAGGCTTACGGTGAATCGACTTTATCAAAAACTCGTGCTTATGAGTGGTTCAAAGCGTTCAAAAGCGGTCGAGATGTGATGGAAGATTTGCCTCGCTCTGGTAGGTCGTCAACGTCTGCAACTGAAGTTAACATCGCAAAAGTGAAGGAAATAGTGACTGAAAATCCCCATTCAACTCTGAGAGAGATCGCCGCCGAATTTTCTGTATCTCACGAGTCGATCCGTACCATTTTAACTAATCATTTGGGTATGAAACATGTTGCTGCTCGGCTAGTCCCAAAAGATCTGAATTTTCTCCAAAAACTCAATCGCATGAAAGTCGCTGAGGACATGCTAGAACGAGTCAGTTCAGTCCCAACATTCATGAAACGCATTGTTACTGGTGACGAGACGTGGGTTTACGAGTTTGACATGCAAACTAGTCAACAAGCTTCGGAGTGGCGCCTTCCAACTGATCCGAAACCGAAAAAACCACGCCAAAGTCGATCAAAAGTCAAAGTCATATTGACTGTTTTCTTTGACTATCGCGGTGTTGTGCACTCTGAATTCTTACCGGAAGGTCTAACGGTAAATAAAGAATATTATTTGAGCGTTATGCGGCGTTTAATAGAGCAAATTCGACGAAAAAGGCCAGATTTGTGGAAAGAAAATTCTTGGATTTTGCACCACGACAATGCGCCTTCGCACAAGGCTATCATTGTGAACGAATTTTTGACCAAACACTCAACAAATACCATCCAGCAACCACCATATTCACCAGATATGGCTCCTGCTGACTTTTTTCTTTTTCCTAAACTCAAATTACCACTTCGTGGCACCCGTTTTCAATCGATAGAAGACATAAAGGAGAATTCGCGGCAAGAACTGAACTCAATTCAGGAAGCAGCGTTTAAAAAATGTTTTGATGAACGGATTATTCGTTGGCGCAAGTGTATCGTTTCTAAAGGAGCATACTTTGAAGGTGATAAAATAAATTTGGATGAATAACAGACATTTTGTGTATTATTGATCTTTTCCCGGTACTTTCTTGACAGAGTAGTATTATTTGCGCGAATCAAGAGACGATGCAACGGTTTTCAATGTGTGAGCTGGTTCCGTACCTGGTAGTTGGCATGGAGTCATCAGCTCGAGGTGCTGTTACGAGCTAATGAGCGGCGCGGCCGCCGAGCCTCCGTCGTAGAACACGTTAGCGACCATGAGAACCTACAGATGCAGCCTTTTTTTGCATCAGTATAAATAACTTCGTGCATCATTGCAGTTTATAAACTTATTTCTTGATTGAATTATTCAGATGAAATTATCACGAGGAAGCAAATAAAGAAAATCGAAGATATTGGTCTGGGTGGTGGACCGGCCCAGTCTCTACCGCCAAGACGTCACTCTAGATAATTTCGTGCTGAGAATATTTTATTGAGTGAGTGGTAAACGCGAGTGGCGACGCTTCGCGGGGGCCTGTCCGGCGCGCGGCGCGCGGCGCGGTGCTCACTTGACATTGGTGTTCATGTAAAGGTGACTTGCACGCTCGCGTGTAGTTTGATGACGTAGGTTACGCTCGTTCCACTTTATTCGCGTTTCAAATATTAATTTAGCAAGGTCAGGCACACGGTGAGAAATGTCATCAAGCGACACTACATAACTTGCATTTTTTGTCATTTAGTAGCAACGCGTCGGTTGTGCTTCGATGCCTATAAGATAATGAATTTCAGTTTGCGCTATTACTTGCGAAGATGGTGTGAGGTGGAGCTGAGGGCGCGTGCGACGCGGGGAGGCCGCGAGGCGCTGACCTCTGCTCTCAGACATAACCTCACGCGTCACTCCGCTACGTCATGAGGCTGTCGAGGATTTCACTTTTATTTAATTGAAGACCAGCCAACGATACATTTAAAAGTAACCGCTGTTATGTAGTACTTAGTGTGAAGTTTACTCAAATAACTTGTTTAATATTAATGGGCTCATTCAAATGAGTCGATATCGATGTTGCGCAACAGCCGGGTCACCTAGTGTGTGTACTGGGGCGGCTCGCGGGGACATCGCGCCACTCCGTGCCACCTCTGCCATCTCAGCAATTTAATTCCGAGCAATAACAATGATTGGGCAAAACGACGATTTGCTTAACAAGTCACTTGCAAAACATTATTATTGCTGATATTTACTTGAACTAGATAGAATGTTACACTCCACGTCTCAGTCGGCGTGACGCGAGCCCTGCCTTACTTCACGGGCTTCCCTTCGGCGACGAGTTCGGGGCAGTGCAATGTGACGCTGGAGCCACACCCATACAAATGTTTCCGAGCCCTCCTTACATTACATATCGTATTACTTTACACCTCCATTTTGGTATAATCCGCTTAATTTTAAAAGTACATAATTATTATGAACCGTTCGACTTGTTCCGAACGCCTGGAGGACACGGTGGACAGCACACAGTCGACGTGTGTCCTGCTTGGGCGGAGCATCGCCGTGCCCTCGCTGGGGCGATCGGCGGCGGAGACCTCTCGCGCCAGCCCTTGGTTCAGACCATGGTCCGTAGCGAGGAGTGGCAGGCGGTCGCCTTCTTCTGCGAACCAGTAATGCTAGCAAAGGAGGAGGCCGACCGCATCAGGCAACGGCACTCAAGCCGCCGCCGCCGGGATTCTGATCTCAATTTCCGGCCACTGTAGACTCGGGCTTGCGGACGGCGAGCCATGGGTAGTTCGCTGTCCAACCGTCCAGTAACTGTCCGGACTAAGCCCAAGACGTCGACGCCGCGCACTGTTCCCGCGCTCCTCAAGGAGTTGTCAGCAACAGCAGGGGCCCAGCTGGGTCGAAGCCTACTGGGGCCAGGGTTACCCGAAAGGAAGCTAGAGCCCCGGTGTGAAGGCTAGAAGGAACGGGGTGGGTTTCTAGTCAGTAAGAGTCTGACACTATCTCCCGCTCCGCCCAAGAGCGGGGTTTGTCATTGGATGATTTTCCCCACCATAAAAAAAAGCTACAGAGCGACATAATAGCACACGCGGCGGCTAGACTGACATTTGTGCCGAAGCAGCGCCGGCGCCGACGGTTCAGCTCTGCTCGAGTGTGCCCGACAGCGTGGTGCAGTCGCTGGGGCTGGTCGTGCGCGCCGCCGCACGTATGTAAAGCGCAAAGGCGCGCGGCGCGGCGCTCTCACCGAGCGCGGCGCGCTGGGAACGCACTTTTTTGGTTCAGACCATGGTCCGTAGCGAGGAGTGGCAGGCGGTCGCCTTCTTCTGCGAACCAGTAATGCTAGCAAAGGAGGAGGCCGACCGCATCAGGCAACGGCACTCAAGCCGCCGCCGCCGGGATTCTGATCTCAATTTCCGGCCACTGTAGACTCGGGCTTGCGGACGGCGAGCCATGGGTAGTTCGCTGTCCAACCGTCCAGTAACTGTCCGGACTAAGCCCAAGACGTCGACGCCGCGCACTGTTCCCGCGCTCCTCAAGGAGTTGTCAGCAACAGCAGGGGCCCAGCTGGGTCGAAGCCTACTGGGGCCAGGGTTACCCGAAAGGAAGCTAGAGCCCCGGTGTGAAGGCTAGAAGGAACGGGGTGGGTTTCTAGTCAGTAAGAGTCTGACACTATCTCCCGCTCCGCCCAAGAGCGGGGTTTGTCATTGGATGATTTTCCCCACCATAAAAAAAAGCTACAGAGCGACATAATAGCACACGCGGCGGCTAGACTGACATTTGTGCCGAAGCAGCGCCGGCGCCGACGGTTCAGCTCTGCTCGAGTGTGCCCGACAGCGTGGTGCAGTCGCTGGGGCTGGTCGTGCGCGCCGCCGCACGTATGTAAAGCGCAAAGGCGCGCGGCGCGGCGCTCTCACCGAGCGCGGCGCGCTGGGAACGCACTTTTTTGGCAGCACTGCTATTGTGGAGCTCCGAGCGTTCCGCAGATGCGTTTTTGCCAGAGTTAGAAAGCAAAGATATTAATATAATTAGTAATTACTAAACATGTTTCCTTATGCGCCAAAGAATGCGTCTCGCGACGTGAAGCTAAGTTTTTGCGGAACTCTATAACGTCGATGATGAGGCGCGCAGGAAGCTCTCCGTGACTCATGCGTCGCTGACGAACGTCTTCCAATTACTTGTTAGTACTTATCGATGTAATCCTGAATGAAATACTCGCTTGTTATGCTCGTCACTTATCGTAATACAAATAACATGGAGTCTATCAGATAAGTGAGCCGTATCGTGACGGTCATTACAAGAAATATACTTTAGTAAATATAAAGATAACGACAAAGATCAATTTATTATACGCAGGTTACGGATATTAATTAGTGATGGATCAGGAGCAGGACGTCTGCTGCCAATACGAGCACGTTCGTAGCGACGGCGACGGACGGATCCGCTTGACTTGCACGCCACACGCGGAACGCCAGGTAAAACTACAGAACAACATTTTAAAGATGGCGGCACGGAATTTGGTACCGGAACAGACGATGGCGGAAATGTATTAGGTTGGTCAGTGTGAGCCCAAATAGATACTAGATATAGACCAGAGCGCCTTGACACAGTACATCGAAATAATTATCCGATGTAACGCGATATGTGCGCAATTAGCGCTTGGGCAGCAAGTGGTCCCGTTACAGGCGCCGCGTGCAACACCATCGCTCTGCTCAGAAATCAGACATTGCTTGCACTAACACATAAAAGCGTGGGCATCACTTGCACCCGATGCTGTGGTACAGAATAAAAACAATGGAGCGGTAGAACTACACTGCTCACACGTGAGCCACACGCCGATCTGGGCGAGTCAGTCTCTATACATTCTATGTGGAAACTAGACTTGCAGCGTTACACTTGATACACGCCACGCGATGTCGTTCTAAGAACAAATCAGGTGTGTTACCCGTGTGCGTCGGTCTAATTTAGTTCTAGTTTTAAACTAGAGATGAAACTTATATACTGGAACAGGTTTCTGGAATAGGTAAGTGGCTGGACGCGCAAAGACCTATTCCGTACGCACTACATAAACGCATCTCGAGTATTTACGAACGAGTCCCACGCGTACGTACGTACTCGTAGATACTTGACAGTTGACGGACTAAGTACCATTACTCATATTCACGCGCGGAATCGCGTTTATACATTTGTGCAGTGTCCACTGTGTTGTTAATGTATAAGTAATATTAATAATTTTTATTTATTGAAAATATGTTTTATCTTAGTTTTAAATATTAATTCAATTGATTTTTAATTTATTTATTTGATTATGGTTTAATATCGATTTAGTATTTATGATGGTTTAATATTGATGCCTACTTAATAACATATGTATACTTAAATAAAATAAAAAAAAACAAACAAATAAAGAAATGGATTTGTAGATAAAACGAATTGAAATCTTCTAAATACGCCAGCTTTTTATTATACATAAGAGGATGACACTGAAAGTTCTTAGAAAATCAAAAACTGAGCAAACTAGCAAGTTATTATTTTTATTATATCTTTTCAAAATAAAAATTTCCAATTTCCAACATCAATACATCGCTGCATTCGATTGAACCACCGAGAAAAGCACTTTGCTCACTCGTCCTCAGGGGCCTCTTCGATGGCCTTCTGGATCGCAGCCACTGCTTCCTTGGCGTCCATAAAATGATTTCCTCGAAGTTTTATTTTTTATTTTCGGAAATTAATAAAACTCGCAAGGTGCAAGGTCGGGGCTAAATGGCGGGTGAGCCAGAAATTCCATGTCTGACGACGCCAAATAGTCGATCGTTCGCCCAGCGGTGAGCGAGGAGGCGTTGTCGTGGTGAAGGAGGATCCTACTGGGAGGTCGTTTCTCTCGAACTTTTTCCAAGATAAGTGGCAAACATTTGTTAGACACTCTGCAGTAGGTAACTGACTTTTGATCTTCTAAAACAATTGTCGCATAATGACCGGCCCTTGCGAAGAATGAGGTCACCATCTTTTACACTTCGACCTCTCTTCAATTTAGTTGGCAACTCCTCGGAAGGAAACACCCACTGAGCAGCTTGTCTTTTGATTTCTGGATCATAGCGATAAATCCAGCATTCGTTACCCGTAAGTACGTCGAACACAGCTTTAGAGTCACCTCCATTAAATCTTTGTACTTATTATATCACGGCATCAATCAACACGACGGAGTTTTTGGGGCTCGGTCAAATAAAGAGGTATCCACCGGGCATAAAGCTTCCTAACGGCTAAATATTTGTGGAGGATTTTGTGCACATGACTCATACCGATGTCGAAGCTTGTCCGAATCTGCTGATAGGTTACTCATGCATCAGTATCTATCATGCACCGCACAATACTGATGTTATCTTCAGTCGTCGCCGTAGAAGGCCGTCCCTCACGCAGAACATCGTTGAGATTGATGCGGCCACGCTTAAACTCATTAAACCAGTTATAAACAGTGGCCCGAGGAGTTTCATCGTGAAAGGCCAATCGAAGACTGTCATAACATTCTTGTTGACTTAAATGACACCGAAGGTCATAAAAAATCTTCTTCTTCCTGCCATTATCCCATATTACTTGGGGTCGGCGCAACACGTTTTTTTCTTCAATTCTGTCCTGTCACCCGTCAAACTATCACTAACTCCCTTTTTTTTCATATCACTCCTCACACAACCTATCCATCTTTTCTTCGGCCTTCCCTCGTATAAGCACATGAGTAAAGTATAAGTTACTATATCTATCTATATATATAAAAATGTCCCCCGTTTTCCGTTGTCACGACTTGGCATGAAAACGGCTTGACCGATTTGGCTGATTTTTTTTTTGTTGTGGTTGTTATTGTGAGGAGAAGGTTCTTATGGAAAAAAAAATAGGGTAGTGTAGGGTAGAGTAGGGTAGGGTAGGGTAGAGTAGGGTAGAGTAGGGTAAAGTAGGGTAAAGTAGGGTAGGGTAGAGTAGGGTAGAGTAGGGTAGAGTTGGGTGGAGTAGGGAAGAGCGGGAGCGAAGCCGCGCGGGCAAAAGCTAGTTTTATTATAAAATTTTAATTTAAGTGTTGCTAAAATGAAGAAAATATATATGAATAGCTGTGTACTTGCGTAGTCTAATAATCCGTAAACCGAAAAAACACCATTACTTGAACGTCTCGATACTACATAAACGTACGAAGACGTCCATACTCCCTAAGACGCCCAAACGTCATTACACTCGAGACGCCTAAATACTCGTAGACCTAGTATCTGGAATAGGTATTTGTACAGACGCGTACTTCTAAGACTCAGTACGCATTTTACCTACCTCTATTTTAAACTGCACTACATACTAAACGACAGCGGCTCAAATATTTTATTAAATGGAAACATATTGATAACATCGTGAGTCACGCACGGCGCGGACATCGGTCTTGTTTAGTGACATGGAAATATGTACGAAGCGGTTATTTTATTGGAATATCGAAACTGGCTGATCATCTCGGCAGTCGTGTACTGCAAATCAGCCTAGATTGCTATTACCATACCAGACTACATGGCTTCGTATCTGTAGTGTTCAGGTAATGGGCTTCTGCCAGTAGTTATTTGTAATGGTAGGGCGAAGTGCGTGCGCTGCGAGGACAGCGCGGCCGCTAGTCACAACGCTGCCGTTATCCGACTCTGATAATGACGCTTTTTGCTCATCAGTTCAAGGAAGCAATACAGCGTACTCTGCACATGTAAGTGCAGCCTATCAGCCGCCAGCGCGAACACGGAGTGGTGGCTATTTGTACAATTTAGAAACTGTTTAATATACAGGTATCTACGACGTCAATTGTACATACAGCGTCAGAATCGAGCGTTATGACTTGGATCAGTCATAATCTCAAGCTTGGATCTATAATCACGTTAAGCCAGTTCCACAAAGCAATTACGATTTTTGCAAATTTCGCAAAAATCGTAATTGCTTTGTGCAAAGAACAAGCTGCATTTATAAGAACCGTCGCGTTGTCTGCGCCATACACGCTTATTTATATCATGGGATATTCAAATGTTATGAATATTGTTCTATTACGAACTTGACATGAACCAAATTCAAACAAGGAAAACTACATATACATGCGGAAAACAACATGGCAGTGGCCGGGAGAGTGACGTGGTGTGGCGCTGAGCACAAGATGCCCGCGCCGCCAGCCGCGGCCGGCGCTCGGCACCGCTCGCCAATTTAATCGGAGCTAGCGTCATGTAAATGTTTGCCCTGGGCCGACCGCTTGACACGCACAATATTAGCTCCGCAAATACTTGCCGACTTTGTGGACATACAGATTACACTGGCACACGTAGCCGCAGACGGTTCTGATTCACTTGTGTTTGTTTATTCTAGTGATAAAATACTTTGAGGACTCTCTAGGAATTCATAAAAGTTGAATAACGCTAAGAGGCAGAATGTTGTCGCCATGAATGTCCTGTCACTGTTGCCATTCAACAATAATACAATCATCGACTATGAAACCGGTCGGACATACACTGGCATCTTAAAAAGAGCAAGCCAAGAGGGCGCAGGACGGCGGGAATCCGGCCAATGCGGCGACAAAACGAACACGAGTGCTCCCCGCGGCTCCACCTGCCGCCGCCCCTCGGGCTCGGCCACGCTAGCGACCAGCGACTGCAGCTCTTTTAGTTACAACTAGAGAGAGGCCTTGATTCAACATTCCTGAGTAAAAGCGCTTCGGCTCTGATGAACTTGTTTGTTATGCAAGCTAGATATCCGAGTTGATGAGACGCCTCTCTACATCATTTATATTTGCATAAACGCAACTTCAATATTGAGCATAAACTCGCCATAAAGAGCTATAAGAGTGTAGTTTCGCATTTACTTATGTGAGCGACGTATTGTTAGAACATTGGAAAGCAATAAATTTAAGAGTATTACGCGGACCGCTCGGCCATCCATAGTAAGGAGCTCGGTTCGCGTGGCCTGGCCGGGCGCGCTCCGCAGTGAAAGCAATGTCGCCGCGGGTCAGCGCAGCCATGTGCGCCGCTGGCAGGCGACGCTTCGGCAACACGGGCACTACTCAGGCATCGATCAGATTGTTTGGTTGCACGCGCTACTAAGAGCAAGTGACGGTAGCGGCGCACGCTGTCGCGGCGGCTCGTTAACATTCCGCGCGATGATGCGCACGCGGCCGCGCAGGGCACTTTCCAGCGGAAGCGATCTCGACGAAATCGAGAGTGGCATTCGATTCGGGCATCTATCGGCCACGCGCCTCGCCCGCCGGTTTCACCCGGCCACACAACCACACATAGCACCATTTTACGCTATCACTTTCACCGTTTGTAGAAAATTATTTTTATATTTGCATATCGAATGTTGCGCAATCAACGAGCGCTTCATGGCGTCCGCGCCGCGGCTGGCGGCTGCTGCAGCGCCCACTGAACCGTGTAATGGCCGCAGCTCGAGCGTGCGATATTGCTCCGCATATTACCGGAGACGACAGATTCAATGCGGTCAAATGTGAAATTGCATTTTCAATGCAGTGACTGACCTTGATCCTGTTGCGGCGGCTGGCGCGCAGCACGATGCCGTCGTTCTCGATGTAGTCGGGCACCTCCTTGCGGTTGGAGAAGTTGAACACCACCGACGTGCTGGCGGGCGCAGGCGCGCGCCCCCGCCGCGACGCGCCCCCGCGCGCCCACGCCGCGCCCGCGCCGCCCGCGCCCGCCTTCTCCGCCGAGCCGCTCCACGCGCGCTCGATGCCGGCCGCGCCGATGCGTGACACGCCCGCTTTACTTTCTGGCGTGCGATCTGGTCCTGCGTGCCCGTTCACTAGTGGCACCATGATCGTGTCTGCCATCGCTTTGGGCTTGGGCTCTGGGCTAGGGCTGCGCTGGACAGGGGCGGGCGCGGCCGGGGAGGGCGAGCGCTCGGGCGGCGGACGCGGTATAGGCTCCACCACAGCAGCCGGAGGAGGCTCTCGTCGTTCGGCGCGCATCGGCGGACTCTGCTCACTTTCGGCCGGCGACGGCGGGGTGGGCGACGCGAGTCTCGTGCCGTGCTCGGGGCTCTTCTCGTCGACTTCTTCGAACAGTTCTTCAGCCGCAGAGTCTGCGGCGCGCGCGGGCATCGGGCGGATGACGCCGACGCGACGTGCTCTTCCCACGAGGACTTGATTAGTGGCCGCCAGTGGAGGCAGGTGCGAGGCTGCGCGAGGGGCTTCGAATGCGTAGCGCACCGTGGAGCCGGCGCGCGCGATGCCGTCGAGTGCCGCGCGAGACACGGGCCGCGAGCTGGCGCGCTCCGGCGATCCGTCCGGCTCGTCGCCGGCGGCGCCCGGCACGGGAGACAACGCTTCAGCTGGCGGTGACGGGCTGGGTGTTCGGGGGCTGAGCGGTGGTGCGTCAGGTGACTCGCGCGGTTCTGGCGTTGAGGTCCGCGGACCTTCGAGACCTCGTAGCACGGCAGACACGCGGGCGGCAGGTGCGGCACGACGGGTCGGAGCACTTTCAAACTTGCGTAGGGTCGAGCGCACCACGTCGGGTGGTGGACGTTCAGTCTCCCGCAGCAGCGGGGTGGGGCGTCGAGGAGGGCGCGCCGAGCGGGGCTGCGGCGGAGGACGCGGCGCTAGCGGCGGCGGGGGCGAGGGCGAGGGCGCGCGAGGCTCTTCGCGGGAGTCCAGACGGCTCAGTGCGTCCACAGAGCGCGCTCGCTTCACGGACTCACGGCGAGCGGCGGGCACGCGGGGCACTAGCGACGCGGCCACGGCCACGGAGGCGGGGCGCGGAGGGCGCAGCGCGGACCGCGGCGCTGGAGCGGGCGGGGGCCGCTCGTCCAGCAGGTGCTCGAGCGAGGTGGCGCGGCGCAGCACGGAGGGACGGCGGCGCGGCGCATCGCGCAGCGCCAGGCTGAGGTAGCGCGACTTGAGGCGCTTGACGATGCCGGGCCCGTAGCGCAGCTCCTCGTCCTCCTCGTCGTGCGGCGGCGGCGGCGGGGGCGGCGGCGGCTGCGGCGGCGGCTGCGCGGGGCGGCTGCGCGCGGCGCGGCGCTGCAGCAGCTCGCGCTTCCACTGCGGGAGCGCTCCGTTCGACATGCCTGTGCACAGCACGTCGCCGGTATTAGAGGGTGATATTCGCACGACTATGACCACTATGATAGAGGTTTTCATGGAAAATAATCATGAAATTAAAAAACTGTATTTTTAATTTCTGTACAATTTGGTATAAATATCAATATCAATACGCTTGGGGGAGGCCTATGTCCAGCAGTGGACGTGTATCGGCTGAAATTATGATGATCAATACAATCTGGTGTTTTGATCCCGGTGGCTAAGGCGTGATAGCTCTTCCCTCTGGCGCGAGCTGTCTCCTTCGCTAGCATTACTGCATCGCAGAAGTAGGCGACCGCCTGCCATTCCTCTTCGCTCGAAACGGCGGTACTCAGTTCAAGCAGGGCACATGTCTACTGTATGCTCCACCGTGTCCTCCTGGCAATTCAAATAATGGTGATACCCAGGCGTTTTTTCCGCATGAATCAGATGCAGAAACCCCCCCAACTTATTATATACGGTGAGGACCTGCGTCATGCGGAAAGTGAGGACGCAGTGACGTCTTGGAAAGACGCTACTCCTCAAAGAGGGGACTTATCGCCATAATTATGGCGTGTCCAGAACTGGGTTGCGACTGTCGCTGTTGCTATCGTGGGATAGCAACAGCGACAGTCGCAACCCAGTTGATGACCCATGAGACCCATGAGATCTTGCCGGAACTGTATCTGCCATGCCGCGACTTTTCGTGGCAGCTGAGTTTCGCCCCGGCGTTGCATCTCAAGGCGCAAATGGGAGGTAGGGGTAGGAGCGGGTTTTCAAGTGTTTAAGTGTATTGAAATTTTGTGTAAGTTTGTATATTGTGTTTTCTTGTAAACTCTCAAGTTTTATTAATTAAATTGGTGAATGCAGTTAGCAATTACTAAAAAGTAGAGGACATGCAAGTGACTTTTAACCGCATTGAACTAATTACCAGATTGACTCTACTCAGGTTTTAATAAGCATGTGTTACGTGTATGTGCCTGATGCAGCACTCTCTGTTCACATACACATAGTAACAATGAAATGTGCTAAAATGAACATTGTGACAAATGAGACATTCTCAAATGCGTTATTTGAGTTGCCATTAATCAACTTTTGTTTTAGCATTTGTCATGTCTTAGTGACTCAACATCAATGTGTTGGCATGCAAGTGTGAGATTGTATCAAACAAGAACATTTTTATCTAATACTACTTTAGTTTGTTAAAACTTTGACACGTTTCACTGATCACCTTGAAAGTTGCTATATCACTTATAATATAATATTTCCTCTTTACAGCGGTTGTTTGACCAACTTTAGGAAAGCATATTGTGTATATATTGGTTTTCCTAGATATTGATTTGGATAGATATTGTGTACTTAGTATAAAAAGCAAGAAATAATAATTAAAAAAAAAACAAATATGAAGCCTGCATTACTTACAGAACAAAATCAGTAAAAATCACTTCATTTTTGAATAAAAAGATACTTTAAGGTATGTAGTGAATAATTTCTAAGTAGGTATTGTTTATATAATACAAGAGAATAGAAAAACTCAAAGGAGGTAATGATGTAACATATTAGAAACAAGTTCACTAAACAGAATTTGTGTGCGTGAGACTTGTTGCACCAATCACTGAGCCACGAGACTAACTGAACGCTCACACCACTAGCAGGAAAAGCCAGAATAACTCACAGGAAGTAGGCATACGTTATATATTATTTATAGTAAGTGATATCAGTTAACACTACAGTTTCCCTTTATATTATCCTACTAGTTCATCATGTAAGCATGGATTGGTGCTAAAGCTTAATATCATATTATTACATTTTTTTGAACAAATAATAAAACCTTTTTATAAAAAAAAATAATGGACTTTACTAAAAAATTTAATTGAATTTGAAGAGTTCCCTTGATTTCAAGCCAAGATTCCAACTTGGTGAGAATTGAACCATTTGGGAAGTATATTCTTTCCAAAAAAATTCAAATCATTTGTCAAGCGAGGAATTCTGCACGAACAAACATTAAAAAAAAAACAAACATCCGAATTGAGAACCTCCTCCTTTTTTAGAAGTCGGTTAAAAATAATTAAGTTAAGTTAGTCAGTAGATATAGTTGCTAAGTTTATGACAGAAGAATGCAAGCTTCACAATTGCTCTGTACAGACGGTAGCTGGAGCGAGACTTACCAAAGTCCTGGGAGGACTCCAGGATGGTTTCCACCATCATCTTGAGTCGGCCGCACCAATCTTAAGCAACTGAGTGGAGATGCAAAATAATAAGTTAAGCTTTATAACATGCTCAATTTTGTACAAGTACATATAAAGTATAATTACATAATAATTCAGTAACATATATATGAGTAAATATGGGGAACTAATGTTTGCCCTATCAGGTGAACATTACATGGTAGGTCAGTTTTGCCACATTCAAAACCTTGATAGACGAAAAACCTACCGTCTAATGCGTTGCATGACAGTTTTAGTACTGATTGACGAAAACTATCATTCACCATCATTCAAGATTGGTGGAATTGATCGATGCTTGCAGGGCCGTGTAAAGTTTGCCATATGCTTGAAAAAAAATGTAGGACATTGTTACACTAGGGGTGAAAGTTACTTATTTCGTCCCAAGGGACTAAATAAGTAGCTTTAACCCCAAGGTAAGCACTGTGCTTTTTATTACGAATAAAAGAAGATAAACCTAGTTTTTTTTTAAATAATCTGACAGCTGTTAGTTGAAAGTAAAACTCCCTAGGGATAAAAAGTGAACTTTTCAGCCTGCTCCTCAGGCAACTTCAGACCTACTTTCAGAGTATGAGTAATGAAATAGCTATTTGCTTAACTAAGATTCAATCACAATATTTTTTTTGTAAATGTTGCAACTTTTGTAAAAGAAAGTTTTGTTTCAAACATTATATTTAGCAATTTTATTAAATTACCTTTATAAACACAATAAATAACTTTGCTCAATATCATAGTTTCTAGTGTTGGCCGCCCATCTCTGATGTTCTCACTTAATAATTATATAACATAATGAGGCGTCATAAATAATGCACCACTTTCATCTGTGGTCAACCTGCTCTTGGTTATTTAACACTACACATTAGAGAGTTTTACAAATATTATAATTATACCTAATATATTTTGCTACTGAATTAAATGCCAAGCATGCCACACTAGTTCTACTGCAGACTTGGACCTGTTCATAGCTTACTTGAGTACAACAATGTAAAGTACCCAAGATTGTTTTAAGGCCACTGTGATAACATTTAATCATTTACCCAAGCAATACAAAGGTATCAAATAAAAAATAATAATAGGTGCACCTTAAAAAACCTGCCAATATTTTAAAATGTTAAGTTATGCTGAAAGTTAGCTTTTGTAAACATTGAACAAGTAGCGCCGAATGTCGAGGGCACGTTCTTATAAGAAGCCATCACAGATGGTGCACTTGATATAAAAAAATTGACATAATCAGAGATCGCTCGATAAGAGCGCAGCAGCGGCGGCGTGGAGAGCTCGGCGACGTCGATGACCCCGCGCGCTAACTAGCGTCTCGTCTAACTGTAGTTATTGCCTCGTTACACCAGGTAAGGCGTTTAATGCTAATGAATCATAGTTTTTAAACAGGTGCGGGCTCGCTTGTCGTTCGCGACCACTCCATGCCCGAAAACAATACCCCGGTGTCCGCACGCCATCGCCCGCCGGTGCATTCCTTTCCCCCATACTTCGCATAACTCAATCGATGTCTTACCTGCTAAAAATCCATTGACGTTTCACCGACAACAGGCTTGTACCAGATCTCAGCTTGTTATTTCTTCAAAGCGTTGCCATCTGTGTCAAATCAATCCTCAGAATTGTACATAGCCAGCTAACCACACGCACTTTTGAATACTTTTATTGTACCCTGGGATCACCCACGACGGGACGATATACACTTCAACTGATTATGTTCAACACATTTTAGCCTTTGTTCACTTATATATCAACCTAATTCACTTTTTATGCGATCTAGTGATGCTATTTTATGCAAGTTTAGTTAACAATAATATTAAAAAATGTTTTACAAACACACGCAACACAACCAATGACAGAAAGTTGATTCACTGAACTGAATGAAAGTGAAGTGATGGAAGGAGGAATGAAAGAACGCGAAATAAAATAGTTTTGACATATCAGTTGACATTGACAAGCAAGCTATAGTCTATGGTAGTGTCGCTGGTGATAGCATGGAATTAGTTTATATCGGTTTGTACTATTAATTTTAAAATCATTTTTGATAGTAAAATGATTCCTGATTTTAGAATTTGATTGTATTACACCTGGGGCGAACTGCACTTTCTAGTTAAATCTCGATTTAGTGGGATTTAAACTAGGTTCAAACTTAAGACGAACTAAACTCGTTGCACCTGCACGACATCGGTTTAGAGCAAAGTTACACAAAAGTGTCGCAAAACAATGTTGATATGGTAAGCTTCTATGTATTAACTTTTTGAAAATCGCTTAATTAATTAATTAAAGGGACTAAAGATAATATTTTAATCCTACAGCCGCGCCGAGGTCACAGTTTTGATCATTTTTTTGGGTTGGTAAACTTTTTACATCTAAGATCCCTTTAAGGTGAAGTCTGTTACAAGGCAAATGTAGATGGCGTTGTTATGTCATGAAAAATAGAAACGCGACTTTTTTTTTTAACCCTTCAGATACCGTCAATTAGAGACACAATAGTAAGACAATAGATGCACGGCCACCGGTGGTCGCTTGGGGATTCATGAATTAATAGAGCTAAAGCATTGTCTCAACGACATAGGTAGTGTTGACAACACTACATATGTCGCCATCTATCAACACTGTTGATAGATGGCGGTACTAGTTACGATATTTGTTGAAAAAATCTTTTTTAGACCAAATAAAATCTTAATGTTTTTGTAATAATAAAAACCCGAATAAAATCAAAAAGGAATGGTATCTAACTTTTTTAAATTATTAAAATGTCTCATCTCAATTTCTGTACATTGCTCAACAAAGTAGGTACTTAGGTGCTTTGAAATCGTTACCTAATCTATACCTCAAAGAATTATTTTAATACATAAATCGAAAATTTATTTTAGGACAATATTATTAAACAAATTAAATTTTAAATTACAAATAATATATACACTAAAAGCCCAGCTAAATATGACGTCAATTCCTCCGCATCGCTGTTGACTGAAAATGTGCCCAAAAGGCTGGCGGCATTGCCACGTTATATGGCAATGTTTAACCTTTGACCGAGGTAGAAGCCCTTGGGTCACTCGAAGAGTCAACTAAGCGTTTGGATAATTCTTTAAAAAGCGTATGACCATTCGGACCCCATGGCCCAAGAGATTCAACCCCAAACGGCTCAAAAATATAACTGCCGACGATGCTGTTATATTTCCGCTGCTTGAGGTTCTCCGAGTCACCGCGGCAGCACCAGCACAGCACGATGAGCTAGAAAGATGGGATGGCGTAAGAGTATCGACACAGGTAGGGTCCGACACTAAAGGTCTACCCATTTTCCCAGGAAATAAAGACATACCGTCTGGTCTCTCACCATCGTCTCGTGCCAGGCCATGAGGTTTCAAAACAGCCCGATGATGTCGTTATTAATGTTCGCGTGCCGTGCTATATGCGTCCCGCACTTCGACTGCATGACAGGCCGTGGTGATAGAGGCTGTTGACAACTTCGCCACAGTGACAGTGATAAGGAGCACCTAGACGTAGGGCAACAGCTAAGTGGAAAGTACTTTTGTATCGGTCCATATTAATGGCTGTTAATTTTGTTTCCTCTATGACCCGTTTATTTCTTATATTTTAAACCCAGGCACATTTCATCAGTCGTGTATTAGTTTCACGTAGAAGGGAGCGCTATTGCTATCCAGCACAAATCCAAAATCCTTATTTTATTACGTAAGTTTTATTTACTAAATTTTGACCCTTGCCCCGATAAATAAATAAGAATAGGCTGACCCCTCCCCCTTTTTAATATTTATTACGTTGGTATCTAACGGAAAAAATTAATATCATGTACGCTTGGTTGATTTTGATGTTCATTTTTAAAAGTAAATAATAGGTTATATTGAGGAACATTTACAAGTGTGTGGTTTACGCAAATATGTAACGTCAAGTTCACTAGCGGAGAGTCATAGTGATGTTGCCATGGAAATATCTAATGTAGCGCACATCGGCACTCGCACGGTTGCCCTCACTTTTTCAAATCTTAATTTATTAGGGTTCCATACCTCAAAAGCAAAAAACGGAACCCTCATACGATCACTTTGTTGTCCGTCGTACTTCCCGTTGACCCAGAATCTTGAAATTTGGCACAAAGCAAGGTCATATGGCACAGGTATAGTCATAAATCTGAAAAGATTAAATTTCTAAACAATTTTTTCTCAGACATTACGATTAATAGAATTCGTATATTAATTCATGAATCCCCAAGCGACACCCGGTGGCCGCGCATCTATTGTCTTACTATTGTGTCTCTAATTGACGGTATCTGAAGGGTTAATTCATGAATCCCCAAGCGACCACCGGTGGCCGCGCATCTATTGTCTTACTATTGTGTTTCTAATTGACGGTATCTGAAGGGTTAAAGATATTCCAGTTTAAAGTTGATACACTAAGTTGGTATACTATGTCAATAATACTTCATCATCAGCCTTTTTAATGTTCCCACTGCTGGGACTCAGGCCTCCTATCTAGGAGAGGGAATGGGCCGTAATCCACCACGCGGGCCCAGTGCGTGTTGGTGAATGTCACATGTCTTCGAATTTTTGGTTCTAGGACATGCCGGTTTCCTCACGATGTTTTCCTTCACCGTTTTTGAGAGCAGTGGTGATGAAATAAATTACACAAAGTAATGCGCCTGGCTGGGTTCGAATCCGCGACCTACAACTCGTAAGTCGGGGCCATTACCACTGGGCCACCACTGCTCTCCTATATCCCAATAATACTTACGTACCTCCTTATAAATTAAAAAAAAACGCATTTTTGAACGAACAACAAGTTGTCATGTCATAATGTCACGTTTTCTTTTTATAAAAGTCATTAAGCTCTATGGCAGTTGAAATGTCTAATGCCATGCTTTTTTCTGATGATGTGATTCTCGATATTGTATTTATTGTAGTGACAATGTCACATTGTATCATTTTAGCCACTGTATTCCAAAGATTTTGTATATCCTTAAAATCTTTGCTGTATTCTAAGTCATCATCTCAGCCTTCAAGGGAGGAGGCAGACCGCATCAGGCAACGGCGCCCTCGCCGCCGCGGACGGCGTGCCATGGGTAGCTCGCTGCCCGATTGTCCGGTAACCGTCCGGACCGAACCTTAGACGTTGACGGCGCGCACTGTCCCCGCGCGCCTCAAGGAGTTGTCAGCAACAGGAGTTGTCACCAGCTGGGTCGAAGCCTACTGGGGCCAGGGTTATCAGAAAAGAAGCTCGAGCCCCGATATGAAGTGGCTAGAAGGAGCGGGGTGGGTTTTTAGTCAGTAAGAGTCTGACACTATCTCCCGCTCCACCCAAGAGTGGGGGTTGTCATAAGATGATTTTTGCCCACCGAAAAAAAAACATCATCAGCCTTTTTATTGTTCCCACTGCTGGGACTCAGGCCTCCTCTCTAGGAGAAGGAATCTAAGCACAAACAGTTATTTTTATGTTTATTATCTAAACACAAACAGTTACTTTTATTTTTGTTGTGTTTATTATCTAATGTGCAAATTTATTTTCTAAGTATTTTGTGTTTTTTTTTTTAATTTAAGTTATTTTACTTGACAAAAATTTATATTAGTAGTTCAATCTCAAAATCTTAAAGTCACGCCAGCAAAAAATAAAACTAAGCCATTATTATTTATTATCGTAAAAAATCTGGTCAATTCGTTTCCAATTATGACAATTTTTTTGCGATCCTTAGTCTGGATATCAGTTTTTTCTTTGTTATAACCTACGTCACAAAAAAAAAATGTTTGCAATACAGGAAAATATTTAAGAAATTTCCATTCGGGAATTGTAGTTTGCACGGAACCCCCAGTGCGCGAATTCGACTCGCACTTGCCCAGTTTTTTTGTAATCTTAAGTAAGAACTGTTAAGACCCATGGTCCCACCCACCCACTTGTAAGAAAAGAATAAGACGTAGTCGAGCCCCCTATGCATGTTACTGATAAATTAAGCTGCTTAAAAAAAAATCCTACTTGGGATTGGGAACACATTGCCCGACCGGGAATCCGAACCCAGGACGTCGTATTCTCACTGCTAGGGGTTGTTTGTAAACGGTGTTTACGCATACCTAGTGATAAGAGGAATCTAATACTGATAGGATATAAAGAGCAAGGTAATGTATCTATAGTTACATATATTGGTGAACATTACATAAGAATAAATTCCGAAGCGTTTTAGGTTCGATATCTTGACATAAAATAATATTCTCTATTCGTTTAATGGGCACAGTTTAATATCGAAAGATTTCATTGTCATATTATGCTCGTTAAGTACATTGTAAACTCCAATAAAACAATTGTAGACATTTTTGATCATTCGATATAAAAACTTTTTACAAAAAAAATATAACCGACTTCAATGTTAAAAAATCACTAAAAAGTACCAAATAAATTTAATTTTGGAAGTCGGTGCTAAATAACGAAGAGACTAAACTATTATAGAAACACCGACATCCAAAATTAAATTTATTGTGTATGAGTATGAGTTTTATTTTACACTTTTTAGTTATGGTACCACCACTAAAAATTACCCCTCAGTCAAACTTAAATACCTTTTAGTCAGAGCGCATCTCATAACGGTTCTAATAATCCCAAACACGGTTAGATTACATTAATTTACCTTTCGGCTTCACCATCAGATCAGTTCGATATATACTCTCCCCCTCTTCTTTCAATCAGTCATTAGACTAATAGTCCCGGCTGTAGCATCAGGCCAGATTTATGTCAACATTGCATTAAACTTAAAATTTAGTCCTGTTTAAAATGAGCCCAACACGACTACGGTGCTGTAGCTTCAAGGTTTGTACTTTTTCTGATGCTCCTGGCTTCAGCATCAGGTCGCTATGTACTTCGGTGTTCTTTATTAACAGTACAGTTATCCACACATTGAGCCCTTTTCAATGAGCCTAAACTCGATATATCTGCTGTTGGTTGTCGAGGACTTAGGTACTCTGCAGACTATCCTGACTGCAGCATCAGGTCATGATTTGATGATCATGAGACCAAATGTGGCAAATGCCCTATCAAACATCAAAACAATTTACTAAAACAGTCCTTGCCTGTTCGAGTAACTTCTTACTGTTAAGGAGTTGTACCTTCCATCATCAGCCCATACGACGGTGACGACCATATGCAAATACACAAGATACTTCATAAAATATGCGAAAAACAATAAGTGAGCCTATAAAATTTGAAAGTTGTTCTCGATTTCTCCAAGATTTCATCATCAGATCCTAATTTGGTGATAATGGGACTACCTCCAAACTATCTACTTTCGAACAAAAAAAGAATTTTGAAAATCCGTTCACATTTGGCGGAGTAATCGATGAACAAATATACAAAAAAAAAAACATACAAACAGCCTAACGTAGTACCTCCTCCTTTTTGGGAAGTCGGTAAAAAGAGACGTGAGCAATCGCAGACATTTTGAACATCTTACATAATCAGATAATCATGTCCATGGGTTTTCCAGTCAATACATAGATACTTCAGAAGGCGATTAAAGTTCTGGGTGAATAAAAGTAACGTTTTTTATTTACGTCGGAAATCATGAAATAACTTCTACCGCTCTGTGTGGAGCGCAAGCGAGTGTCAGACTTTTACTGACTAAAGCTCACAGTGTTCCTTCAGCTGCCTATTTTTGCGAGGGCTGCTGTGGTTACTCTTTCGATCACTCTGCAAGCGCCAGCAAGCGTCATAGGTCCCAACTGGTCCCATCAATTATATCTGACATTTTTTTCTGAAATAAAAGAAAACAAAAATTAAACATATAGGAACATTACCTCTAAAATAAAATAAAATATCCCACAAAACTAAATAAGACAAGGTTCACTTGTAGTCTTCACAAAACCTTAGCCATGTGTAGTTCACCGTCCGCAGAATAGAAGGTATTCAAAGATTACGGCGATATTCCTACGTTGGTATAGGTTGTGTAACTAAGAAGTATGACCGTGACGCGCTGCAGAACCCAAGAAACTTTTTATGCGTAACCTTGTAGAGATGAATCCCGACTTGTGATATAGATTAGCCTACCCACTGGTGCGCCGGGCGGTGTGCAAGATGAGCCGCGCAGCCTCCGCCGCCAGAGTTGTGGAAGTTGTTTCCGATCTGCGTAATTATTTCATATTTATTCGTGTTTTATAGTTCTTAATTCCGCCCCCGAGCGGATTTGGAACGCTCGTAAAATATTACAGTTGGATCGATAGCGTAATGGTTAAACGTTTTTGTTGTTCAATGTTCGTAAATTACAGATATTTATGCTATTAGCTTCGCGCGGTTGTTGTCGTTGGAAAGTAATCTAGTTATAATACGCTTAACTGTTATAAGTTGCTCCAAGATTTGATTTATTATAGGTGACTGCGTAGGCATGTACGCAGAACACTTTACAACTTAATTTGCATGTATTCTAAATGTTGTATTGTTTTGGAACTTCGTGGACCACTTATGTAAGTTACGCCTAATGACAATACAACAGTTATGCATTGTAAAGTTAATCAAAGTGTCATGCGTATGGTTTATAGGTAGGTAAGTGTTTAATAATAACGTACTTTACCCATTCTTAGTTTCTCGCGAATGCTGCGCGGCAGGATCAAATAAACTTTGAAACTTCTCTTATATAATAATAATTATAAATAAAAACATACCTACCACACTGGAAATTAGTAGATTATGTGACTAGGGAATAAAGCAGTGTCTTAAAGTCGCGGGCGGCATGTTGAATTCCGAACGAAACAAAGGTTGCTAATTTAAATCCCGAACGCAAGTGAGGGATTTATATAGTTAACTCCCGAGCATGGCGAGGGAGTTAATAAAGAAACCTGAGTGAAGTTAGGAATTCAAGCCGCCCAAGACAAAGACAGATTTATCCCCGTGTTGACAGCTTTATATTCAATACAGCTTGATAAGAGAGCTTTATACTCTACTTTTTACACCATCTGTAAGATAATTAAAAGACAATTTAGTCAAAAAATGAAAGTGACCAGTTTGAATTATGAATAAACTTTTTTGATGCACGTACATTTTAATTTACTTAAGTTGACGATTTTTGATGTTCCAAATTCAAATCTCATTATACCCTAGGGATCGGCCATACTGCATTATCTTCCTAGGGACAGAATGACTTGCTTTAAGTGATGTTGGTATGACGTATAAAAGAGCATCGAACAGGTGGTGTAATAGTACATTATTATATAAGTGTGTAATGTTAGTGATTACCGTCGAGGCGGTATTTGGACCCGAGCCATGGCGAGATGTACTGAAAAACGTCTTTGACACACGAGAGTAATAATTAATGATTACCGTTCTCGACTTTTTTAAGACCCTCGCCATGGCTCGGTTCTAAATACCGCATCGACGGTAATCACTAACATTACACAATTATTTCATAATGTACTATTCATGTATACTTAGTGGGTAGCAAGGACTATCTTCTTGCAACTAGGTACGTCGTGTGTCATCTCCACGCAAGGTTATTTTATGCCTGCGTCCGTACGCGTATGTTGGTTCTCCCCGGCGACACCCTGACTGTGCCCACTCATAGCTCATGGATTCATTCTGATGACACCATAAATATAAGAAAGTTATTTTTTTTATATTTTTATGGATGACACTCATTATATCCAAGTCACATTATATATCGACCGTTTTATATAGATATCGAATATCTGTATGTAAATGTCGCAGGGAAACGAAGATATCAGGGATTTCTCGAAATCCTGGTAGATGTCGAATATTCTTATTTATTACGTCTTCTTACTAGAATTATCTAGTGATATGATAACACACCATTTTATCGTCAGTGATATGTCGTTTCACTAAACTAAATCTAGTAAAATGTCAGAAAAGCGGATACTGCCGAGTAAAAATACTCCAAAAATATTTAGGCATAGTATTTTAGATAAAAAATGGTCTTTATAGAGTTGGGTCTTCAGCTGGTATATTAAAGATTTGGTTAACCCAAAAGTCAGCTCTAAAAGCCGATACAACATTCACAGATTCTGTGCCACAAACGTGGAAAACCAAAACATGTAACTACTTATTTGCAAGAAGCTAAATGTTTTGTGTATTTCAAGGTGCCACAAATCACTGCCTTGTTAAATAAATAACAAAGTTTTTCATTTTTCATCAAGAGTTAGTCGTCGTCTTAATTAATTGTTGAGGCTCGCTTAGTTTCGGAAATCTATACTTACCTATATTTTTCTTTTTACTAATGCTTACATTTATTTTTGTGTACCTAATGAACGAATTCACGTAATAGAAATAGGTATAATACCTGATATCATTGTCAGTTGGTTTTTAGATTATGATTAGTTGATTAAAACTTTATTTTCTAATAAAAATGCGCCTGTTAATTTTTGTAATTTTATTTTATTACCTACTTTATTCATCAACAGTATTCTTTATTTCACATTTAGTTTAGTGAAATGACAAATACTAATATTTGTCATATCACTAGATTTTTTTTTTTTTTTTTCTCGACGGGGAAAATCATCTTTGACGAAACCCGCTCTTGGGTGGAGCGGGAGACAGTGTCAGACTCTTACTGACTAAAAACCCCGCGCCGTTCCTTCTAGCCTTCATACCGGGGCACGAGCTCCCTTTCGGACAACCCTGTCCCCAGTAGGCTTCGACCCAGCTGGGCCCCTCCTGTTGCTGACAACTCCTTGAGGCGCGCGGGAACAGTGCGCGCCGTCGGCGTCTTAGACTCGGTCCATTATCGGACGATCGGACAGCGAGCTACCCATAGCTCGCCGTCCGCGAGCCTGCGTCTACGGTGGCCGGAAATCGGGATCGGAATCCCGGCGACGGCGGCGAGGGCGCCGTTGCCTGATGCGGTCGGCCTCCTCCTTTGCAAGCATTACTGCTTCGCAGAAGGAGGCGACCGCCTGCCATTCCTCCTCGCTCCGGACCATGGCCTCGACCAGGGCCCGGCGCGAGAGGTCTCCGCCGCCGATCGCCCCCACGAGGGCACGGCGATGCTCCGCCCAGGCAGGGCACACCTCGACGGTGTGCTCCACCGTGTCCTCCGGGCGTTGCGCACAGTGGCGACACCCGGGCGTCTCTTCCGCTTGAATCCGATGCAGGAACCTCCCGAACTTGCCATGTCCGGTGAGGACCTGCGTCATGCGGAAGGTAAGGACGCCGTGAGGTCTTTCCAGCCACGCCTCAAAGAGGGGACTTACCGCCATAATCGTGGCGTGCCCATCATATCACTAGATAAGTACTTCTAGTAAAAAGACGAAACAAATAAGATTATTCAACATCTACCGGGATTTTATGAAATCCCTGATATCGTCATTTCCCTGCGACATGTATAAGAAGCAAAGTCCTGTCTCACTCCCTGAGTCGCCAACGCCCAGCCCAAACCCTTGAACCTAGAACACAGAAGTTTTACATAGAATGCGAGAATAGATATATTGAAACGGGGTCTAAAGTTAATATGGACAACATTTATTTTTATACAGACGAAGTCGCCGGTAGAAGCTAGTACTTATGCATTTAATAAATTAATGTCATTTTGATTTTATTTATACGTATGTATGTCATGTATGTGAAGATGTATCTGCAGCACATGGACGTATCTGTGTACCTATAACTAATACTGATTTTTAAAATAGTCTGAAAAAAAAACTCACGTATTTTTTTTGTTAAATATCTCTTATTCACGTTCTTCCCATAGTGACTGTTGGTTCATAGCTGGTGCACAGTGGGGCAGGTAAACCTTGTGGCGACTGTTTTTATTGAGTTGAAAAAACGGAACTTAAAGGATCAATTTGTTGTCCGTCCGTCAGTCTGTCTGTCAAGACCAAGAACGCGTGGAGGTACCGAGTTGAAATTAAAACTATATACATAATCAGGTCTGCGATCCTTTCAAGCTGTGAAAAAATCAAACTTCTAAGTTAACGAATAAAAACGATACGGCCGTTTATATCGCAAATAAACGTATATTTTGATACTGTCAAAGATCGAAATTCATATACTTATAATAAATCTGTAGAAGTGAAAATTCTGTTCATTGAAAATATAAAAAAAAATTATAGGAAATGTTTCGAAAATCTAACTGTCTACATCTAACTCCAAACATTAACTGTTTATTATATCGACGTATGGGCCCCTTTACATTGTTAAGGTATAAGCTTGTCCGGAATAAGCGTTTTGAGTGTTCGCTCGCTTATACCGCGTAGATCGAAGGATTTGAACAATTGGCTGCAGCTGCAGTCTTCCCGTCCGATTCAGTTAAGTTGTCTTCAATGATTTTCAAGGCTAGAGTAAATAGCTAGTACTATACGCGCTATGCGGCTCGCCATTTAAGATTGCATCACTGCTTACCATCAGATGGGCACTAGTTTATATCATTTCAAAAAAATACTAGGTTCTGCCAGTGGCTTCGACCACATGAAAGTAGTTTCCTCCATACAAACTTTGGACCCTCATTTTATCCCTTTCGGGGTTGAAGTTGGAAAAAAAAAAACAATGTTCTAGGCCCAAGGGTTTGGGCTGGACGTTGATAAGTCAGTGAGAGAGTCAGGTAAAGCCCTGACTCTCTCACTGACCCCCTTAACTACTTGACTGCCTTTAACAAAAGTTGTTGTTTATGATGTTCTAAACGTAGTCCTGAGAGGTTGCTAGTGTTTTACAAATAACCCTGTATAAACAGATTAATATGATAGTTGAGGTGCGTTGTGTTTGACCGGTAACACGCATTATAACATTAACTTTACATTATTTTGTTAACATGATTATAACAGAGAGTAAAGTACGTCTGACTCAGGTAGTGAGGTGGTTTTCTCCCTTATCGTAAACGCCTCAACATTATAAAATGCTCAGCAGGGACGGCACCCACCCGCCCGCGCGTTTGAACGGCGCTTGGTCCACAACCGCGACTCACTATTTAGCGCTAAACATAATTTAATATCTACCTACGAGTATTGTGTCGTTCCGTATCTTTAAACAATTAAGTATTGCGGACCAAAAGTTGTCTTCTTATGAATTAGCGATCCGCCCGGGCTTTGCACGGGAACCTACATTTATACAAGGTTATTTGTAAAACACTAACAACCTTGTAGGAGTGTATTACTAACATCATAAACAACAACTTTTGTTGTGTGACTTTTTACAAAACATAATTCATTTACCAAAAAAAATCTCCATGACTTTGTTGTTCTATATAACACATTGCAACTCTGTATTTTCTGTACCTACCTAAGTTTGTATGACGCGACCCAAGCGCGTCAAATTCAGATCATCAGATTTTCATATTATTTTTTTATGAAAATCTGATGAACAAAAATATGATATATTTTTAAAAGTCGTAGAACAAAATTTCTTGTTTATGATGTTAGTAACATAGGCCTGAGAGGTTGCCAGTGTTTTACAAATAACCCTGTATATTCAAACTAAGGATCTGACGTGTCGGAGCTGGATATAAAGAAATATTATAGTTAACAGATTCGGATACGGCTCCCTACATACGTTGACAACTCGTAAACCCAAACATTTTTAAATTAAGCGCCAAATCGTCCTATTGATTACTCGTAGTGAACAAAATTTGTAATTTTGTGGGATTATCCGCTAGGTTCGATTATACTGCAGTTTTTTAAATGATAAAAGTTAAATAAAAATAGCAAGATTTTACTTTTCAAACTAAATTAAAACGAAGATTGAGAAATAAACTTTTATACCGGTTACGGTTGTAGTACAGCAGTATGAATATTATTTTAATTCGGTTTTCCGAGAGCTTCGGTTCCATCCCTGGTTCAATCCGATAAGCCCGATAAACGATGAATTGTTTATCGCTCGCTCTATTAGTACCAACCGCATCAAAATCCGTTGCGTGTCTTTGGAGGAGTTAGCGATAAATAAACAGAGTAAACGCGGCGAGCGACAGCTTTATGTAGAGATACATTATTACTTATGTATATTCACTTATCATATAGTCATATCAATATTTTTTTACATAGTTACTTTACTACCTTATAATCATTATACAATATGTGTAAGGAACAAGATTTTTTTTTTATAGGTACTACATTTTTTCTCGTATAACAAAAAAAAAACAACCGATATGAAAAAATAATAGTCCGCCGGTGTCTTGAACTGGGTCCAAGCTACCGGGGGTTGAACCTCCATAAAGTGAAACGTATCGAAGAGCGCTTTTGCATCAGCCTTGATCCAGTCGAGTTATCGCAGCTGATCGACCAGTGGTCAGCACCACCGGGTTCCCAAATAATGGTAGGAGGGGTTCACATCCGCGTCGAGTCAACGATGAAGTACCTAGGACTCGTCCTCTACAGCCGTCGGAATTTCGAGAACTGGAATTTCACAGACAGAGAGAGATAGACAAAGTTCTGTCGTACACGTAATCTCATGGTGAAATGGTAACAGGGACTGTCGCAACCCATTGCTGGGCACGCCATAATTAAGCGACGGATTATTTATGGCGTGCGCCAGATTTTACCATGAAGTACACTGACGTTTCTCTAGCACCTCTCGTAGGTACCCTGATAAAATTAGTGAATCGTATTTCAATACTAGAAATTAATATAATTATAATGTTCCACAACTAACACACAACACCGTCTAGTCCCAAGCTAAGCAGAGCTTGTGTTATGGGTACTAGACAACTGATAAACATAGTTATATATTTTTAAATACATACATATTATAAACACATTACAACCAGATACAGAACAAATGATGCTCATCACACAAATATTTGTCCTGTTTGGGAATCGAACCCACGACCTGCAGCATAGCAGTCAGGGTTACTAACCACTAGACCAACAGGCCAGTCAATTGTAAATGATCACGACGGATGTAGATTGAGTATCTACCGCTTTCTGTCTTTATTTAAATTTTGAAATTAAATTAAATATTAGGCGCTAACTTATGAAAAAGTTAAAAAATAACTTAAAACCCTATATAAATAATAATTTTATTCACTAAATTAATTTAGCTCAACGTCTGGTTTTTGTAGAAAAACCGGAGAAGCGAGAGATATCTAATATTGTGCAATTTACATATTTCATGTTTACGTAAAATTAAGTGTTTCTTAGATGCTCAGCTTTACTTATTCATAGAAGCACTGCTTGAGATTTTATATTTATTTTTATTTTTGTGCTCTGTTGGGCATGAAAGAAAAACATAGTATGTCTTCTCATTTTGGTGCCCCATTTGTTACGAGCAGCAGAGGGACGCGGACAGTTTGTCATGTCTCGTCGAGAGTGGAGAGTGGTGGGCCTCCGCCCTCCCGTACGCTCGCTCGACTTAGGCCTTTGTTATTCAGATACATTCATAAATAATAAGTCAGTGCCGGCCCGCGGCCAGCTCGGAACCTTATTTCAGATTTGATTTCCGGAATGATAAATAGGCATATTATATAAGCTACTCAGTTATAAGGTTCGTATATTTAGCGCGGTCGGGTCTCAACATCTACATGGATTTCTTCTTTTTATGTGGGAAATCATTATATAACTTCTCTCACGTGGAGCGAGAGGGAGTGGCACACTTTTATTGACTAAAATCATCCCGTGTTCCTTCAACTGCCCCTTGCGTTCACGGCACGCGGCGATTCCTTTTTTTCTTTCAGGCCCGACAGTGACCCGACAATTAAGCACGACGCACCACATGATGACATACTCGTACGGGGACAGAGCGTGGCTATAAGTCGAGGGTAAACGAAATGTCCACCGTCGACTCACTTCTCATGTGCGCACACACGTGGGAACTTCGATCTAGGATGACTAGGCCTGACTCGAAAGCTCTTGACTGGCCCCGTGTGTGCTGAGGTTCCCTTACCGGGAACTTCAAGCCAAATACCTTACTTGGGATGGAAGTTACCGAGGACGAGCACGGGGAGGTAACAAAACCTAGCAACAATAACACCTAAATTCGCAAGAGACTTGTGAAGTACAGCGAGAGTTCGGTTCGGGGAAAACTAAAACCCCATCACTGCAATCTGCCCGGACCGTGCTGCCACGCAACCTTACTGGTCGCGTCGCGTCACCCACGAGCGACGGGGTGCCGGTGCCGGCCGACGACATTATGATCAACGAGCTCAGCACACAGTTATCCCTGGGACAAAGTACAGTTCAGCAGGTGATCTATACTAATATTATAAAGAGGTAAAATTTGTAAGTTTGTAAGTTTGTAAGTTTGTAAGTTTGTAAGTTTGTAAGTTTGTATGTAGGGGGTAATCTCTGGAACTAATAATCCAATTCTAAATTTTTTTTTACTGGCAGAAAGCTACATTATTCCTGAGTGCTATAGGCTATATATTGTTTCTATAGCATGTATATTAACCGAGCTATCACAACTTTTGTCTAGCAAGTCGGAAAAAAATACCTCATAAAATAGAATTATTTGCGTGCGCTGCCTAAACAGTTGCTTAAAATTAAAAACAATGTATGGCTACCTGGTTCGTCTTAATTATTTCTACAAAAAAGTCCGCGGTACCATATCTCTATCTTTTATATTTCATCTTTTATACTTCTTTTATTGCATTAAAAATATTTTTTTTCGGCATACTTACGTTTGGTTGATTATTTGAGCAACAAAATATTAATTCTTATGACAATAAATTATTTCAGTATCACAAGAACATTATACAGATAAGATTTGCCATTTACAGCATAGCAATTGGTCATACAGTTTCGAAGATAATATAAAATTACTAAAACGCAAAATGCCCCTAGCGTAACTTTCATTGTGCAGACGTTTTACCTATTTTTTTTTTATGGTGGGCAAAAATCATCTTATGACAACCCCCGCCCTTGGGTGGAGCGAGAGATAGTGTCAGACTCTTACTGACTAAAAACCCACCCCGTTCCTTCTAGCCTTCAAACCAGGGCACGAGTTCCCTTTCGGATAACCCTGGACCCGGTAGGCTTCGACCCAGCTGGGCCTCTGCTGTTGCTGACAACTTCTTGAGGCGCGCGGGAACAGTGCGCGCCGTTGACGTCTTGGTACGGTCCATTACCGGACGATCGGACAGCAAGCTACCCATGGCTCGCCGTCCGCGAGCCCGCGTCTACGGTGGCCGGAAATCGGGATCGGAATCCCGGCGGCGGCGGCGGGGGCGCCGTTGCCTGATGCGGTCTGCCTCCGCCTTTGCTAGCATTACTGCTTCGCAGAAGGAGGCGACCGCCTGCCATTCCTCCTCGCTAAGGACTATGGCCTCAACCAGAGCCCGCCGCGAGAGGTGTCCGCCGCCGATCGCCCCCACGAGGGCACGGCGATGCTCTGCCCAGGCAGGGCACACCTCGACTGTGTGCTCCACCGTGTCCTCCGGGCGTTCCGCACAGTGGCGACACTCGGGCGTCTCTTCCGCTTTAATTCGGTGCAGGAACCTCCCGAACTTGCCATGTTTTCTGAATCGCGGTGTTAAGACTTTCTGTGGATTGATGACCCTCTCGAATTATTATGCCCACGTTTTCGTTAGTTGGAGTTCTTCTGTCAGTTGCTTATTGGTTTCGGTTGTTTCGTTCGTATGGTTGTTGTTGTTGATAGATACCTCATAATCGAAAATATCGTAATTTCGTTGTACGTTTTTGTATGTTCGTAGTTTCGTACTTCGTTCTATCGTAATAATCGATACGAGTTATTCGATATTACGATTGTTTTGTTTTGTAAAGGCGGACGGTGTTCGAGTCGCTCTCCTTTTGTTCATAATTGTTTTCAAGTCTGTGCGTAGTTTGTTGAGAGCATGTCTAAAAAGAAATCTCAACTGTCCCGGCAGACATCACAGACAAGAGCCGCTCGAAGAATCTGCCCCTGAAAATGAGCAGCGCCTCTCGAGAAATAGAGAATATATTTCGCAAGCACGCGCTAGAGAATCTAGCTCCGAGCGCTCACAGCGCCTCGCTAGCCAAAATGTGAGGACATCGCGGGCCCGTGCTCGAGGAACTAGCGCTGAACGTGCGCACCGTCTATCTGAGTTAAGGCAGCATGTCTCTGAGACAAGGGATAGGGAGACTAGCGCTAAACGCTCGCGGCGGCTTGGTAGGCAAAATGTCATAACATCGCAGGCCCGTGCTCGGGAATCTAGCGCTGAACGTGCGCAGCGTCTATCTCATTTAAGGCAGCATGTCTCTGAGACAAGGGATAGGGAGACTAGCGCTGAGCGCTCGCAGCGGCTCGCTAGGCAAAATGCCATAACATCACAGGCCCGTGCTCAGGAATCTAGCGCTGAACGTGCGCATCATCTAATCGAGTGTAATCTTATTTTAAAACAAGATATTTTCCGCGGACGAAGTCGCGGGCAGAAGCTAGTGTTAAATAAATAGATCACAGCGCCAGCCTTGCCGGCTGCCATATGTGAAGCTATATTCCCATTTGTTCAGATTTATGTATTTTTTCAAATGTTTCATTTTTGTTCCCTCATGTAAGTAATAACATTTAATTTTCTCAAATCCAGTCGTTCGTACAAGTCACTAATTTAGTGTGTACCTACTGATCCAGTGCGCTTGTGTACCGACCCAAAGACTGGCCTACAATGGAACTATAGTCCTCGGGCACACGAGGAGGTTTTCTGCCCCAGCAGGTTTTCATGTCATACCTTAGGAATTAAAAATAATATTATATTGATTGATTGTTAGTTGTGAATTTCGTTTCTGCTTTCTGCCGTAATAATAATCATTTTATTTTAGGTAAACAGTACCCATATCATATAGTAGATTATATAGTAGATAAAGCAGTGTCTTTAAGAAGTAAGAAATTCAAGCCGTCTAAGAAAAAGACAGCTTTATCACCGTGTTGGATACTATACTTTGTACACTCTCTGTGAGATAATTAAAAGACAATTTAGTCGACCAAACCATATATTAAAGAAATATAAGTATTAGGAGTTAGTCAAACGAACAAAATTCACTACTCCAAGATTCTATCGTTTCAATTTTCTATAACACTCCAGTCAGTAAGCACGTTTTAATCTGTTTTTTTTTATTGTAAGTGGCCAGTTAGAATTTAGAATAAACTTTTATGATTCACGGTATATTCACTTATGTTGACGATTTTTGATGTTCTAAATTCCAATCTCATTATTCCCTAGGGATCGGCCATAATGCATTATCTCCCTAGGAATAGAATGACTTGCTTTAAGTGATGTTTGTATAACGTATAAAAGGGCATTATCGAGCAGGTGGTGTAAAATAGTAAATTATGTGATAAAGCAGTGTCTTTAGGTCGCGGCCGGCATGTAGAATTCCGAACGAAACGAAGGTTGCTTATTTTATGTGTCAATATATCTCAGAACCCTGAATCCTGAGGGGATTCTGAGATCCTGGTCCTTTGGAAGGCGTACGAGGAGCCGAAACCAACTCACAGAGGACCTTTACGTACTTTTAATAGAACGTGGTAGCAATCGACGATTATCCCTGTACGCGCTATGTACAAGGACAACCCTCGGTTGAAGGGAAACTATTGCAACATGTGGAAAACTAATATAAGGCAAGCATAGCCTTAGTGTTTTGGGGTTTTTAAGTGGACTGGATACTAGGAAGAATTTTAAGACTATGGCCTCTGCCTGAGCAATGTTTTTAATTTCCATCGATAAAACAGCATGGGGTGACTTGCACACTCAATGAAGAACAACAAATTTCCCGGGAGAACGGGTCCGTGGGGTCGCTAATTCCCAACAGCTCGCCACAAAACTGCCCTGAGATTGCGGATCTCTTATGGTCTAGGCCTCACCATATGCATGTTACGGCAAAGCAAGCGCTACCGACACAGACCTAGGGTTTATTGGAACGCACAAGCCCCACCACGACGTCAACGTAGAGATACGGCGATGAGGTTATTATTATTGAGATTCAAAACAAACAAAATTCACTACTATAAGATTCTATAGTCACAATTTTCATACTATTTCATTACTTTTTTTTAAACTCGTCAATAAACTACGTATTATTCTGATTGTTTTTTTTTTAAGTGCCCAATTTGAATTTCGAATAAACTCGTTCGATGCACGTATATTTTATAATGTTCTTCAAAAAGATGTTGACGATTTTTGATGTTCCAAAAAAACCATGGTATGGCATGGTGTATAAATCCCTCACTAACCTTCGGAATTAAAATCAGCAACCTTCGTTTCGTTCGGAATTCAACTTGCCGCCCGTGACTTAAAAATACTCCTCTATCCTCTAGTCACATAATCTACTATTGTTAGTAATTATGATTTATATATTCACATTTATTATCCACCTAATCTATTAACAATACGCCATAACATTCACAGTGAGCAGTTGTGTAGAATAAAACGACATGACAAGTTGTAAAATGCAATATTAGATGCATACGTAACGAGTGAGTGAGCTCCGGAGAGGTACGACGACGGAATTTAGTAAGCTGAAGCGTGAATTTGTGATCTCTTTGACAAACACCGAGATACACAATTTCCCTGCATTGCTGCTCCGAGAGCTCATCGCCTCGTGTTTGAATCAGAAACTGTTCGCAGTCTGCTTTACCTTACGCTGTGTATACTTATTTAAATTATGATGGAGTGTGCACTAACCAAACAAGTGTAAACACTATACGTAATGGGTATACGTACAGTGAGTACGGCGGTTAGTTGCGTGGCCGTGGCGTAGCTGTAGCGTGGCGGGTGCTGTGACCGGAGGCTCCGCCACAATAACCTACTCCTCTGCCAAGTGTAGTTATTGTTAGACAGAAGGTCATTAGCGCGCTGAACGAACTTTTAATGAAGACTCGCCATTGTGTGGAGGTTATTAAAGCGTTATTAATTAATCAAATGACATTAAATATCAAGATATATGAAATTCTAAATAAGTGCTATACAACAAGAATTAATTAATCAATGTTCTTAAAAAGTCGATGAAATAAAAGATCTTGGAGTGGTTTTTGAGAAAGGCTTAAATGTAACTTTCATATGAGACAGACTGAGATGCTCGTAACTGAACCATTCAAAATGCTTTCTTTCAATCTCTTTCAATGCAATAGATTTAAAAACTGTCAACAAAAGTGATGTTGTCATCAGTAGCTCATTAGGTGAGATGTAGACTGTTGTAGTTCAATTTGGAAGCCCGGCTATAAAATCTACAACAAAAGTATTAAAAAAATGCAGTGGCGTTTACTGTGGCACCTATCATATAACTACAACTTAGCTACAAATAATCCTTATACTTACTACAGATCGACTTACGACACTATCTTAGCCAAATGTTCTTGCACAAACTGAGCAAAGCAAAGGCGAGGTTGACTGTTCAGAGTTGTTCCTAATAAATATCCTCGTAAAATATCCCCGGCCAAGTAAATACAGCGTCTTCCGCTCGAGACGAAGCAAAACTAACCTCAGGAAATATTCTCCTCCGATCAGAATAACGACCCAGCACAATGTTATGCTAAGGTCTGCGCCATCCTCTGAGAGAAACAATAAACGTTCAATAAAACTATTTAAACTCCTACCGTTTTACTTTGCAAAGAAAATCAACTAGTTAGTGTTACAAAAATATACTTCACTCATTCTTGTTACCATGTTCGTACCCCTATAGAAGTATAAACTCGCCAGATTACGAAGACATGTCAAGTGCACTGGCTTCTGACGTTTTATAAGTGAAATAAAAATATTTGAATTTGAAAGATGGCAGGGAGGCGTGTCTTCAAGCGACCCATCATCCCCGTCAACACAGAATTTGCCGAAACGTTCAAAATAAGAAAACCGACGCCGCGTCGTTTACAATAATTTCACCAACATCTTTAATTTTAATAACTTATCACTTCGTAAAGCAAAAACTAAAATATAATCAAAGAGCCAAAGTGGACGAAATAATAGATTGGACGTACGAGAGTAGCGATATTTATTTTAAAGATTTTTGTTGCAAGTACATAATAAAAAGTGATTTTATAGTTTTTATAGTAGACTCTAAGTTTTCTTTAATTTTCAATGAAAACGAAATGCTCTAACATAACACACACTTTACCTTTATTTCGTAATTGGTCCTCAATCTTACTTATTACTTCCAAACAGGAGGAACTTCATGACCTTTATTTGTTTTTATTACTTTTAATTCAATTTAATTTAACTGTTTGTCCTCAATTTATTTGTAAGTACTCGTACCTAACTTAAATTAGTTTAGGTAATGTATGTTTGTATTTTTTGTTGTTTATTATTTCTGGACATGTTTTTATCAATTGTAAAGATGATTTAATTTATACCGTTTCCTGTAAATATTGTTTTAAGTGATATAGCTTTGAAATAGTTTATACGTAACGTTCTAAGAATTGTATGGTATTGGCAAGGTTGACACCACATCGGATCATAAATAAATAAGACAGTTTGGCTGTGGCGGCAACACTATGCGGAGTAGGTATGTTCCATAAATATCAAATTAAATGAGTGTCGGAGCGTGTGTTTCGGCGGGCCGCGTAGATTTAGAGATAATAAGGCGAGCCTCCCTCGGGCGGCTCTCGATACAATACATCTTTGTTTCTTGCGTACTAGCATTTATCATGGCTTCGCTGCTCCTGCTCTTCATTTTCATTAGGTAAATTAATGAATTACATGTGAGTCTGATTTACTGCTTCCCCGCGGTAGACAATTTTGCCTCCATCTGTTTTGTCATGCCAAAATACGAGTACCTATAAATAATAAAGAATAATGCTTTCTGAAAAATGTACCTCCCAACTTATGTGAGTGTCCACGGACGAGCGAGCATCAGGGACTCAGGGTGCCCAACATCGTATGTCGTATCTATATCTCGATTAACTCCTCGAATTCACTCGAACCCTTTATTCATAAGCCATCAACAAGGTATGTAATCGATATTAGGAAATGCAATCTCGATCTCGCGAGATCTCGGCCTTTTTTAGCGACATTGATCTCGGACGCAAAAAGGGCGAGAGATCACGAGATTAACGAGATTGTACTCGAGCATAAAAATGTCTTATTCGAAGCGCGAATTGACACGGACGTTAAAAAATTATAGACATGTATTGAAAAAATTCGTGAAAATAAATGTTTATCTTATAATGCTTTTTTTTTGGTGTGTAAAAATTATCCAAATGACATCTCCCGCCCTTGGACGGAGCGGGAGATAGTGTCAGACTATTACTGCCTTCGTGCCTTTCATAACGGGGCTGAGCTACGTTTTGGAACTAACCCTGGCCCCAGTAGGCTTCGACCCAGTGCGCGCCGTCGACGACTTGGGCTCGGTCCGGACAGTTACCGGACGGTTCGACAGCAAACTACCCATTGCTCGCCGTCCGCAAGCCCGGGCCTATGGTTATCTTATAATACTTATAATTCTTTTTCCTTATTTATTCAAA
Organism: Mythimna lalbum; assembly: GCA_949319445.1. Classification (NCBI taxonomy): domain Eukaryota; kingdom Metazoa; phylum Arthropoda; class Insecta; order Lepidoptera; family Noctuidae; genus Mythimna; species Mythimna lalbum. Next base: position 25,186,767 of record OX439346.1, read on the forward strand.
TATTTGCAAAAAAAAAAACACAAAACTGCCAATCTCGCGCGATCTCGCGAAATTGTTATTTATAATCTCGCGAGATCTCGCTCGAGCCCCAATCTCGCGAGATTTGCATTCCCTAGTTATAATCTATTAATTAATTTATAGTACTTAATGCAACTAATTGTGCACTGGTCATTGAATTTGCATTTAATTTAATAGTCTCCTTACGTTTAGCTGCCAGCGAGCTGTCGCGCCGAGTTCGCACTGTATCAGGAGATGGAGTCAGTGTATGCTTTCAGCTCCCACTACGATCCAACTGTTCATACAGTTCTACGCGGATTGAAATAAACCAAATAGACACAATACGCAGACTTGCTGGTCAAAGACCTTTCGTACCGAGATCTTTGATTTCAAATAACAAAGGCTCTTTCTTTTGTGAACAGTGTTCAGTAAGTCCACAATCGTCCCGCGCGCTACAGAAGCACTCTGCTCAGCAGCGCGCTACCTAGCTGTGTTGTTGAGGTCACAAGATTAATTACCTACTTAAGTACTCGTTTTTATAAGAGTCACCCGGAGAGCTAGGGGCGGGACTTGCTGCGCCTGATGATATGGAGCCCGGCGGCTGGCGGCGCGCTCGACACCCCGCAGGTACCGGAAGCCTGCTCGAGGCACTTGAGAAACTTTCAATGAGCTGACAGTTTATTTGAGCGATTCATTAACTGTTTGCGTCGTAGTTGTGGTACTTAGTTAGTTCATCCTCAGTTATTAGATTGAGCGCCAACGTTAAGCTGGCGGCATAAATTAGATTGTGTCGGATGTCGCAAGTTTGTGGAAGATACGAGCTAGAGGCCGCCGCCCGGTGGCCGATGTACAGCGATACGAATGGCCTCGGGAACATTAATCATGGCGGCCCGAGCCCCACGGGAGCGCACACGATATAAATTAGTTCGGTGTCTTGTAATACTTGACGTGCGAGGACTACGCGTCCTAACGTGCGCCGGGAAGAAATACACGCAGCCAAGCTTTTTGTTACACATAATGTGTTGTGTGTCGCGTGGCGGCGCGGCCGTGCATCCGACTCTGTGTGACTCGAGCCGTCGCCGAGCTTATCCTGCAGTCTACTCATACAATTTATTTTCCTATTGACCTGAATAAATGAGAAATACTGATGTGTTTTTATGTTATTTTTCAGTCAGTGAGTAAGCTCGGAGTCAACCGAGCGTGTCGGCTTCATGAGCTGGCACAAATAAGTACCCGTCGCTAGTTACGTGCGCGTATACACGTGAACACGTATCTTGTAGCCGCGAGGAGCTGCGAGAACAATATGGCTCTGCCTCCACACATGGCAGCAGTACATAAAGAGCTGACGTTATCTGCTACATAAGGTATTTGTGTAGTAGGTGTCGGACGACACGGGGTGCGCTGATATTTTGCCAATATCACGGTGAAGAATGGAAATGTTTTCCGAATGTGGAATTGGTACTTGACACAATTATAGAGAGTTTTGTCGAGGGCTCCCCGAACGCGCGGGGCGCAGGGCACAGGCGCCGCTGTGCGGGTATGGTAATACGACGCGACGCGCCAGATTGACACATTTTTCTCTGACTGATAAAAAACATCACGGAGTGGCGCCCGCACCCTTCACCCCTATTGATGTCTCCGTCACATAAGGATAGGTTTGTTTTGCGAAACCACAGATTTACGAGTATCATAAAGATCATATCAGTGCTAAAATAACACTACATTCCGTTAAAGTAGTTCTGGTTCATTACTTTTGTTTGTTTGCTAAGCATAAACCATGTCCTACATTAAATTCTCGTTGGGCAGGTTTCAAATGTATTAAACTTAGTTTATTGGGTTTCCACAACTCACGGCTTATTTAGAACATTTGAGACGGATATTAATATTAGATGTACCTACCTAAGGGGATCAAGTAAGAAGCAAAACTTTTACTTGTAGACATTAAGTTTTATTGAATTTCGGTCCGGTCCAGCGGTCCGGGCCGGTGGCGTGCCGCGCCGCAAGCCCGCGCGGTCGCCGGCCGCCCGGGCCACTGCCACCGACCGCTCACCGCCCCCTCGCCCGCCGCCGCCGCCGCTCAGCGCTCCCTTGCGAGCATTAATACATCCCGGAATAATCCGAGCGCCAGAAACAATTTGTTTTACAATAACATATTTACCTTTTCCATTACGAGGCGGCCCTGCAAGCGCCCGATTGCGGGATTTAATGTTCGCTGCTCGCTTGTATTCAGACCAGGTACGTGTGAACGTTGCTCAGATAAGACTACAGTGTACGTGTGCCTGGCGACTGACTACAGCCCCGCACAATAGTAACCACACGCGGGCTGCACTTAGTGTAATGAGTAAGAACTTAGTTCTCGGGCCCTAGTTTGTGTGCCTTGCAGAGAGACGGTAGTTGGCATCACCGCGTGGTGGAGTTGCTGCTAAATTTGTAAGTTCTTGTATAAAATATTTACTTAAAAATGTTAAAGCTTAGAAATGTTAGTAAAATAAAAATACAGTTCTATTTATGTCAGATTTCTATTTGAAATAGAGTGGAAGTGTCGCAGATCGTGGCGGGAAGGCGGCAGCCAGCGGAAGTGTGGTCCGCTGGCCGAGCGGAGATCCGCGTGCGGGCGCGACGTGCCGCGCCACCGTGTCGCGCCGCGACGTGCCGCGACGTGCCGTGCCGCGGCCTCGCCCTCATGTCCGACAACTTTTCTTCTTCACAACTCTTTAGAAAGTTAGTATCGTACGTCAAGCGAGTTGAACATTCATTCAACCTTCGTTCAGAGTAGTGAGCGTTGAACGCGTCATGACCTTCGTGGTCAGAGCACTGATGTACGCAATGTTTCAGATTATTGAGGCAGATAATCATTTTATTTTATGTCGATTCGATTTATAAAACATTATTTAAAGTACTTTTCATAACTCTTGTTGCGATGTAGGACAGTATGATACCCTCCAGAGCCACGAGTACTCATGTATCTACACAAATGTACGCAATTCAATATACGATCAATATTATGTGATACGATTGTACTCCCAATAGTTTCAGATGGTAGGCGATGTCAGTAATATAATAAAATTGCGTTCTTATCCGAGAAGAGTTACGTCGCACTAATCTGTTTAGCGGTCTGGTCGGCGCGAGCCCCTCGCGGGTGAGACTTGTCTTGTCATACCTACTTATGTCTTTGATGTTCGTGTTAATTTATTCTCTGTGTTTTTATTTATGTGTATTTATTTGGTCAGTGCGGTTAGCAGAGTGCGTGGCTCCTTAACGAGGTTATCACTTAGCCCTCCGACTAACACAGTAATTTAATGAGCAGCAGAGACGCGGCGTGACGCGTGAGGGACGGGGCGGTGCTCGGCGGAGACAAGCGGCTGACAGTCGCGCGCTGGACATGTAATCTCGAGAGTAGCGCCGCAGGCCTGCTACTAAAACAATTGTGTCTACTAAATAATTTAAGTTATCTTCGGAGGGTGAAGGCGTGAGAATGGCTTAACATTAAGGCAGTTATTCAACAATGTGCACAAGACAGGGCACGTAGGCGGCTGTGGAATGTTATTACTACCGTTTATTACGAGGGCGCGACGCGGTCGGGCTGTCCCGCCGCGACAAATGACGCGCGATTAGGGACGCCCGCGAGCTGCCGCGTCGCCCCGCGACGTCTCCGGCGACTGTTTATGGCAAGGACTAATCCGCTCCGCGCCCGTCCTCACCGTGCGCCCACAGAGTACTGCGCCTGTAGTATCACACTGGACCTCATATATACATATACATACAACGATGCTGGTCAGGTCTTCTTTCGATGCTGGTCAGGTCTTCTTTCGATGCTGGTCATGTACCTAGACAAATTGATTCAGACGAGCGGGCATCGATGTCCAGTCGAATGGACCGGTCACTCAGGAGGTCTGCAATCCAAGTACACAATCCAACAGGTAAACCAAAACAAGGAAGCTTACTAATAAGGCTTTCGTGGCAGACCCTATCAATAAATAGCCTTCGAAATGTCGAGGGAGACGGCAAGTGCTTTCCCGTGCTTATGGCTTCACTCCAGATGTGGATGACTTACGCTAGAAGATCACCAGTTGACCGATTTCGGGGAAAGCCATATTGACTATCACTTAGGATGTCATTAGCTTCCAGGTATGCCAGGAGCTTAGTGTTAAGTACATTCCATAGTCTTACAGAGAATGGACGTTACTGAGATTGGTGTGTAGTTAGCTGTGTGTAACTGGCACTCGGGCTCTGCAGGGTTCCGTTTTTTCCTTTTGAGGTATGGAACCCAAAAAACGTATATTTCGACACTCTGAAGGGTATCAAAATTCATAGGGCACTTCTGTTCATCATCATCACATCAACCGAAAAACGACCACTGTTGGCCTCTTAGAAGCGGCGCCACAACGACCGAATGCGTGACGCAAAACGCATCCAGCGGATTCCCGCGACCCTGACCACGATATTGGTCCACCTTATGGGAGGCCTAGCACAGATAAATAGGAATAAATCAGAAAACCGGAAATTTGTTATTACGTCACAAAAATAAAACTTCTTGCGATTTCGAAAAATTTTCGAGACTCCATTCATGAGTTCAACTATTTATGTAGGTAAGCAGGAAGGCGTGCCAGAATTTACAGACTCAAATCACACTTATGTTCCTTCTTTGGTTTATTTATTATTTATTTAAACTTCATGTACAGTGATGGTACATAGGTGGACTTAATGCAACAAGGCATTCTCTACCTGTCTACCTTTGGGTTAAAAAAGACAACACTGTGGTTCCTACCCTTGGCCCCAGTAGGCTTCGTCCCTGCTGGGTCCCTGCGGTTTTGCTGACATCTCTTTGAGGCGCGCGTGGAACACTACCGCCGTCGACGACTTGGGCTCGGCCTGGACCAGCTACCCTTTGCTCGTCGTGCGCAAGCCCATGCCTACGATGGCTGCAAGTCGTGGTCGTGGTCCCGGCGGCTGAGGAATCCGTTCCGTGACGCGTGCAGCTGCTTCCTTCTTATATTCTTTATTGTGCACAAAATATACAATGAATGAAAAATAGAACAGGTGATGTACATACACGGGCAAGCTCAACCCACAATTGGGTTTTCTTACAGCAGACCAACATGTACCTATATTAAGAAATTTTAAACATGAGGAGATTTATCCTCTATGTATACACAACAGAACTTAAAGGCTTTTCGTTAACATAAATTATATTATAATCAAAAGTAAAAGAAAACTACACAAATAAGTGCAAGTATACATACATATAATTGATCGGTCATGTTGACAAGAAATGTAAAATGCCTAATACTTCCCCTGCCAACCCTGCCAGCTCGTAGTGTCGAAATCAGAACGTTTATTACAAATAGACCATTACAGGCACTTTTAAATTGTCCAAATGTTGGTCAGTCAAACAAGTGAAGCTAAATTGCAAGTTCCAAAGCATAGATGAAGAAAAACGTGCAAGAAACTTCATGTGTATGGAGATGTATATGTGGACGAGAATTCCACAAGCGCACAGCTCGAACTCAAAGATGCACTGTAACGACTAGAGGAATGGGGAGAAAAACGAAGAAGAGAGGATGATAATGAGTGATGGCTCGGACGCGCATGATGGCGTTCACCGTAGAGTGCATCCTGCGAAAGCCAAACTGGTCTGGCCCCACAGCCGCGTGCCTGCGGCTGACGGCTGGCACTCGCTCCTCAGCGCAGGACACAACATTACATAACTTGGCGTGAAATGTTGCGTAAGAGATTTCCTCCACTGATGTTTACGCGTGTTAATATTTATTTGGAAGTAAGTATGATATTTACGTCGTTAGTTATGCCAATTGCGTGTTTGCGTCTCATACAATATTCATGATGCACGTTTGAGTCAGTGAGGTGTGTGGTGCGAACGGCGGGGGTCACTCGCTCGCACTAATATGGCGGATTTCAATAAATTTGGAGAGGTCGGCGAGGCGGATACAATTTGATTTGTGTGTCGACTTGAGACTACCTGGGAGCACACGTATACACATAAATAGAGCCGCTCGCCACAGTATTATTTATATTTGCAATAAGCCACCACCCTGTGGGCCGGGGGGCGGGCGACGGCCGGGAGACGGGGCAACACATGATGCTGACAGAATCAATCAGATCCCGGCCCTATGTTAAATTTTCTTTATCTTCTTTGTACAATTCATAAATTGTGTTTTGATGACAAATGATAGTGTACGAACGACATCTCGTTGATACACAATAAAGTGAGATGAGAAGCACTCAAGACTTACTTTACACCGAAGTTTATTATTGCGGTTCACTGAGTAATGTACTCACCGTTTTATTGCTCGCGACAAGCTGATGTGACGACTGAAAAAGAAAAACAATAAAACAGCGTTCGATTTGAATGATGTAATGTACAATACAAAGAAAGGCTCTTTAGAGTTGGTTCGCAAGTTCTGCACGACAAAAGATAGGTTCGTAAATTAATCATTGTTGCCGACGAATGGCCGGCGGGCGCGGGCCCCCGGCTTGGTTACGTTACCGCGACACTATTCAATGCGTTATTGTATGCAATACGCTTGTTGTGGATTTTTTAATATTGTCGAGTTTAATTAGTGTATTCAGTTCTTATCTATAATATGAAAGGAAAACCTGCCTCAGCCTGTCAGTTGGAAGAGGTTTTTGAAAATTTAACTTGAAATGGAAAATTCTATTGTATGCAAAATTTTATTCCTTAGACCCAAGTAAAACAGTTTTAATTTTTCGTATTTCAAAACTACCCCCATAAAACGATTTGGGGGGTGTTAAAGGTTATACGGGAGAATCTTATTCTTTATAAACTTGAAATTTGGAACAAACTCTAATCAAACCGAATAATAAAAAATTTTGCTGTTTACGGGGTGTTAAAGTTTTAATGACATCTATCATTTATTTCATTTCATTTATTTATTCATAGAACAATTTGCATTGTGTTTGAATTTTGTTTTACATTAATTAATTTACATTAGTTACATTACATTACATTGTTTTACATTAGTTAATTTTAAATAAACACCAAGTAAATCCAGAGCAGTAAACACAAAGTAAATCCAGAGCAATAAACACTAACTAATTAATAATATAAAAATCAATAAATAATAGTCAATAATCAATAACATAATCAATATTCAATAAATAAAAATTAATAATCAATAATAAAAAAAAAAATAAGAAAAAGATTAATAATACGATGTCAAAATATTGTAAATAGTCATTATAAATAGTCAGTATAATTTGTAAAATATTATTAAGTCAAATGGTTATAAATCTCAAGAATTAAAATAATGCGTTACGAGGATGTCATAATTAAATGACGAAGAAGCAAAACACTAGAATACAAAAACTATTTACCATCATTCTTCTCTAATTCAGACAAGGAATATAAACACTTCTTCAACAGGAATTCTTTAAGTTTGGCTTTGAATAGAGTACCTTTGTAAATCAAAGACCTCAAGTCGGTAGGCAACCTATTAAATAATTCTACAGCTTGGTATTTAGAGCAATGTTTGGCAATATTGAATTTGGGTGCAATTTTGTTTTTTATAATATTTCTTCTAGTCTTCTCTCTAAGTTCACGTTTCAGTATCTCGCGAAGGAAGTCGCTGGCAAAGTGCTAGATACAGTGCGTTTCACTTAAGACGTTCCTTTGGCGTAATGTTGGCTCCCCTGTCTGTCTACATAAAAAAGAAGGGAAAAAGGAAAGAGTTGCCTACTCTACTAAAGTTGTTCCCCGAAATGCGAAACGAAATAGATAAACGGAAGTTGCAACACTTTTTGGAGAATTATGAGAGGAATGGGATTTTATTTAAAAAAGCAGGTCTAAAAGGAAGTTGTTAATAGAGAGGTACGATATTGTGGCGTGGCGTTCTCGGTATTTGGAAGAATTGCAGGACAATCGGAATTGAGCCCAGCGTCCTAAACTTTACCTTACAAAAATAGTTAAAAAAAAAAAACAAAAAAGGCAATTGTTAAAACTAACGAAGTATCAGTTAATCTCCTTAATATTAAGTAATTTAATTGCTAAAAATATTGCAACACTGTTTTTCCGTATTGCCAACATTACGGCAAAGGAACCTCTTAAGTGAAACGCACTGTAGTAATAGCTAGTTGATTGAACAGTTACACAAGTACATTGTGAAGATATTATTCTAAATAGTAATACTATTGCAGTAAAAATCCCCTGTAGTGGTAAGCAGCGTCCGGCTCCGGCAGCGCTGCGCGTCTGGCCCGCGACTCTCTCCGCATTCTCGTCTGAACATGTGACAGTTCACGGAAGTTCGCCCTCATGGGAGCCATCTGCGCTCTTGTGTTCAGAAAAACAATAAATTGACTGGCGACTTTCAATGTTGAAGGTTGGGACACAAGTTTGTTTATAAGTAGCGAGCTCCCGGCGCTCGCGGCGCGCTCGCTGAAACAATCTGCGCTCTATTGACGGAACTTTGTGTCCATTTGAAGTTATTGGTTTCGAATTCATGTTGTGTGTGACATAATCACAGGAAATACAAAAAGAAAAGAATAATGTAAGCTTTAATATCTGACGGGTTGGATCACGCGTAGTGCAGGGTTCCGTAGAGATCCGTGATAACATGCGGACCGAGATGGGCTTTTTGTTTATTACTATGAAAATATTAATTAATTAAATTAACGAGTCCACTGAAAAACCATTTATAAAAAAAATTACCGACTTCACTAAACTATTGCATTGAATTTGAGGAGTTCTCTCGATTTCGCCAAGAATCTGTCGTCAGGTCCCAACTTGGTGAATATAAGACCAGGTCCCATATTCACCAAGTTATACCCTTTCCAACAAAAAAATATTTTTTCAAATCGGTTGGCAAGCGACGAAGTTATGCGCGAACAAATATTAAAAAGAAAATACAAACATTCGAATTGAGAACCTCCTCCTTTTTTAGAAGTCGGTTTAAAAGAAGGATTTTAAAATCCGACTTCACGGGGAAGATAGAAAAAATATTATCTTCTAAAATGTAGAGCAAAAGACAAGCGGTTGAACAAGACATCGATTATCCAGCGTCACGTATTATATTTGAATATACTCAGCGTTGTTGTTACGGAGACGGTCTTTGATAAAGCACATACTGTCATACAATTACATAATATCATAATAACGAATTTTATAGCATTGCTTATATACAATATGGTACCCATTCCTTTACAATTTTACTGATTCTGTTAATTTGAGAAACAAACTAAATGCTTTATACCTAACTAGTTTGTAAAACCGTTACTTTAATAAAAAATATAATGAAATGTGTCAAAATAATGTTTTGCGATGGTGCAGATTTGTTGACTAAGCAAAGTAATATTCAGAAAAAAAAATATTGCAAATGTCGATGACGCGGTTCGCTGCAGCCACTGCCCACCATCATTGTAATCGTCGTAATATATCACTCACACTCACATGTTTTATACAGTCCACCTTTTATTTGAAGTTCCGTAAAGGCCTAATCAGCTCATAATTTATTTATTTTTATTTTAATGAATTTTAGTTTTTATTTATACATATAAGCACTTAAGAAGTTACCTGAGACAGTAAATTATATTATACCTATTTAAGGTAGAATGCAATTGTTGTACATTAAACTTTTTTTTTTTCGGTGGGCAAAAATTATCTTATAACAACCCCCACTCTTGGGTGGAGCGGGAGATAGTGTCAGACTCTGACTGACTAAAAACCCCACCCTGTTCCTTCTAGCCTTCATACCGGGGCTCGAGTTCCTTTTGGATAACCCTGGCCCCAGTAGGCTTCGACCCAGCTGGGCCCCTCCTTTTGTTGACAAATCCTTGAGGCACGCAGGTACAGTGCGCGCCGTCGACGTCTTGGGCTCGGTCCGGACAGTTACTGGACCGTCGGACCGCGAGCTCCTATGGCTCACCGTCCGCGAGCCCGCGTCTACGGTGGCCGGAAATCGGGATTGGAATCCCGGCAGCGGCGGCGAGAGCGCCGTTGCTTGATGCGGTCGGCCTCCTCCTTTGCTAGCATTACTGCTTCGCAGAAGAAGGCGACCACATGCCACTCCTCCTCGCTCCGGACCATGCCCTGAACCAAGGCCCGGCACGAGAGGTCTCCGCCGCCGATCGCCCCCACGATGGCACGGCGATGCTCCGCCCAAGCAGGGCACACCTCGAATGTGTGCTCCACCGTGTCCTCCGGGTGTTCCGCACAGTGGCGACACCCGGGCGTCTCTTCCGCTTGAATCCGGTGCAGGTACCTCCCGAACGTGCCATGTCCGGTGAGTCCTGCGTCATGCGGAAGGTAAGGACGCCGTGAGGTCTTTCCAGCCACGCCTCAAAGAGGGTACTTAACGTAGTACATTTACCTCAAGTTTATATCTGTACTGTGAGTTGCATCGCTGTTGCTCCTTTTACCGACGTGATACAAAACTTCTTTCTTCACATTAATAACTTCACGACACAGTGATTGCTGCCGGCAATGTGCTGTAATGTCACGGATTGAAAGATTCAATATTAGGTTTCGGCCAGGCACATACACCAGGCGCGGAGTTTGAAGACGCGCGTGTGTCTGGGGAGCCTCGGGCCGCTCCCTGTGGGATAAAGGTAGTTACTACGTGTTTTAAACAAACAACAACTTCATCTAAGTATTTTTTTCGAGTTTGTACTTTGGCCATTTTTACCTGACTACGGCTAAGCCAAAGAAGGGTTATAATTTTGACAGGCTATGTATGTATGAATGTGAGTATGTTCATCTGTTCCCTTATAACTCCTAATATACTTATCGGAACTCGAGATATGAGGTATCGTCAGAATCGTCTTAATCGTCCGCTGAACATAGGCCACGTAATCTGTCAAAAAACGCGATATGGCGCCCTCTAGCGGACAAAAAGTAATGAGTTAAAATAAAAAATGGAGATAATTACGCCGTGTTTGGTATCATTTGAAAAGGTTTTACTTGTACATTTCCAAAATATTGCTGAAATTTAAAGTGACGCCCTCTAGCGAACAAAAAGTAAACAGACTGAGTTTAGACTCAATACAGTTAAGTTCTGTATACACGACCTGGTGGGGAATTTTTGTAATGATTTGTGCGTCTATTGAGGCAGAATAAACATGTTTTCTTTCTTCTTTCTTTAGGTCTGCAGACTCTTGAAGCTGTAAAAAAATGAAATTAGTAAGTTAACGAGAAAAAAGATTCGCGGTTTATGAGGCAACAATACACTTCAACACTCTCGAGGAAATCAAAATTCATGGGGTACTCTTTCCGTTGACCCAGAATCCTAAAATTTGGCATAAAGCAAGGTCAACTGCAAATTTATTGTTTCGTCACATTTTTTTTTGCGATTCGTAAAAATCTTCTGAGATTCCATTCTAGAATAGAATTATTTACATAGGTAAACGGCATACGGAGCCCTAAGGTTGCGAGTCCGACTCGCTCTTGCCCAGTTTTTTAGTTTGAATGCGCTAATCTCAGGAACAACTCGTTTGAATCGAAAAAATAAGTTAATATTGGATAGACCACCAAGAGATAGCATGTCATGCCAGATCACAACCTTTGATCAACTAACACCAAGCTTCGAATGGACAACCGGACATGGCAAAACTATAAGGAACTCTTAAACCATCGGGACGAGGAGTATCCTGTGTACGTCCTGACCCAAGTCATGATGTACCATTGTGCCGAGCATCCGAATCCGGGCGAACCAAATCCAAATTCATAAACATACCTGACCAATGTTCACATTTACAATGTCGATGTCGGTAGAAAGTTCGCAGGACAGGAAGCATAACAGTATGACGATGTACCGGACATGAATGAAGATAGTTAAAAGTACGATACAAACGACATACAAGCGCTAAGTGTACACTTGAACATTGTCCTGATACGTTTCTGCTGTTACGGTAATGCACGTTAATGTTAATATACCACGCACGCATGACAACCTTGATCCCAGAAGGGTTGGCGCGCTTGTTTATGGGCAGCCGCGGTGAGCAGCCGCCTCGGCGTTCCTTTGTTATAACCTATAACCGACTATCATCGGCCAGTAGATGTGTGCAGATAGGAACACGACGCGGCCAGTTCATTCCGTAAGCTTTACCCAATTTCCTGCAGTGGACTTGATGTTTTTGTCTCATTTCCGGATTAGTGCGGGGAACAAACTGTATAATGTCGCCGTGGCGCGGGGAGCGGGGGAGCTGTTATTGTTTCTCCCCCCAGCTTTGGCAGCAGTATTTTAATTTCTTGCCTATTTATATCTACTATATTCTCCTCTATATACGTAATAAAGTAGACACAGATTTTATCGTGTCGCAAAATTATTGTTTATTACAGTTCCAAATTTTCAGTGAAGATTCAGACAAAAGCACAAATGTTTGTTACTCACGCACCGCATCGCACCGCAACGCATCACTCGCTTTAAAACAAACAAAATACGCGCCAGACAGTCAGGGATCAGAGTAAGGATGAACTTGTATGAGCTGCACTGTGTGTACTCAATGGCCACGGGGAACTGCGGAGCAATATGCAGCGTCCGGTAACTCAAGCACATAGTTTTTAATTGTTGCTCAAGCGCTGCCAAGTTGCACTGCCCCACCCCCTCCCCCCCTCAATACTGCTCGTGTGTCCGCGGCTCTATACGAGTACTCGTGCGATAAAACGACTTGTATTGTAGGTGTGAAGGAAGTTGTCAGGCGTCACTTGACATGGCGGTACACTCCGCTCCACATTGTCGACTGGTAGACGATCACAGATATCAAATCTTTTTATTTCTTCTTTGAAATATGTTTGCTTCAGAAATAAGACCCCGCAATTATTCTTTTTTACGCATTTTTAAAAAGTGAAAACACTCATTTACTGGAATAATAGTGAGATTCTTCGACAGTTTAATTAAATTACTTGCTGGGATAAGGAAAGAATGTGTGGGTGGGGGAGCGGTTAGGGAGAGGGGGCGGGGTGGCGGTGATTGATGGGCGATGGTCGCGCCTCAGTGGCTCGCCGGCCGGCTGCTGCGCGTCATAACAGCAGCCCCTAAGCGGCCCGCCGTCGTCACAGCGCGCCGGCCGCTCGTTACTGCCTCATCATGGCATAACAGTTTCCGATTGCCTTATTGCGGTAACTTAGTTAGCAACGTGTTGACTAACAATGCTGCGGCTGTAACAAGTGACGGCCGCTCGACCCGGTCCGGCTCGGCCCGACCCGGTCCGGCCCGGTCCAGCCCGGCAAGGCGCGGACCGCAGCGGACGCGGCTCGTTAGTTGAGTGCGGTCGCGTTTGCAAAGTCATCACAAGACGCCCCGCGCTGTCTGTGAGTTTATGCAAATCGGAGGAGTTAGTCAATATTCGAGTAACGGCCACAGGTCAATATTAGCATTTTGAATGTTACTTTAGTAATCTCTGAACTAACAACGGACTTGTTGTGGCCCTGACACTTGAAGGTTCTCTGGCTGCGTGCCGATATAACAGTCTGACAAGAGTTTTATTGGTTTTATCGAGCGTCGGTCCGTGGCGGCGGCAACTTCCACCTTCATAGACATCGCAGAATATACGAGTGGAACGTGCCGAGAGCTGTGTGCCACTGAGGCCGCGGCACTCGAGCACAATGAGGCTCTCTCGTCACGCCGCTAAACGCTCGGCGAGAGTGCGTTTTTGTGTTCGATGTCCGAGTGGAGTAGAACGCGATTAGATATTCCGTGCACACTTCGCCTGCGATCAGTCCGCGTCGCCTCCACTCGACTGAGCGGCCGATGACTCCGTCATAAGTGACAACTGCACGGCACAAGGGATTAATAGGCGCTCGTTCGTCTCCACTTCGACACGAATAGAACTTGATCGATTAGTGAGTGACCAGGCCTAGCGATAAGTTCACTCACACACACACACACACCTACATACACAACGCCCCGCCATTATCTCTCGAGTTTGATAAAGCTCTTGGCCAACACGTCAATGAAGGGTCGCGTGATTGAACGCTCGCGCGGAGACGGTGTGCTGCGCGGCAGTGCGCCTCTTCATATTGCGAGTATGTGAGTTCATATTACACGTGAATTCGAGTTTCTTAAGCAAAGTACAATCAGCCGCATGTAACAGGGGAAGCTCGGTGTTACAGTGGCGCGCGTACGGTTAAGAGGCTGCTTTTCCACTCGCATATCATCTAACGCAATCCAACGCGATGTTTGACGAAAAAGCAACGCAAAAAAGGAGAGATAACGCCTGAAAATTCTGTTAGTATTCGGTAATTCCGTGATTTACTCGAATATTTTACAAAACTTGTTCCAGGAAATAGCTGTTTTTTTTTAAACCTTAAAAAAAATGTTTTGTAACTTTTAGTTTAAAAAAAAATGTCGTCATTTAGAATCTTAATAAAATTTGCAAGGCTTTTATAGTTCTACTTTTTATTTATTTTTAATTTTTGAGTAAATTATGAAGTATCAAAGTTCATGCAAAATAGCAGATTTTCAGAGGTTTTTACTGGATTAGTGTTACACAAATTTAGAAATTGATTGAAATAGAAACCTAAATAATATCCACAAAATACTGTGTTTCCAAAATATCTAATGAAAAATGATCAGGTAACAACGGATGTATGAAAAACAGTGAAAATGTGTGTCGAGTTGCATCCCCTTAACCGCCGCTTGCCACGTTCACTCATCTTCGACGTCACGAGGACTCATCGTCACATTCGCTCGTATCTCAGAAAGCACATTAAGGTGGTGCATCACGACTCACATTTTCACTGTTTTTCATACAACCGCTCATAACTGATTATGACGTTATTACCAATTTTTCATTAGATATTTTAGAAACACAGTATCTTGTGAATATTATGTAGGTTTCTAAAGAAACCATCATCATCATCTTCCTGCCCTTATCCCGTTTTATTTGGGGTCGGCGCAACATGTTTTTTTCTTCCATTCTGTCCTGTCACTCGTCACGCTATCACTAACTCCCTTTTCATTCATATCGCTTCTCACACCATCCATCCATCTTTTCTTTGGCCTCCCTCTCCCTCTCCATCCATCCACATGTAAATTCATAACTCTTTTAACAACATGCGTTTCATCTCTCCTCTTTACATGACCATACCAAGACAAACGATTTCCTTTCAACTTTTCAGCCACTGGCGCCACTTTCAAACTTCCCCTAATATACTCATTTCTCACTTTATCCATTCTCGTCACACCACACATCCATCTCAACATTCAACCAATTTCTGAATTTGTGTAAAACTAATCCAGTAAAAACCTCTGAAAATGTCCTATTTTGTATGAACTTTGACACTTAATTATTTGCCTAAAAATTAATCGCCTTAAAAGTCAAAAAAGTAATCCTCTAGAGACCTTGCAAATTTTATCAAGATTCTAAATGACGACAACTTTTTCCAAAAGCTTTTAAGGGTTAAAAAAAAACAGCAGGAGCAAGTTTTGTAAAATTTTCGAGTAACTCTCGGAATTACCGAATAAGAGAGAGAGTTTCCAGGCGTTATCTCTCTTTTTTTGCGTTGCCTTTTCGTCAAACATCGCGTTGGATTGCATTAAATGAAGTAACAAGCTTTTAAACCATTTTCGATGTTTACGATAAGCGAGTGGAGAAGGACCCTCTTAAGTCATTGTTCCCGGTTGCAGTCTGTACAGTTTTGACAGCGGTGACAGGTAGACAGAGGCCAGGACAGCGCGCTCCAGCCTGCGAGGAGCATCGTGTTACCCAGGACCTGGGTCGGTTGTGGGTTGAGCTCAGATCAGGCAGTCGCTCCATATAAATACTCATCCGGCTAGACCGGTAGTCGATCCTATTTTTTTGTTGCTCTGCACTAGGAACCACTCCTGTATTGTTCATCTGTTTACAATAAATAATATAATTATAAACTCACATACACAAAATACCCAGACCAGGAAAAAATATTCTTAGGTCATAGAAATATTTGTCCCGTACGCAGACACGCAGTGCAGCAGCGAGTGCCAACCATGCCATCAATATAATATGTCATACTAGCGGCTGCTAGCGGCTTCGCCCGCGTGATATAAATATACACTTCATAAAAAAATCATAAAAATCAGCCGTTTCGGAGGAGTTGGACAACCAACACTGTGACACGAAATGTTTATATCTTATATATAATTATAGTTTGGGCAGATCACATTATAATAATTATTTTTTGTTTCTTTTGGAACGTTGCGCCGCGCTATACTCTACTCCTGTTTCACGGTTTTCTTTTTTAATAAAAGATTTCTAAAATCTCGGTAGATCTATGAGACCGTTCATTAATTTAAACAAACACAAATATTTCCTACGTGCGCTTAATGATGTAATTTGTGTGGGACAACGTATATTAAAAAAACTGGTCAAGTGCGAGTCGGTCTCGCGCACTGAGGGTTCCGTGCAAACTTCAATTTCCGAATTCCAAAAATGTATTTTTTTTTTGGTGTGTTGGTAACAACAAATTAACTGCTTTCAGATTTATTATACCTTCGCTATATGGCTATGCTTATTATGGCTTGCTTTGTGACAAATTTCAGGATTCTGGGTCAACGGGAAGTACCCTATGAACTTCGATATTTGTGAGTATATACGTTTTTTCAAATTCAAATCAAAATTACGTATATTTTTTATTTGTAAACTTAAAAGTTTGTTTTTTTCACAGCTTGAAGGGATTGCAGACCTTAGTGTATGATTTTAATTTGAACGGACGGACGGACAAAGTGATCCTATAAGGGTTTCGACTTTTCCTTTTCGTACCTCACGAAACCCTAAAAAAAATAAAAACATGTCAAACCAGCTGTTCAGAACAATTTTGTTCGCATAAAATGTGTCGCATTACCCACCTGCTACAGATACCCTTACAGCTACAAGGCTACGAGTGGCTCTACGCGCTACGAAACTGCTACAATTACCTCTACGAGCTACGAACCCGAGCACAGAGAGCCTACGAGCCACTCGTAGGTTCTCTGTAATGTGCTACGATCCTGCTACGAGTGGCTCTATATGCTACGAATCTGCTACGTGTAGCTTTTGTGCTACGAATCTGCTACGTGTGGCTCTTTGTGCTACGAATCTGCTACGTGTGGCTTTTGTGCTACGAATCTGCTACGTGTGGCTCTTTATGCTATGAATCTGCTATGTGTGGCTTTTGTGCTACGAATCTGCTACGTGTGGCTCTTTGTGCTACGAATCTGCTACGTGTGGCTTTTGTGCTACGAATCTGCTACGTGTGGCTCTTTGTGCTACGAATCTGCTACGTGTGGCTTTTGTGCTACGAATCTGCTACGTGTGGCTCTTAGTACTACGAATCTGCTACGTGTTGCTTTTGCGCTAAGAATCTGCTGCGTGTGGCTCTTCGCACTACTCACATACTACACATACTACATATACCTCTACAAGCTACGGTCTGGCTACGAGTGTCTCTCCGCGCTACGGCCCTGCTACGAGCGCTAATATTTATTTATTTAATCATTGTGTTCAATTGGTTAATTATATAGCTCTTGTTTTTATTACTCAAAAAATAAATTATGAAACGAAACAAAAGATTTGCGGTTCTCTTTTAATACGACACTTTATCCAAAAAAGTTATATGGACACTAACCCTATTTTTATTGAGACCCCCTCCCCATTTTGTTTTCGTTTTTTGTTTTTCCCCTTTTTATAATGTCTATGTTTGTCGCGGGAATTAGAGCTGCGACGTCAACGTGCACTATCAATGTGTTCCCACCGGCTTCTGGACAATATCATCGGTAACGCTCGCACGCTGGCTCCCTCTATACTCAATCATTTATTGCATACCACAATGTACATGCTTAGGTGGCAGGTGAAATATTGATTAAACACAATCGCGAACCCTGTTGGGCACAGCAAACACAATAGAAAGGTGAAGAGAACTTACAATCTCATTCTAAGCATATTTTTTTCCAGGACTTGTTTCCGCTCCGGGTCGACTGTGGATATCGTGTGAAGAAAACTTAAAAAATGTGAAAAAATTTGTACTAGCTGATCGCAAAATTAAATTGTCGCAGATAGCAGAAGAGCTAAAGATTTGTAAAAAATGAATTGGAAAGATTTTGCATAAAAAAACATTAACACGCGTGGGGTACTGCGAATGCTGACACCGCTTGAGAAGTACTTAGCGACGATTAGGCCGCTTTAAAGATTGTTTACAATTGTGCAGCTTAATTTGGGTAAAATTTGTAATTGCATTGTGACCATGGATGAAACATGGATTCGTCAGTATGATTTAATTAATTATGGTTTTTAATAATTAAGTATGTATCTATTATAATATTTTTTTTTATGTTTAATTCTGATTTGTTACACCTATGACAGCCCCATTTCTTGTCCAGGCAATTACTGTCCATCCCAGGTTGCCTGGAAGAGATCGCGGAATGCGATAAGGCCGCCCATTGTATGTATATGTTTTAGCTTTAAGTTTCCTTTTTGTGTGAGTAATGGTGTACAATAAAGTATATATCTTGAGTCTAAACAAGAGTCGAAAGGACTACAATGAACAACCTTTCCTATGCTAAGTTACTGAGTCGGTCACGTGAGGCAGTCGCACGGGAAACACGTGGCAACGCACCGGTCACAGCTCGAGTTCCGACGAATGCCTTAAAATCTACGGGCTTTACAGAAATTGACCACCTGCCTTATAGTCCAGACCTGGCTCCCAGTGAGTTCTTCTTTTTTTCTAATTTATTTAAAAAATGAGCTACGGGGACGAACATTTTTGGACGAGAATGAGCTAACTTGTGAGCTGAATAGACTTCAAAATGGCTGTCTTTGTAAAGAATATTTTTACAGTAGTATAAAAGCATTATATTCACATTGTGAAAAGTTTATTTCACTTGATGGGGATCACATTGAAAAATAAAAAATATAAAACTGTATATTTCTTTCATTAATTCATGAATCCCCAAGCGACCACCGGTGGCCGCGCATCTATTGTCTTACTATTGTGTCTCTAATTGACGGTATCTGAAGGGTTAAGTACCTTAGGCCGCGAACTTATCAGTAATAATGTGTCAGAATGGGCCGTCTTATCGCAAAAAGCGATCTTTACAGACAGATATTTGTCTAACAATAGATTTATTGTGCTAATGCCAGTATTCAGTTTTTTAGTTAATACATTGTCGGTTTTTTTTTTCGGTGGGCAAAAATCGTCTTATGACAACCCCCGCTCTTGGGTAGAGCGGGAGATAATATCAGACTCTTACTGACTAAAAACCCACCCCGTTCCTTCTAGCGTTCATACCGGGGCTCGAGTTCCTTTCGGATAACCCTGGCCCCAGTAGGCTTCGACCCAGCTGTTGCTGACAACTCCTTGAGGCGCGCGGGAACAGTGCGCGCCGTCGACAACTTGGGTTCGGTCCGGACAGTTATCGGACGGTCGGACAGCGAGCTACCCATGGCTCGCCGTCCGCGTACGGTGGCCGGAAATCGGCATCAGAACCCCGGCGGCGGCGGCGAGGGCGCCATTGCCTGATGCGGTCGTCCTCCTCCTTTGCTAGCATTACTGCTTCGCAGAAGGACCCGCCTGACACTCACACACATAAAAAACTTTTTTTTATAGAATATACCACTTTTTAAATAATAAACAGGAAAATGCTACACAGTTTAATTTCGGTCACTAACTTATAATAAAGTACTTTTTGTTATTTGAATAACTAATTGCTGGAAAATTAAATGCTATAATAATCGCAATGATGTCATCATTTCGATTTTTATAGCATGTTTATTAGTAGAGAATGTCTGCGGCCGAGGCATAGTCGTTCTTGTAAGTTCGCGTTATTTACCGCCGTAATGAAATGGTACCTATGAAGTAAAAAACAAGAGAAAACGTAAAGTTGTCAAAGAACTGGAGGACAGCGAGCCACACCCCCCCCCACCCCGCGCGCCCGGCCCAACTCCCCGCGACTCACAAGTTCGCGGGTCGACGTAGTCACGGACACGCTCCGGTGCACAACAACCCTTTCACGGAATCGTCCAAATATCCAGTCACCCAGTTGTACACTGCATTAACTGTTTGTAGATTCTGTCCAATTACAGTAAATCACTTGGAACATAACCGTTTGCTATCGCCGTTTCATACTAATCTCTATGTCGCATGTTACTTTGATATATGTGTTTCAATACATTTATAGAAAGATTTCAATGTAGGTATGTGTGTAATATATCATACCCATTACTTGTGAATTACAACCAAACACTTATTTTGATCAAGTTTTTTTCGTCCTACCAGCTCAGTGAACATCTCTAGTGCTGTAGTAATAAACTGTTCGCTCACGACTCCAACAGCGTATAGCGTCACGCGCCCGGGAGCTGCAATCTCCGCAGACGTCCCGCGCGCTGTGTGCCGGCTGTGCTTCTATATACCTAACTTATGTACATATACATGTCGCTATGTTACGTTTGCCACGGTGCGATGTGCTGGCACGCAGGTAGGCCGGGCTCTACTCCTGCACTCTCTTTTCCTACAAGTTACGAGTAGCAATAAACATTGTTAGATTTGATTTTGAAATCGATTATTCCTACAATAAAATTCCATCGGTGCGTGTCACATCCATATCTAGTAGTAAGACGGCGTTCACACCGGCTATAGCTTTATTGTTTCATTCGATGAATCCTCCAGAACAATAAACCGAGTTATTTATACCCGCGGGCGCTGTTGACACGCTAGCGATATTACTTCGATCTGATTCCCTCTCCCGCTCGTGGTTGAGCGTTGTTATTAAATTGATATCCCACCTGTTCACCCACACAATGCTCATACGGAACGTCTTTGGTTGAACTTTCCTCACTGTGTACTATCGGGAGGAGCGACATAATAATCTATAAATAAATAACCGAACCGGTTCTGCTGAAACTAAATTTATAGAAGTGGGCTCAATTGAGTCACAAATAATATTTTATGTCGTCGTAGCTCAGACTCGGATCAGACGCTAACAAAACTGTACTCCTTAAACCCGTGCGTTGGTAGTCGTCGGGGTGGGCGCGACTGTGCGTCGAGCGAGCCCCCCTCAAGGGTTCAGAAGCTGGAAAGTGGGCGTGCTCAGCGAGCCGGACGTCATGCCGGATCATGTCGCAGAGCGTGGCTTTTTGTTGCCGATAAATTAAATTAAATCTACCACTTGATTTGTAGTTTCGTTCCGCTTCGCTCCGCTCCCCTCGCTCCGTTCCTCTGCAAAAAGCGAGCTAGAGGCGTAGATAGTCTCTTTCAGTTGAACTGCAGTCGGTTGGTGCGGCGGGCGGCCTGCCGAGCGGCCCGGGCGGCCTGGGCGCTGTGGCCGGCTCATAAAGAAGTACGAAACAAAGTAAAACGTCGGCGCGCCGCGTTCGCGTCGTCAGGGGAATTTTATTCCAAATTAATTTCATTGTGTTGAAACGTTTGTATTTTTTTGGTTTGTAGCCGAGCGCCGAGCGCCGAGCGCCGCTGACAGTGCGGCTGTCGCTGTTTTGATTTAATGCCTCTTGTGTACAGTGTACAGCGCTCCTCTGTCGCTGCCGGCGAAACGTTTAGTCATTCGAATAATTACTTTTAAAACGTGACTGCGATTTATGACTTCGTTGTTGATTTTATTGATTTTAGTATTACGAACATTGTTTTATCAAAAGAAATATTATAAATCTTACCGTAGCTTAGCTATGTATAAATTGGTTGTAATATAATTCTGAAATATGATTTGCTAACAAACCGGCGTCCTCGGCAGTCAGGTGATTAGCCGCGGGGTGGCGGCGCGGCGGCGGCGCGGCAGCGGCGCGGTGAGGCGCCATGTGGCGCTACATTTGTCAATTGTCTTCAATTTAATGTAAATTCGATTCGCCCTTTTATTGCGGAGCGGGCTCCCATTTGAGACATTTTAAATCTCGTTATAATGGACAAAGATGGAAGAAATAAGTTGTGGCGATGTGCTATCAGCACAGCTACGCCTAGTATGTATGTATTTCATCTGGAAATCGTCCGCAAACGTTCTATTGTAAACTCTGTGCCTCACTTGTAGCGTAGGATCTACTTTTATTTAAATAGTATATATTTTTATTCCCAATTCTAAAAATCCAAACACGGCTAGGATACATTGATTCGTTACGTAGTTCCGGTGCCTATCTTCCGGCTCCATAATTATCATCAGGTCACTTCGATGATACCGTTTTCAACATAACTATTGTATTGTCATAGTCGCATAACTATGTTTTTTGATATACGTGTGTGAGTATGAAGTTCCGTTGGCCATTTCTGGAGTTCTTCACCAGTTCATCCAATGCTCAACTTTTTTACTCTAAATGATTAAATTCTTTATGAAAACAGAAAAACTATATGAATGAATATTTGATGAATTCACTCTATTTCACCAAGATCCCAAAAATCAGATCCCGTCTTGGAGGCTATGGGAGCATTTGGAAAGTATTTCTTCAAATCGGTTGGCAAGCGACGAAGTTATGCGCCATAAACCATTAAAAAAAAATATAAATATCTAAATTGAGAACCTCCTCCTTTTTTAGAAGTCGGTTAAAAAGACAAATACGTGTTTTATTTACGTTGAGTTCTCTCCTTCTATTCACCAGCCTCACAGTTGCATATAAACTGCAACAGTTAGCAGGTACTCATGACAGCTGTGTACACGAGCGCAGCGCGACTACACACTTGCTTATCTTAAATTGTGAAGTGTCACGCTACGTCGAACTATTAGTTTGCAGTTCGTTTGCTTATGAGGCTGGTGCTGGCCGAGGAGGCACGGCACCACGTGTGGATGGAGGCGATGACGTCACTTCTCGACACCAATGTACGAATAACCAGTGCAGACATGATCGAGTGCTATATTAAATAAATGATGAGAAAGAAGTGTCCTCTTGATGTCCGCTCGGCTCTCGGCGTTCATCGTTCGGCACTCGGCCGTGGTCGTTTGGCTCTCGGTAATAAAAACGTCAGCTTCAAGTTCCCAGTCATAATGGAATGGAATCGGAGACGGATTGATAAACGATATCTCGTAAGAGCGCAGATATTGGACGGCGCCGACGGCTCGACCGCGGCGACCGCTTTGAATTGAACTGCGCTGCGTCTTGATACCGATATAGTCGTCGAGCTAATGTTATTCAGCGAGTGAACTGGTGCACCGCACGTGAGTGACGTACGTGTGTGTCGTGCTGTGCGGGGGCGGGGGGGGGGGGGGGGCGCCTAGTGCTGGCGACGCCGATGTCATCACTTAACTAATTTCGGAAGTCAATGTTCTTATTTTGGTCTCTTTGATATTTTACATCAAATTTCGAATTAAGATTACACTTTTTAGTTGTGATACTCGTCAGCCAAACCTAAATAATGTGAAGTTTCTATAGTACCTACAAAATATTTATATTAAAACCACTTATATAGCCAAAGTACTAACATTTCATGGCAATTCTAAAAAGCTCAAACATGGCTAGAATACATTGGTTTCTTACCGAATTCCGGTGCTATCTCTACTACACGTATAACTTAACAAACGGATTTTACTTGTTACAACAATTCTGCTACCATCCTTTGAGGAGTGCCGTTCCATAACTTTGAAGTTCATAATTCAGTCATGACAATATTTTTCCGGAACAAATTCGGAAATATACTTTTTCAAACGAAATAAAAGTCTCGAGAGAAAAATGTATAATCGAGAAATCGGTGAATATACAAAGGACACACAACCGAACATCCACGGGTAGTCCGGAAGGGAACCCCGGAGTGGTGGAACACAAGGTAAAGAAGGAACACAGGTGTGGTTTTACAGTTTTTCAGTAAAAGTCTGAAACGCCCTCCCGCTCTGCCCAACGGGTGGGAGAAGTCATTGGATGATCGCACTTTACATTGTTCTTTAATATAAAATTATATCTAGATCTTTTTATTTTTTATAAAATTTCCAAAATGTATAATACAAACGAATTCAACTCAAAATACCAATTATATTATTATTATTATTTAATTATTATTGAATTTCTCAACACATTTATTCGAAATTCCACTCCTACCCCTACCGCTTTTTGACTTTAACTGGTTTTCGCACTAGTGCGTAAAAGTGCAGATAGCCCGCACTGCTATTTAAACTGAATTCCGCCTTGGTCGCAAAGATAAACTTTTTTCACTTGCATCTTGTATAAAATATACTATTCTTCTTAAGCGTATTGAAAAGGCGTTTGATACACGTGAAAAGTCACTCGAACACTAGGCTCCATAAGGTTGCAATGAAAAAGTTTCTCACTTGTATCAAAATGTACTACATTCGCTGGGGCCTACTTATAAAACGTCAAAGTCAAAACTCAGAAGCTAGTGCACGGTTCCAGTCGGTCATTTCCTGCGACGCAGCGCCGTGCGCCGCGCGCCGGAGAGACGCTTACTGTGATGTATGTTTGCCTGTAACTTATATAATAACTAGCTGCTCCCAACGGCTTCGCCCGCGTGATAGCAGAACATTATCCCAAGGGAACATACTTCCGGGATAAAAAGTATCCTATGTCCTATTCCAGGAAATGGTCTATCCGTGTACCAAGTTTCATCAAACTCGGTTTTGCTATTTAGGCGTGAAGACGTAACAAACAAACAAACAAAGCAAGTAGATTGCCCTAATTGAAGAGCTAGTATCATTTCTCCAAAATCGTCGTCAGGAAGCCGAACGTCCCCGGTAGTCAGTATTTAGTAACACACAATGACTTATTTAAACAAGGCTTCGGCGGCGGGCGCGGCGCCGGCGGGAGGCTCTCTCTCGCCGATGTAATTTGCGGACGTGCCACGACTGCTAACCGCTACTGATAAAAACACAAACGATGCCTGCAACCGTTCCGCTGTATAATGGATACCATTTGTAATAGTCGTCACTAAGTTATTACATCGACGCGATCTTTAATGAGCGGTAAGTACTCTAAACAAATAAGTCTCCGAGGAGCGTGATTCAGTCGCTGTGTCTCGCGAGCGATGCCCAAAACGTCGCCTCAGGAAGAATATAAACCGAGTCATGACTGGAATACAGATCGAAAATGTTCGCATGAATTGTGACTGATTGCGGCTGATTGCGAGATCATTTATTCGTACCGGAACCACCGCTAGGTGTGACGAGGGCAAGAGATGGCTGAAATGTAAAGTAACCTAGCAGGTTGGCATGGGGACAGAGTGCCAGGGATAAGGGCGCAGGCAGTCAGAGCAGGCGGCGAGCCGCTGCGTCGCGTAGGTCATGGCGCGAGACTACCGACACGTTCCGGATGACGCGAGCACCGGCGCGGCCTTAGTCTACTGCGCCACATTATACCTGCCAGATTAATGTGCTCGTATCGTAACTCATAATATTTACAGGCCCTCACTCTTTTAGAACACATTATTTAAATAGATGATCCAATCGGATTGTAATCAATCACACTTAGTTCGTCTTGTGATTGATGTTGGAGCGCACTCTTTCTAATAGCACTGCGCCATATAATGTATGAGTAGTAACGCGTCTGTGGCTATATACAGTACAGTGCTCTCGGGGCGCTGGGCGCTGGGCGCTGGCAGCGAGCCGAGCGAGAGTGTGCGGCACTGCTTCACAGGGCTTCAGTCACCGTCCGTCCAAATATAAGTCAAATTATGAAGTAAATGAAAGCGCGACACAAAGGCGGCCAGACGCGTCCCCTCCTGTGCGGCCGGTTGACATGCCACCGTCGTCGGCTCATACGCTCTAATTAAATCATATACAGTATCTACTTTGTTTTGCGGCGCCGAGATTACCTGCAAGTACCGAGCGCCAGGCGCGCGGGTGTCTGTGCGACACGCGGCGGGTAATGTGGCACCGCTAATAGCAATTTGAGAGCCGCTGTACGACGTGTGTCGCGCATCCCTAGCGCCGCTCGCGTGACGACGTCATCGCGCCTCGATTGATAGCGCGTCCCGCCACCCCGTGTCACCGATACGCGCCGTTTTTGTGAAAATTGCGGCGCGATAAAGTTACCAGTAACAACGGGATAATGCAAACAAGCCGGCGCCCCGGCGCCGCCCGCCGCCCCTGCGCTGCGGGACTCACGATTCGTCTTCCAACTTTTAGTTCACGTTTAAATACTCAATTAGTTCACGGAAAATTTGCTTACAAACTTGGCCTTTGCTTCGTTTCTTTCGGTCAGATACGGTTCTGTTCCCAGTAGTTTCATTAAAAAAAATAGGGTTTTAATGTTAAATTGAGCGAAAAGAAATTGTTTTTAGAGTTCCCTACTAAAATGGTAAAAATTGTGACTGTTACTGCCGGAGGTTTCAGAGCTACTGATGATAAGGTTTCCGTTTCTTCCTTTTGAGGTACGGAACCCTAAAAACGGCGTTGAAAAAGTATTAAAACAAGATGGAAAAACAAGAAAATCCGCAGTCACACGTTATAGGCCAACCGAAACTCTTACATATACACTTACTCTTGTTGGCCGCAGTGAGATCGCCCGGCCCGCGGCCTGACGGCTCGACGTGAACTGATGATTATTGTAAAGTAAAATGACTATAGGCGACAATGCTGAGTGTGTGTAACAATAAATCAAACATCAGAAACAAAACTAATCTAATTGAAGGAAGTTACGTACCTTCTTAAACACCAATGAGAATAACCTCTAGAGCAGAAAGAATACAACAAAGACTGTAACTCGCATCGCACAGTTTTTAACTAATAAAACTTAGTTTTGCGGTTGCATAACATTAAAACTTGAAAACGGATTTCTTTAATTCTTATTCAGGGTACTAAACTCGTCATGACTAGGTCAGTTCGCTTCTTGTTTTAAATTATATTAAATACTTAGAACATTGATATATTTGTATGTGTAAGTACTAGGTAAGTAAATGGTAGTGAATACTAAAAAGATAATTTCATTTGGCTTTAGATTGGTGGCTTGCAACGCATTGGTCGTACACGCACTACAACAATACACTTTTGACTGAAGCATTTATAAGATAGCACATTGGCCGCTGTTCGCTTGCAAGTATTGTTCAATTAGCAGTTTACATCTAATACATGATACTCGTTTAAATGTGTAGTTAGGTAAACATTTTGTTGGTACATTTCAGTTGAGTAGGAACAGGTGTCTGCCAAGTATTTAATAAGTATTGGTAAGCTTTCGTATAAATTCGAGCATTAGAAATAGTTTTTGTATTTAAGGAAAGAGCGCGGTTGATGACCTGCGATATGCAACACACTATGTGTCGCTACAGGGCGGGAGACGTGCGGGCTGCGGCCGGTGCGGTGGGCTCACGCCTGTGAAACATGGTCGGTGCTGAGTTCGCAGCTTTACCGAACAAGATAGAGTAAACTTTATGTGTTGCATGTCAATCGTGCGTGCGTGGCGTTCGTTTGACGCACGGAGCTGTGCGGGGCGGCGCGGGCGCGGAGGAGCTCGGCCGCCGGAGCGGTGCGCCTTCAAATTGGCAATTTGACGTGACGTAGCGTCCCAGTGAAGCGGGAATCATCGCTTTGGTTTCATTTATGCGGTGTCAGCATATAAAGCTCTTTGTGGGAAATTCTTTTGATCTATAAATCTGATCTCACGCTGAAAATTCATTCTGTAACTTCCTGGCTCCAAATATTTGTACGTGATGTTAACCCGTTTACCGTCTGCGTCGGATAAATATATCCGACAAATGTCAAATACTCGTAAGGCATAGGTACTGAAAGTTTCAGGATCTGACCATTTAAAATAATAGAATAAAAAATAACAAATAGAATTAAAAAATGAAACTTTTTGATTTGCGAGACTGTTATTTGTTCTTTTCATTGTGGCGTCCTTTCGAAGTTTGTGTGTCGTTATCAAAATGAATTTAACTCGTGAACATTTACCTTTAAGGATTTTTTATGATTTCCGTTGTGGCTTAAGACAACAAGAGAGTTAATAATAATAATATATAGGAGCCCTGACCGTCGGTGGCTTGGACCCTGTTCCCGATACAGGTGGGTGGTTTTAAATGTTTTATTTATATTTTTGAAATATTTAAAAAATGTAATCAATATGTGTTTAAATGAAATAAAAGAATAATATAACAATAATAAAATTTATTTAATTTCGCCCACAAAATACATAAGTGCAGCAACATTACTTTAACAATATTTTTGGTAGGGAGACAGGAGCCCATCCATACTAAGAAAATTTGTGTTATGGGTCTCCTGGCCACCTTTACCCGGATACATTAAAAAACCGATCAAAAGAAAAACACTGATTAGCAACTTAAAATTAAGGGAGTACAGAAATTGTTGAAATGCATGTGAAGGTGTGTATGTATGTGTGATGGTGTGTGCTCGAGTGCTAGTACGTGTGTTCGTTTGTCTTAAGAATCTCTATGATTGATAAGCAGTCTCTCTGACTCGTCGTACCCAAGTTTAAGGAGCCATGCCGTGATCTTACCCTTACATTCGCTTTTCGTAATGGGATAGATATTATGCAACTCATTAGCCAAGTTATACAGTCGTGGTCCTTGAAGCAAGGAGTAATAACCGCTGATTTCTCGATGGCGCAGCATGACATACTTGGAAGTAAGTTGCCAGAGACTTCAATTGGCATTCGTTGATGAAGCATCTGGTCGCTGCTCTGTGCATTTGTCTTTTGGAGAATTTAGACGTGAACGCGATCATCTCTATGACGAGGTACGCGAACGTTGGCTGGCAACTGCGGCTACAGACTCGAATATTGACACCGTGCGACCACTTAATGTAGCTCACAAAACAAGTTACTTGCCAGCTAATTCGTGCTTGGTTAGGCATTGGAATGAGCCAAGTGCAAAACATTTTACATGTGCATCTGAAGGTTCGGAAGCTCTGCCCTTGATGGACACCACATGACTTAACGGAGGACCAGAAACGACTGCGTGTCCAGTGGTGCCGTAAAATGAAAATAAGTTTTATGGAGGACAGTCATTGGCTGTCTATAATATCGTGTCAGATGACGAAACCATCGAGTGTGTATGCCAAATAAAATAGTTTTCTTTCTTTCTTTCTTTTCTTCTTTTTTTAAACCTGGATGTACTGCTTTGAACCCGAAAAATAAAAGCCAGTCGGCAGAGTGCGTCTTTCCTTTTGAAGATTTGCCGACGAACGTTAAGAAATGTCGAAGCGTTGGTAATAAAATGGTTGCTTCTTGTTTCGACAAATGTAGACATTACACTACAGTACCGCTTGAAGATCAAACGACAGTGACAGTCTTAGAAAAAGTTCGCAAAAAGCGTCCTCGAAACAATGTATAATAATGATAATATAATGATATTTATTTTGTATATTGGTTTTAAATAACTATAAAAAAAAACGTTTTTATAAAAAAAAAAAATAACCAAGTCGGTTATTTTTTTTTACACTAAAAAAATTAATTGAATTTGAGGAGTTCCCTCGATTTTGCCAAGATTCCATCATCAGATCCCAACTTGGTGACTATGGGACCATTTGGGAAGTTTTCAACAAAAAAATATTTTTTTCAAATCAGTGTTCGCGCATAACTTCGCGAAGTTATGCGCGAACAAACATAAAAAAATACAAACATCTGAATTGAGAAACTCCTCCTTTTTTGTTTGGAAGTCGGGTAAAAATACTTTTACACGTCAATTTTTTTTACGTTAGTTTAAACTAGATGAAGCCGGTATCCACCACGATAACGCATCCTCTCATCCCGCTAAGGTAACAGAAGCCTGTTTGAAGGCTTCAAATGTGGAACTGACGATGCATCCGCCTTGCAGCCCGGACTTTGCACCCTGCAAGTTCTATTAGTTTCCAAAAATTGAAGACAAACTTAGAAGCACACGTTTTACGAGCTCTGAATCGGCGGTGAATGCGTTTAAAGCCATTGAAGAGGTCCCTATAAAGACTGGTCCAACTGCTTTGTACAGTGGTTTCAGCAAATGCAAAAATGCATTAATTGCGAGGAAACACTTTGAAAAACAATAAATGTATCGTAAGTCTTATATAGTCCTATTTACCAGAATCCAGAAATTTTCAGTATGCCCTAAGTATAGTCGAACGTCGTGTATATTTCATGTGGCGATAAATAAGCTGTACACCTGACTACACCGTTATTATATCGCTGAGCGCAGGACATAATTAACATCTGACAGATTAATGAAAACTCTTCGAAACATTCTTTCAACTGGTGGCTAGATATGATAAGCTAGTAAACACAAAGCTGAGCGGCGGCAGCTCTGTCAGCGGCGATCACGAGCTAAGCTCAAGTCTGACCTCGCTGACTTACTTCCGCTCTTAATGTTTTCATTTATTTCTAGTGTTTCTCTTTGATTTCGTAAACATAAACATTTCCTTTAAACATTTTTAGTTTTCTATCCATTACATACATAAAGCTCCAACAAGGTTATCACAGAAGAAACCTCTTATAAAACGGCATTTGGCCCGTACCTTCTGACGTGGTTTAGTAAAAAAAAAGTCGTAACAAATTTTAAAGAGATATTTTCTGGAATGTGTGCAGGCGGCGCGTCTTATTCTTCAGATTGCCGCTGTGTACACTGAGCAAGTACTTTACCGCCTCCGCACAGCAACAGTGAGATCTTCTGCGACAGAGCGTGTTGCGTACAGCAAGCTGCGCACAACACTTGGACAGGATGGCCAAATTTTGCAGTTTTTAAAACAAAAAGTTGCTATTTTCTTTGGGTTTGTAAGATCATACCCATTGAATTTACTATGAGTGATTTGTATTCAACAGTTTTAAGGTGGATTAAAAACGAACGAACGGGTACATATTGGAATTACATTACTACAGGGGCCCGAGTCTGATATTTTTATAAATTCCAACACGATCCCATTGTCATTTTGCTAAAAGTGCGTAATCTGCTAAATCATAATGATCGATCATTGATCAGTCAATGGTCTCGTACTAAAGTGGTGGTAGAATGACAATATCGAGCTTATTAATTCATGAATCCCCAAGCGACCACCGGTGGCCGCGCATCTATTGTCTTACTATTGTGTCTCTAATTGACGGTATCTGAAGGGTTAAAACCAATAACTGCACAATAACGTTCTAATGGTCGGTCACTGATCAAAACAACTGTCAAAAGTTTTGCAAATTACCGCATACGTCAGATATTCATAGGTCATTATGAACGAGATTACCAGTTTATACCACTTCTTTCAATGAAGTGTCAGTGGTTGACCATTGGAAAGTCATTATGATGCCATTATATTAGTAGATTATCAAAACTTGTCAAAATCAACAATTATGAAGTCAATGATAGAAGACCATTCTGGCACTATTGTAATAGCAGACTTGAGACCCGGTAAAATGTCGTTCAAAACATCGAAAACTTAAATATCGAATGACCATATAAATTAAAATAACGTTAGTTTATAAGCTCGAATGGTTAGATAACCTACGCCCAATATCGGTATAGGTAACACGGGCTGTTGTCCGCGACTCCACGACTAAGGCGCGTATTTTGCGTATTTACGCCTAATATACCTAAAATTTAATTATCTACAAAAGTGACATTGAAATATCGAATGTCCTAAATATCGATATTATTATGTTTTTGTTACAGGATAATTTGATAATTCAGATACTTATGCGAAAATCTTGATAACTAGAAAATAATGAAACAAAATCTGCGAGCAACTTGGACATGAACTGGGTGAAATAGGTTAGGTTAAGTTAGAATTGTGATCAACCCGTAGAGGCCGGCGAGAGCTACTTCTCAAAATAAAACAGGTCATACTTTTTTCGATATTTTAAGGAGTAGGTATTTAGAACTTAGGTGTATTAAATGTTGACAATTGAACTTAGGTATAACGACTATCGATATTTTGAATCATTAGATATTTCTATCACTTGGCATTTCAATTACCACTTGGTTAGAAAATAATGATTTAAAACTATGTCGAAGCGTTGACGCATATCAGTCGGTCTGCATCAGCGCCACCTATCTTTCACTGGAGGAACTATGTAGTTAGATTGAACAGCTTACGTTTGGGAACGTCAAGTATTAACTTGGGGATGGTTAGCGTGGAGTAATAGCAACACTGAGCGAATAGTCGAGTCAAATGTCGATCCGGAGGTATAATCGATTATTCGACATTGACAGGTACTGACATTGACAGGTAAATTGGCTAACCGGAATGGGGGTAGGTCCACGTGTCGGGTGACGGTTGATTTGGAGGCCACTTTGAATCGTTCCGTCGGTCCGAGCAGACGTTGGTTACTCCACGCTAAACTTCCCGCGTTCCTGAATTCTTAATCAAGCCATATCTCAGGCATCCTTGATTATTTTGTACTGAGTGTGTGTTACGAGTAATTAAAGGTGTTATCAAAGGTTTTTGTGAGTGTTATTTCCGATGTCGCGACCCACTGATATCGACCCTCCGTTATCAGAAGTGGGATTGGACCACGACGACCCACGTGTTCAAAAATGAAAACGCTTGCGACGAAAAATGGATGCGTTTGTTGGAACAACAGAACCGCAATTTTCTGACGCTGATTCAAGCCATGAAAACACCTACTACGTCGTCACATGGCCTTCGTTTACCGGATTTCGATCCTGAGAAACAAGATGTAGATGCACGTGCTTGGTTGACGACTGCAGAAATGTGCTTGACGGACCAAGACCAACATGGCGCCCTGCTTATGGTCGCTTTAACCTTTCAGATACCGTCAATTAGAGACACAATAGTAAGACAATAGATGCGCGGCCACCGGGTGTCGCTTGGGGATTCATGAATTAAGAAAGTAAGAACCGGATTGAAGAGCTGACTTAAATGGTCTGATTAGGTTTTTTTCTGGGGTTGTTCCCTAATCCTGAGCAACAAATGTTGGACCATGGTACCGCTGTATCCCCAGAGAGCAAATTACAACGTACCACCCAGCTAGTGACCGGGAAAAGAGCGATGGGTGCAAGTGCTCGTTTACGATGTACTACTTTCCTTCTACCAGATCAGAAAACGATTCACACAAAACGCTTGAAGTCGAACGCTACCTGTCAAATGTTACATTGTGGAATAATTGGACGAAGCAAGCGACGTGAAGGCGATGGTGGTGCCAAGGCATCGCGTAGCGAGTGACTGGATGACGTATGTGCTGTCAAAGGAACCAGGAACAAGGTCAGGTATTCACATTCCATTTTAATTCTGATGCTGAGTGTTATATCTCTTTCACTTTAAAGTCTGTCATCACTATTTCACGGCAAACGTAAACACAGTTTTGTTACATTGAAGGGTCAGTTTAGCGTGTTCAGATTACTTGCGTAGTTTGATTGAGGTTTTATTCACAACATCTATTTGCGAAGTGATATTTTGGCCGTGAAATATTGTTGCAAGGATTCAGTTTAAATAGTATGATCGTGCGTGACACACTTCTTTTGTTAAATTGCTAAAGTTCACGACATAAACAATTGTAATTATATCTACCCTCGGTATATCCGGTAGATACCGTTTCGATTTTTGTTTGACAGTGATAACTCCTCCATAGATAGTTTTTACGTTATTGACACTGACGTGTACCTGACAGTATAGTATGCTATAAACGCGTGTTACAAAAAGTGAACTTATTCGTTTAATTGACTCATCTTAGCAAAAGATGACCATGGCGGTCTAGCGCGAAAAAAATAATAATAATAATGCGTGAGCGGGTAGATGAATTGTTGCGTGCAAATATTATTTTACCGAGTAATACGGTGTCTGTTAATTTAGCTCTTTCGGCTTAAAAACTCGACCGGTCAGAAATAATGTGCAAAGACTACTGTAAACTAAACAATAACGTGCCTTACTGGTATTCGTTGCCACGTATCTCGGACCAAATAACGCGTTTACATAGTGCGCTTTATTTTACAAAAATTAGATTGTATATAGGCTAGGGTTAGGTTAGGGTGTTGTGTGTGTTTGTGTTGGTTGTGTAGGTGTAGTGATAGCGTGACGAGGGACAGAACAGAATGGAAGAAAGTGATGGTGATGATGGTGATGATGGTGATGATGGTGATGATGGTGATGATGGTGATGATGGTGATGATGGTGATGATGGTGATGATGATGATGATTTTTTTCAGCGGTCAGTATAAACATTTGACTATGCCAGTCGGTATCGAAACGTGACTCTGTTTTTCAACGGGGTTTTTGATAAACCTACGTCATAGTTTGAGTTGTCAATATTTTGATTATTTTGTAATCTATTAAGAACTTCGAGAGACTTAATGTAGTATTACAAACGTTGACTAAAGCCGGATTTTCATTAGATTTGAAAGAGTGGTTGTTTTTCATAATGCAAATCGAGTTGTTTAGGATATGAAATAAAGTCAAGTGCTGAAGTTAGGAGATATAGAACTTCAGAAAGCAGATCGCGATCATAGCTCAGTTGGGACAGTTAATAGGTCTAGTAGTTTACTTCGGGTGGTTTGAACCTAAATATTCTCGTGTATGCCGTTCTTCTAAAGATTTAACGTGCGGTAAAGTTTCTTTTTTTGACAGCAGCGCCACGAAAACTGAATAAGTATTAATTTATTTTTTTATGAAAGAGTCGGTTAACCTTTAACGTTTCAAATTTTTCAATCGTGTCAATTAGAGGCGCAATAGAAAGACAGTGACACCGCAATAGAAAGAAAATGAAACGCAGGCGTTTCAGTGGGAACATAAAAAAAAGGGCTGATGATGACGATGAAGTTTATAGGATGATCAGATTATAGGAGATTTGATTTGTAGTCGTAGCTTAATAGAAACCGGTATCTAGCGGTCACAGTAGTCCATAAGTACGCGGTATTCAATTCAAATTGCGATCAAATCTGGGACGTACTGTGGGAAACCATTAAGTCTTGAGAGACTTGGCGATCCTGTAGGGGTGCGCAGGAGTGATTGAGGTTCTTAATGGTGACCGTTATGTTTCGAAGTACGCACATAACCGCCTGCGAAAAATAACTGACGTTGACATGCACGTAGGCGATGATGACGAGACTAGCTATGACGAAAAGGATAACGCTGACAAGACTAGTTGAATACTAAGTAGTCAACTTAACATTTAGAGTACCTAGCATAGTAAGAGTTTTCTTGTAATCTGTAACGTTATAAGAAAAATAAAGTAACATGTTGAACAAACCTACTTTAAGGATTATTTTGATTAAAGGCTCGAAATGATTATCTTGATGGTGTTGTTTGTAACCGGATGGAGGTTACATGTGGAGGTGACCGGATAGAGGTTGCCTGTTGTGTTAGTGACCGGATGGAGGTCGATTGGTTTGACGCTTATGGCCGGCTGAAGGCTATAATGTGTGATGATGAAGACCGGATGGAGGTCGATTGGTTTGACGCTTATGGCCGGATGAAGGCTATAATGTGTGATGATGAAGACCGGATGGAGGTCGATTGGTTTGATGCTTATGGCCGGATGGAGGCTATAATGTGTGATGATGAAGACCGGATGGAGGTCGATTAGTTTGATGCTTATAGCCGGATGGAGGTTATAAGTGTGATGATGAAGACCGGATGGAGGTCAGAGTATGAGCACTGCAATATTTTAATGAGTTTCCTATTATTTGAATGAGTTTGAGTGTTGTTCAACATGTCGGCTTTGAGAGATTGAGATTGTTGTGATTTTCTTCTGGACGTGATTGATGATTTTGATCAGAATACCTTTTATGCCCCACTCTCTTGGGCCAGGATTGGCCGAACGACTAGAATGAGTACTGTTCGAGGATTTTCTTTCATTCCAGGTACTCCACACGAGGACGTGTGATCATCAGGACGGCCGTGTCGAAGCGTTGACGCATATCAGTCGGTCTGCATCAGCGCCACCTATCTTTCACTGGAGGAACTATGTAGTTAGATTGAACAGCTTACGTTTGGGAACGTCAAGTATTAACTTGGGGATGGTTAGCGTGGAGTAATAGCAACACTGAGCGAATAGTCGAGTCAAATGTCGATCCGGAGGTATAATCGATTATTCAACATTGACAGGTACTGACATTGACAGGTAAATTGGCTAACCGGAATGGGGGTAGGTCCACGTGTCGGGTGACGGTTGATTTGGAGGCCACTTTGAATCGTTCCGTCGGTCCGAGCAGACGTTGGTTACTCCACGCTAAACTTCCCGCGTTCCTGAATTCTTAATCAAGCCATATCTCAGGCATCCTTGATTATTTTGTACTGAGTGTGTGTTACGAGTAATTAAAGGTGTTATCAAAGGTTTTTGTGAGTGTTATTTCCGATGTCGCGACCCACTGATATCGACCCTCCGTTAATTCATGAATCCCCAAGCGACCACCGGTGGCCGCGCATCTATTGTCTTACTATTGTGTCTCTAATTGACGGTATCTGAAGGGATAACTAAATGTTGAGAAAACTAAAATATTACATTTCGAAACGCAAAAAGTAAATGTATCCAGCTTAAAAAAACTCATAAAAACTAATCAATTGAACAAGTCTATAAAATAAAATTCCTTGACATAACACTAGATGAACATTTCACCTAGAAAGATCATATTGACGAAATTTGCATGAAAATTAATAGATTGCTTTTTGCCATAAAAAAAATTAAAAAAAGAGACATCTAAACTAACGGCAGTTATAGTGTATCACGCCTATATATTATGTTCTACTAGCTTTCCACCCGCGGCTTCGCCCGCGTGGACTACAGTTTATATCGCGCGGGCAGAGACCCGTGCTCAGCAGTGGAATTATAGGTAGCCTATGTGTTATTCCAGTGTCTCTTCTACCTACCTACCAAATTTGATCTAAATCCGTTCAGTAGTTTTTGCGTGAAAGCGTAACAGACAGACAGACAGACAGACAGAGTTACTTTCGCATTTATAATATTAATAATATATTTATAATATTATATAAGTAGGCATTATTCGGTATGGTATTATTGTTTGTGGTAATTCCTCTGAGATATCCAGAATATTGATAGCACAAAAAAAAATTATTCGCGCTATCTTTAACATGGACTGGACTGAATCATGCAGACTCGTGTTTAAATCACAAAAGCTTCTTACAGCTTCATGTATTTACTTAGTCAAGTCATAAGTATTGTCACACGTCAGTAAAACTTATTTTTTAAGAATGTTGGCCACAAAAAAGTTTATTGAATTCGAATTTCGAATTGTTCATGAAAATATGTGTACTTTTTAGAATTTTACTTATTTTTAAACATGGAGTGGACGCTTAAAGAAGACCGTGTTGCAGTTATTGCGTTGCATCGTTGCGGTTACGCGCCATTTCAAATTTTTGATATACTGAAAAATTTGAATATAACCAAAGATTCGTTTATCGTACCATCAAACGATACAATGAAGACTCTACTGTAGATGATAGGTCAAGGAGTAGTCACCCTCGCTCTGTTAGGACTCCAGCAGTGATAGAAGCTGTGAAGGCGCGAATTCAAAGAAATCCCAAACGTAAACAGAAACTTTTGGCCCTTCAGATGTGGTTAAGCGGAACCACGGTGAAAAGGGTGTTAAATGAAGACTTAGGGCTTCGGGCATATCGAAGAAAATCAGGACATCGTTTGAACGCTCGTTTAATGGACCTGGGACTGAAGAGATGCCGCTTTGTTGAAGCGGTACGCGGGAAAAAAATATCGGGAAATTCTTTTTGCGAATGAAAAAAAATTTTACCGTAGAAGAGAGCTACGTCAAACAAAATGATAAGGTGTACGCACACAGTAGGGAAGAAGCGAACAACCGTATCCAATGTCCAATGAGGTCATTTTCCATCCTCGCTCATGGCATGGTTGGAGTTTCTTATTGGGGCTTAACTGAGGTAAATTTTTGTGAAAAAAGGTTTAAAAACAAATGCAGTTGTTTATCAAAATACGGCTGTTTCGTTACTTACTTCAGAAACTAAATATTAGCATCACCTCCACGGTGGTAGCGAAACGGCGAAGGCATACATTTTTACTGATATGTAGAATTTGTGAAGTTAGGGTCGGTAGAGTTAGGCCGTGTATATTCAGAAGCTTGGCTCTACATGAGATGAAATCATTTGCACAGGGCAAACCTTATGTGGTCGTCTTGGCAACATTTTACATGAAATGTTTTTAGTGGGATTCTAAATATTTGCATGCTAATACTCAGCAAAACATGTTTTTTCTTATTTATTTTCTTTTACCATCTTATATACCGTGTTTTTAGCAAATAAATATTATTAATTTACTTTGAACGTCGACATTTTACCTGCAGGTATTTCAATGTTCGACATTCTAATATGTACCCGACCGAACTCACCAGTTGTATCAGATCCTGAATGTTTCTGTGGTCAGGCCCTTTCATAGTGGTGATGGGACGTACCGTGTTCAATGCCGATGCCGAACACTAAAAGAAATATTAAATTAGTATTAATGTTATTTAATAAACTTAACCAACCATAGTATATAACTAATAAGTATCTCGTACTATCTATACTGGTAACAATGCCACTTAGATCATAACATAGAATATTAAATTAGGTATTTTTGTTTTTATTGTTGGTGAGATATCCAATTATTATGATTATGAGATATCCAAATATTCCAAATTTTAATGAAGAATACGACAAGAAGCTATCACACCTATTTAGAGCAGCAAACCGGAGAAGACTTGCTTGCTATTCAAAATTGTTGGACGAAATATTGTTTAAAGCCAATATAATTACGAAAAAATATCTGATCAGCCACCCTTCAGTACGTCGATTCTGTAAAATTCAGACAACAACTCGCATTTCACTTCGATACTCACTCTCACTTCACATAAGGTTCAAAACGACCTTGATTTTGCATTCTGTAAGCATCACCTAGGCACTTGCGAAGTGAAGTGAGCTCCGAAGCGACCAATACTGCACTAGTGATTACCACACTCAACTAAATGTAAGTTGAGATTTATCGGTTTTTTATTTTACCAGTTTTTGACACAGAATTTTAGCTATTATGGATGTTTAAACTAAAATATCTTATTTAAAGGAATTTGAGGCAGCTAATAAGTAAAAAAAAAAACAGAAAACTCTAAGTTCGTGCCGTGAATATAATCTATGCTTACCTTACTAAAAAAAAATGACTGACAGATAATATCATTAGTAATCTGTGGACAATATTTATGTGTTGAAGTTGTATAATGCGTAGGTAGTGCGTTGTATTGTTTTGTTTAGTTTACGTTTTGTTTGTTTTTTGATCGTTCAGTGCCAAAAATAATTGTGAAATAATCATGAAGTAGTTTTATGTTTCTGGTTGTAAAGTTCAAAAATAATATTAATAAAAGAAGTGTTTATTTTGTTTTCTAAAACAACAACAACGTTTCAGTCCAAATAAAACACGTTCCTCTCACCGATCGTCGGCTCAGGTTGAAACTCTGGTAGAGTTTATGCCTAAACAATATAAGTGGCACTATCAAAACATACAAACAGTGGACTAAGGTTAGCAGTGCTTTTTTATATGTTAGAACCACTTAACATTCCTTAGAGCAAACCACTTAAAATGTGTGACGAATCTTGGTTTAAAGTGTGTTTAAAAACTTTATTTAAACACTATTTAACTATGATTTCTTCTATTTTCACTCGTGAAATAGATGCTTTTAATTTGACACTTTGAATCGGGTTCGAGTACGAAGTGAGCGTCGAAGTGACGGCGGAATTACCTTATAGAATGCCACTTCTTACGTCATCTCATACTTTATCTGTCAAAATTCCGCGGTCAATTTAGTTCAACTCGCAAACACGCTCGCAAGAGCAGCGCTAGTGTAGATTCGAATTATTAACCGAGTTTCAGAATGCCAATCAAGAAACTCACGGCGGATTCAGATGCGAAGTTTAGAATGAAGGCTTACAGAATCGCACTGCAGATTGAAATGTTTATAATAATTTATTTTCATTTAAGTTGTCCTTATACATCAAGCAGCCTACTATTATTTGGGTAAGACTGACACATGTGCAAGCTCGACCTAGTGGTGAGGAGCCGGCGCGGCGGGAGGGTGGGGGGTGTTCGCGGCGGGGACGAGCGCGTGCGGCGCCACGCGACTCCCCCTGTGCTGTTTTGTTTGTGAACTTTCAGTTTTCCGGCACGTTGCCTCTTCTGCTCATTTAAGAGTATTTTCCTTAACGTGTTTCTTAAGAAAAAATAAGTAAACAATAAGACAGAAATTGTTACGTGAAAAACTGAGCACCATGAAATCGTCTTATTTCAGGCGGATAAAGACGCTGAGAAATTTGCTGACGGTATATTTCATTCGATCTAAATCCGGGCTTATCCAGTTTGTGGGGAAATCGGTGGAAAAAATCCTTTTGTAATACATCGTCCCGAGCACAGAGTGAGTAGAGCGACGCTTATAGATAAGTGTGCGGTGGGGGCGCGGGGTGCGGCGGCGCGGGGCGCGCGGGGAGCTCGGCGCGATTAGCCACTACAATTGAATAAGGCTGGAATGGGCGCTCGGCTGCGAGCGCTCTGAGGGCTGTGGGGCTAAGAATTCGACCCTACGCGAATGCCTGGCGCCATCAAAGGGAACGGAAATAAGTAAATTAGACGATATTGTCGCAGCGCGGCGCAGTAATCTGAGCCTCGCAGGAAGCGGAGCGGTGCGGAGCGAGTAGTGCGGAGCGGAGCGGTGGGACGCGGCGCGGTGTCGCTCGGCGCCAGATTTATTAGTCGTTTGTCAAACATTCCGGAGAGGAACGTTCATTTAGCGCAATATGTTTGCGGTTTGCTTAAGTTATTAATGGTCTTACGGGTGAATTAAATTTAACCGTTTTCTTTCATTATAAACTTGACAGTTTGTGTAAATTAACTTCCTAATGATTTTTATTACATACAGGTAATGAAAAGTCGATTCATTTTAAATGTTTGTTTATTCTGCCTCCTCCGAGCTTCGCCTCGATTCGAGTAGCGGGCTATGCGGTATGTCCGCGGCGCGTTGCGGTGCGGTTCAGTGCGATGCGGTACGTGTGCGGCGCGGTGCAATGCGAAGCGGTTGGTACGCGGCGCGGTGCGGGCGGTTAGCGGATTGTTGGTTCAGTGTATTCGTGTACGTATCAGATTAGGCTCGAGAGCGATGCAGGGCGCGGCGGCCGATAAGGGTCGCAGCTTCATTACCCGGGGCGAGCGGCGCCGACCGCCTTACAAGAGTGACGCACAAAGTCGCCGCCCGAGGGTGTTCGATAACGACGCAGATAGCTACAGCACTGTAATCCCGGCTCGTTTGGGAATTACGTTAAGATTTAAGTAGACTTAGGCACCGGAGCTAATATACTCTCGAGTAACGTCTCTTGCAATTATATTATTAACGCTAGCGTGAACGCTGGCGCGGCCGAGTTGTGCTCCCGACGATCACCAAAATAGGGAGTGATTTGGTTAAATACGAGCGGGATAGTGTGTAATCTGATTAAAATTTGTTCCTAGTTCCTACCCCATTGCATATCATTACCTATATAAATATAAAAAATCATAAATCATTGTAAGCGTTTCTGAGTTTCTGGTCCTCTGATTGGTTTTTGAGTGAACAAATCATGTTTTACAGGCTGAAATTGTATTCTGTGAGGAACTTTTTTTAAATTTACATTTGACGTTCGTAACAGATATATTTCTGTGGTGTTAAGGTAAAAAGGGATGAGTCCGAAATTTTGAAAAATGAGTTAATAACACAGTTGGGTAAAATATATTACTAAGTATTAAAGTAAAAAGGAGATTAGTCAATATAATGTATTTTTATTTCGTGAATCTCACATAACAAATATGAGTCTAGTCATAAATAGAAAAACCTAAAAAGTAAAAAGGAGTTGTGTCTAGTTATCTTCGTATTACTTATGTGATTCTTTACTTATAAAATTAGGCATAATGAGATAAGTCGACTTATGCCTAAATTCATATTCGTCGTTCTGCGTTAGTTGCATTTCGCGCGCGAAGTTGACGTGTTTTTACCTTTGCAGCGGTGTAAAAAAAAAACAAAAAAAAAAATGATTTACGTGTGTTTTTGAGTTTTGTAACTTATAAAAACGAATAGGATTAACAAGATAATGATGACTCCAAAAAATTGTTAAATTTTATGATAGATTAATCGTAGGTTAGATTAGGTTTATTAATATAGATAGGTTATAGTTTTATTTTTAATTTTTTTGTGCTTTTAGGGTTTTTTGAAGTCGGTTGTTTATTTTTTGCAAAAAAAAAGTTTATTTGTTAGTTTTTAGTGACATATTTTTTATTTTATAAAATATAGGTAGGCCTAATAAAGATGCTTCTCATATGAGAAAACGGCGTCAAACTGAAACTGTAAATGAGAGAGGAAAACGCTTAAAAGAAATTAGAGAAAGAAACGTTCCAC
The DNA here is from genome assembly GCA_949319445.1 of Mythimna lalbum. NCBI lineage: Eukaryota > Metazoa > Arthropoda > Insecta > Lepidoptera > Noctuidae > Mythimna > Mythimna lalbum. The sequence goes on from OX439346.1 coordinate 25,228,909, forward strand.
GCATTTCAAATGCGAACCCTGGCCAGCGCGAAAACAGACTGTCAATCATATCAATATGTTACGTAGGTTGAATAAAGAAAGTCAAGAAGGTTATAATCATCGTCTTAGTTTGAATCGTACTCGATTGGCCACTAAAACCTAAGAAGATTACTACCATCGTCTTTCTTTAATACACGCTCGACTAGCCAATGAAACTGAAGAGGAACGGTCAGAACGATTAAGTGGCCTACGTATTCGTTCTAGTCAGAGGCTGCTTAATAAACGTTGCTATGTACCAACAGTCGACGTCCTCCTTTTTTTTTCGGTGGGAAAAATCATCCAATGACAACCCCCGCTCTTGAGTGGAGCGGGAGATAGTGTCAGACTCTTACTGACTAAAAACCCACCCTGTTCCTTCTAGCCTCTTCATACCAGGGCTCGAGTTTCCTTTCGGATAACCCTGGCCCCAGTAGGCTTCGACCCAGCTGGGCCCCTCCTGTTGCTGACAACTCCTTGAGGCGCGCGGGAACAGTGCGCGCCGTCGACGTCTTGGGCTCGGCCCGGACAGTTACCGGATGGTCGGACAGCGAGCTACCCATGGCTCGCAGTCCGCGAGCCCGCGTCTAAGGTGGCCGGAAATCGGGATCGGAATCCCAAAGGCGGCGGCGAGGGCGCCATTGCCTGATGCGGTTGGCCTCCTCCTTTGCTAGCATTACTGCTTTGCAGAAGGAGTGTCCGGAGCGAGGAGGAGTGGCAGGCGGTCGTCTGCCTGCCACTCCTCCTCGCTCCGGACCATGGCCTCAACCAAGGCCTGGCGCGAGAGGTCTCCGCCACTGATGATCCCCACGAAGGCACGGCGATGCTCTGCCCAAGCAAGGCACACCTCCGGGCGTACCGCACAGTAGCGACACCCGGGCGTCTCTTCAATCCATGCAGGAACCTCCCAAACGTGCCATGTCCGGTGAGGACCTGCGACATGCGGAAGGTAAAGACGCCGTTAGGTCTTTCTAGCCACGTCTCAAAGATGGCGTGCCCAGCACTGGGTTGCGATAGTCGCTGACGCCATTTCACCATGAGATCCCGCCTGAGCTCTGTCCGCCATGCCTTGACCTGTCGCGGCAGTGGACTTTCACCCCGGCGTTGCATCTCTACGCGCATCTCGCCGGTCGCTTTTGCAGCGACTGCCCCCACACCGGCGCCCCGTATTCCGAGGGCCGTAAAAAACACATAGCTTCGGATTTGTGCAGCGCCACCTCGAGTCCCAACTCCTGGATCCTGCCAACGACTTTTGCAACCCCACGTGTCGCTAGAGCGACCGCTGCCTGGTGCGACCTTCCCTGCGCTAGAACCAGCATGTCGTCTGCGTAGCAAGCCACGCTGACCCCGTCAGGGAAGTCGCCGCGCAGTACGTAGTCGTATCCGATGTTCCACAAGGGTATAGCCATAAAATTTCCACTACCTTCACGAGGTCATCTGCCTTCCACTTATTGACAAGTTCCGTTGCCTATCTCTGAACCCAGCATCAGAACTGCACGAAATACTTATCAAACAAAAAAATACATCAAAATCAATCCATAAATGACTGAGTTATGCCCGAACAAAAATTAATCGGATATCCAGAGAATGATATTTTTGAATGAAAAACGTTTTCTAGTTTTTTTATTATCAGTAGTAGGTAAACCTGGAAAGTACATACCGTTACAATTACAACAAGCCCAAACTCGGCTAGAATACATTGTCTTATTATGGAGTTCCGGTGCCTCTCTCTTGGCTTCATCATCAGATCTGATGATAGAATGGTTCTTATTGTACGCAAATGCTTTACTTGTAGGTAAAAATACCAAAATTGCCGTACGTTTTCCTATAAAATTTGAAGAGTTCCCTCGATTTCGTCAAGATTCTATCACCAGCGAGCATTTATGATTTTCTACCTACCTCAATAGGATTCAAGTGTGAATTTTTATGAATAGGTATATAATGAAAAACTCTCAATTTTATATACGTAAATAATTAGAAAATAAAGGGACGAGTCATTTGAAGATTTTTTTAAATTTTGTTTTGCGTTGTTAGGTAAAAAGAGATATGTCAGTTATTTTAATAGTTAACAAATAAAAATATCTTTCCGGTACATATAAAAGACGACTAAATTAATAAATGAAAATTAAAACTGAGTTGTATTAATTATTTCTATATATTTTTGATTAAACTGCATTTATTCTACAAAACAAACAGGCGTTTTTTTCATTCGCCCTTCGTGAAAAGTCCTGTTTTTTGACTCATCCCCCTTTACCTTGACAACACAGATTTGTCGATGAGATTCTTTTTATACTGCCATTAGAAAAAAAAAACTTATTTTCTAAACAAATCTTTTAAATTTACAATGATCGTTGAGAATTAGAAACAACCTTCTGACGCTGTGTTCGGCCTTCGACAGTCCGTGAGCGGCTGGAAGCTTCGACCGCTTCTAACTTGACAAACATAGTAGGTAAGAACCTAAACTGCAATGAAATATCTTTTCTGTCCATATATTCATGACTGAAGAGTTTTATTTGGTGTCGCGACCACAGAGCCAAACGCTGAGGACGCGTGCCTGAGAGTGGCGCTCAGCTCGTGAGTCGCGACTGTTCCCGAGGCCGGCTCGGGCGGCGCCTGGTGTCACTCTGGCGCCTCCTATCGCTCAATTGCAAATGTATGCATTTATTCATGTTATATGAGACCTCATATTATATTGCTGGCGCCGATTCCTTAGAATGAATAATCTTCTGTTTATAATCTACACTAATATTATAAAGAGGTAAAGTGTGGGTACTTTTTTATTTTTATGATTTTTTATTGGTAAGAGGTAATTCTCTGAAAGTACGAGACCAAAGACATTAAACATATGTACGAGACCAATTGCGAAAATTTTTTCACCGATTGAAAGTTGCTTTATTCCTGAGTGACATAGGCTATATTTTATGTATGTGGGTGAAGCCGCGGGCAAAAGCTATTTTTTTTTAAATAATAAATAGGTATACACTTACTTCCGAAAAAGGAGGCTGTTCTGAAGTCGTCGATTTTTTTAAATTTCTTGTTTAATGGTGTGTTCGTGAAATGTTAACCGATTTTGATGATTCTACCATAGGTGGCCAAATTATTAGGGACAGTAGGTACTCATAGATATATAATTTCTGATTGAAACACATTTTTTAAGCAAACCAATATATTTATATAAGGTTTTTTATTTGGTATTGCTATTAGTGTCATTCTTAGTATATTTGATATGTGATAACACTGTGAGGGGTTGCATGTTAGGAAATCAAAACTTTCTCGAGCAAACAAAAGAACAATAAACGAAATAACAAAATTTAAATGGTTCGAAAAATTTTAGAATCCCAATGTATGTGACACCAAGTCAACGACTGATCAAAAGTTGCTAGATGTTATTTTAAAATATCAAATCATTACTAATCAAATTACTTAATTACAAATCCCTAAGTTCGACATGCCTTCTCATTGAAACATCGAAAAAAATTGATCTGTTTTATTTTGAGAAGTTTGGTCACCATTCTAACCTAACCTAACCTATTTCAGCCAGTTCAAAATAACAAATCATACCTACTATCTCCAATCCATTTTGACCTTTAAACGATTTAGTCAATAGTGTAATTAATAATTCAAACATTGATATTCCAGACTTTGGTCAGCTGAACTTTTGATCAAATGACCATCGTTAATTTAAACTCTGTTGATTTGTACGTTGTTCTTTTGACATTTGTTCAGGAAAGTTTTGATTTTCTTACATGCAACCCTGTGAGATCACGCTATTTTTTTTAAAGTGGCATTACTTCTAATTTTATTGATTTTTTCAATATTTGTTGAAAATCGGGTTCTTTTTTGTTGGTGAAAAAAAAATAGTTTGATTTTACTAGTTTTTCCTATACAAAATAGTCAATACGTAAGTAATATTTCTTATTGCATTACTTTTTTAAAGTAATATACGTTATTTTTTAATTATGGCAACGATAACAGGTGATAGTCCTAAAATTGCTTCTTTTTAGTATGGGCAAGGCTTCAGATACGTCTCCAAGAAAACGTACACAAATTAAAACATTAGTTTTTGGACTCCAAACATTTCCAGAGATATAAAGCAGCTATTAAAAGTGTTCCAAAGTCTGTAGTTTATGGAATTAAAAGAAAAACTAATTAAAATAAACTTTTGGAATCACACCGTTTTAAAAAATGTGGCAGGAAAAGGATCACCACTCTATGTATAAAGACAATGTGTCGTACAAAGACTGTCGCCCACCTTACTATGGTTACAAACAACGAAAACCTAGAAGTTTTCGATAGGAAAATTCATCGGGGTTAGGCAAAAGAGGAGTTGATCGGTCGTCGGCCTACCAAAATACTATGCCTCACCGAGGTCATGAAGAAGAGATTATTGCACAGGGCCAAACAAAACCATAAACTATGACTTTTGCAGACTGAAGTTGGGTAAAAATAAAACTTTAAATAGTGTATGTAAACTTTAAATAATGTACTGTACATTGTTAATATACTATTGTCATTATGTGATGGAGCAATATAATTTTGATGAATCGACGCTTCAGATTTTGTTTGACAAAAACTTCTACGCTCCTTCACAAAATGCTCCTTTCCGACGATTCCCTGGAGAATAGTTCCATGCAAACTGATGTTTAGAGAGAGCTAAACACCCAATTAGTATCATGGTGTGGTCTTTAATCTCAGCTTAGGATATGGGGCGCCTCCATACTGTGGAAGGGACTGTGAGGCAAGACCAATACAAGCGTGAACTAAAAACTGAACTGCTGCCGCAGCTCGAATAGTGGTTCCCTACTGACAAAGAGACAATTTTTGTGCCGAATTTGCATTTTACTACAAAACAAGGAGTGTTACTGTATACCGGGCTAAAAAAATTAATGTTTTACCATAGGCAAGTAATTCGCCAGACATGAAAACTATTGAAAACTTGTGGCAGCTCACCAAGCAGTAGCTCGCTTAGCAAGTGATCACCACCGAGCTAATAAATGATTTATTATTATTCTTATATAAGCACTAGCTGATTGCAGCTTTCATTAAAAAGTGTTATAATAGCACAAACCTCCAACAGAATGCCAGAATTTGCATAGAGAGCATATCACGATGATTGAAGACTATCACAGTATTCTAAGAACATTCGTCCAACTTATTACGTATCTTTTTTTTTCAAAAATATATAAATGATCTTGTTTTAATTTTGTTGTTTTTATTATCTCAATCAATAAAGTCTATAAATAAAAAATACTAGCTGGACCTAAAACCAACCATTAGCCTGCAATATTCAATTAAAGTAGATAATATAAAAATTTTGGTGCTGTCTCTAATAATATGGCCACTGTATTTTGATTGGAAGAGTTTTGTCCGTGAACTTCTTTTTTTTATGGTGGGGAAAATCATCTAATGACAACCCCTTCCCTTGGGCGGAGTGGGAGATAGTGTCAGACTCTTACTGACTAAATACCCACCCCGTTCCTTCGTGCTTACATACCGAGGCTCGAGCTACCTTTCGGACTAACTTTGGTCCCAGTAGGCTTCGACCCAGTTGGGCAACTCCTTGAGGCGCGCGGGAACAGTGCGCGTCGTCAAAGTCTTGGGCTCGGTTCCGACAGTTACCTACCGCCGGACGATAAGACAGCGCGCTACCCATTGCTCGCCGTCCGCAAGCCCGCGCCTACGGTGGCCAAAAATCGGGATCGGAATCTCGGCGGCGGCGGCGAGAGCGCCGTTGCCTGATGCGGTTGGCCTCCTCCTTTGCTAGCATTACTGCTTTGCAGAAGGAGGCGAACACATGCCACTCTTCCTCGCTCCGGACCATGGCCTCGATCAGGGCCCGGCGCGAGAGGTCTCCGCCGCCGACCGTCCCCAAGAGGGCCCTCGCCGCCGTCGCCGGGATTCCGATCCCGATTTCCGGCCACCGTAGACGCGGGCTCGCGGACGGCGAGCCATGGGTAGCTCGCTGTCCGATCGTCCGGTAATGGACCGAGTCCGAGACGTCGACGGCGCGCACTGTTCCCGTGCGCCTCAAGGAGTTGTCAGCAGCAGGAGGGGCCCAGCTGGGTCGAAGCCTACTGGGGACAGGGTTGTCCGAAAGGGAGCTCGTGCCCCGGTATAAAGGCTAGAAGGAACGGCGCGGGGTTTTTAGTCAGTAAGAGTCTGACACTATCTCCCGCTCCACCCAAGAGCGGGTTTTGTCAAAGATGATTTTCCCAGTCGACAAAAAAAAAAGCCTTGATTAGGGAATCGAACTATTTACAGAGGTACGATTGTGCGGCGCTCACGGTGCGCGAGTCCGAATTTTGCAGTTGATTGTATCTATATATATAAAAATCAATGCCACTTTTCGTTGTTAATTTATAACTCAAAAACGGGCTCACCTATCAAAACCAAATTTTTAGGTATTGTTCGGAGTATTTAGTAGATGGTTTATGTGAAGTTTGGTAGGGTAGAGTAGTGTAGAGTAGGGTAGAGTAGGGTAGAGTAGGGTAGAGTAGGGTAGAGTAGGGTAGAGTAGGGTAGAGTAGGGTAGAGTAGGGTAGAGTAGGGTAGAGTAGGGTAGAGTAGGGTAGAGTAGGGTAGAGTATGGTAGAGTAGGATAGAGTATGGTAGAGTAGGTTAGAGTAGGGTAGAGTAGGGTAGAGTAGGGTAGAATAGAGTAGAGTAGGTATAGTATGGTAGAGTAGGGAAGAGCGGGGGCGAAGCCGTGCGGGCAAAAGCTAGTTTCTTTATAAAAATAAATCATTTTCCAGTTTTTAATGGTTATATGTGGTCGACGATGAACTACATTTGCCTAGAAACAGTATTCCTTCTTGACATAAATGCTCCGCGGTTGTAACCATCAGGAAACACGTGTCACATGTATTTGGTTCACATTTCACATTTATTTGGTTGGCATGGATACCATCAGAGTGCAAACTGCGTCCACCAGAATGACATTGTAAGATATTACTGCTACGACGCTGGGCGTCGCTCCGCCTGCTAGAGGCCGGCCACCGTACTTCAGGGCGGAGGTCGCGGAGCAGCTCAGGCACAACAACAGCTGTCAGCTGTCTGTTTCGGTTTATTGATGCCGGCAGGTATATAAAAGAATGCGGAACAAGAAATCAGGGCGAATTCAATATGAGTTGGAGCTCATATGTCAAAGGTTAAGTGGGTACTTTATATTTTCATCTCGCCGGCACTAAGTGGCGTATAATTGAAAAGTTATTTTGGAATGAATTGGAGTGTAAAGCTTGGGTGTGGTGTCACGTGGCGGCAGTGATAGACAGGCGCGCGGTAATGAGCGGCGCACCGCGACGAATGAGGCCCGGGCCGGCCCGCGGTAGACCTCGCCTCGTGGAGGTTTAGTTTGGGACCTCCTACTACTAGTAGCAGTCAATGACGCCGAGTCATAGCAAGGCCTGGGCCTGACAAGCTGAGTGCCTATTGCAGTATGATATTAGAGGCATTACTGTTATTTTTTAGCCACGTGTTTGTTTTCCTAGCCGCGTGTCAGCAGATCAATGTATCGTGCATTCGTGCGTCTGATAAGTACTCATGAGCATCGAGCTAACCCTCATTTTGCAATTCAGTCTTTGAAAATGATAGTAGAAGAGCTCGGACTCCAAAGTAAAAGGTTAGTGAAAGCCACCACAACCGCGCGGTCCAAACTTTAGTACATAAAACAAGAAGCAAGGTAAGCCATTGTTTTATTGTTTTGACTTTTGTTTGTTTTCTTTACTAATGTTCTAAGTTTGTCACATTTGCCGCAAAGCCTCAGCGATCCTGTTGCTCTCTTGTACGGGACGGGTGTAGGGTTTTATTATACGGTACGAATATGTAGAGGCTAGCAGTTGAACGAAACATCATTACGCGTTACCGAATAAGTTAAGGCAGGTATTTAAAGGCTACAGTTAAAAACAAATTTGGAGAATTGATCGGCTACTGTGTGATAAAAAGGAGAGCCTTTAAATTAATGCCATACTATTAAATTAACTTAAATATGTGTAGGTATATCTGCAGAGTGCAGTAGAAAAACATTATTCGGGTTTATTTAGTTTTGATTGATTAATTATAATTTTCTTTTTGTAAATGAAAGCGCAAGTACTTGTATGGTATTGTATACTACAATACAGATTGTTTAGTCGGCGGCGGCGATGTGCTGACTACAGTCTGGAGTACATTGTTACATTGTTACCCTAGGTAGGTCTCTCGTTGGCATTGGTGTTATTTGTTCTAGCTCGTTGTCTGTTGTTCATTTTAACTTTTAAGAGGGGATACTTATTGTGCCGGGCGGAAAACTACGGAACCCTAGACTGAAAGTGGCCCGACACGCTCTTGGCCGGTTTTTGTCTTTTCAAGTACGGAACTCTAAAAATACCATACACCCTATTTAAAAGCACAGCGCTCGTCGAACATGAACAGTGTGGCGCAGCAGGACGAGCCTCACGCAGCTGACGACGTGCGGATTTTCAATGCTTATTATTGCGGCCAAATAAATAAATGTGTAAATTTTCGCAGAAAAGATTATAACTTATGTGTACAGTCAAAACTAAGCTTCAATAAATTCAAATCTTTTGTGAAGCAAAAACTTTGCCAAAAGGCTGTTTATACTACTGATAGAAAGGCTTGGGACTGACCTGCTCCAGTAGGCACTATAATTGATGTACTTATTTTTTTCCTTTTGTTTTTTATTTTCGGTCGTTTTAATAAAAGGTTTAATTTTCTTATATTATTGTAAATGTGGGAACTAAATATGGATTGTTTTTTCTTTTCAGTAGATAATTTTTACGTATTTTTGGCAGTTTGAGTACTTTTTGCAGTAGTATTGTTCGTCAAGTCGTTGAGCTTCTTAGTAGTCCTAAGTTGACATGACAGATCAAGTCAAGGTACTTACGCAACCGACACTAACTGTTGGTTCTCTTATGATTTCAGTGTTGTGTGCTCTAATTCATGAATCCCCAAGCGACACCCGGTGGCCGCGCATCTATTGTCTTACTATTGTGTCTCTAATTGACGGTATCTGAAGGGTTAAAGAAGGTAAAAGAGTGTTTGACCTCTGAGTTCATTCGATGTTTCTTCTCGGGGTAGTTAGCTAAAAAACACTGGCTTTAAGTAGTTTAAACCAAAGAAAATAATTGACGTGTAAAAGTGTTTTGAAAACTCATTTGTAAAAAAAGGATTACCTATTCATTGTATACATGTATGAACTTCAAAAAGAAATATGTGATTTGACAACATTACATACATTTAAAAAGAAATATAGAAAGATAAAGCCGTCACGCCTTCCAGCCTCGAAAGGATCTCTCTGGGGAAAATACGGGCGGTATCTGTTGCCTACGTCCACAACTCAGTATTACGTCCAATTGATTGAGAGAGGGGACAGGTCTATCGCGCTTTATTGGCCTGAGCCCCACTGTCGAGCCTTAATAGTCTATTTACCTATTGAATAAAATAGCCAATTACGCCGTAAGCTCGCTATCACTGTAGAATAAATACCTTAGCTCGTAACCCCGGGGTGAGCTGGTGTAGGCTGGTGTGGGCCGGTGTGGCCCGCCCGGCGTGGCCCGGCGGCCACAACAAGCGCAGCACGACGCGGCGCACAGCAGCGCGTGGCCGTGAGTCACTTGATGAGCACGCTCATTGTAAGTGAATGCGGCACTCGCCGGTGACCTACCGACTTCAAGTATCATAATTTACTTGTACGTGTGTAAGTTGACGGGAGTTTAAGGAAAGTATCGGGGAAGCGGAGTCGAATAGACACATACAGACGGTAGCAGGCATGTAGTGCTGCTTCGGCTCGCGGACTGTCGATAACAGCTACGACACGGTAATAGTATCATACAGTATTGTAACTCGGCCGTATCTTTGAAATGAATGCCTACAGCCGCGCGGTACGTAAACATGCGATAGGGCTGCCTCCCTCTAGAAATCTAATTACATTTGCCTAGTTTGTTTCCATTTATTGTTGTGATTGTAAATATACTTACTTTTTTGTATAAACAAAATACTTTGTGGATTGAATAGGAAGTGTTCAATAAAAATGCATGCAGTTTTTTGATTGGTAGATTTAAATAAAATGCTTTTTCTAGTATTATTCATACACATAGTATAATAAACCACTTTGAATTATACAAACTAACAATAATCATGCGATTTTTGTCAAAAAAACCGTCGTGTCCGTTCGTCACTGCGGCACAGTTGCGACGGTCGCGACTCTCTACATGCCGAGCGCATGCTACAACCGAGGCGCGTAGGTATAGCTCGCGTTTTATCCGTTTGTATGAAGTTGGAATACTGTATGATATTATTACCGTGGCTACGATCATTCCTCGTACTATGAGACTTTTTCCTCAAAGGACGGCACGGCTGGCGTAGTGGTTAAGCGATTGGCTGCTGCGCTACGTGTCGCCGCATCGATTCCCGCATATAACAATTTTTGTATGGCCTACAGATTCGTGTTCTGGGTCTGGGTGTTTGTGTATGTATGTGAGTTTACCACTCACGAAACAGGACAAACATTCTAGAGTGGGGCGAGGGTTTTTTTTAGAGATGAAAAGAGAAGAGATAAACAAATCGTTCTACCTCGCCACTTTGTCGTCAGACTCGCTCGCAGCTAAATGTGTTGAGTAATTGGCCGCTGTAGCTAAGCTCTCGAGGTGCACTGACGTTGCATCGCTCAAGCCTCGCGCTGCCGCCCTCGAGCGCTTATCTCCAGCGAGCAGGTGAACTTATATTAAATCTAAAAGATTTTTTTTTCAATAAAATTAAGACTAGACTGCCAGAGATCAAAACAGGTTGTTTCACCGATTGTGACATGAAATGGTACTGATTTATTTTGCAAATAAGCATTGATTATGTTTTAATTAGTCAAGAATAACTTGCTTGGTTTTGTTCTTTCTGTTTCTTGATTCGGTTCTGTTGCCGAAGAAGTTAACTTACAGTTTGATTATTTAATTGAATTAGTTCCTTCGTGGTCGGGGCTGTTCGTCCCTCGCGTCGTCCGCTGTTTGAAGACGAGCGGGAACTACACGCCTGGCTGAGCACTTGTCGCTGTTGAAGCACGCTGCGCCCACTCCCACTTGCCAATCTCCCCATTCACTGTCTCCGGTACGTACTACTTCCACCACTCTGTCCTGTTATAATTGGAAATTGGTTGTCAAACAAAGCAACGAGCAATGAAGCAAGATCAATCGTATACGGGTCTTATTAACCGTCTTCAAATAAAGGAAAAACAAAATTTAATAGAGTACCTATTTCTTCTCTATTTGTTTTTTTTTGTTTTATGTTTGTTTCGCCAGAACTCCGTCATTTATGAACCGACTTCGACGATTCTTTTTCTATTTGAAAGAACACAAGTACTTCTAGGCTGGTCCTAATTTTATTAAAATCTAGCTGGCACGGCGATGTTCTGCCCAAGCGGGGCACACCTCGACTGTATGCTCCACCATGTCCTCTGGACATTCCGCACAGTGGCGACACCCGGGCGTCTCTTCCGCACAAATCCGGTGCAGGAACCTCCCGAACTTGCCATGTCCGGTGAGAACCTGCGTCATGCGGAAGGTAAGGACGCCGTGAGGTCTTTCCAGCCACGCCTCAAAGAGGGGCCTTACCGCCATAATTGTGGAGTGCCCAGCACTGGGTTGCGATAGTCGCTGACGCCATATATTCCACAACTATATTCCACAACTATCACACAACGCCGTCTAGTCCCAAGCTAAGCAGAGCTTGTGTTATGGGTACTAGACAACTGATAAACATACTTATATATTTTTAAATACATACATAATATAGGTAAATTACACCCAGACACAATGACACGCACCATGAGATCCCGCCGGAGCGTTTTGAGGATTCTAAGAGTAAGTGTCAGACTGGTGCTGACTCAAACCCACTAGTTTTCCTTGAGTAGCCATCTTCGTTCAAGGCTTTCGTACAGTCGTCCGATAATTGTTCTGACAGCTCTTAGAGGCGCTCGTGGAACATAGTGCGCTGTTGAAACGGGCTTAGTCCTCACGGGGAGGGAAGCTGCTATGAGCTGCTTCCCTCCCCTACTCGCCAAACGGGCCTACGCTAGCATAATTATATGGTTATCTGCTGCGGTAGCTGGGCCGTGAGGATGTCCTTTACTCATGCTTTCCGTCATCCCCTTCGCTCGCATTGTTGCTTCGCAGAAGGTGACTTCTTCCTATTAGATCTCGCTCCGTACCATAACCTTAACCAGGCCCGGGCTATAAAGGTCACCGCCACCGATCGCCTCTATCGGGACATAGTGGTGCTCCACCCAAGTGAGGCAGACCTCCATCGTATACTCCACCAGGTCTTCCGGGCGATTTCGCTGAATCCGAAATAGGAAGCTCCCGAAACTATGGGTAAAAGATGTATGACGTTGAAAAAATCAGCCCGAATTATATTTAGAGCAGTGTACTTGACAATTCATAAGTGCCTGTAAATGATTTATTTGAAACTAGTTTCTGCCAGCAGCTTCACCCGGGTCAATGTAGGTCTCTTCATTCCTTTGACTGAAAACTTTGCTCTCCTGGTATCGGTAGTTTCGGCTGTGCGTTGATGTGTCAGTCAGGCAGTTTCTCCTTTTATATAATTATGTAGACTGGCTTTTGCCCGCGGTTTTGCACCGCGATCAATCAGAAACAAAAAAACAAACTTTACTTCTTTATAATATTATAGTGTACCAAGATGTAGATAAAGCTTTGTTTGATTGTGATCGTTTAGTAGGTTTAATTGATTTTTATAGGGATAATCTGTAAAATATAAGGCTTCAACACGTAGCCTTTATCGAGTACTATATACCATATTCTCCGGCTCGCACTTGAGAGCTCCCCCCCCCCCGCCTCTCTCACTCTCCGCGGCGTACGGCGACACCTCCTCCGTCCTACAGACAATACATGACTTCTGTAAACAGTCGCTAACCTTTGACGACGATCATCAATACATTCCGCTACATGAGTGAACTCCGCCGGGTGGTGTGAGGCCGCGGGTCCACAAGAGTCGTGCGAGGGTTTTGGCACATCATGTTTAAAGCGCAAATGATTACAGGTCACAAAGTGTATTTTGCCAGAAAAATACTTTGAGATCTGTTGCTAGCTATAACATTAGTTTGGTCAGAAATGGTAGAAGAAATATAGAGCTTACAGGTTTGTTCTATTTTGAACATTTTAAAATTGTGATTTAATTACGTCATGAGTATCTACATATAATGTCTCTATATAAATCTAACACACGCATATTTAGAACCCAATCTTAGAACGCACAACCCTCACTACGTATAAGTATTTAACATGCCTCCATAACTCGATTTTTAGTACACATTCGTTGCTTTCGTTGTTAGTAGGTCTAGAAAAAACCCAGCTTCTAGAAAGAAAAAAAAAAAGAGTTTATTGTTGTTGTTTGTTTAACTTCTGATCCTATCTGACTAGAGTTACGCTTTCGAAATCAAGCATACTAATAATGGCAACAACACAAAGCCACTGTTACGCAGCTTAGCACATCTCTAGTGAGTTCGAAGCTTTACGTTGTGGTGTTTAATTAGCGCAGCTAAGCCTAAGTAGTGCGTCAATCACGTTACGGAGCGCCGCGCTGGCTCAATCACACGCGCGCACATAATGGCGCTGTTATATAAGTGCATTATGTGTTTGTTTGTCAGAGCTCCGCAGTTAATTGGTTCGGCGTGTAATTGGACGTGTTTCAATATGTTTACTAAATTAATTCTCCATCACAATCGACAGATTGATCGGGTTGTTATAATGTGCAACCCCGCAAGTCATCTCGTGAAAACTCTGTTTTCGTAGTGATCATGTCGCTCGCCTCACGCTTCACGGCCGGCCCTCGCCTCACGCCTCACGGTCGGCCCTCGCTTCAAATTCAACAACTTGATTTATGTCGTCTGTTGAAGTTGGCCGGTTGACGAGAGTGCTGGCTAATGGCTTGTATTTGCATATTAACTGTACGTTGAAGTTGACGGCTTCAAAGTTTAACGTTTGGTTGAATTACGTTATATTTTACGTATTGGTTGCTGTTAATGTAATTATTACGATTATTACATACGATGGCCTATGTCCAACAGTGGACGTCTTTCGGCTGAGATGCTACAGCGGCCACGACCTAGCCGCGCACGCCATAAAATTGAAATGTACCAACAGTCACGTACATCATATTACGTCCCGGACTCGTGGTCTCTCGCGGCTCGAAATTAGTACAATTTATCATTTGTCATGAATACAGTATCGTGCTAGCTTCCGATCCACAGCCTGAACTGATCAGTAGAGGAAAAATGATGTATAACTGAGGCCCGTTCCGCCAACATCAAAGCTATTACTTGGGAACGCAAAACTTAGCTGTTTACTTGATTAGTAATAATAATATAACTATTTATTCGTCAGGAAAGTATTCCCATATTAAAACAATACAAATTACAATTTATCTCCCTCCTCAACTCCTTACAATTTACACAAATACACAAAAAAAAAACATTAAAGAAAGGTAATCCTAATAAAAGTCAAATTTTTCCTTTGTAGCATGCTACAACTAAATTCTAAACCTCCACATCGCACGTCTCACGCTTGCACGATACACGTTATGAAACTACATTTCCGCAGCTCACAGTACTTACCTATACTGAGTTCATGAGTTGGCTTATTATGCAGCGTGACTCGCAGTCCTGATACTAACATTTTTATCTGTCGATGATTGAAGATAAAACGCCAAAACGTTCAGCATTTTCTCTCACAAAGTTGGAAAATTTCCAATAGGGTATTATTCGGTCGTTTTTTTTTCAGAGAATAAGAAATGAGCAAGTCACGAAGGTTCTGGCCTGGCTTCATAAATAAGTCGGTGTCTATTGTTGCTTGGCGTCAAATGAGTTGCAAATCGGCGACAGTTATGGATGGAGCGGCTGCGATCCCGCAAGTGGGCGCTCGCACGCGTGCGGCGGCGGAGCTCTGCTGCGGCGCGGTTCTCCAGCGCGGTGTTTTCCCGAAACATTATACAATGTAAGTCTACGGTACATAATGTTACGGATAATATTAATTATTTTGAATGGGTGGAAAATTACGTGATTCTAAGCTAACAACTGGGCTAGGCTGTCAAGGCCTGCAAGAAATGATGTGTGATGGAGGTCTTGGTTATCTACGTCAGGTGAATTGGAAACAAACTTGATTCATAGCCGACAGGAAAAAAGCCTTCATCACGGCGTCCTAACCTTCCGTATGACCATACCAGAAGATCGGATTCAGGTGGAAGAGAAGCCCGAAGGTCACCATTGTGTGAACCTCCTGGAGGACACGGTGGAGGTGTGCCAAGCGAAGATCCGTCGCGCGCCCTGTCCTCGTGGAGGCGATCGGCGGCAGCGACTTTTCGCGCCGGGCTCTGGTTTAGGCTGTGGTCCACAGCAATGAGGAATGGCAGGCAGTGGCCTCCTTCTGCAAAGCAGTAATGCAAGCTAAGGACGCCGCACGCATGAGGTAACGAACATCCTCAAGCCGCAACCGTCGAAACCCGACTCTAACAAAGCACCAGCCACGGTAGACGTGGTCTTGTAGACGATGAGCGATGGGTAGCTCGCCGTCCAGCCATCCGGTGACCGACAGTACCGAGCCCAAGTTGTCGACAGCCCGTTGTGTTCTTAAACATATGTCAGCAACCCGTAGGGGCCCAGCAGGTCCGACGCTCGCGAGGGCCGCAGCATTCTCTGAAAAGGAAACCCGTGGTTTGTACTAAAATGTACTGAGAGTCAATAATTTTATTATTATTAAAAAAATACGACTATAATTTGATTACAAAAAATAAAAAATTTTGGCAGTTTACAACATCGTAAGATTTTTTTAATTTTCATGTCACTGAATAACCTTAATTAGCAATTATTTAGTGGCATATAAATATCTGTCCAGTTGGCTACTAGAGGACGCGGACTTGCATGATTTATGGTGAGTATTACGTGCGCTCCCCCACGCCGCCGCCGCCACTCGTACGATAAACGAGGCATTTCCCTCTGCACGCCGCTTGTCACTCCTACTTACTCGACCAGATTGCGAAACCTCGGAGCGCCGGAGCGCCCACTCGGAACGGGTTTAACCTTGTCGGCCGTCAAATGATGCGAAAATATAATTTATTTATGTGAACTATTCGGAAGGGAGCTCGACTGCTTGTATTCGGATTATGTTCACGCATCACTTGCTTCGACGGGCGGATAGACCAATGAAGCAGCGTGGTCGTCATCCGTTAGTGGCATAAAGGAGCGCTACGCTGATGAAAGTGCCGTGTCGTGTGGTGCCGTGTGAAGCGTGGCGATGTCATACGGAGTGTAAGCCATGCAGAGAGGTGCCATACTGCGCCAGTGTGCTCTTCATATATTATGCTTAAAAGGCAGTATAGAGTGTTGCATTTCATTAATTCATGAATCCCCAAGCGACACCCGGTGGCCGCGCATCTATTGTCTTACTATTGTGTCTCTAATTGACGGTATCTGAAGGGTTAATAACAAAACAAACCTTTGACTTTATTATATGCATACGTGTTGAAGATTGAGAGGGATTACAGTAATACAAATAATCCGGGTCCGCGCCACCATACTGGGTGTGGATATAATAAATTGGTACGTACTGTTTGTGCGGCCGAACTACGCTGGACGAGCCCTACTAGATATGCACTCAGCAGTCTAAGTCCATTAATGGACGACACTTGGTAGATCAAGTGTGGCGACATCAACCGGTCCTGTGCGCTTTCTATCAGCAGCCTGCATGAGGTCATCGGTGCACCTTGTAGGAGGTATTCCAATACTTGCAGACGTCACTCAAGAAAAACCTTTCACTTCCATTGACCATCTGTTCTGCAAGCAATGTGGATTCTGCTCATTGCCACTTAAGTTTGGTGATTTTTCGGGTTATGTCGTTGGTCCTCCTGCTGATATCTGTGTTCCTGTTTCGCAAGAAAATTCCGAGTATAACCCTCTACGTTGCCCTGGCAACATGCACAGTTAATTTTCGTCTTGAGACACTGGTGTTTGTAACGAGAGGGTACCGTACAGTTTCCCGCACGCGGCTCAGCAGAGTCGGAGTCGACACTTGACGTCTTCAGTTAGACATAAATATAAATAAGTGTAACTTTGAGAAAGAGTGCAATCGTTGTCCCAGGTCCGTGTCACTGTTTATAACTTCGAGTGAACAGATCGTTCTTGCAAACAGGGTGTTATAGTGATACTTAACATGCCCTATGACGTGCTAGCCATGAGTTATGATTCACGAGCCAGCGATGTTGGCGTCGGTGTACGGTGAAGATGTTGGCGCGTGTCGCCGTCGCTCGAGGCGTGAGTTTGCAATAGTTTAGGTTCACAGATTAAAAAATTAGGTATTTAGTCATTTATTTTTTCCCTCTCCCAGAGAGGAGGTCCGAGTCCCAGTAGTGGGAACATTATAAGGCCGACTATGATATACTATTCTAGTAATTTATGTAACAACTGCAATCATTAGATGCCGGATGCCATTAACATTGTGGTGACGAGCTGCGTCACCGTCACGCTGGCGTGCTGGCCAGGCGACCTGGCAACCACTGGAGAACAAACCATTTACGAGTTTTAAATTGTTACAAACATCTCCAAAGAAGTTATTAAAAAAGTTTAAAGAAGTAATTGTGTTCGTGGCAGAGGCGTGCGAAGCCTTCTGATTGGACAACTCTACACCGCGCCCGTTGCCGCCCACATAATGAAAACAAAGTGGATGACATATTTTTATTAATTGCAGTTTCTTTTTTGTTTCTTGTTGACAATTTTATAATTAATACGAGCTGGAACGAGATTAATAATCCAGAATGTTTAATGAATTTTTAGCCAGCAGAAATCTCTATAAATGGATCAGGATCTGGGAGTTGCGGCAAAGGTGGGATAATTCTAAAAATCAAAAATTGAAGGTTTGTAGAAGTAGGGTTCTCCATACAAACTTCGGACCCTCGTTTCATCCCCTTAGGGAATGAATTTTGGAAAATCCTTTCTTAGTGCTCGCCTATGTCATAAATGGAAACCTTGTGCAAAATGTCACTTGTTGTCCCAGTAGTTTCGGCGGATCTTGTTTTTTATTGGATAGTATTCAACTGTTCCTCATTTGATCCCTGTTTTCTACTGCGAAATACATAATGACATAAGCAATATTCCATTTAAAATTACTAATTGTTAAATAAAATAGGCTCCTCTGTGTGTGTGATTTATGAGTGTAAGGAAGGTTCTCCCCTCCCCTTTGTTGCCGGAGAACCGGGTGGCCTACCGCCCGTCGACCGCTCCTCCGGCAAAGGTATATTTTTTTAACCATCCGGAAGTAGGTTTCTGGATGGTTAAAAATAATAACCGCCAAGGGGATGACGGTGTCAATCTTCACTCGCCAGCCCCTTCTAACCTAACCTGTCCGTGTCGGGGTGACTCACTCAAATCCCAAGCTTGCTTCGCTCGCTCTTGGATCTTAAGTTCTCTGAGCTTTTTTACTAAGTGAACAAGTGTCGGTAATAATATGGCAGGGTTAACAAACATTGAATAACATGGTACGAAAAAATTGCTGCCCATGATTAATTTTGCACAAAAAAAAAAAAATTAAAAATCTGCTGTGGAACCCGAATACAAAAGACGAATCAATCAACTGATTAGTTCGGTTCCGGGAAGCCCCATAAAATGAAATCTCTTTTTTTTGTAAGATAAAATTGATAAATAAAAACTGGGCAAGGGCAAGCGCGAGTTAATGCGGTTCACAGAGTGCATCTACTTTATTAGTTTTAGCAGGAAGTTCTATAGTTTCGAAAAAAAGTGGCTGTGACATACTGTTAGCTTATTAATTATCAGATATTATATTTTTAATATTTTGTAGCTTATTTATAATAATTATAGATCGTAATGTACAATTGTTATTATTTAAAGTCACTCAATTATCTCTAGAAAGTAATAGGTCATGAGTATAGTTTGTTATTTGAGTCGCAGTGGCGCCCTCGCCTTGGAAACGAGTAGTAGGGATTGTCTAGAGATGGTGGGGCGACAACATTCGTCGGAAAGGCATTACGCCGTGAGCAGTCGAAGAGTGCGGACGCAATAATTGCTAAATATATATTGTACTACGAGTATATACAACTGTAACAAATAAAGTGTGATTATTAGCAGTACAGTGTTTCACTTCTGAGATTAATCCTACAGACTCAGAAGTGGGATCAACAAAAATCAAAAGGATTTTTGCCACGCCACATAAAACGTAAGTAATTTTTTTATTTTATTTTTTTTTCTTTCTTTTTATTTTATTATCACTTTGCACTATTTATTTTAGTGGTTTTAAAAGTATTTTGCAGACAACGTTATTAACACTGTACCTACTGTGATAAAACCATATGTATATACATATCTATCACTACAGTTTAAAGAGATACACGTGTACTGGAGAATTGTTTGCTTGTTTTACTACCCACATGCTTGAACAAGTATATAAATTTTACATTAATATACTTTAATTTTTGTTGTTTTAATATACAAATACTATTACTTTTGCGTTTGCTTTTACTAACGTTAAAAAGGTGGTCCTAAAATATAAATCTATTAACAAAGAGGGCATAACGATAAACCTATACGTCGTACTGGTAAATACACTCCTACCAGTAGACTATATGTGTGACGATTGTAAATTTCCTTTTCTATCTTCAATTATACATGACTCAAATTACCCTCGTTTTAGTTTCACATTATTCTCTCAACCGTCAAAAGGTTTGCAAAAAGAAAATAATTTGTGATTAACCGCACTTAGGAACTTCAGTATATAAATGTCATGCAGATTAAAACACGTCTCTTAATTCATGAATCCCCAAGCGACCACCGGTGGCCGCGCATCTATTGTCTTACTATTGTGTTTCTAATTGACGGTATCTGAAGGGTTAAATACACTGTACGTAGTAAAAAAAATAATAGATATATATATTAGTTGAATCACAATACTTTTTCCAAATTGCATATGCACGCATAAACAACATACCCTTTAATTTAATAATAGTAATTTCCATTATCATTTACAAATACACTGATTTGTACATGAAAGTTTAAAGGCAATAGCCAGAGATTCTAGAAACCTCTACATTGGGTTAAGCCAATTTTCTATCAGGTTTTTAGTAATACATCATCATCAGTATCTTCAGTATCACTAACAAACTACAAAGACCACTAATAATGATCTCGCTTAAAATATACTCGTGTTATAAAAATATTAACTTACTTCACAGTTCATGATGTTTGTATTTTAGAGAGATATTTGGTATTCTAAGTTTCAGAAAAAAAATGGATACTAATTACGACCAAGGAGAATCCGAGTTAAGGAATTATGGTTCAAATGATATACATAACCAAGGAGTGCCCAGGTCACAGGGCCGGTATTCAGACTGTAACGACCCAGGAGCGCCCAGGTCACAGGGCCGGGGTTCCGATCATCAAGGCCCAGGAGCGCCCAGGTCACAGGGCCGGGGTTCTGATCGTCATAACCCAGGAGCGCCCAGGTCACAGGGCCGGGGTTCCGATCGTCATGACCCAGGAGCGCCCAGGTCACAGGGCCAGGGTTTCAGCCGTCATGACCCAGGAGTGCCCAGGTCACAGGGCCGGGGTTCCAACAATGGTGACTTAGAAGGACAAGATACTGAGAATCGATATCTCGAACGCAACAACCAGATGAGCCCAATATTAACAACTGCAAGGTGTCGGGGCCGTGTAACGACCGATCATTTGCTACGAAACCATGAACAAACAACGGCAACTACATATTTTCGTCCTGAAGGTGGCGCGAGGATTAACCGCAGACGACGGCTCAGTTCATCGTCCGAAGACTCGGGTGAGCATTATCATAATTCTGCTAAACGATTTAAACAATCTAAGTCTAAAGATCATGATTCTACTATACTCGATAAATTCCTTGACATTTTAAAAAATATGAAAAATTCTGATAAACCAAAACTCACTTTCGACAAAAATGTAATTCCTGAATTTGATCCGATGTCCAAGGAGCAGACTGTATTGACTTGGCTTACTAAGGTAGAGGAATGTGCTACCATTTATCAGTGGGACGACAGGGAAACTATTCACTACGCCCTTCCTAAGTTGATAGGTGTTGCTAAAACGTGGTATCAAGGCTTATCAACTGTCTTACTTT
Organism: Mythimna lalbum; assembly: GCA_949319445.1. Classification (NCBI taxonomy): domain Eukaryota; kingdom Metazoa; phylum Arthropoda; class Insecta; order Lepidoptera; family Noctuidae; genus Mythimna; species Mythimna lalbum. The sequence goes on from OX439346.1 coordinate 25,250,070, forward strand.
CTTGGACTGAATGGAAGAGAAAATTGATAGAATCTTTTCCCTGCCGCGAAGACTACGCTGAACTTCTTACGGAAATGTTATCCAAAAGGGCTCGCTACGGTGAATCGTTAGAGCATTACTATTATACGAAGATTAATTTGCTGAATAGGTGCAACATATATGGTAAACAAGCTGTAGATTGTATTCTTTATGGTGTCGAGGATCGTGCAATTAGGGTGGGTGCCCAAGCTGCCCAATTTCCTGAACCCGAACAGGTACTGAGGTACTTTAGGACCGTGAAAGTAGGGCAAAGTAGAGATCACCAAGACCCTCTCCAACGCTCTCGTAATAATGACAAAAGACAGCCGTTTTCCCAACAGAATACTACAAAAGATAACGCTAACGTTAGATGCTTTAACTGTAACGAATTAGGGCACCGTAGTAATAAGTGCAATAAACCTGCCGTAAAATGTACCTACTGCGATAAAATGGGACATTTGGCAGAACACTGTTTTAAGAAGTTAAATAAAATACGAGAGAAGGACGATGCACACGCTAAAGAATGGCCAGAAAAACAAGTGGCCGAATTGCACGTGGACGATAGTAACAATAAATATATTTTGGATATCAAACTCAATAAAACAATTACCAAATGTCATATTGATCTGGGTAGTCAGTGTTCCCTGATTAAAATAGGCATAGCCAGAGAAATGAATCTCGGCATTCAACAACGCGAAGTTTTGCCGGTACTAAGGGGCATAGGGGGAAGTTTAGTGTCACCATTAGGCGTTGTGACGAGTGAGGTCGAGGTTCAGGGTATTCATGAAGTAATCGATCTGTATGTTGTAGAAGACTTCGTAATCCAATACCCGGTTCTATTAGGTCACTCCTTTACTGAAAGGCCGGGAATTGTAATAACTAAAACTTCAAATGAATTGATTTTACAAGGAGTCAGCAGTGAAAAGATACATTTGAAAGTAGGTAAACAAATCAACTTAGTTTGCAACATTTTGTCGCCGGTGCCCGTCGAAACCTCATCTATCGTTACAGGCACAATTTGCGTTAACGGATCTCTGCGTGGTAAGGAAGGGAGAGAATATTATCTGTTCCCTGGAGAATACGACATTAATCAAGGTCGTAGTGTAGTACTCATATTGAATGTATCTTCCGAAATTGTTACCATTGATAAGGGTTCTCTCTTAACGCGCGCCGTTTTCGAACAAAGTGACCGTTCTATGCTTGATTGTTGTAATGTAACGTTTAAGGAAAAGGAGGTTGACGAGACTGTAAATTGCGGACAAGGTATCTCCGAACAGGAGCGTCTAAAACTTCAACAACTGCTGGCAAAATATGGCGATTGTTTTTCAAAGGGTCTCGACGATCTCGGATTCACAAAAATTACAGAAATGCATATCGAGCTTGAAGACTCTCGTCCTGTTGTGTATCGGCCGTACCGAATGTCTTACCCCGAAAGGGTTTTAGTAAGGGACATGGTTAAGGAAATGCTTGATAGTGGGATTGTAAGGGAGTCTTCTTCACCATATGCAAGTCCCATTGTACTCGTCAAAAAGAAGACTGGAGAAAAGAGATTATGTGTCGATTACAGAGCACTTAATCGAAAAACAAAAAAGGATCATTATCCGCTTCCCCGAGTTGAAGATCAGTTGGACCAACTGTCGGGAAATACTTTATTTATATCTCTCGATTTAGCTTCTGGGTACTATCAGATACCTATCGCGGAAGAGTCTAGACAAAAAACTGCCTTTGTAACACCTGACGGTCTTTATGAATATAACCGAATGCCTTTTAGACTCGTAAATGCGCCTTCGGTATTCCAAAGGACAATTAACAAAATATTATCTGAGGCCAAGGTTAAGTTCGCAATAGTTTATATGGATGATGTTTTAATACCATCAAAAGATGTCACTGAGGGGTTACAGAGGCTAGAGGAAGTTTTACAGTTGCTGAAGGCAGGGGGTCTTACGTTGAAATTGAGCAAGTGCAACTTCTTCCAAAGTCAGATTGACTTTCTCGGACTTGAGGTTAGTGCTGAAGGTATTCGTCCAGGGTCTAGAAAGACTGATGCTGTCTCGAAATTTCCTACGCCAAACAATCAGCATGAAATAAGGCAGTTTCTAGGACTGTCTGGGTTTTTTCGCCGTTTCATTAAGGACTACGCTCTCATTACAGCTCCTCTGACAGATCTGTTACGTAAGGATTCCGTATGGGTATGGCAAGAGGCACAACAATGTGCTTTCGATAGAGTTAAGACCCTTTTAACTCGGAGACCGCTGTTGGCATTATATGATCACAATGCCGAAACTCAACTGCACACGGATGCATGCAAGGATGGCGTTGCAGGTATACTTCTTCAGACTAATACGAAGGGACTTTTCCAGCCCGTATCTTATTTTAGTCGTAAGACTACACCTGACGAACGCAAACTCCATTCATATGAACTAGAGACGCTCGCAGTTATAGCATCGTTGAATCGTTTTAGGGTGTATCTAATAGGCATACCGTTTAGGATCTTTACGGACTGTAACGCCCTTAGATATACATTGACCAAACGAGATGTAATCCCTCGAGTCGCCCGGTGGTGGGTGCAGATACAGGAGTATGACTGCTCCATAGACTATCGTCCTGGTTCACGAATGTTGCACGCGGATGCATTGAGTCGAAATCCCGTTGATGAATGTACGTCTGAATCTCATGTCCTTGATGTACTCGCTATAGAGGTGGACCAAGCATGGATTACTACGGTACAAATTGCAGATGATGAAATAAAGAAAATCAAAGATGTTCTCGATGATTCAGGTTTCGAGCGCGTTTCTGAAATTTGCAAAAATTATAAACTTAAAAATGGTCGTGTCTATCGTATTGTAGGCGATGAATTAAAATGGTTAGTGCCCAAGAGCGTTCGTTGGCAAATAGTACAAAAAAACCACGATAATGTCGGTCATTGCGGTTTTGATAAGACACTGCAGAGAATTCAGAAACACTACTGGTTTGCCAAAATGCGTCGGTTTGTCAAAAAATATGTATCGTCTTGTTTGGAGTGTGCCCACCATAAAGCACCTGGTGGTAAACGCGAAGGTGCACTTCATCCAATAGACAAGATTGGTATTCCATTTCACACCATTCACGCTGACCATTTAGGGCCTTTTATAAAAAGCAAAAAGGGTAACTGCTATCTCCTCGTAATAGTCGATGGTTTTACAAAATTCGCGAATATTACTCCTGTTAAAAATACGAAGTCGACTACAACCGTCAGAGTCCTTAAAGACCACATTAGTTATTTTGGAGCCCCCACTCGCCTAATCACTGACAAAGGTACTAGTTTTACGAGTAAAATTTTCAAAGACTTTGTTCTTTCATACGGCATCAAACATATTGAAAATGCAGTTTCCACACCCCGAGCTAATGGGCAAGTGGAAAGATTTAATAGAACGATACTTGACGCTTTATCTACTTCTTCTCATGGTGATAACGAGAAAAATTGGGACGAATACGTTGCCGAAATCCAAATTGGTCTAAACACCACGAGACATAAAACTACCCAAAAATCTCCATCGGAACTGCTTTTTGGATTTAATATTACCAGTTATTCACAGGGTATTCTAAATTCTGTAATAAATGATACATTAAATGTAGATAGTTCAGACAATTTAAATTCCATTAGAGAGGAAGCAAATGAGAAAATCAAAGAGCAGCAATCAAAAGATGCCCATAGGTTTAATAAAAGTGGCAAAACAGGTACTGTCTATAAAGAGGGTGACTTAATCCGCGTTGAAAGACAAATTCCACACGACGGTAAATCACAAAAGCTAGTAAACAAATATCAAGGACCTTATCGGATTGTAAAAGTGTTACCCAATGATCGGTATCTCATAGAAGATACTCCTTTAACACGTAAAAATGGTCGTAAGTATGAAAATATTATAGCCCTAGATAAAATTCAACCATGGTTAAATTTTAATAGAAATCTCGACTGCGACACTGATGATGAAAGCTCTACCAGTGATAAAGAAGAGTAATGTAAATATGTGTGTGTGAAGTCGAATCATGAATTATAGCAGAATTACCTTTGTGCATGTTCAGCTTATATTATATTTTCTTTGTGTTATGTATAAATTGTAGATTGATAAATAAAATCACATCTATTTGGTGATTTAGTTACACCATTAAAATATGATATATTTTTATTGTTATTTTGTTACTAGTACATAATTATTTTGTTACTTATATAATTATAATGTTTTGTGTTTTGTATTTTTATATATACATATGTTATATTTTATTTTAATAAATTTGTATTTTGAGTTTTGTTGTTTGTTTGTTGTTGTTGTTGTTTTGTTGTTTGTGAGAGCCGTGAGCAGTCGAAGAGTGCGGACGCAATAATTGCTAAATATATATTGTACTACGAGTATATACAACTGTAACAAATAAAGTGTGATTATTAGCAGTACAGTGTTTCACTTCTGAGATTAATCCTACAATACAGACGGACCGACAGACAGAGAGACAGATATGATGAATCAATAAGGGTTCCGTTTTTTGTCATTTAGCTACGGAACCCTAAAAACCGGTCAAGAGCATGTCAGGCCACGCTCAGTGTAGGTCAAAGTCAAAGTTAAAATATTTTATTTCACATAGGCCTACATGGGCATTTATATAACGTCAGAAGCTAGTGCACGGTTCCAAATTGGTCGTTTCCAATGGAGAAGAACCGGCAAGAAACTCCATGGTTACTCTTTTAAAAAATGTGTTTATTACAATATTGATTGATTTATGTAAGAACAGTGTAGACCAGTCAACACTGTACACATCATCATCATCTTCCTGCCCTTATCCCGTTTTATTTGGGGTCGGCGCAACATGTTTTTTTCTTCCATTCTGTCCTGTCACTCGTCACGCTATCACTAACTCCCTTTTCATTCATATCACTTCTCACACCATCCATCCATCTTTTCTTTGGCCTCCCTCTCCCTCTCCATCCATCCACATGTAAATTCATAACTCTTTTAACAACATGCGTTTCATCTCATCTTCATCTCACCAGTCAACACTGTACACAAAAGCACAAAATTAATCATAATAAATAAATAAAAAAAAGTAAGTCGTAATAGAAAGTAATCTAAGAGTTTGTGGATTATACAGTGTTCTCACATTCACATTACAAAAAGAGGCTATATGAAAAAGCAAGACAATTTTAAATAATTACAACGATCAATAAATTGTTAACAAAATAAATTACTAACAAAAAGACATTTGAAGTCTAAATAATAAAAATTGCAAAAGCAATGCGTTAAAGGAAAAATAAATACGAGTATACATATATTTTAAAACAAATCTGGAGCAGTTAATAGACACAATATTGATGATTTACCAGGGGGCCACATGTGCAGAGTAGTCATTGCCAAACAAGCGTGTCTTCGACATAGTCTTTAACCTTGTAAAATGCTTTTTTGGTTAGGACACGCTTAATATGAGTTTTGAATTTTCCCTCACTAAGTTCAGTTACCGCCTTTGGCAGCTAGTTGTAAAAGCGTATGCTGTTTACTAGGAATGACTTGCTGGTCTTGGCTAATCTTCATTTGGGTAATACAATTTCGTGTTTACTACGCGAATTTTTGTTGTAAAAATCGCTTCTAATTTTAAAGAGTACTAAGTTTTTACGAACATACAAAATGCATTCTAAGGTATAAAGAGAAGGCAGAGTCAGAATGTCCATTTTTTTGAATTTATTTCTGAGGGTCTCGCGATGACTTATCCTATAAATAGCCGGGATAGCTCTCTATTGCAATATGAAAATTGAGTCTACAATTCTACATCAGCTGCAGAACCCCACAGTAAAAAGCCATTAGACATAATACTGTGGAAATAAGCATAGTAAACTAACCTAGCTGTGGCTACATCTGTCAATTGCCTTATTTTTATAACTGCATATGCAGCTGAGGTTAATCTTCCCAAGAGAGTTCTAATATGAGCGCCCCACTGTAGTTTGGAATCGATAGTTACACCTAAGAACACAGTTTCCGCAATAACATCAAGTTTTTTGCCATCAAGAATTAGACTGACGCCAACTTTCGGTAATGAAAACTTTACACATTTAGTTTTATTCGCATTTAATAGGAGGTTATTAGCTGCGAACCGAAATCTATCTACTTTAAAAATAAGAGAGGTGTCATCAGCAAATAGAATTATATCGGATAAATTAGCCATCATGTAAGGAAGGTCATTAATATAAACTAGAAAAAAGAAAGGGCCAAGAATTGAATCCTAGGGTTCCGTAGTTTCCCGTCAGTCACAATAAGTGACCCCACTTAAGAGTTCAACAATGCCAACGAGAGACCAATCAAACAATTCGACAATATAATGGCTCATACCCGTCCCGATCCCATCAACTTAGGAAAAATCTTAACAGCGCGAAGTAGCCCAAAGTACCGCGCCGTCTCACGGGAAATTGGGTTACTGATTTATACAAATTAGACGGGTTATGTAAGTTGGGTTTTCGGTGGTAATTTGAGATTCTGTAAGCTGATTTTAATAAAAAAAAAAAAAATATTTGAAAGAAGATACGTTCAGGTTAAATTATGTAAACTAAGTTAAATTATGTAAAATAATTTTCCTAGAAAGCCATAAAGTTCTACTTTTGAGATTTGTTTCATATTTTCTAAACTTATGGTTCAAAAGTTAGAGGGGACACACATTTTTCCATTTTTTTTTTTACTTTTGGAGCGATTATTTCCGAAAATATTAACACTATCATAAAATGATTGTAAAAAACATTCATCATTCATCAATAATTACCTAATGATTCATCTTTTTTTTTGTTCTTTTTAAAACCCATCCAACAAGACATGGTGAAACTATAAGGGTTCCTACATGACTACGGAACCCTAAAGTGAATCTTTTGTCAAATAACACGTTATTAAATAAAGGTAGTGATTTGTTTGTAAAGCTAAATATTTGGTAAACTTGTTGTATAATGATGAAATAATCAGCCATGTTTTTGTCAATCGTTGCTTGTAGAGTTAGTGAATCAATTATTACGTGTGTACTGACAGGATATATACCAACCGATTGTTATGTTGCATGGCGATGTAACAAATGTCACACGAAAAGCTTTACGAGCTCATTACGGTTTATTGTGAAGAGCAATTACAAGCTATGAGTTTAATTATTTGATAAGTGTTTGTAGCACAATCATTAAACGCAAACGTATGCTCTATGTCGGTGGCGCTGCGTACTCGTGCAGGTCGTCCCCGCCTGCCTCACTCGCACCTCCACCATGAGGGCACCGTCGGCTCCGATGTTCTTAGCGATCCTTATTCACGTTGCCAGTGAGTTGTTTGTTGATACGATCTCCTTTATGGGGTTCAAAATAATTTAACTATATATATATACCTACTTAGTTCGCATTTATTTAAAGTGAGTAGCATTGCAGTTACTTGCCTCATCGCTGTACATTGCGAGTCTCTTTTGGTCTCTGGGTTAGTTGCGAAACGGATAACGGGAGCTCTTTCGAACCTCACCGGCCTGTGCACGGGGTTTGTTTGTGAGTTGAGAAATAATCCAATGATTTCTCTCTGATGTTCAAAACCACACCTGACCAAGGGCCAAGAAGATTTGTCTGGTGGTACTAAAACGCTAAAGGCAACTTAAGGGCACAGGTATGGTTTTGGTCAGTAAAAGTCTGACACGCCCTTTTGATCCACCGTAGAGCAGGGGAAGCCATAGGATGACTTACCATCTCAAAAAATCTGGGAAAGTGAGAGTCAGACTCGCGCCCTAAGGGTACCGTAGAAACGTACCTACCTATGTGAATAGTTCAATTCCTGAATGGAGTCTCGAATGTTTTTCCAAATCGCAAATTCTCTTTGTGACGTACCAACTAATTTACTATTTTCTGATTGACCCCTTTTTCTGTGCTATAAGACCTTGCTTTATGCCAAATTTCAGGATTCTGGGTCAACGGGAAGTATCCTTTGAATTTTGATTTTTGATATCCTCGAGAGTGTCGAAATGTATGTACGTTTTTTGCCGCATAATCCGAAGTATCTTTTTTTTCCTCATTGTGGTGAGCCTTGAAAAACATAGACCCGACCGTATGGACAGTTTTCATGAACCCATCGTTATTTTGTCCACGGATTGTCCTAGGCACTCGACACGAAACAAATAAAAAACTTTTTACAAAAAAATTAAACCGACTTCAATGTAAAAAACACTGAAAAGTACAAAATAATTTTAATTTCGGAAGTCGGTGTTTTTATAATAGAAATCTAATTTTGTCTCTTCGTTGTTTAACACCGACTTCCGAAATTAAAATTATTTTGTACTTTTCAGTGTTTTTTATATTGAAGTCGGTTTAATTTTTTTGTAAAAAGTTTTTTATTTATCACTTTTTAGTTATGGTTGCACCACTAAAAAGTAGGTACATACCCTTCAACCAAACATAAATTACCTTATAGCCAGAGTGCATCTCATAACGATTCTAATAATCCCAAATACGGTTATATTACATTAATTTACCTTCCGGCTTTATCACCAGATCAGTTCGATACATCCCCTCCTTCTTTTCTTTCAGTCAGTCATCGACTACACGTATAAACAAAGCAATTTTACTAATTACGACAATTCTGCTATGACTCTATAAGGAGTTCTGTTCCATATCTTCGAAGTTCATGATCAGATAACAACAATATTTCTATGGGACCAACTTGGAAGCAAACCATTAAATAAAAAAATAAAAATTCAAAATCGGTTCACAATTGACCGAAATATCGGTGAACAGAACTACAAAAAAAAAAAAGAAACATGCATTCAGCTGAACATAGAAACTCCTCCTTTTCGAAGTCGGTTAAAAATTGACATGGAAGTGCTGTGTTTGTACAAAAACGCCACCATGTCAGTCTGACTACAAGGTCAGACCTCGATACCAATCCTCTTGCAGTGGGGCGTGAGACGTTATTTTTCCGAAACTGTTCACGGCAGCAATGGAGGTTCTCTTCAAGGTTCTGGAATGGAGAGGGCTAGGCATTAATGTCAATGGCGAGTACATCATTCACCTTCGGTTTGCCGACGACATAGTAGTCATGGCTGAGACTACTGAGGAGCTCAGTATAATGCTTGGTGACCTCAGTAGAGCTTCCGAAAGAGTGGGACTTAAAATGAACATGGACAAAACCAAAGTCTTGGTAAACAGCCATGTAGCACCCACTCCTATAAAGATCGGAGACTCTACACTCGACATTGTAGACGGCTACGTTTACCTGCGACATACGGTCCATTTGGGTAGGTCTAACTTCGAGAAAGAGGTCAATCGTCGAATCTGACTCGGCTGGGAAGCGTTCGGGAAACTGCGCGGTATCTTTTCGTCCAACATACCACAGTGTCTCAAGACGAAAGTCTATGACCAGTGTGTGTTGCGAGTAATGACATAGGGCTTCGAAACGTAGTCGGTTACAATAGGCCTCATCGGAAGACTTAAAGTCACCCAAAGGATAATGGAAGGGGCTATGCTCGGAGTTTCTTTGCGTGATCGAATCATAATGAGGATATTCGCACAAAAACCAAGGTTACCGACATAGCACGAAGAATCGCCAAATTCAAGTGGCAATGGGCAGGGCAAATTGCTCGTAGAACAGATGGCCGTCGGGGCCGAAAGGTTCTGGAATGGCGACCACGTACAGGAAGAAATAGCGTTGGAAGGCCTTCTACAAGGTAGACCGAGGACCTGGTAAGGGTTGCGGGAATCCGATAGATGCGAGACGCACAGGACCGTTCATTGTGGAGGCACTCAAATGATGATGATGAGATCTGAGTGTATGGTTTTAATTTCAACTCGATACCTCTACGCTTTCCCGAGATAAAAGGTCTTGACGACAGACAGACGAACAGCAAAGTGATCCTATAAGGGTTTTGATTTTTCATTTTGAGGTACGAACCCATTATAATGTTTGAAAAAAAAAGTAATGACTAAGATCATTTCAGAAATAACATAGAAACTAATCATTTGTTAATCTTCTCATTTCGCAGACATTTGATAATCGTTTGACACAATTTCAGATTTCGCAAATTCTTTACTGTGCAAACATTTCTAAAGTAAAAAATAAAAATGTGCGTTTATCAAATTTGTGAGTTTACAAAATGACGCATCGCTATAGTGTATTAACTATCGACTTGAATAGGGTCGCTGTGACGGAGGTTCAATGCGGAGCCTCCTATTTCTGTCTGCGGGGTTTCTCGCAAGTAGGTAGTAGTCACATGTTTGTCGCACTACCGTAGTGTCGGACCACTGTCGCACAATCGTTAGACACACCAGCGTGATGTCGAGCTTCAGTGTGCGAGCATTCCAGATAACGTGAGTCGCAGTACAGTTTTGTCGCACATGTGTTAAGCACACATTCATTTGTCGAGCTCAAGTAGTACAGTGCTTGTCGCTGGTCACTGTTCCGCTGATAAAACTCTTGAACAGCTAACAGGTAAAGGACGGCGAAACAAAGTACTGTTTTCGGATTAATATTTTGGTTTCAGCAGTGCATTGTTAATAGTTATATCCGTATTTTATTTTAAATGGGTCCAACATAGAAATAATCAAAGATTACGTACGTGCACATGCGCTGAGGAGCAGGTTCACTAACACCCATGCTTATCATTAACAGTGCTGTGGAGTCCTTGTGACTCTTTCTACAAATACAAGACGGAGAGGAGGATGGGAGGTAAGCTGACGTACCTGACGCGCGAGTTGGTCAAGGACGCGGAGATGAAGATCAAGGCGGTGCACCCCTTCCGCGACCAGTACTACAAGTCGCTGCATTACCAGCTGGGCGACGTCGTCTACGAGATGCGCAACTATTTTAAGAGTATGGTGCGTATGTACCAGTTGACGCATCAGGAACTCCACTATCGCCGTGGACATTACCGAAAGGTACCACATCGCATCAAATACTATTTATGAATGCCTTGTGTTGTTCTTTTTAGCAGTTTTATGTACTTTTGTTAACGTTATTTGACAGAGCATTCCGACGCTGATGGATGTTCAACGAATGGCCATGGATATTGAGACTCGAGTCAACATGATACATATGTGGCAATACAAAAGGGAAACTAAGGAAGAGCACCGCAACCGCATGCTGTCACCAATGCGCAGCGGGGAGCCGCGCGGCGACGACGAGGTCGAGCCACTGCGCGAGGCAGCCGCGCGCGCGCGCATGCAGCGGAGCGCGCGGCCGCGGCTGCGCCCGGCAGCGCCCGCGCGCGCCCCCGCGCCCCCGCACGCACCCCCGCGCAGGAAGAATCAGAAGTGGCGGCACGTCACTAACAACGACTTCATTATGTTATAAAACTTGCCAGCCAGTGACTCCTTCCGGGTCAAACTTGTGAAGCTGCACAAAACAACTAATAAATTACTAATGTGTCCACAATTTATTCTGCTATTATCTATTACTAGCTTCTGCCCGCGACTTCGTCCGCGGAAAATATCTTGTTTTAAAATAAGATTACACTCGATTAGATGATGCGCACGTTCAGCGCTAGATTCCTGAGCACGGGCCTGTGATGTTATGGCATTTTGCCTAGCGAGCCGCTGCGAGCGCTCAGCGCTAGTCTCCCTATCCCTTGTCTCAGAGACATGCTGCCTTAAATGAGATAGACGCTGCGCACGTTCAGCGCTAGATTCCCGAGCACGGGCCTGCGATGTTATGACATTTTGCCTACCAAGCCGCCGCGAGCGTTTAGCGCTAGTCTCCCTATCCCTTGTCTCAGAGACATGCTGCCTTAACTCAGATAGACGGTGCGCACGTTCAGCGCTAGTTCCTCGAGCACGGGCCCGCGATGTCCTCACATTTTGGCTAGCGAGGCGCTGTGAGCGCTCGGAGCTAGATTCTCTAGCGCGTGCTTGCGAAATATATTCTCTATTTCTCGAGAGGCGCTGCTCATTTTCAGGGGCAGATTCTTCGAGCGGCTCTTGTCTGTGATGTCTGCCGGGACAGTTGAGATTTCTTTTTAGACATGCTCTCAACAAACTACGCACAGACTTGAAAACAATTATGAACAAAAGGAGAGCGACTCGAACACCGTCCGCCTTTACAAAACAAAACAATCGTAATATCGAATAACTCGTATCGATTATTACGATAGAACGAAGTACGAAACTACGAACATACAAAAACGTACAACGAAATTACGATATTTTCGATTATGAGGTATCTATCAACAACAACAACCATACGAACGAAACAACCGAAACCAATAAGCAACTGACAGAAGAACTCCAACTAACGAAAACGTGGGCATAATAATTCGAGAGGGTCATCAATCCACAGAAAGTCTTAACACCGCGATTCAGAAAACATGGCAAGTTCGGGAGGTTCCTGCACCGAATTAAAGCGGAAGAGACGCCCGAGTGTCGCCACTGTGCGGAACGCCCGGAGGACACGGTGGAGCACACAGTCGAGGTGTGCCCTGCCTGGGCAGAGCATCGCCGTGCCCTCGTGGGGGCGATCGGCGGCGGACACCTCTCGCGGCGGGCTCTGGTTGAGGCCATAGTCCTTAGCGAGGAGGAATGGCAGGCGGTCGCCTCCTTCTGCGAAGCAGTAATGCTAGCAAAGGCGGAGGCAGACCGCATCAGGCAACGGCGCCCCCGCCGCCGCCGCCGGGATTCCGATCCCGATTTCCGGCCACCGTAGACGCGGGCTCGCGGACGGCGAGCCATGGGTAGCTTGCTGTCCGATCGTCCGGTAATGGACCGTACCAAGACGTCAACGGCGCGCACTGTTCCCGCGCGCCTCAAGAAGTTGTCAGCAACAGCAGAGGCCCAGCTGGGTCGAAGCCTACCGGGTCCAGGGTTATCCGAAAGGGAACTCGTGCCCTGGTTTGAAGGCTAGAAGGAACGGGGTGGGTTTTTAGTCAGTAAGAGTCTGACACTATCTCTCGCTCCACCCAAGGGCGGGGGTTGTCATAAGATGATTTTTGCCCACCATAAAAAAAAAATAGGTAAAACGTCTGCACAATGAAAGTTACGCTAGGGGCATTTTGCGTTTTAGTAATTTTATATTATCTTCGAAACTGTATGACCAATTGCTATGCTGTAAATGGCAAATCTTATCTGTATAATGTTCTTGTGATACTGAAATAATTTATTGTCATAAGAATTAATATTTTGTTGCTCAAATAATCAACCAAACGTAAGTATGCCGAAAAAAAATATTTTTAATGCAATAAAAGAAGTATAAAAGATGAAATATAAAAGATAGAGATATGGTACCGCGGACTTTTTTGTAGAAATAATTAAGACGAACCAGGTAGCCATACATTGTTTTTAATTTTAAGCAACTGTTTAGGCAGCGCACGCAAATAATTCTATTTTATGAGGTATTTTTTTCCGACTTGCTAGACAAAAGTTGTGATAGCTCGGTTAATATACATGCTATAGAAACAATATATAGCCTATAGCACTCAGGAATAATGTAGCTTTCTGCCAGTAAAAAAAAATTTAGAATTGGATTATTAGTTCCAGAGATTACCCCCTACATACAAACTTACAAACTTACAAACTTACAAACTTACAAACTTACAAACTTACAAATTTTACCTCTTTATAATATTAGTATAGATATAAAATAAGAAACTGACTGACTGACATGAAACTACTATCTAAATTATATAGAAACTACTGAGGCAGGCAATAAGTGCTCAAGGCTTCCTATTATGACGAGCGGCAAGCGTTTTTGAAACTTCAACCTATTATATAAGAGGGTGAAAAGAGGGAATTCCGCATATATTTAAAATTAGCACAAATCATGACCTAAATAAATGAAATAGATTATCATTATGGATTACTGAATAAGCTAGAAATGATGGGAATACGCGGTCTATCATTCGAACTTCTAAAGAATTTCTTAACTGATAGATATTAACCTATCAATGCCAGTGTTTGATATACATTATCGAGCTCTGTAATTATACTCCCCTTTAAACAGAAAAGTGTTCGACGACCATTTATATTGCGTAGTGATCATCGACCATTGAGTTATATCTTGGGGACGAATAAAGGGATACCCATGACAGCTGCAAGTAGACTACAGCGTTATGCTGTGCAATTGGCAGCTTATAATTTTAAAATAGATTTTGTAAAATCGGTGCAAAACTGTCATGCAGATGCACTTTCTCGTCTTCCGTTGAATTCTACAAGAAGTAGAATCAAAGGTGAGGACAGCGACAGTAGTTACCTCAATTACGTACGGGATAATTTTCCACTCAGTTTTAAAGATATTAAAATTGAGACGGCAAAAGATTCATTACTAAGCAAAATATACGGATATGTTATGTTCGGGTGGACAGCAACCTGTAATGTGTATCAGAAAAAGCATATTTTAATCGAAAAGAGAATATTTGTGTGGATCAGGGTTGCCTTATTTGGGGTTATCGAGTAATAGTTCCAAAACCATTACGGGCAGGTGTCCAGTGTCCATTACGGGCAGGTGTCCAGTGTCCATGACTTGCTTCTTGGTTTTTGTAGGTATGCAACTTTTTTGTATTTCTTTAAATCTCCAAAACTATTTCCATGTATTTGTTATTCGTCTATTTCGTTATTGTATATTGTACACCATAAACAGTTAGAATCGACTAATGGTCGAAACGCCAATTATATTCAGTGAATATGATAAGTAGCATGTTTTCTGTATTAGTCGAGTTCAAAATTAAATAAGGAAAATTCCAATATAACATTTGTAACAAAACAACAAACACGAAAAATTTACTTCAGACGTGTTACTTAGTGACCCGCCCTCCTAAAACTAACTATGGAAGAAGAAATTTGGAGTTTGAGGGTGTTACAATTTATAACAAATTACCATCTGTAATAAAACAAGAACAAAGTTTTGGCCGGTTCAAAAAGCTACTGAAACTCACACAGTTAATACATACAAATAAGTGACAAGATGGTAATGGGGAAAGCGATATAAAAAAATAAAATCAATAATTTGTATTGCCACCTCTTGCTCTTATTGCAGCTTCCATCCTGTTTTTAACGACCTTTTTAAGGTTATGATGAATTCTAGATTTGTTTCCCACTCCTCTTGGCTAGAGATATTCTGCGAGGTGAGTCGTGGTGGTCCTAATCCTTCTCTTAAGTTCATCCCAAAGATGTTCAATAGGATTAAGGTTGGGGAACCTTGCTGGCCACTGCGTAACTGGGATTTCAACCTCGCGCAAATATTGGGAGACTATTGCAATAGTCTAGTATGCATAAGCATGAAATGTTCACCCACAAATCAGCGTATGGCATTTCAATAATGGAGAAGAACGAGCAAGTAACTCCATGGACAGTGGACACTCTTTTACATACGAGCAACAGTATTCCAAGCAGAAACATATGCCATAATAACCTGTGCTCAAGAGAATATAGAAAGACAAACCAAAGATAAATCTATTTATATTCTAAGTGACAGTCAAGCTGCAATCAAGGCCATGGCGTCCTACAAGGTGGACTCCAAACTTATTCTGGACAGGCTTGGGAGGCGTAACAGGGTAAAGTTGATGTGGGTCCCAGGGCATAAGGGAATCCATGGTAATGAAATGGCGGATGAACTGGCAAGAGAGGGCTCCGCAAATTACTTTGTGGGCCCAGAACCATGTGTAGGCCTCTCGACGTGCCTCGTGAAGGCCGCATTCAGGGAGTATGCAGATCATAGCCAAAGAACACACTGGCTGTCTATTACGGGTCTGGGACACTCCAAGAAATTCCTGGGCTCTACGTTCAAGGCACGGGAATGTATCTGGAATATGAGCAGGGGGCAAATCCGCTACCTGATGGGTGCCTTTACAGGGCACTTTGGAACCAACGACATGCTCATGAAAATGGGTCTAGCCGCGACTTCCATGTGCAGGTTGTGTGAGGAACATACAGAACGCACGGAGCACCTGCTGTGCACATGCGATGCTTTGGCTAACAAGCGAATGAGTCTTCTAGGGGTAGAATATCCAAGACCAGAGGATTACAGGCTCTTATCCCCGCATCTCGTTGTGAAACTTATGAAGGAGATTTTCAGCGAGGGTGGGGAGGAGTAAGCTATCAAGGGGACCACAAAAGATGCACATGGGTCGAAGTGTCCGAGCTGTTTCTCGGCCCCTTAACAAGATAAGATACATACGAGTTACATAATTCATGATACACATTTTTTATCGCTTCTATTACTCGTATGTGAGAACAAAGTAGATTAATAAAGAAAAAAAAAACGTATTAAAAATAGAAATAAGCCACTGGCAGCTAAGAGATGACCAGTGGCTCTTATAGGCCGACGGCACCCGTACACGCGCATGAAGCGTGCGCCGGCCCCGCTCAGCCCAACCATTTTGGTGGACCACCATAAGCGAGACATTTGAGTGAGCATAACAAACTCTTAACTGCCATGTTCGTTTATGTCAAACAAGTTGTAACCTAATAAAAATGTTCCATGGTGCTTCACATTCACAAAAGTGCTTCAACTTTATATAAGTAATGTCACATAAAAACAACAATACAAAAAGGCCAATAGCATCTCTTCCAATATTTATAAAAATATTAAAAAGAAAAACTAATTCGAAGGCAAAAGTGGCTGTGGCAGTGGAGCAGGATCGGTATTTAGCCAGGCATTTTTCTCAAAGACTAGCTTTTACCCGCGGCTTCGCCCAAGTTTATTAATATACTTTACTTTATCTCTGTTCCAAAATTTATCAAAATCGGTTTTGCCATTTAGGCGTGAAGACGTAACAAACAAACAAACTCACTTTTGCTTTTATAATATTAGTAAGGATATAATCTTCTAATCTATACTTATAATAAATCAGTAGAAGTGAAAATTCTGTACATTGAAACATGTCAAAAAAATAAATGGTGTTACTAGACCGACTGAACTCAAAATGTGATAAAAAAATGTTTTGTCTTGAATACTGCATCGATTTTCAAACGGTTTTCACCACTCGATAGCGTGATTCTCGAGGAAGGTTTTAGTTTATAATTTGTTAAGTTTTTTTTATTGATTTCTGTATACATTAACAATATTTGTTGAAGATGTCGGAAAAAATAAGCCGAAATGGGGAACCGTGCTATCCCGAATTTAACGCGAGTGAAGCCGCGGGTAAAAGCTAGTTTGTAATTTGTACGTTGAAGTAGTGTGCGATTAATGCAATTTCGACTCATTTATGTGAAGTATCGCAAGGGGGATTTTATTATAAAATTGTACACAGTATCCCATAAAAGAACTACTTACATAATGTACTTTAGCAAATCTGAATTGAAGTCGATCTAATTTGTTCCTATGACTAGTATTAAAATTGTGCCTGTCACTTTAGCAAAAAGATGAATTCAGAACATACATAACAATACATACAATGTTAAAAAAACACTGAAAACTACCAAATAGCTTTGATTTTGGAATTCGGTGTTTTACGTTATTAAACACAGACTTCCAAAATTAAAGTTATGTGGTACTTTTCTGTGTTTTTTTTAACTTTGAAGTCGGTTATATTTTTTTTGTAAAAAGTTTTTTTTCTTTGGCGTCGCTTATTACCGCACCAAGGAAAACATGAAATATCAGTATAATATATTAACGATTTTGAGTTCTACTGTGGCGCCAGTGCTGCAGAAACAGCTCGAACCATTAACGATGTGTACGGCGCTGGTGTCGCAAAAGAAAGCACGGTACGTTTTTGGTTTCAACGTTTTCGTTCTGGAAATTTCGACCTTCAGAACTAACCCCGTAAACTACCGGAGACCAAAGTGGAAAATGAAGAATTAAAGGCTATTGTGGAAGCGAATCCATCACAAAGCACTTCAGAGATAGCTGCAGGCTTCGGGGTAAGTGATAAAACTGTATTAATCTACTTGGAGCAAATCGAAAAAGTAAAACACTTGAACTATGGGTACCTCATGAATTAAGTGAATCGAACTTGCGAACACTCGTCGACTGCTGAGTTACTTTGCTCAACCGACACAATAATGAAGGGATTTTAAATCGAATCATTACTTGTGATGAAAAATAGATACTGTACGATAACAACGGTGCATACTTTGAATAATTAAATATATTTTACAAAACAAAAATTGACTTTATATCCGCCCGTACAAAACGTCAAATGTATATGTAACGACCTAATATATTGACAAAGGGACCGTCATTATGTTTATTTCTTTAAATAGTTTCCTAAGAGAATCGCGCATGTGAAGATATATATGGCTCGGACAGCTTTCTTCTGTAGAATAGAAATAGACTCCACGTCTGCAGAAATTAACTAAAATAGACTAGCCTTTTTTTTTGCGATGGCGAAAATCATCGTATGACAAAACCCGCTCTTGGGTGGAGCGGGAGATAGTGTCAGACTCTTACTGACTAAAAACCCCATCCCGTTTCTTCTAGCCTTCATACCGGGGCACGAGCTCCCTTTCGGACGCCCCTGTCCCCAGTAGGCTTCGACCCAGCTGGGCCCCTCCTGTTGCTGACAACTCCTTGAGGCGCGCGGGAACAGTGCGCGCCGTCGACGTCTTGGGCCGACCATTACCAGACGATCGGACAGCGAGCTACCCATGGCTCGCCGTCCGCGAGCCCGCGTCTACGGTGGCTGGAAATCGGGATCGGAATCCCGGCGACGGCGGCGAGGGCGCCGTAGCCTGATGCGGTCGGCCTCCTCCTTTACAAGCATTACTGCATCGCAGAAGGAGGCGATCGCCTGCCTCTCCTCCTCGCTCCGGACCATGGCCTCGACCAGGGCCCGGCGCGAGAGGTCTCCGCCGCCGATCGCCCCCACGAGGGCACGGCGAAGCTCCGTCCAGGCAGGGCACACCTCGACGGTGTGCTCCACCGTGTCTTCTGGGCGTTACGCACAGTGGCGACCCGGGCGTCTCTTCCGACTTTATCTGAAACAGGTACCTCCCGAACGTGCCATGTCCGGTGAGGACCTGCGTCATGCGGTAGGTAAGGACACCGTAAGGTCTTTCCAGCCACGCCTCAAAGAGGGGACTTACCGCCATAATCGTGGCTTGCCCAGCACTGGGTTGCGATAGCCGCTGACGCCATTTCACCATGAGATCCCGCCGCCGCCGGAGCTCTGTCCGCCATGCCTTGACATGTTGCGGCAGTGGATTTTCACCCCGGCGTTGCTTCTCCACGTGCATCGTGCATGTGTGCAAAGACTGTTGCCTTCAGATCCCACGGTGGTAGGCCAGCCAGAAGGCTCGCCGCTTCGCGGGAGATCGTGCGGTAACCCCGCACCAAAAATAGACTAGCCTCAGATTTTTCATATAACATAATGAATTGTTTCCATTTATTAATAGTTATCACTTGTTATACAATATCATTCAGGTTTTGATTGCAATAAAGATTTGCGGGTCCCGCCACCGCTACCGCCACCGCCGCCGCCACCGTCGCCGGCGCGCGCAGTGAAGCAGTGGGCGTGAGGCGTGCAGCGACGCGGCGGCCGCCCGCGCCCCGGCTACTAATTACTACGGCCTTACATTAGCATATTTCTAGACTAGACTAGTATACATCAGAGTTGGCTGGTTTTATCTCTTTGTCAAGTCAAAATGAAAAATTTTCTCTTTCACACTAATGAAATAACGCTGCATTAGCTGCATACCAGGCCAACAGTTTATATGTATTAGACACTGGCCACTTGTAATTATTTTGAAAGCTTTGGTTATTTAAAAGTAAAAATACCATTGTTTGAATTTGGAATTTCCCGCCACATTTTTTCGAGAGCCAAATCAAATTATCGTGTCTCATTTAAACAAATCATTTTTTCATAGCAAGCTTTTATAGCTCGGTTTACCTATATAATTAATTGAATACTCGTCAAGGCGAATCATACGAGCCCAAATTCGATGGGGTTGTGTCGTTTAACTACCAAGTTCCTATAGCCACTTTCCGGTTACATCATCGGATCAGCTCCTTGTCATAATAATTTTGCATTGTTATCTGATTTACACGTGCATTCAAAATTTCATTTCAATCGGTAACCGGGAAGTGGGTCGAATTTAATTTTCAAGATTTGATTACAGACAAACATCGGGATAGGTCAAACTAAACAAAATGATGAGTCATTTTGATCGACTTCCAGTTGCTTTTATGGATAAAGGATCTTTAAAAGCAACCTTCTACCACTGGTATAGTGAGTTCAACCGCGGTCGCCTTACTTAACGATTTGATTTGACCGAACGTTTGCTTTTAAGTGTTTGAGTATAGACAAAAAAAAGACTTTTTACATGTTCCTATAATAGATACCTAATCTTGTCTCTTCGTAATTTAACACCGACTTCCGAAATTAAAGTTATTTTGTGCTTTTTGAAGTCGGTTTAATTTTTTTTTGTAAAATGTTTTTTATTATTCACTTTTTAGTTATGGTAGCACCACTAAAAAGTACCTACCCTTCAGCTAAACATAAATTACCTTATAGCCAGAGTGCATCTCATAACGATTCTTATAATCCCAAATACGGTAAATATTACGTGAATTTACCCCCTCCCCCTTTCCCCTCCCCCTTTTCTTTCAGTCAGTCAACGACTACACGTATAAACAAAGCAATTTTACTTGTTACGACAATTCTGCTATCATTCTATGAGGAGTTCTGATCCATATCTTCGAAGTTCATGATCAGATCATAACAATATTTCTATGGGACCAACTTGGAAGCATAACCTTTCAATCAAAAAAAAAAAAATTCGAAATCGGTCCACAATTGACCGAAATATCGGTGAACATACATACAAAAAAAAAACATACATTCAGCCGAACATAGAACCTCCTCCTTTTCGAAGTCGGTTAAAAACAAAACGTATTTGGGTGAATATCCCAGCGGTTAATTTTACGTGTCCACGTTGAAAATCGTGGTGAAAATGATAGAATGGTTTTTTATTTTTTTTATATTGATTTACGTAACTCGATTCAACTAGTCAAAATTTTTTTCTTTGATAAGTTTTTTTTTTAAATTTAGCAAAAATAAATTCCTTTAAAATTCAAGTTTGGTGGTTTGTCCCAGCTCCATTTTATGATATAATTGCATTTGCCCAACTAACAACTTGAAGTAAAATAAAAAATAAACAATGTCCATGAAAACTATTAAACCATATTAGAAAATTGTATTTAAAAGCACAGGTTGCTCGATCAAAGTTTGTCCAAGCAAAAATCATAATTTTGGTGGCACTTATTCAACTTAGTTTATCATGAATTTTCTTCCGCGTGCGGTCAATCGCGTTTTATTATTTTGCATTTCTCAGTTATCCCGCAGCAGTTGTTAGTAATAAGTGTGCTGTTAGTGCTGTGACTTCTCGCCAAAAAGAAAACGAAACGAAACGAACGCCGAAAAAAAATTGCACGGGGGCAATTTTTAAATTTTTGGATCGTTTTGCTTGTGATTTTTTAATGTTTTAATAGTAAGTTACACGTTATAGGTAGTGATTTGAGTTATGCATATATAATTGGATATTTATTCAATTATATTTAAAATCAATATTTTAATTATTTTTTTATGCTTGGTTTCAATTTTTGGTGGCTAAATTTTGGTGGTTTTGGTGGTAATTTTTTGCCACCAAAATTGAAAATTAGACACAATTTTGAATATGTACACTTTATGTATGGTTTATATGAACGTATATAGCCAGTATTTATGTTATAAGTCAAACTGACTTGAATAGAAATCGTATACTTAAGGTTTATGGTGGTTTTTATTTTTATACCAAGCCCTTATTTTTCACGCAAACTGAAGGAAAAATTTCACCACCAAAATTGAAAAAAAATGCACTTTGTTGAAATTGATTATTGACCCATTTAGAGCATGCATGGTGCAGAATATTGCAGGGTAAGACGTTTACAATGTGGAGACGCGTCCAACTGCGCGTGTGAGCGTTTGATGGCGCGCTGCACACACGCGACAATACCAAACAAATTAAAGTTTGTAATAAGCAATTTGTTTGCAAGTACGCGACCAACATGAAAACAGATCGGAAGACGAACAAAGTGCATTTAATAGAAACTTGTACGTTGTTCAGTATCGTAACAACAACTTTTTTCATTTGGCGGGACTTCGGCTGCGGACTGCGAACTGAGCGCAAGAACGCGTCGTCTTATAGATGTGTGCCGTGAGCCTCAGCACTCACTCAATACATTATTTTTAATCGTTTATGTTTGTAATAAAATTTATTTTAAAATGGTGCAGAGCAGTGCGACTGTTTCACTAGTGGTTTCTGCTCTTCTTGGCTCGTCACAAACTACTTCTCTCACACGCTTTCAAAGTGAGAACATTAATGGGTCACTGCTATTGTTGCACACACTGTATTCATAAAAAGCCTCAGAATTCATTAGAAGCGGTGTCAGTATGTGGTCGCTACACTCAGGTACTGCCGTCCTGCAGGTCAGAGCCGCACTGTCGCGCACGGTATAATCCGTTCGGTGACGTCTGTCGCAGCTTACGCCTAAATCTCCGCCCGCTGTCAGAGCAGGTAACATTTACGAAAAACTGCTTACAAGGGTTTATAAATAATATGTAGTAAAGTACGTAGGCGTAGAGCAGAACAAATGACAGCCGAGGTTTATTCGAATCACATCCGAGAGACACGCACTACTGACCTACACATTTATGTGTACATCAGTTGTACATCGGTGAAGTGCAATCAACAATCGTTTTTTAAATTAGGTAGAAATCGATACGAAGTGCGTAGTTCTGGTAAATGTGCTGTGGGTACATTTGACCACGGCGCGTGGTGCAGGCGTAGTGAGTGGCGGCAGTGCCACGCACGCTGCTGCGTGGTAGAGACGCCGTGACTAACTGCCGTGGCCCGCATGCGGACCTTCACGTCACTAATAACTTTGGCCCTACGATACTTAATTTAATCCAATCCCTTATTGGCAAAAATATTTTAAAAACCAATTTGACACGTATTTTTTAACTTCTGTTTAAACTAGCTGAGGCTGGGGTTTCCTAGCAACCTACCTTCAGAAGAGAAACCGAACATTGTTTATTTTGCAAAAATGTTGTTTTAATAAATAGGTTAATATTAGGTCTTTACCTATGAAATTGCCGTTTTGTATGAAAAAATTTAAACGAATTTTTTTCATGTATTTTTTATTTGTATTAATCGAAGTAATCACCCATGCAATCAATGCATCTTGGCCAACGCAGTGGCAGTTTATTGATGCCCTTCTTAAAGAAATCAGCTGGACGGGAGGCAACAAATTCTTCAAAGGCATTTTGTACTGCCTCTCGGGTATTGATATTTTTTCCCGCCAAGAAGTTATCCAAATTCTGGAAAAAGTAGTAGTCTGTAGGCGCAAGGTCTGGTGAGTAGGGCGGATGACGGAGAGCTTCCAAACCCAGTTCTTGCAACTTGGAGACCGTCTGCTGTGCAGTATGAGGTCGCGCGTTGTCGTGCAGGAGCAGAAAAAATCTTCGTCTCTTTAGCAAAAGAGGCGATAGACATAACTATGTTACAAGACATAGGGACCAGTTAGTTCAACCAGGCTTCAGATTGGCAAAAGTGGCCTCTTCTTTCATGGGGTACTGTTTAAAATGCTATAATAAAATACCTCCCCAAATTTTAGAACTCAATGAAACAAAATTTAATAATAATAATAATAATAATAATAATCCATTTATTTCCAAGAATACGGTACATACAAGATCTTAAGATTAAAACGTTTCACGTATACTACCATTGCTGGTGTAGAAATATTATTAAAAATAAGATTTTTTTTTTTAAATATATTATCAAAATCAGCACAATTTTGTTACATTGCTTAGATGATTATAATTAAACAGAATGTCACAATAATATTTGTCACTACTTATAAACAAAATCGGAAAAAAAGAAAAAAAAACAAGTCAATACACATAAAACACACAAAAACACACAAAATATTGTTAAAAATGTAACGTCAGTTAATTAATTTCAAATATTGACAAAAAAAAAATATAATGTCAAAAACTACTAAATAGAATGTCATAAATTACTAATTAGAATGTCAAAATAATAATAATGTCAAAAATTACTAAATAGAATGTCAAAAATTACTAAATAGAATGTCAAAATAATAATAATGTCAAAAACTATGATTTAAAAATTCATTAACCGAATAAAAGCACATGTCCAAGAGCCATGCAAACATCTTACATTTAAATTTATTTAATGGGAGCATTCTGTATTCAAGGGGTAATTTATTATAAATTTTTATTGTCATACAGCTGGCATTTCTGCTATATAGATGCAATCTCTGAAGAGGAACTAATAATTTGCCAGCATTTTTCTTACTCAATCTTTCTGAGATTTGTTCGTTCAAAGAGAATAAATGAGGGTATTTTTTAACAAATAAACATACCTCAAAAATATACAGACACGGGAGTGGGAGAATTTTAAATTCTTTAAATAATGGCCTGCAATGGTCTAAATATTCTGCTCCACTCATGGCTCGGATACACTTTTTTTGTACTTTGAACGCTCTGTCAACGTCCACTGAATTGCCCCAAATGACCAGGCCGTAACGTAGTACTGACGAAACATACCCATGATAAGCATTTAGGACCGTGTTTTTGCTGGACACTAGTCTCAACTTGCGAAGAGCATATACAAACTTATCAAGTTTATTGCATACTTTTTCTACATGTTCCTTCCAATTCAGTTTGTGATCTATTATAATACCTAAAAATAAAGCTGATGGTTCTGTTTGCAAAATTGTATTGTCATGTCGAATTGTTGTTTGTGTAGCTGACAAGTTGCATGTTTGGAATTGTACTACTTTGGTTTTATTAATATTAACATGAAGATTATTGTCTTCTAGCCATTTTATTACATTAATTAATTCAATATTAGTATTAGTTTCTATGTCAGTTTTGTTGGAACATTTTATCGTCAAAGTGGTGTCGTCAGCGAATTGGATACATTCACAGTCTAAGCATTTGATGAGGTCATTTATATATAAAACAAATAGCGGCGGACCCAGTATGCTTCCCTGTGGAACGCCAGAATGATTAATTTTTAATTCTGAACAATATGTCTTCCTAGTATTTTTTTCTATTCTAGAAATAACAGTTCTCTGTTGGCGATTGGACAAATAGCTTTTAAGCCAATCATGCGCGTTGCCTCTTATTCCATATTTCTCTAATTTGTAGAGTAGTCGTTCATGTGAGACAAAATCAAATGCTTTGCTCATATCCAAGAATACCGACAATGAAGACATTTTTTTATTAAGAGCTTCAGTAATTAGTTTTACTAAGGCAAAACAGGCTAAGGTTGTTGAACAATTTTTCCTGAACCCATACTGACTCTCCACGATCAGATTATGTTTATTTACGAAGCTATCTAATTTGCCATGCATTGCTTTTTCAAAAATTTTAGCAAAGATTGGGATCAGTGTAATAGGCCTATAATTACTCATATCAGAACAGTTACCCTTTTTGTATAGTGGTTTAATTATGGACTCTTTAAGTCTCGTTGGGAAGATTCCTTGTTCAAATGAGAGGTTTATTAGGTATGTAAGTGGGGATGCTATAATTTTTGCACTTAACTTAATAATTTTAGTTGTTACTTCGTCATATCCGGTTGAATTTGTGTTAATAAATAAATAAATAAATAAATAAATTAATAATGTCAATTTCATTTACAGGAGTCAAAAATAAAGTATTTGTGTTATTGTCAATGTCAATGTTATTAACGTTACAATTATTAAAATTAGATTTTTGTGTCAGTTCGATAAAATAATCATTGAATTGGTTACATATGTCATCAGGATTAGTAATTTTTTTATCACTAATTATTAATTCATTTATGTAGTTTTTGTTACTTGATTTGTTTGTATTATTTTTTATGATTGACCATGCCGCTTTGCATTTATTTTTAGCATTATTTAAAAAATTGTTGTTATTTATTTGCTGTGATTTTGAAATGCATTTTTTCAATATCTTAGTGTAGTTACGATATTTTTTCTTGTGGTAACCTTTGCTTAAAGCATCGTGTTGATATGCGTAATATAAAGCTCTCTTCTTTATGCATGATATTTTTAAACCCTTACTTAGCCATTTGTTTTTAATAGGTTTATTGGTTTTTTTGACGATTATTTCGGGAAAACACAATTTATAGAAGAGCGTGAACAAGTCGTGGAATAAATTAAATGCTTTATTACAGTCTGTCTCTTCATATACTTCACTAAAACTTAAGGCTGCTAGGCAATCCAAAAATTTTGTTATGTTGCTCTTATCGTAATCTCTTTTCGTATCATACCAGAATTGTATAGCTTTTGATTTATTATTATTAATCTCTTGAACGTTAAAGGTTAAGGATTGTCCAGTATCGTGATCGGAGAGAGCTAAGTTATGTATGTTACATTTTATGTCAAGTGTAGAGACATTACTGGCTATTTGATCGATGCTAGTATTTTTCCTAGTAGGCATCTTAACATGTAGCGATATGTTATAATTGTTTAGTATAGATATTAGTTCTTTTGAATATTTGTTATCTTTTAATATATCTATGTTCCAATCTCCGCACATGATAATATTTTTTTTAGCATTACGAGTTAGATTGCGTAACAATGATTCAAGATTTTTAAAAAATATAAATACATCCGAATCTGGAATTCTATAAATGCACACTATAATTAAATTATGGCTCAATACTTCTATACCGCAGCATTCGAAGCAAAATTCGAGTGCTAGTTCATCAGTAATCGGTAACGGATTAAAAACTAGACCTTTTTTCACTAAAACACATGTTCCACCGCGTTTCTTACTGTGTCTCGTGTAACTGGCAGCTAAGTTGTAGTGTGTAAGAGCCAGATTACTTTCATGCCCTGATTTTATAAATGTTTCACTCAGACAAATAAAATCTATATCACCAATCTGATTTGCCAAATCGGTAATTGTGATCTCAAATACATCAATTTTATTTAAGATTCCAGCTATGTTTTGATGTAATAGTATAAATTGCTTTTTCCGAGAATCGCCATTACTACCAGCAACCTTTTTATGTAATGGGACGAAAAAGCGTTTTTTGGATATTTTTTGGTGATTTTGGAAAGTCACAGTTATGGTCATAATCACAAGGATAGATCTCAATATCAACAAGTATACGACGGAAAATATTTTCATAAATGCATTTTTGTCCGAGTTTGTTTAGTTTGCCCGTACTATATGAGAATGTTTCATCAGATAAGTCAAAATTACTGTCAAAAAAGTAAGCATAATTATGATTTTCGATGTCCATGTGTAGTAATCTGTTAAACATTTCTACTTTATAATTGTGTATCAGAGCCCCTTGTACATAAGTAGGGCAGCATATAATAACATTTGTGTTAGTTACAGTTTTAAGAGACTCTCTAAATAACTTGACCAATTCAATTGATTCCCCGTTGTCTTTAAAATCTTGCTCGCCAATCATGATAATACAGTAGTCGTCTAAGCTATAATGCTGTAGTTTATTCTTTATATTAGAAATAATGTCTTTTATACAACTATTACGTGACAAGTAATGACAAAATTCAAAGTGTCGGCCAAAGGTATTTTCCAATACTTCTAGTGTTCCTCTGTGGTTGCAGTTACTAAGAACGCATAGCTTTCTCTTTTTCCTACTGCATTTAGTTATCACTCGATGATCTGGTAGTGTTTTATGGTTATTAGTCTCTTTTTCCCCATAAATGCTGTACTCAGAAGATCCAGATGCTTCGGTCTGCGTTTGCTTATCGGCGTATATTGGTACAGACACTTGTCTAGGTGATTCAACAAAAGTAGGTGACTGTAATAATATATTTGAGCTGTCAATGCAATCTCGTTCTTTGCTACTGGAAGACTGTTCTTGGGCTAGTGATGCAACACGTTGACTATCCGTAATGGAACGTCTATTTCTTTTCCTCGCCGAAAGTAATTTCAATCTTTGCGACTTTGTAGGACTAGTACAAAGATCTTTCAATGTATTGATATAAGTTTGCTGTCGTAATATTGTTTCTTTGAGTTCATTGTTATCACATATCACCCTATCCAATTCATTTTGTGTCAGTTCAAATTGTTCTTTTAGTTGTTGTATTTCAACCTTCATTTCATCTAACTCATTTTTGTTTATACCCGTAGATAGATCAAGACTTCTTGTGTGTATGTCCGAGTTTTTGTCAAATGATGAATCATTACTTGATGAATCTATTGACTTAGATCTAATCAGCTTACGTTGTCGCAATGTAATGTTTTGGTTTATTTCCTTAGACATAGTTAAGAAACAACTCCAGTTAATTTACAAAAAGAATACCGTATCGTGGGGATCGAACTCAGATCACAGTGTTCGCTCAGATGTAGATTCTTTGCTGATTGGGGTATTCTCACAGTTAGTCAAAGTGATGAAATAGTGGATCTTATTGTAGATACCAGATTTTTGAATTAAGTGTTGACGGTTAAAATGATTCATGCATTAGAAATTTTTGCACTGTTCCTTTGTTCACTTGAAGAGAAAATAACACTTATTATTAATTAATCTTTCACTTTTTAATGTTGATCAGAAGTTTATTGTTTATTCAAATTGTTTTTTTATAGTAGACTAGCTTTTGCCCGCGCGGCTTCGCTCCCGCTCTTCCCAACTCCACCCTACTATACCCAACTCTACCCTACTCTATACCCTACTCTACCCTACTCTACCCTACTCTACACTACTGTACCCTACTCTACCCTACTCTACCCAACTCTACCCAACTCTACCCTACTCTACCCTACTCTACCCTACTCTACCCTACTCTACCCTACTCTACCCTACTCTACCCTGCTCTACCCTACTCTACCCTACTCTACCCTACTCTACCCTACTCTACCCTACTCTACCCTACTCTACCCTACTCTACCCTACTCTACCCTACTCTACCCTACTCTACCCTAATCTACCCTACTCTTCCCTACTCTACCCTACTCTACCCTAATCTACCCTACTCTTCCCTACTCTACCCTACTCTACCCTACTCTACCCTACTCTACCCTACTCTACCCTACTCTACCCTACTCTACCCTACTCTACCCTACTCTACCCTACTCTACCCTACTCTACCCTACCAAAGTTCACATAAACCATCTACTAAATAGTCTGAACAAAGCCTAAAAATTTGGTTTGGATAGGTGAGCCCGTTCTTGAGTTATAAACTAACAACGAAAAGTGGCATTGATTTTTATATATATAGATATTCACTTTATTCACTTTTGCTTTATTTGTTTATTACTCTTTTGTTGTCACTGTTATAAGGATATATGTATTCACTTTTGTTCTTGGTAATATGCTAAGTTATAGTTTACACTTATTTTTACACTTTAGTACTTAGAATACGTCAAAAACAGTAATATAACTTTTTTTAAATATTTTTTTATACGGAGCTTCGCAGGGATCGAACTCACAACTCGGCGCGTCGCATCGTACTTTTGATTTGATTTAAATCTTGTATTAAGCGCACACTATGCAGGCAGGCATATTATAAGTTGGAGGATTATATACAAGATAAAAATGCTTGGCTCAATGCTGGTCCAGCTCCACTACCACACTAGGGTGTATTGATTAGTTTGGAAACTATAATTATTATTTTTTATTTTTTTGTAATTTGAAAATATAGTTTAAACTTGTGATCATTTATTACTTTTGTTTTTGAAAACCATAGCATTGTTTAATGTAGAAGCACTTTTTTTTCCTATTTGTGAATGTGAGGTACCATGAAGCATTCTTATTGGGTTACGACTTTTATTCTCTTTGTTTTTGACATTACGAACATGGCAGTTAGGAGTTTGTCATGCTCACTTAAATGTCTCGCTGCTGGTGGCGCGTGTATTGGGTCATTCGGTTCCCTTGAAAATGGTTGAGCTGAGTGGGGCTGATGCACGCGTCATGCTCGTGAACGGGTGCCGTCAGTTGAGACTGGTCATCTCTTAACTGCCAGTAGCTTAATTCAGTTTTTATCTTTTAATATATTTTTAATTTTAATTTTATTATCTACATTGTGCTCACATAATAGAAGCAACATGAAATAATCTAAACAAACATTATATGTAACACATAATATGATTTAAAAGAGTGTCCATGGAGTTTCTTGCACGTTCTTCTCCATAGAGATCTACGCTTTGGAACGTGCAATTTAGCTTCACTTTTCTTGGACTGACCGACATTTGATTATTCAAAAGTGCCTACATTTGGTCTATTTGAAATAAATGATTTTGAATTTGAATTTGAATTTGCAGCGAAGACGAGCGATTGACCAATGCTGGAAGAACCTGTTACCATCTAGCACGAAGACAATGCTTGTACAGACCCTGATTTTTCCAATCATCGATTATGGCGACGTGTGCTACTATGACCTGAATGCAGATCTCCTCAACAAACACCGACCGTCAGACCGTCTTCTAAATTACTGCATTCGATTTGTTTTCAATCTTCGGAAATATGATGATATTTCAGCGCATCTGTCGCTTCTAAAGTGGTTGCCCATACGTCAGCGCCGAGAGCAAAGGGCGCTCACCATTTGCGCCAACCACAATGGAGATCTGCCTTCAACTCATAATCGCCTTCTCTATCGTCCCACTCATCGTACAGACTTTCTACACTATTCCTTCTTTATTCAAGCTATTTCATTGTGGAATGCGCTTCCCCAAGAGATCAGGATGGATCACTACTTTTTCTTTGCGTCACCCAAAGGTTGACTGGAAGAAAATGCTTAAGGTATTAAGTTCGCCTCTATACATTTGTGCATAAAGTATTAAATAAATAAATAACCCCAAGTTATCGCTTCTTTTATTTTACTTAATTGATCTATGTATCAGCGCAGCTAAGCAACTCGCATTCATACTGTAGTTTCGAAAATATTTCAGAAATACATTTATCAGATCTAATGACTACCTCTCATGAGGGAAGTGACCTTACAGAGTTATTATTTTAAAATGTATCGTAAATTTAAATTTTATATCATTTCCCTGCAACAGTTGCAGCGCGGCAGCGGTCGAGTTATCTGGCGCGTGCAGCGATCGGGCCACTACGTCACAGCGTTTCCTCCCAGGCCAGTATTAAGGACACATGAGTAGATAAACCGTACAGAGGCAAAGCTTCAAACAACCGCTCGAATCGGTTGCACTACTACAAACGCGCGGGGATTGTGTGAGTGTCCACCGTCCGCTTGTTGCGTACGCGACGATACTGGATAAAACCGGTTAACGTATTACACAGTTGGTGGACAATCTTAGGGTCTAGACGCACATTGTTTGTTTTGTTTGTACAACTTTAAATATTTTAACGTAAAAACGTGGTACTTAATTTAATATTAATAATGGTGGTTTATTGTACTGTGTGTATGAACAATACTAGAAAAAATAATAATGTATAATTATTTAGATATCCCAAGGAATACAATAGGTAAGTGAATATTTGGTTATTACTTTTTCAAGTAAATAGCTTTTTGCGTACGCCACCACGCATCCCTGAATGTGTATGTCTACTTTTATATAAAACATTAACCTTTTACATAACTTTACACATAAAAAAGTTTCTAGAGCAA
Source organism: Mythimna lalbum (assembly GCA_949319445.1). Taxonomy (NCBI): domain Eukaryota; kingdom Metazoa; phylum Arthropoda; class Insecta; order Lepidoptera; family Noctuidae; genus Mythimna; species Mythimna lalbum. Next base: position 25,281,569 of record OX439346.1, read on the forward strand.
AAACTACAAAAAACACAATTTTAGTCATATTACGCAACACAAATCTCTCAATATCTCACCCAATATAATACCGATTGAGAATCTAACTACTACATTATCATTTTTAGGTTAGTCTCAACTAAAAATAAAGTAATGGTGAGTATTGAACATAATAAATATAAAAAACTTTTTACAAAAATAAATTAAACCAATAAAATAACTTTAATTTCGGAAGTCGGTGTTTCTTTAAAGGTACCTTCGTTATTTAACACCGACTTCCGAAATTAAAGTTATTTTGTAATTTTTAGTGTTTTTTTACATTGAAGCCAGTTTAATTTTTTTTGTAAAAAGTTTTTTATTTTTCACTTTTTAGTTACGGGTACTACCACTAAAAAGTTCCGCTCAGCCAAACTCAAATACATTATCGCCAGAGTGCATTACATAACGATTCTAATAATCCCAAATACGGTTATATTACATTAATTTACTTTTCGGCTTTATCACCAGATCAGTTCGATACATCCCCTCCCCCTTTTCTTTCAGCCAGTCATCGACTACACGTATAAACAAAGCAATTTTACTTGTTACGAAAATTCTGCTATGATCCTATGATCGTGAATATTATGAACTTCGAAATTTTTTTGAAAATACTTTTATTTTGGTCAATTAGATTATTTGAAAAGACTTTATGTTAGATTTAGAATTTACCACACTATTAAAAGTAACAATAAATTATTAAAAACAAAAAAAATATAAAAAGAAAATTATTAGAGTAAGTAATTTGTAAAATATTCTGAATAATAAAACGATTTTATTTAATTTGTTTTCACCTATTGTGACAACCCTACCAAAACTAGGTAACAATATTACACGTTCTTAGGAAGCTTTGCCTCTGTACGGTTTATCTACTCATGTGCTAAGGAACCAATTGAGTGTCTTACTATCGCTAAATTGTCATAATCGCCGTTCAACATATATACGTATAACATAAAGTTGATTGATTAGCCGACTATATGTTGAGGTTTAATAGCTTATACGTTATTTGCATTGTGTGTTCCATCCTTGTTCAGCCCGTTCTATCATCGGTCGGACCACCAGAAGAACGGCGGTCCACCGATACATGATAGATATGAACATCCCACCCACATGCACAAAACGTTTTGGGAAAAAAATTCACGTACAGCTATAGGCTATATTTTAAGTGCGCGAGTGAAGCTGCGGGAAAAAGCTAGTTTGAAAATAAATTAATGTTTTATTATCATCTATATGTTAGTATCAGAACCGTACGAGGGGCCGAAGCAACCTCGCAACATCTTACACAATTTTCTAGGAACCGAGGATTATCCTTGTACCGCTATAAAAGTGCACCCAGGGACAACCGCAATTGGTGGGAAACTATTGCAACACACGAAAAGCAAAAACGTAGCGATGGGTTTGGGTGGTGTAAGTGGATTATCAAGACCTATGTAAAGACTATATGCCCCCTGTCTGAACAACGTTGCCTATTAATATACATAATGAAAATATATTTCTTGCTTTCTGTTTTTGTTATAAATCTAAATGACGTTTGGTGAACACCATTCGACAACACAGCACGCCGCCGCGCCGCCCGCCGTCGCGGTCGGTCGCGGTCGGTCGCGGTCGGTCGCGGTCGGTCGCGGTCGGTCGCGGTCGGTCGCGGTCGGTCGCGGTCGGTCGCGGTCGGTCGCGGTCGGTCGCGGTCGGTACGCTCTGAAGGGGTGTGCACACGCACACGTGTAAACGTGAATGTTACTCATCTGCGTTGGTTGGTGGTAGATACATCTCACACAAATTCCACGTTATTGTGGTTATTACTTCGGGCGGCCCTTTTTTATTTACACACCGATCTGCGTTGATTCTTGGTTGTTTAAGGGTAACTTGTAACACAATTCTGTGCTAGTCTCATACCTAATTCCGAAGAAATGTATTGAGTAATTATGAACATTTTTTCATTGCTAAGGTAGTCGAGAACTCAACAACAAAAAAGTGAGACGTAAGAATTCTGGAGTTCTGAGTATTATTTACATCTAGGAAATAAGTTTAATGTTAAAAGTGTGTTCATGATCACACATGTCGGACCCTCTCGCGCTCATACACTTTGCTCATTTATGTAAATTACAGTTAGTAGGTATCATTTAGCGGGTGTATTTATACGCGCCGGGCGCCATTAGCGACCGCAACCAAGAAACTTGTCTCATTAGCTCCCGCCGCCGCGCGCCGCCGCTTCAGCCGAGCGCCCCCGAGCCGAGCCGAGCGGAGAGCCCAGCTCTACTCATATCAACTAAGCCCGTTCTGTCGACAGACGCCGAGACTTGTTGCGCTGTGGCCGATGCTCGCCACTTCGGCAGCCTTACAAAAGTAATTTGACATCGTAAGCTTTGCATAAAATGAGCTAAGTAAAGATGAGACAGCAATGAGGCCAGTGAGCAGTGCAGGCACACGTTCTACCAGCGCACACCATTTCAAGAGATAACAACAAAAATACTGATCGAATATCACAAATAAAAAAAAAAAAAATGTTTTATTTCTATAGCAAGTAGTTTAGTCTTTGATTGGATCCTCCTTTTACGCATGATGATGCCTGTATGGGAGACTGCGCAACTCCATAGCTTGGCTGTTTACAAAATTTAATAAAAAAATAGATGTTATTTTTGATTTGATTAGGCAACAGTCACGTTCCCGCCATGTATACATTTTAGAATAAACATTCATTAAACTAAAGTGTATTTTTGTATCCAAATCAATGTATTACAAATGCTGCACGGCGAGAGTGGTCACAGCGCGACCGTGAGCGCCAAGCGGCTCGCGTTCAGCTGCGCATCGGGAAACTTATCGCTATCAGTTAGTGTTTCGGATGTGCGAGGAGAGGAAGCGACTGGTAGCAGCACCCACGCCGGCTGTGTCGCGTGTGGACGCGTCGCGGGGCGCCGGGAGCGGCGGCGGGGCGGGGGGGGGGGGGGCGGTCGTCCGTCACGGCGGGCTCAACATCCAGTTAATGTGGTCGGTGAATGGATGTGTTAATGGCTCTGTTATTGACAATCGACGAATGGTCCCTCTCCATCAGCAGGCTCCACTAATAGCCAACCCGCCGAGCTCCAGCCAGCCCCCTCGACGACTAATTACTTTAATTATAATTATCCTGACCGCATAAACTTGCTCGAACGGCCACCTCGACAAACGCAATATTATTATATCCAAATTAAGGTACCTAAATAAATAGTCTCTCCAATTCTCAAGAAAATGTCGTGACTATTGACTCAAAGCTAATCTGAATCCGTTTAATTCATGAATCCCCAAGCGACACCCGGTGGCCGCGCATCTATTGTCTTACTATTGTGTCTCTAATTGACGGTATCTGAAGGGTTAATGATCAGTGTTAATATTGACCAAACTCAAGCCGGCTCCAAGCGAGGCGGCTGATGGCAGAAATATCTGTTCCAGGAATAGATAGATATTATTACTATAGGTAATATGATTGTGGGCAGGCACGGGCGCCGCGAGCTGGCCACCAGGGACTCGATGTAGTTCAGTGCAAACACTCGTATAGTTGACACAGCTAATTAAGCCAAGTCGTTTACAAGTTCAAGTGAAATGATAAATATTTAAACAATTCAATAGTCAAACGAACAAAATGCAAGTGGAGCACGCACTAGGCTCGCTGAGGTTCCAGTAACAACAAAAATAGTTCTAAAGGGTCAAGTGGCTCTATAGAATTTACGAAAAGGTGTATAATACAAGTCAATGAAAAACAGTTTTTTCATAGTAAGTCTCTATAGCGTTCGCCGTGCTCTCGTGGGGGCGATCAGCGGCGGAGACTTCTTGCGCCAGGCCTTGGTTGAGGCCATGGTCCGGAGCGAGGAGGAGTGGCAAGCGGTTGCCTCTTTCTGCGAAGCAGTAATGCTAACAAAGGAGGAAGCCGACCGCATCAGGCAACGGCGCCCTCACCGCCGCCGCCGCCGGGATTCCGATCCCGATTTCCGGCCACCGCAGACACGGGTTCGCGGACTGCGAGCCATGGGTAGCTCGCTGTCCAACCGTCCGGTAACTGTCCGGACCGAGCCCAGACGTCGACGGCGCGCACTGTTCCCGCGCGCCTCAAGGAGTTGTCAGCAATAGGAGGGGCCCAGCTTGGTCCAAGCCTACTGGGGCCAGGGTTATCCGAAAGGAACTCGAGCCCCGGTATGAAGGCTAGAAGGAACGGGGTGGGGTTATTAGTCAGTAAGAGTCTGACACTATCTCCCGCTCCACCTAAGAGCGGGGGTTGTCATAAGATGATTTTTGCCCACCGAAAAAAAAAAGTCTCTATAGCGTGGTATATTCCTATACAACATTATTTTTAGTTTATACGAAACCTGGATATAGTTAGTTCAGCATCAGTTCCTGAATGGACTCCAATAGTTTTTACACCATGTTATATCTTTTCCCAAAAATATTTAAAAAGGTCACAAGTTGGAAAGCACCGACACTAAGTACAACACACAGCAGGTCATAGCAGGCATGAGGCGCCAGTAAATAGCTGGGTGCAAATGCAAAACCACCCCTCCGTCGCTTGGATGGCCCGGTGACTATGTATTTTTGCTCATATAACAAGTTTATAATTTTGTGACTTTTTGTGATACAGTTATGAAATTTAGTACATAGATTATTTACATAAAAATACTAGACACGTGTTTCGGATTTCACATCAAGACCATTCCAAAAAGCTGCCTCAAAGCTATACTCTGATTTCCACCTTCTTTGGAATATTCCTGAATACACTATAGTCTTTACTAAGTAAAGATCTTTAGAATTGGTATACCGGGTATACAGTAAACTTTACTGGTATACCAGTAAGTACCAATTCTAAAGATTCTTTTCTTTTTTTAAGTGAAAATCTTCCAAATGACATCTTCCACCCTTGGGCGGAGCGGGAGATAGAGACAACTCCTTGAGGCCCGCGGAAACACTACGCGCCGTCGACGACTTGGGCTCGGTCCGAACGGTTACCGGACGGTCGGGCAGCGAGCTACCCATTGCTCTTCGTCTGCTAGCCCGTGCTTACGGTGGCCGGAAATCGGGGTCAGAGTCCCGGCCGTGGCTGGGGCTTGAGCGCCATTGCCTGATGCGGTCGGCCTCCTCCTTTACTAGAATTACTGCTTCGCAGGCGGTCGCCTCCTGCTGCGAAGCAGTAGCTTCGCAGCAGGAGGCGACCGCCTGCCACTCCTCCACGCTGCGGACCATGGCATGTACCAAGGCCCGGTCGAGTGATCGCCACCGCCGATCGCCCCCACAAGGACACGGTAATGCTCTGCCCAATCGGGGTACACCTCTACTGTGTGCTCCACCGTGTCGTCCGGGCGGTCCACACAGTAGCGACACTCGGGCGAACTTACCATGTTCGGTGAGAACCTGCGTCATGCGGAAGGTGAGGACGCAATGGGGTCTTTCCAGCCACGCCTCAAAAAGGGGACTTACCGCCATAATTGTGGTGTGCGCACAATTCCAAAGTTAATAAAACGGTCATCTTACGCGATGGTTAGATAGATAGATACGTAGATAGATATGCTCTTTATTTTACACTAATAATATAATAAAAAGAAAGTAGTCGTCGTGTAAAATTACTCGTATAACGTATTGAACGTTGTATAAAAAAAAAACTACCAGTCGTTGCTACAGTACTACACTTCTCAACCTTGTTCGTAGCAACAAGCGTCATGGCACCGCTACGAGAACTCGTAGCCACGCTACGGTGCTACGGTGCTACGCGCCGCCGGCCCACAAGCCTCAATCATGACTACACAGTCGTCTCGCCACATTAGCTCGCGATCGGCCCGCGCCTGACAATTAATTGGAACTCGCTCGAGCAGCTCGAGCCGACCGAGCCGACCGCTTGATGCATGTGCGACACAACAACACTCGCAGCTCGAGAGCCGCGCCTCTGTTCTGTGAACTTATACACAGGTCCAGCTTCTTGAACATTTATGTACTTATCTATTGGCGAAAAATTGCATTGGTAAACCGGATTATCGCATTCAAATATAAAATAAAATGGGTTAAGAAAATCATAAAGACATGCGTGATCCGCAAGATGAACGGTTTCTCTTGCCTGGTCGTCTGTCCATATGTCATAACAGCTATTAGATATGACATAACACGCTGTTTTACAAGAAGGCGTCCAAAGTTTAGCTTTATCGTAAAGTGATAATAAATTATGAAGATCCAAAACCGATCCAAAAAATGCTTGGGTAGGGTCGGCCTCCAGCGGGGACCACTTATTTCTGTCTGTGAGGTTTAAAGTAACTCGAAGGTGGTCCACTTTTAACCTTAACAAAAAATCCAAACTCGCTCGCACTTGGATTAATTATTCTAATTAATTAATCATCATCATCATATCAGCTGAAAGACGTCCACTGTTGGACAAAGGCATCCCCGGTCCTGTGCGTCACGCATCCATCGGATTCCCGTGACCCTGACCAGGTCATCGGTCCACCTTGTTGGAGGCCTTCCAACGCTGAATGTTCCGGTGCGTGGTCATCACTCTAGAACCTTTCGTCCCCATCAACCATCTGTTCTGCGTGCAATGTTCCCTGCCCATTGCTACTTAAGTTTGGAGATTCTCCGAGTTATGTCGGTAACCTTGGTTCTCCTGCGGATGTCTTCATTTCTATTTTTTCAGATGTCTTCATTTCTATTATTCAGAGTCTCCTTATGTGGCTCATTGTAAGTAATTCTTATTAATTGTGGGTGTACTAATATTATAGAATGTTGTTTATGGAAAAGAATATAATTTATTTAATTTCGGACACACAAAGACCTCTACAGTGTTAGTAACTTAATAAATAAATTATTATCTAGTGTTAGTAACAATTACCTTTTGCACTAGACATTGTACAATTGGAGGGCTGTAGCCCTCTCCGCTACAGTTCTCAGGATGCTGTTGCGACTGACCAGAGAAGCACCTATTTCCGAACAACCGCGTTACACCCGTCAGTACTGGCCTGCGCAAACATGGCAGTCCCAACAACATCCTAAGGGCATTATTATATAGGACGTGCAGGGCATCTAGCAATCCTTTGTTGTAACTGACACATAGACTACCCGTGATCAGACTTTGCCAGTAGGCCTTGAAAAGAGTGATTTTAAATTGGTCAGTACCCAGAGAAACTCTATAGACCGACACGTTGCACCGGACGACTAGTGCACTGTGCTCCCTTTCAATGTCTAAATCGTTTAAGGTCGTCTGATAAATAATGACCCAAGTATTTGAAGGTGGATACTCTTTTAATTACAGATCCATTTATAGGAAGCTCAGGTTCCTCTTTTCAGCCCATCCATCCCAGCTACTTGACATTATGGGTTAAACCATGTGTGGCGGCATAGGCTTCACAGGTCACAAGCAGTTTTCCTACTGCCCCCGCAGGCGAACCCAGCAGCGCCATATGGAGCTACTGGCACCATATGGAAGATATCGTCCACATGTTGTTAATGAAAGCACCAACAACACTGTATCCGAAACGTATGCTGCTAAGTCCCACTATAAGGTCATCCATACAGAGGTTGAAGAGCCTAGGAGACAAAAGACCTCTTTGTCTCACCCCACACTCCAACCTTTACGGCTCAGAGTGCGTACCGTCTCATTTCACATGATTGGTCTGATTGCCGTACCAATACTTCAACAGCCACACTCCTCCGCAAGTACACCCGTGCTACACGCAAGCACGTACACGGGTTCTTACGATCAATGTAGCATTGAACCGTGTGCTTGAGATTAAATATAGCGTTTTAGGTTGGAAGTCCGAGATGGAATCCGAACTGCGCATCATGAAGATGTATACGTGTAACGTTAAATGCGCAAAACCTCAGACACCCTTTATTTTGTTTTTTTTTTCGGTGGGTAAAATCATCCAATGACAACCCCCGCTCTTGGGTAGAGCGGGAGATAGTATCAGACTCTTACTGAGTAAAAACCGACCCCGTTCCTTCTAGCCTCTTCATACCTCTTATTCTGATCAAACTATTATCAGAAAAAAAAAAAACAATAAATTTTGGGGTCCCATACTTTGAACTGAAACTCAATTTTTTTTTTCCACCAAACTCATGCGTTTGAGGTATTTATGGATAGGTCTCAATAGGTCTTCAAAAATGATATTGAGGTTTCTAATATATTTATAAGGTATGTTATTGAGGATTTTCCAAATAAACCACAAATTGTTTCTCTGAAAATCAAAGTTTTGTTTATTTAATACGTCTTTACTATATTACAACGTTTAACTATGACCATTACACCTATAACTTACCTGAAAATCAAAGAAACGACATTTAAAGTTTACTAGTATCGCCTCCTCAATTATATCCCTTTATTTTATCCTTTTTCAATTGAATTTTTAACAATAAAATATGCAAAATAATCTAAACATCATCTGTCATTCAATCACACGTCACCCCGTTCCACAGAACATAAATTCCATTGACCACTTCAACGCGCGTTATGAAATGTCATTTCATTACATCTCCTCCCCTAAGAGCAGAAATTGTAAATAATTAAAGCACAGGGCAGTGCGTGCAGGCCATTTTCTAGCAATAGGTTATAATCTACACAATGCACCTACAAGTTATCTTTATATTCGTTTTCTTCTACTTCATCTACTGCTGTGACAGGTTGTAATTTTGTTATATGGAATAAAGTTGATTCTGTTTTTCTGTTGTCAGTGTTAATCTTATAAATGGAGTTTGATATTTTTTCTTAATTCTTAATTCGTCTAATTTTTTTCTATTCAGTCTATTTCCATTTTCGACATATACACTGTCTCCTATCTCGAACTCTTGCATCTTCCTATTTCTATCAAATATTTTCTTGTTGTACTTATGGGATTTTATTGTATTCTCTAATGCTAATTTTCTATCAGCCAGCCACTTGTCTTCCTTTTCTATTGTCTTAATTTCATTTGGTAAAATACTGACATTTGTACCATCCAGTAAATATTTTGGTGCAAATCCTGTAACAGAGTGATCTGTTTCATTATATTTCTGAATATTTTCTCTTGCTATTGTTGTCCATGTTTTCTTGTTGTTTTTCTCATTTATTTTACATCTAATTTTATTTACTATTGTTTGGTTCAATCGTTCGTTCAAGCCGTTCGAAAATGGTGTATTTACAGCTGTAAAAATTAGTTTAATATTATTCTCCTGTAAATATTGTTTAAATTCTTTTGAATTTATGCCAGGATATTGGTCTGTTAGAATTATTCCTATCTCATCTGTCTCTAGTACTTTCTTAGTTAGTTTTATAAAGTCACTCGCATTCTGTGTTTTGGAAGTCGCAATAAACGCATATCTTGTGTAGTGGTCTACTAAAAGGTGTAAGTATTTTTTTGTTGACCTAGATCCTCCAAAGCCACCTATAGTATCCATTGACATTATCTCAAATGGTTTTGTTGCTGGTCCTAGTTGTGACATTAATCCAAATTTCCCTTGACATCTTGATTTATTTTTTATGCATGTTTCGCATGTTTTACAAATATTTATTATATTTTTTGTTAGGTTTTTTGCTGTATATATTGGACTTATTTTTTTTCTGTAATTGTCTGATTCCAACATGGCATAAATCTTCATGCACCTTTTTTATAAATTTTTTACTAAACTCTTCTGAAAGTATAATCTTTTCCTGTTTCTTTATTTTTTTATAATAGATATTATTTTTGTGTAGTAAATTTTGTTTCTTTTCTTTTATTATTTCATTTTTTTCTTGGTCTTCAACTATATCTTTTATTTGTATTAAATTAACTATTTTCAATAGTTCCTCTTGGTTATCTTCTGATTCTAATACAGGGTTTCTGCTCAAACAGTCTGCTTCTACATTTTCTTTACCAGGTATATATTTGACAGTAAAGTCATATTGAGATAGGTAATATGTGAGGTCACCCAATTCTTCATCTGTTCTGCATTTAATATTCATGTTCTCTAGAGGTTTGTGGTCTGAGTAAATAGTGAATTTTTTTCCAATTAGCCAGTGTTGCCAATATTTAACTGCTTCTTTCATAGCAAAACATTCCAAATATATAGCCTTTTTTCGTTTTTGAGTTTCATTTAGCTTTTTTGAAAAATATGCCACCGGTTTGTCTTTACCGTCTAGTTGTGTTTGTTTTAATATTGCCCCGATACCTTCTAAAGATGCATCTGTAAAGATTTTTATTGGTAAGTCTTTGTCGAATATTTCCAACACGGGTTGGGAACATAAATATTTTTTTATTTGATTAAATGATTCTTCACACTTCTCTGACCACACAAACTTTTAATTTTTTCTTAATAAATTATGTAATGGATCTAAAATAATTGCGCTTCTTGGTATGTATTCATGGTAAAAGTTGATTTTTCCCAAAAATTGTCTAATGTTTTTTTGTGTCTTAGGAGTTGGAAAATGTCTTATCGAGATCAAATTGTCTTTAAGTGGTCTTACTGAATTGTTCTGAATTACATGGCCGAGGTACTTTACTGAGTCTGAAGCAAAGGTACATTTTTGAAGCTTCAATCTAAAGCCTTCTTGTATTATTGCCTCTAATACATTTCTTATGTGTCTTATATGTTCTTCAAAGGTGGTCGAATATATCAAAATATCATCGATATAGTTAACGGAGTATCCTGTGAGCTTGTGCTTTCTTAGAATATTGCTTAAAATTCTCTGGAAAATTGCTGGTGATGTTTTCAAGCCAAATGGAAGGCAGGTCCACTGGTAATGGCCATCTTGTGTGACGAATCCTGTTTTATTTCTATCTTCCACCCGTAGCGGTATTGCCCAAAATGCTGAGTTTATATCCAATGTAGTAAAATACTTACAGTTTCTAGTTTTGATAATCAAATCATCTATTAATGGGAAAGGTTGAGCTTGTGGAACAACAATTTTGTTTAGTTCCCTGAAATCTACACATAAGCGGGACTTTTTATTTTCTCCTTTTTTAAATGCCAATGTCACTGGAGCAGCGAAAGGACTGTAGGATTCTTCTATTAAATTATTCTTTAGTAGCTTAGATATTTGCTCTTCAATTTCTAATTTATCCTCTATTATACATCTGTATGGTCTTTTACTACAGTATCTATTTACTTGTAAATCTATGTGGGCTTCATAATCTCTAACTGATCCTATATCATACTTGTCTTTAGCAAAAATTGTTTTATATTGCTTTATAATTTTCTCTATTTCAATTTTTTTTTTATTATCTAAATGGTCTGTGATACTTACGAATTCTTCTGTTTGTATGTGTTCATTAAAATTTATTGCAAATGTTTTTTTATTCTTTTCTTCATATCTGTTATCTTTAGACATTTCATCTATTTTATTTGTTGTTTTCTTTTGTTCTATCTGCAAGTCCTCATTTTGGGTTAGTTTGAATTTCTTTATCATATCTAATCCGATTAAAGAAAAGATGGATGGATTGTGTGAGAAGTGATATGAATGAAAAGGGAGTTAGTGATAGCGTGACGAGCGACAGGACAGAATGGAAGAAAAAAACGTGTTGCGCCGACCCCAAGTAAAACGGGATAAGGGCAGGAAGATGATGATGAGATGATGATGATCTAATCCGATTATGAAATCTTCGAAATCTTCATTATCCACTATATATACTTCCATCTCTTCTTCTAAATCGAATATTTTTATTTTTATTGTAATACAGCCATCTGTTTTTTTCACACCATTAACCGTTTTCATATATGCTATATTCACATTGTCCTTTTTTCTTTCACTTTAATCAGCTTTGAATTTATTAAAGAAATCTGTGAACCTGAATCATAAATGCCGCTCACTTCTAGTTTATTTTCTAATAAGAGCTTGATTTTGATTAATGGTGTACTTACTCGTTTTTTTTCTCAGTATTTATATCTACTTCAATAATGGAGTTGTTGTTTACATTTTTGGGTTTAAAAACCTTTTCAGATTCATTCTTATTTTTCTTGAACCAGCATGTCTCCTCCGGATGATATCGAATTCCTTTTTCCAAAGATTCACAAGTCTTACATGGCTTCTTCTCCTTATATTTATTTTTATTAAGGGATGTAACACTCTTTATTGTGGTTGAGTTTTTCTTGTACATCATACCTTCATATTTTCTTATCTCATTGAACAAATCAGTAGTATCATTGAGTTCATCCCTGTTTAACTTATTTAAGATAAAACCTGGTAAACCCGTTGCAATAAGATCTATCATTGTTTTGGAGTCTATCGATTTGTTTATATCTAGTATAAGCCTCTCTTTTTTTATAGCATAATCAATTAGTAGTCCTTCTTTATACCTGAATGCTAGAGCATATGTGACTATGTCCCATCCTCTGTTTTTAAAGGTTTCTTGAAATTTGTGTTTCCATTCTTTCCATTCAGCCTTTATTGTAAGTTTTATGGCCATCGAGCTATACCAATCCAAACAAGATTTTTCTAAAAATAACCTCAATATATCTATTTTTATTTCATCTTCTGATATATTAAAGCGCTCACACTCTTTTTCAAAATTCTCAATCCACTGCATTGCGTTAGGGTTCTTGCTTGTGAATTTTTCAATAATAAATTTCTCTGAAATATGTTTTAGGTTATGTTGTTTTTCTTTCTTTGTAGTTGTTTCTATTAATTTTTCCAAGATATTTTGCAAATTGTCGTTTTTGTCTATTGGTTGTTTTGTGTTCATTTCTTCTAAATATTGATCTAAAAATTGCATATTACCTTCCTCATCCATATATGTTTTCTTAAGATCTTCATCCATTTTTATCCATATTTTTCTGCATTGATGCCTTTTCTTTATGCTATTTTTTATTTTTGTGAAACTGTTCATTTTGATAATATATCTATGATGAATCACTGGCTTCTGTTCATCAGGTAAAATATAACATTTTCCTTCCTCTGTAGTTATTGAGGTTATGGCCAATATGTTAGATTTGCCATCATTTGAGGTTATCATCGTGAACTCAAATTGTAACCGGTCCATCTTTTTCTAGTTGACAAAAATGTCGTTTTATAAGGTATGTTATTGAGGATTTTCCAAATAAACCACAAATTGTTTCTCTGAAAATCAAAGTTTTGTTTATTTAATACGTCTTTACTATATTACAACGTTTAACTATGACCATTACACCTATAACTTACCTGAAAATCAAAGAAACGACATTTAAAGTTTACTAGTATCGCCTCCTCAATTATATCCCTTTATTTTATCCTTTTTCAATTGAATTTTTAACAATAAAATATGCAAAATAATCTAAACATCATCTGTCATTCAATCACACGTCACCCCGTTCCACAGAACATAAATTCCATTGACCACTTCAACGCGCGTTATGAAATGTCATTTCATTACATATTTTTTTCTAAACTGAAAAGTTTGCGCGAGAGATACTTCCAAAGTATTAAAATGGGTCCCCCCCCCTCCCTGTAACTTCTAAAAAGAGAATGATAAAACTAAAAAAATATATATGATGTACACCACCATGCAAACCTCCACCGAAATTGGTCTGAACAAGATCTAGTTAGTAGTTTTTTTTTTTTTAATACGTCATAAGTCGTAAACCGCATTTTATCTTTCATTCGATCAACTAAAATATACATAAAAACATTTAATTTCTTAAACATAAACCTTATGCATAAATCGAAAAATAATGATTCAACCTTTTTTTTGTGTATATTTGGTAGGCCTTACAATTTTTTTTTGCTATTTGAAAAAAATCTTCGTAACACAATTCAGGAATTGAACTATTTATATAGGTTAGTTTGTCGGAACTCTCGGTGCGCAAATCTGACGCTCAGTTTTTATTGTTAAGCAGCCCTACTTGCGGCGATTATCCATACTTATAATAAATCTGTAGAAGTGAAAACTCTGTACATTAAAGATATCAAAAAAATAATTTGTAGGGGGTGTTGAAAAATGTGATAATTTTTTTTTTGTCTCTCTGTCCGTTTGTTCAGGCATTACGCAAAAACTACCGGTTCGATTACGATGAAACTTGGTAAAATTATTCTTTAATATCCTGGGCACCACACTGGGTACTTCTTTTTATCCCAGAAAAGTATATACAATAAAATAACAAACTTAATTTTGCGGTTCGATCCCTAGACCCGATTACTGTACCAACCGAAAATAATAAGTTGTTCGTAGGTTACGTCACCCTCAGTGGAGTTCAGTAAGGGGCGCTACTAAGATAATATAATATAATATTTTATCTTAAGATACAATATCGCTCGCCGTACAATTCAATAGACTTACGACGAAAATAATAAATAATATTTCATATTTTCGTATCTTAAGATGAATGCGTATGGCGAGCGATATTGTATCAATAAATATTATAAAACAAGTCTCCCGCCGCGTTTGTCTGTTTGTCTGTTCGCGATAAACTCAAAAATTACTGCACCGATTTTCAAGCGGTTTTCACCACTCCGTGATTCTCGAGGAAGGTTTTAGTATATAATTTGTTAAGATTTTGTATTTATTTCTATGTACATTAACGATATTTATTGAAGAGGTCGGGAAAAAGTTAGCCGAAAGGGGATCCGTGTTATCCCGAATTTTACGCGAGCGAAGCCGTGGGCAAAAGGTAGTTGGAACTAAAACTTTCAAAGCGGCGTATCGACGATGCGTCTGTTTGTATGTAGGCCCCACGTATCTAAACCGCTTATGCGAATGCAAAGTGCACATTACATTGCGACGTACTTTATTTCAGCCAAATTGAAATCTGACTGAACGTGAGGTACTCCGCATTACATCATTACAGCGACGTTAAAAAACGTCGCTGTAATGATACGGCGCGAAGTAAGCGATAACGAAGGGGGTTAAAAATACACTTTATCGGTACCCACATACAGGAAGACAATAATTACATAATTTTACAGAATCTTGAACTTCTTGCTATTTCTGTTATTGACGCATGTCCTAGATGAAAAATACGCTTAAATGGTTTGTTGTTCTAAAAGAATATTACAACTAACTAACGAAGCAAATATTGGGAGATTGGAGTTTTGTTAACTCGCGCTTACTTGTAATACGGCGTAATATGTCTGCGACATGTAGGTTTGTCTCACGTGTACACGCGCGTGCGGGTGCCGACGGGATGTGTACACGCGCGTGCGGGTGCCGACGGGATGTGTACACGCGCGTGCGGGTGCCGACGGGATGTGTACGCGGTCGAGCGCACCCGTGTTACCTAGGCACTAAGAATTCATCGATCAGATATAAAGTATTCGCTGCTAAAAGCGTAATAATTCATGCGGCGCCGCAAAAAAAACTGAAACGCCTCCCCTCACTAGCGACCTTCCGACACCCGCTCACTGAACGTTGTAATTTATATTTTGAAGTAAACAACGCGAGAGTGGCACCACAACACGCCGCTAGTGGAGCTGCATGAGCCCGCGCGCGCGTGCACCGTGCGAGCACCCTGCCAGTGAGTCGTCAAAGTTGAAGTAGGTGCTCATTTATGTAAAGCTAATCGTTGTTTAGTGACAAATTTGCGCGCCCTGCCGAGACCCGTGCCCGGGGGTCACCGGGGCCCAGGCTTGGGGCTCCGCTCGTTAAATTACTTTAATATTCTGTTTACGAGCGCGGCCCGGCGCTGTCCCGGGCCGTTTGTTCCAACAGATGGTTGTGCGTGTCGTGTGTCGCGTCGCTGCCATTATCACAGCATCTTGATTTCTGAAAGCTCTGTGAACACGTTGCACTTCACAATGCGGTATGTATTTGTGAAATGAGCTCGCAGACTATACAAACAGTAGCCAGCAGACTGTCTACAAGTGCCACGTTTAAGTTTTCGATGGGTTGCGAGCAGTCGGGGCGCCGGCCGGGACGTTCTCCGCGTGTGCTGTCCCGCGAGGGTACCGCTCGACAAAGTATAAATCGGGAAGTTTGAACTTAATTATCTCACATCGCAGTGTGGAGCCGAGACTCCCTGGCGCAAGACGCAACATCAGACCAACCGAGCCACCCGCACACTGATTGACCCTTTTGTTCGCCCTGCGGGACTTCACGCAGATGCATTACCACCTTATTTTTGTCTATATTACAAATTTTTGCACATATTTATTGTACTATAAAATCCTTTTGATTTTTTGCAAATTTTAAATTTTTTAGCTCTTCTGTTATTATTTTCTTTATTTATTTTCTATAATTTTTTAAATATTTCTTAAAACACATTTAAAATTCACACAATGCGAACCGTATCGAGGAGTACTGCGTTTTGTATCAGACCCTTGATCTAACCGCGCAACGACAGCATCAACAGATCATATTATTATTATATATTATACTACCTTTTGCCCACGACTTCGTCCGTGCGCATAAAACATAGCCTATCAGTAAAAAAGGAATAAAGAAACTTTCTATCGGTGAAAAAAATTTTGCAATCGGACCGGTACTTTCAATTACCTCCTACAAACAAAAACATAAAAACAAAAAAAAAACATACTTTACCTCTTTATTATTTTTATGTATTTATTTAACTCAGAAAATCTTGGGTCTTTAGAGTATTTGGTCAAAGCTAACTCACAGAGGCCTTTAGTTCATTTTAATGGTACCTACGTGATACTAACTGACAATCATCCATGTAGGTACGCGCTATGCTAGTGCTTCCAAGGACAACCCCGGTTGGTCAAAAACTATTGCGACATATGGAAAACAAAGATAATAGGGCTACGGTTTTTGGAGTCTTAAGTGGACTGGTAACCTGGAATTATGTTAAGACTATGGCCCCTGCCTGAACAACGTTATTAATATCTATCGGTCTAATGGTCGCTAGCACAAAGTGACGTAGCAACAAGAGGGCAACATATCCTGAGGTGCTTGAAGACTGGAGAGGTACACTACAGCTATCAGGACAATCCCGGAAGTTCGGTCAAGTTCTCTATCAGCACCTTACTGGATTATACATCCTTCTCTCGAGCACATTTGCTTTTTTGAATCTCTACGCAAATCAGCCAATAAGGACAAGGGAGAGGTAGAAGCTCTGTTCCTCGCCAGTGTTCACTACGGCCTTTTTTTTTTAAATCATCTAATGACAACCTCCGCTGGGTGGAGCGGAAGATAGTGTCAGACTCTTACTGACTAAAATACCACCCCGTTCCTTCGTGCTTTCATACCGGGGCTGAGGTAACTCTCGAAACTAACCCTGGCCTCAGTACGCTTCGACCCAGCTGGACCACTGCTGTTGCTGACAACTCCTTGAGGCGCGCGGGAACAGTGCGCGCCGTTGAAGACTTGGGCTCGGTCTGGACAGTTACCGCCGGACCGTCAGACAGCGTGCTATCCATTGCTCGCCGTCTGCAAGCCCGCGACTACGGTGGGCGGAAATCGGGATCGGAATCCCGGTGGCGGCGAGAGCGCCGTTGCCTGATGCGGTCGGCCTCCTCCTTTGCTAGCATTACTGCTTTGCAGAAGGAGGCGATCGCCTGCCCCTCCGCTTCACTCTGGATCATGGCCTGAAACAAGGCCCAGCGCGAGAGTTCTCCGCCGCCGATCGCCCCCACGAAGGCACGATGCTCCGCTAATGCAGTGCACGCCTCGACTGTGTGGTCCACTATATCCTTCGGGTGTTCCGCACAGTGGCGGCACCCAGGGGTCACTTCCGCATGAATCCGGTACAGGAACCTCCCGAACTTTCCATGTCCGGTGAGGACATGCGTCATGCGAAAGGTGAGGACGCTGTGAGTTCTCTCCAGCCATGTCTCAAAGAGGGGATTTACCGCCATATTTGCCCAGCACTGGGTTGTGATAGTCGCTAACGCCATTTCACTATGAAATCCCGCCGGAGCTCTGTCCGCCATGCCGTGACCTATCGCGGCAGCGGTCTTCATCTCCACGCGCAAATCGTGCTTGTGTGCAAGGACAAAGGACTGTTGCCTCCAGATCCTATAGTGCCAGTAAGAAGGCTCGCTGCTTCGCGGGAAACCGTGTGGTATCCCCGCACCATTCGTATTACCATAACCCGAACCAGAGCCTCCGGCAGGAGGCGTCTAAACCCCACGGTTGGGCAGGAGCTACTTGAGAGCAGCCCCAGTCCGGTTCAGTTTGGGAGCCAGACGTTGGAAATACTCCACGAAATTCCACCAGCTGTCGTGGACGAGTCCCAGGTACTTCATAGTCGACCTGACGCCAATGTGAACTCCTCCTACTGTTAATTGGGAACCCGATGGTGGCGAGTTCTGAGGGCCGTGAAAACACATAACCTCGGACTTGTACAGCGCCACCATCAATAACTTTGTATTTTATTAAGATATTGGTTATTATTGTACCATTTTAGAATTTGCATTAAATAGGTTTTTTTTAAATAATGGGCTATTTTTTTTTGTCGACGGGGAAAATCATCTTTGACAAAACCCACTCTTGGGTGGAGCGGGAGATAGTGTCAGACTCTTACTGACTAAAAACCCCGCGCCGTTCCTTCTAGCCTTCATACCGTGGCACGAGCTCCCTTTCGGACAACCCTGTCCCCAGTAGGCTTCGACCCAGCTGGGCCCCTCCTGCTGCTGACCACTCCTTGAGGCGCGCGGGAGCAGTGCGCGCCGTCGACGTCTTGGACTCGGTCCATTACCGGACGATCGGACAGCGAGCTACCCATGGCTCGCCGTCCGCGACCCCGGGTCTACGACTACGACGGCGGCGAGGGCGCCGTAGCCTGATGCGGTCGGCCTCCTCCTTTGCAAGCATTACTGCTTAGCAGAAGGAGGCAACCGCCTGCCATTCCTCCTCGCTCCGGACCATGGCCTCGACCAGGGCCCAGCGCGAGAGGTCTCCACCGCCGATCACCCCCACGAGGGCACGGCGATGCTCCGCCCAGTAAAGAAGGCCTTAGCGATCCCGGAAAGAAAAAAAAAAGGGCAGAGGGCGCCCTCTAGCTACGTGGTGGACAACCGTATCTAAAGATCTGGAACGAGCTCAGCTGGACGCACAGACAACCCAGGATAGACTATCCTGGCGCCTAAAGACGATGAGAGCCGACCCCAAATAATGGGATAAGGCAAGGAAGAAGAAGAATAGTTATCTTATATTGTAATAAAAAAACTTGATACTGGCCTGATAATACAAACATTCAAAAGTGGCAAAAAAAAACAAAACGAGAGAAAGTCACCAATTGAACAAATGGCAGCTGATTTTGTATGAGTAAGTACGATTTTTATTCAAAATAGCTGTTTTATCTATATGCATGTATTATGTGATAGCTAAGTGTTTACTAGCATCTGTATGCCCCCACCTCAGTTAGTCGCAAATAAATCGTCTTTAAGCAAACACGCATTTTAAATTACCAAATTCCTGCTAAGCAAATATACACCTTATCAGAGAGAACATAGTGGTCAAAATCGAGCCGGATTAATTAGTAAAAAATACAAGTTATCGAAGTTAAGTTAACGTGGGACCACCCACCGCGCCGGCCGGCGCGAACAATAGGCAGCCGCATTCCAGAGGTGATTACTGAATATTGAAAACAAGTTAAACGAACGATGAGTACTACTGCGGAATTAATTCATGTTTTGGAAGACACAGCTGCGTTATTACAAAAAACACAGTTAAATTTGAAGAAATGTCCTAAAACCAGGTTGACAAAAGGTTACGTGGAGACAAGAATCAGATGTATAGAACAATATTGGACTACGTTCAGGGAAACTCATCAACAATTAGTGAAAATAACACCGAAAGAACAAAAACAAACTATAAACTATTTTGTTAACGAAGATTTCTTTATTTATGAAGACTTGTATCTTGTGTTATTAGCCGATTTACAAGACCTTTTGTCGACAATAAATGCAGCGTCCACGCCTTCTACGTCAGTGTCATCGCAAAACAACTCGTATACAAGTGTGAATAATGATCAACTCGTTAGGCTGCCGAGGATACAATTACCGAGTTTTAGTGGGAATTACGAAGATTGGCCTACATTCAAGGACCTATTTATTTCGTTAGTACACGAAAACACGGCGATCAGTGATGTTCAGAAATTGCACTATTTGAAGAGTAGTGTCACCGGGGAGGCCGAGATATTATTGAAGCCTATTCAAATTACAAAAAGTAATTATAATCAAGCATGGAGTGTTCTCAAATCAAGGTACGGGAATAAAAGATTGATTATATATTCAGTGTTAAAGAAGTTATTTTATCAGAAGAAAATAAGTACTCAATCTGCAAATCAAATCAAGAATTTATTAGACGTCACAACGGATTGTTTGAATAACTTACAAAACTTAAATATAAATACGAGCTCATGGGATCCTTTAATTATTTTTCTTGTGATACAGAAAATGGACCCTGAGTCTCACAAAGAATGGGAACAGTCTTCTAGCACAAGTGATGAAGATAACTTACCTACTTGGAATGATTTGAAGGAATTTCTGCAATCAAGATACCGTACCTTAGAACTTATAATGTCAGCATCAGGCACCCGTGAAAAACCTATAAAAGAACGTTCACACCTTGTCACTACTACAGCCACTACTGCATCATTGTCGGCAGACAGAACATGCGTGCTCTGTAAAGAAAAACACACTATTTGTCATTGTAAGGATTTTACCAAACTGCAACCTGCTGAGAGATCTGAATACGTCAAGTCAAATAAACTTTGCTTTAATTGTTTGGCACCAGGCCATTCTGCATATCAATGTAAATTGCAAATGACCTGTCGTAAATGTAAGCGACGTCATCATACTCTTCTACACCAAAACAAAGATTCTGCTTCGTCGGCACAAACTGAAGACTCTAAACAACCGAAGGCATCACAACCCAGTGTAGAAGAGAAGGAGGAAATAGTCAACGCAACGATCGCGTCGCATCACAGTGCCAAACAAAGTACAAGTATAGCACTACTGGCCACGGCAACAGTTTTAGCGAGAAACGAGCATAATCACACTGTTGTTCTACGAGCGCTAGTGGACCAAGGTTCGCAGGCTTCATTTATCAGCGAGAAGGCGACTCAAATGCTCAAACTAACCAGGCAAACAGCAAGAGGAAATATCATTGGGGTGGGCTCTACAAGAACAAGCATCGATCACGTGGTCCAACTAAGGATTGGTTCTCAATGGGATCCAAACTTCGAGATTAACATACAAGCATACGTCATGAGCAAACAGTTGACCACGAGAATCCCCTCCAAAACTGTTACTGTCACACATTGGCCACACCTGGAAGGACTCAACCTGGCTGACCCATACTATCACAAACCGGGTTCCATTGACTTGCTTCTAGGTGTCAAAGAGTATGCACAAATCGTGCAACAACAATTAATCAAAGGTCCTCCCGGTTCTCCATGTGCCCAAGAAACAAACCTGGGATGGATCTTGTTTGGAGAAATTAATACTTTAAAAAAAGAAGAATCTTTTCTGGTCCTTCATCAGCAAATAGAAGTAGATAACCTGTTGAAATCCCTTTGGGAAATCGACACTGAAAAGAAAAGAAAGTTAACAAGAGAAGAAGAACTATGTGAAACGATATATAAAAACACTCATGCAAGAACAAAAGAAGGAAGATACATAGTAAAGTTACCTTTTAAAACCGATAATCCCTTATCACCTAACGGAAACACAAAGGAAATAGCAAGACAAAGATTATTACAACTTGAAAGAAGATTTAGAAAAGCACCTACACTAAAAGAAGATTACCAAAAGGCCATGCAAGAATATATAAAGTCAAATTATATGGAAGAAATACCTGAAAAGGAAACTAAGGAAAACAAAGCGGTGTACTTACCTCATCACGCCGTTGTCCGCGTCGAAAAGGAAACCTCGAAGACACGCATCGTGTTTGATGCTTCAGCTAAAGGCTCGAACCATATCTCTCTCAACGATGAACTACTTGTAGGACCTCAACTACAAGATGACCTTCGAGATATTGTTATGAGATCGAGATTACATTGCGTCTGCTATGCAAGTGATATACAAAAGATGTACCTGCAAGTCTTACTACAAGAACAAGACGCCGATACCTATCAACGCCTTTTGTGGAGAGAAGAAGAGTCGGACCCCATCAAAGAGTACCGCATGCTTCGTGTCACGTTTGGCACGTCGTCAGCACCCCATCTAGCAGTAAGAACTCTCCATCAAGTGGCTGAAGATGAAGGGCAAAATTATCCAAAGGCTGTACGCATTATCAAGACCGATTTTTATATGGATGATTTGATATCTGGGGATGACACTGCAGAAAAAGCGATACAGACAGCTCAAGAAGTTTCTTATATACTGCAAAAGGGTGGCTTCATATTATCCAAATGGTCTTCCAATTCTACCGAGTTAATGCAATCTATAGATGCCAATAGGAGAACAACTCAAGTACACTTAAATTTAAAATTAGATGGAACTGTCCAAGCCCTAGGATTGATCTGGAATCTAGGAACAGATCAGTATCAATATAAAATAAACTTACCGGTGTTGCCAGATAATGTCACAAAAAGAACAATCCTATCGGACATGCAAAAACTGTTCGATCCCCTGGGATGGATCGCTCCGAGTTTAATCTTAGCTAAAATATTACTACAAAAGCTGTGGCTGGAAAGGGTTGACTGGGACAGCAAAATAAGCCAGCAGCTGGTAGACGAGTGGCTTACCCTTCGTGAAGACTTTCAAGAAGTAAAAGAAGTATTTATTGATCGATGGCTTGGCACATTGAGTATGGATTTGGACAAGATTGAAGTGCATGGCTTCAGCGACGCCTCCACGCGAGCATACGCAGCAGTGGCTTATGTCCGAATAAAGACGCGAGATGGCTCAGTGTCAACAAAACTGATAGCGGCAAGGACTAGAGTGGCACCACTACGAACTGTATCCTTACCACGATTAGAGCTGAGTGGAGCGGTGTTGTTGTCGAGGTTGCTTAAGCAAATTGAACAAGCCATGAAAATACCTGCATCAAACATCTATGCATGGACAGATTCAACAATTGTACTTGCGTGGTTGTCTGGCGATCCCCACAATTGGAAAACTTTTGTAGCGAACCGGGTTGTAGAGATCGCTGAAAATGTAAACAACAACCAGTGGTTTCATGTCTCATCGGAAGAAAATCCAGCAGACATTGGGTCCCGGGGCATGTTGCTAGTAGATCTGAAAAGGTCCGATTTGTGGTGGAAGGGTCCAGCTTGGCTCTCTGAAACAGAAATAGGATTAAAACAAGAAAACACATCTACAGAATTAGAAAAGAAACATGATAAAATACAAGCAAATTTGAAAATAGATCATGAAGAAAGCATAAAGTTACAATTTAAAGAATTCGATAATCTAAGAGAATTGATAAAAGTGATAACCTACTGTCGAAGATTTTTAAATTTTAAAAGAAACACGGAACAGGGTTTTACTACAAAGGAATTAGAAAAGTCTTTAATGAAATGTATTAAATTAGTACAACAAGAAGAATTTCAAGATGAAATAGAAAGACTGAAATTAAATAAATCTGTAAAAGGAGAAAGTAAAATTAAAACCTTGAATCCTTACCTTGATGAAGATGGTGTCCTCAGGGTGGGCGGACGACTTCGTAATGCGAACTTGGACGAACAGGCTAAACATCCTATTATATTGGGAAATAAAAACGAGTTGGTGCCTTTGATTATTGCTGATGCTCATAATCATACGTTGCATGGCGGCGTTCAACTTATGTTAAGTTATATTATCTCAAAGTATTGGATTATACGAGGCAAGACACTTATAAAATCATGTATACACAAGTGTCTAGTATGTGCTAGACTCAGAACACGATCAAGGATGCAGCTAATGGGTGACCTGCCTAAAGCGAGAGTAACTCCTGCTCGAGCTTTCATACATACCGGAGTTGATTTCACAGGCCCATTTCAAATCAGCATGTCCAAAGGAAGAGGCATAAGAACTCAGAAAGCATACATCTGCGTGTTCATATGTATGTCAACCAAGGCTATGCACCTTGAGTTGGTTAGTGATCTAACGTCCGAAGCTTTTATCGCTGCATTCAAGCGGTTTGTTTCCAGAAGAGGAAAATGCAGTGATATATGGAGTGACCAGGGCCGAAATTTTGTCGGTGCCAATAAGGAACTGATGGCCGCATGGAAAGAAGCAAATCTGGTCTTTGAAGGAGTTATATCGAACACATTGGCACTGGATGGAACACAATGGCATTACATACCAGCATATTCACCGAACTTTGGAGGCTTGTGGGAGGCGGGTGTAAAATCGGTCAAACACCATTTGAAACGCGTGCTCACCACTAATCTCACCTATGAAGAAATGACCACGGTGCTGTGCCAAATTGAGGCTTGCCTCAATTCTAGGCCATTGTGTCCTATCGATGACAAGGACCCAGACTGCATAGAAGCATTAACACCTGGACACTTTTTAATCGGCGAAGCTCCTATCATTGTACCGTCACCTGATTTCAAAGACATAAAGACTCATTCCTTATCCCGGTGGCAATACACCCAAAAATTGCTTGGCGATTTCTGGCGTCGTTGGCATCAAGAATATCTAACTCGATTACAACAACGTCCCATTTGGTTAAAGAAAGCCGAAGAGTTCAAGATTGGCGATGTTGTTTTAATAAAAACCGAAGGATTACCGCCTGGCAAATTTTCTCTGGGTCGTGTTGTAGACAAACATCCTGGAGAAGATGGCATTACCAGAGTCTACAGCATAAAAAGTGGCCACAATGTAGTGAAGAGATGTTGCTCGAAGTTATGCCCCTTACCTATTGCTACTGAGTAACACGATATGTTTAAGTTAGTTATTAGGGTACCATATTTTGTTTAAATTGAATTTTCAAGTATTATGTTAAAGTTAGCTTGTTGATTGTCAGAGTAAAATTTTGGATTAAGAAAAGAACTACGTCCTTTTGGTGGGCGGTATGTTTTATCTATATGCATGTATTATGTGATAGCTAAGTGTTTACTAGCATCTGTATGCCCCCACCTCAGTTAGTCGCAAATAAATCGTCTTTAAGCAAACACGCATTTTAAATTACCAAATTCCTGCTAAGCAAATATACACCTTATCAGAGAGAACAATAGCTAAAATATCAATAATTTGGACATCCATGGGCATATTGTGATATAAGTGGGCTAAATTATAGGTATGTAATCTGGCCAATCGACAGTTTCAGGGTTATCCATTATTTACGCCACACCCTGTATAATACCTATCTGTTAAAAATGCCTACTCAAAGCAAATAATAAATATATAATATTTGATACATTGAGTCAACATACCTGTAACATTAAATAGAACAAACTAAACTACTTGTATAAATAATGTAGTTAATTATAAACTTTGCACTGGATGAGCTCCAACACATCGCTTCCGAGCGCAGCGTACGCTTTGGAGATAACAGAGCACTCATTTGAGTTTAAGTGTGTGTTCGGCGGCGGCGGCTGTCCCGCGGACAACGTTACTCGGCGCTGGGCGCTCGGCACTCGGCACTCGGCACTCGGCGCTCGGCACTCAGCCTGCCCGCACACAATTACTGCTAGTTACCGCTAACTAGCTGGCCTGGACTGCACTCTAATGTTTATTGAGTGCGACACGGGCGGCGCGCGGCGACTCGCCACTCGCCACCAAGCTATTTAAGTTGGCTCAAGTTAATAATAAAACAGTCGACGAGCTCGGCCGCATTAACTTTTAATTGGAATCTCTCATTACACAGATAAGGCTGCGCGGCACGAGGCAGCGCGCGCGCCGCGGCACACTCGAGCGCTCAGAGCGGCGCGACCTATTCTTCCATTGTACTCACGCTAACTAGCTCTAATCGCCTTTGTGTTCACGTTTATTCATCCGGTCACTGACAAAGCTTCGATCTAGCTGAACACAATAGCATGCGAGCCGTGAATGCCCCGCATCATCAATAAAGCGGTATTACTTGTTCGCCCGGAAAACGGTTTGGTAAAGGTGTGTAAGTTACATCCGGCGCCGGTGCGGGTTCGAATCCCGCGAGGCTTCGCCGCTATCGTCCTCTGTGGAGCTCCTCCGCCGCCATATTAAACATATTTGTGGTGAATCACGGCGAGCACACATCGTATCGGTCCTAAGTCAATAGCCGCCGCCCGGGCGCGCCGCTCTCCTGCTGAATGTCAACACATCGGCGCCGCTCGCGAGCCGCCCGCAGCCTCCGCGTGCTGGCGCTCACGTAAAACCGATACATGCTGACATTTCTCAAATGAATGTTTACAAGGGAAATGTTATAATGTTTTTATTTTTGGTTGGTTGTGTCTTGTAGGTGTTTTTATGATGTTTTAAACAAAACGACATGACTGTTTTGTGGCTCTGTATCGAGGCTACTAACTTAGCGTAATACGATCAAACTGCCCATTAAAAGGATCCTATGTTCTTTTACAAACATAACCAATTGGGCTTAACAACTAACGTATTGTTTCAAAACCTAACAATTTACCAAAGTAAACATAACAACTTCTTTAAGTGGACTGTAATTATGTAGAAAATCAATAATCGGTTTACAAAAGTAAGTACAAAATTGAACATCTGTTTAGGTAGACATTCTAATAGTGTGTGGCATTAGTTATTATCAGTTATAAGTTTTCTTTTTTTTAAGTAACAGCATGCAGGTGGGAAGGTAAATGCATCTTATTTATTATTATCAAGTTTAGCGACTTCTAAGTTTGTGTACATAACAATCTTAGTAGTAATTTAAGTTATTTAGATATTAGTTTTATTCAGACCTAAGTATTTAGCTTTAAGTTAGGTAGTATGTAAAATGATGCCGACTTAGATTCATTGAGGTAAGTAGTATTTTAAAGATAAGTACTTAAGTATAAAAACAAAACTTGTTTTGTTTATCTTGTCTTTAGGTGGGAATATGAACTTAGATAAAGGTCTTCTCAATTCAATTTGTACTTTACACTGCACTGTAACCACTCTAACTAAATTGTATTTTCCCAGGAGCCTTTTCGTGGGAGACAGTCTATCTTCCTTGATGACCACAATGTCTCCTCCCTCCATGTCGTAGGTGACTGGATAGCTGATTGCCACTTGGTCCGTTGTTGCAGAGTGTTCAAGTATTCTGAATGCCACTTTCGCCAGAAATCTTGTGTCATTTTCTGTACTAACTGCCATCTAGTTAATAGCCTAATCTTCGAGTTTTCATGATAATTGTAATCAGGAACACAAATTCAGGGTTCAGCTATTAAAACGTGCTCAGGTGTGTGTGGTGACATCGTCTCAACAGTGTTGTCCAGCTGGCACAGTGGGCGGGAGCTTTATAGATGTGTGTTAGAAATAACGTCATCTCTTCTTAAGTAAGTTTTGAGTCTTTGCTAACCCTTGCTAGATGTCTTTTTGCAGCTTGCACTCTTTCCCAGAGGCCTCCACAGTTTGGCATTCGCGGTGGGATAAAATGCCCCGAAGATTTATAAGTGAATCTACCGTGCCGTGTACATCACTCTTTAGTGAACTCTACTGCGGGTGATGTAACTTAGGACAAACTTATTATTTGCGGTTGGTACAGTAATCGGGTCTAAGGATCGATCCGCAAAATTAAATTTGTTTTTTATTGTATACTAGCTTCTGCCCGCGACTTCGTACGCGGATCCTGTTGCTTATCCAGCGACATCGGGGTCGTCAAAATCGAAGATCTGGGGATGGGGACCAATTCTCGATTTTAGAGTTGGTGTCGATCTCGACAAAAATGTCTAATGACGTAATATTTTCGATAAATTTTAAAAGTCGCTATTCTGGGGATGTCGAATTCGACATTTGTCGAAGGATAACGTTAGAGTTCATGTCGAGTGCTTCTGAGCAGTAGAGATGTCATGTCGATTATAGAGATATGTCATTTCTGAGTGAATTTATTGAATTTTGTTAGATTTTTAGTGCGTTACACTGTGTTTTCTTTGTTTTAAAATACGGCTTGGTGTCTCGTATTGGAATTTCGATTTGCTCTGATATTTGTGGATCGTGTATTCTCTTGGAACGACGACTTTCGCGTACAATAACGGACTTTTAATTAATTTGTGTATCCACGATTGGACTTGAAACCACTGAAAAAAGGACGAGTTTATTAACATATTTATCTCGGTGTTGTTGGAAAGTAGCAAGCAACTGGCCAATACAAGGCGACACAGTCCTCTTATTATGCCGTCGATGTTTACGACTTGAGCAAATAGAGGGTATTTTTTCCCCTCCATGTTGTTTAAAGTATAAAACACAGTACTTATTCTTATGGTATAAAACGCACAACAATAAACAGCACAGTTCACAAAATCAAAAGTTTTGAACCGCGAATTCTGACAATCAACTGTAAAGCTAATTATTTTTACACGAAACGTTTCGTTTTATACATAAAAAATACGTCTAGTCAGCAAACCAAATCATTCATTTACTTATAACTACATAAAACGGAACGTGCGATTACACGATCTTAGTCTGTGGTTCTTCCTAATTGTAACATTATCTTCACTCGACTCGACATTTTCGTGAAATTTATTTCTATTTTGACTGAGAATACGGAATTCTGCTTAATTCGACATTTTTTGGTAGAGATAGAGATATTTATGGTAGACATAGAGATAGACTTGCTATCTCGAACTCGAGATAAATGGCGAATATCGAGAATTGGCCCCCTGAAACGTCTGATGTCGAATTCTAAGAGCCCGAGGACGGAAAAACAACGTGATGCGCGAGACGATTCGAGACGTTCCAAATCTCTCCCTTCCACTTACGCGCGTGACAGTGTGCATACACCTTAGATATGGTGCTAATGTCGCCGTGTTCTATGTAATTAATAAATGGGTTATAGAAAAACGCGCTCTTTTCTTTATTCCCTAAAAACTGTTCTCATAGCGCGATCTAGCTCGACGCCAACGCCATCTAATTAGAAAACGGAAACTACATATTATTTACCCAAATATTATGTTATCTTAACCGTGTGCAGTGCCCCTTTTTTTCTTTCTGTTCTTTAGTGACTAGACGCCGTTGTGTGATACTTGTGGAATATTATTATTACTTATATTTCTTTTATTTTTCATAAATACATATAAATTATATTTTTTAATATTTTTAAACAAAGTTATAAAAAAATCATTTCAAAATATAAAAATAGTAGCCCGCCGGCATCTGGATCAGGGTCCAAGTTTCCGGTGGTCAGGGCTCCTGAGTGAGGAACCTCCGGACAATACGCGCCGCAATATATTCATATTATTATTAACTCGACAGCTCAATATTGAAATGAATTACTTATAGCTAGTTTATTTATGTCATGATACATGTTCCTCCACGCTTAGTTCCTACTCTACTAAAACACGTAGCTAGGTTATAGTTAGGAATATCCAGAAAGCCTTCATAGCCAGACATAATGAAGTGTTCAGAGATGCAGGTGACGTCAATGTTGATATTCTTTGTGATAAATTGTTCAAGGCACTTAAGAGAATCTGATTTATTTAGAAGTCCTGCTATATTTTGGTGCATCATACGCAAATAGTTGTCATAGAAAGAACTGGTTACTCGGAAATTGTTTAATCTCGTACGTATCCTGTTGATAAACTTAAGGATTGATATTTCTCTCTTGTAGGTGACAAATTGATGTAACATGATGATGAAAATTATTAATCTGATGATTGCTCGTTTGCAAACGCGCACCTCGGTCTTATCTAATTTCTACTACGTAGATAATTTCTTTTGATTAAGATACAATATTTACCAACTACACAAGTCCTTACGGCTTACCCTTTCAAAAGGTGTGAAACAAATACAGATTGCGTAGTTTCCCGATTCTGATGACATTAGCAAAATGTTTTAAACCAGTTTCACTTTGGTTTCACTTAGCTTTGACGATTCACTTGAGTAACTACTATCCACCGCTCCGCGCCGCGCCGCGCCCGCCGGCCACCGCCGGCCGCCTAGCGCACAACTTTGTTGGTACTTTATTACGCAGCTCGTTTATTTTAATTACCGCGCGCACACGGAGGTCCCGCGCGTGTGTGCCCGGCCCGTCGCACTAAGTGACAAACAAACAGCGCCGAGAACGTTATCAACGTGAAGCGAATGTTTTAATAACAACAACAGCTCACTAAGTACTGTGTTTATTTGGCGAAGAAGTGAGACTTGTTGTGAGGTAATCATGTTTACACGGCGTTATGACAAAAAAACAAGTATCGTTTGAGCCAAATGTGGCGGTGGTTTCTGAGACGTAGCTCACTATTAAAACCTACTTTTTTCAGTCTTTTAAAAACGAAGAAATGTACCTACACAAAATTTGTTCGAACGTCCATTTAATTGAACACTTATTTGAAAAGACCTCGTGACAGCTGCGGCGCAAGCAGCCGAATTAAGGTAATAGCCTCTTTTAGCTAGATTTAGGAGTCTTTACTTGTGAAGTAATTGAATGAAGCGGCGATCCCGTCCCGCGCCGCCGGCGTCGAAGCCGCAGTCGGCAGCGGCTAAACTAACACAGTTCCGTGCTGAAGAAGGTAGGCTCCTAATGATAAGCTGAGCAAACGAGTCTCCTACAGATTGAACACACAACACCTAGTAAAATATTTGCATAACGTGGAGCTACAAGCTTTCCACCACGCAGGTCAAACATAAAATCAAACTTGTTTAATTCGGAAAAACTGACATCATAAAGATAAGCCATAAATTGCGAGCGGCCGCCCTCAAGCCGGCAGCATCCGCCGCACAGTGGTTCAAGAGCGGAAATAATTCAAATTTTCAAAGTGAATATTATCTACACTTGTAATATGTCATGCAGTACATATAATAGACACCTTAATAAAAATTATATAAAAAAATAATTTATTTTCAGACAAGAATAAACTATCAAAGATGACCGAGTAAGATCGTACAAAGTTAAAACGAAAACATCGCATGTTTCAAGGACTGAAAAAATGTAATTAGAAGTAATAGTGTATTTTTTATGACCATGCTTTTTTAAACCATTTCGCTATGTGTGTGTGTGTAAGTGTCATAACTTATTTCCGCCGGTGACCGCTTTGTCACCTGCTTCTAATGAAGCGTTGATTACTTAAGATTGGTATTATGTACATTTCAGTTGCAACTAACTGCAACTCTGGCTCTATAGTTACATTAACCAATGAGATTACTTTTCTAAGAAAAAATACTTTTAAAGTAAATGAGCTTAATGAGAATGTTTTAGTAATTACTATCGTGAATAACTCTAATAATAACTAATATAAGGGGTACCATATCAGTTTTTATTTAGTAACGAGTATCTATTTGAGAAAGTAATACCACTTAGTAGTGACGGCCGCTTTTAATATTTCCTAATCTTAAATGACTAATATTGTATTTATTAGTGATCGTGAAGTGCGGGAATCCTGATTTCGCTCCCATACAAAGTGAACCACTGTGCGCCGCGATGACGCATTGACAGTGATCCCTCAGCGCCGACAGAGACATGTGACGCGTCTCAGACGCCGCCAGAGGGTGGAATGACTTGGTAAACAAGTAGTGATAAGTGTGTAGAGAGGCCCGCGCCCGACCCGCGCCGACCGGGAGAGTCACGGAGTTGCAGCGTACTGCAGCACCTCTCACACGACTACACACACTACGAGTAACATGTATCACGTAAAGTTTTCTCGCAAACTGTGCGTTCATAACAGTTCATTTGAAATTTCGTGGAGATAAGGAAATATACGGGAACCCATCGAGAGATTCCGATTGGAATATATTGTGTGAGGGTGCTGAGGGCGTGCAGGGTTAGGGTCGAGGGGGAGATGGGGTGTACACGATATTCGCTCACTTCGATTGAAAAAGTGTAGCCATATGTATGTGCGACACGGTGGCATTGTGTCGGTGAGCCCTGCAGACACACGCATTGCGCGCATGACGTGCGGTGGTCCGCCGCGCAGCGGCGCCGCACCACACACGCCCTGCGCGCATGACGTGCGGTGGAGCCGCGTGCCCGATGCGCAACGGCGCCGCACCACACACGCACTGCGCGCATGACGTGCGGTGGAGCCGCGTGCCCGACGCGCAGCGGCGCCGCACCACACACGCACTGCGCGCATGACGTGCGGTGGAGCCGCGTGCCCGACGCGCAGCGGCGCCGCACCACACACGCACTGCGCGCATGACGTGCGGTGGAGCCGCGTGCCCGACGCGCAGCGGCGCCGCACCACACACGCACTGCGCGCATGACGTGCGGTGGAGCCGCGTGCCCGACGCGCAGCGGCGCCGCACCACACATGCACTGCGCGCATGACGTGCGGTGGAGCCGCGTGCCCGACGCGTAGCAGCGCCGCACCACACACGCACTGCGCGCATGACGTGCGGTGGAGCCGCGTGCCCGATGCGCAACGGCGCCGCACGACACACGCACTGCGCGCATGACGTGCGGTGGAGCCGCGTGCCCGACGCGCAGCGGCGCCGCACCACACACGTACTGCGCGCATGACGTGCGGTGGAGCCGCGTGCCCGACGCGTAGCGGCGCCGCACCACACACGCACTGCGCGCATGACGTGCGGTGGAGCAGCGTGGCCGACGCGCAGCGGCGCCGCACCACACACGCACTGCGCGCATCACGTGCGGTGGAGCCGCGTGTCCGACGCGCAGTGGCGCCGCAGCTCACACGCACGGTGCATGCGGCCACCTGCGCGCCTGCTACCTGCCCACGCGACTCGTCGCGAACCCGACTTATACACTAATAATCGACGATTGGAACTTCGAAAGAAGATTGCCTTTGGACATAATCGATGTTCTTAATACTTATTTTCAAGTTCGTTTATGTTGTTCATTTTAGACGCAGATGCACTTTGTACCACGAAATGGAATTTATAACTTGGCGTACCTAAATACGACTTACAGGTTGTTAAGTTACTAAAGCGACGTTAGCCTCGGGAGACGCTGCTCTACCAGCGCACTAGTAAGCATGTTAGGTTGAAGTGTACATAGTAGGTATATATCACGTATAAATTAACCCAGTTTATAAAATTTGAGATGAAGTGCCTGATGTTTACGTTTCAGTATCTAATTGTCGAAGTTGCGTTCGTGATTCGTCGACATGGTGTGGTAGAGATAAGGTACTTCACACTTATCAATTTTGAAGTTACGAACGTCAACATGGTGTAAACCAGACTTATGGTGGGTTGACATGTTGTCTAAGCGAGGTAAGGTACTTCACATGAACAAATTATACAAGTTGCGTAAACGCGAGAAGTGCTTCACTCTAACAAACTGTCGAAATTGTGTGCTCCAACATGGTGTACTATCGGTACACAGTACATCAATATTTTGAAGACGAAATTCCGTTACACAGTCAAATAAATATTTGAGTTTGTAACAATGACGAGTTATTTTTTGCTTTTTTAAAATAAGCACGTAAAAATCATGATGCATTAAATGTGATTTCAGTACTGTAGGTATTTTGTGACAAAATAACAGATTATTTTAAATCAAGTGTACAGGCAATTTGAGATCTATTGCACATTCTGGAAAACGTTCAACATGCTTCGTAAGTCATTCATAGAGTTCAACGCAGAGCCTGAGAATGGGGATAAACAATCAAAGACTAAAATCCATTTTTGCCAAAATATCATCGTCTGCTGCTGACCGCAGACGGTGGACAAACTCAACTGGGATGGAGATGGCAGGCAACTAGCACACGCCTGGCGTCCGTCAACCTTGTTCTAGACCTTGCGGTCTAAGGCGTACGTTGTCTGTCTGTGTCTTTTTTTTTGCGATGGGGAAAATCATCGTATGACAAAACCCGCTCTTGGGTGGAGCAGGAGATAGTGTCAGACTCTTACTGACTAAAAACCCCACCCCGTTCCTTCTAGACTTCATACCGGGGCACGAGCTCCCTTTCGGACAACCCTGTCCCCAGTAGGCTTCGACCCAGCTGGGCCCCTCCTGCTGCTGACAACTCCTTGAGGCGCGCGGGAACAGTGCGTGCCGTCGACGTCTTGGACTCGGTCCATTACCGGACGATCGGACAGCGAGCTACCCATGGCTCGCCGTCCGCGAGCCCGCGTCTACGGTGGCCGGAAATCGTGATCGGAATCCCGGCGACGGCGGCGAGGGCGCCGTTGCCTGATGCGGTCGGCCTCCTCCTTTGCAAGTCAAATCAAATCAAATCAAATCAAAAACGTTTATTTCAAATAAACCAATTACAAGCACTTTTGAATTGTCAAAATTTCGGTCAGTCAAACAAACAAGTGAATCTAAATTAAGCTGCAAGCATTACTGCTTCGCAGAAGGAGGCGACCGCCTGCCATTCCTCCTCGCTCCGGACCATGGCCTCGACCAGGGCCCGGCCCGGGTCTGTGAGTGTCTGAAGTATTCTTTGACGACACACAAATCGATTTATTTTATTCGATTGTAACACCACGGCAGACGAAAAACAAGATCGAAATGCTATTTTCAATAAAGTTCTTTATTTATTATTATAATGATTGCCTACATTCCTAATATTTGACTATAAACATTTTACTTTTTAACGAGTCTCAATTTTATAGTACCGGGACTCGAAAATGTATCGAGACTGAAAGCCTTAGTCGGCACCCTACAGCGCACCGCACCGCGCCGGCCGGCCCACACCGCTCCACACAAAAAAAAAATAACCGTCTTCACTAAAAAATTTAATTGCATTTGAGGAGTTTCCTCGATTCAGCAAAGATTCCATCATCGGATCCCAACATGACTATGGGGAACAAACATTAAAAAAATACAAACATCCGAATTGAGAACCTCTTCCTTTTTTAGAAGTCGGTTAAAAATACATATTTCTAAATATTAGGATCATTTTCACATGAACCACTCAAGCAAAAAGGTAAATCTTGTTTATCTTTGTGTGTCCGCGCGTCGCTAAATACTGGAGGTAATGAAGTGGAGCGCGCGTCATCGGCTCGCTCATATTGCTTACTGATGTCTATTGTCAGGAGCTCGGCGGCGATATATTAGTTTCGAAGGATGTGCGCTCGACGTCCCCTCCGACTGTCGCCAACGTAGTGGCCTCGACCACGCTCTCAGGGAACTGAGCAACTTTATAATACGTAAAATTTAATAAACGCTAATTGAAACAACGTTTAATCGTGTCAACAAAATGTCATATTTTTGCGCCTGCGACTGCGACTGCGGCTCGCACCACTTTCTTTAAGCAATGTCATTCGCGTCGTGTTGTTACAGTGGTAACTTTAAATTTTCGGAGTGCTAGTGATACTCGTCGTTATTTTTTTATATATTCTATAAGATCAATTCAATACATACATTTCAATGACAGATACATTCGTAACATCACTCGGTGCCTCATCTCCCATACTTCAACTGTTCTGTGCGCTGTGAGCAAGAAGAGTGTATTCCATTGCAGTGCCGCTGCCTTAGTTTTTCAAAATTACGCTGTTGTTTTATCCCCAGGATTACCGAATGCGGAAATCCCGTGCCATACCCGAAATAACGAGCCCCTAGCACTTTTAGACATACATAGAAGGCAATCACGAAAATCCCAAGCTTTCACCGGTTCTAGACACAGAAACTAACCCGGCAACAGCTTTTAGATGTAGTGGGGCATTCCGTAACTCCTGATCCGGCGCCACTTACAACGTCAGTCGTAATTCAGTTCAGTTCTGTCTTACGTCCACCTTCTACGGTAGAGAACAACCCAACAACCAACACATAACGGCCGACGACCGCGCGACTGCAGCCAAGATACCCACCATCAACGCGGTTAGACGTTGCTTTTTATTAATGTGCTATACTTGGATGGTATATGACACGACATAGATATACGTTGACTTATATAGTAACGGTTGTGTCACATTTTATAATATTACTATATTTTCTTGTATAGAAGCAGAACGTCACTAATTGCTATTTATTTTGTTTAAGAAAGTGGTGCGCCGCGCGACCAACATAATTTTCAAACATAGCTTTACAATTAATTCCGTAGCGGGTCTCGTAGCAATCAGGCGTAGCCGCGTAGCACTCGGCTACGAGGCGCCAGCTATTAAATGATTTTCAGATATTGAATTTCTGTCGTTACTATTGAAGGTCTACATTCCTGGGTATAGTGTGGAGCAAGAACTGCGCAGCGTTCAGCCACAATGTATGATGTACTGCAGCCTTCTCATATTTTTCGTGTTGTTTTTTTTTTTTTTCTAGTGTATTACTCGTCGGTTCCACTACCTTTAACTTCACTTCAACTCGAATATACTTCACAAGTATAGTCGAGTTGTATAGCTGTGACGAATGGGCGGCCGGTGAGGACGGGTTCGCTCCGCACGGTGATCGGCGATCAGCGGAACCGAAAGCGATTATTATTTATTTATTTATACGACTTGTTTTTATGAACACGTTGTTGCACGATATGTGTATATTGTGTGTCTACTTTTCATGTTTAGATGGCAAGATGGATGCGAGGTAATTTACTGTGCGATAAGCGAAGGTGACATTACAGGTTACAACTAATATAGAAGTGATTAGTGAACCACTTGAAACACAGCCTTCTTATAGGAGAGTGTCAACCCTTTACTTAAACGTCAAATATAATATTCGCCAATTTCTACCAATCACAGATTGTCATAAATTATCTTATCTATATACCTATATACATACAAGTATAATAAATGTGTAGAAAAGTCTTGATTGTGCGCGCATCCCGTAACATGTACGATATCGATGTAGATAACTTTTATCTATTAAAATTGTGTGTAAGTTGATACATTACTTAAATTTTGTTTCATCGAAATAATAATAATAATAATTTATTGACACACACACACAGGTTAGTAAAAAAAAATAATAATAAAGAAATAAACAATAAGAGTAAGACAGAAGTGGCCGTGGGCCCCACACTAGGCGTAGCCTGTATCTTGGTGGCCCAAGGGATTAACAAATTTTACAGTAGCTTTTATGCGACAGTACAATTTTGCATAAAATAAATAACAGAGAGGAATTAAAACGAAATAGAACTGTTGGTAGCAATGTAATATTTTGTAGTTTGTTATGTTGGCAACTCTCCTTCATACTGTCATGGCCGCGTCGTGCTTTATAGTGTGTAGTAAAAACGTCTATTGGCATATTAATAAAAGTCTGCTATTAAGTTAAAATATTGTTTTACTTACATTTCAATAAGAATAAAAACAGGAATCAAGAAAGAAATACAGATGATATCGAATTAAATTCAAAATATTACATTACAATATTAATATTACATTACATTAAAACTAAATCAAACTGCAATAAAAAAAAAACTCTATTTAATCAATGTCAAAAACAAACTAACAAACAAAAAATAAATGAATTAAATTGAAAATCGGTTGACTACCTATATCGAATGATATATGACTTTAAAGAGTTCAAGAAGTAAAATATCACAGCTCAGACAATTGGCTGTCCGGCCGCGGCGGTACAAAGTTCGCCAGATCAGCTCGTAGGTAATATAAGCTATTCTTAACGGTTATTATATAGGGTATTTCGACAAGAACTTTGTTTTACAATTGGGGCAACACCAAGAACGTGACAGTTTTGACATGTAGTTTTTAGCTGTATTCGTAGTAGTTGCTTTGGCAATTGTTACACTGAATTCAATTTCAATCGAAAATCGCATTAAAATAATTCAAATCCACTATGAAAATGGTCGTTCTGTTAAAGATACATTTCGTAAAATTCGTGATATTTTCGGACAACATAACCGTCCTTCTGAGACCGCTATTAAGAATTTGGTTGCGAAATTTTGACCTATTATTGATGACATGGATATCACTGAAATGTGGTTTCAACAGGACGGTGCCACAGGTCACACAGCCAATGAAACGAACAACTTATTGTAAACTAAATTTCCCGATCGCATAATTTCGCGAAATTCAGCTGTTAAGTGGCCAGCCAGATCGTGTGATTTAACACCACTGGATTATTTTTTGTGGGGCTATGTTAAAGACTGGGTCTATACGGGGCCAATCGAATCGATTGCAGCCTTAAAACTCAAAATCCGTAATGTCATTAACGAAATAGACCCTCCATTTTGCCAAAAAGTGATTAAAAATGTTGATGAAAGAATCAACATCTGTCAGCGTGGTCTTGGTGGACATTTGCCAGAAATTATGTTTCATTCATAATTGCCAAACATTTCTCTTTGCAATACAATATTTTTTTTTTTATTAATTTTCCTCTAAATTTTTTGATTTATTTTGTTTTAGAAAACAAAGTTTTTGTTGAAAAACCGGTAGGTATATAGTCAAACTACTTCAAAATGGTGTAAGTATTCAAGCAATTAATTGACATTTTATTTGTAATTCTTAATTGACAATTGAAAGAATATTAAAATCAACTGACCATTAGTACAATCGATCAGTACAGTAGTATACTAATCAATTCAAACAACTTGTTACATATACATAATAGTAGCAAATTAAGATCTAAAATTCATCTCAATCGTCATTATTTACGTACAAGTAATACTTAATTTAGAGAAACATTTATCGATGCGCCTTTTTATAATAAGTTTAGTGATTTGTATTAGTGCACATAACAATATTAACCTTCACAGTATCTCTACATCTGATTCATGCTTCATTAATGTGACCAATGTTTATAACGCAAAAAAAAGATAAGTGAAAAATACAAGGTTTATTTGTAAAGCACTAGCAAGCAACCTCTGATGCTAGTTAAGATAATCATAAACCACAACTTCTGTTCCATGACTTTTAAAAATGTATCATATTTCAGTTCTTCAGATTTTCATACAAAAATTATAATATTTAAATTAAACGTTCTAAATAATACGAAGTCTATGCGAAGCAATCGATTACAATAGCGGAGGGTAGCTGAACATGAACTTGATCTATTTACAGGCGACCCTCACTAGTCGGTCGGTCGCATTGGTGCGCTCGCGTCGCAAATTCGGCAGTGCGGACGTATTTATCGATTAAATTCTTACTAGGTGTAATTAAAATGTTTCGGGAGCCTGTTTACTATTGTTACGCCGTTAAATTTCAACACGTCATATCTCCGACAAGTTAAAGAGTAGCAACGAATAATTAAAACGCATTACTGTTCGAAAGCTCTAGAACCAAAGTACCTACCTAGCCTGGCAAGATCTGGAACATTCCGTCATAAGTACTTGTTGTACCCACTATTTAGTAGGTACGTAATCTATAGGTATCTGTAGGTGGATAAGGGAAATGGTACTTTCCTACATTCACAATAGAGTCGAAATTCGCGTGAGTGACTCGCGAAGGACAAAGCAATAAAATTGATTTATGGCCCCGCGACGCGACTCTATTGTTCTGGAACTATCCTGAGACGTCAGTATCTAGAATTTTCTTTGCTCCGCGTATAAATACGAGCCCCCGAACGGAAGTAAGTCAGTTCTGATTTCGACTGCGATCAAGAGCGATCTACCTAAGTGTGCGAAGTGATTTTATCTAACGACCGAGGCGATAGTATAACGGAACTCTAGTGCTAACTGTGATTTGGATTATTGTTGACTGGACTAATTACTGATTGTTTGTGGTAAATAAAGTTCTTTATTGGTAAATCGGCATTTAGTTACCCACGTACGTAACACTATTATTACGAGAACAGTGCACGGCAGCCGTAAGTAGATACAGCAAAATACAGATTTGAAATAACGAAACAAAACAAATAGAAGAACGAAATTTTGAAGGTTCGTTTTTGGTAAATGAAAGTCATAGAAGAAAAGTTGTTGTTTACGATGTTCGCAATACAGTCCTGCAAGGTTGTTAGTGTTTTACAAATAACCCTGTATAAACTCATGATTTAATTACGAATCAAATCAAACTATTTATTTGCAAGAAATACATTGCTTATAAGGAAATACCAATAACATAAAAGTCACCGTATACTGCCGGCAAGCAAGCATACTAATTATTTATATTCATGTCAAAAAATTATTATTACTACATGCAATTAAATTATTATCATCATATACAATTTTCATATATTTGATTAATATTTTAATTATTACATATTTTATCGTCAACATTAATTTACTAACTAATTAAATTCAACTAACTAAATTCCCTAATGCTATAGAAACTGTTTTTATTGTAGACACTCCGTCAATTTTGTTTTAATTCATGAATCCCCAAGCGACCACCGGTGGCCGCGCATCTATTGTCTTACTATTGTGTCTCTAATTGACGGTATCTGAAGGGTTAAATACAGGGCAATGACCCTGTGACAGAGTGCAGAGAGAGAGTGTGTGAGAGAGCAGTGGTGGCCGAGTGGTGATGGCTCCGACTTACGAGTGGTAGATCGCGGGTTTAAACCCTGCCAGGCGCATTACTTTTGTAATTTATATCATTACTTCTGCTCTCAAAACGGTGAAGGAAAACATCGTGAGGAAACCGGCATGTCCTAGAACCAAAAATTCAAAGACATGTGACATTCATCAACCCGCACTGGGCCCGCGTGGTGGATTACGTACGGCCCTTTCCCTCTCCTAGAGAGAGGGCCTGAGTCTCAACAGTCGGAACATTAAAAAGGCTGATGATGACCCTGTAACAATTTCAATTCATTTGGTATGTTATTGTAAATCAATACACACATATTATACACATTTTACATATAAATATCTTTATGACTGGGTGGTTGATAAAATCAAAATCATTTATTTCAAATAGACCAAATGCAGGCCTTTTTGAATAGTCAAATGTCGGTATGCCCAAGATAAGTGAAGCTAAATTGCATACAATAGGTTATGGAATTACAGGGCAGTGGAAGAATTTTATATTTTTGAAATTACGGCTTACAACTGTCTAAGAACCACGTCCTGTTTATAACTCGGATGCAACGTTTTTGAAATTTGAAAAATCTGTCAGCGTCGGTCGACTTGCTCCACATTATTAGACATACAGATGGCACATAAGCATGGTAAGCTGAAAGAGCAGCTTCTGCTGGTACATTCTGTCTTAACTTTTTTAAAGCAAACACAAACGTATCTAGTTTCTGACAAATATGTTCCACGTGGCTCTTCCAGTTAAGATCTACAATAAGTCCTAATTTTCGTTCATTTACTTGTTGTCCTTTTTTATTTTTACAAATAATGTCTAAAACCAGTTGTTTGGAATTATAAGAGTAAAATAGAATTAATTTAGTTTTACTTATGTTAATGTTTTCCGTCCAGTTTATGATATCTGACATCGTATCGAGTTGAAATTAAAACCATATACTCAAATCTGCAGTTTCTTTAAGCTGTGAAAAAGTCAAACTACTAAGTTAACAAATTCAAAAGATGCGGCCGTTTACGTTGCAATTTTTTTTTTAAAGACGTATATATTCTCACCTACTATACTCTCCAAGATCAAAATTTATAAGGTACTTCCCGTTGACTCAGAATCCTAAAATTTAGCACAAAGCAAGGTCTTATAGCACAGGTATAGGAATAAGTCTGAAAACAGTAAACCTGAATGTCCAAACTCGCCCTTTGCAATTAAGAGTATCGGCATACATAATAATTAATGATCTTTTTTATTATATAAGTAGCAAATACTTCTATAACACGGACTAGCTGTATGCCAAAATGTACAGTTTATAGTATTTTACGCCACTAATAACATCCGCGAGCCGACATGTTCGCCTAATGTCATGTCGTGTAAATAATGAATTAGGGATGTCCAATCAATTGTAATCGATCGATTGATGTTTTTTTTAATAGTGTTATTAAAAAAACCTATTAAGTATACTTTAAAAATAAAAAACTTTTTACAAAAAAATTAAACCGACTTCAAAAAGTACAAAATAACTTTAATTTCGGAAGTCGGTGTTTCAATAGATACCTAATCTTGTCTCTTTGTTATTTAACACCGACTTCCGAAATTAAAGTTATTTTGTACTTTTTCGAAGTCGGTTTAATTTTTTTGTAAAAAGTTTTTTATTTTTAACTTTTTAGTTATGGTAGCACCACTAAAAAGTACCTACCTACCCTTCAGCTAAACATAAATTACCTTATAGCCAGAGTGCATCTCATAACGATTCTTATAATCCCAAATACGGTTATATTACATGAATTTACCC
Source organism: Mythimna lalbum (assembly GCA_949319445.1). Classification (NCBI taxonomy): domain Eukaryota; kingdom Metazoa; phylum Arthropoda; class Insecta; order Lepidoptera; family Noctuidae; genus Mythimna; species Mythimna lalbum. Next base: position 25,323,445 of record OX439346.1, read on the forward strand.
CCTCCCCCTTTCCCCTCCCCCTTTTCTTTCAGTCAGTCATCGACTACACGTATAAACAAAGCAATTTTACTTGTTACGACAATTCTGCTATGATTCTATGAGGAGTTCTGATCCATATCTTCGAAGTTCATGATCAGATCATAACAATATTTCTATGGGACCAACTTGGAAGCATAACCTTTCAATCAAAAAAAAAAAATTTTTTTCAAAATCGGTCCACAATTGACCGAAATATCGGTGAACATACATACAAAAAAATAAATAAACATACATTCAGCCGAACATAGAACCTCCTCCTTTTCGAAGTCGGTTAATGAGGTTATACTCGATTTTGAATAGTAGTTAGAATAATGATTAAGTGACCAAAACCTATTATTTCATCATGATATTTTTTTAGGGTTTTATAATGATCGTTTAAAAAAGTGTGTGGTCTACTTATAACTAACTAAACGAAAACTTCGTAAAAAAAAACTAAACGATTATTTACGACAAGCAATACAAAAGTAACCCTCCTTTTGGGTTTCATTATAAAAAAAAAAATTGTTACTGAATACCTACATTACAAAATTTTGTAAAAAAAAATCAATATTGCAAACAATGTTACAATACTATGTTGCATTGTTGTACAGATGTCATTAGGTATTAATATTAGTAAGTAATTATTTGTAAAATAAGACATTGCCATACTTGTAACGGTATGACAAAAGTTGATGCAAGGCAATTTGTTACATATTGCCATTAACTATCCTAGGAAATATCGATTAATTGTATCGTATTTGCCGTTCCTATTTTTGACGTAGCTATGGTCCTTTGTCATTATCAAAGTCATAGTCTTCAGTTCTACCCACAGAGTACTATTTTGTAGTTTCGTTTCGGTTCTACCTGAGCTTGCATCACTTGTTCAGTGTCACTTGTTCTTTGTTATTGTGTGTGTTTTGGTGATTTTCGGGACTTATTGCATATGTTAAAGGACTCTGATTGCTTTCAAAAAACCACCAATTGTTATATTTATTAACGTATTGTTATATTGTTTTTCAGTTTCTTAAAAATTATACGAGTGTACTAATGTTAGAGAATACAGTACATAATTTTCCGATGCTCTCGGCTCCAGGGCGAAGAATGTATAGAGGCCGAGCAATGTCTTTTGTTGTTACCTACGTCACTAAAAAAATTTTTTTGCAATGCGGTAAAATGTTCGAGGTTCCATTCGGAAATTGTAGTTTGCACGGAACCCTCAGTGTGCAAGTCCGACTCGCAGTTATCCAGTTTTTTTTCCATTGAGCACGATTTTGCGCCATGTCTCGTCGAGATGAGCTTCCTTAAGGTTTCTTTGGACAGTCGTTTGGAGTTTGGAGTAGTAAAAACATTTTTAACTATTTTTGTCAAGACTTTTCGCCTGGTGCCGTAGATTTGTCGACAACAATAATAAATAGAGTAAATGTGGAAGCAGCCCGAGACGCGAATGTTGTCAGAGGTGGGTGGGTGTACATTCAATTAGAATCTGTTGTTTTATCATTAGGTGTCGTCTCTGCGGGCGCGCGGGCACCTACTGAACTTCTATTACTGTTCAATTTAACAACTTGAATGCTTTTCATGTGAGTAACATTCAAAGTTCTATTTAAGAAAACCACTGGATATTATTTCGGTGAGATTCTTTGGAATATCAACTTTTATATTTTTCAAATAAGTACACGTCATAGGAAACAGTAAATGATGTCTACTGAAGTATTGTTTAAATTAGTTTCCAGTAGAGATGGCATACCAGCGATTGTTCTCAAGGCTTGAGAACTTGGCTTAATTCATGAATCCCCAAGCGACCACCGGTGGCCGCGCATCTATTGTCTTACTATTGTGTCTCTAATTGACGGTATCTGAAGGGTTAATTGTGCGCCCGAGTTGTCTCCTGTATTGACGCGCTTGTATCGCCTCTCATTTAGACTGGTATAGTGCCCAAGTCCTTTTTTTTACGGTGGGCAAAAATCATCTAATGACAACCCCCACTTTTAGGTGGAGCGGGAGATAGTGTCAGACTCTTACTGACTAAAAACCCACCCCGTTCCTTGTAGCCTCTTCATACCGGGGCTCGAGTTTCCTTTCGGATAACCCTGGCCCCAGTAGCCTTTGACCCAGCTGGGCCCCTCTTGTTGCTGACAACTCCTTGAGGCGGGGGAACAGTGCGCGCCGTCGACGTCTTGGGCTTGGTCCGGACAGTTACCGGACGATCGGACAGCGAGCTATCCCTGGCTCGCCGTCCGCGAGCCCGCGTCTACGGTGGCCGGAAATCGGGATCGAAATCCCGGCGGCGGCGGCGAGGGCACCGTTGCCTGATGCGGTCGGCCTCCGCCTTTGCTAGCATTACTGCTTCGCAGTAGGAGGCGACCGCCTGCCACCAAGACGCGGATCAGAGGTCTCCGCCGCCGATCGCCCCCACGAGGGCACGGCGATACTTCGCTCAAACAGGGCTCACCTCAACTTTGTGCTGCACCGTGTCCTCCGGGCGTTCCGCACAGTGGTGACACCCGGGCGTCTCTTCCGCTTGAATTCGGTGCAGGAAGCACGAACGTGCCATGTCCAGTGAGGACCTGCGTGATGCGGATGGTAAGATAAGATAAGATAAGATAAGATAATCATTTATTTGCACAAACATGAGTACAGTACATACATCACAAAGTAAATTGTCAGCATGCAAGAGTTGTTAAAATACAATATAAATCGTCATGTTTGCCTTGAACAATGGCATGCAAATATTTCTGGATGCCGTGAGGTTTTTTCAACCACGCCTCAAAGAGGGGACTTACCGCCATAATTGGGGCGCATAGTGCCCAAGTCCTGGAAGCTTGTCAACGTGCAACCCGTGTCCAAAAAGGGCAGTGCCGATCCTGCCAACTATCGGCCGATTTCGGTAACCTCCATACTCTGCAAGATCATGGAGCGTGTATTGAACTCGCGCCTCATTGACAGTACGGGTTTCGCCGCAATCGATCTACTGAGGACCCACTAGTGTATGCCGTCCACTTGTGGGGCAAGGCCCCTCGAGAAGAATGCCGATTGCCGTTTCCTTAGACGTCTCGAATGCCTTCGACAGGGTATGGCACAGTAGCCTTTTGAGTAAGCTTCCCGCGTACGGCATTTCCTCTGGCCTGATTAACTGGGTAAAAGACTTCCTGAGTGAACGGTCTTTTCGAGTTGTTGTCGACGGATGCTCATCGGAGCCCATGACGATTAATGCTGGAGTTCCTCAGAGGTCAGTTCTCTCTGCAACTCTCTTCCTACTGCATATAAACGATCTGCTGGTGCCCGGTATCTATGGGTATGCGGGCAGATATCTCTCTATAACTGTGCTATCATCTAGCACAGTTGTAGAGCCGATATCCGCCCGGTTCTCGGGTTAGTAAGGAACTAATCCAGTCCGAAAGAGACGCTATGGTAGAGCGTACAAATATCTCACTCCAGGCCAAGTGGACCACCATCTCAATTCTTCCATCGGACAACCCGACGTACGGCGAATATCCACCCTTACGTTGTTGAAACCTCTACCGTCCGGACTAAGCGTTTCGCCTCATCGTTTATACCGCGTACATCTAAGAACTGGAACAATTTGCCTGCTGTGGTCTTCCCGTCCGATTATAATTTGGGTGTTTTCAAGACTAGAGTGAATAAACTAGAGTGAACTTAATAAACTAGTGAGTCTAACGATCAGAGATTGCAACACTGCTTACCATCAGGTGGGATCGCAGTCAAGCACTAGTTTATATCAATAAAAAAAGAGGAATGAGCTGCTAGTCGAGTGCTTCTGGTGCCTTGTCTGGCTTCCGCAGAGGTCGGACACATCTCGCGGCGCGCCACGACCGCGCATCCGCCGGTGATGTGGAGCCGTGGCTGTGACCGCCGCCGCCGTCAGGCAGAAGGCGGCCATGCAGAACCGTTTACTAACTGAGATTAACGACAGGACAGCCACCGCCCCCATCACCCCGGCTGTCCCCCGTGGCGCGAACAAACGGAATTTCTTAATTAAAGCCATAGCTAGCGAAAGCAGTTGTCATGTCGTGCGACAGCGGAGCACGGCTGGTAGCCAGGCTCGTTATTACGTATATATATTATACTAGCTTTTGCCCGCGGCTTCACCCGCGTATATAATCCCAGGATAAAAATTATGCTATGTGTTATTCTGGGATATGGTCTACTCGTGTACCAAGTTTCATCGAGATCCGTCAGCAGTTTTTGCGTGAAAGAGTAACAAACATCCATACATACAAACTTTCGCATTTATAATATTAGTGGGATGTACGTGTATTTGCTATACAACGTGTAACGTTAAATGCGCAAAACATCAGACACCTCAAATGATTTTTAATTCAATAGTAGTCCTAATTCTGTGAAAAAAAAAACTTTTTTTTTAATGTTTTTATGTACAGTTTTACTTTGTTTAAAATTAATATCGGCATTGAAATAAAAACTTTTATTATCCCGTGTATGAGAACATTTTATTGTACGACAACCATTTGTGTTTGTTTACCTATTTCGGCGGGTTTACGCATGGTGGCTTGGCCTATTCATAAATAGACAGGGCGAATTTTTTAATGATTTTTTTTTTGAAAAATGTAACCTGTATTAAAGAGTAATAATAATAATAATAATAATAATAATAACCCCATCGTCGTATCTCTACGTTGACGTCGTGGTGGGGCTTGTGTGCTCCAACATGCCCTAGGTCTGTATCGGTAGAATTTCCTTTACCGTAACATACCTAGGGTGAGGGGCCAGACTAAGAGAGATACAATCCGCAGGGCAGTTTTGTGGCGAACTGTTGGGTATTAGCGACCCCACGGACCCGATCTCCCGGGAGAATTCCTGTTCTTCATCTCCGACTTGCCTTTATTGGCCGGTCGTAGTGAACACTGAGGAGAAACAGAGCTCCCACCTCTCTCTTGCCTTTATTGGCTGGCTTGAGTGGAGAGTCGCAAGAGCAAACATGCACGGGAGATGGATGCATAATCCAGTAAGGTGCTGGTAGGGATCTTGACCGTACTTCCGGGATTGTCCTGATAGCCGTGGTATGCCTCTCCACTCCTCAAGCGCCTCAGGATATGTTGCCCTCTTGTTGCTACGTCACTTCGTGCTAGCGGCCGTTTTAGGGGGCCCATTTATTGAGTGTGCAAGTCACCCCCTGCCTTTTATCGATAGATATTAATGACATTGTTCAGGCAGGGGCCATAGTCTTAACATAGCTCCATATTACCAGTCCACTTAAGACTCCAAAAATCATAGCCCTATTATTTTGTTTTTCATATTATGTCGCTATAGTTTATCAAACCGGGGGTTGTCCTTGGGTGCACTAGTATAGCGCGCACAGGGATAATCGTCAGTTGGTATCACGTTCCATTATAGTAACCAAAAGGGCCTCTGCGAGTTGGCTTCGGCCCCTTGTACGCCTCTCAAAGGCCCAGGACCTCAGGGTCCTGAGATTAATAAACAGATGAAAATAATAATAATAACCCCATCGTCGTATCTCTACGTTGACGTCATGGTGGGGCTTGCGTGCTCCAATATGCCCTAGGTCTGTATAGGTAGAATTTACTTTGCCGCAACATGCCTAGGGTGAGGGGCCAGACTAAGAGAGATACAATCCGCTGGGCAGTTTTGTGGCGAACTGTTGGGTATTAACGACCCTACGGACCCGATCTCCCGGGAGAATTCTTGTTTTTCATCTCCGGCTTGCCTTTATTGGCCGGCCGTAGTGAACACTGACGAGGAACAGAGCTCCCACCTCTCTCTTGCCTTTATTGGCCGGCTTGAGTGGAGATTCGCAAGAGCAAACATGCTCGGGAGAAGGATGCATAATCCAGTAAGGTGCTGGTAGGGATCCTGACCGTACTTCCGGGAAAGTCCTGATAGCCGTGGTATGCCTCTCCACTCCTCAAGCGCCTCAGGATATGTTGCCCTCTTGTTGCCACGTCACTTCGTGCTAGCGACCGTTTTTGGGGACCCATTTATTGAGTGTGCAAGTCACCCCCTGCCTTTTATCGATGGATATTAATGACATTGTTCAGGAAGGGGCCATAGTCTTAACATAGTTCCATGTTATCAGTCCAATTAAGACTCAAAGAACCATAGCCCTATTATTTAGTTTTCCATATTATATCGCAATAGTTTTTCAAACCGGGGATTGTCCTTGGGTGCACTAGTATAGCGCGTACAGGGATAATCGTCGGTTGGTATCACGTTCCATTATAGTAACCAAAAGGGCTTCTGCGAGTTGGCTTCGGCCCCTTGTATGCCTCCCAAAGGCCCAGGACCTTAGGGTCCTGTGATAAATAAAGAAATAATAATAACAGAGCTACACGACCAGCTGTGCCAGCTTGGCAGTGCAGGATAGAGCGCCGTATCGGTGAGGCTAGAGCACTCATCGGCAAGCTTATCTGCTTCAGGGAGGACAACACTCGCCCTAAAGTGATGCGCTTTGTGAGGCGGGCATTCTCGGGGACTGATATTAATCCTCGAGATTATTTTCGGCGGCGAGCGGAGCGGTACACTCAGAATCGTACATTCCAAAGCAACGGAAGGTGGGTGTACAGGGATTGGGAGCGACCGGACCAAGGTGTGACTGATACGCGCCTGCCAGATGATGATGCCATGTGTTCATTTTGGCGCAGCATTTGCTCGGCCCATGTCAGTCACACCGAGGGTGACTGGATTCGTGAGTTCGATCTTTTACCAGAAATGGGGGCTATAACTATCAGCCCCCAAGATGTAGCCCGTGCAGTCCGTCCGTTGCCTAACTGGAAATCTCCAGGGCCGGACGGGCTGCACAATTTCTGGCTCAAATGGTTTCAAAGGTCGCACGCTTGCTTGGCATCTCAGTTCCAATCTGCCTTAGAGTCAGGGTCGCTGCCCTAGTTTATAACGACAGGGATAACCCACCTCCTCCATACAGCATCTTGTGCTTCTTTCCACGCATTAAAAATGTGTTTTAGTAAGGAGACACCGGCATCAGTTGTACAACGTCCTTTGGTGAAACCGTACTGTTTATCGTGTAAGATGTTATTGGTGTTAAAATGATTAAGCATTTGATTTAACATCACCTTTTCAAATATCTTGCTAAAAACCGGCAAAACGGACACCGGCCTATAATTATTAGTGTCTTTACTGTCCCGGGATTTAAAAAGTGGTATCACTTTACTATATTTCATTAGATCCGGAAAGACTCCTTGATCTATACACAAATTAAATATTAAAGCTGAGTACGGCGCTATTGTCTCAATAATTGAAGTACAAACTTTGATAGACATACCCCATAGATCTTCGGTCAATTTAACCTTGATTTGTTTAAAAGTCGTTGAAGGAGCGCTTCTTTGGCCGCCTGAATAAAATACTGAATAGTCTTTTATCAGGCGGAAACAAGGTGCGCGCTTCCAACGGTTGGGTCATGCCAGTATTGATGTATACTTTCGGCATACTCAAATGGACTCAGACGGAACTCGATGCCCTGGACAGGAGGGTCTATACACTACTTACCGCAAATCGGATGCATCACCCACGGTCATCGGTGATGAGACTGTATATCCCGCGGAAGTGTGGGGGTTGTGGCTTCTTAAATGCTAAGACCCTGCACAACCACGAGGTATGCAGTCTCAGGGAATATTTTCTAGCCGCCGACTTGGGTATGCACCGAGATGTGGTAGCGGTGGACAAGGGCCTCACCCCGCTCTCCTTGACCAACGAGAACTGACGTAAACCTATAATACTGGATACTAATGACCGCAAGGAAGTATGGCAGAGCAAGGAGCTTCACGGACGCGGACGCGCGATATGGGCCCGATGTAGATCATTTAGCATCCGTATCTTGGCTGCGTTTCGGTGACCTCTTTGGGGAAACCGAAAGTTTTGTCTTTGCAAATATGGACGAAGTTATGATGACGAACAACTACCGGAAATACATTGTGAAGGACGGTACGGTTGACATCTGTTTGGCATGCCACCGGCCCGGGGAATCAATCCGACACATTGTTTCTAGATGTTCTCGTTTGGCTAATGAAGACTATTTGCATAGACACCACCTCGTAGCCAGGATTATTCACCAGCAACTTGCTCTTAAATACAATCTTGTGGAATCTGAAGTACCGTACTATAGGTATGTGCCCGACCCAGTTCTCGACAATGGCAGTATCAAGTTATATTGGGATCGATCTATCATCACTGACAGGACTATTGTTGTTAATAAACCTGATATAGTGGTAAAAAATCGACTAGAGCGTCGCACAATGATTGTTGATATAGCGGTCCCTCATGACGAGAACCTCGTAAAAGCTGAGAAAGACAAGCAGACCAAGTATCTTGCCTTAGCTCGCGAGGTTATCGACATGTGGGAAGTGAATGGAGCAATCATTGTGCCGATAGTCGTATCGGCCAATGGCTTAATAGCTAAGAGCCTCGACCAACATCTAAGGAGGCTCTCGTTAGGCAGCTGGATCAAGGGTCTGATCCAGAAAGCAGTACTCCTGGACACGGCGCGCATTGTTAGGAGATTCTTCTCTCAGGAGCCCTGACCACCGGTAGCTTGGATCCTGTTCCCGATGCCGGTGGGCTACTATTTTTTATATTTTTAAATGTTTTTTTATGTGTTTCTTTAAGAAATATAATATGTATATAAAAATGTAAATAATATGTATATATAAAGTAATAAATGGAATAATAATAGTAGAGTTTATTTGCACAAAAAACAGCACAGAACATACCTTAGAGAAATAGGTAGGTTGTATAGATTAGTCAAAATTGTTGTCGAATTCCCGAGCTCCTAAACTAGGTACGCAGACCTGTATCTTAGGAGTCGGAGTTTTTGCGGCTTCTTTTTATACAATACAATCGTAAATTTTTTGTAGTACCATCTAGTTAACACAGCAAATGTAGAGAATAAATATGTGTAGGAAAAAGAGTGGTTTAATTGATTCTGCTCCTTATTCTGATTAAACTATTTTCAGGTTTTCCACAGTTAACGTTACACGTTGTATAATACATTAAATCAGAAGTTCTCTATTAGTTCCTGTTACGACCAAAGATTTTATATATTCTACTAGAGTAGACTAGATTGACTACGAAGAAATATGACACTCTTTAAAGTGTTCTTTATTCTCATTAGCATTAAGTTCATGTGTGTTATTGACACGCAAAAGGGAAAAATGGCCTGGAGCAAGACACTGAGATAAATCCTCTCTGTCCCTTTCTCACATACTACCAGAAAAAAATAAGAAACAGATGGTAGTTTTTAGATTGTTCCAGTTATCGTTAAATAGTCCGTGTTCATGCATTTTGATAGGTTTATGCAACATAAAATGAATTGCAACTAAATATTTTATTTCAAATATTGCTTCTTGAAATTTTATACGCAATCTTCTTGTATTTAATGATGATTTCATTTAGATTTAGTAGCTATTCGTAGTAATTTTCAAATTATGAAAGGCAACATTTATGAGGTTTCAATTTGACAGAATTTGACATCAATAAACAATATGGCTGATGCTTCATAGGGCTAAAGTTGTATTTTTAATTGTTACAAGTTTTTATCTCAATGTTTAGTAAAGTATAAAGTGTGCAAGATGTTCAAAGCGATGCTGTGTAAAGTTTCGCAATAGTGATGGGTATCCTGGTTGTGGAATTTCATTTTTTTTTGGTAAGTTTTCTGTTTTGTTTACAAAATATTTATGTAGGGTGACAACAAACATCGTTTTGAATTTCATGCGGAGAAGGGGCATCATAAACGACTCAGAAGACGGACTGGGTGCAAAATTTTATAAAATTCGATTGTCTACTGTTCAAGTTTTACATTATTATAAGCAAATTTCTAAATATCTGAGAAGGCTCAATTTTTTTTTTTTAATAAGTCATGCGCGTACTAATTTTATTAATTTTATCTTTTCTGTTGATCGGGCGCCTTTGGCCGCTCGGCGATCTTTGGCTGCTCTCATGACACAACGGAAAGCGGCGAGCAGCGGCGGCCAGAGGTGCGGCATGCGGGACGTGTCTTCGGACCAATTCAGTATATAGTTTATTTATTTATTTATTTTGTTCTTCATGCACAAAAGAGTACAAAGGCGGACTTAATGCCTTAAGGCATTCTCTACCAGTCAACCTTTGGGTGATGCAGAGACAAATAAGTCGTGGTAGGTGCAATATCCGTTACATATTAATACAATTATTCATATAAATACATAATATACAGATACACAATACATAATATATATAATTACACTTATACAACAACGAACAGAAAAATACAAGAATGGAAAAGAAGAACACACAAATCCAGAGGAACAATTGGTGCAAACAAATAATATGAAACATATTAGCGCTGTGACGAAACCACTGCCAACTTCCTACGAATATACTCGCGAACCTTCACTTTGAAAGACTGAAGATGTAAAGTTAAATCAACTTCAGAAATTTCTCTCAGAAGTGATCTTCTGGCATCTTCTTCAGAAGTGAGCTTCTGATCATTAGGCATTTTTTTATCAGTGTAGGTATTTCATACTCGCATAAGAGGATATTGCTATTATAATATATACGGACATCAGCTATTTCCTAGTCATTACAGAGAAAACTCTGTTTCCTTTTGGTAAGCATATTATACATATTAATTGTTTTTGAACTTGCATATCTATTTTGATGTATCAAAAATATCTTTAACTAACTTTAGAACAAAATTGTCCCGTAGTATGTAGCTAGTGTATGGACACACTAGTAGAACGAGATGACAGGACTCTTTCTGACTTTCCTTTTCAGGTACGCTTTTGAGGTTGTCGTAGTCAATCTAGTACTAGGATATATAAAATCTTTGGTTACGACTTACTTTTTTTATTTATTATGATTATTTTTATTGTACAGTGTAGACCAGTCAACATTGTACACAAAATGTACAATGTTGACTGGTCTACACTGTTCTTACATAATTCTGTCAATATTGTAATAACCACTTTTTTTAAAAGAGTAATCATGAAGTTTCTTGCCGGTTCTTCTCCTTAGGAAAGGAGCAATTTGGAACCGTGCACTAGCTTTTGACGTTTTATAAGTGCCCATGTAGGCCTATGTGAAATTAAATATTTTGACTTTGAGACATAATGCTTCTCTCATAATCTCCTGATCGGTGGTGTGGGAATTACTTTATAACACTACTAGCTTTCCGCCCGCGGCTTCGCCCGCGTGGACTACAGTTTATATCGCGCGGGCAGAGACCTGTGCTCAGCAGTGGAATTATAGGTAGCCTATGTGTTATTCCAGTGTCTGTTCTACCTACCTACCAAATTTGATCTACATCCGTTCAGTAGTTTTTGCGTGAAAGCGTAATAGACAGACAGACAGAGTTACTTTCGCATTTATAATATTAGTAGGGATGGTATACATTCAGTCAAAAAAGTATCGGGAATGGATGATTTGTTTATGGTTCCAAATTTAAATTTTTGTTTTTTTGTAGTTGTTAGATTGGCACAACTGTTTTCCATTTTGGCGCGGAGTTTGAGTTGCATCTGTTATTTATATTAAATACAGTGCTGGTTTTAGTAATCTATACTAATATTATAAAGAGGTAAAATTTGTAAGTTTGTAAGTTTGTATGTAGGGGGTAATCTCTGGAAGTACTGGTCCGATTGCTAAAATTTTTTCACCGATAGAAAGCTGCTTTATTCCTGAGTGACATAGGCTATATTTTATGTACGCGGGCGAAGCCGCTGGCAAAAGCTAGTATCATATATAGTGTGTATTGCGAATTTCATAATGGACAAAAATATCGAACAAAGAGTTTGTCTTAAATTTTGCATCGCCAATGGAATTTCGTGTTCGGAGTCACTGAAAATGTTACAGAAGGCTTACGGTGAATCGACTTTATCAAAAACTCGTGCTTATGAGTGGTTCAGAGCGTTCAAAAGAGGTCGAGATGTGATGGAAGATTTGCCTCGCTCTGGTAGGCCGTCAACGTCTGCAACTGAAGTTAACATCGCAATAGTGAAGGAAATAGAGAGATAGTGAAGGAAATAGAGAAATGAGAGAGATAGCCGCCGAACTTTCTGTATCTGACGAGTCGATCCGTACTATTTTAACTAATCATTTGGGTATGAAACATGTTGCTGCTCGGCTAGTCCCAAAAGATCTGAATTTTCTCCAAAAACTCAATCGCATGAAAGTCGCTGAGGACATGCTAGAACGAGTCAGTTCGGACCCAACATTCATGAAACGCATTGTTACTGGTGACGAGACGTGGGTTTACGAGTTTCACATGCAAACTAGTCAACAAGCTTCGGAGTGGCGCCTTCCAACTGATCCGAAACCGAAAAAACCACGCCAAAGTCGATCAAAAGTCAAAGTCATGTTGACTGTTTTCTTTGACTATCGCGGTGTTGTGCACTCTGAATTCTTACCGGAAGGTCTAACGGTAAATAAAGAATATTATTTGAGCGTTATGCGGCGTGTAAGAGAGCAAATTCGACGAAAAAGGCCAGATTTGTGGAAAGAAAATTCTTGTATTTTGCACCACGACAATGCGCCTTCGCACAAGGCTATCATTTTGAACGAATTTTTGACCAAACACTCAACAAATACCATCCAGCAACCACCATATTCACCAGATATGGCTCCTGCTGACTTTTTTCTTTTTCCTAAACTCAAATTACCACTTCGTGGCACCCGTTTTCAATCGATAGAAGACATAAAGGAGAATTCGCGGCGAGAACTGAACTCAATTCAGGAAGCAGCGTTTAAAAAATGTTTTGATGAATTGATTATTCGTTGGCGCAAGTGTATCGTTTCTAAAGGAGCATACTTTGAAGGTGATAAAATAAATTTGGATGAATAACAGACATTTTGTGTATTATTGATTTTTTCCCGGTACTTTCTTGACAGAGTAGTATATCATAGTACAAACAGGTAGCCACGTCAAATAATAATATGAGAGTAGGCAACTGCACAGCTCTATAATCTTTTTAGAAAACTCTTGTCACGCACTGATGTATTACTCACACAGCATGGACATGTTATTAGATGTGAGGGGCAGAAAGCCCCCCTCCCCTCTTATATTGAGGCCAAAGATTTTATATATCCTAGTACTAGATTGACTACGACAACCTCAAAAGCGTACCCGAAAAGGAAAGTCAGAAAGAGTCCTGTCATCTCGTTCTACTAGTGTGTCCATACACTAGCTACATACTGCGGGACAATTTTGCTCAAAAGTTAGTTAAATTTATTTTTGATACATTAAAATAGACGTGCAAGTTCAAAAACAGTTAACCCTTCAGATACCGTCAATTAGAGACACAATAGTAAGACAATAGATGCGCGGCCACCGGTGGTCGCTTGGGGATTCATGAATTAACCCTTCAGATACCGTCAATTAGAGACACAATAGTAAGACAATAGATGCGCGGCCACCGGGTGTCGCTTGGGGATTCATGAATTAATATGTATAATATGCTTACCAAAAGGGAACTGTGAGTTTTCTCTTTAATTACTAGGAAATAGCTGATGTCCGTATATATTATAATAGCAATATCCTCTTATGCGAGTATGAAATACCTACACTGATAAAAAAATGCCTAATGTGTGTGTACCTACGTAAGAAGATCACTTCAGAACGGCTGCACCTATCAGAATAAGGTTTGTCTGAAAGAAAAAACTAATTAGTTTATAATAAAACTAATGTTATTCTTTTATTTTTACTTTATTAAAAATAGACTGATGCGTGACATCAAATTGTACATTTTTTATTACGTTAAATTGCACTTATTAACTAACAAATAAACAATAAATAATACATTAAGTAAATGATCCTCGACTGATTTATAAATTTATTTATACTAACTACTACTACTAATTATTGCCGATGCCCAGTAGCGCCATAGCAAATTTCCGAAAGGGAAACCATGGTCCTGGAACACAAAGGGCAACTGAAAGACACGGGTAGATTTATTCAGTATAAACCTCAAATAACTTGTCCCGCTCTAAGATGGAGCGTAAGGCGCTCTACCTTAGAGCAGGATAAATTATTGGAGATTTTACCACATCAAAAAAAGTCCCCCACTATGTTCGTTTGTCCATATCTGTTTGCAATCAACTCAAAAACTACTGAACGGATTTTTAATAACGGATGAACTTACAAAAGGGTATACAGATGGAATAGAATTAGGTTTTAGTGTTGATTTAACTTTACATCTTCAGACTTAATGAGGTGACTACAAATAAAACTGTTGCTGAAAAAAAAAAAAATTAGTGGCACAATTTCAAAGCCACTGTTTCTGATGGTTCTCGTTTCTTGGAAATCTACAACAAAACATAAAAAATAATATATTACTAGTAGTTAACGGTTAAGCCACATACGTGCAGCATTGTGTGCGACTTACCTAAGGACTAAACTTAAAGACAGTAGACTATTATATTTAAAATGAATATAATTCTCGAATGTACTATATCGATGTGGAGAAGATTTTGGAGCGCACGCGCGTCGTTTTAAGAACTGGTCACAAATAACTATATACTGAATTGGGCCGAAGACACGTTCCGCATGCCGCACCTCTAGCCGCCGCTGCTCGTCGCTTTCCGTTGTGTCATGAGGGCAGCCGAAGATACACAGAAAAAATAAAATTAGTAGTAGTAGCGCACGATCAACAGAAAAAATAAAATTAGTAAAATTGGGACGCGCTTGATTTATTATAAAAAAAAAAAATTGAACCTCAGATATTTAGAAATTTACTTATAATAATATAAACAGTAGACAATCAAATTTTATAAAATTTAGCACCCAGTCCGTCTTCTGAGTCGTTTATGATGTCCCTTCTCTATGTATTTTTACAGGCAGTTAATATGTTTTAATTCCCGCATGAAATTCAAAACGATGTTTGTTGTCACCCTACATAAATATTTTGTAAACAAAACAGAAAACTTACCAAATAAAATGAAATTCCACAACCAGGATACTCATCACTATTGCGAAACTTTACACAGCAACGTGCGATGCTGTGTAAAGTTTCGCAATAGTGATGGGTATCCTGGTTGTGGAATTTCATTTTTTTTGGTAAGTTTTCTGTTTTGTTTACAAAATATTTATGTAGCGTGACAACAAACATCGTTTTGAATTTCATGCGGAGAAGGGGCATCATAAACGACTCAGAAGACGGACTGGGTGCAAAATTTTATAAAATTCGATTGTCTACTGTTCAAGTTTTACATTATTATAAGCAAATTTCTAAATATCTGAGAAGGCTCAATTTTTTTTTTAATAAGTCATGCGCGTACTAATTTTATTAATTTTATCTTTTCTGTTGATCGGGCGCCTTTGGCCGCTCGGCGATCTTTGGCTGCTCTCATGACACAACGGAAAGCGGCGAGCAGCGGCGGCCAGAGGTGCGGCATGCGGGACGTGTCTTCGGACCAATTCAGTATATAGTTTATTTATTTATTTATTTTATTCTTCATGCACAAAAGAGTACAAAGGCGGACTTAATGCCTTAAGGCATTCTCTACCAGTCAACCTTTGGGTGATGCAGAGACAAATAAGTCGTGGTAGGTGCAATATCCGTTACATATTAATACAATTATTCATATAAATACATAATATACAGATACACAATACATAATATATATAATTACACTTATACAACAACGAACAGAAAAATACAAGAATGGAAAAGAAGAACACACAAATCCAGAGGAACAATTGGTGCAAACAAATAATATGAAACATATTAGCGCTGTGACGAAACCACTGCCAACTTCCTACGAATATACTCGCGAACCTTCACTTTGAAAGACTGAAGATGTAAAGTTAAATCAACTTCAGAAATTTCTCTCAGAAGTGATCTTCTTACGTAGTTACACACACATTAGGCATTTTTTTATCAGTGTAGGTATTTCATACTCGCATAAGAGGATATTGCTATTATAATATATACGGACATCAGCTATTTCCTAGTCATTACAGAGAAAACTCTGTTTCCTTTTGGTAAGCATATTATACATATTAATTGTTTTTGAACTTGCATATCTATTTTGATGTATCAAAAATATCTTTAACTAACTTTAGAACAAAATTGTCCCGTAGTATGTAGCTAGTGTATGGACACACTAGTAGAACGAGATGACAGGACTCTTTCTGACTTTCCTTTTCAGGTACGCTTTTGAGGTTGTCGTAGTCAATCTAGTACTAGGATATATAAAATCTTTGACTATATCTAAATGAAATCATCATTAAATACGAGAAGAATGCGTATAAAATTTCAAGAAGCAATATTTGAAATAAAATATTTAGTTGCAATTCATTTTATGTTGCATAAACCTATCAAAATGCATGAACACGGACTATTTAACGATAACTGGAACAATCTAAAAACTACCATCTGTTTCTTATTTTTTTCTGGTAGTATGTGAGAAAGGGACACAGAGGATTTATCTTAGTGTCCTGCTCCAGGCCATTTTTCCCTTTTGCGTGTCAATAACACACATGAACTTAATGCTAATGAGAATAAAGAACACTTTAGACAGTTTAATATTTCTTCGTAGTCAATCTAGTCTACTCTAGTAGAATATATAAAATCTTTGCTAGCAACTAGCTCGAGCCTTCACCCGCGACTTCACCTGCGTGCTGTAAGCGTGACTGTCGTAGGATGTCCGGCCTCAACTGCCGGCCAGCCGCTGATGCACCATTCATCAACGAACATCCACGCAAATTGACATTTACAAAAAAGAAAGTTATGATACGACTGTATACATTTTAACCAAGTGATGAAGCACGACGCAAGGAGGAGAAGGATACAAACTAAAAATAATACTATGTACAAAGGGGTAGAATTTACGATTTTTACAATTCAAATAGCAAAAAAATTGCAAGATATTTTCTGTTTCCGTCTACACCCGACGCACTGTGCTAGTTTATGTAGGCATGCATACTCGTATCTTTCATCAGAGTCAGAGCGAAGTAAACTACAAACAAGTAAAGTAAGAAAAAGGAAAAACATTAAAGTGACTCGCTCAAAACTTGTAAAGGAAAAGTTACAAATGTCGGGAGCGGTACGTCGCCATCCCGCCTTCGTTGAATTTATACTAAATAGTAGCATCGCGCTGCCTAGTCACACCTAGAGCAGGCTCGGCGTGACACAGCCGTGGGCTCTTGTAATATGCTATTAGATGATTGAGCACGGCGTCGGTCACTGCTGTCAGGCAGCGTATGTAGAACCACTATGTATCATGGTGGTTGTGACTTTGCGAGGCGCACCACTACTTGAATTATTTAGACAGAACTATCTGCAGCAAAGTTGAACTTATTCTATTAATTAATATTATTTTTACTTATACCACCACACTAATAATATTAATGTTATTAATATTTGTTCTACTGTAGGTATGTGGTCTTTTCCCCCAAAAGACCAGAAGCTTTTTGAAGGTTTCCCCCCGAAAACAAAAAAAACACAGGTATGTGAACCTAATTTCGTGTCATCCTCACTAATAAATAATGGATATCGATATCTAGACCCGCGGCCGTCCATTGACTTATATTCTAGTGATAGACAAGGCGCCCTCGCTGCCGTCGATTTCGATTCCGATCCCGATTTCCGGCCCCCGTAGACACGGGCTAGCGGACGGCGAGCCATGGGTAGCTCGCTGTCCGACCTCAAGGAGCCTCAAGGAGCTGTCAGCAAGAAGAGGAGCCCAGCTGGGTCGAAATCTACTGAGGCGAGGGTTATCCGAAGGGAAGCTCGAGCCCCGGTATGAAGAGGCTAGAAGGAGCGTTGTGCGTTTTTAGTCAGTAAGAGTCTGACACTATCTCCCGCTCCACCCGAGAGCGCGGGTTGTCATTGGATGATTTTTGCCCAACGTAAAAAAAAAGTAACTTGTAATTTAACCGTATATGCAAGCATTTCTTTTAACTTAGTTTATTTATTTTATCATTCTGAAAGTATCTTCTTTCAAATAAAAAAGAATTATTAAAATCGGTTCACGCAATCCAAAATTGCCACCGAAAACCCAACATACATTACCCGTATAGTTTTTATAAATTAGTAACCAACTTTCCCGAGAGATGGCGCTGTACTTTAAACTACTTCGCGCTGTTTTTTAACTCTAGTGGCGACACTTATTGTGACGGACGGGAAACTACGGAAGCCTACACTGAGCGTGGCTCAACACGCTCTTGGCCGGTTTTTTTTTTTAATTTTGTTAATGTGACTTGTTTGACATAAAAGTGCTGGCAGTTGAGAGTTGGTAATGCTCAATTGTCTCACTGATGTTGGCGCGTGTGATAGATCTTTCGGGTCCCTTTGAAATGGTTAAAGCGCAGCGTCTGTAAACGGACGCTGGCTGTCAGTTGAGATTTGACTGGTGTTGTTTCTTAATAAAAATGCATCCATTGCATTTACTACGGGCGGCACATAATGAAAGTGTTGTAGTTAAGGCGTCAGAAAAGATACAATTACCTACCGGCAAAAAATGGAAAGAGTGGAAGATATGCCAGGGTTATATTCATGACGAATTTCCGATTGAACAAGAGTCTTTTCCGGCAACACACAACAAAAGTTTTCAAAGTGCAAAAGTTACACAATAGATTTGATGTTATTGCATATGCAAAAATGGAAATTTTGATTTTAGTTATTTTATTTCCCTTATCAATTTCGAAACGAAAATTGAGCAATAAGCGGAAAGTTAAGGAAGAATGATGATTATCATACATGGCTGTTCAATAGCTACCTTTTTCCATTTTTCTGGCGTTTTATTATCCAATCCAGTTTAATGGTTTTACCAACTAACCCTACTGACGCAGGACGTTCAGATATCAATCGCCCTTGAGGTCCACTACGCTCTGGATAGGATCACGCCCTTGTTTACATTGAGTATATTCAACTGATATGAAGTGAACCAAGTCCACTGTCACTTTGTGTTTTTTCGAATGATGATTTGACTTCGATTTAGCGATATGTTGGTCGATGTAACGTTGTCTACCATTTTATAGTCGACATCGCTAAGGTGAAATCGAACTTCGAAGCGATTTCGACACGGAGCGAATGCCTCTTGTCTAGGACTCTTGATTTCTAACATATGATAGAGAGACATTCTGTTACATTAATTTGACATCTGCCATCCTATCCAAACATAAGCCAGCTTTATACTCATATAACATAGTTCGCTGCGCGCTGAGAGAGAGTGCAGTGTCTGCGAGCATGTGCTGACGCGGCGCACTCCATATTTCCCGCGCCGGCGCCTGCCGTATTCGCTGCTATAAATAAAGTTTTTAGTTTGAACAAATCGATCTCAGGCCTCGCTCTCCCAAACTAAACCGGACTGCGACTGCTCTCAAGCGGCTCCTGTGCAACCCTGGGGGTCCAGACGCCTCCTGCCGGAGGCTCTACGCAGGAATCGTTCGGTCCATGGCTCTTTATGGGGTGCCAGTGTGGGCGCCGTCGCTGCGTCAGCAACGGAAGGCCCAGCTGAACGCATGCCAGTGGGTCAATACGGATGGTGCGTAACGCCGCCGGGGTGAAAGCCCGCTACCGCGACAGGTCGCGGCATGGCGGATAGAGCTCCGGCGGGATCTCATAGTGAAATGGCGTTAGCGACAATTGCAACCCAGTGCTATGGCGGTAAGTCCCCTCTTTGAGGCGTGGCTGGAAAGACCTCACGGCGTTCTCACCCTCCGCATGACGTAGGTTCTCACCCTCCGCATGACGTAGGTTCTCACCGGATATGGTAAGTTCGGGAGGTTCCTGCACCGAATTCGTGCGGAAGTGACGTTCGGGTGTCGCCACTTTGCGGAACGCCCGGAGGACATGTTGGAGCACACGGTCGAGGTGTGCGCCGCTTGGGCGAAGACTCGCCCTGCTTTTATGGGGGTGATTGGTGGCGGCTATCTATCGCACCGGGCCTTGGTCCAGGGCGAAGAGAAGTGGCAGGCGGTGGCCTCCTTCTGCAAAGCAGTAATGCTAGCAAAGGAGGAGGCCGACCGTATCAGGCAACGGCGCTCACAGTGCCCCAGCCGCCGCCGGGATTCCGATCCCGATTTCCGGCCACCGTAGACGCGGGCTTGCTGACGGCGAGCAATTGGTATCTCGCTGTCCGAACGTCTGGTAACTGTCTGGACCGAACCCAAGTCGTCGACGGCGCGCACAGTTTCCGTGCGCCTCAAAGAGTTGTCAGCAACAGCAGGGGCCCAGTCTGGTCGAAGCCTACTGGGGCCAGGGTTATCCGAAAATAGGGAGGCTAGAAAGAACGGGGTGGGTTTTTAATCAGTAAGAGTCTGACACTATCTCCCGCTCCTCCCAAGAGCGGGTGTTGTCTTTGGATGATTTTTGCACACCATAAAAAAAAGTCAGGTCAGAGATTCTTTTTAGCGATTTTATAAATATTGGAAAATATGCTATAGCCCATTTCTTATTGTGGTTTTCGAAATGTTTTTTTTTGCTTTTATTTATTTATTTTAATGAAGTGTGTGATAATTTAGTCATATTTGTATTTGGAAACAATAGCTTTGTATAATGTAGAAGCACTTTTTCTTTGTGAATGTAAAGTACCATGTAGCATTTTTAATAGGTTAGCTACAATTTGTTTGACATAAAGGAGCATGGCAATTGAGAGTTTATTATGCTAACTCAAATGTCTCGCTGATGTTGACACGTGTTACTAAGTCATTCAGTTCCCTTTGAAATGGTAGAGCTGAATAGGATTGATGCACGCGTCATGCTCGTGAACGAGCGTCATTTCTTAGCTGCCAGTGGCTTAATTCAATTTCTATTTTTTTGTGATTTCTATGTTAAGTGATACTTCGTTACTTTTGCCTTTTTTTCTTTTTTTTTAAACTATTTTTGAATAAAGTACAGGAAGCTAGGCCCCATTCCGATTCTCCTGCAATTCTTTCAAATACCGAAAACGCCACGCCACAATATCGTACCTCTCTATTAACAACTTCCTTTAAGACCTGTTTTTTTTTAAATAAAATCCCATTCCCTCATAATTCTTCAAAAAGTGTTGTTACAACCGTTAAAATCGATTTCGTTTCGTATTTCGAGGAACAATTTTGGTAGAATAGGCAACTCTTTTCTTTTTTTCTCTT
The DNA here is from genome assembly GCA_949319445.1 of Mythimna lalbum. Taxonomy (NCBI): domain Eukaryota; kingdom Metazoa; phylum Arthropoda; class Insecta; order Lepidoptera; family Noctuidae; genus Mythimna; species Mythimna lalbum. Next base: position 25,344,515 of record OX439346.1, read on the forward strand.
CTTTTTTGTTTAGACAGACAGGGGAGCCAACATTACGCCGAAGGAACCTCTTAAGTGAAACGCACTGTAACTCATGATATGATTTAAATTAAAAGAGTGTCCATGAAGTTTCTTGCACGTTCCTCTCCATAGAGATCTACGCTTTAGAATGTGCAATTTAGGTTCATTATTTTTTTTTGACTGATTGGCATTTTTACAGTTTAAAAGTGCCTGTAATTAGTCTATTTGAAATAAACAATTCTGATTCAGCTGAAGAGAAAGTAAACTTCTTTGCTTGTCTTTTTGCTAAATCTTCGCTTCTTCTTCGTTAACGTATGGCGCCCTGCTGCTGCTGGATGTGATACGATTATGTGGAACATTCGCATCGATACTGCGTAACCTTGACGTGAACGAGACTGGCGACTCGGAACCGATGCCGCATAGTTCTCGGTGAGTCGGAACTGTCTGCGGTGATGCCCCAGTGAGTCGGGGTGTTGCTATCCCAGTGAGTCGGGATTATGCCCCAGTGAGTCGGGGTAATGATGTCCCAGTGAGTCGGGATGATGCCCCAGTGAGTCGGGGTGGTGCTGTCCCAGTGAGTCGGGATGATGCCCCAGTGAGTCGGGGTGGTGCTGTTCCAGTGAGTCGGGACGATGCTGCAGGCTCCAGTGAGTCGGAGTAGTGCTGCTGGCTCCAGTGAGTCGGAGCGGTGCTTGTGCGACGTAGGGCTTGATTGCTGGCGTCGACCAGGAGAGGTTCTTCATGGCTTTTCATATGACTGGCCGAAGGTGCGGTGTGCCAAGGTCGCTGATGCGGTTGAGGTTGTGACCAGGTATGACCAGGTAGACATACTGGTGGTCAGGATACCCTTAGCCGAGGGTGCTGGCTGTATGGCTCGTTGCTCGAAAGCTTGAGGAAGTGATGATGACGTCACGAAGTAATAGCTGCACGAAGGCTGCGCTGACGTTCTTTGTCGAGGGTCACCAGTTTGGAGGTAAGCGGAACAGAGAGTAAAGTCCCGCAAACCTCCTTTGAAAAGGGAGGATCCTCCGCCCAGACAGGATGTTATAGTCTGGTGGGCGACTGCCCGATAGTTGATGTCGGGCTGTCGTATATGTTCAAATCGCGCGGAGAACTCTGATTGCGCGATGCAGTTCTTATGTGGCGTCATAGATGTCGCTACAGTTTTTAAATTGTTTTTGAATTGCCATGATAAATAAATAAATAGTATATCGTGCAGTATTATTTATTTACTTAAACTTTATTTAGTAATAAAAATTATATCATTTATTTCCATTGATCAAAACGGGTAGTACATCTGACCCCACAAATTACAGACCTATTTCAGTGCTACCGACCTTTAGTAAAATATTTGAAAAGCTTATTTTACAGCAATTACAAAGATTGTTGCATACCAAACAGTTCGGTTTTACACGAGGTCGTTCGACAACCGATACTGGTGTTGAACTTTTAGGACATATTTATAATGCATGGGAAGAAAAATGCGATGCCCTGAGCATTAATTGCGATTTGTCCAATGCCTTCGATTGCGTTCTCCATGACACATTAATAAATCAGGAAACTTCATCATTACGGGATCCGAAACTCCTCCTTGGATCTTCTTACATCATATCTGAATAAAAGGATTCAGAGAATTGACGTAAACGGGAAAAGATCTCTCGGATCTGTTGTAGAAATGGGTGTCTCCCAGGGCTCAATTCTTGGCCTATTTTTATTTCTTAATTACATAAACGACTTACCTTTCCACATAGAGGATAATCATAATATAGTGTTATTTGCAGACGACACTTAACTGCTTGGGCGGAGCATCGCCGTGCCCTCGTGGGGGCGATCGGCGGCGGGGACCTGTCGCGCTGGGCCTTGGTTCAGGCCATGGTCCGGAGCGAGGAGGAGTGGCAGACGGTCGCCTCCTTCTGCGAAGCAGTAATGCTAGCAAAGGAGGAGGCCGACCGCATCAGGCAACGGCGCCCTCGCCACCGCCGTCGGGATTCCGATACCGATTTCCGGCCACCGCCGTCCGCGAGCCCGCGTCTAGGGCTCGCGGACGGCGAGCCATTGCCCATGGCTCGCTGTCCGACAGTCCGGTAACTATCCGGACCGAGCCCAAGCTCCACCCAAGAGCGGAGGTTGTCATATGATTTTTTCCACCGAAAAAAAAAGACGACACTTAACTTTTGTTTAAACTTAAACGTCATTAGCAGGCTACTGACGATATAAATACAGCTCTTTAAAAAATAGTACACTGGTTTAATGTAAATAACCTGCTTCTTAATGAAAAAAAAAAAATACCAAATGAATTAAGTTTACCATGCCTCATATTAGGCAAGTAGACACTAGTGTGCTAATAAAATGTAAAGAGTTGAGTCCTGAAGATACTACAGCGTTCTTGGGCATAACTCTAGACGCTAAGCTTCAGTGGGGCCCACATATAGACAAATTGTCGAAAAAACTTAGGTCAGCAGCTTAAGCTGTAAGACAAATTCGAAATCTAACTGATTTAGAGACAGCCCGTTTAGTTTACTTTAGCTATTTTTATAGTGTCATTTCGTACGGTTTTCCACTATGGGGAAATGCCGCCGATATCCAGAAAATTTTCATTTTGCAGAAAAGGGCTATTCGTTCAATTTATAAATTGAGTCCCAGATACTCCCTCAGAGATAAATTTAATGTAATGACTGTGCCTTCACAGTCCATTTACGAGAATATTTTGTATGCCCATAAAAATATAGACATGTTTAAAAAATACAGTGATATTCATAATTTATGTTTGTTACATTTTGTAGTTCCTGCATCTAGGCTCAAAAAATATATAGGGTGCTCATTTAGATGCCAATGTATACACTTCTATAATAAACTTCCTGGTCATAATCAACAACTAAGCCTCAATAAATTCAAATCTTTTGTAAAACGAAGCCAAAAGACTTTTTACACTGTAAAGGACTATCTTCAGGACGAAAAGGCTTGGGATTGACCTGCTCCAGTACCCACTACAACTGTTGGGCACGCCACGATTATGGCGGTAAGTCTCCTCTTTGAGGCGTGGCTGAAAAGACCTCACGGCGTTCTTACCTTCCGCATGACGCAGGTCCTCACCGGACATGGCAAGTTCGGGAGGTTCCTGCATCGGATTCAAGCGGAAGAGACGCTCGGGTGTCGCCACTGTGCGCAACGCCCGGAGGACACGGTGGAGCACACCGTCGAGGTGTGCCCTGCCTGGGCGGAGCATCGCCGTGCCCTCGTGGAGGCGATCGGCGGCGGAGACCTCTCGCACCGGGCCCTGGTCGAGGCCATGGTCCGGAGTGAGGAGGAATGGCAGGCGGTCGCTTCCTTCTGCGAAGCAGTAATGCTTGCAAAGGAGGAGGCCGACCGCATCAGGCAACGGCGCCCTCGCCGCCGTCGCCGGGATTCCGATCCCGATTTCCGGCCACCGTAGACGCGGGCTCGCGGACGGCGAGCCATGGGTAGCTCGCTGTCCGATCGTCCGGTAATGGACCGAGTCTAAGACGTCGACGGCGCGCACTGTTCCCGCGCGCCTTAAGGAGTTGTCAGCAGCAGGAGGGGCCCAGCTGGGTCGAAGCCTACTGGGGACAGGGTTGTCCGAAAGGGAGCTCGTGCCCCGGTATGAAGGCTAGAAGGAACGGCGCGAGGTTTTTAGTCAGTAAGAGTCTGACACTATCTCCCGCCCCACCCAAGAGCGGGTTTTGTCAAAGATGATTTTACCCGTCGACAAAAAAATAAATAAAATTTTCAAATGTGCTTTTTTATTTTGATTTTGATATTTTTTTACTCAATTTGACATCGGAGTTTTTTTTATATATGTCGAAGCGTTGACGCATATCAGTCGGTCTGCATCAGCGCCACCTATCTTTCACTGGAGGAACTTTGTAGTTAGATTGAACAGCTTACGATTGGGAACGTCAAGTATTAACTTGGGGATGGTTAGCGTGGAGTAATAGCAACACTGAGCGAATATTCGAGTAAAATGTCGATCCGGAGGTATAATCGATTATTCGACATTGACAGGTACTGACGTTGACAGGTAAATTGGCTAACCGGCAAATGGGGTAGGGCCACGTGTCGGGTGTCAGTTGATTTGGAGGGCACTTTGAATTGGTCCGGCGGTCCGGGTAGACATTCGTTACTCCACGCTAAACTTCCCGCGTTCCTAAATTCTTAATCAAGCCATATCTCAGGCATCCTTGATTATTATGTACTGAGTGTTTGTTACGTGTAATTAAAAGTGTTATCGAAGGTTTTGCGAGTGTTATTTCCGATGTCGCGACCCACAGATATCGACCCTCCGTTATATAAATTAACTTTCCATAATTATTTTAAAAACTATATATTTCATTCTATTATTGTAAATATGAGGACTACGTTGATTGCTTTTTTTCTCTTTTTAGTAATTTTAACGTAAGTGTATCTCATGTATTTAATGTAAGTGTGTCCTCTGCTCATGCTAGATGCGAGACTAAGCAGACGTGTTTTTATAGTACGATATTGATTAAACTAATTACGAATAATGTTATTGCAATAATTTGCGGATTCCGTTTACGATTGTGAATGTGTCGAGTGTGACTAACAGCTGTTTTTCTATTGTGAAAGATGAACTAGATAGTTTTATAGAAAATCAGCGTTTTCGGTGACAGCAGTATGTCAAACACGGGAGATAGCTCCTTCGGCCGCAGCCAATTGATGCGACGAAGCCCCCCACCGACGCCATCGCCGGCGGGGCAAAATCAATCTAGAGAACCAGAGGCCCCAGCCGCCAAGGAGAATGAATTACCATCTGAAGTCATCTCTACGTCAGAGATTCAGAGATGGTTAAGGTCCATTGAAACAAATTTGAGTGATATTTGCACGACTGTCGGGGAGGGAAAAATGAATTCCGATCAAAAACTTCGCGTCACAAATCGGTGCCGTAATGTCACTCACGCGACATCTCAGATGGCCCTGTTGTACCAAGCCCTAAAGCAGAAGACCATCCAAGCGCACACCACCATCCAGTATCTTCAAGCGCAGCAGAATGTTGCAGAAACCCTGTGCCAGTTCAAGGAAGTCGTGGAAACGAAAATGAGCCAAAACGAACCAGTTAGTACTTCTTACGCTAACATGGTGAAGAAAGGCACTGATTTTATTTGCCCAGCAAATATTAGTTCGGTCGCTATATATCCCTGTGATAAGACTACAACTAGTGACGATACCAAGTCTTTGGTACAAAAAATTATATCGCCTGAGGAATTAAAACTTCATGTTCGAGGGGTAAGGAAAATTAGAAACGGAGGCGTCATCATTAGGACAGATAACAAAGACGACATAGCTAAATTGAAAAGCTCGCAGAAGCTAGTTTCCTCAGGCCTTAAAATTGAAGAACCATCTAGACATCGTCCTAGGATTGCTGTCATTGGTGTCCCTGTAGCTTTGACTGAAAAAGAGGTATTCGATTGCATTTACGTCCAAAACTTGTCAGATAAATTTCTCATGAGTCCTTTTTAGAAAGTATAAAATTGAGCCATAAGTCAGGAAAGAAAGAACGTCCTACTTGCAATTATGTATTGGAAGTTCCTGCAAATATCAGGAAAATTCTGATAGACCAAGGCCGTATTTTCATAAATTGGACATCATGTCCAGTTAGAGATTTTACAATTGTGACCAGGTGCTTTAACTGCCAGCAATTCGGACATGCAGCCAAATTCTGCAAAGAAACGAGCTCCACCTGCAATCTTTGTGGCGATCCAGGACATTCTTTCAAGGAATGCATTAATAAAGGTTCGTCTCCTCAATGTGCGACCTGCAAACGGTTCAAGAGGAAAAATGATCATCCGACTGGTGATGTAAATTGCCCAGCTCGTAAATATGCAGAGGACAATTATAATAATTCCATTGATTGTGAGGGCGCCTAAGAGCGCCGCTGACAACCTACTTAATTTAGCACATAGATAGTAAGTTTACTTCTATAAATAACTTTCTTTGTATGGCCAATCAGCTTTTCTGTGATCTTGATGAGTTTTCCGTGTCTGAAGCTAAAATCTGTAATGTAGAGAAAATTTAGTTTATACTGGAGATAAAACATTGACATTACTAACGCAAAATATACGCAGTATAAGTCGGAACTTTAACGGTTTTCAAGTTTTGCTACAAAATCTTGATGTATGCTGCGACATTATCGTTTTGACAGAATGTTGGTTATCAAAACAGATGACAAATTTACCAACTCTCGATGGTTTTAATCTTCACAAAAGCGATAGAACATTCAACCAGAACGATGGTGTCGTGGTTTATATTAAAAATAATTTAAAAACGTTAGTAGATGAACCCCATTTTCTAAACTGTAACTGCTTAGTTATTAAAATGATTCCCGATACAGTAATTATAGCTATTTATAGGCCACCATCCCAAAGTATTGAGGGGTTTGTGGATTCGCTAAACAGTAACTTAGAAAAATTATCTTCGTTTAAAAATATTATACTCGTAGGAGATATCAACATAAACATTGCTCCCGAAAAAATCGATAATCATTCTCATAATTATCTCAATATTTGCTCTTTCCATGGATTGCTACCAGCTCATTATCATCCAACCCACCAGAGCGGTTCTTGTTTAGATCATATCCTTATAAAATCAAAGAGTCCATCCAAAACATTGGTTACTAACTCATCACTTACCGATCATCAAGCGGTTTTACTAACAATACAAATAAGTTCACCTCGAAATAAGTGCATGCGCAGCTATACTAAACTGAATATGGCGAGCCTTGAAACTGACATACGTTGCATTAATTTTGACCCAGTTTATAATTCACACGATCCAAATGTTTTTCTACAATTTTTTATCGATGTGTTGCAATCTACGATAAGGAAAAATACATTTAACAAAGTAATACCTAAAAAGTATAGTAATATTAATCCATGGATCACGCCCGGACTTGTTCGCTGTATTAGACATAGAGATAAACTCCACCAAAAATTTAAAAAGACACCGAATAATAAACAACTATCAATTATTTACAAACGATATAGAAATTTCTGTAATAATCTATTAAAAAGGCTTAAAAACCAATATGATCAAACTCAGCTACAGAAAGCAGGTAAAAACACAAAACTTATATGGAAATTCATAAAAACAAACACTTTTAGGTCGAAACATCCGGAACCAGCTTTTGATCTTTTATCTTCTGAGTTCAGTTCCACCAAGGCAGTTGATAATGCTAACAACTTCTTCATTAATGTAGGAAAAAACTTAGCAGAAAAAACCTTATTTTTTAATAGATGTTTTCCTAGCCTGAGTCAAACTAAGACATACGAAACGCGAAACTCTTTTGTCTTATTAGACACTGATGTTAATGAAGTAGTAGATTTAATCAATGGATTGAAGGAAAATTGTGCCATAGGATGCGACGACATACCTAATAGCATACTCAAAAAATTTAAATTCGTCATTGCCCCTCCCTTGACTCACATTTTTCAGTTATGTTTATGTTTAACAAAAGGAATGTTTCCTAAATTGCTTAAAAAAGCCGTTGTTACCCCTGTGTTTAAGGCTGGAGACAAAAAATGAGTCAATAATTACAGGCCAATTTCAGTTCTAACTGGCCTTTCAAAGATACTAGAAAAAATTATAAACAATAGATTAATAAAATACCTAGAAACGAAAAAATTACTCTCTGATCATCAATTTGGTTTTAGGCCTAAAAGATCAACAAGCCAAGCTGTTCACCATCTAACAAATTTTATAAGTACAAACCTGGACAACGGTATGCACACCATAGGGATCTTTTTAGACCTTGCCAAGGCTTTTGACACAATTTCTTGTAATTTGCTTTTACACAAGCAGTGCATCAGTTCTGAACTTAAAAATACCTTTTACGGAATCCCACAGGGTAGTATGTTGGGTCCTACCTTATTTTTGATCTATATAAATGACCTGTGTAATTTGCCACTCCAAAATGGTATAATAATGTCATATGCGGATGATACAGCTTTTCTGTTCCCAGCAAAATCAAAGACCGAAGTTTATGAATTAGCACAAAATGGGTTCGATACTGTGTCTAACTGGCTTCATAATAATCTTTTGACATTAAATACAGATAAAACCAAATACCTATTATTTACAATGAGGAACACTTATCCAACGCTTACTAATCTAAGTATTCAAGCGCATAACAATTGTAATTTACATTATGCTGACACTGCATGCACTTGTCCTACTTTAGCAAAAACTGACCATATAAAATATTTAGGTATCACGATTGACTCAAACCTGAATTTCCGCAAACACATCGATTTATTATGCAACAGAGTTCGTAAACTAATATACATTTTTAAAAACTTACGTCACATTGCCCACTTTAAATTAATTAGACAGGTTTATTTGGCTTTGTGTCAATCTATTATTTCCTACTGCATTACGTCCTGGGGTGGCGCCGCTAAAACCATTTTACTGCACTTAGAACGTGCGCAAAGAGCAGTTTTAAAAGTGGCTACTTTTCGTCCATTTCGGTTTCCAACACACCAGCTTTACATGGAATGTAAGGTGCTAACAGTTCGCCAATTATTTGTTTTAAATGTAGTTCTGTTAAAACACACTGAACTTTATTTTAATCCAATACCCTCAGATAGAAGAAGAAAAGATCTGGTTTGTGCTAACTCTCGGACTAAACATGCTTTTACTAATCGATTTTATATATTTCTGGGACCTTATTTATATAACCAGTTAAACAGAGCACTGCAGATTAATGGTTTAAGTTACAATAGGTGTAATTTACTAGTCCAGGAATTTTTGACAAAACACTTTTTTTCAAATCACTTTTTATGCAGACACGGAAAAACTATTAGAAATTATAAAATAAAGTTTGTATATAACTACTATAATATAAGTCTCTATCTTTACCTAATTAATATAGTATCTAGTTTATCGGCTGTATTATTTATTCGTTAATTTGTTTAAACCTAATATATCGTACATAATCTAGTTTTATGTATGTCATTAGAAATATTGTCGTCTTTTTCATTTATTTTTAATGGTATTATTGTTTTCTTCTTTTTAAATGTTTCATGAGAATTGATCGCCTGAAACACAGGTTTTCATTAACCTAGTTCAGGCAGGTTTATATTACAGCTAGAATTACTTTTTATCTCGGTTGCACATAATGTAAATCATAATTTTACGTACTTTATACTTGAATAAAATTTTATTATTATTGTTATTATTATCTGGCAATTTGAGTATTTTCTGTGGCCTACCCCAATGTCCTTTCTTTGGTATTGTTGGTCAAGTCGTTCAGCACCTTAATAGTCCTGACTTGAGTTTTGCGAATACTGATAATTGCTTACACTGACTGGACAGGACCACTCAAATTGGCATGGTTCTTTCTTCAAATCTGCATGGTTCTCATGTGATTTGACCATTACATATTTAATGTATGGACTTTAAAAGAGACTTTGACCCCTGAGTTTGTTTCGTTGTTTCTTCTCAGGGTAGTCAGATAAGAAACACCGGCATAATCTCGTTTAAACTGACGAAAAAAAAATTACGTGTAAAAGTGTTAAATAAATATCATTTATCATTAAAAAAAAATCAATGCTTAAAGGTTTTTTTTTTCAGTCAGCTATCTACTTGATCAGTGAGCGCTGCAACGCAGCTATATTTTATATCAGGGATGTTATGGAGCTCTGTAGCCTAAACTGTAACCATCAGATATACGAAATAAAAAAGTTTCCTTGACAGTCAGACCGTGAGCCAGTGTGCACGAGGACAGTGCACAGCGGCGACCAGGCTCTAACAGCCAAATGCTTTGTTTATATCAGTGTACACACTAGCATGCACATTCTAATATTCTCTAGGGGTCAAAAATTTACTCTCTTTCTCCTATATTGAAGTAATCGAGACGGACTGGCTCCGCAGGTGAGCGGTCAGTGGACACTGGCCACTGGCGCCGCGCCAGCTCGCCGCCGAGCAGCATCGCCGGTAGTGGGCGGTTATCGCGAGGTCAGCTGTTATAGACGATGTTATTTACCCGCTCGGCCGCCCGCTCGGACGCCCCCCGCATCGGTCGCCGGCAAACCGTCCGTAGAACTCGCTCAGCACTCGTATCCCGCTAATCATTTAACTTCCACGGGCAGTTAGTGACTCAGCGGGCTCCGGAAGCTAGTGCGGGAGCACAATTTCGTATTAGTGCGGAACAAACTGTTCACTCGCTTAATGCAGACCCTAATTAACCGAAGCGTAGTCAAATTAACGTCAGGTTCTAGTTATTCCTTTTATTTTCATTCGAATTTTGAACCAATAGATTCAACTTTACCTACTGGTAGGTTTGGTTTCCACGTTTGAGCGGAGGTACAAATCCTTCAAAGTTACTTTGTCACTGGGAACTACCTTATTGAGAAAATAAATACAAAACTTATTTTCGGTGAGAAAGCCATTGAAGATCTAATCTCCAAAGTCTATCCAGATGTAGTCCAAATACAAAATAAAGACTACCAGTGAATATGTCACCGGGCAGTATCTGCGGCTAGAAATATTAGCTTTGACGAAATCAATCATGTAAAATGTTGCCAAGACGACCACATAAGGTTTGCCCTGTGAAATAGATATCAGATCTCATGTCAAGCCAAGCTTCTGAATCTTTACGGCCTAACTCTACCGACCCAAACTTCATAAATTCTACATATCAGTAAATATTTATTGGCTTGGCTGTTTCGTTACTTACTTCAGAAACTAAGTATTCGCATCACCTCGACGGGATAACATTTCAACTCAACATTAAATGTTAAATTAAATGTAAACTCTCACATGGGTTTGGCGCTGATAGTCGAAATACAGGTTCTGCCTAGTTCGACTACTTTACAGACGACCACACCACATATACTATATTGACCTAAATTGGCCTGTTAAAATATTTTGTAACTAATGTCTAAGTTTTTCGAAATAAACATAACGTGTCGACAGCTAACGCTGACGTGTTGACTGCTATCCTGATGTGTCAACAGCTATCGCTGACGTTTCGACATGGCTTTCGCTTACGTGTCGACAGCTATCGCTGACTTGTCGACAGCTGTCTCTGACTTGTCGACAGCTATCGCTAACGTGTCGACAGCTATCGCTTACGTGTCGACAGCTATCACTGGCTTTTCGACAGCTATCGCCTAAGTGTCGACAGCTATCTCTTACGTGTCGACAGCTATCACTGGCTTTTCGACAGCTATCGCCTAAGTGTCGACAGCTATCGCTAACGTGTTGATGGTTTTCTCTGACTTGTCGATGGCTTTCGCTTACGTGTCGACAGCTATCGCTGACTTGTCGACACGTGGCTGACTTTTCGCAACTATCGCCAAAGCGTTTATGTCTTTTGCTGACTTGTCGATAGCTTTCGCTAACGTGTCGACAGCTATCGCTAACGTGTCGACAACTATCGCTAACGTGTCGACAGCTATCGCTAACGTGTCGACAGCTATCGCTAACGTGTCGACAGCTACTGCTAACGTGTCGACAACTCTCGCTGACTTGTCGACATCTATCGCTAACGTGTAGACAGCTGTCACTAACGTGTCGATAACTATCGCTAACGTGACGATAGCTATCGCTAACGTGTCGACAGCTATCGCTTACGTGTCGATAGCTATCACTAACGTGTCGACAGTTATCGCTTACGTGTCGATAGCTATCACTAACGTGTCGACAGCTATCGCTTACGTGTCAACAGCTATCGCTGACTTGTTGACAGCTATCGCTAAAGCGTCGATGGCTTTCGCTGTTTTGTCGATAGCTATTGCTAACGTGTCGATGGCTTTCGCTGATTTGTCAATAGCTCTCGCTGACTTGTCGATAGCAATCGCTAACGTGTCGACAGCTATCGCTAACGTGTCGACAGCTATCGCTAACGTGTCGATGGCTTTCTCTGGCTTGTCGATGGCTCTCGTTAACTTATCGATAGCAATCGCTAACGTGTCGACAGCTATCGCTAACGTGTCGACAGCTATCGCTAACGTGTCGACAGCTATCGCTAACGTGTCGACAGCTCTCGCTGACTTGTAGACAGCTATCGCTAACGTGTCGACGGCTATCGCTAACGTGTCGACCGCTATCGCTAACGTGTCGACTGCTATCGCTAATGTGTCGACAGCTACCGCTAACGAGTCGACAGTCATCGCCAACGTGTCGATGCCTATCGCTCAAGTGTCGACAGCTATCCTGATGTGTCGCTATCGCTCACGTGGCACGAATCCGGTGCAGAACCTCTCAAACTTACCATGTCCGGTAATAACCTGCGTCATGCGGAAGGTGAGGACGTCGTGAGGTCTTTCCAGCCATGCATTGCCAGAGAAATTTACCGCCGTAATTGTGGCGTCTCTGACGATTTCACCATGAGATCCCACCGGAAGCCCTGTCCACCATGCCACGACGCGTTGCATCTCCACGCGCAAATCGCGCATGCTTGCAAGGACTGTTCCCTCCAGATCCCATGGAGACAGACCATTATGGAGGCTCGAGACGTAGTGCTTAGAATATCTCCTCTTTCATTTTAAACATCATCATTTAAATCATGCTAAGTCCTCTGTAATACTTAAATCAAAAAATTGGTGTGTATAACTGGTTATATCGAATAATATAGCTCAAATATTGTTACGGAAGTGTGTAAGAAACTACTATTGTAAATTCGGAAAAGGTTCTCGTTTAGTACAAGCCGTACCTGGAAAAACGTCCTCATATCGTTCGTGAATAGTCTAGTACTAGGTCCTCGCATCATACAAGTAATAAGAAAAAGTGTGAAAAATTAAGTCTTCGTATATGCGTCTCTGGTCGTTCATAGGAAATCATATCAAAAAATGTTGAGATAGAGCTCGAATAGTCTCATCACCCCAAATATTGTTTTCTCTTTCTTTCTGTCTTGTTAATAAGGTCGTAAGTCGTCGCTAACCTAGTTTTCTAAGAGGTCCTCGGATTGTGACTTATGACTATAGTCCTCGTATGGGTGTCTGTACAAGTAATGGTGTGTGTGTGTAGTTCTCCCAAATTACCGGGAAACATTTTCGATCACGTCACCCTGTAAAACTTTAATTAGAATCGGTTTATCCGTTTAGGAGCTTGGATGTCACACACAGACTACACATCCCACAGAACCACAGATATCTACTTCAAACTTAACCGACTTCGAAAAGGAGGAGGTTCTATGTTCAGCTGAATGTGTGTTTTTTTTTTTATATGTATGTTCACCGATATTTCGGTCAATTGTGTACCGATTTTGAAAAAAAAAATTTTGTTTGAAAGGTTATGCTTCCAAGTTAAAAAGTTCCATATAAATATTGTTATGATCTGATCATGAACTTCGAAGATATGGAACAGAACTCCTCATAGAATCATAGCAGAATTGTCGTAACAAGTAAAATTACTTTATTTATACGTGTAGTCGATGACTGACTGAAAGAAAAGGGGGAGGGGATGTATCGAACTGATCTGGTGATAAAGCCGGAAGGTAAAGGTCATGTAATATAACCGTATTTGGGATTATTAGAATAGATATGAGATGCACTCTGGCTATAAAGTAATTTATGTTTAGCTGAAGGGTAGGCACTTTTTAGTGGTGCTACTATAACTAAAAAGTGAAAAATAAAAAACTTTTTACAAAAAAAAATTAAACCGACTTCAAAAAGTACAAAATAATTTTAATTTCGGAAGTCGGTGTTTCTATAATAGATACCTACCTAATTTTGTCTCTTCGTTATTTAACACCGACTTCCGAAATTAAAATTATTTTGTACTTTTTGAAGTTGGTTTAATTTTTTTTTTTTGTAAAAAGTTTTTTTCGGTAAGGTCATTTCATATGTATGTACACACTCGAAAAACATTACTCTCATTCAGTCAGTTGGGTCAACAGTAATTGTTTGAAGCTAATTGGTTGATCGAAGGTGTCAGGTCGCGTCAGTTCGCGCGATTGAACGGCGCGCGGCGCTCGCAGTTATCGAAGTAATGAGCGACGAGCACGTGGTCACTGGAGTGCCAAGTGGCGGGCATTTGTGGACGTATCTTATCCCACCTGATGGTAAACAGTGATGCAATCGTTGATGGTGAGGTGCACTAGTTTATTAAGAGCCTATTCACTCTAGCCTTGAAGACGTTTAAATTGTAATCGGACGGGAAGACCGCAGCAGAGATCTACGCTTTGGAACATGCAATTTAGCTTCACTTTTCTTGGACTGACCGACATTTGACTATTCAAAAGTGCCTACATTTGGTCTATTTGAAATAAATGATTTTGAATTTGAATTTGAATTTTGCAGGCAAATTGTTCCAGTCCTTCCATGTACGCGGTATAAACGGGTTTGACTAGCCTGTTGGTCTATACGTCGTCTTTTATACGAAGAGAAACGCTTAGTCCAGATCGTAGAGGTTTCAACAACGTAAGGGTGGATACTCGCCGTACGTCGGTTTGTCCGATGGTAGAAATGAGATGGCGGAATCAAGTCATGCAATTCCTGCGCACACTCTCCAAAATGTAACCTGTAAAACACCGAAACTGTTTTCATATGGGCGCCCATTTTTTTTTCCTCGTGGTCCGACGACCTGCGCCCATCCTGATACGATAATGTAATAAAATTATGGCGGTGGAGAGGTTGAACAATGAAGTTTTAACCTCATTATAGCACTAGTGCGTAATGGTCATCTGAATGTCACAGTTTGGTAACAAGTGCCATTATATACATTATATACAATAAGAGTCACTTTATGAGCAAGTGTATTGAAAAAATGTTTTATCCATAAAAGTTATTTTTTTAGTTTCTCAAAACTTTGTGAGTGTCTCACGTATATCGATCATAAAATATAGATATTCACATTGAAAAAAGCCGGCAAAGCATTTACTTAGTTAATTTTGCTTTAAGTCTAAATTATAAACAAAAAACCCCGTGATTATCAATGACTGATTTATTATTATTAAGAACTAGCTTTTGCCCGCGGCTTCGCGCCCGCTCTTCCCTACTGTACCCTGCTCTACTCTCCTCTACCCTACTCTACCCTACTCTACCTTTCTCTACCCTACTCTACTCTACCCTACTCTACCCTACTCTAACCTACTCTACCCTACTCTACCCTACTCTACCCTACTCTACCCTACTCTACCTTACTCTACCCTACTCTACCCTACTCTACCCTACTCTACCCACTCTACCATACTCTACCATACTCTACCCTACTCTACAATACCCTAATTTCATTTTTCTATAAGCACCTTCTCCTCACAATAACAAACACAATAAAAAAGAGTTAGCAAAATCGGTCCGAATTTCACTATCATGTGCAGCAACAGGCAATATTGCCGGTAAAATACCAGGAATATTGCCAAAATTCCTGGCATTATTGGCAATTTTACCCATAACAGTATTTTATTGTATGTAATTGAGATTATGGTATTTAAATGCTAATTTTAAGTATTGTACATAATTTCCCTAGTTTCATTCTTCAATAAGTTGTTGCAGGAAGAAGCCATACCTGATGAGTGGTGTAACAGTTCCTTGGTGCCCATTTTTAAAAACAAAGGTGATGTGCTTGAGTGCAACAATTATAGAGGAATAAAGCTAATGTCACATACTATGAAAACCTGGGAGAAAGTTATTGAAAGGCGACTGAGAGAAGAGAGTAAAATTTCACAGAACCAATTCGGTTTTATGCCAGGTCGGGGTACAACGGATGCCATTTTTGCTATACGCCAGCTGTGCGAAAAATACAGAGGTGCGCATAAAAACTTGCACATGGTATTCGTTGACCTCGAAAAGGCATGTCCAAGTCCGGTCTACAGTGGGCACTACTGGCAGCTTCAATGTGGCTGTCGGCTTACACCAAGGGTCGGCTCTCAGCCCTTACCTCTTTCTGATGATAATGGACGCTCTGACGTCGGACATTCAGGAAGAGGCTCCCTGGTGTATGTTGTTTGCCGATGACATTGTGCTGGTTGCCAAGAGTGGCCTAGAGGTCCAGAACAGATTGGAGGTGTGGTGGCACAGACTGGAAAGTGTTGGCCTGAAATTGAGTAGAACCAAAACGGAGTACTTGTTCTGCGATTTCGGCAGTCTCTCCACTCCAGTGCCTTTAGCTCTCACCGGAACGCCCATACCGATCTGTTCCGACTTTCGGTATCTCGGGTCGCTCGTCCAAGGGGATGGTGAGGTAGGCCGGGACGTAACTCATCGGATCAACGCAGGATGGATGAAATGGCGACAGGTCACGGGAACAACTTGTGATCCACGGATGCCCCTCAAGTTGAAGGGCAAAATCTACAAATCCGTGATAAGGCCTGTCATACTGTATGGATCAGAATGTTGGGCTGTGAAAAAGACGGATGAAAAAAGATTGCATGTAGCGGAGATGAGAATGTTGAGATGGATGTGTGGTGTGACCAGAATGGATAAAGTGAGAAATGAGTATATTAGGAGAAGTCTGAAAGTGGCGCCAGTGACTGAAAAGTTTAAAGGAAATCGTTTGTCTTGGTATGGTCATGTAAAGAGGAGAGATGAAACGCATGTTGCTAAAAGAGTTATGAATTTACATGTGGATGGATGGAGAGGAAGAGGGAGGCCAAAAAAAAAGATGGATGGATGGTGTGAGAAGTGATATGAATGAAAAGGGAGTTAGTGATAGCGTGACGAGCAACAGGACAGAATGGAAGAAAAAAACGTGTTGCGCCGACCCCAAATAAAACAGGATAAGGGCAGGAAGATGATGATGAAGATGTACATAGTCTCCCTAGTTAATTTGACTTATAATTAACCAATATTCCCGAATATTTCCACTCCCACCAATATTGCCACCAATATTCCCACTTCGAGCAATATTGCTGGCAACGGCACATCAGATTTCTACCCTAGAGGCCCAATCGCGCCCAGATGCCCGCTAGGGACACAGACAATTTCTGAAAATGAAACCCGCGGTCCTAGAATATAAAGGGCAAATGAGAAACACAGGTGAGGTTTTAGTCAGTAAGTCTTGGCACGCCTTCCCGCTCCAACCTAGAGCGGGAGAAGTCATTGCATGATTTGACCTGAAAACAAACTCTCGCCGGCGTCGCTGAGTGCCGGCTATCTCAACTTCTCAACAATCATCGTAATGAGTGTGTAGCTAACGAAATTCGTACGTAATTGTACGATACAGAAGTTATTCCTAATAAAGCTAAAAAGTTATATTTTTATAAATAGAAAGAAAAGAAAAAGAAAGAATTCTGAATTAACTAATGAATTCGAAAAAATAATAATTAATCAGTTTCATTGTACAATAACGTCTCTATGAATTGAAACGGATTTATTATAATATCACATTGTCCCAACATTTCAGGTCGTTGCAGACGCACCATCGGCTACTACTAGAGGTGACCATACCCGCTAGCCGGCTAGTGCACGTGGTGAAGCTAAGGTCCCCAACCGTCACCGACACCCGACTTCAACATTAGCACTGTTTTTCAAAGATCCTGTAAGGATATGATTGTGGTTTTAGTACTTTCACCCTTACATCGCTTACGCGGTTGGATCAGAGGGTCATCCTTTGATTTACCAACTTTTGAGTTAACAAAAGTCAGTCGTCGGTATAGTTTTATAGGTATCTTAAAATGCAAAATAATTTGAAATGTAATGAATGATAGGATTGGTATGGAAGATTATTTCTGTGGGTTTTCAAATACTCGTAGAACAACATCAGGTCCGCATGGTAGTGTTCCTGGAGTGCTGGTGGTCGGCGAGGGCGGCGCGGGAGCGGGGGGCGGGCCGCGGCCGCCGGCATTGTGCGCCCGACCGCCGCCGCGCCGCCACCTCGCGCTCTCACCGCCGTGCTCTGCACGCTCCGCGGCTCCGAGTCCCGCCGACGGCGACGCCGCGCCAGTGCCACCGCCGACCCCGAGTGAAGTGACCACCACAGTGCAGTGCTATACTTACCTTCAGTTTAGTGACTAGGGAAAGTTATAAACTTGTGCGCGGGAAAACTTTCAGCGAACTTCAGCAGCGACCGGCCTGCAGCCAGCAGCGGTACCTGTGCCCCTGGGCCTGGTAGCCATACAGGTAGGCTCATCTTGTATATTTCTAGTTCGGGAGCCCCTTGTGTTCCAATCGAGGGAGCAATTGAATTGATTGAGAGTTGTCGACTAAGTTTACAAACTGTTCACACGGTTCGTTGAGCTGAAGACGAGACGAGACAGCACAGTTTCCATCCTCCTATTAGTTACATCAACTTCATAAATACGAACGACTATATTATTCCGCAAGTATCGCTCGTCGACTTGTAGTTTGTTCGCTGAACCCTGAAACTTTCATTTTTGGACGCATGTCAAGTACCTATCGCGGACAGAAGTTTTCTTGTAAACATGTCATAGTAATAATATATTATACATATACAAGTCAACCGTCTATCTAATATGAATTTAGGTGTAAAGAATGTAATCGAAACTCAAACTCAAACATTTTACAGAAAAGACAAAATCCGTCCCTAAGATGAGCCACTGACCAAAACACATTTAACAACCGATTTCAATGTAAAAATCACTAAAAAGTGTAAAATAATTAACTTCGGAAGTCGGTCGTTCTATAATCGTTTTGTCTCTTCGTTATTTAACATCGACTTCCGAAATTAAAGTTATATTGTACTTTTTAGTATTTTTTATGTTGAAGTCGGTTGTAATTTTTTAAAGAGTTTTTTATTTTAGATTTTAACGCGACATGTACGTAGGTACTCAAGGTAATTGATTTTGTAGTTTAGATCTCATTTAGCAATTTTATGGTAAAATTATAAATGTTAAGTAATTATTTTGCCGCTAAAAAATTAAAATTAAAATGGTCGAAGTTGTTTAAAAATAATTTTAAAGTACCTACTTATTTTAAAATTATTAATATTATAATTTGGAATCTGAACACAGTTAAATTTCTACAAAAAATAAAGACATTAACTATTTTATAATAATTATGTTTCAATATGAAAATAAAATTTCTTCTTCTGTCAATCAGGAGAATCCTATATCTTAAAAAGTAAAAAACAAATTGTGAAGACGTTCATATAGAAGTACAAATATGCCCAATATAATGTACGCTTCACGTGAAATACCCCCATATAGGAAACGGTATGATGTTTCAAGATAAGAACATCGATATACCTAATGTTACAGATATTGTATACCTACGTGTAGCACTGTTTTTGCAGCGCACGCCAGAATATCTTGCTCGTAAATGACAGTATTTTTTCCTGTCGCCTAAATTTTACATTTTATGTTTTTTTTTTTCATCAAACCCATATCCATAGATGGATAGGTCTTCAAAAATGATATTGAGGTTTTTATATTAATATCATTTAGTTCTAAACTGAACAGTTTGCGCGAGAGACACTTCCAAAGTGGTAAAATGTGTCCCCCCCCCCCTATTTTTGCGATGGGGAAAATCATCGTATGACAAAACCCGCTCTTGGGTGGAGCGGGAGATAGTGTCAGACTCTTACTGACTAAAAACCCCATCCCGTTCCTTCTAGCCTTCATACCGGGGCACGAGCTCCCTTTCGGACAACCCTGTCCCCAGTAGGCTTCGACCCAGCTGGGCCCCTCCTGCTGCTGACAACTCCTTGAGGCGCGCGGGAACAGTGCGCGCCGTCGACGTCTTGGACTCGGTCCATTACCGGACGAATGGACAGCGAGCTACCCATGGCTCGCCGTCCGCGAACCCGTGTCTACGGTGGCCGGAAATCGGGATCGGAATCCCGGCGACGGCGGCCAGGGCGCTGTAGCCTGATGCGGTCGCCCTCCTCCTTTACTTGCATTACTGCTTCGCAGAAGGAGGCGACCGCCTGCCTCTCCTCCTCGCTCCGGAACATGGCCTCGACCAAGGCCCGGCGCGAGAGGTCTCTGCCGTCGATCGGCGATGCTCTGTCCAGGCAGGGCACACCTCGACAGTGTGCTCCACCGTGTCCTCCGGGCGTTGCGCACAGTGGCGACACCCGGGAGTCTCTTCCGACTTTATCTGAAACAGGTACCTCCCGAACGTGCCATGTCCGGTGAGCACCTGCGTCATGCGGTAAGTAAGGACGCCGTGAGGTCTTTCCAGCCATGCCTCAAAGAGGGGACTTACCGCCATGATCGTGGCGTGCCCAATGTGTCTTCTGTAACTTCTAAAATAAGAGAATGATAAAACTAAAAAAAATATATGATGTACTTATAAATTTTTTTTAGTTTTATCATTCTCTTATATATTATAATACATGGTAATCCATACAAACCTCCACCGAAAATTGGTTTGAACGAGATCTTTAAGTAGATTTTTTTATACATTATAAATAAATAAATAAAAAATACACTATTATTAAAAAAAATATCAAAGACCTACTAGAACTTTTATAGTAGGTATGTTACTTGCCGCTACGGAACTCTTCATGGGCGAGTCTGACTCGCACTTGGCCGCTTTTTTACGTAGTCTCTTTAACTCTGCATAGGTATCCCAGCGATGGTTCGATCTCTTTAACTCTGCATAGGTATCCCAGCGATGCTTCGATCTCTTTAACTCTGCATAGGTATCCCAGCGATGCTTCGATCTTTTAACTCTGCATAGGTATCCCAGCGATGCTTCGATCTCTTTAACTCTGCATAGGTATCCCAGCGATGCTTCGATCTCTTTAATTCTGCATAGGTATCCCAGCGATGCTTCGATCTCTTTAACTCTGCATAGGTATCCCAGCGATGCTTCGATCTCTTTAACTCTGCATAGGTATCCCAGCGATGCTTCGGTCTCTTTAACCCGTTCAAATAGTAGTTGGCGTTTTTCTCTGCAAAATATATTTTTACGAAATTTTCCCTCCGCATTTAACGAAAATCTCTATCTTCCGAGCGAAATTATTAGATGAGGGAACATAAAGAAGTTGCTTAGGGCTGGATCCGGTCAGTAAGTAGAATGATCAAGTAGTTTGAACTACTTACCGTCATTGAGTATAAAACCGTCGCGCCCAAAATGGCTGAAACTTTGGCGAGTGACTGTCAAAAGATGCACGACTATATTCACTAGCTTTTATTGACGAGTGCTGCTATCTTCATATTGAGGTCGAAAGCTTTTCAGACCACCCACGTATGGCTCCATAATTTCCTCCGCATCGCTGTCGACTGGAAGTGTGCCCAAAAGGCTGGCGGCATTGCCACGTTGTATGGCAATACTGAATCTGTGACCGAGGTAAAAGCCAGCCCTTGGGGTCACGCGAAGTGTCAACTAAGCGTTCGGATAGTTTTTTAAAAAACGGACCCCACGGCCAAGAGTTTCGACCCCAAATGGCTCAAAAATATAATGACTAACGCTTGAGGTTTTCCGCAGCCGCAACGACAGCAGCATCACAGCATGGCGAGCTAGGAAGATGAGATGCCGCAAGAGTGTCGACACAGGTAGTGTTCCGGACTAAAAGTCTACCCATCTTCTACGGAAATAAAGACATACCGTCCGACCTCTTACTCACTCATATTATGTAGTACAGCAATGTCCTACCCCATAATAGAAAGGAAAACTTGAAAGGAAGGCTCTTGGAACGCAAGGTAAAGAAGGAACATAGGAGTAGGTTTTATTTGGTCAGTAAAAGTTTTACACTACGCTCACCTGACACTCCACCCTAGAGTGGGAGAAATCATTGGATGATTTCCCACCAAAAAAAAAGCGTATCTAAATTAGTTATAAAGAAAACAGTTTTCATAAGTAACATACGTTGTAACAAGCCGTCGTTTGAACAAAGCTTTGCAGTACGATATTTTCGCCCAAGCGAACGCCGGCGTTCGCACATCTATTGTTTTACTATTGCGTCTCAAATTGACGGTATCTAAAAGGTTAAATTCGTTCGCAGTACAGTTTTTCGATGTAACGAAACATCGCATCGATTTAACAAGGCGTCGCAGTATAGAGACATCTTTGAAAGGTTTTCGAAGAAACCAAATTCGACGGTACGGCTTTCGCACTCAAGTAGGTAGGTATTCCACGACAGTTTCGACAGGTGGTTATCGACGATTTTGGCCACCAAGCTGTTGGTGGTAACGACAATCGGCAAAATTGCAGCCGAGTCTACCTGCCATTATGTCGACAACCTCGTGCGCCAAGTCAACATACCTATTTGATTTGTTTCTCTTTCTCAGCTTTCACGAAGTTCTCATTGTGGTGACATCACTTTTACACACTATCGGTGTACCACCTCTTTATAGGGCTTAGTGGCAACAATGGTCCTGTCAGTAATGATAGACCGGTTTCAGTACAACGTGGCATGGTCATTTGCGAGAATTGGGTCGGGTGCATAGGTGCCTATCCTACATTCCAAATACGCTACCTCTACTAGTTGTTTTCAAAGCAAGCTGTTGTTGTATAATTCTGGCCACTTGGTTAAGCTTGCTCAAGTACTCGCTATTCATTTTAGCTAGAAAGAACAACCCGAGAATGTATGCAATATTTTGTTTATTTGTGCAATATCTTTTACCTGACTGCACCATGCCCAAACGATGAATTATCATTTTAGTCTAGTTACTCATAAATACCTGAAATACGTCATACAGCAAAATCATTGGAGCTGCTAGTGTGCTATAGAGGCTCCGGCGCCGGCGGCGGCGGCGGGTCGGGCGCCCCGGCCGTGCGGCGCTGTCACCGCGGCGCTCGGCTTCTTCACAACCTATATTGATTTAACCTTGCCACAACCGTTCGCGTGAAGTAGCATTTGATTGTTTTCTTATTAATAGAATCTCTTCACATGGAAGCGTTTGTTGTTGGGGGAGACATCTATTATTTCTGAAACCATTGAACTGAAGCTGCCAAACCCAAGATAACCAATATGTTTAGATGATCGCATGTTTCTGTCACCGGGATAATAAATTGCTAAGATAGTCAACTCTTTCATCTCGAAAACACTCGGATATTTTGTAAATACCCGATTTTGGTGTTTTATTGTAGTACCTATTTGACGTGATCAGTTCACAATGCAGGTTTCAAGAATTCATTACTGTAACAGTCAAGGTTGTAGTTTATAGTAGCTGCACTCAGGTCGGTGTCCGCGGGACACCGGGTGGTGGCCGTGAGCGGGTGCTGGTGTCCACGACGGCACATCAGCGAAGTGTTGTCACGTAAGGCGGTAAACCAGCCGATAAGAGTAGCGTAGTTAGGTGGGTACATACTGCGGACGCGATGCTCGGGCAGGTGTTGCAACAATGCAGTCGTACTAACCAATGCCCCGGGATAAATAAATGATCGACTGATAAGTCATACAATCACAAATAAACATGTTCGCCGACAGCTGATCGTCAGTGGGTGACGCGGGCGCGTGTGGGCGTCTGTGGCACGGGCGCCACCAGTCGCTCTCTGCGCGACAGTCACAGTTAAATCTATCCCGACATTCCCAACGGTACCTTATATTTTGGCTTCTTCTCTTATAACAATACATATTTGTGGCAAAGCTTGTTGGCTTGTTGAATCTGATGTACGACTGTGTGTAACTGTAATGCAGATGTCGGGCCCCCCTAAGGGGCTCCTTATCCACTCGCCTATCGTCAACATCGAATGTGGTTTAAAAGCTTGTTACTTCATCTAATACAATCGAAAAGGCAACGCAAATGAAAAAAAAAACCGACTTAAATAAAGGTAAATAAACACTGAAAAGTACAAAATAACTTTAATTTCGGAAGTTGATGTTTCTGTAATAGATACCTAATTTTGTGTCTTCGTTATTTCTATGGGAACAACTCAGAAGCATAACCTTTCAATAAAATAAAATAAAAAATTAAATCGGTCCACAATTGACCGAGACAACGGTGAACATACATACAAAAAAAACACATTCAGCCGAACATAGAACCTCCTCCTTTTCGATGTCGGTTAAAAAAGAGAGACAACGCCTGAAAACTATGTTAGTATTCGGTAATTCCGGGATTTACTCGAATATTTTACAAAACTTGTTCCAGGAAATAACTGTTTTTTTTAAACCCTTAACAGTTTTTGAAAAAAATTGTCGTCATTTAGAATTTTAATAAAATTTTCAAGGCTTCTATAGTATAACTTTTTTGACTTTTTAAATTTTTGAGTAAATTATGAAGTGTCAAAGTTAAAAAATGCAAACCATGTTTGTATTCGAAAGGTCCTTCAAGGTCCAGATCCCAACAATGGAAGACTGGACTAAGGGACTCGAACCACCAGAAAAAGATAGTCTGGTATGGTACACTGATGGATCCAAAATGGAATCCGGTACAGGAGCGGGAATATACGCAAAAGGCTACAAATGTAGTAGAAGCTTAGGGAAGATGGCAACAGTATTCCAAGCAGAAACATGCCATAATAACCTGTGCTCAAGAGAATATAGAAAGACAAACCAAAGGTAAATCCATTTATATTTGTGACAGTCAAGCTGCAATCAAGGCCATGGTGTCCTACAAGGTGGACTCCAAACTTATTCTGGACGCTATCCGGGCCCTGAACAGGCTTGGAAGGCGTAACAGGGTAAAGTTGATGTGGGTCCCAGGGCATAAAGGAATCCATGGTAATGAAATGGCGGATAAACTGGCAAGAGAGGGCTCAGCAAATGACTTTGTGGGACCAGTACCATGTGCATGGCATCTTGACATGCCTCGTGAGGGCCACATTCAGAGAGTTTGCAGATCACAGCCAAAGAACACACTGGCTGTCTATTACAGGTCTTGAACACTCCAAAAAATTCCTGGGCTCTACGTTCAAGGCACGGGAATGTATCTGGAATATGAGCAGGGGGCAAATCCGCTACCTGATGGGTGCTTTTACAGGGCACTTTGGAACCAACGACATGCTCATGAAGATGGGTCTAGCCGCGACTCCCATGTGCAGGTTGTGTGAGGAACATACAGAACGTATGGAGCACTTGCTGTGCACATGCGATGCTTTGGCTAATAAGCGAATGAGTCTTCTAGGGGTAGGATATCCATGACCAGAGGATTGCAGGCTCTTATCCCCGCATCTCGTTGTGAAGCTTATGAAGGAGATTTTCAACGAGTTTGGGGAGGAGTAATCTATCTAGGGGACCACAAAAGATCCTTATGGGTCGAAGTGTCCGAGTTGTTTCTCGGCCTCTCAATAAGATAAGTGTCAAAGTTCATGCAAAATAGCAGATTTTGAAAAGTTTTTACTGGATTAGTGATATACACAAATTTAGAAATTGAATTCAATGGAAGCCTAGATAATATCCACAAGATACTGTGTTTCCAAAATATCTAATAAAAAATGTGTAAAAACGTCATATTCGGGTAAGAGCGGTTGTATGAAAAACAGTGAAAATTGGTGTCGAGTTGCATTCCCTTAATGGGTATTTTTCGGAAATTAATCATCATAATTTAAACTATACAGGGTGTGGCGTAAATAATGGATAAATAATCCTAAAACTGTCGATTGGCCAGATTTATCATCTATCATTTAACCCACTTATATCACCATATTCCCATGAATGTCCAAATTATTGATTTTTTATCATACCATTTTAGAATCTTCATTAAATAGGCATTTTTTTAAATACTGGGCCACCGCAGTGAAGTACTTCCAATTTAAAAAAAAACAATTCCTACTTTCACTCTAACGTGTGATACAATAGTATACATTCAATAGTATATTGTTGGATAGATATTTAAAAATAAAAAAGGGTTTACAAAAGTAGAACTTTATGAAGACTTTCTAGGAAAATTAAACTTAACTTATTTAATTAAACTTGATAGGATGAACAGTTTCTGAAAATTTTTACAAAATAATTTTCGTATATACCTATTAATTTATAATATTTAATAGCTAAGATGTAAATAATTTCTAAACTAAGTTTGCAATTTAACCGTATATGCAAGCATTTTTTTAACTTATTACATATTTTATTATCTTCTTTGTAACAAAAAAAATATATAAAAATCGGTTCACGCAATCCTAAACTACCACCGAAATCCAACATACATAACCCAGTTGTGTGGGATGCAACATGTGTCGACACCCTTGCGCCATCCCATCTTCTTAGTACGGCGGGCTGTGCTGGTGCGGCTGCTGCAGGTGCAGAAAACCTCAAACGGCAAAAATATAATAACCTCATCGGAAGTTATATGTTTGAGCCGTTTGGGGTTGAAACAATAGGGCCATGTTTTTTGACGCCCTATAAGTTCCTTTTGTTTTTTGCCCGTTTGTACATATTTGTACTTTAAGTTTGTATATATACCTATTAGTTTATAATATTTAATAATTAAGTTGTATATATGTATGCACACTAATAAAGCACAAACAATATTACAAACAAAAAAAAAAAACCCAGTTTGTATAAATTAGTTACTGAATTACCCGAGAGATAGCGCTGTACTTTGGGCTAATCCGCGCTGTAATGATTTTTCCTGAGTTGCTTTTTTTAAGTGAGAAAAGTGGGAGAAAGAGGGAAGTCCGCGGCCCCCTGCTCATGCTAATGGTTGTGATACGAGTATGTCGGATATTCGCATCCATCAAAAGGACGTCCGTAGGGTGCTGCGTAACCTTGACGTGAAGAAGGCTAGCGGTCCAGACGGAATACCAGCAATTGTTCTGAAAACGTGTGCGCCTGAACTGTCTCCGATCCTGACACGCCTATTTAGACTTTCATTTGAGGCTGGAAAAGTGCCGACTGCATGGAAGCAAGCTAACGTACAGCCTGTGCCCAAGAAGGGGAGTCGGGCTGACCCAGCTAACTACCGACCAATCTCAGTAAAGTCCATCCTTTTTAAAACTATGGAACGTGTACTCAACACAAAGCTCCTGGCATACCTAGAAGCTAATGATATCCTAGTGACCGTCAATACGGCTTTCGGCGAAATCGGTCAACTGGAGATCTTCTAGCGTATGCCATCCACATCTGGAGTGAGGCCATCGAGAAGCATGGGGAAGCGCTTGCCGTCTCCCTCGATATCTCGAAGGCTTTCGATAGGGTTTGGCACAAAAGCCTTATTAGTAAGCTTCCTTCTTTCGGTTTACCCGCTGGCTTGTGTTCTTGGATCGCAGACTTCCTGAGTGACCGGTCCATCCGTGTGGTTATCGATGGCTGCTCGTCCAGTGAAATGGCCATTAATGCCGGGGTCCCTCAGGGGTCAGTACTCTCGGCAACATTATTCTTGCTGCACATAAACGATTTGCTTAAGCCCGGTACCTTTGGGTATGCAGACGACAGCACTGTTGCTGAGAGATACATATCCAGTGCGCGAGCTAGTGGGTCACAGATCCAGTCTCTCCGGGAGACCGAAAACTGTAAAACGAAATTGTATTACCCAAATGGAGATTAGCCAAGACCAGCAAGTCATTCCTAGTAAACAGCATACGCTTTTACAACAATCTGCCAAAGGCGGTAACTGAACTTAGTGAGGGAAAATTCAAAACTCATATTAAGCGTGTCCTAACCAAAAAAGCATTTTACAAGGTTAAAGACTATGTCGAAGACACGCTTGTTTGGCAATGACTACCTCTGCACATGTGGCCCCCTGGTAAATCATCAATATTATGTCTATTAACTGCTCCACCTTTGTTTTAATATACATAATTGTATTTATTTTTCCTTTAACGAATTGCTTTTGCAATATTTTTTATTTTTATTATTTAGACTTCAACTGCATTCAATTTGTTAGTAATTTATTTTGTTAACAGTTGTAATTATTTAAATTTTTCCTGCTTTTTTATAAAGTCTCTTTTTGGAATGTGTGAACACTGTATAATCCACAAACACTTAGATAATTTTCTATTACAACTTACTTTTTTTATTATTATTATTATGATTAATTTTGTGTATAGTGTTGACTGGTCTACACTGTTCTTACATAATTCAATCAATATTGTAATAAACACATTTTTTAAAAGAGTAACCATGGAGTTTCTTGCCGGTTCTTCTCCATAGGAAACGACCAATTTGGAACCGTGCACTAGCTTCTGACGTTTTATAAGTGCCCTTGTAGGCCTATATGAAATAAAATATTTTGACTTTGACTTGGCTTTGACTTGACATTACTCAATTAAAGTATATCAATAAACGCGGGCGAAGCCGCGGGTAAAAGCTAGTTACCTAATAAGCTACCTAGGCTTGGAGGAATTAAAATCTTCAATTTCGACGTATACTTCCCGAAATGCAACCAGTAGAAAACCAACCAGCTAGCAACTCGATGCCGACGCTCAAAACTGAAGTTTCGACTCGACGAGTACATCACCACTTCTAGGCTTTCTTGTCATTTCATTCAGGCCCACCAAACTGGTATTTGGCAAATCCGCCCAATGATGAGAGCACTACTCCATACACGATCGAACTTGCGCCTGATAAAGTTTGAGCAACTGTACCGGCGTGAAGTATTCTCACCTTTGCTAGGATTCCTAATTTATTTGCAGCCAGTTGAGCTTTCCTCTTTGAGACCAGATCTATGACACACTAGCTCGTGCTATGGACACGTAACTCTAAGCAACAGTGTTGTCGTTTGCTCATTTATGTGCAAGAAGAACAATGTTGCGGAGAGTACAGACCTCTGAGGGACCCCGGCAATAATGACGAGCAGCCAACGACGACAACTCGAATGGATTAATCACTCAGGAAGTCTGCGATACAAGTAAACCTTCAAGATATGGAGAGAAACAGTAAGCGTTTCCTCGTGCCTCTCGATGGCGTCACTTCTAATGTGGATGGTGCATGTGCAAGAAGATCCCCTGTTGAGCAATTTCGGTGAAACGCATATCAGTGAATACGCGTTTCACTTAGATTAGCTTTAACTTCTAGGTTTGCTAGGAGTTAGTTAGAGCTATCTAAGAGCTTAATATTGAGTAAATGTTTTTTACAGAATATGGACGTTACTGAGACAGGTCTGTTAGTTATCCGGATCACCCTTCTTGGGTACGGGTTGAACGGCAGTTTGCTTTCAACCAATCGCCACATTTCTATTCTAAAACCAAAGGCGAAATATTCGTGTCAAGATTAGAGACAGTTCGAGCGCACAAATTTTTAAAATAATAATTATTATAATTTAGGTATCTTCAAGGCTAGAGTGAATAGGTTCTTAAATAAAAAAACTTTTTATCAAAAAAAAAATTAAACTGACTTCAAAAAGTACAAAATTATTTTAATTTCGGAAGTCGCATAATCTTTCAATCAAAAAAAAAAATTTTTTCAAAATCGGTCCACAATTGACCGAAATATCGGTGAACATACATACAAAAAAAAAAACATTCAACATTTCATGACAATTCCAATACGCCTAAAACCGGCTACGATACATTGATTAATTACAGAGTTCCGGATCTTTCGACTTCATCATCATTAGAACTGTTCAAAGGTACCATTTGCATCAGTCATTTATTTGTATTGTCGTAGTGGTTATCTATCTGCATTGTGAATTTGTAATGTCTATGTAATTGTAATATATTAAGAAACAGTGTGACTATCTGAAGAAATAAACAGATGCATTACTTAAGGTGTGTATTATTCTTTGAATAAGTTGTCTTACCACATTCCTTAAACCGACTAGTCTGCTTGTACATTATATGTTCTAGCCGCATTAGTATTTTGATATAATACTACATAATGATAACCTTATACATTTTTCAGGAAGTTTCGTTGCTGACTGTACAAAAATACGTCCGATTTTCCCGACCGATTGAGTTGAAAACAAAAAAAATAATTGGTAGGGGCCGAGTTGACAAACAAGCCGCCATTGACTGCGATTTTGCACTACTGTACCTAAAGGTATTATTATATATTTACGTGAAGAAAGATAACGTTTTATTGTCTTCCAAGTTCAGAAAAATGAGAACAAAATAATAAAACGCACAATGGGCTCTCTTATCGGAATACTGATCTTATGGTGGACGAAATTGTTGTAAGAACGATTGGCAGAGGTAACAGTGCCACTTGTGGTTTTCTTCAATTTTCTGACTATCAGAACACAGGTTGAGGGCTCGGCGACTGACAGCCGCAGACGGTGCTCATCACCATGTCTGAGCAGAGAGCTGCGCGCGGCAGCAGCCGGCGGCGAGCGGCAGCGTTCGCGCCTCCGAACCGGATCGTAATTGATGGAGCTCATCGCTCACGCCGACCACGAGCTACCACAATATTTGTGGCTTTAAAATGTGCCACGATTTATGAATATAGCGATACTGACATTAACTGTAACTGATACCCCCGTGACACATCGTCTGTTTGACATATTATGTTCAGTGAAAACATTTCTATTAGTATTTTACTTTATCTTAATTTCTTTTTATTTTAAAGAATTGGAAAAAAGAACTCGAAGAAAATTTGTTAAAAGTTGCTTGCTTAACGGTTTCTTTTTTACGTGGCAAATCTTCAAATGAATCCTCCCACTCCACGAGAGGGAGTAACAGACTTTTACTAACTAAAACCTGCCTGTGTTCCTTTAGAGGCCCTTCGTGTTCCTGAGCTATGGTATCTCTGTCAAATAATTGCACAGTCCTATAGGCAGCAGCCCAGGAGGGCCCCGACCAATTGATGACATCCTGTTATTTATATTTCTATGATGACATCTCTTCAAATTGCGTGTCAAACACAACGCGCCAACCACTATAATCTGGAGCTCTTGTGGTAGTGGCTAGGGCGTGAGAACGACCTCATCCTCACGGTTTCAGCCACTTTTTTCATTCGCTTCGCAGAAGGAGGTGACTTCTTTTTAACCAACACCATGGTTCAGGCCATCCTCACGTCCTAGCCACTACCACAGGAGGTCCAGATTATAGCGGTTGGCGCGTTGTGTAAAGCCGCCTACACCCATCTCCTCCATAAAGACACGTGGTGATTTGGCTCAAGCAGGGCGGAC
The DNA here is from genome assembly GCA_949319445.1 of Mythimna lalbum. Classification (NCBI taxonomy): domain Eukaryota; kingdom Metazoa; phylum Arthropoda; class Insecta; order Lepidoptera; family Noctuidae; genus Mythimna; species Mythimna lalbum. The sequence continues at coordinate 25,375,287 of OX439346.1, forward strand.
TTCCATTCCACTGTCCTCAGCGCGATCTGCATAATGCTGACATCCGGGCGTTTCTTCCCGCTGAATCCAAAACAGGTACCTTTCGAAACAGCCATGTCCGGTGAGCACATGCGTCAGGCGGACAGTAAGGACGCCGTAGCGCCTCTATTGCCACTCTTAGGTAAAAGTGGCTCACCATCACCACTTTTACCTAAAACATAAAGACTGCTCGACCTTCTGACAACTGTTTCTCTATACGTGCTCGCTCACCAAAAAGATCATTTTCTACGCTAAAATATAAGATTCTAGCGACCTGCAACAGAAATATGACATTAACAATTGATTAATTGCGATAATAGAATGGCTTAATAATAATAACTTAAAGATAATTTTGAATAAAATTAAATTATGGATTTTAGTGAACGCACTCCGACATTAATTAACAATCTTGACATAATATATAATAATAATAAAATTGATGAAGTTGAAACAATAACATTTTTAAGATTAATTATTGACAAGAAATTGAACTGGAAGGCACATATTGAAAGCATAAGCAAGAAAATACCTAGCTTTGCTCTGTATTCACTGGCTTCAGTGGTTAGTATTGATGCTTTCTCACCGCATACTACGGCCTAGTGGAGTCCATTTTGAGATAAGGCATCATCTTTTGGGGTAATTCGACTGATCCCTATCAGTCAATTTTTAAAACTCAAAAGAGATGCATAAGGGTGATGTTGTCAAACTTGAAACGACACAGAGTTGCAAGCCTTATTTTCAAAAATACCTTATTTTGACAGAATCTATCCTATTTATATTGGAAAATGCAATATTCGTAAAAACCAACCCAAAGTCGAATGCCGGATTTTGTATGGGCACCGTCCCCACCCTCCGTCCCAACAGACATGAGATAGGTGTTATTCGAAGCGTCTAGTTACTTAGAGTATTTTTATTATGGTTACACATTTCTAAAGTTAGTTAGGTTTAGGTTTTACAAAGCATTACATTTTGACCTAACCTAACTTTAAGTTAAGTGTTTTGGACTTTAAACATACTCAAAATATAATACTGTCATATTTTTTAATACGGCTTTGAGAGCTCTGTACGATTCTGAAAAAATATTTCAGAAAAGGCATTACGTGGTTAGGTTAACCTAACCCAACCTTATTTTTTATTTTTTTTTCGCTGGGAAAAATGCGTTACGCATACCCTCCCTCGGGGGAGGGAGGGTTATGTGGGACTCCCCGGTCAGAGCCGGTATACCCACTAAACAACCCAGTGGCGCTCCCGCATCGTCTGTCAGTGGCGAAGGACTGGGCAGCCGGCAGAGCCTTTACGTCCAGTCCTCCGCCGACGATCGCCCGCCTTGACGGCGGGCCCTGCACGCCCTTCTCAGCAAGGAGGGGCCCGGGAATGCCGCAAGCGCTCGGCCATTCCCGCCCGACGGTGGTGGTGATCAGTGCAATGCGGGTGAAGGCGCCCCCGCGCCTGTCGCTCGCTAATCACCACCTGGGGGTGGAAGAAGGCGATTGAACATTCGCCTTTCCCTTCCCCTTCTTTGTCTGCGGAGCGGTGTGGCGAGAGGGTCGTCCTCCCGCGCACGCTCCGCCGCCTCCTTTTGCGACATGACATCCTCGCAAAAGGAGGCGACCGCAGTCCAGGCCTCCTCACTCCCCAGCATACATTCGACCACGCTGGGGAACGAGAGGTCCTGCCCAATAACTGCAATTAGACTGCGGCGCTGCTCACCCCAGGCCGGGCACGCTTCGAGGGTGTGTTGGGCGGTGTCCTCCGCAGCGCCGCAGTCATGGCACGCCGCGGTCTCCTCCCGCCCGATCCGGTGCAGGTGCGTTCCGAAACAGCCATGTCCGGACAACACCTGCACCAGACGGAACGAGAGGAAACCGTGCGACCGCTCGAGCCAGTCTCGCAAGACTGGGCCGAGCGCGTCCAAAGTCCGCCGGCCAAAGGCGGCGGAGGCGAGGTCTTCCGTCCAGTGGTGGACTATCGCGTCCCTCGCCTCCCGCCGCACGACCTCCCGCTCTTGGTCGACGGGGCGCTCACCAACCTAACTTAACCTAACCTAAGTTGTGCACTTATATCCATTGTATAGCACATGGGGTAAGTGAAAACATTGATTTAAATGCACTAGCACAAATGCTTGATCATATTATAATATATATATACATATAATAGTAAATGAATATGCTGAAGTGTTTTTTTTTTAAAAAAAAACCTCATACATTTTATTAACTGAATCAGGTGTTTTGTCTTTTGTGGATAAGAATGAACAAACTGACATACATTCCATGCCTATGCCTATTATGCACACAAAAAAAAACTTAGGTTAGGTTAAATTAAAAATTGTTTATAAAAGCTAAACCCCATACTTTTAAGGTATGTCGCCATAAAAAAAACTTTATTGAACTAGCCACTTCGAATGATACCTGTTGTTGTTGTGTGATTTTTAGTTTTGCGCAATACCCTTTGTCAAATATTTTTATAGAATCGTCAAGGGCTCGCCAACGCGCATTAGAAAATGTGTAACAATACTATATTATGAGTATATTTAAGGTCTAAAACACTTGGATTAGGTAAGGTTAGGTTAAAATATAATGTATAATAAAACCTTAACCCTATACTTTTGAGATATGTTGCTTTAATAAAAGAAACTCTATTTAACTAGACGCTTCAAATGATACCGGTTTCAAATCTGTTGGTACTCACCAACAGAATTGAAACCTGTCATTTTTTGGGGACAGTTTTACGCAATGCCCTTTGTAAAACAATTTTGCAGAATCATACAGAGCTCTCAAAGCTGCATTCAAAAATATATGACAGTACTATATTATGAGTATATCTAAGGTCCAAAACACTTGGGTTAGGTTAGGTTAGGTCCAAATATAATGTTTTATAAAACCTAAACCCCATACTTTAGAGATGTGTCGCCATAATAAAAAATACTCTATTTAATTAGACGCTTCAAATGACACCTGTCGCAAGTCTGTTTGTGGGTCCCCACCCACCAGCAGACTTGAGACAGGTGCGTGATGCGTGAGTGTCCCCACACTTTCAATGCCCTTTATTTTTTTGCATGGCTGATCGATTTCCTCGTAGCACACGTGACTAGTGCGTACTCAAATTTGTCAATATCAGCACAAAACCGCTCTTATGCAAAAAAGTGTTTTTTGCATGGCTCCAAAAGTTTATAATAAATTACCTAAAAGCAGTTAGATGATATAGCCTCTCTCTTTCTCTCTCATCCCATCCCATCTCATCTCATCTAATCTTGGGTGCATGCCTACAGCAATAAAAAATCAAGCGCGCTAATTGCGAGGGTCCAGCGAGGACATTATTCTTTGGCATTCATGGCTTGTCTTGAAGTCTCATACTCAGGATTAACAGAGCTGTTTTTCTAAAAACAGGTGTAAATAGTAGTGATGTAGTTAGTGTACGACTGTACGTACCAAAAGGCCATCCTAGAAATATAGTGGGGCCTCTTTCTCGAATCAATCAATGTCCAAAAACAAACTTTGGATATCCCAACAGGACTCTTCCCCAGCTCATAAGGTACGAAACAGCAATGAATGTAGTGCGGGCATGTATTTAAAATGGGTAACGGCATTTCGAATAATGTAAAATAAATATATTGTACATTTAATTACCTTTCATACTAGCTTTTGCTCGCAGCTTCACCAGCGTGTATAAAATATAGCTTATGTCACTCGGGAGTAGTCAGGAGTAAAACAACTTTCGATCGGAAAAAAAAATTTAGCAACTGGACTTTCAGAAATTACCTCCTACAAACAAAAAATAAATAAAACAAAAAAATATTTCTTTAAAATATTTATAATTCAATTTTTAATTTTTATTCAAATTGTAATTATTTTTACATCTTAATTATTAAATATTATAAACTAATAGGTATATATACAAACTTAAAGAAAAAATATATACAAACGAGTAAAAAAACAAAAGGAACTTATAGGGCATCAAAAAATTCGTTCACATCGATGTCAATGGGAAATGTGCCCAGAACGCTGGCAGCATTGCCACTGGATGGCAATGCTGATTCGTTGACCGAAGAAAAGCCCAGCCCTCTGGTCACGCGAAGAGTCGACCAACTGTTTGCTAATATCTCGAACAACTCGATGAGCGCTCGGACCCCATGGCCCTAGTGTTTCAACCCCAAACGGCTCAAACATATAACTTCCGATGAGGTTATTATATTTACGCCGTTTGAGGTTTTCTGCACCTGCAGCAGCCACACCAGCACAGCCCGCCGTACTAAGAAGATGGGATGGCGCAAGGGTGTCGACACATGTTGCATCCCACACCAAAGGCCTACCCAACTTCCAAGGCATTATGGTCATCCCGTCTGGCCTCTTCCCATCGTCGCGTGCCAAGCCATTGGGTTCTAAAACAGCTGGCACCCCGGCGACGACAAGAGCTCGACGGATGATGTCATTAATACTGGCATGTCATGCTATCCGACCGGCGCTTCTACTGCTGGATAGGCCATGGTGTCCGAGGCGGTCGACTGCTTCGCCGCACTGACAACGATGTGGAGCTCCACTAGGAGCACCCAGACGTAGGCATGTAGCGATCCGGAAGGTGGTGTCACTCAACATAGTACCTATGTTAGGTGAAGGTAGAGCCTGTAGCCAGAGACCCGACTCCCATTCACCCACAGCCAGTAGGCGGGCACGCTCAGCAGTATTGGTGGACGTATTTATGAGATTATTCCGTACCAACCTGCAGAGCGGCTCATCCCACTGTCTCTGGGAAAATGGACTCTCGGGCAACGCCTTATCCGGGCAAGCCACTTTCCAGGCGTCCACGGCGTCGGTCAAGCACGGCACCTCATAGTTAACCAATGATGGAGTTAAGATTTTTTTGGTTAACTGTTGAGTGCTGTGAACCGAAGACAGGAACGCCGGTAGACTTATACTAGAAATTTTGCGAATGCCGAGCCCACCAAAACGGATGGGTAGCGTGGCTTGTATCCACGCTCGGTCATTCAGGGCCACATTTAAAATGGACGTTAATGCGTATCGAATAGTTTGATCAATTTTGTCCAAAAGATGTGGTTGTTTCCATAAAGGAGATGAGCGAAGAAAATACATAAAATTTGGTGCAAAACAACAATATCGTATGAGGGTGAAAGCCGAATGTAGGTTAATTTTGGAAAGTCTTTCCGAAATGTAGTTAAAACGTTCAATTTTGTCGTTAATAAATAAAGAAAAACTGTCTTCCAAAATTGGAGAACCTAGGTGCAGTGAACTTTTATCTAAAATTTTGATTTCTGGAGCTATTGTAAAAAATTTAATAATTAAGATGTAAAAATATTTATAATTTGTAAATAATTATCAAGAAGTATATAATTAATTAAATTAAAAGTATTTGACAGCATTTATAACCTGACTAGGTATATTAGTAAGAAGACAAATTAGTTTGATCAGAGGTTGCTTGCAAACACCATCGATCAAACCGGAGCGCCGAAGTGACTCGTTGTTTGCTGCCTACTCGTAACTGACTTACGACCAATGAACCTAGCAGCTACCAGCCAATAGCCGCCAGGGACGAAGCGAAATTTTTTTTCGAAATTGAAATTTTGAAAATATGTTTTTAGAACTTTTATGTTATTGTGTGATTCTAATCCAAATAGCAGGTTCTAGTTATACATTATTGCTGTTAACGGACATCGATGGCATAGAGATAGAAGAAGAAGACTATCTTTGTGAGGGTGGTCGCTACAAGTTAAGAGAGCCGTCCGGAACCCACGACCTCCGGCATAGCAGTCAGGGCCACTGACCACTTGACCACCAGGCCAGTTCGTATATCATTAGTGTATAGTCATTAAATTATATTTATTTAAATTATAAATATATTAAAAGCAAAGTCCTGACTCACTCACTGACTCCCAGCCCAAACCCTTCGACATAGAATGCTGATATTTTTTATTTCCTTTTATGATGTACAAAAAATAAGACAGGATTCTCTAAAATTTGTCCCCTAAGGTGATGAAATGGGCGTCCAAAGTTTGTATGGAGGAACCTACTCTCACGCGGGCGAAGCCACTGGCAGAAGCTAGTTGGTCAGGAAAATAGTAGGAGAAGAGACACACGCACACAGGCAGCGCTGGGCCTGCGAGTCGAACGACTTAGTGATATCTAGGTGGTCAGCGTACTATGTAATGAGAGTACCGAATATGGCTGTCGTAATACTTTAAGGACTACTTTTTGACTTTCAGATGCATCACATCTCAAAGTCAAAAAATTTAAACTATAGAAGTCTTTCAAATTTTATTGAGATTCTAAATGACGACAACATTTTTCAAAATCTTTTAGGGTTAAAAAAACAGCTATTTCCTAGAACAAGTTTTCTGAAATATTCAAGTAAATCTCGGAATAATCAAATACTAACAGAGTTTTCAGGCGTTATCTCTTTTTTTGCGTTGCCTTTTCGTCAATAATCGCTTTGGATTGCGTTAGATGAAGTAACAAGCTTTTAAACCATTTTCGATGTTGACGATAAGCGAGTAAAAAAGGAGCCTCTTAACCACAGAACAGATGAAAGAGGTTAGAATGGCCTTGTGGGCGAGACAGGTGTGCCATAAAGTAGGGCAATGCTCATAGTTCAACTACATTGGTAGTTGGTTGATCGTAAGTTTGCTATTGAGCAAACTTGCGATCTAAGTGTGCGTGGTCTGTTAGTTACGTATAGCCCATTCGTATTGTTTATTGGCTGTAGTGGAGTTAAAAGGTGCGAGACAAGCGGCGTCACTCGTAGTAGTAGTAGTAGTAGAATCAGAAAGTATTTTCTTTCATCTCTTCTGTGGCTTTAATCGAATAGCTGCCGGTGTCACGGCGCTGCGGAAATGAAGCAGAGCCGCTCATCACCGTCCCGTCCTATCAACGTGAGATGTTTACTGATCAGCCCTTCTTTACAGCTGATCGTTGGATACGGATATAATGTGCTTTTATTGGAGGTGGGTAATCATCTGATTTCTCTTGCTCTAGGGCGGAGTGAGAGGGTGTGCCAGACTTTTACTGACTCAAATCACATTTATGTTCCTTCAGTTATTTTGCATTCTAGATAGGTTTCTCTTTCAGATTCGATCCACAACGCTAGTGGGCTTCGGCTCTACTGGACTCTTATGGTTTTGCTGACATTTCTTTGAGGCTTTCGAACACTACGCGTCGTCGACTACTCGGGCTCGGGCCGGATGGTCACCGGACGGTCGGATGGCGAGCTACCCATTGCTCGTTGTCTATAAGCCCATGTCCACAGTGGTTAGAAGTCGGGGTCGGCGTCCCGGCGCCTGAAAGCGACCGCCGCCCACTTCGGTCCTTGGCATAAACTAGGGTCCAGCGCGAGATACATATAATGAAGTGAGGTTTGAGGTTACAAATTGGTTTCGTCCTAATGATTACTCTAATTAGCACCAAAGTTAAGCAGCGAATGTGAAATTATTTCCACTTTGTACGAGTGACACGACAGCCGCTGTTTTTTTTTTTCTCGACGGGGAAAATCATCTTTGACGAAACCCGCTCTTGGGTGGAGCGGGAGACAGTGTCAGACTCTTACTGACTAAAAACCCCGCGCCGTTCCTTCTAGCCTTCATACCGGGGCACGAGCTCCCTTTCGGACAACCCTGTCCCCAGTAGGCTTCGACCCAGCTGGGCCCCTCCTGCTGCTGACAACTCCTTGAGGCGCGCGGGAACAGTGCGCGCCGTCGACGTCTTAGACTCGGTCCATTACCGGACGATCGGACAGCGAGCTACCCATAGCTCGCCGTCCGCGAGCCTGCGTCTACGGTGGCCGGAAATCGGGATCGGAATCCCGGCGACGGCGGCGAGGGCGCCGTTGCCTGATGCGGTCGGCCTCCTCCTTTGCAAGCATTACTGCTTCGCAGAAGGAGGCGACCGCCTGCCATTCCTCCTCGTTCCGGACCATGGCCTCGACCAGGGCCCGGCGCGAGAGGTCTCCGCCGCCGATCGCCCCCACGAGGGCACGGCGATGCTCTGCCCAGGCAGGGCACACCTCGACGGTGTGCTCCACCGTGTCCTCCGGGCGTTGCGCACAGTGGCGACACCCGGGCGTGGCTCATGGCGTCCTTACCTTCCGCATGACGCAGGTCCTCACCGGACATGGCAAGTTCGGGAGGTTCCTGCATCGGATTCAAGCGGAAGAGACGCCCGGGTGTCGCCACTGTGCGCAACGCCCGGAGGACACGGTGGAGCACACCGTCGAGGTGTGCCCTGCCTGGGCGGAGCATCGCCGTGCCCTCGTGGGGGCGATCGGCGGCGGAGACCTCTCGCGCCGGGCCCTGGTCGAGGCCATGGTCCGGAGCGAGGAGGAATGGCAGGTGGCCGACCGCATCAGGCAACGGCGCCCTCGCTGCCGTCGCCGGGTTTCCGATCCCGATTTCCGGCCACCGTAGACGCGGGCTCGCGGACGGCGAGCCATGGGTAGCTCGCTGTCCGATCGTCCGGTAATGGACCGAGTCCAAGACGTCGACGGCGCGCACTGTTCCCGCGCGCCTCAAGGAGTTGTCAGCAGCAGGAGGGGCCCAGCTGGGTCGAAGCCTACTGGGGACAGGGTTGTCCGAAAGGGAGCTCGTGCCCCGGTATGAAGGCTAGAAGGAACGGCGCGGGGTTTTTAGTCAGTAAGAGTCTGACACTGTCTCCTGCTCCACCCAAGAGCGGGTTTCGTCAAAGATGATTCTCACCGTCGACAAAAAAAAAAAAAAAAAGTGTCGTGCAGGGTGACAACGCGGCAGCGCTGTCGTCAACTGTGAGCAGCGACACTGTGCCGGGCTCCTTTTCACTGATTTAGATGGATCTCTCCTTTTTGTCAACGATATCGTCGTCCAGAACCTATTATTGGGTCTTAAACGGTCTATATAGGATCAATAGCAGCTGCGTGGATCACGTGAAGTAGTGTATTTTTTGGCGAGCGGGGCATTGGATCAGGCTGCTCCGTTCACATCACATTTATATTCCCTCTATTTCTTTACGCAGACGTGGACACTAAGAGAACCAGGCCAAAAATGTGCAGCTTGAGAAGAACCCTTGAGGTTTCATGGACAGAGTTTCACATAAACGTATCCATAGTTCTGCATCAAACTGCGTCGAACTGAAGCTGAAACGAAGCGGAACTACGAGCCCACAGAGCGGGAGGACACAGGCCACGCGGGAGATCACCCGTGACGTGGACCAATCTAATTAAGTCCGCAGTCGGAGGCCCTGCTAACAAAAGCTCAATTCTCGACGGATTCTCCATAAAATAATAATATTTATTGATTCTCAATGAAAGTTACTCAATATCCTTGGAGTTGACATTTAAAACAGTTAAAATATTTGTTGATGCTGAAAAGAAAGTGTGCGGGTAGATTAGACATGTAATGCAGTTAGAAAAACTTACGCCGGAATATTAAATGTAATTAAAGGATCTGATATGAATCTAAGATTTAAATAAAATTAAAAAGATTGTAATATCAAAATAACAATAAGAAATACGTAACCGATATTTGTAACACATAGGTACCTCATATGATTTAAAAGTACTGACTAATTTTATTTGGAATAAATGTTTTATATTTAAAATGCATTTTTTTTTTTTTCGGATATTAGCTCCGAAATGGCTGGACCGATTTTGGCGGGACTTTGTCTAATATATATTAGCCCCAACTAGTTTGGGCTCGGCTTCCCGTCTAACCGTAAATGCGGCGGAACATCTCAGGGAGGTAAGGAAGAGGTAACTTAGGCTTTCGGCTTTTTACGGCAATCGAGTAGGTATTTTCTGAAATGATAGTGTTTTACACCGTAGGTAGGTACTTAGATAGTACGGAACACTCGTAGTAGTGACGTGGAGACGCGCGTAGGCCGCGCTCATTCATGGCCGCGTCTAGCTGCTAGCGGCAGCGCGCCGCCGCGTCACGCGCGCGCCGCTTGTTATATTTTACGGCCGCTTGGCTTCCTACCAGTGTTATTTGTATTCGAGTTCGTTTGCCAAATATATCGCGCACGTCGGCAGCGCGGCTATCGGGACCCGAGCCACTCGTGGTAACGACTGATGGGACCACTTGTAGTATGATTGAGTCTCATTTACTTGCTAAGTTGCTACTTGCCATAGAATTATACCGTCTGATTATATAAAAAGAAACAAAGTATTCCATAAATGCTATGTCTCATACGAAAGTATGAAAGGTGTCGCACACACCGCAGCCGCGCTTCAGCGTCAGCGTCAGCGCTGACGCGAGCACATTCCGGAGACGTCGTCTCGCAGTAGGCGCGGATACGTGTGACGCTCCGGCCCTCTCCGACATTTATTCGATTCACCGCGCTGAGAGAGCTCGTTTAGCTCGCACATTACCCTGACCACCTTGAGGACTTTCCGATGTCGTAAACGCGACGTCCACGTTCAAATTTGTTCATAAAGAGCGAGGGTGAAGCCAAACAGCCGCCTCGACAGATAGACAATCACGTAGATCAAACGCTTCAGATCGCTGTGGAGCCCGCACACGCAGAATATTGAGTTAAAGACTTGCCTTATCGCCGAGCTTATATTCGCGATAAATTCGGCAACAGTTGGACGGGTGTAAGCTCGTGAAAACTAAGCGCACCCACTCAGCAATCAAAGTTTACGACAAAATGAAGACCTTCGCGTCACGAGACACGAACGTCCTCAAGCATGCGATCATACACATTTAGAATAAGTGTACCGGTCCATTTCAATGCTTATAAAAATAGTCGACGCGAGGATTGTATCGTTGTATTGTATGTTATGTGAATAGTGTGTCTTTAGATGTGTACTATGTAGAGGATCACGCTGTTAACGCGCAGCACGGGCTTCAAAATAAAATTGTTGTATTGGTTGTAAACTTATTAATAAGATCTTTTTAAAATTTCACAACTACTGTGTGTACTCGCACTAGCCATTGTGAACCTAGCATGATTAGATCGATGTCGGCGCTAGTTAGAGCTATCGTAAACATTGGTTATGTTCTAAACGATGGAGATGTTGATTACAATGCCTACATCAATTAGGCAGTGACCCGCGCCCGCCGCCGCCGCGCGCCGCGCCGGCTCGAAGCGCCGCACGCGCGCTCCGCACTCATCACGAGCGCGCATGCGCCGCTCTGTCCGCCACATTAGTGGTAACGACCACGCACCTGGATTTATAGCACATTGTTCAATACCTTCCACGTCCACGTCATGACCTTCTCACGCGCGTGGGGCGACAGACGTTGGTGCTGAATGACTGGCTCTGTCGCAGCGAGCTATTACAATGATCTCATTAAATGTGCAGAGGCCCCTTAATGACTGTGTAAGCCCTTATCTGTATGACGCGTGACAACAACTAGCGAACTCTGACTCATTAGCTGGGATTACGATGTACCGACTCTTAAGTAATAAATGTCCCACTTCCGCGCCACCGAGCTATCGCAGGAGGCCGCGAGAGCGTGTGAGCGGCGACCAGTTGAGTGACGCCCTCGGCGAATTGATATAGTGACCAATGATAGCCAATGTCGGAGATGTTCGGCCGTGACTTGCGAGCGCTGGCGGGATGCGCGCGGTCACTCAGAGACCCGTCGCTTACAATCTCACGTTTTCATGAAAATGATAAATAGATAAAATTCGCGGAAACTATATCAAGCGGGTAGTCGACTACTCTGAGAAAATATACGGAAGCAAATTAAATGAAGTTTATAAAGTCCTAGCAATTAAACCGCAGCGCTGGCGGCCGCGGAGCTCGATAATACCCGTGGCACATCTCTCTTACCTACTCACACATAATATGTTGTATTATAATTATTTATCCATGCAACCTATCCTCAACGATCACGGTCTTGCGTACGTTCCTTGTGTGGGGTTGCTGGCCGCGAGTGACAGCTCATATCGCGGGGACTGTTGTTGTGTTGGCCCGGGGCGGCACGCGTCGAGCGCGCGACGCGTGCAGCCGCGACGTGGAACTGTAGCGCACAGTGACGCCTCCTACTAGGTGATGTGTTATTGTTTATCATGGTCTCCCTCCTCCGCACCGTCCTAACTCGGCCTGATATCATTAAATTACAATATACTACAGTCATTCAAGACGTCCAATCACCCAAGTAACTACTTAAACCAGTCCCTTATGATAGTCAATTCAAAACTTGACTGGTCCTCAGCTGCATAACTATAGACCGGAAGCCATCCCAACATAGTTGGCAACTCGATCTGGATGAATAATTTGATTATGAACGTCACGGTAATATTACAACAGACTGACCATTTGATCACAAGTAAAACCTTGTTAGTAGGTGGTGGCCATGTTATTAGGGACAGCACCAACATTTATATTATCTACTTTAACTGAATATTACTACTGCAGGCAAAAGGTTGGTTTTAGGTCCGGCTGGTATTTTTTATTTATAGACTTTATTGATTTAGATAATAAAAACAACAAAATTAAAACAAAATCATTTATATATTTTTGAAAAAAAAAAGATACGTAGTAAGTTGGACGAATATTACCAGAATTTTGTGATATATGTTTATCGTGATGATATGCTCTCTATGCAAATTCTGGCATTCTGTTGCAGGTTTGTGTTATTATATCTTTAATGAGAGCTGCAATCAGCTAGTGCTTATACAGGGTTATTTGTTAAGCAATGGCAACCTCTCAGGACCATGTTACTAACATCATAAACAACAACTTTTGTTCTATGACTTTTAAAAATGTATCATTATTTGGTTCATCAGATTTTCATACAAAAATAAAAATAATTTAATTAATGTTCTAAATATTACAAAGATAGACTTTGTAATATTTAGAACATTAATTAAATTATTTGCGAAGCAAGCAATAGTACAATAGCGGAGGGGAAGGGGGTTAGTCGGCGGGGATGCTTGATGCGCTAGCGTCGCGTCAAGCACCCCCGAAGAATAGAACAAGGAAATATTGAAGGATTATTTTTGGTAAATATATTATGTTTAAAGTCATAGAACAAACGTTGTTGTTTATGATGTTAGTAATACAGTCCTGCAAGGTTGTTAGTGTTTTCATATTATTTTTTATTTTACATTATTATTTTTTACATTATCATATTTATTTGTTGAAATGTGAAACGAGAACTACTGCCGACAAACTGTTTCACAGTTTGGCAGAATTTTTGTAATGAATATTGTAAGCAAATTTTGAATAAACTAAACAAAAAAAATTGAAAAATATAATAACAATAGTTTATTGACTGTACTATTAAAAGTATTATTTTTACCCGACGCAGTCTGCAACACATAACACATATTTAGGTGTTGTTTGGCCCCGTGCAGTAGTCTCTGCATCATGACCTCGGTGAGGCGTGGTTGTTTGGTAGGCCGACGACTTATCAACTCCTCTTTTGCCTAACCTCGATGAATTGTCCTATTTATTTAGGATTTTTACAAAGAGTGGTGATTCTTTTCCTGCCACATTTTTTTACACGGTGTGACTCCTTTGTTTTAATAAGTTTTTCTTTTAATTCTGTTTAGAATGAAAAATATTTTTCGAATTTGTGTACCTACGTCTTCTTGGAGACGTGCCTGAAGCCTTGCCCATACTAAAAATAAGCAATTTTAAGAGTATCACCATAAAGCGTTGCCACAATTAAATAATAACGTATAAAACTTTAAAAAAGCAACGCAATAAGAAACATTATTTACGTATTGACTATTTTGTGGAAAATCTAGTAAAATCAAACTAAAATATATTTTTTTTACTTACCAACAAAAAAGAACCCGATTTTCAACAAATATTGAAAAAGGTCAACAAAGTTAGAAGTACTTGTGCCACTTTAAAAGAAAATGGCGTGAACTCACAGTGTTGCCACATATAAAAAATTATAATAATGACACCAATAACAATAAAAAATAAAAAAATCCTCATGTACCTATGTATGTATTGTATTGGTTTGCTCAAAAAGTGTGTTTCAATCAGAAACTACATATCTACGACTACTGTACCTCATAATTTGGCCAGCAATAGTAGTTTCTGTGCAGCGTGTTCCATCTTTATCTGTGTATAGTTTAATAACCCGGGTTGTCCTTTGGGTCATTAACAGCGCGGAGGGTGAGCCTGGCGACAGGAGAACCTGCCAGCTACCGCAATTGATTCCGAGCGAGCCGACTGCCGTGAATACGATGTCCCACTTGCCCACGGCAGTCCTGAAACTTGTTTCAGCATTCAAGTTTTATTACTCGTTTATTTTTATCTACCTTCATATCGTAAAGTTTGTAAGTTCGTTTGTTAAGTATTGTGAAGTTATTTTATACCACATCTTCTCTAACTAAATAATGCTATAAAATAACTTTTTCTATTAAAGTACTGCTCGACCGCCGAGTTTTCAAATCATAAGTTTCAGTTGACGTTGACACAAAAAAAAAAACTATGAAATTCAACTCAGTAATATTATATTGAAACATCGTCTTCCTGCCCTTGTCTCATGTTATTTGAGGTCGGTGCAACTCATTTTTCTTCCATTCTGTCCGGTCATCCCGTCCCCTAAGGAACACATCAGAGAATAGGCAGCACCATTCTCTGTGCTATCACCAACCCACTAGCCAATCAATGGCGATTACGGCAACACCACCCCGCCCCTAAGTGAAAAGCAAAACCTAAAAATGGGCCCTAGTATCCGGCAGCCCGTCTACCTTCGGACAACAACGACTGGACCTGGCAAAATATTGCCGAGAAGATCACCGAACTTGAGAAGGATTTGAGCGGGTTACGTTAGACTATTGTAGGATTATCTAAAGTCCGAAGACAGGGAGAGGACACAATAAATCTTTAATCTGGAAAGCTGCTCTATTTTCTCTGTATTTTCTAGGGAAGGTGACCAGCAGGCCCAGGGTGGTGGCGGGTTTTTAGTCACAAGTCATAATCATAATCATTTATTTTGTTTGTAAATCAATCAAATCAAATACATTTATTTCAATTAGACCAACAGGCACTTTTTAATTGTCAAAATGACGGTCAGTCAAACAAACAAGTGAAGCTAAGTTGCACGTAAAGCATAGGTTGGTATAGATGTACAGCGCTTAATGTTTTTCCTCTAAATGTCAGCATGCTTAGTAATAAATATCTAAGATTATAATGTCAAACAATTAAATAGGTAGTAATTTATAAAAATCAAAACAGAACGTCAAAATCAAATAATTAAAATGTTACAAAAATGAAATAGAATGTTAAAAAAATTAATAGGATGTATAAAACTAAATGAATAGAATATCAAAAATAAAATAGGATGTTAAAAAAAATAGGTTGAATGTAAAAAAAAATGACATTAAAATAGTAAATAATGGCAACAAAATTAATAATGTAACCGTGTAGGAACACCAGTTAAACCATGTATCGTTAAGAAATTCGGTGAGACCGCAGTATGCTTTTTGAGCTACAAATATCGTTAACTTAGTTTTTAATGCATCGTTACTTAACAGTTTCCACTCTTTTGGCAATATGTTAACTATAGCTGGAGCCATACACATGATGATTGAAGGTCCGATAGAAGAAATCTCTTCCCTTATCTGTTATTTGATTATGATAAATATTAAATGTTAGATAATGCGTTACCGCAGTAACATTGCACAACGCACTGAAAACTGCGGTTGCATACTTTTTTTTAGTGCTATGAGGGTTGCCTCGTATTATTATTATTATATTTTAAAGAGATATGGCCCTGGATGACCAAGCGTGGCTACAAGCCACGCTGCCCATTCGTTTTGGTGGGCTCGGCATCTTCAAAATGACTAGTGTAAGCTTACCGGCGTGCCGGTCTTCGATCCACAGCACTCAACAGTTGACTAATAGAATTTTGACACTCACTGGTTAGCTGTGAGGTGTCGTGTTTGGCCGATGCCTTGAGCGTCTGGAAAATCAATTGCCAGGACAAGGCGTTGCCCGAAATCCATCTTCCCAGAGACAGTGGGATAACCCGCTCTGCATGTTGGTACGGAATAACCTCATTTATATGTCTACTAATACTGCTGAGCGCCTCGGACACCATGGACTATCTTGCAGTAAAAGCGCTGATAGGATAGCACGACATGCCAATATTAATGACATCATCTGTCGAGTTCTTGTCAGCGCCGGGGTGCCAGCTGTATTAGAACCCAATGACTTGGTACATGACGATGGGAAGGGCCCAAATGGGATGAAATTGGGTAGGCCTTTGGTGTGGGATGCAACATATTATGTCGAAATCCTTGCGCGATCCCATTTTCTGAGGACGGCGGGCTGTGCTGGAGCGGCTGCTGCTCAAACGGCGTTAACATAATAACCTCATCGGAAGTTATATGTTTAAACGGTTTGGGGTTGAAATGTGGTTGAAACACTAAGGCCATGGGGTCCGAGTGCTTATCAAGTGGGTTCAAGATATCAGCAAACAGTTAGTCGACTCTTCGCGTGACCAGATGGCTGGTTTTTTTTTTACGGTGGGCAAAAATCATCCAATGACAAGCCCGCTCTAAAAAAAAAAAAAGAGGGCTGGGCTTTTTTTCGGTCAACGAATCAGCATTGCCATCAGCGTGGCAATGCTGCCAACGTTCTGGGCACTTTTACTATTGACATCGATGTGAACGAATTTTTTGATGCCCTATGAGTTCCCTTTTTTACCCGTTTGTACATATTATTATTTTAAGTTTGTATATATCTATTAACTTATAATATTTAATAGTTAAGATGCATATTTTTTAGAAGTTCTTTTGAATAAAGAAACATGCACATTTGAAAAAAGAAAGTGATGAGTAAATGGCCATAATTTACCCTCATCTGTTATTTAATCAAATTATATATAAAATGAAAGGTAATTTTACCCGACTGTATTAGTTTGCCTTTCAAAAAATGGTGTAAATCCATGGTTGCCTAGATTTAAGATGTAATTTTTTCTGTTCTAGATCTGGTATTGAAGTCACCCAAAGGGCAATGGAAAGGACTATGCTCGGAGTTTCTTTCCGTGATTACATCACAAATAAACATATCCGCAGGAGAACCAAGGTACTGACATAGATCGAAGAGTCGCTAAACTTAAGTATCACATCGATGAAGACGAAAGGTCGATGGGACCACGTACCGGAAGACGCAGCGTTGGAAGGCCTCCTACAAGATGAACCGATGGCCTGGTGAGGGTCGCGGGAACCCAATGGATGCGAGACGCACAGGGCCAGTCACTATGGTGACACTTGGGGGAGATCTATGCCCAACAGTGGATGTCTTTCGGCTGAAATGATGATGAAGATGATCCGGACATCTACAAAATCGCAACTTGTAAAATTGGCGATTTAATACGATGAGTAGAGCAGATTTAGTTAAAAATAGTGATTACTTTGAGAGTTATGCATTTATTAACATAAAATATTCTTTGATACTTTAAGATTACCTTTTTAAATCGTTGTAACAGGTTTTATCGTTATGTACGAGTAAGTACTCACTTATATGTCTTTTTTCTCTGATAAAACTTTGACGTAGAAGACATCTGCCTGATATCCGTTTATACGTTTGTAATAAAAAGTGTTCCTTTCATTTAAAATATCAAATAAATTGAGATACATTATTTTATCTTTTTTGGCAAAATTATGTAGATGTCTTTATTTACTTTGCAATTACCAGTTTATACAATATCAATAAACGAGTTAACTACAATTCAAATCCATCGGCGGCTATCAATTGAGCTTATTTATTTAGTTACTAAATAACACAAACTACACAGTTAAAAAAAAATGCAATATAATATTTTTTTTGGTTTACTATCAAAGATATCATTAACAAATAGTTAAAAATTCAACTGATATCAGATTAAAAAGAAAAACATTTTTTTTTTTATTTATACTTATCCAAACCACTAGGAACACTCAATTCTGTCTACCAAGCGGCCCAAATCGTAAAAGATAGCCCGAGTTACAGATACACGCATTCTCCGAGAGTGCTAAGTAGTGCAATTACTAAAAAAAACTCAACAACCTTGAAAATCATACGAGGATGCCAGTCTACGTTACTGTGCTAAGCAAGAACACTGTGACGCTACAGTGAGTTAAGGATATACTCGTAACGGTTATCTAGGCAACGCGGCTGATGAGCTGGCCAGGCTAGGGTCTGGGTCTGACGCGGTGGTTTTTGGATCCGAACCCATCGTGGCATCGGGTTGCAGGCAAGCTTAAGAAGCCATAGCACACTTCAGCGGCTAGACAGGCGTAGGCTACGCCTGGTGGTGGGGACGCAATGCATAAATAATAATGATACAAGTGGTAAGACAAAATGTCTAAAAGCATAAGCAATGCAGAGCGACACGAGGACACGTCGATTGCTAGAATGTGACTGTCTCTGTATAGGGCCTTAGCTCTTTGTATTACGGTTCCGTATGTACTCGTATCTCAGTTGGATAAATGGATCCTTATAGGAGCACCTGGTTGTCCGTCTGTCACGACCCTTCATCTCAGAAACGCATTGAGGTATTAGTCTAAAATTAACTTGGATGAATGTCTTGTACCCCTTATAGTAATCAAAATATCAAACTTCTAAGCCAACGCAATCTAAAGATAAACCGTTTATGCTCCGTTTATGGCTCATATTTTGACCTATACGGTACTTCTCGTTGACCTAGAATCCTGAAAGTTATTAAGGTCTCATAACACAAGTATAGGACAGTGTAGGACTGAAAATCATGAAGTAGT
Organism: Mythimna lalbum; assembly: GCA_949319445.1. Classification (NCBI taxonomy): domain Eukaryota; kingdom Metazoa; phylum Arthropoda; class Insecta; order Lepidoptera; family Noctuidae; genus Mythimna; species Mythimna lalbum. The sequence goes on from OX439346.1 coordinate 25,393,955, forward strand.
TACATCACAAAATATTAAATGTCATTTTTGCAATTTTTAGAGACTATTCGGGAATCGAACTGCACTTGTGAGTAACTAAATCGCTTAATCACACACTCGCAAATGTTTTCTTTAAGAAATGCTAAACTGTTATTAAAAATATAATATACCGTACCCAACTCTAGATCATATTTAAACATAAAACGGCGGGATTTATTTAGATTCCTACTATTCCATACTCAGCTATAAACGATAAAGACGAACTCGAATCACATTCTATGTTGTATAGTAATAAAATATTTGGACAAGTATTTACGCGTGAAATTTTTACTAACTACAAATACGTGCTCGCAGTCATCGCGTTGTCCAAATGTTCATATATTAATTTAGTACAATGCGATCTACTAGCAGGGTGAGCAGGGGCCGCTGTCCCGACTGGCGGCGGCTGCGGCGCGCGGCGACAGATCGCAATCAGTTACTTATTCAATTCCTTTATTTCAGGCATCTAGGCCCATATAAGTTTCACATACATTAATTAACATATAATAAATTAAATTCATAAAAAATAAAAATACAATAAAATTCATAATTAATTTTAAAATAAGTTTAAAGTACAATAAAATTTATAATTAGTGTCAAAATAGTTATGTCAAAAATAAAATAAATTAAATTATTAACTGCCGCCACGCTTAGCTCGCTCAGACCACACTCTGATTACATTCCTTATCAATGAGTCGAGCGCCGCTGACTAGTGCCTGCACACCCGACACCAGAAGCCAATTGATAAATAGATGTGACATCTCATGTGTGATATTTGTATCTCAAACTTGGTACAGCGCGGGGCGGCGGTTGCTCGGTGTAATGACACAACGCGAGAAACATATGAACGAGCAGCGGCTCCCGGGGTCCCGGTTTCTCATCCGTTGAGCTGTATAATCCCGTGCGCGCCCGCTCCTGCTCCCGCAGTCCCGCCAGCGCCACGCGATAAATCCAGTGTTACGACACTAACAAATATAGAGAAAGGATAACCTACAACTGTACGTAATACCATTTTGTATTGTACTTGCAATCAACTTGCCTAACAACATTAGGAACTCCAGGAACTTATTCCGTCACATTGATTCTCAGTCATATGTATAACATGAAATAAGTAGGTACGATATAAATATTTGTGTGCGTTTGCTAGAACTCTTTGAAAATATTTTTATTCTTTTCTCTGATGCAATCTGTCCACCATGACATTCAGCATCTGTTGTGTTTAATTTATTGTTGTCATGCTTGGCATGCGCCCACCGGTGCACCCATATCAATCTGTTCCATGCCTAGCATGATACTGTCACAGTGTCAAGTCTTGTGGGCTTAGTCTTTTGAGCCTCCTAAAAGTTTTATTTCTCATCAGGTTTGATGCCAATTTATTTGGATGGGTCGTGATCTTGTTCTTATAAGCGTTCACTGCCTGTTTGACTTCTTCTTTTACGCTTAATATTTTTAGGTCTCGATGCAAGCTGTCGTTGGTGATGTACCACGGTGCGTTGGTTATTATCCTCAGCATTTTTGATTGGCATCTCTGGAGTATGTCTATGTTGGTATTTGCTGCCGTGCCCCACAGCTGTATTCCGTATGTCCAAATGAGCCTTATGATAGATTTACAAATTCTGAGCTTATTATCCAGTGAAAGCCTGGACTTTTTTGATAGCAGTCAATAGTGTTTCCTGAGTTGTAAACTTAATGCTTTACGCTTCGTGAAAATATGTTTTCTCCAGATTAATTGACGGTCTAGGTACATTGCAAGGTATTTTGCTTCTTGCGTTTGAGGAATGACAACGTTATTAAGTCGTACTGAGGGGCAAGTATCTCTGCTTGTTGCGAACGTCACGTGTACAGATTTCGTTTCGTTTGCTTTTTATTCTCCACTCTCTTAACCATTTCGCAATATCATCTAAGCTTTTTTGGTATCAGTATCTCAGATGCCTGTATTGCGTCTTCATGTACAGCCAGTGCGGCAGTGTCATCGGCAAATGTGCTCAAGACTACTCCTTCCGACTCGGGGAGATCAGCGGTGTATAGTAGGTAGAGAGTCCCACTCTCTACCTACTATACACCGCTGTCACACTGCCCTGCGGAACTCCTGCCGAATTTTATGCAGTCCAGTTTCTTCACAGTCTTGTTTGACAAAAAAGTACCTCTTTTCCAGATAAGACTTAATAAATATGTAGTAATTTATTGGGAGTGCTTTCATAATTTTATATAGAAGACCCTCATGCCAAACTCAATCGAAAACCTGGAAAATGTCAAGAAAAGCAGCCGAACAGTATTGTTTCCGGGATTTTTTCACATTTCACATCCCCAGGACACTGTCCAGGTTTAGCAATCATGATTATTTGGGCAACTTCCAAAGCATTGCATTATAAAGAACTGTGAGAAAAGTTAGACCTGCTTAAGGAAGTTCTTTTTAGTAATTTTGCTGTAATTAAGTGATATTCAGGAGCTTTTTTGTTCATTTAGTTTATTGATAGCAATCCCTACTTCATTTTTCAAAACTTTTTCCAAGGGCAAGTCGAGTTGATATGTTTGCTGTTAATATGATGATATTTCGCTGTGTAATTCTTGTGGTCCTTGAAAATATGCTTAAGATTTAGGGGACATTTCCAAAGAAATGTGGAAATTGAAATCAGATTTTGTGAAAGTCAAATAAGCGAATTATGAACTGTAAACCAACTTAACAGTTCATAACTCGCTTATTTGACTTTGCTCTCAATCTTCACATAGAGGGTTGAGGGCCTACCTGTACCGGATAAACTATGGACTCTACAAAACTCACTCTAACTAACTCGCACTCATCATCATCATCATCATCATTTCAGCAGACATCCACTGTTGGACATAGTCCTCCCCCAAGTGTGGCCACAATGATCGATCCTGTGCGTCCCGCATCCATCGGATTCCCGCAACCTTCACCAGGTCATCGGTCCACCTTGTAGGAGGCCTCCCGAAGCTGCGGCTTCCAGTACGCATCGCCACTCCAGAACCTTTCGGCCCCAACGGCCATCTGTTCTGCGAGCAATGTGCCCTGCCCATTGCCACTCGCACTTTCACAAAATCTGATTTCAACTTAGAAATTTCTTTAGGAATGTCCATTAAATCTTACTAGTAAGCATATTTTCAAAGAGTTTTAGCAAACGGGCCCTCACAGTCACACCACACAAATATTTCCTACAGGTAGCAAATGTGGCAGCACTGGGCTCGGGGCACTGAGCACTGGGCACTGGGCAGTGAGTGGAAGCTGCTGGCGAGCTGCTCACACGGAGTGACGAGAGGCGACAGCTGCGGGTGTCGACACTTATCAGCGGCACGACACCGTAGGAGGGGGGCGCGCGCGGGCCACGCGGAGTGGGCTGATCTTATGTTCGCGTATTGCACTATACTTCATCATTGCTAAATAATTATGATATTATTGCTAAACTACTATTAGCAGTTAATCAACAAACATCATGGCTCCTGTTATCAAGGCAGCTGTTGTGACGTCACGTCAGATGAGTCGTCCTCAGCGGCCGCGTGCGCCGACAGCGGCACAACCGGCGCCACCTCTTACAAACACGACAGTGTCGGTCTGTCCGTTGGTTATCTTTGCCATGGTTTTAGTTCATAACCGCTATGTGTAATACCGGTGATAATTAGCATTTATAATTTATGCCGCCGCGGCACCGCACGACGTTCCAAGAAGTATTCATGTTATATTTATTTAAACAAATAATTATGATCCGTTTTCTTCCACGCGGTCTGTCCTCACGTAACTGCTAATTGAATGTTCATTTATTCCTCATCCTCATATCTATTCCATTGGTTGCAGCTTATACGAGACAACAAACTTTCCATTCGGAACTACATTTGCTTATGTCTTTCTCTTTTTTTGTAAACAGACTGTTATCAACTTCAATAGTGTTTTTATCGTAGTATATGTCAAGCGGGAAGTAGCTACAGGCGCTCCTCTCGTCACTCCGGCACTCACTGCTGGCGGCGGCCGCACTCCCCGCACCGGCCGCGTGCGCCCTTTGGTGACAGTTCGCCTCGTCTATTAATACCTGATGCTCGCTCGGGACTCTGTTTGTACACTTTGTTGTATTTATAGTCAGCGAAAGTTGCCGCGAAAATAATTACACGCTGGTGTCGTCACCTCGTACAATGCCCGAATGTTTCCGAACGAGTGCACGAACTCTCCCGAATCCTCGCTTGAGTTCTGCGTTAGCATAATGATGAACGTTTAATAGTTTCAGTAAAGTTACAGTTTTTGAAACTGTAAGTACTGTGTATCAGAGAGCGAGTGTGCTTTAATTTAACGGATCCATTAAAAAGAGAGCTAGAGCATGTTCCTGTCATCCCATTCGAACCTCACCAATTTATGTCCGAGTGCCCTAAGTTTCTGGAGATTCAATAATCCTGCTAACTAAATAATAATTGTCTACTGACAAAGAATATATTTTTTGACTGACTACACAGACGCCACATGCCACACAGACGTTTGTTCATGTCCGAGTGCCTTAAGCTTCTTTATATATATTATGACAGACTCTACACAGACGCTACACAGACGCCACAAATACGCCGCATAGACGCCACACAGACGCCAAAAGACTCCACAAAGGCGCCACACAGACGCTACATAAATGCTATACAAACGCTACACAAACGTCAGACAGATGCACACTACACAGACGCCTCACTTTGATGTTGCTGAATAAAGCCATTATGCAACACAGGGAACAGCATTTTTGTTGCGTGAAACATTATGACTAATATTAGGTATACTAATACTATACATTTCGGTGTGCTGAATTTAGATCTAAAGTTAGATTTTTCATATCAGCTTTAGTTTTTGAGCTATAAGCGGAAAAAGATTTTCAAGAAAAATATTTTTTTTAATTAGGTACATAAACTTATAAAAAAAACTGTTATAGAATTTTATTGCTTAACTTGATTTATAAAGGCGATTTTTAATGCCCCAAAAGTAGTCTACATCCAATGACCCTGGTACAGCTTTTTCGTAGTTTGAATATCTTGATAGAACCTTTCCTCTTAATCTTCACTCGGACCACCAAAACGTTCACAGAAATGGTCAGGTGAGAAAAAGTGTACCTTGATGCTCATATAACAACCAAGTTGTTGGAAGTGCGGTAACATCTCTTCAACGTGCTCCGCATAACTTTTATCGTACCTATTTTATTTCCCAGCTTTTTTTACAATCCAAATTAATTAATTCCATGCATTATTTTCAGTATCAGACCTGTTACTTCTAAAGTATTTATCCTCTATTAGCCTTATTATTTGTGGACCATAAAAAAATTTGGCTTTTAGTTAATTTGTACACAAAATATTGAACTATTTACAACAATTAGCATTATTTTTTGAGCTTTGACGAATTGTTTTATAAGCTCTAGATTGACATGTAGAAGTAGCCGTATGCTGCGATCCCTAAGTGCTAGTGGTTCATTCATTAGATTCAGCTTCCCCAGAACCGTAGCTTGCCTGGGACTAGGGCTTTCAATCCGAAATTCCGGATAACTCCGGAGTTTCGGAGCATTTTTCAAATCCGGAGTTGAAACAAAATACCGGAGTTGTAACCGGTTTTCAAAAGCCATGTAAACTACGGATATCTATTATGTAAACATTATTTATAAAACGACGAAAAACGCATCTTAATTCTTGAGCGTAACCCGTTGTTTGATTCCGTTTTAAGAGCCCGGCGAATGACACTTGCAACTGCAAGTTGACACGTATATTCAAAATTCAATTGCGGAATATACCTATCTCTATTTGTCAAAACTACGGAGTGACGGATTGACGCAGCTGTGTGTGTGTGTATTTGACTAGTTATATATGCGTTTAATATAATAACGGCGCCGATTTCACAACATATTAGGATAACTAGCATATACGTCATACAAAGGAGGTCTTGGGGTCAAATTGGAAAATGTTGTGGAGCCGAGTGCTTTTTTTTCATAGGTGGGAAATCATTCAATGACTTCTGCTGCTCTTGGGCATGGCGGGAATTCAAACTTTTACGATCCTCAGACTTTTACGGACAAGAAAACCCACTCCTGTTCTTTTTTGCCTTCGTTCCAGGCCCCGGGGTTCACTTTCGCACGACCCTTGGCCCCAGTAGGGTTCGCACCTGCTGGGCCCCTACGGTTTTGCTGACATGTCCTCGAGACGTAAGTGGAATACTACGTGCCATCCGCAATCCTGCGCCTAAGGTGACTGGAAATAGGAATCAGAAGGCTGGGGCGTGAGGAAGGTCGTTCCCTAACGTGTGCGGCCGCTACCTTCGCTAGCATTACTGCTTCGCGGAAGAAGTCGATCAGCTACCATTTCTCCTCAGTCCGGCGCGAAAGGTCGTTACCGCCGATCGCCCCCACGAGGACACGGCTGTGCTCCGCCTGAGTGGGGCATACCTCCGCCATATGCTCCACCGTGTCCTCCGGGTGGTCTACACAATGGTGACACCTCAGCGTTTCTTCAAAATTTACCATGTCCGATGAGGTGTCATCATGCGAAGGTGAAGACGCTTTTACGTCTTTTTAAACACTTCTCAAAGAGGGGATTTACCGCCCCAATTATGACGTGCCCAGCTCTGGGTTGTGATAGTCACTGTCGCCATTTTACCATGAGATTCCGTCGAAACTGTCCGCCATCGCCAGCGGAGTTTTACCCCGTTGCATCTCCATGCGCGAATCGCGTATGCGTGCAATTACTGTTGGCTCTAGATAGGGATCTACCAAGGGTGGTGGCAGGCTAGCAAGGAGGCTCACCATTTTGTGGGGGACCGTGCGGGAACCCCGCACCATCTGGATGGCCATGACCCTCTGGCATGCGTTCAGCTTGGCCACCGCTTCTACAATAACGTCGCTTTTACAATAACGGGGCCCACACCGGCGCTCCGTAAAGGACCATGGACCGAACGGCGTAGAGTATCCGGTAAAAGGGCTAGACCTCTAGGTTAGGTTAGGTTAGGGACCGCTTAAGGGCAGCCCCAGTCCGTTTCAGTTTGGGAGCCAGATGTCTGAAGTTTTCCTCGAAATTCCAACGGCCGGCTGTATTCTATTGATTAAAATAAAGGCCGTTTTTATTAATTTCTAAAAAAGTTGTCAACTCCGGAGCCAACTCCGGAGTTCCGGATTTGATTGCTCAACATCGTAACTAGCTCCGGAGTTGAGAACTGTCCGAGTTTGAATGCCCTACCTGGGACTGCCGTCTTTTCTAACTCAGTGCTCAGACTTAACTCTGCTGTCCCTTAGACAAATAAAACAAGACTATTTTGTATAGTCTCCTTTGTATTCAAAAAAGGCTATTATCCATTATTAGATGATCTCACGTATGATCTACAATCTATTACATATTGGTAGCGGGCGTCTAAAGATAATCCTAATCAAACAAAATACACTTGTTTACGTATTTCGATGCACTTAATCTAAATTTTTTGGATGTATTTACACCAGACATCTCTCACGTCACAGAAATAGCTAGAATTGTTTTTCTGATAATTCTCAACGAGGAAATCGTAAAAAAATAATAATTAAAGGGTACAGGTCGGATTTATGAAATCAAAGTAATTAAGCTAGTTGAATAAAAAATATGGTCAGAAGCTGTATCTCAAAAACTAGAGCTGATAAAAAAACGGAGAGTAGATTTGCAATTAGCGACCACATATTAGTAAACAAAAGAAATAAAATTCCATGCAACAAATAAAAAGTCGTAAACATAATCATTTAGTTCAATATGGAAAAGATTTGGGGCTGTTAGTGCACAAGAACATAAATAAAGTAAAAAAAAGATAACAAAAATACAATAATATATATATACAATAATATATAGGGTGCTTGGTAATTAGTGACCGATACTTATACATACACATGATTGTACTCATGATTACAAACAACTTTCCAAAAGAAACTTATTTTTGTACTTATTAGTTTTATCACAATAACAAAGCTCAGTTGTGGGCCGTGAGGCGCCGTTGTCTCATGTACCTTACCTACAGTAGTGATAGAGCAGCCGTGCCGCGGCTTGCAAACCCATTGGTGTTCGCGAAACGCGAATACCGATGGAATGGGTGACCGCGGTAGGCGCGAATGTGCGCGAACAGCTGTTTTGTTATTATGATTAAACTAATGAGTATAAAGAAAAAGTTTCTTTGGACAAATGATTTGAAATCATGAGTAAAATCATGTGTATAATTATCGGTCACTAATTATCAGTCACCCTATTTACATTATCAAATAATAAACATTAAAAATTTATAAAAATCGACGTAAAAAAAAAACTGGCAAAGTGAGAGGTTGCACACTGAGGGATCGGTATAAACTTACCTATGTAAACAGTTCAATTTACTAAGTTTCTAATCTATGAACACATAAAATATTCATTAAATAAGTATAAAATCAATGTCAGTTTATACATTTCTTTGAATGAGTTTCTAAGGAACCTTTTCATAAATAACCCAGATTGCTCTCATTAGCAATATGAAAATTGATTCTACATCAGATAAAGCTCAACACAACAAAATTTTATACGGCTACTACGTGGCTACGTGGGTACGTCTGTCAATACTCAATACTTTATTGCATTCCATGTGTGTATGAGGGTATAAAAAAAAATATGGAAGCTGTCGGGCACAGCAAAGCTAGGACAGAGGACGAAGGCTAACTTGTCATCATTATTTAAAAAAAAAAAATATATATATATATATGTATCCTGTAAATTAGGTACCTATCTATTAAATTGTGTATGCATGTTATTATATTATTATGTCTCTGTTATGCAGAGAGTATTGGTATATTTTATTTATTTATTTTCGTTATTATTAATACATTTTATTATTATTGAAATTAATTTATGTATGTGTATTATTATAATGTACTTTACTAAATTAAACTAAATTATGCTAGGTATTTTTATTTATTGAATTATTCTTATATTACTATGTCTGTGTATCAGATTGCCTGTTGCCTGTCAATTGCCTGTTTTATAAAATTTTAAATGTTATAGTTGTTACAGAATTGAATAAAGAGGAAATATTTATCAGAAAACCGGCCAAGAGCGTGTCGGGCCACGCTCAGTGTTGGGTTCCGTAGTTTCCCGTCGTCAGAAAATTACAGCGCCATCTCGGGAAATTAGGTTACTAATTTATACAGACTAGACGGGTAATTTATATTGGGTTTTCAGTGGTAATTGTTGATTGCGTGAACCATTTTAATAATTCCTTTTTTTTGGTTTTAAAGAAGATACGTTTAAATCACAAACTTAGTTCAGAAATTATTTTGTACAAATTTTCAAAAACTATTCAATCCATCAAGTTTAAAATAATTTTCCTAGAAAGTCTTTATAAAGTTCTACGTTTGAGATCCTTTTCATATTTTCTAAACTTATGGTTCAAAATTTAGAAGGGGACATTTTTTAAACTTTTGGACCGATTATTTCCGAAAATATTAACATTATCAAAGGGTTGAAATGAAAAAAAACACTCCCCGCTTTACGTGTATCCTAATAAAACTTTTTTTCTACTTTTTATTTTAACACTTTGTTGCCGTGATTGATAATACATATTAGTTCCAAATTTTAGCTTTGTGATTTTTCTTTATGATTATCCGCGGACGGACAGACAGACATACAAGGCTACGAGAAGACACGGTTGACTACGGAACCCTAAAAAGGGATTACGGAGAGAGACAGAGGTTGGTCCATTTAAGTTAGTTTCATAGTATCAGAGTTCTAGAGGTATGCCAGTTAGTAGAGTATAACCAGATGGAAGTTGTGTCTGGTCCGAATCACTGCCCGACAATTGATTTCGGACTGTTGTATACTTTTACACCACTAATTAGTATAAATACTTAAAGGGCTTATTAGAAAAGGTCTTGTTAATATTTAAATAAAGTCTCAATTTACAACGTGTAAGGTTAAATGCGCAAAACCTCAGACACCCCAAATGGTTTTTAAGACCTAATTCTGTAAAAAAAAAAAGTTTTTCTGTGCAGTTTAACTTTGTTAAAAATTAATATCTGTATTGAAATAAGAATTTTTATTACACTTGTATGAGAAAATTTGATTGGACTACAACCATTTGTGTTTGTTTGCCTATTTCGGCGGGTTTGCGCACGTGATGGTTTGACCTATTTATAAAAATAAACAGGGCATTTTTAATGAAGATTTTTTTGAAAAATTTAACCTATATTAAAAAGTGGTTTAATTTATTCTGCTCCTTATTCCGATCAATCTATTTTCAGGTTTTGCGCTTTTAACGTTACACGTTGTATAATATTCATAAACAGATTTCAATTTATGAATATATTGTACAGGCTATTGATTATATGAATGAATAAATGACGATCAGAATGGAAAGACACTGCGCGTAGTATTTCCTAGCCAATAGTTTGTATAGACTAGACTAGGATCTCACGACTTTTTACGGGCTTGCAACTCAGTTCTTCCGAGTTGCAAGCCTTGGTTTTTTTACAAGTCATGTTTTCGATGGCATATAAATTTAAAATCTAGCATAACTAAAAAATGTAACATAAAAATCTTTTTATAAAAAAAAATAATACGACGGACTTCAATGAAGAACAAGCTTTTAATGAAAATATTTTTTTCATAGCAAGCTTTTATAACTCGGTATACCTATACATCTAATAATACACGTCAAGATGAATCATATGAGCTCAAACTCAATGGGATTGTGTCGTTTAACTACGAAGTTCCTATAGCTTCCAGTTCCATCATCAGATCAGCTCCATGTCATAATAATTTTGCATTGTCATCTGATTTACACTTGCATGCAAAATTTCAGTACAACCGGTAACCGGGAATTGGGTCAATTTACAAGATTTGATGACAGACAAACATCGGGACAGGTGAAACTAAATAAAAGCTTGTAAAAAAGGTGACAAATTTTTATTTAACAACAACGTTTCGTATACTATTTATTTAACAAATCGTCGTATCCTACGAGTAGAGGTGTAACTGCATAATAGCAGCTTTTCAGGAGACACTATTTTTGTGTTTAATTAAATTAAATACTATCAAAAAATTATGTATTAGTAATTTCGTATAATGTGTATGTGTCAAATTCAAATTCAAAATCATTTATTTCAAATAGACCAATTGTAGGCACTTTTGAATAGTCAAATGTCAGTCAGTCCAAGAAAAGTGAAGCTAAATTGCACGTTCCAAAGCGTAGATCTCTATGGAGAAGAACGTGCAAGAAACTCCATGGACACTCTTTTAAATCATAGTATGTGTTACATATAATGTTTGTTTACATTATTTCATGTTGCTTCTATTATGTGAGCACAATGTAGATAATAAAATAAAAATAAAAAATATATTAAAAGATAAAAACTGAATTAAGCTACTGGCTGTTAAGAGATGACCAGTCTCAACTGACGGCACCCGTTCACGAGCATGACGCGTGCATCAGTGTGTTTTTTGTATCTTAAGATTCGGCTAGAATTATTTTCAATAAATTATATTTATATTTTATATGTATTTTGTTCCTTAAATCCTTATTCTCTGTTATTTTAATACGAAGAAGTTTTGGACGTGAGCAATAAGTTACATTATACCATTAATCTGCGGAAGACTAAAAGACAAAAACAGAATTTGTCACGCGGTATAACTATTCCATAGAACACGGCCACAATATTTTTTTTCTATGTACCTACCCAATATTTGAAAATTGAAGAAATATTTACATTGACTTAATTAAAGTACAAACTCGTTGATGTTATGCTATTTGAACTTATAGTCAGAATTTTAATTCGATTCCAGATTTGACATTAGCTACTGTCATTTTGTGAAATAATTATACCACATATAATAGTGTAGTGATGAACACAAAAATCGATAAACAATCAGTGTGTGTGCCATCAGTGTGCCAATTAAAGACTAAATTATTGATTTTTATTTAAATAAATACATAATTATTCATAATAATTATTTATTAATTAGTAATCGCTGCTCTATTTTATAAAAAGTTAATATTTTTGTTTTTATATTAAAAACAAAACTTAAAAGAGCCTAGATAGTTTTCAGTATTGGCAACCCGTGCGCGCTCGTGCAGCTATCGCCATTTTGTTTATCTGTTATATTTGTCATGTTTCTTCATGATCACATTTTTTTTTATTTATTTCACACACAATTATAAAAGAAAAGTCTCAGATCGTTAATTAATCGTCAAAACTAAATTACCGGTTCAGAAATATTTAATTTCCTCATATACTTAGTTTACGAGAGTAAAATTATAAACGAGAAGAATCGATCCGGAAATATTCCATTTACATATCGAATAATTTCGCAACGTCACTATTTAGTACTTGTCATAACGTTGCAACACTGAAATTGTCAAATCTGGAATCGAATTAAAATTCCGAGTATAGTCAATACTCGTACTACAATTGAACAAAACGCGTTCCGCCGACAAGCGGCCGATCGGTGCTAGCTGCTGGCACGCTCTCCCCGCGCCCGCGCACCCTCACCACTCGCAAAGAAAGACTTGGAAACGTAGTGCTTAAAATTGTGGCTTTTTAGAAACCTAACTATTTGATAACCTATACCGTTTTTATAGTTTTGTTGAAATGGTTACATGTGGTATGATGAGCAGAATTGAATTATGCAATAAAAAAAAGAAAGCCCCTATGTTCGTTAGGGCACTATTCGTAAGATACGACCAAACGGTTCGTTCTGCAAATGTTTCATTTTACAAACTTTCGGTTTACAAGCGTTTTTTCTAATACTTCTTTTGATAAATGGTTCGGTTGACATTTAATCGTTTAAAAACATTTTTCATTTCATATTTTGATTCTTTTGGAAAACTTATTGTTCATATTAAAAATCATTTAAAAATATTTTTTTAAACGATCTTTATGGATTGTTTTGTACAGTATTTTTTAATAAAATACTGTATAATACCAGGAGGGCTTGTTTACTAAAGTAATCAAGCCTGGGTGTAAAGAAGACTTTTTCCTCCCCTATGTTGCCGGAGTAGACGTTAGGGTGGTTAAAAAAAGGTATTTTTTAGTACTATTTATTTTTTTATATTTTTCTAACATTCAAAATGCTACCAAATAAGCTATACTATCGAACAAAAAAATCGGTTTCCAAAAAAAAAAACACTGGGTTCCTACTAAAAATATACAAAATGGTAAATATTCCAAACGTTGTTAATTAATAAAAAAATGAATCGTTTGTCAAATGACACGTTATTAAACAAAAGTTTATTTGGTGATTAGTTTGTAAAGTAAACTATTTGGGAAACTTGTTTTTGTATAATGATGAAATTGCGAACCATGCTTTTGCGATTGTATATATCGTTAGTTGTCAAATGAAAATTTATTAATCAACTTTTGGTGAACTGACAGAATACGAAAAAAAAAACACTAAAAAGTGCAAAATAACTTTAATTTCGGAAGTCGATGTCAAATAGCGAAGAGACAAAACTATTATAGAAACACCGACTTCCCAAATTAGCTATTTTGCATCAGTCAGTAAGTGAAGTCGTATTTTTTTTTACTCGTACTTCCAAAATTAAAGTTATTTTGTATTTTTCAGTGTTTTTTTTAACATTGAAGTTGATTTTTTTTTGTAAAAAGTTTTTATAGTAAAGTGACGTGGTTCACAAATTTTTTACCAAAACTCCATCGACAACTTTTTATTTAACAACCAACGTTTCGTATACTATTTATTACACAAATAATTCGTTTTGCAACTGTTTCATTTTACAAACTCTCAGTTTACAAACTTTTTTTTGGCAAATACTTTTGATAAATGGTTCGGGTGACATTTAATCGTTTATACATTTTTCATTGAATATTTTGATTCTTTTGCATGTAGTATGCAGGCAGTCAAGCAGCATGCAAGTAGGTATGCACACAGAAACAGGCATGCAACATGCAAGCAGACATGCAACATGCAGCAGGCACGCAACATGCAAGCAGAAATGTAACATGCAGCAGGCACGCAACATGCAAGCAGGCTTGCACAATGCAAGCAGACAAGCAGCATGCAAGCAAACATGCAGGCATGCAAGCAGACATGCAGCATGCAAGCTGACATGCAGCATGCTAGTGGACATGCAGCATGTATGCAACATGCAGCAAGCAATGTTTCTGTCACGGCACCGGCGCTGCTGGGTTTAGGCGGACCCACGCGAGCTTATCGTCGCATATGGTTTTAACGCTCACCACAGCAGTTTCGGTAGAGGGCCTTCAATCCCCCTGCTCCTCAGCTCGCGGGCCTCTCTACCCCTTCGCGTCTATGCGGGCTTAAATTACTCTCTAGGGGTAGGGCAAACAAGACTATATAAGGTCGGTTTTGTGACCTTTCGCTACTTATTATGATTTTTTTTTTCTTTAATATTGAAAATGCTACCAAATAAGCGTCTATAATTATATTTTCTAACAAAAAAGAAATTGAAAATGTGATCGGTTTTCAAAAAAAAAACTGGGTTCCGTTCCGATTAGCCTTCTAAAAATATACAAAACGATAAATGTTCCAAACGTTATTTCATGAAATCATCATCTTCCTGACCTTATCCCGTTTTATTTGGGGTCGGCGCAACACGTTTTTTTCTTCCATTCTGTCCTACCGCTCGTCACGCTATCACGAACTCTCTTTTTATTCATATCACTTCTCACACAATCCATCCATCTTTTCTTTGGCCTCCCTCTCCATCCATCCACATGTAAATTCATAACTCTTTTAGCAACATGCGTTTCATCTCTCCTCTTTACATGACCATACCAAGACAAACGATTCCCTTTCAACTTTTTAGTCACACTGGCGACACTTTCAAACTTCTCCTAATATACTAATTTCTCACTTTATCCATTCTCGTCGCACCACACATCCATCTTAACATTCTTTTTTCATCCGTCCTATTCACAGCCCAACATTCTGATCCATACAGTACAACAGGCCTTATCACGGATTTGTAGATTTTACCCTTCAACTTGAGTGGCGTCCGTGGGTCACAAGTTGTTCCCGTGACCTGTCGCCATTTCATCCATCTTGCGTTGATCTGATGTGTTACGTCCCG
Source organism: Mythimna lalbum (assembly GCA_949319445.1). Lineage (NCBI taxonomy): Eukaryota > Metazoa > Arthropoda > Insecta > Lepidoptera > Noctuidae > Mythimna > Mythimna lalbum. The sequence goes on from OX439346.1 coordinate 25,409,016, forward strand.
GTCTACTTCATCATCCCCTTGGACAAGCGATCCGAGATACCGAAAGTCGGAACAGATCGGTATGGGCGTTCCGGCGAGAGCTAAAGGCACTGGATTGGAGAGACCGCCAAAATTGCAGAACAAGTACTTCGTTTTGGTTCTACTCAATTTCAGGCCAACACTTTCCAGTCTGTGCCACCACACCTCCAATCTTTTCTGGGCCTCTAGGCCACTCTCAGCAACCAGCACAATGTTATCGGCAAACAACATACACCAAGGAGCCTCTTCCTTAATGTCCGACGTCAGAGCATCCATTATCATCAGGAAGAGGTAAGGGCTGAGGGCCGACCCTTGGTGTAAGCCGATAGCCACATTGGAGTTGCTAGTAGTGCCCACTGTAGACCGAACTTGGATACTGCACCGACTGTACAACGCTCGGATCAACTGCACATACTTCCCAGACACACCTGTCTCCTTAAGGGCCATGTATGTGACATTAGCTTTATTCCTCTATAATTGTTGCACTCAAGCACATCACCTTTGTTTTTAAAAATGGGCACCAAGGAACTGTTACACCATTCATCAGGTATGGCTTCTTCCTGCAACAACTTATTTATTTATTTAAACTTTATGTACAATAGTGGTACATAGGCGGACTTAATGCAACAAGGCATTCTCTACCAGTCAACCTTTGGGTTAAAAAGACAACACTGTGGTAGGTTTGCACAATAAATAAATACTATAAAGAATAAAAAGTAAATAAAAAAAATACATATAAGTATATGCTAAAATAATAAACTAATAAATACTATGAAAAAAATCAAATCATTAAAAGAACTTAATAACAATTCTGACGAAGACCAAACTAAGGTTGAGAATACTTCAAGTAGTAGTTCCGAATTTTACGTTTGAAGGAAAATTTACTTTCGGCCTTTTTTATGTCTAGGGGAAGCATATTCCAGAGCTTTATGGTGGAAACAGCGTAAGAATTGGACATAAAGCCAGTACGGTGAGAAGGAATATGAAGAAGCATGTATTTGGATGCACAAAAGTTAAGATTATGGGAATTGCCCAACACTTTAAAATACTGTTTTAAATAATCAGGAGCACAAGGATCGTTCATTATGGTGAAGAATAAAGCTAACCACATCCATCCATCCACTCGCAATAACTTCCACACTTCAACTGGTATTCCGTCTGGACCAATGGCTTTACCGTTCTTCATTCCATTTACTGCTAACCCACATTCATTGGTTTATTCTCTAACATACTATTACTACTCGAATTATTTGAAGAAATAAATTGAATAAAAAAATGAATCGTTTGTCAAATGACACGTTATTAAACAAAAGTTTATTTGGTGATTTGTTTGTAAAGTAAACTATTTGAGAAATTTGTTTTTGTATAATGATGAAATTGCGAACCGTGCTGTTGCCAATCGTTGGTTGTCAAAGTAAATCAACTTTTGGTAAACTGACAGGATACCGTTGGCGTACTTACGAGTACTAGGGTGGATCAAAATTTTTATTTTATTTTTGACCAGCTGCTCCCAGCGGCTTCGCCCGCGTGATAGCAGAAAATTATCCCAAGGGAACATACTTCCGAGATAAAAAGTATCCTATGTCCTATTCCAGGACATGGTCTTTTTTTTTTTTTTTTTTTTCTTTCGACGGGGAAAATCATCATTGACGAAACCCGCTCTTGGGTGGAGCGGGAGACAGTGTCAGAGTCTTACTGACTAAAAACCCCGCGCCGTTCCTTCTAGCCTTCATACCGGGGCTCTAGTTTCCTTTCGGATAACCCCGACCCCGGTAGGCTTCGACCCAGATGGGCCCCTCCTGTTGCTGACAACTCCTTGAGGCGCGCGGGAACAGTGCACGCCGTCGACGCCTTGGCTCGGTCCGGACAGTTACCAGACGATCGGACAGCGAGCTACCCATGGCTCGCCGTCCGCGAGCCCGCGTCTACGGTGGCTGGAAATCGGGATCGGAATCCCGGCGGCGGCGGCGGGGGCGCCGTTGCCTGATGCGGTCTGCCTCCTCCTTTGCTAGCATTACTGCTTCGCAGAAGGAGGCGACCGCCTGCCACTCCTCCTCGCTCCGGACCATGGCCTGAACCAAGGCCCGGCGCGAGAGGTCTCCGCCGCCGATCGCCCCCACGAGGACACGGCGTTGCTCCGCCCAAGCAGGGCACACCTCAACTATGTGCTCCACCGTGTCCTCCGGGCGTTCCGCACAGTGGCGGCACCCGGGCGTCTCTTCCGCTCGAATCCGATGCAGGAACCTCCCGAACTTGCCATGTCCGGTGAGGACCTGCGTCATGCGGAAGGTAAGGACGCCGTGAGGTCTTTCCAGCCACGCCTCAAAGAGGGGACTTACCGCCATAATTGTGTTGTCCGCCATGGTCTATCCGTGTACCACGTTTCATCAAAATCGGTTTTGCCATTTGGCGTGAAGACGTAACAAACAAACAAACTCACTTTCGCTTTTATAATATTAGTAAGGATTCACCTCCGGAAGTCTTACGGTTGATATCAATGATGATGGTGTAATACATTACTCGTAGTAAAAAGAAACGTAACTTTTTTTTAATTCATGAATCCCCAAGCGACCACCGGTGGCCGCGCATCTATTGTCTTACTATTGTGTCTCTAATTGACGGTATCTGAAGGGTTAAATTGATATAAACTAGTGATTTTGCCTGCGATCGCGGCTGATGGTAAGCAGTGATGCAAACGTTGCAATTGATGAGGAAGAGCAGTAGTTGATTTGAACGCAGTAGTTGAGGTTTATTAAGAACCTATTCACTCTGGCCTTGAAGACACCTAAATTATAATCGGATGGGAAGACCGCAACCAATAGGCAAATTGTTCCAGTCCTTCGATGTACGCGGTATAAACGACTAGGTAAAACGATTAGTCTGGACCGTAAAGGTGTCAAATAAGAACAATATAAGGAGGGACGCCTGCGACCGACCACCCGCACTCCAGTTTCGTGAGCGTGACTCGCACTCTCACTGCGCCCAACTGCCGAAGGGCGCATATTATGCGATTTATCTCCCGGCGACATCTAATGTGGAACATATTGAAGATTGATGATCAGATACCTGACACAGATGGCGCGAGGGCGCGGCGGGCGCGGGGACGAGCTCTGGCGGGCGAGCTCTCGTCGTAAACACATAACATTTGGAATGTTGGACTACTATTCTAATTATTTCGTTACGAAGGTGATCTGTCAGATAATTATAGCTGTTGCCGAAACGTCGGGCGTGTCACCAGCGGGACTCGACCGTCGTCAAATAAATCCGGTATTGGTTATTTTTTTATTTGTACGAGTATGCGTTAGAAATATTGTGGGGTATTATTTTTTCGGTGGGAAAATCATCTTATGACATCCCCCGCTCTTGGGTGGAGCGGGAGATAGTGTCAGACTTTTACTGACTAAAAACCCACCCCGGTTCCTTCGTTGCCTTTCGTACCCGGGGCTGAGCTACCTTTTGGAGCAAACTCTGGCCCCAGTAGGCCGTGGGTCGAACCCAGCTGGGCCCCTACCGTTGCTGACAACTTCTTGAGGCGCGCAGAAACAGTGCGCGCCGTCGACGACTTGGGCTCGGTCTGGACAGTTACCGGACGGGCAGACTGCGAACTACTCATTGCTCGCGGTCCGTAAGCCCGCACCTACGGTGGCAGTAAATCGGGATCGCAATCCCGGCGGCAGCTGGGGCGCTGTGAGTCCGTTGCTTGATACGGTCGGCCTCTTCCTTAGTTAGCATTACTTCTTCTTAGAAGGAGGCGACCGCCTGCCACTCCTCCTCGCACCAGACCATGGCCTGTGACAACTCACGAGAGCACGGCGATGCTCTGCCCAAGCGGGGTACACTTCTACTGTGCCCGGAGGACACGGTGGAGCACACCGTGTCCTCTACTAATACTAATACTAGAATACTATTCTTTATTTTTTTTTTGTATATGAGTTCGCCGCCGAGTCCGTCACACCTACACCGCTATCCGCATCGCTCTGTTTCGTGGCGTCGCGCTCATTCGCTTGTACTTTTGATCTCGCCGCTCGCCGCACCGCGCGCCGCTGCAGTTATTCGCTCTGACAAAACCGCGCGCATTTTCGCTATGAGCGGCGACTCGTGGCGTGCTTCAAACATTTTCATACATTTGTTCTTAACGCTCGCCGCGTTATGTCGTGAATGGGCCGTTAACCCCATCTGAAGGGCTAACAGTTTCTGTTGTATGGAATTTCTTTGAATTCGCGCCTTCACAGCTTTTATCACTGCTGGAGTCCTAACAGACCGAGGGCGACCACTTCTTGACCTGTCATCTACAGTACAGTCTTCATTGTATCGTGTGATGGTACGATAAACGAATCTTTTGGATATATTCAAATTTTTCTCTGATGGTTTGGCGCACTAGTTTATTAAAAGCCTATTTACAATAGCCTTGAAGACCCCAAATTATAATCGGACAGGAAGACCGCAGCAGGCAAATTGTTCCAGTCCTTCGACGTACGCGGTATAAACGACGAGGCGAAACGCTTATTCCGGACCGTAGAGGTTTCAACAACATAAGGGTGGATATTCGCCGTACGGCGGGTTGTCCGATGGTAGAATTGAGATGGCGGAATCAAGTCATGTAATTTCTGCGCACAGCTTCTTTTATTTTTTTTTGCTTATTTTTCTTGTTCAATAACAAAGAAACCACAATCGCAGCAGCTAAGCGTGACCGCGACCCGTTCTCAACTGAGAGTGTATATCGTGACTGAATATGTAGTCTACGAGCAGTGTAGTTTACGCAGGCCAAAATATCTCAATGATAGAGCTACCCTACGATAGAGCAAAAAAATGCAATAGGGTGCTCTAATGATCTCTACGTGTACGTAGAAATGAGAGTATAGATTAGATTAATCTCCAAGCTGTCTCGCTCTATTCTCTCTCCGTGGACGAGGCGCTTAAGTATGGGGAAGCCCCAAAATTCCTTGTTTCTTTCTCTATTTTTGAATGAAAAATCTTAATTCGGTTCACAGAATACATCTACTTACCAGGATTCAACGGTATAGTTTCGGTAAAAAGTGGCTGTGTCACAGCCGCTTTTTTTATAGACGGACAGACAGACAAACATGACGAATCCATAAGGGTTCCTACACCAGAATATTTTTTTTTAAATTTTTGTGTCTGACTGTTTGTTCCGGTGAATCTTTGAAATGGCTGGATCGATTTTGACGGGACTTTTTTTAGTAGGTAGCTGATGTAATTAGGAGTAACTTAGGCTACTTTTATTTTAGAAATAAAAAACTATTTACAAAAAAAAATTAAACCGACTTCAAGTACAAAATAACTTTAATTTCGGAAGTCGGTGTTTCTACAATAGATACCTAATCTTGTCTCTTCGTTATTTAACACCGTCTTCCGAATTTTTGAAGTCAGTTTAATTTTTTTTTTGTAACAAGTTTTTTATTTTTCACTTTTTTAGTTATGGTAGCACCACTAAAAAGTACCTACCCTTCAGCTAAACATAAATTACCTTATAGCCAGAGTGCATCTCATAACGATTCTAATAATCACAAATACGGTTATATTACATGAATTTACGTTCCGGCTTTATCACCAGATCAGTTCGATACATCCCCTCCCCCTTTTCTTTCAGTCAGTAATCGACTACACGTATAAACGAAGCAATTTAACTTGTTACGACAATTCTGCTATGATTCTATGAGGAGTTCTGTTCCATATCTTCGAAGTTCATGATCAGATCATAACAATATTTCTATGGGACCAACTTGGAAGCATAAACTTTCCATCAAAAAATAATTTTCAATATCGGTCCACAAATGACCGAAATATCGGTGAACATATATACAAAAAAAAAAACATACATTCAGCCGAACATAGAACCTCCTCCTTTTCGAAGTCGGTTAAAAATAAATTCAAAATCCTTTAGTGTCCACGCGAACGAAGTCGCGGGCACAGCTAGTTATAGATAAATTACGTCTAGACACAGAACCTATGATCATGCTCATCACACAAACATTTGTCCTGGGTGGGAATCGAACTCACGACCTACGGCATAGCAGTCAGGGTCTCTAACCACTAAACCAACAGACCAGTCAAAGAATTGCGATTTTCCTGAACATTTTTTATAGTTCGCTCCATTATAGTCTCTTCCCATGACTTCTGGTTAATAGTTCTCTATTATTGTTAATCAACAAAACAAAAAGAATAATTAGTGTATTCTCAAAAATATGAGTTTTGTACGTTTATTGGTACTTTTATTTGTAATTTTACCCACAGGCATAAATTCACGTGAAATTTTGACAATAGATCGAAAAAACACTTTAAATATCAACTAATCATTCCAGCAAAATATAATGCAATGCACGATTCCTGTTAGTAGGTACCTAGGTCACGCGGATAAATTCACAGACAAACGTAGTCAACTACTTTATTAATATATATCAAGTATGGGTAAAGCGGCCAGTAGGCCGCTTTGCCGGCTCCGCTTTGCCTGTTAACAACCAATTTTTTCAAAAAATATTTTCTCTGCTTTATTTCAACATACTCCGGAATCAATACTACACAGACATAGTTAAATAAATATTTTATTTTTTAATTGGGCTGTGAAAAAGGATGAAAATAGATTGCATGTAGCGGAGATGATAATGTTGAGATGGATGTGTAGTGTGACGAGAATTAATAAAGTAAGAAATTAGTCAAATCAAATTAAATCAAAATCATTTATTTCAAATAGAACATTTGCAGGCACTTTTGAATAGTCAAATGACGGTCAGTCCAAGAAAAGTGAAGCTAAATTGCACGTTCCAAAACGTAGGTCTCTATGCAGAAGAACGCGCAAGAAACTCAATGGACACTCCTACATACATAGATAGAAAAAAGAAAGAAAGAAAACTAATTTATTTGGTACAGCACAAGGCCCGAACACAAATACAAGATGCAAAAAATAAAAAATAAAGCGGTTGTGTGCCTCATGGCTGCACCAAAATAGGTCCAGTTCAGCATGATTGCCAGACAACTAGTGCCTGACGCTGGTTTTCAACTGAACCCGTGGTTGTGATGCAATGCAACCGACGTAAAACCGGTTTTGGAGTGCAATATAGGTAATATAATATCAGTGATGGTACTTAAATAATATTTTAATATATTATATGGTTTACACATCCTACTATCCTACTTCCTACTTACATATATATAAGATATGTTATTGAGGATTTTCCAAATAAACCACAAATTGTTTCTCTGAAAATCAAAGTTTTGTTTATTTAATACGTCCTTACTATATTACAACATTTAACTATGACCATTACACCTATAACTTACCTGAAAATCAAAGAAACGACATTTAAAGTTTACTAATATCGCCTCCTCAATGATATCCCTTTATTTTTATCTCTTTACAATAGAATTTTTAACAATGAAATATGAAAAATAATCTAAACATCATCTGCCATTCAATCACACGTCACTCCGTTCCACAGAACATAAATTCCATTGACAACTTCAACGCGCGAAGCGCGGCAAATTTGAATTAATGAAATGTCATTTCATTACATCTCCCCCCCTAAGAGCAGAAATTGTAAATAATTAAAGCACAGGGCAGTGCGTGCAGGCCATTTTCTAGCAATAGGCTATAATCTACACAATGCACATACAAGTTATCTTTATATTCGTTTTCTTCTACTTCATCTACTGCTGTGACAGGTTGTAATTTTGTTATATGGAATAAAGTTGATTCTGTTTTTCTGTTGCCAGTGTCAATCTTATAAATGGAGTTTGATATTTTTTCTATTATCTTGAAAGGGCCTATTTTTAATTCGTCTAATTTTTTTCTATTCAGTCTATTTCCATTTTCGACATATACACTGTCTCCTATCTCGAACTCTTGCATCTTCCTATTTCTATCAAAAAATTTCTTGTTGTACTTATGGGATTTTATTGTATTCTCTAATGCTAATTTTCTATAAGCCATCCACTTGTCTTCCTTTTCTATTGTCTTAATTTCATTTGATAAAATACTGACATTTGTACCATCCAGTAAATATTTTGGTGCAAATCCTGTAACAGAGTGGTCTGTTTCATTATATTTCTGTATACTTTCTCTTGCTATTGTTGTCCATGTTTTCTTGTTGTTTTTCTCATTTATATTACATCTAATTTTATTTACTATTGTTTGGTTCAATCGTTCGTTCAAGCCGTTCGAAAATGGTGTATTCACAGCTGTAAAAATTAGTTTAATATTATTCTCCTGTAAATATTGTTTAAATTCTTTTGAATTGATGCCAGGATATTGGTCTGTTAGAATTATTCCAATCTCATCTGTCTCTAGTACTTGCTTAGTTAGTTTTATAAAGTCACTCGCATTCTGTGTTTTGGAAGTCGCAATAAACGCATATCTTGTGTAGTGGTCTACTAAAAGGTGTAAGTATTTTTTTGTTGACCTAGATCCTCCAAAGCCACCTATAGTATCCATTGACATTATCTCAAATGGTTTTGTTGCTGTTCCTAGTTGTGACATTAATCCAAATTTCCCTTGACATCTTGATTTATTTTTTATGCATGTTTCGCATGTTTTACAAATATTTATGATATTTTTTGTTAGGTTTTTTGCTGTATATATTGGACTTATTTTTTTCTGTAATTGTCTGATTCCAACATGGCATAAATCTTCATGCACCTTTTTTATAAATTTTTTACTAAACTCTTCTGAAAGTATAATCTTTTCCTGTTTCTTTATTTTTTTATAATAGATATTATTTTTGTGTAGTAGATTTTGTTTCTTTTCTTTTATTTTTTCTTGGTCTTCAACTATATCTTTTATTTGTATTAAATTAACTATTTTCAATAGTTCCTCTTGGTTATCTTCTGATTCTAATACAGGGTTTCTGCTCAAACAGTCTGCTTCTACATTTTCTTTACCAGGTATATATTTTACAGTAAAGTCATACTGAGATAGGTAATATGTGAGGTCACCCAATTCTTCATCTGTTCTGCATTTAATATTCATGTTCTCTAGAGAAAGAAGAAAAGAAAGAAAGAAAGAAAGAAAAAGTGTTTATTTGCGCCCAACATGACGCATATCCCAAAAATAAATAAAAATAAACAAAATACCAATATCCTACTTAAAAACTATCAGCTAGATAGGATATGCGTCACATCAGCGCAAAACGGCCAGTACTCAGCATAATGAGGTTTAAATAGTGATTTTTTTTCCAATTAGCCAGTGTTGCCAATATTTAACTGCTTCTTTCATAGCAAAACATTCCAAATATATAGCCTTTTTTCGTTTTTGAGTTTCATTTAGCTTTTTTGAAAAATATGCCACCGGTTTGTCTTTACCGTCTAGTTGTGTTTGTTTTAATATTGCCCGATACCTTCTAAAGATGCATCTGTAAAGATTTTTATTGGTAAGTCTTTGTCGAATATTTCCAACACGGGTTGGGAACATAAATATTTTTTTATTTGATTAAATGATTCTTCACACTTCTCTGACCACACAAACTTTTCATATTTTCTTAATAAATTATGTAATGGGTCTAAAATAATTGCGCTTCTTGGTATGTATTCATGGTAAAAGTTGATTTTTCCCAAAAATTGTCTAATGTTTTTTTGTGTCTTAGGAGTTGGAAAATGTCTTATCGAGATCAAATTGTCTTTAAGTGGTCTTACTGAATTGTTCTGGATTACATGGCCGAGGTACTTTACTGAGTCTGAAGCAAAGGTACATTTTTGAAGCTTCAATCTAAAGCCTTCTTGTATTATTGCCTCTAATACATTTCTTATGTGTCTTATATGTTCTTCAAAGGTGGTCGAATATATCAAAATATCATCAATATAGTTAACGAAGTATCCTGTGAGCTTGTGCTTTCTTAGAATATTGCTTAAAATTCTCTGGAAAATTGCTGGTGATGTTTTCAAGCCAAAAGGAAGGCAGGTCCACTGGTAATGGCCATCTTGTGTGACGAATCCTGTTTTATTTCTATCTTCCACCCGTAGGGGTATTGCCCAAAATGCTGAGTTTATATCCAATCTAGTAAAATACTTACAGTTTCTAGTTTTGATAATCAAATCTTCTATTATGGGAAAGGTTGAGCTTGTGGAACAACAATTTTGTTTAGTTCCCTGAAATCTACACATAAGCGGGACTTTTTATTTTCTCCTTTTTTAAATGCCAATGTCACTGGAGCAGCGAAAGGACTGTAGGATTTGTAGCGTTAAAAAAAAGAAAATCACCACTTGTACACGTATAATTTTGCATTTAAAAAAAAAAACAACATAGAAAAAATTATAAAAGGAAATAAAAAAATTCGGCGACTTTATATATATATAAATAGGGTTTAAGTAAGGTGGCGAGATGGATATATAAAAAAAAATAAAAATTTATAATTTGGAAGTTGTGCCTATAGGTGCGGGATTGCAATCACGGGACCTCAGGGGCGGACTCGTAAACTATCAAAGAAATCAGTTCATTCCGCAACCTTTTTACACGAATTGCTGTGATTATACATATAAAACAGATAGGGTAAAAAAAACTACTCAAATATTACTTGCTACTGCTATAGAATAAGGAAAAATAGGGATCATGAAAACTTCACGTGGAGTGACGTCACGATGTCCACCGGGGTTTTCTCTTGTATCGTCATGCGCTAGTTGGCGCACGCATTTATGAATTGCAGTGGGCTGTACTGTCCACTTCTGTGAATTTCTATGTCTATATCCAGAAAGCTCCAAGAATACTCCAAGAATGTTCCAAGGATACTCGAAGAATACTCGAAGAACCGATTGACAAATAATCGGTTCTTTATATTGACTAACACTTATCGGTTTTTTATTTACTACCGAGTTTCACCAAACATTTCGCAGTTAGATCATTACTTATAATCACATTTCCTTTTTAATTCGTGTTCATCAAGCACTTTTTCTCAGAAAATTTCGTCGCCGAATGACAAATATAATTTTTCCTTGTCAAACAAACAAATTTTCCTATTCTAAGTTCAAATAAAAAAAAAATATATTAGAAAAAGGTAATCTAACGCAAACGAAAAAGTTTTTATTTAGCTAAACGAATTAAGCAACATGATAATGCTGCAATACCCCCTTTCTAAGAAAAAAAGGACGAAAGTACGAGTGAGAAAAAAGATAAACTGGAACAGACAAAGACAACAGCAGGAATCATTTCTGAATCATACGATATCGAAGTGCAATAGATACTGAATAAACACGGAGACCTCCACATCTAAACGTTATCCACGCAAACCCACGACATCTCAATCACGACTATGGAGAATATGAAAGAAAATAACGAACTCAAAAATCAAAATGTATACTGTCCAATTAGAGTAAAACACTAACCTACCACATCCTAACAACTATGAAGAACAATTAGGGAACTATATATTTAAGTAAAGCTAGCCTAAATTAACATAAGACTTAACTATTACCTAGCAACAACAAGAAAAAAATCCGGGGATCATACATCTAATTAAAGCTAGCCTAACTTAACATAAGACTAAACTATTACCTAACAACATTAAGAAAAAAACCCGGGAATTCCCAAAAAATAAATAACGTCAACACGTAAAGTCCAACCTTAGTTAAAGAAACGAAAGAAATTGGACAAAAAAACAAACAACTAAGTTTGAAAAAGTTAACTTAAGTCGATTAAGTCAAAGAAAAAATTCAAATTGATTGTTAAATGACAAATCATTTGTGTTAAACAAAAGAAATAAAACAACCTAATTACGCAGGCAACCTAAGAACGCAGGTTGACATAACATAAAAATAAATAAATGTCATTATTAACGGATAATTTAAAAAGTTTTTAACTTAATTAAAAAACTTATGCAAAGAAATATGCCATAAACCAAAGAGGAAAAAGTGTTTCAAAGCAAATGTTAATGATAAAATGGAATAAAGAGAATTTAATCCAATTTATTTTAAGATATCCTTGATATGATATTGTCCGGAGTGGACTGAATCACAATCCTGTAGCAAATAGGTGGTCCTAGAAATTACTCTTATCACGCGGCACTTAATAAAACGTGGAGCAAGCTTCCCAGAAAAAAAATCATTTCCAGAAGACTTGGAAAAGTTCCTTCTCCATACAGTATCGCCAACATTCAGAGTGATAGCTGATCGATTAGAATTATATGCGCGAGAGTTACGGAGGAAAGCTAAAGAAAGGTTATCAGCAACCTTTGCATAAACTTCGTTGAGAGAAGATAGGTTTGAAGCATGTCGAGCCCGACTGTCTGCCAAATTAGAGCTTCGAGTCTGACTATATACACGACCGCTATCCATAAGGACCTCTCTACCAAACATAAGAAAGTTAGGAGTAAAGCCAGTAGCTAGATTAACACAAGAATTGAGGTAAAGCTTAACTTTAGGTAACATTTTAGCCCAACTTCTTTGGTTCTCACCAACCAAAATACCTAAACACGTAATAACACTTTGGTTGTATCGCTCAACCGTATTTGCTTGGGGTGTATAATATGGCGTAAAAGTAGGTGATTGAATATGGAAAGATCTGAGAAAATTAAGGAATTGATTACTACGAAAAACTGTAGCGTTGTCGCAAAGAATAGTACGCGGAACCCCAAAATTAAAAAAAATCTCAGACTCTAACGCTTTTATAACAGAAAGAGCGTCAATCCTTTTCAGAGGAACTAGCCATACATACTTCGAAAATACATCAACCATAGAAAGGATATATTTATAACCATAATAAGCACAGGGCAATGGACCAATTATATCGATAGAAATCATCTGTAAGGGCAAGGAAACCTCTTTAGGGTAGCACATCTGACCGCGAGGTTGCGTGTTCGAAATTTTATAGGCTTTACAAACCTCGCATTGACTTAACGTCGAAGTGACGTCACGGAACATATTTGGCCAGTAGAACAACTCCCTAAGTTTTAGATACGTTTTAGTAACACCGGGATGTATCGAAGGAAAACTATTGTGAATTTCCCAAATAGCGTCTGGAACCTTTTCAGCTGGTAACACCACATGCCATGGTTCAGAAGATAAAGGACTAGAAACAGGCATGCGTCTCATAAGGATACCATTGTTTATAGCGTATGCTGGGAACATTTGTGGCGTGTCTCGAGCACCTATATATACCTTCTTATACCAACGGTCATTAGTGTGTTCAGGACCCTGGTCAAACGACACAGGATTAGCATGGATCCTTGATAAAACATCGGGGACTTTATGTTGCAAACCTTTACGATGCACACGAACCTCATTAACAGAAGAAACTTGAGGGGGAGAGTGCTGAACAGTAGGGATAAACATATTACCATCAATATTTTTATCAAAAGCCTGACTAAAAATAGACGTCAAACCGAATTTATTCCAAAATTCGATACCTAAAATAACAGAAGATGACATCGAACTTGCCACTAAAAACTGATAAATAAAAGCTTTACCATTAAATTTAACCGGAAGATATACAGAACCAAGAATATCAATCGGTGAATTATTAGCCGATATAACACGGGGACAAGCTTTTTTTGATGTCAAAGAAATACCAAGTTGCTGAATAAAATTATCGCTTATAAGTGACATCTGAGCACCAGAGTCAAGTAATGCTTTAACGACTCTACCGCATAATAATACTTCTATAAACGGTCGGTTATCAAATGAATCTGAAGTAAACACTGGTGATACTTTACGGAAAGAAGCGTATCGCCAGTGATCTATACATTTTTTAGGATTACTGGTGAAGCGTCAATGCCTCTTATAATTACCGATATATTTTTTAAAAGGATTTATATAATATCTTAGTTACTTTCCCGCATTCCAAAAACATTATTTCGTTTAAAGGTAAGACAATTGAGTCTCTGTTGAATTCCGCAAACCAAATATTCACTACCGCAGGAGCCCATTGGTCGGAATCGAACGTTTCCTTGAGATGCTTGCGAACGACCGACAGAGGGCGCACCCCTTCTTTTCCGCCCCGCGCCATCTTCAATACGTATGTTCATCCGCTCCGCAATAAAAATCCCATATCTGTTGAAAACCGGACAATTTTCGTGAAATAAGTGCATCTGCTACCGTGAGACATTATAAACTTCGAGTGCAGTGTGTTTTTCACGAGTTCTGACCAGTCCACCGGTGGATGAACGCTGATATTTCGCCGGCCGGCATCACACGCAACGACGACAACCCGTGAATAAGGTGATTTCCCGTCTCTCTGGATTCGCAAGGTACGTGGGCTCTCTTGTTGCAATAGGTGTAGAGGATATTGGTTTCAGAAGGATCTTCAACAGAGATTTGATTTTTATAATTTTAAATCTACATTCACCCGCATATTTTCGGGAGGTCTTAAAACCCCCACAGCTTTCAGATGAGGCTATTTACACGCCTCATCATAATTATTTTGGTCCTTTCGAGCCGCATAGGCAACCGCTCCCTAGTTAGATTTTCACGTAATATTTGGTGAAAATCATAAATTCAATACCGCATAATAGGTATAGGTTATAGATGTTTACGTAAACTTTTGGTAAACTAATCTTACCTACTTACTTACAAACCGCTCCGCTAATAACATAAACATAATTGACAATAGATTCTACGTAGGTTTTGGTAAATCTGTCAATATTGTTTCATAGAATTGAATGTATTACGTAATAATTGGTAAAGTTCATTCTATGTAGGTATACATAATTTAATATTTCACTTTGGTAGCACGTTCAATAAGGAGGTAGTTACCCATCACTTCGGCTTTGTGCGTATTAGTCATTTTTATTCAGATACCTCCACATAGTTGGTAGGTGCATTATTATTGTAAACCGCCTGATAAGTTTACCGCATATTTTTAAATATTGTTCTAGATATTAACTTAACAAAATGACTGATAAACAATTAAGGCCGGAAGATTTACTGACGATCCTTCATGAAAAGAAAGGATTGTTATTCAAACGCCTTAATCGATTATATGATTTATCGAAAAATATTTCGTCGTTCGATTCGAGAAATAATGAGAGTTTTATGACTGAATCGGAAACTATTGACGACATTCGTGTCAAATTTGAATCTTATGTCGATCAAATTAACCACATAAACATTAATCTGAAGCCTGGTTCGAGTCCCGACTATGCTTGTTTAGAATCCTTTGAAGATTTGTTTATTCATGTTAAGCGTATTAGGAATAAAATCAGTAGTAGTCAATCTCTGTTATCACAAAGTAGTAATTCGAAGACGCTGTTTGAACCGCTAAAAATAAAGTTGCCGCCTATCGCACTGCCATCTTTCGACGGGAAACCCGAGAATTGGCCTGTTTTCTACGAGTCATTCAAGTCGAATATTCATAACAACGATCAGCTGACTGACTCGCAGCGCGTGCAGTACTTAGTAGGTAGGCTTACACATAACGCGTTAAAGATTACAGCCGGTATTGTGCCGACGGCTGATACCTACTGTTTTCTATGGGACAGCTTAGTTAATAAATACCAGGATAAACGCACATTAGGTATACACTATTTAAATAATATATTAGATTTAAAAAGTTGTTTATGTAACGCAAATGGTCTCGATTCTTTCATTGAAACATTTAGTGCGAGTATTTCTGCCTTGAAACAGCTTGGGATTCCCGATCTGGCGGATTTTATTTTTTTACATTGTGCTATGAGAAAAATAGATTCACAGACTGGTCAATCGTTTGAACTTTCCGTTCGCGATGTTGAAATTCCTACAACTAAGTTGTTGATTAGTTTTGTTCAAGATCAGGCTAAGATATTGGCACGCTCGAATTTATCTCATTCGAACGCGAAATATAATTATAACAAACCTCATGGTTCCGCACCGCGTGACCCTCGCACGCAGACGAGAGCGTTTGTTGTGAGTGAGTCCCCTAACTTATCCGCTTCTACCGCGACTTCGGTCAGGAGCTGCGCGTATTGTAATGATGGCGCTCATGTTCAGTTGTATAACTGCGCTAAGTTTCAATCCGCGTTGACTCCTAGAACTAGGTTTGAGTTTATTAGATCCAAGCATGGTTGCGTAAATTGTCTGAGCACTTCGCACGGTTTGAGTAATTGTAGGTCGACCTCAGTTTGTAACGTGTGTAAAAAACGCCATCATACCTTATTACATTTTAATAACTATAATAAACAACCACATACAACTGATGTTAAACCGACGAATTGCAATGTCGCCGTCGCGGCTAGCCTGGCGGTGACGCCGTCCGCTGCGCCTCTCGCTCATCCCCCGCTCCGCGCTGCGTCTTCGCTTGTGCCGCGCTCTTATTCTCATGGCCATAAGGTCGATATTCCCGCACCGGTGACCGTGTGTTGTTCGGATAATGTTTCTCAAACGTTTCCGACACATAACACGGCCGTGTTATTAGCTGCAGATACGAAGACTAAGTCGGCAATTCTGTTATCAACCGCTCAGGTCTATGCGCGCGCTAATAATAATAGTTCGGGCCATAAAACAATAGTCAGGTGTTTAATTGATAATGGTTCGCAAAATAATTTAATAACTACAGCTTGTTGTCGAAAACTCAACTTAGTAATAATTCCTTTGAGTAATTCTTTTGTCAAAGGAGTTGGTTCTGTCTCGCGGCCGATAATAGGTTATGTAAACTTAGATATCGAGTCTCGCATATACTCGCATCAGAAATATACTATTCACGCGTTAGTAGTTGAGTGCATTACGGATCAGCTACCTTCGCACCATATTAAGTGGGATTGTCATGTAGACTTCCACTCGCTTCCGCTCGCTGATTTAAGCTGGAATATTCCAGGTGATATTGACTTAGTGTTAGGCGCTCAACTGTTTCCGTATATTTATTTGGGAAATAGGGTAGACTTAGGTTCACATGCGCCACCCGCATTATTAACCACATTCGGATATGTCCTTATGGGTGATTTTCCGCATAGTAAAGATAATTTGAATTTATCTAGCTCTTCTTTCACAGCACTAGCCCTTAATGATTTATTACAAAAGTTCTGGGAATTGGAAGAAGTTGAAAATAAACGTTTTTTATCTCCCGAGGAGACCGAATGTGAGAATATTTTTTCCTCGACCGTGTCACGCGACGATGCGGGACGTTATACTGTCGCG
Organism: Mythimna lalbum; assembly: GCA_949319445.1. Lineage (NCBI taxonomy): Eukaryota > Metazoa > Arthropoda > Insecta > Lepidoptera > Noctuidae > Mythimna > Mythimna lalbum. Next base: position 25,426,080 of record OX439346.1, read on the forward strand.
TTACCTTTCAATAAGAATCCCGCCGAGTTAGGTAATTCCCGCACCGCCGCGTACCGTCGACTGGTTGCGCTGGAGAGAAAACTCCGCCAATCGCTGACGTTGCGTGAGAATTATAACGCAGTGATTCGGGAGTACATAGATAATGGTTACTTAAGTCAAGTCGACGAATCCGCCATTTCGGATGACGGGTACTACATCCCTCATCACGCTGTCGTTCGACCGGACAAACCGATGCCGCGCATTGTATTGGATGCGAGTGCTAGGACTCATACCGGTTTATCTTTAAATGATGTACTCCATAGTGGTCCAAATTTACAAACAGATTTGTTTCTTCTTTTAATCAATTTTAGATTATTCCCTATCGCTATAAATTCTGATATTAAGCAGATGTACTTACGAATTTGCATACCTGTTGAGCAGCGTAAGTACCTACGCATTTTGTTTCGATTCAGTGAGAACGATCCTGTGTTGACATTCGCTTTTAACCGCTTACCTTTCGGACTGAAGTCGAGTCCTTACATAGCTATGCGCACTGTGCGACAGCTGGCCTCGGACAGTCCGCATTATCCCGAAGCTGCTAAAGTAGCAGAGACCAGCTTGTATATGGATGATCTGGTCTATTCGGTGAATAACGAAGAGAACGCTATACAGTTGTCGCATGATCTCATAAAAATGTTTAAGTCGGGCGATTTTGACCTTATAAAATGGTGTAGTAATTCACCCGCGCTTTTAAACAGCCTACCTGATTCACATCGTAAGTCACTCGATTTCCACGAGGGCAATGATGTGTCCAGGGTTCTAGGTCTTTCATGGGAGCCTTCTCAGGATAAGTTCTTCTTCACTTCCACTCAAGTAGCCGAGAAATGTACTAAAAGAAATATACTCTCGATAGTTGCCCGCTTATTTGATGTTCTCGGTCTCGTCGCTCCAGTGATCTTTTATGCCAAGTTGCTCATCAAAGAGTTATGTCTGAGCAATATCGGATGGGATGATGTCGCTCCTGACGAAATCGTCAAAAGTTTTTCGCTTCTCATGCAAGAGTTTCCTTTGCTGGATTTCTTACGAATACCACGTCATGTGGGTGTTACCGATGACGGTAGTGTTCGCATAGTCGCATTTGCCGATGCCAGTATGGGTGGGTACGGTTGTGTCATTTATATACACTCGACGAGTCCGTCCGGCGTCGTAGTTCGTTTACTTTGTGCGAAGTCAAAGGTTTCACCTACCAAGGTCACAACTCTCGCACGTCTGGAGCTGTGCGCAGCTGTGCTCATGTCAAAGTTGGTGAAGACTGTTCGCGATACTTACTCTTCACGTGTTCCTATTGCAGGGATTTACGCCTTTTCAGACTCTACGATAGCTTTATCGTGGATTCATTCTTCTCCGCACCGCTGGTCAGTCTTCGTCAGCAATAGAGTAGCTCAATGTCAGGAGAACTTGGGCTCTCAACATTTTTACCATGTAGCAGGTGTTGAGAATCCAAGCGACTGCCTATCTCGTGGCATACTTCCTTCACAGTTGGTGTCACATGAGCTTTGGTGGAGCGGCCCTTCTTGGCTTCGTTGTCTTCCGGAAGATTGGCCTGTCAAACCGTTCTGTCCCACCGACTGTGGGGAACTCCCCGAGCACAAGGCAAATGTCTTAGCTGTGACCACGCAAGTAGAATTTCCTCTTCTTTGTCAACTCGCGCAACGCACCTCATCATGGGATAAGCTGTTGCGCATCGTTTCATATATACTTAAATTCGTTAGACCAAAGGTTCATTGTGAACCCCGGTCTCCGCAGGGATTGTCAGCGGCGGAACGAGTTATGATCCGTGCTGTGCAATCTGTCCATTTCGCAGATGACATTAAGCTCATCAAATGTGGTAAATTGTTACCAAAGAAACTTAGAAGCCTGTCTGTCTTTCTAGATGAAGAGGGCATATTACGCATTGGGGGAAGACTTTCAAAGTCATACCTTCCTTTTGATGCTAAGCATCCCCTTTTACTTCCCAAACATGATCCTGTCGTGGATCTGATAATTCGTCATTACCATGTGATGAATTGTCACACTGGACCAGGGCTACTTATGTCTATTTTACGACAGCGATTTTGGATACTAGATGCCAGGACTGTCATTAGGTCCAAGTTGCGACAATGCAAAACATGCTTTAGAGTTAATCCGACGCATCCCACTCCAATGATGGCGGACCTCCCTGAATACCGTGTGTCGGAATCAAAGGCATTTGTCCATACTGGAGTGGATTATGCTGGTCCCATACGCATAACTCTCACTCGTCGCAGAGGTCAACACGCTCAGAAGGCTTACATCTGCCTCTTTGTATGCTTGGTAACCAAGGCTGTCCATGTAGAATTAGTCTCTGAACTTACTACCGACGCCTTTTTAGCCGCGTTTAAACGTTTTATCTCGCGTCGAGGGCCAGTATCCTGTCTTTATTCGGATAACGCTACTAATTTCGTTGGGGCTAAAGCTCAACTAGATGAACTTTATAATTTCCTAATGAGGTCAAACCTCAATTCTTCTCTTATAAATGAGTTATCAACTCGCCGCATTAAGTGGAAAATGATTCCACCTCGCTCCCCACATTTTGGCGCCATGTGGGAAGCTAATATAAAAACATTAAAAACGCATCTTTATCGCGTGATTGGAAATCAACTTCTCACTTATGAAGAGTTCCAAACTGTACTCATTCAAATAGAGTGCATTATGAACTCACGCCCTCTGAGTGTGTTGTCTTCTGATCCGCATCCTGAAGTTATCACTCCCGCTCATTTTTTGATGTCGACTCCATTACAGTACTTGCCGGCAGCCGGTTTGTCTGGTCAGCGCTTAAATCTGTCCCAACGTAAACAGTTGTTAGATAGTATGGTGCAATCCTTCTGGAAGAAATGGCACTTAGAGTACCTGCATACGCTGCAAGTTAGGCAAAAATGGGCAACTCCGGACAAGCCTGTAGAAGTTGGAACTGTCGTACTCGTGGGACAGGACAACTCGCCTCCTCTATGTTGGCCATTAGGAGTTATAACTGAGGTTTATAAAGGGACCGACAATGTAGCTCGCGTTGCTATGGTGAGGACAAAGTTCGGTAATTTTAAACGCTCTGTCACAAAACTATATCCTATCCCAACGCAATAAAATTTCATTTTTAACTATACTCGTAGTTTTTTAAGGTTTAGGATTAGTTTATTAAATAATTTTATTTTCCGCATTCAGTCATAAAGTTTAGACTTTTCTGATCATGATTTAGGTCAGTGAATCTTCATAATTTCCACCTTTCCCTTTGAAAGCACTTGCGTCCTTCCAAGGGGGGGAGCATGGTGAAGCGTCAATGCCTCTTATAATTACCGATATATTTTTTAAAAGGATTTATATAATATCTTAGTTACTTTCCCGCATTCCAAAAACATTATTTCGTTTAAAGGTAAGACAATTGAGTCTCTGTTGAATTCCGCAAACCAAATATTCACTACCGCAGGAGCCCATTGGTCGGAATCGAACGTTTCCTTGAGATGCTTGCGAACGACCGACAGAGGGCGCACCCCTTCTTTTCCGCCCCGCGCCATCTTCAATACGTATGTTCATCCGCTCCGCAATAAAAATCCCATATCTGTTGAAAACCGGACAATTTTCGTGAAATAAGTGCATCTGCTACCGTGAGACATTATAAACTTCGAGTGCAGTGTGTTTTTCACGAGTTCTGACCAGTCCACCGGTGGATGAACGCTGATATTTCGCCGGCCGGCATCACACGCAACGACGACAACCCGTGAATAAGGTGATTTCCCGTCTCTCTGGATTCGCAAGGTACGTGGGCTCTCTTGTTGCAATAGGTGTAGAGGATATTGGTTTCAGAAGGATCTTCAACAGAGATTTGATTTTTATAATTTTAAATCTACATTCACCCGCATATTTTCGGGAGGTCTTAAAACCCCCACAGCTTTCAGATGAGGCTATTTACACGCCTCATCAATTACATTTCGGACATTCTCTTGTAATAAATCCAGGAGTACGACACTTAAAACAAATCATGCCTGTAATCTCTGGGCAAGAGCGGTAAGAATGACCAACTTTATTACATTTTAAACAAAGCTGAGACTGACTACAACTAGGACAAATCCGAGGCTTACTAGTTGTTGGTTGATAGGAAGTTTTGTTCGGCCTGGGTTTTGGTGAGTTAACAACCTGAGAAGTTGACTGGTCGGCAACACAATTGAGACTGGCAACCGCCTTTGAAGGTTTTAAAAAGGACTCGAAATGAGTAACAGCTTCGATTAAATTATTAATGTCATGAAATCTCTGGATAGATAAGCAAGGAGTGTATTTTGGCAACATATTGTAAGTAATGATTTGCAACAATTCCGGTTCTTCAATGGGCTTATACAGTTTTGCATTTAAATAAGACACTTCGATAATAAATTCTCTAATCAATTGTTCCGGTCTCTGCTTAAGGTTACGGATCTCCTGGCTGGTCTTAAATTCATAATCTGTCGTACCAAACGTATTAAAAAAGGCTTCTTTGATCTCAAAGAAGGAAAGACCCGGGCGACGGATCGATCTAAAATATTGAAGTGCGACACCTGACAAGACTTCATGGAATCGCTTGACTAAATATCCCTCAGACAAATTGTCGGCCTCCCTGCATTCTTCTATACTCGTGAAAAATTCCCGAACGCAGGTCTTTCCATCGAAACTAATCTTCCACTTAGTAAGAGAGAACTGCCTGGTAAATTGTAGGCATTCATCAGATCTTACTGGTGAAGGAACGACACTTTGTGAGGAAGCGCGAGAAGCTCTTGGCGGAATAGGAGGAGGTTGTGGTCGCGAAATGATGGGACTATCACGACATGGTGTCTCACCAATAGGGAACCCCTCTTCTGACATGATGCAACTAATAAAGACCTAATAACGAATGAAAGAACAGACTAAAGTCGATTAAATCCTAGCGAAAAAATAGGCACGGCATGAACAACTGGACAAAAATAATCCAGCAACCAGCAGTCAGCAAACGCCAAGCTAGAAAGCAAAAATATCGGCTAAATAACCGTTCATACTAAGCTTACCTTGAAAACCGAAGCCTATACATTCACACGTCACCATATATACCCTACGGGTTCTAACTACCGCTAGCTAAGGATATGGAATAAAAATCAGGAAACCTATCGTTATATTTGCTGCGATAAGTGGATAAAATAAAAGGCAGTTATGTGTTTTATAGTTCACAAAATTATTTTCTATTAAAAATCATTACATTTCATGAAAAAATAATATGTCAAGGAAAAAAAACAGCTTCAAACATCTGTACTGGTGGTATAAATCCTATAATACCCTTCTTGAATGGAAGAATCCACGTCCTGAAACCAATAAGCTTAAGAATCATTAGCTCCCAGAGGGAGTGACCATTGTATAAGTGGTGATTTTCTTTTTTTAACGCTACGAAAAATGTGTATAAGTGGTGATTTTCTTTTTTTTAACGCTACAGATTCTTCTATTAAATTATTCTTTAGTAGCTTGGATATTTGCTCTTCAATTTCTAATTTATCCTCTATTGTACATCTGTATGGTCTTTTACTACAGTATCTATTTACTTGTAAATCTATGTGGGCTTCATAATCTCTAACTGATCCTATATCATACTTGTCTTTAGCAAAAATTGTTTTATATTGCTTTATAATTTTCTCTATCTCAATTTTTTTTTATTATCTAAATGGTCTGTGATACTTACAAATTCTTCTGTTTCTATGTGTTCATTAAAATTTATTGCAAATGTTTTTTTATTCTTTTCTTCATATCTGTTATCTTTAGACATTTCATCTATTTTATTTGTTGTTTTCTTTTGTTCTATCTGCAAGTCCTCATTTTGGGTTAGTTTGAATTTCTTTATCATATCTAATCCGATTATGAAATCTTCGAAATCTTCATTATCCACTATATATACTTCCATCTCTTCTTCTAAATCGAATATTTTTATTTTTATTGTAATACAGCCATCTGTTTTTTTCAGACCATTAACCGTTTTCATATATGCTATATTCACATTGTCCTTTTTTTCTTTCACTTTAATCAGCTTTGAATTTATTAAAGAAATCTGTGAACCTGAATCATAAATGCCGCTCACTTCTAGTTTATTTTCTAATAAGAGCTTGATTTTGATTAATGGTGTACTTACTCGTTTTTTTTTCTCAGTATTTATATCTACTTCAATAATGGAGTTGTTGTTTACATTTCTGGGTTTAAAAACCTTTTCAGATTCATTCTTATTTTTCTTGAACCAGCATGTCTCCTCCGGATGATATCGAATTCCTTTTTCCAAAGATTCACAAGTCCTACATGGCTTCTTCTCCTTATATTTATTTTTATTAAGGGATGTACCACTCTTTATTGTGGTTGAGTTTTTCTTGTACATCATACCTTCATATTTTCTTATCTCATTGAACAAATCAGTAGTATCATTGAGTTCATCCCTGTTTAACTTATTTAAGATAAAACCTGGTAAACCCGTTGCAATAAGATCTATCATTGTTTTGAAGTCTATTGATTTGTTTATATCTAGTATAAGCCTCTCTTTTTTTTAATAGCATAGTCAATTAGTTGAAGTTGTCAATGGAATTTATGTTCTGTGGAACGGGGTGACGTGTGATTGAATGACAGATGATGTTTAGATTATTTTGCATATTTTATTGTTAAAAATTCTATTGTAAAAGGATAAAATAAAGGGATATAATTGAGGAGGCGATACTAGTAAACTTTAAATGTCGTTTCTTTGATTTTCAGGTAAGTTATAGGTGTAATGGTCATAGTTAAACGTTGTAATATAGTAAAGTCGTATTAAATAAACAAATCTTTGATTTTCAGAGAAACAATTTGTGGTTTATTTGGAAAATCCTCAATAACATACCTTATATATATATATATATAAATAAATATATTATGTTAGCTTTTGCCCGCGGCATCGCTCCACTATACCTTACTCTACCCTACTCTACCTTTTTATTATTTATTAGTAGGATATATATATGTATATTAGGTCTTTACCTATGAAATTGCCGTTTTGTATGAAAAAATTTAAACGAATTTTTTTCATGTATTTTTTATTTGTATTAATCGAAGTAATCACCCATGCAATCAATGCATCTTTGCCAACGCAGTGGCAGTTTATTGATGCCCTTTTTAAAGAAATCAGCTGGACGGGAGGCAACAAATTCTTCAAAGGCATTTTGTATTGCCTCTCGGGTATTGATTTTTTTTTCCGCCAAGAAGTTATCCAAATTCTGGAAAAAGTAGTAGTCTGTAGGCGCAAGGTCTGGTGAGTAGGGCGGATGACGGAGAACTTCCAACCCCAGTTGTTGCAACTTGGAGACCGTCTGCTGTGCAGTATCCTCATACTCTCGCGCGTTGTCGTGCAGGAGCAGCGGAGACGAGCGATTGACCAATGCTGGTTGGAGATGTGCCAGCTTCTCCGTCATTGTGTTCAGTTCTTCACAGTACACATCTGCAGTAATGCTCACCCCGTTTGGTAAGAAGCTGTGATGAATCACACCGGCGCTAGACCACCAAACAGTGACCATCACTTTTCTTGGGGTAAGTTTTCGTTTAGGGCTTTGTTTAGGTGCTGAACCAGGATCCAACCAACTTGCTGAGCGCTTTCGGTTATCAAACAGAATCCATTTTTCATCGCAGGTAACAATGCGGTTCAAAATTTCTTAATTTGTGTGTCTGTTGAGCAGTGCAAGGCACGTCACGACGCGTACTTCGCGCTGGCGATCATTGAGTTCGTGGGGCACCCATTTGTCAAGCTTTTTTACCTTGCCAATTTGACGCAAATGGACCAATATTGTTTTGACGCTAACGTCGAAAGCTGCTGTTAATTCAGCCGTAGATTGTGTATCATCAGCTTCCACAATCGCCTTTAATTCGTCATTGTCGACCAAAGTCTATTTATTTATTTATTTTATTTTACAATTCATGTACACACTGAACTTATAAAAGAAAACAAGACAGAAACAGAAAAATAGGTACATAGGTGATGCTTATTTCTAAAGAAATCTCTTCCAGCATACCCGCGAGAGGAGAATTCAAAAGTCTTCGGACGACCGCGCGGTTCATTTTTCAGGTCGAAATTTCCAGAGCGGAAGCGAGCAAACCAATAACAGGTGGTGCGTTGGTTTGTAGTGTTAGCTCCGTAAACGTCGTTGATGTTGCGTGCCGCTTGTGCCGCGTTGCTGCCACGACGGTACTCATATTCCATAATTACTCGAATTTTTAACGTATCCATGATGACGAAAAAGATTGAAATGCGATGAAAATGTAACACTAATCAATAAACAAATGACTACTTTTGGAAAAAAAATCCATGTTTTAAAATAAAATTAATTTGCAATTAGAATTCTTAGCCAAACAAAAATTATTTTGATTTGAAATGGCCAGTACTGCAGAACGGCAATTTGATAGGCAAAGACCTATTATCTATATATATGTAATGAAATGACATTTCATTAATTCAAATTTGCCGCGCTTCGCGCGTTGAAGTTATCAATGGAATTTATGTTCTGTGGAACGGGGTGACGTGTGATTGAATGGCAGATGATGTTTAGATTTTTTTGCATATTTTATTGTTAAAATTTCTATTGTAAAGAGATAAAATAAAGGGATATAATTGAGGAGGCGATATTAGTAAACTTTAAATGTCGTTTCTTTGATTTTCAGGTAAGTTATAGGTGTAATGGTCATAGTTAAACGTTGTAATATAGTAAAGACGTATTAAATAAACAAATCTTTGATTTTCAGAGAAACAATTTGTGGTTTATTTGGAAAATCCTCAATAACATATCTTATATATATAAAAATCAATGCCACTTTTCGTTGTTATTTTATAACTCAAGAACGGGCTCACCTATCCAAACCAAATTTTTAGGCTTTATTTGGACAATTTAATAAATTGTTTATGTGAAGTTTGGTAGGGTAGAGTAGGGTATAGTAGGGTAAAGTAAGGTAGTGTAGAGTAGGGTAGAGTAGGATAGGGTAGAGTAGAGTAAGGTATAGTAGGGTAGAGAAAAGTAGTGTAGAGTATGGTAGCGTAGCATAGGGTAGGGTTGAGTAGGATAGGGTGGGGTAGAGTAGGATAAGGTAGGGTAGAGTAGGGTAGGGTAGGGTAGAGTAAGATAGGGTAGGGTAGAGTAGGATAGGGTAGGGTAGAGTAGGGAAGAGCAGGAGCGAAGCCGTGCGGGCAAAAGCTAGTTATATATATAATTATATCCTACTAATATTATAAATGCGAAAGTTCGTATGTATGGATGGAGTTTTTGCGTGAAAGAGTAATAAACATCCATACGATGTTTGTTACTCTTTCACGCAAAAACTACTTGTGGGGGATTTTAATAGTAAAAACAGTAAAATATACACGAGCCTTTTACGTATTTATTTGACATCGTTATTTATATTATGTAACTATGATAACTGCGACATGCAGTGTTATGGTACTGGATGGCCAGTACTCGCACTCCTCTTCACAGCATCGTCGTGGTTATCAGGAGTTCAGGACACTCCTAAGTTACTCCGCAATTTCAACAGTCGCGGCCCAGCTAACGCTTTGATTAAGATATCTGTCTCCATATCTTCAGTTCGCAGATAACTGACCTTTATTGCTCCGTCCATTATGCAGTTTCGAATGAAATGCATTTTTAAGTCAATTTGTTTGGACTTGGAAGTGACCATTGCGTTTTGACTTAATTTAAGGGCAGCTTGATTGTCATTTAATATGCTTATTGTTTCATAACTGGCCCCAAGATCTTTGAATAGACTTTTCAAATGAATAGCCTCTTTCGCAGCTTCTGTCAAGGCGACATACTTTGCTTGATTGAGGGGCGACATACTAGACTTGAAAGGCTCTTCCCCGTAGGAATCATTAAATTGAGAGAGATAACTTATGGCAAACATTATATCGGGTCGAGTTGCTACCGCCAAGTACATGAGTGTGCCAATCAAATTTTTGTAAGGCAGATCTTTCCTTTCATCTCTTGTACCTTTTTGTAATTTTAGACCTGGTTCTATGGGTGTAGATGTGGCCTTGCAATCTTCCATTTTGAATTTTTGAGAGTGTTTTCTATGAAATTCTCCTGGTTCAGTTTGATTTCATCTCCTTTATAGGCAATATCTATCCCTATTAGCCGTTTAGGTGTACCTAAGTCTGTTAACTGAAATTTCATATTTAACAGGTCTTTTATTTCGTGAAGCTTTCTAGGACACGAATAGGAAATTATTAAAAATTATTAAATCGTCGACATAAATAATCATTATGACTTTAATTCCTCTTTTCTCGAGTAAGTATAGACATGGGTCAGCTTCTGATGCTTTGAAACCTATGTTTTTTAACTCAGTGTCTAGTTTCTTGTACCATTGCCTCCCTGCCTGTTTGAGTCCGTATAAAGCTTTTTAAGATGGCAAACTTTCCCTTTAGGATTGTTTCTTATATCTTTTAGCATACTCACTGTCTTATTGTACAAAGTTAAATCTTCTTGTTTGCTTTCTTCAACCAAGATTTCAGTCAGGTATTCCTCTAAATCTAAATAGTCACGATACTTCATAAATATTTTTTCTTCTAATTCGCCATTGAGGTACGCCGTTGTAACGTCCATCTGATTCATTTTCAAACCCTCTTCCATGGCTATTCCAATAACAGATCTTATCGAACTCAGTTTAGCTACAGGAGCGTATGTTTCGTTATAATCAACGCCTGGTCGTTGAGTGAAACCCCGTGCTACTAGTCTGGCTTTCTTTGTGATACTGTTATCAGATCCTACTTTATTTCTTAGAATCATTTTATAATCTACTTCTTTTATATTTTTATTTTGCTTCTCTATTTTCCAGGTTCCATTTATAACAAGTGCTCCAATCTCGGCTTTAATTGCATCATGCCAATATTCATCATCTTCTTCGCATTTTTATGAAGCCATAAAAACATCGTAGAATTCATCTGGTTCACTTAGGCTATTATCATTTGATACATAATAATCATTTAACCATTGTGGTGGTCTACGTTCTCTTTGGGAACGGACATTTGGATTAATTTCATTTTCAATTTCTTCACTTTCACTTTCACTCTGATTAGGGTGATTTTCATCCAAGTTTTGAAAATTTCCATGGTCAGGTTGCTGAACAGTTTGGAAATCTTTCTTTTTTGTTTCAAAATCTATTTAAATGTTTTCTGCTTTGCCTTCCTTATAATTTTCCTTTCTATTTGTCCCTTTTATTTCTTTCTCTTCATCTTCATTGTTGATGAAACTTTCATAGTTTTCATTTTTATTTTCATAGTACATCTGGTTTACTACCTTTATGTCTCTGCTTATTATTATGTTGTCTTTTTCTGGAATGAAAATACGATAACTTTTTGCATTTGACGCATAGCCCATAAATACGTCTGTTAGGGCTTTAGGTGTCAGCTTTCCTCGACGTGTCTTTCGCAGTACAAAAGCTTTGCTTCCAAACACGTGGAGATGATTTGCCAATGCTGATCTCCCCACCCGCAGTTCGTAAGGTGTACTACCTTTGACTAGTTTTGTTGGGATTCTATTTACAAGGTAATTTACAGTATTTACAGCTTCAGCCCATAAGTTTTTGGGCGCGTTTGAATCTATGAGTAAACATCGAGCTTTATCTAATAGAGTCCGATTTTTGCGTTCAGCAAAGCTATTTTGTTGAGGCATATACGGAGTGGATAGTCGTCGCTTTATTCCGTTTTGTTTAAGTATTGATCGAATTCTCTATTTATGTATTCGGTCCCATTATCAGACTGTAAGTTTTGTATCTTTATCTTATGATAATTCTCAACTTCTTCTTTGAACTCTTTGAATAATTTGAATACTTGATTCTTTTTCTTCATAAAATAGACGTAGCTCTATCTTATATAATCGTCGATAAATGTGACGTAATACTTTGATCCGGCCAACGTTTCAGTTTCGAATGGGCCACATTCGTCTGTATGAATTATTTCGAGAGGTTGAGTGCTGTTTATAAAATCTTTCTTGGGAAAAGGTAAACGCGTAATTTTTCCTTTTATGCACGTTTCGCACGTTTCTAGCTTGTCTTCCTTGAAAGCGAGTCCTCGTAACTTTTCGTCTTTTGCCATTTGTTTCAGATCTTTCTCGTTGATGTGGCCTAGCTTCTTGTGCCATGTCATCATCTCGGATTTTACTTTTTTAGCCGTCAATTTTTCGTGCTTTTAGCAATATTTCGCCATTAGTTTCCACGATGTAAGCTTTGTTCTTTTCAAACATTTCGATTTTTTCTTGCAGATGGTACAGAATTTCTTTTTCGTTGCGTACAAAGCTTCAGTTCTTTCTTCGTACTCCTGGGGCCCGAGTCTGCTATTTTTATAAGTTCGTCATTCCAACACGATCCCATTGTCATTTTGCTAAAAGTTCGTAATCTGCTAAATCATAATGATCGATCATTGATTGGACAATGGTCTCGTAATAGAGTGGTGGTAGAATGACAATATCGAGCTTATTAAAACTAATAACTGCACAATAACGATCTAATGGTAGGTCACTGATCAAAACAACTGTCAAAAGTTTTGCAAATTTCCGCATACGTCAGATATTCATTTGTCATTATGTACGAGATTACCATTTTAAGCCACTTCTTTGATGAACTGTCAGTGGTTGACCATTGGAAAGTCATTATGACGCCATTATATTAGTAGATTACCAAAACTTGTCAAAATCAACAATTATGAAGTCAATGATAGACCATTCTGACACTATTGTAATAGCAGACTTGAGGCCCTGTTGCTCAACATTGTTATTATTTCTTGCCTGTGACTCTTCAAATATCTTGACTTTGAGGTCTTCTGGACTTGGTAGCGTGTCTCTCGATTCGATGGCAATTCTGAAATTTTCAAAAGATTTTGGTAAGCTGTATAGGATCATTATACAATGAAGCTCTTTAGGAATTTTTATTTCCATGTCTTCAAGTTGACCGAAGATATCGAAGAAATTGTTTAGATGGTCGCGGATGTCTTCATTGGGTGTCATCCTCTTTAGGACTAGTTGCTTTAGCAATGTAGTTTTTCGTGCAGGTCCTGTACTTTGGTAAGTTTTCTTTAACTTATCCCATACCTCTCTCGATGTTTCACATCCTTTTATAGACCATGTCCTAGAATAACACATAGAATACTTTTTATCCTGGGATTATGTTCCCTTGGGATAATTTTCTAACCCGCTGGCAAATGACAGCAACTGTCAAATATTTTGAAAGCAAATGTCAAATACGTTCATCCCAATCACTCCTTCATTCGGTCAATCATTCCATCATTCGGTCAATCATTCCATAATTCGGTCATTCATTCTGCAATCGGTCAACCATTTCTTGTTTGGCAACAAAGAATAGATGCGAAATCTTGGATCATTGCCTTAAATAAATAAAACAAAGTCGTATTAGTTCACTATTTATAACACAAGAACGACTACTAAAATATAGAAAAGAAACACGTCAAAAAAGAACACAAAGTGCTTTTGGAAGAATTTATTTGTTTACGCGATACAAATAACACCAAATTCGAACACCAAAGGAGATGCAGCACAAATTTTTATATAACGTAGAAAAGAGTCAGCAGACGAGGAGTCGGCGAGGTTGTCACAGCAGCTGAGTTAAAAAGCCCCATGTGGCTCTCAAAGGCTGGCAGGAATGCGGCGGACCGGTTTCGCATGGCTGGTAGAGGCTTCCAGAGAACAGAAGAATCGAAAAAAGGTCCACATGGCTGGGCCAGTAGAGGCCTGTAGAGGCTTGCAGAGACTTGAGAAGGGTTGGCGGACAGGTCTTGCACAAATGGTTGAGGCCTGAAGAGACCGGAGAAGCAGAAGATAACAACATTTTACATAATTTTACATCAACTCACTAACTGACGTTGCCGAAAAAATTCAGCTAACAATCAGACTGACATTGAATTCATTAATTTTTCAAAATCTGACAGCTAGAATTGACCTGCCAGTCTGGTTAAAATAATAAAAAGATTCATGCAAAAAAAAAATTAAAATTAATAACTTATTATTTTTCCAATGTTTGTTTTATCAATGTTCGTGTTTATTATTTTGTTCCGATACCTATATAGTTTATTTAATTTCCGTGAGTGTGATCAATACCGCGTGCTCTAACAGAATTCTAGCGCTGTGTTATGAGTTAGGCGCTTTATTGACCTTACGCAGTTTTATCTTTTTTTTCTTAATTTTACTGTTTTTAAATTTAAATGTATGTGTAAGGTACAAGTAAACGTTTTTCTTTCAACTATTGCTTCGTGTGAGTAATATTAATTGATACCTAGAGCTTCCGATATAGTCAATTACACATTATTTACATTATATCGGAAGCTCTAGGTAGAACTTTTGAGTCCATTTGAGTACGTCGAAAGAGTAAATCCGTACCGGAATGATCCAACCGTCGAAGGAGAGCTCTATTAACATTCAACGATTGCTTCGAGTTAGTGCTATTGATACCTAGAGCTTCCAACCCAAATACTTTTATGTTTCGGTTGGAGTGAGGAATCTCAGGTTTATGGAATTCGTGACTCTAGTGACCACGGATTCCACAACCTTCTCTCATTTTACATGCATGCACATTTGTCCACACCAAGCTGCCAAGAACTTGGCTTGGGGTTCCCCTTACATAAACCACTGGGGTCGGATGGTGGAGGGACTAGCCTGTTCGTCCTAAAACGGGGTTCTGTCTCCACGTGCGGCTGCGGGGAAAGTCAGTGGTGGATATTTCGTTCACCAGCCCGGCTCTACTACCGCGTGTCGTCGACTAGAACGTCATGCAGAATGTGGAGACGTACTGAGATCACCGGTACATCGGGTTTGACGTCACCGCACAGAACAGGCCTATCGACATAAACGTCGATACGGAGTGGTTCTAGGTTGCTAAATCTGGGACGTGGCAATGACTCGAGTCCGTCCAGCACGTACCCGGCGCCAGGTGTACTGAGAGTCCCCGGAGATTGCAGCACTGCGCAGCTCGTGCAATGCTGCGCGGTGCCAGGACGCCAGACTCCGCAGCAGCCGCATCTGCCCGCCGCGCCGGAGCGGAGGCCAGAGAGGCGGAGCTGTACGAATGATTCAGTTCAGAGTGGCGATGCGCATCCTCCGAGCAAAGATAAAGGCGGGCCGAATTGGAGACCCGCAACGTGTGGCTGGGGACTCTGAACAGAAACCCGTGTAAGTGGCCAGATTCAAAGACTTTCAGTATGCCCTACGTATATAGTTTGGTTTGTACTTAAACACTTTTCATGAATATAATTTACGTATTCTTAATACGTACATTGTATTCATGAAAAGTGAAAGTGCTATAAGTTCTTAAGATGACTTGCTTGTATCTCAAGATTTCAAAAAACCACCCTGTACTTATTGAGTAAATCGCACAAAAATGCGGATAATGAACCACTACAGTGGATTTTATCATGATATAAATTTTATATAGGTATATGAAGCTTATTTACGACTTGACATATTATTTTAACGACTTGTTATGAAACGCGAACCTAACATTTTTACGAGGTCGCTTAGCGGACGACAAGTTCTATCTGATGAACTGCGGCTTGTACGGCCGCAAGCCCGGGCAGCGTCCGGCGCCTTCCGCGTGCTACCGGACGCCGGATGCCGAAGTCGCGGTTGGCGCTAAGCCCGGATATCCATCGTCATATTTTTATCCGCTAAAGTTTTCGGGCGCCTCGTAGTGCGAGGTAACATGAGGCGGTTCTTATACATCCAGAGTAATTTTGCGGAACTATTTATATCATGAGATACAAAATATTTTCTATTATATTTTTGTGTACACCATAGCTTACCATCGCTGCGCTAGGTACGTATTTAGCACAGAAAGAAACACGACACGTAATAGCGAAGCCGCGCGGGCAAAAGCTAGTATGGATATAAAATTGAAATAACTTACAAGATATTAAGTATTAATTAAATCCCTACTAATACTATAAATGCGAATGTTTGTATGTATGGATGTTTGTTACTCTGTCACGCAAAAACTACTGAACAGATTTCGTTCAGTAGTGAAACTTTGTACACGGTTAGACCATGTCCTAGAATAACACATAGAATACTTTTTATCCCGGGACATTTTCCCTTGGGATCATTTTCTTAGCCGCTGACAAATGACAACAACTGTCAAATACATTGACAGCAAGTGTCAAATACATTGATTTCAATCATTCCTTCATTCGGTCAATCATTCCATCATTCGGTCATTCATTCTACAATTCGGTCAACGATTCCACGATTGGCAACAAAGAATATATGCGAAATCTCGGATCCATTACCTTTAATTTAATAAATAAAACAGTCGTATTAGTTTACTATTTAAAACACAAGAACGACTACTAAAATATAGAAGACACACGTAAAAAAATAACAAACATTTACGCCATACAATTAGCACCAAACTTAAACACTAAAGGAGATGTAGCACAAATATAACGTAGAAAAGAGTCAGCAATCGCGGAGTCGGCGAGGTCCTCACAGCAGCTGAGTGAAAAGGCCTCATACGGCCCACAGAGGCTCGCAAGGATGCGGCGGAAAGGTTTCGAATGGTCGGTAGAGGCTTCCAGAGGCCAAAGGAACCGAAAAAAGGTTCACATGGCGGGGTGGACCAGTTTTACACGGCCTGTAGAGGTTTGCAGTGACCAGAGCAGCAAGAGAGATCCACCCCGCCTGGCGGACGTCTTGCACGGATGGTCAAGGCCTGTAAAGACGGGAGCGGCAAAAGACGCCCTTCTCACAGTCGATAACCTTTTTATTCATTTTACTCCAAGTCAACTTCAACTCTTATTTAATGGCCTTTGTGGAAGAGACACGAGTACTCAAAGTCACTACGTTCTCGAAAAGTTTGTATAGGTATGTATGGATGTATTGATTTGCTCTTTTACGCATTTTTATGTTTTTTTGTTTGTAGGAGGCAAAGAGATTAAATAGATACAATAGAGCGGCCATCAGAAGAAATGTCTTAGTAAAACTGTCATCCTATGCTTCAGTGAAGACGAAAAATATTTACGAAAATAAACTGGAATGCATGCAATGAGCAACTCGGCATATTTCTCCAAAAAATATTTTCTTTTGGTGCGTAAAGCGGACACAAAGGCGACTTGACAGTCAGGTGACAGCGACTTGTTACCACTTTAGTAACAAGTCTCGGATTACAATTTTCTTCGCTATGTCCCGTCTATTGGTAGTATAGGTTTAATGTCTTTGGTAGGAGGTAATCTCTTAGAGTACTGGTCCGATTGCGAAAATGTTATCACCGATACAAAACAGCTTTATTCCTGCATAAAACAGGCTATACTTAATGTATGCGGTAAATCTATAATATAAAAATGAATCGCTAAATGTGTTGTTAAGCGCAAATCTCGAGAACAGCTGAACCGATTTCGCAAATTTTTTTTCTGTTGTGTTTGTTATTGAGAGTACCTTTACTTATGAAAAAAAAAATTAGGGTAGTGTAGGGTAGAATGAGGTAGAGCAGGGTAGAGTAGGATAGAGTAGGGTAGGGTAGAGTAGGGTAAAGTATGGTGGAGTAGGGTAGAACGTGGGTAGAACAGGAGCGAAGCCGCGGACAAAAGCTTAACCCTTCAGATACCGTCAATTAGAGACACAATAGTAAGACAATAGATGCGCGGCCACCGGGTGTCGCTTGGGGATTCATGAATTAATAGGCTATATTCTATGTGTGCGAGCGAAGCCGCGGGGAACAGCTAGTATGGTGATATAAGTGGAGTAAATGATAGATAATAATCTGGCCAATCGACAGTTTTAGGGTTACGCTGCTCGCCCACGTCGAACTTTTTGTAGGATAGATAATCGGGCCGATTTTGTATATTTGTGACATTATTCTGTATACTATAAGTGTGTGTTCTATTTTTCTCTACAAAAAATCGGCCACCGATGATCGGATTTGGGCGAGCAGCTTGATCCATTATTTACGCCTAAAGCTGACACCTTGCAACATTTCCTATCTTCTGTCTCTTTCCTTGGCTCTACCTCAACAAAAACGGATGGAAGATGGCGGTCCGCTAAAACCTCTCGCAACGCAAAGACGTCGTCGCGCGCGTTTTTACTAGAAAATAGAATATTGTGGAACTCTAACCGCTTTTGCCTAGACTGCTAACGCTTTGTGCTTATGAACCGTTTAGTGCTTATTTACCACCAATTTTACTCGCCACTGGACTCAAGAGTTACGAAGAATCCAGAATCGCCCGCCGGCCGAGCCACGTGGAAGTCAAGTCTCAGAGTTCGAAAGTCAGTGCATTCCTTCTCTTTGAGCTATTTTACCGACTTCCCAAAAAGGAGGAGGTACTACGTTCGGCTGTTTGTATGTTTTTTTTTTTTTTTGTATGTTTGTTCGTCGAATACTCCCCCAAATGTGGACGGATTTTCAAAATTCTTTTTTTGTTCGAAAGTAGATAGTTCTGAGGTGGTCCCATTATCACCAAATTAGGATCTGATGATGGGATCTTGGAGAAATCGAGGGCAACTTTCAAATTTTATAGGCTCACTTATTGATTTTCGCATATTTTATGAAGTATCTTGTGTATTTGCGTATGGTCGTCACCATCTCAGGTAGCTGGGCTGATGATGGAAGGTACAACTCCTTAACCCTTCAGATACCGTCAATTAGAGACACAATAGTAAGACAATAGATGCGCGGCCACCGGTGGTCGCTTGGGGATTCATGAATTAACAGTAAGAAGTTACTCGAACAGGCAAGGACTGTTTTAGTAAATTGTTTTGATGTTTGATAGGGCATTTGCCACATTTGGTCTCATGATCATCAAGTCATGACCTGATGCTGCAGTCAGGATAGTCTGCAGAGTACCTAAGTCCTCGACAACAAACAGCAGATATATCGAGTTTAGGCTCATTGAAAACGGCTCGATGTGTGGATAAACGTACTGCTAATAAAGAACACCGAAGTACATAGAGACCTGATGCTGAAGCCAGGAGCATCAGGAAAAGTACAAACCTTGAAATTACAGCACCGTAGTCGTGTTTGGGCTCATTTTAAACAGGACTAAATTTTAAGTTCATTGCAATGTTGACATAAATCTGGCCTGATGCTACAGCCGGGATTATCAGCATCTAGTCTAATGACTGATTGAAAGATTTACATTTCGGCTTCATCATCAGATCAGTTCGATATATCCTTTCCCTCTCCAGCATCTAGTCTAATGACTGTTTGAAAGAAGAGGGGGAGAGGATATATCGAACTGATCTGATGATGAAGCCGAAAGGTAAATTAATGTAATCTAACCGTGTTTGGGATTATTAGAACCGTTATGAGATGCGCTCTGACTATAAGGTATTTAAGTTTGACTGAGGGGTACTTTTTAGTGGTGGTACCATAACTAAAAAGTGTAAAATAAAAAAAACTTTTTACAAAAAAAAATATAACCGACTTCAATGATAAAAAACACTGAAAAGTATCAAATAACTTTAATTTTGGAAGTCGGTGTTAAATAACGAAGAGATTAAACTATTATAGAAACACCGACTTCCAAAATTAAAGTTATTTGATACTTTTCAGTGTTTTTTATCATTGAAGTCGGTTATATTTTTTTTGTAAAAAGTTTTTTTTTCTTCTACCTTATCTAGTATCCATCATGTATTGCAAGGGGGAGATGCTCTCCAGCAACCCTAATTTCCTGTACCTGGTAACCTGTTAACGTACAAATTTTTTTAAGTAAGTACTAATTGGGTACAGATTACGTTCAAATTTTATATTTTAGAAACAGCAAAATAGGTGATGGGGTGATGCTGGGGAGCATGACGTTAATATTAGGTCTTTACCTATGAAATTGCCGTTCTGCAGTACTGGCCATTTCAAATCAAAATAATTTTTGTTTGGCTAAGAATTCTAATTGCAAATTAATTTTATTTTAAAACATGGATTTTTTTTCCAAAAGTAATCATTTGTTTATTGGTTAATGTTACATTTTCATCGCATTTCAATCTTTTTCATCATCATGGATACGTTAAAAATTCGAGTAAAGGAATATGAGTACCGTCGTGGCAGCAACGAGGCACAAGCGGCACGCAACATCAACGACGTTTATGGAGCTAACACTACAAACCAACTCACCACCTGTTCTTGGTTTGCTCGCTTCCGTTCTGGAAATTTCGACCTGAAAAATGAACCTCGCGGTCGTCCGAAGACTTTGGTCGACAATGACGAAATAAAGGCGATTGTGGAAGCTGAAAATACACAATCTACGGCTGAATTAGCAGCAGCTTTAGACGTTAGCGTCAAAACAATATTGGTCCATTTGCGTCAAATTGGCAAGGTAAAAAAGCTTGACAAATGGGTGCCCGACGAACTCAATGATCGCCAGCGCGAAGTACGCGTCGAGACGTGCCTTGCACTGCTCAAAAGACACACAAATGAAGGAATTTTGAACCGCATTGTTAACTGCGATGAAAAATGGATTCTGTTTGATAACTGCAAGCGCTCAGCAAGTTGGTTGGATCCTGGTTCAGCACCTAAACAATGCCCTAAACGAAAACTTACCCCTAGAAAAGTGATGGTCATTGTTTGGTGGTCTACCGCCGGTGTGATTCATCACAGCTTCTTACTAAACGAGATAAGCATTACTGCAGATGTGTACTGTGAAGAACTGAACACAATGATGGAGACGCTGGCACATCTCCAACCAGCATTGGTCAATCGCTCGTCTCCGCTGCTCCTGCACGACAACGCGCGACCTCATACTGCACAGCAGACGGTCTCCAAGTTGCAAGAACTGGGGTTGGAAGTTCTCCGTCATCCGCCCTACTCACCAGATCTTGCGCCTACAGACTACTACTTTTTCCAGAATTTGGATAACTTCTTGGCGGGAAAAAAATTCAATACCCGAGAGGCGATACAAAATGACTTTGAAGAACGTGTTGCCTCCCGTCCAGCTGATTTCTTTAAGAAGGGCATCAATAAACTGCCACTGCGTTGGCAAAGATGCATTGATTGCATGGGTGATTACTTCGATTAATACAAATAAAAAATACATGAAAAAAATTCGTTTAAATTTTTTCATACAAAACGGCAATTTCATAGGTAAAAACCTATTAATTACCCAAGTCGTTTGACTTTTTGGACAGACTCTATACAGCTTTTTATGCTTCTTGGAATAAAGCAGTACTCGACTAGTAAACCGATAGTATTGCCCTCAAGTGAGCAAAAAAAGAAAAATATATAAGATCGCCTACGCGTGATTGTCTGCACGGCCAGAACCCGCCGCGGCGCATGCTAATATGTGGGTCAAGGCTTGGGGCTGGCACGTATGCGATGCTAATGTAATGCTGCGCTCGCGTCTTCTTAGCTCTCGACCGACTTCTGCTACTCGAGCAGTGAACTGCCACTCAGCATGTGAACATTAACTATCCGCCTACAATGCGGACATTTCAGAGCCGGACACTGCTGCACAGCTGCACACACGCGGTCTTCACTGCACAATTCGGAGCAGTACTCGAGTGACTGCGCGTGCGGCAGCATATCAGTGCGTGCTGCACTAATTCTACAGACCAGGGAATGAGCAGCCCTAATTTATTACTATTATTATTCATATTATTTTCTGTTTTCATAACATAACTTGCTACGAGTATTTTCGTAGTTAGTAGTTAGTAGTAATTTCTGTTTTCATAACATAACATATTAATGAGCAACAGCACAGTGGTACTATTAATGGGAAATAGTTTAAATGTTACCAAAAGGGACTTAGTTAATGGTATTGACACCCTACTTAAATTGAAATTAGGTAAATTAATATTTTGTGCATTGCCGTATTCTAATTGTTTATCAGACCAGGAAAATGAATATATTTACAGTTTAAACAACTTGATGCATATCTTGTCTTGCCGTCATAGTGACCGTTTATTGTATTTTGACACTAACAACTTTGTTAGTGATTTTGTTTTGATACGGGAACATATGTTTCTTCCCAAAAAAAGTCGACACTTATTGGCTACTTTGTTAGCTTATAATATAAATGCAGTTAATGATAATTTAACTGAGACTAGGTTAAGTGACGAATCAGTATTATCTAGTATACCTAATAATGCTGATATAAACTCTTTAAACTATTAGAAACGACAAAAGAGAAGCGTAATAGGAACATTTTATTATACCATCAGAATATAAATCGCTTCTCCGGCAAAATTCTAGATGTGGAAATATTAATAGATAAATATCATATGGATATCTTGTGTTTTTGTAAAACTTGGTTAAAATCAGATAGAATGTTGTTCAATGTAAATAATTTTTCAGTTGCCAGTGCATACAACAGATCATCAATAGGGGGTGGTACCTTAATATTGTGTAATAATTCTTTAAGATATAAGGACAGGAAAGATATCACTGCTTGCTCTGTTGATCGCTTGTGTGAGGTAGCATGAGCGGAGGTTGAAGGCCAAAGGTTCTTATGTGTCTATAGACCACCTGCATCAAACTTGACATCTTTTTTGATTGTAATAGAAGAAATGCTAAACAAACTTATTAGAGATAACAAATTAGTTTTCGTTTGTGGGGACTTAAATATTGATCTACTAGTAAATTCACCTGAAAAATGTAAACTTTTCTCAATGTTTAGTTCTTTTAATTTAAAATGTATTTTTAATGAAGCAACAAGAATAACCCCCACTTCAGCTTCATGTATAGATAACATTTTTACTAACTCTAATATAAAAGACTCGTCCATAATTAGTGGCGTGAGATCTGATCATACTGGCCAACTCGTATCTTTCGAGTTAGTCAAAAAGTTACAATTAAATTCAATTGCAGAGTTTAGACCGCTAACTAAAAATAAATTAAATAATTTTAATAATAATGTTCTTAGTAGTCTCTCAACAGCCAATTTTGATTCGCAAGACCCCAATGTAAACTATGGTACATTATTTTCTACAGTATGCCAAGAATTTAATAAGGCGTGTCCACTTAGAAAAATTCAAATCAGTAATAAATCCAAATTTAATGAATGGGCTACTGCTGGGATAAGAAAAAGCAGAGACACTTTATATCAGCTGTACCATGAAAAATCTTTGTCGCCTGATCTTAACTTGCATAACCACGTTAGAATCTATTCAAAGATATTCAAAAGAGTTTGTGCCCAAGCTAAATCTAAATCAATAAGTAAGATAATCGAAAATTCTAATAATAAAATAAAAGCTGTCTGGAAGGTGATAAACAAGGAAACTGGAAAGGCAAACCAACGAAATCGGAATGAGTTGTCACTAAAAATTGACAACAAAATCATCTCAGATACGTCAAAAGTGGCCGAGACATTAGAAAACTTTTTCACTAATATCCCAATAGAAGTTACGAAATCTCTCCCTTCTTCATCTTTGTTAGCTGAATCTTTTTTAAAACAATATTTCACTAAGGATATACCAACCTTTGAATTTAAGCGTATCTCTGTTGATACAATTTTAAAAACATTCAAAAGTCTTAATATAAAAAACACTGAAGACTTATGGGGTATATCTGTTAAGGTTCTTGGAGATATTATTGATACAATTGCTCCTGTCCTAACAGGCATATTTAATCAATGTTTGGACAGCGGTACATTTCCTGATTTAATGAAACATAGTAAAGTAGTATCAATTTTCAAATCAGGTAGTAAGAGTGATCCCTCTAATTATAGACCAATATCTGTGCTTCCAGCATTGAGTAAAATTTATGAAAAAATCATGCTTGACCAGATGTTGTCTCACTTTAATTCCAATAGGATTTTGCACAGTCATCAGTTTGGTTTCACGAAAGGAAGGTCAACGACGGATGCAGGAGTGAAACTCATCAGTCACATTTTGGAATCCTGGGAGAAATCCCAGGATGCTATTGGCATATTCTGTGACCTCTCTAAAGCATTTGACTGTGTTGACCATAATACTCTAATCTGTAAATTACATCACTACGGAATTCGTGGACGAGCTGCTGATCTTGTTTTTTCCTATTTATCTTACAGGCAGCAAAAAGTATCCATTAATGGGGCGACGTCCTCGGGATCTCTAGTAAAGATGGGCGTGCCTCAGGGTTCAATTCTTGGCCCTTTCCTTTTTCTAGTTTACATTAATGACCTTCCTTACATGATGGCTAATTTATCCGATATAATTCTATTTGCTGATGACACCTCTCTTATTTTTAAAGTAGATAGAAAAGATGGAGATGTCTTGCATGTTAATGAAAGTCTGGCAGTTCTTTCGAAATGGTTCGAAGCTAATAATCTCCTATTAAATGCCAATAAAACTAAATGTATAAAGTTTTCATTACCTAGTGTCCCCCAAGTTGGCGTCAGTCTAATTCTTGATGACAAAAAACTTGATGTTATTGCGGACACTGTGTTCTTGGGTATGACTATCGATTCTAAACTGCAGTGGGGCGCTCATATTAGAACTCTCTCGGGAAGATTAAGCTCAGCTGCATATGCAGTTAGAAAAATAAGGCAATTGACAGATGTAGCTACGGCTAGGTTGGTTTACTATGCTTATTTCCACAGTATTATGTCTTATGGCATTTTATTGTGGGGATCTGCAGCTGATGTGGACTCAATTTTCATATTGCAAAAGAGAGCTATCTGGGCTATTTATAGGATGGGTCCTCGCGAGTCCCTCAGAAATAAATTCAAAGAAATCGATATTCTGACTCTGCCTTCTCTTTATATCTTGGAATGCATTTTGTATGTTCGTAAAAACTTAGGACTCTTTAAAATTAGAAGCGATTTCCACAACAAAAATACACGTAGTAAACACGAAATTGTATTACCCAAATGGAGATTAGCTAAGACCAGCATCATTCCTAGTAAACAGCATACGTTTTTACAACAAGCTACCAAAGGCGGTAACTGAACTTAGTGAGGGAAAATTCAAAACGCATATTAAGCGTGTCTTAACCAAAAAAGCATATTACAAGGTTAAAGACTATGTCGAAGACACGCTTGTTTGGCAATGACTACCTCTGCACATGTGGCTCCCTGGTAACTCACCAATATTGTGTCTGTTAACTGCTCCACCTCTGTTTTAATATATATACATTTTTTATTTGTATTTTTTTTTCTATTGGACATTGCTTTTGCAATAAGTACTTTTTTTTTAATTTTTGAGACTTCAACAACCTTAAACTCGTTGATAATTTATTTTGTTAACAATTTATTGATAATTGCAATTATCTATATTTCTATTGCTTTTTTTTATATAGCCTCTTTTTCGTTTTGTAATGTGAATGTGAGAACACTGTATACCTTACAAACCTTTAGATTACTTCCTATTTAAATTACTTTTTTATTTGAATTACTTTTTTTATTTTTTGCTTTTGTGTACAGTATTGATATGCACTGTTCTTACATACTATCATATTGTAACACCTACCACTTTTTTTAAAAAGAGTAACCATGGAGTTTCTTGCCGGTTCTTCTCCATAGGAAACGACCAATTTGGAACCGTGCACTAGCTTCTGACGTTTTATAAGTGCCCATGTAGGCCTATGTGAAATAAAATATTTTGACTTTGACTTTGACTTTGAGTAAGGTCACAATGTCTCAATTGACTAGCAAAAGTGATGACACTGACGCTGCGTTCTATTTGGGCAAATCCAAAGATTTTATATATCCTAGATGTATAAAATCTTTGGGCAAATCTAATTCGCGTCACGCGAATACAACGAAGTCACCACTTCAGCCGCATTCTACCTATTTTAGTTTAGCCACCGCACAGCAACAGTTCCCGTGAAAATAATATATTTTCACGCTAACTGTTGTTGACGCAATTATTATTCCACACAATAACAATAATAATAGAAGAGTCAGCTTGGACGATGTAATTATGTATCGTAATATTTATTCATGTGCGTGTGAAAATGATTTACCACTTGACTTTCATGCCAGTGGAAAAATCAGTAGATAGATGAGCACACGAGAGCGGCCGACGGTGATGCGTGAAGTTCTCGGTAGGAATAAGCTCGCTCGTAGGAACCTTCATTCATTATATTTTTTCAATAGCTCCGGCCCATTCAATGTTCCACTGATATGAGACGTGAAAACCCTGTCTCTGCTCAGTGGTGAATGCTACACGAACAGGAAAGTATCACTTAACGTCTAAAGTATTGCGATGAGGAAGGCACACACAACGGCAAAAGACGTGCGACAACTGTGACGACTGAATGACACGCCGCTGCGGCGCCGCCGCGCCGCCTGGTGCACTGGGCACAGCCGGCACAACTGTACCAGCAGACCAACTTACTAAAAACACCATACAAAGGAATGAAGTCATAGTGTAGGTCTCTAATCTACACAATGACAACCATGGACCGACTATAAATTGTCGTTTATTTCGTTGCGGTATTTACACCTGTGTCTGAGCACCGCTGCACAGACCCGCGTCGCACAGTTTCGTTTGTCGCCTACACAGGGGTGTAATGACGTCGTTTCACTGACAAACGACAAGCGGGAGTTGATGCCGCTCTAAATAACTGTGATCGGTTTGAGATAACCTGCCACACCTCCCCCCTCCCTCCGCCCGGGAATAAATACACAAATGAAATGACTTAGAGTGGTGGCCGCGCCATTTGTGAAATAAATATGTAAAGCATCAGCTTTTTGTAAACTATGAAAATCAATAATAGGTACCAGAGAACCAGTGGATTTTACAGAGGTCCAATGCCGACAGTTCGGGACTTACGATTGATTTTGCACTTTCGGTTCCGTCAAATTAAGAACTTATATCGGAGGTATTAACAAGTTTGTACTTGGAGGAACATCCAGTGCCTTTGGTGTTAACATCATCAAAACCCCCAAAGACAGCCCCCGTTCTTGGGTGAAGTGGGAGATAGTGTCAGACTCGTACTGACTAAAAACCCACCCCGTTCCTTCTAGCCTTCATACGGGGCTCGAGTTCCTTACGGATAACCCTGGCCCCAGTAGGCTTTGACCCAGCTGGGCCCCTCCTGTTGCTGATAACTCCTTGAAGCGCGCGGAAACAGTGCGCGCCGTCGACGTCTTGGGCTCAGTCCGGACAGTAACCGGACGGTCGGAAATCACCCAACACAAAAACCGACTCGATGTTACTTTCATCAATAATTAATAATTGCACTTATTGCACCCATACAATCAATAAAATCCGGCAGATTGTTTATAGAGTTCGTTGGCAAATACACACTTACAACAAGCACTGATCTATTGCCTTCCGCAATTTTAATAGCACAAATACGCTCACTACACTGAACCATCGACACTTCCTTGAAGGCACTGTAGCGCCACAGCACCGCAACACCTCCATGGAACACCACCTCGTCCGCGAACAATGCCTGCCGACGTATCCACAGCCGACGTCGCGTCACCGTGTATCCAAAACCGCTATCAATAGTGCCAACAAAAGGTATATCATGTTTATATTTATACAGCAAGTAATTTTTATCACCTTCCAAATTTTTTGAGAATGAGGTTTCATTCAAACATTTCATTTTTGAAATAAAAAAGGTAGGTAAAATTTTCAAAAAAAAAGTATTACTTTTTTTTTGAAAACTTTACCTACCTTTTCGTAACTTTCCGTAACTTTTCGTAACTTTCCGTAACTTCAAATTTGCGTGGTAACCTAGCAAAACGTAGGTACTGAATGAACGAGCGAGGTGGTGCAGCAAGAGAAAACACACGGCGCGCAACGCACGCGCTTGTATCTGGTTGGCTCTTTAGTTTACGATACGCATCGCATCGCATGTGGCGGACGTGCGTATTCCCGCGATCTCGTGCGCCGCTCTGCGCCCGCGAACCGTCGTGGCGCCGCCCGCGCCGCCGCGCCGCCGGCCGAGTATTGTGAAATGACGCGTAGTGAAGTTCGGGGAGGTCTTGTTCCTTTGCCACTACGATCACCCGAACTCGTAACCTCGACCTTGTGATGACTTTTATCTTTGGTGGCAAAATGAAACGAATCCTGATGTGACAGAGACTCAAACTATCGTGGACTTGAAACTTTGAATTGAATCAAAAATGAAAATCAGTAAGACACTAGTAGTCAATTAAATTAAACCTAGCATAATGGTGGACGTTATTAAAAATGATTGACATACTCTTAAAGTTGTGCTAATAAGTTTGTGATTTTATGTAAGTTAATTTTATGTACCATAAGTGGCTTAATTATTAGGGACACTACTCACAGCTATATGTAATTTTGATTGAAACACACTTTTTAAGCAAATAACCTATTTATTTATATAAGGTTTTTTATTTGGTATTGCTAGTGGTGTCATTATTATTATATTTGATATATAACAACACTGTGAGATCGCGCAATTTTTTTTTTTTTAATGGCATTTCTTCTAACTTTGTTGATATTTTTCAATGTTTGTTGAAAATCGGGTTCTTTTTTGTTGGTGAAAAAATAATAATTTTAGCTTGTTTTTACTAGTTTCTCCTGTACAAAATAGTCAAAACGTAAGTAATGTTTTTTATTGCATTGCTTTTTAAAAGTTTTATACGTTATTTTTTAATTGTGGCAACGATAAATGGTGATATTCTTAAAATTGCTTCTTTTTAGTATGGGCAAGGCTTCAGATACGTCTCCAAGAAGACGTACACAAATTAAAACATTCTTTTTGCACTCCAAACATTCTCAGAAAGATATAGCAGCTATCAAAAGTGTTTCACAGTCTGTAGTTTATAGAATTAAAAGAAAAATTTATCAAAACAAACGTTTGGAACCACACCATTTTAAAAAATGTGGCAGGAAAAGGATCACAACTCTTCGTAAAAATCTTAAAATAAGGTATATGTCGTAAAAAGACTGTTGCCCACCTTACTATGATTACAAACAACGAAAGCCTAGAAGTTTTTGATAGGAAAGTTCATCGAGGGTAGGCAAAAGAAGAGTTGATAGGACGTCAGCCTACCAAAAAACTATGCTTCACCGAGGTCATGAAGAATAGATTATTGCACAGGGCCAAACAACAACAAAATATGACTGTTGCAGACTGAAATTGAGAAAAAATAAAACTTTAAATAATACAGTACATTGTTAATACTCGAACTTAGAAATGAGAGGATCGGCTGATTGAACTTGAAAACGCTTTAAGCGAGATATAGTAGGACTGCCAGAGGTAAGAAGAGCTGGTGAAGAAACGATAAAAAGAGAAAGTAGTATTCTGTATCGCTATGGGCAGATGTCTGGACTCTACGAAGAAGGTTTTCTGGTTGCAAAGAAATGGAAAAATAACATATTGGAATTTATCTCATATTCCGACAGAATTGCAGTTTTAAAATTTAAAATTTCGAAGAATAAAACTTTAACTATTGTCCAAGTTTATGCTCCCACGTCATCCCACCCCGACGATGAAGTAGAGGAATTCTATGACTTACTTAATAAAACGTACGACGAACAGCGAAGCACTTGGAATATTGTTTTAGGTGACAAAACTTATGTTTAAGCAATACCTTCTACTACAAGAAACGATAAAAATATTGGACAAGGATCTCTCCGAACAATAATATTAAAAATGAAATTGACTACATTCTCTCGTCTAACAAACAAGATTCGTCCAAGATTTAAACCAATTTAAATTCAGCTCAGATCATAGGCCCGCACTTATAAAATTAAACATGAAAATTCAACGAAAAAATTTATTCAAAAATAAAATTAGAAAACTAAACAAAGAAACCCTAATAAAATGTAAAAAAAAGAGAATTTAATCAAGAGTTGAGAAACCATTTTGACATGTTAAACAAAGGAAATAAAGAAAAATGTGTCGACCTAAAATATAAAGAAATTCTAAATAGTAAAACGAAAGCTAGTAAAGCTATAAAACAAAACAAAACCAAAAACCTATCAAGACAAACCCAGAAATTAATAGAAGACAGACAAGTTCTAAGTAAAATAAACCGAGATTTAGAGTACAGACTAAAAGATAACGAAGTTCAGCTTAGCATTAGAAAAGAAAAAAGATACACCCGACCCTAACAAAATATCTATTTTATAGAATATATATTAATATCTATTTTGTTAGGTTTATTGAAATTTGGATCACCCAAATTCATATTGTCTAAGTCTGACCAACCACCAATGTAAATTTCCTTTCAGGTAAAATCGTAGTCACCTTACTCAGCACATAAGCCTTTATTTCTAAGGTGCACCAAACTTGCACCAAATTCTCGACTTCGACACTAAAGGGTGCCTGTAGTGTTTATCCAAAAAACGTTCCGGATCGTAGGACCTTATGATCATCGAAGATCTTTTCGCCCTGTATTGTCGACGAGTCGGGAGTTTGAATAAAACCACACCACGTACTTAGAACGAAGACATTTATACTTTCCTCGCTAACGAAACCATAGCGCGAATTTAAATCGGCCAACGCCATCTATCGAGGCAAGCGGTACTAAAATGGTTTTAGCTATTAGATTTAACTTAAACTCAATATTACGACGTGAACACTTGGTGCTAGCGGCCGTTTTCGGGGGCCCATTTATTGAGTGTGCAATTCACTCCCTGCCTTTTATCGATGAATATTAATGACATTGTTCAGGCAGGGGCCATAGTCATGATACCAGTCTACTTAAGACTCCAAAAACCATAGCCCTATTATTTTGTTTTCCATATTGTATCGCAATAGTTTTTCAAATCGGCGGTGTCCTTGGGTGCACTAGTATAGCGCGTACAGGGATAATTGTCGGTGGTATCACGTCTCATTATAACAACCTAAAGGGCCTTTGCGAGATGGCTTCGGCCCATTGTATGCCTCCCAAAGGTCCAGGACCTCAGGGTCCTGAAATAAATAAACAAATGAAAATAGTAATAATAAGCCTGACATAGTGGTGGTAGACCGATTAGAGCGTCGCACAATGATTATTGATATAGCGGTCCCTTATGACGAGAACCTTGTGAAAGCTGAGAAAGATAAACAAACTAAATATCTTAACACATGTCGTTGTAGATGTCATTGTCATGTGGGAAGTGGATAGAGCAATTATTGTGCCGATAGTCGTAACGGCCAATGGCTTAATAGCCAAAAGCCTCCACCAACATCTGCGGAGGCTCTCGTTAGGCAGTTGGATCAAGGGCTTGAATCAGAAGGCAGTACTTCTGGACACGGCGCGTATTGTCCGAAGGTTCCTCTCTCAGGAGCCCTGACATGAAATGACTGAAATGTTTATTTTTTAAGAATATTTAAAAAAATATTTAAGAATGTAATTTATATGAAAAAAAATTATTTATGAAAAATAAAGAAAATAATAATGCCTATTATTTGCATATGTTGTGGCAGGATACATATTTATTATAATACTGTCTCATCATTATACCTGTGTTCAGAAATAATAAAAAGTCAAATGATTTCATTAGATAACATAGTTGCAGCAATAAGCTCATTGGTACATTTGCTTTGTTACAGATCGCACCCATGCGCATGCGCCAGCTCAATGTGTTAGTAAGTACTACTGCGCGATTAATTTAAACTTGAATACCCTCTTTAGGAGGGTAACAGTATCCGTAGCACTTTTTTACCATCTATCAAACTCCAAAAAGTGAACCCTTGCCAAAGGAGCAAGTTAAACTACTATAAAGCGCAGCCAGCTACAGGAAGGCTAAAACGAGCGCTTTGCTCCTGCTCACAAAGTCACAACTAACATGTCAGAGAAAATGGTAATGGGTTAAGAATTACAAAGTTTGGCAGAAGTTTCATTATATTTTTATTTTATTTTGTTTGGGTGGCTTACAGCTAACAATATAAGATAAACGACAAGATAGATCACGATGTGCCATTTACAAGCCTCCACATTTAGTATGGGAGTATATTGTGGAAAGTTACAGTTACAGAAGTAATTGAGATAATATACAAAGTTTGGTAGCAAGATAATATAGAATACAGTAATGCAATTAAGTACATAACATTGCCTTTAGACATAACAATATTTATGAATGCTAAGCTGCTTGTAAAGAGATCAACTGAGGTGTGTTGGTTTCGTTCGGCGCGAATCAAGAAACAGTTACTACGGTAGACTGCTTGAATGAATTGCGTGAAGAAGATTTTTAATGCGACAGTGCCGAGGGGGGACATTCATAGATAGCTTTGACAATAATTCAGGGCAATCTATCATAGAGCGTGCCATTTTGATTAGAAAAGGAATATCGGATAATTATTTCTGCGAGTTTCCAGGGGCAGCAAGTGGAGTCAATCAATTTAGACCCATGCACTAGCTTCTGACGTTTAATAAGTGCCCATGTAGGCCTATGTTAAATAAAAACTTTTGACTTTGACTTAGAGTGCATCATCTCATCTAGATGTATCGTAACAGTTTCCTCACCACTTGGAACTTCGGATCACTGTCTGGTGAAGTCTGTATCGTCCTTCTCCCCTCTTGACTGCGACTCTCGTGGTGAACGGCGAATGTGGCGTTACAGGTCAGCAGATTGGGATGAGATGCGTCACTTTTTTGCGTCTTATCCTTGGCAGCGGGTCTGCTTCTCTTCTGAAAATCCGTCGATCTGTGCAGATGCTGTATCCGATGTGATACGTCAAGCTTTGGAGTATTTCATACCTTATAGTGATGTACCCATCGGAAGCTCAGCTCACCCATGGTTCAATGCTGATTGCGTTCAAGCTGAAGAGCATAAGCATTCGGCGTTTTTAACCTGGGTTGACGCTCGTGACCGCAAATCCCCGGATCTGAGCTCAAAGAAGAGAGCCTTTAACCGTGCTGCCAAGTCCTACAAAAAGGCACTAAAGAAGGCTCGCTTTGACCGCATTACCCATATTGGCACAAAGCTCTCTGCACAGCCATCCGGTAGTAGAGCGTTCTGGTCCCTTGCCAAATCGGTCGAAGCGAACTTCTGTCGGCCCACATTGCCTCCGCTGGTTAAACCTGACGGAACACTGGTTCATAAGGCGAGAGAGAAAGCAGGTCTCTTTGCATCTCTCTTCGCCCATAATTCTCGTCTTGATACTGGCAGTGCTACTCCACCGACCCTACCTCACTGCGGCACTTCGATGCCCGAAGTTCGCATAAGGAACAAAGAAGTTCTGAGAGCACTGTGTCGTCTAGACGTGAACAAAGCTAGTGGACCAGATGGTATACCTGCGATTGTTCTCAAGGCTTGTGCGCCCGAGTTGTCTCCTGTATTGACGCGCTTGTATCGCCTCTCGTTTAGGACTGGGATAGTGCCCGAATCCTGGAAGCTTGCCAACGTGCAACCCGTGCCCAAAAAGGGCAGTCGTGCCAATCCTGCCAACTATCGGCCGATTTCGGTAACCTCCATACTCTGCAAGATTATGGAGCGTGTATTGAACTCGCGCCTCATGGCATACCTAGAACGTAACGATCTCCTCAGTGACCGGCAATACGGGTTTCGCCGCAATCGGTCTACTGGGGATCTACTAGCGCATGCCACCCACTTATGGGGCGAGGCCCTCGAGAAGAATGGGGAGGCGATTGCGGTCTCTTTGGACGTCTCGAAGGCCTTCGACAGGGTATGGCATGCTAGTCTCTTAAGTAAGCTTCCGGCATATGGCATATCTCCTGGTCTGATTAACTGGATAAAAGACTTCCTGAGAGAATGGTCTCTTCGTGTTGTTGTCGATGGATGCTCATCAGAGCCCATGTCGACTAATGCCGGAGTTCCTCAGGGGTCAGTTCTCTTTGCAACTCTTTTCCTGTTGCATATTAATGACCTGCTGATGCCCGGTATCTATGGGTATGCAGATGATAGCACAGTTGTAGAGAGATACCTGCCAGGTACTCGGACTAGTAAGGAACAAATCCGGTCCGAACGAGAGGCTATGGTAGAGCGTGTGAATATCTCACTTCAGGCAGTCTCCGAGTGGGGCGAAACCAATCTGGTGGGATTCAACGCCGCCAAAACACAGGCGTGTCTGTTCACCGCCAAAAGGAGCCTGTTCACCTCGGCTCCTACTTTTCAGAATGTAACATTGGATTGTACCGACCGCCTTCAGCTCTTGGGTGTTGAAATTTCCTCCGACCTCAATTTTGGGCGGTTCATTGAGTCCAAAGCCAAAGTTGCTGCTAGGAAACTAGGCGTTCTAGCAAAGGTCCGGCGGTACTTCACACCGGGACAGCTTTTAATGTTATACAAAGCACAGGTCCGATCGTGTGTGGAGTACTGCAGCCACATATGGGCTGGTGCTGCAAAGTGCCACCTGGCAGCTTTGGACTCGGTGGAAAGGCGTGCGAAGAGACTGATTGGTGATCCAGATATGGTTAAGTCCAATCTTCAAAGCCTTGAGCACAGGCGTAGGGTAGCCAGCCTTTCGGTGTTTTACAGGTTGCATTTTTGAGAGTGCGCGCAGGAATTGCATGACTTGATTCCGCCATCCCATTTCTACCACCGGACAAACCGACGTACGGCGAGTATCCACCCTTACGTTGTTGAAACCTCCACGGTCCGGACTAAGCGTTTCGCTTCGTCTTTTATACCGCGTACATCGAAGGACTGGAACAATTTGCCTGCTGCGGTCTTCCCGTCCGATTACAATCTGAGCGTCTTCAAGGCTAGAGTGAATAGGCTCTTAATAAACTAGTGCGCCTCACCATCAACGATTGCATCACCGCTTACCATCAGGTGGGATTGCAGTCAAGTACTAGTTTATATCAGATAAAAAAAAAAAAAAAATCTTTCATTGTAACTCTTTTCGGCGTGAAGTACTGTCTAGCTAGGATTCCCAGCTTTTTTGCAGCCAGTTGAGCCTTTGCTTCGATGTATGGCCCAAAGTTGAGTGTTGATGTCAGCGTAACACCAAGAAGGTCAAGATGGTCGTTTATCGGCACGGTTACACCCCGAAAAAGTTGGAGCGGGGCTGAATCTGCTCCTTTTAGCGGAAAATTCAACGCCCCATTCGGAAACGGTCTCCAGGGACAAGTTCAAGCGATCAACCATAGCCTCTCGGAGAGACTGGATCTGTGAGTGACCCACTAGCTCGCGCGCTATATATGTAACTCTCAGCAACTCGATATCGAGGGAGACGGCAAGCGCTTCCCCATGCTTCTCGATGGCCTCACATCTTCTAGCGTATGCTAGAAGACCTCCAGTTGACCGATTCCGGCGAAAGCCGTATTGACGGTTTTTTTTTTTTGTCGACGGGGAAAATCATCTTTGACGAAACCCGCTCTTGGGTGGAGCGGGAGACAGTGTCAGACTCTTACTGACTAAAAACCCCGCGCCGTTCCTTCTAGACTTCATACCGGGGCATGAGCTCCCTTTCGGACAACCCTGTCCCCAGTAGGCTTCGACCCAGCTGGGCCCCTGCTGCTGACAACTCCTTGAGGCGCGCGGGAACAGTGCGCGCCGTCGACGTCTTGGACTCGGTCCATTACCGGACGATCGGACAGCGAGCTACCCATGGCTCGCCGTCGGCGAGCCCGCGTCTACGGTGGCCGGAAATCGGGATCGGAATCCCGGCGACGGCGGCGAAGGCGCCGTTGCCTGATGCGGTCGGCCTCCTCCTTTGCAAGCATTACTGCTTCGCAGAAGGAGGCGACCGCCTGCCATTCCTCCTCACTCCGGACCATGGCCTCGACCAGGGCCCGGCGCGAGAGGTATCCGCCGCCGATCGCCCCCACGAGGGCACGGCGATGCTCCGCCCAGACACCTCGACGGTGTGCTCCACCGTGTCCTCCGGGCGTTGCGCACAGTGGCGACACCCGGGCGTCTCTTCCGCTTGAATCCGATGCAGGAACCTCCCGAACTTGCCATGTCCGGTGAGGACCTGCATCATGCGGAAGGTAAGGACGCCGTGAGGTCTTTCCAGCCACGCCTCAAAGAGGGGACTTACCGCCATAATCGTGGCGTGCCCGGCACTGGGTTGCGATAGCCGTTGACGCCATTTCACCATGAGATCCCGCCGCAGCTCTGTCCGCCATGCCTTGACATGTTGCGGCAGTGGACTTTCACCCCGGCGTTGCATCTCCACGCGCATGTCGTGCATGTGTGCAAGGACTGTTGCCTCCAGATCCCACGGTGGTAGGCCAGCCAGAAGGCTCGCCGCTTCGCGGGAGATCGTGCGGTAACCCCGCACCATCCGT
Organism: Mythimna lalbum; assembly: GCA_949319445.1. Taxonomy (NCBI): domain Eukaryota; kingdom Metazoa; phylum Arthropoda; class Insecta; order Lepidoptera; family Noctuidae; genus Mythimna; species Mythimna lalbum. Next base: position 25,462,123 of record OX439346.1, read on the forward strand.
ATTGCCATGACCCTCTGGCAGGCTTCAGTATGGACGCCGGTCGCTTTGCCAGCGACGGCGCCCACACCGGCGCCCCGTAGAGGGCCATGGACCGAACGATCCCCGCGTAGAGCCTCCGGCAGGAGGCGTCTGGACCCCCAAGGTTAGGCAGGAGCCGCTTGAGAGCAGCCCCAGCCCGGAGAAGCTTGAGAGCCAGACGTCGGAAATGTTCTACGAAATTCCACCGGCTGTCGAGGACGAGTCCCAGATACTTCATCGTCGACCCAACGCCGATGCGAACTCCTCCTACCGTAAGCTGGGAGTCCGATGGTGGCGCGTTCCGAGGGCCGTGGAAGCACATTGCCTCGGATTTATGCAGCGCCACCTCGAGTCCCAACTCCTGGATCCTACCAACGGCTATCGCAACCCCGCGTGTCGCTAGAACGACCGCCGCCTGGTGCGACTCTCCCTGCGCTAGGATCAGCGTGTCGCCAGTCGACGACACGCGGCGACAGAGCAGGGCTGGCGAACAAAATGTCCACCACCGACTCACCCCGCATCCGCACCAACGTGGAGACAGAACCCCGGTTCAGTACGACCAGGCCCAGCTCTAAGGCCCAGTCCTCCACCATCCGACCCCTCTGGTTCGTGAACCGGGAACCCCAAGCCGTGTTCCAGGCGTTGAAGTCCCCGCAAACGACCACGGGGAGGGAACCGAACCCAGCGACGACGGAATTTAGCTCCATCAGGGAGACGTGCAGTTCGTCGAGAGATCGGCTCGGGGACAGGTAGACGCCCACCACGGCGATGTCCCCGAACCGTGCTGCCACGCAACCCCGCCCCCTCGTGACGGACTCGGGGGGCGGGGTACCGGCGGCGGCCGACTTAATTAAGGTCACCGAGCCGTCCAGGTCCTGAACCCAGTCACCACTGGGCAGGACAAAATACGGCTCGGTGACCACGGCGACATTGATCAACCACTGCGCCATGCTCTGGAACAACAGATCCTGAGCGGGGGCGCAGTGGTTGATATTCGCCTGGAGGAGACGTAATGGGGCCGTTATTGACACTCTATTACAGTCTCCTCCCGAGCCCCCCTAGGGGACACTGCCGCGGTGGCGGGTGCGGCGGCGATTGCGGCGGCAGCCAACGAGGCGGCTGCGGCGGCGAGGACCTCGGCGGGGATGGGCCTACGGGCCTTGCCCTTGGCCTTGGCGGGGGGGTCGCAGGACCTGCCCCCAGCCCGGTGGTCAGCCGGCTTGCCGGCCGCCGCACATTCGTAGCAGTGCGGCGTAGCACGGCAATCTGCGGCCTTGTGACCGGGCTGGCCACACTGGTGGCAGCGGTCGCTGTGATCCTCCGCGGCGCAATGGGCTCCCACGTGGCAGCGGAAGCACCGCAGAGGTCTGGGCTCCAGCATCTTTACCTGGGCCGAAACCCAGCCCACCAAAAGCCTTCGGCCCTCGGCCGTTATCGCTTTGGCCGCCTGCATGGGACAGCTCACCGTAACGGCTCGCATGCCCGTGCTGTCAGCACGGATGGCACCCGCCCGAACCTGTTCGGTCGTGCACCCACCCGCCCTGACAATGGCGGCCACCACCTCGTCCACCTTGACGGAATCGTCCAGGCCCATTATGCGCATGTCGATGCACTTGGTGGGCCTGGACACTCGGGCCTCTTCCGAACTGAGGGACGCCCTGATCCTTGCGGCCAGGGCGTCCGCTGCAGGACCGCTGGCCGCACCGGGGACCTCTAGGATTCGGGCCCCGGTGATCGTGCGCCTCATTCGGAAGCCCGCAGCGGCTCCGAGCTCGCCAAGGTGGGGCAACACCGCCTGCTTCGCCTTCTCCATGACGTCGTCGTACGTCACGCCCCTCTTTTCCGCTTCAGGCTGTGCGTAATTACTACAGCCTCGGAATTCGGGGCGCGAAGACGCGCCGCCATGGCCCGCTTCTTTCGCTCCTGCCGCCTCGCGCGCTTTTTGGCCGCTCTGGCCACCTTGCCCGCCTGCTTTTTGGCGCCGACCACCGTCCAATCGGCGCCAGGCTCCTCGGGTGGAGGAGGTGGCTGGCGCGGCCTAGTCGCCACGGCGGCAGGAGGTCCTGCCGGTTTAGTGGCAGGCACCGCCGCACCCTTTTTTCGCCGCTGTTGCTGCTGCTTGGCCGTCGTCGTCATCGGGGCCGGCCTCGCGGGCTCCGGCGCCGCGGCCCCGCGCCCCGCTTGCCCCGACGGGCCCGCCTTGGGTGCAGAAGACGCAGCCGCGGCAGCGGCATAGGACGCCACCTTTTTCGGGCCAGAGGCCGCCAGTGGAGGGCGCAGGACAATGCCCTTCAGGAGAGACAGCTGCTGCTGGACGCGCTGCTGGAACTCCAGCTGCTGCTTTTGCAGCCCCTGCTGCAAAGCTGCGAGTTCTCGCTGCACCAATGTCAGCAGCTGACTCTCCGGCTCGGGCTGGGGCTGGGGCTGGGGCTGGGGCCGGCTTTGCCCCTGCTCCTGCTCGCGCCCCTCATCCATGGGCTCCTGGCGGCCTCTGTTCGGCGCTCTAGTGAGCTCCGCCCGGAGTTCGGCCTGGAGCTCCGCCCGGAGCTCCGCCACCCTCTTCTTTACGGAGGCGTCTAAGGCCCCCTGAAGGGACGCGGCGTGGCGATGGATCGTTCGCTCCCGCGTGGCCTTGTCCCTCTGGCGGGCCATGTCCCTAAGCAGGGTGACGGCCAGCTCCTTAAAGGGCATTGCCGCCTCCCCACCTGACTCCGCCTCGGTGCGCCTCTCGCTGCCGGACGGTTCTGAAAGGTCCCTCCCAGAGTCGTCCGCGCCGGGGTGGCGCCCCTCCGCGGCAAGCCTGTCGGCTCGCTCAGCGGATTTTTTGGCCGTGAGGCCCCTTCCCTTACCGCGGGCTCGGCCCGCGCCACGGCTGCTAGTGGGGATCTTGGCCCGCCCTTCCGAGCAGGACGACCCGTCCTCCTTTTTCCTATAGGAAGCGGAGCGCTTCTTCTGGGAGAGGCTTGAGCCTCTCCCTGAAGTCCCCGCTGCCTCCTCGCACTCCGAGCCCTCCGAGCTCCTTTCGGACTGCGCGTCGGACTCCGACCGCGCGTCACTCTCTTTTGGGGTTTTGAAAAATTTTGAATTTTGCATCTTGTTCCCACGAGTATATATATTGTTGTACTGGCTCAAATACGTGGTTCGCACTAGAGACTAATTTAGCTACCCATTAGTCAAGCTAACAACCTCCCTCACGGTGCGCCGCCGCTTGGAGGTTTGGGGTAATTTTTATAGAGGGTGTCTTCCTCGCGGCCCGGGCGGTTAAGCCAAGGCCCTCGTCCCCCATCAAGAGTAAGAAACATGACCTTGGACAATCTCTGGGGCTACGAAACTAACGGTGGCAGAAGGAGGAACACGTCTTCCTCCTGCCTGCCCGGCGGCAGTGTGAGTGCACACTGAGCCCGCTCTTGCTTCGCCACTGTGCCCTCTGCCATGGCAGAGGGACACGCGTTGAAGCGGTCCGTCTGACAGAACATTTGCAGACGGCCATAGAGGCCCTTGGGTAGGAATGCCCAAGGGGGTCTATGGCCGCCTCCCAGGGTGCACCGTCCCGCAGACTGGTCTTCCCTCGGGACGTGTCCGCAAGGGAACTACAGTTCGCGGGCACTCGTGGAGGTTTTCTGTCGTGGCACCCCTATTGACGGTTACTTAGGATATCATTAGCTTCTAGGTATGCCAGGAGCTAAGTGTTGAGTACACGTTCCATAGTCTTACAGAGAATGGACGTTACTAAGATTGGTCGGTAGTTAGCTGGGTCAGCCCGACTCCCGATCTTGGGCACGGGCTGTACGTTAGCTTGCTTCCATGCAATCGGCACTGTTCCAGCCTTGAATGAAAGCCTAAATAGGCGTGTCAGGATCGGATACAGTTCAGGCGCACACGTTCTCAGAACAATTGCCGGTATCCCGTTTGGACCGCTAGCCTTGTTCCAGTCAAATAAGGGATTTTGAACTTGTACCCCAAGTACCTCGTGAATTCAGGGCTGAGAGGCCACCAGCCCGAAACGATACCCAAGACGCAGTATGTATATTATTACCTAAATTAAATCTCATAATACATACATACATATACACAGGGTTATTTGTAAAACACTTTTAGGACTGTGTTACTGACATCATAAACATCGTGGTCATCTCTTAGCTGCCAGTAGCTTAATTCAGTTTTTATCTTTTAATATATTTTTTATTTTTATTTTATTATCTACTTTGTGCTCACATAATAGAAGCAACATGAAATAATGTAAACAAACATTATATGTAACACATAAATTGATTTAAAAGAGTGTCCATGGAGTTTCTTGCACGTTCTTCTCCATAGAGCTTTGGAACGCGCAATTTAGCTTCACTTTTCTTGGACTGACCGACATTTAACTATTCAAAAGTGCCTACATTTGGTCTATTTGAAATAAATGATTTTGAATTTGAATTGAATTGGAATTTGAATTTGAACAACAACTTTTTGTTCTATTACTTTTAAAAAGTATATATCAAATTAATATAATAATAATTATATAATATATCAAAAGTATATATCATATTTTAGTTTATCAGATTTTCTTACAAAAATAAAAATATTTAAATAGAACATCCAAAATATTACGAAGTCTACGCAAATGATAAATGATAAATGATCTTTATTTTGTAAATAGGTTTTCAAAAAACACATTTACACGTCAATTTTGTTTTCAGTCAGTTTTAACGAGATGAGGCCGGTGTTTCCCAGCTGACTACCCTGAGAAGAAACACCGAAACAAACTCAGGGGTCAAAGTCTCTTTTAAAGTCCATACAGTAAAGAACATGTAATTGTCAAATCATATGAGAACCATGCAGACCAGTGTCTCAGATGGTCTTTTGAGGAAAGAACCACACAGATTTGAGTGGACCTGTCCAGTCAGTGCAAGCATTTGTCAGTATTCGTGTAGCTCAAACTTAGAACTACCAAGGAGCTCAACGACTTGACGAACAATACCAAAGATAGGACATTTGGGTAGGCCGCATCAAATACTCAAAACTGCCAGACATCATGTAAAAATACAGAAAAGAAAAAAGTAATCCACATAGTTCCCACATTCACAATAATAAAATAGTATTTACTAAATGTAACACTTGAAATATATAAAATAAAATAAAAAATATTATTATCAATATTTATCAAATCACTAGCTGTGCCCGCGACTTCGTTCGCGTGGATGTCGGAACTTAACAATGTATTTTTTAGTGCGAAGCGCTGTTGGAGGATACCGATACTGATATAATTTATTTATTTTGGTGCTTCTTAAACAATCTGGAGCATACACAAAAAAAAATATTGGGGTTGTTTACGCGTCAAAGAGTTACGTATATTTGACCATGGGAGAAGCGTCCAATTCTTAGGTCCACCTCCACGCATTACGGATGGTGCTGGGTCACCGCACGATCTCTCGCTATTTTTTTTTTGATTTTTTTTCATGTACAAAAACCACATTTCTACAGTTTTATTATATACATAGATTACAAAGCAAGCGATAGTAAAATAGCGGAAAGTGTCCCTGACTAACGGCGGAACTTGATGCACTTGCGTCATCGGTAGGTAGGTATAGCAAAATAAAGGAGTTGAAATAAAAAACAGCGAAATCTTGAAGGTTTGTTTTTGGCAAATGAATTATGTTTCGTGAAAAGTCATAGAACAAATGTTGTTGTTTATGATGTTAGTAATACAGTCCTGCAAGGTTGTTAGTGTTTTACAAATAACCCTGTATATCAGATCGTCCAGGTGGCCTATGTGAGTATCGTGCAATGAATAAAAACGGCTAGGAACTGAATCAGTTTACTTTTCAATACAATTCGATACAGTGCACTATATATAATATCAGGTAGGTAGGTACAAACAACGACACAGAGTGTCGAAGCGCGCCACCTCTAGTTGTTCTAGTTGACACTAGATGGCGTGCCTTGTTTTGTTTTTAACAAATCAATTGCCGATTCCGACATAGTAGTAGGTAGTGTTCTTTGACTAGTTTTTTGAAGGCAGAAATATTTTTGGCTTCACGGAACTTTAGCTGGAAGTTAGTTCCATAGTCGAACTACTCGTACTGCATGAAAAGAGAAGGAGTTGGAATAAAAATGTGTTTTATGGCCTGGGAAATTGAGATGGTATTTAAGGTGGGATCGGCAGGGCGAGTAAACGAAAAACCATCACGCAAGTAGCCAGGATAAGCAGGGATTCCGGCGGGATCTCATGGTGAAATGGCGTCAACGACTATCGCAACCCAGTGCTAGGCACGCCACAATTATGGCGGTAAGTCCCCTCTTTGAGACGTGGCTAGAAAGACCTCACGGCGTCCTTACTTTCCGCATGACGCAGGTCCTCACCGGACATGGCACGTTCGGAAGGTTCCTGCACCGGATTAAAGCGGATGTGACAATCGGGTGTCGCCACTGTGCGAAACGCCCGGAGGACACGGTGGAGCACACGGTAGAAGTGTACCCTGCTTGAAATCATCAAATGACATCACCCGCCTTACCGGACGGTCGGACGGCGATTTACTCGTAGCTCGCCGTCCGCAAGCCCGTCAAAAGTACCTAGATTACAAGAAGCTGCTAAACTCGTTAAGCTTGCAACAAACACAAAACATTTTTTGGTAGGTACTCTAAAACATCAGTCGACGAACCATAAAATAAATGCGTAAATAATCCAAAACTAGCCTAAAGTATGTACATATGTTAGTATCATCTGTAATTTATAATCGTACTAGCTTTCCGCCCGTGGCTTCGCCCGCGTGGAGTACAGTTTATATCGCGCGCGCAGAGACCCGTGCTCAGCAGTGGAATTATAGGTAGTCTATGTGTATTCCAGTGTCTCTTCTACCTACCTACCAAATTTGATCTAAATCCGTTCAATAGTTTTTGCGTGAAAGCGTAACAGACAGCCAGACAGAGTTACTTTCGCATTTATAATATTAGTAGGGATGCCTGATTGGCAGGACATATTGGAACTATAATTTATTATTAAGTTAACATCTGTAGATAACCTATACCCACAATAAAGACATTCTAATTCTGAATACTATATTTAGGGATCAGTAGGAGCGACACGATACTAGCGTGTATATAAACATCGAGCAAATGTATCGTGTATCAGCAATAATCTCTACTATCTCCCTACTTCCAGAGACAAAAAAAAAAACCATAAATTTTACCTCTCTTTAATATGAATGTGGATCACTATCTGGGGGTAAGTACGAGGTCGCGGGCGGGCGGCTTGCTTCACCTGGCAACGCGAACAAGCAGTGCGGCAGTGGCCAGAGGCGTGACGAGCGTGGGCAGCGCGCGCGTCCTGCCGGCCCCGGTCGCGGCCCACGACATGCGGCGCATTTGCAACGCCGCCTCCGCGTCGTGCATGGTGGCATTCACTAAGTTCGAGTACTGGTATAGCGACGTGAAGACGCTGGTGGCGCTCTCCGGCGGGTCGGCGGCGTTCACGGCGCACTCTAGCGGGCCCATGGACGTAACGCCCACCTGCGCGCCGCGGAACACCACGGGTCCGCCCGAGTCACCCGAGCAGACGCCGCGCGCGCCGCCTGCCGCTTGTGGCTGACCCACACCACACATGCAATGCTCCCACGTGCTGCGCTCGCATGCCACCGCTCGCAGACGCACCTCGAACAGCTCCTCGCCCAGCGCCGAGTTCTCCGTGCCCCCAAAACCCAACACCTGCACACCAGAGATACAGCTGTGACCGAGCAAGTGTACCAGACAGCGATACGTGCTCCTGAAAGTTCTTGAAGCGCTGCGCAGGCTTTGTTGTTAGCTTGCAATATACGTATAAAATAATGGCCTATTATTAAATGGTAAACTAAACCGTATACAGGGTTATTAAAATTTGTAAAACACCGGCAACCTTTTAGGACTATGTTACTGACATCATAAACAACAACTTTTGTTCTATGACTTTATCATATTTTAGTTCGTTAGATTTTCATACAAAAATAAAAATATTTAAATAGAACATTCAAAATATTACGAAGTTTATGCAAAACAAGCGATAGTACAGTAGCGGAGGGTGTCCCTGTGTAGCGGCGGAAGTGCTTAATGCGCTTGCGTCGGTAGGTATAGCAAAATACATAGTTGAAATGTAAAATAACGAAAACTTGAAGGTTTGTTTTTGGCAAATGAATTATGTTTTGTAAAAAGACATAGAACAAAAGTTGTTGTTAATAATGTTAGTTATACAGTCCTGGAAGGTTTTTAGTGTTATACAAAAAACCCTGTATATGATCTATCGTATATTTCGTCGTTCAACGGTTAGATGTTCAGTGCTTGGCTGCACGCGGATAGCTATTACTGTCACCTGCACTTCCACGTTTTCGAGGTACTTGAGATCATACAGGTGCAAGCTGCTAACAGGGTCCATCGGAGGCTTCACCGCGGGTCGAGTTGTGAGCTTCATAGGCAAGTTCGTACGCAGCAGCCCCACGTCATGACGCAGAAGCGTCACGTCTATGCCGCGGCCCTCGTCCTCCTCCAGCACCTTGAACCTGTACAAAAGCATCGGTGAGAGTGGGACAGATCGCGAAATAGCAGCAGTCAGCTTAGGGCATGGTTGAAACTTACTCGGGGTGGCGGTACATGTAGATCACAGTGGCGACTTTGCTATCTTTCGAAGACGGGCGGCGCGTGTCGTACAGGACGTAGGCAACTTTCGACGTCACGCAGTGCGCGGCCGTCAGCACCCAGTAGTCCGCCAATACAGCGCCCGAGCAGCACGTGCCCCAGTAGCGGTCCAGCAAAACGCACGTGGCCGGGAACGTACTCAATGCTACCGTTGCTCCACCAAACACACGCCGCGAGCCTGCTTTAGCCTGCTTGCTCCCCACCGTCGCGTTCCCCATGCGGCGGTAGAACCCGTGGCGGCTACCGGCCGCGCCCGTCACGCCCGCAGCACCCGCGCCATCCCCGAGCTCGTCCTCCGCTCCCGCGCCCGCTGCGCACGCCAGCACCAGAACCGCCTGCAGCACCCTGTTCAGCATCTCGATTCAGGAAACCTTAATCGGCGCCTGACACATTCTGTCACCGGTGATACGTGACTGTCGTGTCATTACTCGATCGTTACTCTAAAAGAAGAATGAAGGTTATACTCGTTTATCTAAAAAGTTGGTTAGAAAACTTTTTCGAAAAAGAGTTTGAAACGAAAGAGGAGACAATAGAAAGCCGCTATTATATGACTTCACTTTCCCTCTTTCTTGTCGCTCTAAACTGCTTTTAGAAGTTTTCAACTTATTTTTCAATACACTCATTCGAGGCACACAATTTACTTTTTTTCGCAATAGTACGGAAAAGTGTGTCAAAGTCAGGCTGGGCGCTATAGACCAGTGCTGAAGCCGTTGTTAATGGTAAAAAGTGAAATCAAATCATAGTAGGATGAAACCCACTGGAAAAGAAAGAGAATATAACAAAAATGAAAGGAAAAATAATTTACGGGCGATCTGAGGTCGAAAAATGGATAGGTGTGCGTTTTTAAGGGTAAAAACAGTTTAACTCGATTTCCGACAAAACTACAAGTTCTATGTAAAAAAGTTAAATTGCAAAGTTGTAGATAATAAAAAGATCTACAACTTTTGTATTTACACTTTTTTCACATAACCTCAAAATGTATGTGAAAAATTCAAATAACTAAGTTTTTGGTTTTTTAACCGACTTCTAAAAAAGGAGGCGGTTCTCAATTCGGATGTTTGTATGTTTTTTTTTATGTTTGTTCGCGCTTAACTTCGTTGCTTGCTAACCGATTTAAAATATTATTTTTTTGTTGGAAAGGGTATACTTCCCAAATGGTCCCATAGTCACCAAGTTGAGATTTGATGATGGAATCTTGGCGAAATCGAGGAAACTCCTCAAATTAAATTATTTTTTTTTGTGAAGTCGGTTATTTTTTTTTATATAAAAAGGTTTTATTTATGCCTTCGTAAGTGTAAAATTGAAAAACGTCGTTTGATACACGTGAAGTCACGGCCTTAAATATGAATAAAAATCAGACGTTGCGTTAGGAGACCTCTCGCGCCGGGCCTTGGTTCAGGCCATGGTCCGGAGCGAGGAGGAGTGGCAGGCGGTCGCCTCCTTCTGCGAAGCAGTAATGCTAGCAAAGGAGGAGGCCGACCGCTCCAGGCGGCCTCACCGCCGCCGCCGGGGTTCCAGCCCCGATTTCCAGCCACTGTAGACGCGGGCCCGTGGACAGCGAGCTATGGGTAGCTCGCTGTCCGATCGTCCGATAACTGTCCGGACCGAGCCAAGGCGTCGACGGCGCGCACTGTTCCCGTGCGCCTTAAGGCGTTGTCAGCAACAGGAGGGGCCCATCTGGGTCGAAGCCTACCGGGGTCGGGGTTATCCGAAAGGAAACTAGAGCCCCGGTATGAAGGCTAGAAGGGACGGCGCGGGGTTTTTAGTCAGTAAGACTCTGACAGTGTCTCCCGCTCCACCCAAGAGCGGGTTTCGTCAATGATGATTTTACCCGTCGGCGAAAGTTGTAAGTTTATGAATTTTTTTGTTGGTTGGATACTAAACTTAGATTACATACCAAATTTTAGCTTTCTAGCACTTCAGGAAGTAGCCGAGTACATCACTCACCTTCGGTTTGCCGACGACATAGTAGTCATGGCCGAGACTACGGAGGAGCTCAGCACAATGCTCAATGACCTCAGTAGAGCTTCCGAAAGAGTGGGTCTTAAAATGAACATGGACAAAACTAAAGTCATGATAAACCACCATGTAGCACCCACTCCTATCAAGATCGGAGACTCTATACTCGAAGTAGTAGACGATTACGTCTACCTCGGACAGACAATCCAGTTGGGTAGAGCTAATTTCGAGAAAGAGGTCAACCGTCGAATCCGACTCGGCTGGGTGGCGTTCGAGAGACTGCGCGGTATCTTCTCGTCCAATATACCACAGTGTCTCAAGACGAAAGTCTATAACCAGTGCGTGTTGCCAGTGATGACATATGGTGCCGAAACGTGGTCGCTCACAATGGGCCTCATCAGAAGGCTCAAAGTCACCCAGAGGGCAATGGAAAGGGCTATGCTCGGAGTTTCCTTGCGGGATCGAATCAGAAATGAAGATATCCGCAGGAGAACCAAGGTTGCCGACATAGCCCGAAGAATCGCCAAACTTAAGTGGCAATGGGCAGGGCACATTGCTCGCAGAACAGATGGCCGTTGGGGCCGAAAGGTTCTGGAGTGGCGACGTCGTACTGGAAGACGCAGCGTCGGAAGGCCTCCTGCAAGGTGGACCGATGACCTGGTGAAGGTTGCGGGAAACCGATGGATGCGAGACGCGCAGGATCGATCATTATGGCGACACTTAGGGGAAGCCTATGTCCAACATTGGACATCTGTCGCCTGAAATGATGATGAGGAAGTAGCCAAACATTTTGATGATCATCAGTGTGTCAGTGAGTGTGTCAGTGACGAAATCGGTGTATTTTAGATATCAATAAAATCTAAAGTATTAAAGCTATTCAATTGAGACTTTGTATGGTTAATTAGTCTATTATTGACATCATATCCTGAGAATATGAACTATCTGGTACATCGGAAACAAACTCTATGAGGGTTCAAAAAAACGACGAAACACTCCGAGAAAAGGTAGGTAGTGCACTTGGGCTTCGCTCGGCTCGTCTTTGGCGCAGATAGCGAGATGTTAAAACTTTGGTTATAATTTTACTTTAAAATGCTTTTTAATTTTAGTGATCATTTACTATTTTAGGGTTGCACATGATTTATTTGGAGTCATTTTGCTTAATTAGGATAGCGAGATGTTCAAACTTTAATTATAATTTTACATTAAAATGCGGGTTTAATTTTGGTGATCATTTACTATTTTTGTCTGTTATATGCAAAGTTTTTATATATCCTACTAGTACTAGGATATATAAAATCTTTGGTTATATGTTACTATATCTGGTGGTAAGTTAAACATAAGCCTATCTTATTTTATCTTAATAAGGGGCCGAGAAATAACTCGGACACTTCGACCCATATGGATCTTTTGTGGTCCCCTTGATAGATTACTCCTCCCCAACCTCGCTGAAAATCTCCTTCATAAGCTTCACAACGAGATGCGGGGATAAGAGCCTGTAATCCTCTGGTCTTGGATATCCTACCCCTAGAAGACTCATTCGCTTATTAGCCAAAGCATCGCATGTGCACAGCAGGTGCTCCATGCGTTCTGTATGTTCCTCACACAACCTTCACATGGGAGTCGCGGCTAGACCCATTTTCATGAGCATGTCGTTGGTTCCAGTAAAGTGCCCTGTAAAGGCACCCATCAGGTAGCGGATTTGCCCCCTGCTCATATTCCAGATACATTCCCGTGCCTTGAACGTAGAACCCAGGAATTTTTTGGAGTGTTCCAGACCTGTAATAGACAGCCAGTGTTGTCTTTGGCTATGATCTGCAAACTCCCTGAATGCGGCCTTCACGAGGCACGTCGAGATGCCTACTCATGGTTCTGGTCCCACAAAGTCATTTGCTAAGCCCTCTCTTGCCAGTTCATCCGCCATTTCATTACCATGGATTCCGTTATGCCCCGGGACCCACATCAACTTTACCCTGTTACGCCTCCCAAGCCTGTTCAGGGCCCGGATAGCGTCCAGAATAAGTTTGGAGTCCACCTTGTAGGACGCCATGGCCTTGATTGCAGCTTGACTGTCACTTAGAATATAAATGGGTATACCTTTGGTTTGTTTTTCTATATTCTCTTGAGCACAGGTTATTATGGATATTATTATTGATAAATAAAATAAATAATATGTTTCTGCTTGGAATACTGTTGCCATCTTCTCTAAGCTTCTACTACATTTGTAGCCTTTTGCGTATATTCCCGCTCCTGTACCGGATTCCATTTTGGATCCATCAGTGTACCATACCAGACTATCTTTTTCTGATGGTTCGATACCTTCGTCTAGTCCTCCATTGTTGGGATCTGGACCTTGAAGGACCTTTCGAATACAAACATGGTTTGCATTTTATGGGTAATATCATTGTTTGGTACGGCCATCGTAACACTTTAGGTTTTAGCCCCCATGTTTTACCATATGTGGAGCGACACATACCGAACACCCGCACGGCCTTTGTTGTTATGTTTTCCACATGAGTTTTCAACCTGAGCTCCTTATCAAGAGTTACCCCTAGATGGACCATGGCAGCTTGATTCCATTGAGGGAAGGATTTCCTAGATTTCCCAGTTGCCTTTTCCTCGTGAATGGGATAATGACTGCCTTGCCTGGATTGATAGAAAGATGGTTCTTTATACACCAATCTTCTGTCATCCTCAGCACCTGTTGTAACAATCCAGACACTATGTTCAGGAATTTACCATTAGCCATTATGGCTATATCGTCTGCATAGCCTACTGTGTAGAATGGTCTGGTGTTGAGTTTGGTGAGTAGCGAGTCTACTACCAAGCACCACAATAACCTTTTCGCGCTGAGTCGATCGGTCTCCCATTATTTGCGATCTGACTATTCTACTCTTTAGCATATAGTCAATCCAATTACATGTGGTATCATTGATACCATGCTCCTTTGCAGCAATGCGTATGGACTCAAATGTTGTCTTGTCGAAGGCTCTCTCTATGTCGAGGAAAGCCCCCGCGCAGATTTCTTGTCCCTCTAGCGCAGCCTCGGCCCGACTCGCGACATAGTGCAATGCCGTTTCCGTGGACTTGCCGGGGCTACAGGCGCACTGTAGTCTATGTAGAAGGAATTTCTTAAGCGGTCCATCTATTAGGTACCTGTCTACCAGTTTCTCAAGTAATTTCAAAAAAAAATGGTTTACCAGCCTTCGGTATGAAGGTGACTTTGGCCTCTCTCCATGTCTTGGGTACGTACCCAAAGGCTAGGCAGGCTCTGTAAAGCCTACTCAGCTGCGGTATTAAAACAGACGCCCCTTCTTGCAATAACACTGGGTAGATGCCATCCGGGGCAGGGGACTTGAAAGGCTGGAAACCCGCTATCGCAAGCCTCAGTCTGTTCTCATCTACTAGGCATGCCTTTTAAGTTCTGTCGTTTAAATATTTCCCGCTAATTTTGAATTTAGGATTGCTCAATTTTCAAATTTGTTTGAATTTAGAATGGCAAAACAATTGAAATAATTAGAATTAATGCAACTATTTGGTCACAGCATTGTTTTGAATCTATCAAGTCGCGCACAAAAATGAATCTCTCTAAGGAAAACGTTCGTGCGATAATTTTTTACAACTTTTGGAGAGGCCTAACTCGGATTCAATGTTTTGAGGAGTTAAGTTCTGTATTGTATGATGAAGTTCCTTGTCTACGGACTGTCGAACGCTGGTATTTAGAATTCCAGCGTGGAAATACTAGTCTTAGTGACAAATCTCGTGAAGGACGTCCAAAATCCGCCTTTACTGAAGAAAACATCGTTGCTGTGAGACAACTGATACTCGAAGATCGGTGCATGTTATATATTGGGAGATAGAGGCGTTAATAGGCATTTCAGGGACAACCATTCAAAAGATCTTGCATGAAGAGCTTGGTGTGTGAAAGCTAGTTTGCCGATGGATTCCGTATTTGGTTTCCGATGATTATAAGGCGACCCGCGTCAGATGGTGGAAGAAATCTTTCCAAAGGTTCAAGTGAGGAGAGTCAAATCACGGCTACGACATTATCAGTGTTGACGAATCTTGGATTTATGCCTACGACCCTGATTCCAAAGAGCAATCCACAACCAGGGTCTTCCGAGATAAGCAAAAGCCGACTAAAGTTTTTCGCTTTCGAAGCACTTCGAAGAAGATGTTGGCTACGTTCGTGGCGAAAACTGGTCATGTTGCAAGAATTGCGAATTAATTTTGAAAATCGTAGAACGGTTAATACAGAGTGGTATACTACAATTTGTTTACCACAAGTCATCGCTGAAGTTCGAAAATTTAACCCAAAGCGACGCATCATCCTACACCATAACAACGCAAGCTCACATACCGCTGGTAAATCAATTGTTTATTTGAAGCAGGAAAACTTAGAAATTCTTGACTATCCCCCATGCAGTCTTGACCTAAGCCCTAACGATATCTTTATATTTCCTAAAATTAAGAAAACTCTTCGTGGGCAAAGGTTCCAGTCCAGTGAAGAAGCAGTCAACGCTTTCAAGTCGGCCATTTTGGACATACCGACTTTGGAGTAGAATAAGTGTTTTAATAACTGGTTCGATCGAATGGAAAAATGTATTAAACTTCGAGATGAATACTTTGAAAAACCATAAATAATAATTTAGGGTTCTAGTTGTGTTTTTTTCTTCAAACGACAAAACTTAAAAGGCATCCCTCGTACCACTTTCTTTGCTGTGAATTTTTTGACGTGTGCTTACTAAGCTCGTCCCTTGTGACTGGTTCCTCTTCGTCGCTATCGCGCAATACACATCCTGGGAAGTGAGTCTTAAACATTACACTCAGAGTGTCTTGTCCAGTTTCCGTAAGATGCCCATTCTCATCCTTCACGGATGATAGTGGGTTTGCCTTAGTCATGGACATTACTTTGCACAACCTCATTCCTTCTGGTAAGGCTTCAGTGGAGGTGCAATGCTGTCGCCAAGCAGTTCTTTTGGCCTTGCGTACCGCCTTGTTATACCTCGTTAGCATGCTAGAGTAACCAGAAAAATCTTTCCTGGCTTTTGCATCATTGAAGGCCTGTCGTGTTTCCTGACGTATTTTAGCCAGTTCAGGAGTCCACCATGGTTCCTTTTTGCAAAGGGCCTTTTTCTCTGGGCAATTATCTTCCCATGCACCTATGGTGCCTGCCGTGATTCTGTCTGCTTCAAATTCTATATCAAGTATGGAATTGAGTTTACCTTTAGGGCTCCCTAGGTTTACTTTGAGGTCCCTCCTGTACGAGTCCAAGATTGTATGTCTTGGGTTTCTCCTTCGTCTAGTTTCGGCTTTGCCCGCTGGCCTAAACCTAAAGCATATATAATTATGGTCAGACAGAGAAATTTCGTCCGATACATGCCAATTTTCGACATGAGATCTGGCTCCGTTAGAAGCCAGTGTCAGGTCAATGACTTCAGCTCTGGCCGAAGTCCTGAAGGTGAGTTTATTGCCTGCATTAAGGATCTGTAGCGAGGAACTTACCACAAAGTCCAGCAAATCCTCCCCTCGCTTGCATCTGTGCTGCCCCCAACGACGTGGTGTGCGTTCGCATCACAACCAAGTATCAGGTCAAGATTTCCTTGGCTGCCGTAGTCAACCAGTCTTCTAATTAGTGGTGATACTGGTTCCTTTTCTTCATATGAGAGATAGGCCGAGGCAAGGATAAGTTTCCTTTTCTCCGTCCCAGTCTCCCCTTGGATCAAAGCTGTTGTGAGATGCCTGTAACAGAAAGTACGTAATGGCATTGCTTCTATACCGCCCTTGATATAGATGCAAGTCCTCGCGTCATTAGTTGGACAGTCATAGAGGACTGTGCCCCCTGTCCCACCTAAGCCTTTTATAGTCCCTTTATACAAATAAGGTTCCTGTATCAAGGCAATGTCATACATATCAAGTTTCAGTTGCCGAGCCAAAAGGACAGTAGCGGCTCTGCAATGATGGAGAATAATTTGTACGCACCTTAGTCCCGCCATCTTAGTCTTCTGATGGGGTTGTGTTTGTAGGAGGGCCTTAATCTTGAGGCTCCTCCTCCATCTCTTGGCTCTCCTCGTGGGCAGCTGGCGAGTTCATTCCCAGGGCAACGAGGTCCCCGAAGATGTCATCGTTTAGGTCCTCAGTCGCCCCGGTATGGGTCTCCAGCCGCGCCACGTCGCAAGCAGGGTCTTTTAGTGCCTCCTCATGCTGTGGTGACGGTCCGTCTTCGGAGTGTCCCGCCTCCACCTCCGCGATGGGTGCCTCTCCCTTGTCTTCTTGCAGGAGCTTGAACGTGTAACGCTCAATGCCTCCTGGAAGAGAATAGCCCGAGGCCTTGATGACCCCAGCGGACACCCCGTCCATGAGAACGATCCGACGGATGCCGGTATCCTCAATGTTCACGACCTTCCAGTCGTCCGTCCTCAGAGCAGGGTTGAGCCGCTGGAGCAGTCGAAATGCCCGGGCAGGGTCCCTGAGCGTCAGGTTCCGGCTCTTCCATGCCATTTTGACTGACCTTGGTAGGTCCCTGGGGTCAACGACCTTCAGCTTCAGGGAGCCGAGTTCCACATTGTGGATGGCATCCCGAAGCCAGTGAGCTGCATCGGAGTTGCTGCAGGATACATGCACTGCACCTGCAACAACACCGGGAGCAACCGCCAATACTGGTAGTGGATCCGGTGCCTCTTCCAGTTTCTCAATTATGAGCTCCTGGATAGGCCCCAAATCCCCAGCCGTCAAGTACTCCTCCGGGTACTTGACTGTGACGACAGCGGTCACAGACAGCGATCCGGTCGAGGATGATTGCCCTTGGGTTTCTCCCCCATCCTCTTGGCTTCCATGTCCCCGCTGTCGCCGCTGAAAGCAGCTCGCGGTCTCTTGAATAGTCCTCCCGTAGAAGTCCCTTCCAGAGCCGCTTGCTTCTTCAGCTTTTGGCGCCTCCTCCTTTGCGTCCCAGTTCGTCCAGCCGGGTACTGGCCTGCTTCGCTGCTCGAAGTGGCTCCTGGCCCAGTGGACTTAAGAGCAGTCCCGCCCTTTGGTGGTCCCGCAGCGGTACCGGCCCTTGGCAGTGCCGCAGCAGTCCCGTCCATTGACGGTCCCGCCGCAGCCCCACGCCGAGACGTTCCCACTACAGTCCCGCCTTTTGACGGTCCCGCCGTTCGCGATGCAGTCCCAGCTTGCGCCGGTCCCGTCTTATCGGGTGCAGTCCCAGCTTGCGCTGGTCCCGTCTTAAGTGGTGCAGTCCCAACTTGCGCCGGTCCCGTCTTATGGGGTGCAGTCCCAGCTTGCGCCGGTCCCGCCTTTTGAGATGCAGTCCCAGCTTTCGCCGGTCTCGCCCTGTGGTAAACATAAGCCTATGTATATTTGTAAATATTTGCTACACCATATATTTTTTTTAGTTTTTTGCTACACCATATATTTTTATTTGTTATTAATTTTCTGAACATAGGTTCAGATAATTAATAAAAATAAAATAAACAGGTGTTTTCCAATATTTTTTTGTACAAACCATGTCCCGCAGATATGCATACAAAATCTATGTCGTTTATATAAAAGAATTAACAATGTCAAAGATTAAAGTACAAGCATGTCAAATTATAAAATTGTCTCAATAAAATAAGTAAAATGTCATGAAAATAGGATGAAATAAAAAGAAAATACATAATGTCAAAAGATTGCAAAAAAAAACATAAATAAAAAATAAAAGAAATAATTGTAATACTTGTCATTAAAATTTGTCATCCAGTTACTCCTTGATAGAATAATATACCTTGTCATTTAGTGGCTTAAATAGCTTACTTCTGAATTCATTATTATTCTTACCTACTGTTTTTATATATGACAAGGTAATTTATTAAACAATTTAGGTGCCATTGCATAAATACTTTTATAAGCAGAAGCAGTTTTGGTGACTATAGTTTTTAACTTATCTGAGCGACATTGACTTTCTACATGACTAAACAAGTGTGTATTCGTTTTTACAAACATCAGAACCTCATAGACATACAGCGACGGTACTGTCAGAATATTTTTACACCACCTGCTCGATAATGTCGTTTTATACGTTATACAAACCTCACTTAAAGCAAGTCATAATTCTCTCGGGAAATAATGCAGTATGGCCAATCCCTAGGGAATAATGAGATTTCAATTTGGAACATCAAAAATCGTCAACATTGTGAATTAAAATGTACGTGCATCGAACAAGTTGACTCGAAATTCAAACTAACAAAAAAAAAAAATAGAATAAAACCTGCTTACTGACTGCGAACTGGGAGCGTTTTAGAAAATTGAAACTATACAATCTTAGAGTAGTGAATTTTATTTGTTTGATGAACTTGTAAATATAATACTTATACATATAAAGATAAAGAGACCTCGCAATGCTCGGGATTTGATTATGTTAATCCCTCTCTCACGTTCGGAATTAAAATCAACGTTTGTTTCATTCGGAATTCAACATGCCGCCCGCGACTTAAAGACACTGCTTTATCCCCTAGTCACATAAACTACTATTAAATCCCTAAAGTGTGGCTTATATTTATCTGTTGTTTTTAACTAGCAGATGGCTCGGATGCATCTTTTTGTGCCAAAAGCACGGAGGATACATTTGTAGCATTACCCCAAAATATGAGTCAATACCATAAAGTGGAGGCTACATACGCGTGGTATGCCGTTAGGACTTTTGTTTGCAATCTTACCTAACATATAAAGTGCATAAGAGAATCGGTAAAGTCTCAGACCAACACTGTCAATTTGAGATTTCCATGTCATATCATTGTCAATATCCAATCTTAAAAACTTTGTACTGTTCGATTCTAGTATTGCGTCTCCTTTGTACTTACCTGATTTGGTATTGTGTCGGTCTTCTCTATCGAAGTTTCTTTTTATTTATTTGATCACAGAATAAATAATAATAATTGTAGCCAATAAGCCTGATATAGTGGTGGTGGACCAAAGCGAGAGGCGTGCGGATATGTGATATGTGATATGTGATAACGGATATGTCAACAATCATTGCCTCGTGAAAGCCGAGAAAGATAAACAAATCAAGTATATTGGCTCGCGAGGTTGTCGACATATGGGATGTGGACTCAGCGATCATTGTATCGATAGTCGTGTCAGCCAATGGCTTAATAGCCAAGAGCCTCGATCAACACCTGAGAAGGCTCACGTTAGGTGGCTGGATCAAGGGCTTGATTCAGAAAGCGGTACTCCTGGACACGGCTCGTATTTTTAGGAGGTTCCTTTCTCTGGAGCCTTGACCGCCGGTAGCTTAGACCCTGTTCCCGATACTGGTGGGATACTGTTTTTTTATATTTTTAAATGTTATATTTTTATTTTTGAAATATTTAAAAATGTAACCAATATGTGTTTAAATAAAATAAAAGAATAATAATAATATTCCACAACTATTATATAACGCCGTCTAGTCTCTAGCTAAGCAGAGCTTGTGTTATGGGTACTAGACAACTGATAAACATATATATTTTTAAATACTTACATATTATAGATAAATTACACCCAGATACAGAACAAATGATCGTGCTCATCACATAAACATTTGTTGGGTGGGAATCGAACCCACAACCTCAGGCATAGCAGTCAGGGCCACTAACCACTAGACCAACAGGTCAGCCAGAATACATCTACTTACCAAGTTTCAACAGTATAGTTCTTATAGTTTCGGAAAAAAGTGGCTGTGACATACAGACAGCCATGACGAATCCATTAGGGTTCCATTTTTTTGCCATTTGGCTAAGGAACCCTAAAAATGTATCGGAACACGGTGTTTCCTGTTTCTCACACGTACTTGCCGCAAAGCTGACATTAACATAAATCACGACACCATCTGTGTTTCCAAATAGCTACAACCCGGAAATCTTTAAGTCGAGAGTAAATAGGTTTCTTCTAGGTAGGCGCGTTCCATCGTCGACCGCATCGTCGCTTTCCATCAGGTGAGATAGCGGTCAAGCGCAAATCTATCAACAATAAAAAAAAAAACAAAAATCTCTCTGAACTCATTTAAAAGAAAATTGTACAAAAACTTTAAGGCGAAATACCTTTACGGACGTCAAGACACAACAGAAACAAGCGGAATAACCTAGAATTTAGAAAAATAAAGGATAATAGGTGTTCTTTATTAGCAGTACTTTTATCCACCACACATCGAGCCCTTTTCAATGAGCCTAAACTCGATATATCTCCTGTTAGCTGTCGAGGACTTAGGTACCCTGCAGACTATCCTGACTTCCGCATCAGGTCATGACTTGATTATCATGAGACCAAATGTGGCAAATGCCCTATCAAACATCAAAACAATTTACTAAAACAGTCCTTGCCTGTTCGAGTAACTTTATACTGTTAAGGAGTTGTACCTTCCATCATCAGCCCAGCTACCTGAGATGGTGACGACCATACGCAAATACACAAGATACTTCATAAAATATGCGAAAAACAATAAGTAAGCCCATAAAATTTGAGGGTTGCCCTCGATTTCTCCAAGATCCCATCATCAGATCCTAATTTGGTGACAATGGGACCACCGCAAAACTATCTACTTTTGAACAAAAAAAGAATTTTGAAAATCCGTCTACATTTGGCGGAGTATTCGATGAACAAACATACAAATACCCGAACATAGTACCTCCTCCTTTTTGTGAAGTCGGTAATAAATAAATATAAAGCTTGAATGTTCACAATAAAAATATTCTCTCTCGTTGATCACAGGTGGGAGGCGCGGGCGGCGGGTGCTGAGCGCGGGGGCATGTGCGCCCAAGCCGCCCCCGCACCATGAGCAACGACACGCACAACGCAACGTACAACGCGACGCTCGACGCGGCGAGTGAGGGCTGCGGCTCCGACGCGGACGTGGCGCCCGCCGACCAGCTGTTCCGCTTCGTTGTGCACGGCGTGCTGCTCAACGCCATCGGCGCGGGGGGGCTGCTGGGCAACGCACTGTCTGTGCTGGTGCTGTCGCGCCCGCAGATGCGCTCATCCATCAACTGCCTGCTGGTAGGACTAGCCGCCTGCGACACCGTGCTCATCCTCACCTCCGTGCTGCTATTCGGTCTCACCGCCGTCTTCCCGTACACCGGCTACCTGCGCTACTACTACTACCACGTGTGCCCGCACATCACGCCCTTCGCGTACCCCATCGCCAACGCCGCGCAGACTATGTCCGTGTACCTTACGCTCATCGTGACAGTGGAACGTTGGGTGGCGGTGTGCCACCCCTTTCGCGCCAAGGCACTGTGCACGTCGTCGCGCGCACGCTGGTACGTGCTGGGCACGGCCGCCTTTGCGTTCGCCTATAACGCGCCCAAATTCTTCGAGGCAAAAGTGATCGAGAGCATCGCAGACGGCGAGTCCGTGTACTGCGTCACCGCTGACCGGGACTTCCGAACAGACTCCTACATCGTAGTATACATTCACTCGCTGTACATGATAGTGATGTACATTGTGCCGTTCTCGGCGCTGGCGGCGCTCAATGCATGCATAGTGCGGCAAGTGCGGCGTGCGCAGGCAGAACGCGCGCGGCTCTCGCGCGTGCAGCGTCGTGAGCTTGGCCTGGCCACCATGCTGCTAGTGGTGGTGCTGGTATTTTTCCTGTGCAACCTACTGCCGCTCGTCACTAACTCGTTCGAGGTGTTCTACGGCGACCAGTTGGACAGGCTGGACCCACTCGTCAAGACTAGCAACCTGCTCGTCACGCTCAACAGCAGCGTCAATTTCGTAATCTACGTAATATTTGGCGAGAAGTTCAAGCGTGTATTTCTGAAAATGTTCTGCGCGGGAAGTATGCGCGTCCGCGGAGGTACTCGGGACTCGCCTGAGCACACACGCGATGACTCATTCGCGTCGTGCGGCGAGCGCGTGTCGCTGCGGCTCGCGCGGAATGGCACACTGCGGCGCTCGGAGGCACGCAGCTCGCGCGGCACCAACGTCCAGAGCGCAGGTACCAGTCGGGCGCGCCTGGTGCCTTCGTCCGCGCCCACTGTGTATTACCCGGCGCCAGTCACCGAGCTCACGAGCACTTCGGACGCGCGCTGGAACGGGAGTGCGCGCGCGCACTTCTAACAGCGATCGCGCGCGCCTCCCGCCGCCGCGCACATCCCCTCGCGCGTTTCAAGCGCGCTCTAGTCTCGTGCTCTGAGCTGCTCAAACATTCATAGAACTTTAATGTTGCTATATAAGCATATTGCTCTCTACTCGCTGCAGGTCGAAGTTTGTGTATCTCAAAATGCTGATCGAGGCCGTGTTATATTGTGTTGATCGTGAAGACTGTGCTACAGAATCAAATGACACTAAGTATCTGATAGTTATTTGACTCTTTTAAGATATTATTGTTCCACTGATCATGTTTCGATAAAACTATACAATACTGGACAACGAAATAATGGGTATTTTGAGGTGGAAACTAAAACCCCCGAAACCCCTTCCGAATTTAGGAAACGCATACTTTTGGAGATATTCAAGATTGAAATTTTGAGATTAGGTACCAAAAAATCGTACGTTTTATGCACTTTTGGGGTAAATTTGAGGGTTTTAAGGCAGGGACAGTCTTCCTCAACACCCCTGGACCATTCCTCCACAATAGCAAATGTATACTTTTAAGTATATAAAAAAATCCAAAAAAAAATCGTTGTCGGGGAGCGCTCTACAAAAATATTTGTAATAATCTATCCGAGTCAGTTTACCCTCTAATTAGTATACTGAGTTTCTGTGTGGTTTAAAAAAAATAACCATAACCTAACCTAAATCTATCCGAGTCGGGGTGCCTTATAATTTACTGAAATTTAGTTACTGTGTGGTTTGAATTAAAGTAAATTTGCTTTTTCAAATTCATTATGGCTGTATGAACCTACCTTTAATACCTTTGTCATAGATACTACAAACAAGGTAAAAAGAGAATGACATTTGTCAAAATGGCGTCAATTTTCGATTTGTCGATTTCAATAAAAAATAAACTCAAAAACTATGTATTTCCTAACATTGAGACTTTGCATAATTACTTTTTAGACATAAACCTCTTCAACAAAATAATTATGGGCTCAAAACTCGCTGTCCAGTATTGTACAGTTTAGCCCATGTTTCTTGTATATACGTGTAAATATTATACTTGCCCTCGATGAGGTCTAAGCCTAATTAGGTTTAGATAGTGTCTACAAATCACTATAATGATGTTAAGTTAGTATAAAACTGTAAATATTGTAATTAGTAATGTAATCGGACATAACCTAAGTTGGCAGTCGTGTTGAAGTGCCGGTGCGCGGTGCGACAATCACATTCGTGTATAAGTTCTCTATTAATAAAATGTCATTAAATGTCAGTTTTTTAATTTTTGTCACTCCTGCTTATTCCTCCTGCACTAGGATTGATAGCTGTCAGTCGTGTTGGAGAGATAAATTTTTTCCAAATCTTCATAACAGTTAGAAATTTATTTATTTTTTCTTTAATTCTTTATTGTACACTATAAAAACTTATAAAATAGGTAGATAACAAATTGATTGAGATTGCAGTTTTTTTTTTATATAGTTAGTCATGGACGAACCTCCTCCCCCTCCTGCTCCTCCTGACCCTCTCGACGCTGTTCCGTCTTCAAACTCGGCGGCTGGTAAGCGACGCTTGAATGATTCTGAAACAATTATTACAGTTTTAAACAGTTTAAAAAAAAAACAATTATTGATAAAGATATGGCTGTTGCGGCCATCCAAACTTTGTTTGTTCACCCTTCTCTGATAGAGGGTGTAAGCTCATATTCTAATATAGATAAAGGGCCCTTTCTAGTCCACGTTTCCCGATCCGAACCGGATCCTTCTGCTGGGACATCAATTCGTCCAATTAAGTTTGGCCAACTCTTAATACAACATAACGTAAAAAACATTTGCAGGGACGGAATTAAAAAAGTGGGCAGGAATAAAATCTCGGTCGAATTCACCTCTCGTGAGGCGAAATATGTAAGCAAGATTCCATCGTACAACATTACCAAAATGGGTATCGTCCGTCAAGTGCCGGTCGATGTCTATGGATGAATTTGTAGATTCTGTGATTCTTCCTGATGGGTGCGGAATGATATTAAAAGCAAGAATATTGAACCGGAAAAATAAACAGGATGGTAAGACCTCCTGGATCCCCACACAAACCATAGTTATTACATTCCAGGGACAAACTCTCCCTCAAAGGGTCTTTTTATACCATACATCTCTTCCAGTGGAGGTATATCAATACCCCACAATTCAATGCCTGAATTGCTGCCGCTTTGGGCACGTTAAGGCTTTTTTTTTTCTCGACGGGGAAAATCATCTTTGACGAAACCCGCTCTTGGGTGGAGCGGGAGACAGTGTCAGACTCTTACTGACTAAAAACCCCGCGCCGTTCCTTCTAGCCTTCATACCGGGGCACGAGCTCCCTTTCGGACAACCCTGTCCCCAGTAGGCTTCGACCCAGCTGGGCCCCTCCTGCTGCTGACAACTCCTTGAGGCGCGCGGGAACAGTGCGCGCCGTCGACATCTTGGGCTCGGTCCATTACCGGACGATCGGACAGCGAGCTACCCATGGCTCGCCGTCCACGAGCCCGCGTCTACGGTGGCCGGAAATCGGGATCGGAATCCCGGCGACGGCGGCGAGGGCGCCGTTGCCTGATGCGGTCGGCCTCCTCCTTTGCAAGCATTACTGCTTCGCAGAAGGAGGCGACCGCCTGCCATTCCTCCTCGCTCCGGACCATGGCCTCGACCAGGGCCCGGCGCGAGAGGTATCCGCCGCCGATCGCCCCCACGAGGGCACGGCGATGCTCCGCCCAGGCAGGGCACACCTCGACGGTGTGCTCCACCGTGTCCTCCGGGCGTTGCGCACAGTGGCGACACCCGGGCGTCTCTTCCGCTTGAATCCGATGCAGGAACCTCCCGAACTTGCCATGTCCGGTGAGGACCTGCGTCATGCGGAAGGTAAGGACGCCGTGAGGTCTTTCCAGCCACGCCTCAAAGAGGGGACTTACCGCCATAATCGTGGCGTGCCCAGCACTGGGTTGCGATAGCCGTTGACGCCATTTCACCATGAGATCCCGCCGGAGCTCTGTCCGCCATGCCATGTTGCGGCAGTGGACTTTCACCCCGGCGTTGCATCTCCACGCGCATGTCGTGCATGTGTGCAAGGACTGTTGCCTCCAGATCCCACGGTGGTAGGCCAGCCAGAAGGCTCGCCGCTTCGCGGGAGATCGTGCGGTAACCCCGCACCATCCGTATTGCCATGACCCTCTGGCAGGCGTTCAGTATGGACGCCGGTCGCTTTGCCAGCGACGGCGCCCACACCGGCGCCCCGTAGAGGGCCATGGACCGAACGATCCCCGCGTAGAGCCTCCGGCAGGAGGCGTCTGGACCCCCAAGGTTGGGCAGGAGCCGCTTGAGAACAGCCCCAGCCCGGAGAAGCTTGGGAGCCAGACGTCGGAAATGTTCTACGAAATTCCACCGGCTGTCGAGGACGAGTCCTAGATACTTCATCGTCGACCCGACGCCGATGCGAACTCCTCCTACCGTAAGCTGGGAGTCCGATGGTGGCGCGTTCCGAGGGCCGTGGAAGCACATTGCCTCGGATTTATGCAGCGCCACCTCGAGTCCCAACTCCTGGATCCTACCAACGGCTATCGCAACCCCGCGTGTCGCTAGAGCGACCGCCGCCTGGTGCGACTCTCCCTGCACTAGGATCAGCGTGTCGTCTGCGTAGCAAACCACGCTGACCCCGTCAGGGAAGTCGCCGCGCAGCACGTAATCGTAGCCGATGTTCCACAAGGGTGGGCCCAAAACCGACCCCTGCGGAACACCGCACGACATCTCTCGACGTTTCCAGTCTCCCTGGTGACCGGGGTAGACAATGTACCTGTCTGACAGGTACGCCTCGACCACTAGACAGAGGTATTCGGGCACCCGGTGGTACCGGAGTGCCCTCCGGATCGTACTCCAGGGCAGGGAGTTGAAGGCGTTGGCAATGTCCAAGGACACTGCCACGACACACCTACCCTGGGACACCGCTTCCCCTGTCGTGAGGGCTCGCACGCGCATGATGGCGTCTATTGTAGAGCGCGCCCTGCGAAAGCCGTACTGTCCGTCCGACAAGTCCGGCCCCACCCGTGTTAGCCGCACGACGAGGCGGTTTGCAATTACTCTTTCAAAGAGCTTGCCCACCTCGTCGAGCAGCACAATGGGCCGGTATGCGGACGGAGAGTCCGCAGGGCGCCCTGGCTTCGCGATGAGGACCAGTTTCCCCGTCTTCCAGCGAAGTGGGAACTGGCCCCTCTCCAGGCATGCGCTGAAGAGCCCTCTCAGTCGAGGCCCGAGAGCCTCCATGGCCAGGACCCAGGCTTTCCCTGGCAAGCCGTCGGGTCCTGGGGCGGTGTTTTTGGCACTCAGCCTTCGCACCGCCACTCTCAACTCTACCTCGGTCACTTCTGGAGCATTGTCCTCGTCATCGCTGTTGCGATCCGCGTCAGACACCGCTGGCGGAGGCGGAGCCATGGGTGGGGGGGAGTGTTCCCCCCGCGCAGGGAACAGATTGCTAACCACACCCTCCACGAGTTGGGGCCGGAGACTCTGAGTCAGCGGCGGAGCCCAGGGGCGGAGCTTGTCCCGTACCAATTTGTACGGGCGCCCCCATGGGTCCGCGTTCAGAGACCCCAGCCACACGTTGCGGGCCTCGAGTTTGGCCCGCTTAATCTCCGTTCGGAGGGTGCGTTTTGCCTCTCTGTATCCCTCATACAGCTCCGCCTCTCTGGCCTCCGCATCCGGCGGGCGGATGCGGCGCCTGCAGTGCCTGGCGTACCGGCGTCGCGCGTGATTGCACGCGTTGCGCAGGGCGCCGATCTCCGGCGACCACCAGTACACCTGGCGCTTAGCTCGTCCTGGACGGACACGGGGGGCACGTTAAGGCTCAGTGTCGGTCCAAGGCAAGGTGCTTTAGGTGCTCACAACCTCACACTGGCGACAGCTGTGACGTGGTAGAGGCCAAGGCCTCTTGCATCCATTGCTTGGGCCGACACTTTGCCATCTATGGTAACTGTCCCGAGCAAGGGAGACAAAAAGCAATAAAAATATTAATGTCTCAGGAAAATCTCTCGTATGAAGAGGCTTCTCGATCCCATCCCAATATCAAAAAGTTATATTCCGAGGTCACTCAAAATTTTCCTACCTAATCTTCTTTCTCCTCTTCCCAGTCCACTAGCCTTACTCCTCCTCCCTCTTATAAAAAAAACTGTGTTTTCTTCTCCTAAGCCTAGAGCTCCTTTAGGTAAGTCTTTTGACAAAGCTGCCCATAGAGCCATCGTTGCTGAGGATCCTTCATCCTTTCCCAATGGCTTCTCACTTTAGTCTCAAAATCATTCAACCTCAGAGTCCCCTCAAGAGGATAGGGGTGAATTTCAACAAGTCCAAAAAAATCTTCATTTCCGTGGATTTTTTATTCTTCAACTTTAGAACAAGAAAAAATAGTGTTTTCTCAAGTTTTTGATAATATATGTGTCGGAGCGTTGACGCATATCAGTCGGTCTGCATCAGCGCCACCTATCTTTCACTGGAGGAACTATGTAGTTAGATTGAACAGCTTACGTTTGGGAACGTCAAGTATTAACTTTGGAATGGTTAGCGTGGAGTAATAGCAACACTGAGCGAATAGTCGAGTCAAATGTCGATCCGGAGGTATAATCGATTATTCGACATTGACAGGTACTGACGTTGACAGGTAAATTGGCTAACCGGCAATGGGGGTAGGGCCACGTGTGGGGTGACAGTTGATTTGGAGGGCACTTTGAATCGGTCCGGCGGTCCGGGTAGACATTGGTTACTCCACGCTAAACTTCCCGCGTTCCTAAATTCTTAATGAAGCCATATCTCAGGCATCCTTGATTATTTTGTACTGAATGTGTGTAACGAGTAATTAAAAGTGTTATCTAAGATTTTGTGAGTGTTATTTCCGATGTCGCGACCCACAGATATCGACCCTCCGTTATATGTATTCTTGCTTAATATCTAGCAGATAGCTTAAAAAACTAACGAGATATACAAGATTAAAAATTTCGTGCCACGGCAATGAAAGAACTGTGCCACGGGAATGATAGTTTCTTAGTTATTATTGTGTGTGTATGTGTGTGAGTGTGGGCGCGCGTGTGCACGTGTGTGTGCGATTATGTGTGGGTCTGTGCATATATTTGAGTGTCTATGTATATTATTTTCTAAGATTTACGTGGAAATATCTTTTTGTAGTTGTCTGTACAGTACAGATTCTTTTTTCTTAATCATGCCGTGGCGATGAAAACATAAGTCACGGAAATGAAACAACTGGTCCATCACCACTGGCCACTGGTCACTGGTCACTGGTCTGGTGGTTTTTTCATTTCCATAGCAAATTTTGGCCACGGAAACCACGGCAATGAAAATCAAGGCAAAAACATCAAGTAACCAAAAATCTATTAATAATTCACAGTAATTAACACGTCACAAATAAACATAAGATAAATGGCTTTCTATCAAACGCTTAATCAAGAGGAGAAACTTATTCGAATAGAAGTTAGACCTATCCACGGCAATGAAAGAAAAAATGTCCAGTTATATAAAAATCGAATACTTACATTTTTGGCGCGAAAACGCAGGCACGTACTCACGTTCTTTCACGTCGAGCACCAAGCGACACTATTATGCAACGCTTAGCACACAAAGGTGGGGGATGAAAGTGCTTAGATAAAAAAATATTCTTAAATATATTTAGGACACGGCGATTAAAGGTAGTTCTAGGACAAGTGCCTTTTTATTAACCATTCGTTGTATTGTTTAAATATATTAATAAATGTATTACGTAACAATAATTTAACCATTCACGTATCTAATAAACCTGGGTTTTAATATAAACTAGCTGTACCCGCGACTTCGTTCGCGTGGATGTCGGAACTTAACAATGTATTTATTAGTGCGAAGCGCTGTTGGAGGATACCGATACAGATATAATTTATTTATTCTGGTGCTTCTTAAACAACATTAGCTGTGGCATATCTAGAGCATACACAAAAAGATTATTGGGGTTGTTTACGCGTCAAAGAGTTACGTATATTTGACCATGGGAGAAGCGTCCAATTCTTAGGTCCACCTCCACGCAATACGGATGGTGCTGGGTTACTGCACGATCTCCCCGCGAAGCGGCGAGCCTTCCTGCTGGCCTACCACCGTGAGATCTGGAGGCAACAGTCCTTGCATGACATGCGCGTGGAGATGCAACGCCGGAGTGAAAGTCCACTGCCGCAACATGTCACGGCATGGCGGACAGAGCTCCGGCGGGATCTCATGGTGAAATGGCGTCAACGACTATCGCAACCCAGTGCTGGGCACGCCACAATTATGGCGGTAAGTCCCCTCTTTGAGGCGTGGCTGGAAAGACCTCATGGCGTCCTTACCTACCGCATGAAGCAGGTCCTCACTGGACATGGCACGTTCGGGAGGTACCTGTTTCAGATCAAGTCGGAAGAAATGCCCGGGTGTCGCCACTGTGCGCAACGCCCGGAGGACACGGTGGAGCACACAGTCGAGGTGTGCCCTGCCTGGGCGGAGCATCGCCGTGCCCTCGTGGGGGGTGCTCGTAGTTCGACGGCGCGCACTGTTCCCGCGCGCCTCAAGGAGTTGTCAGCAGCAGGAGGGGCCCAGCGGGGTCGAAGCCTACTGGGGACAGGGTTGTCCGAAAGAAAACTCGTGCCCCGGTATGAAGGCTAGAAGGAACGGGATGAGGTTTATAGTCAGTAAGAGTCTAACACTATCTCCTGCTCCCCCCAAGAGCGGGTTTTGCCATAAGATGATTTTCCCCATCGCAAAAAAAAGGTCCACCTCCACAACGGTTAATATCTGGCCCTGAAGAGAGGGCGTGACGCTCTCGGTCAGCCGATAGACAAACTGCCGTAAGAGTATGCTGTATACTAAGTCGAGATGAGTCTCGACTGACGCAAGAGTGCTGACTTACCGTGCTCGAATTGCTGTTAGCCTCACTTCACGATCTTCTGCTGATTCTTGGAACCTACTTAGTCTCACCCTTTTCGCATCTCGGCTACGCTACGGTTTGTTTTTTTTTTCTAGAAGGCATTACAAAAGAAAACTGAACCAAACTAATAAAATATTGAACCAAATAATTCAACCATTCACAACAACACAAACTTTCAAAATAATAATGAAGTTGAAGACCAACAAAATATCAAACTAAGAAAGTAAATACATCTACTTGACTCAAATTGCAACATACCTACAATTTACTTCGCACTTCAATATTTAGACCGAATCCAAACCAAACCTTTTTATCTAGTAATAGTAATCTAGTAAAACAAATAAACAAACGATTTACGATGTTATCATGTCAAGACCTTTTAAAGGGCTGCTGCTGCTTCTAAACTGCAAAGACTACAAATCTCAAAACAAAGATGCTAGCAGACATGGGCGAAGGTCAATCTTAACACCGCGATTTAGAAAATGACGTCATACGCCAACGCCATCTATCGAATATAAACATTCAATACTGTACAGTAGGTATAGTCCAGTCTAAGTTTGATAGATGGCGCTGTTTCAATATTTTATTTCGGAAAGACTATTTTATTTTCAATATTTTTTTTTTTATTATAATGTATGAACTGCTTACGAAGAAACAAAAAACTTAATATTTCTACAATTTACGCACAATTTATTGTTATGTATAAAAATTACGTGCAGTAAGGAGACCAAGTGCACATGCACTTGGTCTCCTTACTGCACGTAATTTTTTCGTTCCAAGTGCATGTGCACTTGGTCTCCTAATTTTACTTCTGGAAAACTTTAAATTCAAATATCTTTTGATAGACTGAACCGATTGCAATAAAACAAAAACTAAATGTTACTTCAAGTTACGCTCAATCCTTGTGTATAAAAGTTATCTGCATTGCTTTCGTACATTTTACGTGATGCCCGCACAAATAAACAGACAAAAATTCTAAAAATGCTTGAAATGGGTTCTATTGGTTGTTCTTTAACACCCTAGCTATTTTTTTTGTTTTTTTTTTCATGTACAAAAACCACTTTTCTACAGTTTTATTATATGTATTGTTAGTAACTGAAGGCGAGTCGACATCCTAAAGTCACGTCATCAGCCGGTGACCGCTGGTAGTTTCTAAAAAGAGGCGCGCGGCGAGGCAACGCTTCTTGCTGGCTTGGACGGCGTTCGGGACGGACGTACTATTTGACCATTATCGTGTGTAGTTTTTTTTTTGTTCGTATAGGCACTAATTAATCAACGTTGCTGGTAATAACTTTATTTGATCGATACTCACAGTGTCCCGCTTTATATTTTTGCAAACTTGCAAATTAAAGATTGTTTATTTTTTTAATCTGTTTCACTTCTGATCCCTAAAATCAGAAGTGGGATAAAGATTCATTTCGCCCACAAATTACTCCAAAGTTTCTTTTTTTTTCATATAAAAGTGGGTACTAGTAGTAATGGATAGATCGAGTTGGTAACGTTCAAAAATTAGTGCCCTGCGTCCTAAGCGATCTCGTAGCCGCCTTAAGCGATGTAGACGGTCATATAGCAAGTCTCGGGATTGCGATCGCCGTTCCAGGCGCGAACAAGATCATCGTAGGAGCTGCGTGAGGACGCGAAGCCCTGCGTCACCCCTACACCGTAGATCACTTGAGACTATTGTCTCGCGGTTGAAGGCTTTACGTTCACGGGTAATACTAACTGTAACTACGCCAGAAACTACAGGTACTGCTACTGATTTTTCGACTGCAAACATCTGTGGTTAAAATAGCAGAGCCAATACACTCGTTAAAATCGGTAAGCACCCAACATTTTTACATCTCTCATTTTGATTCAAATGTGCATTGAGCAGCTGTTTGACGAGATTGACAGGGCTTTAGTTTTCTGGTGAGAACCATGAACCGCGACGGGAGATGAGGAGACAAAGGACGGCCGAACGGTTGTGTAAACATCAAGTCGACTAAGACAGGCGTGCTAATGAAGGCCGACAGCCTCCACGTGTCTACAGCAAAGATGACCTAGTCTTCGTTGTCAAGTATTTCCACTCTAAGGAGAAACTTGATCCTGGTTTGCGCGGACATTGCCGCGTAGGGAGTCCTGGACTACGGCCGCTATGAGCTACAACTTCTAGCCGGTGGCTACGGGAAGACCACATACGCTGCTGCACTGTTCATGGTACCCTGGAGGGGTGAATAGTCTCCTTAGACATGCACTGCACTTTATGAGGGCAAGTATTGGTAAAAGTCTGGGTGATACGCTAACAATGTGCCTATGTCAACAGCCACTGGGAGGTATGCAAACTAAGAGCCTATGCCTACAGTGTTGGTAGAAGTCTGGGTGATACGCTAACAATGTGCCTATGTCAACAGCCACTGGGAGGTATGCAAACTAAGAGCCTATGCCTACAGTGTTGGTAAAAGTCTGGGTGATACGCTAACAATGTGCCTATGTCAACAGCCACTGGGAGGTATGCAAACTAAGAGCCTATGTCTACAGTGTTGGTAGAAGTCTGGGTGATACGCTAACAATGTGCCTATGTCAACAGCCACTGGGAGGTATGCAAACTAAGAGCCTATGCCTACAGTGTTGGTAGAAGTCTGGGTGATACGCTAACAATGTGCCTATGTCAACAGCCACTGGGAGATATGCAAACTAAGAGCCTATGCCTATAGTGTTGGTAGAAGCCTGGGTGATACGCTAACAATGTGCCTATGTCAACAGCCACTGGGAGGTATGCAAACTAAGAGCCTATGCCTACAGTGTTGGTAGAAGTCTGGGCGGTATGCTAACTAGGTGCCTATGCCGACAGCTGTTGTGAGACATGCTAACTTGGTGCCTCTGTCTGCAACGCGACCAAGTTACGTACTTGGTGTGTCTTAGCTAACATTTTGATGTGTAATATTTTATGTGTAATGCGCATTACCTTTTATGTATCTAGGATGTGTTTGCTTCTAAATCTGTTATCTTTTACGTAATGAAACTGCTTGATTACAGGAGACAATGAACACTCAGGTGTCTTATTGGAAGACCCTGCTACAGAACAGGCAGGACCATCTTCTGGAGCTGACGAGGACGTCAGAGCGTCAGGAGAAGCCGTGTTAGTAACTAAAGGCGAGTCGACATCCTAAAGTCACGTCATCAGCCGGTGACCGATGGTAGTTT
The DNA here is from genome assembly GCA_949319445.1 of Mythimna lalbum. NCBI lineage: Eukaryota > Metazoa > Arthropoda > Insecta > Lepidoptera > Noctuidae > Mythimna > Mythimna lalbum. The sequence goes on from OX439346.1 coordinate 25,495,933, forward strand.
CTAAAAAGAGGCGCGCGGCGAGGCAACGCTTCTTGCAGGCTTGGACGGCGTTCGGGACGGACGTGCTATTTGACCATTATCGTGTGTAGTTATTTTTTTGTTCGTATAGGCATTAATTAATCAACGTTGCTGGTATAAACTTTATTTGATCGATACTCACAGTGTTCCGCTTTATATTTTTGTAAACTTGCAAATTGAAGGCAAATTAAAGATTGTTTATTTTTTTAATCTGTTTCACTTCTGATCCCTAAAAGTATAGATAGCCAACAGATTTTTGTCAATGGCGTCTAATACACATCAAGGTGATATGTGGACAAACACGGTAATGAAAGATTTCGAGGTTTAATTTTTTTTTGGAGCCTCTGTTAATAATATTTAACGAATATTTAATGCTACACATAGGTCACTATTTCACCTAACCAGAAAAAAATATTATATTTTTTTTTTAATTGTTGGAAGTTTTTATTAAAATACATATATACATCTTTATTATTAAATATTATAAACAAATAGGTATATATGACATTTCATTAATTCAATTTTGCCGCGCTTCGCGCGTTGAAGTTATTGCAACGGGTTTACCAGGTTTTATCTTAAATAAGTTAAACAGGGATGAACTCAATGATACTACTGATTTGTTCAATGAGATAAGAAAATATGAAGGTATGATGTACAAGAAAAACTCAACCACAATAAAGAGTGGTACATCCCTTAATAAAAATAAATATAAGGAGAAGAAGCCATGTAGGACTTGTGAATCTTTGGAAAAAGGAATTCGATATCATCCGGAGGAGACATGCTGGTTCAAGAAAAATAAGAATGAATCTGAAAAGGTTTTTAAACCCAGAAATGTAAACAACAACTCCATTATTGAAGTAGATATAAATACTGAGAAAAAAAAAACGAGTAAGTACACCATTAATCAAAATCAAGCTCTTATTAGAAAATAAACTAGAAGTGAGCGGCATTTATGATTCAGGTTCACAGATTTCTTTAATAAATTCAAAGCTGATTAAAGTGAAAGAAAAAAGGACAATGTGAATATAGCATATATGAAAACGGTTAATGGTGTGAAAAAAACAGATGGCTGTATTACAATAAAAATAAAAATATTCGATTTAGAAGAAGAGATGGAAGTATATATAGTGGATAATGAAGATTTCGAAGATTTTATAATCGGATTAGATATGATAAAGAAATTCAAACTAACCCAAAATGAGGACTTGCAGATAGAACAAAAGAAAACAACAAATAAAATAGATGAAATGTCTAAAGATAACAGGTATAAAGAAAAGAATAAAAAAACATTTGCAATAAATTTAATGAACACATAGAAACAGAAGAATTTGTAAGTATCACAGACCATTTAGATAATAAAAAAAAAATTGAGCTAGAGAAAATTATAAAGCAATATAAAACAATTTTTGCTAAAGACAAGTATGATATAGGATCAGTTAGAGGTTATGAAGCCCACATAGATTTACAAGTAAATAGATACTGTAGTAAAAGACCATACAGATGTACAATAGAGCATAAATTAGAAATTGAAGAGCAAATATCCAAGCTACTAAAGAATAATTTAATAGAAGAATCCTACAGTCCTTTCGCTGCTCCAGTGACATTGGCATTTAAAAAAGGTGAAAATAAAAAGTCTCGCTTATGTGTAGATTTCAGAGAACTAAACAAAATTGTTGTTCCACAAGCTCAACCTTTCCCATTAATAGATGATTTTATTACTAAAACTAGAAACTGTAAGTATTTTACTACATTGGATATAAACTCAGCATTTTGGGCAGTACCCCTACGGGTGGAAGATAGAAATAAAACAGGATTCGTCACACAAGATGGCCATTACCAGTGGACCTGCCTTCCTTTTGGCTTGAAAACATCACCAGCAATTTTCCAGAGAATTTTAAGCAATATTCTAAGAAAGCACAAGCTCACAGGATACTCCGTTAACTATATTGACGATATTTTGATATATTCGACCACCTTTGAAGAACATATAAGACACCAGTGGCGAAGCGTGAAATATTGAGAGAGGTAAGCCGGAGCAAAAAAAATGCTTGCCTACTCCGAGCGCGGGCACGCAGTCTTGAGTCCTTACCGAAAATCTGTGATTGGCATCCTGGCTTTAGTCTTGTATTGGCAGATGTATCTTCAGTCCACTTTTACTATACGTGTAAGCACTGAGATATTGAAACAGTGTCTTGCAAGTAGGGTTGCCAGGTCCTGGAACTGAAAAGCCGGAAAATCTATCCTATTTAGCCGGATGTTTGGTCAAAAAGGCCGACATTTTTTTTTAAGGCTAATAAAATTCATGAAATCTTTTTAAATTCTAATGAAAATACCATAAGATTAAGTGATATTATTGCTACACTATTCCATATCCACTCTACTTGTAGCACAAGCAGCGATACAAGGTAAGGCAAAACTCTAATGACAATTCTAAACAAAATGGTCTTTAAAAAGCCTAACAAAAGCCAAAAATGCTCAAATTTGGCCCGACACGCCACTTAAAAGCCTGACTATGCCCGGCTTTATCCGGACGCCTGGCAACGCTACTTACAAGCATAATAGAAGTGGCTTTGATAAAAGCCGTTTGTGGTGAAATGATGATATGATGTAAATTAAACAAAACTTAATCGACTAAGTACTAATAATACTACTTATACTCTAAAGCTATTCGTCTATTCTTTCTTACAAAGTGCGCTAAGACATTATCATTAAAGCCGGGAAGTTTCTTAATTTTTAGTAAAGAACGTTTTTCCATAGAAAGAATGACTAGATCAGATAATCGTTCTTGTTTTTGAGCATTGCGCATGTTGATATTTATTGTAAAGGCATATATTAAAATGTTTAAAAAAACCAGCTCTGAGAAGAACTTTTGCGTAGGTGTAGTTTTATGAACGAAATCTAAAAAAAATCGCACGAAAATTATTAGACTTCGCGCACGACCTTTCTCATAGATATAAACTCCTCCCGCACGCGCACTCCCGGGCCCCGCCTTGGTGACGCTTGGGTCGTGCAGCATAAATCGTAATATTTTAATTTCGCCATAACTTCAAAACCAAACGTCCAATTTTAATCTTTCAAAGACCAAATATTATCTACATAAACTGTACTTAGTGATGAAATAATTTATTTTGATAAGGGTTAATAGCATGAGTAAAATAAATGCGTTTAAATGTAGTCCAAAAAAAAATCAAGATTATTAGATAAAAAAATGGTTGTTGTGCCTCACTCGACTTAGATAGGTATACTGTTACGCGGACTTTTTTGTAGATATTTGTAAGATCTACAATTAATTAGAACATTTTACGGTTCTATCTTTAATAGTTCTGGCAGCGTACGCAAAATAAGTAATGTTTCTGGTTGATTTTTTACACCTTGTGTCCGAAAAACCCAAATATCTTACGGAACCCTATTTTTTTCCAAAATAAAATTTAGTCTATGTTACTCGTTGATAATGTAGCTTTCGAGTGGTGAAAGAATTTTTAAAAACAGTCTAGTAGTTTTTAAGCCTATTCAATAAAACTCTATCAAATAACTCGAAAAAAAACCGGCTTGCCGGAGCGCTTTAGAGCGCGCAGGTTAATCGACCTTTATGTGACGTCATGACGTATTCTTGTATAGAAATTTAAATGCTAAAAAGCCGATTGCGCCTGCGGCTTACCTTATAGTGCTACATGTTGTGCGTGTGTTGATTTAATGTATTTAGTGTAGGCGTTTTGTAATGTTAGCTTTGTAGTTTTATAATTACTGATTGAGCCATTTCTCAATTACGGTAGAGAGTGGTTGTGTTCTAAACTTCTGAAGGGAAGCCGGTGGGAATCGAGTTATATGGAACCTTCGTCACTGTAAGACACATAAGAAATGTATTAGAGGCAATGATACAAGAAGGCTTTAGATTGAAGCTTCAAAAATGTACCTTTGCTTCAGACTCAGTAAAGTACCTCGGCCATGTAATTCAGAACAAACGACAATTTGATCTCGATAAGACATTTTCCAACTCCTAAGACACAAAAAAACATTAGACAATTTTTGGGAAAAATCAACTTTTACCATGAATACATACCAAGAAGCGCAATTATTTTAGATCCATTACATATGTTCGGTCTAAGCAACCGAACACTTGCTAACGCAGCAATTTACTACAATTGTACTTTAACATCAGTGCATTACGAGACACCAAACGGACCGGGTGCATTCATCTAACATAACCTTTTAACATAACATTTTAACGTAACATTTAACATAACATTTGTAGAACTTTAATAAACTATCCAAAACCAATCAGTGCTTTTATATCATATACGATCTCGCACCCCGCACATATTGGTCCTTCGAGCCGGATCGCGCGAGTTCCGAAAAGTAATCGCGAGTGTTGCGTGTATATCAGTGTGGTGTGTGTGGACCAAAGTGGTATTCTGGACTGGTAGGTGACTGGATTACGCTCCTGATCCAAGGAGAACATCAACGGTGGTATAGTAGCAGACCACAAGTAAGATCTTTCCATTATTTTCTACACTTTGGGAGATTTTACATCCAAAAACAACGTGCAAAATGGCTGAGCTTTACGACGTTCAATTGACGCTCGCCATTAACATCGAAAAGATCGGGGTTAATTTAAAGAAGACCAGTGTCCAACGACGAACCTTCGAATACTTGAAAAAGTGTTTGAATGCTTTAGAAGAATACTGGAAGGAGTATCAATTTAACAACGATCGTCTAACAACAGAAGTAAGTAAGACGCATGTCTACTTTACAAAACAGGAGTACGAGAAAACAAGCAAGTCGTATCAAGCTGTCAAAACGCTGATCAACCAGATGCATCAACAACTGCTGGAAGCTCCATCTAGGAGTGATGAACAAGCATTGCTAGAAGAAGGTACGTTTTCTGGTAAAGTACTCGAAACTGAACAGGAGTGTAAAGAGGAACAGCAGCCAGGAGAAGATGGTCAACCTTCGGAGTTAGGTCAAAAAGCTCGTCGTGCTTGGATGGTAAATCAGGGTACAAACAGTAGACTGAATGAAATGCTTCGCAAGCAGGCAGCTAATTTTAAGGCTTTCCGACGAACGGTATCTAACATCAACTTAGAACTTATTGCTGACAAATGGGAATTTGAAGACGTCCTCAAAACACTGCAATCTAGGTGGATAGCAATCGATACTCTGCATTGGGAAATTGATTCAGAATTATGTGAAGAAAATGGAGAGTATGAAACAACTTTCTTGAGTCACGAAAAACAATACAACTGTCTGAAGAAGGCAATTAATACTAAAATGTGGTCCGTGGCTCACAGAGAAAAAACAACACCGACACTAGATATACCTGTATTTAGTGGTAACTATAACCAGTGGACATGCTTCAAGGATTTGTTCCAAGAAGCAATACATAACAACCCGTCGCTTTCAAGCGCCCAAAAAATGCAGTTTTTAAAAGGAAAAGTTAAAGGGGAAGCTGAACGGCTCATCCAACATTTAGCAATCAGTGCCGATAACTATTCCGTATGCTGGGATATTCTGCATCACCGCTACAACAACAAGAGAGCTATATTTTCTTCTCTCATGAACATTCTTCTAGGACTGCCCAACATGCAACAGCAGTCCTTGCAACAAATCAAAAAACTGCATGACACAACAGTAGAATGTCTGAATGCTGTCCGCAATTTAGATGTTGACACTACAACTTGGGATCCTATGGTGGTACACATCTTATCCCAAAAACTAGACTCTGACACATATACCAATTACATTGAGTCTTTAAAAGACTCGCGGGAGCTACCAGTGCTGCAAGAATTTCTGGACTTTTTGGAGACCAAATTCATCAGTTTGGAGTCAGCTCGTCGCAAACAAGATAACCCTCAACAGAAAGGGTGTAACAACCAACATTCCTCAACAGGTTTCAAGAAACATAACAACAGTGGGAATAATGGAACCTTGAAAAAGACCCTACACGTGTCGAAGTTCAAATGTCCACATTGCAGTGGCGAACATGGCCTCTACAATTGCAAAACTTTCTTGGAACTGCCCACTGAACAAAAGCTTGCAATTACGCAAAAACTGCAGGTGTGCATCAATTGTTTATTTAGCCATAATGGCAACAAGTGTACTTCTACAAAACGATGCCGCAAATGTACAGCTAATCATAGTACGATATTACATGACGCCATTGTCAAGCCGACGGGGTCTCAAGTGTCTAAACACACCGAACCAACGGTCAAGGTCTCTAACGCGTCACAAGACGGTAATGCTGAGATTTTGCTTACAACTGCTCTCGTGAAGGTTATGGCAGCCGACGGAACTTATCAAAACATGCGAGCCCTTATCGACCAGGGGTCACAGATTTCTTTGATAACCGAAAAAGCCGCTCAGTTGTTGAAGATAAAACGCCAAAAATGCAATGGGGTTGTACTAGGAGTAGGCGCAAAGGAGAACAATTGCAAAGGGTTGCTTCACATAAAGTGCAAGTCCATACATAGTGATTACTCGTTTACAACAGAAGCCATGATCATGAACAATCTACTTAAAAACCTCCCCAACCAAACATTTTCGAAGCCATCATGGTCATTTACAGAAAATATTAATCTGGCTGATCCGGAGTACTACATTAGTCGACCAGTTGACTTGTTACTCGGTGCTGAAGTTTACGCGAACATTATTATGGAGGGAGTTATCAAGGGGACTAACACAACACAGCCTATTGCTCAGCAAACCCACTTGGGGTGGATACTGTGTGGAGGTTCAACAAAAACATTTCAATGTAATGCAGTTCTGCACAACTTAGAAGATATACATAAATTCTGGGAAACAGAAGAGATATCAGAACAATCCAATCTATCGGTCGAAGATCAAGAATGCATTACGTTTTATTTAAATACCACAACTCGGAAACAAAACGGACACTACGAGGTCAGGCTACCTTTAAAGGACAACTTAGAAAACAAATTGGGTTCCTCAAAACAAATGGCTTTAGCTCAATTTCGAAATTTGGAGCGCAAGTTTCAGAAACAGGAACTACTGGCCGTACAATACAAAACGTTCATGGACGAATATTTACAATTAAAACATATGAAATTAGCTTTGCAAAGTAACTTGACACTGGAATGCTATTTACCGCACCACAGTGTACTACGAGAGGAATCTACTACAACAAAATACAGGGTTGTTTTTAACGCATCTGCGAGGACATCTTCAGGATTTAGCCTCAACGATTTCATGCACAAAGGACCCAACCTTCAACAAGATCTGCAAATATTATTGCTAAAATGGAGACAATACCAATACGCTTATACAGCGGACATCGAGAAGATGTATAGGCAGATACAAGTACATGAATCGGATCAACCTCTACAAAAAATAATTTGGCGTAACGATGCTCAATGTCCTATACAATCTTATCAACTCACAACCGTAACATACGGAACTAAAGCGGCTCCATTTTTAGCTCTAATGACGCTGAAGAAATTAGCAGCTGACGAACAGAAAAAATATCCTGACGCAGCTCAGGTGTTGGACAAAGAATTTTACATGGATGATCTTGTTCATGGGTGTCATTTTATTGAACAGGGGAAGAAGCTTATATCTGATTTGATGACTTTACTACATTCAGGGGGTTTTAACTTGCGTAAATGGGCCTCCAACGAACCAACATTAATTAAAGACTTACCGAGTCATCAAAATCCAGACACAAACATTGTATTTAATTCGAAATCGGAATCAACATCATCAAAAACTCTAGGTCTGTGTTGGAATACAAATACCGATAACTTTTTCTTTCGCTGCGATTTTTCTAAACAGAATTCAAGGCCAACAAAACGCAACTTACTTTCGGAAATATCGAAATTGTTCGATCCGTTAGGCTGGTTAACGCCATTGTCCACTCAACTAAAATTACTGTTCCAAAAACTATGGAAAAACAATTTACAGTGGGATGAACAAGTGTCCGATGACATCTTCAACGATTGGGCCAAAATAAGAGCGGACCTAGACAACATACACAGCTGTGAGGTGCCAAGGTGGTTGAAGAACAACAGTGATGACGTCATCGAAATTCATGGGTTTTGTGACGCATCCATGAAGGCTTATGCATGCGTAGTTTATGCGCGCATAAAACATCAATCGGACGTAACACTCATTGCCGCAAAAGCTAAACTCGTGCCGCATAAGAAAGCCCTTACGTTGCCAAAACTGGAACTTAGTGGCGCGTACTTACTCTCTAAACTAGTAAATAAAATTCAACAATCTTTAACGAATAGACTAGAAATATTTGGATGGACGGATTCGAAGGTAACACTCGGTTGGATACAGGGTGAGCCTAATCGTTGGAAGGCGTTCGTCGCAAATAGGGTCGTCAAACTCACAGAAACAATGCCTCCTAACTGCTGGCGCTATGTGAAATCAACAGACAATCCAGCGGATTGTGCCAGCCGTGGAATGTTAGCGTCGCAGCTGATACAACATACATTGTGGTGGCAAGGCCCACAATGGCTAAAAACATGGACTCCGGAAGATGAAACTGAAAAACAAATATACATCATCAACGAGGAGATCAAAAACATCAAAAAACAAGTCAACATCGTGCAAAATTGTCCAAATATTATTGACCATTTCCTAGAAAAATACAACAGTACAAAGAAAATAGCACATATATTAGCATGGGTATATCGAGCGATCACACCTGCACGTAACCGCAAACTTTTGCCGAGCTATATCACATTACAAGAGTTACACAAAACTAAAACAATCATTATAAAACATGTGCAAAATAAGGAATTTGCAACGGAAATAGAGAAATTACGTAAACACGGTAGCGTTGGCTCAAAAAGTCAGATATTGAACTTAGATCCCTTTATTGATCAAAACGGATTGCTACGTGTTGGTGGACGTTTGAAGAACGCTAGTATAAGTGAGGAAATGCGGCACCCGATAATCATACCACATAAGTGTCGGTTGGCGGAGATTCTCATTGACGAAGCACATCAACTATCATTTCATGGCGGACCACGTGTGACCCTCGCCAAACTACGGCAATACTATTGGATAACGAGTGGGAACAATGCTACCAAGAAACTAATACGAAAATGCGTGATTTGCCGAAAACAAGAATCGGGAAGACAGTATCAACTAATGGGCAATCTTCCTGAGGAGCGATGTAACCCCGCTCCACCGTTTTATCACACAGGCGTCGATTACACGGGGTTTGTAGAAATCAAAACAAACAAAGGACGTGGAGTTAAAACAACCAAAGGATACGTGGCGGTTTTCATTTGTATGGTCACTAAAGCCGTGCACTTGGAACTAGTCTCGGACTTAACAAGCTCTGCCTTCTTGGCTGCGTTGAAAAGGATGGCAGCTAGGCGAGGAGCTCCACGACATCTATACAGCGACCAAGGAACTAATTTCGTTGGCGCCAGCAACATTTTAGAAAGCGAATACCAACAATTACAACAAATTTTCAACGACAGTTTCTTGGCAGAAGTGACAGAGATGAAGATCGAATGGCACTTCAACGCACCATCATGGCCGAGTGCCGGAGGCTTGTGGGAAAGAGCGGTAAAAAGCCTTAAGTTCCACCTTAGGCGCGTAATTGGTGAACAGAAGCTCACATTTGAGGAATACTCGACTATTCTTGCTCAACTCGAGGCTTGCTTGAACACGAGACCACTTTGCGCTATAACAGAAAACATAGAAGACCTTGACTTTTTAACACCGGCACACTTTTTAACAGGACGCACAGGATTAACAGTTATTGAAACAGAAAGAGATGCCAGGACACGTTGGCATTTAATCCAGAAGCTATCAGAAGACATTTGGAGAAGGTGGAAGTCAGAATATCTAAGCCTATTAACAGCTAGAAGTAAATGGCTGAAACCACAACAAAACTTGAAAATAGGCGATTTGGTCGTCATTCAAGAAAACAACATACCTTCTGGAAAATGGGCTATGGGAAGAGTTATGGAGGTCCACCCAGGCAAAGACGGTCTTGTACGGGTTGTATCCTTAAGAACGAAAAATGGAATCGTAAAGAGACCCATCATAAAACTTTCCCGATTACCTATTAATTCGCCGGGAACAAATGAACAAGAATACAAAACAAGTAAACGCACACCGTCGGTCAGACAAGGCCCTGTCAACTTCATTTCTTTGGCCCTAGCATTAACATTATTTATGTCAATCGCAATCAACACTGCGCACGGCATGATGTACAACATTTCAAAATTAAGGAATAATCAGTCCTTATATTTCGATCCTGTGGCCAAAATGAATCTCATCCGTGATAAATGGACCTTAGTCGTCTATTACGATATGTCACCTTACTGGGAGGGCACAACTGCGCTAGAAAAACTATTAACACATTTAAATAGCACGTGTACTAATATAAACAGCGGCGTTTGTAACATGATAGTGCCGCAACTACAGCACGAGTTCCTCGAACTGAGATACTACAACACGCTCTTGATGACACAACAATTCATCGCATCCTCCAGACAGCGTCGTGGCCTTATCAATGGGTTAGGTTACGTAGCGAATTATCTTTTCGGCGTATTGGATGAGCGTTTCGCTGAACAATACACTAAGGACATTGAACTCATAAAGCGAAATCAAAATCATTTGGCAAAATTATGGAAAAACCAAACGTCTGTTGTAGAGTCGGAATACAACATCCTAAAACGAACTGAAAAGATTATCCATAAGCAACACAAAACTATAAATCATCATTTAGATACATTGGACAAATTAACAAATGGAGTACAACAAGTAATGAATAACATGAGTATAGTACAAGGACAAATCGTAACTGCATTGACTGCAAATACTTTGCTCCAAACATTAAGGGGTAATCAAGACACTTTACTGGACACGTTGACGGACATTCGCCATGGTCAGTTTAACATACATCTATTAACACCTAAACAACTACAACAAGAACTCAATTTCATTGCTGGACAACTTACGGATGATCTAATGCTACCTATCGATCAAACTGATGTGAGAAAACTGTATCATCTATTGCAAATAAAAGCACGGACCACAGAAAAATATTTTATATTCCAAATTACATTCCCATTGATCAGTAGAGATCGTTACAAATTATACAGAGTGATACCAATTCCCAAACAATTCGGTAAGAATATGACAAGCATTGTGCCGAAATCAGAATACATTGCAGTGAATCTGCAAAAGGATAAGTACATACCGACAAACAACAATGAGCTTTCAACATGTCTCACTCAGGAAGAGACTTATATGTGCTTATTAAAGAAGCCTGTGTACCATCTAGGCAGTGACAACAACAATTACTGCAATCTCAATCAAGAGACTAACCAATGTAAAGTTGAACAAAATTTATGTTCAAACATGTGGATACCATTGAACGATCCTTCTGTTTATTTATACCACTGCTGTAACAACTATTCTATTAAAATAATTTGTGGAGAGAATATCACAGTCGAACAACTCAACCAAGCAGGAGTAATATACCTCGGCCTGGGTTGTGTTATCAAAGGGCAAGATTTTACCTTGCATGCAAACACAAAATTTGAGAATAACATGACGGTTCAGTCAAATATTTACGTACCCAAGATTGACCAACTTAACAACATTATTAATGTGAGCTTACCGATCGAAACGGTTCACGATAATCAAACTGAGGAAGACGAATTAGATGACGACTTGCTCAAAATCTACAAACAAATCAAACAGCTAAGAAACACTGACGTAGAACTAGACGACATGTTGTCACCACATGACATCCATCAATACGTGGTAAGCTACACCCTCGTGCTGGCGGCGGCTGTGGGCACGGCCGTGCTCCTGTGGCGGTGGCGACGACGCCGCATGCGACGCGTGCTGATCTCCCCAGACATCGAGCTACAAAGTGTCAACGACGCGAGTGCTAGTGCTTGTGCGCGACAATGTAACAAGGCTGACCGTCAGCTCAGTGCTCAAAGTGTAGTGCGTGGTTAAAAAACAAAAACTAGAGACATTAAGATTATCTTTTAGCTTTTCTAAACGCTAGTTTTGTATTATCTTAAGAATCTCCACTAACATTAGGTTACTATCATCTTAACTAACATGATTGTATTATCACCATCTCATCTTAACTGCATCTTTGCCGCCCCGGAATATGTTCGGTCTAAGCAACCGAACACTTGCTAACGCAGCAATTTACTACAATTGTACTTTAACATCAGTGCATTACGAGACACCAAACGGACCGGGTGCATTCATCTAACATAACCTTTTAACATAACATTTTAACGTAACATTTAACATAACATTTGTAGAACTTTAATAAACTATCCAAAACCAATCAGTGCTTTTATATCATATACGATCTCGCACCCCGCACAACATAATTTATTAAGAAAAAATTAAAAGTTTGTGTGGTCAGAGAAGTGTGAAGAATCATTTAATCAAATAAAAAAATATTTATGTTCCCAACCCGTGTTGGAAATATTCGACAAAGACTTACCAATAAAAATCTTTACAGATGCATCTTTAGAAGGTATCGGGCAATATTAAAACAAACACAACTAGACGGTAAAGACAAACCGGTGGCATATTTTTCAAAAAAGCTAAATGAAACTCAAAAACGAAAAAAGGCTATATATTTGGAATGTTTTGCTATGAAAGAAGCAGTTAAATATTGGCAACACTGGCTAATTGGAAAAAAATGCACTATTTACTCAGACCACAAACCTCTAGAGAACATGAATATTAAATGCAGAACAGATGAAGAATTGGGTGACCTCACATATTACCTATCTCAGTATGACTTTACTGTAAAATATATACCTGGTAAAGAAAATGTAGAAGCAGAATGTTTGAGCAGAAACCCTGTATTAGAATCAGAAGATAACCAAGAGGAACTATTGAAAATAGTTAATATAATACAAATAAAAGATATAGTTGAAGACCAAGAAAAAAATGAAATAATAAAAGAAAAGAAACAAAATCTACTACACAAAAATAATATCTATTATAAAAAAATTAAGAAACAGGAAAAGATTATACTTTCAGAAGAGTTTAGTAAAAAATTTATAAAAAAGGTGCATGAAGATTTATGCCATGTTGGAATCAGACAATTACAGAAAAAAATAAGTCCAATATATACAGCTAAAAACCTAACAAAAAATATCATAAATATTTGTAAAACATGCGAAACATGCATAAAAACTAAATCAAGATGTCAAGGGAAATTTGTATTAATGTCACAACTAGGACCAGCAACAAAACCATTTGAGATAATGTCAATGGATACTATAGGTGGCTTTGGAGGATCTAGGTCAACAAAAAAATACTTACACCTTTTAGTAGACCACTACACAAGATATGCGTTTATTGCGACTTCCAAAACACAGAATGCGAGTGACTTTATAAAACTAACTAAGCAAGTACTAGAGACAGATGAGATTGGAATAATTCTAACAGACCAATATCCTGGCATCAATTCAAAAGAATTTAAACAATATTTACAGGAGAATAATATTAAACTAATTTTTACAGCTGTGAATACACCATTTTCGAACGGCTTGAACGAACGATTGAACCAAACAATAGTAAATAAAATTAGATGTAATATAAATGAGAAAAACAACAAGAAAACATGGACAACAATAGCAAGAGAAAGTATACAGAAATATAATGAAACAGACCACTCTGTTACAGGATTTGCACCAATATATTTACTGGATGGTACAAATGTCAGTATTTTACCAAATGAAATTAAGACAATAGAAAAGGAAGACAAGTGGATGGCTGATAGAAAATTAGCATTAGAGAATACAATAAAATCCCATAAGTACAACAAGAAAATATTTGATAGAAATAGGAAGATGCAAGAGTTCGAGATAGGAGACAGTGTATATGTCGAAAATGGAAATAGACTGAATAGAAAAAAAATAGACGAATTGAAAATAGGCCCTTTCAAGATAATAGAAAAAATATCAAACTCCATTTATAAGATTGACACTGGCAACAGAAAAACAGAATCAACTTTATTCCATATAACAAAATTACAACCTGTCACAGCAGTAGATGAAGTAGAAGAAAACGAATATAAAGATAACTTGTAAGTGCATTGTGTAGATTATAGCCTATTGCTAGAAAATGGCCTGCACGCACTGCCCTGTGCTTTAATTATTTACAATTTCTGCTCTTAGGGGGGGAGATGTAATGAAATGACATTTCATTAATTCAAATTTGCCGCGCTTCGCGCGTTGAAGTTGTCAATGGAATTTATGATCTGTGGAACGGGGTGAGGTGTGATTGAATGGCAGATGATGTTTAGATTATTTTGCATATTTTATTGTTAAAAATTCTATTGTAAGGAGATAAAATAAAGGGATATAATTGAGTAGGCGATATTAGTAAACTTTAAATGTCGTTTCTTTGATTTTCAGGTAAGTTATAGGTGTAATGGTCAAAGTTAAACGTTGTAATATAGTAAAGACGTATTAAATAAATAAAACTTTGATTTTCAGAGAAACAATTTGTGGTTTATTTGGAAAATCCTCAATAACATATCTTATATATATACAAACTTAAAGAAAAAATATATAAAATTATAACTATGTCTTAAAGTACCGATTTCATTGATGCCACGTAATTTTTGTTCCCGGAAAATTCACCCATAGCCTCTTAGAATTACTTCTATCGCTAATTATTAGTCTAGTTTCCCGTAATAATTCCTCCATACCGCCCCACGTTGCCCAGAAACTTTCCCTGCTTATTTCTAATATAAATTATGGATCTAGTCTCCACACTTCAGTGGAACACCCAAAGTATTCGGCCGAAGAAGCCTGAACTTTTATTTTTAATTAATAAATTCCACCCCTCAGTCATTGCCATTTCGGAGACTTGGTTGGTGCCTGGTTCTCACTTTCGGGTCTCAGGTTACTCCTGTCTTCGAAATGATAGGGCTGATGGGTATGCAGGTAGTGCCCTTCTTGTTAGACGCTCCCTTCCTTTCTCTCTAATATCTCTTCCCCCTATTTCTCCTGACATTAATACCGTTGCTGTTAGAGCTTTTCATATAACTTTTCTCTCTGCATACATTCCTCATCCTCATTCTAGATTAATTCCAGACCTTTTATGTTGTAGCTGCAATACATTGATACTCATTCGTCCGCTGCCGCCGCAATCGGCGCGCCACCTCACGTATTTCATAGGTATTACACATGTCAATTAGGTTGTCAACCGGCTCACGACTTGAACCTATGTATTTAGTAATTATAAGTTCTGTACATATTTCTGTAAATTCATTCCCTTCTGATTTCATCAATTTTAAATTTATCAGTACATCTGGAGTATCATTGCTGACACCACCTAAGCGCTACAATGTATTTTTTCTTCAGTTCCCTCTCCAATCATTTTTATGGGTGATTTAAATGCTCACTCATCGCTCATGGGGTTCGAGCCACGATGACTACTTTGGTCGTGCCCTCCTTGAAATTTTTGATGAAGCTGATCTTTGTGTTATTAACAACGGTTCCCCCACGAGGAGAGTTCGCCCTACTCAAGACCCTAATTCAGCTGTGGATATCACAGCTTGCTCTGCCTCTCTTGCTTCTATTATTTCCTGTAATATTTTGTTTCGTTCATATGGTAGTGATCACTTTCCCATTATTATCTCTATCTCTGATAGAGTAGCTCCAACAAATAATTTTAATCCCTTGCTTAAATATAGATTAAATAATGTAAGATGGTCGTCGTATTCTGATTCTCTTGAAATTAAGTTAGCCTCTCTTCCCCCTCCTGACAGTACTAATTTTATTGATTGTTATTCTAAATTTGTAGACGCCATTATTTGTAGTGCTGATGATAATTTTTCTCTTAAAAAACCCTACAGGTTTAAAGTTTCAACTCCTTGGTGGGATACAGAATGCACTTCTGTAGGCCTACTCGCTTTCTCCGAAACGAAACTTTCGTAAACGAACGATATTCAAACGAAGTTTCGTTAGTGCACCTACTCTATTTCATTTTCGGACACACTCTAGAAGTTCGGATCCACAGACAATCTTCGTGACCGAATAGAGTGAACTATATTGTTTGGTTTTTTTTATATGTCATTTAAAATAAATTACGGTTTTTTATACTAATTTTGAATCTTGCTTTATTTTAAAATTTAGCATTTATTAGGTGGGTTATAAATTTTTTCTTGTAATGTTTATAGATATATTGTAAAAATTTAATTTACGATAAAATACACCAAGACACTATAAACACACCTTTTTTACGGTTATTGTTAACCAACTTATTTAAAGAGCGCTACTTCACGTTAATCATTGGTACTGACGTATGACAACTAAAAATACCAGTATAATCACACGTAATGTGTCAATCATAAAATGTCAACTTGAATTTGATTTTTAGTTTGAATTTTTTTTAAATATATCATGTTGCCAGTGCTTTTTTACACGACACATTCCGTAAGAAAGTCGGACAGTCAGTCTACCTTTTTGGACCACAACCACTGTTCTTTACATTTAATAGCTATTTGATTTAATTAAATATTTCTTGTAATATTTATGAATAAAGTAGAAGTAAAACTCAAAAAAACGTATTTATTATTGATGACGAGACGGTATGATTTAAGATCTAAGCCTGCCTAAACAGGACGAAGACCAACAATATGTTACTTGTCAACATTGTCAACTTCAATGCTGCCATGTAGTAATATTATGGCCATATTTAGCATTTTTCTAAGTAATTTAGTATAAAAAAATTCAGTTTAGTATATTTTTTTGCATTTTTCTCGGACAGTTTGAAAATAATTTCTAAATGCAAAATAAAATTCTGATAAACGCAGTGATGTTTCTGAACGTGACTCTAGTAGTCAGAGGAATTCCGCTTGGATTGATCTACATAGATGGTTTATTGCATCAAAGGTAATTTGGTTTTCTTTGATTCGTATGTGCGTTGAATAAGAGGTATTAATTAATAATGTCATCAATTCCCACTCAGCACAATAAAATTGGTTATATAACCAATTTTATTGTGCAGAGTGGGAATTGATGTCCGATTTGAAAAAGTGGCTTCAGCCGGTCTTCCGCTCCACTCCGGCATTAAAGGAAGAGGATACAGACGAGGGTCTAGTTATCATTTTCCGGAAAGTTTTGGCTTATTTTTGGCATTTTTTGAATTCAGATTTAGTAGAAAATATTTTAGGAGTTGGCAGCACTGGTCAACTTAAAAACTTTATTTGAAATTTCCAAAAGATTTTTTATTTGGATATTACCTATTTCTCAAGTTACCAAGTGCTTCTTTACATACATATTTTGTGATCGCGGTAGATACGCATTCTGTAAGAAAATTTCAAGTAGAACTGTGGAAGTCGCAGTCTAAAGAGACACACTTTCGGCCTCCACAAGTTTTGTTGTGAATCTTTGATCTTTGTAAGTAATATTATCATAAATATGCAAACCCATTTGTTTTTAGTCGTAGGTAGTCATTTGTAGAATTATTTTATCTTAGTTGTGTCCAAATTTTATTTTCAACAACAAAAATTGATTTTATTACCAAATAGTACCTATTTTAAGATTCTTATTTATTTTCAATATTTTATGATTCTATTAGGTTTTTAATCTGTTTTATTTTTAGATCAATGAACCAATACCATCCACCTCTAGTCAATCAAGCTAGCCTCCAAACTTTTCACAACTTGAGGTAGCTGTGGACATAGGACCCAGCCAGAAAGTCGACCACCAGCGACATGAAAATCTCTGAATCCTACAGGGTTCAAGTTAATAAAAATTATAAATGTTTATTTTAGTCTTTTATTAAAGTCTTAAAACCTAAATCATGAAAACACCACAGTACTCCACTTCTTAGTGCTTTGCTGAGGAGAAACCTATGGAGGTTTTTTGGAGGTAATAAAAGCACTATTTCCTAGTACAACTCCTCAAATAATTGCCAATTGAGTCTCTCATTTCCGACAAATTGTTATTCAGGAATTTGTGCAATGTTGAGTTAAAATCACCACAGTAGTACTCCACTTCCTCGTGCTTTGCTGAGGAGAAGCCTATGGAGGCTCTTTGAAGATAACGCTTGGCAAAACTCCTCAAATAATTGGTGATTGAGTCTCTCATTTCTCCTCAAACTGTGAGTCAGGATTTTGCGTGATGTCGAGCTGGTTGCGCAGGTGTTGGCGGGTCCTTTGTACGCTCTAAACATTCTTAACGTAGAGCTGCTTCAATTATAAGCATTCTTGAGGCCATTTTAAGCACTTTTCTTACAAAATCCACACAAACGAAAATCAAAAGGTAAAGCTTTTGGTTTCGTCAACTTGACGTTAAAATTGCGAGACAATCCGCTGTCATAATCATATTTTTTTTTTCGAAACATAGCGAATTAGAGTAGGTTTAGAGATTCGTACGTCAAATAATTTTCGTTCCTACGAAATTTCGGGAACGAAAAGAACCGTGGTAGGAAACACGCGAAAATTCAATCGAAACTTCGTTTTCGGAGAAAGCGAGTAGGCCCCGTTTTACAAACTTTTTATTATTTTATTTTTACTTTCCCTGTATTGAATAGCACAGTAATAAAAAGCACAGTGCTTACCTCGGGATTAAAGTTATTTATTTAGTCTAACAATGTACTAATATTTTACAAATTACATAATTGGTATAATTTAATTAGCTGTGCTACATCCGCCATTTTGAATCTAACCATAAAATAGTGCAACAATTAAAACAGATTTAACTAATTTCCTCGAACTTTTAGTTAAACCTGTAAAAATTTTAACAGGTTTATTATTTCATAAATTATGAATTGTATTCTTCTGAATATATGTCCACTGTCAGCCTAATTTGTATGAATGGTGGGCCATACCCTTTTTAAAAGTCATTGAACAAAAGTTGTTGTTTATGATGTTAGTATCATAGTCCTGAGAGGTTACCAGTGTGTTACAAATAACCCTGTATAAGAAGCCGTACGTAGCTGCTGTGGTTATTAACTTTTCATATTTAGACTGAAATAAAACACTGGCTTCAGTATAAAATAATATATTTATTACTCAACCAATCAATCAAACCATATAAAAGAAAAAAACTTTTTACAAAAAAGAAAAAAATTAAACCGACTTCAAAAAGTACAAAATAATTTTAATTTCGGAAGTCGGTGTTTCTACTCGTATATAGATAGTTTTGCCGACTTCAAAAACGGAGGAGGTTCTATGTTCAGCTAAATGTATGTTTTTTTTTCTTGTATGTATGTTCTCCGATATCTCGGTCAGTTGTGGACCGATTTTGAAAATTATTTTTTTCATTGAAAGTTTATACTTCCGAGTTGGTCCCATAGAAATATTGTTATAATCTGATCATGAACTTCGAAGATATGGAACAGTAGGCCTACTCGCTTTCTCCGAAACGAAACTTTCGTAAACGAACGATATTCAAACGAAGTTTCGTTAGTTTCGTTTCGTTGGTTCATTTTCGGACACGAAGTTCGGATCCACAGACAATCTTCGTGATCGAATAGAGTGAACTATATTGTTTGGGTCTTTCTATATGTCATTTAACATAAATTACGGTTTTTATACTAATTTTGAATCTTGCTTTATTTTAAAATTTAGCATTAATTAGGTGGTTTATTAATTTTTTCTTGTAATATTTATATGTCGGCGGAAGGATGCCGATTATCATTGAAGCTCTTTCCAAAGACTCCGTTTAGTGGGCGTTGGCTGGGTATCGAGCAATAAACAGACTTTTCCAGATCACACAACTGATTTATTATAATGCAAGCTTTAGGTTTTCACTTCACATAACGAGCCGAGAGACAGTCCCCGAGAATAAGACGTTGTACATCGCACGACTGCCGACAGAGGAATGAGCCCCGAGCCTTTTTTTTTTTTGAGTGGCCTCTCGCAGGTCAACCTAGGAGGTTGTCTTCTGCTCAACCGAACTTGCCTGTGGCGGCCCTGAATAAATTCAAAGCCTCCAGCCAGGGCTTACTTAAAAACTACTTTAAAATTAAGCGACAACGCTAAGGGCACCCCCTGTGGGGTACGAGCCTCGGCTTAGGGCGTCGCTGGGGGAGGGCAGCAAAGGGACGGGCTGGATCGAGCAAAAGCCCCGAGCCTCTGCGCTCGGCACTTTTATATGCTAGGTTCGTGCAAACGTCAGACCGGATTCTGTCAAGTGACATGTGTCACTTGTCACTTAGCTCGTTCATTTGTTCTCAAGCTTCCGTACTATTGATTCTCCGACATATAGATAAAATATAAATATGTCGTTAAAATTTAATTTACGATAAAATACACCAAGACACTATAAAACACCCTTTTTTACGGTTATTGTTACCCGACTTATTTAAAGAGTGCTACTTCACGTCAATCATTGGTACTAACGTATGACAACTAAAAATACCAGTATAATCACACGTAATGTGTCAATTATAAAATGCCAACTTGAATTTGATTTTTAGTTTGATTGGCTGAATGGTCTATAGATCGATGCCTGCCTTTTCTACGGGCGAACGAAAAAAATAATAATTTAGTTTGATTTTTTTTTAAATATATCATGTTGCCAGTGCTTTTTTACACGACTCATTCCGTAAGAAAGTCAGACAGTCAGTCTACCTTTTTGGACCACAACCACTTTTCTTTACATGTAATAGCTATTTGATTTAATTAAATATTTCTTGTAATATTTATGAATAAAGTAGAAGAAAAACTCAAAAAAACGTATTTATTATTGATGACGAGACGGTATGATTTAAGATCTAAGCCTGTGTTACGCAACTATGTCACCTAAGGACCGCTGATATTACGATTCGGTGTGACACACGGATTTTGGACAATGAGATACCGATATTGCACATCGCAATGACTAAGTGCCTACACAGCATTTCGCAACCGCGGACAGCACATCGCAATGCGCTCCACGGTCCCACGGTTAGGGCATTCTTGGTACAAACATCGACCAATTATCACTTACGAAATCTTAAGTTATAAATTGTAATTTCTTTTTAATTCATTAAATTAGTTAAAGCAAATTGGTTTTTTTTTGCATCCTCCGGCCCCAGCAAATATAATTGGCGCAGTCGGTAGGATACTCGCGGGCCGGTTCGCGAGAGTAAATTCATAGGAGCGACTTTAGGATCGCGACTCGCGGGTCACCCGGGTGACTATCAAGCACCGTACGAGTATCCGGATCTTCAGAAGCTGTCGGCAGGAGGAGTATCCAGACATCGATACCGCAGAGGGACCAATTATGTTCATGTGAGTACCCTAGAATAGTTCTTGAGTTGCTCATCCTTATCCTTAAACGTTAATCATACAAATCCAAGATTTTCCATCCCAGGCAATCGAGGACCCCTAGGTTAGTTAGATCATCTAGATCATCTTTAGTAGATTCATTTAGGCAATTAGGAAATAGAGAAATAACCATAGAAATGTCGGCGATAGACGAAATTTACAAGGCCTTACGAATAGTTCCTGAATTTGACGGAAATCCTAATGTCCTCACTAGATTCATCAAACTGTGCGACCAGTTAGTGCAAGCCTATGTTTCAGCTGAACCAGGGCGCGAGTTAACAAATTTGGCTCTATTAAACGGGATTCTTAACAAGGTTACTGGACCTGCAGCCCGGTTAATTAACACCAATGGCGTACCAGAAACTTGGGATGGCATACGTAGTTCTTTAGTTAATAATTTCTCTGACCAACGCGATGAGACCTCGCTTTATAACGACATGGCTCTTTTAACTCAAGGCTCTTCCACCCCACAGGAATTTTACGAAAAATGTCAGACTTTGTTTGCCACTATTATGACCTATGTATCACTGCATGAAACGGTTCAAAGTACAATAGATTCGAAACGTTCACTTTATAAAAAATTAACTTTGCAATCATACTTACGGGGCCTTCGTGACCCCTTAGGTTCACGCATTAGATGCATGCGACCGGACACGATCGAAAAAGCACTCGAGTTTGTTCATGAGGAAATGAACACTCTCTACTTACAACAACGGAACGAGTACACACCAGCTAAAAAGCCACAACCTCAGGCACCAACTGATCTAACCAAATCATTCAATCCTGTCGTGTCGCATATTCCCATGCCCATGCAGAGGCCATTTAATTTTAATATGCCCAGTCCTTTTCGACCAAATATAGCTATGCCACATCCGACGCAACGTCCGCCGCAAATGTGGAGACCAGGGTTTAACCAACCACAGCAATTCCAGCAGCAAGGTCCGTCGCGTACGCAGCAGATTTTCGGGGCACGTCCTCCTAACTATAATTCGCAAAATAATTCATCCAGTAATAATCAATCTAAAGGGCCGAACACGAATAATACACCAAAACCAATGAGCGGCGTATCTCACTTCATACCTAGACCAATGCCATTCCGGGGTAATGATTGGTTTAGGCAAGGGAACCCACCACCGTCTAATTATTTCAAGACAAGAGAAATTAATTTTAACGAATGCTTAGAATATCCATATATGTTTGAACCTTATTGTGATAATAATTTCGATGGTTATCTGTGCAATTTCTTTGAACAGCCCGACTATTCTTACTATGACACCTTAGATGCATATATGAACCAACAATTAGGCTCATCCCCAGAGGTAAGTCAGATGATATCTGAAAGGAAATCTAGCGAGGAGACAGTGGCTTCTAACCAGGATTTTCAGAAGAGTCGGACTACAAACGAATCAAAATAGAGGTCAATCTACAAACGCAACGTTATCTGCCATATATAGTAATTTCAGACCCACCATTAAAATTATTAATCGACACAGGAGCAAACCAATCATTCATTAGCCCTGACGCTGTTCAGAGGTTTTACCCACATTTACCATGGAACTATGACCCTTTCGAGGTAACCAACGTGCATGCAACTAGCCGTAACAATTACTCCATTAACTTACCTTATTTTCGGGAAATAAACGATAATAATGATTTAAAATTCTACATTTACAGGTTTCACGATTACTTTGACGGCCTTATTGGTTTAGACTTGTTAAATAAATGGGAGTCAAACATTGATCTTAAAAATAATAAATTAATTACAAAAGCTGCAGTTAACCCGATAGTTATGTACAATTCGCGCAATAGCAATTTATATGAGGATATTATCCCAGCAAATTCCTCAAAGTTAGTCAGAGTCCCGGTTAATATTCAAGATGGTGATGCTTTAATTCCTGATCAGATAATTTCAAATTGTAACATAAACGAGTGTATTACGAGTGTCAAAAATAATCGCGGTTATCTAGAAATTTTCAACCCAACTAGTAATGATTTAATTTTTTCAATGGATCAACCTGTTAAGGCGGAAACATATAATTTAGAATGTACTCACCAATCACCTCAATCTCGAGTAAAGGAAGTATTATCTCGGTTACGCACTGACCATCTAAATGAAGAAGAGTGTGCAAATCTAAGGTCCTTGGTTTCGCAATATGCCGATATATTTTATATAGAGGGGGAACCACTTACATTTACCAATAAAATAAAACACAGAATACGCACTACAGATGAGGCACCAGTTTACACCAAAACGTATAGATACCCATTTGTACACCGCGAAGAAGTACGCAGCCAAATTTCGAAAATGTTAGAACAGGGAATCATCCAACCCTCAGAATCGGCTTGGAGCTCACCCATCTGGGTAGTCCCAAAAAAAACTGACGCATCCGGGAAAACCAAATGGCGAATAGTAGTAGATTTCAGAAAACTGAACGAAAAAACTATCGATGATAAGTACCCTATCCCCAATATAACTGATGTATTAGACAAATTAGGTAATTGCCAATATTTTACCACCCTTGACCTCGCCAGTGGCTTTTATCAAGTCGAAATGAATCCGAATGACATCCCAAAAACAGCATTTAATGTGGAGCATGGCCATTTTGAGTTCCTACGCATGCCAATGGGACTTAAAAATTCACCATCAACTTTCCAAAGGGTCATGGACAATGTACTTAGGGACCTCCAAAACTCTATTTGTCTAGTGTATTTAGATGACATCATCGTATTTAGCACCAGTTTACAGGAGCACATTATAAATTTGGAAAAAGTTTTTAAAAGACTCAGAGAGTCTAACTTTAAAATACAGATGGATAAGTCGGAATTCTTAAAATTGGAAACTGCCTATCTTGGACATATAATCAGTAAAGATGGCATTAAGCCAAATCCAGATAAAATTTCAGCAATCCAAAAATTCCCACTTCCCAAAACAGCCACAGAAATTAAAAGGTTTTTAGGGTTATTAGGGTACTATAGAAAGTTCATCGCCGATTTCGCCAAGATCACAAAACCAATGACCCAATGTTTAAAGAAAGGCTCAAAAATAAATTGCAATGATACCAACTATGTAAATTGCTTCGAAAAATGTAAAACATTACTTACAAATGATCCGATCTTACAATATCCCGATTTTAATAAAGATTTTCTACTCACAACAGACGCATCAAACTTAGCCATAGGAGCCGTACTCTCACAGGGGCCTATAGGTTCCGACAAACCAATAGCCTATGCTTCGCGCACACTAAATACAAGCGAGATCAATTATAGTACAATAGAAAAGGAGCTTTTAGCCATAGTTTGGGCAACTAAGTATTTCCGGCCATATTTATTCGGACGTAAATTCAAAATTATAACAGATCATAAACCGCTCCAATGGATCATGAGCTTAAAAGAACCTAGCTCGAGGCTAACTCGTTGGAGACTCAAGCTCAGTGAATATAACTATTCAGTAGTTTATAAGCAGGGCAAAAGCAACACAAATGCCGATGCTTTGTCGCGAATCGAAATTAATAACGAAGAAACGAGTTCCGTCATAGTTAATGTATCCGAGAAGCCACCTTCCATAGAAGGTTCATCCACACTCACAGCTCACACTAGTACCGAAAATCCAATATTAGAAATACCAATTTCAGATGACCCCTTAAATAGATTTAACAGACAAATACGTTTTACAGTAGTAGGTGATATAAAAAAACGCCCAGCAGTTTCTAAACCATTCGAGACTCATACCCGTACTTCTATCCAACTCTCCGAATCAAATTTAGAGGAGGATGTAATAAACGCAATTAAGGAATTTGCAAACCCGAAAGTTAAGACTGGCATTATAATACATCCCCCATTAGCTATGTATAAAATAGTACCAATAATACAAGAAAAGTTCAAGAGCTCCGCTTTGAATCTTGTTTTAACAAAAACTGAAGTAGAAAATGTCAAGGAATATCTCAAACAGCAAGAGATAATTCAGAAATACCACGAAGGTAAAACTAACCATCGCGGTATAAGTGAGTGTTACCTAGCCTTATCCCATAAATACTATTGGCCAAAAATGAAGGACCAAATCTCAAAGTATATAAATGAATGCGATATATGCGGACAAGCCAAATACGACCGAAATCCTATAAAACAAAGATTTTGCATAGTACCACCACCAGCAAAACCGTTTGATATAGTCCACTTAGATTTATTTACGGCCCAAAACGAGAAATTCCTGACTATTATTGATGCTTTCTCCAAATACGCTCAGGCATACCATCTTAGAGATGGCACAGCAGTTAGTGTAGTACAAGCCTTTTTAAAGTTTTGCTCCCATCACGGCGTTCCGGTATCAATAGTCACGGATCAGGGACCCGAGTTCACAAATCAACTATTTACCGAATTTACGCGTGTTCATAAAATTCAACATCATAAAACCCTGGCTCATTCACCCAACGATAATGGAATGGTGGAGCGCTTACACTCTACTCTACTAGAACATTTGAGAATCCTAAAATTACAACACCGTAGTGAAGCAATTGTTAACCTTATGACATATGCCATATTAGCATATAACAGTAGCATACACAGCTTCACAAAGTGTAGACCACTTGAAGTAGTTACTGGTCATACGGATCCTCGTGATCCCTTAGATATAGATTTATCTGTGCACTTGCTACAACAGTACATGCAAGAGCATCGAGATAAGATGTCTAAAGTATACGAGACTATTAATGAAATGTCCTTACAAAAACGCACAGAACTAATCGAAAATAGGAATAAAAATAGGGAGCCTGAAAAGGAATACGAGCCAGACCAACAAGTATTTGTTAAGAATCCACTAGCCAACAGACAGAAACTTGCACCTCGTTATACATATGACGCTGTATTAGGTGACCTGCCCATTCATATTTACACAAAAAAGAAACATGGTCCCGTTGCCAAATCACGTCTCAAACGAACACCTAACACGAAACAATTGTTGCAGAATACCACTGACGATACTGCTACACCTGGTCCAAGCGGAGGACATATTACTTGAGCCGCTAGGAGACGGACCCGGATTACTCCCTTTCAAATTGGGACCTACAAAAATCGTGTCCCATTATCATTCCTTCCTCTTACACATTGATTTAGAAGATATTCAGTCAAAGGTTGATTTAGTTAAATCGCAACTAAGTGAATTTAGGCCATTAATTAACAATAAAACTCTGTCACTCTTTGAACCTCATATAAGTTACCTTGGGGACAAACTAGAAAAGATATCCATACAATTAGAAAGTTTTAAACCTAGTCGTGTTAAACGAGGACTCATTGACGGATTAGGATCAGTCATAAAAAGTATCTCAGGAAATTTAGACTACACAGATGCAATCAAATATAATAACGCCATCCAAGTTTTAGAAGGTAACGATAATAAGCTGGCAACGGAACTTAACCGTCACATAAGCTTGACTAAAGAATGGATGTTAGAGCATTCTAATGTATTAAAAAGCATAGTAGACAACCAGAACATTATCGCTAATAAACTTAATCAAATTATTAAACAAGACGCAACGAAACAGGCAGACCTAGTAACGTATGCCCATCTGGCTCAACACCTACTTATTTTAAACGATAACATAGAGACATTATCGGATGAGTTAAATAAAATAGAACTTATAGTAGCTTTTATGCATACTTCCAGCACTACTCATTCAATGATTAGTTTAAGAAATCTTAGAAACATGATAAGCAAATTAGGGTTATTATACTCAAAAGACGAAATCATTGATATCGATCTTCGAGAGTACTATAATATTTTAAAATTAGGATCGTATTATATCGATAAGGTAATAGTTATAGTTATAAAGGTGCCGATTGCCTTACCAAGAACCTATATCCTATATAAGTTGCCCATAATTCCTAACAAAAATAATATGGCCCTTATCCCTACCTCTCCGTTTATAGCAATTCATGGATTATATTCTATGTACATAGAGACAGAATGTCCGAAGCTTAGCTCATGGTACCTCTGCGAGGAAAAAGTCGGTTCCAAGATTATAGACAAGCCAGACTGCGTGCAGCAGCTCATCACTCAACAGCACTTCAACTCCTGTACATTAACACCAGTCATTCTACACAAGCAAGCGCTAGAACAACTTGACGAAAAACACTACACACTAAGCTTCCCGACACCTGCAAAAGTACAGATGTCATGTGGACAGGAGCAATTCAGAACACTTCAAGGAAGTTATTTGGCTACAATACCGCAAGATTGCCTAATAAAAACCACTGAATTCACTATCGCTAACAATGAAAACCGAATTAAGGGACATGTAGTTAGAATACGAACGCTATGGGACCAGAACATTACGTCAAGACCTGAAGAATCATTGGTACAGCTTAATTCAATCAACCTCGAGAACCTCCACGAAAGTTACAAGAAAGTTTCAGTACAGCCTCCAGTAAGATTTAATAAGACGTCAGTTGAAAGCCTCTACCATACTACCATACCTGTGTA